>CM028131.1:965080000-967606250 GCA_016271365.2 Neoceratodus forsteri | reverse complement strand
GGGGGAGGACCTTGGTTTCCAACAGGGGATCTGCGGTTCGAGCAGACTCGATAGACCATAAGGCCTAATCTGCTGGCAATTAGTATGTTAGTATGTTAATTAAAAGTTGCAATGGGTTTCAACTAGAATCCATAAAAGCTATTATTGATAAATATCTTGCAATTATTCTTAACAGAAGATCTCACTAACTGCTAACATGAATATGGTTGCCGGAAAGGTTAACCAGAAATTAGGGTTCCTTTGTAGGAACAATAATTTGCTAGCCAGTGAAGCAAAAACCACAAAAGCTAAACAAGTTCTTCCTTTGCTAGAATGTGGATCTCACTTGTTGCAGAATGTACCTAAAACTTCATTGACAAAATATCTAGTTACGTTTAACAATAGTTCCTAATTTGCATTAGTTGCTTCCTATGGCACACATTGACATAAGCTAAAAAGGGGTTTACATTTGCTACCTCTAGACCAGAGAATCCAATTAAAAAATTACTGTTTACTATGAAGTACTGCTTATTCATAACAACTTTTTGATCTGGCAAAAAAAAAAAAAATAAACTGAGTATTATTAATTGTGTACACACTTTATGGGATTCAGGCTTTACCAGGTTTCAAGTAAAATTATGCAGGACAAAGACAAGGGAACCTTCATTTATGAGCTATGAACTTGTAATTTACTCAATGTGCTACTTTATCATTTCAATCTACATAGGTCCAAATAGATAAATATGTAACTGTTTAAGTAAGTTGAATAAATGTACCCTTTTCATATACTTGTTTTTATGGCAAAATTGTTACATGGTTATGTATTCTGCCTAATTGTTGTATCTGTATTGACCCTTAGACATGTCTGAAAATGTGACATCTGACCGAGTTCACCTTCTTGTAAAACAATATTATACATATTCCTTTATTCCATAAAAGCTTAAATGTGAAACCCCACTTACACCAAAATATACATTATGAACCAATACCACGATTAAAATGTGTGTTGATTCTATAGTATATTGCTATGCTGCCACAGACTACTGACGTATAGCAGACCCATTTAGCCAAAAACAAAACCATATTATTTTTATTGATATTGTAAATGGATATAAAATGCCCTTATTTTAACCCCAGATTATGTATACAGGAAAACTGACAGCCCTACAGCAGTGCAACCTAAAATAAATCCATTTAAAGGCAAAAATTAATATGGTGACATTATTCAGCATACAGAGATTCACAACTACTATAGATAACAGATATACAATACATTTCTTTCCCACAGATATAACAACAACAGCACAATATTTATACAATACACCAAGACCATTGCCCAAATGACACTCATACTTTATAGAAATGCTGCCTTATCTACAGTGTCATTCAGCCCCATACTTTCTAGGGCATCAAGCTTGTAAATCCAAAAGCTCTCCCTTTGGCTAATTTCCTGCTCCCAAGTTTCTCCCCATTGGGCCCAATACCACCTTTTCAATACCCAGAAATTGTATTTCATGTGTGCTGCCCCTTCCCCCCACACACTTCTTACGTGCTTCACTATGACATAAGAACAATCACCTCTCTGTAGCACTCTAACATGCTCAGTAATTTGTGTTTCAAATTGCTGCACAATGTGACCTACGTAGAAGGCACCACAGCTACATAGCAATAAATATACTACACTGAATGTGTTACAGTTGATGAAGTCAAGTAAAATAACTTCACTAATATCCCTAGGGTTAGTAAATGTCTTTGTTTCATGTAAGGGCAGTATAAACAGCGTCCACATTTGAATGTGCTAGTTGGTGGGGGATGTAACTAGAATGTCTCTCTCAAATTTGGAACCTTCAGATAACTTGATATTACCTTGGCACTGTATGCATAGTGTCTGATTTTCTTTTTTTTTTTTTTTTTTCATTCAGGTATTTATGCTTCCCGAGCCCTGGCAGGGCCTTTCGCCCTCCAGAAGAGGGACATTCTCTCAGGTCCTGCTGCACCACACTCACCAACCCCCAGGGATTCCTCCATGCCTTGCCCCCCATGGCGAGGCCCAGGAGGTGGTGCCCCCTCCCTGGAGACCCAATCCAGAAGCCAGGGTCAGCACTTGGTGCAGTGGACTGTCATGGAGCCCTGCCAGGCTCCTTTTCCTTCCTGTTTCTCCCATTCCCCCTCCCCACCGATGTAACCATGTCAGAGCATGCCTCTTGACCTGTATTACCCTCCTGTCACCACTAGAGGAAATCAAGTGGGACAATGTGGGATCCTCCCCCTGAGAGAGGAGAGCAGTCCTCCGGATGCTTGATCCTCTGCCCCCCCCCCACCGACTCCCGGTGGCCCAGGCTCATTCCCGAACCCAGGTCGTCGGTGTGGAGCAAGGTGTGGCGTCCAGCGCCTCAACCCTCAGCATCACCGGGCTTGCCTAGTGTCTGATTTTCTAAATACAATCTTGGGGCCCATATCAACTGTATCCCTCAATTTCAGTTTCACACTGAGACTGCCCCAGTTGCATTCTATACAGTAATTCTTCTCACTTTTGTGGCTGGTACTGAATATGTTGCAGCAAATGTACACTTCGGACTAGCGGACCATTTCTGTGAGTCCCTCAGGACTAAAGTGGATTCTCTGGTTAAATTAACCATGTTCTACTGCTTTAGTAATAGAATTGTTACTACAACCCCATTGTCTGAAATGAAGGATCTATTCCTGTTTTTTGCTTTCAAAATCCTTCCTGTCTGTGCAGTTGTGTAGGGTACATATTAAGTGGCACTTTGGTATGTTCTGTGCCACATGTGGTGGGTGACAACCACTACAGTATATTAGAATAGATTGCTTCTGTCTGTGGGTTTCTGAAATAATGTAGTACCCACTGTGCCGTTGTCACGTTTGTACAAGTTGAGGTCCAAAAATATAATGCATCTATTATCAATATGTGATTAGAACCTCAGGCAATCACTGGTTCCCTCTAACTAGGAAACAAAGTCAAATAATTCATGAATTGTCCCTCTCCATATAATCAGCATAAGATTTTTTAACATGATTTTAGTTATACAAGTCACATGGCATTTTGAGCACTATATAAGTTATGTGAATTATATGGGTATCTAACTCTGATGAAGCTTGGTACTACCCAAGCAAAACATTAGTGTGGGTTGCAAAATTATGATGTATGTAGTTGCTGCCAGAATGGTTTCTTCACCAGCAGCATGGTGGTGGGTTGGTAGTCTGGTCATGGACTGCACAACATGTAATAAACAATAAGCTCTATTTTACTTAGTACTGTCTGCTGTGTGGTCCTTGTTGTGGGTGCTTGAATTTCTTGTTTACATTTTGTACTCAGCATGTTTATAGCACCACGGCTATATACCGGTGCTTGCCTGCTGTTTTTGTTTTTGTTCCCCTCTTTACTGCTGCCTAGTCACAGCACTGAAAGATCTACTATACTACGTGGAGATGAAAAGACTTCCAGCATTAGATCCCTAGAGACAGTCATAAACCAGTGCATCTTACAATTCCATGATGGGTGTGTGTGTTCTATCACAAAGCCACTAAAGTACTAACAAAATGCATCAACTCAAATTATGTCTTTCTTAACAAATAAAGGAATGTACTGTGCATCTGCATGGGGCACTAATTCTGAATACACGCAGAAAGTAACATTTATTTCTTACATGTATTTACCCAGCATAGCCCATCTTATTTTTACTGGCATCCTGCTTCTGTCCAGTTTTACAGCTGGGAGGAATGAGTGGTTAATAGTCTAACATAAGGGGCACTCAAAGTAAATTCTGATTGTTACTATATGAATGAAATACAAACAATTGGCTACAACTTCTGAAATAGCAGTGGACAAACTAGACGGGCTATCTGCCTACTTTTGTCCATAATTCATATGTTTCTATAAATGATACACAGGAAAATACATGCATTTGCTCAGTTTTGCAATATTTTATTTCTCTCTCTACCTATCTTGGCTGTGTAAAATTAATAAATTCTGAATTTGGTGAAATATTATGGAATTATGCATAATTCTGTGATTCCCTGTGGCATTTCACAGACATTTGTAGGATTTTTGAAATTGATTTTGTCATTATTCTGCTGTCCATTAGCTAGAGACCTGCCATTTTCAAAATTACTTGTTGTTAGGTATTATAAGAATGTATCACATATTATGACATTTAGATAAGACATTTTTAATGTAGAGGGGGCTCAAACTCTGACATACATTTGTAGGGCATTTTTGTTAAAAATATTAATCTGTTTATAGTCTCATGTGAAGCTAGCTTTGTGCAAATTAGCATGTATAACCATCTTGGAAGGGTTACAGAACTGCTAAACATGGAAAGAGTTGGTTTAGTACATTTTAAGTTACAGGGGTTCCTAATTTCATTGTTTGATTATTAGTGAAATTTTACTAAAACATTTTGAAAATGAGGATGTTTGCAATGTGTCTGTTGTTACAGGTAGAGTCCTTAATTTGGCATGTCGATCCAATGTCAGTGAATGCTGGTATCTAACATAGCTGGAGGAATTTGGTTTAGTAGTTTTAACTTTACAGTGGAAATATTTCAAATTATTATTGGCAACATGTTCTCAAATATTCAGATTAGCATACTACATTATATACTACCTCCAGAATTCAACTTGTTGAATTTAACAGTTACAAAGTACTTACAAAACTGCATCTGATAAGCTGAGTTGAGGTATATGCAGTCCTGTGGTTCCTTCCTGGGAGACTGTTTTATCCTGACTCTCTTTTTCTCTGCTAGGTTGACCGGATAACTCATTTAAACTGCTCCCTCCCGATATTCTCATTTCTCTTCACAGTGACACACTCCCTTAAAAAGAGGGTCACCTACTTCTTTTCATGTCAGACCTATTCCATTCAAATAGCCATAATTCCTCCTTCTTGGTGGCTCAGTCATTTTCTCCCTAACGCTATCTCTTTAAGTGCTTCTAAGTCCTAGACTTGCAAGTACATCAGACTCTCAGTCTAGTTGATTTTGCTGTGTATGATTTTTACATTATCTGCTTCCTTACTCCAACTGGGAAGCTTCCATTCTTGTGCCACCCAGCTCAGCTGTCCTTTTCTTGGTGAACCCCTGCATCTAACTCCTACAACTGGTGATCACCTGTACTAGCTGCCACCATAACCATCTCTTTTAATTTAAATCCTCCAGTCTGCCCTGTCCCTTGACATGCCCAGTAGCCCCTTAGCATAACTGCAGAACATCCTGAACTTGAAAGCATAACTTGCCCTAGAATGTGCTGTAAGATACCAGAAAAAGAAGACTGGCCTTTCAACAGAAACTTAGCCAGTTAGCTTCCCTAATTTCTATTGCTGTCATTTCTCACAGGCCCCAGGGCAATTAAGGCCCTGGAGAATATTTCTGGAAATCTTTCCCCTAGGAATATATTTAGTTCAATAAAGAACCTTCTTGTGTCCTCAGAACCTGTACTCCATATCACAATACACAAAATGCTGGCTCTTTTTGTATGTTCATATGCTTGTAACAGTCATCTCTTCCCTCTAGCTGCAGTGACTGGCTAAGGATCACTTTCATTTGAACTGTACTAGAAGGCAGACAAATCCCCTTATCTGCATTAACATCATGGTCTTGCAATAACCCTTCAACTCTCCTGCTGTTTTCACAATGGAGTCCCCTATGAATCCAACTGTATTAGTACTATCATCAGCCTTTTCCTTTATACTTCATGGCAGGCCAGGTATATGGCTGAGCACAACTCATGAATGTGTCTTCCACAATAGTATCATGAAATTCAACAATTTTCACACAGAGTCATGGAATTTGACTGTAAACATTAATAGGATTCTGCAAGTTTTAAAGGCTTGTGACATGGACGTACTTTAATCAAGAGATTACAGTGTTGACACACACATCTGCGTTTTTAAGGTCTATGAGCCTGCCAAACTAGTGGCATTGTGTTCGCTGATGTAAAGTTACAGAAGATTTTAATTTTACAGTTTACATACAGTACTTTCAAAATTTAATTTTGACAAAAGGTATGACTGCTTTAACTCATGCCCCTTTATAGCTTGATGCATTACACTTGGTATACCTACCCATGAGATATATTTCTGCAAATGCTTCAAATGTGGAAACATTTGGATTAGTATTTTAATATTAGATGAAAATAATGGACACTTCAATATTAATTGAATGTTTGGCCACCTGTACCTCAGGCCATTTAGAGCTAGTGCTCTGAAACTTAATTTGTTTATACAAGTTATATGATACTTCACACTTTGCAGAGTTGGGGAACTTTGGATGAGTGGTTTTAAAATTAGAGGGAAATAAATGAAATGTAAATTTTGGAAGAACTTCAAAGAATATTCATGGGATATCCATAAACTATTGTAGAACTGTAACAGTAACTCTGCCTGAATTTTGTTGCATCCTGCACAGTTCATCCATCCATCCATCCACCAACCCCCCTCTCTCTATGATGTAACCTACTGAAACAACATCTTGCTTACAGTGGGGTCCCACTACCTTTGCAAAGTGGACCACTAGTTAAGTAGCTACACCCATAGCAGGCTGGAGTGGCAAAAATTCTTGAAGAAAGGGTTTTCCCTTAATTTTGCTCCAGCAGCCATTAAGGTACAAGCTTCAGCCCTGTCTGCCTTGCTATCCAAATGTGAATGCCTCTCAGCAGGACCTTTTCCTCCTGTAGTGCAATTTTTGAAAGCCATGGTCCTAGGTGGACTTTAAGTGAAGAATGTAATTCCCCTGTGGAATCTTTATCTGGTACTTACAGCACTTGTCTAATGGACTTTTCTTTTGAGCTCCTGGCATTTTGAGTTAGCACCTTTTGACTCTGAATGTGGTGGTCTTGGTGCCCATTACTTCATCCAGGAGGGTAAATAAATTGAGGGTCCACTCTTCAGGGAGCCATTCTTTCTCTTTCTGATAGATCATATAGTTTTTTTTTGGTAGGAAATTTGAATTTTTTACCAAGGTAAATTGTTAGTTTCATGGGAGTCAGGAAGTGGTTTTGCCTGTCTTTTGTCTGAATCCACAGAACACCAAAGAAAAGTGCTTATATAGATGTGTATGGGATGCTCAGATAGTGTGCAGTCTTTACTGAGCAAATTTAAATTTTTTAGTCTATGGCAAAGGGCAGGAAAGCATCCCCATCAACTGGAAAGAGCAACCACGGGCCTTAGGTGGCATTCCATTGGGACAATGGCTCCTTCTTAGGCAGAGACAGCCATTTCTTCTCTAGCTGACAACTGTTTTGCTGCAACATAGTTAGCAGTCCATAAATGCGCTAACACCACAGACTGGAAACACAGGCTCTAGTGAATACTACATTTAGGGAAGATCCTCCAGGTAGTTTTCATCAGTTAATAAAAGAACAAGATGTGAAGTGGAAATAGTAGTATCATGACTAGAAGAAGATGCTCAGCCTAAATATTTTCCACGTTGCTACTTGTTATGTGTCATAGGTCAGGATCCCTGTTAGGGGTCTCTAGTTTATTTACAGTAGCAGTTTAGCTAGTATTTTCCACCCTTGTTGCTGACAAATGTACTACAGAAGTTGGCCTGATTATCAGATTAAGTGCTGTCACTTCTTTGCATGGATGAATCTGAGTACAACAGGAATGGGTTATTTCCTACATGGAAATTTGGTTTCCCAGAGTATTTCTTATACTTCCATTTGCATGCCACCCAGTTATGTATTATATGAGTTATGGCTTAGTGGTGGTTACTTATGGCAGTAGACAGCTGAGAAAATGGCTGGAATAGCAGTAATATATAAGGAGAGTGTAAGAGAGGGACCACCTACCTGTTAATCACTTTGCAGTGGTGTGCCTCTATTTTCCCATCAGTGGTGGGTGTACTCAGAGGTTGTTATCTCCTTAGATGGAAGAAGATGGTATCTACCAGGAAACCAAATAGCTACATAAGAAATTACCCATTAACCTATAAACATAAACACCGAAGCTTGTTTCTTGAAATAAGTTGAGATCTCCATTTCAAAAGGCATTAAATACTGGTCTGTTTGAGTTCAAATGGAATTTCATTTTGGAGTTTGAGGGCTTATGAGGCACAAGATCTGGAACCAGTCTTGGTCTTATTTCTTGATACCTATATTACCAACAGGGCCTCATGTACACCTCTGAGAGTATTAGACAATACCTGAGAAACAAATAATAAAAATAATTAAATGTGGTTCCTTTAAAACTATTTTACAGTATAACACTACGGTAAGTCACAAAAGTAACTTAGAGTGAGCTAGAGGCTATTGCTGGACTTAGTCTCTTAGCTATAGAAGTGCTGTTTGTGAGTCAGTGACAACAATGCATCTTTCTGCTTCATTTCTGCATCAGTTATTGCCATAACACATTCCTATTCAGGAGCCACTTTGGTTTGTAAATATTTTTGGTCTCTAAATATTTTGGAAATGTTAGGAACTGGTGGCATATGACTGAAAAAAGGTAGGGCAATTCATTTTTTGTGGTTTGCAGATTGCAATCAATTTTAGTGCCATTTGCAACACATTTGTGAATGGTGGAAAACTTTCTTCATGCATGAGAGGTTTTCTTTTCCATAACGTGAAAATTTGCTGTCTTAAAGAAATTTTCCAGCTGCCTGCAAAAAAAAAAAAAAATACAGATGGTATTAGCAGACGTGCAATCTAATATAATTAAAAAAATCTAAATTTCATGCATTTCTCTCTTTTTTATGAAAGGCAGTTGCATGAAAACAGGCCTTTTGTACCTTAGATGTCGTGTGCTCGTGCTGTTTTTCCAGCCCTGAAGTCATAGTTCTCTGTCTGAGATATTAAAATAATTTCCATAGCAATAGGTTGTGATGCCATATGGTTCTATGACTTCAGGGCAGGTATAAACAATAGAAGTAGATGAAGTCTAATGGGAAACACCTAGCTTTAATGACAATGTCTTCAGCAATATAACATGGAAACTATGAAGTTCAGATTTTGTGGGGAATTTTTTGTAGTTGAGTTCTGCTGACACAAGCAACAATTTTGTTTGCTTGAAAATGAAAAATCTCTTTAAGGAACCTAACAATTTAACAGTGAGAGTGACCAGAAAAGATTATGAGCTGATTCACAAAGCCACTGTTAGATCAATGCAAGCTGAAAACAGCAGCTTGCTTCAATCAACAGTGTGCCAGGGACCATGCACCTGATTCAGGAATGGGAGGGATCCCAGCACCAAACTCCTGCAATTTGCAGCAAACATCCCAGTGCATCAAAGAAAGCTGCATGGGAGAATGCCACAAGCTGTGGGGGTAGAATGGGAGACCAGCACAGGACTAGCTGGCACACAGCATGGCATGGAAGAAGGACTGTGGTGGTAGTCATACCAGATGGGGTGCTGACGGGGAGCCTGACCAGTGGGGGTAGGACTGTTGGAGCCATGTCAGATTTATGCAGTGTGGCTGTGCCGCCTGTCCCATGGCCACTATCTGCGTGTCCATGCACACCTGTCATCTTGGGCTGTGATATAGTACTTGAGAGGTGTGGAGAGCCTACACTGGCAGCCAGCCAGGCCGGTATGGATAGGTGGCACCATGCCAGCTATCACCTCAGAACCAGTGCAAGGGCCTTAGACCAGCCCAGGGGTGGTCTAACCACCGAGGGACAGTCAGCCACTGTGAATAGTGATTAAGTGCGTTACAGCTGAGTGCTGGCGCATGCCCCATCCGCCATGCCACAGTCCTGTGACTGGAGCAGGGATGGCACAAGACTAGCTTGTGCAGGCAGTCCCCTAGGTGGTACAAGCTGCATTGTTAAATTGGGAATGATGCAAGGTTTGGTACATGGAGACTCCTGCATCATTTCTCTTTGATGCAAGCACCTTCGTCATTCCCGATGATTTGTGAATCAGCCTATATTTTTACCCTAAATTTGGTATCCTTCTGTAACTGATAAATGTATTTTTATTATTGATCTAATTAGCATGTCTTGTTATATACAGGGGCCAGATATTCAAACTCGCTATTTTGTGGTGCAAGCCCTTGCGCTGCACAAAATAGTTATGGCAGGTGTGACCAGAGTGATATTCAAAGGAGTTGCACTCTTGAGCAACTCCTTTGAATATCACCCAGCTTTCCACAACCACTGTGCATGGCGTGGAACTTTTCACGCCGGTAGTCGAAGTAGTGCATTCAGCTTGCGATGGCGCCAAGTACCATTGCGCCATGCGCCAAATTTCCGATATTCAAAAGGTGACGTCAAATGGGGCCATAATTCATGCAAAAGGTGCGCGGGGGCATTTGCATCTGATTATGGCCCCTTTGCATGCCATTAGCATGCAGGTGCGCCGATCCCGAGGACTTGTGCCTGGCGCCCTGCCAGGCAGCAGCTGTCGGGGACCGATGCCCTGAAGCCCGATCGCGGGCAAGGTGAAAATCCCCCCACCACCCCACTGGCCCGATCGCGGGCAACAGCAGAAAAGTCCCCCTCCTGACTGGCCGATTGCGGGCATAGCTTAAATCCCCCACCAGCCCGATCGAGGGCAGCAATATCTCCCCCTCCAAACATATCCCTGGTGGTCCAGTGGACTGATAAGCCTGATCGCAGGCTGGAGTTGTATAAGCACACCCCACGAACATATCCCTGGTGGTCCAGTGGACCGATAAGCCCGATCGCGGCTGGAGTTATATCATACACCCCTCCCGAACATATCCCTGCTGGTCAGTGGACCGATAAGCCCGATTGCGGGCTGGGTTATATAAGCACACCCCCAAACACATCCCTGGTGATCTGGTGTCCTCCACCCCACCCACCCATGAAGCCCCACCCTCTGCTCCCCCCTGCAGCTGGCGGGTGGCAGCATCCACCGCCTGCCGCTCCGCCGTCCGCCTACTGACTGCGCCCAGTAGGCTGCACGCCCTTGGTGCAGAGCAAGCGCTAACGGCTGTAGCCCATACCGCATAAGCAGAGTTCCAGATTTGTGAATGAATCATCTCATTCACAAATCTAGACTGGTCTTGTACAGTATGGGCTGCATGCCCATTGGGCTCTTGCCTGCACCAATGGCATGCAGCCCTACTGGCACAGTCGGCGGTGAAGCGGGTGGCAGGGCGGTGGATGCTGCCGTCCGCCGCGGTGGGGAGCGGGTGGTGGTGCTTCGGGGTGGTGGGGGTCACTAGGTCACCAGGGATGTGTTTTGGGTGTGTGTGTGCTTATAACCCAGCCCGCGATCGGGCTTTATCGGTCCACTGGACTACCAGGGGTGATGTTTGGGGGTGTGTGCTTAACAACTTCAGCCCGCGATCGGGCTTATCGTCCACTGGACCACCAGGGATATGTTCAGGGGTGGGGAGATACATTGCCGCCCGCCATTGGGCTGGTGGGGGGGGATTAAGCCATGCCCACGATCGGCCAGTCGGGGAGGGGGGACTTTCTGCTGTTGCCCGCTATCAGGCCAGTGGGGGGGTGGGGGATGTTTTACACTTTTGCCCACGATCAAGCTGCAGGGGGGGCAGAGGGAGTGGGTTGAGGGCCAGCCACAGGTGGCAGCTGCTGTGTTGCGCCCTGCAATGCGGCAGTTCACCTGTGGGTGGCCCTCAACTTGATCCTTTTTTTGGCTCAAGGCTGTGCAGGCGCAGGTTGGAGGGTTGCGCCTGCACAACTCTGCACAGCCTGGCTGAATATCGGGCTGTGCAGTTTATGCATGGTTCCTCCCCCTCAAGTTCAGCATGCATTCATTTGCATTGCGCTGTTGCTCAGCATGTTTTCAGTGGCGCAACTGCCTCCTGTTGAATATCGCAGAATGGAGCAATTTCGGACTTGCGCAGGTGCAACCCTATTGCGCATGGCGCAACCCTTTTGAATATCTGGCCCACTATGTATAAAATTTTACAGTATTTTTAACTTGTTTTCTATTTCCTGAATGCCTGTTTCAGAAAAGAAAATCCATCAACCCTCAACAGGAGCACTAGGTTGTCTAGTAACTTTTCCATAACCAGCTCTGCTTCTCTCCTTATATTTTTGTACTATATATACCAGGGTTTTGCGACAGTTAGCACAATTTATTACTCTTGTGTAACCCCCTGCAAATGGGGGTTCCCAAAAGACTTCAGGAGCTTGCTTGAATGCTCCAAGCCTGAATGGTGTTTGGCATTTAAGCCATTTATCAGTGAGTGTTTTAGAGCCTCTGGTACTGTCTCTTTAAGAGCTGTCTGCTTGCAGACATAATTAGTTTTATGGGGACTGTGTGCTTCTCTGAGTACCACTCGAGCTGCTGCCAATTCACTTCATTTTTGCAGTCACTAGGAGTGCAAAGGAACCTATCTGAAAGATGTAACTGTTTGCCAGAAATTATTTAGAGTAATAATGAAATTACAGTTTGTCTAACCTGCTTTCTTTGCAGTCAGAACTGTGTCTGCTAGTTCCCATTCTAGTTTTGAACTGCTGAACTGGACCAATCAGTGTGGGGTAAGCTAGCTCTAAAATGGTGCCTTGACGAATCAGAACTTGGACTCATAATCTGAGCCAGCCACAAGAGGATTGTATGGGCAGTGACTCTGGGAGATGTAGTTTAGACTTCAGTGCCTTTTGGACCAACAGCAGCAGTCTATTGTGGTGACAGCCAATCCAGTCAAGAACTGGGAGGAACTCAAAGGAAGTGCCAGTTTTGTCGGTTGGAGTTTCAGTTGAGCTTTGGCAGTGAAGAAGGAAGGAGCCCTGTGCTTTTTCAGTGTGCAGTTTTAGTCAAAAACATGTGTAAGGCCCAGAGTTCCGGTCTGCAGCTTGTTAGGACTGAATCCGTCCTGTGAAAAGAATCAAAGGATCTCTGAAGAGTAGAAACCAGGCTCACCCTGTAGAAGACTGGAGGAATTGCTGAAAATTGCACTCGGTCTGTCAGGAACTGAATCTGCTGTGTGTTCTCCCGGGTATTGTGCAGTAATTGCGATCGGGATACAGATGCAGCCTGCCTGGTATAGTGCTTCTTTTATATGGATGTGTGAAGAGGTTTGTGTACCTCAAGTGAGCCCTGCTGACATTGAAGGACCCTATCTTATTTGGAGGTCGTGAGTACTAATTCAGGGTCGCTCCCTGTTGAATTGCCACATTAAATCCAAATGGAATTACTGTACTGCTGACTGTTTAATTCTCCTTTTCTCTGTGTGAAAGAGCCCCTACCAGCTGCCACGGTTTGGACTAGCCACTAGGGCTTGGGTACCCAGGGACAGTAACTGATAGGGATAGGCCTGTGCACAGAGCCATATATGAGATTATTAGAGTGATAAGCTAATTAACCTGATTTCCCCTGTCCTTGTTATATCCCCCTAAATAAATCAGAGCTGCTTGTTTCAGCAAAGTTATACTGCCTAGGTATTTGTCTATGTTAAAGTACTGTACTGTGATTGTTGCACTGTATCTCATTTCACAGGAGGTCCCAGTGCCGGAACCAGACCTGGGGGTAAGTGTATACTGTGAAGGTAATTCTGATATATTGTGTGGGCCACTAGTGGGAAGAAAGGGGGGTTGCAGTGTCCCAGAGGGCTGTGACCAAGTTAGTTTAACTATTGCAAACCCTGACCTCTGGGTGGAGGCACCCGCCATTGGATCCAGGCCCCTCAACCTGTTAGTGGCAAATCAGGCAGAGGTAGTAGCCCCTGGGATAGCGCCATCTAGGGGTTACACTTGGTATGATAAACACCTCACATAATATCTATACTTTGCCAAAAGCATTGTTTTGCTTTCTTAAAATGTGCTAACTTCTCCATCTCATAAATCTTGTTCATCTCCACCACTTCTTCAAAAATTAGAGACTGTTTAAAAAATACTCTCTTATGTTTCTATGCTGCACTGAGCAAGAAGAAAACAGATATTTATATACCATAGGCAGATTATTTTGTGGAAATGCTCTATGCAAAAGATTGCAACATTTCATGCAAACTCTCTCTAGATCCTTTTGTTTGTGGTAGACAACATTTGTTCAAATCTATTTCCATTGCTCATTATGGAATTTGCAAGTTATTCAAGTTTTCTTGCCATTTTGACGGGATACTTATCTCCTTAGGCTTGAATAACTCTTGTAGTCTTATGAAGTCTGGAGATCAGACACCTTGTACATTTCCCTTGTATAGTTTCTATCATCCAGTTCACAAAATAATTGTTTTCTTTTTCTTTCGATTGTTAATGTCTTAACAAGTGATTTCTTTATGTCCTATGCCTTTACCAGCTAGAAAATAAAACATGCCTATTTGCCTTTCCCAATTTTGGAAAAAAAAAAAAACAGTTTGGGCCAAAACTTGGATTGTAACCTATAGATTGCAAACAAACTGTTTTTCTCAATTAACAATGGGTCTTTTACCTCCTCCAGACTTGTAGTACACCACGAATCATACAAGGTACTGGCATACCCTTTTGTTTTATAGATTCTTTTTTTTTTTTTTTTGTTATTTACTTTTCCCAAATGGCAGCCTCGTGGATACACCACCCAAATTCTCAGGTGCACCCCAGTGTACCAGGATCTGCAGCAATCTGCAGCACCCATGGGTGGGTCACAGTGTACTGGGATCCCAACCTCATATAGCTTGACACTTAGGATTTTTTTATGCTGGGTTTTCCCCTTTATTCCCAACCCCAGAGGGTGCCGGCATGAAGGACATATGTACAGGCTAGCAACCTGTTGATGCATGCTGCAGCCAAGCACCTAACAGCATCTTCCCCGCTCGACTCTATGAGTCCGAGACTGCTGCATATGCTTCCACTGGTGGCAGTGCTAGTTTGGGTGTGACAGCAGCCCTTTTCCCTTCCCTTCCTGGAGGAGGAGGAGAGTGTCCTCTGGGATGCTCAAGCCTCAACTGCCCCCCCAGCTGGACCTTGATGATCTAGGAACCCAGGTTGTCGGTGGCAGGAACAGTAGCACTACCGCAGCACTGAAAGGCCATCTATGTTGCTGCTTTTGAGCAGAAAATTAGTACAGCTGATGACATTTAGTGGCAGTCAGATATCTCCAACTATTTCCAAATTTTTTCTCACTACAGGCAACAAGCAACCATAGACTGGTCAGTCTCACCACAGTGGTGGTGAAATTAATGGAAAGCCTGTCAAAGAAAAGGTTGGCAGAGTATCTTAAATCCAGTGGTCTGCAAAGACCACAGACAGCATGGATTTATTGGGGGGGGGGTCATGCCACAGCTATCGGATTGATTTCTTTGACTGGGAAAAAAGGTAATAGAGTTGGGAGGGCAGTGGCCTTCGACACTGTGCTGCACAGGAGACTAATAAATAAATTGAGTAGTGATGCCACTATATCTCTCATTGGTGAGACCCCGACCTGGAGTATTATGTCCTGTTCTGGGTGCTGCACTTCAGTAAGGACATAGACAGGGTGGAGGCAGTCCATAGAAGAGCAACTAGAATGGTGCAGGGTTGCAACAAAATCCCTATGAGGAACTAATGAAGGATCTTAACATGTACACCCTGGAAGAGAGGAGAGTGGGAGGGGAGCTGGGACTTACAAATACTGTAGAGGGGTAAACAGGGTACCGGAAGGGAGTCTCTTTCAAATGAGAAAGAGCACCAGGATCAGAGGGCATGCAATGAAACTGGGGGGTAAGAGGGATGCGAGGAGGTGCTGTTTCACAGAAAGGGTTGTAGATGCCTGGAATAGACTGCCAACAGAAGTGGTGGAGGCATAAACAGTAGGGGTCTTCAAGCATGTGTGGGACAGACATAAGAGAATATTAGTACATAGGCAAGGAGGAGGAGGATAGCATGAGATCATTTAGGGTCTGCGGAGACAGACTAGGCAGTGACCATCTGAGCAGACTGGGTGGGCCAAGCAGCCCTTTTTTTGCTGACAAATTCTATGTTTCTATGTTTGTATGCTTAATCCCTCAATAAGGAAACATTGCTGCATGGTAAAGAAACAAATCTAGTAAATATATAAGGACCAGTCTTCCCCTTACCTTTGTTCATCTTTGATTTTTGTTTTTTTATCCTTGACCATTTGCATGCCCATACAAATGTTAAGACTGTTATTTCCCAAGTTTTTGTCAGCTTTCATTAATAAAGGACTAATGCATGACAGAGTGTGTGTCATGCTAGGATTGTATCATGCTTCGGGTGGTTGGGAACAAGGCTGCAGGCCAAGTGTGTCCAACACCTGAGAACTGACATTATCATAGCATGACACACACTGGAGTGCATTATTCCTATCATACAATGGCTCTTGAGTTAAAAAATAAAACGATGAAAAAAGTTCATTTGAAAGTACTTTGTGGCTGTCTTTTTTATTGAGTAGGTTTACTTTAAAAAAAAATTGTGCAGACTTTTTGTTTTGTAGGTGGAACTGCTGTTGTTACTGAGTCTCTGCACGCTCCACACTAATGTTTGTCAGTGTTTTTGCCTTGATGTACTGTTAAGCCCATTTGTCCTGCTTTTAATATTTAGTTGTTAATGTTCCATTTCTCTCTCTCTCTCTCTCTTGCTGTCTGTCCCTCTCCCTTGCTCTTCACGATGCAGCATTTGGAAGTGATCTTGCTCCCCCCCACCACCACTCTGACAATTGCAACTGTTTCTTCTGTGTTACCTGGAGCTTTTGGGAAACTTCTCCCCCCTCTCCCCACGGTACGGCTTTACTTTACTTTTTTGAACAGGGCAGGGATGGAGGATGTGTGCTAGTTGTAACAGAGAAAATAAAATTTCATGGCACCTTTATTCCCTGTAGAACTGGTGGCATCAGTGGATCGCGTGACCATGATTCACGGTCTCCATGGTTCACTGGAAGCCACTGGTTTGGGTAAGAAAATGGCTATGAAAATTACATTCTTCTTTAGCCTGAAACTCTGCTTTTAAATATATCATTTTGTGTATCAGTATCCAAGTACTGGATGGAGGAATGCCGTGAAGGTAGTTGACAGCACGGCTGCATGGGTGACTTGAAGTTCTTGGGGAGCAGAGGATGTGTAGGTGCAATGTTTAGAAGCTGCTTTCTGCAGTGGTTTGTTCTTTAAATTTGATGCGGTCTTCCGTGTGCTGGAAATAGATCTGTGATGTTACATGGGATAACATCACGGATCCAGGCCCAGGCTGACCTGTTTAGAGACAAGCATTCTTTCTTGGCATTATATAATTGTGGTTATATATAGTTACAGTGTAACTTGACTGGCTATGTATATAGAGACATAAAGTGTGTATGAATATTAATGTACAGTGTTTGTTGTGTGATTCAAACCTATGCACACCCCATCACAGGAACTCCTCTCAAAGAGGTTTCCTGCCTAAATCAAGTTCTCCCTTAGTTAAATTACAAAAATAGTAACAAAAAATCTGGGAAGATACTGGTAAGGATCTAAATTAGCCAGGATATTTGTAGGTCCAGATTAGGGCCTACTAAATGTTTGCATGGAGCCAACCAGTAGTATCTTGGAACATGATTGGACACTTTGTGAGTGCTAAAGGCATGTTCCAATATACCAGCGAGGCATTATCCAGATTGTGATCACAAACCATGGCCCTCTATTGGCCACAGGAGGTTTATGGCCAATAGAGTGCTACGATGATTGTGATCACAATCACGCTGTTAGGACCCACTAATGGCACTTTATCCTCTGGAGCGCTGTACCATATGGGTACCTTAAGATGCAAATGACCCCATAGCACTAGCAATATGCTATTGATAATTTGCATCTCATTATGGGCTCATTGCATGCCAGGAGGAAACAGAGTTTGTGACCCCAACGCCCCCACCACCTGTCAGGGCTGATACTACTGTGGTCTAGTGTCTCCCCCCCCCAAACACCCTCCAATATATATCCTTTATATCCATCCTGTCCCCTAGAACACACCCGTGGGTAAATATGTCGCTATCCCTGGTGGATATGTCTCCCCCCCTTCAAAACCAATGTATCTCTGATATATCCCTGCTGGTTAGTAGTCCCCCAATCCTCCAGGTCTGAATCCCCAACTTGACTCAATCTGCCCGTCCTGTCCCTAGTGCAACCCCCCATAGGTCAGCCTCCCTGACCTGCCCACCTCATTCTCAGAGCCCACCCTCAGCGACAGGCTTGGGACCTCCGCTCACCTCCCTTGGTGGCTGCCGACTTACAGCTCCATGACTGGCTGCCAAATGTAATCAGTTGTGAGTACAGCAGGCATGTGATTGTGAACTGTCAGTCAGCAGCAGGAAGGAGGTGAGTAGAAAGTCTGTGCTGGTTGCCAAGGGGGAGTGGTGCTGAGGACAGGGTGGGTGGGATCAGGGCTGACCTATGGGGGATGCAGTAGAACAGGACAATATGGTCACATCAAGTAAGGGGAATAAGACCAGGGAGGAGCACTAGCCACCATGGTGACCAGTAGTCCTTGCCCCCAAACACACCCGCAGGTAAATCTGTCATTATCCCTGGTGGCTATCCCCCCCCAATGCTGATATATTTTTGATATATCCCTGCTTGCTAGTGGTCCCCCCATCCCCTGGGTTAGAATTCCCTAAACTTGACCCAACCTGCCCAGTGCACCCCCACAGGTCAGCCTCCCTGACCCACCCACCTCATCATCAGTGCCCACTGTCAGTGACAGGCACAGAACCTCTGCTCACCTCCATTGCAGGATGCCAGCACATAGTTTATAATTGTATGACAACTGTAATCAGATGTGAGTTCAGTAGGCATGTGATTGTGAACTGTCAGTCAGCAGCAGGCCAAGGAGATGAGTAGAGGGTCTGTGCTGTTTGCTGAGGGGAGAGTTGTGCTGAGGACAGGGTGGGTGGAATTGGGCTGACCTATGGGGGGTGCAGTGGGGACAGGTCAAGCAGGTCACATCAAGTGGGGGGAATCAGACCCAAGGGGCGCACTAGCCACCAGGGTTATATTAGAGATATATCGGAGGGGTGTTGGGGGGGGCCACTAGCAACCAAAGATAGTGACAGATTCACCATCTGTTGTGTTTGAGGGTTGGGGTATCACTAGCCACCAGTAATATATTGGAAATACATCAGAGGGATGTTTGGATTATGTGAGGGATCACTAGCCACCAGGGATAATGACAGATTTGCCCGCAGGTGTGTTTTGGAAGAAGGGGAGCCATAGTTAGGGCTTGTAGCTGATAAGACCTGGTTTGGGGAGGTGGTGAATAACACAGCTCTAACTGCTACTCACATCTCTCCAAACCTACCAATATGCCAGTGCACCTATATACAAGGCACTATCGTCTGCTTTAAATAGGCATATCGGCATATTTTAGGGCTAGTTGCAAATGGGTTAGCAAATTGCTAACCATGACAACAAATGTGGCATTTTGCTGTCATTCTGTGCTTTATGGTTGCAGAATAGTGTTAGCAGCTCACTAACCCATTTAGCAATTGCAAATAGGGTTTGAATATCCCAGGCAACTTGTTTACTTTAGTAGATTTTTCTCTTGTGTAAATTCTCACTGATAACACATTCTATCTTTTGAAATAGAATTTAGAAGAGGAAATGGAACTTTGAGTCAAATCAGACAAGTGGATAAAGCATGACAAGCAGTGAATGGCTGTTGCCAAAAGGGCCAGTAGACTGCTGCGGTGCATCAAAAGTAGGTGATTGGTGGAGCAGGGGAGACAATCCTGCCAATTTAGGTTAAGCCCCACCTGAGGTACTGTTTTGGACTCCACATTTTAGAAAGAGCATTGAGGCAGTCAAGAGGCTGCAGCTCAGGGCTACCAAAGTGAACAGTGATACAGGAGCAAAAGCTATGAGGAGGGTCTGGAATCCCTGAACATGTTAACCCTGGAGAAAAAAAAAGCTGAGAGGTGATATAATCTGGCTTCTACATAGCCAAGGGTGCCAAGAAGATTGAACAGACAGAGATTTTTGATCTGGCGTGCTTCAGTAGGATGTGGGGCTCCACCCTGAAGCTCAGATGTGGCAAATTCAGGGGTAACAGCAGCTGTTTTATGCATTCCATCGACTGGCTGCTGCAAGTTTTGCAACTGTGGTAACAAAATATTACTTTTACAACAAATTACATTCAGGCGTGTTTTTTCACTGAGCATGGATTGCTGTTATGGCTGCACCAGGCAGTGAGCAGCAGCGCACTCAATCTATTTTATGCATGTCTTAAATGTTGAAAGACAGTTTCCCTAGAGAGTGGCGAACCTATGGAACAGCCTACCAGTGTACACAGTGGCTATGAAGACAGTGCAGGCCTTCAAGGAAAGTCTAGAGAAGTTTGTGCTGAACAAAGGAATTGCAGGGTACTCTGGGTAGCACGAGTGGGGTATCCATATAAATGAATACAGGTTTAAACTGCATATGTGATGAATCCCTCCTAGATGTGTGTGTGTGTGTGTGTGTGTGTGTGGGGGGGTGGGGGCTGATGGGTACAGAGTCATCTGACTTTAAATTACCATGTTACAATGAATGCTACTTCTAAAATGGTTCCATGGTTTTAAATCAATTACAATAGCTTTTAACCAGCATTCATTAGGGTTTTGTCATGTGAATTTAGAAATATTTCTAATTGGGGAAATTCTCATTCTTCCCAGCTTTTGTTTTAACAATATTTCATTCAGCACACTATAGGCCGACAGTTCAGTTTTAGCCAACACCGTTCCATATTCATTAATGTCATGTTACAGACTATTCAGTTACATTTCGGTACATCTGGTGTTCAAACGGACATCAGTAAAGTACCATTTATGCTATTTAGCTGCAAATTGTATGCCATTAGTTTCATTACTTTGTCCGAACCATTGAACGAATGGTTCTTTTACTAATGTAAGAGTAAATAATGGGAAAGAGACTTCCTATCCTACCCTTCTTTTGAATATTAAAGAGGGAATCTGGCCCAAAATTTCTGTCACCAATAAATTCAGTTTGGATCAGCATATCTCCAGTCAGCCTCATGCCAAAAATGAGGAGGAATACCTTTGTTTAAAAGTTACAAGTCATTTTGTAACCCTAAATTCATTGCATGTTCAAAAAACAGTTTCAGAGAAAGAGCTACTGATGAAGTCATAATCTGAACTTGCAGCCTAATCCTCCTGTAAGCTACCTTCTATGACCTATCTCTCTCATGTTACACAAAACTGCAGTTGAAGTAAACATCTGAAAAAAACAAACTGACACGGGGTGAGTCACTGCATGCATTTCCATTACGTGCAGATGCAACATATAGTACTTCAAAATGTGTGTGTTGGGGGGGGGTTGGAATGCAGTGACAAACATAGCTTTAGAATATTGCTAGGATAAGATTTTGAAATGTGTGCATCCATGTTGGTGCGACAGTTACTGTGCTGACTTCAATTAAGGTGACAGCAACATGCTACCAAACATTATTGTGCCTGGCATTGTGCCTCCGGGGACTTACAGTGCCAAATTGCCATCCCAGGAAACAGTCAGGTTTTGCAGGGGGCAAAGCACAATGCTCCCCTCAAAAGTTTGTATAACCTCCTTTAGGGCAAGCATGTTGTGAAGGGCACAGGAATTTTGTGGATGCTCAACATGGCATGAGTGCAGGGTGATCTAAAATCAAGATTGCCACTGTCACTCTTGCCCTTTTTTCAGTGACAACATTACTATGCTGTAATGCTGTTGCTGAGCTAACAATATACCTTGAAATGTAACAGGTTGCAATTGTGGAATGCAGCAATGACACAATCTCCGAAAGTAGGTGGGACACAATTTTTGGAATGTGGTAAGGACGCTAAAATTCATAATGTTGTGGCATCATACAATTTTAGAATGTAGCAGAGCTACATAATTTTGAAATGTGGGGGACACATACTTGTGGAAGATGGCAGGGATATGTAAAATGTTGTAATGTGCCACAGATGCATACATTTGGCATGTGGTGGTAATGCACAATTTCAGAATGTGGTAGGGGTGCTTGATTTCAGGTTGTGGTGGCAACATGCAATTTCACAATGTGGTATGGAGACGGAACAGCAGAATGTGGTGTGAGGCAGTTTCAGAACAGCATGAGGCAGGGATGCATAATTTTAGAATGTAACTTGGACATGCAATATCAGAAAATGGCAGCAACACAAATTTTCAGAATATGTGGGACTGTACACTTTTGGATATGGTGGGATGCACATTTTCAGAATGTGACAATGACGAGCAATTTTGGAATGTGAAAGTTTGCATACAATTTCAGAATATGGCAGGAAGGTACAATCTTAGAATGTGGTGGTGATGCACAATTTCAGAATGTGCCAGTGACATACAATTTCAGAATGTGCCAGTGATGCATAATTTCAGAATGTGGCTGTGATGCACAATTTCAGAATGTGCCAGTGATGCATAATTTCAGAATGTGGCAGTGATGCACAATTTCAGAATGTGCCGGTGATGCATAATTTCAGAATGTGCCAGTGATGCACAATTTCAGAATGTGGCAGTGATGCATAATTTCAGAATGTGGCTGTGATGCACAATTTCAGAATGTGCCAGTGATGCATAATTTCAAAATGTGGTGGTGATGCACAATTTCAGAATGTGCGGTGATGCACAATTTCATAATGTGGCGGTGATGCAATTTCAGAATGTGGTGGTGATGTAAAATTTCAGAATGTGCCGGTGATGCATAATTTCAGAATGTGGTGGTGATGCACAATTTTAGACTGTGCTGGTGATGCACAATTTCAGAATGTTCTCGTGATGCACAATTTCAGAATGTGGTGGTGATGCACAATTTCAGAATGTGGCAGTGATGTACAATTTCAGAATGTGGCAGTGATGCACAATTTCAGAATGTGCCAGTGATGCAGAATTTCAGAATGTGGCAGTGATGCACAATTTCAGAATGTGGCAGTGATGCATAATTTCAGAATGTGCCAGTGATGCAGAATTTCAGAATGTGCCAGTGATCAATTTCAGAATATGGCAGTGATGCATAATTTCAGAATATGCCAGTGATGCACAATTTCAGAATGTGGCAGTGATGTACAATTTCAGAATGTGCCAGTGATGCATAATTTCAGGATATGGCAGTGATGCAATTTCAGAATGTGGCAGTGATGCATAATTTCAGGATATGGCAGTGATGCACAATTTCAGAATGTGCCAGTGATGCACAATTTCAGAATGTGGCAGTGATGCACAATTTCAGAATGTGCCAGTGATGTATAATTTCAGAATGTGGCAGTGATGCACAATTTCAGAATGTGCCAGTGATGCACAATTACAGAATGTGGCAGTGATGCACAGTTTCAGAGTGTGGCAGTGATACACAGTTTTGGAATGTAGTGGTGACATAGTTGCCCAATGTGGTGGTGACCCACAGTTTTAGAATGTGGCCGAAGTGCTGGGGTTTGGGACTAAGAGCCCAAAATACGCTACTAAGCATTTTGCAGTGATTTTATGCCTCTGAGTGCTCTTTGAGTGGACCTTTTTGATTATGGGGCAGCAACCTTTCATAGAGCATTGGCCTCCTGTCTGTTTGCAACAGCTCATTATGTGGACTATGCACAACATTGGGATATAGCAGTGATGCACAGTTCCGGAATTAGGTAGTAGTGCACAGCTTTGGAATGAGGTAGTGACATAATTTCTGAATGTGGCAATGACTCACAGTTTAAGAATGTGGCAGTGACGCACAGTGTCAGAATGTGGTAGTGATGCTCAGCTTTGGAATGTAGCACTGATTAACTATTTCAGAATGTGGCAGCGATGCCCAATTTCAGAATGTGGCGGTGATGCACAATTTCAGAATGTGGCGGTAATGCACAATTTTGGAATGTGGCGGTGATGGATGCACAATTTCAGAATGTGCCAGTGATGCAGAATTTCAGAATGTGCTAGTGATGCAGAATTTCAGAATGTGGCAGTGATGCATGATTTCAGAATGTGCCAATGATGCATAATTTCAGAATATGGTGGTGATGCACAATTTCAGAATGTGGCAGTGATGCACAATTTCAGAATGTGCCAGTGATGCATAATTTCAGAATATGGCAGTGATGCACAATTTCAGAATGTGCCAGTGATGCATAATTTCAGAATGTGGCAGTGATGTACAATTTCAGAATGTGGCAGTGATGCACAATTTCAGAATGCGCCAGTGATGCATAATTTCAGAATGTGGCGGTGATGCACAATTTCAGAATGTGGCAGTGACACGCAATTTCAGAATGTGGCAGTGATGTAAAATTTCAGAATGTGGCAGTGATGCACAGTTTCAGAATGTGGCAGTGATGCACAATTTCAGAATGTGCCAGTGATGCACAATTTCAGAATGTGGCAGTGATGCACAGTTTCAGAGGTGTCAGTGATACACAGTTTTGGAATGTAGTGGTGACATAGTTGCCCAATGTGGTGGTGACCCACAGTTTTAGAATGTGGCCGAAGTGCTGGGGTTTGGGACTAAGGGCCTAAAATACACTACTAAGCATTTTGCAGTGATTTTGTGCCTCTGAGTGCTCTTTGAGTGGACCTTTTTGATTATGGGGCAGCAACCTTTCATAGAGCACCAGCCTCCTGTCTGTTTGCAGCAGCTCATTATGTGGACTATGCACAACATTGGGATGTAGCAGTGATGCGCAGTTCCGGAATTTGGCAGTAGTGCACAGCTTTGGAATGAGGTGGTGACATAATTTCTGAATGTGGCAATGACTCACAGTTTAAGAATGTGGCAGTGACGCACAGTGTCAGAATGTGGTAGTGATGCTCAGCTTTGGAATGTAGCACTGATTAACTTTTCAGAATGTGGCAGTGATGTCCAATTTTGGAATGTGGCGGTGATGCACAATTTCAGAATGTGGCGGTAATGCACAATTTTGGAATGTGGTGGTGATGGATGCACAATTTCAGAATGTGGCAGTAATGCACAGTTTTGGAATGTGGTGGTGCTGCACAATTTCAGAATAAGACAGTGATGCACAGTTTTGGAATGTGGCCGTGATGCATAGTTTTGGAATGTGGCAGTGACGTAGTTTCTGAATGTGGCAGTGACACACAGTTTCAGGAGGTGGCAGTGATGCACAGTTTCAGAATGTGGTGGTGACGTACAGTTTTAGAATGTGGCAGTGATGCACAATTTCAGAATATGGCAGAGATGTGCAATTTTGGAATTTGGCAGGGATTATAGAACCTGTTTCTCCAAAGTTTAAAGAAACTCTAGCTGTAGTGATCATTGGAAAAAAAAACTGGCATAGGGTTGGCTGCAGCGCTTGCATTTCTAGAATGCTTAGATGCATGATATTTCCTGCTGGGTGCCATTGGGGCATTATGGTGGGATAACAGCCTGCCTCAGGTGGGTTGGAAGCATGAGGTGAATCTGAGTGCTTCCATCAGCCAAGAAAGGTTGTTAGACCCACCATAACGCCCCCTGAGTGCCTTATTGTGATTATGAAATGGGTCTACTTAAGTAAATAGATTTTTCTTCTTTAATGCTGTGTACTAATATATTCATAAGAAAAAAAAAACTAAAAAAATTAAATCAAAAGTACAGACAATGAAACATAGTCTGAATTGGAGAGTGTGGTTTTAACAGTTTGCCAGTAGGTGGCATCCAAGCTGCATAGAAGCAGCTGTTTCTAAACAGGTTGAGTAAGGGTGAAGGAAGGGAAGGTACTAGCTTCAGATGCCAGTGTAGTGTCTGGAGAAAGGCCGCCACATTCCTCATCTGCTGATCGGATTGGGGCGTAACAAGCTCTCGGGCATTAGTAGCAAAGGAGGCCATGTTAGCCATGCAGGAAACTGCAGTGTAATTGCTCAAAGTGGCTGGCAGCTAAGTTTTTTTTAGTGCAGTGCAAGGCTGTATGTTTTAAAATGGCACAACTTTACTATTTAAAGTTTATACAGAGGGTCCAATGAGAAGACAATGGTGAAGTGGGAGCAGGACACAAGCAAATGGCGGGCGGAGACCAGCGATGGAAAAATAGTGGAACATAACTGTTGTGCCACTTAAGATAAAGAGCACTTTTGCTGTTATTTAAACTGCAGCCATACAAGCACAGCATAAGATTGTCATGTGTCCTTTTTGAATCGGGAGTGGCAAGTAGGGGTATTTGTTACGTGCACAGTCCATTTTGCCAGGAGCTACCTTCACCCGGGCCATGGTGCTGGCATAATGCCCTGGCTGAAATCAGCTCTTGACAAATTAGGAGCCAAGATTCTTACTGCCCATTTCAAAATGCACTTTACAATATGTCAGGAGGTGGTTTTGGAATGCAGTGCTGAACCAAGGTGTACAATGTGAAGTTGGTGCACAATTTTAAAATGTTAGGGGTCATGGAATCTTGGAATGTGGCAGGGATGTGCCATCTGAAAGTGTGGTGGGACACTCAGTCTCAGAATGCAACAGGAATACACACTGAGGAATTTGGCAAGAACTGGAAATTTTAGAATATAGTGGTAGGTTTAGTTTCTTGTCTCAGTGCTGTGACGTTCTGTGAAGAAATGAGTTAGAGCGCTATTGAAGTAAATGGCAATGGCTTTTATGAACATTTTTTTAACTTCAGAATGCTGTTTGTTTGTAATCAAAGCCATAGCTCAATTACAAGGCTCTTTTTAGATTAGTAGGGACTTTGATTTCAAACGATGCACTCTGAAGTATTAAACAATACTGTACTAAACAGCAGGGCAATAAAATGGGGCAAAAGATTGGACCCTACCTTTTTTCACTGTAAAATATTCCAGGCATCTTAATTATTCCAGGCATCTTATAGTTTTATTTAGTGGCAAACTTTTCTAGTTATAAAAAAATCTCAGTATTTTATAAATGTTTTAATTTAGTTGTTTCTGAAAAAGATGATTGCCACATCTGGCTTAGAAATTACATTGCAGAGCTGGTAAGGTTACGATCAGGAAAATAATAAACTCATGGTGTACAGCTGGGAGGTACTAATAGAAGTAGATTAGACAGGTATGATGTATTAACTGTAGCTGAAACTAGCTTTTTGGAAAAACATTTTCGTTGCACGGTGCTTTAAAAGTCATTCTCATTTACTTCAGTAGTGCTCTCCAAGATATTTCATCACTGAATGTTGCTACGCTGGAGTGGGACATAAACTCAGAGTGTGGAAGGGAATGGGCTACTAGCCACTTGAATACAAAATACAGTCTCTTTCCTTCTGAAAGTGCCATCCTGAAAAAAACTATTGGATTATCCTAGCTGCAGTAGTGGGAATTAACGCTACTATTGCACCTTTTTGGGGGAGTTTTTTCAGCTGAGCAGGATTGATGCTCTGTAAACTCAAGCTGGATCAGTTCCTCATGGAGAATAATACTATTGGCTACTACATTTAATTGCCTGGCAAAAGAGGGTCATGGGTAGTATACCTCATGGCACAATTATTATGTCTGCAAAAGAGGTGGATCACTCGACCTTGAGTTTCCAGATGTTTCCGCCACTGGTGGTTTCCTTCTTCACAGTGCTAAAGTCAATCAGATTTACTAGTAGCACTTCCCATTAAACAGTGACTAGTTATAGCATGTAATATTGAATGCTGCAGCTGCCTGGATAGCAGTAAACAGACAAGATGGACCCTTGGTCTTTTTTTGTGTCTAGTATTTCCTGTGCTTCTAACTCATTTCACATGCCCATCTACTCCTGAGCCTTTATTATTATTATTTTTTTAGTTTTTAATAGTATTTGGCATGTACCTTACTATAATTGGGAAGCACACATTTTGCTTTTCTTTAGTTCTTCAAACTCCAGATACTTTTCATATCCTTTTTACTCATTTTTTCTTCATGATCTGAACAAAGGCTTACACACTATGCTACAACATTATCAACTATATTTCAAGAAAGCAATAACAGTATGACAGAGTGGGTATTTTGCTAGATCATCACATGCCCGAGTGTGTTGCGAGGCATGAGACTGCAGGCTAAGTACCTCCAACCACCAGGCAAGTGTGGCAATGTATCATAATGTACACCCTGGAATGTGTTATTGTGCTTATAAAAAGGGTTTATTTTTTCTAAACTGTTTTTAAGAAATAAAATAGTGAAGTTTAGATATATAAAAATGAAAAACCTTAAGCTAGCCTGGTGGTGAAGAGATCTCTGTGCCTCACCATTTCCCACCATCAACCTGGGTTCAGGTGAGCTCAGATCCAGGGAGGGAGAGGACTGAGCATCCGGAGACAGCTCTCCTCTCCGGGTGGGGTGGCTTGCTGTCTCTGTCCTTCACTACCCTGAGGTGAGACCTGAGGGGCGCCAGCAACTTTCAGTGACACAAAGGGAGGGCCAGTTCTGTAGGTGTGTGCACCTCCACATACACGCCTAGATGCTGCAGCAGCAAGGGGACTAAGGGAGAAAACTTGAAAATGATTGATGTGGGCTATATAAAGTCCTGCCCACCTACTTCCATCCTGTATCCTTGACCGGTCGTGTCACTGGGTGGGGGGAAGGATGGCGCTCCCCTTCTGGGCTCCACTGGGGGGGAAATCTATGGGGTTCTGAGGCCTTATTGTCCAGTATGGTGGGTGCCAGTTGGGAGTAGATGGGGACAGGGCTGTGAGCCTGCCCACACCAACCATGGTGAGAAAAATCTCTACAAAAAAAAAAAAGAAAGAAAGAAAAACTTTAACTGTGCTTTTGGTTAGGTAGTCCTTTTGCCTGCTGGAACTAGATGCCATTATTATATGTCCTAATGTGGCTTCTGTACCTGCATTGTTTTTTTTTTTAATTTGTATCATTGTGAGTGCTGCCCCTCCTTGTTGTCAATCATATTTTTTCATGAAAAGAATATGTAAAATAAAACATATACTTATGTATCATTTGCTTTTTAATTTTACTGTTCCCCATTTGTTTTTCTTTTCAAGCTTTGTTTTTGTACTGCAGATTGAAAAGTGTGCTTTAACGGAGAGAGAAAGACAGAGAAAGTGTGTTGACTGCAAGTAGGGAGGGTGTGGAGTGCAAGGGTGAAGGAAATGGAGCCTCTTCAAATCTCAGAGGATAGGGTGAAGGAAAGGCTTACAGAGTTCAGGATAGATGAGGCACCAGGTCCAGATGGCTACACCTCTGACAGGCTTATTCAAATTCTGCCTAGAGACTGGACTGTTGCCAGAGGACTGGAACATGGCAGCTGTGGTACCACTTCACAAGGTTGTTGACATGGAGGTCCCTAGGAACTACAGACTTTTTAATCTAACATCAATTATTGGTAAACTCATGGAGACCATACTAAAGGAGAAAACAGTGGATTACCTAGAAGTGAATGGGTTGCAGAATGGTATACAGCACAGGTCTGTGTCAGGAAGATCATGTCAACCTGACCAGACAGTCTTCTTTGGCTAGGTCAGTAGGGTAGTTGACTAGGGGCAGGCTGTCATTGTACTCTACCTCGATTTCGGTAAGGCCTTTGAATCCATACCACAGGACACTCTTAAAGAAACTGGACGATCTAGGACAGGAAAAAGGGCTAACTGGGTGGATAGGGAAGTTGGAGGGGGGCGACAACAAAGAGTGGTGGTAAATGGGAGAGAATGGGAGTGTGGTCACTAGTGGGGTACCACAGAGATCAGTCCTAGGGCCTGTCTTGTTCAACGTGTTCATTAGTGACATAGGGTAGAGTATACAGGGCAAGATGTGTCTCTTTGCAGATAACACAAAGCTGTATGGCAGGGTGGACAGCTTGGAGAGTGTCAGGATATGATTTAGAATCAGACAGGAAGGGGAAAGTGGGCTAGAATATTGCAGCTACGATTCAACTCCAAAAAGTGGAAAGTAATGCACATTGGAAGGAGGGTATTGAGTATAGTATGGTAGGAGTAAGAATAACTGAGACTGTAGAGGAGAGAGGTCTCTGGGTCATTATCAGTGACAGTCTCAGAGTTTCCCAGCAATGCAATAGGGCATACAGCAAGGCAAATAGGATGTTAGAGTGTATAGGTAGGGGCTTTGAGAGCAAGAGGAAAGAGGTGATCTTGCTCCTGTACAACAACCCTGATAGGCCTCATCTGAGTATTGTGCCAGTTCTGAAACACAACTGGAGGTGGTGCAGTGAAGGGTCACCAGGATGATTCAGGGAGAACAACAATGGACATATGAAGAAAGGCTGAAAGACTCCAACTTGTACTTTCTGGAGGCTAGAGGGAGAGGGGGATATGATAGAGATGTAAAGGTTTCTAAGGGATATGAGTAGCTATCAACTTATCAGGACCTATTCACTAGGATTGTACATGTGGTTACTAGGGAGCATGATTGAAGACTGGTGGGTGGGAGGTTTAAGAAGGATGTCAATAAGGTCTTCTAAATAGGGAGAGTGATGGAGGTGGAATGAGCTGCCAAAGTAGGTGGTGGAGGTGGGAATAGTGCTGGGATTTAAGGTTGGGTGGGACAGATACAAGGGCTCGGTGACTTTGACAAAGCGAGGAGAAAGGATGGATAGACAGTTCCTGTTAGGCAGTAGTTCTATGGGGCAATAGATAGCAACTTAGGGCAGATTGGATGAACATTGAGTCTTTTTCTGCCACCACTTTCTGTGCTTCTGTGTTTTCAAGTGTGCAGCACGAGAGAGAAACGTCTGTGTTTGCAACTGGAATTTCTTGATTTTTTTTTAAATGTTGATACCTGTTTGTCAGAAGGACAGAAGATGGAGTTTAAGGACTGCATGGGGTGGTGGGTATCTGGAGCAGGTGCACAAAGATTAAAGCTGTTCAGAGTGGAGAACAGAGACAGAGAGAGCTGGCAGTGTTCGCAACTGGAGTGCTTTAATTTGTTTTCAGATGTTGACTTCTGTATGTCAGAAGGATGGAGGACAATGTCTGGGGACTGCTGGGGCAAGTAAAACCGAGAGCATAAGCACAATGATTTAAAACATGCAGAGAGGAGAAAAATCCTGTCTAGTATTGCATACAAAACGCAGAAAACTGGGGCACATTTCTGAAGTTTTACTCTGTAAATACAGTGATGTCTCTAAAGATACATGGAGGATGGGAAATAGGTAGAAGCATGATCTGATTTATCTGGGTGCTGTGCTGCTGTGTCTGAGTGTTTAGTAAGGGTAAAACATGGCTGCCAAATATTTTCTTCAGCATTCTGTAGTGGTGCATGAATTTGTGAACAAGTCAAGTACCAAGATGACAAACATTGAGCAAAATCAATGAATGATTATGTGATACAATGCCAAAAACATTTCTGTATTTTGTACTCATTTTATAAGATCTGCTTTAAGATCATGAGTGTAGGAATGTTTCACTTTTATGACTACTGACCTACAGTAGGCTATTTCCACCTATAATTCAGTGGCTTTGCTGCTCCTAGACAATGTATTTTTTGTTAAATCTCATTAAAGTTTTGATAGTGCAGATAAACAATTGTCATACAATGGCTTGGATTAAACAAGCAATCTAATTGGTCAGAATATATTTGCATGACCCGTGCACTAATGTCACATTGTTGCATGGTTCAAATTTTACTTTCCTTTTTATTGTTTTGTATTGACTTGCTATTTATCTTCTTCTGCCCTGGCTGTCCCCATCTGACTGGCCCTCCCAGCCCAGTCACCACCTTCTCTGGTACTTACCTAGTTCTCCCTGACTTGCCCCTTGTGGTAGGATCAGGTGGGACTTGCCTTGTCCCTCCCAAGGCAGGATCCAGTGTGGTGCCCAGTCCATAGTACCAGGCCCTGTGGGAGGGCCATCCTTCATCCCAGCAGGATATTTTTGTTTTCTCCGCTGATGTTTGCCAAAGGGGCATCAATCGGCAATGATGCGGATCATCCATTACTGTCCTTCATCCTTCTCGGCCTCCTTTCTGCCATAGTACTTAGCCTGTGCTAGGTATCTGGTGCGCTGTGTGAGACACAACCCACCCAACCTAGAAGAGAAGAGCAGCCCTCTGGATGTTCGATCCTCTCCCTCCTGGCTGACTGGCAGTTAGAGTTTGCTCCTAAACCTGTGCTACTGGTGTGCCAGCTGGGAATATTACTGCAATGCCACCAGACTGGGTCTTCTTACATTTTTTGGTTTAACTTTCAGACAATTTTACAAGAACAATTATACATGGCCGGCCCGGTGGCGCTGAAGGTTGAGGTGCTGGATGCCACACCTCGCGCCATGCCGGCGAACCAGGTTCATAAATGAGCTGGATCATCAGGGGTTGGCAGGGATGGGGAAGGATTGAGCATCCCATGGACAGCTCTCCTTCCCCTGGGAGGGAGGATCCCACCAGCCGCTGTACTGGTGGCATCCAGTGGAGGCTGGGGGCATTACAGTGCTTGGCTGCAAGAATGCTGGGGAGTGAAGCTGTGGTGGATGTCTTTTGGGGGTGTACAGAAGTGTGCACCAGCTGAGTTGGACATTATTGCACGTCCAAAGCTTCGGGGAAACATTCAAGCACAAAATCCCCCTATTGGCAGGTGAGGCGACGGCGACCATCTGTAGTCCAAGGCCACACATCCAGTGTCAGCCATACTGGTACACCTCTCTGGGGATTCCAAGGCCTCTCCATGGGGTTGGGAGCGTCTGGAATTCTGAAGCTTAGTGGATGGTTCAGACGGGTGGAGGAGCTTCAGAGCTGAGTATGGGAACCCGAGAGATGCCTTGAAGGCAGGGAGCATAAATAGAGTTGGAAAAAAAAGAATAATAATTATACACTCCATAGTGTATGGTAATGCCATGAATTACAGCACTTCTCAGGTGGTTGATGGCACTCAGCTACATCTCATGCTTCACAAACCACGTAAGACATGTAATAATTTAGCATTACTGCAAACCCCACCATGTTATATTGCCTAAATATTGATGCCCCTCATTCTTTCCATATTTTGCTATTTGTCAAATTGCTATTGTCTAGGCAATGTCACCATTCTAATCTGCCTGAATAGGATCATTCCCTTCTTCATAATATTCCACAAAGTATGTTTTTTCCCTTGCTGTCTGTTATTTATTTACCTCTAAAATGCTCTTGAGAAAAGTATGTCTGTGGAATGTTGGACATTTTGATCATGCAGCAAGCTTCAGTGAGAGGAGAGGTTACTAGGTTAGGTAACCATCTGAATATGGCATAAAAAATATTGACTTTAAGCTAAATTGATGACAAAAATCAAAAGGTGTTCCTTATTGATTTTGCTTTTTAAAGGGAACAGAAACCAAGCTTCTCCTTTTCTAACGTGATTGGAAATTTAGGCAGCAGGAAACCTGTTTAATTTCCCTAATGTACATTTTTTATGTTAATTTCAAACTAATCTTACTGTTTACTTTTTCAGTTTCCCTTGTTGATGCCACCTTTATTCTGCATGGTATTCATCTTGTAAATATCAGTTGGTTCCAGAACTCAGAGTCTTCAGGTGCATGGAACCCTAGAATGAAAGTCTCACTCCATGCTTTGACTCAACTGATGCCACTGGGTTCTGAAACCAATCAGTAATTTAAAAAGATGAATATCAGGCAGAAAAAAGGCAGCATCACCAAGGGACCTAACAAGAAAAATAACAAGTGGTTCAAAACAAACAGAAGAGACAGTGCAGCGGGGAGATTAATGAGACTACTCACATACCTAAGTTTCTCATTATGTTAAAAGCCAAAGCCAAGTTGTTTTAGCCATTAATTGTTTTGCTTTTTTCAACAAGGCAAAACAAATACCTGAAATTATTTTCTGTGTGTGTGTGTGTGTATGTGTATGTGTGTGTGTGTGAGCAAACAGCCTTATCCCTCTGTTTCCCTCTGTACCCTATATTGTTGGAGTCTCACCGGCTGTATCTTCTTTTCTGGCCAGGTAAGTGGGGGAGTTGCTGCCTTTGTATCAAACTCCAGTGTCACTTTGTGATTGGTCAGTAAGGGGTGTATGAATGTTGGGCAGCCGTGCTCTTACTACACTTCCTCAGTTCACCTCTGTTAAACACAACTCCATCTTCAACAACGCACCACAGCTGCCTGCTCCGTATTTCTCCTTCCATGGTAGGGATCTTTGGGTGACTTTATCCAGGATCGATGGCAGGCGGTGGAATTACATCAGTTGGTGCAGTGGTTGGGACCCTAAGTGTGCCAAGCTCATCCATCCTCTAGATGGAATCCTGACTAATTTATTCACAGTATTCTTTCTCTCCCTCCTATTTTCCTCATGGCCTGCTTAACAGTCATCTACTGGCTTCACACATGTATCATGCCTCTGGGGTGCAGCAAGCTATCTTGCTCATCCAGAGGTCACTGCATGTCTGATGCTCACTGTCAACTCTGCTGGCCGTGGCATGCACCCAAGTGGCAGCTACCCTGACCTGGCTTGCCCCCCATGCTGCTTCCTGAGTTTGTTCCCTAACTTAGGTCACCTGCAGGGCATTGCAACACACTGCTGCTGAGCCACTGGTGCAGCCCATGTCTCCACTTTTTAAAGGTGTTCCTCTTTAAATGCAAATGTAACTCTCTGCAGTAATGGCTGCAGGGTTTTCAGCTTGAGATAAAAACTGTCCACATGAATCTCAGTCTAACTACTTGGCCAGACAATGGAAGTGGTACAGCACCTGGATGGTATTCAGAGAGCCTGGGAGCAATTGCCAATTAAGTCTCATTATTGTGTTCTCGCTATTTTGATTCCATCACAGGTCAAAGTTCTTGCCACTAAAACATAAGCAGAGCAATCAAAATATTTTTTTTCTGCAAAGAAGTGGTCTCTTTTGTGAGAATGTAATTTTATCTGGAGTAGAGACCTTGGCCTGAATTTTTCAAAAGGTGCTGACACAGACACAGGTCCCGACTGGTGTGCACTTGCAGCAGGGTAAATGCAGTAAAATGGAATGCTATTTTCTTTTTTGTTTGTAGCATTTATGACAGTTGGTACCACTTTATGGCAAACCAATGATGCATGCATCACATATTGACACATGCATCATTATGGGCTCGATGTACGCAAGCTGTGGCAGAAGTGCATGTAAGTTAGAGCACCTTTTAGGCAAGCGTTGGGGATGTGGCTTGATAATGCCAGAAGTCCCTGACATGCAGCTGAAACTCTAGCCCTTAATTTTTGCCATGTGACAAGAGAGGCGCAGTGCAATTTAAAATGGCAGTAGTTGTTAGTAAAACATTTTGTTACACAGTTTTTAGGAATAATCTATTTCTGACATAGAGGATAATGGCTGGGGATCAGGTGATAACCACACTGTAATCACCTCAGTGGTTGCTAGGGCAACATGGTAAACCTCGAGGCGCAGCTCGGAGAGGTTTACTGTGCTGCACAACAACCATTCAACGTAGTTGTCACCCGATCCAACCATCATCTTTATAGTGTATGGTCAAAAATCACTGTTTGCATTCAATGTGTGAGAATTATGGAACTCTGGTGCATTCTTTTTGTTATGCCACTATTTGGACATTCCGAAGTGTGGTTAACAACTTTTAAAATTCTAAACAGTGCATAACAAAGCTGTGTAACTGCTGATTATGGTGGTTAATAGGCACTTACCATACATTATATCATGGTTTCAACATCAGTGTGTTTGATATTTCAACAGATATTTTTAAAACAGCTTTAATTTCTAGTTTTGTAATTAATGACCCAAGTCATGAATCAATATTTCATTATACCATATGAACTGACTATCAGTGGTCTACAGTCTCATCCATTTGATAATAGCTTTTAACTTCTTTACAGATTTATATTATTCTATATACATATACATAGAGGCCCAGATATTCAAACTCCAGGCTGTAGCGCAAGCTTAGGCGCAGTGCAACTAGCTGTGCAGGGCGTTGACTGGGTGATATTCAGCGGAGCTGTGCCATGGCACAGCATTGTTGAATATCGCGCAACCACCACAGTGTGCATGGTGCAGTTGCACTGCGCCAGCGCCAGAAATGGCGAAGTGGAGCAGGATGCGCTAGAACAAGTTCCATGCGCTTGCACAGCAACCGCAATATTCAAAAGTGCACATGCAAATGGGACCATAATGTATGCAAGGCACAAATGGGGCCATTTGCATGTCATTATAGCTTCATTTTTCATGCAGGTCGCCGATCGATGACATGCTCCTGGCGCCCTGCCAGGCAGCAGCCGTCGGGACCCTCGCCCCTGCACAGTGCGGCAATGTGCCCCACAGCCTGATGCAGGCTTCGATAAATAAAATAATCCAATATCCCTGGTGGTCAGTGGACCACTGTCAGTCGATCGCGGGCTTCAGTATAAATAAATAAAAATTCCAATATCCCTGATGGTCAGTGGACGCTGTCTGCCGATCGCAGGCATTTCTAATAAAAAATTATGTCAATATCCCTGGTGGTCCAGTGGACCGTTGTCTGCCGATCGCGGGCATTTGTAATAAAAAAATTATGTCCAAAATGGATCCATTCACATATCTGGAATGTGTAGTATGGTACAGGCTGCATGCCCATTGGCTCATGCTGTGGACCAATGGGCGTATACTACCTATGGTGTCAGTTGGTGGGTGGCAAGGCGGCAGGCGGGCGGGGTGCTGCCGGCTGACCGGGAGGCGGGGCAGTGGGGCACAGTGGGTGGGTGGGTGGGAGGGGGTACCGCTAGACCACCAGGGATATTAGACATAATTATATTTTTGTACAAATGCCCACAATTGGGCAGACAGCAGTCACTGGACAACCAGGATATTGGACATAATTCTTTTTTAATTACAAATGTCCATGATCGGGCGAACTGGCGGTCCACTGGACCACCAGGGATATTGGACATAATTATTTTTTTTATTACAAATGCCCACGATCGAGCAGACAGTGGTCCACTGGACCACCAGGGATATAGGGGTTCTTTTATTTTACAAATGCCCGTGATCGGGCATGGGGGAGTGCTGCCAGTTGCAGCCGGAGCTTGGGTGGACACCCACAGGTGGCAGTTGCCGTGTTGCACCCTGCAACACAACAGCTCTCCTGTGGGTGGCCATCTGTTGTTCTTTTTTTTTGGAGCAACTTTGTGTTGGCGCAGATAGGGGTTGCACATGCATGGCTCTGCACATCCCAGGCTGAATATGGGCTGTGCAAGTGGCAGCAAACACACCACCTACCTGCATACATTACTGATGCACTCCAGCGCATCGGGATTTGTGCCACATAATTTTCCCTTTTGAATATCACGCCAGAAGCGCATCAGTGGGTTGCATGGTGCAACACTGTTGCGCCATTGTAAACACTACGAATATCTGGGCCAGAGTGTATTAAAAATGTCTTAGATATTATGCAGAGTATTTTGGGGTACATCATCTATGAAAAGAAGGCCAACCAGAAGTCTATGGGTCTTATGCAAATTGACACCATTGTCTGTCATTCACTCTTCAAGGGTTTGCAGTCCCATTGGTTGATTGCACTATTCATTAATTTTTAACAGTGTGTTATATCTCGGAACCACCCTTCATGTTATAATGTATCTCAGGGATTAATTTAACTCTAAAAATTGATTAGCGTTTTGCTCATAAAAGTGCTAAATCTTTGTGAAAATGCATAGCTCTTGCCTCACTGTGTTTAACAAACACAGCACTTGTAGGAAATCTATATAAATACTTTCTGTACAGTTAGTATAGTCCCAAGAAAAAAACTGCTAAGCAATTATTTAATACCCTGCTATCTAGGAAAATGAATTTCCATTTAGTTTGTGGGAGAGATGTATCTATGTCTGTACATTTCCAATGTTTAACATTAAGCATCTAGTGATGATTATAGTGGCTCTCTTTTATTAATTTTGTATTTCTATCTTCTGTTATAGATGAAAATTTCAGGAACAGGGCATTTGGCTAATTAAGTTGTATCTGTTCACCAATTGTTTTAGTTAGAAATGTATTTGTTTCTTTCACCACAATTGTATCAGCGGAGATGCCACAAAAATGAAACATTACATACAGCTTTTTACATTTTCACAGTGCCAACAGTTTGAACTATTTAGTAGATCCATTTTAAATAGCTTATTTTTAGTGTAGTACATTCGATCAATTAGTCTGAACTGAATTCTTTTGTTGTTGTTTTATGCATATTAATGGAAGATAGCACAACCATTCTCTGTCCTGTAGCCTAACCTATCTCTCCTCCCATTTCCTTTTTACCTGTGAATAAAATCTTGGTTATTGATGTTTAGGTATCATAGTATCCATGCAAAAGTCATTTTCTTCTTTTACTTTATCCATAATTCTAAGTTGAAGGTTCTGCTTTCTTGATTTTTGGAATGCCACTTATAATTAGTATTAACTACATGCTGCATTTGCATAAACTTTAAAAAAAGATCTGAATCTGTTAGCCTATACCAACTTTTGCAATGTTTCCATGACAACAGAATATTATTTTGCAAGAAGTCTGTGTCCTTATTCTGTACCTTCTCGACCAATAGATTGACCATTATTGGATTTTTGTTTGTTATAAAACGGCAAGAAAAAATGTAGAAATTTCATTGGCTGAAACATTTTTATTTGTTTATTTATTTAGCTTTTGTTTACTGGGTAAGTGCACTAGGCTAAAACCTGCCTATTTTCAGGCACAACACGGGAGAGTACATTACAGGTAACATACAGTAGTACAGAGAATTGAGTACAGATAATTAGAGCAACATTATATAAAATACCAAAATACAATATAATTTGAGCATGCAGTAATACAGTGATCAACATACAGTAGCTTAGAGCAAACAGTAAATAGCCTGGAGCAGCATTATGTCACCTGACCAGGCATTAAATAGAGAATAATGCCTGTGCAGGTGTGTGTTATGAGATTTTTGACACACCAGAAGTGTGTGATAATCCATAAATCCCAAGAGTGAAGCTCAAGGGATTTATGAGATAATTATACACCGAGGGTGTGTGAAAAATCCTCATAACACAAACTTTGCACAGGTAATTTTTTTTTATAATAACTGGTACAAGGTTTCAGAGAGAAAAACTGTAACCTGTATTTGTGCAAGTGATTGTGTCCTCAGCAGCTGCGATATTTGCACAACTACAGTGTACTTTCTTTTGTGCTTCAGTGAAGTGAGAGTGCAAGGAGGAAAACGCTGTAATAGCCCACCATCAAGTTATTATGGAGTTCAGTGGGTTATTGTGGTGTTTTATCAAGACCGGATATCCAGTCATTATAGGGATTTACCAATGATTATATCTCTATAAACACACAGTCAGATGCCTGATCTAATTTCTCTTCTACCAAAACATTATTACCAAAACTAAGTAGCATATCAATACATACCAAAAGTAAGAAAAAATTCAGCAGATGCCATCTTTGAAATCTTTTAATTTTACTACTGTCAAATTAAAAATACTCTCTTGTTCAATCCCTGCCATTTCTAAGTGAAACACATCACACTCACTGGCTCTCTCAACACTTGTCATTTATTCCCACAACTAATTATCACTTTTAGCCATGAAAATCCTGCTACTTTCCTCTTTGGCCTGTTTAAAAAAAAAACTGCCCCAGGTTCTCACACCTCCGCTGCCGGCATGCAGAAACATTTGCAAAACAAAACTGACAATGCTTTAAAATAAAACAAAGCACCTCATACAGTACAAGACAAGACCCCTGCCCCCCAAATCTACTCACAATCTTGAAGTAGTATTGAGCATGCTACTGCTTCCTGGACAGGACCACACACATTTGTTAGAGCCAAGAAGCATGTTGATTGGAGCCAGGAATCATATTCTTGGGGACCGGGGAGCATGTTCATCGGGGCAGGGAGCAGAGAAAATTTCTCAGTGGCCACTTGGTTGCAGCCACCAAGCTGTTCAAGAAATCCATTCTCCCTGCCCCCCCAAATTCTGAAAACTGGGGCCAGGGAACCCAACATGATGCAGTTTGCCACTTCCTGGCAGCAGGAAAAGAACTGTTTCTTCACTCCCCTGCCCCTGAGCAATCCAGCAGTAGGGCATGGACACATAGCCGTGTTCCTGATGCTAAGTGCTGCCAGCATCTTCTCACAGAGCAGAGAGCACAACACACAGTTTGCAGCTTGTGAGGGATGGGAGAGTGAGTGACTATATTTTTACATGTTGGGGGGAGGAGGCTTGCTCACTGGTAGAACGACTGAGCTCGTTCAGCTTGCAGAGGCTGAGACAGTGAGTGAACTGTGGTTATTCATGTGGTGGGTGTGTGGGTGGGGGCACAGGGGGTTTGTGTTCATTGTAGATAAAAAATGTACTCTTCACTGTGCTCTGTGACCCCAGTTACAAATGTCAGTGGCACCAGGAGAGCAGAAAAACTTGTGAGCCCTATATCTAGAAGTAGCTTCAAGAGAGTGTTGGATGTTCAGAAGGTGCTCCAAGCTAGGACTGTATGCTTTGCTTAATCCTAAAGTGACTCAGCAGTGCCACCTGCTGTTGACTTAACACTTGGAACAATTTTTGATGGAAATATAACAAAATCCTTTTTAATAACAAAATACCCACTTTTTAATTTAAATTTTCTTATGTATTTATTTTAATACAGTACATAAGTGCCATTTTATAAGTATAATAAGCCACTTCAGGATGTGCTTTGAAGGCTTTTAATGCACTTTCCCGGGCACATTGACACTCAGCCTTTGGCCTCATGCCTCACTATGCTCCTGGGGCGTGCATTAAAATCCTTTATTGCGCACCCTGTTGTGGCTTATTACTTACTTCTATATTTAGGGTTGTGCCAGATATTGCCATATATACAAAATGTTACTTTACATTTAATTTTTTTGTTGATAGTTTTCCACATCTTGGATAACTTTTTCATTATTTAATTTTTCCTTTTCCTAAATTTATCTACTGTTGACCAGAGGTTACTACTGACTGATATAATCTCATTGTATCCACAAACGTTATGGATAGTACAAGTATGGATGCTTTTAAAACAAATTTGGATTTAGTAATGACAGATGATTATAAATATAATTATTAAATTAAATATGAGGCAAGCATTATGGACACTGTCCTCTGGCTTGAAAAAACTTATGAAACTATGAAACTTATTGTTGACTTCATTAATGGACTCCTTTGTAATCACACCAATTTTACAGTCTGCATTGGCCAATTTAACTGCTAATTTTACCATATATGTGCAATAGTGGAATTAAATATTTATGCATACAAGCCCACCTAGATTTTTTGTAAGGCAAAGTTTTTTCCCAAGGCATCCTAGCTTTTTTGTTGTTTCATATGAATGCCCTGATCAAGCTGTGTATTTTTCTGAACCATTATTTCAGTACTAAACACAATGAAGACTGTAATGTGTATGTGATCATCGGTAATGCAACCATTTTAATAAGCTGCACTTTTCCCATATAGGCTAGGATATATTTGATCATGCATCTTATTTTATTTTTAAGCTAATACATTTTGTGGTTATATATGTACATGTCTTTTACTGTTTTGTTCATTTTAACCTAAGATAATCAATGTAATCATTTTAACTGTTGCATTTAGTTTTGCTATATGGCTATCCATAACTGTAATCTGAGGATCATTTACCACCAACACTTCTGATTTTTTTGTAACTGACCATGTATCCTGATAATTTTAGTTGTGTTATTATGAACATTAGGTCATCCTCATAAGCATTATGTCTAGTTTACACTTACCTATTTGTATGCCTTTTATTCTTTCATTTTGAGATAGTTTTCTTAAATGACTCAAGACAGTATACAGTATATGAACTCCAGTAGCAGTTTTATGTTCTCTTCTACTGAGATGGTGTTTTGACTGTATATACGATATATTCATACTGTGGATAAATGAATTAGTGTAGTGTTAGTACACATTACTTAAAAGGCTAGTGCACATGCTCAAGTCACAGCTTTACTTTTCAACAGTAATTTAACTATATTTGTACTGCTCATTTTGTGGAGTTATTTTCTCAGTCCTGCTCACTGCCTGCTATCAGAAAACACCTTTCACTGATACAGCATAAAAACTGCTCAGCTCATTCATACACACGTTTACCAGTGCTGGGGTGCCATGTTGTAATGTGTGAACATCATGTAGCATTGGGTAGCCAGGGATAAGGGCAGGTCAACTAAAATACTAAATATTATAAAACATGAGTAAATGAGTATTATACAATGGCAAGACAATTTCTTCCATTCTGATTGGTCAGTGTGTGCCTGGAACAGTGATGTTATCTCAGTATAACATCACTATTTCACACACATGACCTTCTCACATGTATGACTGGTAAAACATATTACTCCCTGTTCATGCAACGTCCCTCCCAAACTGTTGTAACATACAGTATGGTCTTGCCCTCCCACCAATAAACACAGACTCCATTTAGAAAATCGCTCTGAAGTCACAACTATTTGCAAGCCAAACTGCATTTTTTTAAACTGCTGCAACCACTGCTTCAGACTGTCTGTCTGTACTCTGTGAAGTTGCTTATTTCACCGTACATGCACTCCTCTCCACAACACTGCACAAGTGGCTATCACTATTCACTAAAATACCATCAACAACTTAATCTGGTTCAAGGTCAGTTGGCATTCATCTGTATCCCCTCTGCCAGATCGTGCCTGAAAATAGGCAGGATTTGTCTAGTGCATTTACCTGGTCAACAAAAGCTAAAAAAAACAAAAATATTATTTTCCCGGTCCCAGGGTGGGCACTAATTTCCATTTAAAACTACCCTTGGAGTGTCTTTCTAAGTTACAGTTTCCCCTTTAAACTATAGGTGAAACGAGTGACTCACCTGATCGCTTTTTGGGAACTGGAAGTGTCAGTCTGCTCCTTGCTCTTTCTCCTAACTTCAAACTCTATTTCCTCACACACAGTTTAAAAAATTATTTGGGAAGTGTGTCTGTGTGTGGGTTTTTTTGAAGGTGGTTGAGGTACCAGACAAAACACAGTACCTTAAATGAAACAACAGCTTTTTTTTGGAGGGGAGTAGAAAGACAGGCATGTTGTGGGGGGTGTCATGAAAGGCATGCAAAGGCAATCCATTAATAAAAAAAAAGCTTAGTGAAAACAGCTCCACCTTGTGGACAAACAGTAATGGAATCATTTTGTTTTACAAAATAAAGCTACATAAAAAGAAAAAGAAAAACATATTTTAAACAGTATTCATTCCAGTCTTTATTCTCTCCTTAAATGAACCATTGTGTAATAGCAATAATGCACTCAGGGTGTGTGTTGTGCTGGGATAATGTCACTTCTTCGGGGCTGGAAGCACTTGGCCTCAGCCTCATGGCCAACACCTGAGGCATGATGTTATCCCAGCATGACACACCCTATCATCGATATTGGCAATTGAAGGTAATCTGGGACTACATACAGTATGCCATGACAAAGTTTTAGATGGCTGCAGGCTCCTTTTTGAAAGGGTTAAAAATGTCAGTCAAATGCTGACAGTGTTCATTTAAGCAATAAGGCATGTCCAGGGGTTAGAGTAACAGTCTGTTAATCATGCCGTAGGGGCATAATGTGGCACATGGCACAGCCAATTGCCATATTGCCACAAGGGGGTGATTGACTGTTACTCTAACTCCTGGGAGTGCCTTAGTGCTATTATAAAAAATATTTTAAAAAAGTATTAAAAGTGTATTTTTTGAATGCTTTATTCATTTTGAAAGTACATTTTGATAAAATAATTCATCCACTACCTGTTTAAGAATGCTGATTCAGAATTAGAATGCATCATTCCAGACATTCAGCAGTGCCAAAGGGTGGAATGCTGACAAGAAGAATACATGCACCATGCTGATCAGGCTGCAGATGACAGTGTATCAGAGATTAATGTAAGGGTCTCAAAATGCTGACAGCCTATCAGATTGCAGCATTTCAGAGACCTTTTTTTTTAAATGACAGTTAATAACACAGCACCACACCAACATGTTTAGTTTTATCATGGTGGGGACAGCATCATAGTATGACCCTTTAGACACATCAAAACCATTTATCTCAATCCACGAATTAAATCAAACAAAACACAAAAATGAGTAGATTAATGTTTTTTCCAGAAATATATTAACATTAAAAACTATGCGATGAAAAGATTTGCCAGCTAACAAATACTGCTGATAACATCACTACTGAAACATGTCAGTTTCTAGGTCAATCTTTCTGCGTAAAGACTTGAAACTGAGTGTTAACAGAAGGCTTACAAGTGCAAGCCTTTACTTTCTCATGTTTGTTTTCACAGCAGTTTAATCGTACTGTTCAAAGTTTGTGAAATACAATGTACATGAGGTAACCAGTTGGATTTATTCTCCAAAATTTAAGGCTCAGTTAATGACTTTTAAAGTAATATGGAATATAGATCTGATTTACACAGTTCAACTAAACTTTCATATTGCTTTATTTACTTTCTTCCATTTATTTCCTTTTAGGGACATCTGCATCAAAACAGGATATTTGTTTATCAGAGGTCATCTGCTCCAATTACTTATCCCCACCTTAGAGCACAGCCTCCACTTATGGCCTCAGTACTGTACTTTCATTGGCACCATACAATTATGTCACAAACAAAGGCTTATGACTTTGTGTGGGGACTAGGAAGCAGAAGCAGATGAAATCTAAATGGAAAATATTCTGTTTTATACTAATTCCATCAGTGATAAAAAGAAATTCAGAGAAAAGAAATATAAAAGATATGCAAAGTAAAAGCCGAGCTACATTTCATTATCATGATTTAGAAAGTTTATACTTTGTATCACAGTTTACTATGTTTTATCATTGTCACCTGAACAACATGGATCGAATAAAGGGATATTATTTTGAAACCAGTTTGACAATGCTTTTGTTGGGGCTTCTACTCTAGATCACCGAAATCATACTGGTAAGGAGTTCCAGAGATGGGGACCATAATAGTTGAAAAATAAGTTGACCTTTGAGTTTTAATTCTGGGAATTTTCAGCTCATACTGTACAGCTGTTCTCAGTGGCACTATATTAGCCCTATCTAATAAACTATTCTTTAGGTAGTTTGGAATTTGCCCATAAATGTACTCTGAAAACTATTTTATGCAGCTTTCTGCAATTGTTTTAAAGGAGTCAGGCCAAAAGTGCTACATTGCAGAATTAGAATAAGCATACCCCTGATAAATTTTGTACAAAAATTAGGTTTCTTTGTTACTTTATTTTAAAGTTTGAGTTATTTTGTAACCCTGATTTCACTACCTGTTCAAAATAGCCAGTTTCAGTGAAGAGCCACTGATGATGTCATAACTTGAACTCACAGTCTAGTCCTCCTGTCAGTAAACTTATAGGACCTGTTTCTCCAAAGTTTAAGAAACTGTAGCTGTAGTAATCATTTAAAAAAAACAAACAAAGAAAAAACTGACAGATAATTGGCTGCAGTGCTTGCATTTCGAAAATGTTCAAATGCATGGTACTGTACTTTAGAATGCATCAGGGAGTGGTTTTGGACTGTAACACTGAACCAAGATATAGAATGTCAATGTAGTGAACAATTTTAAAATGTTGGGGGGGGGGTGTAATCTCAGAATGTGGCAGGAATATGCCATGTCAAAATGTGGTGGGGCACTGAATCTCAGAATGCAACAGGAAAACTCATTGAGGAATCTGGCAGGGACTGGCAATTTCAGAATACAGTGGGGATGTACACTGTTGAAATGTGACAGGATATACCATTTATTGTGAAATTGCTTGTCCCTGTCACATCCCAGAATTGTACACACCCACAACATTTCAAAATTATGTATCACATCCCACTGCATTCCAACATTGTGCATCCCAGCCACATTCTAAAATTATGCATCCCTGCCACATTCCAACATTGTGCATCCCAGCCACATTCTAAAATTATGCATCCCTGCCACATTACAAAATTTGCATCCCTGCCACATTCTGAAATTATGCATCCCTGCCACATTACAACATTGTGCATCCCAGCCACATTCTAAAATTATGCATCCCTGCCACATTACAACATAGTGCATCCCAGCCACATTCTAAAATTATGCATCCCTGCCACATTACAACATTTGCATCCCTACCACATTCTGAAATTGTGCATCCCCACTAAATTCAAAATTGTGCATTTCTGCCAGGTTCAAAATTGCACATCCCACTACATTCTGAAGTTGTGTTTTAATGCCACATTCTGAAATTGTCACATAGCCATATTCCAAAATAGTCACTGCCACATTCCCAAACTGTCTGTCACAGCCACATTTCAAAACTGTGTGTCATCACCTCATTCTAAGATTGTACCTTCTTGCCACATTCCAAAATTGTGTTGAACTTCCACATTCCAAAACTGCCTGTCATTGTCACATTCTGAAAATGTGCATACCACCATATACCAAAATTGTATGGCCACACCACATTCTGAAAATTAGTGTCACTGCCACATTCTGATGTTGCATGTCCAAGTCACATTCTAAAATTATGCATCCCTGCCTCATTCTGAAATTGCATGTGATTACCACATTCTGAAATTGCATCACAGCCACATTCTGAGATTCCATGTCCACACCATATTGTGAAGTTGCATGTTGCCACCACAATCTGAACTCAAACATCCCAACCACATTTTGAAACTGCATCACCACCATAAGCCACATTTATGCATCCATGACATGATATGTTGTGAAATTACATATCCTGCCATCTTCCACAACTATGTGTCCCTGCATTTCAAAACTGTGTATCTCTACCACATTCTAAAAATATATGACACCACCACAATAGGAATTTTAGTACCCTGCCACATTCCAAAATTATGTGTCCCAGCTACTGTCTGAGACTGTGTCATTGCTGCATTCCACGGTTGCAACCTTTTGTCATTTCAAAATCTCATACCTGCAGTATTCTAAAAATTGCACACAACTTTGTCATTCTAAAGCCATATTCCCTGCATTTCCAACCCCGTCCACATTCTGAAGTACTGTACCTTGCATCGGCACATAATGGAAATGCATGCGCCACCCCACCCAGTGTCATGTTTCCTTTTCAGATGTTTACTACAACTGCAGTTTTATGTAACATGGGAGAAATAAGTCAGATAAGGTAGCTTGCAGGTAAGACCAGGCCACAGGTTCAGGTTAGATATCATCAATAGCTTGTCTCTGAAACTAGCTTTTTGAACAGGCAGTGAATTTAGGGTTATAGAATGATTTGTAACTTTAAACAAACTAGCTTACAGATCTCATTTTTGGCATGAGGCTGATTGGGGATATGCTGATCCATATTCTGAATTTATTGATGCCAGAATTTTGGCTGAACTCCCTCTTTAAGACATTCAACCCAATCTTTTGTGTAACTCACAGTGATAAGTTGTTTTGGTGCAGTCTTAAATCAGTCCGGCAAGTCAATTGTACAGAACATTGAGTCAGTAAAATTTTTCAGCAGAGTAGTAGTCATAAATAATAGCTGCATAATCAAACAGGAATTTTTTGTCTAGACAATCTTTTGCCACAACTCAGTAGTTAAATCATGTTTGTATCTGTACATTGCCCTGACTACATGCTGTGAGATACCTTTGTGGTGTAAGACAGTACTAGCAGGGTGTTGCAGTGTGTTTGTGGAGCAAGTGTATATTTTAAAATGCTAGAACGCTTTCTGAACTACTAGAGCTCCACAGGAAGAAGGGTGGGAGTTGTAGTTCTATGTAATATTGAGGACTACAAGACATCCTGTTGAGAGGTGTCATGTACTATTTTTAAAATGACACAGTTATACTTTATTAGACTACCAATTCCCAAATGCTACTGGGGAGGTAGTCTGAGTGAGGTTTTATGCAATAATTTTTAGGCTAATTGCAGATAGCACTCAGTGACCACATGAGCATGTGGATCATGTGACCAAAAGCTACTTCTGGGTCTCAGGGTTACAAGAATGGTGTTCCATGTGAGCAGTGCAAGTATGAGTGGGGCATGTAGTCAGTCACTGCATGCGAAGATGCACACAAAGACCCATGCGTCTCATGTGGATTTTGTGGTTTTGGTGAGTGTAGGCATTGTAGTTAACCTACTATAGCAACCCAGGACATGTCACTGAGGTGTAGACCTAGAATTAAGCAGTTGCACAATAAAGGTTCTATTGTTTCTTGCAACCATAAGATCTTTTAAATAACATTAAACATGGCAGATACTGTAATGACTGTTGAGGGTGATGTAGGTATCAAATGCATGGCATGTGAAATGTACATTATTTTAAAAGCGACTGATATACCCAAGTCATTTAAGTGTAACAAATGCCTACATATTGTTGAATTAGAAACAGAGATACAAATGTTTAATAACAGATTGGTAGCAATTGAGTCAAGCCAAAAGGATATGGCAGCAAGGTTGAAAGGAAAATGTAGTAAAAGCTCTAATGTACACAAACAACAAAGGTCAGGAACATCAAAAAAGCAGCAAAAGAAAAATAGTTTTAAGACTAATAAGGACTCTTTAAGCAATTGTGGTGCTATACATCAACCAGAAAGGCCTGACATAAAATCACATACCCCAATAAATAAAAAGAACAAGGGAGGATGAACAGGCCACTGGATCTGAGGATGAATGTATACATTTCAAAACAATAAATCTGCTAAAAAGAAAGGTAGAAGAGCAGAATACTTTGTTTACCAACCAGAAATAGATTTGATCCTTCCAAGATACTGACTTGATTGATTCCCAACCACCCACTTCTAATGGTACAGGTGTAAATAATTTAGATAATACAATTCTGATGTAAGCACTCATCCACCAGGGAAAGCACCAATCAAAATGGTAATGAAATGCCAGAAATAATGGAGATAGAGCAACATAAAACCAAACAAATCATTGTTTTGGGTGACTCCATTATTAAATACTTGGACAAAAGCAGTCTGCAACCCTGACAAATTAAACCAAATGTTGATTAATTTGAGAGGAGGCAAAATAACAGACATTACCAGAATGGCTGATAACATTCTTAAACAAAATGAAAAAGCAGCAATTGTTATGGTACATGCAAGAACAAATAATTTGCATGACCCCATAATTAAAATAAAACAAGACTATGTGGCACTGACAAATAAATTGATCAAATTAGGATTTCATGTGGTGTTATTAGAGATACTACCTGCAAAGATATGCAATAGATAGGCAGTACAAATTAAAACCATTAACAACTGGCTTAGACATTGGTGCATGAAACAAGATATTACATGTATAACCCACTGGGAAGAATATGATAGTAAAAGAGAGTTGTATTGCTGGATGGGCTCCATTTGAGTAGGAAAGGAAGTGCAAAACTTGCTAAACAATTGACTAGTGTCATAAACAAACATTTAAACTGACGGGGGGGGGGGGGTTTGGTCCAATCAAACTCTATGAATGCTGACCAGTCACATACTAGACTTGATAGCAGTTCACTATTAGCTGATATAAACAGTCAATCCAAATCATCTGGGACAGAAGTAAAAATCAGTAATGATAAAAGACTGAAGGTGATATTAACTAATGCTCAAAGCCTCAAAAATAAGATTAGTGAATTAACAATCATGTTGACCTCCAGAGACATTGACATATGTGGCATCAATGGAACTTGGTTTCGTATAGATGAATGGGGAGCTAATATACCAGATTATACTTTATTTATAAAAAATAAAATAACTAAAAGTGGAGGAGGTATAGCACTGTACATTAAGGAAAGCTTGAAACCTTATGAATTACACTCTCTAGCTGAACAGGACAATAACAATTAATTAATTTGGGTAAGAGTGGCATCACTGGCATCATGTTTAACTACTGGTTTGGGATATAGATCACCAAATCTAAAACAGGTTGAAAATACAACTTCTTAAATGAAATCGAACATATGAATTTATCAGGTGACTATATTATTATTATGGGAGATTTCAATCTCCCTAATATTGATTGGACACTAGGTACTGGTACCAGTACTTTAGAAAAAACATTTCTCAAGCTAATGTCACAAAACAATTTTGACCAGAAAGTGTTAAAAGCCACAAGAGGTAGAAATATATTAGATCTAATATTTACAAATTTTGATGTGGGTTCTAAAAGCCCTCAATACCTCCCTCCTCTAGGGACAGTGATCATATGATGATACAGTTTAATACTGAAATAAAACTAACTAACCAGTCAATGGAGAAACAAAATGTTAAGATTATTATAGAGCCAACTATGTCAAAATGAAACATTTTTTCAGAAATGGGACTGGACAACAGACCTACAAGATCAAAACCTGGATAAAGTATAGGACATCATAAAAGGAAAAATACAAACATGTGCCTGATTGAACAAACTATAGCAATAGATGCAGGGTACCCTTATGATGGAACCACACAATCCAGAAAACAATAAGGAAGATAAATAAATTACATAGGAAATACAAAAGACAACACAAACAAACTTCAATAATTATAAAGCAGCTGTCAAAAAACAAAAACTTAATTAAAAAGTCAAACATACTTTGAGAAAAACTAGCAACAAATGTCACGACAATAAAAAAAAGTTATACAACTACATAGGTTCCTTAAAAAATAACAAAAGTAATGGAGTAGGTTCTTTAATGACTGAAACAGGACTAATAAATGAGGAAATTGAAATGGCCATAGAGCTAAATAAATATTTTCTTAGTGTTTATAAAAATAAAGAAACCATTATAAAAGACATTCAATGCCCTAGCACTGAACTAGTTAAATTTACACACAGTGAGGTAATAGAAGCTATTAGAAATGTAAAAGCATTGAGTTCAGCAGGGCCAGATGGAATCATGCCAAAGTTCCTAAAGGAGCTAGCATTAGAACTAGCAGGTCCTATCTCATGTCTATTTAACACCTCCTTGAGAGAAGGAAAAACAATTAAGGAATGGAATGAGGCATTAATAACGCCTGTTTTTAAGGGGGGAAATAAACAGGATGTAAAGAATTATCGACCTGTTAGCTTGACATCAGTTCTAGGAAAAGTAATGGAAAGGCTTTTGCAAAAAAGGATTATTGAACATCTCCAACAATCAGGTCTTGTTGATTTAACTCAACATGGCTTCCTCTCAGGTAGATCCTGCTTAACAAATTTAATAAAATGTTTCAAGCCAGTAAGCACAGCACTGGAAAAGATATAGCAGTGGACATGGCCTTTTGGATTTCTCAAAGGCATTTGATACAGTGTCCACAGGTACTGATTGAAGAACTAGAAAGGTTGCAGTTACACTCAAATATTATTAGATGGATAGAATCGTGGCTGGGTAATAGAAGGCAGAGGGTGGCTATAAGAGGTCACATGTCAGACTGGGGACCAGTGACCAGTGGAGTGCCACAGGGCTCAGTCCTTGGCCCAATATTGTTTAACATTCTAGTATAATCTATGCAGGCATCTAGTGGCACTTAGATGTGTAAATATGCAGATGACTGCAAGGTAGGTGGTCTGGTGACTGACCCTGCTTCAGCTTCAAAATTCCAGGAAAATCTAGATCACTTATTCAACTGGGTTAATGAGTACAAATTATTCTTTAACAAGGTAAAATGTAAAATCATGCACCTGGGAAAAAACATCTGACGTTATAAATATACTTTAAATGATATACCTTTACAAAGTACAACAAATGAAAAGGACCTGGGTGTAATCGTGACAACTGACCTCAAATTCGATGAGACACACAGATGAAACAACAAAAAATGTTACAGAATTTTACATTATATCCTTAGGGATATTAAAAGCAGAAACAGGCGTCATCTTGCCCTTGTATACAACTCTCATTAGGCCACATCTCGAGTACTGTTCTCACTTCTGTGCTCCTTACTCAGTCGAAGATAGAAAGAAAATAGAAAGAGTCCAGAAGAAAATTACTAAAAATATTTCAGCACTAAAAAATAAACAGTATAGTACAAGGCTTGAATAACTGAATCTGTACTCAGTGGATTACCAAAGAATAAGAGGAGATATGTGCCTAACATTTAAGACCTTTCATAATGATGCTTTATTAGAAACACTAGGATTAGTTAAGCAAATGCAATATAAAGATAAAACATGATCTTACAATCTCAAACTAATGGGAAAAACTAATAAGACTAATAAAAGGAATTATTGGATTAATCAAAGCATTGTTACAATATGGAACACACTCCCAAGAAGCATAGTGGAAACTGACAGTATAGAAACATTTAGGAGTCGGCTAGATACATTTATGGGTAATAAAAAATATTTATGCCACCATTAAGAGTAAGAGATGGTGGCGAGTTCGTTAAAGGTCTTCAGTCTATAGAACATGTAAGAACACTAAGAATCTATGAATGTACCATTTTTTAACAGTGCAATCCACATCATTTTTATATGTGCCACGTGGTTCAAGCCAGAACCCTAAGTATTTAGAGTGGTCCAGTAGTTCAAGGGACAGGTCACCCAAAAGTGAATATGATGAACAAATTGTTTTGTACCTCTTTTGGTTAAGCAGGGGACCTAAATAGGATCAGTAGAGTTTTCTTTAAGTTCAGTTTCAATTTGGAATTAGTAATTAAAGTCTGAAGGGCATCAAATCCACTTTGTAGGGCTGCCTTGACATCCGAGAGGGATCCCAGAGGCATAGATGACAGTGTCATCTACATATAAGTACTAGTTTGGGTTGATATTCTGTCCTAGACCCCTCAAGTATACTGTAATGAGAGCTTAGCACCAACACATTGGGGACCCCTCTCAGGATGTCCAGGTTCCATGAGATATGTCCATTTACTGCAGTACACTGTTTTCTTTTATGAAAATATGAGGAGAACCAACTAATGGCTCAATGGTCCAACCCAATATTTGCTAGTTTATTAACCTACATGCCATGGTCCACCATGCTGAAGGCCTTGGAGTGGTCAACAAAATGGCTCAGTATAATGTCCAGAATCCATAGCTTTGTTGACATTATCCATGAACTTCAGAATGGAGGAGATGGTGCTGTGGTTTTTCCTGAATCCAGGCTGAGAGGGGTCTTGAAGTTCATTATTTTCTATATAATCCTGATATGGGGCTGGATTCTCAGAGTTTGTGAAAATCTTGCAGCTGTGGGGAAAAACTCGGTGCAAGTGGGTTGCCACTTGTGGAACCAGTTTCTCTAGCAGCTACGGTATTCTCAGAAGTGGTGCCAGTTTATGACCAGCTCCATGATTTACAGGAGCTTGTGGGTGCTTTTTCCCTGCAGCTTTGAAAAAATGTTATGGCTGGTGAGACCAGCCCTAGCATCTTCCACAGCTGCGGTGGACGAGAATACCAATCCCCAGAACTGCACAGATTTTGGTCCATAACTGGAGTTGCAGAGTGGGACCTAGTTCCATGACGTTTTGAGAATCCATCCCATGATGTCTGATAGGATGTTTTGTGCTATTGCCATGTGCACATTGGGGGTTGAATTTTGTCTAACTCTGTATGGAAGGCTCAGTCAGGAGTTTATAGATTTACAAACCACATTTATGTGTAGTGGGAAGTCAATGGTGTGTTGAAATGTAATGCCCATATATTTGAGACGACTGGCTCAAGTAGTGAGCAATCAAGACATATTATTTGTAGTTTATTAAGAACACTATGTAGTTTTGTGCAGATTCAAGAAATATGGCCTGAGTTGACTTATGTTTAAGACTAGCTACTGCAATTTAGAAACCAGTTCTGAAGTGAAGTAAAATCCTGATTGTTTTATCTGTTTCGGAAACAATACAATTCGAGCTATTCTGGAGGATGATAGCATTTGGATACAAAAGAGGAGTCCAGAAGGAAATTCTAAGTGGCAGACAATTAATGCACTGAGATAAGAGCAAGGAACTGAATATGGATCCCTGCAGGACACACACTACTGTACAAGCATCTTCTGAGGATGCCTGTCCAAGTTTCACAAGTTGCTTTCTGTGGCTAAGGTATTTTTCTAAACCAGGTTAGTCCAGTGGGGGAGACTCCAGTTCATTAAGCTTGGTAGAGAGCGGCATGTGGTCCACATGGTCAAATGCCTCAGCCATGTTTGCATGTAGCCTGTTTATCCTTAACCATGGCAATGAATATTCATTAGTAAGCTTGCTTATGGCAGTAGAGGTACTATGCCCCAGCCTAAAGACATGTTGGACTGAAAATAGGAGGCTGTGGTTCTGCAGGCAATGGGTGAACAGGGCAGCTGCAACTTTCTTCAGGAATTTATTTAATACAGGCAAGCTGGTGATTGACTGGCATTATTAATATCTTTGGATTACCCTTTTATGGACAGGTACCAAATGGGCTAATTTCCATATGTCAGGGTCTATAATGACAGTTAATTCATGAGTTATATGCTGAACTTTGCTGTGGATGCAGACAGGCTGTTTTACCAAGCTTTAAGAGCCATGGCTTGATGGTGTCAGGTCCTGCACTTTTATTTTGCAGATATTCATTTAGCAATTTATAGACATAATCTGGACTAACCACTCTCAGGTATAATGGGGGGGGGGTCTAGAATAAATAGGCCCACCTTGGTTAGGTCTATCCAGTGAAAGAGGGTCTCACAGCAGTTATACATGAAGAGGAGGCTGGGGGATGTTATAGGCAGACAGGTCAGATTTGTAACCATTGAAGGCATCAGTAAAACTGTCAATAATATTTAGTAAAAAGAGATTCTAACCATGTTGATCCTTGCAAAACAAGCATTGTTGGATAGTCTGATGCCTTCTATTGTCAAGGTTATTACAATTTATACCATTCAGCTACATATTATGAACAGAGCCATTTTAATTCAAGTCCATGCATTCATTGATGCATTTCAGAAGTTCTTGGGTCACCACAGGGGAGGACAACAAGTTTTACAGTATGCACTTTCTCTGGAACACATGGCTTTTTTTACACATATTCCTCTGTTCTGTATTCGTCCTAGACAGATGTCAAGTCAGAGGCCTTGAAATGTGCCCAGTACTTGTTTCTTATGTTAAATAGGAATAATAATTCACCGTTTAGTCATTTAGTGATTAATTTATTTATTGATTTGTTTTTTTGTTAACCGGGTAAGCACACTGGACAATTAAATGACTATTTACAGGTATGACCCAGGAGAGTACAAAGGCAGGCATTAGGCAGTGAACAATACTAATTAGAATGAAACCATGAATGCAGAATCATAGCTAGAACAACAAATAACATTTAGGCAAAGCAGGGATGTGACTATAACAGTAGATGCAAGACAAATTGGCAATATACAGTATATGATTAATGAACAAAACCAAATGCAATGCAAGTGAATCCTGAACTATAGCAAGAACAACAAATATCATTAGGCAAAGCAGATGAGCAATACTTCCCTATGGGTTGAATGATGCTATTGACATTTTGCCATTCTTATAGAAATGAAATGTTAGAAACATATTCCATAGAATGGTTTGTCAGTGTCTGTATTTCAGTGAATCAATGCCCTTTTTGATAGTGAACCCCTTTTTCATCAGTATCTGGCTTTTGCATTCTTCCTGTCTGTGTTTTTTTTTCTAAATTTCTTTTTTTTTTTTTTACATTAGAGTTACCCATTTATATAATTATAATCATATTTATAGATAAATGCCTTTATTAACATACTAATTTTACCGAATGATTAGGTCTCAATACATTTTATTTATTTTGGTACTTCATAACTGGGGATTTTTTGAAACGTAAATGGATTTTCAATAATATGTTTGTTTGACCCACTAATGTATTATGATGGTTCTCAATAACTTAATATATTGAAGGCTGTTTTTTCCCTTGTCTCTTTATCTTGCTTCCCTTTCTCCTTCTCCTCCTCCCCTCACTGCTTTTGTTTCCATACTTGGGTATTCCCTACCATACAGTTACTGAAATATATCTTTGTGTACTACTTTCAATCTGAGCGCTTTTCAGAGCAACCATTTTTCTCTGGTGGGGTTATACCTTAGTCCTTCTTCTATCATTTATTATTTTCTTTTATATTGGGGTCAAATTTTTGAATACATTATCATAGCAAGACTCCTTTTTTAAAGATGAAAAATAATCTGCTTTTATAATGATTTATTTGTTGTGCACTGGATTTGTGGTTTATATTTTGGGTGTACATAATTATTGTTCATGAATTTGCACTGTGGATGCTTGTGTGTATGAGAAAATAAGGGTCAAGAAGGGGTGGACAGAGGAAAGGGCTGACTCAGTAGACAGGGTCAGTAGCTGATGCTTAGGACCCTGCTATGAGCAGACTTCATAGAAATAATGGCCTTATTCTGCTGGCTTCATCCTATATTCATAAGTTCATAAAGCAAAAAAGCTCAATTACCTACAAAATCTGGGACCATTTCAAATATGTATATTATTTAAAATGTATTTAAATAAAAGATTTGTGAGAAAGAAATCATATTAAAAACGCTTCACTTAAATTGGCTTGGTGGCATGGAGGCACTGAACACTTGCCCTCCAACCCTGCCAGCAACCTGGGTTTGGGAACAAACCTGGGTCTCTCGAGGACTGGTCAGGGAAGGAGGATTGAGTGTCTGTAGGACATTTCTTCTACCTCAGTGTGGGAGGGCTGCCTGTCCCACAGTGTGCCCTGCCACCTAAAGGAAGCTATGTGGCAATCCCGTGGGACGGCTGTGTATGGGGACCCCACTTTCAGATGATGGGGCCATCTCTGCAGATGCACAGCATATACAATGCATCAGTGTATGCATGTGGGCCCCAACTGGGAAGAAAAATTGCAGTAAAACCCCTCTGACCATAGCACGGTCATAGCCTGGTCTCTCTCAGGACCCACATTGACTAGTGGACCCCTATGACCATGGTCCTTTGGCTGAATCCAGCAGTGAAGGTAAGTCCAGAGAAGTCAGGTGCTGGGGCTGGGGAGTAGAGATGTGCCAAGTTTGCAAACTTTACTCTGCAAAATAATTCACAAAGTTTGCCGTATTCATGAAATGTGTAGTGCCAATTCACAAAGTTTTGGCAGGTGAGGTGGCACTTTTTCAGGTGAAGTTACATAGAAACATATAAGTTGATGGCAGATAAGGACCACAAGACCCATCCAGTCTTCCCATTTTTTCTACCTTATGAATGTGCCCTAGGCCTTTACACTGTCAATGGCCTATCTATTTATACTCATCTGTATTGCTCCCTTATGCCTATCCCATGCCTGTTTGAAGCCCTGCACTGTATTCATTTGCACCACTTCTTGAGGTTGGCCGTTCCATGCATCCACCACCCTTTCTGTGAAAAAGAACTTCCTCACATCACCCCTTAATCGGACTCCCTCTAATCTCATGCTGTGTCCTCTTGTCCTGCTATTTTTCTTATATTGAAACATGTTAGGCTCTTTCACCTTGTTAATGCCCTCAAGATGTTTGAATGTTTCAATCATTCACCTCTCTCCTTCCTTTGCTCTAGGTAAGCAATAAGATAAGGCAGGGGTGTGCATTACGGTTGTGATAACCACACTGCTGAGGGCATAGTTTGGCATGGGCTGAAGGCCTCATGCTGGTCGTCCCTAGGAATGTGGTTATCACATCGTATCGCACAACCCGAGTGTCTTATTGTGCTTATAAAATGTCCCTTTATTTTTAGAAGCAGTTTTTTTTTTTTAAACACATTTTTAAATAAGTAAAAATGTAAGTGAATCTGTGTTTTTAACATAAAATAGTCCTTCCACCTATTGGTGCTAGATTAAAGTAGTGTTATACAGTGTGTGCCTCCCTGCCCACTTAAGCTTCATATTCCCTGCCAGCCACAGAAATTCACAAATGCTGTTTTTCTCATTCTAAGTATGACACATAGCCCATTATTTTATTCCATTCTCCTCACTCTGTAGACAAAACTAAAAGGAAACATAACATAGGCTTCGCAGTTCCCCAGTGCTGCAAGCATGAGCGTGGTTCAAAACTGCCGCACTCACTGACAGCATCATGAACTGCTCGCTCTGTCCTAAAAGATAAACAGCAGGGTGAGTCATTTACCACCTTTTCTCTTTGTTTATATAGTATTAATGCTTACTTTCTTCATTCTGTTTTTTTTCCTCTGTGTTTCCCCACACTCAAGAAATCGCGTGTTTATCATGGAATGTTTACCATGGAATACAGGGATTCAAAATGTTGCTCAGCTCTACTAGCAGAATGTTTCTCTACTAACATACTGTACACACAGACAATAAAGGCCTGTTTTAGAGCCAGAGACTCAATTATCTTACTTGTCAGGGAAAGCAGAAGAGATTTCCCTGATGAGCAGGTAAAGATAGAAGATAGAAAGGGTATTTTTCACTGTTAGCAAACAAACAGTTGTAATGAAAACTATAAACAATACTTAATGTTTCTAATGTGTTTATGTGTGTAAGGAGAATGTGACGATCTGGTAAACAACATTTAATTAATTTGTTTTATTTTATATTTAAGATCATTTTAATTTTAGGACCCAGTTGAAGGTTTCTACAGTGTAAAGGTACCAGCCGTGTTAGTGGTGGAAGATCAGTTCTAGTTGTAGGGAGACTGATGGAAGATAGTTCTGGTTGTAGGAGGACTGATCTGCTCATTGTGTAATGTGGTTTAGAACCAGAATGACTGTGCGTATACAGAGAATTAATGTACAGTCAGCTGATCTGTCTTGGCCAATGAGATTTCTAGATTTTTTCTTGCCATTTTATAAGGTATACATATTGAACTCTGTTAATCTGTCCTCGTATGTTTTCTGATGCAGTCCCTGCACCATTTTGGTTGCCTTTCTAGGGACTGCCTCCATTTTGTTAATGTCCTTGTGTAGGTGTGGCCTCTAGTACTGCATGCAGTACTCTAGATGGGGCCTAACCAGTGTCTTGTAAAGAGGGATTATTACCTCCCTCTTATGACTTGTGATACCCCTACTAATACACCCTAACATCCCTCTAGCCTTACCTACTGCCTTAGTGGTCTGCTTGGATGATTTCAGTTTATCTGTGACGATGATGCCGAAGTCTCATTCTTTCTTTGTGATTGCCAGCAACTCCCCTCCCAATCTATAGGTAGTTTCTGGGCTTCTCTTTCCTATGTGCAGAATCTTGCACTTCTTTGCATTAAACCCCAGTTGCTACTCTTCAGACCATTTTGCCAGTTTTTCTAGATCTCTTCTCATTCTGCCCATCCCATCTGGATCATCTACTCTGTTGCAGATCTTGGTGTCATCTGCAAACAGACAAACCTTATCCTCCAGTCCATCTGCAATGTCACTGATGAAGATATTGAAGAGGACTGGCCCCAGGATTGATCCTAAATTACCCACTTGTGACTTGCATCTCTTATGACTGTATACCATTTACCACCACTCTCTGTTTTCTGTTTTCTGCCCGCCAACCAGTTTACCACCCAGTTCTGACCCACACTGAGCCCACCCATCTTATTAATCAGTCTTCTATGTGGAACAGTATGCAGCTTTGCTGAAGTCAAGGTAGGCAACTTAGCTGCACCCCCTTGGTCTACCACTCAGGTTATACAGTCAAAGAAATCTATGAGATTAGTTTGACAGAACCTTCCTGTTGTAAACCCATGCTGTATTGGATCCTGTGCTCCTATGGATTCCCGGTTTTGCACTATCCTTTCCTTAAGAAGTGCCTCCATAATCTTGCCCACTACTGAGGTAAGACTGACTGGTCTGTAGTTCCCTGCCTCCTCCCTGCTGCCACTCTTGTGGAGCGGAATCACATGAGCCCTTCTCCAGTCTTCTGGGACCTATCCTGTGCTCAGAGACTCACTAAACAGTTCTGCTAATGGCTCTGCCAGTTCTACCCTTAGTTCCTTTAGTACCCTGGGATGTATGCCATCAGGTCCTATTGCCTTGTCCACCCTGAGCTTAGTGAGCTCTTGTAGGACCCTTTCTTTGTGAAGTTAAGGCACAGTTGCAGCACTTGCTTAACTCACCTGACTTTCCTCAAAAAGTGCAATTTCCCAAGGAAAACTCAATGTGAAGTGGCAAAGTGTGCAATTCATGAATTTATTCACAAAAGCAAATTTTGCAACTTCACAAGAACTTTGTAACATCTCTACTGGGAGACCAGTTCAGATGGGATCTGGTCAGAGAAACTGAGAAGATAAACAGCATTGTGGGAAAAAAAAACTGTTTCACTTATCATATAATCCAAAAAAAGAAGTGAACCATTGTATAATTGCAATAAACCTCTCCAGGGTGTGCATTAAAGGATCTGAATGCACTTCCCAGTGGTGTAAGGACACTCGTCCTTTGGCATTGTGCATCACTCCCCTGGTGTGCACATTAAAATCCTTTAATGCACTCTCTGTCATGGCTTATTGCTTACTTGTACCATTCTATTTCTATAAAAGATACTTTCTAAGAAAAACTAAGAAAAATATTTTTTTAATTCTGCATTACTGTTGTCTTATCTGAATGTACCTACCACCTAAGTAATTACCTCAATAAACCTGGTGTGTCTACTCTAAGTCTTTTGTATGACCTCAGAATAAAATTTAAGACAAAATGATGTGAACTCTGGACAACCAAATCTGCCATAACAAATCCATTTTAACTGGTTTGTCTCTGGTAAACAGGCTTTGATTATTAGAACACATGTACTATATATGAACTCTGACATTGTGGTTAGTTTTCATTATGCTTGAAGAAGGGCCCTGAGTTGGCCCCCAGATCTTGTATAAAAAATTCTTTAGGCTAGTCTAATAAAAGTTATTTTTGGAAAACTAGATTCCAGATTGCACTATGAAGAAACACAAGGCAAACTGCATCACACATACCCAAAAAGCAAATCTCTGATTCATTATCTCTAATTTCAAAGATCCATTTGAACAGAGTTCTTATTTAAGAACAAAATAATTGCTGCATCAGCTATGAGCAACTCAAAGTGTTAGATTCAATGCATGCTCAAAATGGCAAATAAAGTTAAGATTGACATTTCAACCATGAGTCTACTTCAGAAATTATATAAAGAAGACTGTAAAATGAAAGCACTGATAATGATTAACTATGCTTACTTTTCTCTTTATAGATATTTCCTGAAGAAGACCTAGGAATAAAATGTTCTTTTATTTTTGTTTACAACATGCATTGAGAGTTCTTAATGTACTACTGTATGTGAGCCCTGGAGTACAGATGATTTGAATGGTTTGAAACCTGATGGACTTGTCCTTCAAATGCATCAAATGCCAAAAACTGTTTGCAAAATGTTCACATTTCATACTGTGAATGAGTAAAGGATATTTGTAGCACCATATGCATTGGTGTTTGCTCATCCTTTGGTTCTGACTCCACCCTGTTTGATCTTATATAAGGGAATCATTTGCGACTGAACAAACACTGCATTGTGCTGCATGAGTTGTCCCCTTCCAGGATTGCTAAAGATATGGGAGCAATGGATGGTGGGTGCCCTTGACTACAGGTTTTCACAAAATAAAAACATAGACCAACCACCACTAGATTTGGAACCATACACTGGATGCCCCCTCAAGTTATGAATAGTATGGGGAAAAAACAGATTTGCACGCTCAAGGAGTTTTGAATGAAGAATAACAGGCATAAAGAGTATCACTACTTCTTAACAGGGAATTAAAATAGAGTTACAAAAGCCTTGACCATATTTTTGCCTGTGATTTTTTTTTTTGCACAGTGCTACAGAGGATACTTAGATGTGTGGATATTGGCAAACTGAACAAACGATGTATAACCCTGGTCTGCTGTCTAAGACCCTATCTTGTGGTGTGGGCTCCTGACCTATCATTTTGTTATTGCTGCATAGCAATAATTATGTGATGTACTGCTAAGATGAGTAGGGGCAGGTCAGACATGAACAGGATGTGAAGTATATTTCCTTCTACTTCCACAGTGGAGTTTCATCACCTCTTTGGTATGCATGAGATCAGTGTCTGTCTGTGTCCCCCATCACCCTCTCCCTCCTCCATCCAGATCTAAGTTATTCATGAATGTATGGTTGTGGAACTTTTTTCTTTTCCAGTGCTACCTCTACAGCTGGGGGCTTTCCAACCCATACAGGTGGCTCTTCCCCCATCTCCCGTAATTAATATAATCAATGCTGAGTTGGAGTTGATTTGGGAGGGTGCAAGACCCCAGAAATCAGTGCCAGGGTCCATGGTGACATTACAGTGACCTGTCGCTGTGTTGTTGTATTGTCATTCATGGTAGATGTGTCGAACTGGCATCAGCATATATTTTACCTCCATAGTATTTACTGAGGAAAAAGACAAATGGAAGAACGAGACAACACAAGCAGTCATGCTGATAAGGTATACAATTTACACAGGTAGGAAGAGGTGGCAATGTAAACTGAAATCTGAACTCTGGTTTGAATAGTCCCTGCTACCTATCTAATCACTAAGGAACTGTACCATTCAAGAGTATAATACTGGTGATTACACTGTTTTGCCTCAGAATACAACAGAGAAAGAAAACAACACATGCTATATTGCAAGTGGGTGATACCTTTTATTAGTCCAATAAAAGGTATCACCTACAACATATATTTTATTTCTACTGCACCATAGACTGAACTAACATAGCTGCCACATTTCTTCATCAGAATAGACCAAACTAGAGCCACATTGTTATGTACTATGTCTTCTGCAGAAATCAGAGGCGGTGGGGAAGGGGTGAGGAAATGATAAAAAAGTGAGTGCAATAGCTGTGTTGGGAAAATGCACTTCAGCACCTGTTTCTTAATAGTAGCAGAGCAAACCCCAGTTTAACTTGTTGCAAAACACTGTATTAATTCCTGATATCTTGAACCTTGTCTTACACTTAGCTACTGCAGCTTGCTTGGGATAACAGTGAGTAAGTGGCTCTGGTGGGATTTGAACCTGAATGTGCTGGTTTCCAACCCTGTGATCAAAATAGTAGACACCAATACCATCCTTCTGTCTTGCATTTAAGGTGATTAGTCAAGCTTAAAGGAGACAGCGAGTAAATAGGTGGAACTCAGGAATTCAATTCTGGGAGTGGAATTAAACGTCTGACTTAGTTCCAGCAGTGATATGAAAATGGACTGCTTCTATGTAAAATACACACCCATAAAGGCAAAACAATAACTAAATAAAGTGTAAAATGCAGCATATAACAAAGAAAGGTATCTAAAGACCCTGTTAGATACTGTATGTTCACTACTGAGATCACAGGTGATGGGTTCCCTCAGTGAATCCTTTCCATTTCTAACATTGGGCTCTATGCATCAAAGTGTGGACTGTCTACATACCACATATCTGAGGTGCATAGGCAACTTTACATGTAAAGCTGCACAGCCAGGGTTCAGCGGCATTCATGATCATTGCGCCTGCCAGCTGAACACTGGATCCTCCGGCTGCATATTCCACTCCACACCAGGGGCTGGCCGGGGGTCTGTCAGGGGTGTGCCTGCACACCATGCAATAAACAAAGGTGCAGTTCTATGCAGCCTTAACTGTTTGGCTCCTTGTCCTACACAACATGGTTAGCACCACTAAGGGGCAGACACCCACACACCACGTCCCATGGCATGTGACGGCAGCATGGTACCAGGTCCCCTGCGCTGTGCACTGCTGACAATGTTATGGACTCCACTCCCCCATTCTGTCCACCTAACAGTCTCTTGCTGTAGCATATATATAGGTCCATATCTGTACAAATGGCAGTGATCACCCTGTGTGACTGCAGTCAGTAACCCCCAGCAGTTGCCATGGACTCTTTACCCAGGTCACTGGTATTCACATTGCGCCCCAACCCCTTCACCACCCTTCCTCCAGATAGCCCTGTCCAGTGATGTGCACACTGCTTATGGTCCCCCTGTAGGCTGTGATGATCCATGCTGCAGTTGCCCTTCTTGCCGTCTGACACAGTGGCTATCGGGTGCCGAAGGTGTTCTTGTACATCCACAGGGTCTGCACTGTCCCAGGCTCCTCTGCATGTCTGGATATGGGATCCACTCTGGGCCCCAGGGCAGGCATCTGATTGGATGCCTGCCTGGGTCCTGCACTCTGCCTCCCATGCTGCCTCACTCCAGCAGCACATGGCTGCATGCTGGGGGGGGGCTGTGGACATGTGGCTGGTGATCATGAATATTGCTGGTGTGCATCTGCCCACGGGTGTGAAGCTGCGTGGGTGGGGTACATGCCTTTGGTGCATACTTTACACCTGTTGATGCATAGGGCCCATTGAAAGTAGACCTTTTGTTAGCATTCTGCTGAATGTGGTCAACATCAGAAAAGATGAACTCTGCTGTTTTATCCTATCTGAGGAAAATTCAGTGTGGTGCCGACCACAGCAGATCTGTAATGCAATGTTGCAGATTCCATCAGAATATATACATATACCAGCTGCTTGATCCCCCCCCCCCATTTCAGAAAGTTTACAGAGGGTACCAGAATTCCTTCTATATAAACTATTTCCCTGCTATCCATTACAGCACAATAATATAACAAATTAATGACAACTAAGTCACGCATTATTTTATATCCCTTATCAGACTGTGCATTAGCAGCCATATTGACCCTGAGCAGAGTTTGTGTTGCAAACATCTCTTCATTTTATTTTTAAAATGTTATTTACCCTTTTCCTTGATGACAATGGGAAAAGATATTTTCATAGTGTCAAATCAATTACAGTTGAAAAGTTATATAATTCAAGAACAGAATTAAATAAAATACAATGAGGTTTGTGCTAACAGTTCTAATTGATAGTATGCAAATGTGGGGTAAGATTATCTGGTTGTGAGGAGGAGAGCATCAGTATTTAAGCATACACATGATGTGTAGAAAAAGTCCATTGCCACATCAATTACTTAACTGATAGAAAAGATAATAGAGAAATGAAATTGTCACATCAAGAAATTAAGTTATGTCTTCCACCTTTTAGATTTTCTAGTAATTTAGAGTGAACTAATATAGCCAGATCATTTAAAGACATATTAAAGAAAAATAGACAAAGTTAGTCTTTTTTCTTCAGTTCAAGAGCGAATAACAATGTGGTTTATTATAGTGAATCCTGGAGTTGATTACATACAGTATTGCTTTTTCTTTGAACACTTTAGTTTAAAGTCTAACCATAAATTGATACAATTATGGACTCTGTTCAGACTGGTGATTCAAGGTAAAAAATATCTCTGCCTGTAGCGTCTGAAAAGGTTGTATGAGACACAGCAGGTCTCTGTGTTTGTTTTGCTCTGATAAAAGCAGAGCCAACTGGCCAAGATCAAAGAATTAGTTGTAGCAGGTGCTTTGTTGAGAGACCTTGTTCTTGTAAGAGAAGGGTAGTAAAGCTGTACACCCAGCTGCAATGTTTGGACCAGTAGTTTACATACATTGTGGTCTGCTTCAGTTGCTTGGTGAGACATCTAGGTAGACAAAGATTTTTTTTCCCAAAATACATTGTACTGTACTACCTTTTTGCTACACTATTTATTTTGTATTAACTCCCTATCAGCCTCAAAACCAAGGAAGGTCTGGATTGTTACAGGAGATGAAAAGCTCATTATAGCCTCAGTTTCAGTCTGTTGCTCTTTACATCTGGCAGTGGGCCTCCAGGCTGCTCTGCTTGCTCTGAGAGACCCCTGTTTTATGTGATCTCTTAGGAATACAAGTAGGCATTAAGCCACGACAGAGGTGTGCTCTAATGCTGGATTGATGCATGGGGGGCGCGCGCGGTGCGTGCCCGAGGCTGAGGCCGAGGGGCTACCACCCGCCCTCCCATGCATCAATCCAGCATTAGAGCACACCGACGGAGTGGCTTAATGCGCTTTGTAACAGGGCAAAATAGCGCCGACAACTTCTAACCCATCTACCGTCAGAGGAAGACAAGACGTAAGGAGACGGCAGCAACGCTTCAAGTGCTTTATTTGTATAACAGAACGGTGTAGTACACCTTACATACATACTAGTGTGCTGCAGTACGGCTCGTCCTGTGCAGCAGCTAAACCAGGCACACAACAGTTCTCTCATATCCACGTTGTTCAGTGCGGCTGGTGAGCGGTATTAATCTCGGAGGTCTCCACTGTCAGGTCCCAGAGTCTGCTGGCGCCGTCCTGCGCACGGGGGGATGCCAGGCTTCGCTACTTTCGGGTCCCACAACCATTCCTGCCCAGGTAGCTCCCCTCGCCAGTGATCTCTCTCGTGCCGAGGCCACACTGATTTCCCCTCTCCTGATGTGCAGACCCGCAGAGATCAAAGCATGGTGTGGCGCGGTGCATTGCCACTCACTGCGCACACTGGAGTGCTCGCATCAGCGCCCGGACCTCAGTCCTCTGCCCACACCACTGCCCCCGGATGCCGTAGTGCTGTCCTCCGCTGCTGTGCCCGGCAGGAGCCGCTCATGCCGCGGCTCGTCTCCGTGCCAGATCGGAGCAGTGCTGCTAGGCAGGGGGCCTGGCGGCCACCGGTACTGCCGAAGCGGGCACGGCATATATGCTGGGTTAATACCCGCTTCGGCTGCCGTCCCGTGACCAGCCCCGGCCTATCCGCTTGCTCCCTCAGACCTAGGCAACACATGCCATGTTACAATAGACCTTTACCACTGGCAGGTGCTTAACTGCATCCCTCAAATTAGAAATTAATGAACAGTATTTGTGGCATCTCAACTTAATTTGTACAAACATATCAATTGTAAGCTGACATTTCTAAGAGTATTTTCTAAATGAATAATTTTCAGTGCACTGATGTTTAATCTGTCTCATCAGAAAAGTTGAAAGAGAAGTTGCAGGCTCTCAACTGATTTAAGCTGGGTGACATGTTCAACTGCAGATTTAATTTCAATTTGCAAAGCAGTAGTATAGACTTTAACTTCTTTTTAGTCTCACTTGTAATGGTGTCTAGCTCTGCCTTGTACTCTTTAATGACAGATATAGGGCAGGAGTTTCAGACCTGTGTATCCCATTTTGCATATGACTACATTGCACATTTTCATGCTAGTAGACCACCTAGTAGTTGGCCTACCAGGGTACCGGTCAATACTGCACATGTAAGACAGCAGGTATTAACCACTGTATATAATGCACTTTAGTTTACAGTGGCGGGTAGAATAGCAGTAGGGATATACTGCTACCCTGTCACTGCATGATGATGTGGAGAGGAGAGTTACCATGTGCTGGGTGCCTGGTCGAGCCACTCCCATGGTGGAGTGACTAGGGTACCAGCAGACGGTGCAATTGGAAGACCTGGGACTGTGGTTCAGTTCCCTCCCAGATCTCCCCTGCTACAACTTTTGGCAGTATTTTTTTTTAAATCAAACTTCCCCTGTCCCTGAAGTCTGCCCCCCCTCCCCCGTAGTTAGTTATGTAAGTTCTGGGAGGTGTGGGGGATGAAGCCGGGTGAAGTCTCCTGCAAAAAAAGTAAACACCCATTGTTTTCAATGGGTGTGCTGTCGTAAACAGGTCAGTGTTTTGCCAGACTCTGTGTTCAGCGCTGTGTGGCTGCGGCATTTTTAGCCATGCTATTTTGTCATACTGTGGTATAACCCCATGCCACCTACCAGCATCTGAACACTGGATGCAGTCACCTTCAAAGAAGCAAAGCATTTGTCAAAAAATGACAAAGCATCATTTTTTGTTGCAAGCTGCTGCAAAATGCAGAAACCATCTCAAAAACCTAGTATCCTTTGAAAAATAAGGGTCCTGAGTTTTGTTGCAATTGGGTGGATGCAGAAATGGATGGAACGTGCACCTGTGCCCATTTCTGTCCCCTTTGAAAATGCTGCTATAGCTGTTTCTAGGAAGCATTTACTGCAAAGAAGTCCTCAATATTAATTTACTGTGGCAACTGCAATCTGGAGATCAAACACAAATAGAAGCGTACACAGTCTTTGTATGCATTCCTTATTTGTATGATTTTGTATAAAATCTTTAAATAAAAGTAAAATAAGATATTGTTTATGATAAAAGCATTCATGATGTTTGGTATGGGGTGCAGGCATTTGTTGCAGCACAATTGAAGATGGAGTCATGTCACTGCATCAAAGTCAGTAGGCAAGTCCTCAGGCTTCAGGAAACTAAACAACAGTCCAGTGCCTTTTTTGAGGATGTAATTGCAAAAAGGCATATCTTCAGCTGAGCTAAAAAACTAATATTTTCTTTGATAATCCCCTCCCCATTTGTGAGTGTTCATGCATTTTAGCAGTCATGGCTAGAGGACAAAGTTTCAGGCACTAAATGACATATATTCAAAGACAAAAATCTCATAATAAAACAATCTGTTCCCTAGTGAGAAACTCATATGATTACTCAGTTAATGTTGCTTTTTTGATGATGTGTAATGAGTTAAAAAATAAAATAAAAAAAAGTTACTGACTGTGAAATAGCTGCAGGTATACAGCCTCTAACCATAGTATGAAAAAAGGTCCTCTGCTGTTAAATATAGCTTAAATAATTTGTAAATTAAATTAAAAAATCTTATTGGAACACTTGCAGAAACCAGCCATGGACACAAGTTTTTACTGATACAATAGGATGGCTCATATCCAAAAGAGAAAACAGTCTCGGTGAGATAAAGAGGATCAGATAGACAATTGATAAATAAGGGAACAATTGGGATAGTTTATACAGAACGTATATGCATCTCTTAGCTATTAACCATTGTAGCATGATACTGAACTGCTGCCCTAACCTTTTTTCTTGCTAACTGCAGTGGTCATCTTCAATCCAGCTGGCAGGGTGCTAGGGTGTCCACCTCAGCAGTCAATGTCAATCCTGGTCTCTGGTTCATGTGTAAGAGTTGCCAGTGCTTCCTTAGAGTAGCCAGTGCTTTCCCTGAGGAAGGGAATAAGTGCTTCACAACTTTTGCACATTCAACTCTTGCATGCTCATGGACAGAAAAACAGCACCCAGGTGGAAACTGAATCTCTGAGATTTCTTGGCTGGCCTCCCAATATTTTTGTAATTACATAAAACTGTTACCATGGTTGGAAAAAACTTCCTTAGTAACCAGGATCCTTGAGTACAATCAATAATATGACGCTGTTATGCACAGAGGAATATCCAAGTATAAAAAAAAGCACTTTATTTATTTATCTATTTATTTATTTATGCAAGTCTTGGTTTGCAACCTTTGAACTATAAGCTCATTTATAAAGATGCCACTTCAGGTAAGAACAAACAGAGAATTACACAAATTGACATACATAAGCATTTTACAGGGCTGTCATGGGTACAGGATACAAGCAGCTAATGGTTAAAAACTCATGAATCAGAAACAAGATAAGGAACATAATGCACATACAAGTAAGATTGAGAAAACAGTGGATTAGACATGTAGAAGGGTAAAAGGAGGCAGGAGCAGGTGGGTCCAGTTCCTGTTGCCAATGGTAATAGGAAATTAGGAAGTATCAGATAAAGGAGAGGATATCATAGTATAGAGGGAAGAGTGGAAGGAAACTGTGTGGGAAAAGAATGGGATAAAGCAAAGTGAGAGGAGGATAGCGGGACAGAAAGGCAGGAGTAGGAGGCCAAGACAAATAAAAATAGTATTTGAGGAGAGGTAGGATCAATTTGCAGACTTAGAAGGAATTTAAGTGCCAGGCAAGGACTCAGAATGCCACATGCAGGGGTTATTACTGAGTGCAGGTGCACTTTATAAGACTGGATAGGTGGGAGCGGAGCTTTGCTTTAAATGAGCCCATTTCTTTTTTTTTTTACCAGGAGAGACACACTAAGCTGAAAGCTTGTTTACAGGTACGACGCAGGAGCACAAGGAAGTTAAGTGACTTGCTCAGGGTCACACAGTATGCAAGTGGGGGCTGTGGGATTCAAACCCAGATTCCAGGTTTGCAGCTCGGAGCCTTAAACCACTGTGCTATATTCTAGTTACAAAAAGGAGGTTGCAAGGTAGGGAGTTTAGCAGGTTTGGGGCACAGAAAGCAAATGACCGCTGGTCTTGTGAAGTATTTTTGATATTCGATTCAACATTTAAAAACAAAAGCAAAAACAAGTGTTGCTTTCTGAATTGTGTACTGTGGTAAAACAAGTGCTGAGCCACTGTACTCCTTTACTCCTGCTTTCCCATTTTTATTGTCCATTATATTTCTGTTCCAGAATTATGTTTAGTATAGTTAACTAGACAGAGTAATGGCCATGCATGGTTTCAGCTTAATATGTCTGCTATATCATTGATAAATTATGTTTTGGGGAAACAAAATGGATGGAAACAAGTCAAGAAGTGAAACAATGATTTATTTTGTAGCAGACATTAAATCTGTGTGAACAAATTCTCATTATGGAGTCCTGACATTCATGTAAATCTGGGGCAATGCAGTAGTTGTGCATACTGAACTGGTTCCCTTGTAGATATTATAGCAATGTCTGGTTCATCAGGTATGCATTACTGTAGCTAATGCTGCTACTCTTCTCATAATGCTGCACAAATCTTACTTGAAGGTCAAGTAGAAAGCATTTTGTTCTGAAATATCTGTACATGTACTCATGCTTTGAGCCCTGTTCTTGTCTGGTACAAAACCACCACTGTATATTTGGACACTGTACCAAACTAAACTGGTTTAACATGGCTTGTTGTCAGATTTAAAAAAGTTTTAGAGAAGCAGTTATAATGTTTTCCATTTTTATTATTACTTTCAATTATCCCCAGTGCAACTTTCCTCATGGTTGTCCTGATCTCCTATACCTCTGCTCACCAGACATACATGCAGACACAGACATATCAAAAACACCAAAGCACAGCTCCATCTTCTCACCACAAAATTAAATCAAGCAAGGTTTAAAATTGCACAATTTTACTAAGTGGCTTTTATCGAGCAAGTGCAAATGGTACTTACAGGCAGCAGTGGGTACAAAAAAGCAAAATGCCAATATTTTACACACACACACACACACACACAGACTCTGATACTGACACATGCCTTGTGACCCCAGTGTTACCCTGGTCTCAGAAATCAGGGTCTTTGCCTTCCCAGCAAGCACTCAGTCCCTCCATAGCCACCAGAGAGGTGGGGGAAGTGCTGCTTAGTCCTTGAGATCGGTGCTGGGATGCGTGCATGCCACTGAGCAGGGTCGGGCGGCATGGGGCTCAGGTGCATGGGGGCCATCATCAAGGGCAGCCAAGCTGGTCATTTTCCCAACGTACTGTGGCTCTGCCTGCCTCCTGCCAGGCAGTCTGTGCTGGCATCCTAAGGTGGGACCGCGCTCAATGTGTGTTCACCCATGTCATGTGTATTACTTCACACCAACCACCAGGACCCACTCTGAGAGTGGACAGTGCTCGACATTGAGGATTCTATTGTCACCCTCCCTATTGGCCTCTGCTCCTGGTGTTCTGGACTCAGGTTGTGAACCTGGGTCTCCAGTGAATTAAGCTGGTGCCACAATTTCAGTTGTTTTATAACCTTGGCATGATGTTAGCACAGAAATGACTGTATGATGGCAAGAACATTTAAAAACATTTTTGCAGCTTGCAGGTTGTGGGCTTTTCTTATAGTACTTTATTAACATGACTTGTTTGTGGCTGCAAATGATTGAAATGTTTTGATACAATTTTGTTAAAATTATGCAGTTTAAAGAACTCCTTAATTTTATCAGGGGCAGGCTAGAGTCCTCTTCTTTGTTGTGTAAAATCATGTTTTAATTGTTATAAGCGATGATGATAGTCATTTAGAGGGCCATAAAGTTTACAGTCTGTAAAAAAAATTATACCGTGCACCAAATAAGTATCTATGGAACCCAAATGTGACACAAATTGTTAGCTCTTAGGCATACTTCTCTCACAGGGGCATTCTGTGGTTGTAAATACAATCTAGATTAGTAGGATGCATCCAGAAAAATACATCTTCTAAAAGTCTTCTGAACTACCGATACTGTATAATTTTTTTAAGATCCCTTTCTCCTGCCCTTATTTGGTATGTCACTGACACCCATCTCCAGCCAGGACCAGGCTGTGGTACAGGGCTTACAAAGCACAGAACAATGCACTCAAAAGTTATATTATGCTGACATACAGAATTTACTTACAGTGCTGTAGTGCAGGATAAAACACACTACCCCACGCTTTACATCTCTCTTGCTTCGTCAGGTCCCTGATGAAGCACCACATAAGGTGTTTTGAATTCACTTTAGTATTGTGGTAACAACTCTATATCAGCATTAAGTAATCCTTTGAATGCATTTTATTTTGTACATTACGTCTGTTGTTCGTTTTGACGGCACCCAAACTGAGGCAATGATCATGGCCCTCTTTGTATGTGTTTGTGGTACAGGTGGCCCACCTGGAAAATCTAATGGGGGCAAGGGGTGAAATTCCTTATTCAGAATTGCACTTAAATCTAGTACACTAGCTCTGTGTTTGCGTTTGGTAGCAACAAAGTAGTAACACTTGGTAGAAGATCAGAGAAACGTTATTTAATTAGAAAATAGATGACGTACAAGGATTTTCTGAGTTTAAAAGTGAGGAGGAACTCAAGTGAGAGGGTCCACCTGAAAATGTCTAGGTATTCAGGTGGCTAGTCCAACACTGCCCTCAGCTGGGTTTATATGATAAGGGTGAAAGTTAAAGGGCAAACCCGGAATCACGAGGCACAAATAGCGAAACCAGAATACCGACTTTTTCTTTTTTTGGGGTGGGGGTTGCCCCCCCAAACCCCCTTTACTATTTATAACTAACTGCAAAGTTGTAGCACCTCAGGGAAGGAGGAAAATGTTTGTCGCCATTCTGGTTTCACCCTTTTTTCAGCTTGATTCCGGATGTCGGCTTTTTCGTTTTCACCCTGTTCACATGCTAACCCCAGCTGCATGGCTAATATATGGCTTCCTCCAAAGCTAAAGTCAAGCCATGTTTGTGAACTGACCACTAGGGAGTATAATGTATTGACATACTGTACACTAGAACCCTTTCCCTTCAGAGAATGAATCTATCACCTCCACAATATATCTGCTCTGAACTTACTTGAGGAGTAATAAATCTGAAGTGACTGTGGAACCTGGGTCTCCTATGTGTCCTCATACTACTATCATTTATTTGTTTACATTTTCTGTAGCAGGGTATATTTATTTGACATTTGTAATCATTGGGCCCTATTCATGAATGCAGGAGGGGGTAAGCTTGATTGGCATGTATCCCCTCCTGCAGCTCTGCACCCACAGGAGATCTGCAGGGGGACTGCATTCACAAACACCAGTCCCCACCTGGCTGCCTTATGTGGCCCTGACCCCCCAGTGCACCGGTTCACAGGAGTGGTCCAGTGCGGGGCTGCATACCCGGCTGTGCAGCCAGTCGGCTACCCGGACCGGGTCCTTAAGTGGATCCCTTGCACCCACAGGGTGCCGTGATGGCCCCAGTGTGCAGAGCAACAGGCACGATGTTGGGGGTGATGACGCTGGCCAACCGCCTCTAGCCAACCCAGTGTGCCCTGATGGCAGAGGTGTCCCTATTGGGGGGCGATGCCCCCCGCCATGTCCACTGTGGCTGGTGGCTCCATCCCTGGGGGTTGTGAAACCGGCAGCCTGGGGTTATAGCTGCCCCAGATTGCATAGCCGCTATGCAGCACTCTGTGGTTTAGTGAATCGCACAGAGTGCTGCTTGTAACTCACCCACCCTTGCCTACCCGGTTTGGGCGGCACACTCTTCCAGGGATTGGGCTGTTAGGTGGGGATGGACCTGCATGTTGAATATCATGGATAGGATACAGTGTGTGTGGCCAGGTGCAGGTGGGCTATGTGCCAGGGTTATTCGAACCTATCCCATCCACACCTTTTGTGAATAAGGCCCATTGTGCTCACTGGATCTCCTCATGGGATGTGGCGTCTCATTTTCAGGGGTGTCCTTTTGCCTACTAAGTTGCAGTCATTTAGACAGCTTCATTTTGTACCAAACCAGTTCACATGAGGGTCCCAGGAGAAGAGCAGGAGCAAAGCAGCAACTACACTTCAGTGTTATCAAGTTAATACAAGGTTAATATATCAGCAATGCTGGTCAACAGGTATATGTCCAGGATGATCAAAACTGCAATATAATTATGTTAAGTACAATTGAATAATTATTAAGATTATAGGTAATTCAATATTAAAAGTGAGTGTGCACAGTTTAACAGTAATGTCATCTATAGAACGTTAACTATGTAGATACTAACAGGTAATGAGCAATGTCATAAACAATGAAATACGGTCTGGCATACAAAGGGGGGAGTGGATGACTATGATTATGATGAGGTTGTGCAGATAGTACACGACCTGCTCCACCAGGATGTCTAAATATATCTGATCCATTCAGCAGTCTGGATACTAGATTCAGATGGTACCGTATTCACCTTGGATTCATGGATGGTTTATACTATTTATTTATTTGATAATTGGTGACCGGGAAAGGCACACTGAGCCAAGGTTCCTTTCCAGGTGTGACCCTGGGGAAGGGAAGAGGGGAGGTAAATACATAGTTTGGACACGTATACATACAGTTAATGCAAGTTCGTAACACTGACACAGTTCACAGCTACTGTAATGTGGAATAGAATACATGAGTTAATATAAGAGTAAGTGCAATAAGAGCAAGCAACAAAAATTAGGCATTTCAGCTACAGTATATAGTACACTGTGGTAGGATGCAAATGTAGGAAGTGCAGTCATGTAATGGGAAAACAGGAGCAGGGAGATGTTTCAGCTGGTACCTAGGGAAACAGGGATGTAGTGAATCAGAGGGAGAATGGGAGTAGGTTGTCAAGTAAAAGAGATGATAGGAAAAGCCTGATTGCCCAGCAGAGGAGCAGGGATGAAGAGGGTGAAAGTAGAAGGATCCCAGGGTGGAGGAGCAGGAGGCAGAGGGTGGAGGAGAGGAGTGAGGAGAGATGTACAGAAGGGACCCAAACCAATATTTGGATATGAATGAGGCACAGTGGTACTGCCAGCGTGATGGTACAGGAGGAATGGATAAGGAGGAGTAGAGTGAACAATGTTGGGTACAAGAGGGGAGTTGGTAACAAAATGACAGAAGTATTGCAGAGGGTGTCAGTCTGGCCAGGTGGAGGAGCAGTGCCATAGATCAAGTCCGCATAGCCAAAGACCAGGAGCACCACTTTGATGACAAGCTCTCAGTGTACCTGGGGAGACAGACAGTCTTTATTGCAGTACAAGGCACCAGGTTTAAGGTGGAGCTTGGCCTGGATGGTGTCAATGTTGGCAAAGAAGTTAAGGTGCTATCTAGCCTAACACTGTAGTATTTAAATGAATGAACCACTTCAAAAGGGATACCATCCAAGGTGGAGAAGATAAGCAGAGATCGGAGTCTGGCTAATTTTTGGCTGTTGCCAAAGGTCATGGACACAGTTGCTTTGTGCGTGTGTTGGTTAGATTGAAACCAGCATAGGACATTATGGAAGTCTTGCTGGAGCAGACCTTCCAAGGCTGTAGTGGAAGGACCGGAGGTGTAAATGACTGTGTCATCTGCATACACGTGGATAAGTGAGTTGGTGCAAGCTGTAGGGGAGTTACTAAGGAAGATGGAGAACAGGATTTGCCCCAGGATGGAGCCCTGTGGGACTCTGGCCTGGATGGGAAGTGGAGGTGACAGGGCAGTACCAACCTGTACTGACTGCAGATGGCCAGAGAGGTAGGAATGCAACCAGTGTACAGCAGGAGCTGAAAGGCCTGCAGAACTCAGCTTATCCAGGAGGAGAAGGAGGGACACAGAGTCAAAGGTCTTGGCCATATTGATAAAAATGGCAGCAGTGATGTGCCCCTGATCCATTCCTGAGAAGATAAAATCAGTTACACAAAGCAGGGAGGAAACAGTGGCGTGATGCTACCAGAAGCCAGGCTGGAACAGGGAGATAAAATCAGTGGTGGTTAGAATATTGGACAGTCTAGTGTAGCCAAGCTTCTCTTGCAGTTTAGGAAGGGAAGGAGGAGGAAACTGATTGGAAGTTACAGGGAGGAAGGATCGCCCCTTTGGAGTGGAAGAACTTTGGCCAACTTCCAGGAGTGAGAGACAGCACTGAGGGAGAAGCAGAGGTTGAGTAGCTGAGTCAGTGGGTGTGCTATGGCAGGTGCGGAGATTTGTAATAGTTTAGGATCCAGTCTATCAGGACTGGATTTGCACAAGTTGAGGGCATAAAGGGCAGTAAGTGTTTCCTGGGTAGTAACCAGGTGAATGGAGGAGACCAGTGGAAGGGAGAAGAAGGAATGAGAAGGAACGGAGGAAGCTGGAGAGTGAGTGGAAAGGAGAGCACAAGTGACAAAGAACTCATTGAAATGAGCAGCGACAGAAGAGGGGTCAGACACTGGGGAATCATTTACTAGAAGGACCGGAGGGGTGTACCGGATGGGAGACTCAAAGAGGGACTGAATTACTTTCCAGAACTTTGAGGGTGTATTAAGGTTGCTCTGAAGGTTGACCTTGAAGTACTGTGATTTTTGCAGCCCCAGACAGCCTTAGTACAGGAGTTCCTGATAGTTCAATATAACAGGAGGTCAGGGAAGGAGTGAGATAGTATGGAACATGCTCAGGGTGAGATCACGGGGCTTGCACTGATCAATCATTTCAGGAGTAATCCAGGGGTGATGGTGATATTTGACCCTGGATTTTCTGAATTTGGCATGCCTGTCTCATGTAGTGGAGAATTTGGATTGAAAACAGGGAAGGGCAATGTTGATATCTATGGTGGAGGGTATGGCTGTCCAATCTGCAGTAGCAAGGTCACTCAAGAAAGCAGAGGTGTTGAGTAAGCAGAGGGGCCTAGCTCAGATGTATTTAGGGGAGGAATGTGTAGGCCAGATTTTCCTGATGCAGAACATCATGCAGTGGTCGCTGAAAGCATCCAACATGCTTCCTGCTGCTACAGCATGGTAGGGGTGGGAGGAGAGAACCCAGTCCAAGATGGAGTGGTTATGGGAGTGAGGGTTGACCCATATGGGTTCTGTAAAAATCTGCATGAGATTTAGGGGCTCAGCCTTATGGATGAACAGCCTGGAGGCTGGGGGAGCAAAATGATATTGAAATCCCCTAGCAGGAGCCAGCCCAGTGGTGAAGAGGGCTGAGGCACCTCACTCCATTCCCTTTCCCTCACAGGCAACCCAGGTTTTGGAACAGACTCAGGTCATTTTGGGTTGGCCGTAATGGGAGAGGATCAAGTATCTGAGAGACTGCTCTCCTTTCCCAGGGAAGGGATATATGTCAGCCCATCATGGACTGGTTCGAGGTGGAGGTCTGGGGGTAGAGAAGTGCTAGGGAGACATGAAAGGGAGGGAACTGTGGAGACACCTCAGGCAGATGCACATCCACACACAAGCACTGTGCTTCACAGTTGGGTGGGGAAAAATGGAGGAAAACAGCATCGGAGGGGCTTAATGAAGTCCAACACAGCGCTACGCCTGCACCTGCACTGCTGCTCGGTTAACCAAACTTGGTCTGCCTTGGATTTGTTGATCAGCAAAGAGGACGACTCTCCCCTTCTGTCCCTGCCATGAGAGTGAAGCTCGTGGGGAACTTGATGACCAGGTAGGTGGCTTGGGCTGGTATGGTAGCCAGGTAGGGGGCAAGTGACTAGGCTGATGAGCTGCCCCCTCCTCCCGGATGCAGTAGGATAAAATGTATGTGGAAAAAAGTCCCCTAGCAAGATTAATTCACCAGTGGAGGATTGAGAAGTGATGATAGAGAGGGAATCAACTAGGGAGAAGGGGGATACTCTAGGTGAGGCATAGAAAACCTCAATGAAGATGGGCACAGGGGAGTGGAATGACAGCCCTACCAGAAGGAATTCATGGGAGGAAGAAGCAACCTCACTGAAAGCCATGGTGAAAGAGAGGTTGTGGGAGGTATAGATGGCAACACCATACTCAAATTTTCTCCTGCCCTGCCTGAAAAGATGATAGGAAGGGACAGACTAGAATCTGGGATCCTGGAGAAGAGCTAAGACTCAGAGATACAGAGGATGTTGGTGCATGTTGTGAAATCCAGACAGACAGGAGATCCAGCTTTGGATGAAAGCTCTGAGCACTGAGGTGAAATATACTTAGGCCTTTAGCTGTTGGGGAGGTGGAGAAGGGGGGATAGGAAGGTCCAGGGTTGGACTATACATTGGCAGACAGCAGAAGGAGTAGGAACAGGAGCAAGAGGGTGAAGTGAGATTTCTGCTCCTTAGAGTGGAGGGGGGAGGTCAGTAAGAGAAGGGAAGGGGGGCACAATGGAGAAACTCCAGGTTAAAGAAGTGGGAAAGAAGGCAACCAGGGTGAATAGGAGGGGAGGAGGGTAGAGGGATGGAAGGAGGGATGAATGGGTGTAAGGGGGATGAAGGTGGAGGGGAGGAGAGACAGGGCAGGAGGAGGAAGGAGCAAGGGCACTGGAGGGGAGAAAGTAAGGTAGAGGAAGGCAAAGTACAATGTGTTCAGGAGGCGAGATGTAATAGCCATCAGATATACAATAATGTAAACGATAAGGGAAGGGGGAGGACAGGGAGGTGAGGTGCCTACCAGGTGCCACGGCATGGAGGGATGGAAGGAAGATACTGGGGATCACTGGGAAGGCAAGACAGGAGGGTGAGCTGGATGTCATTATCCACCTAGGTACTAATGACTTGGCAAATGGGGAGCCAAAGGAAGTTCAGGAAGAGTTTAGGAAACTGGGGAGGGTCTCAAGCAAGTAGCTACTTCTGTCACTTTCTAGAAGTACTACCTGTGAGAGGCAAGGAGAGCATAGAGTGCATGCATCAGAACTTTAACTCATGGTTGAAGAACTGGTGCTGTAGGAAGGGTTTGGATTCATTGGTGACTGGGGACCCAACTGGAGGGATGGAGGTTTGTTCAAGCCTGACGGCCTGCATCCATCCTGGAGGGGAATCCAAGCACTCAATGATAAGTTTAAATGCTACATTGACAAGCATTTAAACTAGCAAAGGGGGTGGCAGGCCAGCAAGGATGGTACCTACTTGCTCACCCCACAGCTAGTAATGGAACCAGTGAACCAGAGGAGTGGCTATCTCTGCAAAGCAGTGCAAAAGTTGGAGATTAGTGTCCAAAAGGTGGATAAGCAGAAAAGGGCAAAATTCAGCAGAAGGGCAGACAGCAAGGAGAACCAGGGATAAACGACAACCAAGGAAGGAGCTGGAGTAGAACAGTGAAGCAGTCTAGGGAGGTCAAATCATGGAAAGCCATGTGTGCAAATGCCAGGAGCCTTAGCAACAAGATGGAAGATCTGAGGCTGTCATGGACAGTCAGACCTGGACATTGTGGCCATCACTGAAACCTGGTGTAATGATAACCATGACTGGGAGATGGTCATACCTGGCTACAACATATTCAGAAGAGACAGAGCAGGCAGGAAGGGAGGAGGAGTGGCACTGTATGTGAAAATGACATAAGGGCCACACAGATCCAGGAGGAACAAAATGGGGAGAGATACTGTGGGTTAAGCTGGAAAGGAAAATGGGGCCAGCCATCCGCACAGGTGTGGTCTATAGACCACCAGCCCAGGAGGAAGAAACAGATAGGGAGCTGATGCTAGCCATCCAAAGGATGGCAGACAAGGGTGAGGTAGTACTGGTTGGAGACTTCAATATACCAGACGTGGACTGGAGCATCCCAGCAGCAGCATCAACTAGGAGCAGATTTATCCTGGACTCCCTTCAGGGTGCCTTCCTCAAGCAACTGGTCATGGAACCAACTCGGCAGAAGGCAATACTGGACCTTGTGCTCACAAACAGGGACAGTGTGATGGGGGTAACAGTGGGGAGCACCTGGGTAACAGTGACCACCAGTCATTGTGGTTTGAAATCACAGAAAGAGCAGAACCAAACCACACAAAACACGATCCTGGATTTTAGGGGGGCAGACTTTGGGAAAATGGGGAGATGCTTGAAAGAGGCATTAAGGGAATGGGACAGGAATCAGGATTGAGGAACAGTGGGCAGTATTTAAAATGGGGATTATAAGAACAACAGAATTATGCATTAAGCAGGTTAGCAAGAGAAAAGAAAGAGGAGACCATTATGGTTTTCCAAAGAGGTAGCAAAAGAAAGTGAAAGCAAAAAGATTGCATTCAGGCAATACAAAAGACACAGGCAGAAGGGGATAGGGAGAAGTACCAGGAGAAACAAAGGGAGGCAGGGAAGTCAGTAAGGGAAGCCAAAGCTCAGACAGAAGAACACATTGCAAAATCAGTGGTTAAAGGGACAAAACCTTTACAGGTACATAAGTGAAAAAGAAGGACAAAGGAGGGATAGTGAGACTGAAGGGGAGGATGGGAGCTGCGTGGAGGATGACAACAGTAAAGCTGACATATTGAACAGGTATTTCTGCTCAGTCTTACTAAGGAAGAGGGGTAATGGGTCTGAAGGGTACAAGGGTGAGAATGGTGCAGAAATGGACACAAGTCCCTTTACACGAGAAAGGGTCCTGAAGGAACTGGAAGAATGAAGCTGATAAAGCAATGGGGCCAGATGGGGTGCACCCCAGGGTCCTAAAGAACTAAGAGAGGTGGTGGCTGAACCTCTGGCTATCCTGTTCAGCCAATCACTGGAAACAGGGAGGTACCCAAAGACTGGAGGACAGCAGATGTAGTCCCTTATACAAAAGTGGGAACAAAGAGGAAGCAGGGAACTACAGACCAGTCAGCCTCACCTCGGTAGTGGGAAAGATCATGGAAGCACTACTGAAGGAGAGATTGGTGAAACATCTGGTTGTCAATGGATACAGGACCCAAGGCAGCATGGTTTCACCAGGGGGAGGTCATGTCAGACCAACCTCATTGAATTTTTTGACTGGGTGACTAGGGAGGTGGATCAGGGAGGGCAGTGGACATGGCCTATCTGGACTTCAGCAAGGCCTTTGACACTGTGCCACATAGAAGACTATTACACAAACTGGGGAATATGGGTGTTGGCAGGACAGTAGTGTGGTGGGTAGGTAACTGGCTGGGTGGCAGGACACAGAGGGTGGTGGTAAATGGCTGTCACTCCACAGAGGGAAGAGTGACCAGTGGGTACCACAGGATCAGTGCTGGGACCGGTCCTATTCAACATCTTCATCAGTGACATTGCACAGGATATAGAAGGCAGAATTTCACTGTTCCTGATGACACAAAGCTCTGTAACAGAGTAGACACACCAGAGGGTGTAGACAGAATGAGAAGGACCTGCAGAAACTTGAAGAATGGTCAGGGTTTGGCAGTTGAAATTCAATGCAAAGAAGTGCAAGATAATACATAGAACTAAAAACCTTGGCACAATATATCAGTTGGGGTGAGGATATAGCATGCACCAAGCAGGAAAGGGATCTTGGGGTTGTCATCTCTGATGACCTCAAGGTAGGGAAACAGTGTGACAAGGCATCGGGTAAAGCAAATAGGATGCTGGGATGTATAGGCAGGCATCACCAGCAGGAAAGGGAGGTCATAATTCCGCTATACAAGACACTAGTGAGGCCCCACCTGGAGTACAGTGTACAGTTCTGGGAGACCATACCTACGTAAGGACATAGACAGGGTAGAGAAGGTTCAGAGGAGGGCAACAAAGATGGTGCATGGGTTGCATCACAAGTCCTATGAAGACAGGTTGAAGGAACTGAACATGTACTCCCTGGAGGAGAGGAGAGAGAGGATATGATAGAGACATACAAGTATCTTACAGGGAGGAACAGGGTGCAGGAAAACACTATTTTTAAGCGAAAAAGATGTTTCAGGACTAGAGGGCATGGGATGAAGTTGGAGGGAGGACGATTCAGAGGAAACATGAGAAAGAATTTCTTCACAGAACGGGTGGTGGACAAGTGGAACACCCTGCCAGAGGAAGTGGTGGGGGCCGAAACAATCACGGGATTTAAGAATGCATGGGATAGACATAAAGGAATTCTAGAGGTCAGGGGTAAGGGGAAATAGACTTCTAGGAAAACAAACTGAACTTACAAGCTCAAATGGGCAGACTAGGTGGGCCATAGGCCCTTATCTGCTGACACTGTCTATGTATCTATGTATCTATGTATAATATAAATGAATGTTTGGTCAGATATAAAATGGCAGTCACCTAGTAACAGGCTTGGGATATAACTAGAATTTGGGATAGCTACAGGTAATTGGGCTGTGACACAAATGTAGACAACAGGTTAATGGCTAAGCAGAACAGGTGCAGAAGGCTGGAAGAAACACTAGTGGAATGTCCTGAGCACTGACAAGTATAAAACACGAAACAATGAGCCATTGCTAGGAAGAAAAATGCAAACAGTGAGTACACACAGATAGAGTTGTGCAAGAGTGGGCAAACAATGGCAAAAACTGAAACTAAAGCACTGACAAGTATAAAATCTAAGACAATGAGCAGTTGCTAGGTGGAAAATGCAGAAAAAAGGAGTACACCCAGACAGCACTGACAAGTATAAAACCTAATACAATGAACAGTTTACTAGGTAGAAAATGAAAACAATCGAGTACACCTTGAAAGGATTTTGCAAGGAGTCAGTAAAAATGGCAAAAAAAAAAAATTTAAATACTTTTGAAACTACTGTACTGTACCTCATAGTGAATGGATAGTGTTTGCACAACTCTAAATATGATAGACAGGAGGACCATACAGTGGTGGTAGCCAGAGATAAGTCCTAGTGTATCTAGCTATACCACAGGGAATCTCTATTCATGTCAAGTTGATTTCCTCTGACACATCTAGATATTTACTGGGGCATATCTCTGACTACCAGTGTAAGTAACAGTGCTGGTCCAGGTTCAAAGAGGCATGAAGAAGTGAGAATAGAGAAGGCTGTCTAAAGCAGCTGCTTGGTTTGTTCTGAACAGCAATACCTTGAATCATGATAGATCCCTAACATAGATTTGAGATGCACTCAGGGAACATGTTCTCGTTAGATGGCTCTGTATGTGAGAAGGCCCTTCTGCCAATCTCTAATTTGATTGGTGGGACTGTGAGGTGATCCTTTGACTTACGAATGCAGATTTTATTCACAAACATCATGAAGATTGATAGCCCAGTGATGAACAAATACAGTACAGAACTGCAGTCTTTTGCATAGATACTAGTGGTGCACTGAGCATATGCAGATTATTGCAAATTAGGCATTGGCTATTATAGCACATATTTGACCTGTGCAATGTGGTTAGGTTGTTTACACTGTAAATGATGCTTCAGTATTTCATGGATGGGAAGAGGGATTGCCGCAGGATTCACATCCTGGTACTGGTAGAGAAACACTGTTTGCCTTTGTACAGTGCCAAAAGATTGTGATGAAGGTACTTGTTTTTATGTGCAACATATGTTTCAAAGGAGAGCTGGCTCTTGAACCAAGCCCCAAGGTATCAGAATGCAGAAACCATTTCTAGGGAAGCATCTTCCAATAGTGCTGCAGTATTTGGAGGGAGTTCACCTTCATTTGTTTCAGTTAAAAATGGACATCCTTTTTTACTTTTTAGAACTAAGCAATAGTTCATTCAGAGCAAGCCAAGACTAAAGGCTTTTGAAATCCCTTCCGGCCATCTGTGCGCCCGTCAGAGTGCACCATCATTAGGGAACCAAACTCTGAAATTCACCACCCTCTTCCCGAGGTCCACCCCCCCCCGGAGTTGGAATATTTAGTTAGGGGGGGGCATGGGGCACAGCCCTCCGCATATAGGGCAACTGGCAAAATTAAATCCTGGTATCCTAATGACTGGCGTACTCCAGGCACATTCTGAAGATGGAACCTTTTGAAATTCACATATAATTTGGTGTTTAAGATATTTAAAGAGATTTTATTGTCTAACTGCAATGTCACCATAGAAAAGCAAATGTGAGTGTACATTTATAGAGGGCATTTTGCTTATTTATCTGAATATCTGACCTGGAAAAGCCCACTGAGTCAAAGCAGGTGTGACAGGCAGGTGGGTCATGGGATAAAATGCAAATTGTGGCAGTAGAAATACAGAACTATTGCAACATTTTCATTAAGACATAACACATGCAACTAACAGCAAAAAAAACAAAATACAAATGACATCATGGGAGATACAGAAGCACAGTATGGAGAAGCAGTATGTTGCAGTGAGTGGGATAACTGCAGTGGTAGTGCTTGGATATAAAAGTGACACTATTGTCTAGGAGCAGAGTATGGAGGAATACAGTCTGAACCAGTAGTCTTGGAAGGAGTAGGTATAATGATGATAAACAGCAGAGGCCCAAGTATGGACCCTGATTTATACCTAGCTTGAGGTAGCCTGGGGCAGAGACCACATTGTTGATAACTACTCCAGATCTGTCTCAGAGATAGGCTGGCTTATTGATACAGCAGCAGCAATGCTGCTTGCAGTGCTGGTGACCCACGTTTGATAATGATGCCAGGCAACCAGGGGGCCAGCAGGTAAAGGAGTAATGATTATCTCGTAAGACTCTTGTTTCCTCAGAGGTGGGCAACTGTCTAGAGTCTGCCACATGAATGACTCCGAGGAGAGCCCAATAGGAGCGACACTAATACAGGGAGGGGGAAGTGCAACTGTACTGTTACTTTGTGAATGCCTGTTGTGTGCACATTATAGAGGCATGTTGCATGGTCATTCCGGGGAAGGACAGAAAAGAGTAAAAACAGTAGCCACTGGCAGAATGATGCACATCTGCCGAAGGCTCCAGACTGCTTACTGGACTTGGCGCCGCACTGAATTTGGTCTCCAGCTTGGTCCACTCTAATCAGGTCTCCAGCTTGGTCCACTCTAATTTACTGTAGGTCAATGCTACTGTGTATGCTCTGAGGCACGGCTTCAAGTTTCAAATGCAAAATAAACCAGGTGCAGTACTAGTTCTGAACAGAAAATCACTTTGCAGAGCTCAGCAAAGTAAACATTATCAAAAACTACATTTTGTTTCTATGCACGAAAAAAAAATTCCAAACTCGATCGTAAGCGAGTTTACCATCATCCTGGCAACATGGACATGCGAGAGCATCAGCTGGCAGCCATCAAGGCGGATCGCCTAAAAGTAATTTTTTTTCATAATAAATCAGTAATAGGTAATATTGTGTTACGCCTTAGGCATTAATAACATTTTGTAAAGATGGCAATGGCAACAGGTCCACTTATATATTTAAAAAATGTCATAAAAGTTGACAGTGTCCCTTTAAAAAATCCTTGTCTGTATGCACCCAATCTCATTACTGTGGTACACATTCAGAATGCATACATAACAGGTGCTCCATCTATGCCCAACAGCTATACAGTGAATACCTGCAAGCGAACATGGTTAGCATTGACAAATGCTTGTTTAAATATTGGCACCACATGGTCCACTCTCCAGTTGTTAGACACATATGCAGTTCTGATGGACTCATTGAACAGAATTGCCAGTGTTAGAGTTAATTCCTTTGCTAGCTCTTTCAGGATTTTTGGATACATGTTATCAGGCCCCATTGCCATATTTACATTTACCATCTTTAGTAATTTTTTCACTTCTTCGAGTGTTACGTTGCTGTCCTGTACTGAGTCCATTTGTTTCCCCTGGAATAACATCTCACTGTGGGATATAACTCCACCCAATTCCTCTGTGAGTCCTGAGGCATAGTGTGCATTCAGGCATTTTACCATCTGTCTATCATCTGTAATTACATCACCTGTGCCCTGATCCTTAAGGGGACCAACTGCACTTGATATTTTTCTCTTCTCATTCTCATATTTGAAGAATGTTTTTGTTATTGGATTTGGCTTCAGCTGCTATCAGTTTCTTTATCACCTGTTTTGCCCCTCTGAGTTTGCGCTTACTCTGAGTTTGCCTTTGTAGTTCTGTCTGTTTTCACTAGTTACATGCGTGTTAATCTTCCTGTACGCTGCCTTTTTCTCCCTGATTTCTTCATTTGCAATCCACATTGGTCTGTGCCTTTTACTATTGTGTTCATATAGTATGTCTCTGAGGGATACTGTCTTGGTTTAAACAGTCCATATGTTTTTAAGGGTGTTTAACCATTGCTGAACACTGACACACGTGAACTTGGTTGTGCTGTGAGCGCCCTCATCTTCAGAAGCATGACGTGGGCCATTACCTTAGTTTTTTCACTGTTTCCTCTAACAGTTAATCTGATGATATGGTCACTGTTTTCTAGTGCTTCTCCAATTTCAATTCTCTGATCAGGTTGTCCGTGTTGCTAAGGACTGGATCGAGTGTTTCCTAGTCTTTCATGGATCACTTTATTTATGGATTGATTGATAGATTGAAATTTTGGAGAATGCCTTTGAGCACAAGTGCTGTTCTACAAAGGTTCCATGCCAGTGACAGAGATTACAGTGTAAAAAAGCAAAAAAAGTGAATTCCAGAGGAATGTAGTCAAACAAGTACAACAAAGGTCAAGCAAGTATATAATAAACAGGTTAGATCAATTGCATATCATTTTACAATAAGGCAGGTAAACAGAAACGGTGTAAAACAAGTATAGTAATAGTACATGACCTCAGAGTCAGAGAATGACACAGCTCAAAGTGTACACCCAGCAGGATGTAGTGTGAATGATTAGCAGTTACAGTGGCATTATACTGTTAGGGTTGCCTGTAGTGCTCTATGAAACGGATCAAACCTTGGTAGATTTAGTAGGGTTTCAGGCAGCTCATTTAACCAGTTAGCAGTCCTAACAGTGAAAGATGCTTGCCCAGCTGACTATGATGAAAAGGCAGTTCAAGGGCATTCTGAGCCATGCTCCTGGTACTGTAAAGATTGGCAACAGGGCAGAAACAGTGAGTTAGTGCCTTGGGGGTTAGGCCCAGGAGTGCCTTTTTGGCTAGCAAATATGTTTGGAACTTAATTCTGCTATCTAGAGGTAGCTAATTAGTTTGAGTGTAGAGGGTACAGCTATAGGTCTGTCCCAAGCACAGAGCAACAAGACTTATTTACAGATCAGATTTATTCTGCTGAGAACTGAGTCACAGGCAGTTGCATAGACAGAGGAGTCACAGAGAACTAGTGACAGTACTGAGCTTGCCACTATGAGGCATCTAGCATCTGCAGTGAGGTTGATCTGGTTAACGGTACAAGGCACCCTGTCTCCTGTTTACTGTTGAGGTATTTGAAGGTTTCTGCCTTTTCAAGTATATGTCCCAGGTTATTTCAGGTGACGGGGGTACCTTTTTGTCATTTGCAGGTTTGTGAAGACCATGGCATTTTTTTGTAATTTAGAACTAGTTTGTTATGGAAGCACCATCTTTCAAAGGCCTCAAAATTACCTTGGAGGACAACGGTGAGGCAGACAAGGTCAGGCTCCTGGAATAGATGACGGCATCGTCTGCATACACAAGTACATCCTCAGACTGACAGGCATCAGGCAGGTGATTTATGAATAAGCCAAATAGTAGGGGGCCTAGAATGAAGTCCTGGGAATCACCAATGGGTACATTCCTAATGCCAGACAAGGAGCCCTCTATCTTCATGCACTGAGTATGATTAGTGAGACAACTCTGGAACCAGGTGACTGTGTCTAGTGGTCTCAAAGCCACTGCACTCCAATACTACATGAAAACACTGTCCACACATTAGTTAAAACCAAACACACCATAGGGACCACAAATCCCAGTGCTTCGCCAACAAGTGTTGTAGAATATTTGATTAGAAAAAATTGATTTGAAGTCATGGACTGTTGCCAGGATCATCACACTTTTACTATCTTATTACTTATATACAGTAGCGGCTCTAGCCACAAATAGGTACCAGGGCACAGCTGGGGCACAATAGATGACAGCCAGGGCACTGATATATTGTTATTGTGGGGGAAGTTCTGCACCATATGGGGCACCAACTGGGGCACAGCATTGTTTTACCAAGGCACGTGCCCTGGCAGGCCCTGGTGTAGAGCTGCCCATGCTTATATCCTGATTGATTGTACTGGTGAATGCATTTAATTTGATTTTGATATGGGCATTTGTATGCATTTTAAAATCTGATTATTCAGTTAAGAAGGAGGTTGTTAAATATGGATGCTTGTAGTAGTCTCCGCCCCCTGATGAAACCTTATTGGTGGAGCGCTTGCGTTTGCAATCTCTACGGTGAGTTTGGCAGCACTTGTTCACATATTAGCTTTTAACTAATCAGCAGCAGTGTGAAGTATTCCTTTTTTTGTGTGGACTGTGCTTTCACGTAGTATTGGAGTGCAGCGTCTTTGATACTATCCATATGTGCCAGGGTAGCCACCCCTTCTCTGCTCCAGCTTTCCAGTAGCTACTGATGCACAGCTTTTGTGGTGGAAGACTTTGTCTAGTGACAGGCCTAGGCCATGGAGTTTGCTGATCATAGACATTTACCCTCTGAATTTTGCTTAGGCATCTTTGGTTTTCAAGCTGGTAAGGTAGGATTTCTGAGAAGATGGCATACCCTTTTATGTCTTTAACCTTCCTTGCAAGGTTAAAGAATCATTTCTTGATTTGTTTTGCCTTCGTGCCTCTGGTGTTATTTTTTCCAACAAATATTGTTACCAGGGGCTGATCACCAAGGAGCTGCAAGAGTCTGTAGTTTTCGTTATATGTTTAATTCTAGCACCAGTTAAACAGCAGAATCCATTTTTTATACATTTGTACCTTCACTCCATAACCAAAATATGAAATAGCAATTGAGGGTCCGCATAGGGCCTCAACATTAGTGCTATTGCTTGAAAAGTGCGAGACCGAGGTTTACATCCGGAGACTAAGACTGCTGTGTCTGGATGACAAGAGGTTTGGACGTCTCCCAGTGAATGCTCTCCATAGTTACATAGTAACATAGTAATACAGACACATAATACTGTGATGATGGAAGAGACCTAGAGTTCATCTTGTCCATCCCTTCTGCTGCACAGCATTTACTGTACTGAATTTAAGCATGTGCAAATGCTACTACTACTCATGCTGTGTAATCCTGAATGTCATTCTCTCTCTCTCACGAAGCTGCTTAGTTCTTCTTTGAAAGCCTGAACAGTGCTAGCTTCTACAACCACACTGTGTACAATATTCCACATATTGACCACTCTCTGTGTGAAGTAATGCATACTAATGTTTCCCCTTGTCCAGCCCCTTCAGCCTGAGTGAATGTCCTCTAGCTCTTTTTGCCTTGACCAGTTTAACCCCCCCATATTTATGCCAGCCTATGGTCTTCAGTATTGGAATGACATGATTATGTCCCTACTCAACCTCCTGTTCTCTGAAGAATTTAATTTTACCCCATCTCACTTCATAGCTCTTGTTCCCTAAGGCACTAAAAACTTAGTGCCACATGTTTTAAACCCCTTTGCTGTCTTTAATGTCCATTATATTCTGCATTGGCCCGAACTAGACAGAGTACTCCAGGTACGATCCAACCAAGGCCTTCTGGTGGGGGGCACCTTCCTTTACCTGCTTTTCCCCCTTTATAATGCAGGCCAACACAGCATATGCCCTGAACAATGAACAACAGAAAAAAGCAGCACTTGAAGTGGGGTGCTTAAGGACATAAAAGCTAGACAAAGTACAGGGAAAAATCCGGCACTCACCATCTCTATTTATAAATGACCCTGCTCAGACCAAGTTTCAAAAAGGTGCCAATAGTTTATTGCAGGTGCCACAAAGTTTTAAAAGTAGTCCATCTTGGCATGTTTCGCAGATCAAACATCCTTTATCAAAAGATGAGCCCACATTAACAAACCACCATATTTGTAGTCATACTGACATCATACACATGTGCACATGATCAAAACAGCACATACATCATTTGTTTTTATTTATTTTGTCTAGGATTACAAATACCTTTGAGCCAAGGCTCTTTACAAAGGTTCCACATCAGTTACATACAAACAACATGAGAACAGTGAGAAACAATAAACAATGCATGTTACAGTGGGGCTATTGAAAGGTTAAGTGTTGGAATAGAAAGGTGTAGATGTGGAGGAGAAGAGCGGGTGGTTAAGAGAGGCAGCTTAAGTGAAAAGGGAGGAACATGGCTAGAAAACGTAGGCCCACAGGGATAGAGTCTGGTCTGGCAACCAGTGGTGGCAAAGAGACAAGTATGAAAAGGGGGGGTAGGTCGAGAATGCAGTCAATAGCGTTTGTCAAACAGAGAGATGGAGAGGAATGACAGAGGGGAAAGTGGGGATAGGGTACAGAGGGGAAGTTCATAAGGGGTCAAAGTGCTATAAGGGAGCAAAGGGAGGTTAAAGAGGTGATATGAAAACCTGAGAATTTAATCACCATCTCAGGTGCTGGGGGGAGGGGAATTAGCAGAAAATCAGATGGGGCAATTTTAAAGACAGTGTCTTTATATTAAAAACAAATAGAAAACTGAATTAAAACACTGTTATTTTTACATGGGTTACTATAGTCCTTTTTTAAAAAGTTGTTACTGTTTTAAATACTTAAATCTACATCTTATTACAGTATGTATTTCTGTGAAATCAGAGTCTTCCCTTTTGAAAATAGGAAATGAATCCATTCCAGTTCTGTCACCTTGATATGTGAAAGAAAAATATAGTCATGTGAGATATTGCATTTTAAATATACAGCATATGCCCTCTTGACTGGCAGTACACTGCCTGCCTGGGTTCAGCTTCCTGATCACAATTACCCCAAGCTTTTTTTCCTCAGTTGTGCTGGCCACCATCCCGCCTCACAGTCTACATATGAACATACAGATGGTCTCGCAGATAAAGACTGTATGGTCTATGTGATCTGTTCAAATGTACAGTTCCCACTGTGTTTACAGAGGGAACTGCACTCCCTTCCTACATCCCCTTGTCCTCTGTCAAGTACCCCTCCTCCTCTACCTGCAACTTCCCCCTCATCCTGTCCCAACCTCTGTTGAAGCTGTCCAATGTTTTTAGGGATACCACCACCTCCAGCAACTCATTCCACTTAGCCACTACCCTCTCAGTGAAAAAAGCCTCATCTTCCTTTTGAACCTTTCCCCCACCAGCTTTATGCTGCTACCCCTAGTGGTCTTCCTTCCACTAAGGCTGAAGAGGCCCTCAGTGCTCATCCTGTTTATAACCTTAAGGTGCTTGAAGGTCTCAGTCATGTTCCCCATCTCCCTTCTGTCCTTAAGAGAGAACATCTTGAGTCCCCTGAGCTTCTCCTCAAAGGTGTTGCCTTGCTACCCCTGGATCATCTTGGTTGCCCTTCTCTGGACTATCTCCAGCAAGTTGCTATCATTCTTAAGATAAAGGCACCAATACAGCACACTGTACTTCAGGTTTGGTCTGACTAGAGAGCTGTACAGTGGCAAAATGACCTCCGCCTTCCTGCTGGTGAGTGCCCTGGCTATATGTGTGACCCAGATTCCTTGTCCCTTGGTGGAGTACTTTGCACTTGCCTACATTAACTATAAGACCCCGTTTCTCAGCCCATGCCCAGATGTGTGCAGGTAACAGTAGTACATCCTTCTTGTCTGATGTGCCTCTCTTCTTGCCAAACTAACGTAAAAAGCAAACTTCAGCAGGATGCTGCTGACCCCCTCCACAAAGATGTTAATAAGTATGTTAAAGAGCAATGGGCCTAGCAACAGCCCCTGAGGAACTGTGCTCAGCACATTCCTTCACTCAGAATGGTGACCATCCACCATAACTCTGTATCCAATCTGTCAGCTGATTTGCTATCCACTTCCAAGACACTTTGTGAACTCCATATTGTGCTACTTTCTCCATGTAATTTCAATGCGGTACATTGTCAAAAGCCATTTGGAAGTCCATATGGACTACGTCTACCACCCATCCCCTGTCCATCTTCTATCTTCTGAGGTACCACCTCAAAGAAGGCAAATAGGTTGGTTTGTTATGATTTGCTTTTTTTATAAATCATGTTGTGAGCTGGAGAACACACCATCTGGGGAGGGTGACTGTAATGAGATTATTGCATGATTTCAACTCCCACTTGCTGCCTTACGGTTTTGGATGGCAGTTTTGGAACCTACTGCAGTAATAGGGGAGGAGGTGAGTCATTTGACAGCAAGATGGAGTGAAGTGTCTTGTGTCTAGGGTTTGTGTGGGTGTGTGGGCCTCATATAGTGGAGGAAAACATTGGAACTTCTTAGAGGATTATGGCATGGGCCCCCCAGAGAGTTTGCCGGCCTGGTATTAGCAGAGTGTCACTGTTAGGGACAAGCTGTAGGGCGCATCAGAGTGAAGCACAGCATGCGGTATTTGAGGGGTTCCTGGAAAAAAATATAAGGAAAGAACAGAAAATGCAATGGAATCTGTTGACTATGTGTTTGCCAGTAGGAATTAATCTGCATACTGTAGCTTAAAGACAAATGCTAACAATGTATGTTTGCCTCTTTCTTTCTACACAGATGTATTGCAGCAGTTTACTTGGATTGGTGAGAGAGAATCCAGAACCCAGTGGCTGATGAGCATAAGACTTCTACAGAAACCTAAAGAAGAGGTAATGGCAATTACATTTCATTGTCAGATCTTTTGGTCCGACGTAGTTATTGTATGTTTCTGCTTTCTTTCTTTTACAATTATAGCATTTTTCATAATTTTCTATATGTGGCTTTTAGCTTGGTACATGTTTCATTTTTTTTAAACATGTCTTTCTAATATGAGCAAATAAGGCATTTAGTCTGCTTGAACAGTGATATTTTTATTCATATGTTGTCCTTCAGAGCATGTAAGTCTCTTTTAGCGGTTTTATGGTGTGCCCAGGAAAGGTGGCTGACAAGGGAAATGCCTGAAGTGTTATTTTCAAAATAACAATATTATGCAGCTGTTTAGTTCTGTCTGGGTGACAGCATATACACGTTTGTAATATATGGATTTTAAAAATAATACCCCCAAAAAGCATACAAAAAAAAACCTATAATACCTTAGTCAGTGCCATAATACTATACTTCCGGTCCCCGTAATACTATACTTCCGGTCCAATAATACTATACTTCTGGTCCTCGTAATACTATCGTTGCGATCACCAACTTTTCTAGTGTCGAAAGCATAGTTTTTTTTTTTCTTTTCTTTTTATTCTTGAGAGAGAGAAACAGGACTCCATGTGAGAAGGGTGGGATGTGAGTGAGGAGCAAGAACAAGCAGCACAGAACCGTCCCACAAGGAATCCAGAGGTAAGACCTCGTCAGCATCTCGCATCCATATGTTACAAAAAATAACAGTTAGGTTCCAGTGAATCACTCGGCTGTAATTCCATCTCGAGGTTCTGGGGACATATGAACCTCTCGAGCTTTGCTCTCGAGGTTACCTATGTCCCCAGAACCTCTCGATGGAATTACAGCCTTCTAATTCACTGGAACCTATCTATTATTCTATTTATTATACTATGTGCAGTAATTACCTGATAATTAGAAAAAGTATAAAACCTTTCTAGACCAAAAAGGAAAGTCAGAGGAGAAAGCAATGATTCATTTTGAGCGGCTGTTACCATGCTTTTATTATTACTATTACATATTTAATGATGTAAATGATCATATACTAGTGAACTGCATTTCCTCAGAATGCCTCTCAACCAGAATCTGTAATAAAAGGAGATATGTGATTTCATTCGGCATGTCCTGGCATGTGTAATAACACAAGAAAATATATATAAGGACATTAGTGGTTGCCTAATACATGCCTTGCAAAGATGGGATGATGTTTCCAAGTAGAACCATTTGTTCCATTCATTTAGGCTTTGAAGCATTTATATTTATTGAAATCTTGGAAGACACTTTTGACCTAAAAGCTCTTTACATAGGTTCCACGTCATGTAAGTTACAGAAAAAGGAGAGATCATGCAGCCAGCTGACAACTGACAACATTTACAATGAATTAAGTGACAAGGCTATACAGTCAAAAAATGGCATCAGCAAATGACAACAATATAGTGAACAACCAATTGCAGAGAACAAGGGTACACAGGTGAGAAGTACAGAAAGCCTTTAGAAACAAAGACAAACATAAGGAAAGGAGGATCAGCCCAAGGGGCCTAGTTGAACAGAAGAGAATTAGGTTTAGGCATCTGCTAGGAGAACCGAGTCTGGGTGAAAAACACAACAAAGGGAAGAGAAATCAGCCCAGGAAGCCTTGTTGGCAAGGTATAGGTATACAGGGAGGAGAAGGAAGGAAGAAAGGGAGGGTCGGGGAGGGGTGGAGGGTGAGGTGACGGGGGATAAGTGAGGGTGACAGATGGAGTGAGAAAGTCCAGATAAGACAGGAGGAGGCAGACTAGGGGTAGGAAGAGAGAGAGAGAGAGAGAGAGAGGGAGGGGGGAGGAGGAGGTGGAAGGGAAAGGGAGGGGTGAGTAAAGTTGAGGAGGGAGCCGGGATTAAGAACAGACAGAGTCAAGGAGGAGGATGTCAGAGAGTGAAGGGAAGGTGAAGGAGTGAAAGGGAGGGAAGGGAGTCGGGGACGTGGGGAAGGACAAAGTGCTACAAGTTGGGTATGTAATGAGGAGGGTGGAGGAGGTAGGTTAAGTATTAGATTTAGATATCTCTATCTCTGACTTATGTGCATTGTCCCGGATTCCCCCCTTTTCCCAAGAAAGGCAGACCACCAGTATGCTGTTGTGCTCAGATCGGCAATCAATTTATTATAAACCATATTTTCTTTGTTACATTCCCATAATCATCTTGAGCTATTGTCTTATTACACCTCTTTCATTCTATTGCATTAAATATCAATATCAGTTCACTTCTCTTCTTCTGCTTCTTCTTGCCTCCCCAGGTGAAAACTTGGGAGCCTTCTTCTTCTGTCTTCTTATAGGTAACGGTGATAACCGAGACCGCTTTCTTCTTTTTCTGTTGTTCTTCTTCTCCTCCTCCTTTTTCTTTTCCATTCCCTCCTCCCCTCCTTTTTCCCATAGCCTGTCTCCAGCTTGTGTTGGATGACTGGTCTCCCCCCCCCTTTACTGTTCCTTCTCCCCCTCCCCCGGATCTATCTGTTTGTCTGTCTCCTCCAGGCCTCAGTTAATCCCATCATTTCTGTGTTAAACATGTCTATGGTCAGGTCTGATAAGTGAACTCCATCGGATCTGTATAATTCATCTACCCATTCTTCTACTCCCCTCATTATTATGTGTTCTCCCATGCTTTTTACCAATGTCCCCACTCTCCTATTCATCTTTCTCCTGGCTTTATCTACCGCTGCATGTCTGCGTGCAGGTCTCCATACTCTCTGTGGTATCATGTCAGACCACACCAGGGTCACCTCTGGCCACCATTGTCTTACCTTCTCCAAATCCCTCTTTATCTTTCGGTATGTGTCTATCCATGGTTCTTTCCCTATATCATTCCCTCCCAGGTGTATGATAGTCAAATCTGGTATAGGTCTCCGCTCCTTCATGTCCAGTAACAAAAGAAGTAATTGTGCCCACTTCATCCCTCGAATGCCACGCCATATCAGCCTACATTGTCTGACATCTTTGTATAGCTGCTTTCCCCTGACCTTCTTTTCTGCTCTCCTTTCCACCCAGTAAATGTAGGAATGCCCACAGATCCACACTTCCATTATCCTCTGTCTACCTATTGGATTTAAACAAGACACTTTTAATATCAGAAAATTCCATGACTTCTGCTCCCCCCCTTGGCCTTTACCTGAAAAATAAAATATAGATGGTATGTTAAAACTTCAAACTTTGAAAGCACGAATGTACCTTTTATAACTGGCAGACCGCCAGCGCCCCATTTTCAGCATATTGTTCACTGATTCTCCTTCAGCCACCCATTTTGATGCAGCTCCTACACGGAATGAATGGGAAGAATAGCTAGCTGGGTTCTCGTTCCAAAAGCACCACGCCTTTTCTTAGAATGGCTGTGACCTGGTAACTGGTCACCTTCTTCCCGTCCCCATGTACAAATAACCTCCCTTCTTTTTTGCATCTCTCTGCAGCGTAAGCCCACAGAGCCTTCACTGGACACAAGGTCCCTTCAGAATGGGGTTTAATGTTTATGACGCAGCCTTTTCCCATCTGGTCTGTTTTTGATCTCTTGATTACCAGTTGTATTGTTTCCCGTCCCCAACTTATATTCCCCCATTCCAGCCCCCCTTTATCATCCTTACCACCATGCCCCACTGCCTCGCTCACTCTCAATGCCCCCACAAACATTACTACATATATTGTAAAGAATAGCTGCGCTTTGTCCTTGGACCTACAAACCTCAGTGAGTACTCCCTTCAGTCTGACTAGCCAATGCTCGGCTATCGGGTGCCTACTGTCCTTCTCTCTCTCTGTTTCAACCTGCTCCAACCTTGCAGCATCCTCCGTATCATCATTGAATTCATGGGATCCTGCCATCTCTTCAGGCTACATACTACACTGATCCCAACTTGGTATACTCTCATTGTGTTGTATGCCAAACCTTTCTCCCATTGATCTACCACAAACTTCCCTAGCTGATCTTCCATTACAGCCCCAATTACCTCCATATGGTGTGCCGCCCTGAAAGCCTGCAACACCCGCCATGCCCTTTCATAAGCCCTCAAGGTCCATGGTACCCATGAGTTCCGAAACAGCATCTTGGCTCTCTCTTGCCAGCATCCCAGATGTTCATTGAGATGGTCGTTTTCAGCTCCTCTGCTGTTGGTACCAGCTCCGGAAACGGTCCAGCTGCAGACGGGAAAGGCTGTCAGCTAGGATATTCCTCACCCCGTCTATGTGCTTGGCCCTAAATGAAATATTCAGCTGTAGCCCCCTCAAAACTAATCACCTCAACACCCACATTACGGGCTCTTACCTGGCCCCTTTGTTATTCAAGATGTCCACCACTGCCTTATTGTCGCACCAGAAAGTCATCTTCTGATTTCGCAACTCCTCCCCCCACACCAAGGTACAAGTCCAAATTGGCATAATTTCTAACAATGTGATGTCCTTTACCCTACCATCCCGCATCTATTCCTCTGGCCAGGGCACTGCAAACCATTTTCCTCTCAAGTACCCTCCCATCCCCTTCCCCACTGCTGCATCCATATATAGTTCCAGATCGGTGTTGTAGACCCAGTCCTCTTGCCAAAATGATATGCCATTGTAGCTGCTTAAGAATTCCTCCCAAACCCTGAAGTTGTCTTTTACCTCTTGGTTTAAGTCCACCCAATGATGTGGCCTTGTCACCCCTGCTGTTGCCCTTGCCAGTCTCCTTGTGAATGGCCTTCCTGGCCCAATTACCCTGCAGGCGAAATTCAAGTGGCCTAACACTTGCTGCACCTGCCTCAGTTGAACTCGCATCTTGCTCATGTGTTGCTGAACCAATTCTCTTAACTTCAGCACTTTTTTCTCCGCTAACCGAAATACCTCCACCAGCACATCTGTCTCAATTCCTAGGAACTCCAACACCCTGCTAGGTCCCTCAGTTTTATCCAGCACCAGGAGCACACCGAGCTCCTCACATAATAGTTGAAAGCTCGCTAGCATATTCTCAACCTCCCTGTGTCCAGTGCCTATCAGTAGGAAGTCATCCAAGTAGTGTATCACCATCTTATACCCATTTTTTTTTTTAAAGGTCCACTGCGGGCAGGTGCTGAACATTTTAAACGTAGCACAAGCTATTGAACAACCCATGGGCATTGCCTTATGAAATAGTATTGTTCTTCAACCTTAAACCCCCAAAGGTCCCAGTCTCTCTTCTAACAGGCAGCAAATGGAAAGCTGATTCAATATCTGTCTTTGCTAGCCAGGCATCGGGGTAGCCCTTATGATGCGCACTGCCTCTTCCAGCATGGCGTAGGTCACCCTGCTGTTTTCTTCGCTTATAAAATCATTCACGGAATCTCCCTCTGGAAAAGACAGGTGGTGTATCACTCTGTATTCCCCATCTTGTTTTTTAGGAACCAAACCCAGAGGGGAAATCCTCAATCTGTCTATCGGGGGAAATGGATATAGGCCATCCACCCTCCCTGCCGCCTTCTCCTTTTCAATCTTTTGTCTCAAAATGTCTTCCTTTCCCCTATCTGACCCCAGGTTTTTTGCTTCCCTCGCTTGCCTTGGCATGTTGCACTGGAAGAAGAAACCAAATTTAAAACCTTCCTGTAACATTTTTGCCTCCTTTTTGTCTGGGTACCCTGTCAGCCACCTGTCCGAGGCTTTACACTTGATAGGAGTCCTGGCGGCCTGAAATCGCTCCCTGTCTCCCTGTTCCCTCCCTCCCTGCCTGGCCCCCTCCTCCTTGTCACTTGACTAGTCCAATCAATATGACTGGGCTCCTCTATTCCCTGGCCCTGCCCTTGTCCCTCTGTTCCAAGCCTGACCCCTATATTCCTACCCTCCCCGAAAGGGCTGGTGACCTGTCCCATGCCCTCCCCCTGTTTGTATCCCCTGGATCCATGAGGTCCTACTTCTTGATGCTGGATGGGTACCCCCACAGTTTGAACATGTGTGCCTAAAACGACACTGCGGCCAGGAGCAGAATGCCCTGTTGTATCTCCAACAACATTTTTGTAACAAACCCCTTTTCTACTCATGTCCCCTTCTGGGGTGGATTGGTTGGTAATGTAATCCACCCATAAATCTATCTGCTTTGTGTCCCATCTTACATCCCCATATGTGGCCATCCTCTGGCGAAAGAATTTGTCATAGTATATCCATCCCAACCCCCCTTTTGCTTTTGCCTGCTGTATGATCAATGAGTATGTGATCAGTGGGATCCCCAATTCGGGCTTCTTCGCCATCACTATGGCGGAATATGTAGCGAAACTGACAAACCATCCATCCCAGGTTTTCCCTTTTGTAAATTTATCTTCTTCTTTCTTACTCAATAAAACTAAGGCAGCTACCATCTCACTTTTCCCTATACTCTCAGTTTCCTCATATTTGGCCACCGCCTCCCTACTCACCAGAGCAAATATGTCCACGTATTCCCCTTTCCATATCTTTTCCTTTGTAGCCAAAGGCACATGCTCCCCTATCCTCATGCTGGGCTTACCAATTTCCCATGTACCCTTTCCCAGACCATCCGGTTCCTTCTTCTCTTCCCTGTGTCTTCTTTGTCTGTTCTAATCTCTGCCAATGCTGACTCCATCTGTCCTAAACCTTCTACCCCTAGCGCAGCAATTATTTGACCTCTATATTCTTTAATACTCTCACCTATGGAACCTGATGCACTACCTGTTGGCCTGATCGTTTCCTGAGGCCTGTTGTCCATGATCTGCATCGGTCCTGGTTCCTGTGACTGTACTGTCATATGTGGCACCGGGGGTGATGGGGCAACTGTGGCCTGAGGCAACCTGGGTACCTTTGGGGGCACCACCAATGGTTCCGGGGAGGGTACTAGTGGCTCTGGGGACCCAGGGGGCAGGGCTGCTGGGCTGACTGCTCGGGGAGGTGCCACCACCGGGGGCCTTCTTGGACTCACTGTCCTCCCCATCAGCCTTTTTCCTCTGCCCCCTTTTCCCTTCTCTGCTTTCTGCTTCTCCCCAGACCGCCCAGGCTCATCCCCTTCCACCAGCTGCCACATCATGTTGGCCTTCTCAGTCAACTCTGCAATCGCCTTGTATGCGTCTTCCCTAGATGGCTTGCCCTTCTTTGGTGCCATGTCTCTCCTTGGCGTGCTTCAAGAAATGCTGAAAAACAACTAAAGAAATTGTCACTCATTATCCTTTTGTTATAAACCAAACACCTTTTTTTTATGCTATTTCTCTGCTCTCTCTTTCTTTTTTTTTATTTTTGCGGATAAACCAATCCTCAGTCCCCACCTCTCTCTGCTGGGCCTAGGTCCCCCCAGGCACCCCCCTTCCCATCGCTGCCATGGTCTGATAGGGCCCTGCCATATTGAACTGCCTGACTTCCAGCTAGGTCTCCCTTGCCATCTTAAACAAAACAAAACATTATATTATGTGTATTTTTGGTATATAAGGTATATATGCCTCCGTCCTGCATATCAGACACTGTGGCTACTCCCCTTCATTCCTTTAAACAGACTTGTCTGGAAACCCCCACCCCCCCGACCATGAGGTGTGACGTCACACACCATGGCCTCCACCATGTGGCTTCCCCCAGTCCTTGTTCCATGGAGTTGTAATTCCTATCCATCCACCGCCCCCAGCACAGTTCCCCATTAAAAGGCCTTTTTCCAGTTGCCCTTGATTGCCTCCAGTTGCTTGAGAGTCCCCCATTTGCCAAATGGCCTGACTTGATGCCCAGAACAAAGGCAAATCATCAGCCGCCTGGTTTCTTATTGAGCCTAACCCTACTATGCCTTTTCCAAACTGTTCAATCACCCAAACAAAAAGCTTTATTTGACTGCTCCCACATACTTTCCCCCTTGAAGCCTCCCGTAATGACCTCATCCACGGCTTCCAGGCTAGGCTTCCATCCTAATGTTTTTTTTTGTTTGTTTTTTTCTTTAAAATGAAGGCAACACATCCCCCATCGTTCACCCTTCCCCTCGTTGTGACGTCAGACGCCACTAATGCCACCGGCCGCACGGCTTCCCCTGCTTCCTCAAGGCCTTGTTCGGCTGACCTTAGTCATTTCTCTCGCTACACAAAGAAAAAAGGCGCTCTCCACGATTCTTGCTGCTGTAGCCCAGAGCACCAACTTCTCGTCGCCTCAAGTGCCTCCCTTGCTCTCTCTGCGGTGTTCACCGTTTTCACAAGAAAACATTCAGTCTTGCAAGCAATAGCTACTCGCTAGGTGCACTCCCTGCTTCTTGCTAAAAAAAATAAAATAAAATAAAACCCCTGTGTCCTCAACCAGTGCAGTCTGTCACCACTAACACCTCTGTGTGTGCCCTTGCACTGATGCTAGATCCCTCAACCACAAGTAAAAGGCCTTAACCAAACACTGTATATCTGGCCTAAATCACTGGATGCCCCTCCCCAAGTATCTAATCGGGACAAACCGCAAGGCCTCGAAGGCTTCCTGCTTTCCAGGACCCTTCATTTTCAAACCAAATCAAATCATTTTCAAATCATTTTCAAACCAAAACGGCACTGCAAATACGAACGTAATTGTCTAACACAAATTACCAGGCTTCTTGGAAAAGACCACACAGCACAAAATTACTGTAAATGACCACATCTCCTAGAACCACACTAAGAGGCCTCAAAGGCACATCGTATAGAACCAAAACCAACACTCCTTTTTATTTTCCTTTTTTTACCTTGCACAAAATCCTCGCTTCACTGCTTCACAAACCTTTTCTTCTGATTTATTCTGGTTCTTCCAAATCTTTTGATAGCCAATCTGACGTGCTGGCTGTGTTGATCTAACTCTAACAAAATTTTTAAACCAGCGGAAGAGGCAGATTACCTTTGTGCTACTTGTTATGTACCCTATAAATTCCCCCCTCCCACTCCCTTGATTCTCCTATGGTTCACCTGTTCCTCTTCATGCCCCTCCCCTCCCCTTCCTGCCTTATTGCTCCACCCCTCATTCCCCTCCTCTTTCTGAGCACTACCACTTTTGTGCTTAGGGAAGGAGTCCACCAGGACAACTTGGTCTGCCCCTTAAAGGGGTAAACTCCACTGCTGACTGTTATATCTTTCACATAATGATACCCACATTTATGAAAGAAAAATACTTCCATGGCAATGTTGCATAATACTACAAATACAATACGGTGTAGCTAGTAAAAGCGAGAGATAGAGATGACTGAACCTAGCCAAAACGCTGTTCCATCTAAGATTAAGTGTTGGATCTGGATTCTAGAGTGAAGGTCTTGATTTGGCTAAAAGAAAATCCAGCTTTAAAAAATCAGAAATCATTTAGAAAATACTTGAAGTAAAACACTGTATGCTCTAATACTACTAGACAGTGAAGATATTTTTTTCTGGAGTCAGCTACAAATAAAATGCTGGCTTTGGTGAGGCCCAAGTCTACATAGCATCCAGGATATGACCCTGGCAACAACACACTTGACCAAAAATATTAAATATGGGACACATTGCTCCAGTCAACCCACAGTACCACACTGAAATTCTGTTTGGGGGAAGTATGCCCAGAAAGCACAAGTACACAGCAAGCAGAATTCTGAACTACTAGAAGCAATTTATAATTCACTGGATCTTCATTTCCACAAACTTATTTCATAGTGAGGTAGATGGACTAATGAGTAAGGCTGTAATTAATTCACAGGGGCACGGAATTCATGATTACCGTGACATTTGCAATTTTTCTCTCTGTGCTGTGAAATCCATTGCTCCCTGTGACATTCACTAAAAATAAGCAGAAATGTGCCAAACACCGATCGGACAGCTACTTATGCTCCATTGTATTCCTGTTCTATCACCCCTGCAACCCTCAATGAGCCTGTAAAGGTGTTTGCTTATATCTGTTCCCAAACTCCTACAGCCATTCTGTCCCTCCTGCAGCCCACTGATCGGACAGTTTCCTGCTTCCTGCATTTAGAAGATGAGTAAAAGTGGATCCAAACAGAAGTGCAGAATTCCAATTGCAAGTCCATTTCTGGTCTCCATCCTGAGTTGCGACTTGCAGGGGGAGGGCAGCCATAATCAAACTGTGCCTGCCCTCGGCCCTCTGGTTCTGTTTTTGGCAGCTGGTCTCCAGAGTTGCAACCTGGTTGCAGGTCTGATTTGTTTAAAAAACAAACAAACAAAAAAAAACAGTCCTTGGTGCAGGAAGAGGAATTCAAATTCTGGCTGCCCTCAGACCCTAGGTCATTTGCAGCTCTCACAGTGAATGAATGAGACTCAATTGGGCAGGAGGGGGTGGGAGGCAACGTAAAAAATTTCAATGGGCAAGTCTGTTTCAAGTCAGTTGTTGGTCTCCATCCTGAGTTGCGACCAGAACCGTGAAATACCGTGAAATCTGCCTATTTTTACCGTGAAAAACTTACAGCCCTAACTATGAGGACTGGGCACCCACGCCGAGTAAAGTGTCTCCTCTGGCTCTAGTCCTGGCACATCCTCTTTGGCCAGTAGCAGAGCGTTTTCCAGATTTGCCCCACTCTTAGGCAGTACCAGAGCATATACTTGTTGGACCTGAATATTTGGGTCAGCTAAGTGAAGAAACCCTTCCCCCAATCCTTTCTTCAAAAGAAACAGAGTAATAGTTACCTTTCTGGCCATGGAAGACAATAAAATCTGTTGATGAAGTTTGCTCCCATCTGGCCTGGAGCAGATAATGGTATTAGTTGCAGCATTCATAACTGTCTGACCAAAGAAGGCTGTTTCTAAATCAACACTCTATTCTGTGGTCCAGCATCAGTGCCATCTTCAACCCAAACTTTGTGGTGGGCCTCTTCTTCTTCACAATTTGTGACAGCATTGGCTTTACCCTCTGGTATACTCTATAGGGTAAAAAAGGGCTTTACACAAGATGCTAAAAAAAAAACTCCATTGAACAGATTATCGTTCCTATGCTGGGATATGAATATGAAAACATGATTTATGCATCTGCACCTAAATTTCAAACAGCCAAATCTGACAGCCTGTTCAGTGCTGTCAGTTGATTCACCCTCAGCTGCCCATTCAAATGTATCATTGCTTGCTGTGTGAGCAGCTGGGCTTGCCATCACGGCAGACTATAAATGCATTTTACATTACTGTAGAAAATATGCTTTCATTGCATTCAGCCTTATGCTGGAGTCCATATACTGGCTGGGGAACTCCAGCATACTGCTGTGCTAATAACTGGGCTCAAGCTGGTTTGCAGTGATAACCACCATAAACTAGGATGGACCACAACCAACGCACAATATTAACCAGGTTATCAGCACTGTGGTGGGACAGAGTATTTCCCAGCAAGGCCATTCGCTCTCACACCTTTCTGTCCTAATACTAAGAAGCAAGATAAAAAAACACAAAAGAGAAAAGGATGTGGGAATTAAAATATATCAGACAATTTATAACAAACTCATCTGGGGACATTTATTTACTGTATATAACACACTATAGAAACTATAATAATGTAATATTGAAAGTTACTTAATACAGATATGTTTTTTTCTGTGTTTTTTTTTTTTCTGTGACCTCTCTTCATCCTGCCCTTTGTGTATTTCAAGTAATTACCATGTTTTGTGTTCCTATCAGGAAACCTTTTACATTAACACTTCAATGTACTTATTCAGTCTGTCTCACAAATGTCTTAGCACTTCTTGCAAAGCATCCCCCGACAGCTATAGACCATTCCTATCAATTGTCCACTCACTCTGCCTTTTAAGTCTTGTGATTATCCTGTCATAAATTATTTTGAAACAATACATTTCACAGTGTAAGTAACTTCAGCTTCTTTTGCTTAGTTTGCTGTTGCACCTGAGAAAGGGACTTGCTGGGCCTTGAAAGCTAGTGTACTAAATCATCTTTGTGCAAGGTGTATGTTGATCCAAAAAAAGGTGTCAAACTATCCAGCGACTCCTGTTTTCCAGTGACCAATACAGCAAAAATCTCTTTTTATTAAAACTTTTATTTACTAATACCCATGTCTCTCTCCTGATCTGTTGTCTATGTCTCTCTCCCCTGATCTGTGGTCTGTAGAATACAGATACCTCTATTTGGGGAAAATTCTTTAAGTTCTAACCCCCACTCCCATCTGATGGTTACTGTAAAATATTCCTTTACCCTTCTTTGCCATTTGTACAATTGTCTGCCATTTCTAGGGTTAAGCATGTGTTGCTCAGTGGCAACACATGTTATCCAGAGCTCCCCATAAGCAGGCAGAGTAATGCTCTACTTAGTGAGATGGGAAGAGAGAGGAAATGGGGGTGAAGTAGAGAGAAAATATAGCTGGACAGAGCAGGAGTCTCCCTCAAGGAGGTCCCCTGATAGGCCCTTGTGGATTCTGTTTCCAAGTTCAAGGAAATTGGAGAAGGGCACTGCATGAGATGACCAGCCGAATGGAATGGGAAGCAGGAGTTTCACCCTTGAGGTGTACTGGGCTCCACCAATTGGATCACTCTCTTTGCCCAAGTAGTCCCAGGAATGTTTACTCGTGGTAAGCGGGGGATGAGGGTGGGGTGCATGGGAGCTTGGTTATCAATGCCAAAGAGCCAGTGTAACATCATGAATCAAGGGGGGTGATAAAACCTAGCAGCAAGTTGAAGTGGCTTTCCCGATTGGTGCCCTGTACCAAGCCCTGTTGATCCACTGGGATCCTTATAATGGATATGCTGTCTTATGTGACGCCATTGTGTCAATGTGAGCAGCTGGTAGCAGGAATGTCAGCATGAGCAGCCGCAATGGGAGTGTGAGGCATGCAGAGATGGACAAGTAAGGTGAAGATGGGCTGCAGGAAAGGCACTTTTATAAATCTGCTTGCTTAATTAAAAGGCCTTAAAAGAACTAAAACAAAAAGAAATGAAAAGATGGAGATGAGATTTAAATGTTTATTTTATAATAATAGGGGTGTGTGTGAGTGGTAGTGGGCTATACAAAATATGTTGTCCCCTGATCCCCCTCCCAGAAATATATCTCTCCACACCTGTTACTGTTGGATGCTCGCTGGCAATGTTTGTTAAGGCACGCAAATTATATTTATATCCCACACTTCATATTTCAACAGTATACAGTATAGTACCACACAATAATTAATTCTGCTTCTTCTTTCTGGGAACCTTCCTCCGACTTTATCCTCTTTTTCTTGCTTGCAGTACTTTGGGGTCCGGACACAGCTGATCCAGCACCCCCCATCCTCACCAGAAACAAGGTACCACTGCCAGGTACCCCCACTTGCTGCCACCACCAGGTACCACCACCATTTGGTACCACTAGCAGGTACCTCCCCTTTACCTGGGTCCGACCTGCACAGGGTCAGTTCCCAGTCCATATCCCCCTAGGTCCAGACACATGATCCAGCCCCCAGTTTCTATCCCCTCCATCCTTTACTTCCATGCCTGAGTTCCTTGGTCCCCAGCCCATGGTGCCTAACTCCCTCCCCCATCTCCTGCCCCCTTTTCCATTTCATTCCACCTTTTTCTTGCCTTTTTTTTCTGGGCAACCTGGTGCCCTCCGCCAGAACTCCTTCCAGCCCCCAGAACCATATACTGCCTTACTGCAGCTCCTGAGCTCTGGACAGGGGCCCCAGGAGCCTGCTTCCTATCCTCAACTTCCTGTGCAGTGCCAGCCAGCAGCAAAACCTCTCTCCTTAGTATAGGGCGGGTGGGTGGGGAATCATTTTTCGAGCAAAGAAAGAGCAACCAGAAAGCAGCAGGCCCTTACAAGCCCCAAATCGCTCCCCTCCTGACCCCTCCTTAACCCCTCCTCCTAAACAATTGGGAAGCTCTCCTTCCCCTGGTCATTTGACCCTTTCTGACATCACAGTCCCTCCCTTTCCTATCCCTCCCCCTTCCCCATTGCTTTTCTGGCAGGAGGACATTAGACAAGATGGCCTGCCTTTATTGGCGAAGCCCTATTGTCCCCTGATCCCCCAGAAATAAATCTCTCCACACCTGTTACTGTTGGATGCTTGCTGGCAATGTTTGTTAAGGCACGCAAATTATATTTATATCCCACACTTCATATTTCAACAGTACACAGTACAGTACAGTACCACACAATAATTCATTCTGCTTCTTCTTTCTGGGAACCCTCCTCCGACTTTATGCTCTTCTTCTTGTTTGCAGTACTTTGGGGTCCGGACACAGCTCATCTGGCACCCCCCATCCTCACCAGAAACAAGGTACCACCACCACGTACCACTACCAGTTAGTACCACTAGCAGGTACCCCCCCCTTTATCTGGGTCCGACCCGCACAGGGTCAGTTCCCAGTCCATACCCCCCTAGGTCTGGACACATGATCCAGCCCCTAGTTTCTATCTCCTCCTCCTTTACTTTCATGCCTGGTTTCCTTGGTCCCCAGCCCATGCCCCCCCCCCACCTTTTCCTTTATTCCCTTTTCCACTGACTCATCTCCAGCTTGCGAAAGATGATGGGGCTCCCCCCCTTGTGGGCTAGGAACATAGCACTCTCCCCTGCCCTCTCCCCTGCCTTAGCACCCATCCCCTATATATCCAGCAGGCTCCACCAGACCTGCCCCCTCTGTTCGTAGGCATCCTCCAACCATAACAAATTGTCCTGGGGCAGGGCTTGGACTCCTACACCCTTTTGGCCACATACACTGCTGCCCTGGCTGTTCAAGGCCTGCCAGCCCTCACCTGAGCCACACCACCCCCTTGGTGCCCCCACAGGGCCAGCCTGTATGCTGGTCTGTCCCCCCTTCCCTTCCTCGCATTTGCTGGGATGGAATTGGGTTACCCTATGCCTCTGGTGCCATGCCCCTGCACTCTGTGGCTGAGGCCTGTGCCCACTGCATGCTCTGCCCAGATAGCTGCCACCTTTCCCTGATGAGGGGAGAGCATGCACCCATATCACCTGCTGTCTGCCCTAGGACCTGCGTCCCCCTCATGGCCCATTGGCCTGTCCCCCAGGGCTCTCGTAGCCCTGGTCACCCACTGCCCCCTTTGCTCTGCACTCCAGCCATGGCTTCTCCCAATGCAGCTGCACCCCTGTTGCCGATGCCCGTCCTCCTTACCTGGTCTGGGCAGGGCTCCACCTGCCCTTTTTCACCTACCCTCATTCTCTTAATTCCTGTGGCTGGGCCGCCTGTCCCCCACATACCCCCAATGCGTTGCCTCCCATCCTTAATCTCTTCTGACCTCTATGTCCCTTGTGGCTGTACCATTGCTTTCCTGGCAGGGATTTTCTGCCTTCCCTTGGCTATCCCCCAGTCATTGTATGCCCACTGCTGGGCCCCAAGGGATGCCAGGGCCCTCTGCATTGGACCTTCAACTGCCATCCTGATCTTTGGCCTGACTTCATCCTTTCCCATGCTAATGCTCATTGTTCCCATCCACTCAGCCGCCTGGCTCAGGAACCTCCAGTCCTGTGTCGTGCCGCTACTCTGACCCACGGGCCCCCGTTTTCCTTCCACCACCCAGGGTCCAGTGCGCCTTCATGCCCATCATCTCATGTCCTCTGCCATGCCCCCACAGTATAAATTGCCAATAGTTTTGCCCCAGCCCTAGCTTCCATACCGGCAGCTGCCCTCCTGCCCTGAGAGACTCGCGCTGTCGGGCCCCCAAAATTCCTGCACACATTCACATTGCCCTAGAGGCTTCCCCAATTGACTCCCTGTAAGATCGTTTGACATATTTTGCACTGCACCAAATTCCTCACTTGCTGATGGCCCCCTGCTCCACAAACCTCCTGTTAGCCAGCCTACCTTCCCTGGTGTGCACCCTGTTTGGTCATTGTCTGCCCTTCTGGCTCTTCTCTCTTCCTTCTCAGCTGCCCCCCCGTCTGCCCTCCCCTCTCCCTTCTGAGTCTGCATCGGACAGTCTCGGGTGAACCCACCCTCTGGGGATATGTTGGGTGCTCACCCAGGCATCCTCCCATGCCTCTGGGCCCCCCAGTGGTTTGCCCCCACCCCTTTCTGGACATGAGGGCCCTCTACAGCCTCTGAAACTGCCCGGGACTGACCCAGCCTCAGAGGTCCCTATGCTGCTAGTACCATTGCCGTCAGCCTACTGCCCCATGTTCTGCGCCCTTTTATTGCATTCCTCACTATCCCCTGCCCTTGCTCCCTTCCACTCTCAAGCTCTCTTCCCTGTGATTGGAGGTTCCATGGCCTAGGCAGTAACCTGGCTCATTTCTCCTTACGTGCTGCGACCCCTCCTTCGGGCACCCTTCCCCCTCTCTCTCTTCCTTCCTATAACTGGATCAGAAAACCTTGACCACACTCCTGACACATGCCAACAGGCTTATTACAATGAGCCACAGACAAATTCTCCAGGTTGCTTGCAAAGCATGGTGGAAGCTCCCTACCCCCTTATGCCACCCCCTCTGCCTGTGTTCTCCTGCAAACTTCCCCCAGGTCCTGCAACTATTGCCGTTGTGACGGCAGCTTCCTGGTAGCCCTGTGGAGGCTCTACCTATGCCCTAGACCAGGCTTCCCTTCTCCTGGCAAGGGAGACTTGAGTTGAACCTCCCCCTGCTCTTTCAGTCCTTGTCATCAGATCGCTTATGTCTAAAAATCCGCTCCCCCCATCCTGACAAGTCATTCTCTGGCCTGATAGGCCTTCACCCCTCCACTGTGCTTCTCACCTGCCAGCCTCCACCAGGACCCCTAGATTTATAACCAGTGTGGGGGGATCCAAGTACCCTGCAGGAATTCTTCCCCGTGCTCTAAATTTCCACTTCCCCAGGCCACCGTAACCCTCAATTACCCCCCCTTTTGCCTGTCCCCCAGGTATATAAGGCAGTATGGTTGCACCCAGCCCATTACCCCCTATGGTTTCTTCCCATCCTATTATGACCCTTCTATCCTCACCATGAGGTACCTTCATCCCCTTTCAGCTTTTCTCATGCATCCTGCATGCATACCCCCCTTTGGTATGATGCCACCATGTTGCTTATCCTCGTGAGAATAATGTATTTTGTGTGCAGCCTACCAGATACCCTGAACCTGCACCCTTGCCGTCTCCACGACTGCTGCAAGGCTCCAGATGTCTTGCTGTGCTTCAGTTTGGGGCCTGCACCACCCTAGCTGAATTAACCTAAATGAAGCTATTATGCCTCTCCCCCTGGCCTATGCCGAAGTGTGGCCATGTCCCGGTTTGGAGAAACTGCTCCTCTGGCCCTGCTACACCTCTCCTCCCCTGAGAGAGGGTATCAACCACTGCAGCAATGGCAGGGAAACAACTGATCTAAACCTTGGCGCCAGGATCAGTCCACCTTCACAAAACCTCAATGTGTCATCAACAAACGTTGGATGACTGACAGTCTAACGCGGTCCTTTGAACAGACCAACTACCATTGAGCCCGAAATGAAACCTGAGGTATTCCCACAGACAGCTCTAACCACTGAGGTTCCCCCTCCCTAAACTCCTAATTTTAACCTTTTGTGTTCGCTTATTTGGGTGACTCCCACCAAGACACAGCATCCATAGCCAGACCCAGATTCAAGTAGGAGTGTATGGATGGCAAGATCAAAGGCCTTTTCAAGCTAATGTAAATTGCTCAACCCTACCACCATTGCCCAAAGCCTCATCAAGAAGACTGGTGTATATCACCAGACTGGATAGTACTATATAATTTCCTAGTCTTGTATCTGTTGGATGCATTGGATGTCGTAATTATCTAGGTGGTAGATATTTTGGTCACTTAACACTTTGCAAGCCCTTTGGGTGTTTGAATATTCATTATGCAAGTAGTTCCCTTGCCCAACAAAAATCTTTGAAATAAAACATAGGCCCTATCCAGTCCTTGTGGCCTTCCCGTTTTTGTGTTAAACTTAGCAGAAAATTCCCCAGGGACTATATTTATTCAGTTCTGCTGAAAGTATCCACAACAAGATCCATACCCTTATCCAGTCTTCCTGGTGGGGTATAGCTGGTCATAAGCACCCACCAGACAAGATTCTTGAGGCCATTGCCACCTAAACAGTTTATATAGCCAAAACCTTCCCATTCACTCGACTTCCCTTTTATTCAAATTTCAAGATGTTTACAATGTCCCTGCAGCCAATTGCATGCCCTGCCACTCGTTCCTCATCTGTACTCTAAGCAGAATAAACTTTTTTTTTTTTTACCAAGAAAAGGCCCTGCTTCTTACTGTCTCACTCCGGCTCATTGCCCAGCCTGCTTCTTCCTCCCACTGGGTCCCGGTCCTCTGTTGACCCTTCTTGTATGGTGAGTGGACCTACCGGCAAAAATGCGGTCCCTCTCCACAGATCCAACCTGCTTGGCAAGCACCAGCCAGTAACTAGACAGCCAGCCCCTTGTCCGTGCAGCACATCAAATCAAACAGGCCCACCACCCATGTGGCCCAACCTCCCCCATCGTCTGCTCCAGCCCTATTCAAAATGGCAGACCAAACCAAACAATGGTGACTTCCCACGTGGTGACCAGTGCACCACTTCCTTCCTCAATTGCTCCATCCCTGAGACTGGCAGGCCCCAGGAGACTTTGGCCAGCATTTTCCACTCTTTCCTTTTTTTTTTTATTACAAATATCCATGGTGATGTGTGCGGCCCAAGGTTCCATGAGGCACCCAGGCCGTAACCTAGCCCCCAGACCACATGGAGCACGCCACCCAGTATAAAAGAGACTGTCACCTCATCTGCACCTACCTTCTTTTTCCTGGGCCTCCAGTGACCCTTCCTGAAAGGTGAATGGCTTACCGGCGCCACATGGTCCCTCCCCACAGGCCCAACACACCTGGAAACCCCCAGGCCAACTAACAGTCTGCTAGCCCCTTGACCAAGCTGCATGTCCCAACAACTGGCCCCCTACCCCGTGGCCCATCTTCCCCGATCGCCTGCTCCGGCCCTCCTTGAAAAAACCTGCCAGACAAAATCCATCAATGCCTTCCATGGTGGTGACCGAGCACTGTTTCCATCCTTAATTGCCCCATTCCAGAGACTAGCAGGCCCCTGGAGGCCTTGGCCAGAGTTTACATGCTTTTTTTATCTATACGTATCTCTGCCAGGCTCCACTAGGTGCCCAGGCCGTAGCCTGACCCACAGTCCACGTGGCGCATGATGACCAGGTTAACCGTGACTGTCACTTCATCCCCACCTACCTTCCCACTCCTGCCAGTACCTCTGCAGTGATTCATGCGGCCCCAGGCTCCACTAGGCACCCAGGCTGCAGCTTGTCCCCCCTGTCCACATGGCGCACACCACCCAGGGCTGCCCCAGTGGCCGCGGCCAACAATAGCACTAGTCCATAAACAACCCACTCACCAAGGTGCTTCAGATAACCCCCCAAAATCCCCATGCACCCTCTGGCAGAGGGCACCACTGTATCCACGTGGCGCCCACCACCGGGGATCACCCCTAACAGCCATGGCCAACTGGCACCAGTCCACAAGGACCCGTCTGCTGGGCGCCTACAACCAACCCAACAACTGCAAACACGCCCACCCATAGGGGACACCTCCAGCGCTACTCGACAATGTCTTTCACCGGTCCATCCCGGTATGTGCAGAAAACAAATTGCAGCAATGTACTGCAAACCCTTTTGTGTATAAGCTTAAACACTCTGTGTCTTCTCCTGCACATTGAGCAATTCTAGACTTCACTCTTCTAGACATTTTAAATTATGCTGAGCTCACCAGCTTAACTGAGCGTCAGCCTCCAATATCTTCTGCAGCAAGCTTACCCTCTACGTTGCGTTTGCTGAACCAACCTACGTTATCAAATTGCTGTTACAGGTGCTCTTCCCTTCTTACCCCTAGCCTTGTGTAATGCCTATAAATCCAATACTTCTCAGTCCTGTCTCACAGTGATTCTCTTTCATTACAGAGCTAAAAAGCACCATCATTCCTGATATAATCACAAACAAACAAATATGCCTTTCGGTTCAATTTAAGACTGGAAGCACCCTTATTTCCCAACAGTACTATTACCATCTGGCATATATATATATATATATACACATACATACAGTATATATATGGAATATGCGTGGGGTGCCTGTGGGATAACAAAGTTATTGTACATTATCCTGTGACCTTGAGTAACCTCACGAGTGGCGAAGCCATGAGTGAGGTTTATGAGAGGTCACAGGCTACTGTACAAATACTTGGTTATCCCACAGGTGTCCCACGTATATTTAATTTTTGCAACAGGATTTTTTGGGTTCAGTTTTGTTATATATTTTTTTCTTAAGTTTCTGTCCATGTTTTTTTCTCTGTGCCTGGTTGCTGTGTTTTGCTTGCAGGGTTGCTGTGCTGAGAGAGGAAAAAATAGTTTTTTTTTAGTTGAGTGTTTTCATTTAAAATGTGCTCCCAGTTTTTTTTTGGGGGGGGGTGGGGATTTGGTTAGAGTGTGCATTTTGTGAGGCTTTGGGACTGTGATAGCTTTGCCTGTAAAGAGCACTGTGAGAAGGTGAAAGTGAAACTGGGAGGCAGTACTGCTGAGCAGGCAGCACAGGTGGTGGTGGTTAGTGATGCAGTCATTGTGTAGATAAATGGGGGATGATGTAATCACTATGTGGATAACTTCAAGTTATCCACATAGTGATTACATCACCACCATTTATCCACACAGTGACTCAGCTAACTGAAGTTATGTGTCAGTTTTATCCTGACACCTGTTATATATATATATATATATATATATATATATATACACCTTTCTGACCTCCATTCACCAGGTAGGCCCTCTGGCAAAGGCCAAGGGTCCCTGAGCAGTGCCTACATACTGAAACTGCCAGCAGAAGTGCTGAGAATCATTTTCCCAGGAAAAGAGGGCGACCAGAAAGCAGCAGGCCCTTACATAGCCCAAAATGGCCCCTCCCTGCCCCCCTCCTTAACCCCTCCCCCAACCTCTCCTTCCCCCTGGTCAATTGACCCTTTCTGACATCACAGTCCCTCTCCTTTCCTATCCCTTCCCCCCTTCCCCATTGCTTTTCTGGAAGGGGGACATTAGACAAGATGGCCTGCCTTTTATTGGCAAGCCCTTTTATTTTGATATGTTTATAGCTTATGACAAGTATGTGGGGTGTTTTTAAAAACTATATAAAGATGGCTGCCAGAAAACACTTTCACTGAGACACTGATATTGAAGTACAATGTGCTCTGGTTGCCAGAAGAAGTGAAAAAACAGTGTGGCTTATATTGAGGAACCACACTGCTACAGAATTGTCTCAGTCAATCAAGATACAGGAGGCTTCATAATCATTTTGTAAACTGAAGAATTAATAGCACAGACGGCGATGTATACAACAGCAGTGGAGATAGAAATGAGATCACAAGTGATATCTCTGCATCTAACCTTAAAATACCATGTTGTTAGTGTTGTCATAATTGATATCTTGAGGGCTAGGTGCATTACAATTGAATAATGAACCAATCAGAAAACAGCCTTTGCAATGCTGATGTCATCACAACAGCACTGTACAGCAGTGAATGCAGTGGCTGAAATCAAAGAGAAACAGTTAAACCTTCAAACAGACAACAGATTTAAAACTATAACTAGTAAACAAATGCATTGAATCTAATAAGCCATGGCTTGACTCAAAATATACAGTTAATCTTCACTTGTCAGGGGCAGGACTTTTATAACTCCGTTGTGGCTTCATCATATTGCATATTGTGAGTTCAGCCATTGCATATTCTATATACGATATGTAGCAGATCAGTAATAATGAAAGATTGAGCAGATCTGGGGAAAATGAGTAAGCAGTTTAGGCTGTATCCAAAAAATCCATGGCATGCAAAACACTTAGATGATAAGAAAGTGTGTGCTTAGACTTTTGTTGAAATAACATATGTGGCATAAGTGAACAAACTCTGGTCAGAGTTGATACGGCTGCAGCTGAGCTCACAGAACTCATTGTGGAACACGGCAGTCCACCGTGTCCAAGATAGCCACTAGAGCTCAGTGTGCATATGCGATGTCACTGCAACTGTGGAAGTGAAGTTGCACATGCACGACAACTTGCACATGCACATTGAGCTCTGGTGGCCATCTTGGACATGGTGGACTGCGTCAAGTTCCACCATGAGTTCAGCTAGCTCAATGGGTGATGACAGAAAAAGTAGTGTGCCCATGGGGAAGGGGATGAGTGCACTGATTTGGAGTTGTGGAAGGAACTAATGTCACTCCAAATTTGTGCTTCAGTGTCCCCTTTTCCAACTACAGCAAGACGGCTGTAGGCTCCATCCACTGCAGCCATAAAAAATGTACCAAACACCATATAGCAAGAGAGCCTAGAATGGCCAGACCACTACCCCATGGGTAGAAACTAGAAACTAGCCTGCCCATGTTTGCTTTACTGCCTTGTGGATGCCAATCTTTTAACTTATATAACATAGTATTTTTCATCTAAATATTCTTTTTTTGGGGGTGGGGGGGATTCCCCTACCTTTCCCGATTAATTGGACCTTTCTTATGATGGGGGTCTGAAGGAGGATTAAGTGGCCATTTGGTTTTCTGCACTTGAGTTGTTCATTGCTGTGTGTCTTCCATGTGCATTGAATTATTAGGTGTATTTACACACACTGGGTTTTGGAACCCTTAGACCAACTGTGTGTTGAGTACACTGTTGTAGTCCTTTCCATTATGTCCACACACAGGAGCTGTGAAGCAGTGCAGAAGCAGTGGAAGTGCTGCAAGCAGCTGGCTCCCTCTCCCCCTTGTGTTTTATTCATGTCCCTCTGTTGGTTTCCAACACTGCAAGTGAATTCACTTCAGATGGTGTGGACCATTTACACAGGGACTTTAAACACCTGTACCATTTCAGTTTCCTACCACAGCAGAGTCTCACAGGAGCTGAAATGGATCGGCTTACAATGCTCCCAAATGTGTTTACACTTATCCTCTGGCAGCGGATCAGCTACTCTGTACCACTCACATTGGTGCAGGATGCTCATTGTAAACAGGCTTAATGAACAGTCCAGAGTAGAGGGTGTGTTTTAAAATGTGCCATGTCTAATCTGAAATTCTGGAGGCAGTATAGCATAGTGGTTAAGAGAAATGAACTACAAACCTGAAGTGCTGGGTTCAAATCCCACAGCCACCACTTGCATACTGAGTAACCATGAGTAAGTCACTTAAAGGGGACAGGAATTGATCACTTATGTGCAGCTGTTTGAAATGTCTCTATTTTCATAAATTATATTCATACCTCTAAAGGGTCTCTATTTAACTGTGCCTGAATAAAAGCTGAAGCTGTCAGTTGTGTTCTGTATCATTTTCTTTGTATGGACAACATTCTGTACAGTTCCTTTCATGGAAGCAAGCATTTGGAGTTTTGACTATGTCAATTCATGGTTCAGAAATGTGAGCATGAATTTATCAGTACAGTGCCCACGGTTCTGAAACCATGAAGTGACATAGTCAAAACTCCAAATGATTGGTTCCATAAAAGGAGCTGCACAGAATGTTGTCCATACAAAGAAAACAGTACAAACACAACTGATAGCGTCAGCTTTTATTCAGGGACAGTTAAATAGGGATCCTTTAGAGGTATGAATATAGTTTATGAAAATAGAGACATTATAAGCAGCTACACATAAGTAATCAGTTCCTGTCCCCTTTAACCATAAAAATGCACCAAGCACCATATAGCATGAGAGCCTAGAATGGCCAGACCACTGTCCCATGGATAGAAACTATAGAGACTACCCTGCCCATGTTTCATCTAAATATTCATTTGAGGGGGTGTCCCCTAGCTTTCCTGATTAATTGAACCTTCTTGTGATGGGGGTCTGAAGGAGGGTTAAATGGCCATTTGGTTCTCTGCACTTGAGTTGTTTATTGCTGTGTGTCTTCCATGTGCATTTAATTATTAGATGCATTTACACATGTTTTGGAACCCTTAGAGCAACTGTATGTAGAGTGCACTGTTTTAGCCCTTTCCAGTGCGTCCACACACAGGAGCTGTAAAAAAGTGTTAAAGCAGTGGAAGTGTTGCAAGCAGGTGGCTCCCCCTTCCCCTTGTGTTTTATTCATGTCCCTCTGTTGGTTTCCAGCACTGCAAGTGAATTTACTTCAGATGGTGTGGACCATTTACACAGGGACTTAAAACACCTGCACCATTTCAGTTTCCCTCCACAGCAGAGTCTCACAGGAGCTGAAATGGATCGACTTACAATGCTCCCAAATGTAGGCTTGTTTACACAGGAGCTTGCTACAGTGCTGCCCATCAAGTTGTTCAGTCTGCTGGTTTAGAAACAGTGACCGATCACCATTCAGATGGCCCTGTTGTGCACTGATGTTGAAGGTGCACATTCAAGTTCCAACGATGTCACTCTGGTTTCGGGTTGCAGTCTGGGTAATTGAGTGGGAGAATGGTTCAGTGGTTGCCAGCAGGTTTCACAGCCAGTGACACCTGCTAAATAACCACGCTATCCCAGAAAAACAGGGATCATGCTCACAACATGCTGCAGAAAATGGAAAAATGAAAGCATTCAGACTGGACCAGGTGCAGTACACCAGCAGAACTGGCTCAGATTTTGCTTTGTGAACGAGCCTTGTGTTTACATTTATCCTCTGGCAGCCGATCAGCTACTCTGCACCACTCACATTGATGCAGAATGCTCATTGTAAACAGGCCTAATGACAGCCCAGAGTAAAGGGTGTGTTTTTAAATGTACCATGTCTAGTATGAAATTCTGGAGGCAGTACAGCATACAGTAGTGGTTAAGAGCAATGAGCTACAAACCTGATGTGCTGGATTCAAATCCCACAGCCATCACTTGCATACTGAGTAACCATGAATAAGTCACTTAACTTCCATATGCTCCCAGGATGTACCTGGAAACAAGCCATAGCTTAATGCATATTTACTGGCCACAAACTGTAAAAAAATAATTACTTTTCCATATAGATTTTTATCCTTTTGCTCCATTGCAGGTTGATCAGCTGTGTCAGTCCTGTCCCAGTGCACTGCAGCTGCCATCCTCCTCCCAAGACCGAGTTGGCTGCCTGAGCTAACAGAGAGGCTCATGAAGCCAACCTCCATTTTCCTCAATTTTCTTCCCGGGGCATGGTGAATGTGCAATGTGTGCACAAGTACACTCTCTACCTCCTGAGAGGCGCTCTAAGCATACTGAGCATTGGCCCTTCCCCTAGTTAAGGAACTGCATACTACCACCTGGCTACCCAGGTGGTGAGTCAGCAGTGAGTCACAGGAACCCCCTCCCCAAGGAAAGAGAGCTGTTCTGGGATGTTCAATCTTCCCTCTCCTGGCCAGACCCCGAGCGACCCACAGCCATTCCCGAACCTGGGTCACCAGCGTGGTGGCAGGGAGGCATGGATAACTCAACCCACTGCACCACTGGGCTGGCATAAAAATATAGTGTTTGAATTGGTTGGCCTCATAAAGGCAAAATATTACAGTAAGAGTCCATTGGTGCTGCAGGGCTAGGTGGCGCAGCACAAAAAGAAGGAACTTTAGCTGGGAACTGTTCATTGTGGTTTGGAGTGAGGGGGCTCAGAAACCCAGAGATAGGTGAAAATCCCTATATAGGGTAAGGTAATAGGTAGGGAAAAGGTGAAGCACTCTATACAGGGCTAAAAGTACACTAGAGATCAAGAAGATACAAAAGCCTAGGGGTCTTTGAAAAACCCTATATAGAGTAGGGTTACAAAAGGAATTTAAAAGGGTGAATTAACAGTGGGAGCAGATAAGGTAGAATGAGGGGAGTGGAGCAGTGCAGTTGTTGTGGGGCGGTGATCATCATGGAGACTTTCTGGAGGCTGCATTGCTGCCCTATCTGCTTGCATCTCACTGGGCTGAAGGAGGAGTGGCCAGACTCAAGACCAAGTTGGCTTGGGTTTGGAGGACGTTCTCTTCCACCCAGGGACCACATAGTCCACCACTGCTACCTCAGAGGTTGCCCAGCAGGAGGAACAGCTGGACAACAGTGGGCTCAGGTAGGGTTAGGGTGGTGGAGTTTAGGCACATCCCACAACCAGTTCCACTACAAAACTACTATGCCATCCTGGTGGAGCAGGAATGTCCCACTGAGGTACCCATAGTAGTGACTGGGGTGGATGTGGGGGTCCTCCACAGTGGAGACCCCAAGGAGGTGACAGTGGACCCCTGAGGCAGAAGAAGTGAATCCTGGTAGGGGGGCTCCATAGTAAGGGGGATAGAGTAGGGAGTAGGTAGTAGGTAGAGATGAGAAGAAGGAGGTTCAGTGCCTCACCGGCGCCATGGCACACATGGATGGAAAGAGGATCCAAGGGATCACTGGGGCATCAGGAAGGGAGAGAGAGTCAGATGTCTTTGTCCATCTGGGGACAAATTACCTGGCTAGGGAGGAGCCAGCCATAGTGCAAAAGAATTCAGGGAGTTGGGGAGGGGTCTTAGGCAAGTAGCATGATCTGTGACCTTCTTAGATGTGCTACCTGTCATGAGGGGACTGACAGAATTCTCCACACCAGGAACTTCAATGCATGGTTGAAGAAATGGTGCAGAGAGGTGGGTTTCGGGTTCACTGGGGACTGGGGCTCCACCTGGAGGGATATGGGCCTGTGCAGGGGTGACAGCCTGCATACATTTAGGAGGGGAGCCTGACATTGGCAGGCATTTAAACTAGTCAAGGTGGAGGCAGAATGAGGCACTGGGATATAAACTGCCCCCCCATAAGCTCAAGAGGTCAACTACGGGAAGCCGAAGGGAGAAAAACCACACCCTCCAAAAAAAATAATGAAATACAGGGGCTAGAAGAAAAAAAATGAAGCTAAGATAATGAGTGAGCAAAACAAGGAAGGCAAATGGAAAAAAGGAGAGTGGTTAGCAGCACATTCTGGAAAGCCATGTGTGTGAATGCTTATAGCCTGGGCAACAAGACTGTGAACCTAGAGGCCATCATGGTGGAAGCAGACCTGGATTTGGTTGCCATTACAGAGACCTGATGCAGTGAAACCAGGGTGGGATATGGCTATACCAGGATATGTTCTGTTCAGAAGGGACAGGGTAGTAGAAAAGGAGAGAGTAGCTCTTTGTATAATGGACAACATAAAGGTACTGTGGGTTACCCTAGAGAAAAGGAAAGGGTGTGTTATTCACACATAAGTGATCTACAGACCTCCAGCTCAAGGGGAACAAGTGGATGGGAAAATGATGGAAGCAATTAATAGGATGGCTTGCAAAGGAGAGGTGATACTAGTAGGGGACTTCAATCTCTGGATGTGGATTGAGCCTCCCAGCAGTGGCAATAGCCAGAAGTAGGGACATCCTGGACTTGCTGCAGAGGGTGCCTCAGGCAACTTATAATGGAATGGAACCCACTCATGAGGGGGTGTTGCTGACCTGGTATTGACTAATGGGGAGAGTATTGCAATGTCACAGTGGGTGACCATCTTGGGACCAGTGACCATCATACAGTGTGGTTTAATATGAGAACAGGGTTAAAATTGAACTGCATGAGGATGAGGATCATGGACCTCAGGAGGGCAGATTTTAAGAAAATGGGAGAATGCCTCAGAGACGCCCTGGCATGGATAGGGAACTAAGGGGAGTCGAGGACCAGTGGGCAAAAATAAGTTAGGGCATTGAAAAAGCTACCAATCTCTGTGTCAGGCAAGTTAGCAAGGAAAAGAGGAAAGATAAACCACTATGGTTCTCTAGTGAGGTAGCAGAAAAAGTAAGAACAAAAAAACTGGCTTTTAGAAAGTTTAAAAAAAACACAGAAAGAGGAGAATAAGGAGACTTATCAGGAGAAACAAAAGGAAGCAGGGAAGGCAATTAGGAGCGCAAAAGCGCAAACAGCAGAGCATATTGCCAAATCAGTAAAAAATTGGGGACAAGACATTTTTTAGATACATAAGTGAAAAGAGAAAGACCAAGGGAGGCCGAAAGCAAGGCTGAAAGTGGGAGGAGGGATTTGTGTGGAAGGGGACCACCAAAAAGCGGGCATATTGAACAAATATTTCTATTCAGTATTTACAGAGGAGAGGTAGGCAGCGGGCCAATAATAAAACAAAAAGGGCATTAAGGGAAGGGAGGTGGACACTAGCCCTTTTGCAGTGGAAAGCGTCCTAAGGGAATTGTTACATTTAAAGGTAGACAAGGCAATGGGACCAGACGGGGTGCACCCCAGGTTACTGAGGGAGCTCAAGGAAGAGTTGGCTGCACCTCTGACAGCCTTGTTCAACCTGTCACTAGAAATGGGAGAGATCCTGGGAGACTGGAGGAGGGCTGATGTAGTTCCACTTCACAAAAATGGAAACAGGAGGCTGGAAATTACAGGCCTGTCAGCCTGATTACAGTAGTGGGCAGAGTAATGGAAGCACTACTGAAGGAAAGGATTTGGGAATACTTTGTTTCCAATGGTCTTCACGATCTGAGGCAGCATGGATTTACAAGGGGGAGGTCTTGCCAGACAAATCTGATCGAGATCTTTGACTGGGTAATCAAGGAAGTGGATCAGGGTGGAGCGGTTGATGTAGCCTACCTGCACTTCAGTAAGGCCTTCGACATCGTTCCACATTTTCTTTTTCTTTTTTTATTTTAGTCTTTGGTAACTGGGTAAGGCCCACTAGGCACAAGTGCCTGTTTTCAGGGGTGACCTGGGAGCACTGAGCAGTTAAGTGACTTGCTCAGAGTCACACAGTATGCAAGTGGAGATTGTGAGAATCAAACCCAGGTCTGGTCTGCTGGATGTACCAAGCCCATTCACAGCTCATTACTCTAACCTCTAGGCTATACTGCCAGTCTAGAAGACTGATGAGCAAACTGAGAAGCCTGGGAGTGGGTCCTAAAGTAGTAAGATGGTTAGAGAGCTGGCTCAAAAATAGGAATCAGAGGGCGGTGGTTAATGGTGTCCACTCTGGAGAGGGCAAAGTGGCCAGTGGAGTGCTACAAGATACAGTAGTAGGCCCAGTCCTCATCAATGTGCTTATAAGTGACATTACAGAAGGACTGGAAGGGAAGGTATGCCTGTTCATGGATGACACAAAAGTCTGCAACAGAGTAGACACATCGGGGGGGGGATGTGTGTGGAAAAAATGAGACAAGATCTAAAAATCTGGATAAATTGGTCACAAGTTTGGCAGCTGGGCTTCAATGAATAAAGTGCAAAATCATGCATTTGAGGCACAGAAACCTGGGGGCAACATTCAAGGAGGAGGAGTACTAGTAGTCACAAAACAGGAAAGGCACCTGGGGGGGGTAATAATTTCAGATGACCTGAAGGTAGCTAAACAGTGTGACAAGGCAGCGGGAGAGGCTAGCAGAGTGCTCGGATGCATTGGCAGGGGTATCACAGCAGAAAGAGGGAGGTAATAATACCCCTGTATAAATCACGTGTGAGACCCCACCTCGAGTACTGTGTCAAGTTCTGAAGCCCCCACCTCTGAAAGAACATAGACAGGGCATAGGCAGTACAAAGGAGGGCAACCAAAATGGTGCAGGATCTGTACCAGAAGCCATATGAAGAGAGAGGCTTAAGGAATAAATATGTACTCCCTAGAAGAAAGAGAGGGAAAGGAGGGATGTGATAGAAAACATTCCAATACCTCACATGAATAAACAAGATACAGGAAGTGAGCAATTTCCAGAGAAAAAGATGCTCGAGGACAAGGGGTCACACTATGAAGCTGGAGGGCAGGAGGCTAAGTGGAAATGCGAGGAAGTACTTCTTCACGGAAAGGGTGGTGGATGCTTGGAAAAGTCTCCCAGCAGAGGTGATGGGGGCTGAAATGGTTATAGGATTCATGAAAGTATGAGATAGACACAAGGGGATCTTAGAAGTAAGGTGGGGTGGTGCAAACTGGAGATGAAGTAGGGTCTGCTGTGGCACTGTAGGTACAGAAAATAGGGCAGACTGGGTGAAGCGGTCCTTATCTGCCGACAGATTCTATGCTTCTGTGTTTAGCTCTGGGGTCACTTTGGTCTTCTGAGTATATTGCATCTACACGGTGCTGATTTTACAAATGAGGGTGCCATCTTTTTTTTTCTTTTGCTACCCTACAGTATACGTTTTTTACATTTATTTATTGTTTATTGGGCAGGTGGCCTGAGACAATGTCCCATTTATTTGTGAAAGCCTCCTTGCATGAGAGGAGTGCGGTGTATTTCTCCTGACTGCTGGTGCTTCAGCGTGTATTACTAGACACTGTGTGTGTCTGTTTAGCAGTGCAGTCTAGTAGTGAGCAGAGGATGACAGGGACTGTAGTCCATGCTCAGATAGAAGGTCTACTGACACGGACTCCACCGCCGCAGTTGGCAGCTACATATTGAAAAGACAGAGTTTGCTGGAGCTAAATCCAGGGCTGCTAAAGCCCAACAAGGGGAATTTTAAGCACATTGGTGCTAAGTATTTTAAAAAGGGGACATATTTTCAGGAAAGCAGAGTAGCGGTCACATGGCCTTACTTTCACATTCTTGCCAGTATAAATCTCACCCTGGTGCAAGCACAAGCGGATACGAGCGCGTGGTCTCCCCACACAAAGACACGCCCAGCACATCTGCGTGTGACTGCAGGTGTCTGCAGAGGAAGCAGATCTATAAGGTACCAATATTTGACAAACTAGTTCAATTGCCTAGGGTAGGTTGTGAAAAATACAAACCACAGCAGTAGAATTTAAGGATGGTACTCTGTGGGCTAAATGCAATAGCTGTGGGAATGTATCTATTGAACTGGGTGACGAACCAAGTGCATATATCTGCAAACAATGTAAAGAAATAAAAGAACTGAAGTCTAAAATCTGTGGTCTTGAACTACAGATTGTTGGTTTACAACAATTCGTAGATGTTGATATTGGGGCACAGAGTGAGATATCACAAGACGATAACAGATGTGAACAAGTAAACAAACGTATAAGAGAGAATAAGGAAGAAGATGATTGGTGTCAAGAGTACAATATTCCTACCCATAAAAAGAAAAGGAAAGAAAGAAGGGAAAGGGCATATCCAATTGAATTAAACAATAGATTTGCACCACTCATGTCTCTAATGAACAAAATCGAAGAGCAGGCAGATGATCTGATACAACTGGCCTCTAAGGTAAAACAAGGCCCTGAAGAAAATCCTATAAGTATAATGAATGGTACTAAGGATCAGGTTGGACAATGTCACAATGCCCAAGGGCACCCACATAACCAACTGATTATATTTCCGTGTAGTGCCTGATCAGGAATGCCAATAAGCTCAGGCCTAGTAATAAAATAGTAGGGCCTAGTAACACATTACAAGAAGCCCAAGATAATCAGGAACTGACTACCCTATACTAACTGAACAGGGAGTTATAATGACTGCAAATACTAATGACCAGGCTGAGAATATGAATACCAGGCAAGGGAATATCTCAATCAAATAATACCCCACCTCACTACTTGACCAGAGTAATTTAATAAATGATGCAGAAATACAAGAAAGCAGCCAACAGGCAAATATATATCCTGGAAGATTCCATGATAAAATATATAGATTATTATACAACTAAAGGCGATAAAGAGAATTAGCCAATTGTAGCTTTTCTGGAGCCACTATCAAAGATATAGGATATATGCTACCCAATAGTTTAAAACCTGCAGGATCAAACCCCTTAGTGGTGTTGCACACTGGCACTAATAACACCAAAAGACAGTCTGTGGATGAAATTCTCAAAGAATATAAAGGAATTAAGAAATTAATGGATATTAGAAGGGGGCAGCTAATCATATCTGAGATATTACCAATACCCACAACCTCATTGAGATGGACAAGGAAAATAAAGCATCTCAATAATGAATTAAGGTTATGGTGTCTACAGAACAATGTACAATGTATCAAAACTTGGGAATTATTTGATGGGTGATTTGATCTATTTGCATATGATGGGCTATATCTTAGCAAGAAAGGTAGAAGGCATTTAGGGAACATCATTAAAAAATCCATCACAAGTAGAACTTTAAACTGATTAGTGAGGGGAGAGGGGATGAAATGATCCTATTATGAATAATCAAATGATTGATCCTATTATGAATAATCAAAACAATCTATTTATACCTGGTACAAAGAATGATAAATGCATTAAATCGATCTATCCCAATGAAATCAAGACTGTATTAATTAATGCAAGAAGTCTTGTCAACAAAAAAGATGAGCTAGAATTGTTATTATTAAATGAGCAATTTGACCTATGTGCAGTCACTGAAACCTAGTGGCATGATAACAATTGGTGTCAGCAAATTACAGACTATAAACTAATAAAAATCAAGTGGGTAAGAGAGGTGTGGGGGGGGGGGTGCATTGTATATTAAGGAAATATACGATGCCCAAGAAATCATACCCTTATTGCCTGATAATGATGAAGTCGAACAGCTGTGGATAAATTTCATGCAGCCCCACAATAAAAAAAATACTATTGATGTATGTTATAGAGCCCCTGGGTTCAGCACTGAGGATAATAAAATCTTCCTACAAGCAGTTAATGAGAAAGAGACCGAAGTGGCAAAGTTTTAATCATGGGGCATTTTAATATGCCCAGTATTAATTGGAAACAGCCTCTGGGTGCTCTAGAATTGTAGAAAACCTTTCTTGACCTAATAATAGTTAATGATCTAGAACAAAATATCCTAGAGGGAACTAGAGGAACCAATATATTAGATCTGTTTTTTTCCAATATAAAAAATGAAATATCAGAATATAAAGTAAGGGAGCCACTGGGGTCAAGTGACCACAACATGGTCGAATTTAAACTCAACAACTTAGTACCTATACATAAAGGAGTAATACAAGTTAAATGCTGGAACAAGGCTAATTATAATGCAATTAGAAATTATTTGAATGAGTGGGATTGGAGTAATAAACTGAAAGATATCAATGTACATGATATGTGGACAGTCATTAAAAATAGAATAGACTTATGTGCAAAACAATTTGTACCAGAAAAAATCAAATACAATAAACGGGGGAAACTCCTACTTGGCATATTAACAATATCAACAAACTTATAAAAAAAAAAAAAAAAAAAAGCATATGTCATATACGAAAACAAAAGGCCCACTACAGATAACTTGCACAAACTTATAACAGTTGCAATAAAAACTAAAATGGCAATAAAACAAGCTAAAAGCAGGGAGGAAGAGAGGATTGCAACCATGGCAGCAGATAATTTTTCAACTATATTAATAATCAATGCAAGGGATCTAATGGAGTAGGTCTGTTAAGCATAGATGGAGAAAGCATCTCAGATGAACTGACTATGTCTAAGCTATTTAATGACTGCTTCCTAGGTACATATCAAGTAAAAACAAATATAGTAAGTACAATAATACCTCCTGAAGTTGAAGATGGAAAAATAATACACTTCGACAGAAAAAACATTGCTGGTAGATTGGAAAACCTTAAAATAAATAAATCACCAGGACCCAATAGCTTACGTCCTCAGCTCTTCAGAGAACTATCCCATGAACTATCAGGTCCATTGTCCACTCTCTTTGAGGAATCACTAAAAATGGGGGTAGTCCCAGATGATTGGTGTAAGGCAGATATTACACTGATACATAAAAAGGGGAATAAATCAGACCCACAAAATTACAGACCAATCAGCCTAACCAGCATCATTAGTAAGATTATGGAAGGTTACGTCAAAGATCACCTTGAAAAACAGATTAGGATATCTGGCCAAACTGATGTAACACAACACGGTTTCACACCAACAAGATCATGTCTGACGAACCTATTGTATTTCTTTGACCAGGTTAGTAGTGCTTTGGAGACTGGCCTTCCAGTGGATGTGCTATATCTGGACTTTTCCAGAGCTTTTGACTTGGTCCCTCATGAAGAGTTATTAAACAGTTTGGTGGGTCTGAACATTGAATATCCTATAGTTAGAGGGGTGAAAGCTTTGCTCAATAACAGGTGGCAATGTTTTAACATTAGGGGCTATGTGTGAGACTGGAGAGAAGTGACAATCGGGGTGCCCCAGGGCTCCGTGCTGGGCCCCTGTTTTGTTTAATATCTTTGTTTCATCTTTGCAGACTTCTGGAAACTTGTGGATGGTGAAGTTTGCAGATGACATGAAGATTGGAGCAATAGTGAGGGACAAGGTTGATACAGCTGTATTCCAAAAAGACATAGATACACTAAATGAATATGGAACCAAACATAAAATGAAATTTAATATCAATAAATGTGCCATAATGCATTTTGGCAAACATAATATCCTTGGTAAATATTCATTAAATAGAGAAATATTAAAAACAGTTGATAATGAGAAAGATCTAGGGATTCTGGTTACCAACAACCTAACCTTCAAAAACCATACAATCAAAGTCGTTAAAAAAGCCAACAGAATGATTAACTGTATACTTTGGCATATTAAAAGCAGGGATAGTGCAGTATTACTGCCACTGTACAAAGATTTGGTGAGGCCCAACATGGAGTATGGTGTGCAGTTCTGGAGTCCCAGGTTTAATAGAGATTTAATATTACTTGTGAAAGCCCAGAATAGGTTAACTAAAAGAGTTAAATGTTGCCAATACCAATACCTAGACTATACAGACAGAAACCAGAACTTATCATTATTCTCAATAGAATACCATAGACTTAGGGGTGACCTTTGTCTGGTCTGTGCTGCATTCAGAAATCAAGACCTATGGGAGTGCGTAGGGCTTGAAAGGAAGGATACGCTCATCTGTACTAGAGCCCATGGATTACAACTAAGGGGTGAACATTATAAAACCAACAGGAGGAAATCATGTATTAACCAACGGGTGGTAACACCATGGAATAGCTTTCCATCTGATATAGTCAATAGAGACTCAGTTTCTATATTTAAGAATAAATTAGACTCCTTCTATGCAGCTAGGAAATGTTCATTTAAGACAGATTGGTCTTAAATGACAAGACTGTCTTGATGGAAGCCATTGTCTTATATACAAACTTATGAAACTTATTTTTAGCCATGTCAAGTTCTGCAGTAGTAAGTGCAGCAGCAGCAACATGACAAAAATAAAAATAGAAACATATAATATATAGACACACAACTAATACAGATGAGAGATACAATTTGGCTAGTAATTGACACACTTACAAGATTCATGGCATTAAATAGGTGCGAATTCCATGTTTATATCTAGAAAGACCAGTGGAAAGTCAAAGAACATAATGGCAGCTTATTTCATAGATTTGGCCATGAATGTGCAACTGATCTCTGTCTAGACTTGTTTTTCTATTTTGTAACAATATGTAAGAAATGTACTATTTTTCTTGAGCAGTGTATTAGGTCAAACAGCTGAAACTGCTGAGATAACTTGTCGGCCATGAAGTTATGTAGCATAGAGATCATGAGAAAGCATTATCTTACTTGAGTCCTGTGAGGTTAGAAGCTGTGGATTCCTGACAAAATGTGATGTTGTTCAGTGGTATTTTGATTAGAAAATGGTGAGCATTGGTGAGAGGTGTCAGGGATATGTGAAAATAAAGCTGGGGTCATTGAGGGTTACTTTACTTTATGGTAGCTGGGGTAGTAGGGAGACAGAACTGGGTAGGGGATCTGAGAGCATTTCCTGGTTATAATAGCACTGCAAGAATAGCTCTGCATAACACAGCTCTAGTCTGTATGGCACTATCATGGATAGGGAGCGGGGATTATGAGTGCAAGGCAATAAGCGCTCCTCTGGTCGCTGGCTGTGGTGCTGACACAGGACAAGGGCAACAGAATTCCAGAGGCTTGCCAAGCTGCTCCTGTGGCATGGAGGGCTGGGGCATGGAGCAGCTCAGCCAGGTGGTAGTGGAGACCAGGGTTCTAATCTTGGTCTCCCTAGATATTTGCAGTATCGGGTCTTTACTTTTGTTACACGAGGCTGTGGAAACACAATTTCATCTTTCTCGTGATCCTCCCCCGGAGATAGGATCCATTACTACGGGGTGTGGGGTGCAGAGGCCCCCACATAAAAAAAAAAAGTGATGGCATTTTTTACCATGCGGTTCTTGACTGACTGGTGTTCATATGACCTAGTGCCTCTAAGGGCCATGGTGGACATATTGGAAAGGGAATACATACATAACGTTTTAGGGTAGATGGGAGGGGTTTAACCTGTATACATTAAACTTGGCACATGGGAGTGGGATGCAAATCTCTTTGTAATTGTAATTAAGTTTACCAGGGTATTAAGTACACTCCACCACTATGTAAATGCAAAGTGAGCCCACTCAGCAGCACAGCTGTACGCAAAACATCTGCCCCAGTTTTATATAATCTGCAGCCATTGTCAGTGATAAAGATGTGCACTTCTCTAGGACACTGACATATAAAATGAACACAACTGTTCTAAATCCTGATCCCTGTGGAACAGTACATGTAACCCCACTCCATCCTCAGCTGTTACCTATTACTAGCACCCTAGCTTTCTATCCTGAAGCCAGTTCTTTTGTGCACTGCAACACAGTAACATAGTAATGTAAGGTTGGTAGGGACTCTAGGTCCATCATGTCACCCCCTCCCCTCTGCTTCATAAGCAGGGATGAATAAATATGCCTAGCACATTTCCCTCACTATGCCACATATACTGACCTTGTAAATGTTTCTTTTTAATGAGGTGCTGTGGCTTTCTCAAAAATCTGATGCATTTCAGTACGTCCCCAGCATTTCCTTTGTTCAACATTTGCTAAGTGTGATCTTTTCCTGAAACCATATGGCTATCCCTTATCAAGTTAGTACTTCCTAGTTTTACCCATGCCCTGTCCCTGATCATTATATCCAGTGTCTTTTTAACAACTGAAGTTTGCAGGCTTACATTTTCCTTGCCTTTTCCTAAATGTGGATGTTAAAATTGCCTCTCTCCAATTCTGTTACTTTCCCAGTGCCTGGAGAGTGATATATGTTATTGTACCACTAAAAATTATTCAACGAAAAGCTAGCTGTTGAGAATCACTTGACAGAGAGCTGAATTTTATCCCAGAAATACAGTTCACATATTGATTTTGATTGCAGTAGTTTACAAAGCAGGTTGCTGCAATATGTTTTCCAAAGGCTTTTTACTTTTGTCACTACCTTTTTAAGGATTCTGGGATGAATTTCATCAAGGACAAGAGCCTTGTCTGCTGCTAACAATTCTTTATTTTAAATTTTTGAACATTTAAGGTACATAAAGTTAAAAATGTAATCAGAATAACAGCGCACTAAGGTCCAGAGATTTTTGATCTAGCTTTGTGTTATATACAGCTCAGAGGCTTAGTATAATCAACTTTTCAGTGTAACAACGAATTAAATGTGTACAGAATGCTGGCTCAGCATATTAGATCCTTTTAACAATTCTAATTTACTAATTACCAGGTCAGATGAGATCCCAAGACCCCTTAGTATTTCACCTTCATCTGACAGAAAAAAAAATCTGTCGGTTTCCAGCATTTGTTTACCAGCTTCTCTCGTGAACTCTGGGGAAAAAATAATTTAGACTTTTTTAGCAATAATATAGTTTATTGATATATACGAAAATATTACAAAGGTATACATGCACAAACATATACATAACTAAATAAGAAATAAGGGAGATAGTACATAAAAATGCCATCCTCATCTGACCCTTACCCTCCTACAGTGACAACTGTCTGCTTTAACTTATTTGTTCCTTTTTGTTTGAAAAATGTCTTATTATTTTTATGTGTGTCACATGGAATTTTAAGTGTATTGTTTATTTTTGCTCTTCTTATTTAGTTACTATATGGTACCTTCATTTGTTATATAATTTTCCCTATCCTCTTCTGTACCTAAATTGATGTAAACTTATATATGCTGTTCTCTTTTCTTTAATTGCTATATTAACTATTGTTTTTCATCCACATAATTATATTTCTGTTCCTGTTATAGTAATGCTTGTTTGGCACACATAGCCACTGTACATACAGTAATTCTTCTTTAAATGCTTTCCATTCCTTTCTGTATCCCACACTCCAAATAGCTTATCACATCTGATTTGTTTCAGTATGTTCCTCATTTCTTCTGAATAAAAAGAATGTGTTTTCTAAGCATGACAATGTCTGAGTGGTTAAATTCTCCCATTCATTTTGGCCTTTGCACAAGCTATTTTGCTAATGCAATCATCTCTTAGTCAAGTTGTTCTGACTGTTTAGTTAGCCTGTGGCAAATGTCTGCCATTTGCTTGTTCCCTGTACCGTTTCCAACCATAAGCCATAATTACTTTTCCCACTCCATAAAACCTCCTTTACAGAGTGGGAGAAAAATGATTTTGTCCTGATTTGTTTATCCTAAATCCTTGCAGTTATAAATCCTTGTAGTTTTAAGAACATAACCAATTACACAGATCTTATTGTGTCAACCAGGATACATTACCACATTGAAATTGTTGACCTAGTATCACACTGCCAGATAAGGATTACAATCTACCATTTTTGCCTGAGATAACCACTAACCAGAAAAAAATTTAAATATACTGTTTTTCTGACTGAATTAAGTAATCAACTGACAAGAAGCGTAATACTGTAAAACAAGAAATATATGCTCTTTATTTTAGCTATATTCGTGGGGCAACAACAAGCGTGAAAATAGTGTATAATTCATGGAATTTATACCACTTTTGTATTTACTATGGTCCCTTCTAACCACAAGCTGCAGATCATTTTTTTCAGTTCATCCTATACTTGTCCTGTCAGTGGTGATGGTTGCCCAGTGGGCTTGGTGGGTAGTTCTGGTGGAATTTGGCATGGTTCAGGTGCTTCTTATAATTTTTCATTTTAGTCGAAAATAAATTTTCAGATTGTGCCTTCATTGATATCTAAAAATATGTAATATGTGGGTATTTTGCCTTTTACATTCATTTTCATTAACTGGTGCAACATGCTGAGGATACAAACCTATGTTGCAGGGGTTGCAAGTGACACCCACTGCAGCTGTGCTAGTGGGTCAGCCCCATTAAAACAATTTTGACACTCTGAGCACTGACCTCAAGGTCCAACAACAGTAGAAGCACATCGGTTGCATATGATTCCAGTGAAAAATGTTATTTTTACAGTTCTAAGGAAGCAGGTGATAAGTTTGCACCACTTGATAAAACAATTTTATGACTGATAATCTTACTATTATTCTCTTCAGCACAAACATCCAACTAATGATCTAAAGAAGCAAATGGTCTTGTGAGAACATTAACACTTGCCCTCCTTTTTAACCACAGAAGTTACAAAACAATGTTGTTCTATAACAATTCCTTCAGATAATTTCTCAATTCTCCTCTCTCCCCATCCGTAGTGGTTTTTTTTTTCCAGTTCAATGTGACCTAGGTGAAGTACTCCAAGTGAGACTTTGTACAGTGCCGGCCTCCAAGATGATGTGCAGTTGCAGCCAGTGAGCTCTTTCTGAATACTGAAGGAGCCTATGTACTCCAATGGTAATAACTCCATGTGTCACTTAGGAAACTGTGACATCTAGTTACTAAGTGATTCATCCTGTTGTGTGGCTCTGTACCTTGCATTATGAAGCATTTTCTATAACATTTTACTTTTTCTAGTTTTCACTGGAACTATAATTTCAAAGTAAAACCATGCATGTGTAGCCCCTCTGTGTGACTAAGGGGTCAATATAGTAGTTTGGTTCCTCTCAGGTTCTCCTTTCTGGCTGCCTGCCAGTGACCAGTCAAAAAGGGGTAGTGATGGAGCCAATTCTAGAGTGGGAGAGTGAGAGAGAGAGAGAGAGAGAGAGAGAGAAAGTTCCAGAGTTTGCCCGATGTTGCAAGGGGCAGCTGAAAAGAACAGTCTACCAGCTTGTTCTGCATGCCCTAGGGAGCCCTAGGTCCTGCTTTTCCAGTGTCTGAAGTGACATTTGAGATTTGTGGTTGCTGAAGTGGTGGTGGTCTTATTCAAAGGGTTTTTGCAGGCCCTAGGGAGCCCCAGGTCCCGCTTTTCCAGGGTCTGAAATGACACTCCAGCTGGGAGTGTTGATGAAGTGGTGGTGGCCTTATTTAGAGGTGACCTCCTGGGCATAGATGTGGGTCCCCTAGCCTAGACTACTAGTAGTGAGAAGGGTGGACATCAGAGTCATGCATCCTGACCTGCAAGGGTATTTGCTGTGAGATTTCAGGGAAAAAGTTACTGAGGGGTAGTGTTGGTCATTTAGAGGGTCTCTGTTAGGCTGCATGGAGAGAGAGGGAGAGAGGGAGAGAGAGAGAGAGAGAGAGAGAGAGAGAAAGAGTGTGGGAGAGAGAGGGCAAGGTAGTATAGAATAGCAAGGGGAAAGGAAGTATGAATTAACTGTTGAAAGTCCCAGTTGTGATACATCTAGATTAATTGAAGCCATATGAGCATATCAGAGGCTTTAATTCTGATCCAGGGAGGATGGAGGTTGGTGCCCTGTGAGTTCAGTGCAACAGTACCAAGCATGACTCATCAAGAAATCTATCAGCTGTGTAGTATACAAGTGTACCTGTGGGGGGTCACACATGTGTGCCAAGCTCAGCCAACAAGACTGTTATTTTGCAAATGATTTCTAAGAAAGTCTGTCTGCCTGGGAAGCCTGGATTGAGGGAAGTGCACAGTAAAAAGGACCAGTGTCAAAACTACGTGTGCACCACCTGCCTCAGTGAAATGCCACATGCTGTGCTGCTTCCCCTTCGGGAGAAGCAGAAAAAGCAAAAGGAACCTGTGAACTTGTTTAATGGACTGCTTCTGCTTGACTAAAAGATCTGCTGTGCACAATGAAGTTATAGTATATGGCTAGGGCTTATTATGAATAGAAAGCCGTGGCTTTCAAAATCTTGTTGCAGGACAGTTCAGAGGTCAAAAAAGTTGTGCTATCGTTCTGACATCACATCGATAGTACAACTTCTTTTTATATTTGAACTGTTACCTGATTGACTGAAACATCGCACTTTTCAAAAAATACGAGCAGTTGGGAGAGTGTGTAAAAGATTGGTTGCACACGGACTCTGCCATAGTCGGCTCTGTGTTTCCAAACATTCACTTTGTCCTTTTTATTGTTTTTAAAAACATTGCCTCAATTCATCTTAGTGGTCAGTAGCACAGCAGGACAGCAGCGAGAATGGAGATATTCAGGTCGACAGGAGAGTGGCATGGCAGCGAGGACTGGGTGACTGCGCAGTGTGAACAGAAGGTATGAAACTGGATCGCAGTCCTGAAACATTGTTAGTTAAACCTGCCACATTTTTTGGAGGGGGGGGGTGATCATATACTATATAAAATAATAGGTAGGGAACTGTGCACTAACAAGGCTGTGTGTTTCCATCTTGGGTGGTTGGTGACATCATAAGGACCTCTTGAACTTCGCTGTCAAGGTCTATGATGTCATCAACCCCTTCAATGGAAACACAGCCTTGTTGTGCACAGTTCCCTGTCCATTATTCTATATATTGTGTTTTGTTAAAGTGTACAATATGCCCCTATACTTTGCCTCACATCCTTAGTCCCCCCAAAAAACTATAGGAGCCCAGACTGTCTCCCTCTTAAAGAGTAGAGAGCCATAGTACATGATGTCTGGTGGTAAGTTACATATGGATTTCATGTGCCAAACTAGAATAGCACCTTTAGATAATAATGCCCAGATATTTCTGCCAGCAAACTAAAGCTCTGCTAACTGATATTGAAGGTACAGTAATCTTTGTAAGTTGAACCATGCTGTCTGTATAAACTCACACTTAACCCGATTCTGACTATTAAAGTTGTACCTCTCAGAATTAACATTTTTAAGGTATGTAGTAGTTTTTCCCCAAATTTGGAAAGGTATTCTCTCCAAGTTTCTTGAGGCATAATGGATTTCCATGGGCTCCTTGAGCATTGCATCCAATCTTAGTCAACAAATGTAGCCATCTTTTCATTTGCTTCCCTAATGGAATGGGGTAGAAAGTAATCCTCCAGATAGTCATGATAGACGTCAAGCACTCTTAGTCCCTGTGAGTTGAAAATCTACTACATGATCACACATGTCCGTGTTCTTAATCATCCTGCTTTCTCTATGGTCCACTGCTTTTACAGCTGATTTTGCTTTCACTTATTAATCATCTGTTCTCTGGCATAGAAGGATACTATCCTTGTGGCCAGACCCCAGACCAATTAGCCTGTTTAAATGTGAGGTGAAAAGCATTCTTTTATTCCATTCCATATGATCAGTTATTCCAAGTCAGACCACAATAGATTCCATTTCAGGTACATTTTTATTGTCAAAAGATACAGCTCTGCTCTGTAGTTACATTTATAAAACATGAAATTCAAAATGTCAAAATCCAGAATAATACCAACAGGCCATACTATTGTTCTGTGCCAGATATATTTTTTGTTCCCTAGATCTCATGGGTGCATATTTCCACAGCTCAGATCAGATTTCTGATTTCTGAAATATTCAGTAGGATCTTCCACTTTCAAGTTCAGGACCCTTCCTTTTGGTCTTCCTTCTGCTCCAACGTCTTTACCAATTTCCAAGTAGTTGTAGCAGCCCATTTTGCAGACTGGAGCTATAGGACTGTTGATTGCCATTTAAGTGTTAAGCTAAACAAAGCTAAGACTACTCTTGCAGCTCAGTTCCATCTCTGTCTCTGTCTCTGTCTCTCTCTCTCTCTCTCTCTTTCTGTCTCTCTGTCTCCTAAGTTAGAAAATGCTAACCTAACCCTTACCAAGATCTATAGTCACATGCAATTGTTAAATTTTATTTAACAAAATATGTGAAGCAAAACTAGGGTCAAATACCCTTTCTATCCCTTCAACCCTAGCTTGATCTGTGGTCTGCCACAGCCACATCATTTTCTCTAGCCATAAGGGTGTCAGAGTGGCTGGCTTTGCAGCCAACACAACACCATTGCATAATATGATTTCATATGTAAAATAATTTTAAAGACTGACTGTTTTGCTAAATATTAAAAACAGCATAACTTGTTTTACTTTCATATAAGGTAGCCAGTCAAAAACAGTACTTTTTTTTTTTTACTGCATCCTTTTTGGAAGGGAAATGACGGTATTTTGGCTCCTTGGAGCAGACAAATCTCTTGCACTTTCCGATTCTTTCCTGATAATTCCTGAGAATGAGCCCCACCCCTGTGTGATGTTTTTTGATGAATGAGAGCATGAGGGCACTTGATTCAAATGCTATGATAGAAAAGGAGAAAGTTCCACTTAGGGTCAGTGGTGCAAATCAGTAACACTGTTAGTGAGCAAAACAAAATAAAAAATGTATGAGTACATGCCATGTGAGCAGAAGCCCTGATGCTGATTATGGTGGAAATGCAGTTTTATTCAAGCATGGTGCATAAATCCAGGCAAACACACTCAATGTTTCATGTGTCTTTTTACCTTGTCAAGAGAGCCGAAAGGCCCTTTTCTGTATAGTCTTCACATATATGGCAAAGTCCAACAAAAGAGGGAGATGGCACTACTCTCATTAGGTCAGTGCAGCTCAAAATGTTTTTGGCTAAAAACTTGTAATCATGTCACATCCAAAGAAAGATTGTGGTGCACTCAGAGGTTCTAAAACTGTCAGCACCAAACAAGGTTAGTAGCTACCAGCAAATGGCTTCAGAAATTATATGGTATTACTTTCTATCTAGAGCATTTAATGGATATTTCTGTGCAGATACAAAGTGCAACATACCAGTGCAATTTTATTTTATTTATTTATTAAGTCTCGGATTACAAGTACCTTTGAGCCACAGCCTCATTTACAAAGGTTCCACGTCAAGCAAGGTTACATAGACAGTACAAAGGAAAACAACAGTATAATAATCAGAGAGAAGATGTTTACATATAGGATCAGTATTAATCAGTTACATAACAAAAAGACAATTGGGGTGGAAAACAAAAACTAAGTGGGGGGATTCAAGGAGTGCGTGTTAGTTCAGTGAACATGCTAATGAGCAGTTTCTGTCATAAGTGCAAAGGGAGATTTAGACACGGGGTGAGATTAAACCCTGAAAGGAACAACTGCAAGGTGAGGTGTGAGGGAGCAGATAGGGGGGCTATGTTAACATAGGGAAGCAAAAGTTGGACTGGAAGGGACGGAAATGGATGCGATGGAACCCAAGGGAATGCATAGCCAGGGGTGAAGATGTTTAGAGTGTCCGGAGGGGATTAGGTTAGATGGAGGAAGGGGGAGTGGTGGGGAGGAGGAAATGCAAGGGGGAAGTGGAGAAAGGACAGGTTAGTGAAAGACTGCTTGGACAAGAGGCAGGTATCAACAATGAGTGGAGTCTAGTTTGGTAGGGTAGTATGGAGTGTTTAGTAGGGGTGAGGCTGTACAGGGAAAAGGGGGTTGAGGAGGGTGGGAAGGGGAAGTAGAATGAGTTTGGGTTAAACAGAGGTACACTAAATAAGTGCAATTGAGAATTACTCGGTTTAGGAGTTAATTGGTACAATCACAACTACTAGTTGATGTCAGGAAGACTCGGAGCTTTGACTTGAACGGGCCTAATTTAGTTTCAGATTGCATTTCTGTACTTAGAGGTGCTCTGTATTCATAGGAACACTGGCCTTGGGTGGTGCTTTTGAAGGGCACTTTTTGGGGCTGGCTGATTGCACATCTGGTACACCTGATATTATCAGATTTGACGAGGATTTTCTGCACACTGGGGGGAGTGAGGCCAAGAGCGTATTTCTTTGCCAGCAGGCTTGTTTGGTAATGTATCTGACCATCTAGGTTTAACCGACTGGATTCGGTGTAAAGTTCACAGATGTGCGTTTGGTGGTGGGCTCCTAGGGCTAAACAACAGGCCTTGTTGAGAGTTGTTTATATTTGCTTAAGGGCAGATTCTGTTGCAGCACTATAGACTGTTAACCCCATAGTATATTACAGACAGAACCTAGCTTGTGACCACTAGATTTTGTGCTTCATTTGTGAGGTAGTGCCTGTTCTTATAAAGTAGACCTGGTTTTGCATTTGCCAATTTAGCCACCAGGTCTATGTGTTGAGAGAATGAGAATGAACAATCAAGTGTAACTCCTAAGTATTTGAAAGCTTGCACCATCTCAAGGGGCATATGTTGATTGTTAAGGATGTGTATGCAGTGTTATCTATGTTTATTGTGAGAGAATGCAAACAGCATTGTTTTTGTCTTTTTTGTAATTGAGTAACAGCTTTTATTTTAAGAACCAAGCTTTGATTGCTGAGAAGTTGGTCTGCATTATTTCTTCTATGAATACTGGGTTTGAGTGGGCAGAATATAGAACTACACCATCTGCATAAAGCAATACATTATCCTGCACAGCTAGTGGAACTTGATTCAGAAACTAGCTGAAAAGTAGTGGACCCAATATGGATCCTTGTGGGACACCAGTATTTACACTCCTACTTTCGGACAGGATGTTCAGGATTTTCACCTGCTGTACTGTTGCTGAGAGGTAGCTCCTGAACCAGGCTCCCCATACGATGCACAGGGGGTAATGCCAAACTTCACCCAACAACTAACACACCAAAATCTGGCCAATGGAAAATCATGTACACAAATGCTCACAGCCTGGGAAATAAGATCCCAGACCTGCAGGCAATAATGTCAGAGGCTAAACTGGACATAGTAGCAATTAGTGAGACGTGGTTTACCAGTAACCACACTTGGGAGACTTCAGTACCTGGCTATGTATTGTTCAGAAGAGACCGAGGTGCAAAAGGGGAGGAGTGGCCCTGTATGTTAATGAAAATATCAAAGCTACAGAAATTCAGAATACACATAAGGAGCCAGAAGAACTGTGGGTCACCCTGGAAACAGAAATGGGACAGCCATAAGAACTGGGTTGTCTACATCCAGACCAGAGGGAGGACATAGACACTTACTGTTAGAAGATATACAAAACATGACAGCTAAGGGAGGTTCTGATAATGGGAGACTTCAACATGCCAGATACAGATTGGTCAATACCAGCAGGAACATCTGCCAGAACTAGACTCATAGTGGATTCCCTGCAGGGGAGGGCCTCAAACAACTGGTACAGCAACCCACAAGAGACAGGGCTATCCTAGATCTAGTACTGACTAACAAAGAGGATCACAGATCTCCAGGTAGAAGGTCACCTGGGGCCAGTGACCATCACATGGTATGGTTCAATTTGGCTACTACATCTAAATCATCCCATTCAAAGCAAAATATGGGACTTCAGAGGAGCTGACTTTGATAAGATGGCCAACAGAGTTAAGCTAGCCCTGGCAAAAGAAACACAGGTGAGGAGGTACAGGCAAAGTGGGCAAGCATTAAGGATACAATACTTGAAGCAACATCCCATTGTGTTAGACAGAAAAGGAAGTGCAAAAGAAGAAACCACTTTGGTTCTCAAATACAGTAGCAGAAAAGGTCAGAGCCAAAAGGCTGGCCTTCAGAAAATATAAGGGAACACAGCGGGATGAAGATAGGGAGGCATACCAAACTACCCAAAGGGAAGCAGGTAAGGCAGTAAGGCAGGCAAAGTCCCAAACTGAGGAAACACTAGCACGAACAGTAAAGAAGGTGACAAGACTTTCTATAGATACATTAGTGAAAGGAGAAAGTCCAGAGAAGTGTGCTAAGCTTAATGGAGAAAAGGAGCATGTGAGGAGGAGGACCCTGTAAAGGCATCTATCCTAAATAGATACTTTTGCTCAGTATTTACTGAAGAAGGTAGGGCAGGGCCCACAGCTCAACATCATGGACACAGGGGGAGGAGGTGAGCACTACTCCCTTCACAAAGAAAGGTCCTACAAGAGCTTGCTAAGCTCAGGGTGGATAAGGCAATGGGACCTGATGGCATACATCCCAGGGTACTTAAGGAGCTAAAGGAGGAACTAGCAGAGCCATTAGCAGAATTGTTTAGTGAGTCTCTGAGCACAGGAGAGGTCCCAGAAGACTGGAGAAGGGCTCATGTGATCCCACTCCACAAGAGTGGTAGCAGGAGGAGGCGGGGAACTACAGACCGGTCAGTCTTACCTCAGTAGTGGGCAAGATTATGGAGGCACTCCTTAAGGAAAGGATAGTGCAACACCTGGAATCCATAGGGGCAAGGATCCAAGACAGCATGGGTTTACAAAGGAAGGTCCTGTCAAACTAATCTCATAGATTTCTTTGACTGGGTAACCAGAGTGGTGGACCAAGGGGAGCAGTTGATGTCGCCTACCTTGACTTCAGCAAAGCTTTTGACACTGTTCCACATAGAAGATTGATAAATAAGCTAGGTAGGCTCGGGTGGGTCAGAAGTTGGTCAACTGGGTGGCAAACTGGTTGACTGGCAGAAAACAGAGAGTGGTGGTAAATGGTATACAGTCAGAAGAGATGCAAGTCACAAGTGGGGTACCTCAGGGATCAGTCCTGGGGCCAGTCCTATTCAACATCTTCATTAGTGACCTCGCAGATGGACTAGAGGGTAAGGCTTGTCTGTTTGCAGATGACACCAAGATCTGCAACAGAGTAGATGATCCAGATGGGGTGGGCAGAATGAGAAGAGATCTGGATAAACTAGCAGAATGGTCAGAAGAGTGGCAACTGGGATTTAATGCAAAGAAGTGCAAAATCATGCACATAGGGAAGAGAAACCCTGAAGCCACTTATAGGCTGGGAGGAGTTGCTAGCAGTCACAAAGGAAGAAAGAGACTTGGGCATCATCATCACTGATGACCTAAAATCATCAAGCAGACCTCTAAAGCAGTAGGTAAGGCTAGGGGGTGTTAGGGTGTATTAGTAGGGGTATCAAAGTCGTAAGAGAGTAATAATCCCTCTGTACAAGACATGGTCAGGCCCCATCTGGTACTCGTGCAGTATTGGAGCCACACCTTCACAAGGACATTAACCAAATTGAGGCAGTCCAGAGAAGGGCAACCAAAATGGTGCAGGGACTGCATCAGAAGACATATGAGGACAGATTAGTGGAGCTCAATATGTATACCTTGAGCAAAGGAGGGAGAGAGGTGATATGATCGAGACATTTAAACACCTTAAGGGCATAAACAAGGTGAAAGAGTCTAACATGTTTAAATATAAGAAAAATAGCAGGACAAGAGGACACAGCATGAGATTAGAGGGAGGCCGATTAAGGGGGAATATGAGGAAATTCTTTTTCACAGAAAGGGTGGTGGATGCATGGAATGGCTTACCACAAGAAGTGGTGGCTATGAATACAGTGCAGGGCTTCAAACAGGCATGGGATAGGCATAAGGGAGCAATACAAATGACTATGAATAGATAGGTCACTGACAGTGCAAAGGCCGATGGCACATTTATAAGGTAGAAAAAGAAATGGGCAGACTGGATGGGCCTTGCGGTCCTTATCTGCCGTCAACTTCTATGTTTCTATGTTTCTATGTTTCTACAGCATCAGGTGATAGCCCTGTTTGTGAGAGCTGGTTCAGAAGTAGATCATGATTTAATCTGTCGAAGGCCTTGGTGAGGTCAATGTAGGTTGCCCCCACCAAAAGCCCGTGATCTAGGGAATCGCGAATATACTCTGTGAATTCAACCTGGGCTGTAGTGGTGCTGTGCTGCTTTCTGAACCTATGTTATTGTGGGCATTGCAGCTGATATTTGTCCAGATATTCAATTAGTTGATCGTACACGATGTGTTCTGAAGCTTTCAAGAGTGGAAGGAGTATAGAAATAGGTCTGTAGTTAATATGACTGTACCTATCTCCACTTTTGAAAACTGGTGTCATGACCACAGCTTTCCAATGCGGTGGGAATATCCCTGGCACTAAAGATAAGTTAAGGATTCTTGGTAGGGGTTGGAGAATCACATCAAGAGTAAGCACAACCAGTTTGAGATCAAGTGAGTCACTGCTTGCTGTTGATTTCCTGAGGACCGAATTGAGGTATTTTCTGGCCTTGGATGTGGTGATAATTTTGAGGTAGAATGGAGGGGGTGTGGCCAATAGGGTGGATGATGTCAGTACGAGATTATTACTGTTGTGGGGGGTGAAGAAATTAGGGGGCAGTATACCATGTAGGTCGGTGAAAGCATTATTGAATGCACTGGAGTTGATTTTTGGATCCTGGGTTGTAATTCCTTCAATATTCAACAAGGTTGGGGAGGACTCATTTGGTTTGCCTGTCAATGTCTTGATGTTGTCCCAGAACTTTCGACTGTCACTCCATGAGTTTGTCAGTTCATTTTTGAAGTACTGACTTTTTGCTTGGCGAATGCTCCAGGCGCATTTGTTTCTGGCTGTTTTATACACTTGTATATCCACTGGTGACCATGTACTTTTAGCTTTGTGCCATAAGTTGTTTCTGCTTCATCTGTATGAGGAGTTGTGGAGATATCCAGGATTTATATGAGACTTTGATTTTGCGTTTGGAGTAGGGGAATAGATGTTGCTTGCAGCATTGAAGTCCACACTCACCGCTCTAGTTGATTATTTATCCCAACTATATAACGCCTTGGATAGTGGTCAGGGAGTTGGATCAGTCTTCATCGATCTCATGAAGGCTTTCGACTCTGTTAATCACAACCTTCTCCTAAGTTGCCTTCTGTCTACAGGTCTATCCCCAGATATGGTACTATGGTTTGGCAGCTACCTCTAACAGATCACAATGAGTCAAAATTGGTTATACCCTATCCACTGCTAAGGAGGTGCACCCCGGGGTTCTGCAGGGGTCAATCCTTGGTCCTCTACTCTTTAGCCTCTTCATCAACTCCACCCCAATGGCTTTCTCAGCAAGCACAGTTCTCTATGCTGATGATGCAGTGATCTCAGTTGCTGGCAAACACCAACAATCCATCACAACTGAACTCCAAAGCAGCTTCCATAAACTTGAATCTTGGATAACGGAAAACAAGCTACTACTAAACATCAAAAAAACAAAGAGTATGCTCGTCACCACCTCCCAAAACAAAATGAAATACCTGCCCCTGCGTATTCTTAACCGAAAGGGTGAAATCCTAGACCAAGTATCTAACGTCAAATATCTCGGCATTACCTTTGATGACATGCTCACCTTTTCAAACCACATTGACTTTGTCATCAAGACTGCAAATATAAAACTTGGTGTACTTTATCATCACAGACATTCAATGGCACTAGATGCACTCAAACTAGCCACCAGTAGCTCAGTACTGTCTACCATTGACTATGGGTTGCCTATATATGGGGTGGGTGCTAAAACTGCTCTTAGCAGGATCAACACACTCCTCAATAAGGCCTGTCATCTTACTTTGGGGGCTACTGTCAACACCCACACCTGTTCACTGTACACTGAAACTGGGTGGCTCCCACTCCATCTTAGAGGGCAATACCAAACCTGCCTACTTCTAAAAAAAGTACTACTTGGACTGACACCCCCCACACTGGGCAGACACTTTAAGCTGGCTGTCCCAACGAAATCTACCCATAGTGCAATCACTGACAAGATGGCGATTCCCTTCAAAAGGATGAAACTTGCCCAGAACTCCATTCTGTATCAAGGTCCGAAATGGTACAATGAACTACCTGCTCTCCTCACTGATACTACCAAGATTAGTACCTTCAAAGCTGGGCTGAAATCTCTCCTTGACTCTAAAATGAATTGTACCTGCCTGTGCAAATGTGATAGTACCTTGCCCCCAGTTTCCATTTACCTAACCCCCTCTATACTTTCAGCTATATACCACTTTTTTTCTTAAACCACCCCCCTACCCCCAATTACCTGATGATGGCCTCACTTGGTTGAAAGCTCCACCTCTCTCCCACCTCAGATGATGCCAATCTGACTGCACTAAAGTGATAGTACCTTGCCCCCAGTTTTCCATTTACCTACCCCCTCTACATCTTTCTGCTATATGCCACTTTTTTCTTAACCCGCTCCCCTTCCCCAGTTACCTGATGATGGCCTCACTTGGTTGAAAGTTCCACCTCAGATGATGCCACCTTCGGCTGATCCCCCCCAACCCCCTCTTATCTAATCAGTCTATCTGTTAATATTTACTAATTTGATGTGTATAAGTTCAAATTTTACTATTACTGCCTGCATATATGCTTCAATGTTTTTTCTCTTTTTTTTTTCTCTGTAAACCTTTTATTTTTATAATGTTGTTCAACACTGATGTGGAACCTTTGAAAATGAGTCCTTGACTCAAAGGTATTAATCCCAAACTGAAATAAATAAATAAGGATACATATTTCAAGATCCTGATTGACATTTTCGGCGGCATCAATGGATCCCCAATCTTGACTCCTGAGGTGTTCCTTGAGGGCTTCATGTTTCCCTTTTTTTCAAAATTCTAGATGCAAGTGTCTTTGCTGGGATTTTGGGAGCCTTGTTTGACCAGTTAAAGATTATCGGTGAATGGTCGCTAATGGCATCTGGGAGGACCAGTGTATGGTTGATTCTCTCTGGGCTGTTAGTGATCAACCAGTTTAATAAAGTACTAGTCCCTGTTCAATAATTCTGGTGAGTGGGGGACTCAACTAGTTGAGACATACTTAAGGCAGACAAAGCATCTCTGTATGGTGCTGCCTCAGATGATGACGATGTCAATGATGCCAGTATGGAGAACCTTAGGTCACAATAAGGTGCGAACATAAGTATGAATGGTAAAATGTACCACAAAAAAAATTAATAAATAAAAGATGAACCTCCCACCTTACTGTCATATGGATTCTGGGGCAGAGGTTGGCTTTCTGATTTTAAAGGAAATATCTATTCCCACAGATATGTCGCACTTGAAAGGTCTTGGTCTGTCTTCTGAGTCCTAGGTTCTTCTGGTTTCAAACATAAAGGTTCACCTGTCTGCCATTATAGTATTGAGATCCTGATCAGAGTTGCTGTTTCTTATCTTAACTTCAATGTTGCATAGATTTCTGAGGGGCATTTGTCATCTCTGCTGTATTACTTACTGTACTTCCAAGGGACTTGGACAAAGTCGTTAGTGAATTGCTGGGTTCACAGTTTAAGCCCATTTGTTTCATGCAATTTTAAATCTGTTTTGTGAAAAGTTGTAGCTATGCTTCTAAAGACAGTGCCAATAGGAATGACAGGCACCAGATGTTCTGTATAGATTCAAAATCTGAACTCTGCCCAGCAGCGGAGACTGAAATCAGGGATTGCCAGAGCCTGTAAGAGGTAAAGTGTCCTGCACTACAGCCTGACTGTTGTGAGGCACTTCCTGCCTGCACCAACCACCCCCCCCCACCCACGGTCAGCGCTTCATTTATTGCTGCTGGCAGGTCACGTGTCACATCACGTGACCTACCCTTCTTTTTACTAAGTGTCCACTTTCCCATTTGCAGCTTATAGACACCAACCACTAGGGGTTGCTGCACTATCCACTCTAGCTCCTCTTTCAACTCTCTACCCCTTCCTAGCAATTGTTTACAAACCTACCCACTAGAGGTCATTGCAGTTCCCTTTGAATCCTTTCTGCCACCTACTTTCCTCACTCCTCCCATCAACCTACCACTAAGCACCTGGCAGCATCAAACCTAGTACCCTTTTTTCCAAAGTCTACTGACTAACCTCTAAGCCAATGAACCAGGCCAACATCTTCCTCTACTTTCAAACTCTTAACCTTCCTCCCTCCTTTTCTGAATTAAAAAAAACTTTCTACACTCTTTCCCTAAGCTGTGCTCAAACCCAGTATCCTTACAGTCAGAGTCAGCAACTCTACCTCTTAACCACATTGTCTACCTATGTTATTCCTACTTTCTATGCCTTTTAGTCTCTTACCCCACCACCTGCCAAAATATAAGTTTACCACTTCTCTCTTGCTGCCTTTGTAGGCTTGGAACCCTGCACCCTCACTGTCAAAGTCAACAGTTCCACCACTCAACTAGCACACCTTTATTATTTCTGCAGGTTTTCAAAACTCTAAAAAACTCTCTAACCCTCAGACACTGCTAAAGTGTTATCTGATTGTTTCTGAAGACCCTGAACCAAACTCCCTGCTGCTACAGCCACTGGCTGGGCTCCTTCCTGCTACCCGGGGCAAGACTTGAACCTAGTGCCCTGTGCACCAGCTCTGCCACTATACCAAAGTGGCAACTACGCTTAGAGGTGACCTCTCACTACTATCTCCCCTCTATCATCCTAGTTCCCCGTTCTTTATTCACCTCAGCTCCCCCACCCTTACCAACTATGCATGTGCACCCCCTGCTCACCAGCCTCTCTCTTCTCCTCCTCCTTCTTTTGCCTTTCACCAACCCTATTGTCCCGATTAACCCTCAGCCTCACTACTCCTGTGTTCCTACCTACCGCCTGTCTTCCTTCCTCCTTACCACTGCTCCTCCCTCCTCCTCCACACACCCCATATGCTCCTCTACACCTCACCCACATCCAGACATTACCTTTCCTCCCTCCCCGGCTCCCTTGCGCCTCTGATCACGCAAGCCTTCTCGGCCTGTGCTGCCCTACCCACCCCCTGTGCTACAAAACCCTTCCTCATCCTATCGCCCCGCGTAAACTCTCCATCTGTCACCCTCTGACCAGAGCAGTTCTCCTCCTACTCCTGACAGGAACATACATCCCAACCCAGGCCCTGCCCTCCCACCCACCCACCCAGCCCACTGGTCTTCAAGTAGCCTCCATGAACATATGCAGCCTGCTGAAAAAATTTGACGTCCTACAGTGCTGGGCCTTGGCTCATCAACCAGACATCATAGCCCTGGTTGAAACCTGGCTGTCCAAATCCACCCCTGACTCATTTGTCTCCCTTCCAGGCTATACTTTATACCGGGAGGACCGAGTAGGCAAACGAGGGGGAGGCTGTGCAGTCTACACTAGGGACACAATACTTGGACACGCACTCCCCACCCCTGCCCTAGTAAATGGGGCCCAGGCTCTTACCCTCAAACTCACCCCGGACCCCTCTAGGAGCCCTCTCTATCTCACCACAGCCTACGTTCCCCAAAGAACCAGCACCCGGCCCTGGTATCTTTAACCGACTACCTGGCCACCCTCCACCATAAGGCGGAACAAATCCTAGTTGGGGACCTTAATGTAAATTGGCTCAGCACCTCCTCATCCGCAATCAGAGACTCATTTGCCGCCCAAGACCTGATGCAACTCGTCATCCAGCCTACGAGAATAAACCCTAAGAGAGGTACCCAGCACCCTTCTGGATGTTATTATAACTAACCGACCCCATAAAATCCAAAACATCCAGGTCCTACCAGACTCCCTAAGTGACCACTCCCCTATCCTATTTCATTGGGCAGTCCCCAATCCCAAACCCAAAGCCCAGACCACCCACCGCAGGCGCCTCCGCCCTGGTGGGCTGAAAAAACTTAAAGTATTCCTCACCCAGATAAACTGGTCCCCCATTCGTCGTGCAACCGACATTGACACTGCCCTCGCCTTCTTCACTCACACCTTCAACATGGCCTGTGATCTGTTTGCACCCTTCACCAAAATCCGGTCCAAAAAAGCAGAATGCACCCTGGGTTAGCCCTGCCCTTCTACAATTACTAAGAAATCGGGATAACCTCTGGCACCTTGCCACTGAAACGGGTCATCTGTCTGATAGGCAGGCTTACAATGCAGCCTGGAATAAGTGCTCTTGGGCCATCTGGAAAGCCAAGGCGACCATTACCAGGCCACCTCATTCCTCCTGTGGCTCGGCCCGACTTTCTGGGATAATATTAAACAACTAAATGGAAAATCTCGCTCCCCTGCCCCATCCCAGCTCACTAGAAATGGCACTACCACCACTGAGCCTGCCACCATAGCTAACTGGCTCAACACCGCTTTCACTGACCTTAGCTCAGTCCTCCCTAGTAATTTCTTTGACCCTCCCCCCAACCAACCTTCCCCTGTCCTCCAGCACCTCACCTTCCACCTGTGCAAGATTTCCACCCGTGAAGCCAGACCCATCCTTATCAAAGCTTTGAATAGCAACAGTCCCGGCAGTGACTCACTGGACCCCAGTATCCTCAGGCTGGTGCTAGATGAAGTCCTTGCCCCACTCACCAGCCTAATTAACCAATCACTCTGCCTGGGACAATTTCCCACGGCTTGGAAAACAGCCATAATCACACCAATTCATAAAGGGGGCGACAGGTCGTCGGCCAACAACTACCGGCCAATCTCCATCCTCCCCCCATCTCTAAAGCCCTGGAGAAAGTGGTGGCCATTCAACTCACTGATTATCTGGCTAAGCATAACATCTTATGCCCAGAGCAACATGGCTTCCGTGCTGGTCACAGTACCAGCATTGCCCTAATTGAATTCTCCAACTTCCTGCACTCCTCCTTGGATACCAGCTCCCTAGCTGGTGCAGTGTTCATCGACCTCTCAAAGGCTTTCGACACTGTCTCCCATCCACTTCTGCTGAATGCCCTCTGCCACACTGGTCTCTTGGCTGGCCCCCTAGCATGGTGCACAAGCTATCTTGCTGCTCAATCACAGTGTGTAAAAATCAATGGGACACTCTCTGATACCCGTCCCATTCACTCTGGGATCCCCCAAGGCTCCATCCTGGGCCCCCTTCTCTTCTCGCTCTATCTGAACACCCTGCCCAGTGCATGCCCTGGCAAAATTCTCCTGTATGCAGATGACGCTGTCCTTTTTGCCACCCACTGCAATCCCATCTCCCTCCAGGACACCCTACAGCAGTCTTTCAACAGTGCCGAAGCCTGGTTTAAGGAGCGCAGACTCGTCATCAATCTTAAAAAGACCAAAGCTATGCTCTTTTCCCACCCCCAAAACAAAGCTAGCAACCACCCACTCTATATCGTTCCTAGTACCAATCAGCCACTGGAACAAGTCTGCTCTTACAAATACCTTGGGGTTACCTTCGACTCAGCCCTCACATTTCACAACCACATCGATACCCTAACATCCGCCACTAACACACGGCTTGGCATTCTTCCGCCATCGAACCTGCCTTCCCCCAAATGCACTCCGGCTAGCTGTTACGTCATCTGTTTTGTCCCTTGTAGACTATGGTCTACCAGTCTATGGTGCTGCCGACACCACTGCACTCAAAAAAAATTCACTTAACCCTGAATAAAGCCTGCAGATTGATTACTGGTGCCCCCAGGCTCACGCACACCTGTCAGCTGTATGTCGAGGCTAAACGTTTTACCCTGGATGAACGGCTCCGATATCAAACCTGTCTCCTCACAAAAAAAAACACTACTCGGGCTTTCCCCCCCTGGGGTAATGGCATCCATCCACCAGAGCCCTCCCACTATTGCAAAACGGTCATCCAACAAGACCACTCTAATGGTCCCCAGATCAAGAACCAGCCGCGGCCAGAGGTCCTTCTGCTATAGAGCACCATCCTGGTTTAACTCTCTCCCTGCCCCCATCACCAATGCCACCACCATCTCCAAGTTCAAAACCACCCTTCGAAACCAAATCGTCAACACTGTAACTGCTCCTGTCTCTGAAAGTAGCCTCCACCTCTACTTCCATGACGCGGCGCCGCTCAGCTCTCCTGCCATCCCACCACGCTTCGCACACCGCGGCTTCATGTCTAACCTGGCCAGTGCCAGCTGTTTCAGTGTTTACCTACTAGATTGCTCAATTTTGATACCAACTTTGTAACACCTGTTCTCAATTACATGTACCCTGTAACCTAAATGTATTTGTCTGACCTCATTATGATGTGGCGCCTCTGTTGAACGCCTATTGTTTTGCAAACCTATGCTATGTAACCAAAAACACTATGTATGTCTTTAATGTGATGAAGTACCTTTGGAAACGAGCCTCTGGCTCAAAGGTTGTAAACTGATTTTACAAATAAATAAAATAAATAAATAAATAAAATATACCATTTCACAAAGATCAGGTGGTACTCTGGAATGTGTCATAGTTCTTACCAGGGTATCTGAAACAGTTTATCCCTTCTTTTTGTGTTGCTTGCACGCATGTGCAAGCAACACATTGCATCAGGTTTCTTTCACAAGCGGGTTGTGGAGGCCCGACAATGTTGTGCCAAATGGCAGCAGCCCACTCAGGGGCTGATCTCTGCCTCAGCGAATAAAGGAGCATGCTGTCGATGTCACCTCCTTATCTGACCCTCACCCGTCCAATTACACCCTCTGTTCTGATGACTCTTGTTCTCTGAATATACCATACAGAAATACTACATCTGGCCAAATGGCATTTTCCCATCGCCTACCTAAGATCTGGAATCAACTACCAACCCAAATCTGCCACTCCTCTTCAGCCTATTTTCTCTCTCTACAGCCCTAGCAAACTACCTAGAGACGAACTGCAACTGCACCTAGCCCTGCGGGGCCCTACCTAGCTGTTGGTCTATAACTCCTCCTTCCTCTAGCTGGGCCTGATATGCCTCTTTCCTAACCCCTTTTGCAACCCTAGCACTTTCTGCAACCTAGCACTTTCTGTCACCTCTCCTGTGTCACCCCCTTCCTGGGTACCTATTGCTATACCTCCTGCCATTCTCTCTGTCTATGTATCCTAGTCTAGAAATGTCATTAGCTATTGTTAGTTGTAATCCTGTACTTTCTGTCTATATGCTGTTAAGCAACTTCCAGATGTATGTATCCTGTTGTATTACTTATTGTTCCCACTCCCATTCCCCCAGGATGTACCGTGAGACAAGCATTGTTGCTCAGTGTCACATTTCTGGTGAAACATTTCAATAAATAAAATAAATAAATAAATGTCGGCCGTTAATCAGCATGCCACTATGATCAAAGAAATTCTGGCCGCTGCAATCAGGGAGCATCTCGGTACTATGCAATCAGCTGTTTTTGCTGTGGGGCATCCCTGACTGCAGCAGCCAGTTACACAGCTGCATTGTGTGTTTTCCCATGGCAACAGCTTCTCCATCGGCCTCTCACAGTCCCCACGAAGCCGACAGAAAGCCACCACCCACTGTTCAGTGTGCCTTCCTGGTTAAACATTTCAATAAATAAATAAAATAAAAGCCACCGGGGGTGCCCAATCCCCCTGTCGGCATGCTCCCTCCCCAGTTCATTTGCCGATGGGGTAGTCCAATCCCCATCAGCATGATGCACCCCCACCATTTGTGGTGTGCCGAGGGGGTACCCAATCCCCCCTGGCTAATGCACACTCCTCCCGCCCCCCCCCCAAAGCACAAGCACAGTGTATGGCCGGCGGGGGTGCCCAATTCCTGTCGGCTTCAGCATCCCCCAAAAAGAAGCACCCAGGTGTGGGTGGAGGGGAGGAGGGGAGGGTGGCCCTACAGGGGACCTGAAGGCTCTGGAAAGATGGTCTAGAAAGTGGAAGCTGAGGTTCAATGCAGGAAATGCAAGGTACTCACCTGGGCTAGAAACCCAGGTCAAGTGTACACCCTGGGGGAAATGCTACAAGTCTCGATGGCTGAGAGGGACCTGGGGTGGTGGTGGATGTCAAGATGAACAACTCTGAGACTTGTAGGAGGGCAGCAGTCAAGGCCAACAGGATGCTGGGATGCATCGCTAGAGGATCACCTTCAGAAGGAGGAAGTGATACTCCCTCTGTATAACTGCTTGGTGAGGCGCACCTTGAGTACTGCGTGCAGTTTTGGAGGCCACACTTAAAGCGGGACATTAACCTCCTGGAGAGGGTCCAGAGGAGGGCAACCAAAATGATTTGGGGCTTGGGGGACAGGACCTATGAGGAGAGGCTCGAAGAGCTAAATATGTACACATTGGAAGAGAGAAGGGACCGTGGGGACATGATAGAGGTCTTTAGGTACATGAAGAGGGTAAATAGGGGAGGAACAGTCGGGGTGCTTCGAAGGAAGGAGGAAGGGGCCACTAGAGGGCATGGCTGGAAGCTGGAGGGGGGAAGATTCAGGGGAGAAAGGAGGAGGTGCTACTTCACTGAGAGGGTGGTGGAGCCATGGAATGCACTGCCTAGGGGGCTGGTGGAGGCAGAGACAGTGGAGGGGTTCAAGAGGGGGTGGGACAGGTACAGGGGAAGGGCTCTGGAAGCAAAATACAATGCAGCAAGAATATCCGGAACTGGGAAGGGAGAAGCCAGAGAAGGCGAGGGGGACAGCAAGGTCAGCACCCAGGTTGGGGACTGACCAAACGAGCAGACACGAAAGACCGTTAGGCCTATTCTGCTGGCATTTTAGTATGTTAGTATGTTAGGTGTGCCGGCACACTGGGAGCCCATCCCAGCATGCAAAAAAGCATCCCACATCATCTATATATTTTTAAAACCTGTAAAAACAGAAAACGGTCCCTCATGGTCTTTTGTGCCCCTTCCCCCAACCTGCATCCACCCACTGCGCACCCACCTCCCCACACCCTCACCCACTCCATACATACCTCCGGAGCCCAGCGCATTGATCTTTGGTGGACCAGGAACATGTCTGCACTCTTCAAAGCCAACCGAGAAGTGAAGATATGCGGATAAGCTGTATAATGGCATAAATAGTTTTTTTCCAATTTAGGTGAAATATCATGTTATTTTGAATTTTCACAGAATTTTCCAACATGGGGCTCTTGAGCCCCACCTCATGAACTCAGTCACTGTTGCTATTCAGTCCCCAAAGGTAATTTCGTGGTCACTGTGCGGAACCACCTCTCAGGACCGATTATTGAAACAACAGTGTCACAGTTCATGAGGTAGGCCCCCAAAAACCCTATGTTGAAAATTTGGTGAAAAAATTCACAGAAATGACTGTTTTATGAGTGTTCATTGCGTAGTTCCTGCGCATGCTCGTAACTTCAAGAATTTTTAATATTTTCACTCCAGATTTTCAACATTACCATTTGACCACACCTCCTTATGAACAGTATAGCTGTCATTTTTCACATTTCACCCAAAATGTGATTTCGCAAATGTAGCGCACAATGGCGCGGTTGGTGTGCGAAATCAATCTTCGGGACAGATTAAGAAAATCACAGTGACATTGTTCATGAGACGAGGTCTTAAAATATCTGTGTTCAAAACTGGGTGACAAAAGTCCATAAAATGACTGTGTTATAAGCGTGCATTGCGCAGTTTCCACACGCCCTCATAACCACGAATTTGTAACATTTTCACTCCAGATTTTCCACATTGGCATTTTTCCACGCCTTTTTATCAATAGTACAGCTGTCATTTTTCACATCCTGGCCAAAATGTGTTTTCGCACTTCCGGCACAGAATAGCTCAGTCTCTGTGGGAAATTAATGTTCGGGACAGATTAAGAAAATCATAGTGACACTGTTCATGAGCGGAGGTCCCAAAACACCTATGTTCAAAGTCTGGTGTAAAAATTCCCCACAATAATTACAGGTGTGTGTTGCGCGGTTTCTACGTACTGTAACACAGTGAGGGGAGTTGTGTTGCACTGGGATCTTGCAGGCGGGGATATGAGGACACTTTGCACCATGACACAGGATATTCAGTGTAACACAGCACTGTGACTGTACGTTTATTAGTAAAAATACTGAGAGAGATACATTCAAAAATAATGCAGGATGCAAACAAACAAAAGAAAATAATACCTGGCTCTTTGTTGAGTGCTACCTACACAGTGAATTTGCAGTTCCCTGTCTATAGCCCAGATAGCTAAGCTACTTCCTGGGGCAAACAAACAAAATCAGAAAAGAGTCTCTTGGTCCGTGTTTCAAACAAAGGTCATTTACCAGTGTCGGGTTTTCAGCCAATCCAAAGTCAAGATCCAATTCATAGTCGTACGCCAAACAAAAGGTCAAAGCCAGGAAGTCAGTTGATTCAAATTTCTCTTTCTTTCTTTCCTTCCTTCTTGCTACAAATGCTCACCAGCCACCCTCCATGCCTGTTTCCTAATCAGGTACTGAGAGAGAGCAATTCTTGAGCCTTCTCTTTCATGCAGGCAGTCACTCTCCTGCACCTGTTGTTAATCAAGCACTCAGCTAGGTGGAGCTGTGGTGCAATGCTTTCTGGGGATTGTAGTGTGTGCACCATGCTTTGTAGTCCTGGCAGAGAGAAAATGGAACAGACGTGCTGGGAGATAACGTCCTTCCACAACTCTGCCCAGTGCTGTGTTACAGCACGCTCATGAAGTCAACAGTTTTTTTATATTTTTATTCCACATTTTCAACATTACCATTTTTTTACACCTCCTCATGAACAGTACTGCTGTAATTTTTCACATCCTGTTCAAAATGTGTTTTCACACCTGTGGTGCAAAATGGCACAGTTGCTGTGCAAAATCACCTTTCGGCTAACGAACTGATAGTGTCACTGTTCATGCGGCGGGGTCACAAAAAGCCTATGTTGAAAACTTGGAGTAAAAATACCAAGAATGCCCAGGGCATTAGGGTTTCCGACCATAATGCCCTACCCTGTAGGGACTGACAGGCATCAGGGGTGTGACTTGAGATTGTCGACAATAATGCTCACGCCATTCCACTCCCACCCTGCATCCAGTGACAGGCATCAAGGTGCACCTTGGACTCTTTGGCCCCAGAGTTCACCCCATTCTCCTATACTATGGGCAGACTGGATGGGCCTTGCAGTCCTTATCTACTGTCAACATCTATGTTTCTGTGTTCTATACTGCAACCATTTCAGCATATTTCCTTAAGGAATGAGGTGAGTGTAAAGCCCGTACACCCAAGGCACACCTTGACACTTGTCAGTGTCTGCAGGGTAGGGTGAGGTGAAATGTCGTGACCGTTATGGCGATGACCCAAAGGCACACCCCAATGCCTGTCCATCTCTGCAGGGTGGGGGTGGAGCTGGCATCAGTTCAGTACTTCACTGCCATTCCTATACTGCATCTGTCTAACTCCTTTGCTTCCACTGCTAATGCCAGCAAGCAACCATTCGGCATTGACAAATGCTTGTGTTTATGTTAAATTTGTCCTCTGTCACCTATTGTCTGGCTGTTCTGTGAGAGAGACAGAGTGTGGTGAAGGAACTACAGTCCCTAGTGGCTGTTTTATTTCAGTCCTATTATTGAATTATCTTACTGAATAAATCACTTTGGTGACTGTTATTACCCCCCAAGGGCATATGAGTCTGGTCATCCCAAGATGCATGGGCTAATGGACCTACAAAATGTAGGGTAATGACCCCCCTATCAGGTGCAGTGATTGCCGTCCCCAGTACATGGACTGGCCCATCATCCTCCAAGTAGTGTGTTCTGGTTCTCACGCCAGCGTCAGGGTACTGATCTAGTCCAATGTCATTGTACTGGATCCCCAGCCCCATGTACAGTGTACTGGTTTCATGCCCCCCCCCCCATGTGCACGCTTGTGGTCCACCAGGCGTATGGTACAGGGCACCCCCCCCCACATGTCCATGGTACTGTCCCTCCCCATATGGGGTTGCTGTTTGCCTCCCCCAAATGCAGGGTTCTGGTCACTTCCCAGGGGCAGGGCACTGTTCCCCCACATGTGCATGGTGGTGGTCTAACCACACAAGCAGCACATTACTCTCTCCTCCCCAGTACTGGTACCAGTCCCCCAATGTGATGGGTACTCGGCCCCCTCAGGTGTACGGGTCTGGTCACCCCCCCCCAGGTGCATGTGGAAATGGTCCCCTAAGCTGCAGAGTACTGGCCCCCCATCAAGGGCAGTGATTGGTCCCCCCCGGTTCAGAGACTGGACAATCATCCCTCAAGTAGTATGTACTGATCCCAACCCCACTGTCAGGCTACTGGCCCCTCCCACCATGTACTGTGTACTGGTTCCCAGCTCAGTGTCAGTGAACTAGTTCCCCACCCTCATGTGCAGCACATTGGTCCCCCCATATGCACGGTTCTGTTCTCACCACCACAGTGCATGGTACTGGGCCCTTCCTCCACCCCTTCATGTTCAGGGTACTGTCCCCTCCACCTCCCCACAGGTGCTGGTATCTGCCACCCCCAGATGCAGGGTTCTGGATCAGCCCAATGAGCAGGGTGTGCTTCCCCTTCTCCATGTACTGGTAACGGTCCCACCCCAAGACAGGTACCCCCAGGTGTGTGGGTGCCTGGTGACTCGACACCCAGATGCACTGGGAAATGGTCCATCATAATGCAGAGTACTGGCCTCCCGGACTTCCGGTGACGTCACTGACTGGAATGGCGCCTTAGTCCAGGGGCTCTCCGATCCCTCTAAAGACAATCCGATCAAATCGGCTCTCAAAGAATGGCTTCTCCAGCCAAACAGAAGAGAAACAAGCCAGGGAAGCCTCCGGGCACTCCCATACAAAAACTGAGGGAGATGATTCAAGTGGACATTGAGGCTTTCCCGGAGTCGCAGGGCTCGCCTTCAGGCCTACACCAGGCCTCTTCACAACACGACCTCCCACAAGAAGACATAGTTGAAATGATCAAGCAGACGGCCCGCACCATGGCAAAGATAGATCATACATTGACCGAACTCCGATCAGATTTAAACCAAATCGATCATAAGGCAGAACAGCTAGAGCTTGGTCTAACACAAACCATGGAGCAGACAGACAGACAAGATCGTCTGATGATGTACCTCCTGGCTAGAGAACGAGAGATTAACCGCCGTCTGGACGACCTTGAGGGGAGGAGCAGGAGACAAAATATACGGGGTTCCGGAGGGCCTGGAGGAGAAAGAAACGGACAATATTACTTTCATTCAGACCCTCCTGCGGAGCTCACTCAAACTTCCAAAAGAGCTGGATTTAGAAATAGACAGGGCCCACCGATCGCTGGTACCCCTGCCGAGAAACCCAGAGGCGAGGCCCCGCTCGTTCATTGTAAGGATGACATCCTATAGAAGAAAGGAAGATATTTTACGAAGGGCCTGGCAACAAAAAACCATTACATATCAAGGCCACAAAATAATATACGATAACGACCATACAACCGATGTCCAAGAAGCACGGAAGACCCTTTGGCCCATAATCAAACAACTAAGACTCAAAGGCATTAAAGCACAGATTCTGCATCCAGCTAAAATCAAGGTGCTCACCCAGCAAGGAAATAAAGTCTTTAAGGACCTTTTAGCAGCTTCCCCATATCTTGAAAGTCTTGGTGTCCACACTCCGTCGTTGACAAAAGAAAAGTTGGAGAGGGATTTGATAACCTCGGCCTGGGCCATAGCCCAAAAAGGAACAACGAAGACGGGCTCCACGCAGTTCAATCCCCATAGAACACTCCGAGCAGACATCGCTCAGATGATCCGAAGATACGGAGAATCGGCCTCAGTAAATAAAGCTGCGAAGCACTTACAGACCCCGGAACATCAGACAGAGGAAGAAGAATCGTCGGAACAAGAAGGGGCACAACCGGAACAACTGCATACCTCCAGATGAACCTTAACCATGGAAGGGCAACTAGAAATCTCTCTTTTTTTTTTTGTTTCCTACCCCCTGACGACCCGCACGGGGACTCCCCGTTCCTCGAGACAGGACTATATTGGACTGAGCTGTATTCTAATAGGAGCAGGTACTGGTAGTCATTATTGGAGTCATCAGAGCAAAAAAAAAAAAAAAAGAGAGAGAAATTAACTTCTGAGGCATTTTTTTTTTCAGTTTACCTGACCTCACTATATATATTAAGTGCTCGGGGTCCTGGGTTCCCTGGGGGGGGGGTGGGACCTAAGGGAGGGGCACAAAGCGAATTAGAGCTGCTTACTTGCCTGGGAAGTGATCTGCTGTTGGGGGCTGACTCGGTGCTTTCAGAACAGCCATCCACGACAGCTTAAACATGGCCTGCACTACCGTGTCACGGGAGGCCTACATACTGCATGGATGCACCTTCCTCCCCATCGTGGTTTCAAAGCCTAGGGCTACTGGGTCCTGACTCTGTGATGCCCTGCGCTGTATAAACTAGTACCCAGCAGTTTAGATACGTTCCCCCCCCTTTTTTGTTGCGGGTTTGGGACATGCTGCCATCTGGTCTGCAATGAAACGAACGACCACACTATTTATGGGGAAGAGTGGTCTCATATGTATGCGCCCAAGGCAGCTCTTCACTGGCCGAGGCCCGGGTCTCATGCTCTTCCCCTTGATTGGGTGACTTCCCGGTCGTTAGATCTGGATGCTCCACGTTGAGGAACTTTCGGAGATGGATCTAACTTAAGGTTTTGCTCGGCGGTGTCACGTGGAAGATCTTACGTTTATCGGGTCTTCCTCCCCACCTATGATACTCACTCAAAACACGTAGTAACAGACTTAGAATTGAAATTTGTTTGGTGACCAAATAGCTTAATGGAGAACTTATTTCTGGGCCGGGATACCTGGCTCGGGATCTGGTCCTGGTCGGATCGGGGGGAGATGTCAGATACCCTTCATATATCACCAAGATCCGGTCTGCGACTCTCAGAGATCCATCAGGTGAGGAGTTCGATTCCCGAATTGTAGGCGGAGACCGAGCAAAGGGGAAGGGGGGCTTCCTACTCACAGGAGGCCGGACTGTTAAGGGGGTGAAGAGAGAGAGGGCCCTGATATTCAGTAGAGACTAATGAAAACTTCTTGGTCTGGCTGAAGGTGAGCTGCATTCTCGTCCTACCAGTGGTGGGGTGGGGCCCAGGCATTTTGGCGGGAAATGGTTGGCAATTTTTGTAACCGGAGCACAGGAAACAATAGAGGGTGGAAAGGCTAATATATTGAGTCATCGGGGAGTTCAGAGATGCCCGGGTGCACTCGGACAAAAGGTACTCTTTTGAATTGAAGTCTGCTCGGTCCCCTTGAAAGGGGGGAACATGGTGTATGTTGGGAGAGTGGGTGGGTAGAGTGTCGATTGGATTATTTACCGAGCTCCTGGGGAAGCAGGAAATGTCGGGTTATACCCTGACAAAGACTAAATATCCCTCACTTCACTACCCGAGAGCGATTTCACAGCTTATGGTCCTCTTCTCCCTCCCCAGCCCCTTTGGGACTGGGGGGTGGGAGAAAGAGAGGAGTAAGAGGAGAGGGCGGGATCAAATGCATGACATGAGGACATTCCAGAGAGGTGACCCACAAGAGGTGAGCCACAATAAAGATCTTGAGATATCAGGGGGAACCTCATTGCACTACCGAGCTCCCCTACTGGTCCGGACAGGACACTATATCCTCTGCTGAGTCTTTATACTCAGTCACACCGTGAAGCCTACTACAAGAGGGTAGAGACTCGTGGCTCAAGAGTTTGTTAGCCAGCATGTTATTACATTCATGTTGCTTAAGGCTAGAATCTGGATAAGGCCAAAGCAAAGATTTAATTGGTTTAAGCAATTCATGTTAAAGTTGATGAAACAGTTGTTATGTTATGTGTTTTTCTGGTTTACATTAAGAGAAGGTACATACAGAGATTTAATTTATTCTAGTATATTCGCAGTGTCTCAGTGGCTAGTAAGCAAAGTTCAAGAAAATTGTAGTTATGCGTACTCACAGCACTAAGATAGTCTCCTTCAACATAAACGGTTGCTCAAGCCCTATTAAAAGGAAGAGATTGCAGAGATACTTGGGGCCCAGGGGTGCAGGTGGTCTTCCTGCAAGAGCGCCCTTACCCTCTGGAGCTCAGAAACTAAAATGTCCGGCTTTCCCCAATGTATTTCACTCTTCTTTGCCAAGTGGGAGAAAGAGGGTGGCTGTTCTTCTCTCAGCCAAATTTCCTCTGCAGAGTGCGGGAGGTGATCCGGGATCCGGCAGAGTACATCCCAATAGTGGGAACATTACAAGAGCGGGTGGTCACTCTGATCAATGTACGTTCCGCTGGGTTCTCCAGTCCTCTTATTTACCCTTCTGCAACTTGTTGCAGAGAGGCTGAGGGCATAGCAGTTATGGGCGGGGATTGGAATATAATCCTCGATAGAGGGATGGATACCACATCTCAAATACCCAGACCGGAGTTAGGTAAGGCCAGAGCTTTCACGATGCTCACCCGACAGCTAGGTCTAGTGGATGTTTGAAGGGAGAGGTACCCGACCTCCAGGGAGTTCACATACTACTCCCCGAGATTCCACATATATTCAAGGCTAGACATGTTCTTCGCCTTTACAAGAGACCTTCCTCTCTTCGCCTCGATGTGGGTGGGAACTTCAGTTTTATCTGACCACTCCCCGCTCTTTGTGGAGATAAACTTGGGTCTTCCCAAGAAAAAAACCTTTTGGAGGCTAAACACCTCTCTCCTCCAAAATAAAGAAATAGTAGAAGAACTCAAACAATTCCTCAAAAAATCATTAGAAGAAAATAATACGCCAGGGATGTCTCCACAGATATTGTGGGACTCCTTGAAGGCGATGTTGCGAGGCAAACGTATACAGATTGCCACACATAAAAAAAGGATCACAGTTCAAAAACAGCAAGAGTTAACTTCCCAAATTCAAGACTGGGAAAGGCAACAGAAAATTAAGTGGCACCCAGATAGGGAGGAAAAAATTAAGGAAAACAGGCATCATCTCCAAAAAATACAAAACTTAGAAGTAGAAAAAGCTCTGTTTTATCTTAAACAAAAATATTAAGAGGGAGGCCCTAGGGGGACAAAAATTTTAGCTTTTAGACTTAGGCAAAACACTGCGAGGGCGACCATTACTAAAATAAAATCCCAAGACAACAGCAAAGAAACCACTCAAGCCATACAAATAATGAAAGCCTTTAGGGCCTGCTATGTCAAACTATATTCGTCTCAAGAGATGACCTCCCCCCAAGAGAAAAAGACATATTTGGAGGCTGTCCCTCTCCCCCTTCTCTCCTCTTCTGACACGAAAGCCCTCATCAACCCAATTACCACATCAGAACTTAAACACACAATAAAAAACTTAAAAACGGCTAAGTGTCCAGGTCCTGATGGATTTGGTGTGGAATTCTACAAGACATTTGAGAACGAGATTGCCCCTATCCTCTCGGAGGTATTCGTGGTGGTGTGGACGGGAGAGGAATCGGTCCCCCCCTCATGGCAATATGCCACTATCTCGGTGATCCACAAAGCAGGTAAGGATCCGGTATACTGTGAATCTTACCGCCCCATTTCTCTACTAAACACTGACTACAAGATATTTACAGCAATAATTGCATCGAGGTTAAACCCTATACTACCTAAACTAATACACATGGACCAAACTGGCTTTGTCCTGGGTCATCAAGCTCCAGACAGTGTCAGAGCGGTGATAAACTTAATAGACGCTATCCATAGATCCAAAACACCAACGTGCTTGATGAGCTTAGACACTGAAAAAGCCTTTGATAAAGTCTCTTGGAGCTTCCTATTTGCCGTCTTAGAACACAGAGGCTTCCCTCTCCCGTTCATAAATGTAGTCCGCGTGATTTATTATAAACCACAGGCTTATGTTAGAGTGACCGGGGGCATTTCAGATAGGTTTGATTTAGGAAGAGGCACTCGTCAAGGCTGCCCGCTGTCTCCGCTGTTGTTTGCCCTCTATATAGAGCCACTAGCGGAGGCAGTGAGGAGGGCGAGGAGATTTCGGGAGTGCAGGTGTGATCAGAAAAAATTTTCTGTATGCAGATGACGCCCTTCTTAGCCTCACACAACCTAACCGATCTATAAAAAAAGTCTGGTCAATGCTGCAGGAATTTGGTAGCCATGCAGGCTATTCCCTTAACAAAAACAAAACGGACGTCCTCAGCTTTTATTATAAGCCTAGCCCTGAGCTCTCCGCCCTCTTCCCGCTAAATTGGAAGGCTAACAAGCTGAAATATTTAGGGACCCATGTCACGAAACAACCCTCTCAGCTGTTCGCGGCAAATTACTTGCCCTTAATAACTTCCCTGCAAAAAGACTTTGAACGTTGGTCATTACTAAATTTCCCAATGTATTCTAAGATACAGACTCTGAGGATGAATGTACTTCCAAAATTCCTTTATCTATTTCAATGTATTCCCCTCTACTTACGTAAAGTGACTTTTCAGATATGGAATAAAATGATAGTTAAATTTCTGTGGAACTCCAAGAAACCCAGGATTAATTTAAGGATTCTCCAAGTGCACCGGGAGAGGGGAGAGCAGTCCCTTCCAGACCTCGAGGACTATTTCCTGGCGACCCAGATAAAAAACGCTATGCTTTGGTCTAACCCTAATGCATACACGGGCTGGAAACTTATGGAGAGGGGAGAGAGGGAAGGAGGGGACTCCCAATCCCTAGACCACGCCCTCTTGACACACAGTATAAATAAAGACCCCTCCTTACAGCTAACTTCAGTCAGGAACACAACTAGGGCGCTTCATAGAGTATGGCAAAAATTTAAAATCAAAAACTCTCTATGGCCACTGAGGAGACTAGTTGGGGATCCAGAATTATGCCAGGACAACTGGATAGAAGGTTCCAAGCCTGGGACGAGAAAGGTCTTAGGTTCCTCTCCCAGTTCTGCCAAGGGGAAACTGTCTTGGATTTTGCCTCCCTTAAAAGTAAGTATAATTTGCAGAACTCAGATCATTTTAGATACTTGCAAGCTAGAAATTACATCCTTGCCCTAAAGAAAAAGGACGCAGACCCAGACAGGGCGCAACACCTATTAGAGACCATACAGAAGGGAATAACGGCAACTAGCCAAAAAGGAATGATCTCCCTACTTTACAAGGCCCTGATGACATTAAAGGAAGACCCATTAACTAAAATTAAGATCAAGTGGGGCCAAGAAACCTCTCGGAGGTTAGGTGAGGCTGAGTGGGAGCGAATATTCTCCCTCACTAATCGAACAACTCAATCGCCATACTGGCAAGAATTTTCATGGAGAGTGAAGGTCCGCTATTTCTTAACTCCCCAAATAATTAACAAAAGAAACCCAACGGTACCTGCTAGGTGCTGGAGAGGATGTACACAACTAGAAGCAGATCACTTACATATTTTTTGGGCCTGTGAGGCCTTACTGAATTATTGGAGGGACATTAAGGGAGCCATTTCAGAAATATTCTCTGTGCAAAGCCAGCTGGAGTGGCCTGCAATGGTCCTGGGCCTGCCGCCCACAGAGATATGAGGTCCCGACTCATTGTATTTGTGGTCCATCTTAACAATGGCTGCACACAAGGCCATTACGAAGAAGTGGCTCTCTCCCAGCCCCCCCACTATCACGGAGTGGATAACGATAGTGAACACTACAGCAGATTTGGAGGAACTCACATACAGAATCAACAATAGAACCTCGGTACACCTGAGAAGGTGGACTAGGTGGGAGTTGTGGCGATCCATGGGACAGGAGAGGAATAATTGATCAACGCATAGTACTTATTGACATGGAACAGTCTGATGGAGATCCTGCAGTCGGCTAAGGGACCCGTCTGGGTGGGGGAGGAGGCAGGGGGACCGTTCAATGTTTGAGGGAGACTCATAGGAAAGCAGGAAGCATCTGGGGAGGGCTGTAGCTCACCCCTCGAAGGACTATATTAATTCAATATATATATGTGATTTGAATGGACTGAGACTTACTGTACAAGAAAAAGCTATGAAATGTATAAAAAGAAATATTATGTTTGAATTGTTAACAAACATGATTATAAGAATGTACCTAAATACTGTTAATAAATTTGAATTAAAAAAAAAAAAAAGTACTGGCCTCCCATTAGGGAAAGTGATTGGTCCCCCAATCCCCAGTTTCCCATCATCCCCGAAGTAGTGTGTACTGGTCCCATCCCAGTGTCAGGTTACTGGCACCCCCTCCACCCCCACTTGCAGTGTACTGATTACCCTCCTCACTTTCCCTTTGTGCACGGTTCTGGTCCCCCCAGGTGCATGGTACTTGCCCATTCCCCAACCCCCATGTTAAGGGTACTGTCCCACCCCAGCTCCCTACAGGTTTTGCTATCGGTCCCTTCCCTCAGATCCGGGATTCTGGTTCAATCCAACTAGCAGTGTATTGCTTCCCCCCTCTCCCATGTAGTGGTACCACCTCCCCCCTCAAAGTGATGGGTACTCTCCCCCACCCACTGGCTGTGAGTGTCTAGTCAACCCCCAGGTGCATGGGGAAATGGTCAGCCAAGATGCATGTTACTGGCCTCCCATTGGGGCAGTGTTTGTTCCCCCCCTCAGTTTCTCATCATCCTCTAATTAGTGTATTCCCTCTCCAGTGTGATGTTACTGGTACCCCAACCCCCACTAATAGTGTACTGGTTAGCTCCCCCTTCCCTCTATGTGCATGATTCTGGTCTACCAGGTGCATGGTACTTGGCCCTTCCCCATTCCCCCATGTTCAGGGTACTGTTCCACCCATCCCACCTTCCCATATGGGGTTGCTATTGGTCCCCCTCTAACCCCCAATGCATGGTTCTGGTTATCTCCCAAGTGCTGGGCACTGGTTCCCCCACATGTGGATGGTAGTTGTCCAGCCCCATGATCAGTGTATTGCTCCCCCCTGGTATTGGTCTTCTGAATGTGATGGGTACTCGGTCCCCTCAGGTGTAGGGATCTGGTCACCCCCCAGGTGCATGGGGAAATGGTCCCACAAGATGCAGGGTACTGGCCCCCAATCAGGGGCAGCGATTGGTCTCCAACCCCCCCACCTAGGTTCAGAGACCAGAACATCATCTATCAAGTAGTGTGTACTGGTCCCAACCCCACTCTCAGGCTACTGGACCCCCCCCATGTACTGTGTACTGGTTTCTACCCCAGTTACAGAGGACCCCCATGTGCAGCATAATGGGGGAAAAACAGAGATACTAAATGAATACTTCTGTCTTCCACAGGGAGAAGGACAGACCAATGCTTTCAGGAGGGAAAAGATGAGCTGGGGGGGAGGGGAACACAGATGTAGTGATAGAGGAGAATAGTGTGAGGAAGGGGCTGCTAGCATTGAAGGTGGACAAATCACCAGGCCCAGACAGAGTACATCCAAGGGTACTAATGGAACTGGCTGGGGAGCTGCAGGGCCACTGGCAGACCTATTTAATAGTTCACTAGTCAGGCGTGGTACTCCAGGACTGGATAACAGCACATGTAGTGCCCTTCCACAAAAGCAGTCCCAGGGGTGACCCAGTGAATTAAGGACCAGTCAGTCTGATCTCCATTGTGGGCAAGCTCATGGAGACCATACTAAAGGAAAGTTTGGTGAAATATCTAGAGAAGCATGGTCTCCAGGATGTGAGGCAGCATAGGTTCATGGGGGGGTTTTGTCAAATGATTGACTTCTTTGACTGTATCACTAAGACAGTGGACAGGGGCCAAGTGATAGACATCTTCTATCTTGATTTCAGGAAGGCCTTTGACTCTGTGCCTCACAAAAGGTAGATCAGGAAGTTGGTGAATCTCAAGGTTGGGGAAAAGATGGCCAGATGGTTGGAAAACTGAGGGACAGAACACAGAGGGTAGTTGTGGGGGATGTGTTATCTTATCTGGCACCAGAGAGGTAACCAGTGGGGTCTTGCAGGGCTTGGTGCTGGGGTTGGTGTTGTTCAATTTATTTTATTTATTTATTTATTGAAATGTTTCACCAGGAAGGCACACTGAACAAGTTGCTCGTCTCACGGTATGACTTGGAAGTACAATGAGGATAAGAAAACAGATTATACAGATAATAGATGGTAAGGACAGTTACAAATTATGTAGGAAGCAGGTAGACGATATAATACAACAATTAGGGCACAGTAAAGACAATTACAACTTGTAAAATTAATACAACAAATAGGAGTGCACAGATCTAAGATACCATATTACAGATGGTACAATAATGTGACAGTACAGTCATAGTGCAATAATGTTCTGAGTGCTAGGCTCAAAATCAGTAAACAAGTGCAATTGAAGGAGTAGGGAGGGAAGTAGCTAAGAAATGCTGTAAGGAGGTGTAGTGAAAAAGGAGGAGGGGGGAAGACAGTCACATCTATTGAAGGACGGCCTTCTGCACCCTCCATTCCAACTAAGATACTCACCAGTGGTAGGGTTGTTGAAAGTAATTCTCAAATCCCTGAAGAACTTAGCTCCCATTTTGTCACTGTTGGCCTAGCCTTCGACTACTCACCTTATGCAGGCTGTGGGAATAATCAAGCCAATCCTGAGCAATCCCTAGCGTCCTCCTCCCATCCCTTCGAGCTGTAGCACCGGAAGGCACCTTACCTCACTCACCTCATCCCTACCTGTCCCCAACTGAATCCAGCTCACTATTGAGTGCCACACCAGTATTCACTTCCTCCTCCTCTTGGGACTCTGTCTCAGTCACTGCATTGAGTGCCCCGTGGGATAATTCTGCCCAGCCACTGCAGCGTACGAGTTACGTAATGGTATGGGATGTGGAACAGGCTTTTGCTCTACAACTCTGTAACTCCCAGGGCCCACCTTGTCAAACTGATCCTCCTTTCTGGTGCCCTCTGAGACAGCGGAGGTGTACTAGGTGGTGCCTGTGTTTGGGAGTAGATTCTCTTAACCCAAGCCGTCAACCTCCTCCCTCGGTCCAGCGAGATGCATGCAGATGGGGCAGCACCGAATACTCCAGAAGGTCTGTTGTAAACTGTACAATGACAAGCAGGATGCTCATTACCTGAATAGGAGTTCATCTGTGACACCAGTGTAATTTTTTAAACAGTCCCCAAGGAAGGACATGAAAGGGATCATACTTTGGCCTCGGTGAGCTAGCTGCAGAGCCCAGTGTCATGAAGGGTTGAGATGTCTAGCACCTTACCTTCTGACACACGTGACCCAAGTTCAGGAATGGAGTCGGTCATTCAGAGGTTGGCTTGAGGAGGAGGGAGGAGGAGGGAGGATCGAGCTCCCTGATGGATGGGAGGAGGGTGTAGTGCTTACCTGGAGGTGTCCATGTGATAGTGCAGTTTGGGCACACCAAGACAATCCAAGCAGGTGTTTGAGAAGGCAGATCTTGTTCATTTTGCCACTACATGTGGGCAGCTACTGAAGGGACAGCCACTACAGAAAGATGCCAGTCAGCCAATCAGGGACTCCAATTCTCAGACCCCATTGTATAATTGTTGTTATTCTCTGGTGGTCAAAGTTATCTGCAGGTAAGTTTCTTTTTTTTTTATCCCAACCTCAGTACGACTGATTGCCTGCCAGCCTCTTCGCTTTCTGTCTCCTTTGCCAGTTCTCTTATCATCCCCCCCACACACACACAATTGCTAAGTGCCAGGGCCGTGAGACAAAGTGGGTAGGGGTAATAAGATGCTGGGATGTATAAGGAGAGTGAGCGTGACAGTGGCCACCCAGAGTTTCCTTTCCTGCCACCCCCCAACTGTGGCTGCCCCATTGCCCGTTCCCCACCCTCAGTGCACAGACGAGAGAGAGCGTGAGAGACAGCATCATCACTCTTCTGCACCTGCACCATGGCTGAAATGTCCTGTGAGTCAGCAAGAGAGAAAACATTGGGATGTTGTCATCTGTGGCCTCCCCTTGCTCCCCGGTACAGAACAGTGCTACAGTTTGTATGCAGGAGAGACCGGTATATTTGCTGTGTCTCTCTCTCTCTCTCTCTGTCTCTCTCAGAGTCTTTTTCTTTGGGAACCTCTGTGCTGCTTTCCCACCTCCCATACAAGTTCTCTATGTCTCATTCTACCAAACCCCCCATCCGAGAGAGTGAGGGAGTGCAACTGAGTTTTTTCCCCGACATTCAAGAACGGAACTCGGTGCCTAGAGAGAGAGTGACATAGAGAAAACGAGACAGGGAGAGTAACAGTGAGAGAGAGAGAGAGAGACAGAGAGAGACAGAGACAGAGACACTGGGGGAGCAGCACTGAAGAGACAAAATGTGCTGTTTCCTCTGTGTGTGTGTCTGTGGATAGTAATGTGTTAGGGAGGACATAGTGGAGAACAGCACATGCAAGTGGCATATGCTTGTGTGTCTCAGTCTGTCTGTAATTCATAAGAGAAAGAGACACAGACATAGAAACATAGAAATTGTCGGCAGATAAGAACTACCTGGGCCATCTAGTCTGCCCATCAGCCCTTGTACTGGATTACTGCTTCTGACCCACTTGCTGCTGTACCTCTATGGTTCCCCATGCCTGTCCCAAGAATGCTTGAATCCATCCATAGTGCTCATTCCCATCACCTCCTGAGGCAGACCATTCCACATGTCCACTACCCTCTCTATGAAGAAGAACTTCCTCACATTCCCTCTTAGCCTCCCACCTTCCAATTTCATGTCATGCCCCTAGTTCTTGTGCTCCTCCTGTACTGGAAAATGTCTCCCCCCTGCACCTTGTTTATACCCTTGAGGTATCATATCCTCTCTTTCCCCCTTCTCTTCCAGCGAGTACATATTGAGGTCCCTTAATTTCTTCTCATAAATCTTGTGTTGCAAGCTCTGTACCATCTTATTCGCCCTTCTCTGGACCATTTCTAGCCTGTTAATATTGTTACAAAGGTGCGACCTCCAGAACTGCACACAGTTCTCCATGTGAGGGCTGACCATGGTTTTATATAATGGCATCACTACCTCCCTCCTTATGCTGGTGATACCCCTGCCTATGCACCCCAGCATGTCACTGGCCCTCCCAGTTGCCTTAGCACTTTGACATTTTCGGGTAACCTGAAATAAGAACCCCCAGATCCCTTTCCTTCTTTGTGACTGTCAGCAACTCCTCTCCTTTCCCCCCATCTGCTAGCTTTCCCCAGGGTTTCTGTGTCCCAGGTGCATAATTTTTGCACTTTTTTGAATTAAACATCAGTTGCCAGTCCTCAGACCATTTTTCAAGCTTTACCAGGTCCCTCCTCATTTTCTCCACCCGCTTTGGGGTATCTACTGTGTTATAGATCTTGGTGTCATCTGCAAACAGGCAGACCTTTCCCATCAGCTCTTTTGCAATGTCACTAATCAAGACATTGAACAGGAATGGCCCCAGGACCGATCCCTGTGGCACCCTACTGGTCACCCACACTCCCCAGACTGCATCCCATTTACCACCACTCACTGCCTCCTGTCTGTTAGCCAGTTTCTAGCCCAGTTTACCACCCTGTCCCCCATGCCCAGCCTACCCAGCTAGTTTATCAGCCTCTTATGTGGGACGGTGTCAAAGGCTTTGATGAAATCAAGATAAGTGTCCACTGCCCCATCCTGATTTACTTCCTTTGTCACCCAGTCAAAAAAGTCTACCAGATTTGTCTGACATGACCTCTCCACTGTGAATCCATATTGCCTATGGTCCTGGACTCCAATGGCTTCTAGATGTTCCACTATCCTTTCTCTATGCAATGTCTCCATGATCTTCTCCACTACTGAGGTGAGGCTGACTGGAATGTAGTTCCTCGCCTCCTCCCTGCTGCCGGATTTGTGTAAAGTGACAACATGTGCCCTACTCGAGTTCTCTGATACCAGCCCTGTGTTGAATGACTCAGTGAACATGACTGCCAGAGGTACTGCTATCTCCCTTCACAGTTCTCTTAATATCCTTGGGTGTATCCCATCTGGCCCCATCGCTATGTCCACCTTCAATTTAGTCAGCTCCTGCAGGACTCTTTTGCCTGTGAATGGACTATTGTCTACCTCTTCACCCCTTGGCAACTGCTGTACTGCTGTGGTCCTGGCCCCCCCCCCCTTCTGTGAATACTGAACAGAAAGACACAGTGGATGTTGTCTTGGGGGTGGGGGGGCACATGACAGTTCTTAGACATGGCACTATCACTTCCAAATACCTAAACAGCACATATAATCAAACAGCATTCGGCATTGACAAATGCTTGTTTCCTGTGTGTCACAACTTCATAGGTAAAACCTTTTTCACTACCTAGATATCAAGGGTATATTTAGCTTCTTCCTGAACAAAACAAACTTTAGAAGTACATAATAGTTGCTTGTGGCCTTTGGTCAAGACTCCCAGTTCTATCCAGCCTTTTTGTATACATGTTCCATCCTTACAGTCTCAGCATTGAAGTTTCTATCTCTTGCCTACCATGCCTTTCCTAGGGGTGTTAGATCTTACTCCACTGCAAGTGTTGCTTCCTTTCTGTATGATTATGCATGAATACCAGCTGCAGAGATTTCTGCTGCTACCACCTGGTCCTTAAACTATACCATCAGTAGTCCATATAGCAGTAATGTTACTTCTACGGTATACAAATTCTGGGGCATCTGCCCTTAAGAATTTAATCCCTTCTTAACCCTACTCCTTTGCGCATCTGTTTTTATTTCTGTAGGATGCTTTGTATAAGCAGGCAAGGTAGAACACGTTAACTTATTTGCAAATATTTTTTAAACAGGTTACATTCTCATATTCATACTTTCTAAGCAGTACCCTTCTTTACTTACACTTTTTCCTAAAGTCAGTACCTTCTGTTTTACAGTTCCCAATTCATGAAGTCAAACTGTGATCTTAGCAGGTGGACACAAAGCTTAGATTTGGTGTGTGCACATGCACATCACATGTTTTTCTAGATGTTTTGAGAGTTCAATGAATGTAAGAGGATAGTAGTTTTTATGTGTGAATCTGTGGATGAGGTCTCATCACAGCAAAAACTAACAAGTAAATACTATATATATTTATTTTTTTCTTAATTAAATTTAAATGCTTAAAACTACTAAGTTTTGGTAGAGCTGCTTCTCTGTGTTATGTTACGAGGCCACAGATATAGTGGTAAGAATTGTGTCACATGCATTCTTAAAGAGCCACTATCTATTATAATATACACTTACAAACACTAGATTTGCACCAGTTATGTTCTCACTTTGTTTTCTAGCTATTTATTTTTTTGCTGTTCTCCTTCTGTTAGTCTACTAAATATTGCAGATAATGCAGCAATAGTTTCAAGGAGCCATTCAAAATGAATCTGACTGTCCCCTGCTAACCACACAATTGCTATTTGTGATATCACAATCTGTTGTCATGATGAGCACTATGACGTCATAAACAAAGGCACTGTGAGGTCAACAGGGGAGAGGCACATGTTTTCCACTGTTTTCTATACAGACCTTTTAGATGGATTACCAAGATATGCTGTAAATCTTGGAAAGGAACATAGAAAAAAAAAATATTCTCTAGTAAATTCTAACAGCTGAAACATTTTATTTATGACAACACATGTGAAATGCAGAGTTGCTCTTTAAGGTCTGAAAACTGCAAACTAAAGGTCAAGCTTGATCAATAAGACATGGTATATAAAAATTAAAAACTGTCCCCCAGTGCAATTGCAGACACACCGGACTTTTTGGACATTTCTCTCCCTGGTTAGGTCCATGGTCATGCTGCAAGATGTCTTGTTTATCCTTTAGTATTTTAGAATTGTTATGTATTATGGTTACCCTCACATGTGGTAACAAAAGGGTACCAAATGTATTATTATTATTTATTATTATCCATTGCATATTTGCATATTTTATGCTGTATTCTATATTCTGCACCAATAAATGTTCATATGAACATCAATAACAACAACAGCAGCAAAAAAAAAGAAACCTTCCCTCAAACATGCTGGATACCAGGGCACCTGCACATGAGACACTTTATAGAAAAGGAGTGTCTCACACAGGAAAAAAGAGGGCTCCGATTGGTTGGGAGTGTTCCCTTGTTCTATAAATGATTAAATGAAACCACATTCTGTATCTGTACAGTCTGTATTTTTATCTTATCTCTGTTTTCTTCTTAAATCAGTATTTTGTTCTTATTTTAACGTTTACAGTTTTTCTCAGTTTTACAAAGTACAGTAACATCAAGCATATTTGCATATTTTTATGCCTGGGTTAGAAAGTACAGTATGTGACCTACCCAGGCAGGCTTTATACACTCATTTCTAAATAATAGAGTACTTGGAAATGAGTATCCATTTTAGTATATCATTTAGAAATGGAGAAACGCTGAAGGTAGAGACAGAAAAGACCCAAAGTATATTCAGTCTGCCCTGGTAACCTTACCTACATTATTATTCTCAGATGGCTCTTTATTCCATCCCACCCACCTTCTCCGTGTTACTACCTTATCCTCTCTTGGTTAGTAAGACCCCTGAAGTGATCTCAGACAGTCTTGAACTGAACAGAAGATTTTGCATTGACCACAATGTCAGGCAGACTATTCCACTTCTCCGCCACCAGATCTTTGAAAAAATGCTTTCTAATGTCATTTCTGAGCTACCACCCCATCAGCTTGAAATTGTTTCCCTAGTTGCTGATTTTTTGTTTAGCTTGAACAACTCTGCACATTCCACCTTGTTATACTCATGAATGACTATGAATGTTTCTACCATGTCATCCCTTTCCCCTTTGACCTCCAGAAACTGCATATTGAGGCTTTCCATTCTTTCCTCAAAAGCCTTTCCCTGCTGACCCTGTACCACTGGTTTCCTCTGTATAGTCTTCAACCTAGCCTTGTCCTCTTTTTGGTGTGGGCCCAAGAACTAAACACAGTACTCCAAGTATAGTCCCACCAGTACAGAAGCAATATAACACTTCTTTCCTTTGACTAGCAAAAGGCCATCTGAATGCATCCCAGCATCCTTTTTACCCTACCATTTGCTTTGTTATATTGTGAACAGAACTTCATGCTATCAGTAATTGTTATACAAAAAATCTCTTTCTTCCCTAGAGTACTCAACCTTTACCCAATTAATTCAATATTCTGCCTGCAGATTTTCATGCTCTACAGTATGTGCATGACTGTGCACTTGTGGCAGTGAACTTCAGTTGCCAAATGCTAGACTATTGTTCTAGTCTCTCAGCATTGCTCTTCATGCTTTTTTTAAATGTAACAACTTTATTAGTTTCAGACAATACCAGACATGAAACTGTTGTACAATTACAAGACACATAAAGTACAATGGTAACGGAAGAGTTTCATGTCCCTCCCCCATCCCACAATCCCTGCCACCCCATTCCTCCCCCCCAATAACCCTCCCCATCCCCCCCTGCTTTGGCTACAGGTAACAGTGACTTACTCCAGACTAAGGGTAAGCTGAGAAAAGGTGTCATGAAAGTGATAGGGAACTGTACTAATTGCTAGAGAATAACCTGCCTTCAGGGTGCCCTGGATCCAGATTGAATCAGATACAGTGTATGCATACTCTCCCATATCTTCTTATAACTATTGAGGGAACCCTGCATGCTGGCTTTGAATTGCCCAGCCCTTAAATTAAAAAAGCAATTCTTGCAGTCATTCTGTATAAGTGATTGGGTGCACATCCAGCCAGTGGCGTAGTACCACTTTCTTAAGGGACAAGGAAATCAGTGCCATGTAGTATCTACGTTGCCTGACCGCAATGCCTGCAAAATGTCCAGCTAGGCACACCTCAGGTCCGAAGCACTCAACTATACCAAGTAGGGGGTCTGCATTACTCTTAATAGATTCCCATAGGGATTTAATTGGTGGACACTCCCAGAAAAATATGTAACGGGGTACTGTCTTCTTGGTAGCATCTGGTGCAGGTAGGAGAGGTTGTTCTACCCATTTTAAATAACCTAACTGGGGTCCAGTACATGTTATTCAGGAATTGGAATTGGTATATTGCCCCAGATGCCATCAAGAGTAGGAAACTATCTACTCTAGTATTGGGGTACTCTATCAAGGGCTGCAAAAGCTCTTTCAAATAAAGAGCAGTAAGCCCTGGAGATTGCTTGGGGGAAACTAGTGATAGAAGAAAGAGTTTTAAAAAAGTCTCCCATAATGTTGCCTCGGTCAAGAGATCCTTTTTTCATGTAAGCAGGTGCCTCAGTTGAAAGACTTTAAATATTTGCCCCTGGTTTACATTATATTTATTCAGGATGACTTCTATGGGACTAGAAACACCTTCTGAGAAAAGGTCAGTGATCCTAACCCTTTGCAGTTGAGGAAGCCAGTGGGCCAAGATAATTTGCCCTCCTATTTTAAGGTTAGGGTTCTCTAAGAGAGGCTGGGCAGTATAATTTTTATGCTTATACTGTAAAAAGGAGCATAATTGCACATGTATTTTAATCAATGTTGTAACAGGGGTACAAAATAAACTACGAGGGAGATCTTTTGGCGTAATATGTGAGAGTGCTTTGGGGGAGATACCTGCTGATGCTATCAGTTCATTTTCTAATTTCAGCCATAAGGGGACATATGGAAGGGAATTCAGCTCAGTTGGTTTGGTAAGCCGCCACAAGTATTTGCATGACTGACAAGCCCAATAATATAACACAAAATGCGACAGGCGCAATCCCCCACAATTTTTAGGGGCAGCCATTTTATGAAAAGCTCGCTTAGGGGGTTTGCCCAGCCAGATAAAGTCAATGATTCTGGAATGAACATTTTTAAACCACTTCAGGGGTAGCCAGGAGTTCAGCATGTTCAGGAGATAAAAGAGTCTCAGTAAGATGTTAATTTTAATTAGGTTGATGTGCCCCCAGAGTGAGACTTGGAGGCTTTTCCACCTGGCAAGGTCCTGCTAAATAGTATGTAGGAGAGCATCTAAGTTAAGCTTTATCATTTTTAGACTCACTTCTGGATAGAATGATGCCCAAACATTGCAAGCTGCGCAGATTCCATTGTAATCCTGGATGCATAACATCATGCCTTAGTAGTTTATTATTAAGGGGAAATACAATAGCTTTATCTAAGTTAATTTTATAGTTGGGTGCGGAGCAGGTTAAACTCTTTGATAGCATCTAATACCACTGGAAATGATTCTTGTGGTGAGCTAAGTGTAATAAAATATAATCTGCATAGCCGATAACTTAAGTTCCTGCGAACCTATAGAAATACCTTTTATTCTAGGTTTGTCTCTTAGTTTGGTTAAGAGGGCTCCAAGTAAATATTGAACAAGACTGGTGACAGTGGGCAACTCTGCCTGGTGCCTGAGTGTAGGGAGAATGTGTTTGCAAACACCCAATTACAATACAGACGGGCACATGGATTTTTTTTATAAAGAAGCAATCCACTTGACAAAAAGGGAGGGAAAGCCAAGTTTGTGCATTGTGCAAAATAAACATTTCCAGTCTACTCTGTCAAAGGCTTTCTCTGCATCCAGAAACAGTAGGCCTGCTGGGATGGCTGAGTCCCCAGAAGCAGTGAAAATATAGGCTAACTTACGCAGATGATCTGAAGAAGTTCTACCCGCCATGAAGCCCACTTGCCCCTGTTGGATTATAGAGGGAAGAAATCCAGCTAGTCTATTCACAAGTAATTTAGCTAGTATTTCAATATCATAATTTAACAAGGAAATTGACCTATAACTAGTGACCTTCTCTGCATCTTTCCCCAGTTTATGAATGATGATGATTAGGGCTTCTAGTAAACTTTTGTCAACAGTCTCAGACACCAATATCCAATTAAATAACTTGAACAACCAGGGAGTTAACTGTTTAGCAAAAGTTTTAAAAAAATGAAGGGAGAATCCATCTGACCCTGGGACTTTATCAAGTGGAAGGGATTTAATAGTGGACTGTATTTCGGCCTCACTTAAAGGGGTAATCAGACCTTCCTTTTGTTCCTCCACCAGAGACGGTAGGGAAACAATGACGAGATGCTCATCAACCATGGTAAGATCCGGGAGATTTGGCATAACACTATAAAGGTCTTGATAGTAGATTGCGAATTCCTTTGGTATTTAGTTTAATAGTATTGTCTGACAAGGACAGTATCCCTTTAATAACCCTGGAGACCTCCTGGTCTTGAGCCTGAGGGTGAGGATTCTGCCTGCCTTTTCTCCCTGAACAATGTACATCGCTCTAGTTTTCAAAATAGCACATTCAGCCTACTGCTGTAATAACTCACTATACTGATCTCTAAACCCTATTATTTACATCTGTCCTTCTCCGATGTACTAGGTGATAGATTTGCTTCCAGACCACGTATGTAGGACAAGAGATCCAGGGCTTGTTGCTCTCTAGTCTGCCTACTAGTGGAGGCTAGGTGTATGAGTCCCCACCGATGGCACATTTTAGAGCCCCCCATTCCATATCCAACCTGCCGGTGGAGTGTAAATTAACCTCTGTATACTGGTCAATTATACTTGCGATATGTTTTACAATCTTGTCCTCTTCAAGAAGCTGATTATTAATTTTTCATATTGTTTCTCTAGGGAGATTGGGGGTGAGGCTCAAATGGCACCATGTTACCGAATGGTCTGAGATAACCCCAGGCTCAATTTTACTATCTATAATGCCAGGTAAAAGCATATGGCTGAGCAAAAAGTAGTCAGTCCTTGACAAGAATCTGTGGACTACAGACCGAATGGTGTATTCTCTCGAGTCCGGGTACAGTGCTCTCCAGGGGTCACAAAGACCCATGTGATACACCAATTCCCAGATTGCTCTTTGGGCTGGGGAAAGGCCACTATGTCTCTTCTTGGATTTATCTAGTTCCAGGAAGAAGGGCAAGTTCCAGTCCCCCACCAGAATAATAGGAAGAGTAACAGAGGGTGCAAGAGTGGTCATAAGCTCTGTGAAAAAGGCAGGGGTATCCATGTTGGGACCATAAACACACCCTAACAGAACCTCTGTCCTGTCCAGGAGACCTTTTAGAAATATGTACTGGCCATTGGGGTCCCGAATGCCATGCTCACATAGAAATGAGGTGCATCTAGATAAAATAGTGGCCACACTGCTGCTGTTCCCTGCGGTGTAAACCTGTCCTGCGTATTGCCTCCTAAACAAGTTAGCTTCAGAATCCAGCAAGTGTGTCTCCTGTAAAAAGGAGATGTCCCCTTTAAGAAACTGGATGTGTTTCAATATTTTACATTGTTTTGTTTTAGAGCGAGCCCCTTTAACATTCCAAGAAATTATTTTCCTACTGCTTGCCATTAGCTATACCCAAAGATATCTGGTTGGTGCTCGACTGTGCAATTATTCTTATGCACACTATGTCCCCAGCCTCGGTAATGACAGTATACCCTTTCTTCCGTTTCTCTCTATACTCACCCAAGTCAAAGCCTCTCTTAACCCCTAAGCATTCCTGACCCCCATACCCTAAACAATGAGTGCCATAACACATCACAAAAAAACAAATCCTGAAAACCCTAATTCTAGATATCCCTTTAAAGAAGAAAACTTGTAGAAACAGTGTAGGAAGTACAATCCCCCCACCCACCAACAAAATTAGTTTATGGTACATGATGTAACCCCTTCTGCAGTAACCTCTCCCGCCACCCCAAAAGAAAAGTATATTCCCCATAGAAACTAAATTAAAATGTCCATAGTGTTGGTGAGGGACATGTCCCATAGCAGTACAAAACAGAATTGTCCCCATGTTCTTCAAATCCCCTCTAGCAGATAAACTTTAGCATGTATAAAAGAAGTGATGCTAAATATAAGCACTAACATTAAACAGTAAACTACTGTGCAGCCTAAACGTGTTTAAACTTCACCAAAAGGCATCTGTAGAACTTCTAAACAGTCCAGCGTGCTCTCAGTTCCAGAAGGCCCTCTGAGAAATGATTGGCAGGCCAAGAGGTCTTGACTCCAATAACGGAGATGTCCAGATCATATGTACCCCATATAGGTGAAATAGGAGCAGTAAGGAATAGTGGGACAGGCATAATATAGCATGTCCCCAGTAGTAGATAGAACGCTGTTTAAACTCCAGAGGCTTTGTTAGCTAAATAGGCTCAGTGAAAAATTGAACAAGGCGAGGCAAGTGCTCTCCCAAATGAACAGTCAGCAACAACCCAACAAAAAAGAGCCATCCAAAAATCTCATAATCCAGATCACCGATATTCTGATTGTCCCGGTCCTAAGATAGATAGAGCTGCTCAAGTCCAGAAAATGTAAGGTATAGTGTGCAGTGTGGGCCCAAGCAAAGGGCCAGCCATGAGATAGTGGGTGAACAAACTACAGATATTGAAATAAGTCCACATACCAGCAGGCCGCATTGAATTCATCCTGATATGTAGCAACTTTCAGCGATTCTTGAAAAGTTCAGGGAAAACGTCCTTCAGGGCATCCTCTGCAGACTTTAGGTCCTCGTAGGTATTCCAATTACCAGCTACAAGCACTTGGAACCTCGCAGGGTAGCCCATCCTGAATTTGATGCCTGCTGGTATTAGTTTAGACACAGTAGGATGGAAAGCAGTCCTTTTCTGACACACTGAAAGGGGTAAATCTTGCGCCACATGCAGTTTTGAACCCTCCCATGTAACCTCCTGTAACTCTCTCACCTTAGCAAAGAAGTGTTTTTCCAAGTAGTTGAGAAATTGGAAAATCAATGTTCGAGGAGATGCACCTGGTGGAGGCATAGGGCATAAGGAACTGTGGGAACTCTTGATGGTATAGGTAGGCCCAAATGGTGAAGGGCCTGTGAGTTTTGTGACAAGTTTCTGGGTGAAGAGCACTGGATCTGACCCCTCTGCTTTTTTGGGAAGGCCAATTATTACAGCATTCTTCCGTCTGCTCCTTCCCTCTAAGTGCTCCACTTTAGCTTCAAGTTTAGTGATGCGGTGTCTAGTTGCCATGATTTCTGGCTCCTTACATTCTAGCTTCTTCTCAACCGAGACAGTGTGGGCCTCCACATCCCCCATTCTCCTGGTAACATCTTCCAGGGCTCCGGCCGTATTTTTAAATTCAGCAGTGAGGGAGCAGAGTTTGTCCCGAAAAGGATGGAATTCAGTGAAAAAGTACTCAACTGTGAGTACATTTTGCTCCATTTGCAATGTTGTGACTTTTGAGGAGGTAGTTGGTTGAGATTTGTGCTGAGTTTTTTGGGTGTTGGTGGTGGCGTGTGGTGGGGCAGCTCAGACCGCATTTCTGCATCCATTTCTTTGTCAAAGAAGCTCACTTGTTAAGATGGAAAGGTGCTGTATCACTTTTCTGCTAGATTTTAGTAAAATTAAGTCCATTAACTTCTGGGGGTCTTAGTTTTTAAGAACTATAGAGCGGGGATAGCAGGAACGCTCAGTGGGAGCTGCTACTCGGCTGACTGCATCATGTGACCCTCTCTTCATGCATGAAACACTATCCATACTGTTCACTCTCCCATGAAATTTTGTGTGATCTGCAAAGAGACATACAATTTCATTAACATAGTCTATTCAGCTATTAACCATTTACTATACAAGAGAACACCTTTTTAAAAAAATCTCACTGATCTTTCCCAGATTTTGCAGTATACTGTATTTTGTCAACTTATCCATGAAGTCTGTGTAAAACAATCCTCATCAGGGTACTTAGACTGGGCAAAATTTATCTTCTACCAGCAAAATTTCAGTGCCCTTCTGATTTCACTTCCACAGAATTTTGCCACAATTGTGAATTCAGTTATTTCCATCTAATTTTAAATGTGTTTGTCCAAACTGTACCACATTTGGGATGCTGATTTTACCAAAGTCCATGTGGAAGTGCGCTAAGTTTCAAATGCCTGTCTTCAAAGGTGACCGAGTTATAAGCCTCAAAATATTCAGAAATTTTAAAATTACATTTTGCAGTTATGTAAACTGCAGAATTTTAACACCCATAGCTTTAAAACCAGTGAACTGTCAATCATCAATTTTGTTAGGTTTATTGATCCTAAAGATTTTATTTTGAGGCCGCCCACAAGGCCAAGAAGCAGAGTGTCGCACTGCCATGCTGATGACCTGGTATAGAAAGCAAGCCCAGGAAGTCATGTTGGGAGGCAGGTGATGGTCGAGACAGTTGCCACTTGGCAGTGCATCTCAGTCGGGGAGGGTTAGGTGGTGGGTTCCACCAACACAGCAACTCCTGTGGTGGGGCCAGGGAACTTTCTCCTGCTGCAAAGGAAGGTGTGGCTATGTGAGGCTGACAGAGGCACTGCCCCACACCACTGAGGTGAGAGGGAAAAAACATTGGCAAAAAAATGGTAGCCAACTGAATGATGGCTGGGTTCAGCCTGATCAGGGTGTATCTCTGTGAACAGAGTATATTTCTGAGAATTGAGCTGCCAGCCTGGAGAAAAGCCAATATGGAAAAAAAAAGAGGCTATGTGTGTCAGCTCTTTAATCTCTTGCTCAGAGGCTCACCAGGTTATAAGCAGCCAAAGATTCTAAAATAACATCAGTTGTTAAAGTTGAATTTCATGAACTTTTGTGAAATTGCAGAATGTTGTGATACTTTTGTCGAAGCCATGTCCATACATTTTGCCCAGTCATACATTTGAGTTGCCGTTGTAGAGGAAGGTGAAGGCTGGGTAATGTAGCAATAAGGTAGCATTCAAATGAGGCTCCACAGAAAAGTATTGTGGTGCCAAGTCTCAGGTCACTATCTTGAGTGATGAACCATGATGAGCACTCATTGACATCACTGTGCACTAGCCTGTCTTCCTGCAATATGCCAGCAAACCTCTAGAGCTCACTGACTGAATGACTTGTGTAAGCACATGCACATGTACTACTGTTTCTGTTCAATGCCACCTGCTGACTTTTTAACAACCCTGTGATTCTGTACAGTGCCACCTGCTGGCTCTTTAACAACACTGTAGATAACAAAGTACATTGTAACATGACACTAAAGTGAATGTGCAAATGGGGATGTGCGATTGGTTCAAAATGATCATGTGGGGGAAATCGGAGCGGGGATTAATCCAGCATAACTGCCGTGCCGAAAGTAAAGTACCAGGACCATCCAGACAGCCAGATAAGCAGCACTGGGGAGAGGCAAGAATGAAGTGTGAGAGGGACACTAGTCTTGGGTAGGCAGCGTGTGACTGGAAACAGAGGTGAGGAATGGCACAGCAGGGAAAGCACAAAGAGAGCAGAAGCAGTAGCACCAGATCGAGCAAGACACAGAGTGAAATACATTCGACTTATCTCACAGGAGCATGAAGAGGTGGGTGCCGGAGGATGCAAATTCGTCACGGAAGTCCAGAGAGCAGTGCAGAAAGGACTTCACCACAGACCTCCAATGAGTGGTATGAAATGAATACCCATCTAAAACGCAAAATAAGTTGGTCTAGGATGTGAAAGACACCATTCTGTAGATATACCAGTAGACAATGTTTTCACCCCATCAGCATATAAAAGCTTGTCTGTAAAAGGTTTTCGAAGTGCAGTAAAAACCTTATGAAAACATAGCGAGTCGCTGTATTATGTTGTTCATACGATGTGAAATGGAATCATGCCAGCTCTATACTCGTGTGGCCCATGTTACAAGTGCAGTAAGCCACTCTGAAGGTGGCATCTAATGCTACAGTGCATGGTTGGGCTGTTGTATGCCCTCGACTTACGGCCTCCGTCCACAACCCTCCCAACCATGCATTAATCCAGCATTAGATGCCACCTTCGTCATGGCTTAATGCTTACTTGTTACTATTTGAAAACAGTGGCACCAAGTGATGCCAAGCCTTACAACTAGTTACAACTAGTTGTGACATTGGCCATTGTGACAGGCGTATCTGGATACCTTTAGTCATGATGTAGCATGATGCAGCACATCACTGTCACAGGAGTGTTGGGAGGGCATTGCAGGCCCCTGATGCAAGTGTGGGTAAGGCGATTCAGTGGTGATAAGTGCTTTGTGAAAGTTAAATTCCACAAGTGGAATTCTATTGGCATTCTCTGTTATGCATCTATGAATTTTTGAGCATATTTTGCCAATTACTGTAGTCATTTTTAAAGTTTCCACAATAATTTAACCTACTAAACCATCTTTATCCAGCTTAATTAGATTCCATGACATATTGACTTTGGTATGCCTAATAAATATTGATTGTGTACTTGCAATAGCAGTGGAGCTATAAAAATCCAAATATTTTGAAAATGTTCACACAATTTAACAAATAATTAAGTTATGAAATGTTAAACTCCTGTAACTTACAAGTTATGCAACCAGCTACCCCTCTAGCAGTTACATTTTCAGTTATCTAGCTACAAAAATGACTATGTTGTAAGCACAGAAATATTTTCAGAAATTTTCACATGAATAATAGATTCACAGACATTGAGCCCCTATAACTTCCCTGCTACTCATCCAAACTTCACACATTTTGGACCCTTTAAGGGGCTCTTACTGACAGTAATTATGCCACATTTCAGATCTCTAGGTGTAAGACTAGCTGAATTATGACCAATTAAAAACTTTCAGACAATTCCACAAACTATCAAAACATTTCACAAAACTAGTGGAATTTTGCAAAAATTGCCCAACATTGGAATTTGCAGTTTTGCCCAGCCCTATTATGTGATTTTTATCAAATGGGCAATGGAAATCATGTAACCTTGTTGGTTTAAATACTTCACATGACCATTAATTATTCATTTACAAATGCATACCTTACCTAAACAAAATATTTATTAACCAATAGCAGCCCATTTTATAAGTGGGATAACATACTCCAGGCTGTATGGTAAGGGAATAATGCAGTTAATGAGTGGTCATGGCATTTGGCTATGACTGATGTCCAACATCCACTGCAGTCATGTAGTATTCAATTATAACTGAACACCCTGTCATGTGTTCTCCTTTACAAAGTGTTTACTATGCAAACAGGTTATAATGCCACAAACAATGCAATCCAGTCATCAGTTAGGAATAGATAGATGTTTCTGAAACAGACAGTGAGATGATTTGTTTGTTTATATTTATTCATGATTTTTGATCAAGAGAGGTGCACTGAGCTATGATGGTTTGTTTCCAGGTGCTTCCTGGGGGGTGGGTTATATGGGCACAGAGTCATAATGTTGCAAGATATTATGCTGCATACAGCACGATTTATGCCATACGGCATAACTATTTTTTCTGTGGGGGGCTCTGCCCCCACCCCCCCATTGTGGGGGGCTGCACCTCCAGAACCCCCCCCCCCACTAAAGATTCTCAACTCCGGGGGTGGTCCAACTCGGGGAGTGCACAAAGTGTTGAAAAAAATAAAATGTCTGGGTTTGGGAATCAAACCCAGTCCCAGACGCGGTGCCTGGGTTTCTGCTGTTGTGGCTCTGTCCAGTGAGCCATGGCAGCTGCTTGATGGAACTTGCTCCCATCAGAGGTCTTATCCTCTGCCTGGTAGTGTGTGAATGGTACAATAATGCGTACAGCAGTATATGTGATATTGCACCATTTGCTGTCCTAGACAGCACTCTTACGGGTTAGCTATAATGCCGTACGCTATTAAGCGTAGGACATTATGACCTGGTAGGGGTTATATGGACCTATTTTATTGATGGAAAGATTTTGGCACTGACACCCGGGACACTCCCCTGATCTTCTTTTATAAAGTGGCATGGGATCTGTAACTTCGACCTGGACAGTAACCAGAGATGGGTAAAAAAGAACCTTGGTTTAGCACCTCATCTGAAGAATTGAACCTTAGCAGTGCTGTACCCTCCTCATACGACACTACAATGTCAGTTATGAATACTACTCCAAGTACCTGTTGGGGTGGCTAGAACCTATTTTCTGGCCCCAGAAGTAAGCGTGCTACCTACTAAGGCAGTGACACTGATAAGTACTCAGAAAGGAGCAGCTGGTATCTCTGGAAGAACTTATTAAAATTGTAATACTTAGACACAGATCAACTTATATGTCGTATAGTTTCTACAATTCCCTTATCTCTGTTCTTTATTACTGAGAACATTCACATGAAAACATGATGTTTGCTTCTGAGAGCTAATTTGCTTCAGCTATGTATTCCCCACTTGAAGTCAAAATTCTCCACTTGACATCATAGTCTGTTGCTGTGGGAAAAGAGTGTGATGTTACACAAGCAGAGTTTATGACCTTGGGTGGGAAAATGCAGCTGATGCAGATAAATTCAAAGATGCTATGATCTGGTTTTCATGTAGAGGGCTGAAATAATGACGGATAAGAGAATGGGAAGCACAGCAAATTTATAATGTAAACTTAGCTATCTGAATGTTATGTTTTCAAAGTTCTTAGAAACAGCCACTTTTTATGTAAGCAGTAAAATCTAAAGTGGTGTCCAGTCATGTTGAAATACAAAGAGGCCAAGGGTGTGTTGTGAAGCATGAGGCAAAGTCAAGTACTGACGGACGCCCAAGAAACATGGAAACATAGACTGTAATGGCAGATAAAAGCTACTGGGCCCACACAGTCTGACCATTTTTTTTAACTTTAGTTTTTTCTGCAGACCAAGCTTGATCTATGGTGCCATCTCGTACCCTCTCTTCCTTACCCCCATGATTTCCTTGTGCCTGTCCTAGGCAGTTTTGAACCTCACCACTGTTTTCACCTCGACTGTCTCCACTGGAAGGCTGTTCCAGGCATCCACCACCCTTTCTGTGAAGAAGTACCTCCTCATATCCCTCCTGAATTTACCCTCTCCAGTTTCATAGGATGCCCCCTTGTTCTACAGCACATTTTTCTCTGAAAAATACTTCCTCCTGCATGTTATTTACCTCTGTGAAGTATTTAAAGGTCTGTATCATTTCCCCCCTATCCATCCTCTCCTCTCCTCCAGGGTGACAAGACATTGATATATTTTTGCACCAACATAAGCCTTGGAGGTTGTTCCAGTACTTACAAAATTACCTTCAAAGATTAAAAAAAAATCAGTAGCTTTAACAACAATAAACTGCAAAACCCTAGCAGTTTAGTTGTACTTAAATAAATGGATACCACATGATGGTTGTCAGTCAGTCAAAATGTTGGATTTTTTCTACCTGTTTTATAATATGAAATAATTAATATACTGATAATTGGATGACACCAATAACTTAGAAGTCACTAAAGTAAAATGCTAATGCTACAAACATAATTGATAACATATTTATTTTACTAGACAAAAGTACATAAATTGCTGACAGGGGAGTAAGCACACAGTTTTAACATAAAGGTGTGTATAATATAGTGGCACAGTAGCGCCACTATAGTTAGGATTGAATAGGCTGTTTAATGGTAAATCCCTAAATTTGCACTTTAATAGCTTCACCATCGTTCAATGGATTTACAAAAAATATTGCATGTGCGGTTCCGGGGCCAAGGTCTCTTATTTTGCCAAGTTTTGTTCCACTCAGATGTGTGGTTTCTGAAATCCAGATAGCAAAAAAAAAAAATGAATAAGATCTGTTTTTTTTTTTTTTTGCTGTTTTTGTCATCACCTAGTGCTCAGATAAACTGAAATTTTGCTCTGAAATTTCTAGCATACAAAGGGCTTGGGCCACAGTGGTGGTTTTCATTGGATTGGGGAAAAATATTAATCCATTCCAGTGTTATAAGGATTTGAAATGTTGGTTCTGAGCATGCTCAGTGCAGTCTTTTGGTTGGCTGTTTCATACAAAAATAACATTTGCCCCATATAAAAAAGATTCTGTTTCATATGGGTGATAATATTTTTCTGTGAGAAAAAATTATTTTTTCGTATGGCTGCCATCTTGTTTCCATTTTTTTTTCAAAATTTATTTTTGAAAAACCATAAAAATGACATCCCACAGAGACACCAACACATGTATCTTGCTAATCAGGACCCCCCCCCCCTTAGGTGGATTCTGCAGTTTGTTTTTGCAAAAAGCACCCAGAAATGTGTTTTTTTAACATATATTAAAATCTTTTTTTCATTACTCGAATTTCTTTTTTTGTGTGTGGCCATATGAAAAAAAGAATAGGGTCATACATTAAAATATTCCCTTCATATGAAAAAAGAATTTGAACTTAGTCTTTTTCCACATTCTTGTTTTTTGAATGAAGCAATCTTTATTCATATGAATGGCACAAAAAGAATTTGGATTTTGTCTTTTCTCAAATTCTTTTTTTAGTATGAAGCAATCTTTTTTGTGTGAACAACACAACTTCACAGAAAAGATCCCTTAATATGAGAAAATAATTTGGACTCAGTCTTTTTTCACATTCTTTTTTCACACAGTATGAAGGTATCTTTTTTCGTATGAACGACATAAACTCATGAAAAAGATTCCTTCATACAAAAAAAGAATTTGGACTTAGTCTTTCTTCACATTCTTTTTCCATATGAAGGAATCTTTTTTTCATATGAACAACACAATCTCATGAAAATAAATCCCTTCATATGAAAAAGAATTTGGACAGATTTTTTCACATTTTTATTTTGTATGAAGCACTCTTTTTATGTATGAACTACACAATCTCATGAAAAACGATCCCTTCATACAAAAAAAGAATTTGGACTTGGTATTTTTTTTCCACATTTCAACTTTAACAAGCCATAACTCCTTCAATATAAGCAGTTGTGGGAGGAAAATCTATATATCAAAATAAAGGTCTTATTGTGTCCTACAACATTACCATATAACACCCCCACAAAAAAAATTTAAGGGCCATATAATAAACCATAAAAATAAAAAAAATTAAAATTCCCACAGGATAACACTGCAACTTTAACAAACTGTAACTCTATCAATCTTTGGAGTTAATAGACAATGTATACATCAATAAAAAGGTCTTAATGACTAGTACAACACTAAGCCCCTAAACAAATAAGAACTCACTGGAAACAGAAGTGGTTCTAGAGGACTGGAGGCAGACAGATGTAGTCTCACTTCTTAAAAGCAGCATCAGGGAGGAGTCTGGCAACTATAGTCCAGTCATCCTGACACCAATGGTGGGGAAGTTAATTGAGACACTTCTAAAGGAAAGCTTAGTGAAGTATCTTGAATCCAGTGGGTTACAAGACCTGAGGCAGCTTGACTTCATGGGGGGTCATGTCAGATGAACCATATCAAATTCTTCAACTGGGTGACCAGGGAAGTAGATCAGGGTGGGGCAGTGGACATGGCCTACTTAGACTTCAGCAAAGTCTTTGACACCGTACCACATAGGAGGCACATAAGGAAACTGGGCAGTTTGGGGATGGGTCCAAAGATGGTAAAATGGGTATGAAATTGGTTGATTGATAGGTGACTGAGTGTGGTGGTAAATGGCACTCACTCTGGGGAGGAGAGAGTGACCTATTGGGTTCATCAGTGCTCAGTAGAAGAACCAGTCCTCTCTGATGTCTTTATAAGTGACATTGCAGAATAGCTGGAAGGAAAGGTATGCCTCTTTGCAGATTACACCAAAATGTACAATAGGGTAGACACTCTGGAGAAGGCAGAGCGAATGAGTAGTGACTTGAGAAAACTCAAGGCATGGTCAAAGTAGGACAGCTGGGTTTCAGTGTCAAAAAGTGCAAAATCATGCACAGAAATCCAAAGGTGGAGTATAAAATTGGAGGAGAGAGGTACTGACAGTCACTAAACCGGAAAGGGATCTTGGGGTAAACATATCTGATGATCTCAAGGTGGCAAGGCAATGTGACAAGCTAGAGGTAGGCACAGCATGATGTTGGGGTGCATAGGGAGGAGTATCACCAGCAGAAGGAGAGAGGTGGTGTTACCCTTGTATATATCTTTTGTGAGACAACACCTGGAGTGCTGTGATCAGTTCTGGAGACCACATCTCAGGAATGACATAGACAGAGTAGAGGCTGTTCAGAGGAGGGCAACTAAATAGGTGCAGAGGCTGCATCAAAAGCCTTATGAGGAGAGATTGAGTGATCTCAATATGTACACCCTGGAAGATAGGAGGGAGAGGAGGGACATGATAGAGACCTATAAATACATCACAGGGGTTAATGTGGTACAGGACATGATTATTTTTCAGAGGAGAATGTGCACAAGAACAAGGGGGCTTACAATGAAGCTGGAAGGGGAGACTCTAGGAGGGATGTGAGGATGAACTTCTACAAAGAAAAGTGGTGGATGCCTGGAACAGTCTTATAGTGCAGGTGGTGGGGGTGAACACACAGTGTTGGGCTTCAAGCATCCCATGAAATCTTGGTAGGAAAGCAGGGGTGGAGGTAGCTGGACATCAGGTACAGTAGTAGCCACAGACATTGCCAACTATTTCCAGATATTTCATGAAATTTCTGAAGAGTTTCTCTCTGCTGCCCCTACTGTGGAAATGCAGAAACAGGAGAAATTTCTGGAAATATCACAGAAATTTTGGGAAATAGCTGGCTGTGTCTGTGGCTGCTACTGTAGGGTCTGTGTTGACAGTATATGCAGGGAAAAAGCTTGAGGAATGGTCAAGGGTGTGGCAGCTAAGATTCATTGCAAAGAAGTGCAAAATCATGCACTTGGGGTACAGAAATGCAGAGGAGGAGTACCTGATTGGGGGGGGGAGTACTGACAGCCACCAAACAAGAAAGGGCCCTGGGAGTAATCACATCTGATGATCTAAAGGTTACCAATCAATGTACAAAGGCTGTGAGGAAAGCCAGTGGAATGCTGGGGTGCATAGGGAGAGGTATCTCTGGCAGAAGGAAGGAGGTGGTGATGCCACTGTATAGAACATCAGTGAGACATAATCTAGAGCACTGTGTTCAGTTCTGGAGGCCGCATCTCCAGAAGGACATAGAGTAGAAGTGGATCAGAGAAGGGCAACAAAAATGATGCAGGGGCTGCACCAAAAATCACATGAGGGGAGACTGGAGGAGCTCAATATGCATTCCCTGGAGGAGAGGAGGAGAGAGAGAGAGAGAGGATATGATAGAGACTTTCAAATATCTCAAGGGTGTAAATAAGGTATATGACAGTATCATCTTTCAAAAAAAAAGATGTGCAAGAACAAGGGCCATGATGTGAAAATAGAGGGGGGGCAGACTTAGGGGTAACGTGAGAAAGTATTTTTTCATGGAAAGGGTAGTGGATCCATGGAACAGCCTCCTGGCAGAGGTTGTAGGGGCAAAAATGGTAGGGGAATTCAAAAATGCATGGGACAGACATAAAGGAACTCTAGTGATAGGAAAGATAAGGTAAGCTGCAGATCATTTAGGATCTGCAGTATATGAAACAGGTAGGGAAAATGGGCAGACTAGGTGGGCCAAGGGGACTGGGGTCCTTATTTGCCATCAAATTCTATGTTTCTAAAATGGGCAGACTAGGTGAGCCAAGCAGTCCTTATCTGCGACAAATTCTATGTTTCTATGTCTCGATGTTCTATGTTAGATACTGTACCTGCTCTTCCAATGTTACATGCCATGATTCTGTGAGTCATGGAAAGACAGGCAGGTTGTAGCCTACTTTACTTGTAGTGGATACTTATAAAATAGTCTTATAAAGTCAGATTTACTGATTTCTGCAATCACTGCTATCTCAGAAGGGGTATCTGTAGTTGGTCTTCAAAAAGGTTGCCTAATGTCTGGAAGTAGCATTCATCATCTATCATCAGCACTACATAGCTGATGCTGAACTGCTAGACAGGAAAACTACTTGCATATTTACATTGGAGGCAGCAGTTCTGCTGGATGTTATAAATTTTCCAGAACCCCAGGCTATAGTAAGCAATTTTGTTTATACATCAGCACAGATCACTCTAGGTAAGTCCACTGCAAAAGGTTATTGCAGTCTTACATTAGGTAATATTCAATTACTCCATACATCGAAATGTACCCAACAAGTGCTAAATCACACTAATAGAGTGGACCTGCAGTCTGTGCTAGTATGTAGTTAGTTTGTATAATAGCGATACAATATATACAGTGTAATAATGGTTAACTTCTTAAATTATACATCAAACAACATCTGATTAAATTTAATCCAACAAGAATTTAAAAAAGAAGTTTTCTTAGGGTACCTTAAAGCAGCAAACAGTTCATGTTATGGAGAAATTTGGTGACTATACTGTTTTATTCCATTTTAGATCACCTGTTATCTTCTGCCTTGTAAAATGCTCTTCCCCATATGTAGTCTAATTTAGCACTTTTTTTGTATTTGAAATAATTAATGGTAGCACTATTAAATATGTCTGCTTCAATGTTTTCACCAATATTATCAGTTGTATTTAAAACCCCATAGTTTAACTTCACTTTTGTGAGACTTAAATAGAAACAAAGAAACATGGAAGTTGATGGCAGAAAGAGACTGCTAGGTCCATCTAGTCTGCCAATTTGTTTTAGACCTATTTTGGCACTCTAGTTGCCCTTTGTAGTCAGGGCTCCCTTGTGTCTATCCCATGCATTCTTGAATCCCCTTACAGTGTTGACCCCCACAACCTCTTGGGGTAGGCTATTCCAGGTGTCCGCCACTCTTTCTGTGAAGAAAAACTTCCTGTTGTTGGTAGAGAACCTCCCTCCTTGCAGCCTGAGGTCATATCCCTGGTCCTGGAACCCTTCTTGAAGTGAAAACGTCCCTGTGCCTGTACCTTGTTAATGCCTTTTATATACTTTAATGTTTCAATCATGTCCGCTCTCTCTCTTCTCTGCTCCAGGGTTTACATATTCAGTCCCCTAAGTCTTTCCTCATAGGACATGTACTGCAGACCCTGAATAATTTTTATTGCCTTCCTCTGTACTGTTTCCACCCGGTCAATGTCCTTCCTGAGGTGAAGCCTCCAGAATTGGACTCCATATTCCGGGTGAGATCTGACCAGCGATCTATACTATTGTAGTACAACCTCTCTCCTCCTGCTCATGATTCCCCTTCCAATGTAGTCCAACATTCTGTTGGGCTTCAATGTTTCCTTCTCACACTGCTTACTAACCTTCAAGTCATCTGAGATTATGATTCCCAGATCTTGTACCTGAGTTTGAGGCCGCCCATCTTTCACCTCCTAGGTAACACTCCTTTCTTGGATTTTTCTTTCCTATGTGTATGACCGTGCACTTTTTGGCATTAAATCTCAACTGCAACACTCCAGACCGTTCTAGTTTCTTGAGGTCAGCTCCATCTTGCTCACTCCTTCTGAGGTGTCCACCCTGTTACATATCTTGGTATTGTCTGCAAACAGACACACGTTCCCTTCCAGTCCATCAGCGATGTCTGCTATAAAAACATTGAAGAGCAGAGGCCCCAGCACTGAGCCCTGAGGCACCTGCTGGTCACCCTACCTTCCGTCGATTGCATTCCATTAACCTGTACCCTCTGGAATCTGCCTTATAACCAGTTTTGTACCCATCTGACTACTTCTGGACCAGCCCCTGTGTGGTCAAGCTTCTTTACCAGCCTTCTGTGTGGAACCGAGCCGAAGGCCTTACTAAAGTCTAGGTAGACCACATCTACTGCCCCTCTGTCATCCACTATTTTTGTAGCATAGTCAAAAGATGAAATTACATGCACTAGACCCTGCTCCCTGACCTTATGGGAGGTGAGAAACATTAGGACACTAACTCCTGGCCATAAAAACCAAGCTGTTTGGCCACCATGATGGCCCAGTGGCAGTGCATTCTGCTGCTGTGCAGATGACTGGGGTTTGGAAGTGAGCCCAGGAAGTCCCGTTTGGGGGGGGCAGACTAAGGCCAAGACAGGTGCCACTTGGCATTGCTTCTCAGCTGGCAAAGGTTGGTGGCAGATTCTACCACCACAGTGACCCCTGCGACTTGGCCAGGGAGCTTACTCCTGCCACGGAGAAAGCTGTGGCTGTGCAAGGCTAACAGTGGCACTGCCCCCCCCCCACCAAGGGAGTCAGGAGGGAAAAGGCTATAACCCTGTGAACAGGGTATACCCCTGAGACAAGCTACTATCCAAAGAGAAAATTAAAGAAATAATAAAAATAACTAAAAGTTAGGTTTTACATGGTGAACATAAAATGAAAAGTGGTACCATATAAATTGATTTGGAAGCAATATTGAGCAGCATGCATTAAAATCTAAGTCTGCAGAGGCGTACGTAACGAAGTTTATTGTTTTTATAACATAACTTGCTCTTTTAAAGTGATTTTATGATTTCCAGCAAATAATTCACAATTGGCATCAGCAGGACTCAGTTACACAAAATTCCCCAAATCTGAATTTCTAGACATTCTATTTGTTATTACTGAATACATTTCGCATTAAAACAGGCACTAAGTTTTTTTTTTTTAGGCTTCATCTGTTCTTGCTGCTTTTCCTGCCTTGAAGTCACAACTGTCTATTTTGGGCATCAGAATAATTCCCATGGTAATACAGTATGTTGTGATGTAACATCAGGGGATTATGACTTAAAGGCAGGAAAGGCACAGGAACAGAAAAAGTCTAAGGGGAGTCAAAGAGCTTGATTTCCTACAAATGAATTTTGTAACACAGAATGAATTGTCCTAAAGTTCAAAATGTTTGGACTGTTATGAGATTTGAGCCCTGATTGTGCCAGTTCTTAGTATCTTGCAGCAAACTGCAAAATCACTTTAAAGTCATAACTGCTGTGCTATACCTAAATGGACTCTCCAGGCATATTTCTGAACAAGTCTTTTGCTGTACTGCATTACAGTATATCCCAGATCAAGAGGGAAGCCAGACATTTCCATTTTGTACACATCCTCTCCAACTGCTGCCTTTCCCCATTATGAAACAAATCAGATTGTTGACTGATTACTCATTTTATCTCTAAGCAGCTTGTACACATATCTGTGTCCTAAACAATAGAAGTTTAAACAGATACAGACAGTACTCAGTGGCCTGCACTAATTGAAAAACTCTGGATTAGAATGACTGTGTCTTGCTCATAGCTCAAGTCTTTGTACTGGTTATTACATGTCTGTAAGTCAATGACTATATGTTTGTAACTAAAAATGATGACTGTTGCACACGCTGACGTGGAACCTTTGTAAAAGAGCCTTGGCTCAAAGGTATTGTAATCCTAGATTGAAATAAATAAACAAAAAGGCATGTGTTTTTGGACAGGTAGTCAAAAAACACTACGCACAAATGCCTATGCCCTTGTCCCATATCGATTTATAACACGTGGGTAGACAGTATCTGAGTCTACCAGAAAATAACCCCCACCCCCACACACTATAGTGTCTTTTGACTTGGATAAGGACAATCTGGGTATTTTATGTGTTTCTGTTTGCTATAACTGTATCATTTAACCTCTTGCCCAGCTAAGCAGATTTCAGCAAATAGCCATTTTCTGAACCTGAATAGGGGAACACGGTTTAAACAGGGTGGATGACTGACATGATGGTTACTATCTGACTGAGACAGCAGGTCTCCAGATACAAGTTTGCAATGCGTAAGAGTGAATTTGTTTTTATTTTTATTTTATTCTCTGTTAAGTGGGTAAGACCCACTAGGCAAGATGTCTGTTGTCAGGGGTGAGCCGGAAGCACTATGGAGGTTAAGTGACTTTCTCAAAATCACACTGTATGCAAGTGGAGGTTGCAGGAATCAAACCCAGGCCTGCTGGATGTATCAAGCTCAATCACAGCTCATTACTCTAACCCCTAGGCTATACTGCCAGATCCATTTAGAACTTAGAAGGGGACAGTGGCACTATCCAATAGATATTGAGTGGAGAGTATATGCCACTGTCTACTCATTTCTTCTCTTCATTATGCAAATATGATTATAAAGATGTTTCCCATTATAACTGAGAATACTATGGCATAACAGGGTGCCCAACTGTGTAGATATATTGAGTGGTGGTGGTGGTGGCAGTGGTGGCATTGATGGGGGACCATCATTCCTATATACACTACATCCTTGCATAATTGACATTTAAGTTAGGTATGGAACACTTATACCAAAACAGTGGTAGTGGTGCAGTAATAGATAATGGTAGATGTCAATTTTGGATCATCATTTTTATTAAATGGTTAGTAGTACACAAATATTCAGTAGTGGCCAGCCACGCTAGCATATGACATGGGCATACTGCATCTCACAGTAGAAGTCACTAGTGTGCTGTTGGTGATGGCATGGTCTACCACAATAACAATGCCTATAGAAACATTAAGATAAGCACAACTGTACCAAATCACATGGAATCCAGGAAGCTTAAAAACATGTCTGCACTACTGCCAGGGAATATGAAAGTAACTATCTTACCAAACCTTCAAGCGTGGTTCATTTTTATTTGCACCCTGTGACAGCACTCTTGATATCAAAATAGACAGGCAATGTTTTAGACAATGCATTACTTATTTCACTGCCTTTTAAAATGCATTTGACTTCTCCCACCTAATCACACAATTGTTGTGTTTGTAACATCACAGTTTGTTGTCAAGGCAAGCACTGCAATGTTATAAACAACGGCAATGTGAGGACAGTTGGGGACAGTCAGATGCTATATACACATCCTGCAAAGACAGGCTAGCAAGATGCATTATAAACCATGGAAAAGAATACTTAAAATCTTTTTAAATGTATTCTCTAATCAACTGTATCAGCTGAAACTTCATTTATGAAAGTACCTTATATATTGAAGTGCACAGATCACCTATAAACAGCAATACAGTTCAACACTTACTGTATTGTCTCAGCATACCAATCAGGTTTGTTCAGCAGTCAATATTCTATGGTGTATAACCATGGAAACAGCATGTATGTATTGTTACATATTTCATACTTAAAAGCTGATAGGAAATATTTTTCTGCTGCTGAATGCACTCAACTTTTTCTTCTCTTGTCAGCTACATATTTGGATATGTTTTGACCTTTATTATAAATAAATGATGTGGTTTTTCTGTGCCCTGAAATTTACACTGTTCTGTGCTCAGCAGCTACTGTTCTCTCTTTTCATACTGTATATTTGAAAACATCCCATGACATCAGTAATACCATTCCATGCTAATCAACTGAATGGCCTGGAAAAGAATAACTGATATCATAGAATATTCATGGACTACAGAAATAATGAGAGAGACAGAAAGATAAAGCAGTATCTGCTTTGGGGGGGGGAGGGGAGAGAGAGAGCGAGAGATTAAGATTCAGTGTAGTTTTACAGAAAATGAAAAATGTGCTAAGTAATTTGACAATCAAATAGTAAAACATATCAGAATATTGAATATAGGGAAAATAGGATGGAATCTTAAGGAATAAAAACTGTTTCCTTTCACTTTTATAACACTTGTTATATAGAGAATAATATACTGGATGTTTTACATTTTGATTTGTTTTACACACATAAGGTGTGTAATACCACAAAAAACACAAATGTGAAACACGAGTGGCTTATGATGATATTACCCACTGAGGGTGTGTAAAAAAATGAATAATGTACAACACCTCATAGTTTATTTTATATAATTACTGGTTTACATGTATTTGCAATAAACAACAACTTACTAGCACAACACTACTGTTTATGGTCTGACTGACACCTGCACTGTAATAACTGGTCAGTTGTTACTGATGGAACATGGTTATTACGGCACCAGAAAGTGGTGTCAGTTCAGTCAATAAATAGCATCAGCAATAATTATAGTTCAATAAAAAATTCTTCCAAGTTCTCAGGCAAATCATTGTATATTCAGATCCTTGTCAAACCATTTCAGTATGGTGTTCTGAGGTAGCCACCTTCATATACTGTACTTAGCATTGCTAGTATAGAATCTGATCCTAGTTTTAGTTTTACATGATGAATTGTCTGATATGGCTAATATTTGCTACTGTAAAATTATTTAGCAGTTATGTCCCTGCAAACCATTTTAATTAAAGCTATATACCACTGCAATTAAAGTTACAGTATATACCATGGCAACTAAAGCTATAACCCATAGCAGTTAAAGCTACTGTATATTGCGCTTGTAACCCCCTTGTTACTCGGGGTTACTAGAATCCCAGTAAGACCTAGTGGTAGGCAGGGAAGGCAGCTTGTGAAACTCCAGTTAAATGGGGTTCACACTGTCTCACTCTGTTCTCAGTCTCAGCTGGGACTGAGGGATGACATCACCAATAGAACTATCGCAGCTACATGAGCCACAATGGAATCTGCAGCAAGGGAGTTGGAATGGAACGTTGGGAGTTTTGAACAGATTCAGTGTGGAGCTGGTGTTGGGAGCTTGCTGAGTAAGCAGCACAGCAGCTCAGTGTAGGCTCTAGGAGCCTTAGCCCTGACAGAGGGCTACTTTTAAGGTAAAAAGAATGTGTGTCTCCACCAAAAGAAAGAGACACAGAAGATAATTGAAGTGGTGGAAACCACTGTTTTCAGGTCTCAGTGCCCCATCCCCCCAGGGATGGGAGCAGAAAAAGGTTCCCTGCAGATTTCTGGGGCAATCCCCTAGTTCTGCTTGTAAAGGAGAAGCTGCCTGTTTGTTCCAGAGTTTATTTGGGAGAACAAGAAGACTTGTGAGTCGCCTGTGGGGTACCTGCAACTGGAGGGTGAATGTTTGCCCTTCCTGAAAGGGCCTATGTTTTCTCACTCTGGGACTTGTGTGACAATGTGGGGATTGAACTACTAAAATAGTGGGAGGCCTAGAATAATAGGCTAAGCAGCAAAGTAAAAGTAGGTTCAAGTCCAGAGCTTATTGGGATGAAAATGATATGTAGAGGAGATGTGACAGACATCTACCCAGGAATCTACATTTGCAAGTTTTCAGTAAAGGAATTGTTTAGTTTCCAGAGAAATGGCCAGGTGTGGGCTGTGGGAGCTGGAGGTGGGAGACCCCCCATCTTTAGTGACCAGGTCCACCTCTACGGATTTGTTCTGTGGATTTCTACTTTACCTCAGGCACTTGGCCAGTGATGAGGGAAGTACCCAGATGTGGGATTGTAAGGAAAATTCTCTCTAGGAGTTGAAGGCTCTAGTCTGGTTTGGGGAGCCACAACAGGATAATTGGTTCATTCCCAAAATGGACCGCGGATCAAGTGGTCGCCGGGGGAGCTGGGCCAGTGGGGAAAACCCAAGTAGTGTACAAGTTGGGCTGTGTACCCAAAGCTGCATGCAAGTCTGGGCTGTGTGCCTGGTGGGTTTAGAGCCTGAGGGCTGGAAATAGTGATAAAGTGTTCTGTAGTCTTTAATCCGCATTACCAGGAATGTAGCCCCATGGGGGGTCCATCTATGCTTTGTTTGTTCAGCTTGGATGTAAATAAAAGCCACACTGAAGAATCCCATTCCTGGTTCTGGACATTACAGTTATTGCTTCCTGTGTTTGGATTTACTTGGGTGCCCCTGTTCAGAGTAGCCAAACCTAGGTCCCCTGTGCCGAGTAACATCATCCTCCCCGACCCAGTCCCTACCAGGTACTGCTGTCAGCTTCAACAGCATGCCGCCTGTCATTTTGCTAGAAAGGCAGGGGTAAGGGGTTACACACTGAAAGAGTACATCCATTGAACAACATTAACATGACCAAAGCAAGCAAATTAGTTACCAGTTTAGCCAATCAACAATAATTTCCACTTAATTTACTCCTAATTAACATAAATTAACCCAATATAGTCTCCATAGAAAAACCTACAACAGCTGCAATCCAAACACAACAACAAAAGTAAGAACAACACAAAGAACTTACAAAACAAACCCCACAAAATGACATAACATTGGAAGCATTATGTGAGGATATTGACTGGGGAGACAAGTGCTGAGAACATAAACAGATCCATGTGTAGGAACTGAATGTACCACTTACAAGGACCAGCAGCAGGTCAAGCATCCCAGCACTTCATCCTATTCATGTGTAGAACTGTTCAGAAAGCAAGAACTAATGGAAAAGAAAACTTGTACAAGCAAAAAAAAAAAAAAAATCCACCTTTCACCAAGAACACCGCCTACTAACATGCCAGTTGCTGGCATTCTTCAGGACGCTAACACAATGTAAAAGCTGCTGTCTGATGGGCTCAGTGGTCCACTGTGATGTCCACAACCTTAAGACAGTGATTGTGGCATATACAACTTGCAAGATAGCATGTTATTGAGTTACTTGGGTGTAAAAATAACATGTATATCTTACACAGTTTATTTTTACACGTTTTTTCATCCTATATATAATGCATGGATGAGACTTTTTTCCCCATAGAAGTGGTAAGCAGTTATTTCTCTGTATACCACAACAATTAAAGCCATATATTACTGCAGTTGAAGTCATATACCATGGGAACAAAATGACCATACCAGTAACTACAATTATTACAAATGAGTACAATTAACAGCCAAAATGAAAGTTTACAAATCAAACAATTAACTCCTACAACTTCAAATGCTACCTGATACAAGTCTAAATGCACCAGCAAATCCTGTAACAAAAAACCATGACTAGACTTTGAACAACCCTCCCCAAACTAAAGCAAAAAAATATGAACTACAGCAAACAGTAACCTAAAAATTATTTCCTGTCTCTCAACAGACAGCCATGTCCCTCAGTGCTCTAGCCAGGCCCTCCGTACTGCTGCTGCTGACTCCCCTGTGCTCCATAGATGCTGAACATCACTGCTCCCAACCCCAGATGGAATGTCAGACCCCACAGCAAATGCCACACCAGAGAACCTCTTAAATGTTGACTCCACACCACAGACCCTCCTGATTGCTGACCACAGACGCCATGCCGCTCATGACCACATACTGCACACTGCTCCCAATAACCATGCTGACTGCTGACACTAAAGGATGGACTCGTGCTGCCATGCCTCCTTTTATAGGAGGATCACAACAGACACATTTTTGTAATCTCCAGCAAACTAACCTCGGGGACCCTAAACAATTCTGGGCATCCATTGGCTCGCTAGTAAACCCCGCCCCTACAGTAAGCCTGTTCCACAGTTGCACACTAATGCTGGCCTCATTACCAATACCCAAGAAGTGGCCAAGGCCCTCAATGACAAATTCTCTGACCTCACTATGTACCTGAGCAAACTCCCAAACGATCTGCAAAAAAACCCTCTCGCCCTGCATGCCCCCATGACATCACCTGCTGGGCCTACCTCTCAACTTCCACCTTCCCCCTTTTTCTTCAAAGTACTCTCATACGGTGACATAGCTAAACTTCTAAAGAGCCTCCCAAACCATGGCTCCCCTGGAGCAGACGGATTATCCCCTGTCTTCCTTAGACTTATCTCCACTGCCATCATCTCCCCCTAATGTTCATTTTCAACCTCACTCTGACCACTTCCTCCATGCTCGATACATTGAAAACCATGAAGGTCATTCCCATTCATAAAGCTGGGGACCCACAATCCACAGACAACTATCGCTCAATCTCCATCCTTCCTCACCTAAGCAAGCTACTGAAAAAAGCCGTCCACCACCAACTTGCTGACTACATAGGTAAATATGAGCTACTACGTAGCCAACAACATGGATTCTGCAAGAATCACTCCACCACCACTGCCCTTGCACTCCTAACTGACACATCCTCACAAACATGGACCATGGAAATGCAACTGGCACAGTCTTCTTTGACCTTTCCAAAGTCTTTGACCTGGTAAATCACTCTCTCCTCCTCTCCAAATTGCATCACCTTGGCTGCTCTCCAGAGGTCACCACCTGGTTCAGAAGCTACCTTACAGGGCGCTCCCAGTTTGTGTGCGTTGGCCAGGCCCGCTCGCCCACAATGTCTGTCTCTACTGGGGTCCCCCAAGGCTCTATCCTGGGACCCCTCCTTTTCTCCTCATTCATTAACTCCCTTCCAGCAGATAGTCTCAACTGTCACTCAGTCCTTTACGCCGATGAACTCGTGCTCTTCTCCAGCGGAAAGGCTCCTACCCTCATCTCTGTAGCCCTCTCACAAAACTACTCTACAGCCCACAACTGGTTCTCTGACAGCCTCTTTCTGGTCAATGCCAAAAAAAACAAAAACAATGTTGTTCAGATCTAAGCTCTTCCTAATGAAATGCAAATCTAACTCACCCCTAATCATCACGTCCACTGATGGTCATGCCCTAGAGGACGTCAGACATTTCCAATATCTAGGAGTTATGCTTGACCCCTCCCTTTCCTTTACAAAGCACATAAACTCCCTGGTCCTAAGATTTCACCAAAAACAAGGGGCTGCCTACAGATACTGGTAATACCTCACCCCTGAGGCCTGCCATGCCGTCATCCAAGGAAACCTGCTACCTATCCTGGACTATTGCTCTCCCATCTACTCCAGGACCTGCACATCCACCATGGCAAAACTATCAGTAGCATACAATAGTGCCTGACACTTCTCCCTGTTGGCCTCTTTCTCAACACACCACTGTACACTCTACACTACACTGGGGTGGCTCCCACTACAAGCCTGCTTTTACCTTACACTGTACAGTATTATTGATTCTGCCATCCATATTGGCCAGAAATCCCCTCTTGCTCCCCTTCTCACCATCCAAACCTCATACTGCTGCCTATGCTCCTCCAGTATTCCCTCCCTGAAAATCCCCAGGGTAGCCATGAACATGGACGCTAGAGCCCTGTCTGTAGCAGCCCCCACACTATGGAACAAGCTGCCCACTGAACTGTGCACCATAAACAATCCCCACCAGTTCAAGACTCACCTCAAAGAGTGGCTCCTGTTGGCATCCACCTGCCACTGCTTTAAGGACTAGCTCCCCCTGTAGGTTTCAGGGGTGGGCCAAATAGGTTCTCTTATTTACTGAAACAGTACCACCATGAGCCTTACTTTGCTTTGTTATTTGTTGTCCCTCAACTACTGCCACCATGTACTGCCAAATGTAACAACTGTAACCTTTCGCTATGTATTACCTGCTCTTATTATGTTCTTGTTATTCTGATGTTTCTATGCAGTGCCGCCTTACGTGGCCCGGGTCATGCCTGAAAATGGTCCCTGGGACCAGTGCACCTACCCGGTTAACAAAGTCATAAATAAATAAAATAAATAAAATAAATAAAAAAACTACACTACAGAAACATAATGGAGCAAACAAATGCACAGTATGAAAATGTGACTACATTATGGAAAAACAGTGAGACAAAAACAAGCCACAAAGTGAAACCCCTAAATGATCATAAATGTAATCCAAATTTATGGGCACAATCATCATATAATACATAACATAACTGATGGATTTATTTATTTATTTATTTGGTAATTCAGATACAACCTTTGAAGATACACTCTTTTACAAAGGTTCCACATCAGGACAGGACGTCCACGACAGGATAAGTATGCTGTAGGGGAAATATACCACCTTGAGGGCCTAATGATATTGTAATACTTGCCTGCGCTATTACCTCATTAGGCCCCCTTGATGGTATAGTTCCCTATACACCACACTTATCTACCATTTAATATTTGTCTGCCTGTCTGTCTACAGTATTTATCCAGCTGTCTAGCTGTCTGTCTGTCTGTCTATCTCTCTCTCTCTCTATCTATCTATCTATCTGTCTGTCTATCTAGCCATCCATCTAGCTATCTATCTATTCAGAAGCAAAACACTGATCATACTTACACAGGAATGCACATTTAGAACCAAGCTGTATGCAACATTTTCCTTGCTAGGCTTGTAAATAAAAATAGGTTATACTGTACTTTAGTTACATTTGCCAAAATTAGACAATTTGCATTGCAATTCTAAGCTCAGATGGATTACCGAAGCTATCGTACTGTATTTAGCATATTGTTTGAAAAAAGAATATTAATGTAGTTTATGACTTGGGACCTTGGCCCCATAGTAAGTGTCCTTACAGTAAAGAATCAGTTACGGTGTCCTGTATCTTGTTAGTAATCAGATTCTCTATTGGCTTTTGTGCAGTGATTTACATTAATGTATTTGGAAAATTTAATTGGTTGCATTGATATTCTGCCTTCAGCTTTATGCTGTACAACTGTGTGACAATACCTTACAAACTGCTAATAAAACTAACTAAGAGCAGCTAATGTTATTGCCAGGCACTTAATATGAGAATGCCAAGAATTAACTGTTTTTGTTGCCTGTATGTGACCAGCAATTTTTTTGTCTGGAAAAGGGAATCTGCATTTATGAATAATTTAAATCCCAGTTCCACTGCAAGTCTATAATCACGTGCCCCGCAGAGAATGAAGTACATTCTGCTGTGAGTATTGTGCAAGAGATTAGTTGCTCCTTGGTGGCAATGCTGCTATTGCAGTGTGAATTGTACGTTTAATTTGCCTTCCCATCTGACAGAGCACCTAATTGCACTTTACCAAATCTATTTTAAATTATACATTTAAAGCCTTAATTGAGGGATATTTAAATAAATAGGTAATGATTAATTAAATTAATTGTTATAATTCATATTATAACATTATTTTAAAGCAGCTTTTCCTTTTGTGTAGTAGACTGCATCAGAACAGACTTCTTAGTCTAATAATCCAGTGTTTCAGCCAGTCCAGACTAATAGCAATACAGTAAAGGTGCTTATAAAATCTTTTGATGTACAATGCTATGTGCACTGTGGATCACTCACAGTGATATAAACATCAGTACAAGAGTAGTTTTTTTTCGTTGTTTAATATTCAGCTCTTAATATTACTGTTTAATTTCTGAGAATACTGGAGCTGAAAACTGTTCGGGTATTTTTCTTTTGCAGTGGTATTGGAATGTTTATAGTTGGTATTGCAAAAGGACCATTACGTATTGACAGTATTCCCAAACAGACAACAAGGATTTGGTTTAAAATCTGATAATGTTCTTCAAAATAGAACTGTCCAACTTAAAGCATAGCACTCTCAGTAAATTGAAAGTAACGTATTCTCGGTTTCTTTACACTGGAACTGATTCCAGAAAGATTTACAGTTGGAATTACAGCCTTACCATGGCAATCAAGAACACATTAGTCACCATACTGACAAAGGATAAGTTTATACATATTACTGCAAGGATCTTACTGTATAATGGCTTTATACTGAACACAGACTGAGACCCTAATAAAATGACTCCAGATTTCCTTCCATATTCTACCACTGTATAATTCTTGTAAATAATGTACTGCAACAGAAACCAAGTTAGTTTATTACACAGAAGGAGCAAGCTTATAAGGTACTGTGGTAAAATGTGGTAGTAATGCCACACTTGTGTAGTACTTGTTTTGGGTTTTGGAGAATAGCTTCTTTTAGCCATACTATTTAAATGTGATAGGATTCTCTTTTTAAAACCTTTAAACGTTGTCGTGCATCTTCCATTCAATAATAGTCACTGTTCTGTCATGTGCTTGGTGTTTCTGGATTCAGAAAATTAACACTTTTTATGTTTCCTTGTGCATGCATGCACAGCAAAAATGTTGTTACAATGAACCACATTTCAGAGATGTGTTGCTGTCGGGTCCAATGAAGCATGGGCTTGAAAGTGACAGACCAATGATAAGCCAAGCTGATGGTGACGGTGTTTTCTGCTTGCTAGCGAAACTTCACCTACTCCAAAATAGTGAGCTGCTCCTTTTGTCATCCAGCAAGCACAGAACATCCCTCCCTCACCACAGTGTATGGCCGAACCCAGTAGTCTGTGTCAAAGTGCCTTCTCTCTTCCAAGCCCTCAAAGATGCCAAGACACTTTTTGGTCAAAAAGAGCAAGAAGCCAACTCCACATCCCCCCCCACCCCACCGCAGCCTGTGGCCAAACCCACTAGCCTGTGTCAAAGGCTTTCTGGTGAAATGGAGCAAGAAGTCTACTCCACATACCCCTACCACAGCTTACAGCTGGATCCGGTAATTTGTGTTGAAGTGCCTTCTCACTTTTAAGCCTCCAAAGATGCCAAGAGACTTTCTGGTGAAAAGCAGCATGAAGTTGACTCTTGTCTTATGCTGCACCTGCTGCGAAGAGGGTGACCATGAGGAGCTGCTGCACAGCAGCAGCAGGGGCCAGTGGTGGGTAGCCTGTCACTACCACCTGCTGTTTCTACCTTGCTTAACCTTGAGCACCACAGCATCACCTTCCTCAGCTTGGGCACACTAGTGGTGGCAGTGACACAGTGGGATACAGTGGCAACCAGGGGGTGTGCAGTTTGGCAACCCAGAGACAGTATGCCATCCCCTCTACAGCCCCACCCAACCAGTGAACTGAGAGCAACACCGCAATATATTTTTCAAGAGGAACTTCAACCTGGGCTGTCCCATCTCAGCTGAGGCATTCCTGACATGGGCAGTGCTGAGTACTACAGATCAACTGCACTCCTCCCAGATCTTTCCATGCAAATACAGCACAGCAACTTTCTACGGCTCACCGACACTCACCTGGCACATCAACAAATGCCACCTCTCAGAAAATTGGTAAGTCATCCTCATCCACATGCCTGATTTCTGGTGAAAAGGAACAAGAAGCCAACTCCACCCCCCCCCACTCCCTGCTGCAACTTACAGCCAAACCTAGTAGCCTGTGTCAAAGGCTTTCTGATAAAAAGTAGCAAGATGTCGACGCCACATCCCCCTTGTCACAGCTTACAGCCAAATACAATAGTCCCTGTCAAAGTGCCTTCTTTCTACTAAGCCCCCCAAAGATATTAAGAGGCTTTCTGGTGAAAAGTCCTTCCCAACGTGGGCAGTACTGAGTACCACCAATCAACTGCACTCCTCCTAGATCTTTCCGTGCAAGTAGTGCCTAGCCACTTTTTACAGCTCATCAAGAGTCACGCAGAAAATCGATAAATGCCACCCCTCGGGAAACAAGTACGTCATCCTAATCCAAATGCCTGTTTTCTAGTGAAAAGGAGCAAGAAGTTGACTCCATATCCCACTGCTGTGGCTTACAGCTGAATCCACTAGTCTGCTTTGAAGTGCTTTCTCTCTTCTAAGCCCCAAAAGATACTAAGGGATTTTCTGGTGAAAATGAGCAAGAAGTTGACTTCCATCTTGTACTGCATCTGCTTTGAAGAGGGTGACCATGAAGTGGCCTGTGGTGGGTAGTTTGGCACAGCTACCTGCCATTTCCTCCTCAGTGAGCCCTGAGCACTGCAATGTTGCCTCCCACAGTTTGTGCTCACTAGCAGCAGTGACACAGTGGGATGCAGCAGTAACCCAGAGGCAGTGTGCCACTCCCTCTCCAGCCTTGTCTGGCTGGTGAGCAGAGAGCAACACAACAACATTCTCTGAGAGCAGCTTAAACCTAGACTCTCCCATCTTGGCCAAATCATTCCCAACACAGGCAGTGCTGAGTAGCATTACTGATCAGCTGCACTCCTCCCCAATCTTTCTGTGCAAGTACTGCCCAGCCACATTCTACAGCTCACCAGCACTCATCCAGTACATCAATAAGTTTCACCCCTTGAAAAACTGGTAAGGCGTCCTCATCCAGATGCCTGTCTGCCCTGACTGCTAGTAACAGCAAGTAAAAGAGAGCAAAAGTGCCTGTTGTGGCCCAGAGAGACCCATGTGGCTGAATTAATAAATGGTCTGCTCATCTTATCTCTGTTGCTTGACAGTGTGGCATCTAAATGCCCAATAGTACACCCTGCAGTGATCACATTATGTTGTCCTATTTATGTACTGTCGAAACATTCAAGGTGCTGCAAGCTGCCATTCTGTCTAATCAGAGATACTGCTGGAGACAGCAGCCACATATTTTCCCTGGACTGGCTTGCCTGACATCTCAAATGTTGTCAGAATGAACTCCTGTTCTCCTTGAAACTAACCAAGCAGCAATGATCTGTGAGGATGTCTATTCTGGGTATTCTCGCTCTCTCGCTCTCTCTTTGAACCAACCAAGTGACAATGTTCCAAGAGGATGCCAATTTTAGGGGCGGTTTTAAGGTTTGTGGAAACAGTCTCTGTCCTACAGGTCCTTTGTATTGTTGTTAGGGTGAACCTTGAGGAATAATGTTTTTTTCTCGCAGGCTGTAAGTTAAATTTAATGCAGTATTAGCTGTATTATAGCTTGTTGAGAACTGCTAGAAACTGGCTTTCTTTGTATGTGAACACATGTGAATGGCTAGATAGTATTCCCCTAGGTTAGCCACAAATGCCTTGAATTTTGTGTCCCTTAAAATGCTGAAAAACTGTCTTAACGTTTATAGCTGTGCAAACTTGTTATTGTTTTTGTTTTAGTCTCTAATGAACTCATATCATGATTTCACTATCTACAGTATGTATATGTTGCTTAGATAGGGATAATGCTATGTATTTGGTTTAAATATAAATTATAGATGCTGCATTGTTTTTTTGTCGTGTGTATTATTTTGTGTTTCACTGAGTTTTCTTTTTGTTTAATGGGCCATTTTTTTTTACTTCAGAACAAAGGGTTATGTCCAACATGTAGGGACTAGTGTACCCTTGATCTGGCTAAGCCCTGAATATCATGTCAACACAAACAAGCAAATGTCAATGCTGAATGTTGTCGCGCTGGCATTGGCTTTGGTAGTGCAGTGCGGAAACACATTTTTGGCAGGATATGAAAAATGACATCTGTACTGTTCAAAAGGAGGCATAAAAAAATGGCAGTGGTGAAAATGTGGCATGTAAATATTGCAAATTTGCGAAGTTACAAGGGTGCGTTGGAGATGCGCAATGCACACTTGTAGCACAGTCATTTTATGGAGTTTCGGCACCAAATTTTCAACATAGGCATTTAACACCTCTGCTCATGTACAGTGTCACTGTCATTTCCTCAAACTGTCCCAAAAAGTGATTTTGCCAGTGACTGCGCTATTCTGCGCCAGACGTGTGAAAACACATTTTGGACAGGATATGTAAAATGACAGCTGTACTGTTCATCAAGAGGTGTGGAAAAATGCCAATGGTGAAAATCCAGAGTTAAAATAGTACAAGTGCACAACGTTACAAGCGTGCATGCAAACTGTGCAACGCATGCTCGTAACACAGTCATTTTATGGAGTATCATCACCAGATTTTCAACGTAGGCATTTTAGGACCTCTGCTCATGAACAGTGTCACTGTCATTTTCATAATCTGCCCTGAACACTGATTTCCCACAGCGACAGCAGTATTGTGTGCCAGAAGTGTGGAAACACATTGCGGCCAGGATGTGAAAAATGACAGCTGTACTGTTCACAAGGAGGTGTAGAAAAAATGACAGTGTTGAAAATTTGGCATGAAAATATTGTGAACTTGGCAGTTACGAGCATGTGTAGCAACTGCACAACGCATGCTCATAAAACAGCCATTTTTTGGATTTTTTTCCACCAAATTTACAACACAGGCTTTTTGAGAGCCCACCTCATGAACACTGCCACTGTCCTTGCATTAATCAGTCCCGAAAGGTGATTCCGTGCAGTGACTGAGAAATCACCTTCCGGGACCGATTATCATCATAATAGTGACAGAATTTATGAGGAGGGGTCCCAAAACCCCATGTTGAAAATTTAGTGCAAAAATTCCAAAAAATGCCCTAGATATGCATCAAAGTTGAAAAAACCCTATTTATTCCATTATACAACTTACTGGCATTTCCTCAGTTCGTGGTCGGCTCCGAAGAGTGCAGATGTGTTCCCGGTCCACTGAAGATTGTTGTGCCGAGTTCTGGAGGTAAGTATGTGGTGAGGGGGTGGGAGGCAGGGTGCACAGTGGGTGGGTGCGGTGGTTGGTAGGGAGACTACGAGGGACCGTTTTCTGTTTAGAGGTGGAAAAAAACATCTGACAGTTTTCTTTTACAGGTGGTTTCTTTTGGGTACAGTAGCCAACTGGGGATTGGGCAGCCCCATTGGCACAGAAGAAGGGGGGGCATCATCATCCCGATGGGGATGGGCTCCCACATCGGCACATTAAAGTGGGAAAGGGGGGGATGGATACCGATGGGGAGGGGGCTCCCCCGTTGGCACATACTTGGGCAAGGTAAGCCAACCGGGGGGATTGGGCACCCCTGAAGTCGGCAGTTTAGTGGCCTCTGTGTCACCATGTTTGCAGCTGGCGAAGCACGTAGGAAGGATCCGCTGCATGTGACAAGCTTTGCTTGCATTGCATTGGACCTTTCCTTAGATGTGCTCGCCACGTTAGTATGCGTGGTGTGGCTCCGGCATGCAGGCTAACTGGGGAATGAGGGATGCACCTACTGGTGCATGCCCTGCATTCGCCCAACTGCGACCGCGCCTTCAAATCTGCACTACCCCAAGATGTTGGCTGTGCAAGCATGCCAACATAAAAAGGGGTTGGGGTACAGTCAGAGGGAGGTGAGGAGGTCAAAACAATTTAAAGTGATGCTCCATTAAGACCGCACCAAAAATACAGCCTGTATGCCAAGAAGTTTGTTCTTTTCTCTTCATTTCTCAATAGGACCTAGCCCAGGAGGGGGGTGTAGGAGGGCACTGCCCTCCGTAATTTGTTGTGCCCCTCCTGTAATCATCCAGACCAGAATTTAAATTTAATATACCTGCCCAGTTCTGTGTTGTGCTGAGACTGAGTAAAAATCTTCAGAATTGATCCAAATTTGCACTGACTGCTGGCAGATGCAGTACTATGCTCCTCGAGTAGAGTGCTCACGTCTTGCTTGCTCACTCCCTCGCTGCACTACTCTGGCCATCATGTTGTCATCTGATCCACCAGAGCAGCGCACATATGATCATGGGCAATGGACAGGAGGGAGCGAGTGTGAGCAAGCGTGAGCAGTCGCTTACAGCAAACGGTGGGTCGGGTTGTGGAGAGTGAACGGTGGACATGAGGAGGATGGTAGATCCATTCCAGTCATTGACTGGCATGTGCCACACCAAATCATTGGTCGGTCATGCAGCGTAAGTCATACCCAATTGGCCAGCTGCCATGCAGCGGCAGTGGATTTCAACGGGGGGGGGATGACATGGTGGACATGCTTATGCCCAGGCCATCACCAGTCACAATCTGTCTGCGGACTTCCAGAGAGAGAGAGAGAGAGAGTGAGTGAGTAGAGAACATGTTGTCTGGTGGCTGGTGCACTGAGCACTCGTTTCATCATCAACTCATCAAATTTCTCTCTGTTTAATAATTTTTCTGTGTCGAAATGCATGTCAGTAGTGCCTGCCTACCAACTGCCAAAAGTAAAACGTCACTAAACAGTTTTTCTTCAAGTCGCTCACTCACTTACTACGTCGATGGTTGATCTGATCTGACTGCAGTGCATGGAGTGCATGCATTAGTGATAGACTGAGGCCAAGGTCTTGGTGGCAAGGTGGTGCGTTGCCTCCCCTGAACTTAAGATCCATGGTGGGGGAGAAGGGCAGAAGCGGGGAGTGGGAGGCCACCAGGCCAGGAGGCAGGAGTGGGAGGGAGCCATCTCAGCCATGTGGAGGGCCAGAGCCTAGGTCCAGCGAGGACTGGAGGCAGGCACAGGCAGCAGTTTTATAACTTATTGAAACTGAAGAAGAAACAGTAGTGCCACTGCCTAGATGTTTCTTTAGCCTATGATCATCAAACAAAAGTTACAAAATGACTGTCTATTATATAATTACTTGACAAGAGACAAGTCAATCATCTTTTTTCAAAATGTTCATCTTGTCTAAGTTGTCTCCCTGCCAAACAGTAAAGAAAGAGTAAACAACAGTATATAGAAAATAGAAAAGGTGATTCAGAAGACACAGAGTCGTAGAAGCCAAGGAAAGAAAAGAATAGACAGGCACAGGCTGAGCTGACAGTGTAGGAAGTAGGATGCAACTTGGTGACTGTTCTTATATTTTGTGTTACCTTATACCTTCCCTTACCGAAGGCCCTTAAGGGTATCTGATGATAATTAACAAACCAGTAGTACTACAGTAGTAGTAGTACAAATAGAAGGGAGAATGAACTAGAAGTCCCTGCCGCCAAAACTGAGTGCACACCACAGTATAGTAGTAGTCTAGTAGTCACTCACAAAAAGTGACTCAGACTAAATCAGAATTATCAGATAGAAGCAAAGAAAGAAAGAAATGACAGACTGAGGGGTGTACTGGGTGTAGTAGGAATTGGATGTAACTTGGTGTTTAAACCTTTTGGTGCGCGTGTGCAGCATTCCCTTCCCTTATTCCCTAAGGCCCTTAAGAGCATGATAAGCCAATAAAGCCAGTAGTACTACACTAAATTGGTACAAGCAAAAGGGAGAAGGGAAGGGGTATAAAAACCCTAGCAACACAAATAAGATAAAAGTGTACTGCAACAAATAATTATTCAAAAGCAAAAGACACACTAATAAAGACAAGGAAATAACCGACTCCTGAGGGTGTAATGTAACTTGTTGCTTGTGTTCCTACCTTCCCTAAGGCTAAGGGCAAGATGATATAAGCCAGTAGTAGTACAAATAAAAAGGAAGGAATAATAAAACCCTAACAACAAATAAGAATAACGAAGTGTAGTGTAACAATTATACAAAAAACACACTAAAAAAGAAAGGACTAGATCTCACTATAAAGATAAAGAAGGAAATAAATTAGGGACTACTAGGAGGAACAAGGAGATAGTAAGGGTCAAACTTAAGAGGCTTCTACTTTTTAACTGTGTTAACCATAAGAAAAGGGCAAGTTTCACTACATTGACTAACTGCCTGTTTGCCTAAGGGAAAATAATAAAGAGGAAGAGACCAAAGGGGACTAGGCTTGTGTTAACTTGTTGCCCATATTAGTAAAAGGTGCAACCGTGCAAGTATCTGCCTATTTGCCTGTTGCCTAAGATAAAAAATTAAGTTCTAAAGGTAAAGGAGTAAAGGCATCAGGGGAGAGAGAGAGAGAGAGAGAGAAACAGAGAGAGAGAGAGAGAGAGAGAGAGAGAGAGAGAGAGAGAGAGAGAGAGAGAGAGAGAGAGAGAGAGAGAGAGAAACAGAGAGAGAGAGAGAGACAGAGAGAGAGAGAGAGAGAAACAGAGAGAGAGAAACAGAGAGAGAGAGAGAGAAACAGAGAGAGAGAGAGAGAACAGAGAGAGAGAGAGAGGAGAGAGAGAGAGAGAGAGAGAGAGAGAGAGAGAGAGAGAGAAACAGAGAGAGAGAGAGAAACAGAGAGAGAGAGAGAGAGAGACAGAGAGAGAGACAGAGAGAGAGAGAGAGAAACAGAGAGAGAGAGAGAGACAGAGAGAGAGAGAGAAACAGAGAGAGAGAGAACAGAGAGAGAGAGAGAGAAACAGAGAGAGAGAGAGAGAACAGAGAGAGAGAGACAGAGAGAGAGAGAGAGAGAGAGAGAGAGAGAGAGAGAGAGAGACAGAGAGAGAGAGAGAGAGAGAGAGAGAGAGAGAGAGAGAGAGAGAGAAACAGAGAGAGAGAGAGAGAAACAGAGAGAGAGAGAGGAGACAGAGAGAGAGAGAGAGAGAGAGAGAGAGAGAGAGACAGAGAGAGAGAGAGAGAGAGAGAGAGAGAGAGAGAGAGAGAGACAGAGAGAGAGAGAAACAGAGAGCGAGAGAGAGAGAGAAACAGAGAGAGAGAGAGAGAGAGAGAGAGAGAGAGAGAGAGAGAGAGAGAGAGAGGCTAGGCTGAGGGGACAGTCACGGACAACTTAGAAAATTCCAGGAACACCACTGTACTGCTACTAATAGAAAAGCAGAAAACAGTAAAGAGATAGAGAGGGAGGCCAACGTATAAGGGGACTGGGAGGAGAAAGAGGGTAGAGAGGGAAGATTAGTTCTGATAAGGACAGGCTAGGCTAGACTGGTACTCTCTCTCTCTCTCTCTCTCTCTCTCTCTGACTGCTGGTACATGAAGTGATTAGTATAGTCTCAAACAAGGTATTAATTTGCTACCAGTACCTAATTAGTACCTGCCTCTGGCTGCCAAGTGGAAAGAGAAAGTGATTCTGTCAGTCCATCAGAGACTGTATTGTAATGTGTGTGTGTGTGTGTGTGCGTGTGTGTATGTGTGTCTAAAAATATAAAAAAAATGTTTTCTGATGTAAATAAAACAGACACATTACATTTTGGAGTGTGCAACAAATTTTATTAAAATAAATTTCAATGAAAACACAGCCCCATCCAGGCTATCTCTTCTGAGTTGAGTTCTAGAAAAGAAAACACAGACACAGTTCATTTCTTGGAACACATTTTTATTTAAAGCTCAGCCCCCCACAGTGATCATCTCTTACTTTTGCTTGTGTTGTGTTCTAGTCTCTATTCTCTTAGTTCTGACTTCTAATTGTATAATAAAAATAAACACACAGCGGAAGTACCAACCTGCCAAGCTTAGCTGTGTGCCTTGACTAGCCTGCCTTGTTAGGTGACTAACACTGACCTCATTACTCATTGCTATTGCCACAGTAGTGTAGATAGATTTCAAAATGGATAAATTTGTTATTCATGCTCATGCATCTCATAGAGAGACTCAACCAAGATCACTGTCTACTTCAACATGTGCTAATGAACAACATAGTGAGGTTACAAACAAGAATGATTCATTAATACCATCAGATCTTGAAACTCAAGAACCAGTGCAACCTAAAATTAATTTTCCTAAAACAAACATTGGAGGAGTGCTGCATAGTTTTAGTGAAAAATGGCATGTGAACCGACCATGATTGGAATACTCAGTTGCGGCCGATAAGGTCTTCTGTTTTCTTTGTCAGATGTATGCACACCCTGGCAATACTGGTTGAATTGGGAACTGATATGACTTTTATATCCTCTGGATTTTGCAACTGGAAAAATGCTTTTTGTCAAAGGAAAGGTCTCAACAAACATGAGCACAGCTTAGCCCACTTGAATGCAATGGCTGATTTGGACTGCAGCAAGGAAACGAGAGGCCACAGATGTCACAATTGCTGTTCTGGTATCATCTGCACAAATTGAAAGGAATAGGTACTATGTAAAAACCTTGGGTAAAATCATTCAGTTTGCTGTCCTAAATGAGCTGCCTCTGAGAGAAGATAAAGATATAATCAAGTTTGATGAGTTAGATCTAATATTGAACAATTCATCAGGAGTTTTCATAAACCTAATTAAGTTTACTGTAGGGCAAGATCCAATATTCATGGATATTCTGAAAACCATTCCAAAAAATGCAAAGTACACTTCTGCTGAAATTCAGAATGAAATAATTGACGTTGTGAAAAAAATGCTTCTGCAAGATATTGTTGCAGATACTAAAAATGATGCTGATGTCAAGTTCTTCTGCCTGAAGTCTGGCACCACAAGGGATGCTGTGAATGTTGAAAATCTGTCCATTATTTTACGATATTCTATTGATGGCAAACCAAAGGAGATACTTATTGGAGCATCCCAATTGTATGGCCTCACTGCTGAAGATATTACACAACAGATCTCAAAAGACATCCAAGAACTGGGTGTAAACCCTCAAAATATTTTATGTGCTTGCTTTGATGGTGCCTCTGTTATGTCAGGGTGCAAAGGAGGTATACAAAAGCTTTGTAAGAGAAATTAAACAAGGAAATTCCTTACACACACTGCTTGAATCATCAGTTGCATCTGGTGGTTACTCATGTGTGGGAAGAGTGCAGCAGTGGCAGATATGTTCTCAAATTACAACTCTCTGTACACATTTTTTCACAGACATGAAGTTAGTGTGCTCTACAAAGGTCAGCACCTGCAAAGACTCATAGACACAAGATGGACTGGTCACCTGAAAACCTTGGAAGTAATCCTCAATAATTTGGAAGACATTCGGATTGTTCTTTCAGTTTGCAAATGGTTACAGTGATTTGTCAGTTGAAGCAAGAGGACTATTGGAAGTTATATAATATCCCAATTCCTGTTCTTGGCCAAGGTTATGAGAATGATTTTGAATGTGTTTGCTCTGGTGAATAATTACCTTCCAAAGGAATTGATGCACCTTGCTAAGGGACTTGAAGCGATTACTGTTTCCTGTGAAAGACTTCAACAGAAGAGAGAACTGTTTGACGATTTTGTAGCTGATATTTCATCCAAGCACCCAATTTTGAAAAGTGCCTGGGATGAAACATTGGCACTACATCATGCTGGTGCCACCAAAAGAGCCAGGGTACTGCCCAGAAGGTTTCAGGATTCAGTCATCACTGAGCATTTACCAGGATTCCGAACTTTAAATGAACATCAGTGGTCCCAGATTTATCATGAACTGATTGATGAAACCGCTAGTGAATTGCAAAGGAGATTTTCTCAGAGGAACTCCGAGTTATGTAAAAGCCTGTCAGCAATGTATTCTACCAGCTCTCCTGACTTCTTGAAAATGGAATCTTTACATGCTTTGATTGACTTGCTTGGCTTAGATATTGTGAAAGTGAAAGCTGAAATGGCTGTATTCAAGGCACTGATGGATAAGAAACAGTGCAATGAGTTTGAAGAAGTTATTGGTGCTGCCAAGGAATTAAAGGAGGCTTTCCCATGTATGTTTGAAATGTGTAATGCTGTCTTGCTATTTGGAGCATCAACTGCTGCTTGTGAGAATTCCTTTTCCTGTTTGAAAATAATTTTATCACATCAGAGGATGAGCATGGGTCATGAAAGAAAGAGCAACCTCATTCTCTTGTCATAAGAAAATGATGTGACTTCAAGTCTCAACCTGGATGTCTTTGTGGGAGAATTCAAGCGCTACTATCCAAGAAAACTTCAACTTTAGTTTCATACCACTGTTAACCTTGGCTTGCACAGCACTTACATGTTTAGAGTTAACTGTTAAATGATGTACAGGTAGATAAAACAAGGCTGAGTTCTGACATCTGACTGACACTGCATTTTTGACAAATCATGTGACAGGAAGCGTGAGTGGTAGCTGCCCCCCCCAGTCATTCTTTCTGCCACCCCATCTCATTGACCTAGCTACGGGCCTGTTTCCCAATCATGGCAATTTCACTGTTAAAACTCATGGTTTGTTATTTTACCTGCTGTGCTTTCTATGCCCAAGAACTACACAGCAAATACAAGCAAGCAAACATTCAGCATGGACAAATACTTGTTTAAATTCATGTTATATCCCTCTGCTAGCCCTTCTGCCTTCTGCTTCTTATTTCTTTGGGTGATCTGTCCACTCCAACAACCACTCTTACACATTCACTAGGCTGGTCATCTCTGGGCCTGATCCTCAAATGCTCCCCTGTTACAACATGTCTTTCCCCCTCATGGTGAGGCCCATCTGACTGGCTGCGTGCTGCAAATCCCCATGGAGCAACCTTAGTCAGTGGGGGAAGAGAGGAATGATGGCAGATGATTGGTGGCTCTTCAGGGGTTGGGGGCAGTTGGCTTGCCTTAATGTGTCACAAGGTGGGTATTGTCTCCTTTAGATGATCCCACCACCTGTCATATGCAGATCTTACCACAGTGCTGCCCTGTAGGTAGGTCTAGCCAACATAATGTGGTCATCCTTGATGTTACTACAACCACCACTCCCACAGCAGGAGGTAGTACTGCAGCAAGCAGTCTGACTACCTTTCCATGGGGTCAGTGCATGATGCCTCTTCAATGGATCCTCAACCCCACAGGACTGGGACAGGAAAGTTGGGATCAAGATTCCATCTCTGGTCTCTTTACATTGCAGTACAGCACACTTCCAGATGGTACTACCCATGTGGGCTTTTATTACTTTTTTTTTCCATTAAGATGCTTGTTCAGAGTTTTCTTTTTATTTTCACATACATTTGAGGTGAAAGCAGATGGAAAAAAAGGCGCTAGGTCATATCAGTGCCTGCATGAACAGTGCTGTCAAAAACAGTGGCGTACATACAGCGCTGACAAGAAAAGCGACTGGAGACAGTGCCGCCAACAAAATCAGCACCAGTCGTAGCGATCGCAAGTGCGGTTTGTGATCGCTATGACTGGAAAACATTATTTTTATGGGGGGGCTCCACCCAGCGCACCCCCTGAAGTGGGGGGCTCTGACCCCGTACCCCCAGCATTTAAAATAACACTGAGTCAGAGTTGGATTATGGGGAAAAAGCAAAATTGTGGAGACTAGGATCCTGGTCTTAACCCCCTTTCCGGCCGAGCTGCTCCTGCATTACTACTCCACACCACGGGAGCAGCTCAACCAGCCTGCTTCATTCCTTGACCCTTGTCTTCATTAGTAGCACCATGGACAGTGACCAGAAGAATGCTTTCTACATGGTGTTGTAATTCCCCCATTGCTGTCCATGGTAATGCAGTATAGACCAAGCTGTATTAGCTTGCGCTATTCTCAAAGTGCTATTCTGACTGGGTAGGGAAAAATAATGCCTACAATAGTGGTCCCAGTGCAGAGTGTATACAGAACCAACAGGATTATATATATATATATACACATATATATCAAACTCCCATTTTTGAACAAGTGTATACAAAACCTACAGGATAATATATAAAAAACTCTCATATTTGAACACCTATATTATCTCTGATTGAACACTTGTGGTCCACTGGACACCACAACAGCAGACCAGACTTACAGCAAGTAAAATATTTAATCTATAAATAGAACATTATTACTTTTTTATGGTGATGAGTATGCCTTAGATCCTGTCCACATAAGTACTTTTAAAACATTTTAATTCTCTTAAAACAGTTTAAAAGGTTTATTTCCAGACTGTAGCATGGTAGAACCCTGTTCTAAAACTCTGCTCAAAGAAACATAGACTTTGATGGCAGATAAGGACCACTTGGCCCAACCAGTCTGCCCACTTCCCTACCTATCGGATAAGCTGCAGATCCTAGTTTTACTAACAGCCTACTTTCTCCTACCTCCCACTAGAATTGCCTTATGTCTGTCCCATGCATTCTGAAATTCCCCCACCGCTTATGACCCCACAACCTCCTCAGGAAGGCAGTTCCATGCATCCACCACCCTCTCTGTGAAAAAATACTTCCTCACAATGCCCCTGAGTCATCCCCCTCTATCTTCAAATTGTGCCCCCTTTTTCTTGCACATCTCTTTTTCTGAAAGATGCCACTCTCTTGGACTTTGTTGATTCCCTTGAGGTACTTGAAAGTTTCTGTCATGTTCCCCCTCTCCCTCCTTTCCTCGAGGGTATACATATTAAGCTTTTTTAGTCTTTCTTCATATGGCTTCTGGTGCAGACCCTGCACCATTTTAGTTGCCCTCCTCTGAACTGCCTCTATCCTATGTCCTTGCAGAGATGGGGTCTCCAGAACTGCATACAGTACTCCAGATGGGGTCTCACCAACTGTCTGTACAGAGGGATAACAACTTCCTGTTTTCTACTGGTGTTGCCTCTCCCTATGCATCTCAGTATCCCCCCAGCCCTCCTTACTGCATTCTCACATTGCTTGCCTACCTTTAGGTAGTTTGATATGACTTCTCCCAGGTCTCTTTCTATTTTTGTTGCTGTTAATACCTCCCCCTCCCCATTGTGTACTCTTCCCTTGGGTTTTTGTTTCCCAGGTGCATTACTTTGCACTTCTTTGCATTGAATCTAAGCTTCCATACTTTTGACTATTTCTCCAACCTTGCCAAGTCCCTTCTCATCCTTTCCACCCACCCGTGTGTATCAACCCTGTTGCAGATCTTTGTGTCCTCTGCAAGGAGACATACTTTTCCTTCCAGTCACACTGCAGTGTCACCTACAAAGACATTAAAGAGGACAAGTCCCAGTACTGAACACTGTGATACCCTGCTAGTAACCCCCCCCCTTTCTTCTGAGTGGACTTTGTTTACTATTACCCTTTGCGTCCTGTTGTCCAGCCAGTTTTTTACCCAGGTTGCCACCCTGGGACCCACTCCCAGGCTGGCTAACTTTTTTTGTTAATCTTTTGTGCTGGACTGTGTCAAATGCCTTGCTAAAGTCTAGGTAGGCTACATCCACAGCCCCTCCCTGGTCTACTACTTTAGTCACCCAGTCAAAAAAATCTATTAGATTCATCTGACATGATCTTCTCAATGTGAATCCATGCTGTCTTGGGTCATGTGCCCCGCTGGCCTCTAGGTACTCAACAATTCTTTCTTTCAGAATTGATTCCATCATTTTCCCTACCACTGAGGTCAAACTAACAGGTCTGTAGTTTCCTGCCTCTGCCTTGCTTCCACTTTTGTGAAGGAGAATCACATCCAGTGCCCTCCAGTCCTCAGGTAGCACACCCTCCTTCCATGATTTGTTAAAAAGGGTAGTCAGTGGTGCCACCAGTTCTCCCCTTAGTTCTTTTAGAATTCTGGGGTGGATCCTATCAGACCCCATTGCTTTGTCCGCCTTCAGTTTTAGGAGTTCTTTCAGGACCCTTTCTTCTGTGAATGGACTGGTATCAACCCCCCTATCCAGTGTGCTTCAATTATTTGGTTTAGGTACCTCCCTCTCCTCTTCTTTTGTGAATACTGAGCAGAAGCATTTGTTCAGTATCTCTGCTTTGCCACTGTCATGCTCTGCCCACCCCCTGCCCTATATTAAGCCTCACTAACCCTCCCCTGGTCTTTCTTTGCACCCTAATGTACCTATAAAAGGTTTTATCCCCCTTCTTAACTTGGCTATCATTTTCTTGGTTTGGGCCTTTGCTATTCTGACTGCCTTCCTCACTTCCTGCTGCTTTAACTGGTACAGTTCTCTCTCCTGCTCCTTCTGTGTTTTCTTATACTTACTGAATGCTTTCTTTTTCTCTCTAACCTTCCCAGCCACCTCTATTGAGAATCATAGTGGTTTTTTCCTTCATTTTGTTTTGTTTTGTTTATTTGCTTCACACAAAAGCTTGTTGCCTCTGTGATGGCAGCTTTGATTTTTTCCCCATTGTTCCTCCACCCCACCTTCTTGCCTGTTTGCTAGTGCTTTTCTGGGGCACTCCCCCATTTTGCCAAAGTCATCCCTCCTAAAGTTCAATACACTTATCTTTGTGTGACTTGACTCTATGGCTGTGTTTATCATGAAACACACTATTTGGTGGTCACTTGTTCCCAGATGGCTACTCACTTCTAAATCCAAGATTCTCTCTCCATTTCCTTTTAAGAGTAGCAGGTCCAAGATTGCTCCCTCCCAAGTGGGTTCCAACACCAGCTGTCTGAGACATGCCCCCTGTAGGGCATCAAGAATTACCCTGCTCCTGGATGTGGCTGTAGCAAAGGTGCTGCAGATAACATCTGGCATATTCAAGTCCCCCATCAGCAATATCTCCCACTTTTCTGCCATTCTAAGGATGCTTTCTATCATTTCCTTGTTTATTTCACCCCCCTGAGACAAGGCCTGTATACAATCCCCATACAGATTGTGGTGCCATTTCCTGTCTCCAGGGTGACCCACAGTGCCTCTTCTCCTACCTGTTTATCCTTTAGTTCCATTGCTTTGATTCCTTCCTTTACATAGAGAGCTACTCCTCCTTCTCTTTTACCCTCCCTGTCCCTCCTGTAGATTGTGTACCCTGGTATGCTGACATTCCAGTCATGGTTCTCTGTGTACCATGTTTCTGTGACTGCCACTATATCCAGGTGTCCCTCTTCCATCAAGGCCACTAGTTCAGGAAGCTTGTTACCTGGTCTACGTGCATTGGTACTCATCGCCCTCCATTTTATGATAGACTTACCCCTTTTTTCTCCATTCCTGTCCTTACTGTCTTTTTCTCCATTGACCCCTGTCCTGCACCCTATCGACTTCGCTGTCTCAGTGTTTACCTCACTAATTACTCTGTTTTGTGGGAAGGGGGGCTGGGATTTCCATGCTTCTTTTCAGTGCCTCCCCCCCTTGTCTAGTTTAAATGCTTGTCAATGAAGCATTTAAACCTATCACCTAGGATCCTGGTTCTCCTCCCGGACAGATGCGGACCATAGCACCAGTATAGGCCTACATCCCTCCAGGTGGACCCCCAGTTCCCAGTGAAGCCAAAACCCTGAGCTCTGCACTAGTTTTTCAACCATTCATTGAATCCCATGGTGTGGAGCAATCTAGCCTCACCCTTGCTGTAAACAGTCAGCACATCCGAGAAGGTTACTGTGCATGCTACTTGTCTAAGGCCCCTCCGCAACTCTATAAACTCTTGATGCACTGCTCTGAACCCATTCTCAGTCAGGTCATTTGTCCCTAGGTGGGCAATGACATCCAGGTCCCTCTCCCATGCCACTGCAACCACAATCCTGAGGATTTGCATTCTGTCCCTCCCAGCCATGGTGCCGGGCAGGCACCTTACTTCCCTTCCCCACCTCCCCCCAGTTCTTCCCTCCTAATTATTAATATTGAGTCCCCCACCAGGAGTTGTTTCCTTCTCTTGTGGGGTCTTGTGCCTCCATCCTCTTTTGGTGCAGGTTCCCAGCATCTTCTTTGATCTCCACTGTGGGTGCCTCCATAGAGGAACCATACTCCACCAGAATGGCTTATGAATTGTGGAGAGGTACAACTGGAGAGATGCGCCTCTGATTCACCACCCTCACCCTCCTTAAGCCCACTGTGGTCCAACTGCTCCTCTTTCTTGGCAACCTCTGAGATGACAGCAGTGGCCCTGGTGGCCCCTGGGTGGGAAAGGAGAGTTCCCAAATCCTTGCCAGGTCAGCCTGTAGATGGGCAATGTCCTCCCTCAGACCAGAGAGGTGCCTGCAAATTGGGCAGTACTGCAGCCTCCAGGACGTCTCCCAAAAGACTGCCGCCCCACAGTCAGTGCATTGCACCACTCCCCACATGTCTATCTCCCTTCCAGTTCACTTAGAGGTAGGCTTTAGCACAGTTCTAGACAACGTGGTTGCCTTAACCTATGCTAACATCTGTGTGGACATGATCTATGCTATAACATGGGTTAAGGCAATAATCCTGACCACAATTTCTTTTTACTTTTACTACAAAAAAATTAAAAAAATAAAACACAACTTATACATATTCCTGAGCTCATAATGAATTCTTAATTCCAGTGCTGTCACTTTTTCTGCAGCTCGTCTGCATACCCATTTGCAAATATCTGGGCATGCACTGCAGTGCCGACAATACTTTGCAGTGGTGCCACAATCATGCCTGGGAACTTGCTACAACAAATGTGATGTCTAAGTAAGCAATACCACCCTGGATGGTATTATTGCGCTTAGAAAATGGGCTATCAGTAACAGTTATATAAAATATTAGAAAAATTAAAAAAAAATAAATAAATGAAGAAGTAAAAATGAATACAAAAAGTCAGTGTAGATGTTAAGTAGTTCCTTTACTAATGCCAGCAGAGGGCACTGCTGTTATTTAGGCTTGTTAGTTTTTTCCCCAATTCCATTGTTTCTTAGATTGTTTCTGCACCCTCTCCAACAGTAGTAAATAAATGCAGTATTTTAGGGCTTTTGGTTTTTCCAACCACACTACCCTCTTCGGAGTAGCTACCCTGCAGTTTCAGTCATTTATTTTGCTGTATGTTGTGATTGCGATCGCGATCGCAAAAGGAACCGGGAAATTAGAAAATGAGCTATCTGCCTGGGCTATCTGATTGCTATATTTTGTGATCGCGATCGCAAAAGGAACCGGGAAATTAAAAGATGAGCTGATTGCTGACAGTTCTTTTACCTCCCTATCCCACCCGGAGTTGCAGTGAGTGTTTCGTTTGTTCTTTCTTTTTTTTTTGTGAGCCCGATCCTTTCCCAAAAAAAGCTCCTGAAGTTGGTAAAGGAGTTGTGCCTGCTGTCAAGTGCTGTCCGAGTGTTCAACAGGATATGGTGCCACGATGTGGTGGGTGTTGTGAGCGGTAGCATGCTTAAGTAATAAAAAATGTGTGGTTTCTACACTGTCACTCGGTGCAATCCGGACCGTTAGTCAGGGTGCTGCATTTCCCGCACCCATCAGTTTACACTCGGTGTCATCTGGAGTCACGGCGCTGCATTTCTGATTGTTTCTGTCAGCTAATGGCTTGAAGTGATTACGGATGGCAGCCAAAATGTTTATTTAGGTACAGGAAGGGGGGGAAAACATTATAGACTGAGACTTCAGTTGTTGTAAGGGGAACAGCTTTCTGGGTTCACGGAGAATAAAATGGCGGCTTTTGCCAGCTGTCAAATTGCTGACATTCGAACAGCTGAGGGATCTCCGTGATGGGGCACAAAGTCTGGTACCTTTTTATTGGCTGGGGTCTGTTGCCACATAGATTAGGGGTATGCAGGACCTATCAGCCAATCAGGATGCTGTATTCTTAATGCCCATTTTCTAAACACAATCTAGACACAGTGATGACCACGCAATAACACAGACATGTAACTTTTTAAAAACCTTTTAAAACACACTGCATAGTATATACAGGGCCTTAAAGTCCAATCATTTACCAGTAATAACTCTCAGTGCCAGTATTTCCTGGACATTCTATGATGTCTCCAAACCACACACTGCTCTTTTTTCAAACTGCCTTTTCTGTCTGTCACCTCTGAGTGTTCTAAATGCCTGGACATTCTCTGATGACAGTTCTCACAGTTCAATGTTGAGTATTGTACATTATAAAATGGCAAGGAAAAATCTGTGAAGTCTTTCTGGTTAAGAGACACCACAGGATGTGGATTAGAAAGCTAGCAATGCATTGCCAGGTGCCAGATCTCATTATCACAAAAAAAGCCTAATTACCTACAAAATCAGGGACTGTTTTCTGTTCATAATTTTGCCTTTTAAATTGTATTTAAATAAATATTTTATGTAGACAATTAATCGTGTTAAAAACATTTTAGTTTACATATCATGCCCAAGTTCAGCGAGCCATTTTATAAGTAGAATTAGCCAGATGAGACCCCCCACACACAAACAAGTGCTATCAAGTCACATCTAAGGATAACATTTAGGATACATGTTTAAAAACAAACTAGTTTTCAGTAAGCATTGCACTGTTTGGCATGATATGGTGAAGGTCACTGTTCCTCACCAATCTGATCAGTTCAGCCAAAAACAGGTATATTGCACTGTTAAGAATTATAGGCAGTAGCCTACAACCAGAATGCCTACATCCTTACAAGAATGTCATGAGGAGTTTTCATACTTCTTTGCAGCTAATGTTTGGGATGATTTGGCTCCTTTCATTTTGATTAGACCCCTGATGCCTCAAATGCTTCAGTTCTCTGGGTGGAGACTAAGCCTTCCTCTCAACCAGTTATACTCACCTCCTCCAGTAATATGTGATGTGGATCTCTGTATTTCCTAGCTACTTTAAACAAAAATGCAGGCAGAGTAGTGTTCTTATTGCCCTGAAAAAGGCTGTGATTAGACCACTATTCATGGAAAAAATCTGATAATATTACATCCTAGTCTCCAACATGTATTTTAAGCAAAGTATTTGAGAAGGTAGGCATGGGATTATCATACAGACAAATACAATGGTGTGACATTTTTGATGCTGTTCAGTTGCACCTTTTGGTAAGTTGTCACGCTGGGATGGCTATGGTAAGAGTAGTTGAATGAGTGCGCATCTTACTGGTAAAGATTTTAGATAACACTAAGCTGGTCAGGGTGTGACGCTTGGCCAGCTGGTTATGATTATTGTATGATATTGGTAGTGTAAATAAATGCTCAGTGTATGAAATGTCAGTCTGTGAGATTTGGCCCTTTTAAATTACAAGGTGTCAGCAGCTGAAATCACAGGATGTATTACACTGACCATGAAATCTCTGTAATGTATTAACTTCCTTGAGAAATTGCATTTTATTGCCTTTTTATGACCTCATGTTTTTGAAGTGGAAATCAAATGTGATTTTATGACTTCAGAAACAGAACATCATTAGGCTGATTCTTGTTGTTTTTTTAAACACATTGGTGCCGGTGTGGGATTGCTAAGTTCAAAGGAAACATTTGTAATTAAGGAGTTATATATAGGAAATGTATTTTTTCTTCTGATGACACCTTCTTTAAAATACCTCCTGATAGGAAATCATTTTTTGTAATTTTATATTCTAAAAGGAGGAGCTAGATGACTCAAAGAAGGGGCGTGGGGACACAGAGTTTAAACTGATACTTGTGTCTGAAATGTATGATATATCATTTTGGGACTCCAGAGAGACACAGCTCTCTGATCTAACTTTAAAACGCACTTCCAGAGGTAATACCTTAGACAGCAAAAGTCTAAATGTGTTGTGGTAGAAGTGTTTGTTTTGTACTTTTCCCTTGTTCTTTTATGTGATTGTGAGCTCTTTGATATATTGTTCTGTGTTTACATTTTTCATATTTTTATCATCTTTTAGTAAAGTACCTTTTCTTTGAAAGACTACCTGGGTGTCTGCCAGTTCTTTTTGCATGTGACGTATGGGGGTTAAGTCTGATAAAACTGTTCAACAGCTTGATGGTGTTACTAAGCTTGGAAAAGTGTAAGAATACACCTAAAGTCTCTTACAGAGTTAAAATGGTTAATTTTGGATACCTGATTAGGTGCCTTTAGGTGAAAGATATATTGCATCCCCCTGAAGAGAATATTATCTGAGCCTGTACATTTGGGTATGCTAGCATAAGATTCACAGTTTGAATACCCCCAGAACTTGAGACTGAAGATAATTTGGACCCAAAAGCAGACAGAAGGGTTACCCTGTCTGTTACCTGTTCACACTATTGCGCTCTGGGGTTGGCACTGTGGGAGCAGAGGACCTGACCTGCTGAGTGCATTTGTGACACAGGGTACTCAGAACAAAATAACAGTAAAAATTTGCATATTGATTTCCCTGTTATCTAACCGATTTTTCTACAGGACAAACTTTGCAGCTGTCCGTCATCATAAAACCTCTGTCCCACATGGAAAAAAGGGCTATCCCATATTTTTTACTATGACAAAGTGAAAGTTATAGTGATAATGTAACCCCCTTGTTCCCTGGGGTTACTAGAATCCCACTTAGAACCAGTGGCAGGCAGGGAAAGGCAGCTTGTGAGACTCTAGTTAAATGGTTTTCACACTGTCTCACTCTGTCCTCAGTCTCAGCTGAGCTGGAGGGATGACATCACCATAGAATTCTCACAGCAGCATAAGCCACATTGGAATGCTCACAGCAGGGGTTAGTGTTAGAATGTAGGGGAATTCAAGTAGTCTGCAGTGGAGTCTTGTGAGAGGAAGAGGTGTGCTGTAGTTGGCAGCCCCTCAGACCCTAGCTCTGCTTTTGAGCTACATCAGAAAGTAGGTTGTGTGTTCTCACCCTAGAGAGGAACACAGAAAAGACCAGAAGTAAGTGGTAGAGACCATTCCAAGTGTTGTTCCAGTGCCCCATCCCCGGAGGGATGGGGGGTAATTCCAACATTTCAGGGGCAATCCCCTGGCCCTGTCTAGAAAGGGAAAAGCTGCCTGATAGTGAAGATTGTACTGAGAGTACCAGAGAAATTGTTGTTTCCTTTGAAAGAAGCCCTGGGGCACCTGCATACCACAGTGAGTCTGCTCTGATATAGAGCACTTGTTCACCAAGACAGAGAGTTGTGTAAAAGTATCTGCCTACTGTGGGGTCAGAAGAAGACTTGCCAAGTACAGTGCTTTTAATTTGTGTATGGCTTGGAAGCATCTGAAACAGTGGGGGTCTAAGGAATGGACATAGCCACTTACAGAACTCTTTAAGTCAGGACACCACCTGAATACAGTGTAGAATGTTAAATGTGACAAACATTTTGAGATAGCATCTACAACCAGTAGTTTTGAAGAAAGGTGTTGTTCCAGATGAATGGCTGGGTATAGATTTGGGAGCAAGAGGTGGGAGACTCCCATCTGGAGTAACCAGGTTTACCTCTATGGGTTCAGTTTGAGCATCTATAGCTTTCTCCCAGGCACTTGGCCAGTGTCTGGAGAAAATACCCAGACTTGGGATTAAGGGTGATTTTCCCTTTGGAGTTAGAAAGTGCTCATGTGTGGTTTAGGGAGCGACCATCAAACTCCACGCTATATGGAAAAGTGTCCAAGTACTGCCTGGGGTGCCACGTCAAGGAATCAAAGTAGAAGAGTACCAATTTGGGCTGTGTGAGCTCAGAGTAGTTCAGAACCTGAGGGTTTTCGTGTAGCGAAGAAGATGTGCTCTGACCTCTGTAATCTGCATTACCAGCGAGTGTAGCCCTGTGGGGGTCCATCTTTGCTTTGTTATTCCTGTGTTGATGTGAATAAAAGACCCACTCTAGAATCCCATTCTTGGTTTGGACATTTCAGTTATTGCTTCCTGTGTCCGGAGATACTTGGGCACCACTGCCAGAGGAACAAACCTAGCCATGATGCTGAGCAAATGTTTTCTCCCCAAACCCAAGGGAGAAGGGGGGTTACAATAATAAAATAAAAGTAAACTGAACGAAGACCAGAGCGCTCATTTTCACAGTGTGGCAAGCTTCAATTGCTAAGATTGCATTGTGTCCCACATTTTGTCTTTGTTCCACATTGTGAGGGCAAGTGCCCTATATGTGGGTGGCAAATGGTGGAGAGGTTTGCTCCAGGATAACTCTGAAGTATTGGAAGAACATCCACGATGGTCCTGCTGTATGTCAGGGGTAATCAGACAGTATCTGCCAAAGTCCGTTACCACCAAATACCACCCCATTTTCTGATTTCGTGTGGCATCAGATATTGATGGCATATGAGCATAGATCTGATCTCTTCAGATAACATGTACGTATGTATCTGATTGGAACAATATAATCTAATCTGAGGGATCTGATGGTTAGATCCTATTGAATCCCAACTATCCAAGGGCTGGATCCAGTATTCCAACCCTTGAATCTAAAATCCAGCCTCAGATCCTTACATCTCATCTTAGACCCCCAAAATCTAACTGGGGATCCAAAATCCTAGCTTGGTAAACTGGAGTTCAGATTTAGAGATGGATAAAGGTCCTCCCCATTACAGGACTTCCAGATCCCAAAAGACACTATCCAAGAACCACTACTGTAGGCACCATTGACCCCTGCTCACAAGGATGGTCTAAGCCTTGTAACAACAGTCGTTATAAGGGACTACATGGGTCTGGCCCTGGGTTTGGTGTTACAAAAGTCAATGGTTCAGTTGGCATGGTGCCTCATTCCAAGGTTACTTCCTTCCAGGAATAACTAGAGGTGCTGCCCGCAACAAACTAGTACAGTGGGTGAGACTTAAACTTAGCTGAGACACTTTCAGGAATCTTATGCTTCTAGTAAGGTTGCAGCCTTCTGCTTCTTCAGAGGGGAGACTAGCATATATTTTAACCTTCTGAGTGCACTTATTAACCCACCTATGCATTTAAAATATGTTATGACATAGTGGTATATTTTGGAATGTTCAGGGATGAACAGCACATTTCCAGATTTTTGTGCCTCTCTGTACCCCCTAGTCTCAGTCCACCCCATCACAGACTGGTAGCTGAATGAAACTATCTCCTATAGAATACCTTTTATGTTGCACTAGTAGCACCCAGTACCTCACTGTCTCTGAGTTTCACTGTTTACTCACCATTTGGCTGTATGGCACCTGAATTAAATATGGGCTTTGCCCCAAGTTTTTTACCTGCAGTCAATCCTACACAGGGTTTCAGTACAAGAAAAAGTCACTCTTCGCTCCGGTGGTGCCAACAGTAAATGAAATCACAATCAGCAACAAACCAAGGCACTCACCACTCTCTGGAATACAGATGCCATGTGTCACAATAGATACAGTGCAAAAAACTTTTATTAAAGTGATAAAAGTCTCCAGCAACTAAGTACAAACATGGCCCAACAAACCTCAACATTTCGCATGTGCACACAGGGTTTCTTTGGTGACAGCCATTCCACAGTCTTCAAACAGAAATCCCAGCACCACTCATTTATAACCAGAAAACTGGTCTCCTGAGCAAGGTTAAAGTCTTATGCACATGAATTACTGTCCACTCTGTTCAGTATCCATGGTGTAGATATACAGTACGGAGGAACCTCTTAAAGGAGAACCTCCCACATGGGCCCTTCATTGTACCGATGGATGTTCTCTCTCCATTGCAGACTTGTAGGGAACTGGAGACTGGACCTTGCAGGAGACCTTTGCCACATCCCAGACACAGGACCCATAGTGTCATCCCCTAAGCCTGGCAGGTCATCCATGGTCTGTGTGCTCCAGGCTCTGAAGTTCTGATATCCCCAACTCCTCTATATATTATCTGGGCTCCCATATTTATACCTCATATGACCATAGTAACCCTGTCTGGGTACTTAGCAACTAATGTCCTGTTTGATATCCTTATTTACATGTTCTAGGACATTTTGCACATTACACAGGATAGTCTATACTTAACAACTCTTTCTTAGAAGAAACTGATCCAGAAGCAAATGATTTGATACCTTTTAATGGACCAACATAGATGTAACAACAAGAACAAAGTGCTCTAGCTTTCAGACCAACCAGTCCTTCTTCAGAAGCTCATGGCAGTTGTTTAGAAAATACAATACTTATAACAGCTAGATAATGCAGAGAAAAACAGAAAAAATTCCCCATTGGTTTAAAATACTCATTTAAAAAAAAACAGAGGATGATGTCAGAGAAGTTTAACAGTACCATACTGCCTTCAGCCAGAAGGAACCCTGGGTCAAACGTGCTTGGTGGAACACACATACAAAGAATCCTACTGCATATAAATTTAATTGACATAAGATAACACTGCTGAAGCAGATAACTCCTAAATCAAGCTATGAGTGTCACAGTTAGTATAAGGATGTGATTACTGAAAGGCAACCCCATCCAGATTAAAGATAAACTAAGATTGTTATAGGGCTCATGAAGTTTCAATGTCTGCATTATAGACAAGAATTTACCAGTAAAGTTGTCTTAAAAACATCAGTGCACACTGTGTGATGTGTAAAACCTAGCTGGACCTGTCACCCAGCTGTACTCAAGCTAGATATAAGGCCCAGAAATTTCAAAAACCTCAGGACTATATAAATGATAATTTAAATATAAATTGATAATATTAGTGTCAAACAAAAAACTCTAGTCGAGGAACATCAAGGAATTAAGACCATGTAGCCTGATATGTACTGATGTCAATATACACTGAGAATGTAACAACTAGATGTACCACAAGTGTCTAAGGAATCTGAAAAAGAGATAAAAATGTAATTTCTCTCCTCCTCTTCATACAAACAATACACCCTAACCCACCCCACATCACCATAATGTGGGTGTGGGAGATACATAGCTTTAAGGAGATGTTGTCTCTCTCTCTCTCTCTCCCCCTCTCTCTCTCTCCCACAGACACACACACACACACACACACACACACACACACACACACATATACACACACTCTCTCTCCTAGTGAACCTTTAGTCACTTCAGTCACTGCAATTGTTCCCCAAAGAAATTCAACTTGTCATGAAATCCTGAGTAAAAGGGCTTATGTCTCCTAATTCCTATAGAGCAAAAATGTGACACTATTTAACTGTACTACTATCTGCATAGTAACATTTCCAAGGATACTGGATATAACTACCATGAAATAAACCTGCCACCCTCCCCAGGATAAGGTAACTAGAAGTAAATATAAAGTATGTGTGTAAGACCAGATGCCTAACATACTTACATATCCACAAATTACTACAATATTAGCCTAATGTAAAAAGATCTGTGCAGGACCCCCATGCAAATGAGATCACGCACCTCAATATGTACAGAGTTACAAAAATTATATGCGACAGTATATGATAACACTCCTGCATGTACAGCAGCAGGCTAGGTAATCTGAATATGGTGCAATGGAATCAATCCAACCCCCAGGTAAGGATAAAAAGTAAGGAGGAATTAATATTCACTATGTGTGTGAAGTAAGAATAGTAACACATTATAACTCCATTTATCTAAATAGAGACTTACCTCAATGTGACAGCAAGCCCCACATCTGTTATATCACATACCTCACAACACATACCCACACACACATACATACATATACACATGCACCCACATCCCACACATGCTGAAGTCCTATAATATGTCAGTCTGAAGAAGAAAAGGTCTGTGGATGTTAGTTTCTGTAGTGTCCCATAAAACCAAGATCAACGTTCATCCCATCTGCTACCATATTGAGTTGTAAAATCAGTTTAATCTCAATCCCATTATAACCTTTCTCCACTGAAACGGACAGCTATAGGGACACTGAAATCAAACCACAACATTGTCATTAAAAAAGCTGATAAAGGCTCTGCAGTGGTGATTTTAAACAGAGAAGATTATATTAAGGAAGCTAATAGACAGCTAACAGATCTTACATACTACAAAGAACTAGAGAGTGACCCCACTACAAGATATAAAGATGAACTACGTGACTTAATTAAAACTTTTCCAGACCATGTCCGAGAGAAACTAACTCACCTCATCTCTGATGAACCCAGGCCAGGAACATTCTACATGCTGCCTAAAATACATAAACCTGGCAATCCAGGGAGACCCATAGTCTCTGGTAATGGTACCTTGACTGAAGGGATCTCAGGGTTTGTAGAGACCATTTTGAAACCACTGGTTATGGAAAGAGACAGTTATATTCAGGACACTACGCACTTTTTGCGTGTACTTTCTGGTTATAAGGATTTACCACCTGATACCATTTTAGTGACAATGGATGTAACATCCCTCTACACTAATATTCCACACACAGATGGCATTGCAGCATGCCTTAAGTACATACATGAGAAAGGACTGGAACAAAACATCAGCCCTGGAGTGGTGGGGGAACTTATGGAATTCATTTTGACACATAACAACTTCAACTTCAATGATAAACATTATGTTCAAACTATGGGAACAGCAATGGGCACCAAAATGGCTCCACAGTATGCTAACCTCTTTATGGCTGACTTGGAGGAGGATTTTTTAAGGCAGTATCCCCACAAACCACTAGCTTATTTCCGTTACATTGATGATTTGTTTATCATTTGGACGGAGGGCACAGATGCACTCAAAGATTTTCATCACAAACTTAATAATCTCCACCCTACCATAAAGCTTACCCTGGAGTACTCTACCATCAAGGTTAACTTTCTGGACACCACAGTCACCATTAAGGATGGAACCTTACATACATGTATTTACAGGAAGCCAACAGACAGACAGAGATACCTGCACAAGAAAAGTAATCACCCAAACCATACAAAAAAATCTGTCATATACAGTCAAGCACTCCGTTGTCACCGTATTTGTTCAAATGAGGATGACAGAGATACACATTTGGCTATGTTGAAAAACACCTTTATTGAGCAGGGACACTCTTCTAGGGAAATTGACAGGATAACAGAACGGCAACGCAAGTACCAAGACAACAACTACTTCAATATAAAGAAAAGACAGCTACAGACAGAATACCCTTGGTAGTTACATATGATCCAGACCTTGAACATCTGCGTAAGATTATTAAAGAACTCCACCCAATATTTAGTGAGGATGAAACCCTTAATTGTATTTTTAAGGAACTCCCACTACTATCTTTTAAACAACCACCAAATTTATCCAGCCTAATTATTAGGAGCAAACTTTCACCGGAACAGAATACCAAGTTACACAATGGAACACAACCCTGCAATCAACGCCCCTGTAAGATGTGTGGCTCATTTCTACCTCAGACTGTGTGGTTACATCACAAAACAGACAATTCCAGGTGCATGGGAGTTATACATGTATGTCACGACATGTTGTTTATTTCATTCAGTGCAAGAGCTGCCCACAAACAGGTTATGTTGGAGAAACACACCAACAGCTCTGCACTAGGATGAACTCACACAGGCATACTATTACAGCAAAGAAGACTGAAAAACCAGTGGGGCACCACTTCTCCCAGTCTGACCACTCAATCTCAGATATATCAGTAATGGACTTAAAAGGAAATCTCAAAAAACACACAACAGAGACGAGCTTTTGAGATTAAACTTATTTTACATCTCAATATGGTAGCAGATGGGATGAACGTTGATCTTGGTTTTATGGGACACTACAGAAACTAACATCCACAGACCTTTTCTTCTTCAGACTGACATATTATAGGACTTCAGCATGTGTGGGATGTGGGTGCGTGTGTGTGTGTATGTATGTGTGTGGGTATGTGTTGTGAGGTATGTGATATAACAGATGTGGGGCTTGCTGTCACATTGAGGTAAGTCTCTATTTAAATATATGGAGTTATAATGTGTTACTATTCTTACTTCACACACATAATGAATATTAATTCCTCCTTACTTTTTATCTTTGCCTGGGGGTGGGATTGATTCCATTGCACCATATTCAGATTACCTAGCCTGCTACTGTACATACAGGAGTGTTATCATATACTGTCACATATAATTTTTGTAACTCTGTACATATTGGGGTGTGTGATCTCATTTGCATGGGGGTCCTGCACAGATCTTTTTACATTAGGCTAATATTGTAGTAATTTGTGGATATGTAGGTATGTTAGACCTCTGGTCTTACACACATACTTTATATTTACTTCTAGTTACCTTATCCTGGGGAGGGTGGCAGATTTATTTCATGGCAGTTCTATCCAGTATCCTTGGAAATGTTACTATGCAGATAGTAGTACAGTTAAATAGTGTCACATTTTTGCTCTGTAGGTATTAGGAGACATAAGCTCTTTTATTTAGGATTTCATGACAAGTTGAATTTCTTTGGGGAACAACTGCAGTGACTGAAGTGAATAAAGGTTCACTAGGAGAGAGAGTGTGTGTATATGTGTGTGTGTGTGTGTGTGGGAGAGGGGGAGAGAGAGAGAAAAGGGGGGACGGAAGAGAGAGAGAGAGAGAGACAACATCTCCTTAAAGCTATGTATCTCCCACACCCACATTATGGTGATGTGGGGTGGGTTAGGGTGTATTGTTTGTATGAAGAGGAGGAGAGAAATTACATTTTTATCTCTTTTTCAGATTCCTTAGACACTTGAGGTACATCAAGTTGTTACATTGTCAGTGTATATTGACATCAGTACATATCAGGCTACATGGTCTTAATTCCTTGAGGTTCCTCGACTAGAGTTTTTTGTTTGACATTAATATTATCAATTTATATTTAAATTATCATTTATATAGACCTGAGGTTTTTGAATTTTCTTGGGCCTGATATCTAGCTTGAGAGTACAGCTGGGTGACAGGTCCAGCTAGGTTTTACACATCACACAGTGTGCACTGATGTTTTTAAGACAACTTTACTGGTAAATTCTTGTCTATAATGCAGACATTGAAACTTCATGAGCCAATAACAATCTTAGTTTGTCTTTAATCTGGTTGGGGGTTGCCTTTCAGTAATCACATCCTTATACTAACTGTGACACTCATAGCTTGATTTGGGAGTTATCTGCTTCAGCAGTGTTATCTTATGTCAATTAAATTTATATGCAGTAGGATTCTTTGTATGTGTGTTCCACCAAGCACGTTTGACCCAGGGTTCCTTCTGGCTGAAGGCAGTATGGTACTGTTAAGCTTCTCTGACATCATCTTCTGTTTTTTTTTTTTAAATGAGTATTTTAAACCAATGGGAATTTTTTTCTGTTTTTCTCTGCATTATTTAGCTGTTATAAGTATTGTATTTTCTAAACAACTACCATGAGCTTCTGAAGAAGGACTGGTTGGTCCGAAAGGTAGAGCACTTTGTTCTTGTTGCTACATCTATGTTGGTCCATTAAAAGGTATCAAATCATTTGCTTCTGTATCTATTCTTGCAAGGACCAATACGGCAACTACTAAATCTAGATTTCAGCTTAGAAGAAACTGGTATTTTTCTGCAAAAGTTTTAACCCCTGTTTTGCTGAAGGTTACATACCTATGTAAATTGCATCAGCCTTGTGATTGAGGAAGGTCAGCTGTGTGTGTGTGTATTGAGGCTTCAAGATCTATCAGTGGCATATGACACTGTGGGCAATAGAGTGCTGATTGGCTGACTGTGAGATTATGGAATCATGTCTGGAGCTGTTGTTATCTGGTTTAAGTCATACCTCTATCAGAGGGCTCAGTTTATGGTGCTGGGAATTTTTTCATCATTGTGGCATGGCCTTTCCTGTGGTGATCTACATGTGGTTATTCTGGCACCAATATTGTTAAATGCAAATATGATGCCTCCAAGAGGGATTATTTAAGCAATACAGCATGATAAGGTGTTGGGATTTACCCTCACCTTGTGTGATTTGGAACAAGGGGTAGCTGAGTACCTTAAACCATAAATTCCACAATGACCCATGGCCTGGAGTGCCTTATGCAATTATAAAATTGAAAAACATGAAGTCTAATTAGATATTTATGTGTTAAAAATGCAATAAATAATGATGTGACACACACACCAGCCAATACAAAGGTTATATGTCTTATAGTTCTGAGCAGCTGCCAGTTTGTTATTTGTGCCACAGAAGGGGATGTTATTTGAGCAGGTTCACCCTTTCCTGGTTCCAACTCATCTGCTTTCAAGAACCACAGGAATGTTTTATAAGGCTCTTAGGGTCTGTCTTCCTTTCCCACCATGTTTCTATTTCTAAGTCCTGCCATTTCCCCATATTCAAGAGATGGAAATATAATTACTGTCAGTTGCAAGAATTTAAAATTCTGCATAATTCTGCAGGCAGAATGCTCACTATCGCCACATACATGAAATGTTTACTAATTTATGCAAATATTTAAATCTCTGCATTATACTTGTTGCTGAATGTTTACCCCACCCACTCATGCTCACACTTACAACATAAGGCCTAATATGAAACCATGGCCTCAACTTTTATCTTTGGCAAGGTAAGCAGAAGAGATCTCCCTGGTAAGCTGGTAAGGATTGGGGGATTTTCAGGTTATCTAAAGGAACACTAGAAATTTAAACTATGAGTAGAAGTCCATTTTAAAAAAATGTAGGTGTGTAATGAGGGTATGATGACGGGAAACAATTCATTTTTATTCATTTAAGGATATTTACATTTTTAGGGCCTAATTGAATGTTTCTAGTGCGGGAGAAACATGGTTGCCATTTGAATGTTTAAAGTTCCAAGAGACAGGTGTAAGGATTTAAGGATTTTAATGTGGGTAATGAGGCTGACTGGTTCTTTAGCAGTGGTTACATTGTAGACTTTATCATGGCTAAGGAGCACTCAGACTTCTTGAATACTCCTGTCCATTTTATAATAAGAAGCAGAGTCTAGGTGTTCATCTTTACATGGTCTATATCCAATTTACTGTTCAATGCCTGCAGATTGCCAGAAATCAATCTCAGTGGTGAATGTCTTCCTCACTGAGATTTTACTCCCTCACTGAGATTTTAGCAAGCTTGACTTGAATAGCCAGCCAGAATGTTTTCCAGTAAAATCTTATGCACTAGTAGTTGGGCAAGAAAAGCAGCTGGTTGTTTGGGTGAGGCCCAGCACTTCCCTCTGTTGATGGGGAGTAAGGCCACTGCCAAAGTAATATGCAATTTTGGAACTCTTTATCAGAGCTTGGATCTAGCAAAGCAGGTGTTGGCAGTGGCTAAGAGCAGATTATTTCATATCCACAACAGCATACACTTGTGCCCCTTACTCCCACATGCTAATCTTCCTATACAGACCAATACCTTCATCACTTTAAAGCCTGAATGACAGTTTGCTTTATGTTGGCCATCCTAGGACGCTCACTGCCATAAGCAGCTCATGCAAAATGCTGCAGCTTGGGTGCTGTCTTCTGCAAGCCCAAGATAGAATATTACCCTTGTTCTAAGCAGATAAATTAGCTGCCTGTCAGCCAGCATGTTATCTTCAAGGTTTTGTAGTTAACAGATAAGTCTATTAATGGGTTGGAACCATCCTACCTTGAGGACATTTTTCCTTCTGCTGCTCTTCCTCTTACTTCTCTTATGTCCTGCTGTGGTGTGCCGTAGCTTCAATGATCCAGCCTACGTATGGCAGGAGATTGTGCCTTTGTAGTGATGGTGTTTTACCCTTGTAATATACTAGCATTCGATATTGACTTGCTTCGTTCAGACAACTTTTTTTTAACTTAAAAACTTTATTAAAGTTTTGAAGAATTAACAGCGCAGGGTAAAACAAAGTATATAAGAAGGTTACAGCAATTTCAAGCATTGTGACAGGGTGGTAGTCCAACATGATACAACCAAATAATAATCTAAACTGATATACCTATAAACTGGAGTAAAGATATAAAAAACAGTAGGTGTCCCTACAGAGACTATGACTTAAAAGACAAAATCAAAAATTATGCCAACCTGAAGTCCCGTTCAAAAAAAAACCCTCCAGCCGCTACAGAGAGGACTCCTTGAAGAACCATTCATTGAAAGAGGTAGGAAGTGACATGGCTAAACTAGGGCAAGTTTAATAATACATCCAACCTCTCCCATCTTTTCTTGTAAGAGGGGAGATTATGTTGCAAATTAGCCACTGACTGCTCCATTCTCAGAAAAGTCAGTATCTCAGCATGCCATTCTCTGCAGCTGAGAGAATAAGTCTCTAACCAGTGTCTCAGGATCACTAATTTGGCTACTGCAGAAATTAATGCAATATGATATCTCTGGACACCTATCAACTGCTGAATTCCAATCCCCAAGGGACACAGTTCTGTGGTAAAACAATCTTGTAAGCCTAAAAGTGGATCTAACTGGGATTTGATATGATTCCAAAACTCCAGAATTGGGGGACAATCCCTCAGTAGATGTCTTGGAGTACCCTCCTGAGATTTACATTTCAAACAAAATGGGTCCACCTGCTTCCCAAAATTAAACAGACCATCTAGACAACTTTTGAAAAGTAAGCTGAACATTTTGCATGGGGCTTTTGGAATAGTTTCTGCATTTAGTTTAATTTTCAGCGAACAGTAAACACATTCTGATTTAATATTGCCGATTGGAATATGGGTGTGTGTTGGGTGGGCTTGGCCAGAAGAGAACAATGGCCCTATGCACAAATGGGGTGAAGTGGCTACGTGCACATATCTGGGGTGTGAAGCCACTCCACACCCATTGCACCCCCCATGTGGCTGGCCACAGTATTCATCTATGGAGTGTGCAGTCTCCTCCGCCAGACCGTGCAGAGGCAATGTGGTCGGGGCGGGTAGGGGGCATACCTGCACTCCACAGCATTCACAGAGTTGCAGAGTGCTGGGCATGGGGAGGGGCGCACAGTATGCAGGGGGAATCCCTGCCTTAAGGTCTGTGTGTCCCCCTGGATGTCACTTCCCCAGTTGCTGTATGTCAGGTGGGGCATGCCTTCTCCCACATCATGCCACCCCAGACCATGGACAACAAATGGTGGTCTGGGGATGGCTAACTGGGCACCAGCCTGCTTCTTGGTTGCTGCATGCAGCATGGTGGCAGCTATTTCTCTGTGCCTGTGGGCACAAGGAATCCACCGGTGGACTGGGTCGAGTATCCCATTGGATGCCTGCCCGGTCTGTGTATCTGTCCTCCATGCTCCTGCATGCTGGGGATGTGGGACCACGAACAGGTGTGTAACACCTGCATACCCCCGGGTGCACACCTGTCCACAGGTGCAGCCCTTCATGGGTGGGATATGTGCCTCCGGTGTGTACTTCCCGCCCCTATGTGCATAGGGCCCATGGTGAATAGGGATAAAAGACCAAAAGATATGAGCAACTCATTCAGAAAGATTTGCTCTAGATCTCTGAGCAAAAGCAACATGAATTACTCATACTAGGGGAATTATTTATTTATTTGAAGATAGTTTTTCAGGATGGCCCTAAAGCATGGATGCTTGTTTACATCTGGGTCCTACTCATGATATCAGTCACATAGACAATGATATGGTACAGCAATACAGATTACAGTATGAACTGCACTAAACACATCTATATCGGATACATTGTTCCCACATTTAAACATATATGTTCTCTGTTTCAAAGTGTTTTGTGACTATTCTTTTAAACTTAGCAATCCTGGGAGCTGTTTGAATATCTATGGAGAATGACTTATACAGAGTAGGGTCTGCATATAGAAGTTATGCTTTGCCATAATTAGTTATATCATAAGGTATATATAGATTACCATTTATGCTGCTTCTAGTTTCTTGAAAGAGGGGTATCCAGTGATATGGGTGAAACAAACTGAGCGACTGAAAATGAGTGACTCAGCTTGCACGCTCGCAATGAGAGCAAGTATGAAAGGATAGCGAGGTATATAGATAGTGAGGCAGGGAGGACAGCATAGCGAGTGTTGAGGGGATTAGCAAGTGTAGAGGTAGGAGGTTAGGTAGTGGCTGTAAATAGGCTACTGCTAAGCCGGCCACCTGCTGTGGCAGTTATGATCACTGCCCATGGCGTGCATGGTCCTGGGTTTGGGACTGTATGCGGGTATGTGCTAATTTTAGACATTGGTGTTGCTGGTTATTTATTTTTAATTTTTTACACAGCTCCTGTTCCCCCCCAGGTTGTTCCTCCTGCAATGGTCACCCCTTCTGTGTTTTCTTCCCTCATCCAGTGTCTGCCCACCCTGGAGGTGAGAATCTATAGTTGAGGGTGCAGGGCTTACTCCCAAAAGGGGTGTGGGGGGCATAGCCCCCATGATGGTATGTATTGTCGCCCGATATTGTATTAGAATTGTAGAGCTGTTCGCCGCTTTTGTTTTCCACATTTAGTAGTCACTGTTATGCGGCTCGCTGTTTAAAACTCGCCCATATCACATGGAACCAAAGGAGGACACTTAACAGGTTTGCAGTCCCCCCCCCAAGTAATCTTAGGCTAAACCATTCAAATAGTGGTACAGTACATCATAAACTGCTATGAGTGGTGTATAGCCCTTCTTATTTTGAATGGTTTCCAGCCTACTGTACTTAAATTATAAGGTAGATAAAGGGGTGGAGCCCACATTTGCCTGCCATATTCAGAGCAAGTATGGGCCCTTTACCATGTTGGGACTGTGATGTTGGTGTTAACATCTATTCCCTCCGAAGGAAAGAACTAACTGATCATGTAGGATCACTTAAGAAATTCAGGACACCAGGGATTTATATATTTGATGCTGTTTGAGGTCAGTGGTGGAGACAGAAAGTAATGTCAATGAGACACCATCAGGCCCAGTGCCTATGGCCCGTTATAATACATGAAACAACATTTCAACTCTGTTTCTGAAGTTTACAAGCACCTACAGGGATTGTAATCACTCTGATCTATTGCCTCACTTGTAGTATCTTGGGGTGAGTTATGCTTATATTCCTTGTCAGGGCTGTATGACCTCAATAAAGAATTTCAGAGCAGTGTCCATTTAATAAAATTGGCTAGCAAAGGGTGATGGTAGTGGGGGTGGGTGCTTAACATACAGCAAACCTCCTGTACTCCTGATAAGCAGGCTATTTAGCCACAGTACAGCTGGTTTCATTTGCTTGCTCATACCGGGAACAGGTGACACATCCCCAGTCATGCAAGCAGGGTTAAAAATATTGCACCGGCAGCCTGTGGTGCACTGGATTTGTACAAGCTGCATCTCTATTCATGCTGCAGACCTCCCACTGAATATTGGACCCTGCATTTACTATATAGGAGATGTTATTTACATGTACAGTGGTAACAGTGGATCCGTTAAGTTATCACCCGAAATTCTCAAAAGATACCAAGAGAAAAGAATTTCTGGGACTGCCTGTACAGCAGGAAATCTCAAGACCAACTCCTTAGAGATCTCCAGAGATTTATGGAAATTGACAAATCAACCGCTACTACTGTATTCAAACTTTGAGGGTGGCTGAGGCATAGTGTGTGGGCTGTGCATTTCTAGATTTTGTGAAGCATAACCAGATCATCCTTCTTTGTCACTTTTTTTTATCTCTATTCACTTTAATTCTGGCTGGGATTAACTCTGTTTATTGACTATCATACTGGTGGGATTTACCCCATATCTGCCCATGATCCCCACACCCCAATACCCTCCCACCTTCCTCTGAAGCTGCCTGAACTGGTTGGTCTGTGACTTACCTCTCACAATGGGGCTCCCGAAGGGAAAAACTGAGATGCACCATAGGTTCCAGCCAAGACTTATGCTCAGTGTCATTTAGTTAGGTCGGGGAGAGGCATCACTGGGTGCCATCCTGCTTTAGTGCAACGGGGTTTATCTGTGGTTCCCCCCTTGGAGACATGATGGTGCAATGACATCAGTGGTATGACTGTGTGTGCTCCCACGCATGGCGAATCAATGTCCATTGACGCCACCCTCTCTGTGCCTGTGAGACCTGACCACTCCACCCAGCCTCAGCTAGGTGTCTCCCAGACACTGGGACTCTACAACTCATGCCCCAGAGGAAGAGGAGAGCAGTCTGTCAAATGTTCATCCCCCTGGCCAGCCCTCTGATGTTCTGGACTTGTTACTGAACCTGGGTAATCAGCGTTAAAAGTGAAAGCACTACCACTGTGCCTGTGAGCTAGCCTGCTTCTTTGTCACTTTGACATTCACTTTGTACTGACCAATAAAATGCTGGTTTGTAGAACATTCATAGCCATTTATATGACCATGCCTAGTACTTTAATTTTTGTGTGGGACTATTCTGTAGGACTAATAGAATGTCTGGTGGATATCTTGTGCCTTCAATACTCAGATACTTTTGTCGCTGATGGGTGTTCAGTGTTCTTCTACTCAGTGCCAAGACCTATAAAATATACATATATACACATACAGCCACATAAGCAAATCCAGCTTTTTTAGTTTTTGTGAAATATATGATGCAACTTTGGTGATGACAGGAGAGGAACTTGGTGGACCACTGTTTTTTATATTGCGTTTCTGTTGTTTTTATGTACTTTGAGCTAAGGAGGTTATAGTTAACCATTTTGCCTTCCAGAAATCTTGCCATTTCTGGTTATTTTGATAAGGTAGAAGTACAAGAAAAAAAACAAAACACTATGTTAAATTGGAAGGAAATGTTACTACTCAAGCAATTAAGGATTTCCACACACTAACTGATAAATAAGCAATATATTCAAGATAACCTGCAGGAATAGAATTTAAATTTCATGTCAGACACAAGACTAATGGTGTTTTGACATTACTTAGGAGAGCTGAGGAAAATTCTAGCATTGCATTTTAAAAATGCAGTTATTATAATACAAATATTGTACGTTTTGTGTTCACTTAGCAATCAAATGTGCTATTTTGGTAAATGGAAAGAGCATCACACTTTTCAAAAGATGAAGGATGAATTACCTGGTTTTCCAGTATACTGTGAATGTGGTGCAAGCTTACTTTTAAAATGATAGTTAAGCTGCATTCAACATTCAGTTGTGTTTTGTGAAAGCTATGTTTGTTACTGTTAAAAATCGTTACTGAGTAATAGGGTTATTTCAATGTAAAAATACAGAGGTTTAAGCTTTAGCATTTAAAAAGACAGTATATCTAATGGCATGTCTGATATTGCTGCACTGTTGGGTTCTGATTGGCAGGTGGCACTGACTGGCAGAAAGACAAGTCCCTGAAGTGCAGGAAATGAGGCTTATTATACAATTGCAGGAAAGAGACCTAGGCTCTGATTGGTCATTCCGGTCCTAGACCTGTGATGTTATCCCAGCATAACATCATGGATCTAGGCCCGGCAACAAGGAAACCTCATAACCAAAAAATACCTTAAAACACAGAAACAGATAACACTACGCCACCCTTGTTAGATCTGACATGCAAGCCTGACAAAGCAAGAAATGAATGGTACCATTTCCACAAATAATCATGAATCGTTGGTCCTTTTTATACCCCTGTAAAAAAAAGCATCCATTGATGTCTTTTGTGACCATTACTGTTCCCCCACCCAACCTTCCCACTCAGCACCAACCCCCCTGCACCCTCCCAAGCCCTTACTTACCCATCAGGGGTCCAACACCATAATCCTCTCTGAACCGCAGACACGTCTTCACTCTTCAAAGTCGGACTACGAAGTGAAGAAACAGGTATTTGGTTCAATGTATTTCAATGGTGTTTTGAACTTAGTGGCATAGCTTGGCCATTTTTGCATAATTTTGGCCCACATTTTCAACATGCCTATTTTGGTACCCTGCCTCATGAACAGTCGCACTGCCATTAGACAAATCTGTCCCACATTTGTCCTGAATGGTGATTTTGCGGACCCGGCATGAAATCACCTTTCGGGCAGAAGTTGAACATTTTCTCTACCCTTGTTCATGAGGTGGGGTCGTAAGAAGGTTATCTTCAAAACTTGGTGTAAAAATATTAAAAAAATAACAAAGTTATGACCCTACGTTGAATTTTGTGAACACAGGCTTGTAACTTTAGTAATTGTCAATATTTTTACCCCAAATTTACAACATAGCCATATCTTTACAGCATCTCATGAATGTGACAGCTGTCATTTTTCAAATCCAGGCCAAAATGTTTTTTTTTTTACATCCTGAAAGGGGATTTATCAGTCCTTGCGCGAAATCACCTTTCGGACAGGAGTTGAAAATTTTCTCTGCCCTTGTTCATGAGGTGAGGTCAGAAGAAGACTATATTATAAATTTGGTATAAAAATATTTAAAAAAAATTATGAAGCTACATTGAATTTTGTAAACACAGGCTTGCAAGTTTGGTAATATGCAATATTTTTACCCCAAATTTTCAACATAGCCATTTCTTTACAGCATCTCATGAATGTAACAGTTGACATTTTTCAATTCCTACCCAAAATGTATTTTTGCATTCCGAAAGCTGATTTTGCAGTCCCTGTTTGAAATCACCTTTCAGATTTCAAGAGTTGAAAATTTTCTCTGCTCGTCTTCATGAGGTGGGATCATAAGAAGGCAATGTTAACAATCTGTGGCAAAAATATTACAACATAACAAAGTTATGAGCCTGCATGCAAATTTACATACACAGGCTCCTAACTTTGATAATACATAACCAATTGCTGTAGTTAATTTATAGGTAAGTTTATACTGAAGATCACTAAATTTATTAAAAATTGAATACCATAAAACAGAGTCTACCCACACATAACATAATGGCACTTGGAGAGTCAGTATACTCAAAAATCAAAAATCCGCTTTGTTCATCATACCTAGCCAAAAGAGAGTCCAGGACAGGTCATCCCCATCCAGTTTATAATGTTCAGATGATGATGCAATCATGACTGGGGACTCCGGCCCCACTTCTCTCCCCCCTGACAGCAGTGTTAGCTCAGAGAAGGTGGGTGAGACACCCTGAAGGGGAAGGAAGGGTAAAGATAAAGGTAAGCACTGTGCAGAGGAGAAGGGGGGGAGAGGTGGAGGGGTTAAATAGGAGCAATCCTGAGGTGGAGTGAATGATGGGCTGATCCCCTTCTGGGGTAGCCCATGAGCTAAACTGGGAACTCACCCCTGTCTATGGCATTCAACAGGGGTATCCACACATTGTGGAAGGATTCCCTGTCCCCATTGGTGGATAACTGAATCCTCTTCAGGGTCATACACTGCCTGAGGTTGTTGGCCTGTTGCTGGATAGAGGAAGGGGAGGGGGACATCCAGGACTGGGCTATAGTTTTCCAGGCATTAACCATAGCGGGCGACCACAGGGGATTATTCGCTCTGCCACCCAGATGGGAGGGGTCTGCCTCCAACAACAGTTCAAGGGAGGATTTTGATTGGGAGTATACCAGCACCTCACTCATCACTCTGTGCACCTCATTCCAAAATGAGGCAACTCTGGGACGAGTTAATACCATATGTAGAAAGTCACCCTCCCAATCATGCACTTAGGGCACTCACTGTATTTCTCAAGGTCAAAAGTGTGGAGTTGTTTTGGGGTAATATATGCCATGTACATAAAGTTTATTTGAACTTGCCTGAGCTTATTACTCCTAGAGCAGGTAAGGAAATGTCGAGTGGCCAACTTCCACATCTCTGGATCAATTTGTACAGCTAGGTCCCTCTCCCATGTGTCCCAAATCCCTACTGATGCCTGACACTTCTTCCCCAGTAAGGTTTGATAGTAAGTCGCCAAAGGTCTCTTACCAGGCTGGGGCTTATAAAGTTCTTCTTCAAATGGGGAACGTTGGGCCCAATTATTCTCAGTATCCAGTGAGTCCCCCAAGTAGTTCCTAATAACTGAATGTACAAAAAAATCTCCAGATTTCAAGCCCAAAGTTTTACACAGGGATGACAAGTCAACCATTTTACCCCCATTAAATATATGATGTATGGCCTGCAGCCCAGACTGGCACCAACTCAACAGCTGCTGGATCAATTGCACAGAACAAGAACCCCTCCGGCGTACTGCAGTGATGAGGCCCATGTATGGCAAAAGGTAGAGATGGATGGCCGATATAGTTATGCACAGTCAACCAAGCTTTTAGGGTGGATGAGGTGAAGAGGTTAGTCACTTTGGGTGTTGAATCAGCCCAAAGGGCACCAGATAGGAGGTCCCCCACCAAATTACCTCCCAAGCTCTCCTCTTCCAGCTTCAGCAACGGAGTACCAGAAGCCATCCCTCCTATTGGGATGAAAGCTAATTGTGATGCCCAGTAATACAAGAAGAAGTCTGGGAGACTGGCACCACCACCAAGCAGGGGTGGTAGTTGAAGGATATCCCACCTTATTCAGGCAGATTTGCCTCTCCACAGAAATTTGTGGATTATGGCATTACGTTGCTTAAAGTGGGCCAAGTGGTGAGTGGGAAGGGACTGGTATAAATATAGGCATCATGGAAGGATAGTCATCTTGACCATATTAATACAACCCAACAGGGATATTGGAAGGGACTGTCACCTATCACAGACCTCTGGTAATTTGGATAAGAGGGGCCTATGATTGAGTGCATACAGAGAACTAATTTTGACTGAGATAAAGATCCCCAGATATTTCAGTTTCTTCACCAGTTACAGCCCACCCAGACTAGATACTAGCTGAGCCCAGTCTGTTTTGCCTGTTGGCAGCAATTCACTTTTGGTCCAGTTTACTTTATGCCCTGATAACTGACCATACTTCCTTAACAGGGAGTGGCCCACTGGGAGGTTTGCAGCTGGCTGCTTCAAATAAAGAAGATTGTCAGCGTACATGGCAATCTTATGTTCTGTATTACCTCCTATATATCAGTGAATCTCCTTGTTTTCCCTAATGGCAGCTGAGAGTGGCTCTAGCAAGAGGACATATAGCAGGGGTGACAGCAGACATCCCTCCCTAGAGCCATGCCTTAGCTAGAAGGGAGGGGTTAGCCCTCAATTCACCAAAATTTGGGCCTCTGGGGAAGAGTACAATGTGCCAACCCAACTCCTGAAATGTGACCCCAGCCTCAGGCATTTCAGAGTCTCAAACAGATACCCCCACTTCACACAGTCAAAGGCCTTCTCAGCATCAAGGGCAAGAACTGCTGTGCTATGTCACGCTGCCATCCTCCCCCATGAATGGATTATATTCAAAGTTCTGTGTATATTGTGCTTCCCCTGCCACCCCTGCACAAATCCAGCCTGATCCTGGTGTATCAGGGTGGGGAGTAGGGGATCCAAATGAGTGGCGAGAGTCTTAGCCAGGATTTTATAGTCTGCTGTAAAGCAGAGAGATGGGGTGATAGGAGGCATATAATGTGGGGTCCTTGCCAGGTTTTGGGAGCACCGTGATCATAGCAGACTGCATGGAGTGGGGTTGCAACCCTGGCCTAAACTCTGTGATATCATATCATATATAAGAGGTTTAGAAGCAGGGAGTCAAATTTCTTATAAAAATCTATGGGAAGTTCATCTGGACTGGGGGCCTCCCCCCTCTCCAAGGACTGGATGGCCCGATATAGTTCATCTTTGGTGATGAGGGCATCAAGCTCTTTCACCTCTTCCTCACCCAGAGTAGGCAATGGTGCCTTCTGAAAAAAGTAATTCAGTTGCTGGTTAATTGGTGACACCTCAGTGTATAAAGAGCTATAGAAAGCACCAAAAAGCTGCCTGTATTGAAGCAGTGTTACTGACTAAGTTCCCTGTTGAGCTGTTGAGTCCTGGATCTGACCTATAGTCCTCTCCCCTTCATGGCGGCGGAGCTGCCAGGTGAGATACTTGTCTCCCCTGTCCCCATCAAAATAATCCCCAGCCTGCATCAACAGGGTGGTGCATTCTATTTAAGCACTACTTAGCACGTTAAAACACCATTTCAGTTTTTTAATGACCCTGCATAGGGGTGGAGTGGGTTTACACGTGTGGGCTTCCTCACAGGCCACTATTTTAATATGGAGCTGGTTTAACTCTTGTTCAGAAGCTTTTTACTGTGGAATGAGTAATAATCGATTTGGCCTCCGATGTAGGCCTTTAGGGCTTCCCACCTGCACTTGTGTGATACAACCCCTCTTTTATTGTGGAATAGGAATTCCTCGATGCTACCAGCCATAAAGTTAATAAATTGTCTGTCTCTGTGGAGAAGGAGTCCAGGTGCCAAGGTCTGGCAGCAGAGGGGAACCCAATGCAGACATAGCAATCATGAGGGAGGCATGATCAGAGAACAGAATGGGGGAGTATACCACCAGATGGATTGAGGACAGGAGTGTGGTACTAATTAACAACCTGTCCAGGTGGGCATATGACTGGTGGGCATGGGAGTAGAAGCTATAGTTTCTTCCAGTTGGGTTAAGGTGGCACCATATATCCACCAAATTAAATACAGACTAGATCTCCCCAAGGGCCTTAGCGTTCCTAGAGAGAGGAACAGTGGCTGGGTTAGACCAATCCAGGACCTGTGTTAGAGACATAATTGTAGTCTCCACCCAGAATCCAGGAGCCAGGGAATGCAGCCATATCCACCAATAGTTTCTGGAAGAACCCAGAGTCTTCCACATTTTTGGCATCGATCGATCCTATTGAAAGGGTTCCCACCTCCATCAGTTCTACTCTCACCAAGGCATACCTGCCTGCATTGTCCACCACCTTATTAAGGATTTTAACTTGCACCCATGGGGAAACCATATAGAGGTACCCCTGGCCTTTGATGAAGAGCATGAGGACACCCAGGTTTCCCAAGGGAATCTCTCATTTTCTGGGCCTCCACCATAGACATGTGAGTCTCTTGCAAAAGAACCGCATGCAGTTTGGACCGCTTGACCTCTGCAAGTATGCATTTTCTTTTGACAACAGACTTTAAACCATTGACATTCCCTGTAGCAACATTGACTGTGTTAGCCATTTTCAAATTGTATTCTTAAACACTTAAGCACATAGGGAAGACTGCAATCTCTAACCGAGAATGCATTCCAGTGTGATCTAAAATGTAGAGTATAATGTAAACTACAGCATATCAAACTTATCTTTCCTTTATAGGTCCCTCCCCCGGACCCCCACACCCCCATGAAACCTTAAAGTTTTCTCGAACACACCCCAACCACCTCTGGGAAGTTATTTATTTATTTAAAGTTGATAACCAGGAAAAGCACACTGATTCATTGCTCGTTTCCAGATGTGACGCTGGGGAATTGTGTTACAGGACGACTAAAACAATAGTTTAACAATTCAGACAGGTGAAGTATAAAAGAATAGACAAGAACACACAGTACAATAAATACTATACAATGTAAACAAGTTAACTGACAAACAAGTTGAGGTGATGCAAACAATGACCACTTTACAAGATTTACAGGATAACTGGTGGGGGAGCTGCCAGTAAGGTGCATGACTGGGCTGGGAGTTAACAGTAGAGTGGGGATAAGTGGAAGGGAAGGGACGAGGGGTGGCATCCACAGGGTGGGGGGGTGGAATCTGCCTTTATTTGCCACTTTATAGTGGGGAATGAGGGAGAGTCATGGAGGAAGGTGGGTTGTTGGTTCCAGAGGTGGAGAAGATGGGCAGAGAAGGCAGAGGCTTTGGTGGAGGATCAATGGTGGAGGATTGAGAAGGCATGTGAGTGGCTGGACCTCAGTGAGTAGAGAGGGGCAGGGGCTGGCAAGAGAAGGGAAGAGAGGTATGATGGGAGGAGGGTAAACCAGTATTTGGTGATAAAAGTTAAGGAGTGAATGTATCTCTAGTGTGTGTGTGTGTGTGTTTGAGGGGGAGTTAGTGAAGAGAGCAGAGTGCAGTGATGTGTTCGAGGAGGGGCGTTAGTAGCAAAGCAGCAGAATGCATTTAGGGTGGTGTCAAGAAGGGAGAGGGAAGTGGCAGGGGCCGAAGCATAGATTATATCGGTGTATTCAAATATCAGGAGTATGGTTTTGGCTTCTAGGATTTGGTGCAGATGCAATGGGATGTAATATTTCTTTTGATAAAGTGCCCCAAGTTTGGGGTGAAGCTTAGTGTACATGGAGTTGACGTGCTTTGAGAAACTGAGGTGTTGATCAAGCCATAGGCCAAGATATTTGTAGGATGTCACTGTGTCTAGGGTGGACACATCCAAGAAGGAGAAAGATGGGCTAAGTGGGAGTTTTGCCAGTTTGTGGGGATTCCCAAAAACCATGGAGTCAGTTTTATTGGTGATGACTTTGAGGCTGTTGTCTTGGAACCATCGGGGGACCTAGGTGAAGTCGGACTGAAGTGTATAGTAAACAGTGTCAGGGGAGGGATCAGGGGCATAGGCAATGATATCATCAGCGTATAGGTGTATGTTTGTATGCAAACAGGCTTTGGGGAGGTCATTAATGAATATTGACAAGAGAATTGGGCCTAGAATTGATCCTTGGGGGACTCTAGCAAGGATGGGGGGGCGACACTGAGTTTCCCACTAAGACAGACTGCTGTTTACCACAGAGGTATGAGCTGAACCAATTTGTTGTAGAGGAGGCCAGTCCAGCTGAGTGGAGCTTTTGAAGGAGGAGTGGGTGAGAGTCTGAATCGAAGGCTTTGTCGAGATCTATGAAAAGTGCTGCTGTGATGTGACCACTGTCCATGGTGGACAAGACAGAGTTTGTGACATGGAATAGGGTGGAAATGGTAGAATGGTTTCTGCAAAATCCAGATTTATAATCAGAGAAGTTTGTGGATGATAGAAAGTCAGACAGCCTAGACAGGAGTAGGGATTCCTGAAGTTTGGCAAGTGGGGGGAGAAGGGAGATGGGACGATAGTTGCTAGGGGAGGAAGAATCTCCCCCTTTGGGGAGGGGGAATTATTTTGACCTGCTTCCATTGTGTGGGAACTGTGTTTGTTGAAAAGGAAAGGTTCAGCTCAATTCAATTTTACTTTATACTGGAAGGTATGTGAGCAAAATCCCCATTTTCACAAATGTCCAGTGGTACACATATTTGACAATACAGAGAAATGGTAAAATCAATTTTACAGTGTTTACAATAGGGACAGTGTATATGACAGGATCATCTAGAATAGAAAAAAAAATACAGAGAGCACAACAGAGCCAATATACAGATACTTATAAACTCTAAGGTAACTCAAGAGTTGGTGAACATTCTAGGGGTTACCTAGCGGGGCAGACACAGGTGGAGGATTGAAGGACATGGTCCTTGAAGGAGGAGGTGAATGAGCCAATTGAACTACAGGCCTGAAGTTCAGGGGGCAGTTTGTTGTAAAACACAGGGCCCTTGTATGTGATGGAGTTCTGCGCATGCTTGCTGCAGTAAAAATGGGTGTCGAAGATGTGACAGGTGGCCCCTCTAGTACTGTGCTTCAAAACCAATAAGGAGAAAAGGGAGTTAACACTGATCAGCAGTAGGTTATGGTGAACTTTGTGAAGGAAAGATAGCATTTTAAGTTGGAACCTGCCTTCAAGGGTGAGCCAGTTGAGGGATGCATAGAGGGTACAGTGATGGGTCATCCAGTGGAGGCCGGTCACAAAGCGTGCAATATTATTGTATGTAGTTCTGAGTTTGGAGAAAAGGGGGATGTGCTGTGGGGGGAGTAGACAACGGAACCATAATAAAGAAGGGGAAGGAGAAGGGAGCTGGCGAGGGGTGGTCTGGAGATGGGGATAAGGAACTTTCTGATTCAGTATAAGAGACCTAGCCTCATATGGATTTTCTTGATAAGATTGGTAATATGGATATTATAGGTCAGGTGAGGGTCTAAGCACAGTCCAAGGTATTTGAATTCATAGATTTGTTCTATGATGTTACCAAGATTGTCTGAAAGGGATTGGTCCAGGACTGGGGCTTTTCTTGGGCCAGAAAAAATCATAAACTTGGTCTTCTTGGAGTTGAAAACCATGCCTCTGGCAGAGAACCAAATGCGTAGCTTCTAAAGTCAGCCTGCCTGAACACTGTATCAAGGTTAGTTTCACTGCGGTAGAGGGCCACATCATCAGCGTAAAGGACTAGTTGGGTGGTTTGACAGATGGAAGGGAGGTAATTAATAAAGAGCGAGAACAGGAGCGGGCCTGGGATGGAGCCCTGGAGTACCCCATATTTAATCGGACATTCAGCAGAAAAATGTGTACTGGCCCTTAACACTTGCCTTGAGGATATCACTGGTGAACCTGACCAGGGTGGTTTTGGTGCTATGTCTAGATCTGAAACCATGCTGAGCAACAGAGAGCAAGTTATGATGACCAAAGAAGGCAGTGAACTGGGTATGAAAAACTTTTTCAATGATTTTGTAGAGGAGAACAAGAAGGGAAATAGGTTGGTAATTCCCTCTTTTATTCCTTGACCCTGATTTAAACAATGGTTTGATGGTGGTGGTTTTCCAGGTGCTAGGGAGAAAGCCAGAGCAGAGTGAGTGGTTTAGTATGTTGGTGATGGGGACTGCTAATGAATTAATGGCCAGTTTAAGGATTTTAAAGTTGATTCCATCTGCCCCTTTGCTGGGTTTAGGGTTGTTACTTTGGATGAGCTTTATGGTGTCCGAGGGTTTTAATACCCTGAAATAGAATCTGGAACTGGGCTCAGACTTAGAATTTGGGCGGAGGTGGGTAGGGGCAAGGTTGGGGATATGGGTGAGGGGATCAGTTATTGTGGGGACAGAGAGGTGTAATAGCTTGGGATGGAGCCCGTCTGGGCTTTATTTGTTTGTTTTTAAGGAGTATAGTGCTTGGAGGACCTCTGAGGGGGAGATGGAAGGGAAGTTAAAACCTGTAGAGGAGGCAGGGGAGTCGGAGGGAGGGACATGTCAGGGAGTGCACAAGATGTAAAAAACTTGTTGAATATGGAGGCAATGTTGGTAGGGTTGGAGATGAGTGACTCATTAACTTTGAGAGCAGGAATGGTAGTCTAGGGGGAGGGATTGAGGAGGGTTTTGATCGTAGACCAGAAGAAGGATGGGTTAGGGCAGGAAGAGATGTGTGACTTGAAATATTCAGTCGTAGCTAGCCGGTTAGCTTTGGTGCACCTGTTCCTGAGGGAGTGGTAGTGGTGGAGGTTAGAGACAGAGTTGGAGGATTTGTAGAGGGTCCAGGCTCAACTGCGAACTTTGCATAGAGATAGAGTTTTGGATGAGATCTACAGGAGGTGTAGGCATCTAATCCAGGAGGTTTGGAGAGGTGCACGGTGGTCCCAGATATGAGTCAGGATGTTGCAGAAGTGTTGGAGGGCCATGTTTACATCCATAGCTGGATAGACAGGGGATCAATCTGCTGAGTGGAGATGTGAGAGTAGGGAGTCAGGGGAAAGGTTCCTCAGCGAGCAGTAGGTGAGGCATTTGGGTGGGGAGTGGGGGAGGTTCATCTTTTGGACACAGTGAGTGAAGCAGTGGTCACTAATAATGTCTGGCAGGACTCTGGCTTATAACCAGATGAGCTTCCCAAAGCCCTGATTTCCCTGCTCCCTCTCTCCCACCCCCTATCTGGAGTTTCTGCCAACAAATTGGCAGCAGCCCCCAAACAAAATCAACCCCCCATTTAGAACCAATAACCTGGTAGAATGCCCAAACCCCAGATTTCCCCACTGCCTCCCTCTCTCCCCCAACAGGAAAACTAGGTCCTGGTAATGTGGCCCCTGCAAACTAATAGCAATAAGTAATATAACTATTGAGAAAAACATTAACTTTCTGAAACATTTGTTATGGGCACACTTGCATAACTATATGAAGACAGTGTCCTGGTAATGGATCTAGAATTAATCAACAAGGGAGAGAGCCAACCATTCAGGCCATTTGCTCCCCCTGCCCATTCGAACGTGTGGGATTATTCATATGGAGTAAGATCTTAATTTTAGTACTATTTTGCAAAAACTGAAAGAACACTGACTATACAGATTTAACAAGCCAAAAGGGAAAATTATAAGTCCTACATGCAGGCCATTTCTCAGAGTCAGGCTGAGGCACTGTAACATATTGCACCTTGTGTGGGAGATCTCCTCAACGGCTGTGTGCCATAAGCCCTGATGGAGGAAGGAGAGAATCCAGCCTCCATAGCAAATGCCAAATGTGGACCCACAGGAGAAGTAAATCTCCATCCATATCTAGTCTTTAAACAGTATCTGAGAGTCGCACAATGGACATCCCCGTGTCTCCGCACAGAATTAGTCAGTGCAGCATGGTGTAGCAGGAGAGCCAAGATGCAGTTCTCCATGCAGTGTGAGAGGGAGTACCATTGATACTCAGGATCATCCTTTTTCGACTACCAGATCTTCATCAGAAGGTAAGTGTGCACTTTGTACCATAGAGGCCTGGCCCAGGCTAAGTTTTCATAGTTATTACATGGCCTGGGAATCAACTAGAGGGCAGCAGGATGGTGTGGACACTGGTTGGCCAAGAGAGCTATGGTACTCCCTAACAGTCAAATGTATGTAAAAAAGAAAGAGAAAACTTATCTTTTAGTAGGAGCTGTTGAGCTGAGAGGCGATCATCCCTCAAGTGACCAGGATTCCTCATCAACCTATTTCTCTGCCTCTCTGTGGCAGGTGAAATATTTAGAAGGCTTGCCTGCCCAATCAACCCAAAGATTAGCTGGGTACATGAAGACGAAAGACCAAGCCAGGGAGTACAGCTTGGATTTTACTGGATTAAATTTCTGTCTTTTGAGCTGTAACACCTGGCTATAATCTTGAAAAATGTAGACTTTACTGTTGGGTAGCGATATGGGACCATGAGCTTTCACCGCTTGCAGGACTGTCTCTGTTCATGTAACGTAAATATTTAATGAGGCAATGCCTCGGTTGATTCCCTGGTTTTGGCACCGGTCCTACCCTATGGGCCCACTCAATTTTGAACTACAGGGTTTCTGGGGGTAGGTCAAGGTGTTCCACAAGCCACTTGTGTAGTCCTTTCATTGGATTTTAGCCCTTGACCCTTCAGGTAGTCCAATAATCCTTAGGTTAGAGTGGCGTGAGCAGTTCTCCTGATCATCCACCTAACTAACCAACTCTTCAAGCTGGCCTTTCATGCGGTTATGGTCCATCGTGACTGAATTTAAGGAATCCTCAAACTACTAGCCCATTGTTCTAATTCCGCAATATGGATTATGTGGGAGGCTGAGGTCGCTTACAAACCTGTCACCACACTTTGCAGGTGGGAAATCTGCGCAGTGATAATAGTGAACCCTGCCTTCATTTCAGACTGCATATTTGTCAAGGTGGCAGGAACCCCAGCCAATGAGCACTCAAGTTCTGACATTGTGTGATCCGATTCCCTGGCCGTGTGGGCCTGCAATCTTGTACAGGCCTCCAGGCCTTGATGACTGACTTTCGGCAGTTCCACTGGCTCAAACATGAGTTTAGTCTGCTTATTTTTTTTGCCTTCCTGTTGCCATCAACCTTAGACTATAAAAAGTGAACTGGGTCTACTCTCTTACTCTTCAATGGTCCGTTATTGTGGCATTTTTAATGATGTGCCTAAGGGAGCTCAGCTAGCACATATCCACCATAGTGTTAAGCTAGCCATGCCCCCCCCGTGGATCTTAATCTTAAAAGTTAACAGTTTTAAGGTTTTGTGTTTTTATGTCCTGCTGAAACACATGTCATGCTCTAATACAGTAGACTCTGGTTAGTAATTCTTTTCCTTTTTTTTTTTGTTAACGAATAAAACCAGGCAACAAAATAAAGAAATATTATATCCAGCTTACATAGCAGCTGGAAACAGTTCTAGTGATTTTGGACCATTCTGAACACATCGAAAGTGTGGGGAGTAGCAGTATAACCATAATAAACTATATGTGGTGTATAAGTGTACTATGTATTATCTGTAATGTGATATGGGCCAGTTTTATGGTAGGGCATACCACTGTTGGTACCAGGGCCCCCATGGCCCCATTTCCAGGTGGGCCCTTTGTTACCCATTCCGATCCTGCATAGGCTAATTGCCTCCTGCACCTAACTCCTCAGGCCCAGAAACTGTCTTCACTCTTATATCCACCTATTATCCTTATTCTGTAATTCTTTATCAAACAGCTGCTCAAGATACACTTCGTTCCATCCTGTACCTTCCAGAGTCCTCTCTCTCTCTCTCTCTCTCTCTCTCTCTCTCTCTCTCTCTCTCTCTATATATATATATATACATATATATCCCCCTAAGCTTGCTCTCTTTCTGCGTCTATATTGCCCTAATATAGCTTCTAGGATAGCTCACCTTAGCCACCTTATTGTGAAATGTATACTGTATTGCACTACAGTTTGGTATCCACTGCATGCTTTATTTTACACAGTATGCTCTGTGCTTCTGTATTGCTGCAGATTATCTCTTTGCACAACAGATTTTCCTAGCCTCTGTATATTGTAGTCAGCACAGAATGTCTTAACCAGTGTATTTTATTATTTGCTTTTTTACATGGTTTTACCTCTCATCACCTGCCCTCCCTTTGTAGCCTCCCTCTCAGGGTCAGACCTGGCAATGAGCCTTGGCTTAGCATGCTTGTCCCAGTTATCAGTTTTAAATAAACTGGAAAATAATGCATTTATTCTTAGATAGAACAACATTAGTATCTTTCTATCATTTCCAAAATTAATCTTTCATGATAGTTTATAATGCTTGAAATTATATTTTGAAAGCAGCAACACTGGAACTACGATATAAACTTACGTTTTTTGTCTGAAAGCTTTCTGCACCGTGGTTTGCAGCACCAGCTTTCAGGAGACCCTAAGAGTCCCAGCATGTGTATCTGTAGTTTCTCATTTTTGGAGATTATATGGCATCAGATGTAAAAACCTGTTTAAAATTCTTATGTACAGTATTACACGTTACTCTTTTGTTAATAGTATAGCCAGTGGCTGGATGAGTATCTGAGAAAAAGGGTTGTTCCTAGACATCATCTGAATGCCTTTTAGATTTTTTTATTTTAACCTTTATGCAAGCAATAACACACGATGAGGTGCGGGTTACGTGCTGATAAGAGCACCCCCGTGGGTGTACTAAGGCATGAGGCGCTTGTGCCGAGTGCCTTATGCCACTGGGTGTGCTCTTATCAGCACGTAACCCACACCTCAGAGTGTGTTATTGTGCTTATAAAATGGGCTTGTGAGCAAGTAGTTTATAATAAAAAAAGAACAAAAAAAAAAAAATAGGAAAAATATTTAAAGTGAGGTGTAAGAGTAAACCAGTAAAAAAACAGTCCCCCATTGGTAATTCCTCATGGTTAGTACAGGGGTGCCATCTACCCGTAGACACAGAAAGAGAGGTACTGGTGAAATTGTTTCTTTTTGTCTGGTGACACTGAATCTGTAAATGAGAGACATTGATCTTAATTTTGTTGTCTTGTCTGGTCATACTGTATTGCCGACTGAGACACTGTGATTTTCATTAAATGTGTGGTTGCTAAGCAGTAGAGCGGGGATTTGTTTAAGAGCGAGTATGCTCTGACCCAGTGTGTCATGTAAGTGAGAGCAAGCGTGTTCATTGTGAGGGCTTTTATTAATTTTTTTTTAAAGCTACGTATAGATTTACACTGTTTCTTGTGGAGCAAGTAAGTCCCTGAGTGACTGTGTGACATAGCGGCTGCCGTACTGTCCATTTTTCACTTCTTGGTTTAGCGGTCACCGTACTGGACGGTTTTCACTTCCTGGTTGTTGAATGAAGAAAAAGTAGTCATGTAGAAGAAAAAGTAGAACTCTGTTGCGTCCTGTCACGGATGTTGAGGGTTGAACGAGAGAATGGAGAGTGCGGTTGCGGTGCAGCTGAGGTCAGATTTACCGTTAGCGGTCGCATATTTAAAATGCTGCCAGGGATCGAGAGATGCATTTGTATTGTCCAGGGAGAAAGTGAAGAAAAAAAATGTGAAGAGGTACATATTTTGTATACTTTTTTTGTGTGGAGAAAATAGGGGGGGGGGTGTCGTTTTTGTTGGCAGTTTGGGACACTGGTAGTGCTCTCTCTGTGCAGCGGTCATCACTTACTATGAGCTCTGTCAGCCAGCTTTTTTGTTTATGCTTGACAGAGGTCAGTGATTTGTTGATGTGGTGGGGCATGTTGGTGGGCAGTAGTCTCGGTTGGCAGGATACATGCTGATAAGGACACGGCAGAGACTGGCCTCCAGCCAATCAGGATTGTGGATTTGTTTAGCCCATTTTATAAATTTGAGCACTTAACTTTTACTTTACCCTTTACGTTTGTAAATTTGGCAGACTGACGCAGGCTGTTGTAACACTTGTTACCTCGGCAGCAGCCCTATTGGATCTGGCCAGAATTTGTTTCCTCTGTGGTATTAAAGCAACAGCCCATGTTAGAACACAATTGCCTGAGTTTTTCTTTAATGGAAAAAATGAATCATGGTATATTCTCAAAATAAAATATGGGGATACTCCAAGTTTATATAGCTCTACCCCCTGCTGCACGCTGACCTCATGTCCTTTGACAGCAGATTTTTAGTAACAAGAGTAACTCAAAAAGAGCAACAGCATCCCAGCCAGGGCAACGCTGGACCTTTTTTTTTAACCCTTCCATACTGGTCTCCTGCACACATTGTCCAATTACATGGTAACAGGCAGTGTATACTGTACCCTGCACCTGCACTGATGGGTTAACAGTACTATTAGGGCAGGGTAATCTGAGCTGACTTGTTGGCAGTACTCTTTCCAAAAGCTTTGGGGAAGGAGCCAAGTACTGAATACTCTAAGCAAAAAGAGTATTCTGGTACCTAGTTGATCCATGTGGCTCAGACTGAAAGGAAAATTGCCTTCCGACTCAGTCTGGGTTTTCTGTAGAACATGGTTTGCAAATACTAGTTCACATTCTGTCATTGTACATGACGGCTCACATTCTGCCATTGTACATGAGAAACACCTACTTGATTTACCAGAAGTCCAGGGAAGATTGAACAATAACAGAATGCAACCAGTATTTAAAAATGCTCCTAAACTTCTACAGGGAAATCAATTACTTTCCAGTTCAGTGCAATTCTCCTTTAAAACTCACTGAGCCCTAGGTGGCCATTTTGAATAATGTTAAGCATAGAGCATTTTGACACACACACACACACACACACACACACATATATATATATATATATATATATATATATATATATATATACACATACATACTCTGGGGCTAGAACATTTCATTTTAATGTCCAAATGAGCTCATTTTAGAAAAAGGCACCTGTTTGGGTGTAACTGTGGTCATGATGACCACCATTATTGTTTCTACTACTGTCCTGCTGAGCCACCATGTCCTGTTCTCCATCTTAATGTTTGCATACTGGTTTGGGGGGTAGGTGTGTGGAGGACACTGGCAAGGACATCTATAATAAATTTGTGACCCAGGCTATGACACCCCCGCCCCCCCCGGAACCACTGTCACTAAACACCAGTGCCAACTCTCAAAGCACTGTTAGAAGGAGGAACACAAAGACACATGTTCAGAACTGAACTGGTACCCTAGAGCAAAGGAGGGAGAGAGGTGATATGATCGAAACATTCAAACATCTTAAGGGCATTAACAAGGTGAAAGAGGCTAATATGTTTCAATATAAGAAAAATAGCAGGACAAGAGGACATAGCATGAGATTAGAGGGAGGCCAATTAAGGGGGAATGTGAGGAAGTTCTTTTTCACAGAAAGGGTGGTGGATGCATGGAACGGCCTACCTCAGGAAGTGGTGGATGTGAATACAGTGTAGGGTTTCAAACATGCATAGAATAGGCATAAGAGAGCAATACAGATGAGTATGAATAGATAGGCCATTGACAGAGTATAGGCCTATGGCACATTCCTAAGGTAGAAAAAATAGGCAGACTGAATGGGCCTTGTGGTCCTTATCTGCTGTCAACTTCTGTGTTTCTATGGTACTGTGCCCTAAACAATTTGCATAGAAAAACACACAAGGGCAGCATTCTGTTGAAACTGATGAAAATACAAAAAATATTCACAAATCAGAAGTAGCTAGCCAACAAACAGTTTAATCCACACTAGGAAAAACACTTGCACTAAGTACTGTCACTTTGCATCAGACATGACCCTTCATCAGGGGGTGTGGCTACACTTGCCATTGCTTGCTTTTTAAAGTGCCATTTTAAAAATACAGCAGGTGTATAAAGAATATACAAGCTCATGAGAAATTTCTTCTTCTAACAATAACGGAAAGTAGAAGCAAATTGGCACAGAAATGATTTAAAAACGTAGCTCTAAAATGTTTGTTTACCCCAGAACGTAATATATTGTACTTAAATATTAAATACAAGAGCAGTGCAAATAATAAAAGAGTCAGTAGAAATCCATTGAATTCACATAAAACCAGCACCCCCATTCGGGAACCATGCTGGTTTTCTATTAATTCAATGTGTTTATTGGTTCTTTTATTATTTGCTTTGCTCTTGTATTTAATATTTAAGTGTAATAGGTTGTGGGTACACCAACATTTCTGAGCAATTTTTTAAAATCCTGTCTGTGCCGATTTGCTTCTATTTGCTGTTATTGTTAAAACATGAAATTTATCATGAGCTTGTATATCTTTATACACCTGCTGTACTTTCATAATGGCACTTTTAAAAGCTATCAATGGTAAGTGTAGCTATAGCGCCCAATGAAGCTGGCCATGTCTATGATGCGAGCAAAATGTGCTTGGTGCAAGTGTTTTTCTTGGTGTGTCTTAAATTCTCAGCTGGCAGTATACTTCTGTTTTGTGAGTACTTTTTATATTTTCATCAGTTTACTGCTAGCAGGCACTGCTATTTACATTCCTGAACACTATAGGACTGTGTTATTTCAGCACTCAAGTCTAGATGGTGCTGCTATTCACAGATGCAACACTACCTACACTTGTTTAAGGGAGGACATCCAGTCATTGTTGTCTTTGTAAGGTCTGGCCCCTTAGATGAGCACAGTCACCCAGAGCCCTTGATGGGAATCCAATTATGAAGCCTGTGTCCCCTACAGTGCTTGTTATTTGTTGGTGACTGTGTGATATCAGCAGTACAGTATGTTATAGTTACCTTTTGGTAAATCCTCCTTCCCAGGTTTAGCAACAACACCTTCTGTTGAATGTTGGTAGAAGGGGGCGTGCATCTTTAGATTAGTTTAATGTACAGCGTACAGATCCTCCAGTACTAATATTGGTTTGGCAGCATGCTGTGCCTCTGAAAAGTTGATTTGTAGGCCGGCTCAGTGGCACGGAGGGCTCAGGCACCATGCGCCTCACCTCTTGCCATGCTTGTAATGCTGGTTCAGAAACAGATGCGCCTCATTCAGTGGCTGGCTGGGTGAGGCGAAGATTGAGCATCTGTAGGACTGCACTCCTCCATCAGGGAGAGGGGTTGCTGTGTCTCACTGTCTGACTGTCACACAGTGGCAGCTGGGGGGCAGCACATTTGACTTCACCAGGAAAGGGAAGGGAACCCATGTTCAAGCCATTGGGGGGGGGTCTCCATGGAAGAAGAGCTCGCAGATTGCACCCATTGCATGTCCTGTATGTCCAGAGAGAAAATCAGGGGAAAAACATCCCAGCTGCAGGATGATGACCGACGCCTCACAGGTCTCAAATTGGTGACTAGGCACCCCCCACCATCCTGTGACAGAGGATGACAGTGGGAAGGTAAGTCACTGAGAAGCTGTATGACGAGGCTGAGGGGGCCATAGAAATGTGGCATACAAGGCAGCTCAGGAGATAAACAAATGATGGCAAACAAGAAAAAAGAAAAATTGGTTTATGAGACCTGTTGGTCGTGTTAAAATATAGTAGATTGTCCTATTTGACTGTATAGTAGTATGCCTGCATGGCTGCAGTGTTTCTTTTGGGCATGCAGGCCAGTATGAGAAGCACACCCAGAAAAATAGGTAATCTGAAGGTCCAGATGTCCTTTGAAGTCCTGACATAATGGCACACACAGAGACCTAGTGGGGAAGGAATATGACTGGGACACCAGGACAGAGGGATACAGATGATTCCAAAAGGGTAGACCTGACAGGAAGGGGTACGTATTAGCTCTCTTTGTAAAGGACAGAGTAACTGTGGAAGGCAAAGAGGATACTGAAGGGGGGGGTAAGCACTGCTGTAGTGTCCATTAAGTCATGTTAGTGGAAAGGAGTGGGGTAAAGAGTGACCCTGGGGGAGTGCTACAGGCCTCCATACAGCTCAGCCAAGTTTAAGCCACTCACACTCAGATTTACCATTTGGGAACTACTTACCCTGACATCACCATCTTTACCCTCTGGTCTCCCAAGCTCCAGAACTACAGGTGGGGACCAGCAGGGCACAGGAGGCACAGCAGCAGAAGTGCAGGGTGGTAGTCTAGCCCTGGATATCCAGCAAGACTTCACAGCTCCACAAGGGTGGTTCAACTAAGTTCAATGTGGTGGGGGGCGAAAGAATCTTCACTGAAATAGTACGGGGTCAAATTTTGCACTTTGTGAACTGTTTTGGTGTCTTTTTATGTTGGCGCACTTGCACAGCCAACATCTTGGGACAGTGATGCTTTGGAGGAGTGGTTGCTGTAGGGCGAATGCAGGGCATGCATCAATAGGTGCGTCCCTCATTCCCCAATCGGCCTGCATGCCGGCGCCACACCATGCATACATAATGTGGTGAGCACATCTGAGAAAAGGTCTGCTGCAATCCGAGCAAAGCAAATGTACGCTTGTAAGTTAGCGCATTCGCACTATTTTCATGCCAGATTCTCATCATTGGCATTTTACCACACCTTCTTGTGAACCGTACAGCTGTCATTTTTCATATCCTGGCCAAAATGTGTTTTCGCACTTCTGGCGCAGAATAGCACGGTCGCTGTGCAAAATCAGTGTTCGGGACACATTACAAAAATGGCAGTGACACTGTTCATGAGCAGAGGTCCTAAAATGCCTGTGTTGAACATTTGGTGACAATACTCCATATAATGACTGTTTTACGACTGTGCGTAGCAACTGCGCAACATACGCTCGTAAGGTAGCGCATTTGCAATATTTTCACACCAGATTCTCAAAATTGGCATTTTACTACACCTTCTTGTGAACTGTACAGCTGTCATTTTTCACATGCTTGCCGAAATGTGTTTTCGCACTTCCAGCGCAGAATAGCGCGGTCGCTGTGCGAAATCAGTGTTTAGGACACATTACGAAAATAACTGTGACACTGTTCATGAGCAGAGGTCCTAAAATGCCTGTGTTGAAAATTTGGTGACAATACTCCATAAAGTGATTGTGTTACGGGCGTGCATTGTGCAGTTTGCACGCACGCTCGTAAGCTTGCAAACTTCTAATATTTTCACTCCAGATTTTCAACAGTGCCATTGTTATGCACCTCCTAATGAACAGTACAGCTGTCATTTTTCACATCCTGACCAAAATCTGTTTTCGCAGTTCCAGTGCAGAATAGCGCGGTTGCTGTGGAAAGCCCGTGTTCGAGACACATGATGAAAATGACAGTGACACTGTTCATCAGCAGATGTCCTAAAATGCCTATGTTGAAAATTTGTGAATGAAAGTCAATAAAATTAGTGTTTTATGAGCATGAATTGCACAGTTTGCACGCACGCTCATGACTTTATGAATTTGTAATAGTTTCACTCCAGTTGTTCATCATTGGCATTTTTCCATACCTCCTTATGAACAGTACAGCTGCCTGAAATGTGTTTTCGCATGTCTGGCACAGAATTACACGGTCACTGTGCGAAATCAGTTTTCGGGACAGTTTGAGGAAATGATGGTGACACTATTCATGAGCAGAGGTCCTAAAATTCCTATGTTGAAAATTTGGTGCCGAAAGTCCATACAATGACTGTGTTGCAAGCGTGCATTGTGCAGTTTCCATGCACCCTTGTAACTTTGTTAATCTGCAATATTTTCATGCCACATTTTCACCACTAGCATTTCTGCACATCTCCTTATCAGCTGTCCAGCTGCCATTTTTCACAGCCTGCCCAAAACATGTTTCCGCAGCTGTGGCACACAACGGCATGCTCGCTGTGCAAAATCACCTTTTGAGACACATTCACAAAATTACAGCGCTATGCGTCTCTACCTCCGCCACTCTCACTGCCAATGCCAGCGCGACAACATTTGACATTGACAAATGCTTGTTTTGATCTTTCACAGTGTTTACTTCACATAAATAAACCATGTCATGTCAAGAATTTATTCTTAAATAATCTAATTAAACTCATTACCTTGAATGGTGTGTGCAGTACATTCCTTCTTGTACCCAGCATATACAAATTCCCCCCTGCAGCAGCTGACTGATATTGTTTGCATTACTCTTGTAACAGGTAAAACCAGCAATGCCATGTTGAGTGTTTTTATAGTAGGTATGCAGAAGACGAGCTGGCGAGCTTCAACAACGTCTCAGATCCAATGCATTTCCTAACACATACTCACTCCCTGCCCCTCTTTTATTTTCAAGAAACCTAAATTCTGAGACCAGATCACAGACCAGATTGGGAGTGAGTGATCAATGGGCTTGGCCATCATAAGCTGATCAATGGAAGGGGGAAAAGGTTGCGAGCACATGGGGCAGTGACGAGACAAGAAAAAGGACAATGACATTAAGAAATGAATCACAAGCTTCCCAACTCCATTAGTGTTTGAAGAAAAAAAACTCCTACCAGATACCACACACAACAGCCAGAGGGCAGGAGGAGCTTTTAACATGTAATGGGCATATATAACAGCTACAGTTAAAAAGTTGCAGACTGTCTCCATCTCAGATTTTCTTTTTTTTTTTTTACATACACCACAGTGGAAACAGTAAACTCAGATAGATGTACAATGATGGCAGAAAACTCTGAAGAGTACTAATGTCAAAACTGTGTTGTAAGTGTCTGTCCTAGACTCCTGGTCACCCTCCCCATGCTGACCGCAGTCGTCATTTACAGGCTGCTACTATACAGGAAGAAACATGACATGAATTGGCATCAATAAACATGGTGTGCCTCAAAAGGAAGATGGAGGCTAGAGGGTGCTTCAAAACTAGCACTTTAATTATGAAAAAAGCAGCCCCCCTCTCACTCCGGAGTGGCACTGACACATAGCTATTAGCAAACACACTTGCTAATCAACTGCCAGCACCGCCGATTACCACTATATTTTAGCCCTTTTTCAGTGGATCAGATGGAGTCATTTGCTGCAGTAACCCCACCAAATAATCCAGACTGAACAGGTTATAGTTCACAGATGTTACAAAAATCATCAAGCCACACAAATGAGCTCTTGTTACAGCTAAACATGCTCTGAGCACGAAACACACTGTGTGGAAGGGGTGGGGACTTAAAATAATAAAAGTAAGTCCCAAGGCCACAAGAAGCCACTGTCTACACACAACCACAAATAAAAAAACTGATAATAGGCAGCAAACAAAAATCAGAACCCTCCCCGGTTTAGCCACCTCTGCAGCTGCATCTTGCCCAGTGGACTCCCAGACTCCATGTATGATCCTGGCCCATGACTTTGCTATGTGGCCAGGACAAAAAGGATTATGAATTCTGAATGCCCCAAATCTTAGACAGGCAGCAGGGTAGAAGTGGAACAATTATCGATGGATGTGTGCCTTACCGCACTGCGCTTACACATACGAACATAGGAGCATAGAAAAATAGCCAGCAGAAAAAGGCCTTAAGGTCTTTCCAGTCTGCTTGATTGTGGTGCCCAGAGATTACATGTGCTTTGTCTCCCCCAGTCCTGAACTTCCCCTTCACCCTATCCCACCCTCCCTTGAACCTCCTACTGACTTGAGTGACAACCTCAGATGGGAGTTCATTCCGCCCTGACATTACCATCTCTGAAAATAAGTGCTTCCAGACTTCCTTCTTGAAACTTCCCCCCACCAGTTTAAGACAGCATCTCCTAGTGATTTTGTTCACACTGAGACACAAAAGTTTCCAGATATCCACCTTGTTTATACCTTTCAGGTACTTGACAGTTTCAATCATATCTCCTCTCTCCCTCCTTTCTTCTAGTGAGTACATGTTAAGCTCTCTCGGCCTGTCCTCATGCCCTGCCCTGCTGTCCCTGAACTATACCTGTTGCCCTCTTCTGTACTGCCTCAGGCTGGTTGATATCCTTCTTCAGGCTGGAACTCCAGTACTGCATGCCGTACTCCGGGTGCCATCACACCAAGGATAGGTACAGTGGCATTGTAATGTCCTCACTTCTGCTAGTGAACCGTCTAGTAATGCAACCTACCATTGAAGTTTGCCTTGGGTGCAACTTTCCTACACTATGTGGCCTGTTTAGTGTCACTGGTGATAGCTAGCCCCAAGATATTCTCCTCATGTTTAAGTGACCCTGACCCCTTGGACTGTATTATGTCCTTGGATTCTTCCTTCATATGTGCATGATCCTGTACTTCTTGCATTGAAACCCAGCTGCCAGATGCCTGACCATCTCTCTGGCTTAGCCAAGTCATCATTTAGATCCTACACCACATCGTCTGAGTTCACCCTCCCAGAGAGCTTGGTATTATTCACAAAGAGGCAGATATAACCTTTAACTCCTTCCACAGTGTTTTGTGTGAACACATTAAATAACACTGATTCAAGCACTGACCTCTGCTGGACACCACATGTAACCTCCCTTGTAACTGAGAGCCCCCCACCCTCTGGGTTCTACCTCTAAGCCAATTATCCACCACCTGTTTAATTTACTCCCAGCCTGTAGGTCCTCCAACTTCCTGGTCAAACTCTTGTGTGTCAGAGAGTTGAAAGCCTTGCTGAAATTCAGATACAGGATGTCAACTACCTGACCCCTATCCACTGCTCTCTTTACCCAGTTGAAGAAGTTAATCAGGTTGATTTGACAGGACCTCATTGCCATGAACTCATACTGTCCATCGTCCTGTAGCCCATTGGCTTCATGGTCTTCATAAGCTTACACATAATGGAGGTTAGATTGACTGGCATGTAGTTCCCTGGCTGCTCCCTGGACCCAGTGTTGTGAAAGGATACCATATGCATGGTTCTCCATTTCTGCATTACCACCCTAATCCACAGAGCTGTTGAACAGGTCTGCCAGTGGACCTGCCAGCTCTGTTGCCAGTTCCCGCAATACCATTTGGTGTATTCCACCCAGGCCCAGGGACTTGTTTAGCTTTATGGAAATGAGCCCTTTCCTAACCCTGTCCTCCATTATCCCGTCCTCAGCCATGGCCCCTTCTCCTCTCCATCCTTCCTCGCAGCACTGGTCCGTCCTTTTCTTTAGTAAAGATGGAGCAGAAGTATTACATCAACACCTCTGCTTTCTTTTTACTGTCTTCCACCCGCTTCTGTTTTTAGCTTAACTATTACTATCTTCATGTCACTCTCTTCTCCCCCTTACTTTTGGCCACCCTTAGACCCCTCCTTTTAAAAGCACTCTCCCCCTTCACTGTTCCCCCATGCCATTTACATGAGGTGGGGATTGATTGCCCCCTCTTCCAGGAATCCCTTCCCTAAGCCCTTCCTATCTGATCACTTTGTGTACTCTACCTGGAGGGACCTATCTGACCTTCCTTCAGGAAACCCTGTTTGCTGTGACCCTTACTGCTCCCCCAATTTATTTTTAATTTAGGCTTCTGTTTAAATATTCCCCAAAACTCTCTCCTAGCAGCCCTGTTCCCCTCCTGCTTAGGTGAAACTGATCAGGTGCATAGAGAGTTTTGTCATCCCAGGTCCCCCCAGTCCCCTGTGTATTCAGATATCTCCTTTCTACACCTTTTCTTCAGCCAGCCATTGACTTCCTGTCTCCTTTGTTTCCTGACTGTGCTGGCTCTAGGTATGAGCAGCACTTCTGAAAAGGCCACTGACCCAGTCACGCAACCTGCAGGCCTGACGCACTAGTCTAAACCTTTTCCGAACTTTCCCTACCTCATATCCAGCTAGGTCATTGTTACTTAGGTGAACAAACACTGTAGCTTTCCTTATCACCTGTGTGAGTGAGCCTGCCCTTGGTCCTACGTGCTTTGCTGTCATTCCAAGGAAACACAATACTCTCCTATCTTGCTGCCCTGCTAGCCTGTCTAAGCCCATCTACTATTGAATCCCCTATCACTATGACTCTTCCTCTTCCCTTACTTTCCACCCCTAATACTGAATCTACCTTTACCTGTCCCACCCAGCCTACCACCCCTCCACACTTTTACTCTCAAATCCCCCCTCCTTCTTATGAATCTGTCTGCCTAATGTCCCCCCTCTTCATGTCTAATCCATCATCCAGCTCCATTTGAACCCTTTACTTCTATATGTCCAACTCTCTCCTCTCTACTCCCACAAGGGTGACCCCTTTCCCTCCTGTTGTCCTTGCCTTGCCCTCTGTTTTCCTCTACCCGCATTGAAACCTCTCCCAACCACCTACTACAGATTAGCTTCCCTACCATCTTGGACATGCCTATATTCCTCCTCTCTCCTGCAGTATTCAGTGGTTGGAAGTAATGTCTTACTGGTACCACTGTGGGTGCTTCCACCACTCAAAATCACCCCCACTGAATCCATCTTCCTCTCCCCACAGTCCTCCATCCCTTTCCCTTGGCTTTCTCACCACCTGAGACAATGGATCCCAGTGCAATTGAACCCCTGACCCACCCGTACACATTCTAGTCCTTGATCCTACATATGGCCTGGCCCAGCTCTGCTGCCTCTCCGTCAGTATTCCCAACCCCTTTCTCAGCAGCTGCACCTCATCCATTAAGATGCCTAGCCTCCTGAATACTAGGCAACATCCTGCCACCACCATTGTTCCCAGGAACACTGCAGCCCCACATCCCCTACTGCACACCACCCTCCTCCTTCCTATCTCCTGCCTCAGCACTGTATTTCAAACACTGCCTGACCTGCCTGCACAGTCCTATCCTATATCTAGTTATCTCTAATCAGTCCACCCACCTGCCTTTGCAGCCTACCACAGACAGGGAGTAGTACCAACAGTACCAAGCCTACATCTTCAAACCTATCTGGTCTGTTGTTCTACCTTCATATGTAGACCTCCCCTTTGTCTTTTAGTGCCTGTACTCTTAGCTGTCCTCCAATGGGCAGCATCTCCTGCAGCATGTGGTCAGCTCTACAGAAGCCCTACAGATCTCACTTAGCAAGATGCCACACTCCTGCTTTGTGGAACTCATGCTTCGGGCTAACTCACACATTGGGGTCACTAGGAACTCCTGGTATTGTATAGGGGATTGTAGCCATGTGACTGGCCAGCCACAATCATAGGGTCTGCCCCACATACTGTAATGGTGCTGAGATTGTCTGCCTTCTCAATTGCCCCCTTCCTCCCACAAGGCCCCTGCCTCCCTCCTCCCCGCCCTTTGATCCCTGACATCAAAAACAGTACAACATAATTAATTTTACAGCCTCACACAGAAACCATATCAGGCACATCAGTAATGTTAAAACAAATAAGCTGACCTGCTGCAGCTCAAGAGCTGTTCTGCTCATCCAAAGCAAAATCTCCTGTGAGTAAAAACATTGCTGCAACTGTTTCTTGAAACTAGGACTGCAGCCATGCGATTAACCAGCTGCCGTAACATGGTCTGTCCCCCCCACCACAATGGCACAAAAACTGGCTTCCTTCTCAATTGCCCCCTCCTTCCCACAAGGCCCCTGCCTCTTTCCTCTGCCTCCCTTTGACCCCAACCCCAGAAATAACAATATAACATAATTTTGCAGCATTACATGGAAACTGTATCAGGCACCACAGCTCGACAGCTGCTCTGCTCCTCTGACACAACTCTCCTGAGAATTAAAAAAAAAAACATGGCACTACCAAGAGTAGAGTCAGAGGTCCAATGTGCCCTGTGCACCAGCACTTGCCCCAACCTTGGAGCAGGCACTGGGGTTTGGGACAGAGCAAACCAAAACCCATTGGTCATTTTAAAGTAGATGTGATGCTTCTGTAGGCCACAAAATGCCCAGGAATCAGCATAACACTAAAGTAAACACACAGTGCAGTCATTATGTCTAAGGAAGCCCTCTGACTCCAAAAGACTGTTGAGGAAGGGAGAGAGGTCCTACAGATTTCTGTCCATGAATTTGGACCTATGATGATCTTAGTATTTAAAGAACCTGGCCATATAGACCAGATGTATGATATCTACTGGCCAAGCAGATGTAGAGAGTGGAAAGCTATTAAAGAAGACAAACTCAGATCTGGGCTCAGAATAGCTCAGCCTGTAGCCAGTGGACTGTATGAATGTGATACAGCAATTGACTGACTGCTACCATCAGTGCTCAGGAGAGCTTGGTGGGCCCAATAGTTTCACCTTGGATGAACTTTTGCATTAAAGAGATTGAGTGTTTCTTCTACGAAGTACCAACCAAAGGTGTTTTGGGACTGATCAACTTCTGCTTGCTGTTTCCAGTGGGAAACTATTCCAAAACCTTCAGGCCTGTTAATCTGAGGCCATATCCTATGCCAGTGATCCAGTTGGGTACATCCCTGAGGTGAGCTATAGACTTGCATCTAACTTTGATGATGTCCAGCAACAGGAAAAACCCTACTGCCACCATGCAAGGGTAGTAACAGGATAAGGGCCTTGGGTGCTACTATTTCAGGGATTTGTGACCCCAAATGCAGCTTTGACAAGAGAGAGAGATGGAGAAGAGAAATTATGAAAGACCAATGTTAGAACTGAGAACATGAAGTCTTCATAAGGAGTGAGGACCTTACTGTTTAAGTTTGTATGCTGCTCAACATCTCAACTGGTCCTGTGGCCATTTTTCATCTTTGCAACACAGCAGAAACTTCCAGTGACTAAGTTCTACCAAGTCAGCAAATACCATGAGTACCTCGTGGCCAAGACTCTAAGGTGTTTATTGAATTAGGGTAGAATGGGACATTAGGAAGACTCTTGAAATGTTTGTTACTTTAATTTGCTATAATTTGTGTCTGCATGCCAAAGGGCCCTAACTCCGAACTATCCAATGTCTCCACAGCAAGGTACCTGCTGCAGCGAGTGGAGTGCTCTCCCTCTATGGCCCCACATGTCAGGGATGGAAGGACTGGGGCACCCTGTGGGCTTGCTATATAAAGTTAAAATTTAAAGTTATAGAGCATAAGTCCCTTTCTTCCAGTTTTCTCTTCCATTTTTATGTTGGTGTGCTTGCGCAGCCAACATCTTGCAGTAGTGCAGATTTGGCTGTCACGGTCACTGTTGGGCAAATGCAGGGCAGGCACCAGTAGGTGCGTCCCACATTCCTTAATCAGCCAGCAGCAGGAGCTGACACCCTGCCTAGATAATGAGGTGAAGACATCACAGAAATGGTCTGCTGCAATGAGAGAAAAGCTCTCATGCAGCGTGACCACAACACGCTTCCCCCTACGTGCAGGCAACATGGCGGCAGTGACGGCCGCTGTTGCCTGTCAACCCCCCCATTGTGTGCCGATGGTGGTGCCCAATCCCCATTGGCATCATGTAACCTTTTTTTTTTGATTGCCGAGGGGGTGCCCAATCCCCCGCATCATGCGCCTCCCAACAGTTTTTCTTTGCTGATGAGGCCCACTCCGTGGCATAATGTGTCCCCCACCATTTTTTGCTTGCCGAGGGGATGCCCAATCCCTCTTGGGTCCTGCGGCCTCCTCTTTCCTTCTTTGTCAACGGAGGTACCCAATCCCCCGTCAGCTAAAGCACCCACCCACACACACACACACACACACACACTCAGGTGGCACACTGGGAGCCCACCCCAGCGTGCCAAAGCACCTATTAAAATGAAAATGGTCCCCCGATGTCTTTTATTTATTTTTTAACCTATAAAGCAAAAATGGACCCTCGTACTCTTCCATCCCCCCTCCCACAACCCGCACCCACCCACTGCGCACCCTGCCACCCCACACACCCCCACCCCACACTTACCTCTGGAGTCCGTTTCGATGATCTTCGGTGGACTGGGAACACGTCTGCACTCTTGAAAGCCGACTGCGAACTGAGGAAATGTCGGTAAGCTGTATAATGGAATAAATAGGGGTATTTCAACTTTAGTGCATATCTCAAGCATTTTTGGGAATTTTTACACCAAATTTTCAACATGGGGTTTTTGGGACCCCCTCATGAATTCTGACACTGTCATACTGTTAATCCATCCCGAAAGGTGATTTTGCAGTCACTGTGTGGAATCACCTTTCAGGACTGATTAACAAGATGACAGTGCCACTGTTCATGAGGTGGGCTCTCAAAAAGTCTATGTTGCAAATTTGGTAGAAAAAATAAAAAAAATTGTCTGTTTTACGAGCCTGCATTGTGCAGCTGCTACGCAGGCTCATAACTTCGCGAATTTGCAATATTTTCATGCCAGATTTTTAACATTGTCATTTAAGTACACCTCCTTGTGAACAGTACAGCTGTCATTTTCACATCCTGGCTGAAATGTGTTTCTGCACTTTCGCTAATACAGTGTGGTCGCTGTGGGAAATCAGCAGTGTTCGGCCAGATTATGACAATGACAGTGACACTGTTCATGACAGAGGTCCTAAAATGCCTATGTTGAAAATTTGGTGATGATATTCCATAAAATGACTGTGTTATGAGCGTGCGTTGGCAGATTGCACGCACGCCCATAACGTCATGCATTTGTAATATTTTCACTCTGGATTTTCACCATTGGTGCTTTTCAACACTTCTTGATCAACAGTACAGCTGTCATTTCACATATCCTGCCCACAATGTGTTTTTGCACGTCCGGCTCAGAATAGCGCGGTTGCTGTACGAAATCACTTTTTGGGACAGTTTGAGGAAATAACAGTGACACTGTACATGAGCAGAGGTGCTAAAATGCCTATGTTGAAAATTTGGTGCCAAACATCCTTAAAATGACTGTTACAAGCGTGCGTTGCGCATTTCCCACGCACCCTTGTAACTTCGCAAATTTGCCATATTTACATGCTACATTTTCAACACTGGCATTTTTTTACACCTCTTTATGAAATGTACAGCTGTCATTTTTCACATCCTGCCCAAAATGTTTTCTTGCACTGCGCTACCAAAGTCAATGCCAGTGCAACAACATTCTGCATTGACAAATGCTTGTTCTTTTTGCTGCACTTACTCTTTTCCTCCTGGTAGCTCTAAATACATTTTTGGCTTATTGTATTTTATGTTAGGTATACTTGCAATTTCTTTACAGTGTCACAGTCATTTTCTGGGGTTGGTACTACTGTGTGGGAGGGGGAACTGACTTACCTCCTGGGAGTAATAAGCACATACCAGGGTAGTGTACAGACCTCCAGCACAGGATGGAGAATTGGATAAGACATATGGGGAAGCCATCATCAGACTGATGAGCAAGGGGCAGGTACTGCTAGTTGGTGACTTCAATCTGCCAGACGTGAAGTGGAGCATTCCAACTGCAGCATCAGCAAAGAGTAGGACCATCCTTGACTCCGAGCAGTGGGTCTTTCTCAGGCAGCTAGTCAAAGATCCCACTGAAGACAGGGCAGTGCTGGACCTGGTGCTTACAAACAGGGACAGAGCTGCAGACATTACAGTAGGCAGTACCCTGGGTACCAATGATAACTGTACTGTGTGGTTTAACATTACAAAGACTAACCACATGAGGATGAGGGCCTTGGACATTAGAAGGGTGGATTTTAAAGAAATGGGAAATTGCCTCAGAAAGTGCCTCAAGTGGGGGGGGGTTGCCAGGGAGGGGTGAAGGCACAGGATTTTAAAGAAATGGGAGACTGCTTCAGAAAGTGCCTCAAGTGAGGGGTGGGGGGAATTGCCAGGGAGGGTTAAAGGCACAGTGGGGAAAAATGAAGGATGTAATTAAGGCAACAATCCTTTGTGCGATGGAAATGAATAAAAGCAAAAAGAAAAAGAGACTGTTATGGTTCTCTGTGGAAGTGGCAAAGGGGGTGAAGGAAGAAAGGTGGAATTCAATAGGTATTAGGAAGCACAAAGAGAGGAAGTCAGGGACATATACTTGATAAAGCAGAGGGAAGCAGGCAAGACAGTGAGAGGAGCAAAGGTGCAGACAGAAGACAGAGTCACCAAAGAGGTCACTAAGGGTGATAAGACTTTCTTTAGATACATAAGTTGGGAGAGGAATAAAGGGGTGGGATAGTGAGGATTGGAAGGGCATGGGGGGAGTCTGCACAGAAGAGGACCAAGAAAAAGAAGACATCCTAAACAGGTACTTGTGCTCAGTCTTCATAGTGAGTGTGTGTGTGTGTGGGGGACACCAGGGAGTAGTATGACGTGGCCATTTTCAGAAGAAAAAATCTGTAAGTGGCTGGCAGCTCTGAGGGTGGATGAAACTATGGGACTGAATGGGATACACCCAAAGGTTCTAAAATCACTCAGGGGGTGCTAATTGCTCTGCTGACAGCCTTATCAACAGCTCACTGGAAAGTGGTATGGTTCTGGAGGACTGGCAAAGGGCTGATGTGGTCTCTCTACATAAGAGCAGCAGCAGGGAGGAGGCTAACAACCATAGGCTGGTCAGTCTTACATCAGTAGTGGGCATACAGAATTAGTTTAGTTGCCATATTGGTCCTTGTAAGAACAGATCCAGAAGCAAATGGTTTGATACCTTTTATTGGACCAACATAGATGTTACAAAAAGAAAACAGTGCCTAAGCTTTTGTACTAACCAAGTCCTTCCTCGGAGACTTATGCCAATTGTTTAGAGAATCACATTCTTTTAACACCCAGATCATACATAAAAAAAACAGAAAGAATGCACATTGGGTTAAAATACCTATTTTAAAAAATCACAGATTTAAATGGAAGGCATCAGATTCTACTAGTTTGCTACTGCTTGAGAAACCTTCCGAGGTCAAATGTTAACAGAAGACATAAGAGGAATACTCAAGCAGACAGTCCCACTAACTGAAATTATGAATGAATGAGTGTGGTATGTGAATACATTCTTAATTAAAAGCAAAACCTTTAGATTTAATACTCTCATAACTGCATGTTAAAATTTGATAGTATTGTTTGGTAAAAAGCTATACAACAGAAATTCTCTATATATGGAAATGTGGGGGTATAAATAAAATGTCCCTAGTATGAACAACTGATTCACACATTCATAGAGTATTAAACCTATCTGGAGACATTTACTAAACTATACTATCAACCAGTTAACAAATCCCATAAACATTAAGACCTATAGTGCCGAAACAATATTTTTTACAAGATAATATCAATTGTCGGTATTAGTGCCAAATAAACAAGACACATCTCTCAAGAACCTCCTAGAAAATGAGTTCATGCATCTTAAAATGTTCAGAGTTCAATAATGCATCAAGATATAGTCAAATTACTATATGTACAGTATCAGTCTTAAAAATCATTGGGGGGGGGGGGGGAGGCCATGCCAGAAGACTCTGATAGATTTCTTTGAATGGGTGACCTGGGAAACAGATCGGGGAGGGCAGTGGACGTGACCGATCTTGACTTTATCGAGGCCTTCAGCAATGTGCTGCGCCGGAGGCTAATAAAGAAGCTGAGCAGCCTAGGGGAAGGATCCAAAGTGGTGAGCTGTGTTAGAAACTGGCTAATGGAGAGAAGACAGAGGGTGGTGGTAAACTGCACTCGCTCCAGAGGGTGGTGGTAAACTGCACTCGCTCCAGAGGGTGGTGGTAAACTGCACTCGCTCCAGAGGGTGGTGGTAAACTGCACTTGCTCTAAAGATGGGATCATGGCCAATCAGGTGCAACAGGGCTCAGTACTGGGACCGGTCCTGTTCAGTGTGACACTGCTGAAGAACAGGAAGGGAAAGTATGCATTTTTGCAGTGGACACTAGCATCTGAAACAGCATGGATACTCTGGGGGGGAGGGGGTAGAGAGAATGTACTGTGATCGTAGGAAGCTTGATGAGTGGTCAAGAGCATGGCAGTTGGGTTCAATACCAAAAAGTGCAAAATCTTGCACTTAGCACATTATGGAACCCAAGCTGTTTGAGTATAGGAGGAAGGGAAGGTACTGACAGTCACTAAACAGGAAAGGATCCTTGAGTTATCATTTGTGACAACCTCAAAGTGGGAGGGAAATGTGACAAAGCAGTGGATAGGGCTAGTGGGATGCCAGGGTGCATAAGGAAGGGTATATCCGGCAGAAGAAGAGAGGTGGTGTTGCCAGTGTGTAGCTCACTGGTGAGACCCCACCTGGAGCACTGTGTCCAGTTTTGGAGGCCATACCTCGGAAGGACACAGACAGGGTGGATCCAGTCCAGAAAAGGGCAATCAAAATGGTGAAAGGGTTGCACGAGAATCCCTATGAGGAGAGACTGAGGGATCTCAACATTTACACTCTGGAAGAGAGGATAGTGAGAGGTGACATGATAGAGACCTGTAAGTGTCCTACAGGGGTGAACAGGGTGCAGGAGGGCAGTCTCTTTCAAATGAGAAAGAGCATCAGGACCAGGGGGTATGTGGTGAAGCTGGAGGTGGGAAGTTTAGGAAAGATGTGAGGAAATATTTCTTCACTGAACAGGTGATGGACACCTGGAACAGTCGACTAGCAGAAGTTATGGAAATGAAAACAGTGAGAAGCTTCAAGAATACATGGGATAGCTATAGGAGTGTATTAGAAAATAGGAAGGGAGGTGAGGGTTGCCAGAGACTAGTTAGGATTTGCAGAGACAGATTAGGAGAGGAACATCTGGGCAGATCGGGTTGGTCAAGCAGTCATTTTCTGCTAAAAAATTATCTGTTTCTATGTCCAGCTACTCCTAAGCCTAGTCAAGGTGAAGGCATCATGTCATCTTGTAAGGGTATCCAGGCTTTCTGCAAATGAAAGAAACCTGGCTGGACTCCTTGGAGAGGTAAAGGTTATGGAGAGGCGGGCCCCTGAAGGCTCTGGGCTTTCACAAGCATGATGCCTAGCTGTGCATGGAAATAACAAGAGCAAGCAAATCAGATGCACCGGTGATCCTAGGCACTTTAATCTCCTGAGCATAGACTGGCAGTTTGAGATGGCTAATGGTAGGGCTAAAAATGTGTTTCTGTCCACCATCAAGGGGTGCTTGCTAATGCAGTAAGACCAACAGAGGACTAGGTTTGAGGCCACCCTTGGCCATGCTCTTACTACAGTATGAAGAAAATATGATAATCAGCCAATGAACTGTTACTATAGATGAGGACGTCATCGTTCATTCATTGTATTGCAGGACACTATGGATTCAGCATGATCTTTCTATTGTGGGATGCTTTTCTGTTTTGTACAGTTTTGTTTTACTCTTTTGTGGGCTTGGAGGAATGGGAAGGTGGGGTGCTAGAGGGTTGGAAGGATAGGGGTTATGTTGATGTTTTACTTAGATGGGGTGGAGATTATTATGACATAATGCAGATGGGAGCAAGGGAAGGTTTGCTGAAGACTATCAGCTGCCTGCAATAACAAAAGTCTTTGCCATTAGAAATAAAACTTTGCAGAGACTGTAGGGATGGAAGAGGGAGATAGGGTACTACAGGGTGGGTAAGTTATGGGGTACGTGAAATGTCTGGGTAGTTAGAGGGTGACACAGTACTTCACAGGGGTGGTGTAGATTATTATTTTTTTTTTCCATTTAAAGTTTATTGAAAGTTTTACATACATGACAGATCCTTCATTACAAATATACTTCACATGAACGGTGTACATTAGTCCAAACCTGTCACACCCTCCTCTCCCTCTACCCCCAACCCCCCCTCACCCCAATAGCACAGGCTCAAAATAAAACCTGTTCCCTATGATTTCCACAGCACCGACAATGCAGAAATGTAGGAGTATCCCAAAGGGAGAGGGCCTTACGCTGTAAGGTTCTGAATCGAAAATAAGGTGTATATGGGGTCCCATATATTCTTAAATCTATCCAACCCATTGTTAAGACTTGCAATAGCCTTTTCCGTTCTGAGATTTGCGAGGAACTCAGATAGCCATTCCCCATATTTAATTTCAGATTGGTCTTTCCAGTGTCTTAAGACGACTTTCTTAAGAGTCAGGGTTATCAAGGCCATGTGATATTTTTTGCTAGGGAACCCAATACTTGAAAAGTCACCTAAGATGTATATTTTGGGCTTGAATAAGTCTTCTAATCCCAAGATGGGATCAAGGATATTACGTATGTTGGTCCAGAGGGGTTTTATTTTGGGACAGGACCAAAGAATATGAAATAAAGAACCATCATGATTAGCACATCTCACACAATGAGAAGAGGATATTAGTCCAAATTTAAACATTCTCTCGGGGGAGAAATATACATTATGTAAAATAAACATTTGCATCATGCTTAATCTGTCCTGCGTTATAAATTTATGGCAGCTAGACCAAAGGTCAGCCCAGTTAATGTCATAGCCCAGAAAGTGAGTAGACCAGTAACGGGTTGGGCCATGGTAGTCTGGATACACTCTATGAAACAGAGTGCCGTATATCTTGGAGACCGCTTTCTGCTGGCCCGCCCATTGAGCTAAATCAAGAACTAATGGAGGGTCTGCCTGTAAACATGGCTTTGGCCTCAACACTTTGATTAATAGGTGCCTGAGTTGAGTAACTCTGAAAAAGTATTTAGTGGTGATCTTAAACTTTTGCATTATACTATGACCGGATAACCAAGCATTATCATCTCCTATTAACGAGTGCAGAGGGGTATCCTTCAGTTGGGGTAACCAATTTAAAGGGAGACTTTTCTCACCGATCTTAAAATTGGGATTTCCAAACAGGTGCTGATTTGTATCTCTTTGGTTATCATATTTAAGAAAACGACACAGTTGAAAGTGAACCTTAAGTGATAATACAATAGGAGTATCTAGATTATTATTTTTAAGCATCTATTTTTTGAAGAAAAACACTTCACACAGATTTTGCCAGCAAAGTGCTATTTTACCTGGTGGAATTACGTGTAGTGGCACTTCATCAATGACATTCTCTAACGAAGTGCCACTACGTGTAATGTCACTGGGTAAAACTGGCAATTCAGTGGGTGCAAAACTATGTGCAGGGACCCTTTGGGCTATGTGAAGTTGTAAAACTGCACAGTGTATTGAGGAGTGAAGTTCCCCAGCTTCAGACAGACTTAGCCTTCCCTTCATTTCCCTGATGGAATGCACAGTGGCCCCTGACACATCTTACAGTGGTCACAGCCTTATGAGCCAACATGTTAGTTCTAGCAGGGGTGAGAGTTGTAACTTACTGCTGTACCCATCTCCTTTCCCCCTCCCCCCCTGGATGTATCTGGAAATGAGCTATTTCAACTCAGAATATCTTTCCTGGTAACTCTTTTGAAATAAATAAATAAAGGGTAACTGACAACAGCAACAGAAGGGAATGGGACTAGGAAAGGTAGATCCATTTTGCATCAGGGACATGGACAACCATTTCACAGGATTCGGCAGTCACTTTGCCACCAGGAAAAGTGAGAAATGGTATATACTGTATCAATATTATATATAGATTTTGGCATGGCCATTAAAGTGCGTGGTGAGGGCAGTGACTTTGGTGGTATCACCATGTGCCTAGGCATATGTAATGGGTCAACCCCTGCAGCTATCACAATGCGGTATGTTAATGGTTGCACAGCCTACATGCAACCTAACATCTCGGCAGGTGATCCGAATTATTGCATACTGCACTTTTGTTGCAGTTGCAGGGGAGAAGCTGCCACTACAAACAGCAACACAGGTTTGTATATGGCAGTTTTGGTAAGTGAAATCACAGGAAGCCCAGTGCCCCCCCCAAATAACATGACACATAACTCTCCAGATTAGTGAGGAACTGTCTGTCTGTCTATCTATCTATAGATACATATATACACACAAACGTACACTGACGTGGCCAACAAGCAGTCATCAAGGTACAATATTGTATGGAGGCGGACTTCAGCAGTAGCACCATGTACCTGTTGCCATGGGCTGATGTTATGCTGTTGCAATCCAGCATATTAATGGTCAGAGAGCATATAGTATGTGCTATCATTAATATATTGATATTCAGTCTGCATACCCAAAGCTTCACCACTGTCACAAGAGAGAGAATACAGTAGAGTCAGCCAGGATACAGCACAGTACCTTGCAGTATTTTTGCAGAGTGCTGCAGTATGCTGCAAGGAACAGTGAAACTAAATGGCAATTAAGCCTTTCTGTCATGCAGGAATTTGTGAGATTTCCTTTACTGCACTGCATACTGGGTGACTGTGCTGTATCTCTTCAGCAGACAGCAAAACCCTTTGATGGATAGCAGTTTTGGTGAGTGGCTGTAAAAGGACTTACAGTAGTTCTGTGTTTCCCAGTATCGCACCACTTACCACTGCAATTTTATATAGGTCACCTTTTATCTCAACACCTTTGGGAGGCAGGAACCTGACTTGTGATCTCATTTATTTTGTGAGCCCACAGTAGTAATGTAAAACATCATGGAAAATATGTGCAATGTGGTTCGCATATACTTCCCATGATACTTTGCATTAGTGGGGTATATAGAATTTGGTGAACTATATAAATCTGTATATGCAGTCTCTATGGGGCTATCCTTGAGCAGCCAAGGTTAGGCAGAGCCACACAGAAAAGTAGTCCACAATTCATTGGTTAATTTTCCTGCTGTCTTTCTGTAGGCCTACTCTGGAGTACCCACGATAATTCTGCTGGCTATGCCAAGCAGCCTTGAAAAGGAACTAGAGAAAATAGTCAAAATTACAGGCCCAACAGCTTAACATCAATAACCAGCAAAATTATGGAATTAATCAAAAAGAGCATCTGGATAACTAGATGGAGAGGGATGGGTTGAGAGATAGTAGCATTGTGGTTTTGTCAGGGAAGATCATGTTTAACCAACTTACTCACCTTTTATGAGAATATCAGTAGTGCCCTCGATAGCAAAGCAGATAACATTATATACAGTACCCTGACTATAGCAAAGCTTATGATTACGTACCACATGTTAAGTTGTTTAATAAACTAATGGCATTTAAGATCAGTGTCAAAACTGCCAACTGAATTAAAGGTGGATTACCAACATGTCACAGGATGTGCATTTATGAATGCCTATCTGCGACAGGGAAGGTCACCAGTGGCGTGCCACAGTGAGAAGTCTTGGGACCTGTCCTTTTTGCAATTTATATCAGTGGCATGGCAAAAGATACTAAAGGTGGAGCAGCAAATTTGCATATGACACCAGACTATGTGGACTAGAAGATAACAGCACCAACAGAATGGCAATACAAATTGATCTGGACATCATAGTAAACTAAGTGAATAATAAAGATATGACATTTAGGGGACAAAAATGGAAATATAATTACTGGTGATCCTATTTATCAACCTGTTTATGAGCACTATCAAATGCCGTAATAACCTGAAATCTGGTTATTATGGCATTTGCTTTAAAACTCCCATCAGTGGAAATCATTGTGCCACCTTATTGGCTCGTATTCTGTGAGTGGGCGGGCTACACAGTTGCTGAAACATGGCGACTCCATTCCCGCTAAGCGACGAATCACCACAGCAATGGACACTTCCCTTTCTTGTAACTCTGTAAGTTATTTACATTTTTTTGTTAAAAGCTATCCGGTTGATCCTGCCTTTCAAATTAATGAAATGTATCTGGTTGATCCTGCTGTGTGTCGGACTCAGGAAACCACAAGTCTGACCCAGCAGGATCTCCACTGAAACTGTGCCTGACTTCCAAACCGCAACTGAACTGCAGTTCAATAATTTTTTTTAAAGAAAAAAAAACACTGTGCTGGCTATACTGGTGTGTGTGTGTGTGTGTGTGTGTGTGTGTGTGTGTATGTGTGTGTATGTAGGGGAGAGACTCTGAGGAGAAGACACAGGAGCAGCAGCAGGAATGACACTGGCTAACTCAGGGAAACTGTATGAGGGACAAACTCCTTGTTCCAGCAATTATAAAAAATAAAGGATAGCCAAGTGTGTGTTTAGGGATTTGTTTTAAACACCCATGGTGTGTGATGACCTCACAAACCTCTCGAACTTCACTCTCGAGGTTTATGGGTCATCACACACCTCGGGTGTATAAACAAAATCTATAACACACACTTACATATCCATTATTCTCTATGTGAAGTACCTCATATGAGGAAAAATTAGTCTAAATGGATTGATTCATAAACAGATCTGGGTGTGATCATACTGTAGCTATAGACTTCTGAAGCCATACCCACCATAATTATAACACTATCAATGCTGGTAGGTTGTCATGAGCCTTCAAGAGCAGAGCAAATAGTGTGGTCATACTTTTTTTGTTACAGATTTTTTTGTCAGGAAAGATACATTGAGCCAAGACTTGTTTCCAATGCTGGGGCCCTTATTCAAACAGATGGTATTTTCGGAGCACAGGGAAGTTAAGTGACTTGCTCCTGGTCATGCAGTATGCAAGTGGTGGCTGTGGGAGTCAGACTCAGTTCTCCAGGTTTGTGGCTCAGTGCTCTGAACCACTGTGCTCTACTGCCTTCCTGCCATTGTATAAAGCATTTGTGCATGTACACCTTGACTACTGCATGCAGTTCTGGAATCCCTACCACAGTAGTGATAGAGGACATTTGGAAGGGATTCAGAAAGATGTACTGGTACGTGGTCTCAGAAATATAGTGTACACTGAAGAATTGGCCCAATTAAACTTGTGCAGCATGGAAAGAAAATGGATAAGGGGTACTGACTATAAGTAAATAAAACAGAAAGAAACAGAACACTATGTACTAAACCTAAAATGCATTTTAAAAGCACCCTGCATAATACTGAAGGACATAACTTTCAGTTGGAGGCAACCTTCTTTCAAATTGAAGCATGTAAATGTTACTGTAAACAAAGAATAGTGGGAATATGGAATGCACTGCCAGAATATCTAATGGAGCCTAGAAGACAAGAGGCCTTCAAAAATAATTGGGATATATACATAAATTTGGGGTTCATTGATTGTAATTACCACTAAAAAATGGGCAATGGACATGATTGGCAACAGTGCCTTCCTCTAGCTTGACTACCAAGTATAGAACCAATTAGAAGTATAGTGCCACAGTGTGCTAGAGAGTGAGTAGCTATAACTCTATAGCACTAGGCCCACTTTATTTGTGTACCAGTATGCTGTAATACTGTATGTCATGGGCGAAAGGGACTAGTATATGCAAGAGGGTGACATAGCTTAGGGTTCCTACGTATGTATCTCCCAGAGTGGAGTGTCCCATACAGAAAGGAGAAAAATGGGCATTACAGACTGTGCAGAGGGCTCCCTTTAACTTAGATACCCCTGAAAAAAACCAAATGAAACCATGGTGTTTGTATGTGTGTTATGTCATGGGAGACAAATGTGAGTCTGTGTTGGCGTTAAAGAAATTCTGTTGGGCTTGACTGTACTTCCCCTGAATGGGCAATGGATTACTGTATTGAAATGTGAAAAAAAGTAAGCATCCAGTCAGGACTTTGGAAATAAATGACTTTTATTGTCTACAAAGTGCAGAAGTGCAAAATGTGGCTCCACATCACAATGATATGGGTCGGCAGAAAAACATCTTATGTTTTGCCCGGTGTTAACCAGGCTTCATCAGAGATCTCTGTAAGATGTTTTTCTGCTGGCTGATATCATTGTGATGTGGAGCTACATTTTGCACTTCTGTACTTTGTAGATAATAAAAGTTGTTTATATCCGAAGTCCTGACTGGGTGCTTTTTTGCACATTTCTGAATCTAGTTGGTATAGCACCAATCATTCTCTTGGGGCTTTTTTTTGTACTTTGATATTACTGTATTGACTTGCTTTATTATAGTTTATCAGTTTTGAGGAAACCCTGTAGTTTCTCCAGTGCCCAGACCTTACCGTGAAGGGTGGACCCATAGTAGCTAGCATCCTGGTGACTGGTTACTTGTGTAGCTGGGTGTAATTTATCCATTATGTTATTGTACCTGTGTTAATGTGTGTACATTATGTATTAAATTTTCCCTTAAAAAACATTTCTGCATTGTGTAACATTTGCTGATGGTGGATAACTACCATCGTCTTCATATATTTTATGCTTAAAGACTTCAACAGCTCAGTTCCAAAAATAACATCTCTTTTAGCTACTGTACAAAATTTGTAACTGAAATATAAGCTAATTTATGGCTAAGACTTCATGGTGAATGAACTGCTGAAGTTTCTTGAAGGTAGGCTGGAAATTATGATAATTTACAGTGATTCTGCAATTTTATTAAGTAGGAGCCATTTCTCCATTGCAAATAGGGCCTCATGCTTTCTGTGCTTCCTACCTGTTTTAAACTGAGCTGTTAATGTCTTCACTGCTGGTAGAACACTTTTAGAAGTCTAGTTAAAAGGTTAAAATATATAACATATTTATTAAAAAAATATCTTAATAAGTTCTGATTCTGTATGCCTTATAAATATGAACACTATATTTTGGCCACAAGATGATGACTCTTGACCAGAAATTAAAGGTGCAAGAAGCTATAAAAGACTTCTTCACCCAGATCACTGAAGGTATTAATTATAGCAACATCAGAAAATTCCAATTGTAAAACATCATATCTTTGCAGCTGAAAAATTTTTTTGATTGAATATTTAATGCAGTTGACCTTTAATGACAGAAATTAAGTAGTCTGAATTTTCTTGGCGTGGGTGTGGTGGAGGAGGCCTGACTGAAGCTGAATAATTATAAAAGTACTATAGGTAACATTATTAGCTCAATTATAAAACAATTTATGCTCTAAAAAAATCACACATATACTAGATTATTTTAGCAAAATTGCTCATTTGTAAAAGAACTGGTATTGTAGACATGTCTACACTAGTTAGCACAGCATTTGAAAGGGACACTGTCAGGTTTTATGGCATATTTAGTAACAGCCACCCACATAACAACATTGGCATTCTCAGGGCAGGTGTGTTTTTGGGACAGCGTACATTTCACATTGTGAGTGGACCTCTCAAAATTAAATGTATCGCACCACAAATTCACCAAAGTAAAAATACCGCCAAAATATAGGTATTATATGGGTGTTCTATATCCAATTGAGGACATTCAAGTTAAGTTTATTAATTGACTTTCAAGGTCTTTACAATATAAAAGCTTATAAAACATGAGAGTATAAAATACACATTTAAATTACACTTCTTAATCTAAAACGTAGCCAGTAGAGGAAAATAATATAACATCTTATTTTTGGTAGGGGAGAGAGAAACCAATTAATAAGCTTTAGCTAATTTTGGTTTTACCAACATTTAAATGGAACTCCAAAGGGTGTGGGTCTGGTTACCTACACACTCATTTTGGTATATTGTATACTCCAATAGGAGTGATACTGTAGTCCAAATTTGACTTTAAAAAGCTTTCACTTGTGTTCTCCCTCCTATTACAACTTATTCCAAAAGGACTGCTTTGTACATTTCTTTAAAACACTAAAATAATAGTAAGTTGATTATTTAATCACCATCATAATGCATCTGTGCATAGAAGTCACTTAAGAGTTTTATTATAGCACATTACATGTACAATCTTCATGACAATATTGGCTTTCTTTCTTTAATACATGTGTAGTATGCCAGGTGATGCAAAAATCTACAGTGAAGTACTGTATAATCACAGTGAGCTGTATCAGTTAAGAAAACCTTATTTGATCAGAGCTTTTGCACCAAATGGCCAGAACAATATTTCTAATCATGGTGTATTACATTTTACCAGATATTTAAGGCTAAGAGGAAGGAGGCCACCTTTTTCATTATATCTGTGTTATTTGAAAATATTGTTTGATAGTAAAGTTTGTTGGGTCATACATCTGGTTTACTGTAGCATATTTGTTAATCAGCTTTCTCTTGATTTCCTGTTGAGAGGGAAAAACATACTGTATCAAAATGTGCTATGTCATTAAGTTCCCCAGCACCACATTTACATTATTGAGATGCTGCCTCCATCCTGTGTTGTTTAAAGTGAGAGTAGTTACTACTGAATATTTATAATCTCATCTTTGTAAAACAATGCCTGGCCTTCCTGCCAGTTAATATTATGAGATATGGTTCTCTGCCATACAATCTGTTGTTGTTGTCATAAAGAATATGAATTTTTAAAACCCTGAATTTTTAATATATCATGATCAAATGAAAATCCCTATACCTACCCTTAATTTTCTCAATTAATTCTGACCTTAGAATCCAAACAAACATCAGATTGGACATCGCCCAATTGTAATGGGCAAATATCCTGTGTGACAGACTTCAAATATGAGAGTTAGAAACACCTACTTGAATAGGAAATCAGTTCCTTGAAATAGGCTCTTGGAAGCCTTGTTTCCAATATAAGTTGAAGATGAATATTATTTTCATGCTGCCTTTTTATATTTCCATTGTCAATATATTAGGATTATTGTAATGCATTTAATTCACATGTATGCCCTATTAAGTCTAACAGTTACCAACAGACCCATGTGTCCTCTTCCATTTTTTTTTTATTTCCTGCTTTGTTATGAAACACCTCATACCCCAATAATACTGGAATTTCCTTGTGTCACCAAGTTTCTTCTAGCAATATTTTATCGAATGGTCAGTATACAAAAATTCCTTACAGGATAAATCCACCATTTTATTTCATAATCTATCTATGTTCCAAGAAACTGTTTTCTAGCTAGAATAAGTACATAATTGCACATGATCATGCTAAGATAAATTATATTGTCAACTCTCTTGGATAGTTGCAATTGGGTAAATGTATTTTGTAGTCTTAAATAAGAAGACAGAGGAGCAGTGTCCTCCACTACTTGGGAGTTAACCAGTGGAGTAAACTGACAAGAGGAGCCAGAAACTTGGTTATATTAATCTGAGATGTACTCTGATAGGAAGAAGGACTTTGGGCATTAAATAAGTTTTTCAAGTCCACCAGGTGTAACCCATAAATATCTAGCTTCTCAGCTTTTGATAATATTTACTCTAATTAAATTGCTGTCTCTAAAAAATAAATCAATCTGGAGGTTATTATTGTATTTGTGATGTATTTTTATCCATACAACAGCATTCCTCTCCAATGGGACGTAAAAAACCCAAGTGATAACTTTCAGTAAGTTGGAGTATGCGAAGCAATAACCGGCTTCTGTGGATAATTAAATGCCGAGGCGAAGCGAAGTGTTTAATCCACAGAAGCTGGTTATTGTGAGTATACTCCAACTTACTGAAAGTTATTACTATTATACGAGTCGGAGTGTGTTTAAAAATGTATTTTAATCTTTGGGCTGTATAAGCATGAGCATTAAGAAAAAGAAGGCAAAGAACACATTCCTGTATTCTGTTTTGAACGACTCGTTCTGTGTTCTCACTACGCTTTCGTTTGGAGAGTTAGTGCGGGCCAGCATGTTCGGCAGTTGGTGTCTGTCTATGAAGGACTGAGAAAGCGAGAAAGAAAGGGATTTGAGAGAGATTGGCAGGTAATCATCTGTTGTGGCACACTGTAAGAATTTATAAGGAGTGTTCATGTTAAAGAAGGGAGGTGAGTTGATTAGACGTGTGGGGACTGTCAGGAGAAGAGAATGTAGCTGCAGCTGCAGTCTTGTTGAAGTCCACGATAATAATAATAATAATACATTTTATTTAATATAGTGCCTTTCTCACTTCAAGGCACTGTACAATAAGATAAAAACAACAATCAATAAATACAGATAAAAATCACAGCAATTCAGGGTACACTTTCCCCCACAGATAGGTCTTCAGTGCCCACTTAAAACTCCCCACTGTCCTGCACTCCCATAGCTGATGGGGCAGAGAATTCCAGAGGGTAGGTGCTACAAACCCAAAGGCATGCATACCAGATGACTTTAAGCTTACCCTCGGAATCTCCAGCAACCCCTCGTCAGCCGAGCAGAGGGGTGTAAGGAACCAGGAGCTCTTTCAAGAAATCAGGACCAAGTCCGTGTAAGGCTTTGTAGGTCAATAGACCTACCTTAAAGCTGATCTGCCACTGAATAGACAGCTAGTGCAGATCATGCAGCACAGGGGTAAAATGAGTTCTTCTCGAAGCCCCAGTCAACAAATGTGCTGCAGCGTTCTGCACTAGCTGCAAGTGGTGGCTATCAACCCCTGGAAGCCTCAGGTAAAGGGCATTGCAGTGCAATGTGCAGGGAGCGAGAGGGAGACATGCTCTGCGATGTGACCCACCAAAAGAAAATTAGCTTTTTGCGGTCTGAAATATATTTTTGGAGCAGGAGTGCAGTTGTCTGAGGGGGACTGGTGAAAAAAACATGGGGGGGCTGAGCGTTGCAGTTGATGCTGAGGTGGATGGCTGTTCTGACACCATTATTTTGTGTGTTCTGATGCTCAAGGTATGATTAAATGACTGTGGGTGTGCTTATGGTTCATTAAATGACTGTGGGTGGGATTATTGTTTCATTGAATGACTGTGGGCGGGGTTGTTGTTTCATTAAACGACTGTGGGCAGGGTTTGAGTAAACAAATGATTCTGGAGGGGGTGGTTTGCAGTTTGTGAGGGAATAACTGACAGGTATTCTGTTCTGTGATTGGTTGAAAACAGATACCTGTCATATAATTGGTAATATATTCCAACCAAAGAATGCTAGACATTTCTAGGAGGAAGAAGAACTGTTTATTTTATTATTATTTTTCTTATGATTTTGTTGTAATTTATCACACAAGATGTTTGTTAATCTTTGGATGAAATTTCCATCCAACAGGTAACAGTCTTGACCATTATACTGTGTTTGGGAGATTATTCTAGGGTAAATAATTTCTAACCTCACTCGAATAACTGTTGCCTACTGTGCCAGATTGCAGTTGCATTATCTATATTTTTGAAAGAGACAATTACTTCAGTTTCCTCTTACCTAGTAATGGAAAAGGCAATGTTACATGGAAATATTCTAGAGGGCCAGAGATTCTGAGCAGACATTTTGTCTTCCTTTTCAAGGTATCATGATTTTCATCTGGAGACTAAGGGATCCCTTTAGCTATAATATTAACTTTACAATTTTTAGTAATGTTCTCATTCTCATAATAGATATCTATGTCAGTTAGAATTGTACTAAGCAAAACAGCAGCTTCTAATGTTATTTCAAGTGATGACAGTAACTCATTACTTTTTCAATAGTCTAATGCCCTTTGTTCTGAAATTACAGTACAATAACATAACTGTAATCCCTGGCTGCAGGGCCACAGGATGCCCTGATCAGTATTTTCAAGCTGCAAACAATGTGCAGTTTTATTTAACAATGAGTAATTTGTTTCATGTGTGTCCACTGTAACACCCTTAGTAATTAATAAAGCCATATTTCAGATATCACATTGAGTTACTGGGTTCAGTGATGTACCTTGAACTTCAGTTTGTGCTTGTTAGTAAGTTACATTTGCTGTTTGTTACCAGTCCTTTATTCCCCTCTGTTTGCCCTTAGGTCCCATTTATTTCCTTTTCTCCAGTCTAAACTGGATCAGGCACAGGAATGCTACTCTTGTGTCCCTCTTCCCTCTTTTTTCCTTGTTGTTGTAAAGCATCTTTGTTTATTTCAAATTTAACCTTTTTATCTTGTCTACTTTCCCCTTTCCTGTGATATTTCTTTTTTTACTTTTTCCCCTTTCAGTCTCTTCTCACCCCTCACTGGTGTGTGTGTGTGGGGGGGGGGTTACTCTGAATACCTCTATTTTGAGTTTCTGACTTAAGATGGTGTGTTACCATATCTGATTGTTTCTTGATAAAGGAACCATGTTCATCTTACACATATGTTTGCTTTATCTAGTTCTCCATTAATCTCTTAATCCTATACTGATTTTCCATTATATTGGTCCTCAATGCAGAGGGGTTGTGGGATAACAGATAGACCAGACATCGAACTTCAGGTTCAGCACACAATCTCTGTGTGATGTTTATTCAAAATACAAGAAATAACCTTCTGCAATGGTATATTTCTTCTTCAGTACATCAGTTTGCAGCAACAGACTATGAATGTTCTTTCTCTGCGCTTAGTCAGCACCTACTGTCACTGATCTCTGATCCACTTCACCAGTTCAGATGTAGCCACCATCACTATGCATGCCCCATTTGCTTGGGTAGTGGGGGCCCAAAAAGAAAACCAAAACAAAACAAGCTATAGACAAAGAATCTCAATGCAGAATCACTGAAATAAGGTTTACCCCAAAGGGCACTGGCAACAAATCAAGTTTCAAAGAAATACAACATCATACACACTTCCATACTGGAATGCATCATGGAATACATGCAAATCATCATGACATTTCTTACTTAAGTTTACAAACAATATACTTGCATTTTAAATAACACAACTAGCTTAATTACTATAATAGTCACCTAGTACTTTTTACCATTATCAAAACACCAAGTGGCATGATATTTTCAACATTTACAGGTTTCATAAACATAAGGTATATATATACATTAAGGTATTTTATAACATAGTGCTATTACATACTAAATCCAACAACAATAAATACAGTCTGTTTTACGTACACTTGGAGGTCACCACAATAACCTCCCTGTACAAGGACCTAAGAGGGAAAAATTAAAATTAAAGAGGACACTATAGCATAGTCAAGAAAGGGAAGGGAGTGCCCATAGGTGGCCAAACCTTATGGACTAGAAATTGTAAAAGATAGATTAGGCTTAGAAATAGAAGAACTGTTGCAACCGATTTAAGAAAAGGTCAGTCCTCAAGAGTGGCAGGAGCTCCCAGTCACACTCAGATCAATTAGTTATTTTATTACCGTTGACATCTCTAGAGTGACTAAGTTTGTATTACACAGAACTTCAGTACATTTCAATAGATCTTGAAAAATAACTGAATCAATCAAATTATTCTGAGCTTAAGGATCTTGAGGTGCATCCCTTACAGTTCTCACATTGTTCCCTGTTTACTTATGGGATTTTTCTAAAAATGTATACCATATGAACTTTAGCAAGGAAATATCCCTGATTTCAAGAGGAGTGAGAGAGTCTCTTGTCCTGTATAACTTTCTTTACTGCCTTAATTAACTTGGTTGATTCAGTTTTCTGGTACTCCCTTTCCTTTAAAGAGCAAGTGCTTTATAAGGATGTGTATCTTAAAGAATGGATGTTTGAGGTTTTAGATGCCCATGTAATCATTTTGTTTTTATTTGTTTATTTAATTACCTTGTCATCATTTTATTTGCATTTTGCCAACTGCTGGTAAAAAAAAAATGCAATGGTATCCTTGTATTATGAAGTCAGAAAAGCTTTACTGGCAAGGCTGGTAGTGTATTTCAATGGGAAACTGCATATCTGTTTTTGGATGTTTATAGATAAACAACACTTTCTACCACCAAAGTATAATATATTTGCTAGAAAATTCTGATTTCTTAAAATTTGTGATCTTTTGTTATAATCTGGCAGGTGACATTTTCTTCCTAATCAGGCTGTACTTGTAAAGAAGAAAAAAGAGAAGCCAATTACTGTCTTAAAAATGTTAAATCATACAGCGGGACCACAATAGTGCTAAGATATAAAAGGTAACATTTTGTTGCTGAAAGTAGTATGCATTTCTGTTGCGAAAGCTACAATAATGTCTTATAGTTGGGCTTCTAAGTAGTTGACAGTTTCGGACAACAATACCAGAATTTTATTGACATCTTTTTTTAGTAGCAGTGTGAAAAGCAAAGGTGAAAACTTATTTGTTTCACTTCACAAACAAATATTGTATTACAAAAGTAGAAATTAATTATGAACAGATCAAAACACAATCAATATCATACGATACAATACAATATAGTGCAATGCAATACAATACACAGTAGTCTACTTATTAGAAGTGAACACCTGCTTTTTAATAGGTCTTTTAACCCATTTATAGCCATACCCAAGCCATCAACCACATCTGATAACTTATCTGATTTCTCATTGGACAGATGATGTCTGTTAGGTGAAAAACATTTGTTTCCAACTCAGGATTAGTGATAAAGACTGAATAATTATCATTTTCAACTTCATCAGCTCTGTTTGGGAAATTTGAATAGTGATCTAAAAGGCAATTTGTACTCCCGCTTACCATCTCTCATAATGAACATTCTATCAAACTATACAATGTATTGCAATCAGGTTCTTTATTGAAATTTGTTGGTGGGTCAACTTGGCTATCAAGTGCTATTAAGTGTTGGTTATTCTTAGCTATAGATTGTGATATGATAATATTTTCCTTATCTACAGTATTACTGGAGTTGATGTCAACCTATCCATAAGTTTTATAATCTTAGGTTGTGCTACATCTAAATCCAGTTTCTCTCCCTTTTTCCCTCTCTTTGGACCCCTAGAAGCTGTATTTTTGGAGTTTGTTCTTCTAATAGGTTGAGACATTTCTGAAACAAGCATTTTCCCTGTTTCAGTTTTATTTTCACTAGCTCATATTGAGGTTTCTTCCATAGGAGCTGGGAGTTCCTCTGACCTAGCACTTCTGGGGCCCAATTCACAAAACTTTGCCCTGGCACAAACCCAGTTTCTGCCATGCAAACTGGGTTTTGCAGCAAAGTAGTATTCGCAAAAGCCCAGTGTGCACCCACAAACTGGGTTTGCACTGGGGCATTGTTTTGAGGGGGCCACAATGCAAATGGGGGAGAGGATCTGCATACTGGTGCAGTCCCATTCACAAAGCATTTTCTCCAAGCAAGGGCCTTTTGTGGGGTTCCCTTGCATGGAGAAAATACCACCAAGGAAAGCCTTCTCTTAACTCTGCACAACCCTAATTGTCATCAGAGGTAGTGCAAGGCAGCCCCTCTGACCCACAACACCATGTCACTTCCCTGGTAGTCTAGTGGTGCCTCCCTCCTCCCTTATGTCTGATCACTGTTCCATTATAAAATAAAAATGTCCCTGGTAGTATAATGGTCCCTCCCCCCCCAATGTCTGATTACCATCCAGTGCCTCCTCAATGTCTGATTGCCATCCAGTGATAAGAATAAAACCTCCCTGGTAGTCTAGTGGTCCCTCCCCCACCCCATGCTCCAATCGCCATCCGATCATATAAACAAAATTACTCTGGTGGTCTAGCAGTCCCCCCAACCTTCCCAGATCTGCCCCTCTATGACAAGTATAGCTTTTCTGGAGTAATGGATGCTCTGCCCACCCACCCCCGCAGGTAGTGTCCCACCACCCCACTCCCCATCCTGAAACTGAGCTGGTGACCAGCACAGCCCTCCTCTCACCACCATGGCTAGCCACTGACTGAGCTTTCAATGAGTGCATACTGTATATAGTACTGTACATGCTCATTGAGAGCTAAGTCATCAGCCAGCCATGGTGGTGGAAGGAGGGCTTTGCTGGTCGCAGGCTTGGTTTAATCAATCACAGGCTTGGTTTAATCAATCAGTCAATCAACCTTTATTTAACCAGGCATAACACCATTGAGCAAGCACATTTTTAAAGCGGTCCTGGACATAGTAAAACAAAACATGAAGGAGAAGTAGATACAGGTAAATAAGTACATACAAGGTACTATAGCAGCCTATACAGGGAGGGATTAGCACATATACAATACAATAAGCAAGCAGAACAAAATAAATCCTAGATTAGAATAACTCAATCCTTGTCACCCACTAAAGTAGCAGCCTGGTGAGTTTTCCAACAAAGAGACTTGGGAGGGAAAGGAAGTGGAGAAGAGGGAGGCAGAGGGGAGTGGGGTGGGGAGTAGGGGAGAGGAAGTTCAAGTTCAAGTTCAAGTTTATTGCAGGAAAACTCCATTGAGCAAGCTCATTCACAAGGAGGTCCTGTGACATGTACACTTATAATGAACATACTTAAATAAATAATTGATAAACAATAATATACATGAATGCAAGTGATCATATAATACAAGCAAGATATTACATACAAGGACACCACATCGGATGACAATAGGTGGTAAGCAAACAAGTGGTACATGAGATGAACATTTCTAGATAGTATACTAACAATTGAAGACATGGTAACTGGTATTTGCAATACATACATTTTAGCAAATTGATCAGCAACAGAAAGTATAGGATAAGGGAGGTATTCATGACTTGGTAGGGTGAGCGGAGTAGTATATACGTAGACAGAGCCAGGAGTAGGAAGGGGAAGGAAAGCAGGAGTGGGATTGCTGCAGCAAAGGTAGCAGATATAAGTCAGGAGCCGGAGAATGAAATAGTGTCTTGGATTAAATGATAGTGCGAACAACAAGTAGTTAACATGCACAAGGCAATTAAGGTCTTACACAAAATGCACATAGCACGCATAGGGATAAGAAGGAGCTTAATGACAGTTGCAGATATCTTTTATCTTGGCTGAGTTTAGCACTTTATAGAAGTTAATTGAGACTGTGCTAGTTAGTTTTGCATGGTTTGTAAATGGTTCCAAGTAGAGGGAAGGGCATGCTCAATAGTATGTTTACCAAAGGAGGTCCGTGTCCTAGGTATGTCAAGCAGAATGAAATCAGATTTCCTTAAAGAGTATGCACTATGTGAAATACTAATGAGAGATGAAAGATAGCTTGGTAGTTTATGGAGGAGCAGCTTAAGGGTCCATAGACCAGTGTGGAGCAGGTGTCTAGTAGTGAGAGATGTCCATCCAACAGCTGCATATAGGTCACAGTGGTGCGAACGGTACAGGGAGTTGGTAATGAACCATAACGCATGGTGATAAAGGATGTCCAATTTACTTAGGTTTGTGAGAGTAGTAGAGGAGTAAATTACATCGCCATAGTCAAGAAGGGGGAGAAAAGTGGCCTGGACAAGCTTATTTCGAGTTTCAAGGGGGAAGAGGGGCCTATTTCTAAAGAAGAAACCTAATCTGGCTTTAAGCCTTCTGTAGATGTCCTCGATATGGTCACTGAAGGAGAGTTTGTTGTCGATCCAGATGACCAGATATTTGAATTTGGTAACAACTTCCAGTGGTTCGTTTAACGTGGTAACAATAAAGTCTTAGGGCGTGGTATTGGAGGTACCTGTGGCGGCACTACGAGAGAATATCATAGCTTTGGTCTTCTTTGCATTAAGCAGGAGCTTTGCCTTTATTAAATGATGTTCAAGTTGGGCAAAGTCCGCTTCAAGCATTCCCTTAACTTCGGATAGCGTTGAGCCAGAGGTATACAGCACAGAGTCATCTGTGAAGAAATGCAGATTGGACGTGGATATATTGGAATCAAGATCATTAATGTATAATGAAAACAAGATAGGGCCTAGGTTGGATCCTTGGGGGACACCTCTAACAACTGGCAAGGAAGCAGAGAAAAAGCCATCTGCTTTTACTTTCTGGGTTCTCCCAGTAAGGTAACTAGAGAACCACTGGGTAGTATGGTATGTGGCACCCAAATTAGCAAGTCAATTGACTAATAGGTTGTGATCAACAGTATCAAAAGCTTTGCTAAGATCCAAAAAGGCTGCTCCAGTTACCTTTTTTACATCTATAGCAGAGATCCAGTGGTTGGTTACTTTTAATAAAGCAGAGATTGTGCTGTGATTTGCCCGGAAGCCAGATTGAGCTGGGTTAATGCGAGAGAAGATTTCCAAATGAGATTTTAACTGATTGTGGATCAGTTTTCAAAAACTTTAGAGATGATAGACAATATGGAGACAGACCTGTAGTTATTTACATTGCACGGGTCACCAGATTTGAACAGAGGGAGGATGTGTGCTGATTTCCAGCAGGATGGCACAGTAGCAGATGTAATGGAGAGATTGAAGATATGAAGAATTGGGGCAGTGAGATGGACATATCTTAACCTTAGAAAGAAGGGTTCCAAGCCTTCATCCCCTGCACTTTTTTTGATATCTAGATGAAGGAGAGAATCTTCTATTTCTTTAAAATTTATCTCACACAGTTGAAAAGGGCTAGGTGTGGGGCTAGATATTGGGGGGGGGGGTTAGGTTGACTCATCGCAGAACCAGCATAAGGTGAAGAGTCAAAAGCTAGTCCAGCTGTGGCAAAGTGAGAGTTAAGTTCTTCAAGGATTAAAGACTTGTTTTCCACTATCTTGCCACTTGCGATTACCTTTGTTGGAATGGAAGGGGCAGTAGGCTGCCCTTCTATAGAATGAATTGTCCTCCATATTTTATGAGGGTTACCTTTCGCTTGTTCAAGGGTAGAGATGTAGTAATTAGTTTTAGCAGAATGGATACTTTTCACAGAGGTATTCCTGGCTGTTCTTAAAGCCTGCCAATCCGAAGATTTCTTGGAATGCCTAGCTTTCACCCAGAGCTTGTCTCAGGCTGTGAGGGCTGCCTTAAGATCTGGGGTGAACCAGGGGTTAGAGTTGTTTCATACCCTAACTTTGATAAAGGGGGCATGCTAATTTACCAGTCTAGTGAGGTTGGCATTAAGGGTGTAAGCTGCCTCATTGACATCTTTGGCTAGGTAAAGGTCTTGCCAACTAATCATGCCCAGGTCAGAAAGGAAGTTTGCTGCACTGAACTTGTGAAAGAACCGTTTTGTTATAAAGATGGGCTGTGATTGGGCCTTAATTTGAGATCTTATGCAAGCAACAATCCTGTGGTCGCTCATGTCATTGTGAAACACAGCTGAGTGCAATATTTTATGTGGGTGAGTGGTTAATACCACATCTAGGATAGAGCTGTTGGCAGTATTTAGGACGTTGTTCCTTGTAGGTTCGTTAACTATTTACCCAAGACCTAGCTCGTCACAAAGGGTTTTAAGGCAATGTGATTTAGGAGTTAGCCAATCCATATTTAGATCCCCTAAAAATATTGTTTCTGTTTTCGCATCTGTGAATAAAGATTTCAGAAGATTAAGGACTTCATCGCCACCAGACGGAGGCCTATAACTACCTATGATAGTAATGCTTTCTGAAGAGGGGAGATGAAGCTTCAATGAGACAATCTCAAATTCCTTAGCTAAAGATTTGCAGCTAATATTAGTGACCGAATACTTGGATTTGGCGTAGATGACCACACCCCCACCTCTAGAGGCCCTGTCTGTTCTAAATTGTTTGTATCCCTGAAGGGAGATTTGTTGGTCAGTATTAGTCTTTTTTAACCAAGACTCAGTAATTATGATAAGGTCAGGATTGGTATGCGCAGCCCAGGCTTGCAATTGTACAAGTTTTTTAGACAGGCTTAGAATATTGACCAACATCATCTTAGGTCCTGTGGCCTCTGCAAAATCTATAGGCGAGGTAAGTTGCGGGGTTGGGGGGCAGGGTTTAGCTTCACATTACCTGAGCAGAGAAGAAGCAGTAATAGAATTTTCTTTAAGGAGCTGATAAGGATGGAGACGGCTTTTTTCTTTGAGACCACCCATAACATGTAGCACAGGAGGTAGTACCACTGTAGTGACAGTTTAAAGTGATCAATGTGAGTGCTCGTATGGTCATAGGCGAGGGCAGCAGTAAGGGGAGGATGGTATACCAGGGGGAATAGGCTAGAAGGGGGGAGGTGGATGAAGTAATGGCTGTACAGTGGGCCGTTACGATATAAGGTGTTGATATAGTGTATTGCAGAACTGGATTATATTGAAGTACTTCAAGGTGCACTGTATTGTTAGGTACTCTGTACACTAGGAGCAATAGTAGCACATTGAGGAAAGCCATAATACCAGGGTGTGTGGTCTTAAGATTGGTATTGGTAAAGTGTTTTCCTGAGCAAGTAATAGACCCACCTAAATACACTCTCGAATCCCAAAGTGAGATTTCGATCAGAAGGGGAAACAAGAAGAACAGAAACAGATCAGTTTGGTGGCTAAAAGCTCAAATAATATTTGCACAAGGGACAGGCTTATTAGCGCCACTCAGCTACCAATCACAGGTTGACAGCAAACAATAATAAGCCAATGGAGCAGCAAAAGAGTTAGAGAAGGCGGAGCATGACTGTATTTAAAGGAGGCCTGGGAGGGGGTGGTGGGGCCGGGAGAAAAATTTGAGTTACAACTAGAGCTCAGTAGCAGAGAGTCAGAGCAGGGAATGCTGGAAAGTCTATTGGGAAGGTGCACCAATCGGAGCGAAGCTGGAAAGTGGGCGGACCAATTACTGTCCCCCTAGGTCAGTGCCACACCGATTGTAGGCACCCAGGCATGCTGGCTCTCAAAAGAAGCTTAGCGGATATACCTTAAAATCGATCCATGCCCGAGGCCCTTACTGCGGTAAGGGCTGCTGGATGGTGTCGGTGGTGGCAGCGGCTGTAGGAGTGGCTGTTGCTGGCCGTCTTTTCTCCAGCGCGCCGTTCAGGTGCGAGTCCTAAAGAAAGAAGAAGAAGAGCTGGGTCAGTACATATAGGAGCAGGAAGGTGGGGGGGCATGTGGACTAGAGGAAGCAGTAAAATGAATGGGCCCATGGGTAGTAGAATGTGGAGGCCCTGTGATTCTATGGGTCACTGGTGCAACAAAGTCAATCAGGTCACCTGTAACAATTGCAGGATTCCTTTAGGTAGCCCGTTATCAAGGATTTGAATGTGAGTGGTCCAGGTAAAGTTGAGACCATTAAAGTTCTTTGAATGGTATTCAATAATGAAGGAAGGGAGGAATTAATCTCAGCTGAGCCATAATGTGTCCTTACTCTATGTATATGGAAGCAGAGTAATGAGAAGCATCTCAGGCCGTAAGATCCTTTAGCACGCTCGAAAAAACTTGAGATGTAAGTTGGCAGTTTATCAGACTGTGTCCTATAAAACCAGAGGAAGGCATTTATTTTCCTCCTCATGCTAAGTAAAGACAATCCCAACTTTTGGTACAGTGTGCAATGGTGGGTGCGAAACAGTAAGTTAAGGATGAACCTCAAGGCCTGGTGGTAGAGGGTGTCAAGTTTATTGAGTACCAGAGTAGGCAGTGGCTGTAAAGAAAGTCAGCATAGTCAAGTAGTGGCAAGAATGTAGTTTGGACCAGTCTCTTCCTGGCCTCCATAGATAGTAGATGCTTAATGCAGTAAAATACGCCCAAGCGTTGTCTTATTGTTTTATGAGCTCATTCAGGCGGCACAGAAAATTGAGCTTATTGTCCAGCCAGAATCCTAGGTATTTGAAATTCTCAACAATTTCCAGGGGTTCGCCCAATAAAGTAATGATCTGAGGCTGCACAAGCATCCTACGGTGGTGTTCAGTGAGAGGATCATGGCTTTGGTCTTTTTGGCGTTAAGCAGAAGCTTAAGATTCAAGAGATTGTGTTGCAGAGTATCAATATCCCGCTGCAAGTCCTTATGTGCTAAGTCCAGAGAAGAGTTTGAGGTATAGAGGACCATATCATCTGCAAATAAGTGAATGTTAGCTGTACACGGGTGTGAATCGAAGTTATTGATGTAAACAGATAATAGTATAGCGCCCAAAATGGAGCCTTGTGGGGCACCTCATGGTAGAGTTTTAAGTGGAGACAAATCTCCCATAGCTTTGACTCGTTGTAGTCTGTTAGTATGATAGCAGGCAAACCAATTCAGGGCAGTGCTGTTGAGACCAATATTACTCAGAGCGTTAAGCATAATGTTGTGATCAACAGTATCAAAGGCCTTGCTAAGGTCAAGGAATAGTGAACCACATGCTTCTTAGAGTCTAGTGCAAGTTGCTAGTCTGTGGTTACTTTAGCAAGGGCATAGCTGCTTTGGTGAATATGAGATAGCTCATTGGCACTATTCATTGTGGGGCCAATGATGGATGCAAGTCGGGGCAGCACTAGTGGGATTAGAGGTAGTGGTAATGGGGTTATCACTGCCTCTACCTAGCCCTATTCACAGTCAGACATCACTGTATGCTATCTGTCTGTGAATAGTATTTTTAACCCCCTATACAATCACAAAGCACAATGCAAAATTTTGTGCTGCACTTTACGATTGTTTGAGAATCCGGCCCCAGGTCTTCATATTAAAGTGTCTAAGCTTACTCTACAAAGATAAAATTCACCTGGTTTAAAGAAACACAGTAAATAAACACTAAATGAACACTATTAAACTGTAAATAGATAATATACAGTGGCGTGAAAAGGTATTTGCCCCCTTCCTGATTTTCTCTATTATTGCATATTTGTCACACTGGATGTTTTCAGGTCTTTAGACAAAATATAATATTAGATAAAGGGAACCTGAGTGAACAAATAACACTTTTTTTTTTTACTTATTTCATTTATTTAATGAAAAAGTTAACCAACACCAACTGGCACTGTGTGAAAAGTAATTGCCCCTAGTTAAATCAACCCAATTAAAGGATAATTAGAGTCAGCTGATTGAACACAGCCAGGCTTGATTACAGCCAGCCCTGCTCAATATAAACCCTCACTTATTTTGGCCCTACCATCAGAGTCACGTTGCCAGCACAAAGATTCAACAAGCACATTATGCCATGATCAAAGGAAGTTCCTGAAAAGATCAGAAAAAATTTGTTGCCCTCTATCAGTCTGGAAAGGGTTACAAAGATATTTCTAAGGCTCTGGGACTCCATCGAACCACAGTGAGAGCCATAATCTCCAAATGGAGAACACTTGAACAGTATGAACCTTCCCAGGAGTGGGCCTGCCAAAATTACTCCAAGGGCACAGTGTAAAATCATCCAAGAAGTCTCAAAGGATCCCAAAACAACATCCAAAGAACTGCAGGCTACTCTTGCCTCAGCTAAGGTCAGTGTTCATGACTCTACAATCAGAAAGAGACTGGCAAAATGGCTTCATGTGAGAGTAGCATGGAAACTGCTAACCAAGAAGAACATAAATGCTCTTCTCTCATTTGCCAAGAAGCACCTGGATGATCCACAAGCCTTTTGGGAAAATGTTCTATGGACAGATGAGTCCAAAGGAACTTTTGGACAACATGGATCCCATAATGTCTCGCGTAAAGCAAACACAGCATTCCCAGTAAGAACGCCATACCAACAGTCAAACATGGTGGTGGTAGTGTGATGGTGTGGGGATGCTTTGCTGCCTAAGGACCTGGATGACTTGCCATAATTAAAGGAACCATGAATTCTGCTCTGTACCAGAAAATTCTTAAGGAGAATGTCCAGTCATCCTTCCAGTCAGCTGAAGCTGAAGCGTAGTTAGGTCATGCAGCAAGACAATGATCCAAAACACAAAAGCAAGTCCACATCAGAATGGCTAAAAAGAAGTAAAATTAAAGTTTTGGAGTGGTCTAGTCAAAGTCCAGACTGAAACCTAATAGAGATGCTGTGGCAGGACCTGAAACGAGCAGTTCATGCTCGAAAACCTACCAAATGTTACTGAATTAAAGCAGTTCTGCGAGGAAGAGTGGTAAAATGCCTCCACAGCGATGTGAAAGACTGATATTGAATTATAGGAAGTGTTTGGTTGCAGTCATTGCAGCTAAATGTGGCATAACCAGTTATTAAGTGTAAGGGGCAATTCTTTTTCACACAGTGCCAGTTGGTGTTGGTTAACTTTTTTCATTAAATAAGTGAAATTAAAAAAAAAAAACAAGTGTTATTTGTTCACTCAGGTTCCCTTTATCTAATATTACATTTTCTCTAAAGACCTGAAAACATCCAGTGTGACAAATATGCAATAATAGAGAAAATCAGGAAGGGGGCAAATACTTTTTCACGCCACTGTAAATAATTGATCTTATCAGGAAGTCTTCATATGAAGCTTTCTAGTTTCTTTCTTTTAGAGTTTCTTTAGTACATATCTCATCTCCATGTCTTCGGCTTAAATAAATTGATATCTGCAATTGTTGATTTGAATATGGAGAATTCTTTCAGCTTCAGTCTCCAGGTAAGGAAATTCCCAGATGGAGTTAAGTGAGTCAATAAAATCATCCACTATAATCAAAAGTAAGAATTTTTTAAGTATTTTGATAGGCCTAGATTAAATTTCCTGTTATGAAAATACCCCATTTAATTGACTAATAAATTACCACAACAACTTATAGTGGTCAAATAAGTGCTAGGTAATGACTATGAATCAATTTGCATATAGAAACTACAATAATAACAATGATACTTTACTTAAATATTCAGCCAATTATAACAGGTAACAAAATTAACTAACTTAATCATTTATTAAATTAACAGAAATGAGGGGCCCAATATTCAAATATTTGTGCGGGTGCTAACTGGTGTTTGCCCATGTAAACCAGTCTTTGTGCTGTAGCCCAGTATTGAAAGGGCTCTGCTGTGATGTCAAACAGATGTAGCCCCCACATAAACCAAAAAGGGTGGTATGCAAATGGTGGCATGGGGACAGGAATATCATCGCAAGACAATATTCAGCTGATTTGTGTGGCACAAAAGGTTTTGCATTGTCCTTTCATGCCACGCAAATACTGCAAATAAAAACCTTCTTTTGCTCCACACAACCCTAGCAGCTTCCAGAGGTAATGTAGCTAACCAGTCAGTTGGTCACTGGGGGAGCATAGCCACCCCTATGGTCCATGGCACCCCATTACCAGTCCCTAAGTGAAAAAACTAACCCCTGGTGCTAGCATCCCCCCCCCAGTCACCACCCCTGACATAAAAAATAATATTCCCTGGTACTAGTGGTCCCCTCCCTCGATCACTAGCCCCCAAGTAAATATATTAATCCCTGGTGGTAGTGGTCCCCCCTCCGATCACCAGCCCCAACATGAAAATAATGTTTCTGATACTATTGGTATCCCCAGTCACCAGCCCCAAGTAAAAATAATATTCCCTGGGGCTAGTGGTCCCCCTGATCACCAGCCTCGATGTGAAAATATTATTCCCTGGGGCTAGTGGTCTCCCCATCGCTCCGATCAACAGACTGGAATAAAAAAAAACACTCCCTGGCATCCAGTGCCCCCACACGGCACTGGGCACCCCCCCACTCACATTAGCTCTATACACACTGCTGCAGGTGCATAAAGCAACCAGCACAGCCCTCCTCACACCTACTCGGCCAGCTGCTGCATGTCTAGGCAGGGAGCACACCTATATTTATATAATTATATTTTGTTAATTATTTTCTGAGGCATGCTCCCTGCCTGGACATACAGGGGCTGGCTAAGGAGGTATGAGGAGGACTGTGTCAGTCACCGTATGCACCTGCCGCACCACGGATAAATGCTAAGGTGAGTGAGAGTGCCTAGTGCCATTGGGGAGCAATGTATGTCAGGGAGCTTTTTAAATTCTGGGCTGGTGATGGGGGGACCACTAGCACCTGGAGAATATTATTTTTACATCGGGCCTGGAGACAGAGGGGGCCACCACGACCAGGGAATGTTTATTTTTATGTTGGGGCTGGGCGAGGGGGGGACTACTAGCACCAGGAACATTATTTCACATTGGGGCTGGTGATTGGGGGTGGGCCACTAGCACCAGGGAATATTATTTTTACACTAGGGCTGGTGATCGGAGGGAGGACCACTAGCAGCAGGGATTGCTGTGGCTATCATGGCCTGTGGGTGTGGTGCCACACTACCTTCCTCCACTACCCATGCAAATGGGCCCATAATGTGCATACAAATGGCCCCTTAGTGCCTAGCATGTCCAATGGGTTCATTTGCATGAGTACGTTTGGAAACTGCAGATAGAGCTTTGGAGCTATCAACTCTTGAGACCAACTTCAGAAAGTATATCAGGGCGGTGCGACCTGATTTAGTGCTGCCCCAACATGGCCCTATATTCAGTCAGTTAGCATCCAACTGAATATACCATCCTGGGACCCCAGGGCACTTACAAAGCACAGCACAAGCATTTTGCTGTGCTTTGTGCCCAACTGAATATCAGGTCCCTGGTCCATATCCATATTTTTAGTTAAACATGAATTTACTTAAAAAGACATGAACGTGCATAAAAACACTCTAGCTAAAAATTTCAGCTTGCAGCATCCAAAGTCCCACAAATATTTATTCTAAATTAATAAAAAAGTCTGCCAGAGAATAACACCACATGACCAATTGGGGACTGTCCACCAACCACCTGCTGGACAGGTAAGGGGAAGGTACCTCCAGCTGGAGATGGAGGCTAGCTAGAAAGCCACACCTCCAGGGGAGGAACCATTAAGGCCTCCCATAGGGCGGGGGTTTCTGGCTGGAGGGATGAAACTGAAGGGTTAAAAAGAGACAGGTTGGGGCTCCCACTCACTTTTCCCTCCAGATGGAATATTACCCTCCTGCCTGCCCTTGCAAAAATAGGGCTTAGGGGGCCAGGCTAGTCAGAGAACCCCTTGTTTCTACTGGAAGATCATGGTTAGGGATCAGGGAGGAATTTTCCCAGTTTTCCCAAACAGTTTTTTTTCAGGTTTTTCATCCCCTGGTGGTGGTGGTGGGGTGGGGTGGGATATAAAATTAGCAAGATTGGTTAACTTTGTTGCAGTCATTGTAAGGGTGGTGGTTTTGGACTCTTGCAAGATGATGGTATAAGTGGAAAAGGGGAACAGAGTCACATTCTTTTGAAAGGCTCCATTCCACAATCAGCATGAGGCAGGGACCACGTGACCCAGTTCCTGGATTGCGGGGCAGTGGCCAACCTCATCGGGCTTGCCCATGGGTACAGCACCACCAGGTGGGGGTGAATGCTTGACATCCAAACAGATGACTATCCTACTTGGTGGAGTTTGAGGTTCAACCCCAGAAAGGTACATCCTTTCCTTAGTCTGTTTGGTCCTTCAAAGAGGGGGAATGAAGGCTTTGAGGTCCACCTGGCGAGATTCCTGAGCTGTGCATACCACTGCAAGTTTGTAATATTGTTCAATTAACACATGGCTGCACCATTTCTTCCATATGATTGTTGTAGTCTGGGTTTGTTCAGGGTTGTGGAAGAAGGGGCCTATCAGATAACAGTTATCATTCATCGTTTACCTTACATATACTGTAATCCAGCTTCAAGGTTAAACTGACTTACTTGTTTATTGAAGTTAATGTGCTTTAAACTTTCCAGCATTGTCTCTTTGAGCACTGCACCTGAATTACCAACAGTTCCTGCTAGGCTTGAACCACCTTTCCTGAGTCCTCAGACTTTCACACTTTCAACTGAGAGATATAGTCTGCCTTGGGTTTACCAAGTTCACGGTTGGGGCTTTAAATGAATAATAACTGCAGTTGCAGTTGAACCAAGTTTAATTGCAAACTATGTTTGCTATAATAAAGGCTGATATATGCATTATTTGGGCCAGGTGTGCCTTTGCCACAGATGGCTAGAAACTGCGATAATTGTGGTGTTAATGCTATCAGTATTCTGAGGTTTGATTAAAAATGTCTGATCCCTTAGGCAACTTAGTCAGCACACTCTGCTGTGTTGTACCTGACTTATTCCCCATCTGATCATTTACTGAAGCTGGCTGCACTTGGGGGGGGGGGGTGCCTCTTGTATCCCTTAGGAATGACATTACTGCAGCATCAGGTACATCAACAAGGTGCAGTGAACTATATATCCAAATAAGAAAAACGCCAAGGCGCTCTGGATATGAATTGCACCAATAGCTGAGTAAAGTATATAAGTTATTTTATTATTTTATTTCAATTTACCTCTTTTATTCCTGTATCCTGAGTTTGTGTATTGCAAGAATACCATAACATATGTGCTGAGTACATCATTCAATGGTGAATACTGTAGCATATTAAGGAATACCAGCCATTTTAACTGAAGGTATTTCCACTCAATAGCTCTATTAAAGTAGTTGAATATCTTAGTTAGACTGCTCTTTTTTTAAATTAACATGCAAGCAATAACACACGATGAGGAGTGGGTTATTTTCTGATAAGAGCATGACCAGGTGCGTTGTTAGGAAAGAGGTGCTTGTGCCGAGTGCCTTATGCACCTGGGCATGCTCTTATCAGGAGATAAACCACACCTCGGAGTGTGTTATTGCGCTTATAAAATGGGCCCCCAAACACAGATTGAATATTAAAAAAAGAGAAAAAAGCTGTTGAAATGGAAAACATTTAAGAAACATTTTTCTTTAGTTGGAGGGGTAAAATAGTCCCTCTATGTAATGTGCTGTACAGTACAATACACTGTATTTGGCTTGGTTACCCCAACAGTACTCAATATATCCAAGCCTCCCCCCCCAAACAAAACGAAATAAATTTTTTCCACCTGTAATTATTTTCTCCCTGCCAGTTTTTTCCCACATAGGAGATGTACAGCTCTCATGCCCGTTCTTTCAAACAGTGGTATGAGATCTGCTTCTGCATCAGCTGTTTGCGCTCTGCGATGTCCAGGATGCCCCTACCAGCACCACCGTTTTCCAACTAAGGTTTTTTACAAAAAAAAACAGAATCTCCGAAGCCACCACAGAGCACAAATTATATTTTTAAATGCGAAGAAGGAAACTGCTTTGTATTGCTGTCGTTAAGGGACATGCTCGCTATGAGTCAAGCGGGACTTCCTGGGTGTAAATGTCTCTCAATGTATCCCATAAACAGAATCTCAAGAGTGGATTTGTGTTATGCCATCCCACAATCTCTATTCTTTAAAAAGAAGGTTAGTGAATACCTCTGCATTTCTCATCAACATTTTCTATCGGGATTCGGGTGTTTCTATGTTGCTGCGTGACTAAAGAAAAGCCGGTAGTGGGGAGAAAATAGGGGTTAACAGTAGGGGTAAGTGCCTGTTGGGTGGGGGCTTAGCATGATGGTGTTTCATGCCTCTTCCCCACCAGAATCCTTTGTGTGCCCTTTTTATTGTTTTGTTTATCTTTGCCTGCTGAATTTATTGACTGATAGTGAGCATGTCCCACAGTGTCAACGAGGAAAGCCATTTTCTTTGCAGCACGCGGGATGCCATTTCACCGCTGTGAGCTGTGCCAGTCTGAATTTTTCTTTAGGGTTGGCACAGCTCACTGATTTGGTGCTGTAGTGGGGCTCTGGAGTGGAGGGTAGTGCCGGTTGGCTACAATATCTTCTGATAAGGACAGGGCTCAGAAGATGTTGTAGCCAGTCAGGTTACAGGATTTCTTGAGCCCATTTTATAAATGTAGCTAACATTGACGACCTCTAAAGATGCTTGAAAATTTTTCCCCAGTCACCCTCTCATCCCAGTTGGCTAGCCGTTCTTCCATCTGTTCAGCCTGTTCTGTGTACTGATTACTACCACCCGCCCTACATCCCAAATTCTTCCCCTCCAGTCACTACCTAATCCTGCAGACCCCCACAGCTACCCCATCTCCCATCCTACCAATCTCCTTTGCCCTGCTTCAAGCCTAATAGCCCTGATAGATATCAAAGCAATTTTGAAATATAGGAATATGTATAACCAAAAAAGTCACATGCTACAAAAAATGCTTTCAAATAATAAAATCAAGATGGAATAAAACACAATAAAATGCAAAGTCTGAAGCACGAAAGAACAATATAATATATAAAGAATACAAAGTTTCTGTGAATCTGCTACTTCACTTCAGCATCAACTTTTCAGCTCAATTCAGCTACAGACCAATGTGGACATTGCAGTAGGCCAAGAAGCCCGTTGGAACATGCATCCTTCCTCACTGCTAGCAGAACTGCCTCTGTGATGAAGAATTTAGCAGCGCTTTTCATACACAGTGGCCTCTAATTTAGCAAACTGTTTTGCTAGTGATATTTCTGTGTTTTTTATTCTGCTAATTTGGACATGCTTTGCTCCTTGTTTTGTTCAAAACAGATCTGCTGGTGGTAAATGCATTTTTTTTTGTACTTGTTTAATCTACTGTTTTTAAAAATGCTGTGACATTCTTCACTTCTGGGTGGCTGGCCATTAAATGCACAACATATTTCATATTGTATACCTGTGGTAACAAGTGTCTACATTCATTTTTTTTTTTAAACACAAGGGGCTCGATTCTCAAAGCTCCAGGCACAGTGCAAGGAGCTTGCACCAAAATGAATGGCAAACAGTGCCCCTTGCACCAAAGGATGCGTTGGGAACGATTCTCAAAGGCAGCCTGCGTCAGCTGCAGTCTGCCTGCCCCAAACTGGGACTGCACCACCCCTGCACCACAAAAGTGGTTGCAGCATGGCACAAGGGGGCATGTGGCAGACGCAAGCTGCCACATCCACTAAAATGGGATTCTGGAAACACACACTGGCTGATCTAAGGGTACTTAGAACAATATTCTCTGTAGGTGTGTATGTGAGGCGATGTGCCATGTCCCCCCCCCCCCACATACACACACCGCCAAAATGCACACACACAAGACATATTAACCTGCTGCCTGAGTGGACCCCCTCCTTGATCTGCGATGGTGCCAGTAAGTGAACTATTGTGAACATCCTTTGCCCCCATCCTGATCCCTGATGGTGCCAGTAATTACCATACTGGTAATATCCCTTGTCCCCTTCCCCCAATGGTGCCAAAAATTCTAATAGTGTTACTAGCCTTTGCCCCCTCCCAATCCCCGGTGGAGTGGGTAATTAAACTATTGTTAATTTTCCTTGCCCCCTTCTTAATCCCTGATGGTGTGGGTAATTAAACTATTGTTAACTACTGTTGCCCCCTTCTGATCCCTGATGGTGCCGAAGCCAGTATATAATATGTCCCATGCCCTGGTGGTCTAGAGGCCCACCACCCCCACTCCAGCTGGTAGTGCCCACCATCCAGCTCCCCCCTCAACCCAACACAGAACAGAGACTGACACAGCCCTCCACAAACCTCCGTAACTGGTCCTGATTGAACAGTCACTGCACTATATACTGTAAAGTGCACATGCTGATTGGTATGCAATGTGCACATACATTTTACTGTATATGCTCAGTGCATTGATTATTCAGTCGCGGCCAGCCATGGAGGTGTGTGGGGAATGTGCCGGTACCCAGTCTGTGTCAGGTTGGTGGGGAATCTGGGTGGTTGGCACTACCAGCTGGGGTGAGGGGTCACTAGACCACCAGGGCATAGGACATATTACACATTCCAGCACCACTGTGGATCAGGAAGAGGGCAAGGAAAATTAACAATAGTTGAATTACCCGCACCATCAGGGACTGGGGGGGGCAAAGGCTACTAACAATTTTATAATTACTGGCACTATCAGGGATTGGGGAGGAGTGATGAGACTTCTTAATTATTACTAGTACTGGCACCAGCAGGGATTGGGATGGGGGGGGCAGCCATGGTCTAGAGCAGGCACGAGGCTGCCTGACAGCATGTATCAAACAGTCTCAGTGCACCATCTGTTTGGTGCTTGGCCTCGGTTGCCACAAGCCATGGGACTTTGCCCCTGGGACTCTGCTTGATAAAGAATCAGACGCAGGGACCCTGGCACACCGGGCATTGGCACAAGCTGCTATTTGCTGCAATTTGCACCAATCCAAGCCCGCTTTGAGAATCAGGCCCAAGGGGTTCTATTTTCAATGGGCTCCCTAAACCAAAGCAAGCTGCAGAAAACAACAGCTTGTGCCAGAACCCGGTGTGCCCAGGACCCTGAACCTGATTTTCCAAGAGTCAGCCCAAGTGCTGCAAGTTCTCCCATGCACCAAACCATGGGTGCTTGAGAAAGGAATGCCGCAAGCACCAGGATGTTCATAAGGCAATGCTGTGAGAGCTGGAGCCTCTTGAGTGGGTGCCCAGGAGGTCAGCAAGGGCTGTGGCATTGCCAATGGTCGGGTGGCTGCTGGGGTGCGAACAGACACAATGGAGGGACAGGTAGGATACTGGCTATTGGCAGACAGGCAGCACTCCAACCTGTGCTGATGGGGGGGGGACACTGCTGACATTGGTGGCAGCAGAGCCTATGACTGCCTGTTATCCCTATGCTGTCCTGTGTGCAGAGCCCATGGCTGTCTGTTGTCCCAGTGCTGGGCTGTGTGACAGGTTGCTGCCAGCCTTCCACCTCCCTGTGCACATGCCAGCCACTATGCTGTCCTCTACACTGCTTTCTTGTTCCCCATGGTTTGTTAAACCAGCTCTGGGATGGTCTAAATCCAGGCACATCCTGCACCTGGTGCGGCACTTTCAGAATCCCATAGAATGGGATATGGCACCACTACCGAGTCGTAAGTCCCCATCCATCAGGGCGCAGCCATGCATCTGCTGCAAGAGTGGAGCAAGCCCGACTGGTGCAAGCAGCCCCCCATGTGGCACAGGGGGCATCTGAAAATCAGGAGTGGTGCATGGTGTGGCACAAGACACCCCTTGTGCCATTCCTTGTCGGTGCGATTACCGTGCTCCATTCTCGATCTTTTTAAAATCAGGCCCAATGTATTTATATTTCAACATGCAAACAAGAAAGAAAACATGCAGACATGTATTTTTAAGCAGCAAGGCATTAAAAGGAATAGTTTCACTGTGAGGTAATCCCACTTCCTGAATTACAGAATGGCTCATGTGTTTAGCCATTGGGGTAGGATTACCCATCGGAAACCCACTGACCAGAATTTTCTTACCACTATTATAATGCAGTTAGTCATTTTAAATTAAATATTTAAAAATGACAAAAATCACATGAAGCCTCCCTGTGCATGTGCCCTGCTTCACACAGTTGCATGGTGTGTGTGAGACATGTATGGTATTCACATAGGTCCTATGCAATCAGAAGGCTGGATTTACACAATCCGTTTTATAATAGTAATAATTTTATAATAATAAGTATTTTACTTTTATACATACACTATTAAAAAGGAAAACTTGCATGTGGGGAAGAGCCATGCATAAATGTAAAAAGGTTTTAGCTAAAACAACTGTATTAGATGAAAAACATTATTTTCTTTTCCATTTTACTTCTTTACAGCTTTCAAAAGCATGCATTATGTCCTAAACAGTCACTACAGTACTTATTTCTAAGCACAGTACCTAATATTTCCAACTTGCCCTCTTACACTGCAAGTCTGAAGAGACATATATTTAATACTTATGTTTATTGTAAAAAAAAAACAAGAATTTACATGAAGCATGGGGAAAGTAGTTTATGTACTTTCTCCTGATGTCTTATTTTGTTTTGCTGAATTGTGTCATTGTTTGTAATTCACCTCGTAACTCAGTGCAGTATTTCTAGTGCACGATGTGACTAGGCAAATTGTATGTACCCTGTGCAATATTCCTGATGGCTGTTACAGTACATTTTAGTTTGTGTATCAGCTTCTTTGAATGTACGTAATGTGCAATGTTCTGCATGTGGTTAACCCCAGGTCTCCCATGACAAACATACATCTTGTCTCAGTGGGCTTACCCAGTGAACAAAAAAAAAAAATAGTAATAATCTGACAATCATTTATTTACGGTACTATTATTTTAGGAGGGATAGACTAGTACAGTAATGAAATATAAGAAATCTGTTTCTGTACCTCCTTTTTTGATGTCTATAAAATGTTTTGTGACGTTGTTGAATGAAATAAACTATATAAGAAGACTCTGCATATCCTGCCACCCATTTTTTGCCATATATACTGTATATATATATACATGGTTTGTAATAACAAAAAACATGTCAAGATGGTCTCACTTACCAGTCTTTTCACTGATATGAATCATAATTCCATGAAACCATATTAGTTATTATTAAGTACCTTCAATGTTTTGTAATATATACTGTTACTTCTTCAGGTACTGACTTTCAGACAAGTTTTTCCTCCAAATCCAGAATCATATATATATATATATATATATATATATATATATATATATATATATAATTAATGCATTTTGCTATTTAGGGCTGATCCACTTGTGAGTAATATATTAATGTATTAATTTTCAAATGTTTCTGAAGGCTATAAATATGAAAAGACATAAATAATAGACACACAATTGTCTGTTTTTAGGGAAAGCAATTGTTGGAAAGCAAATTCCTGAAGAAGTAACAGTATATGTTACGAAACATTGTACTTAATAATATGACTTCATTTAAATTATGAATCATATAAACAAAAAGATTGGTGAGTGAGACAGTCTCAGCAAGTTTTTGATAATTTAATATATCTGGTCTATTGGATAGTCCCCTCTGTGATAAAATACATTTTTCTCAACCCTGCCACAAGATCCTAGTTCCCAAGGTGATGTTTCTACATATATATATATATATATATATATATATATATATATATATATATATATAGTTTGTAACCCTCAGCCTCTTTCCTCCACTTGTCACTATCTCTCCATTAACTTTTTTTAATGTCTTATGTTAACTTCTGTATAGTTTTAGCCTGTCAATCTGCTTTGACTTTGTAACACTTGCAGATTGTTTGCTGATACTGTCTGTACTCTGTTATTCCTCTTTGCTATTATCTTATTGTCATGGTCTATTACCTGTATTTATATATAACTGTTGAATTTTATTAATTCTGGGTTGCTCCTGAAAAAGGGACTTTTAGTCTCAGTGTTTCTACTTGATTAGCAAAATCCAAATACATACATGACGCATGAATGAATGAATAAATCAATAAATACATGCACACTTAAATACACACATACATAAAGTTTCTATAATACCCACTGTATATTTTTCCTAAAATACTCATATTTCCAGCTCATCCTATTCCATAAGACTCCTTGCTTTTGACATTATACTCCTCCAAGCCTTTTTGTAGGGTTTTGGCACCTCCATTTTCATTACCAATCATTCTTCCAGTTGTACGTTTTGTCAGACCTTATTCCAGTTTTGTCTGTTCACTTTATCTGACTTGATTCTCTACTTGCTATGGTTTAACTGCACCTCAACCCCCTTGATCAGTGTAAAGACTTTGCTACTTCCCTATTTTACTTCCCAATTGTTTGCTTCCACCATTTCTTTTCAGCTGTAACCCATTTGTCTGAACAGGTCCTGCCTACTCCAAGAGATATTCCAGTTCCTCATAAATTGAAATCCATCTTAAAAAAAAAAAGAGTTGAATTTTATTCACAAAACAATTCAACAATACGACAGACATATTATGCCCTTCATACCATCACTGATGTGCTTTTAACATTTTACATGCATTGAATTCCAATCTGTTCTTTACTTGATATATGATGTAACAGAAGTACACTGTCATCATGCATGACTATTGTTTCCCTGCAGGGGCTGGGATTTGTCTAAGGTTTCTGCTAGTGTACCTGTATTATTATTTCAGACAGTCATCTGGCTTTAACTTGCTATGGCTTTTAAATTAAATAAAGATTAAGATTCTTCTCCATCTTTGTCTTATTTGTGTGAGCTTGTTTGATACATTATATGAGCTATTTTTCCAATATGGGGGTTCTCAATGTATTCAAAGAATGGTAACCAGCAATAGTTAAAAGATCTACTTTTAATCTCACTCTCATGGTAATTTTCCATCTGTAGTATTCATTTGATTTGGAATTTTCAATCTCTTCATGCAGGGCTGGCTGGGGCAAGTCACTGGCTGGTTATTGCTTTGGTCATTGCTGCTGTGAACATTCTGAACTGGTACATGGCCCTAGCTGAATTGACTTCTGCAGGTGGAAGGCCTGTGATTACATTGTAGGGGCCCATTACCCCAGGTATATTTATTATTAAATCCATCTCTTTAAGTCTAATGTTTCAGTCACACATTATTCAATCTGATAGCCCTCTGCCTACAGTGTGTGGTCTAACTCTTGGCACAGGAGAGTATTGTAGTTGTAATGTAACTACTTTACAACCCCTATCCTTTTGGTTCTCTCAGTGTCCTCAGAATCCTTTCTTACATTCTCACCTCTCATTCTTACTGTATCATTTTCCCCCAAGTGCCCTTTTGTTTCTTTCTTTTCCTGGTAGCCTCCTGTGTGGTCTATCTTTCAATTCCTCCTTAGCCTCTACTTTCATCTCTCTCATAAACTCACTAGCCAGCTAGTCAAATACCTCTTTAATTATTTGACTTTGTGTATCCTTCCTAGTGCTGCCTCAGATGTCTGCATTGTGGGACTACTCCACTCTGTACCCAAATTGGATCCCACACATTGCAGACTCCACAGTCTCCAGTTGCTCCGACATGCAAGTGCTAATATCTGAACAGGGGCTGGGAGCATGCCAATTAATAGAATAGGCCTGGACATAGGGCCAAACATTGGATGTCCAGGTCAGTTGCAGACTGGATTCCCTGTTTCATATGGCAGTCCTCAAAGGACTGCTATCCCCATACAGCTAAGAAAATACAGTATACTGGGCAGGATTTCCAAAAGGATCCATCCAAGATGGGTCTGCTGCTATTTTCAAAGCAGAAATGTGTCCAAACCTGTTAGACCATTTATCAAATGACCTAACAGCATCTAAAGTTTGTGTTCAAAAAACAGATGTAATACCATCCAGTTTGGATGCAGCTGTACCCAAAATGGATGAAACTCACCATTGAATGTATTTTCTGTCAAAACTGTGACCTGGTGCTGTAAACAAACACAGCTTCTGAACATAGCAGCAGGCCAGGAAGCATTCCAGTACATGGACACAAACAGAGATGCAATATTTATTTATATCTGTGTCAGCACCTTTGAAAATCCTTCCCCCCCACACTATATGCAAACATTAAGCCATGGCAAGTCAAGCATTTCTGGAGAATTAATATATGCTCGGGGGGGTGGTTGTTGGGCACATGGCTGAAGGCTAACTGTCCTCCAATGCACCAGAGAAGTGCATTAATTCCCAAGAAATGCATGCCCTGGAGTAGCTTATTGCACTTAAAAAATGGGTTATGATGTCAGGAAAAAAATGTCAGCAGTACATAGTTATTTGGTACAAATGGATCAGTTTTTTCAAAATTCGTTCCACTGTATAACGTACTTACTGAAGTAAGCTGTACATTTTTATAATGCACTTCAGTGTGTTCAAATAGTATAATTTAAATGCACAATGTAAGATAGGTGACTATAAATGTGCATAACTACTATGCAGTTTTTTAGCAGTTATGATTCAAGAGAACTCACTGTTTGCATAGACTGAATAGTGTCAGCAGTGTGGTTGTTTCACGCATTTACAGGACCTTGCGGACAGCAGAACACATGATGCATTGTGTGCTCAAGACGATGCAGTGACAAAACAGTGAGGGCTTGTTTTGTGCATTGGTGAGAGGGAGAGTACTCGAGTTAGAGTGTTCATTCTAATTTGAAGTAGCACCAGCTGCACTTGAGATGATTTGAGATAAACAAACAAACAAAAAAAAATCTGAATCATGAAATGATGGTAACTTGTCAGTATGTGTCTGTTGGGTGTAGTGATCTTTGTTAGTGTAAGCAGACTGTTACTGTGTAGAGGGTAGGTTAGTGAGCAGTTGTGCATTTTCTTGAGAGTAATAAATTGACATTTGCTATGCTTAGACCAATGAAGTTTGTAAATGTTCTTTCTTTTTTAGAAACCTCATGGCTTTATGACTTGCTTGACCAGCTGTTATTTATTCACTATACTGTCTATTCATATGCTGGTCGATCACTGACACCTCTACCGTGAACAACAGTACAGCGACACAGCGATGGGTTACTGTACTGTCACTGCAGCACAATAACACTGCTTTCTTGGGGTCTTGCACACCCTCCTTGAATCAACTCCGACTTGGAGTTCATTGTATTAATTATGGAGGGTGCAGGGGCAGTGCCCTCTCCATGGAGGGGTTAGGGGTTGAAGCCCCCCAAAAGAAACAAAGTGTTTTCAGATGGATTTATGCCAACCGCAATTGCAGTTGACATAAATCCATCACTGTGACATCAGTTGACAAAATATTTGTCAAACCGGCGTCATAGAGCCTTGTCGGTTTTAACATAATTGGACCCTCAGTCCCCTAGACACTGTTGTCAGATATTTCCGCATGTCTGATGGCACTCAGTTAGCAGATACACAATGACCACTGTATTAATGTGTTATATACCACCAAAACCGACTGTACTCATCATCGTGAAACACTAAAGGAAATACCACCCTGCCTACACCTCCTTTTAAGGGCAGACTAATAACACATGTGGGGATATAAACTCACCCCACTACACTATGAATAAGGACACTGCACTGTGGAAAATCACTAGAACACATGCCTACACATACCACTACACTATGTAAAAACACCACACTAAGCAAAAACACTAATGGGATACTGAAAAACCTGGAAATGGTCAGAAACATTTAAAAACAACCAACATCATGTAATATACAAAACATCTGTGGCAAAGTCCTGCACACTCTTGAAATATCACTATCTTTGGGGGGCTAATTAGCACATAATCCCAGCTACCCTTTGAGCTTTTGAGTTATTGAGCTAATTGGCACCCCTCAGTGGTAATATTTTCTCATAGATAACAATTTACAACACTTTGCTGCCAGATATTCTCTACATATATTACATGGTTAAGCCCTTCAGATATTTCACCATATTTGGTGGTGATCAATTAGCTGACATGCAACCAATCAACTGCTACCACTTTATTAATATGCTATGAACACCTTTATACCTAAAGAAAACACTACAAACCGTCTTATTCCAAACTTGATATTACATGTAGGAGCAACCTTAATAACAAATGTGACAGCCATTCCACTCCCAGAATAACCCTGAAACTGTAAAGGAAGGCCACTCCTATCATGTCCCTTTTTAGGGGAAGACTGGGACCATGCCTGTGCATGCAAAGACATGCAAATGCCAATATACTATGGAGAAAAACACCATATTATTGAAAAACACTAAAAGGAAGCACACATACTACCACACTACAGAAAAATCATACGCCTCAGAAAACACTAACACTGCATACTCAAAGCTGACTCTGAGGGCCCGATTTTCAAAGGCTGACACAGGGCTTGCGTCAAGCCCTGCATCAACCTTGTTGTTTGGCGCAACTGTGCCAAACTCCTTAGATACAGCTGTGCCTAATTTTAGTACATTGTGATCAGTTGCAATTATTTCCGCACTTTACAGCACCTTGCATCAAATATTTGGCACAAGCCCCATAAAAAGAATCCCCCAAATGGCGCAGGTTAGACCAGTGGAAACTGTTTTCATTTGCAGCATTTGATGCACAGGGATGAAAATCCCGATCGGTGTTGAGAGAATGCAGCAAGCCCCCTGTGCCGTATGTTTGGTGCACCAGGGGCTTGTGTCATTCTCAGGGATTTTGAAAATCAGGCTCTGTGACTCCAAATGATGGGAATCTCTCTCTGCATGCTGGTGACCCAGATTCATGCCCTGATCTCTGGACATCAGGAGCAGAGACAGTCAGGAAGGGCTCAGAGCATCCAGTAGATGCTGTCCTTCTGAGTGGAGAATGTTCATTGCACCACTCTTACAGAGGCTTCTGATGGGGGTGTGGTGCAGGTGCCATTGATGGAATGGGTGACCACACACACTGTTGAGCACCTCCCCAGACCAGACGAAAGCAAGCATGAACATGAGGAGGAGGGGTGGGAGAAAACTGTAGAAATGCTGCAACAGTGTGCTGAATGATAGCCCTCATTGCCCCCACACCAGCAACCATCCAGCATGACATTAGGAACACTTTAGCCAGCTCCAGTGTTAGTAGACATTTCTTTTGTAGGCCAGGGGAGGCTCCTGGCAGGGACAAGCCATCCATGGTGGAAGTTGGACGAGGCACTTAACATCTCCACCAGGCTAGAGGAGGCCCCTGGCACGGACAAGCTGGCCCGAAGGATACTAGACAAACTGAAGGTCAGGTTGGGCACCCATTAAGAGCAACGAGTGGCATAGTAGGTTGATGGGCAGCTGTGGGGCTTGAGGCAGTGGGGTGCTGGTGGGTAAGTGAGGAGGTAAAAACAAAAAAAAAAAAACAACTACAAAATAGAAACTACTTACTCAAAAAACGCAAAACCTAGAAACAATCACAAATACTTAAAAAATGTCCACCCTCATGTAATATATAAAATATCTGCTAGCAGGGCTGCAGCTATGAATTTTGGGGCCCAGGACAAGCCAACTGAAATGGGCCCCTGTTTCCCAAACCAGCTAATGCCCGGGGTAATGCCAGCTCCTCAGGTGGGCCCCTCCTGAGCTCGGGGCCCAGGACAACTTCCCCACTTTTCCCCCCATTACTGCGGCCCTGTCTGCTAGTTAAGTTCCACATACTGTACTCAAGAAATATTACCATCACAGGGCTCAGCAAGCTTATTAAGGCCACTTGCCCTTCAGCCTCATGGCTTTATGATATTAGCTCCTCAATAGTAATATTTTCCTGTATATGACACTTACCTAGCAGTCATCTATTTTTTTATATGTTGCCTTTTTCCCTGCTGCCTAACTTTAACAGGCTACTTCTCTGTCTAATTTGTTCCCTTCTCTGTCATGTACCTGGTCCTCAGAGGGTCCACAGAAGCATTTCCTCACTCATTGAAACATAGAATTTGAAGTCAGATAAGGACTGTTTGGCCCACCCAGTCTGCCCATTTTTCACTACCTATACTCTTACTGCAGACCGTGTTTGATCTATAGCTCATTCTCCCCCCCTTTCCGCTCTGATTACCTTGTGCCTATCTCATGCATTCTTGAAAACCACCTCTGTTTTTGCCCCCAGCCACCTCCGCTAGAAGGCTGTTCCAGGAATGCATCACTCTTTCTGTAAAGAAGTACTTCCTCACATCTCTCCTGAATCTACCCCTTCCAGTTTCATAGCACATCCCCATGTTCTTGAGCGCCTTTTCTTCTGAGAAATTCTTCCCTCCTGTACCTTATTTATCCCTGTGAGGTATGTAAAGGTCTCTATCACATCCCCTCTCTCCCTCCTGTCTTCCAGGGTGTACATACTGAGGTCTTTTAGTCTCTCCTCATAGAGCTTTTGATGCAGACCCGGCGTCATTTTAGTTGTCCTCTTCTGGACTGCCTCCACTCTGTCTATGTCCTTCCAGAGATGTGGTCTCCAGAAATGGACAATGTACTCTAGGTGGGATCTTACCAGCAGTCTTTATAGAGGCAGCACATCCTCCTTTTTGCTGCAGGTGATACACCTCCCTGTGCACCCCAGCATCCCACTTGCCCTCCCTACTGCCTTGTTGCACTGCCTGGCCACCTTTAGGTCATCTGATATGATTACCCACAGTTCTCATTCCTGCTTGGTAGTCATCAGTACCACTCCACCCATTCTGTACTCTGTCCTGGGGTTTCTGTGCCCTAAATTCATTATTTTGCACTTTTTGCATTGAAACCCAGCTGCCATACCTTTGATCGCTCCTCTAGTTTTCTCAGATCTTTGCTTATCCTTTTCACCTCTCTGGAGTGTCCACCCTATTGCAGATTTTCATGTCATCCACAAAGAGGAAGACCTTCCCTTCCAGCTCCTCTGAAATGTCACTTATAAAGACATTAAAGAGGACCGGACCCAGCACTGATCCCTGAGGTACCCCGCTGGTTACCCTCCCTTCCTCAGAGTGAACTCCATTTACAACCACTCTGTGTCACCTATCCTCTAGCCAATTTCTTATCCAGTTTACCACCTTTGGACACACTTCTGAGCTACCCAGCTTGCTTACTAGTTTCCTGTGTGGAACAGCATCAAAAGCCTTACTGAAATCTAGGTAGTACACATTCACCACTCCACCCTGAACTAAATCCTTTGTTACCCAGTTAAAGTAATCTATCAGATTTGTTTGGCGTGACCTCCCCCGTGAACCCATACTACCTAAGGTCTTATAATCCATTGGATTCAAGATATTCCACAACCCTTTCCTTCAGCAGCAATTCCATTAACTTTCCCACCACTGATGTCAGGCTGACCGGCCTATAATTGCTGGCCTCCTCCCTGCTACCACTTTCGTGTAGTGGGACTACATCTGCCCTCTTTCAGGCTTCCAGAACCACTCCTGTTTCTAGTGAGCTGTTAAACAGGACTGTCAGAGGTGCAGCCAGTATCTCCTTGATGCATCTCGTCTGACCGCATTGCTTTGTCCACCTTCTGACTAGTGAGTCCCATCAGGACTCCCTCCTCACAAGAAGGGCTTGTGTCCACCTCTCTCCTTTCAAAGCTTCTGTTACTTTTCTGTGGGCCCTTTACACCTGATTCCTATATGAATACTGAACAAAAGTATTTGTTCAAGATGTCTGCCTTTTCCTGGTCTCTGTCTGCTCAGCCCCCTTCCCTTTTTAACCTTACAATCCCACCCCTGATCTTCCTTTTTCACTTGCATACCTAAAAAATGTCTTGTCTCCTTTCATTACCTCCTAGGCTAGTCTCCCTTCAGTTTGTGCCTTTGCTCTCCTTACTGCTTTCCCTGTTTCCCTCTGCTTCCCCAGATACACCTCCCTATCCTCCTCCCTCTGCATCTCCTTATATCTCCTGAATGCTACCCTTTTAGCCTTCATCTTTTCAACCATACCAGCCTCTTTTTCCTATTGCATTTGCTCATTTGTTTGACTCAGCGGTTTGTTGCCTTTACTATGCTCCCTTTTATTTTCACCCACTGTTCCTCCACCCCATCCAGGCCATCCACCCCCCACCGCCAGGTCAGCCCTGAGGCATTCATCCATCTTTACAAAATCTGCCCTTCTGAAGTCCAGGACTCTTGCCCTTGTGTGGTTCTATTCTGCAGCTGTCCTTATATTGAACCACACCGTACGGTGATCACTGGTTCCCAGCATGGCCTCCTACCTTGATGTCTGCAATACTGTCCCTGTTAGAGAGTGCCAGGTTCAGTACTGCCTCAACATGAGTGGGTTCACTAACTAGTTGCCTGAGGAATGCCCCCTGCAGAGAGTTCAGGATGTCTCTGCTTCCAGCTGAAGTCACTGCTGGGAGGCTTCCATCTACATCCTGCAGGTTGAAGTCCCTCACCAGTAGCACCTCCCCCTTTTCTGCCATCTTGCCAGTGGCTTCCAACAGTACCTTATCTAATTCCTCCTCCTGTGCTGGAGGCCTGTAGATCACTCTAATGTGAATAGTGGCTCAATTCCCCATCTGCAGGGTGACCTACTGTGCTTCTGCCTTCTCTTGTATTACTTGTATGTCACTTTTATGCTTTCCCTCACATAAGTACCACACCCCCTCCTTTTCTGCCCACCCAATCCTCCCTGAACAGAGTATAGTCTGGTATGGCCATGTTCCAGACATGGTTTTCAGTGCACCATGACTTGGTAATGGCCACAATATCCAGGTTAGTTTCAGTTGTGATGGCCTCTAGGGTCTGGAATATTTAGTTCCTAGACTTCTAGTATTTGCACACATGGCTTTCCAGATTTTGCTTCCAGTCTGCTTTTTGTCCCCCCCTTTTCTCTTTTTGTTCTCCCTCCTTTCCCCTTCTCTTTTTAATGCTCCCCTTCCATTCTGCCTTTGTCTTTACCACCCTGTTTCCTTTATTAATTTAAACCATGGGGGAATTCCTCTCTCCTCGGGTTCTCCTTACTCTCTACTTCAGTCTCGGGGACAATTTCTGACTCCCGATTCCTTCTGCCATTCCCCTGAGCTAGTTTAAATGTTCATCAAGGTAGCATTTACACTTGCCTCTAAAAACTGCAGCTCCACTCCCAGATGGATGCAGGCCATCACCTTTGTATAGCCCCTTATCCTCCCAGGTGGGTCCCCAGTCCCCAGTGTAGCTGAACCTCTCCTCTCTGCACCATTCCTTCAGTCATAAGTTGAAGCTGCTGATGCAGTGATCCCTCTCCTCCTCCCTTAGTAGACAGGCAGCACCTCAATGAAAGTCTTTGAGCGAGCTACCTAAAACCCATCTCAGCTCCCAAAACTGCCCCTGCACTATCCCAGCCCCGTCCCTTGCCAGTTCACTAATCCCCAGGTGGGCAATGATACCTAGCTCTCCCTCCCATCCTGGTGCCCTAGCAATCTTCAGGATCCATTTCCCATCCCTCTAGGCTTTGGCACTGCATAGGAACCTAACCTGCCTCTCCACTTCCTTTCCTATTCCCAAAACTATACACCTCACATTCGAGTCCCCTACCAGAAGTTGCTTCTTCCTTCTCTGGGTTCCTCTATCACCCTCCTTGGGATCTCCAGTATGGAGGACCCCACATCCTCTTTGATCACTACTGTGTGTGCCTCCTCCTGGAGGCCTCCCCTGCCAGAGTGCGGAGGAATCACATAGTGTTACCCGTTGAGGAATGTGCTTCTGTCCCACCACCCCACCATTCCAGAGCCCACCATAGTGCAGCCATTCCTCCTTCCTGGCATCCTGTAAGGTAATGGTGACAGACTTAGTGGCCCCTGGGTGGGGGAAGAGGTCTCCCAAATCCTAACTCAACCTGGAATCTAGCAACCTCTTCCTTCAGTCCAGACAGGTGTGTGGAGATGGGGAACTACTGCAGGCTCCAGAAGATTTCTCTGGAAAGTGTCATCCAACAACCACTGCACTGCACCACTCCCAGTATTCTCAACTTCTGTTCTCCCTGTGTTACCTGGAAATACTTTTGTACCCTTACTCCTAATACAGTGTCTCTAGTTTTCCCCTTTTGTTTGTTTCTATTTGTGGTCCCTTGTGTCTTGTTTAAATCTCTTTGTACTCCTACCCTATTATCAAATCAAAAGTCAAATCAGTCTTTATTTTTCAAGCGCTATTCCAGCAGATCATAGCACTGTACAATAAATCATAAAACAGTAAAATCAATAAAAACAACAAATCTAAAATTTTTACAATCTGATCCCAGTATAACAGATGGCAGTAGGCTAATCAATACTTGCATTAGAAAATGCCAAGGAAAATAAATAAGTTAGTAGAGATAGGGTGTATTCCTATACTAAATAGGGTGTATTTCCAGTTTTAGCCTGCCTTTTACTTTCTGCCCATCCCATCAGTGGTTACTGCACAGTAGTGAACTGGTACATTACCTTAGTTGACTGGCAGAGTTCCTTTCTTCCTTGATTTTTTCTGCTGACACCTGCTAATGCCTAAGATACCAGTTATCAATTCCACTCCTTCCCTGTTCCACTCACTCACTGGAACATGACAGTGCTGGCTCTCGAGGACATTTACACCATGATGGGCTCCCTTGGGAGTGTTGGAAGCTATTATATTCACGCGCCTATCAAATATGTGAAGAATAGGTATATACAGACCTTTCAAATTCTAACAGACTAGAATTCTGTTGACTTTTGGGAAATGCCTGCTAATTCTGTTGATTTCTGTTGGCAGCAAAATGCCAGAATTCTGCTGCCGAATGGCATTATATCATTCTGCAGCTCCAAATGTTTTCCATGGAACTCATTCCAGCACCATTATATATATAAACTAGGTATGGGTGGGTAGTGAAATACCCTACCCTAAATAATACCTGTGGGTACCTCTAAATTACCCTAAAAATACCCTAATGAAAAGCAAGTAGTTGGTTAGGGTCGGGTAGTTACTACCCAATCATTCTACCACCCTATTACCCTACCCTGACCAAGACAAAATGTGAAAGACTGTTTTTGACCATAGGCTGTATTACACTGTTTGTTAGGGGCCCCGAGCCCTGTCATTCATTACTGTGACATAGTCAGCAACACTGTCTGTCTCTGCAGCAGTTAGTGAAACAATATCCTTTTATGGCTGTATTACACTGTTTGTTTGGTTTCCAAAAATTATACCCATGGTGGGCATTGCTGAGGCAGGCTCGCAAGGTGCAGCTGCTCTGATTGAGCCTGCTTCTGTTTCCAAAATATTATACCAATGGTTGGCATTGTTGAGGCAGGTACAAGAGCTGCATCTGCTCTGACTGAAACTGCTGCTGTTTCCAAAAATTATACCCATGGCAGGCATTGCTGAGGCAGGTATGAAAGTCACAGCTGCTCTGATTGAGCCTGCTGCTGTTTCCAAAACTTATACCCATGGCGGGCATCAAAACATAATAAACTGATGATGGATAAGACTAAGAGTAGTGCAGCACTCGTGGCTGGCATGGTGGCAATGGTGATGGCATATTTGTCAGTAGTACATGTTTACGGAGAATGCCAGTATAACTGAGGAAAAGTGATGCCAATTGAAGAAACTGCAGTAACAACTATGATATAAAGCCTGTAAATTATTAGCAACAGTCCTTCCAGAATTTCTGTAGTGCTTATATAGAGCAGGACTGGAAGAGTACGTGATATGTCAAAGAATGTTTGACGAGAAAATGTAAAAAATAAAAAAAGGAAGTGAATTCAAAATAATGGTGCCAGCATTGTCAGAAAAATGACAAACATGCCTGTTGGTCCATGAACTGTCTATGACCAGCAGGATTTATTTCAGAGGTACAGTTGCAACTGCAGAGAGAGAGAGAGAGAGAGAGAGAGAGAGAGGGAGGGAGGGAGGAGAGAGAGAGAGAGATGTTTTAGCAATGTTAAGCAACCAAATTTGGCAGTACACCACTCCACACAGGATTTTCTATACGTACACAACCTAGTCATCATTATTCAGTATCACTGCTTGCAGGCAGTTTCTTATGTTCAGAATTAGATTTACGTAATTCAGTGTTCGGGACAATTAGGAAATTATCAGCATTAATTTTGAGAAATGTAAGCCATTCCACATTTGCAGGATTTAGCAGTGTTCTTTGGCCAGTGATTATTCCTCCAGCTGCACTAAATATGTGTTCTAAATATTTGCTTGAAGGTGGACAACTAAGATACATTATTGCAAGATTTGCTAGATCTGGCGATATTGTTCTATTTTGTTTCCAGTAGTGTAATGGATCTTCCTTGAGATCAGTCACAGTATAGTCTGCAAAATACTCCTGCATCATTGTGCTGCGTGAGACAGTTAACAGTTTTGCAGACGAACCAGCTGCACTTTCTTTACAGGACACTAGTCCTTGTTGTTGCAGGTGACTCAGAATTGATTTACCTTTCTGAACCTGAACATAGGATGCCCGAGAAGTAGCTGTAGATGTCCTTTCCCTCACTGATGACACTGGTGATTGTGGAGAATTTATAGATGTGCTATTGTCTGCACCATAGGTGCACTCTGATGGCTGGGCAGAGTTTGACTGCTGTACATCAGTTAATTGTGTTGGTGGGGCAATGCCAAATTTGGTTAGCAGAAGATCTCTCCAGTACTCAATGTCTTCCCCCGCAGGAAGGATGACTTTAATATTCTCCTTAAAGTGGGGATCTAGCAATATAGGCAACATATAGGTTTCATTCTGAAACATGTAATTTATTGATCAGTCAATAGTGCTGGGTCCCAAGCCAGGTTCATCACCCCTGCCACAGCATGTAACAAATCAATTTCCAAGCCATCACCCCACACTTCCACTGTCCTCCCCCTTTAAAACTGTGAAATGCTATTCTAGCACTTTAAATTGGTATTAAAAAAGTGCACATGGTATACCATTCTATAGTTTCAATACAGAAATCTCAGGGACACTTGAACTGTAGAACAGCTTTCTGCTGATTTAAAATAGCACAATCATAAAATCATAAACAAACTGCAGAATCAAAATCTGTGGTTTGAATAACAGATCCACAGAATGCTTTGGAATTCCACAAAACTACACAAAAATTCTAAAATGCATTTCAGATTCCCACCACTGGAATTTATCATTCTGCACAGTTTTAGCATGGGACCAGTGGCAGTTGGGAGCACTGAGGCTTAAGAGTGCAGCCTTTATGCTGCCATGCATTGAAGATGTCTCTTCTTCTTTCTCCCAGCTCTCAGAACACCAGTAGCAATGTCATCTAGAGCACATGCACATGCTATAGCCTACTCTTGCATGGTGTCAGCCTGCATCCTCCATCCTGACTGCTGCTCTAACTGGACTACCACTTGTCACCTAAGTGGCAGTCTAACAGCAGAGCCTGCATCCCTCCTCCCAGGCGAGGCAGCATGTAATCTGGGACATTCAATCCTCTTTCCCTGGCTGACTCCCCCAATCCAGACTCGTTCCCAAACACAGGTCATTTGCACTGGGGGAAGGACTATTGCCACTGCATGACAGGCAAGAGAGGAAAATATTTAAAAACAAATGGGCAACATGCCTTGTTGTAGAGCTGTGGCCATCTACTGGGGTGAGGGGGCATCTTTGTGCCCAAAACTGTGCATGAGTGTTGTGGGAAGGGCACATAGTAGTCATGGCAGTGGCTCCCCTGGTGTAGCCTAAGTGGTCTTGCAACCACCTTTGTAGTGACTAACACATACACATTGGATTCAGCAGAGTGGGACTGTGCCCTCCTGGTCACTCCCAACTTGATTGTGAGCACAAAGGCATAGATTGCTTCAGGTATGCTCTTCTTAGGGGGAGCACACATCCAGCTGGGGATGTGTAGAATCTGCTTTATCTGTGGAGATAGGCATCTACATTCCTTGAGCCTTGTTATGTACTTCTAGGCAACTGTGTTAGGTTTCAGATCACTTTTGTGGATCGTGACCTTAAATGTTTACCTTTAGCTATGCATGCTATGCCTCTCCCCAACCACAAGGTGGCAGTATAGATTATGTTGCACTTTTTTGAAGGTGTTTAAAACACCAGCAATGCATGGTTAGCAGTTGGATCTCTTATCTAAATTCAATCCAAAGGCACCCTGTATTAGCAACCTAACTGCAAATCAAAGACACCACTCTGTTCCTTGATTGAATCCCCACAGCTGACTTTTAGCTCATAACCACTACCTCAACCTGAACCCCCCCCCGCATCGTTCTTTCTGCCCCTTTACTGAAGCCTTTTGTATAGAGCTGGCCTCACATAGCTGAGTTTAGCTCATAAACAGCAGCACTTAACAACCAGAATCATCTGCAGTTCGATCAAAAAGGACTATTTACTGTCTTCTGTTCCTTGGGAATAAACTTACTTCTATGATGGCATCCAAAGAACCATGTTTCTGTGTATTTCATTAGCTACAATCTCAAAATGCCCACTTAAAGCAGAGTAATCCACTCCAGGTTGTTGTTTAAAGAGTTTTGATGCACTTTCCAGGGCCATAAAGTCACTCAACGTTGGCCTCATGCCCTTACATCCCTGAGGTGTACATTAAAATTCTTCAAGCTACAGCATTTCATGGGTTACTAATTTCTCTTCTTTTCTGGTATAGCTTTATAACAAGATAAAGATTCAGGTCCCTGCCCTGAAACTCTTCCTCATCTGTAAACTATTTTCGTTATCATAGCTGTATGACAGACTATAGGTTCAGGTCCCTCCCTCGCCTTCTTTTCTCATCTATAGACACTGATATGAGCTGGAGAGAGCATTAAGAGATCACAGATCCAGTTCCTTTTCTTGTGTGCCCTCTCAAACCTTTTTTACCGAGTCTTTTATAGGGCTTAATATGCTAATTATTCTATGTATGTTTGCCCCAGGCTCATGAAAGAATATTGTCACAATCCCTTTAAACACAACGTAAAATCAAACACATTAATTGACACATGCCCTTTAAACACAGGGCAATAATCAGGACATTAATCAGAATGGTCTAAGTCTGTAGCCAGCCACTTAATTTTAACAGCCTTTTAATTAAACAGATCAGCTACTGCTAATGCCACCCTTCTCTTTACTTTTAAGGTTTCCAGCTAATTGTTTTACTTAAATCTGCTACCTAGATACAACCAGAACAAGTAAGGGTTCTCCCGTTTTCACCCTTTCCCATATGCTTGCCTATTTAACCCATTGTTAACACATTCAGATCATCACAAAGGAAAAAAAGAAAATAATATTATTTTGTCTGCAGGTTAGCAGTGACACTTCTCCACTTCTTATCTTGTTTATACTGTAAAGTATTCACTCTTTTTACCATATTATCACATCCCTGGTTGTGCCTGAAAATACTACTTGGTCACCAATGTATGTACTCTATGCACATTTCTCTGCATATTTCTATAGAGCCTACAGTATGCAGGCTTCTCCCACCATATAGTCCAACAAGAGTTCAATGATTCAGGGGATAGACTGTCAGTATCTCAGTGGCTCTGGGCCATAAACAGCCACCACATCCTGTCACATAGCAACACCAATAAAATATAATAAACTAAAAATTAAAAATACAACATTCAGTATTTGCATCCATAACAGTATTTGCACTAGAGTCATTCAGCTAATTGAGGAGTAACATTCAATGAAATGGGAGGCTTCCCTGAAAAGCTGAGGGCTGCATACCAGGTCCTAAACACACAATAGTCATTACTGCACATTATTTTTCATGTTAATTCTTTAGCTGAGCTGACCATTAAGCAGCATTCTGGGGAAAAGCAGATGGGCTACAATATACAGTATAGTAGAGTACAATAATATATAGAAGTTGGCAAAGTTGTAAAGTATCACATACAATATTTATTAACACCAAGAGTTGTATGCACAGAGAAGTAATCATTCAGGAAGTTCAAGATGGCATCAGAAACAATGGAGGCATGACTTGCTAAGATATTTGCTTACCATACAGTATGTATTGTAAGCTGTACATTTTGTCCCAACTTTCTATATTTTTATGTATACTTGTACTACTATATGTGTCTGATTCTTATTTTGTTAATCATTGTGACCGTTTCATTTACTATGTATCTTGTTAATCTTCAGACATAACCCAAGTTCATCTTGTAAATGAGTTCTACTCAAAGGTGTTTCACCTGGTAATATAAAGATTGATTGATTGAAGAGAAGGTCCAACTTGAGTCTCATCAACAGACCACATAAATATTAAAAATGAAAGATCAACCTTGCTAAAAGTAGAAATTAACAGGACTTTCAGTAATGATCTAACTCATGACTTGGTGTTTGCCAGGAGAAAATTCAAGTTTATCATAACTTTGCTGTGAAAAAAATAATTTAAGTACATTCATAATTTACCCTGTGAAGCTTAAAGTAATACTGAATGGTCAGCCGTTAATACTTGGAACTGTGGAAGATGCAAGTATCTCAGATTTATGCTTCCTCAGATTTTTATGTAAACACTGAAACTAAAACAACATTTGTTTTTACTTTGGCCTGAATGTGGTAGGAATCTTTAATCTTTCAACTACTATTTGAAATGTTATGTTAATATAATTTTATGGTTTAATTGTTAATGAAGATGAGGAGGTTATTATCTAATGCAAAAATCTAAAGTAAAGATGGATGACTATATATAAATGCTAATCTATCTTGCCCATGTAATATGAATGTATAAGTATCAATATTCAAATCTAGTGTAGATTAGATATTTTCATATTTTTCGTTAGAAATTAAAATGAATCTCTAAGGGGCTATACCCTGGCTAAGTGAATGCCTGCTGACTCTATAGGTGTTATATTTTTTCTTTATGCAAATAAACTTTGAATTAAAAAAAAAATGAAAGGATAGAAAGAGTTAAGCGGTTGCACTTACTTTCTTAACCCCATCTAGGGTTGTACAATATTTTTTGTTTATTGAATAATAAGTAAGTTTGTGGTGGTGGGTCTGTTGTATGTAGTGTATGGGGCAGGGGTACTTACTTAGCAACCTAAGGGATTGCATAGTATCCTAGTCCTCAACAAGATACCTAAAGAGAAGAGTTTTTTGTTTTTGTTTTTATTGTTAATGTTTTCCTTTTGTGTTATTTTCTTTCTAATTCAGTGGGTAGATCATGTAGAAAACTATGGGGAATGTTATAATTCTACTTATTTCCAGAATAATTTTAAGGAGAATAAACAGTTTTTGTGGCTTCAAGAAAGGAAATTAAAGAGTGCCAGACTAGCTTCATGGAATGTTAATAGATGCAGTGATAAAAGAAAAAAGAAGGCAAACTCTGATGAAAGTTGACATCATTTTCCTTTAGGAAACACATATGGAACAAAAAAATATTTAAAAAATAAAAACAGCATGATTTACCAACAGTACTAAACTGGTAGAAATAGAAGTAGGATGTGCAATGTTGATCAAGAAAGGCATTGATTTCACACCAATTTCACACTACAATGATGATGTTGCAGAGTAAACTAAAAGTCAATTAGTTTTATTATCCTCTGTTTATGCTCTATTTATACATTATAATGATTTTTTTTAACTAACATGAAGGGCCTCATATTATTAGGAGAACATGTTATTATCATAGGTGGCAACTGTAAGCAAATACTTTGTTGGACAAATCAACCAACGGGCTTGTAGTGCATACAGTAAGCTATCATTCATTGACAGTTCAGTCGGCGGGCAGCCGTGGAGGTGTGCAGAGGGCTGTGCTGCTCATTGGTTGGCTGGCCAACTGGCCATGCTGGGACAGGGGAGTGGGGTGTGATTTGGGTATCTAAGTGGGTGGGGGGGCCACTACACTATGGAAATGAGGGCTGTGGCATTGTGTTTTATGATGTTGAACAGGGATCATGACAGGGAAGGAGGACACTACACTATGGAAAAGTGGGCAGGGGATTACATTTTTATTTTCAACAGGGATCGGGACGGGGAGGAGGACACTACACTATGGAAAAGTGGACAGAGGATTAAATTATTATTATTTCAAATGGGGATCGGGACGGGGAGGAGGGGGACACTACACTATGGAAAAGAAGGCTGGGGTAACATTATTTTATGTATGAACGTGGATCGGGATGAATGGGGCAGGGATATGCATTTATATGGAACTGGGTGAGGAGGCAGGCCAGTCGGCACATCCTGCTGGGCGCATCCCAGCAGATGGCATGCAAATGATGCCATAATGACATGCAAATGGCCTGTTTGCGCCTTGCATGTCTAATGGCCTAATTTACATTTTCTTGGCTGAATATGTGGAATTTGGGCCTGGCGCATCTGCAGTTTTGCCACTCATCCCCATTCCAGGTATTCAGGCCATACAGGTGGATGTGCTGACACATTGTCAGTGGCCCCAATTTGCACCACGTGCAAGCATTGCTATATTCAGATGGGATGCATGATCACGCATATCGTTTGAATATAGCATTTTTTGCACTGGCCCATTTATTTAGGTAGTGCATTTAGATGCGCTGGGCATCCCCCAGCCTTTGAATATGTGGGCCAATGATTTTATATTTTGTTTGCATATCAGACTGTAATAGCTCAGTTTCTGCCAGAAGTGTTTAAGAATTTGAAAGCTGTATTCAAAAAATGTTTGGCGTGGTGGCTTGCTGTGAATTGCTTGCTCAGTCATTACCCTTCCAACAGAAAAAGAGGAATGAGATGTGTGGAAACTTACTGTTATTATTTTGCACAAACATGTTGTTAAACACGATATAGGTGGTAAATTCGAATACTAATAAGCACAGTACATTCAATCCAATAGAGATGTTATATAATTTCAATAAAAATATCATTTAAATAATAGTGGAAAAATCAATGAATTTATCTTAAGATTTTTGCTGCAAAAATGTTTAAGGACACTGCTAATGATTCCATACCATGGACAAGAATGGAGATAGGTGTTGAACTTTCTTCAATGCCATATAATAAAGAATTAAGAGCCTTATATAATAAGTTGAAAAATAACCAGTTAGTATATTGATATGTAACCCCCTCCCTACTTTACACAGTAAGCTACCCCTTGGTACCCTTGACTGGGCACCCAAACTACTTCGGTACATTTTGGTACCATCCCTAGCTTTGGGAATGTATACCAGACTCATTATTTCTAGAGGTCAGAAAGGGGTGGGGGTGTAAAAAAGCAAATACAAATGACCAAATAAACCCGGGTCCTGAGGAGAGAACATTTTGCTAGGGCTATGCTAGATCTATACTTCTGGAGGGGTATCCAGTAAGTCCACACAGGAAGCAGTAACATGAATGTCCAAACCAATTTGGGGTTCTAGAGTGTGACTTTATTCCAAATTTGGTACTCTAAAGCAAAGGTGGACCCCCAAGGTTTACACGTCGTGGCACAAGGCAATGGCAGAACAACAGAAATCTCTATCAGACATAAACTCTACATATCCCATATGTCACAGGACCTTAAATTCTCTCCAGGAGCAATGCCTCAGCTGAATACACATTCTTTCTAGTGGCATGGGCCACAACTGAGCACATATTTCCCATATGGCATAGGATTTTAACATTTTCGGAAAGTGGCAACTGGCCACAACAGAGCACACTGGCACTCATAACTAGCATAACCTGCACTCTGGGATAAACTTTCTTTTCAGGCATTGGCCACCATGTCCTGAATAACCAGGCACCTGTATGGAACCTGTAGTGCTGAACTGGTCACTCTAGATGGGCGGCTGCCCACCTTTTGCTTCCACGTCCATACCAAGCCATTCTTTCAGAGTTATACCTCAAAACATCTGGTAAAAACATTTAGAAATATGCATATTGTTATGACTTTCACATCCCGCATATGAAAACACTACTTCTGAGTGTGGAAACTAAAGTCCTGAACAATGCGCATTAGTCTTCCTCTGGACCCCACAATTGTTAGCCAACTTTAAACTTGAGAACAGTCTCAGCTTAGAACAGAACTGGTGTGTATTTCCCTTTGTCAGAGAAAACGCCCAAGAACAGGCACTTTCCCCAGGAAGAACAAAGTCAGGTTACTCACAGTTGGAAAACAAAAGAGGTAGCTTCAAAGTCCTGGATCAAATAGGGGATTGCTCCTCGGATCCATTCTGCAAGTCCTTTCCATCTCTCTCTGGGGATGAAAACTCAGGAGCTCCTGCTATAGACAATGGTTTCCATGACTTCTTTTGGCAGGCAGATGTCTTCCAGAACTAGGGTGAGAAAATGGGCTCTCCTCACAGAGCCCACACTGCAGCTCTCACTCCTCCAACTACTCACTACAGACTCTCCACTCGAATTAACTCAGGATTCTAAAACTCCTCACTCACAGTCTGCTGCCATGGCTTATGCTGCTGTGAGAGTTCTAAATGACATCATCTCTCTTATCTTAGGTGAGACCAAGTAAACAGAGGGTGAGTAGATGAAAAACCCATTTAACCAGTTATTCACCAGCTGCCTTCCCTACCTAGCACTGACACTGATGGGATTCTAGTAACCCCAGGGGACTGGGTGATTACACTCACCCCTAGCCAGGTAAATGGCTGTCCACAGTCATTTCTCCACCTGGCACCAGGCCATCCTATCCTCTGTGTTACCTGTGGGGAGGTAGTGCTACTTCTCCCCTACCATGTGCCCAGCACAGGCAGGCAACACTAAAGACACAGAGGCTGGCTGATGAGACTTCAGCCCCTATCCCTATGATCTATCTATGGATACTCAGTGGCTCCAAGGAACTGCTTGAAGCATGCCATAATAGACCAGAGCTGAGGGTCCCTACTGCAGGTCAGGACCACAGAATGTCTATCCCCCTAGCCCTCTAGGGAAAATCTGTCTGACTAGGCTGCCCACTGGGGAACCTCCCTCCAAGCTTCCAGGGTACCTGTGAACCAAAACAACAAGAAAAATGCACATTTCATTGAATTACATTTCCCAAAACCTTCCCCACAACCTCACATTTGTGAAGAAAAAGCATGTTAACACCCTGTTAACTACAGACAATCCTAAAACTTTAAGAAAAGGGAACTCGGCTTCCTCAGGAACATAGAAATATAGAATCTGATGGCAGATAAGGACCACTTGGCCCACCTAGTCTGCCCATTTCCCTACCTAACAGATAAGCTGCAGATCCTAGTTAACCAGCAGCCTACTTCCTTCTACCCCCCACTAGAATTGCCTTATGTCTGTCCCATGCATTCTTGACTTTCTCCACTGTTTTTGACTCTACGACCTCCTCAGGAAGGCTGTTCCATGCATCTACAATCCTCTCTGTGAAGAAATACTTCCTCACATTACCTCTGAGCCGTCCCCTCGTCTTCAAATTGTGCCCCCTTGTTCTTGTACATCTCTTTTCCTTTTTTTTTTTATAACCATCTTTATTGACATTTTCTTAAACATACAGACAGACACACATAATTACCCAGGAGTTGCCTGGTCCCCACCCCCAAACTGGGTAGGGCAACTATATACATTATAACTATATACATACACAGCTGCAGAAAACACCCCTCCCATTATCCTAACAAATACTCTAACCCTTCAATACTCATGTTTACACATTCAAAATTCAAAACCTAATCATGAACAGCCATCCTTTGGAAATAATCTTAACCCCGCGATCTTAAAACTCACTAAACCCATCTATCGATTGGGGTATAATCCTTCAGCTGTGTCCCAGGGAAAGAGAGAGAATCCCCCTAGTAACATTATTTGGCAGACGAAGAACTGCCTACATTAACGCTTAGTAAAATCAATCATAGTACACCTAATCCTTTAACATAAAAAAAGCCCCTACTAGGTATTTATGCTTCCCCAATAAACCCTCAAGTTAACTACACTTAGACAGACAGATCGGTGCTCGGGGACCTTTTGCCTGAAGTGAATATATTACCTCTAAGGATCTCCACCTCTTGTCGTATGTTCCTTTCTTCCCATTCCCGGGACATTTGCCCCCTGATCCTGCCGAGTGCCCTCATTAAGTCCACTAACCACTGGTCATACGAGTAGATAAGATCGCTTTTCCAATGCCTCAAAACAAAAGCTTTAATTAGAGCAGACATCAACGCTATATGATATTTAATATGCAACCCTGAGATTTGGGCCATATCCCCTAATACACAAATCTCGGGCAGGATAAATTCGGCATAGTTTAGAATGGTGTCCATATTCTGCTTAACTTGAACCCAGAGAGGATATATCCTAGGACAGTCCCAGAATATATGCAATGTATCCCCCGGACTCGATCCACATCTAAAACATAGACCTATCTATCTAAGCCTCCTAGAACATAATTTGGAAGGGGTATAGTACATATTAGAAAATATACAGAATTGCATAGTCCTATATTTAGGTATAGGTATATAACCAGAGCTCTTCCAGATTGCTTCCCAATCCGGCCTCAGATGAATATCTTTTTTTCCCCAATATGCTATCTTTGCAGAGACATCCCTACTTAAGAAGTCCAACAGCACTTTATATGCAAGTGAAAGAGGTTTATGCGAGCAGTTGAGTTCCTTAAGGTTATCCCAAGTAAACGCAGTCCCTTGGGGACCTCTATTCTCCCTCAACACCTTCTGTAGCATTTTGGTAACCTGAATCTTCTTAAAAAAATTAATACCTCTACGTTGAACTGGAAAAACTACCTTATCATCCAGAATAAAATCTACCTAGTCAAGGTTGCATAATTGCGGTGCCCAGTAATTCCTAATTACTCGACCACCTATGGTCATATTGGGATTACCCAAAATAGATTGGGCCCTACAGCCCTTCTGTTGTTTTTTCTGGAGTGGAGATAAAAGAGCCCACCAGGCCCAGACTGTCTTAAAAATTGGAGTATCTTTACCTTCCTCCGGCAAACTTTCCTGATTAATATAGAGCATTGCATCAGGGGAAATACCCTTATCCCTCAAAATTTGTCTCTTGATCTGTAACCAGGTTGGGGTATAGCCCTCTTCTTCCTGTGTCCTGTTCCACCGACCCATTATAGCAAGCTGTCCGGCTACATGATATAAATGGAGGTCTGGAATTTTGAGACCCCCCAAACTATAGGGAAGGCGCAAAACATTATGTTTCCTCCTAGGCGGTTTGAAATTCCATAAGAAATCTGAAAATAATTTTTGTATCTTAGTAAACCAATCCTTAGGAATACCATGAGGGACAAATATATTGGATACAAAACCCTAGGCAGCAGGTTCATTTTAATTAAACGATTCTAGCCGTCATGTTCAGGGAAGTTTATTCCACCTACCTATGTCTGCTCTAGCTACTGAAAGCACCTTATTTAAATTTGCTTCCACTCCTTCCTCCGGATTAGCAGTAACCCAAATACCAAGATATTTAATCCTATCTGGGGCCCAGTTCAATTGCAGCGGTTCAAAATCTGCCTTATACACACATGGGGTAAGGGGGAGAACCTGAGTCTTATTCAGGTTTAAGCTATAATTCGAGACCACAGAAAATCTCTTTATAATTTCAAGAGTCCTTTTAAAGCTCTTCACTGGGTCTTGCAAATGTAACAAAATATCATCTGCAAAAACCGACAACTTGATTTCTCTCCCCTTAACAACAATCCCCATATTTCTGGGTCTTCCTGAATCGCTCTCAATAAGGGCTCCAGATATATATTAAATAAAATTGGTGAGAGGGGACAACCCTGTCTAGTCCCATTATCAAGGTGAAATTCTTTCGATAAATAACCATTGCAGAGGACCCTAGCTGTAGGTGCGGCATAGAGATTCTTAATACCTCTAAGATGACCCTTCAGGAAACCCATCTTCTCCATAGTAGCAAATAGAAAGGAATGGAAGACCCTATCGAAGGCCTTCCCGGCATCCAAAGAAATTAGCGCCATACCTGACCGAAATCTAGAGGCCGCAAAGCATCATGTGCCCCCTACCTGGCATAAATCCAACTTGGTCTTGACTAATAATTAGAGGAGCAATCCTTAACATAGAAACATAGAAACATAGACTTTGATGGCAGATAAGGATCGCTTGGCCCATCTAGTCTGCCCATTTCCCTACCTACAGGATAGGTCGTAGATCCTAGTTAACCAACAGCCTATTTCTTCCTACCCCCCACAAGAATTGCCTTATGTCTGTCCCATGCATTCTTGAATTCTCCCACAGTTTTAGACCCCACAACCTCCTCAGGAAGGCTGTTCCATGCATCCACTACCCTCTCTGTGAAATAATACTTTCTCACATTGCCCCTGAACCGCCCTCCTTCTATCTTTAAATTGTGTCCCTTTGTTCTTGCAAGTCTCTTTTTCTGAAAGATGCCACCCTCTTGGACTTTGTTGATTCCAGTGAGGTGCTTAAAAGTTTCTATCATGTCCCCCTCCCTTCTTTCCTCAAGGGTATACATATTAAGCTCCTTTAGTCTCCCCTCATACGACTTCTTTTGCAGACCCTGCACCATTTTAGTTGCCTCCTCTGGACTACCTCTATCCTGTCTATGTCCTTGCGGATGGGGTCTCCAGAACTGGACACAGTACTCCAGATGGGGTTTCTCCAACTGTCTGTACAGAGGGATAACAACTTCCTGTTTTCTGCTGCTGATGCCTCGCCCTATACATCCCAGTATACCCCAGCCCTCCCTACTGCCTTCTCACATTGCTTACAACTTAAGGTCATCTGATATGACTACCCCAGGTCCCTTCCTTTTTGTTGTTGTTACTACCTCCCACCCATTGTGTATTCTTCCCTGGGTTCTTATTTCCCAGGTGCATTATTTTGCACTTCTTTGCATTGAATCCTAGCTGCCATACTTCTGACCATTCCTCCAACCTTGCCAAGTCCCTTTCATCCTTTCCACGCCTCCTTGTGAATCAACCCTGTTGCAGATCTTTGTGTCATCTGCAAAAAGGCATACTTTTCCTTCCAGTCCCTCTGCAATGTCACTGATGAAGACATTAAAAAGGACTGGACCCAATACTGAACCCTGCGGTACCCCACTAGTAACCTCTTTCTTCAGAGTGGACTCCATTTACAATTACCTTCTGTGTCCTGTTGTGCAGCCAATGTTTTACCCAGGCTACCACCCTGGGACCCAGTCCCAGGCTGGTTAATTTGACTATTAATCTTTTGTGTGGGACTGTGTCAAATGCCTTGCTAAACTCTAGGTAGGCCATGTCCACAGCCCCTCCCTGGTCTACTACTTTGGTCACCCAGTCAAAGAAATCTATTAGATCTGCCTGACATGACCTTCCCGCCAGTAATCCATGCTGCCTTGGGTCCTGTGCTCCACTGGCCTCTAGGTACTCAACTATTCTTTCCTTCAGAAGTGACTCCATCACTTTCCCTACCACAGAGGTCAGACTGACAGGTCTGTAGTTTCCTGCCTCTGTCTTGGTCCCACTTTGTGAAGGGAATCACATCCGCCTTCCTCCAGTCCTCAGGTACCACACATCCTCCCATGATTTATTAAAAGAGTAGCCAGTGGTTTCACTAGTTCCTCCTTAATTCTTTTAGAATTCTGGGGTGAATTCCATCAGGACCCATTGCTTTGTCCACCTTCAGTTTTAGGAGTTCTTGCAGAACCCTTTCTTCTGTGAAAGGACTGGGATCGACCCCCCTATCAAGAGTGCTTCTGTTAATTGGATTAGACACTTCCCCCTCCTCTTTTGTGAATACTGAGCAGAAATATTCATTCAGTATCCCTGCTTTTTCACTGTCCCCCTCTGCCCACCCACTGTTCGTTCTATTCAGCCTCACTATCCCTCCCTTTGTCTTTCTACGCTCGCTGATGTACCTATAAAAGGTTTTATCCCCCTTCTTAACTGAGTTGGCTATCTTTTCCTCAGTTTGGGCCTTTGCTATTCTGACTTCCCTCCCTGCTTCCTTCTGCCTTAACTGGTACAGCTGTCTATCCTGCTTCTTCTGTGTTTCCTTATACTTCCAGAATGCTGTCTTTTTCTTCCTGACTTTCACAGTCACCTCTTTTGAGAACCATAGTGGCTTTTTCTTTCATTTTGATTTTTTTATTTGCTTCACACAAAGGCTTGTTGCCTCTGTGATGGCAGTTTTGATGATCCCCCATTGTTGCTCCACACCTCCTTCTAGCCTGTTTGCTAGTACTTTTCTGAGGCACTCTCCCATCTTGCCAAAGTCAGCTCTCCTAAAGTCCATTACCCTCACTTTTGTATGCTTGACTCTGTAGCTGAGTTTAATGTGAACCACACTGTTTGATGGTCACTTGTCCCCAGATGGCAACCCACTTCTAGATCTGAGATCCTCTCACTGCCCCGTTTGAGAGTATGAGGTCTAAGATTGCTCCCTCATGAGTGGGTTCTGAAACTAGCTGTCTAATGCCTGCCACCTGTAGGGCATCAAGAATGGCCCTGCTCTTGGATGTGGCTGCAGCAAATGTGCTCCAGTTAACATCTGGCATATTCAGGTCTCCCATCAATAGTATCTCCCCTTTCTCTGCCATTCTAAGAATGCCTTCTATCATATCCTTGCCCATTCCTCCCCTGACATGGGGGTCTGTACACAACCCTGTGCGGATTGTGGTCCTTTCCAGTCTCCAAGGTGACCCACAGTGCCTCCTCTCCTCCCTGTTTACTCTTTTGTTCAGTTGCTTTTATCCCTTCCTTTACATAGAGAGCTACCCTCCCTCTTCTCCCCTGCCTGTCTCTCCTGTAGGTTATGTATCCTGGTATGTTAACATCCCAGTCATGGTTCTCTGTGTACCATGTTTCTGTGACTGTTACGATATCCAGGCATCCCTCTTCCATCAAGGCCACCAGCTCAGGGAGCTTGTTGCCCAGACTATGGGCATTGGTACTCATTACCCTCCATTTCCTGATGGCCTTACTCCCTTTTGCCCCATCCCTGTCCTTCTTGCCTTTGTCACTTTCTCCATTTACCCTGCCCTTCTCCCATCGACACCTCTATGTTGGTGTTTGCCGTGACTTACTACCGTGATTATTTGGGGGCTAGGATTTCCTGCTCCTTCCAGTGCCTCCCTTGGCTAGTTTAAAAGCTGCACAATGAAGCATTTAAACCTATCACTCTAGGATCCTGGTTCCCTCCCGGACAGATGCAGCCCATCATGCCAGTATAGGCTTGCATCACTCCAGGTGGACCCCAGTCCCCAATGAAGCCAATCCTGAGCTCCACACCAGTTTTTCAACCACTGATTGAATCCCATGGTGCGGAACACCTCTAGCCTCTCCTATGCCATAGATGGGCAGCACCTCCGAGAAGGTTACCGTATGCTACTTGACTAAGGCCCTTCCCAATTCCACAAACTCTTCCTGCACTTCTAATCCCTTTCTTAGCCAGGTCATTTGTCCCTAGGTGGACAATGACATCCAGCTCCCTCCCCTGTGCAGCTGCTCCGGCAATCCTGAGGATTCACTCCCTGTCCCTCCAAGCCATGGCGCCAGGCAGGCACCTTACCTCCCTCTCCCCTTCCTCCCCCAGTTCTACCTTCCTAACAATGGAGTCCCCCACCAGGAGTTGTTTCCTTCCCCTGCAGGGTCCCCTGCCACCCTCCTGTGGGTCTCCTTTGTGGAGGTTCCCAGCATCCTCCTTGGTCTCCACTGCGGGTGCCTCCATAGAGGAACCACACTTTGCCAGAATGGCATAGGAATTGTGGAGAGGTACAACTGGAGGGATGCGCCTCTGTTCCACCACCCTCACTCTCCCTGAGCCCACTGTGGTCCAACCACTTCTCTTTCTTGGCAACCTCTGAGGCAACGGCAGTGGCACTGGTGGTCCCTGGATGAAAGAGGAGGTCCCACAAATCCTGGTCAACTCAGCTTGGAGATGAGCAACCTCCTCCCTCAGCCCAGAGAGGTGCCTGCAGATGGGACAACACCGCATCCTCCAGAACGTCTCCCGGAAGACTGCTGCTCCACAGCCACTGCACTGCACCACTCCAATCATGTCTTATTTCTGGCCCCTTAACTGTTTTCAATCCGTACTCTTTCCTCTGTTTTTTTTTCTCTCTCTCTCCTTACTTTCTGCCTGTGTGCCCTTTAAGCTCCTGATTGTCCTGTTCTGAGACAAGAATATCCTATATTTCTCAATGGACCACTTACCTGCTCAGAGGAAGACCTCCAGCAGCTAGAGGGGGCCGGGGAGCTACTCCTGCCCTTCTAGGATGGTGGGTCTTTGGTGGTTCTGTGATCACTCACTTCCTGCTCCCAAACAGGAAGTTCCTGTTGTCAGTCAAATCCTGTGCCTATAAAAATAGAACTAGCTTGGGGTGGGGGTGGAGGGGAGGGAAGGAGGGCAATATAGTCCCAGCAGAGAAGTCCAGTCACACAGCAGTCCTTTCTCCTGGTGTCTTCTGCCAAGATATTAGCAGAATCTTTCTAAGGCAGTCTTTAAATGTAGCTTCCTTCTAGCTAAGCCACTCCCCCTACTTACTAGATCTTTCTATCAGTAATTTAAACCTCACAGCAGTTAAGTCCTTTCAATCACCTGATATTTCCACCTATAACTGTTCAGATACCCATTCAGTTCAGTTAACCCAGACAGACACACACACACTTTTGTTTTTGTTTTGTATGTTAGCTTTTTTACCCTAAATTAAAGGTCCAAGTACAAAAGTTCTTCTACTTTAGTCCCAGCAGAGAAGTCCAGTCACACAGCAGTCCTTTCTCCTGGTGTCTTCTGCCAAGATATTAGCAGAATCTTTCTAAGGCAGTCTTTAAATGTAGCTTCCTTCTAGCTAAGCCACTCCCCCTACTTACTAGACCTTTCTACCAGTAATTTAAACCTCACAGCAGTTAAGTCCTTTCAATCACCTGATATTTACACCTATAACTGTTCAGATACCCATTCAGTTCAGTTAACCCAGACAGACACACACACACACTTTTGTTTTTGTTTTGTATGTTAGCTTTTTTACCCTAAATTAAAGGTCCAAGTACAAAAGTTCTTCTACTTTAGTCCCAGCAGAGAAGTCCAATCACACAGCAGTCCTTTCTCCTGGTGTCTTCTGCCAAGATTCTATTAGCTAATATTTTAGTTAATAACTTAATGTCCTGATTCAGCAAAGCAATAGGTCTGTAGCTACCTGGTAATTCTTTAGGTTTATCTGGCTTAGGGATAAGTGTAATATAAGCTTGATATAATGGTAGATGGGGAACCCCATCTGACATAATGCTAGAAAATAAGTCCAACAATAGGGGTAGGAGAGTTTGCGAATGTACTTTATAAAACTGAGCTGATAAACCATCCAGTCCTGGAGTTTTGCCCTTAGGTAATGCATTAATCACTTCCCTGATTTCAGACTCTGATATAGAGGCCACTAGTGTCTGGGCTTGTGCTTGGTCCAGTCTAGGCAGACTTATGCTCTCCAAAAACCCCCACCTCTCCTCCTCACTACTACGGGAGTCTCCTTGATAGATCTCTGCAAAGTAATCCACAAAAGCATCCGCCATTCTCTGCGGCTCTGTTATCACTTCCCCCTGGTATTCTATTAATGAAATAGTTTGAGCGGCCTCCCACTCTTTGACTCTGCTTGCAAGAAGCTTACTAGGCATGTCCCCCTGTAATAGATAATTAGCTTGAAGCTTTTCAGTCCAGGCCTCCAGCTTACTATAAAGGATGTCTGTCATTTCGTCCCTCAATTCCTTAAGTTCACTATCCACCTCCTCAGTAGAACCCTCCAAGGGGGTAAGTGAGTTAATAGCACCCCATATAAATTCCTCCCTTGCTTTTCTCATACTGTTTCTCCTGATAGTAAATCTTTGGGCTTCACTGGCATATAGTATTTTACAGGTAGGCCATGCTAAATTCTTGTTATTAAGTGTAGGAATTTGAGTCTGGACAATATCCTTAGAACTTCCTCCAGTCAAGATATCATATTGTCTTCTGAAAATAAAGATTCATCTAACCTCCATCTAAAAGGTTTCATCTCAACAGACTCCAATACCCATGACAGCTGGACTGGAGAGTGGTCAGATAAAGTTCTACTATGGGTTAACAGTTTCCTAACCCCCTGCAGGGCCTCCTTATTAACCAAAAAAAAATCAATACGCGATTGAGTTTTATGTGCCCCTGAATAAAAAGTCATATTGCAGTCCCCTTGCTTAAACACCCAAAAGGGGTCCATCAGTGCTGTGACCTCTAGAAACCTAGCCAAAGCCGCCTGCGCTCTGGAGGGTGGTTTTTTAGAAGGAGGGTTTCCTATCCAATATATTATTAGGGCACAAGTTCCAGTCACCTGCTATAATTAAAGGGTGAGCTGAAAGAGTAGCTAAATCTAATTCCAGCGAGGTGAAGAAGTCGGGGTTAGAGGGAGTTGGTCCATATATAGAAGCAATTGTTAACAACCTACCCATAGTAGCGCCCGTAACAAATACCCCCCCGAGCATCCCCTCTTGCTTTATATTGCAAGGGCACAAATGGACAATTTTTCGCGATCAAAATCGCTACGCCCCCTGAAGCTTTTGCATTCCCCTCTCCTAAAAATTGGCCCACCCAGAGTCTCTTCAAAAAAGTTAACTCTTCCTTTAACAGGTGGGTTTCCTGCAATACTGCTATTTGAGCCTCCAGCTGACACATATGCTTTAAAATCACTAGCCTTTTTTGCCTCCCTCTGAGACCTTTAACGTTCCAAGATACAATGTTAATATTTATCATAGTAGCTTACCATACCACTTCCTATCACCATGACAAAGTCTGCCAAAATAGAATTATCTACCTTTTGGATTCTCTCTCTTCCCCATCCCCCACAAACCTTCCCCTGCTTTACCATATTCCCCGATCCTCCGATCGCCCTCCTATCCAGCATCGAAACTGAAATGAGCCAGCCCCTGAGAGCGCCCCCATGCCCGCCCAAACCCTTACTAGGAGCCAAGGGCCTCTAACCCCCTTTGAGTGCCCCTTAAGGCTGGGACTAAGTGCCCCTTTTTTTTTTCCTTTAAAAATAAAACATCCCATTCACATACCCACTCTGCCCTAATCCCATGAGCTCAAAAACAAGAAGCATTAGGAGTGGTAACAGAGAGACCCCAAATACCTTAAGAACAGCTATGTTTGCACTTTACCAACTTCACATCCCCAGTATAATGAGATTGAATAAAGTGAATTACATAAACAAATAAGGATATCATGTCATACATAATTAACGATGATTAATTCCATCTCCTCAGCCATATATCCCTGCTTGACCTTACCTTCCAGGGACCTTGATGAGGGCAAAAAGAAAAACCCCAACAAACCCCCCCTCCATAAACCCCTTGAGTCTTAAACCACAAAGTCCTCTCGAGGAGAGTCTCTACCAGTCCATCCTACCCCATGAATATTTATACATGGAGGAAACATTTCTCAGCCTTGCCCGACGACTTCTTTCTTCTCACACATTCAAGGTGCAGACCTAAACAGATCCAGGAATTCAGCTCTCAGCCCCTCTGCGGCGTCTTTCGCTGTCAGAAATCTCCGATCTCCAGACTGAAGCTTGACCACCAGGGTAGCCGGGTGTTGCATTCTAAACTTCACACCCGCAAGATACAGCTTTTTCTTAATGTCCAAATATTCTTTCTGCTTTTCATGAGTGGCAGGTGTCTGGTCTTGAAATAACCATATTGCAGCCCATTCCATTGCAGGTTCTTAAGTGCTTTTGCTCTGATAAGAACATGAGCTTTTTCTCTGTAATTCAAAAACTGCATAATAATAACCCTGGGGCGGGCCCCTGGTGGGGGGGATCTCTCTTAAGAAATGTGCACCGATGTGCCCTCTCTATATTATATGCCTCCCCAAATGGTGTTGGACCCAGGATCTTCAACAATAGGCCCTGAATAAAGGCTATACAGTCGGAGCCCTCTGACTGCTCTGGCAGACCTGCTAAAATCAAGTTGTTTATTTGACTGCGAGATTCCTGGTCATCAACCCGATCTTCGAGCTTTTTCACCTGTCTCCTCAATGTCACCAATTCCTGCTTGTGGACCGAGGTTTTCCACTCCTGGGAGGTAATTCTAACCTCCACATCCCCTATTCTTTGTGCCAGGGCATTCAGCGTCGGTTTAAAAGCAGAGAAATTGGCTACCAGACCCCGAAGTAGCATTTTTATTTCAGCAATATCATCCGACGGTGCCTGGCCTTTCTCTTCTACACCCAGGCATTCCTCCTGGTCCTCTGGCACTGGTGAGGGGGGTTTAGGTCGCTTTGTTGCCGGTGCTCGTGCATAGAGGACTTCGGGGCTTCCGCACTCCATAGCGAGCAGTCCACAGATGAGATGCCTCTCTCACAGCAACTTCCCCGATCTGCACAGCCTGACTCCTTGATGGATACAGAAATCGATTGCAGGTCAGAATTAAGCTTTCCAAGCCCCGCGCTAAAATCGGGGATGTTTAAGTACTTTGTCGGGTTTAGCAGGGCCTGGGAGCAGTGCTCAATACATCCTTCCACCACTAGCTCATCACGTGATCCCCACGTGCCTCTCTTTTTCTAAAAGATGCTACCCTCTAGGACTTTGTTGATTCCCTTGAGGTATTTGAAAGTTTCTCTCATGTCCCCCCTCTCCCTCCTTTCCTGAGGCTATACATCTTAAGCTCCTTTAGTCTTTCTTCATATGTCTTCTGGTGCAGACCCTGCACTATTTTGGTTGCCCTCCTCTGGACAGCTTCCACCCTGTCTATGTCTTTGTGGAGATGGGGTCTCCAGAACTGTACACAGTACTCCAGATGTGGTCTTATCAACTGTCTGTACAGAGGGACAACAACTTCCTGTTTTCTATTGGCGATGCCTCTCCCTATGCATCCTAGTATCCCCCCAGCCCTCCTTACTGCCCTCACACATTGCTGGCCCACCTTTAGGTCATCTGATATGACTACCCCCAGGTCCCTTTCCATTTTTGTTGTTGTCAGTATCTCACCCCCCATTGTGTACTCTTCCCCTGGTTTTTTGTTTCCCAGGTGCATTACTTTGTACTTCTTTGCATTGAATCTAAGCTGCCATGCATTTGACCATTCCTCCAACCTGCCACGTCCCTTTTCATCCTTTCCACCCGACCTTGCATATCAGACCTGTTGCAGATCTTTGTGTCATCTGCAAAGAGACATACTTTTCCTTCTAGTCCCTCTGCAATGTCACTTATAAAGACATTAAAAAGGACCGGCCCCAGTACTGAACCCTGTGGTACCCCACCAGTAACCTCCCTTTCTTCACTATGGACTCCATTTACTATTACCCTCTATGTCCTGCAAGAGAAGAAAAACACAAAACACATTCTGCATACCACACAGTGCCTAAACCTTCACCTGAACACTAGAGAACCCCAAAAATATTTTCTATAAAAGTACAAAAGTAAAAAAAAAAATGGAAAGAAGACATTTATACAACACATTTGGGGATAGAAGGCCCTAAAAAAGTCCAAACTAGGGACAGAATGCTGTTGCCCGAAGGCAGAGTCCATTAAAGAGTCTCTTCTAGGCTGGAGCCCACAGAAGAACAGTTCTGGGACAGGACTGGGCCTGTATAGCATTGCAATCCATGGGGAGAGTCTTTGAGGACAGTCATTTTAGTTTGTGGACAGTCTTCAAATGTAGGGTGTGTTGTACAAAGTCAGTTAAAAAAACAGAAAACTTGGTCTTACCAGTTTCTTGAAGACTGAAAACAAAGGATCCCCTCACTTCTACGAGCTGAGGACCCTCTCCCTTCAGACCAGGTGGCATCTTTGGATACTGCTGGATTGATGTCCTCTGGAAAAGCAGGCGATGAAACAAGAAAACAGCTGGGTAAATGTCTTCTGGAAATCAAACGATGGAAACAGGAAAACAGCTAGGTTGATGTCATCTGGGAAACTAGGTGATAAAACAGGAAAACAGCTGGCTTGATGTCATCTGGAAGGCCAGGTGATGGAAATGGGAAAACACTACTGGGCTGATGAATCTTGATGCACCTTAAGAATCCTGGAATACCAGAAGAGCTGCATCTTTCTCCTTGGATACTACTGCTGCTGGATAACAGGCAACTGGCCTGCCACTGCTTGCTTCCCTCTAGGCATGTTGGGCACATTCACAGGGAGTGGCACCATTAAGGGTAGTACCACTCAGGGTGTTGTGTGAGGACTATGACACCATCTGGGCATTCAAAGCTGATGTTGAATGTCTCATTCCCTGCCTTATCCACAGTTCACACAGAGTCCATAAACAGAGTCCTGTCCAGTTTCCAGAATTTAAGTCGATCATTATGACTCTGTCCCTGACACATTCTATTGCACCAGAACACAAATTCTTGCTTGCCTCTTCCAACAACCAGGATTGTCTGTTCTGTTTGATTTCCTCTCAGACTCAGTGAGGAAAGGTAGAAAAGGACTTCCCATAGATGGTGTCAACCCTCCTACATATCAGTCTCTCCTCCTTGCTACTTTTCACAAGTTTGTGGCCCATGGCCCATCTTGGGGGTGGCCAGTCCTGGTTGAGCCAGTGCCGCATACTTAAAGAACAAAATAACTTGTCCCTAACCATCTCTGTGGGCAGATTACTGGAGCCTTCTTCTTCTCCTCTCTCTGGCTCCTCTGAGGCAAGAGCTTGAGGCGATGCACTGGAGCCCTCAACATGAAGTTACATATCTTCATTCTCCTCTTCCTCACTCATGATCTGAGCCCAGGAGTAAGCAAATGTCCTCTCTCCTGAGACATTCCACTCCTCACTGGGCATGGAGGTAGACACCTCCCAGTCCAGTGTCTCTTTCAGTTCGTCCTCCCCTACTAGGCTAGGACTCAGACCCTCCTTTCATGGCTCCATGGATCCTTCCATTGCACTGTCCATCTGGGACTCAGGTGTGGAAACCTCTCTCTGTTTCTGCCCTTGCAGTAGATCAACGTTGCTCTCTCCTTCTCTGCCACACTCTATGGGGCTTCCCCCAATAGATTCAACCTGGTGCTGCATGCTGCTACTTGCAGGATATCCTACTTGGGTCCATGTGGGAGCCAATCAAATTTGTGATCCTGTCTCTGGCACTGCACCCCTGCTCATACCATATTTCACAAGGCAGTCTGAACAGTGGGGTATCAGAAATACATCCCTTCTAGCCTTGAGGCACACAATGCACAATCTCACTGGATAACTAGGGATTGCTACATCTGGTGCAACCTTTCACCATAGAAAGTTCTCTCTATTTCTCTTAGTGCTGCCACATACTCTGTGATCATAGCTCGGGCATGATCCAGGTAGCGGGGAGTTCCCAAAGCCATGTCTGAAAGCAAAAGCACATAAAAGTTTGTTGTTACTGAATTGCTCACTAGTTTCTCAGCTGTCTCACAAAATGGCTCCCTGCTGCTATGTTTACATTGCTGACCCCACCCTGTAATGGCAGTGATAGCTCACCTCATGCATCAACACTGTTCACTGACTAAAACTGTGTTTCCAACCTTTTCTGGCTACTGAATTTGCTCAACTCTGTAATCGATTACATGACTGGTATCTTTCAGCACATTCATATGATTTTAAACTTGACTTTACAATCAGCATCAATTCAAAGAACTGTTTACACATGCTCAAAGTCACCTGCAAGCCCACTGTATTTCTATTGCACAGGACTGCCTGTTTGCTGCATCTTCCCCTTTACAACTCACAGTCCCTCATTTGCTTAGAAACATTTACTGTTGCTGAACCCATTATAATGCTGGCAGTCTAAGCTCAGAATTTTTGTTTGTTGCCTTGCTGTTACAGCACACAGTCCTTCTTTGCAAAACAATCACAATGCTTGCATATAGATTCAGCTGGCTTGAAAATCAGACACACAGTTTGATGCACAGGTAGCTGGTTTTACTCACTGAATTCAGTAGCTGGCTTCCTCTGATGGGAATTTTTGGCCCGGTGATGATCCTGAGAAGGAATCTGGGGTGAAATGGGCTGGCTGTTCTGCCGATCGTAGCCTGAACACCACCCTCACTTTCCAGTCAGTCGGACAATGGGTTGAGCCTGAAATTACACAGAAAAAGTATGTTTACTACAGAGTAGAATGTTCACAAGCCTGCCGATGGTTGATCCTGGTCTGACCAGCTTGCACGCCACTTTCTCTCTCTCTCTCTCTCTCTCTCTCTCTCTCTCTCTCCTCCTCTAACACTCAGCTGCACACAGAAGCTAACCAGGGGGCAGGACTGATTGCAGTTGCACCAATCACTCGATGCCATGCAAATGATCCTTCCTCTCTCTTCACTCACTCTTCATTCATGGCGATTGTCAGCAGGAGCAAATTTAAACTGCAAACTGTAACTTTTTTTCTCGGCTGCAATTTCAGTGGTGGGACTGCCGTTTTGACCATTTTCTCCACAGATTCAGACAATTTTTCTAGCGACTCCCCCAAGTTGCACACAAAGCACATGAAACTTTCAGGTCACATTTCTCAGCCTGTTCCCTAAAGTCCACATTACTTTTGGCATTTGAAAATTGCAAGTTAGAAAAGTTTTGTAAACATTTTTTGATGCAGAGACTAGGATTTACACTTCAAAGCTTTACTGTCCATTGCAAGTTGACCAAACACACAAGCAGCACTCTGTTCTTTTCTGTACAAACAGGCACGCTAGCAGCACATTTGGATGGCACTTTCCTGGGCAAAATCCTTTTGTCCAAAGCTTTCTTTTCCTTTTTGTCTACCATGCAACCAGACAGACAGCTACTAGCCATGCCCTCAGCAAAAATCTATAGTTCTCTCCCCAAATTAAACAACATCTTCGGACAAGCCCCCATATTTTGTAACCACCCCCACTACTTTACACAGTAAGCTACCCTTTGGTACCCTTGACTGGGAACCCAAACTACTTTGGAACATTTTGGTACCATCCCTAGCTTTGGGATGTATACCAGGTGTGTTATTTCTAGAGGTCAAAAAGAGGTGGGGTATACAAAAGCAAACACAAATGACCAAATAAACCCGGGTCCTGATCCTGCGAAGATAACTTTTTGCTAGGGCTATGCTAGATCTATACTTCTGGAGGGGTGTCCAGTAATTCCACACAGGAAGCAGTAACATGAATGTCCAAACCAGGTTGGGGTTCTAGAGTGTGACTTTATTTCAAAGATGGTGCTCTAAAGCAAAGGTGGACCCCCAAGGTTTACACATCATGGCACAAGGCAATGGCAGAACAACAGAAATCTGTATCGGGACACAAACTCTACATATCCCATATATCACAGGACCTTGAATTCTCTTCAGCAACAATGCCTCAGCTGAACACACATTCGTTCTAGTGGCACAGGCCACAGCTGAATACACATTTCCCATATGGCTTACAATTTTAACATTTCAGAAAGTGGCAACTGGCCACAACGGAGCACACTGGCACTCATAACTACCACGATCCACACTCCGGGATAAATTTTCTCTTCAGGCATTGGCCACCATGTACTGAATAACCAGGCACCCTTTCGAAACCTGTAGAGCTGAACTGGTCACTCCAGATGGGGGGGCTGCCCACCTTTCACTTCCATGTCCATACCCAGCCATTCTTTCAGAGTTGCACCTCACAACTTCTGGTAAAAACATTTAGAAATATGCATATTGGAAAGACTTTCACATCCAGCATATGAAAATACTACTTCTAAATGTAGAAACTAAAGTCCCGAACAATGTGCAGGTGAAGGACGTGGACAGGGAGGAGTATGCAAGATGGTCCAGGGAGGTGACCAGAAAAGTGAGAAAAGCCAAGGCCCAGAGGGAACTGAGATTAGCGCAGGGATTTAATGGGGGGGGGATACTTTTTTAGATACATCAGGGAGAAAAGGAAGTGCAAGGAGACAATAGTGAGGATAAAAGGGGTGGGGAGTGGATGGAAAAGGGTGAGGAGCAGGCAGAAGCACTGAATGAATACTTTTGCTCAGTGTTCATGGAAGAAAAGGGAGGACCACTACCACCATGGGCTGGGAGGGTGGGGACAGAGGGAGAGGAGGCAACAAATGGAAGAATTGAGGCAAGTAGAGTCCTAGAAGGACTGAGGGCACTGAAGGTAGCCAAGGCACCAGGGCCAGATGGTATCCACCCCAGGGTGCTGAGGGAGATGGCAGAGGTGTTGGCGGAGTCACTGGCGGATCTGTACAGCACCTCACTGGAGTCAGAATGTGTGCCACTGGACTGGAGGATGGCACATGTAGTACCATTACACAAGAGCAGACCAAGTGATGAACTGGGTAATTATCACCCAGTAAGTCTCACCTCCATAGTGTGCAAACTCATGGAAACAATACTAAAGGAAAGACTGGTGTCATACCTGGAGGACAATGGCCTCCAGGATGTGAGGCAGCATGGGTTCGTTTCAGGGAAGTCTTGTCAAACCAACCTGATACAATATTATGACTGGGTGACAGGTGAGCTGGATAAGGGTCATGCAGTGGATGTACTTTACTTGGACTTCAGCAAGGTCTTCGATTCTGTACCTCATGGGCGGCTTGAGGGGAAGCTAACTGGTATAGGGGTGGGGCAAAAACAATGAACTGGATTACAAGCTGGCTGAGTGGGAAGCTGCAACGGGTGGTGGTAAGAAGGGAGCTCTCAACTCCAAGGTTGGTGATGAATGGGGTGCCACAGGACTCTGTGTTGGGGCCATTGTTGTTTGGGCTCTTCATATCAGACATTGGTGAGCAAGATAAGTCTGTTAACTGATGACACCAAAATCAGAGCAGTGGTGGATGGAATAGAGAGATGGAAGCAGCTGCAGGGGGACCTAAGCAAGTTAGAGGAGTGGTCAGAGAGGTGGCAGCTGGGGTTCAATGCCAAGAAAGGTAATATTATGGACTTTGGCGAGAGAATACTGGCTGGGAGGGGTTAAGCTGGGGATCACTGAGGAGGAGAAAGACCTAGGGGTAATGATAACAGGGACCATAAACAACACTGTTAAGTGCAGGAGAGCAGCTGCAAAAGTTAACAAAATGCTGGGGTGCATTGCAAGGGGGATTTCGTCCAGGCGAAGAGAGGTGATCTTGCCCCTCTACAGGTCATTGGTAAGGCTGCACTTAGAGTATTGTGTGCAGTTTTGGAGGCCATACCTAAAGCGTGATATCAGGTTACTGGAGGGGGTGCAGAGGAGGGCAACAAAGATGATATGTGGAATGGAGGGGAGAGACTATGACAGCAGGCTGGGAGACCTGAATATGTACATCCTGGAGGATAGAAGGGAAAGGGGGACATGATAGAGACATTCAAGTATCTGAGGGGATTCAATAAGGATGGGGCAGATGGGGTCTTTATGTTAAGGAGGGGGAGGGTCATCGGGGGCATGGGCTAAGAACAGGGGAGAGATTTAGGAAGGAAATGAGGAGACACTATTTCACAGAGAAGGTGGTAGCAAAATAGAACACCCTACTGGAATGGGTGGTATCATGTAAATCTGTGAACAGCTTCAAAAAGGCATGGGACAGGGAACAGGGTAGGGTGAGGGTGGGAGAGGTGGGGGTGGCAGTGAGATGACAAAGGGTAGGGGGTGGGGCAGCTGCAAACTAGGGGTGCTAGCTGCACACTCGAGCAGACTTAGATAGACTGGGTGGTGTATTTCTGCTGGCACATTCGTATGCTCGTATATCTTCCTCTGGACCCCACAATTGTCAGCCATCTTTAAACTTGAGAACAGTCTCATCTTGGAACAGAACTGGTGTATATTTCCTTTTGTCAGAGAAAGGAGTTGGAAAACAAAAGATGCAGCTTCAAAGTCCTGGATCAAATAGGGAATTGCCCACACGTACTTCCTTGGTGATCCAGTGGCACCTCCACCCGTACAGGACCCCTTGCCCACCCTGCTCTCCCCTGTCATCGGCGGGTGGCTGCACCCACCTGGCCCCTGCCAAATGACAGGTACAGTATGGGCTTGCAGGGCATACTGTACGAGACAGTCCTAAATATGTGAATTAATCATTCACATACTTGGGACTGTCTAGTACAGTATGCTCTGAAAGCCCATTGGTCCACACAGGGGACCAATGGGCTTACAGCCCATACTGTACCTGTCCATTCGGGGTGACCGGGATGCAGCTGCCCACCCATGACGGGGGAGGGGTGGGCAAGGGGTCCTGTGTGGTGGAGGGTGGGAGGTGGACTGGATCACCAGGGAAGTATGTGTGGGTGATTTACCGTGATCGGGGACTCGGAAAGGAGGGGGTCCACTTGTCAACCAGGGAATGTTGTAATTTACATTTACTGTGATCATGGCAACGGGTGGGGGAGGGTTCTACCACACCACCAGGGATGGTCCTTGTAACATATATCAGGGAATCAGGGATTCAGGTGGAAGGGGGGACCACTAGCCCACCAGGGATGGTCATGTATAATATTTATCGGGGAATTGGGGACTGGGGGCACTAGACTACCAGAGATTTTGTTTTATATATATAACGTGTGATCACAGCTATGGGCAGGGGGGGTCTGGGTTCAGTGTGTGCTTGTGGATGGTGTTCTGGGTGGGCAGGTGGCCACCCAAGGCTGGGCTGCTGTGTTGCTCCCTGCAATACTGCAGTCTGCCTTTAGGTGGCTGGGAGTTGTGCATACTCTGCAAGGGCTCAACTTTGAGCCCCCCTATGCGGCACACTGCAGGGTTGTGCCAGCATATGTGCCGCACATCCCGGGTTGAATATCGGGATGTGGCGCATATGCATGGGCATGCCCCCTGCATCTGCGCTGCATACCATTACATTGTGTCCCGATGCATGAGGAGTTGCGCTGCACTGGGCAGCCTTTTCAATATCCCACTGGGGTGCAATGCGGGGTTGCTCTGGAGCAACTCTGTTGCGCCAGGCACAACCCCTTTGAATATTTGGGCCAAAATGTTTTTCCTATACAAAAAGAACTGTTTTATGTCATAGAGGTCTTCTTCAGTATACACTGCATAGCGGAAATATTAGTTTTTGCCTGTGCATGCCTAATTCCACAGAACAGTTGCAGTGGGGTTAACATAGTCCTGGCTGTGTGTTACATAGAGGTAGTGCACTTTCTAGGAAATTCATGTGCACCCTGGATGGCAAAGACACTTGGCTTTATCTTATGCCTACTTAGCATCCCTGGGGTGTACATTAACTCCCTGGTACATGCACTTAATAGACAGGAAGTGAACAACCAACTTGTATTTCATCCTGATATATGCTAACCTGCTTTTAAAAATGACATAGTGAAAGGGAATGCTTAAAAATTTCCAGTGGTGTATGGCTAAGTTACAGATAGTTAAAGTACTTGTAGAGGGTTAAGTATCTTCCTAGAATACATCTTAAGTTAAATAAATGTCTCAAAGTTCTGTTATAAATATATTTCAAGGTGCCATGCATTGCAAAAAGTCTAGAATAGTAAGTATGATTAATAAAGAACCATGGAAAAAGAGTACGCTGATGATGGTAAAAGGATTTTTATTACAGGAAAATAACTGAATTTTAAATAGCACTCATTATGCTGTTATTAGCTATTGTTCAATATTCTTACCTTTTACATTAGCATACAGGCCCTTAGAGGCTGGAAATACACTTCTAGCAAATACATTTTTTTTGTGGGTTGGAAATATAATTCTAGCAAATACTTTTTTGTTTCGTGTACTAAAATCATCTGTGTTCAAATGATTTCATTGCGGCACTTTCAAATGGAGGACAAGATCAAAGTCCAAACTCATCATTTTCATTAGTGTAGACAAAGTCAAAGTTTGGTATTAGGTAGCCCAGTTTCTTTTTAGTTACCTCATTATAGAAAACCATTTTATTCTGAGCTACTTTTAGTGCTTTGTTTATGTAGGGGAATCCAGAGAAGTCACATGGGTCTGAAAACAATTATTTATGATTTGTTAAAATGTTTCACATGCTATATATCTCTTTTAAAGCTCAGTTAGTGCTGCCTCACATTATGAATCTGTATGGGGTCTGATGTTTTTCTTTTCATGGTGCAATCACCTTGTATACAGTATGAAGGGGCCTAGGTAAGAACTGTTCATTTGCTCATACGTTGTTAATCACATTCAGCAGCATGCACAAATATCTGTATGTCACATTATTCCTCGTCATTTGAATAGCAATAACATCTATAGCTGTGTACATACAGGGCTGTCACCACATTTGTCAAATAAATTTATGATTTAGTTTCCTAACATCATTTGGCAAACTATTCCAGGCTAGAGTCACCATGTCCTGGCTATTTTGAAAAAGCATACTAGCCTACTATGTAGTCTTAGTTCATAAAAAGTTCATTTTGTCTGGAGCAGAATGTTGTTTATTTGATGTTTACTAAATCTTTACTTACTCTGTGGTATACAGTGAAGACAGGTGTCTTTCTTCCTCTGTGCCCTATTAAGATGGTGGCTAATTGTGGTTACAGTCATGAAATCATGGGACTGAATTTCATATCCATCTGAAAGTCATTCATGTCCAAGTTAGGTCTTGTCTTCAGGGCGAATAACAGCTTAACCCCCAAAGCCTACCTTAGTACTGCAAAGAATGTCCTACTGTATAGTCTTACTTGCAGTATATGAGTCTACTTCCACTTCTCCAAGAGCAGCCTAGCAAAATGGGATGTGGCCTGTAATAATATCTGCCACTTTTTACAGCTGCAGTGGGCAGAGCTTGCAACTGTCTTGCTGTAGCTGAGAAAACAGTATGCCAAATAGCACAACTTTTGGAGTTGCATTATGCTTCTGCAACTCCAAAAGTGCTCTGCTCCTCCCATACAGTTCAATGGCTCACCCCGCGCACTACTTTTTCTCTGGTTTCACTCCCGGAGGTCACAGCGGAACATGGCACAGTCCGCAGTGTCCAACATGGCCGCCAAAATGTGTTGGGCATGTGTGACTACTTGTGCATGGGCAATACAGTTCAGTGGCCATCTTGGAGATGGCAGACTGCGCTATGTTCCGCCGTAACCTCCACAAGCACTGCTGCAGCCATATCAGCTCTGTCCAGAGTTTGTTTATAGGAGCTATGCACTTATCTCACTACCGCTTGCTTTATTTTGACATGAGCTGAGTGTCACCTTCCTCTCAGTGTTCTTTAATTTTATGGGCTGCTTTGTTGATAAATTTACCTGGTTTTGCACCCCTATCTGTTTGCCTGCTTTGCTACAGTATGTTGTATCTTTCAACTGTCCCTGATTATGAGGAACATCCATCATTTTAGCCCTCAAGATTGCTTTGTCCCTTATTCATCCCTCATGGAAAAGGTGTTGCCCTCACAGAGAATGTGCCATAAATTCAGACTTCAAAGCAGACATTTATAATATTCCAAGATGTTAAATCAAAAATCAGCTTTGTACAAGGAAACGCAGAGGTTTCCATAGTATTCTGAGCGTGTATCTCCATGTTTGAGGATTTGTCCCTAATTATGAAGGTTGGTGAACCTCACTGTCCCTCATTTTTGAGTGTCCATGTCCCTCATTTCAGTGACAAATAATTGAGAGATATAGGGTGGCTTGGAAAGACATACTGTATTCATCCTAAGTATGAATACAGACATGTGAGGGGATTTACTGAAACTGGTGAGGGAGAGATTCAGCAAGGATGTCTGCAAGCAGTTTTTCACTGAAAGGGTGGTGGATAGGTAGAGTGGGGTGTCAAAGCAGAGTGTCACAGCCACATGGCCATAATAAGTGGGTAATGTGCAAAGGTATTGGAGAAGGATGGTCATTAGGACCTATGTAGGGCAGTTAGGTAGGCACTGTACCTTTTTCTGTCATCCTGTTCTGTGTTTTTTTGTTACTACATAATCTTCAGTCAAGTGACAATCTATTGCTGCAAGATTCCATGTGCTCCACTAGAATGGTCAAAATAGCTTTCTCCTACTCTACCTCTAGTTATGAAATTTGCTACAGCTACAGGCTAGGTATTCGGACTTCCACCAGCATTTCACATTAATGCTACATAAGCATTACCTCTGTCTAACAGCATGTACCTGTTCACAGTACATGCTGCTCCTAGAACTTTACTGAACTTATCCACTCCTTAGCCCGCCTATACATTGTTGTCCTATTCGGTATGACATTGTAACTTGTTTCTTGTTATGTGTTATGTACCTTAATTTTCCATTCCTTATCTGCTTTTCCTTGTCTTCCATCCATCTGGAGCAACCTCTCACCCTCACTTCATCTGTTCTCTTCATCTCTCTCACTCAAGCATCAGTTTAAACTGTTTTTTTGCTCCCTCCTGCTCTGGTCCTGGCCAGACTATGCTGATTCCTTCTTGTGCAATCTCTCCCCCTTCTTATTGTGCCATTTTCATTTCCTCTCTCTGCACCGTCGTTTACTTACTCTCATGACATGTTAGCCTGCTTTGGGTTAGGTAATCCTGACTATATCTTCCTGCACTCATTCTTACCTGTGCCTTACTTGTTGAACATATTGACATAATTATTTTACTGTATACTTTGACAGTAACATATCCATTATATATATTGAGTTTTGCTGTATACATTGCAAGTATATTTTTTACTGTATATGTTGACTGTAACTATACCACTGTATATAGTGATGTACTTGCCCCCCTGGGTCTCACCTGGAAAAAAGCCTTGACTCACTGTACCTTTCCCAGTTACCAATGTTCAATAAATAAATAAATAAACATGTGCAGTACTGCATGCATTGTGTATTCTGTAGTACTGCATGGAAATAGGCATTTAGGCCCCATATTCAGAACTGGTCTGCTGCACATGCAAACAGGTGCACTGCATGAAAAAATAGGGCCGGACAGTTCTTGTGCCATATTCAGACAGATAGTGCAATCTGAACTGACCATGCTGTCTGAATATAGGGCCATGGAAGTGGAGTACACGGCAGGCAGTCCCCACGGTTTGTGCCATGCTGCCAGAGTGCTGGGATGAAGATTGACCACAGGGGTATAGCGCGATGCACACTGGTAAGCACTGCAGCCCCCATGGGCAATATTCAGCCCAAACCTGCAGATAAGCCCATTGGGCATGCACAGTGCTAAGGGGCCATTTGCAAGCCCATTATAGGTGTATCTGCATGACAGCACCATGACTGAGTGCACTGGGCCAGGTCCCCCCAAGCCCTGATCCATGTCCATGTAAATACCAGAATCATTGGTGGTTCAGCAGTCCCTTCTCTGCCCCAATCCCCTTCCCGGCAGTGTGTGTTTTATCATTGGTAGTCCAGCAGTCCTCTTGCTGCCCCAGTCCCCATCCCAGTAATGTCTGTTTTATCATTGGTGGTCCAGCGGTCCCCTTTGCGCCTCGATCCCATCCCAGTAATGTGTATTTTTCACCATTGGTGGTCCAGTAGTCCCCTCCCTATCCTGATCCCCTTCCTGGAAATGTTTAATTAAAACATTGGTGGTCTAGTGGTCCCTCCACCTCTCCCGTTCTCCAAATGCCATCCTTACAAAAAATACATTACCCTGTTAGTCTAGTGGCTCTCCCACCCTGGCAGGTAGTGACCCACCACCCTGCTACCCCCAAACCGACCCAAGCCAGTGACTGGCACAGCCCTCTTCACACCGCCATGGCCAGCCACTGACTGAACTGTCACTGAGTGCGAACAGTAGAGAGTACACACTCATAATGAGCTTGTACTGTATACTGTATGTGCTCAGTGGCAATTCAATTGGTGGCTGGCTGTGGCGGTGTCAGGAGGGCTATGCTAGTCACTGGCCTAGATTGAGAGGGGGGGGGTGGTGGGTCACTACCTGCCAGGGTGGAGGGGGTGGGAGGGCCACTAGACTACCAGGATAATGTATTTTTCATCAGGATTGTGATCAGAGAATGGGGGAGGGCCCTCTAGACCACCAGGACTTCATTTATTTCATATATACCAGGGGATCGGGGTTAAGGATTAACTGCTGGACCACCAATGTTTCAGTTAAACATTACTAGGAAAGGGATTGGGGAAAGGAGGGGACTGCTGGACCACTAATGATAAAACGCACATTACCGGGACAGGGATTGGGCTAGGAAGGGGACTGCTAGACCACCAATGATAAAACACATTACCGGGACAGGGATTGGGCTAGGAAGGGGACTGCTAGACCACCAATGATAAAACACATTACCGGGACAGGGATTGGGCTAGGAAGGGGACTGCTAGACCACCAATGATAAAACACACATTACCGGGACAGGGATTGGGCTAGGAAGGGGACTGCTAGACCACCAATGATAAAACACACATTACCGGGACAGGGATTGGGCTAGGAAGGGGACTGCTAGACCACCAATGATAAAACACACATTACCGGGACAGGGATTGGGCTAGGAAGGGGACTGCTAGACCACCAATGATAAAACACACATTACGGACAGGGATTGGGCTAGGAAGGGACCGCTAGACCACCAATGATAAAACACACATTACCGGACAGGGATTGGGCTAGGAAGGGGACTGCTAGACCTCCAATGATAAAACACACATTACCGGGACAGGGATTGGGCTAGGAAGGGGACTGCTAGATCACCAATGATAAAACACACATTACCGGGACAGGGATTGGGCTAGGAAGGGGACTGCTCGACCACCAATGATAAAACACACATTACCGGGACAGGGATTGGGCTAGGAAGGGGACTGCTAGACCACCAATGATAAAACACACATTACCGGGACAGGGATTGGGCTAGGAAGGGGACTGCTAGACCACCAATGATAAAACACACATTACGGGACAGGGATTGGGCTAGGAAGGGACTGCTAGACCTCCAATGATAAAACACACATTACGGGACAGGGATTGGGCTAGGAAGGGACTGCTAGATCACCAATGATAAAACACACATTACGGGACAGGGATTGGGCTAGGAAGGGACTGTCGACCACCAATGATAAAACACACATTACCGGACAGGATTGGGCTAGGAAGGGACTGCTCGACCACCAATGATAAAACACACATTACCGGGACAGGGATTGGGCTAGGAAGGGGACTGCTAGACCACCAATGATAAAACACACATTACCGGGACAGGGATTGGGCTAGGAAGGGGACTGCTAGATCACCAATGATAAAACACACATTACTGGGACAGGGATTGGGGCAGGGAGGGAACCTCTGGACCACCAATGATAAAACACACATTACTGGGATAGGGATTGGGGAAGGGAGGGAACCTCTGGACCACCAATGATAAAACACACATTACTGGGATAGGGATTGGGGCAGGGAGGAGACCCCTGGATCACCAATGATAAAACACACATTACCGGGACAGGGATTGGGCTAGGAAGGGGACTGCTAGATCACCAATGATAAAACACACATTACTGGGATAGGGATTGGGGCAGGGAGGGAACCTCTGGACCACCAATGATAAAAAACACATTACTGGGATAGGGATTGGGGCAGGGAGGAGACCCCTGGATCACCAATGATAAAACACACATTACCGGGACAGGGATTGGGCTAGGAAGGGGACTGCTAGATCACCAATGATAAAACACACATTACTGGGATAGGGATTGGGACAGGGAGGGAACCTCTGGACCACCAATGATAAAACACACATTACTGGGATAGGGATTGGGGCAGGGAGGAGACCCCTGGATCACCAATGGTAAAACATACATTACTAGGATGGGGATCAGGGTATGGAGGGGACCGCTGGACCCCCAATGATTACAAAAGAAATTACCAGGATGGGGATCGGGGCAGGGAGGGAACCACCAGGGTACCCGGCTCTTGACAGTGCATGGAGGGTGTGCAGTGCACCCACCCCCTCTGTGCAGTATTAAGGGCTGGGTTTCAGAAGCGTAAAATTGCACTGCACGTGCAGCTGTTTAGATCCTCTGAAATCTTTTCAATATCATGCTGTGCTGTGTATGCATGGGGGCACCTCATTTGCATATGCACAGCGCGATATTGTGCACCATGGCGCTGTTGAGGGTGCACCATGCATAGGTGACCTTTGAATATAGCCACACCCCCGACAGGTGGCGCTATTCCTGGCTAGCATGGCACAAACCCAATTTGTGCCATGCTACCCTTTTGAAAATTGGGGCCTTAGTGCTTAGGGTGTTTACACAGATATCAAAAACTAACTACACAAATAAATAAATAAATAAAAGTTTTGCTTTTGAATGGATTGCCTGTGGCAGAATAAAGTAGAGCACATTCTCAAGCCTTCTACCATACCAAATCAATGTATTTGATGAATTTCCTTTGCATGGTTATTGCCATTTTAAAGAGCATTTTAGTTTCTGATTGACTATGCATTATATGTTGCATGGTTCTCCTAAATGCCTAGCAATTTAACAGGAAACATAGACCTTAGAAGACAACAGCCTCTAGCAAGAGCCTTGCCATTTATTCAAAGATCCTACATCTATAAAAAAAATGTAATTTACTTGACTTTATTCTTTTTCTCTGTGCATTTCATAGAGGGGACCTACTGTGAAGGCAACAACTAATGGTATAATAGCAGTTTTTCTCAAACTACTTTAGTACTGTGTTTTTAATATATCAGAGGAAACTGCATACTGTGGCTTAAACATTAAAGATCTTTTGTTTTACCTGTATGTCTTTGAAAAGAGTGTAAGACAGTATGCAGCCAGTATATTAGGCCTTGATATAGCAAGTCCAACATGCTTCAATAAACATTGGTTTTTAGTTACCTGAGCAAGGAGGAAAAGGGATTCCTAAAAATAATTAAGGGGAAATCCTGTCTGACTCTAAGATAAAACAGAATAGATTTAAGGAGACACGAATGACCCAGGGGTCAGCAAAAAAAAAAAAAAAGAAAAATATTAAGGAAAGTCACTAATAATAAAATTATTACCTTACCTTTTATGGCTGAGAAGGGCAACAACACCTGGAAAAGACAGAGAAAAAGAAAATGTAAGATAATGATAGCAAGGCATACAAAGTACAATTAGGAAAAGGCCGAAGACGGGTCACATAGAAATCCTGTGGCCAGTTTATTAAGTACACCAATGTTTGCCTGTTGGGTTAGCAACTACCTTTGCTTGGTACTGCAGTGTTTAGTTCAGTATTTTTTTCCTAGTATACAACTATTTCCTTGTGGTCCAGTAGTACAATTATATTTATATTTTTTGTCATTAGTGTAAAGTCCCAGAGGGGACTGAGAGGGAAAAATTGAAAGAGAGTGATAGAGAGGAGGAGGATTGGGGCTCAGTACATCAATTTCCCTGGATGACATTGAGGTGTGGGGCCCCAATACAGCATGCTGATAATTAGGGACTCTCTCTGTAGGCAATCACAACTATGAATCCAAACAGAGCTGACTGCAGCCTGCAGAGTAAGGAGGAGGCAACAGTTTGACACCTGCTTCCATGCAACATGGAAAGCCACAGTGCAGCTAACAAAAGGCTCAGGGCATCAAGGGGAGCAGGCAGTTAGTTCCAATGCCTAATAATTAAGTACATAAAATGTAGGGAATCTCTCGTAGTGGAACGTGACAGTTTTCATGGCACACATACAGATGTCATGTGTCACAAGGAGTGGCAGATGAGTCACCCTGAGGACTGCTGTCACCATAAATAATTAAAAATAAATTACTTTTTTATTTATAAATAATTAATAAATAAAAAGTGCTAGTGAAAGGTTTGAGGATTTCAAAATGGCTAATTGGAAAAGGATCCGAGTAGAAGATACAGTGGGTGGTATGTGAGAACAGTAGCTCAAAGTCTAGACCAGGGGAGATGCCAAGTAGAGCCGGCCAGAATGCAACACAATACTGTAGCATACTGCAGTAGAGTTACTACGGAAAACAATTGAATTTCAATGGTAGGTAATCTCTTTTGTCATGCCGTAATTTGAGATGCAGCCCTGCATCCTGGCTTGCTCCACTGTACGTCTCCTGTGGAAAACGGGCTCATTGGCCAGCCCTGTGAAAACAGTAATTTATTAGGATTCAGCATCTCAGAGTCTACAGCCTCTCCTCATAGCTGTTGTCCTCTATACCCTGATCACTTGTGGGGCCCTGTGTTGCATGCTCTTTGCTGGAGAGCAGCAGATCAAACCTCTCCATCTGTGTTTGATCGTGTTGATACCCCTTGGTATACTGAAGGCTGAGATCATGTCCCCAGTCAGCCTCCTTTTTGTCAGGGTGAACGTGTTAAGGGCCTTGAGCCTCTCTTCATTACTTTTGTCCACAATACCATGATCATTACTGTGGCTATATGTAGTACCCTTTCAAATGCCTCAATGCACTTTTTGTATTTCGCATCCTAGGCCTGCACAGAGTACTCCAGGTGGGGGTCTGATCAGGTCCTCGTAAAAGTGGATATATTACTTCCACAACTGTGCTGACCACCTACATTTTGATTAACCCCCTCATTTTTTCCCAGCCTTCTGGTTAGTGGCTTTGCCCTGCTTGTCATTCTTCAACCCTTGTCTATTATGACACTGGTACTCTTGCGTAAGCTGAAGTAGCAAGGAGATCATCATCTATGAAAGGCATGCTAGCTAATGTTAAATATACTGTAATGGTTTAGCAGGCTTCATGCCTACAAAGGTACTCTGTTGTGAGCTGGAGCAGAAGAGAAGCCTGGCATCTACTTAGCATAAGGTGACAAAGAGTAAATATAAAGGTTTAGCAGGCTGCTCTTTTGTAGATAAGACACTGTAAGGTGAGCTGGGGAAAAGGGAAGCCAATTACATACGGTAAGGTATCTAGAGTGCTAATGAAGTGTTATAAGCAGGCCGTAGTTTACAGTCCCAGTACTGGGCAACATGCTGTGGCTTGAAAGACAAAAACATAGAGGATTAGAAATATAGTTGTGAATGTAGCTGACAAAGGTAAAATAGGTTCCGGCAAGCTGCACAGGATCAATAATTCTTATTGCACAGTTCTTCTTTGTTTGTGTCATCATTGTAAAGCCTTCTTGCCTCACTGGCTCCATCGTCCCCAATCCATCCCTTTTTGCATACTTTCTTTCACAGATGGGATCCTATATCTTATTCAGCTGTGGCAGCTAAGCAACAAACATCACTGTAAGTCCTTGGCCAAATAGTCATGCATAGTGAGGTGATGCGAAAACAGTTAATGTTCCTGACACTGTCCTGGTAAGTGGTTATTGAGGTGTTGCTGGTTAACCTACATGGGGCGTGTAAGGAACATTATAGTATAGATAAGCACAATTGATGACTGCTTTGGAATTTGGATTGTTCTGAATCAGTAAGACCTTAGAAAGTTGGGATGTTGCAAGCAAACCTGAATTTATCATTTTTTGAACCAAAGAAGCTTGTGATTTTTGTGTACAATCATTATGAACTTTCTTTTCTCCAAATTGTAGAGCCTAGATTTTGCCTTTTTATGTGAAATCACTGAGCATTAACTTGGCACCAAAATGTGGTGCTTGCTTACATTAAATCTATGAAGTAGTATGTCTTCTTTGTAATACTTTTTGATGCAAAATGTTGCAAAATGTGTCAGAGGCATGCAACTTGAGGAAATGAAAATTTCACAAAATAAGTTAGCCAAGGTTATATATAGCTATATATTTTTTCACACAAAAACACCCTGTTGCAGGATCCACTTGCCTTCCACTTAATCTCTTTTTGTTTTCCGTGTCTCACTCTGTACCACAGAGCTGTTTTTAATGACTCCCAATTCTAGCAGTGCATTCCCTGATGCCTTCAAATGGTCACTGCAAGCTCACTTCTCAAAAAGCCCTCATTTGTCTCTGACTCCCTCTTCTAATACTGCCCTATCTCCTACCTACCATTCTTCTGCAAGGCCCTTGATGATATTATTGTTCCTGAAATAGCTTCTCAATAACTTTCAATCCATTTTATGCCCAGGCATCAGAACATAGACTACCTTTATCCATGTGATAAATTACCTTATCTCCAGTGATTGTGTCTTAGGGATGGGCAAACCAGAAAACATCCTGACTTGTAGTATCCTGACCATTATCTGTATCACAGTCCAGGTTAGATTGGACCGATTATGAATGACTTCAGACTATGTGAACATGATTTGAAAAGCATACAAAGCAGGAAATATTTTTATTGAAGTACATTTGTCTGTGGTTTTGAATTCAAGCTGTATATAGTTCTGCTCTTTCTCACTGTCTATTTGCTTAAGGGAATCCATTGCTGATCTTTTCCCTATCAATCTGTGTTGGGGGACAGCACCTCTTAGCAGACCCATGTTATGTAGACAATAGTGTATTGCATCTGCTGGAAGGTCTCACAGAAAGCAATGTTCCCCAGGGCTCTATCCAGGGTCCCCAAAGTATGAAACACCCTACATACCAACTATTATGAAATTCCTTTCCTATTTCCCTCTAAAACACATGTGAGGTCTTACTTTTATGACAAAATGATGTGTATGTGTTATTAACTTGAGCTTGTTTAATTATTACTTAATTTAATCCATTCTATATGCTGTCTTTTGTTGAATTGCTTTATATACTGCTGCTCATTATTTACAGTACTGTACTGTGTATTATGTTTTATGACTTGACACTTTTAAAAAAGGGCTCTGAGCTCAAAAGTCTTCTGAATAAATGAATAAAAAATAAAAAGCAGTGTACATATTAACATTCTGCTGACAGCAGAGACCCAGTGGATGGACCTGGGTGGGCTCTGGGAGGGTGGAGGTGGTGTGAATGGTGCACGCTCCTCCATCTATACCACTGCAGAACTTCTTCCCCATACTGGTGGGATGGGACAACTGAAAAGAGGTACCTGTTGAAGTGGGAAGGAAGGAGGCAGTGGTCCTCAGAAGTGGTTGCCAAAAGGAGGGAGGAAGAGGCCCCTAGCTCAAGAGGAAGCAGCTGCTGGTGGGGGACTCAATTGTGAAGGGACTAGACTTCAGAGCAGGGGGGGTAAGTATAGAGAGATGGTGTGCCTGAGCAGTGCTTTGGCTTGTAGGGATGGAGAGCATATCCAGAGGACTGCTAGGGCAGCAGGAGCTAGGAGGGTGCTAGATGTCATTGTCCATATGGGGATGAATGACTTTGCAAGGCATAAGGTAGGAGTAGTGCAAGGTAACTTCAGGCAGCTGGGGAGAGGCCTCAAGCTTGCAGCTGCACAATGTTTTTTTCCAAGGTATTATATGTGTATGACAGAAAAGCAGGGATACTCCAACCAGGGCATTTAACAACTGGTTGAAGGCATGGTACAGGGCTTTGGCTACATCAGGGACTGGGACCAGTCATCGAGAATATGGGCCTCTATAAAGGAGATGGCTTACATCCTTCCAGGCAGGGACTCACAGTCTTTGGTGGGAGGTTTAAATGCTGCTTGGATGATTATTTAAACTAGCTCGGGAGGAGACAGTAAAACCAAGGGAGGCAACAATTGCCCCCTCAGATGATGGTATTGCCATCAAACCTCCAAGATTGCAAATCACTAGGGGGCTTCAAAAAGGGTTTAAAGATGCACCTACTGGAACTAACTCAATGCACTTGTAATCGTTGACATCTCAATCAATCAATCAATCAATCAAAATCTTTATTTATTCAGGCGAACATCATTGAGCATAGCTCATTTACAAGATGGACCTGAGTGGTCATAACAAAAAAGGTTACAGAGTGTATACAAAAAACATGATATTGAAATAGCACAAATACAAACATTTATGAGTGAGATAAATATACAATTATTTACATATATACAAGGCAAAGGACAGTAAACCAAAACCTTTTAAAGGTGAGAAACAAACAGTCTGGTGGGGATAAGGCTTGGATAATGGTACATGGGTGGGCATATATGTTTGTGGTTTGAGGTGGAAAGGACCAGAGCAACGATAGAAGAATAGGGATGAGATTTAGAGGGGTGGGGTGGGGGAGAGAGAGGGTGTGGGGGTGTGGGGGTGTGGGAGGACTAGGCCTTGTGGAAGCAATTGCATGAATCTGGGATTAGGCTGGTGTACAGCTTTTTGAAGGATGTAAGGGGGATCAGTGTTTCCATTTTCAATGTCTTTTGGATAGAATTCCAGATAAGTGCCAGGGAATAACTGATTGCAGCTCTTCCATACCGGGTGCAGGTGATAGGAATCTTCAGCAGGATCAGTTTGTTGATCCTCAAGGTGTAGGGCCTGGATGTGATCTGGTTGAAGCAATCTGCGATGTAGGAAGGGAGTTTGTTTGTCAGAGCTTTGTAGATCCAGATAGCAGCATTTTTCTTCTTCTATGTTGCAGGGATGTCCAGCTGACTGCATTGTAGAGAGACAATGATGGGTGCTAGAGGAAGGTCAGTAATGAATCTAATAGCTCTATGATACAGGGTGTCTAGTTTGTTTAGATGGGAGAGGAGCAATGACCGTAGAGGAAGTCAGCATAATCAATGAGGGACATGAATGATGCAAGGATTAATCTTTGTTTGGAATCTTTGGTCAGGTAGTGTTTGATTCTATAGAATAGACCAAGTCTTTGTCTTAGCTTTTTCAGGAGCTCTTCAACGTGGGTAGTATAGTCTAGTTTATTGTCTATCCATACTCCTAGGTATTTGAATTTGTCAACATATTCCAGATTTTCACCAAGGATGGTAGAGAGTTGTGGGAGGGTGAATGATGGGATAGTGGAAGAATAGTTCTTGTGGGCAAGAACATAGCTTTGGTTTTCTTAGCATTTAGTAATAATTTCTTTTTAATAGGTTATGCTGGAGGAGGGAGAATTGAGACTGTAGGAGCTCACAGGCTTTTGATGGTGAGGGATCGCTCACATAAAGTACAGTGTCATCTGCAAAAGGTGGATATTAGAAAGAGAGATTGGAGTCAATATTGTTGATGTAAATGGCAAAAAGGATGGGACCCAGGATGGAGCCTTGCGGTACACCTCTTAGGAGTGGCTTAGGGTAGATAGATCACCATCATTCTTTACCAGTTGTAGCCTTCCAGAGAGATAGCATCTGAACCATTTAATAGAGAGTGAGTCAAGGCCTATGGAGTTTAGTGAGGTGATTAGAAGATCATGATCCACAGTGTCAAAGGCTTTGCTTAGATCCAGAAACACAGCACAGGTATTATTCTTTTGTCTAGGGCAGTCTGCCAGTCATTTGTGACTTTGCTAGAGCAGAGATGGTGCTATGCATTGATCTAAACCCAGATTGAGCTGGATTTAGGAGATTGTTGGTATCAAGGTAGGCAGTTAACTGAGAGTTTACCAGCTTCTCAAGCATCTTGGATAGTATTGGTAAGATGGAGATGGGCCTATAATTATTGAGGTCCATGGGATCACCTGCCTTAAGTAGTGGAAACACTTGAGCTGTTTTCCATATTGAGGGGATAGTACCAGTGACAAGTGATAGATTGAAGAGATGGGTGAGGGGGGCGGATAAGGCATACAGTGCTACTTTTAGAAAGTAGGGATCCAGGGAGTCTGCACCTGCGCTTTTGGTGGTATCTAGTTGGAGTAGGAGGTCTTCTACTTCTTTAAACAATATTGGTTTGAATGAGAATGTGGAAGCAACCTTTTGATTCTCAGTAGATTGTAGGTTTAGAGATGATCTTAATAGGTTTGCAGGAGAGGTGAAAGCCAGGCCAGCTGTAGTGAAATGGTCATTGAAGGCATTCAAGATATTTTGCTTGTCGGTGATTTCAATATTATTTAATTGAATTTTGGATGGTAAGACAGGGGTAGAGGTTTGACCTAGGATGCCCTTTATGGTACCCCAGAACCTGGAAGGGTTGTTATTGTTATATCTCAACTATTATGCAGTTGTCAGAATAAAATCTGTCTGAGAATGAGAATGTTTGATTGTGTACATAGGCTTGTCAATATTAATCTTTCAGTGTAGTATGTATCTAAAATGTTCCCCACCAAATGTATTCAAATTTACAATTTGTATGTTAAACCCTTCTGTATATGATACCCTGTGCTGTATATTACTATAATAATTGTATGTTGTATTCTTCTATATACGATACCCTGTGCAGTATATGTTATTAATTCTGGGTTGCCCCTGAAAAAGGGTCCACTACAGGACTCAGTGGGCCTACCCAGTCACCAAAATTTAAATAAATAAATTAATTAATGTTAGGGAGGGAGAGCCTGAGGGGAGCAAATTTCCATAGATTAGGGGTGCAGAAATGCAGGGCTGGGGACAAGACAAACAAAAAGAGGTGTATAACTCTGGTAAGCAAGGGTAGAGGATTGGAGGAGGCAAGGAGTGGAGAAGGTTAAAAGAGAAGAGGTGAGTCAAAGGGGTTCAGGGAACAACACAGTCAGGAATGGGAGGAGGAAATAGGGCAGCAGGCAGAGTGGCAGAAGGAAGAAAGGGAGGTGTGGTGAGCCAGGTATGCCAATGCAAGGAGTCTTGGAAACAAAATTCCAGACCTGGAAGCCATCATGGCAAAGGCTAACCTGGGTTTTGTGGCCATAACAAAGATACGGTGCACTGGGCACCACAACTGGGACATGGCCATACTAGGCTACTTTCTGTTCAGGAGAAACATGGCAGGGAGGAGGAATTGTTTTTCTTCTGAGGGAGGGAATCAAGGCCATGGAGGTACAGGGGCATGTAGAGGAAAAGGTGGGTCTAAAGATGCTGTGGGTCTTCCTGGAGACAGGCTTTGGGGATGCTAGCCATACCAGGGTAGTATACAGACCTCCAGCACAGGAAGGTAAGTTTAAATAAGGTATTTGGGGAAGCCATCATCAAAATAGCAAGTAAGGTGGGGGGAGGGTGCTGCTGCTTGTTGGTGACTTCAATCTGCAGGATGTGGAGTGGAGCCTTCTAACTGTGGTTTTGGCAAGGAGTAGGGCCATCCTTGACTCCCTACAAGGTGCTTTTCTCTGGCAGCTAGTCAAGGAACCCACTAGGGATAGGGCAGTACTGGACATGGTGCTAACTAAAAGGGACAGCAGTGCAGATGTCACAGTGGGCAGTCCTCTGGTCAGTAATTACCATACAGTGTGGTTTAACATAATGACAGGAACAGAAGCAAACCACACAAGGATGAGGGTCCTGGACTTTAGTAGAGTGGATATTCAAGACATGGGAGACTGCCACAGAAACTGACCTGATGGTCCCCCTGCCTGTCAGGGAGGGGTAGAGGCACAGTGTGGAAAAATAAGGGAGGGCATAATGAAAGATATCAATCACTGAGTGAATGAAGTGAGTAAAAGCAGAAGGAAAAAGTGACTGTTATGGTTTTCTTAGGAAGTGGCAAAGGTGGTGAAGAAAAAAAGGGTGCCATTCAAGAGGTATAAAGAAACAAAAAGAGAGGAGGACAGGGAGGTATATCAAGTAAAGCAGAAGAATCAGGAAATGTGGTGAGGGAAGCAAATGTGAAGTCAGAGGAAAGGATTGCTAAAGGGGTCACTAAGACTTTCTTCAGATATATAAGTGAGATTAGGAAAGCAAGGTCAGGGATACGGAGGATTAGAAGGGCAGAAGTGGGAGACTGCACAGAAGAGGACAAATAAAAAGCTGACATCCTAAACAGGTACTTCAGCTTAGTCTTCACAGAGGAATGAGGGGGGATGGAACACAGGAGGTAGCAGGAATGGGGGGAGGAGGTGAACACAACTCCATTTTCAGAGGAAAGAGTTCAAAAGGGACTTGCATCTCTGTAGATGGAAAAGTCTTTGGGACCAGATGGGATACACCCAAGGGTACTAAAAGAATTTGGGGAGGTGCTAGGTGGCCTACTGACAGCCTTATTCAACAGCTCATTGGAAATGGATGTGGTTTAGGAAGACTGGAGAAGAGCTGACATGGGTCTTCTACATAAGAGTGGCAGCAGGGAGGAGGCTAGGAACTATAGGCTGGTCAGTCTTACTTCTGTGATGGGGAAATTAATGGAAACTGAAGGAACACTGAAGGAAAGACTGGTAGAGTATATATTTTTTTATTTATGCTTTTTCCTCCTTCACCCTGGCTGCTCCTTCTTCCCACCAATCCTCCCTTCCTGCCCTGTCACCCAGCTTCTCCCTGATATTACCTCTCCTCGAGTTCCCCACACCTTGCCCTCTGTGACAGGGTGGCATGAAGTCTCTCAACCCGCCGAACAACAGATCCAGATCTGGGAGGTGTGTTTTCTGTCTTCTTGTTTCCCCCTCTTGTTGTGCTGTTCTGCCCTCCTTGTAGGGCTGTCGGTGTTGGGACTACATCCCTGAAGTGAGTGTGCATTGGCATGCTCATGTAATACGCAGCACATCCCTCCCACCCTATGTCCTGCATGCCTGACTACCTGCACATCTGCAGGTGGCAGTGCTGCAGTGAGATGTATCAGCTCCTCCCCAGGATTAGGAGAGCATCATCTGAGACACTCTATCCCCCGAGCCAGCCCCGATGACCCAGGCTCGTTCCTTTTTTTTTTAAACACCTCTTTATTATTCCTTTTAATAAAATACCAGACAAACATACAAACAAAACCTGGGAACCCAGGCACACAGCCCAAAAACTGACTGCGTAAACTATATACATTTCAACTATGTACATGCACAGAGATAATGTCACCCCCCCCACCAATTCTAGCTCTATGTCCAGCAACACCCTTATATAAAAAGAACATCATGAGGCCGTTTACAAGTCAGACCTTTTCCCCTTAATCCCAATACAATCACCAGCGGACTGTCCAGCGTTCCTTGACCCCATTTTATAATGGGTTAATTCTTCTTCGGAGGGTGATACTTCTCTGTGCCCCCCAGAAAGAGAGAGAGTCCCCATCCCCCCATCTTCATAGCAGACCCAATATTCTAATAACTACAATCATCCCCAAGACCCTACCAATCCACCTACACGCACTACATAGTCCTTAGACCCCATTAGCATCTCTATATACTCGTTTCCAGTCCAATTTTCAGCTAATCACAGCCCGACAGACAGACAGACAGACCCGTGTCCAACCAAATGGCCCCTACTGGGAATAAATTGCTTTCAGTACCGCCCATCTTTTAACATATAACCCTTTCCTCCCCTCTAACTATACTGTAGGTGTCTCTTAATCCTAGATAGGGTTCCAATAAGATCTCCCACCCAATGCTTATACCCATAAAGTTGGTCATCTTTCCAGTGTTGGACCACATACGCTTTAATTACACTTGCCATCAAAGATATATGATATTTAGGTGTAACTCCAGCAATTTGCGAAAGATCCCCTAAAACACATATCTCTGGCGTTATAAACTCCGAGTAGTCCAAAAATGGGTTGATTCGCCTTTTTACTTCATCCCACAAGGGCTGTATTCTACTGCAGTTCCACAACACATGTAGTAGACCTCCTCTCTCTAATTCACATCTAAAACACAGGTCTGTCTGTCTAAGGCCTCTTTCACACAGTTTCACAGGGGTAAAATATATATTAGAAGCAATAAAAAATTGTAGACTCCTATATTTAGGTATCACTATGTATTTGGTGCTCTTCCATACAATAGGCCAGTCGATGTTTCGAGGCGCCAACTTATTGTCCCAATATGGCACTACTATAGGAGAGCTTGGCCCAAAGAAGTCCAGTAGTATTCTATAAACTTGCGACAGGCCTCTGGTTTTCGGGCCAGTCTCCCTCAGCTCATCACACTTAAATGAACAATCTAAAAGGCCCCCTGTTCTCTTTAATGCCCCTCAAGCATACGTATAAGTTGCAATCTATGGAAAAAAGGCATTCTATCACACTGCACTGGAAGGGCTACCCTGTTGTCCTGGATGACCTCCTTTAGGCTTAGGCCCGAAACCCATTTAGCCCATTTCCCTTTGATTACCTTATTCCCTATAGTTAAATTGGGATTGCCCACCAGTGGTTGTTCTTGGGCCTTCATTTGCACTTTTTTCTGGGCCACAGTCAAAAACCACCACCAAGCTTCTGCCATCTTCAAAATTTGGCTTCCCACCTTTTGTTTGAAGCAGGCAGCTATATTAGCGTATAAGGGCGCCTCCGGGGAGAGACTGGCCTCTCTCATTATTTGAGTCTCTAAATGTAACCAATCTGGAACATAAACTACTCCCTCCGTACTCCTACCCCATCGAGCCATTAAAACCAACTGTCCTGCAACATAGTACAAGTGAAGGTCTGGTAGCTTTAATTCCTCCCAATCCTAGAGGGAGTCACAGATCATTATATTTTTTCCTAGGTGGTTTGCGGTCCCACAAAAACTCTGAAAGTAATTTCTTAATCAATTTGAACCACTTTTTGGGGATACTATATGGAGCTAGGTACACCGGGTACAGCAGCCTCGGCAACAGGTTCATTTTAATGAGCCTGAGTCTGGCCATAAAATTAAGGGGCAGCTTATTCCATCTTACTAAATCTCCCTTAATAGCTGATAACGTCCCTTCCATATTTGTTTCAGCCCCTGACTTATAGTTCCTTGTGATCCAAACGCCCAGGTATCTCATCTTATCTGCCATCCACTGGATTTGTAACTGGGCAAAGTCTGCCTACATACATGTGGTGTCAGGGGTAGAATCTGGGTTTTAGTCAAAGTTTAGTTTATAATTAGAAACCTTGGCAAATCACTCAATTAGTTCTCTAGTCCTCTCAAATCCGACCACCGGGTCTCTTAGGTGCAGGAATACATCATCTGCAAAAACTGAAAATTTTAACTCTGTTCCCATTATCTCGACCCCCCTTATCTGTCTGTCATTACTAATAGCTCTCAGCAAGGGTTCTAAGTAGATATTAAACAATATCGGGGAAAGAGGGCATCCTTGATGAGTCCCATTTTCTAACTGGATTTCCTGCGAGATGTAGCCATCGCACAGGACTCTTGCCGTCGGTGCAGCGTATACGTTTTTAATGCCCTTCAGAAGGCCCTCAGGGAAACCCATCCTCTCCATTGTAGCAAAAAAGGAAGGAATGAGAGACCCTGTCAAATGCCTTCTCAGCATTAAGTGATATTAAAGCTATAGGTATTTGAGAGTCCACTGCGTAATTCAGGATATGATGGAGCTTTCTCAGAGCGTCATGTGCCCCCCCCCTCCCTCCCTGGCATGAACCCCACTTGCTCCTGGCTAATTATAGCAGGCGCTATCCGCCAAATTCTGTTAGCCAATATTTTTCTAAGGATCTTAATATCCTGGTTCATCAGTGCAATGGGCCTATAATTGGCTGGCTCATCCTTAGGCTTGCCCAGTTTAGGAATTAATGTAATATAAGCCTGGTAAAGGGGAGGGTGAAACACTCCTTCCTGTATTATAGTATTGTAAAATTCCTGAAGTATGGGCAATATAGTCTGAATATAGGTCTGATAAAACTTCGCTGTAAGGCCGTCCGGTCCTGGTGTCTTACCCCGGGTAGGGATCTGACTACCTCCAAAATCTCTGCTGCTCCTACGGGAGGGAGCTACTAGTTCTCTAGCCTGTGAAGGGTCTATCATGGGCAGAGGCATTTCCTCCAGGAATACCTTAATCTCCTTCTCCCCTACCGTATTCCCAATCTGGTACAGATTTTTAAAATACAACCCAAAAGTATCTGCTAACTCCTGGGAGTCTGTAATTAGCTTCCCATCGTATTGGATAGATGTCACCGTTCTACTCACCTCCCACTCTCTAACTCTAGCCGCTAGCAGGTGACCCGGAACATCTCCTTTCAAGAGATATTTAGCTTTAATCTTTTCTAACCAAAAATCTATCTTACCATATGTCATGTCCTCCAGATCCCACCTTAAGCTACTGAGTTCCCCATCGATTTCCTCTGAGAACCCCTCCAAAGGTGTCAAATAACTAATAGCCCTTAAGATGAAATCCTCTTTTACCCTCCTCTGCCTATTTTTCTAAGCTGCCAGTTTCTGGGCCACTCCTGCAAAGAGCACTTTACAAGCTGGCCAGGCCAGTTTCCTGTTTGACGTCGTGGGTAATTGTTGCTGAATAATTTCCAGCAGGACTCCCTCAAGCTTATCTTTAGTCACAGGTTCAGTCATTAGCGAGTCACTCAACCTCCATCGAAAAGGTCTAGGCGGGCCTACTTTCGGTTCCCAGACTGGTGTAATCAGGGAATGGTCTGAAAAAATTCTGCCTTCCGTTGTCAGTCCCCTAATCCCCATAAGTACCTCTCTATTCACCAGAAAAAAGTCAATACGAGATTGAGTCTTGTGCACCGCTGAGTAAAATGTCATACTATTGCCCCCACCAGTATGAGTCCGTGCCGGATCCACCAGAGCCAAAGCCTCTAACAACTTATTCAAGGCTATTTGAGCCTTTGTTAAAGGTCCTCTCGCTGGTGGAATCCTATCCTTGCAGTTATCGGCATACGCATTCCAGTCTCCTGCCAAGATAAGAGCATACCCAGAAGACCAGCTATATCTGTCTCTATCGAAGCGAAAAACTCCGCATTGGAAGGCGTCGGACCATTATGGAAGCCACTGAGGTGGCCCTACCATATAACAAGTCCGAGATATAAATCCCTCTACCATCCTCTCTTGTAACCACCTGTTCAACACTATACGTGCAAGACTTCCTAATTAAAATCGCTACTCCTCCTGACGCTCTCTCCTTGCCTACCCTGAAAACCTGTCCCACCCATAGTCTCTTGAAGCTATTCAGTTCCTCTGTCAAAAGGTGTGTTTCTTGTAGAGCCACAATATGGGCTCCCAGATGATCCAAATGTCTCATAATTACCAATTTTTTACGTCTACCCCTGAGTCCTTTGACATTCCATGAAACTAATCTGACATCCGTCACTAACAGTGCCAAGGACTTACGTTGGGACAGTTGACCCTTGAAACTCTGTCTGAGCCTGCCTCCTTTATGTCTATCTTAAAGGACTCTCTCTGTTTCTCAAACCCCAATCCCTCCCCCCAAACCCCCTGCCCCCGATCCCTAGATCGCTCGCCCTCTAATCCTCGGGTCATCGATGAGCTCCTCCCCGTGCCGCTCCCCTGCCCTCCATGACCTTCTCCTCTCCGGAACCTCTTAATAAACAACCCAAAGCTTGTAATGAACCATTACTCTTTCCGCCCTATCCTTTGACTCCCTCTTCCCTGGTCCCGCAAATAATCAGCCTTCCACCCCCACACTACCCATGACCCTTGACCGGCTGCTCGGGAGTGACCCATCCACATCTCGATGGTATTTTTAACGGTATTAATCTCCAACCCCAATTATTGGGAGACATAATAGATTAATCTGTCTTCACCTCTATAGTCCCCCTAAATTGTGGCTTTCATCAGATTCTATCCACTTGACCCCGATCTCCGTCCCCCCTTCACCTAGCCCACCCCGCGCAGTCCCATACCACCCATCATTACCTTAGCAAAAATGCTAAGGCACCTCCGGATTTATTGACAGCCTCCAACCCGAGGGCGAAAATCCCTCGCAGGTATCATTATAGTCTTGGCTCATATCATAAAACACTCTCTAATCGTCTCCTTTTTCCTTCCCCTGAGCAGTCATGGTAGTAGGGAGCAGTGGTGGTCCCCGAGGCTCCCAAACAAAGAAACAAGTGAACAACGTAGCCCTACAGATAGATCCTACTAAAACAAAATTTTCAAAAGTAGGGCCAACCTCGCTGTTCCATATCCCCCTCAAATATATCCTCCAAGTCCCCTTTTTAACTTTAGCTTGCACTTTACCGTGTCCTATAACATATAACCTATTCCTTCAAGCCCCTATCACAGTTAGTATCCCTCGAACACTGGCCCCCTTCTGTATGTTCCACCTTGGGACCCCCAACCCCCAATCCTCTTGGCCTTCTCCCCCAATTCACTACATCCGTCCCCCTTAACCCTTCCACCTTATCTGGCAAGTTCCCTGGCTTCCTTTTGTGCTCCAATACTAACCCCCACCATGTTCACTCCCTTCGACTGACTCTCTCCTTCTCCAATTGTATAACAAATTAAATTACATTCACCTCCTCGTAGCTGACTCTTGGTAAGCCCATAAGCTTCCATAACCATGTCTCCACCCCTATCTCAATGTCCCTACCTCGCAACAGCCAGTAAGGGCTTTAAGTTTAACAGATTAAGATTAAATTTAACAAACTTAAGTTTAACGAGCTTAATACTTCCAAAGTCCCTGTCCAAAAAACTCTCCTTGTCTCTCCTGGGCGTCTCAGGCAGCTTAACTCGATGCTCTGAATAAATCCGGAAGTTCTACTCGCAACCCTTCCATTGCATCCTTAGCCGTGAGGTATATCTTCTCTTCAGCTTGTAACCGGACCACCAGGGTAGCAGGATGCTGAAGCCGAAATTTAATTCCAGCCAAACATAGCTTCTTTTTAATTTCCACATACTCCTTCTGTTTACTTCTCACTGAAGGCGTTTGATCTTGAAACATCCACAAGGTGGCACCATTTCACCGTATTGATTTCTTTTGCCTTGCTGAAGCCAACACAAACATTTTTTCCTTATAGTTAAGAAAGCGCATGATGATTACTAGGGGTCTTGCTCCCGGCGGTGGTACCTCTCTCAGAGCCCCGTGCGCTCTCTCTAGATTGTAGGCCTCCCCATATGGCGTGGGGCCAAACAGCTTAAGCAGCATATCATGAGTAAAGAGAACACAGTCTGAGCCTTCTGCCCTCTCAGGGAGCCCAGCCAAGATCAGATTATTCCATCGACTCCTCGACTCTTAGTCTTCCAACCTCTCTTCCAGCTTTTTAATTTGTTTTCTGACCATCACTAGCTCTTGCTCCACTACTGATACTTTCCTTTCCTGTGATGCAATCTGGACCTCCGCATCTCCCATCCTCTGTGCCAGCGACTGCAGCACTGGCTTAACAGCTGCAAAATCAACTACTAGCCCCTATAGTAAGTGTTTGATTTCCTGGATGTCTTCGTTGCTTGATTTAGCCCCCCCCTTGCTCTCCTGCTCCCTCCTCTTGATCATTGGGGGTGGGGGATTGGGGCTTTGGCCTTTTAGAGGCAGAAGATCTCCCTGCCAGGGGCTCCGCTATCTCGGGCTCCATTTCAACTTTTTATCGTGGTTGGGCATTACTCGCGAGTGTTCCCCGTAAGCAGCAGCTACAAACCGACACGCTTCCCCTTTTTCCTTCCGATCGCCACCAATCAGGTCCACCAACACCTCGCTAGTCAGGAAAGAGTGTCTTTAAATAAATCTGGCTGGTCCCGAAGAGATTATAGCTTTTAAAACAGCTTTGGGCCTCGGAGCAGCTCGGGAGACGTCCTGCTCGACTCAGCTCATCATGTAATCCCAGCAGGCTCGTTCCTGAACACATATCACTGGCATCACAAGTGATAGTGCTATCACTGTGCCAATGGGCTGACTTGGTAGAGTATCTTTAATATATAATCTATATTATTTCTATAAGACTAAAAGAGGCTTAATATGTATACCCTTGAGGAAAGAAGGGAGAGAGGGGACATGATAGAAACTGTCAAGTACCTCAAGGGAATCAACAAAATCCAAGAGGGTAGAATTTTTCAGAAAAAGACATGTGCAAGAACAAGGGGCACAATTTGAAGATAGAGGGGGGACGGCTCAGAGGTAATGTGAGGAAGTATTTTTTCATGGAGAGGATTGTGGATGCATGGAGCAGCCTCCCTGAGGAGGTCATGGAGTCAAGAACAGTGGGGGAATTCAAGAATGCATGGGACAGACCTAAGGCAGTCCTAGTGGGTAGGAAGAAGTAAGCTGTTGGTTAAATAGGATCTGCAGCTTATCTGTTAGGTAGGAAAATGGGCAGACTAGGTGAGCCAAGCGGTCCTTATCTGCCATCAGATTCTATGTTTCTATGTTTCTAATGGTCTCCAAGATCACAGGCAGTATGGACTTGGAGGGACAATAATGCCTAATGAATTTGATACATTTCTTTGACTGGGTGACTAGGGAAATAGATAAGAGGAGGGCAGTGGATGTGGCCAGGGCTAGAGCTACATTACCGTGGGCCCTGTGCACAGCAGTAACCATGGATCCCCCTTCCCCTCACATCACCAGCATAGGCTGTACGGGGCTACAACTGAACATTGTCACGCAAACATTCAATACTTAAATAATAAAACTTTTTACTGTACTGCAGTTGAGTCATTAATTACTAAATTAGTTATATTTATAAAAGCTTTTTTAAAAATATCTGAGAGAATTAAAAAAATAAAGATGATGATGAATGTAAGGATGTCACATGTTGTCTAAACAATCATATGTCACTAAATAATGAATATGCTTCAGTACATTTTTATCTGGGGGCTGTGGCAGCAAGGCACTAGCAACCACAAACTGCAGTCAGATCAGAAACCCATTTGAAGAAGCCGAATTCTGTTTCATTCTCACTGGACAGAATGGACTGCTATGGATTCAGATTCCTAAGCTTTATAGCCTCTCTGATTAGTTTATGGCCACCACAATGTAATATAGTTGTAATTATAATACAGTCATCACATAATCAAAATAGAGCATTAATAATAAAAGTCAAATGTCTTTTTATTCAGATTAGGTTCTCCCTCCAGATTCTTCAGGCTGCTGCTGATGTATGTGATGAATCTTAGGCTGTGGTTCCAATTACAGTGTTCATTCAGTGTGTCCACTCCCAAGCAGACACTCCGACCTCCACCACCCGCTTAAAATTGTCCTCAGTCCTCTTAGTAGTAGACCATCAGGCTGCTGCTGGGTGGTTGCTGCCCTTATGCTGGGCTTGTTTGTCACTGGCCCACCAGTCCTCCTGCTGGTCTGGAGGTAAGACAGACAGTAGCTACTGGCTAGTAGCCTGGCAATTGGCAAACTGTGTAGTGTTGCAGCATGTGTAGCGTGTATTCCCTGCTCCTCCAGCTTCATCCCTGCCTGGTTGGCTTGCTACTGCTTGAGGTGGCATGGGCTCATTCTACTCCTCTGCTGCTGCTGTAATGGGCCTGGCTTAATTTTGAACAATTATAATTTTTTGTCCCCTTTTTAGTTCATTCTCCTTAGTAAGAGGGACCTCCCCACCTCAGAGAGATTATCTCAGGCCACACTTTGGCTCCGTTCTATTCCAACAGTCTATGGCAGGCCTGGTCTCAGGGATTTGTGGCATTGTGGAACTAGACAAACTACCTGTCGCTCACCAGACCCCTCCTCAGAGTTGGGAGCATTCAGAGAGAGACTCAGGCTCCCTCCCAATCCAAACCTACAGGCCACTCAGCCAGCCCAGCCGGCCCAGCCAGCTGACCATTATTAACTCCTCCTGGCTTCATTCCAGCATGCTACACCTGCTACTCACCTTGCCTGCTCAGAGTCGCAGCTTCCTCAGATGAAGAAAACAATATAAACACTGTCTGTCACTGCATTCTGTATGCCCCTGTGGTCATGGACTGTGATGATGCATATATCGTGGTCCACAACCAACCTCCTTAGTCCATCCTCCTAGCATCACAGTCCTACTCCTGCCTGCTGCCATCAGCCAGAGCTGCCTCATCACCACTGGCAGAACCTGTCCACAACTGCACACACCAGTACACAAGTACTCCACTGCAGGCAGCAGCATGTCACCAGGCAGATTTACCCCTCCGACTGGCTCCAAAACAAAATTATGCACCCCTTGACTTGTTGGCTGCTTGGCTGAGCCAGCTCACTCAACTACAGGCAGCAGTTTGTCCACTCCTTCATCACATGAGTTGATGACCTCACCATCACAATGAGAAAGGCACCAAAAACTGAGGTGCTACACCTACATGCCGAGCAAGTGTTGTCAGTGTGGTCTGTCCAGTCTATCATATGCACTCAAGAAGGAATCTATATGAAAGTGACGGGTGGGGGGTAACAGTTTTGCTATGTGGCTGGTGAGTGCATGGTGAGTAATTAGACAAAACCATGGAGACAAGCGTCTGCCACAGATTCATATCGTCTGTTACCCTCTCCCCCACCACCACCACCACAGTGACCTTACTGATCTGGTCCTGGCTTCTACTGCCATACATTTAGAAAAACATGCTGTTTTCACAAACACTACAACAGCTGACACTAGCCCTCCCCAAGATCTCAGGGCCCTATGCGCTAGCATAGTTAACATTATAGTAAATCTGGCCCTGGATGTGGCCTCTCTGGTCTTTAGCAAGGATGTCAATGCTGTGCTACACAGGAGGCTGATAAGGAATTGAACAGCCTAGGGGTGGGATCCAAAGTGGTGAATTTGATTAGAAATAGGTTAAGGAATATGAGACAGAGGGGGGTGGTTAATGACATTCACTCTAATAATGGGAGAATGACCACTGGGGTACAACAGTGATCAATACTGGGACCAGTTCGTTTTAGTGTCTTCGTGGGGGACATGCAGAAGAACTGTGCTATAGAATAAGGACCAAATCTTGAAAAGAAATATCCCCATACCCTTCTCTCTCAGAGGTGAGCAGAATTGTATCCTGGGTAACAGGAGGACCGTCTAGCAGATGGGAATTTGATAGCTCTCTGTGTGAGCTACTGTACAAAGCTACTTTGCACATATTAAGTGCAGATTAAAGCTTGAAACTGAGATTTAGGCATTATGTTGCCATATTATAGTTTTAAATTCCACAATTGTGCTCTTCTAGAATCTAGTCAGCAGGAAATGGACCTAAGATTTAATAGCCTGCATCCCTTAAGTACCAACGACCAGTTTAAACAAACTGTATGTAATGAACAATGTGCTTCAAGGTCAGATACCCATCCGAATGATTAACATCCCTCCTCCAGTGAGCGACCAGTCTAAACTAATAGTATGTAATGAACCTTGTGTGTCAATGAATGATATAACATCTGTGTCAGGGTCAGTTACCTCCCCTATGATAAACACCCTTCCCTCACTAAGTAAATGTTCCTCAACCACTTTAAATCCTGAAATTGGCATTAGAAAAAGGACCAGAGAAGAGGAAGATAGTGTTGAATCTGAATGTGAATGGTCTTTAGTGCCAAACATTTGGGCAGCCGAAAAAGGGCGTAAATTCCAACACTTTTCTTTACCTATTTCAAATAGATTTGATCCAGTCTATTTAGATCATGTCTGTCAGTCGACTTCAACAGGCCCTAGTAACCCCAGTGTTCCTAATATCCCCATTTCCATGGACAACAATAAACTATAGTAAATGCTAATATGCAGATTTCTACCCCTCATCTTTTGGTGCACTCTACTAGAAATGGCAGCTCAAGCTCTTCCATAGCCTCTGCATCACCTGTGGCCCCCACAGATATGGTACTTGATTCTAATAATACAGGCACTACAACAATCACTCCTGCTAATACTTCTGTTTTGTCTGTGGATATAACAGAGAAGGGACAGAGCACTATTGGTAATGTCAATGGTATAAACCCTAATTTTGTTACAGAGCCCACAACTGTTCAATGCCTTAAACAAATGTTCATCCTAGGTGACTCAATGATTAAACACATCAATAGGACTGTGCAACCCTGATAAATCCAGCAGAACCTGCTCTAGTTTTCGAGGAGCTACCATTCCTGGTATCACTTCCCTGGTTCGGGATATTACATAGACATACAGGTAGACACATAGACAGTGTCAGCAGATAAAGGGCTATGGCCCACCCAGTCTGCCCATTTGAGCTTGTAAGTTCAGTTTATGTTTTCCTAGAAGTCTATTGCCCCTTACCCCTGACCTCCAAAATTCCTTTATGTCTATCCCATGCATTCTTAAATCCCGTGATTGTTTCAGCCCCCACCACTTCCTCTGGCAGGGTGTTCCACTTGTCCACCACCCGTTTTGTGAAGAAATTCTTCCTCACGTTTCCTCTGAATCATCCTCCCTCCAACTTCATTCCATGCCCTCTAGTCCTGGAACATCTTTTTCACTTAAAAATAGTGTATTCCTGCACCCTGTTCCTCCCTGTAAGATACTTGTATGTCTCTATCATATCCCCTCTCTCCCTCCTCTCCTCCAGGGAGTACATGTTCAGCTCCTTCAACCTGTCCTCATAGGACTTGTGATGCAATCCATGCACCATCTTTGTTGCCCTCCTCTGAACCTTCTCTACCCTGTCTATGTCCTTACATAGGTAAGGTCTCCAGAACTGTACACTGTACTCCAGGTTGGGCCTCACTAGTGTCTTGTATAGTGGAATTATGACCTCCCTTTTCCTGCTGGTGATGCCCCTGCCTATGCATCCCAGCATCCTATTTGCTTTACCTGCTGCCTTGTCACACTGTTTCCCTACCTTGAGGTCATCAGAGATGATAACCCCAAGATCCCTTTCCTGCTTGGTGCATGCTATATCCTCACCCCCAACTGATATATTGTGCCGGGGTTTTTGTGTCCCATATGCATTATCTTGCACTTCTTTGCATTGAATTTCAACTGCCAAACCCCTGACCATTCTTCAAGTTTCCGCAGGTCCCTGCTCATTCTGTCTACACCCTCTGGTATGTCTACTCTGTTACAGAGCTTTGTGTCATCAGCAAACAGTGAAACTCTGCCTTCTCAGTCCTGTGCAATGTCACTGATGAAGATGTTGAATAGAACCGGTCCCAGCACTGATCCCTGAAGTACCCCACTGGTCACTCTTCCCTCTTTGGAGTGACAGCCATTTACCACCACCCTCTGTGTCCTGCTGCCCAGCCAGTTACCTACCCACCACACTACTGTCCTGCCCACACCCATATTCCCCAGTTTGTATAATAAGTCTTCTATGTGGCACAGTGTCAAAGGCCTTGCTGAAGTCCAGATAGGCCATGTCCACTGCCCTCCCCGATCCACCTCCCTAGTCACCCAGTCAAAAAATTCAACGAGGTTGATCTGACATGACCTCCCCCTGGTGAAACCATGCTGTCTTGGGTCCTGTAGTCCATTGACAACCAGATGTTCCACCAATCTCTCCTTAAGTAGTGCTTCCATGATCTTCCCCACTACCAAGGTGAGGCTGACTGGTCTGTAGTTCCCCGCTTCCTCTTTGTTCCCACTTTTGTGTAAGGGGACTACATCTGCTATCCTCCAGTCTTTGGGTACCTCCCCTGTTTCCAGTGATTGGCTAAACAAGATAGCCAGAAGTTCAGCCACCACCTCTCTTAGTTCTTTAAGGACCCTGGGGTGCATCCCATCTGGCCCCATTGCTTTATCAACTCTTATTACTTCCAGTTCCTTCAGGATCCTTTCTTGTGTAAAGGGGACTTGTGTCCATTTCTGCACCATTCTCAACTCTTGTACTCCCGTCAGACCCATTACCCTCCTCTTCCTCAGTAAAGACTGAGCAGAAATACCTGTTCAATATGTCAGCTTTACTGTTGTCATCCTCCACGCGGCCCCCATCCTCCCCCTTCAGTCTCACTGTTCCTCCCTTTGCCTTTCTTTTCACTTATGTACTTGTAAAGGTTTTGTCCCTCTACCCACTGATTTTGCAATGTGTTCTTCTGTCTGAGCTTTGGCTTCCCTTACTGACCTCCCTGCCTCCCTTTGCTTCTCCTGGTACTTCTCCCTATCCCCTTCTGCCTGTGTCTTTTTGTATTGCCTGAACGCAATCTTGTTGGCTTTCACTTTCTTTGCTACCTCTTTGGAAAACCATAATGGTCTCCTCTTCCTTTTCCTTTTGCTAACCTGCTTAATGCATAATTAAGTTGCTCTTGTAATCCCCATTTTAAATACTGCCCACTGTTCCTCAACCCCTGATTCCTGCCCCATTCCCCTTAATGCCTCTTTCAAGTATCTCCCCATTTTCCCAAAGTCTGCCCCCCTAAAATCCAGGATACATGTTTTTGTGTGGTTTGGTTCTGCTCTTTCTGTGATTTCAAACCACAGTGACTGGTGGTCACTGATCCCCAGGTGCTCTCCCACTGTTACCCCCATCACACTGTCCCTGTTTGTGAGCACAAGGTCCAGTATTGCCTTCTGCCGAGTTGGTTCCATGACCAGTTGCTTGAGGAAGGCACCCTGAAGGGATAAAGGATAAATCTGCTCCTAGTTGATGCTGCTGCTGGGATGCTCCAGTCCACGTCTGGAATATTGAAGTTTCCAACCAGTACTACCTCACCCTTGTCTGCCATCCTTTGGATGGCTAGCATCAGCTCCCTATCTGTTTCTTCCTCCTGGGCTGGTGGTCTATAGACCACACCTGTGTGGATGGCTGGCCCCATTTTCCTTTCCAGCTTAACCCACAGTATCTCTCCCCCATTTTGTTCCTCCTGGATCTCTGTGGCCCTTATGTCATTTTTCACATACAGTGCCACTCCTCCTCCTTTTCTGCCTGCCCTGTCTCTTCTGAATATGTTGTAGCCAGGTATGGCCTTCTCCCAGTTGTGGTTATCATTACACCAGGTTTCAGTGATGGCCACAATGTCCAGGTCTGACTGCACCATGACAGCCTCCAGATCTTCCATTTTGTTGCTAAGGCTCCTGGCATTTGCACACATGGCTTTCCATGATTTGACCTCCCTAGACTATTTCGCTGTTCTACTCCAGGCCCTTCCTTGGTTGTCCTTTATCCTTGGTTCTCCTTGCTGTCTGCCCTTCTGCTGAATTTTGCCCCTTTTCTGCCTATCCACCTCTTGGGCGCTAATCTCCATCTTTTGCACACTGCTTTGTAGAGATAGCCACTCCTCTGGTTCATTGGTTCCACTGCTAGCTGTGGGGGGTGAGCAAGTAGGTACCCTCCTTGCTGGTCTGCCACCCCCCTTTGCTAGTTTAAATACTTGTCAATGTAGCATTTGAATTTATCATTGAGTGCTTGGATTCCCCTCCAGGATGAATGCAGGCCATCAGGCTTGAACAAACCTCCATCCCTCCAGGTGGGTCCCCAGTCACCAATGAATCCAAACCCTTCCCCACAGCACCAGTTCTTCAACCATGAGTTAAAGTTCCTGGTGCATGCACCCCTATGCTCTCCCATGCCTCTCGCAGGTAGTACTTCTGAGAAAGTGACAGAAGTAGCTACTTGCTTGAGACCCCTCCCCAATTTCCTAAACTCTTCCTGAACTTCCTTTGGCTCCCCATTTGCCAGGTCATTAGTACCTAGGTGGATAATGACATCCAGCTCACCCTCCTATCTTGCCTTCCCAGTGATCCCCAGGATCTGACTTCCATCCTTCCATGCCGTGGCACCTGGTAGGCACCTCACCTCCCTGTCCTCCCCCTCCTGTGTTCCTAGCTGGATCCCTCTTATGATGGAGTCCCCTCACAGGATTCGCTTCCTCCTCCTCTGGGGTCCACTGCTTTCCCCGCTGAGGTCACCTCCTTGGCTAACCTCCACATCCTTTCCTTCCACTTCTCTGGGTACCTCTATTTGGTTGTCCCCATTTGCCAATGTGGCATATGAGTTCTTGAGTGGAATAGGATCTGGGATGTGCCTCTGCCTGACTGCTCTAACCCTCCCTGAGCCCACTGTCATCCAAGTGCTCCTCGTTCTTGGCATCCTTTGAGGCAGTTGCATTGGACTGGGTGGTCTCTGGATAGGGGTGATGGTACTCCTGAGCCAGTTTACTTCCGCTCTGAATCTGGCTACCTCATCCCTCAGTCCAGAGAGATGCATGCAGATAGGGCAGCACCTCAGTGTCCAGAAAGTCTGCCTGAATATGGCTGCCCCACAGCCACTGCATTGCACCACTCCCCACATTATACTGCAATTATACTGCTATTCCACTACTCGTCTGCTACTGAAGCTCTCCTAGTTCCCTTTTTGTTAATTTACTGTCCTAAAAATCCTGCCACTGATCCTCAGATACTTTTCTTTTTAAAAAAAGAAAATAAACCAAGAAATAAATAAGTGAATCAAAACACTTGTCGTGCTGAGGGTGGGCTTCTTCACCCTTATGCCCCTCCTACTCCACACCCCTTTCTATACCCTGTGTTTAGCTCCTGTCAATCAGATTTAACAGGGCATATAATTAAGAGTTGGGGGAAGGGGAGGGAGGGGGGTGAAAATTGCAGCAATTCAAGACAGCAAAGAAATACACCACCACTATGTTTTAAATTTTCAACAGACCAAAAACAATTCTAAGTAAAGACAACAAAGAAAGTACAGTGTCACTAAAAGCCCACAATCTAAGTTTAAAAGAAAAATAGCAATTACCAGTTACTGTAAAGCACTGAAGTGAATATGTTTCCTTCCCTTTCTGGCTTCTTCTGAGAAAATAAAACTTACTTGCTACCTGAACTCTGACTAAGCCCCGCCTCCAGTTATCACGTAGCTGAGGTCAGAGGCCAGACAATATTGTCCATAATAGTGGCCAGAAACCGTTAGTCATTATCCACGCTGGTACTAACGATATTAATCACAGCTCTATTGATTCTATTAAACAGGACTTTGTTGCTTTAACTAATATACCTGTTGAACTTAATTGTGACATCTGCTTGTCCAAGATTCTCCCTGTTCCAAGAGCCTCAGGCTTTAAAACCCATAAATTTAAAACAATCAATGAATGGCTCCACAAATGGTGTCTGAAACAGAATCTGACATGTATCACACTTTGGGAGGACTTCATTGATAAAGATGAATTATTTTGCTGGGATGGCTTACCTTTAAGTAGAAGAGGTAGAGCATTATTGGGCAAACATATTACTAACACTACTGATAAATATTTAAAGTAGTAAAACAGGGGAAGAAGGGGTGTTCACCCACTTCTCTAAAAACTACATGTTCAAGTTCAGATCAGCATAATTGTAATCAGCTCAAGTTTTTACCCTTTAGTGCTAGATCCATTCACTGTAAGTCTGACTAACTTATAGCTAGGATCTTTCAAGACAATATTTATGTCATTTCTATCTCAGAAACATGGTGGGATAATAAGTCCTCATGGGACTTCAGAATTCCAGGTTACAATGTGTACAAGTGTAACCACCCCCCTCCCATTACTTTACACAGTTAGCTACCCCCGTACCCTTCACTGGGCATAGACTACTTTGGAAATACATTTAGACAATTGGTACAATCCCTAGCTTTGGGAATGTATACCAGGACTAGGGTGATAAAGTAGGCTCTCCTCACACTTTAAACTACAGCTCCAACTCCCTCCACTGACTCACTACTGACTATACAGACTACTACTGACTACTGTCCCAAGATTCTAAAAACTCCCCACTCACAGCTGCTGTGGCTTATGATGCTGTGAGAGTTCTAAATGACCTCATCTCTCTTATTTCAGCTGAAGCCAAATAAATAAGAGAGTAAGTAGGTGAAAAGCCCATTTAACTAGTTATTCACTAGCTGCCTTTCCCTACATAGCACTGACACTGAGGGGATTCTAGTAACCCCAGGTGACTAGGTGTTTACACTCACCCCTGCCAGGCAAATGACTATCCACAGTAATATCTCCACCCAGCACCTGGCCATCTACCCTCTATGTTACCTATGGGGAGGTTGCACAAGTTCTCCCCTACCATGTGCCAGGCACAGGCAGGTAACACTAAAGGGACAGAGACTGGCTGATGAAACAACAGCCCCTATCCTACAATCTATCTATTGATTCTCAGTGGCTTCTAGAAAACTGCTTGAAGAATGCCCTAATAGACAGAATTGATTACCCCTATCATGAATCAGAACCACCAACCTGCCTTTCCCCCAGCCCTCTAGGGAAAATCTATCTGACTTAAACTACCTACTGGTAAACCTACCCCCCAACTTCCCAGGGTACCTGTGAACAACAAAGAAACATACACTACATTGCATTACATTCCCCATAATATTCACATTTGTGAAGAAAAACATAACACCCTGTTAACCATAAACAATCCTAAAAACATTGAAAAAAGGGGAACTTGGATGAGCTCCAACATCCTCTTCTTCTCTTTTTTTCCTTCTTTTCTTCTTCAGGAACACCTGCAAGAGAAGAAAACTGCAGAAACACATTATGCATTCCACACAGTGCCTAAACCTCCACATAAACACTAAGGAACCCTCAAAATATTTTTCTATGAAAGTACAAAAGTAACAATGGAAAGAAGACATTATACAACACCTTCTGGGATGGGGTGCCCTACAATGTTCAAACTAGTGATATAGATTACTGTTGCCCATAGGCATTGTCCATTATAGAGTCTCTCCTAGGCCGAATCCTGCTGAAGAACACTTCTTGGACAGGACTAGGCCGGTATAGCACTGCAATCCAGGGTGAGAGTCTTTGATGAAAATGAGAGTTCTGTGGATAGTCTTCAAATGTAGGATGTGTTGTGCAAAGTCAGTTAAAGTAAATAAAAAGTCTTATCTTACCAACGTCTTGAAAAATGAAAACAAAGGATCTCCTTACTTCTTTGAGTTGAGGACCTTCTCCCTTCAGACCAGATGGCACCTCCGAATACTGCTGGATTGATGTCCTCTGCAAAAAACAAACGAAACAGGAAAACTGCTGGACTGATTTCATCTGGAGACCAAATGATGAAACAGGAAAACTGCTGGGTTTATGTCCTCTGAGGGCCAGATGATGGAACAGGAAAACTGCTGGGGTGATGAATCTGGATAACCCTGAAGAATCCTGCAACATCAGAAGGGCTGCATCTTCCTTCATAGATACTGCTGGGTCAGATGACAGACACTAGCCTGCTACTGCTCACTTCCTTGAGGCATGCTGGGCATATTCACAGGGAGTGGCACCATTAAGGGTAGTACCACTCAGGTTCTGGGATGAGGACTATGACCCCATCTGGGTGTTCAAAGTTGAAGTTGTGGAATGTCTCATTCCCAGCCCCATCCACAATTCTCCAGAATTTAAGGCAATCACTTATGACTTTGTCCCTTACACATTCTGCTGCAACAGAGTACAAATTCTTGCTTGCCTCTTCCAACAACCTGGATTGCTTGTTCTGTTCAATTTCCTCCCAGACTCAGCGAGGAAAGGTAGGAAAGGACTTCCCATAGATGGTGTCAGCCCTCCTATGTATCAGTTTCTCCTCCTTGCTACTCTTTACGAGTCTGCAGCCCATGGCCCAGCTTGGGGTGGCCAGTCCTGGTTGAGCCAGTGCTTCAGACTTAATGAACAAAATAACTTTTCCCCTACTATCTCTGTGGGGAAGTTACTAGAGCCTTCTCCAACTGTCTGTAGCTCCTCAGAGCAAGAGCTTGAGCTGACTCACTGAGACCCTCAACATGAAAATACACTTCTTCATCCTTCTATTCCTCACTCATGATCTGTGCCCAAGAGTGAGCAAATGTCCTCACTCCTGAGACATTCCATTCCTCACTGGGCATGGAGGTAGACACCTCCCAGTTCAATGTCTCTTGCAATTCACCCTCTCCCACTAGACTAGGACACAGACCCTGGTTCCATGGGTCCACTGATCCCTCTGTTGCACTGTCCATCCGGGACAAGGGCGTGAAAACCTCTCTTTGTTCCTGCCCTTGCAGTGGATCAACATCAACTTTACTTGCTCCTTCTGTAACACACTCTGAAGAACTTTCTCCAACAGGTTTAACCTGGTGCTGTATGCTGCTGCAGGCAGGGTCCCCTACTTGTGTCCATGTGGGAGGCAAATGGATTCTTGATGCCCTCTCTGGCGCTGCACTCCTGCTTATTCCATGCTTCACAATGCAGTCTGAGCAGTGGGGTATCAGAAACATATCCCTTCCAGCCTTTAGACACATTATGCACAGACTCACTGAATAGCTAAGGATTGCTACATCTGGAGGCAACCTTTCACCATAGAAAGCTCTGTCTGTTTCTCTTAGGGCTGCCACCTCCTCAACGATCATAGCTTGGGCATGATCTGGATATCAGGGAGTTCCCGAAGCCATGTCTGAAATGAAACACACAAATGTGTTGTTACTGAATTGCTCACTAATCACATATTGTGTCACAAAATGGCTTCCTGCTGCTGTGTTTACATCGCTGACCCTGCCCTGTAATGGCTTCGGTAACTTTTTCTCATGCATCAAACTCTGTTCACTTGCTCAAAACTGTGTTTCTAACCTTTTCTGGCTACTGAATTTACTTAAAACTGCAATTGATTGCTCTGCTAGCATATTTCAGCACATTCATATGATTTTAACTTGACTTTGCGATCAGCATCAATTTAGGAAAACTATATACACATGCTCAAAGTCACTTGTAAGCCCCAGTCTTTCTTTACACAGGATTGCCTGTTTGCTGCATCTTCTCCTATACAACTGACAGTTCCTTTTGCTTAGAAAAATTTACTGTTGCTGAAACCATTGTCATTGCTCACAGTCTATGCTCAGAATTTCTGTTTGTTGACCTGCTCTACAATGCACAGTCCTTCTTTGCAAAAAAATCAGACTGCTTGCACACAGTTTCAGCTGGCTTGATGCTCACACACAGTTAACTTGTTTTACTCACTGAATTCAGTAGCTGGTTCCCTCCGATGGAAAATGTCGGCCTAGTGCCGATCCTAGGAAGGCCTCTGGGGTGAAATGGGCTAGTGGTCCCGCCAATCACAGCCTAGAATGCCTCAATCACTCTCCAGTCGGTCGGGCAATGGGTTGAGCCCAAAATTACACAGTACTAGTCTGTTTACTGTAGTTTAGAATGCTCACAAGCTCCTCGATGGTTGATCCTGGTCTAACCAGCTTGACTCTCTCTCTCTCCTTCTCAAACACTTTGCAGTGCACAGACACTGGCCAGGGGACAGGACTGGATGCAGCCGTACCAATCACTCGATGCCATGCCAATGAACCTCTCTCTCTCTCTTCACTTGATCTTCCTTCATAGTGATCATTGAGCAAAGGCAAATTTAAATTGCAAGCTGTAAATTTTTTTCTCAGCTGCAATTTCAGCAATGGGAGCACCATTTTGACCATTTTTACTACAGTTTTTGGACAATTTCTCTAGCGCCTCCCCCAATTTGCACACAAAGCACATGCAACTTTCAGGTCACATATCTGAGTATATTCCTTAAAGTCCACACTACTTTTGGCATTTGAAAATTGCAATTTAAAAGTTTCTTAAGCACTTTCTGATGCAGAGACTTGGACACACACTTCAATTCTTTACTGTCCATTGCAAGCTGACAACACACAAGCAGAATTCTGTTCTTCTCTGTACTGGAAGGCACACAAACAGCACATTCGGATGACACTTTTCTGGGCAAAAATCCTCTTGTTCAAAGCTTCCTTTCTGTTTGGGCTTCACTGCTACCAGATAGAAAGATACTAGACTTACCTTCACCAAAAAATCTTCTGGTTCGCTCCCTAAATTAAACAACATCAGATGAGCCCACATTTTTGTGGCACTCCCCCAAATTAAACATCCTTGGACGAGTACCCATTTTTTGTAACTACCGCCCCCCACTACTTTACACAGTTAGCTACCCCTGGTATCCCTGACTGGGCACAGAGTACTTCAGAAACACATTTAGAGAATTGGTACCATCCCTAGCTTTGGGACTGTATACCAGGCTAGGGTGAGAAAGTAGGCTCGTCTCACACTTCAAACTGCAGCTGCAGCTCCCTCCACTGATTCACTACTGACTACACAGACTACTACTGACTACTGTCCCAAGATTCTAAAAACTCCCCACTCACAGCAGCTGTGGATTATGCTGCTGCAAGAGTTCTAAATGACCTCATTTCTCTTATCTCAGCTAAAGCCAAGTAAACAAGAGAATAAGTAGGTGAAAACCTCATTTAACTAGTTATTCACCAGTTGCCTTTCCTTACTTAACACTGACACTGAAGGGATTCTAGTACCCCAGGTGACTGGGTGGTTATACAAGCATAACCATATGTATTGCCAACTTAAGCAAAGCAGCTTTTCATCCAAACAAATATCATTCACACACACACACACAAACGATGACTCAGTAACTGTAGCAAGCGAAAAGCTTTATTTTGCCAAGTTACAATAGAGAAGGAAATTATACATCACCGATTCCAAAAGAAAAGTCTACATCCAATCCTCTCTCCAATGGCTGGGAAGCCCCCTTGTCAGCCTGGCCAGGAGTCTCGTGAACCGGGAGTTGGTCCTACAGTGATGCGTCCATCCTGCAGGTGAGGCTTCTAACCAGGCGTCTGGAAAGTCCCATTTTATATGTTTTATCTGGTATTTAGAAATGCTAAACCACCATGTCCTAAGCACTGGCCAGGTGCCCAAAACATCACGAGTTCAGCATGACAAACACCACTTAATAAATATTTGGCATTCGTCAGATCATCATGCTCTAGGCACTGGCCAGGTGCCCAGAACATCATGAGCCAAACAATGCCAGAGATTCCAAAAGAAAAGTCTCATAACATCTTGTACAAAACATCTTATATAACTATGATTAAGCATTAAAAGTCTCATAACATCTTGTACAAAACATCTTATATAACTATGATTAAGCATTAAGCATTTCAAAATGGAATAATATCATACAAAATGGGTGACAATAATCAACACAATACATATATATATATATATATATATATATATATATATATATAGAGAGAGAGAGAGAGAGATACACATCATTCGGTCCTTTGATTATTGTGAATACAATTTGTATGAAAATGGCATCATAAAAGGTCTATTGTCATATATTTTTCGTATACGATATGACAAGTAACAATTCCATATTGTTAATTGAGAATGTTTTCCACACAACACCCCATCCATCGTCTGTGAGCATAAACTTAAATAGTGCGTCCTATTATTACTATCTATATAGTCCCCGTTAAAATGTGGTAACCAAAATTCGGGATCAAATATTGGGGGGCCAAATATTATGGGTAATACTACATATTTACACATTAATTGTGGGTCACTGACATTATAATGGACAATTTGTCCAGAACAATACGTGTCAGTACATTTAACTTTATTAGAAGATACCGATATCCAATTAGTGACTGGTATCCATTGCTTAAACACGGTCCTCCATATAAATTCATTATTACTCATTAAATCACTTTGTGCTTTGTTCTTTTGTGTTAATGCATATATTTTTTGCATAGTGCATCCTGTCCAATTAATAAACTGCGATATGTTCTGGAATGTGCTTAACTGCAAAGCTTGTGACATATTAAACAATTGCAAGAATTCTGCGTAATCTAACGTTAACTTCTGGATTAAAACAGTAGGCATCCATTGCGCTTGTAAATTAACTAACTGTGATACATCTGTCCCTGCCACTTTTAACTTGTTAGCTAATGATTCTATATCTATGCTATTCAATATTCCCACACCAGCACCAGTGCCACCTAGTAATGTATCATACCAAGCTCGTCTATTTCTACACTTATGACTAGAAGCAAAGGTTATATTAAAATTAATAACATTCTTCTGATACTGTTGCGCTACCGATATGCAAGTAGATGGCACTTTAATTAGGCTGTCATTACTAACGGTAGGATGATTCTTCAACATAGTTAAGTAATCAGCCCAAATAGTCCTGTTGGTTATCTCTGTAGCATTCATGCAAAATAAAGTGTTTATTTCCATTAACCGGAGAGTTTCGTTAAAAATGTTCGTTTGATTTGCACAGCAATGTCGTGCCAGGCCTCACTCTGCCATGCACCTATCGGGTAGGTTGCAGCATTTAATATCAGTCGTGTTGTGCAAAGAGACTTCATTGGTATCATTGGTATATTGTACATATAATCGTCCTGGGCCACCAGTTGTCGTCCAGAGATTGACCCCTGGTGAAAATGTCATGTTCAGTACCACACACTTCTGTCCGGATGGGCAGCTAAAGTTCCCCTGGGTTCTATCTTTGGTATCATTTTTCCAACTCCAGGTTCCTTTACAACCAGTGTCATTACAGTTAACCCTTTGAATCCTTCCTCCAGGGGTAACTAGCTCTGCCAAATGGACCATAAGACACACCAGCATTCCTTTCAAAATCCATTGCTGGACCTAGAAAGACACAAATTTAATTATTCTCAAAGATAACATTTATGTGCAGGCACGTATTCCCATTTTTCTTTCCCTGATCTGATGACTAGCACAGTGTTGTCCTTCCCCATGGCTATCACTTCAGCCGGCAACGGCGGGCCATTTGGACTAGTGATCCACACCCTAGCTCCATCCAAACCCCTTGTCTCCTCTTACTGTCAAAAGTGTGGGGGCCTCCCCCTTAGTAATCAACAACTGTGCAACCCTGTCATGTGGCTGGATAAGAAAGCTGAAAAGACAATCAAAAGAATGAATGTGTGTGGACATACATACACAACTCTACCCTCCAGCGTAACTGATTACTTGCTGAGGGCAGAAACCCTTGTACCAATAATAGGTGTGAGATTCAACTGTTTGCACTAGAGAAAACAGAAGGGCTTGGGCTGGGTTATGCTGTTAAAATGCCTTGGGTCTTTTCTAAAACCTGTAAATAAGAAACAATTATTGGCAAATACACATTTTTTTATACCCTTTGGGGAACAGTGATGTACCTTGCAACCTTTGTGGGTATTACACTGGAAGGGAGGAAGGGTAGCTTACCCCATCCCTCCAAGCTCCTACTGGTGGAAGACACAGCTCGAGGTGCAAGAGACAGCTCGAATACTGTAGCAATAAAAAGGTTAGCAGTGGATGGTGACATGATCCCCACCTACTACACTTTAAATTATAACAAGATAATATTACAATTAGTTTAGTAAGTTTTATACCTTACTATAAAGATGGGGAACTTCTTTTTCTCTAGAAGAAAGAGAAGAAACACAGACAAACAACAAAATACTAAACCTACACAAGTTTAAAAATAAAACAAGATTATTTTCATAGGATAAAAGAAGCCAAGCGTCCCTGGGTTTCCTTATCCTAAGCATGACAAAATGTCAGCTGAGTTTATAAAAAATCCGGATTGATGGTAATACCGTACGTACGTATCTCTTAGAATGCATTTTAAAAGACAAAAAAAAAAATGATTACACCATGGTCACACATAAAAACAAAAGCCATTGTTTTTAACTGTAGATGGTAAACTCTCAAAAACAGCTGTAATAGTCCTTTTTTCAAAAGCGTACTATATATATATATATAATAAAAATATGGGGAGATGATGAATAATTCTCCCCTTCCAGCTGGAGTATTGCCTGTGTTGGCTGCAAGTCAGAAGCAGTGAGAAGAGAAGAAAAGTTTGTTCCTCTTCACTTAGAATACTAGTTTTGCAATAAAAAGTCAAATTACATGGTTCACTCTTGGTGTGCTTTCATGAAAACATACATTTTGTGTGAAAAGTTGTGCTTTAGATATGGAATACACATCAAGTTTGAACTGGTAGTAACATAAAATGTTGAAACACAAGAAGGTCAAATAATGTGCAAAGGTCACAGAGTGCATGCAAGGTCATTCAAACCAGTTATTTTTGTAGTGTCCTTGAACACTACTGATATTAAATATCTTTAAATAATAATAGAGCACACAATAAAACTACTGGCCAAGACAGTACACACCCATGCACATACACAAAAGAAATACTTAACACAAAATAAGACTGACATTATTTGACACTAATTTGCTGAGGTAATGCCCATAGTTTTATTAGAAAACTGAACGTGTTTTAGATATATGTGCTGCCTCCTGCCTGTCTTGTAACACTGACAATTTTTAAACCAACACATTTATACATATTGCCATGCCAAATCTTTCCAGAACAAAACCTTTTAAACACATTTTAATTTCTTTAAAATGCAGTACAACACACCATTTGTAAGTGAACACGTCTAGTATAGAAGTATGATAAAGCCATTATAGCTGTTAACACATTACATTTCACCTAGCAGTGGCTTGGCACGTTGCTTGCAAACTACAACTCTTTCTGCACATTGCAATCTATGCGTCATATTTCTTCACCTTTAACACTACCTGCTCCAACCAACAACTACATACAAAAGTTACCCAATCTAGGCAGCACAAATGTTTCATTAAAAATAAAACCAATTAAAACAGTCAGCTATGAGGCAAAGAAGCTTCTTCTTTCTTTTTTTTTTTACTGTAACATGTTGTGCACTATCTAGCAACCTTGACAACAGAACATAATTACAGAACACAGATATAAGCTAGAAAATATGCACGAGAAAGATGGAGCATTACCTTGTTTAGTATATGTATTACAGAAATAAAACAGACAGACACAAAACAACTTTGAATAAAAAAAAAATTCAGACTTACCCGGTGCCAAGGTATTTTCTTCTTATTTTCCGTTACACAAGTCTGAGTAAGAAAACTGACTGCAGGACCTTCATGATAATTTCCAAACACTGCAGCTATTAACCCTTTTAAAGGTTTTAACCCTTTCAAAGGTTTTCTTTTGGCCATTTTAGTAACCTGCCAAACCAAGTCTTTTTCCAGAGCTCTGGTTTGCAGTTTAAAAACAAAACAAAAAAAATCTCTAACAGTACTAGGTTGAGATCCATCTGGTAGAGGTCCCCAGTACTTGGGTTTGGGATCAAATGTTTCAGCCTCTATAGGAGGCAAGAGAACTTGAAATTGATACAGAAAAACTTGAAACTACACAGATAGACAACATGGGGGGAGTTTTCAAATCATCCCGTCTGTAGTCACCTACTGTGCGTACATCCACAGTAGTTTATTTTCTTTTCTAGATGTTGCTTATCTAACTTTACTTAATCAGCGCTGCTTTTCTCCTAAAAGCAGCCTGAACTGTAAAGCATCATTGGCTCTAACAGTATATACTTGCAGCAAGCACAAATTACAAGTACAAAGGGCAGTGCAGTTGCCCTTGTAATTTGTTTGGTCAAACTTATCAAACATACATTTTGCGGTCCAGATAATACTAACTCTGGACCCAGCTATTATTTTTTTTTCTTGTTTCCCATATTATCTAGGCCTGTCCTTTATAGTGCACACTCGCTCCAAGGTATTCTTGTACTTACAGTGATGATGAGTGTCGCCGGCCCCTAGGCGTCACGTCCTGGTGGGGTTCCACAAAAATGTCCTTCTTTTTGTCCAAGGGAAACAACCCGATCATGAGGTGACATGGACCGAAGAACTCATCCTGCCGACTATGCCAAAATAATGTATTACCAACTTAAGCAAAGCAGCTTTTCATCCAAACAAATATCATTCACACACACACACAACGATGACTCAGTAACTGTAGCGAAAGCTTTATTTTGCCAAGTTACAATAGAGAAGGAAATTATACATCATCGATTCCAAAGAAAAGTCTACATCAAGCCTCTCTCCAATGGCTGGGAAGCCCCTTGTCCAGCCTGGCCAGGAGTCTCGTGAACGGGAGTTGGTCCTACAGCGATGCGTCCATCCTGCAGGTGAGGCTTCTAACCAGGCATCTGGAAAGTCCCATTTTATATGTTTTATCTGGTATTTAGAAATGCTAAACCACCATGTCCTAAGCACTGGCCAGGTGCCCAGAACATCACAAGTTCAGCATGACAAACACCACTTAATAAATATTTGGCATTCGTCAGATCATCATGCTCTAAGCACTGGCCAGGTGCCCAGAACATCATGAGCCAAACAATGCCAGAGATTCAAAAGAAAATCTCATAACATCTTGTACAAAACATCTTATATAACTATGATTAAGCATTAAAAGTCTCATAACATCTTGTACAAAACATCTTATATAACTATGATTAAGCATTAAGCATTTCAAAATGGAATAATATCATACAAAATGGAGTGACAATAATTAACACAATACATATATATATATATATATATATATATATATATATATATATATACACACATCACCATACTAATAGGAAAGGAGGTGGCATTGCTTTAATGGTTAACAATAATTTGTCATCCATAAATATTACTGATAGGATAAAAACACATGGTCTTAACACAGAAACACTTTGGACTAAATTAATTCTAAATCCATCAGAATCACTCATTATAGGTACATGTTACTGTCCACCAGATTGTACTTCAGATGTTTATGATGCAATATTATTGGAACTGGAAAACACTACAACAATTGATGATATACTGATCTTGGGCAATTTTAACTTAGGTGACATAAATTTGGGTTAACAGTACTGCACAGTCTGCTAAAAGTAATGCATTTATCTCCCTCTGTAAACAACTTCAACTAAAACAATTGGTTGATACACCTACTAGGGGTGATAGAATTCTAGATTTGGTTTTAAGTACTGAACATTTAGTAATAAGTGATTGTGTTAGCACTTCCCCAATTGGTACTAGCGATCATGATGCTATTGAATTTGTAATTTGATAAATATAGTATACTGTTCAGGTGTAACTAAATTATACCTACAGTATGTGACAAGACTAACATCCCAGAAATGAAAAATTGTTTGTCTAAAATTGATTGGAACTTGGAATTTGGTCAGCATTCTATTGCACAATGCTGGAGCTTCTTTAAACAAGTTCTCACTGACTTATGGGATAAGTACATTCCCACTAAAGTTAAATATAATAACAACAAACACTGCCCTAAATGGTTTAATAATTCAATTAAACAAATTGTCAACATTAAGAACAAAAAATACTGTAAATTCTTAAAGAACAGGACAAATGACAACTGGAGTAAGTTTCTGAAAATACAAAAGAAGTGCAAGTCTAAAATCAAGAAAGCTAAAGAAAGGTGGGAGCTTCAATTAGCTGACAACGCAAATAAAAACAACAGCAAATTCTTCTATTTTTACATTAATTCTTTAAAGAAACCAGTTTCTCAGGTTGGTCCTCTTCTACATAATGGTGAGCTAATTCATGACAACACACACATATGGCAAATATATTTAATGAAAAATTCTGTGAAATTTTCGGTACACAGCAACATATAATTACTCACAATTTACTGAATGAGGTTAACCACTTAACCTTTCTGGTCAATGATATTCTAACTAAACTATTAGCCCAACAGGGTAAAACTTCCCCCGGTCCCGATGACATCACAGAGCACATGCTATATTTACTTGCAGATCATTTAGTATTTCCTTTTTCATCATTGTCTTTCCAATAATTTTGTACCACCCGATTGGAAAACTGAATATGTTATCTCTCTACATAAAAAAGGCCTTCAAACTAATTGGGAGAATTACAGACACATTAGACTTACCTCACCGGTCTGTAAAGTATTAGAGAGCCTCATTAAAGACATCATCATTCCAGTACTTTATAATAATGATACTGAGCAACATGGCTTTAAAAAAGGCAGGGAGTCTATCCAACGTAATGTGCTTCTACGAGTTTGTTAGTGTCCAGCTAGATAAAAGCATCCCATTTGATATCATGTTTACCAATTTTAGTAAAGCATGTCATATGATGCCTCATTGGGCTCTGGTTGAAAAATTATCTAAATTAGCCATCCATAAAGACATTATAAATTGGGTAGTTAACTGGTTATCAAGCAGAATACAGAGAGTAATGATAAGTGGTCATCTATCAAGACTGGGAGATGTTACTAGTGGGGTACCCCAGGGCTCTATCTTGGTCCCAGTTCTTTTTCAGGTGTGTATAACTGATATGACAATAAGGGGGATGAAGCTTAATGATAGTAAATGCAAAATCATGCATTTGGGAAGACACAACTCCCATTATTGTTATGTGCTTGCTGGATCATATTTAATTCCTACTAGTGATGAAAAAGAGTTGGGAGTTATTTCAAATGATTTTGCTAACTCCAAACAAATCAAAGAAGCTATCGGAAAGACCAATAAAGTTATCTGGTCCATTTGATGTAATATTTGATCGAAGGACACCAAAGTCCTGATGCCATTATTTAGAGCCTATGTCAGACCAAACTTGGAGTATGCCTCTCAGTTATGGTGTCCTTATAAAAAATGGAACTGCTCACAGCTAGAAAGAGTTCAACTTAATTTTACCAAACATATCTATGGTTTGCATGACATGTCTTGTAACAATAGATTACAGACCATGAAATTAATGTTCCTCAAAACACATTGTCTAAGAGGGGACTTATTATTTCTTTATGATATCATTCAAGACCCTTATATGAAGACCGAACTTGGTCTAAGGTTCAAAGATTCTACCCATAATACCAGAAGTCACCCATTACAATTAATTGGTGCACATTTCTATTGCACAAAGAGGAAATATTTCTTCATCCTAAGAGTGATAAATCCTTGGAACAAATTACCTGAGGAAATAATCATTAGTAAAATCAAAAATGAATTTAAAAGATGTCTGGATAATTTTATTTTATCAGGTGGCAATCTTCAGTATTATACTGCTTAATAGGAATGGTTATGGGCATTACAAGCCTCCTTGCTCTTTAACTTTCCTTAGGATGAATTGTGGGACTTGTCTGAACCAGAAGTGACTCACAGTCTACCTCCAGTCCAAGTGTTATAAACACTGACACCTGTGTAAGCATTGGCAAGCACTGGGTGGTGTCTGCCAGTGTCAATCAGAGAGGCCAGAGGGGGCAGAAGACTCAGATGAAGAATAAATATCCTCATAAATACACAGAACCATCAAGATGGAAACAGGACTAGTAACACTGGCTAACTGTGTAACAAGTTTAGCTTAGAGTCAGTCCCTGATTTTGTAGCATTTAGTTGCAAACAATGCTTGGAAATAGAAGTTGGAAATAAAGTTAGTGGAGCTAGAAATGGAGGTGGGGACACTAAAGAGTAAAAATCTAATAGAAAACATGGAGCAAAGTTAAAAAGGTTAGTCTGAGAAAGATGGGGAAGATAGTGGAAAAATGATTGCCTAAAAAGAAAGAGACTGTGGTATTCAGATAATGAAGAAGAGGAAGGATGGCAGATTGTTGACAGGAAAAGTAAAAATAAAAAAAAGGTAGAAGAGCAATGACATTTGAGATAGATACTTCAAATAACTTTATTCCATTAGTAAATCTAGAGTATAGAAATCAAGAAACAACAGTGGAAAATGAAAATCAGGCTGAAAAGGAAAATTTAAACATAAATTCCTCCTAACCAGCTAGACAGATCTATGCACTGGGGGATCCTTTCCTACAATTTATGGATATATATACAGTGAAAGACAATAAATTAAATATCACCACATGTTGTTGTTAAGGCGCAATAGTTCAAGATATTGTGAGTATGCTCCCCAGTATAATAAAAGAAAGCAACAATAGACCATTGGTGGTAAATCATGCTGGCACAAATAATGTGGGAAAACAAAGTGGACAGGAAGTAATAGAGGGATTTAAAAAGTTTAGGAATTAACTGCAGGAAAAATAACTGAGATTATGTTCTCAGAAATACTTCCAGTTCCAAGGGCAGGACCAAAAAGAAATAGAAACATAAGAAAATAAATAACTGGCTATGCAAATGGTCCCTGGAAAATAACCACACATGTCTACAACACTGGGGAATATTTCCAGGGAACACTGAACTATTCAGCTGCAATTGGCTTCACATAAGCAGGAAGGCTAATAGATGCTTAGAAGTTTACATCAGGAATGAGATAGACAAGAGTTCGTACTAATAGGACTGGGGGATAAATTAACTAAATTACAAAAGAAAACCAGCAAAAGGTCTCTTACAAGAACTCATAAAACAGTAATAGGCAATGGGAATATACAGTTCTAGTGTTAAATGCTAGAAGCCTGAATATACTGAAAAAACAAAATCAAAATCGTAATGCTGTCAGACAGTACTGATGTGGCTATTATAGAAACATGGAATGAAGATGTGCTATGGAATAAAGAAAGAGCTAGATTTAAATTGTATCATAAAGACAGAATAGGAAAGAAAGGAGGAAGAGTAGCAATGTATATAAGAGATACTACAGAAAGCAGTGAAATAAAGCTGGAAGATAAGCATATCAATGTAGAAATTACATGGGTACAGATTAAGCACTAAGTAATACAACTTATGGCGTTTGTTATAGGCCACCAAATAGCAATAAGTTATAAAATGAACAACTAATGAAGGAAATAGAGTATGTAACAGAAAAAAATAGCTTACTAGTCATGGGTGATCTTAACCTCCCCTGTACATACTGAACACATATGACGACAAACCATTTACTGGAACAGCAAATGCTAGACACCTTTTTGAATGAAGGATTAATGTAGCTAGTAAAAAACACCTACTGGGGTATCAATATATTGGATATTATATTAACCGATATACTGGATAGAATTTGCAATGTTGAAGTAAGAGAAACACTAGGGAATAATGATCATGACACGATAGAAATAGGTATAAAAAAAACAGCATATAAATAAAGGGATATCAGTGGCATTCAATCATAAAAAGCACATTCTGAAAAATGTAAACAGAAATTAAGACTTAAGAAACTGAGACTGGGAGATTTCAATAAAAGATCTGAATGTGGAGGAAAACTGGGTATCACTGCGTAACAAAATATTGACTTTGGAGAAAGAACACATCCTCATAAAAAGACTATATAATAGAAAAGAGAAAATGCCACCATGGTATAAATATAAAATAAGCAAGCAAATAAAAAGAAAATGAAAGCATATCAAAATATGGGAATAAAACAAATGGAAGAGAGTACTGACCAATATAGACAAGAACTAAAAAATGCAAAACAAATGATAAAAGCAGAAAAGTGTAGAGTTCAAAATCACCCACAGTAAGGACAATGCAAAGTCCTTCTATACATACATAAACAATGGCAAAAGTTCTGACAAAAGAATTGGGCCTATAAAAGGAAAATAACATTGAAATCAAGTATCCCAGGTAATGGCAAACAAATTTGGATGAGCCCTTTAGTTCAATATTTAACGGAAAAAAATAACAATGTGATTTTCAGCAATAACTATACCCATACTGATTCGGCAGCACTATTTGAATCTTGTAATGTTTTAAAACTCCTATAAAACCTGAATTAGAACAAGACAACAAGTCCAGATGGGTTTCACTCCAGAATGCTGAAGGAATTAGCGGAGGAAATTACTGAGCCACTCATATCTAACAAATCATATCAATCAAGGAAGGTTCCAAATGACAGGAAAGTAGCAACAGTTATACCAAAATTCAAAAAGGGAAGCAGATCGTGTGTTGAAAATTACAGGCCCATAAGCCTGACTTCAGCGTCAGGTAAAACAATGGAAAAATTACTAAAAGAAGAAATGAATATTGATATCATTAATAAAGGGCAAACTAATAAGCCTCAACATGGATTTAAAAGGAATAGATCTTGTATATCCAACATGCTGTCCTTTTATGAGGGAGTAAGCCAACATGCTGTCCTTTTATGAGGGAGTAAGTGAAAACCTTGATCACAAAACACCCATGGAGATAATTTACTTAGCTTTTCGGAAAGCTTTTGACATTGTACCAAATTAATTATTAATAAAAAAATTCTTAAAGAGGTAAAAATAAACAGCAACATCATAAAGTGGGCATATAATTTGTTAAAAGACAGATTACAATAGGCACAAGTCAGGAACCCTCTCAAACAATTTAAAGGTCTCCAGCGGGGTACCGCAGAGATCAGTATTTAGGCCAGTACTTTTCTTCTTTTCCATCTCAGAACTGGATATAAATGTTAAGGGGCTCCTGGTTAAGTTTGCTGATGATACCAAACTGGGTGGGAAGGTGGATATCCTAACAAATAGAGAAATCATTACTAAAAATCTAGAACATGCAGAGGAATGGAGTGAAAACAACCACATGCACTCCAACCATTCTAAATGTGTAGTGATAACACATGGGGAAAAAACAACATTAGCCAGGACTATAAACTAGATGGGAAGAACATTAACAAAGTTGAATCTGAAAGAGATCTGGGGATCTTAATAAGTGAGGACCTACAATTAAAAATATCACTGCAATAAAATTATGGGTACAGATACCAGACAAGGCAAAAACATCAAACAAACCTTCATTTCCAAAGCAGAATAATGTATCATTCCAGTATAAAAATATTATATCAGACCAAACCTGGATTATGAGTCTCAAGTACAAAACCCATACAAGAAGGGAGAAATAAAATTGCTAGAACAAGTCCAGCAGAGAGTGACTAAACTACTACCATGACTAAGATAACTTGACTACCAGGAAAGGCTTGAGGCCTTAGGTTTGTTCTCACTGGAAGAAAGATGGAATAGAGGGGAAATGCTACAGATGTGTAAAATAATAAGGGACACAAAGCTTATGAGTAACAAGCAGATATCACAATGTAACAAAGAATGTAACTTAAGATCTCACAATCAACAAATTAAATGGCACCAATAATAAAAAATGTGTTTTTTTTTCCCAGAAAGAGCAGGACTGGAATGGTTTACCAAGACATATTGCTCAACATACATGGCAGCCTCACTCTGGACCAGGTCACCATGGCTAAGGCTTTTAATGCGGCATTCACCGATCTTAGTCATGTGCTTCCTCCAGCCTACTTTGATCCCCCACCAGACTCTCCAGGCTTGGACAAAGCAAGAATAACACAGGGCCATCCACCTTTCTACTTTAAAATGATCCCAGAGGCCCTAGCCAAAAACAACTGCTCAAAGTGCTTGGGAGGTCCAGATTCAGTGGCGACTCCCTAGACCCGAAACTCCTTGCCCTCACCATTGATGAAGTCCTGACCATGCTCACCAAAATCCTCAATTGATCCCTATTGCTTTCTCAGTTCCCCCAAATATGGAAATCTGCTGTTGTGGCGCCAATTTACAAAAGTGGGGATAAGACCCTAACCTCTAACTACAGACCCATCTCCATTCTTCCCACCTCTCGAAAGCGCTGGAGAGAATAGTTGCCGATCAACTTACAGAATACCCTGCTAACCACAACCTGCAATGTCAGGAGCAGCATGGTTTTCGAAAAGGACATAGTATCACCACAGCTCTCCTTGAATACACCACTTACATCCATAATGCTGTGGATCAGGGATATCTTGACGGTGCCACCTTCATCGATTTGACAAAGGCGTTCGACACTGTCAACCACTCCCTGCTATTTGAACAAATATCTTGCTTTAGCCTCTCAGATGACACCACACATCGGTTCCAAAGCTACCTTAGTGACTGAACCCAACAGGTCAGAGTTGGTGAGTCCCTCTAACCCTCCCGTCCAATTCGCTCTGGAGTTCCCCAAGGGTCCATCTTGGGTCCCTTGCTTTTCAGTTTTTTTCTGAACAATCTCCCTGCATCATGCTCTAATAGACTCCTGTTATATGCAGACGATGCAGTTATTTTCACCTCCGGCCCTGACCCCTCCCTCCTGCAATTGCAACTGCAAACAAGCTTTACGGAAGTGGAGACATGGTTTAAATCTCAAAAACTCATACTAAATCACAAAAAAACTAAAACAATGATGTTTCATGGCATCTATAACAAACATAAAATCAAATGTCTATCTATCACAAACAGTGAAGGGACATTGCTCGAACATGTTCAACTGTTTAAATACCTGGGGGTTATCCTCGACAGCACCTTGTCTTACTCTGAACACATTGAGAGCATTGCCAAGATCGTGAACACCCACATAGGACTTCTCTTTAGACATAGGAGCTGCCTCACCAATGAAGCCCTAAGCACTGCCATTCAGAGCTCTGTTATATCAATAATCGACTATGGGCTTGTGATCTACGGCTCTGCCACTGACACTGCACTTCCGACAAATAGCCATTGCCCTTAACAAGGCATGTCATCTACTGACCTCTGCTCCATGTCTCTCACATACCTGTGACATCTACAAGCAAGCAAACTGGCTCCAACTCCCTGGCAGACTCAAGTACCAGACCTGTATTCTAGCAAAAAAGATTACCTTAAATCTCCTACCCTCAAAGGTTCAGTCCCTACTAGCCTCCCACTGCAGCCCCCACCTAACCAGGAGCTCAGAATATCTTACTTTTTCTGTTCCACGCTGCCGCGCTACCCAAGGACAACGCTCCTTTACATACAGAGCCTCATCCTGGTACAACTCGCTTTCCACCTGCTGTTACCAACAACACTACCCAGGGCACTTTCAAGTGCAACCTACATCAGCACCTTGTCACAATGGCCTCCTGTGAATGTTTCTCCTAACTAAACTTACTCTCCTTCCCTCTAATTTACCCCTCTCTAAGTCCCTCCCACCTTTACCCCCCACTATCTTCTATCTACTCCCTTTTTATTTTCCCACTATTATCTACATTTTCTCCTTATAGCTTCCTCTACTTGTATCTACCATCTGTCCTAGCAGTTTCTAGTTTATTCTAATGAACCATATTACAACTGTGTTTTTTTATTGTACATATGTTCTTGAATAATATACACAAATTACTGTAACTTAACATACATACTGTGAATCACTGTACATATTACAATAATTCCATATGAAAGCTTTAATGTACCTAACGGGGGGGGGCATGGCCAAGCCGGCACCCAGAATGGCTGCTTAGTTCTGGAGCTCTGAGCCTAAACAGTCAGGAATTTCCCTTTCCCCCGCTACCCCGGGATGCACTGAGAAAAAAAAAGTGGGATTTTGTAGGGAAAACAGTTATGCCACTGAAGATGTCGAAAAAACAGGGGCAACTTCCATTTAAAAGCGCCAACAATGGACTTAAAGATCTGGGCCTGGAGGCTTTGCCACCACGAGGAGAAAATGCTGGTAATGGGGCTGCAACAAATTCAGTAGGGACTGTGGAAGATAATGTGTAGAGCCCTCAGTTCTTGGTACTGGAAAAGTTATTTAACAATCTAAAATATGACCTGACAAGGAAAATGAATGTGGGGTTTGAAAATGTATCTGCTCAGCTGGCCCTCCTGCAAACAACAGTAAACAATTTGGGGGAGACAGTGGAACAGCATTCAGCTCGATTAACGGAGATGGAAGAAAGGGTTAGTACGCAAGAAGACCGTTATAATCAGTGGAGTCCCCAATTGCAAGCAGCAACGACTGAAATAGAGAAGTTAAAAACACTATTAGACGACCATGAAAATAGGGAGAGGCGAACAAATGTAAGAATAGTGGGTATGGCTGAAGGAATTGAAGGCAGAGACTGTGTAACTTTTTGCCAGACATGGTTAAGAGCAAAGCTAGACCTGCCAGCGGAATGCTCCTTGGAGATACAGTGGGCACATAGAACTCCTGGTCATCGACCACCCCCAAATGAAAGGCCTCGCCACATTATTGTAAAATTTTTGAGATATCAGGACAGAATGATGGTACTGAATGCAGCACGAAAGGCGGGCGCCATTAGAGAAGGCTCTCAATCTGTTAGTATTTTCCAAGACTTTTCACGGTTGGTACAAACAGACCAGAATGCATTCATGCCCTTGAAGAGGAGGTCACATAAACTGGAGTGGCCTTTTGCACTTGTCTACCCAGCTCGACTGATCATAAGGAGAAAAGGCACTACACCAAAGGTGTTTACAAACCCAGACGCGGCAATGCAGTATATCGAACACGAATTGAAGCAGCAAGAAAATGCAGATGAGTGAACTTTACTTTAGATTTGGGCTAAACTATTAAGTACTGATATCCTTGTCAACCAACACTACATAAAATGTGGATAGAGGGAGTGGGGTTGGGGGTGGGGAAGTGGAGTTTTTCTTGGTCTGCTCCAAAACTCCTAGGGGGGCTATTAAGGCTGGAGCGGGCGGCCTTCCCCGCTTTCCCCCCGACTCTAGCTCCGGGCAGGACTGTTTGTTTTCTTCCTCTTTGGAGGTGAATCCAGAGTGACACTACAGAGACCTAACTGATGCCTAATGACTTTATGTTATATGCTGGGACCAATCCTTAGTTTATTTATATGTATAGCATTATGTTACATAAGCGTTCTGATCAGCAGAAAGTGGTCAACGGGGAGCTGGAAAACTGTCCTGCTTTTCTCTGCATATTAGTTGCGCAGTGGGTAGACCCACATTTTGACAGGGCAGCATTAAAGCGGGAAGAGGGTATGGAGGGTGTGGTGGGGGGGAGGAGGAGCATTTGCTTGGTCTGTTCGGTAACTCTTATGAGGCCTATAATGGCTGGAGCGGGCGGTCTTCCCCACCTCCCCTGGCACCAGCCCCAGGGCCTAGAGTGGCTATACAGTGCTCCACCTGCAGCTACTGAATTTTGCTTTGGTTGTTATATTTGGGTCCCAGAAGCTGTTTTATTCTTGTTTTATCTACAACAGAATGCAGAATCAAGGACAAGTTTATTCAAAATAATAGGGAGATGTAAACCTATTTTCTTGCTTCGTTTTTGGTCAGCAGGGAGAGGATGAGGGTAGGATTTGAGTGCCTGATTTTAATTACTGAAATGTTTTTCCTTGAATGTATGTGCACAATATATATCCCGGGGATTCAGTTGTTTTTATTTTTTAGTTGTTCGGGTGGGGTGGGTGCGGCCAGCGCAGGAGACCAGTCTTATGCTGGTCACCCCCTTCTAGTGAGCCAGGGGTGTTTTCACATGACCCAGGGGTTAAAGGAGATGGAACACTTGGAGAATGAAAGGGCGTATGAGCAGTAAAAGACTATACTAATCATGAGTGGGGGCCTGCCCACTCCTGTTGGGCTCCTCATTCGGAGGTTCCCTGGGATGGACCTCTAAGTGTTCTCGATTAGCCCAGCTTTATACTTATCCACTTTATCTGGACAGTTGGGTTGTGGGAAATTACATTTTATGTTTGGCATTTGGGGGTCCTGGGCGGGGTCCGCTTGCACCGCCACACCTGGCTTTATGGAGAAGATAACGATGGTTTGGCCAGCAGGCTATTCCACGATAGTAAAGGTTTTTTTTATTAGAGGTATATTTGGTGGAAAGGGGGAAGCTAGGTGGTGAATAAAAGTCGGATACCACCATGCTAGATTCCTGACACAAGGGGCTTAGTTTTCCACTAGACTAGATAAGCGCCGTTGCGCAGGTCTTTACTTTTCTTTTTCCTTTCCTTTTCTTCTTTTCTCTTTTCTGGACTTTTTCTGTGGGGGTTCTTTCTGAAATGTTACAGATGAGAGGGGGTGGGGGAGGGGGTGGTATGTTAATTGGGAGGAAAAATAAAAAAGGACAAGAGTCGGGTGATGCGAGGGGGCTCGGGGTAGTTGTAGTGCAATGTGCTTGGGAGATCCTAGATCTAGGAATATATTTGATGCCACCACATGGCTAGTTTAAAATGTTATCCTGGAATGTAAATGGCTTAAAAACTACAGTGAAACAAAAATGTGTATGGGAATACATTAAGAAAAAGAATGTAGATGTGGTGATGTTACAAGAGTTACATTTAACATGTAAAGAGATCAAGCGAGTAGAAAAAAAATGGGGGGTTCCATGGTAGCATCTCATTTCATGTCCAAGGCCAGAGGAACATGGGTGTGGTTCAGACCGGGGATCAGGGTACAAATTCATACTACCCAGAGAGACAGTCAGGGAAGGTATGTTATAGTCAAGGCTACAGTGGAGGAGGAATTGCTAGTCCTGGGATCCTTGTATAGGCCTACATTTGATTGTCCGGAATTTTTTGAACACCTAGCTATTATGCTGGCAGTGTTCCCAGATAAAATGATTATAAGGGGCGATTACAATACCTTTTGGGATCCCCTTTTTGACCATTCTAAACCCAGATTCAGGCATTCCCCCAGAAGTGCGGGGGCCCTCCGGAGACTGGTGGAGGAAAGGGCCTTGCAGGAATTGTGGAGATTTAAACACCCAGATACTCATGAATTCTCTTTTTACTCCTGTGCCCATAAGGTCTATACAAGACTAGACTATTTTCTGGCTTCTCCTGCTTTTTTGGGGCAAATAAGGAAGATAGAATATGGCCCTATTATAGTATCAGATCATGCTCCACTATATTTAGAGCTGGAGAAAGAGACAGAGAAGGGGGGGGGTGCGACAATGGAGAATGGATCCTACATTACTTTTAGATCCCCAATACGTGCAACAAATGTCCAAGAAACTACAGGAGTTCATTGAAAATAATAAAGTGGAGGATGCCTCGGCAAGAACTACATGGGAGGCTCTGAAAGCTTTTGTGAGGGGGGAGACTATCTCATATGCAGCCTTTAAAGGTAAAAAAGAAAAATGAAGGGAGAATGAACTAGAAGCTAATACATTGAGGTTAGAAAAGCAGGTTATGGGTAGCCAATCACCTGGGGACCTGGAGAAATTGAAGAGTATGAAGGGGGAATACAACCAATTGTGTTGTAAACGTGTAGAAAGGGATATCCTAATGTCAAAAGCGGGACAGTATTTCGAGGGGGATAAGTCGGGGAGATGGATGACCTGGCTAATTAAAAAACAAAGAGTAGAAAGAACAATCTTAACAATAGAAAATGAGAATGGGGACTGTACCTCCTCTGCTCGAGAGATAAATACTATTTTAAATGCTTCTATGAAAAGTTATATACATCTGAATTCCCGCAAGGAACAAATTTGGATAGTTTCCTAGATAATATACCCCTTCCTGAGATACCTGCTCAGATTAATGAGAGATTGGGACAAGAACTCAGTGTGCAGGAGATTAAGGAGGCAGTCTGGGCGTCTAGGTCGGGGAGGGCTCCGGGAACTGATGGTCTGCCCATGGAGTTCTACAAGAAGTTTTGGGGTGACTTGGGCCAGCTTTTCCAGTATATGGTGAGGGAGGTACTAGGGGAAAGGGGACTGACACCTTCTCAACAGTTAGCTATTATAACAATTCTACTCAAACCAGACAAGGACCCCAAAAAATGTGGCTCTTATCGTCCAATCTCTTTGCTAAACGCTGACTATAAGATTATAGCGAAAATATTGGCAAGGAGGTTGGAGGGGGTCCTACCACAGGTTATCCATCATGATCAGGGGGCTTTGTCAAAGGGAGGGGAGCAAGCCATAATCTAAGACAGGTAATGAATATTATCTGGCAAGGGTCCAGAGGAAGGAAAGCTTATGGAGGCCTCCTCACACTGGATGCAGAAAAGGCCTTCAACAGGGTTGAGTGGCCATTTGTTTGCAGTGTTGAGAAAGTTTGGACTGCACCCGGACTTTAGGCAGTGGGTACAGTGGTTATATCAATCCCCGTGGGCCCAAATTCTTACAAATAATACCTTATCACCCCCCTTTCGGCTCCATAGAGGGACGAGACAGAGGTGCCTCCTTTCGCCATTGATACATGTGTTGACCATAGAGGTTTTGGCATCAGCTATCAGACATCATTGGGAAATAGAAGGTTATAGGGCGAATGGGGAGGAGCACATTATCTCTCTTTTTGTGGATGATGTGCTTCCATTCCTGGCCGAACCAGTGAGAGCAGTGCCTGTCTTGACCTCCCTTTTCAAGGAATATGGTCCTATTTCAGGGCATAAGATCAACTGGAACAAGAGTGAGTGGCTCCCTCTGGCGGATAGTGGAGAGTCCATACATATAAGTGGCATAGACATTGCCCCTAGAACAGTAATTAAATATCTGGGAATACTGCTACCACGTAGAATAGCAGATGTGGGGCAGTAATTAAATATCTGGGAATACTGCTACCACGTAGAATAGCGGATGTGGGGCTTATAAATTACAGCCCATTAGCAACGAAAATTAAAGAACAGTGTAGTAGATGGAAGTCACTCCCCTTGTCTTTGATGGGAAGAGTAAAATTAGTAAAAATGCAAATTCTACCTCAGTGCCTTTACCTTTTCCAGACCCTCCCTATTATGCCTCCACCAGGCTGCCTTAAGTCCCTTGAGGGATCTATTACTTCGTTAATTTGGGCCAACCGGAGACCTAGGATTAGGAAGGGGGTGTTGTGGCAGCCACTTCATAGAGGGGGTCTAACACTCCCCAACTTGAAGCTATATGCTTTAGCGGCCCAACTAACATATATTATGGATTGCCAGGAAATAGGAGGAAGAGCGAGAACTTGGGTTACTATGGAGTCACAATCTAGGGTGTGTTCCCCCTACGCCTTATGTCTCCTCCCATCAAGACTGAGGGAAGGAGGTGGTGAGAAACTTAAGAATCCATTCACCAAATGTATGCTTAAAGCATGGGGGAGGGCTTCACTGTTGATGGGGAACAGAGGGGATATGTCACCAGAGGGGTCTATTTTGTTTAGCTTGTGGAGAAATGGAGGGGCTCCCCCCTCGATCAAACAAGCCCTCAGACAGTGGGAGGGGAAAGGTCTCTTTCTCCTGTCTCACTTATTTAGCGGTGGGACCTTTTCTAGCTTTTCCGAGTTGAGACAGACATTTGACATTCATCCCTCACACTACCTTACTTACGTGGTAATAAGGTCCAGGATGCTTAAATTAGCTGGGATAAGTGGGGGGGGGGGGAGAACCTTCCTTGAGCAGACCATCTTTGAAGAAGATTTTTCAACACTGTAAAAAACACGTGGGTATGAGGCCGCTGTCCGCACTATACAAAACTTTGCTGGGAGCACAGCCAGATAACCTGCAAAAGTTAAAAGACAGCTGGGAAAAGGACTTGGGGGTAAATAGGTTAACAGGAGGGGACTGGAATTTAGCCCTGCAGAGTAGTAAGGCTGTTTCGGTAAATAACAGATTGCGAATAATTAATTATAACATTGTGCATAGAATCTATCATACCCCTGCTTTGGCACACAAGATTAATCCTCAAATTTCAGACCAATGTCCTAAATGCTATGCTCAGAGATGTACGTTTTACCACATGGTTTGTGTGTGTCCAAAAGTGGGAACATGCTGGAATGAGATAAATCAAATCTTAAATAAGGTGTTGGAAAGTGAGATTCAATTAGACCTTGTAGATATTCTACTCGGGGTACCAAGAAACGAAGGGGGTCAGTCAGTGGCTTCACATCCTTTGAGAAGACTGGCACTAGTAGTAGGTAAGCAGATTTTAGCTCAAAACTGGATGGTCCAGGCCATGCCTACCATCGCTCAGTGGGTAAAAGTCCTCCTAAGCAATATGAAGCTAGAGCATATTCAATATAAAGTTCTGGAATGATTAGACAAATATGATAAGATCTGGTCCCCCTTGGAGAGGGCCTTGGGGAAAGAATGGTTTCCGCTCTTTTAGGCAACCACATGTACTGAAGGCTTGGATTTTGGTATGTAGAAAAGAGTTCCTCTGGCGTTGGACTGGGCAGGGGTTTATAATAAAATGATGGGATGCATTAGTATCCCCAGGTAAAAATGGGAGAATTCCAGGAATAGAAGGTACTGGTAAGAACATGATGGTTACAGATGGTTAGTTTCACTGTATAAAAAGGTGTCTTCTGTAGATGGATCATGATGTACCCAAGCTATGAGTAAATGTACTATATTGTAATTGAATGAGATGTCATTGATTATCTGAATAGGTAGAGCTCTCCTTGACCCGATGGCTCTTCAATAAATAAAGTTTAAAAAAAAAATGTACCTAACAAAGCCTATGGCTGCTTGAAACTACTGTACTTGTTATTGTCCTCACTATGTTCTGTATTGTTTCCCCAATGTGGAACCTTTGTAAAAGAGCCTTGGCCCAAAAGTGTCTTCCAAAACAATAATAAAATAAATAAATAAATAAATAAATAAAAACATATTGTTGAAGCAGAAAATCTAGCATCTTTCAAGAGTAAACTAGATATACACATTCTTGAATCTAAATGGGAAAAATGGACCCAGTAACTGGGAGGCAGAGGTTATGGGCAGCATTGCCATCTTCTGTCTTAGAATTAGTATATATCACTTCATATGTAGCATAGTATGCCTTTTTGTAGATGTTACTAAAATATGCAATAGGGTGGACACTCACAAGGGGGTGGAGACACTGCACAAGACTCTTGAGATACTCAAGGAGTGGTCAAAAGCATGACAGTTGGGGTTCAGTTGCAAAAAGTGCAAAATCATGCAGCTAGGGCATAAGAACACAGGAGCTGTGTATAGGATAAGGGGACTCTGACAGTCACTGAACAGGAAAAGGACATTGAGGTTATCATATATGAGGACCTCAAGGTGGCAGGGCAGTGTGACAAAGCAGTGGGTAGGGCTGGTGGGATGCTGGGGTGCTTAGGGATGACTATCTCCAGCAGGAGGAGGAAAGTGGTGTTGTTACTGTATCATTCACTGTTGAGACTCCACCTGGAGTACTGTGTTCAATTTTGGAGACCACACCTCAGAAAGGACACATACAGGGTGGAGGCAGTTCAGTGGAGGGCAACTAAAATGGTGCAGGGTTTGCATGAGAAACCCTGTGAGGAGAGCCTGAGGTATCTCAACATGTACACCCTGGAAGAGAGGAGAGATGTGACATGATAAAGACCTATAAGTACCTCTCAGGGGTGAACAGGGTGCAGGGGGAGTCTCTTTCAAATGAGAAAAAGCACCAGGACCAGGGGACATGTGGTTAAGCTGTTGGGGTGTGTTGGGGGGGTCAAGAGAGATGTGAGGAAATACTTCTCAGTGAAAGTGTTGTAGATGCCTGGAGCAGATGGCCAGCAGTAGTGGTGGAGTCTGAAACAGTTGTGTGCTTCAAGCATGCATGGGATAGTCATAGGGGTATATTGGAAAGAAGCAGGAGGGATGCTGGAGACCAGATAGGGTCTGAAGAGGCAGATCAAGCAGAGAACATCTGGTCAGATTGGGTGGACCAAGCAACCCTTTTTTCCCAAAAAGTTTATGTTTCCATGTTTCTGTTTCTATGAAGATATTAAAGAGGAATGGTGCCAGTACCGAACCCTTTAGTACCAAGCCAGTCACCCTCCCATCCTTAGAGTGAATTCTGTTAGCAACAACCCTCTGTCTCATATCCAGTAACCAGTTTTGAACCCAGTTTACCAATTTGGATCCCACTTCTAAGCTGGTCAGCTTCCTAGTTAGCCTTCTGAGCAGCACAGTGTCGAAGGCCTTGCTGACTTCCAGATAGGCTATGTCCACTGCCCTCCCCTAGTCTATTTCTCCTGGTCACCCGGTCAAAGAAATCTATCAAATTTGCTTGGCATGACTTTTCCCCTGAAAATTCATGCTGCCTGTGTTTCTGCAGCACATTGGACTCCAGATGGTCAATCAGCGTCCCCTTCAGTAGGCTTCAATTAGTTTCCCCACTACTGACATTAGGCTAACTAGTCTGTAATTGCTAGCTTCCTCCTTGCTGCTGCTGTTATGCAGAGGGACCACTGCAGCCCTTTTGCAGTCCTCCAGCACCACTCTTGCTTCCATAGAGCTGTTGTACAAGGCTATCAGTGGGGTAACTAGCACTTCCCTGAGCTCTTTCAGGATCCTGGGGTGCATCCCATCCAGTCCCATAGCCTTATCCACCTTCATTGTTGTGAGTCCTTTCAGGACTCTTTCCTTTGCTTATGGACTTGTATGCATCCCCCAACCCCACTATTTTGCTTCTCTCTTGTGGTTCATCCCCTTCTCCCTGCACTGTGAAGACTGAATAGAAGTACCTGTTTAAAATATCAGCTTTGTCATGGTCCTTTCTGTACAGTCCTCCCCTTCCACCCTCCTTATCATTACTATCCCTCCCTTTGCTTTTCTCTTTTTGCTGATATATCTTCACACCAAAGATTTGCCAAGGTCTCATGGTTTTTACTCAGTTGTTTTATTTCCTACTTTTTCCTTGAGTGGGGGGCGAGGACCAGATCATGAGTGTCAAAGCCATGACTGTGTGAGTTATGGAAATCTTGTCCCCTCATAAATGGAAATAAATGGTATACAGTAAACCCCTGGTTGTCTGAACCTAGGATACTTGAAAGTTTCAGTTATCTGAATTTGTGGTCTTTCCCCTGCAACTAGCAGCTGCTTTCAGTTGTGCAATTACGCAAATTGCACTGGTTAGAAACATAGAAATATAGAGGTTGATGGCAGATAAGGACAGTGTGGCCTTCCCAGTCTGCCCATTTTGCCTACTTATTTCAAAACTACAGGTCCTAGTTGATCTGCAGCTCACCCTTTCTTTTCTGTCTCTAGGGTTCCCTTATGTTGATCCCATGCATTTTTGAATTCCCTAACTGTTTTTGTCCCCGTCACCTCCTTTGGGAGGCTGTTCCAAGCATCTACCACTCTTTCAGTGAAAAAGTACTTCCTCATGTTGCCCCTGAACCTCCCCCCTCCAATTTCATCTCATGCTCCCTTGTTCTTGCACATTTTCTGTTTTGAAAAATGCTACTGTCTTGTAACTTGTTTATACCCCTGAGGTACTTGACTGTTTCTATCATGTCCTTCCTCTTTCTCTCTCGTCTCCTCCAGGAAATACATATTGAGTTCCCTTAGCCTCTCCCCATAGGACTTTTCATGCAGACCCTGCACAATCTTTGTAGCTCTCCTCTGGGCTGCCTCTACTCTTTCTATGTCCTTCTGGAGATGCGGTCTTCAGAACTGGACACAGTACTCTAGCTGAGGTCTCACCAGTGATCTGTACAGTGGCATAACCACCTCCTTCTTTCTGCTGGTGATACCTTTCCCTGTGCACCCTAGCATCCCACTGGCTTTCCTCACAACCTTCTCACATTGTTTGGTCACCTTTAGGTCATCCGACATGAGTACCTCCAGGTCCAGTTCCTGCTTGGTGGATGTGAGTACCTTCCCCCACCTTGTACTCCTCCCTTGGATCTCTGCTCCCAAAGTGCATGATTTTGTATTTTTTTGGTTGTTGTCTAATCATTAGTGATTAGTGGTTAACACACTAGTAAAACCCTGGTTATCTGAACCTTGGATACTTACAACTTTCAGTTAGCTGAATTTGTGATCTGTTTTCCAAAATTATCAGCTGTTTTCAATAGTGTAATAGCGCACATTACACTGGTCATTGTCTAATCATTAGTGATTAGTGGTTAACATTACACTTCTGTTACCAGTGGCTGTTTAGATCATTATCAGCAGGTTACCTAGAGGCTATCTGCTAGTGTCAGGTGAAAGATTCATTAGTTCAGATTATAGCTGTGGGAGATGAGAAGATGAAAGTGGTAAGTCTTGGACATCAGGCAGAAACTTCAAAGTCTAGAGTGTCTGGAAGATGGCCAAAAAGTGATTGATGTGTCTCACCAATTTGGACTAGACAATGTTACCATTTATTGTATCAGAAAGGTTAAAGATAAACAACATGATTTTGCTACCACCGTGGACTGCAGCATTAGCCAGGAAAGCAAGAAAACACCACACTCGTGCTGGCATGAGGAGCTCTATAAAGCAGTTTTTACGTGGTTTGTCCAAAATCACTGCAAAAGAGCACACATCTTGGGGACAATTTTAAAGAAGGTTCTCTGCTTTCATAGATGGCTGAATGCAGAGTTGCCATTTTCAGCTAGTGAAGGATGGCTGGACCTGTGGTCCAATATCAGGCAGCTAGCAGTTGCCAGTGAAATCACATCCTCAAACACTGAGTCCACTGAACCTGTTAACCACAAACTGCATGATACCATAGTTAGGGATGGACTGGTGGAGGAACAATTTTAAAATATTCATAAAGACTGGTAGCTATTGGTGACTGCTGCCTGAAAAGAAAACTCTTGCATCCTCCTCAGAAATAAAATTCTCCTGGTTATAAAAAAAAATAAGGAGAAACTAACCATGATGGCTAGCAGTAATGCCACAGGTATCCACAAACTGCCATTACTGATCATTGGCAAATCACAAACACCAAGGTGGTTTAAACACATGAATATGGTTAGCTTTCTTGTTCTGTATCAAATCCAGTTAAGCTCTTGGATGAACACCGAGATTTTTTAGAGACTTTATTTTTAATTGTGTTCCCTCTGTTAAAGCCCACCTGCGATCCTGGGGACTACCTGTATAAACAATTCTGTTCATTGACAATGCTAGTGCTCACTCTAGTTCAGAGACACTCAGAACAGGTGATGGCTCAGTCCAGTATAACTTTTTCACCTGTGAACACAAAGGCAACAATCCAACTTTTGGATCAGGGCATTCTGACCAGGGTAAAAAGAATCTACTGAACAAAACTCCTCACTGTGGTATTGCTCCAAGTGAATGAGGAAAGCTCTTTTGTTGAAATCATTAAGGCAGTCACAGTCAAAGATGCCCTTCTTATGCTGGTGTGTGGTCTGATACACAGCAATAATGAAACTCCCTTTAACAGAAATCCCTTTTATCTGAACATTTTCTATGTCTCCTGTCATGGGGGCATTGCCTTGACAGACAGCGGACACAGATGGTAAGGTACAAACAGCAAACATCCTTAGACTGAAGGTTAAAAATGAAGATTAGTCATCAGGTTCTTGTCAGGATAAAGTCTCTCCTTTTGTGAAAGACAACTTGAAAATACAACACGGCAGATATTCCCTACTTATTAAAGTTTTTATGGATCTTTAAGGTTAGGACTTTTTCCTTGATTGCTGTATACTCTACTCTTGAAGAGTATTTACTTGGCGTACCTCCTCCAGCTCAGAGCTCAGGCTGGAGATCCTCTTGCTTCACATAGCAGCTTCATGCAGACTTTTTCACTGTCTAGGATCCCTTTTTATACTTCCCCAGGGGTCAGCTGATCTGCCTTGTTGTGCCTCATAAATACATTTTATCTTTTTATGGAGGTATTTTCTTAGGAAGACATGTCAAACTTTAATACATGAACAAGTGTATCATAATTGTACCATTAAAACGTTTCTTATCACCAGTGTTAGGATATTGATTTACCCATGTTTCTGTGAGGGGACAGACCATAGTTGCTAGCTCCTCTCACCTTTGTACCTTCCCTTAATCAGTATTTAAACAGATCCAGTCTGTGACTGGTCATTGCATTAGGAACAGCAGAGCACCAGCTGCAGGTAACTACATTGTAATTACCTAGGCCTTTCACTGAAACCCTATCACATTTCCTTTAGAAAATCCCCCCTTTTGACTTTGTCTTTTGTTTTGCAAGTGTTTATGTGGAACCAGACTGCCCAGATTCCTCTAATGTGGGCTGAAAGTGTATAATAAAACATATTAAATATGAAAATAAGCATTTGTCATTATTCTTTTGTAGCTGTTTTTTACTTTGGTGTTAATTCAGGCAAAACAATAGGAAGGGCTAAAGGCACAGCAGGGAAAACACACTGAAAACGTTTTCTTTTTTTTTTTTAAATTAAATATATTTATTGCATTTTTAACAATACCATACAGCACAACACAATCATAACAATGTCAAAAACAATGCAAACCATTGGGAAAGGTAATACAAGAACATTCAAATGGTAGACATATGACAAAAATATTAAAATATACAGAATCAAAAAACTATGTCTTAAGATATAGAAATAAAAGAAAGTCTCAACATACAATATGTAAATCCAAAGTACAAAATCATCACCATGACTAGCAGCAAATATAATAATATACAATAATGTCTCACTCTATTGTCATTAGGGTATACAGATTTTCCCACTGACTGACATACCCATCCAATTTATTATGCTTGCTAGCAATAGCTTTTTCAGTTCTCAAAGCAAAAAGCAGCTCAGCATTCCTGGTATGTGGGGATATCAGTGTCCAGCCAGTGATGTAGTAAGACCTTTTTTACCACAAGCGGCAATAAGGGCTATATGATGTTTCTGAGAACCTATCAGATGTCCCTGATAGTCACCCAAAAGACAAATCAAAGGAGTAAATGCATCAGCCAATCCTAAGAGGGGATCCAGTTTAGCACTAAAAGTGTGCCAGAATGGTTGAGATTTAAGGCAATGCCAGAGAATATGTAACAGGCTACCTAGGCTAGTCTGACACCTAGAACAAACACTGAGGGCCCCTGGCTCCATCTTAGTCAGCAGTTCCATTGTAGAATACATATTGTGTAAAATCTGCATTAATCTATTAAGTATCAGATTTTATATGTTTATAAAGGCCCCGCTAGATACATTTACAATCACATATTCCTTGTGGCCCTGGTAAAACAGTTTGCCAGCAAGTACTCAGTCCGCTAGATTTAACAGGTAACTGGTCATAAATTATTTTCTAGAGGATAGAAATGGGGTGGGGGAGACCAATCCATTGAGCTAGAGGACAAATCACTTCACTATGTGTAATATTGTAAGGTAGCCCTCGAAAATCTTTCGTCAGTAAATGTGTAACTTACAAAAAGAAGGCATCCCTATTAGTCATGTGATAATGCTGTTGACATTGAGTGAAGCTGATAAACTTGTTATGAACAAATAACTGGTCCACTCTATTTGGATGAGGATTTGTCCATGAGGGTGTAAAGATAGGTTTCCCATTAGGTGTAAAGTTAGGATTAAGGGCAACAGGTTGCGCCATGTTTGTTGTAACACAGAGATTTAAGAGGTGGCACAACTGGTTATGGGAGCCAATAGAGGCTGCTGAAAGATTATTTCTTAATTCCTTGGGAAGATTCTTAATCTTAGTAAATAAACGGGATGTGGGGGATATATGGAATCCAGCACCTAGGGATTCTTCAGTTTGGAGCTATAATGGTTTGCAAGTTTGATCTAGTTGGGAAGGGTCAATCTGAAGCCATCATACATATTTACTGGCTACTATAGCCAAATAATAGATATAAAAGTCTGTTAGGTTTAAGCACCCTTCTATTTTGGATGCTGTTAACTTACAATAAGCTCTTTGGGGGAAGGGTTTACCAGCCCACAGGAAATGTGATATAGAACTATGAAGCTTAAGAAATCAGGCCCTAGGGATCACAACATTCAGCATAGAAAGAGTGTATAAAACCGTTGGCAAAATTTTCATTTTGATAAGATTTATTCTGCCCCATAGCAAAAGGGGAGATGTCCCTACCTATTAAAATCATCCTGAAGGGTCTTAAAAGGTGACTTCTGATTTTGAGAAAACGTTGCAGTAGAGATCTTTTTTATCTGAATACCTAAATATTTAAGGTTATCCCATTTCCATTTAAGCCCTAAATCTAAAACGGCATGCTTTGAGACTCCTGCATTGAGAGGCATTACCTCTGTTTTGTCAATGTTCAGTTTGTAATTAGAAAGATTACCAAATTTGGTTGTAACTTGAAGGGCATGATGTAGGGATATGAGTGGATGAGTAAGATGTAATAAGAAATCATCTGCTTAGACAGAGATTACATAAGGGACTCCCTCAATAGGAATACCAGTAATGCCCTCAGTTTGTTTAAGTTGAAGGATTAAAGGTTCTAAGAAAAAATTTAATAAAAGGGGAGAAAGACGGCATCCATATCTCATGCCCTTGAAGAGCCAGAAAGGGGCTTGACAATCCCAAGGAAGATCCCACCACTGATTCGCCAAGGCTCAGGAGACAAAAAAAACCCTAATGTTTTTTCCTTTTGCTGCTTGTGGAGTGGGGTGGGGAGTTAGGGTTGGTTGGAAACCTTAATGCCACATTTCCCTCCTTTTGCTGTTTTAATTTGAACCCTGGGCTATTTTGACCCTCTCTTCTCAGCCTTCAGCTCAATTAACTACCAATCCCTTCACTAACACTTCTTTATTGTGTTGGCAAAAAATATTCACCCACAAAACCATTTGAGCCACCCAATTTATGGTCATATCAGTTTCACAAAATGAGTCCTTGCTCCCAGATAAAGTAGATCATACTTATAAGTGCTGGGGACGAATGGGGCTGCTCATAGCAGCACTGTATTATCGCAATCAAGATCTGCCTTCCTTGTAGTAGCTGACACAGTTACCCATTAAAAGGTATTGCTACCTTTAGATATTGGCAAGTCTGCCATTTCTTGGTGGTGAGGACACATGTATGGGCCACAGACAAAGATCTTCCTGTATTACACCAAATAATTATATCAGTAATAAAAGATACCCCCCCAAGCCCTTAGTTCTTCCCTCAACCAGGCTTTTTTGGAGTTGCAAGATCATGATGTGGAGTCAACTGAACTTATTTGGGAAAAAGGCTTACATATACAGATTGATCCCAAGGATGGAAACATGTTATTTATATTCATAGCGCCAACCTCATCCTTTATTTGGAAGGACTTACCTTGGAAATGCTTTATTTGTTTTTTCTGAACTCCCTATATTGTCACAAAATATTGTCCTATATGAGGATCCTTTTGTTGGAGGGGTTGTAACACCACAGTTGCCTTGCATGGATATATTTTCTGGGTCTGCCCAGTCCTGGCAGTCTTTTGGACCCAACTAACAGATGCCCTGCAAGCTATTTTTGGTCCTGATTTTCACTTGGAGCCCCAGACTTTTATCTTTTTGGCATCTCCCCCTGGCTATAGAAGTCTCTTGACCCAATAATTAGTACAAATCTGCCTATTAGCGGCAAAAAATGTTATTACCATATTATGGCTGACTCCCACAGCACCCCTATTAAGTCACTGTCAGGATGTGATGTTGCAGATTTATGATATGGAAAAACTAACTACTTCCTTAAACCATGTTACAGATAAATGTTATTTGCTTTTGCAGTGATGGATAAATTACTGTACCTGCTAGATGTTAGCCCCAGTTCTGTTCCATAACTAGAGACTGTGCTGTAGCAAAGAGGATTATCCATTAGACAGTTTGACCTCCTAACTTGGTTTTCCTTTTAGAACCTGGATACCCTTGTACTTGTTGTATGTTTGTTCATTGTTACAAAATTTCTCAATAAAAATATATTTAAAAAAATTATCTGAGCCCTAACTGGTGCACAAAGGCAGTTTTTTGCAATTAATTTCCTTTTTTTTAACTTCTTCTTTATTATATAGAATTGCCAGGATACAACAATAGCAGTATAAATATTTCCACAGAGAAATACATATAAATATGAATTACAGTCAATGAAAAAATACATTTGCATGCTGCTATTGTGTCTAAACATTAGAATTTGTCTAAATCAACACATAAAGAAAATCCTGGGTTGTCCAAATTATTACAATAAGACTAACTGGTTAAGAACTCAGAACTGTGTACACAGCAATCAAATAACAGAATTAATTAATTTAATCAGTGTATGAGGCTGGTGTTTTAGCTAAATATGATGGAATTTCCTTTGTTTTTGAAATAGTAGCGTTGTATTCTCATTGACACAGGTCCCTTTGGAACATTTTATTAATTTTTTTTAATTTTTGTTTACCAGCTAGCCATAGAAATGACTATTTTCAGGCATGACCCTGGAGGTTACAAGGTAGTGAAACAATACATCAGTGTTTTACAGCAAGGATACAAAACAGTGAAAAAGTCAGCTAAGTACAATAGCAGCAGGATAAAAGGCAAATACAACAATTGCAAGTACAATTAAAACATGAATCAGGGATAACTATAAAATAGACAATAACAGGTAAGTGCACTAAGTGCTAGTACATTTATCAAAGAACAATATAGAGAGGTGGGGATAACTATTAGGCTGGGGGTGGATTAACAAGGGAGAATAAATAATGGTAAAACATAAGCATAAACATGCGTAAAGACATCCATCTCACTCTCACCTGCACTTCCAGGTCTGTATAGATGCAGACATGCAGGGACCTTTGGGAACTGTGCCAAATGTAGAATCCATCAGGCTGCAATAGCACAGGACCCTCTAGGCCCTGCCCTTCCATGTGGCTACAGATGCAGACACACAAAGCCCTCTGGGCCATGCACCAACTGAGTAGTTAATGTGAGCATGGAAGCACAGGGCCTTTTGGGTCTCGCAGTTCCATGTTGCTATAGATGCAGACATGCAGGAGTCCATCTGGTTACAGAAGGGGCCCAGTGCTTTTCTGTGGCTGCAGAGGCACCTTTTCAATCCTGTTTCAAGTATGTTTCCATAATGGTTCATGAGGTAGAGTAATAAACAGCACATGTTAAAAATTTAGCTTTGATATCTTCACAAGTGGCACAGTTATGAGGAAAACCCTTCATTATTTCAATATAAAGAAATTCTTCTTTTGTGAGTCCATAGTTCTGTTTCATGAACCAGCAGTTTTGTTTCATGAGGGTCACAAAGAATAATGGGAACTCATGAAACAAGATGCTGGACTTAATTTATTTCATTCTTGTACTGTGAGATGATTTCTTGTTTTGTGAGGCTCACAAAAGAAGACTACAGCCTCGTAAAATAAGATTTTTAACTCCTGAAACAAGAATGTGGACTTAGGTTTTTTTCTCAGTCTTGATTCATCAGCAGGCCTGTTGTTCTGTGACTCATGAAATAACTCACAAAAGAAGACAGCTATCTCATGAAGCAAAATTTGGGACTACATTTTTTTTCAATCTTGTTTTGTGAGCCTGCCTTCTTCAAGAGGCCTGCTGATGAAACAAGATAGAAAAAAAACTAAGTCCACATTCTTTTTTCTTCTTGTTTTTTGAGGCTGCATTTTTCTTTTGTGAGCATCATGAGACAAGAAAATCTGCTCACAAAACAAGTCTCACTGAGGATTTTTGGGATGTCCCCAAATTATATTTTGGGGTCCTTTTTTGAAAAACTAATTGCAGAATTGAGCTACTGTAAATGGATCCCATTTAGTTAGATTCATGTGTTGCTTTCTTTCTAGGGCATCACTGTTATGGATTTAAAAAAAAAAAAAAAAGAAAACCAGAAACAAGATTGCCAGCATACAAAAGCAAAATGTTTTGCTCATGAAAGAAGAAAATCAAGAAGCAAGAATCTTCTTTAATGAACAGAAATTGTTCTGCACTATATGGATCTGAGAATCTGCACATCCAACTGAAACAAAACTTGTCAAATCAAGGGACCTTCACCGCACATTGCACATGCAAAATGTTGTGCAATTCCATTGAACAGAGGAAAAGTTATTAAAGTGCGAAGTTAAGGGTTTAATATTAAACAACCTACTCAACCCTAACTATAGGGGCACCAACATGCCCCTATAATATACACTATCTATAGTTATATTGTTGATATTCACTGCAAAAAACTATGTTACTGTGCCTTATGCCCCAAGGTATAGGTCTGAGGCCCTGCCCATGAGTCTGCTGCTTCAAGCTACAGGTCTGGATCCGTACCCTGCAAGTCTGCTTCTCCATGTAGGGCTCACAGGATCAGTTCTAACACAAAATGTGTGAAGTGCAAGATCAGTCTTAACTTTGTTCATGAAAGGCCCTATGCAAAGCAGGAGATCACGCATAACTTTCTTTGTTAAGGCTCCAAAGGCCCTGCATGAAGCAAGAAATCACTCATAACTTTCTGTAGTCAGGAGCCTGCCCAAAGCAGGAGATCAGTCATACCTTTCTTTGCACAGGGCTCCAGACCTGTAGCTTAAGGCAGCAGACCTGTGGGCATGGTTCCAGACCTGTAGCTTGGCCTTGGTCCATGATGCTAAGGATTGGGGAGAAGGATAGGTGTTAGGGATGAAAAAACATTAACAACACATTTATTTTATTTATTTGTTTATTTTTTGTTGACCTGGAAAGGAGGGCTAGGCAAGTCTGCCTATTTTCAGCCTCATCCCAGGGGAAGGGGAAGGATACAGATGCAAGCTGACATACTGCACCAGATTAAGATGTTGGTGGTGTTTTTACTGAATGAGGGAAATTTGGCCAGGATACTGGGAAATTCCCCTACTGTTTTTGATAAGTGCCATGGGATCTTTGACATCCACCTGAACAACCATCATAACAGGCAGATGGGATCTCAGTTTAAGGTCTCATACAAAAGACAGCACCTTAAAAGAGAAGCACCCCCTCATGCTGCACTACAGTGTCATCATTGGGATTTAACCATAGTTCCTGGTGTGGGGCTAGAACCCATAACCTTCTGATCTCCTGGTCTCAGAAGTAAGTGTGCACCCTGCTGAGCCACTGAGGCTGCCATTTACATTTACCTTCGTTTATGGCTACAAAGCCCTAAAAATGAATTAAACTATCTTTTTTCAACAAATTATCTTTCTTTCTGAGAAAGTACAGTTGTAACTTGCTTCAAGAAGGGCCTTTGAGCTATACACAAAACAGGACAGGAGTCCTAACTTGCTTCACATAGGGCCCAAAGGGCTCTGCACAAAACAGAATGCATAGAGCCATCAAATCCTTCAGGAACTATGCATGAGTCCCAACTTTCTTTAGAACTTTATATATATATATATATATATATATATAGTAATCATTTTGATGCTTTAGGCATTTATTTATTTATTTAAAGTTGATAACCAGGAAAGGCACACTGAGCCGAGGCTCGTTTCCAGGTGCAACGCGGGGGAAGGGTACAGTGGAGTCAATCAAATAACAAACAGAAGACTTGTTCCAAAATTACAGAGTAAATGTACATAATTACAAAGTTGGTTGAGTGAAAATAATAATTTTACAAGTGCCATACTATATAAAATAGGATAAAAATGACATAGATTCGAGATGGGGAAGAGGAAATTAAGAGGGGGGGATGGGGCAGTCGAAGGGGGTAGGAGAGACTAAGGAGGGGTAGCAATGCAAGGTGTAAAATACATGCAGTAGGCGAGAGGATTGGAGGGCACAGAAGAGGGTGCTTTAGTGGGGGGGCATTGGTTAGAGGGGGAAACATGTGGGGGCAGCAGCAGGGTGGAGGAGGGATGCCCTTTATGGCCCTTTTGATAGCTGGGAAGGAGGGCTGACTGTGGAGATGAAAGGGTTGTGCTTTCCAGAGATGGGAAGAGGGAGGAGAAGGTGGAGGAGTCCGTTAAGGTTCTATGATATGGAATAGAGAAGGTGTGAGGGTGGTTGGATCTCAGGGAGTAGGGGGTACCAAGCAGGTGTGAGGAGGGAGGAGAGATAATGGGGGAGAAGATTAAACCAGTATTTGGCAATGAAAGTTAAGGAGTGAATGAGTCGTCTGTGGGAAAGGGAAGGGAGGTTAAGGGAGAAGAGAAGGGAGCAGTGGTGAGATCGGGGAGGGGGAGTTGGAAGCAAAATGGCAGAATGCATTAAGGGCTGTATTGAGGCGAGAGAGAGAGAGAGAGAAGAGGAGGTAGCCGAGGTGTATATTATGTCACCATAGTCGAAAAGAGGAAGAACAGTTTTAGTTAATATGGCATGGTACAGGTTTAGAGGTACATGTAGAACTTAACAAAAATGGGGTTTTGCTCCAGGAGGATGATACTCATTAAACCAGTATCAGTTCATTGTCTTGTACTATAGACGTCCTTTGTCCAACCCGAATCATAGATCCCAGCAAATAAAAAAAAAATCCATTTAAAAGTGCTTAATTTTCAATTTCGTACTCTTCTTGTGTCCAAAAAATAGACAAGGTGATGTTTTGTAGCCAGAAGCATTATCAGGTTCATTTGACAAAAGGGCTGAGCAGTCAGACGCCTGCACTGTTTTTATATACCTTGGAACATTTTTTATTAAGAAGAAAAGATTTGAAGGGACCTGACTACTCAGGGCAATGCTATGTCTGTTGTTAGACATTTTGCATACATAATATCAGATCTCATTCTTTATCGCAGTTTTAAACTACAGAACTTATGAAGGTTAGGAACAGAAAATTCAGAGAACGCACTACATTACAGTTTCGTCTTTAAGACCAGTACTATACAACAGGAGAGCCCATTGGGCCAGGATGAAATGGTGCTTCAGGCCACAGATTGCCATGTCTAGTTTTGTGATATAAGAAGAAGAGGAATACATAGGAAATTAAGCACTTTTGAATGGATTGAACCCTATTTTTGCTTTTATTTGTGCAAGACTTAGAAAACAATTTGCACAATTTTTTAGTGTTTTTTTTTTTCTTCGACAATCCCGGTTACCTCCAACACCAGGCAGCAAGTGCTGCTGGACACATTCCAGAGTGTATTCCTGACACAGGGTGTCATGGAGCCCACTATGGAGAGGGTTGTACTGGACTTGGTCCTGTCCAACTGTGAGCATGTCCAGGATGTAAAGGTGGAAGCACCAATTGCAGGAAATGACCACCACATGGTGTGGTTCTTCCTGTACATGGGCAAAGGGACGGCCGCTACTAAGACATGGGTTTCAAAGCTGACTTTAAAAGTTGACAGAAATTCTGGTAGAACGCCTTGCTAGGATCGGAAAGAAGATGGAAGTGGAATAGAAATTAACCATAATTATGGAGGGGCTGGTGGAGGCCACAAGTTAGTGTGCCAAGGCTACAAAGAAAGTACAGTTGGCACAGAGAGTAAAATCTGGTGAGAAGGCCGTCCTCAAGTATATAAGTGAGAAGAGGGATGTTAAAAATGACATTGATAGGAAGAGTACTTGGAGCCGCACCAGGGTCAAGGCAGTGCCACACTATTAAGCGCAGTCACTTGTGGTTATGCAGTAGCCAGCACCTGCATATTGTTCTAATACTATTTTAAAACAAAACACTGCTTGTACTTTTTATAAGAAGAACATACCTTGTTCCTTCAATTTAAAAAGTCATTCTTGCTTTATTGAATTCATGCTGAAAATCGTGTATTTGACATCGATACCTACAGCATAATATCCAAATCCAGTTGTCCCCCATTATAATGAATCTCATAACGAATCCCAGTTATAACGAACCTGAGTCTTGGCTCCCACTGAAATCAGTGCTTGTGAAGCTGGTGTGATCTTTTAGCAATGTGTGTTTTTTTTTTGTCTTGTTGCTTTAGCTTTGATACACTAATGTCATTAAGTACAAGCTAATTCTATCAATAAGTTCACCAATAATAAGTTATTTAGATCACCTACTGAATATATTCAGTGCTTGTTGTGAACATTACCGGTCTGTCTGAAATCAATAAATCAGTCACTTATTCAATCATGTACCCTGAAATTTCCCCGTATGCGGCAATCACTGATTTTAAATTGCAGGATTTTGCTCACATCTGAATGCTTCAGTCTCCTCAGCTCTCTCAGTTCGATCGTCGATGTCAGTTGTGATGGCTGAAACTAAAAAATTAAAAGCCCTGGATGTTACTACCAAATTATGCATTATTGACCGGTTAAAGAATGGTGAAGGTATCGCTAAGCTGGCATCAGAGTTCTCCCTTGCCAAATCTACAATTTGCACTATTCGCAAACAAGAGGACTCTCTCTGAGCATTCGCGGATCAGTGCTGCGAGAAGGAGGGGATGCAGAGAAAAAAGCTGCATCTGGCAGGTAATGCTGATGTGGATCAAGCAGTACGGCTTTGGTTTGAAAGCCAACGTGCATCAGGTGTTCCTATGTCCTCGGCTATTGTCAAAGTAAAGGCTGAAGCTTTTGCTAGGTAGGTTCTTGGGGAGGACTATAATTTTAAATCTTTTACTGGCTGGCTTTGGCGTTTTCAGAAAAGAAATTGAATTCGCCAGTTAAAAATTGCTGGTGAATAAAGATCTGCTGATGATTCTGCAGGAGCTTTTTTTTTTACCAAAGCTCATTGACATCCTAGAGGCAGGTGACTATGAACTTGCACAGCTGTATAATGCTGACGAGACCGGCTTATTCTACAAGTGTTGCCAGACCGAACTCTTGCTGCTAGGACTGAGAACAATGCCTCTAAAGGGTATAAAATTTACAAGGACCGCTTAACCCTGCTGGTATGCACAAACACCACAGGAGAACATAAATTACTCCCACTGTGTATTGGCCAATATCAGAACCCAATATGTTTTCACCACCTCAACAGGGGTGCCCTGCCTCTCCTATATGACTGCAGCTCAAATGCATAGATGACGGGATATTTTTCAGGAGTTGTTCCACAAGCACTTCGTGCCCTCTGTTTGCCGGTTCCTTAGAAGTAAATGCTTAGAAACCAAGGCCATATTGCTTCTCGATCAGTATCCTGCCCATCCAAAAGCTGAGGAACTACGGAGTCAAGATGGAAAGATTACAGTACTGTACCTCCTCCCAGTACAACATCCATGATCCAGCATATGGACAAGGGCATTATTGCCAATCTATGGAAACAGTATTGAAAGCAACTGCTGTGCAGAATCATTGTTAGAGACATACAGTAGGCATGGAGTTGGTCAAGTTCCTTAAAGCATTTAACATCAAGGACATGATGTATGTCACTGGGACTGCTTGGGAGCAATAGCTGCTGAGAAAATAAAAAACTGCTGGCGTGATGCACTTGGGCCAATTTTTGAGGACAGCACATCTCAGCCTGTTGTGTCAGCCGCTGATGTGGCAAGTGATACCAAAGACATAGGCATAGCGTGCAGGTTGGGACTTATTGAAGGGACTGGTGCTGAATGGCAGGAGCAGCTGAATGCTTGGTTGAATGAAGATGATGCTATCCCGACTGCTAAACCCATGAGTGACTGTACAATTCTATCAGAAGTACAGGGGCAAGGCAGGGAAATCATACTTGAAGCAGACTCTGATAAAGAGGATGAAGGGGGAGAGCAAACTAAAACCTTTTTTCAAGCAACTGAGGGAACTGAAGCTTTGGAAACTGGGCTTGGCTACCTAAAGAGGCAGTCGTACGTCTCATAGTTGCAGCTACTCCATCTGAGACAGCTCATTATGCAGGCAAAGAAAGAAATGCTGCAGCATGAGATGGTTCAAACAACTTTGGACTCTTTCTTTAAATGATAGTACTGTACTGTATTTATTTCTTTACAGATGATTTTAAAACTTCTTAAATGTGTTGTTGCAATAAATTACGTAAATATTTTTTAAACACAGCAGAAGTCTTGACATCATTTATTTCAGAAGCACATGTTCTAAAAGTGCTGTTTCCCATTTTGTACACACAGCAGAAGTCTTGACATCATTTATTTCAGAAGTACTGTACTGTACATGCTCTAAAAGTGTTATTTCCCATCATAACGAATCCTCGCTATAAAGAACTTATACAATGGCTCCAGAAGTGTTTGTTATCGCGAGGGACAACTGTAATTTGTTTGTCTTCATTCCCCCTCCTCTCACCTGGGTCTCTACATTACCTGATGCATTTCACACTATTACGCTTTGTAAATAGCTGAGGTAGTGGACCCAACACTGCCCTTTTATACTGTCAAATTCTTACACAACACATACAATGCAATAATCATTAAAAACATTGACAAGTGCAGTAGTGCTGTACAGTAATAAAATAAAACTCACCAATTTCAGTACACCAATATACAGCAAGTTAAAAAAACTAGAACTGGAACAATCCAGATCTGTAAATTCACTTATTCATTAACCTGATATTGTATACTCAAGGCTAGAGGCAAAGCTAAATGCTATTAAGTTCTGGTGCTCCTTATATTTTAAAATGGGCACAGCAGAAACTAAGCCCAAGCCAAGTGTCAGTACCTTGCACAGTCCTGGTGTGCCTTTATTTTTTTCATATTTAAGCACAACAGGTAAAAAGTATGTTAAATTGATATTATTGGTTACTCTAAAAGATAAGAATATCGAAGGGTTAGATATAGGTTACCAGGGACTTTGTTCCCAATGCTGCACCACTAGTAATATTCTCATTAGTACACAGACTCCCAGATAGCAGGGCAAGCTGTGGGAGGGCAAAATCTGTAAAGAAAAAATAAACACAAGGTCTGAGCTATATTACATATAAACATTTTTAGTAAGACATTCCATACTAATCACAGAATCTCAGTTTGGTCCATGCACTTACCCTTGAGAACCAAGAAACTCTTGGAATATATATTGTTTGACATCCTATGGGGGAGGCGAAGGGGGATATCAATTTCTCAGCTGAAAAATTGGCCCAATTCCAAATTGTCATTTAATCCTGGTGGATCTGTAGCCCCCATTGCAAAGATCCAATTTTTCTCTGTTTTAAAAAGGACCCTGTCATGGTCGCACCCTCTTGGATGTCTAAGTGTTTTTTCAATTCCAGTGAAAGAAATTGTATGTGCATTCCTGTCTCTGACTATGTTTAAATGAGTTGCTAATGCATAGCTTAAGTCATTGTTTTCTATGGCTCTCATATGTTCTCCAATCCAAGTTTTAAATTGGTGTTTAGTCTTTCCAATATAAAATTTCCCAAAAGAACAAGAGACTAGATAAATAACACCTTTAGGTACTCATGTTATGAACTCTCTTACTTTAGTGTTTTGTCCTGTTCTTGGATTAACAAACATTTCAGATGTAACTACTGTAGAATGGTTCTATGTGATAACGGCAAAAGCCTAAAGGCGATTGCTGTTATCGCAAAGTCAGAGTGCCGAAAACATTTTTGGCACTCTGACACAGGAAAATGGTGCTGGGGACTTGCTTTTTAATGTTTTCTGTGGGGGAGCTTTGCCTCCCGCACCCCACATACGAAAGGATCCTCAGCTCCAGGGGGGTGCATGTCGGGGGAGGGGAACATTAAAAAATAAAAGTTTCAGGCTGGGTGCAATAAAATCACACCAGTGCCCAGACCCGAGCCAGGTACCTCACCCACCCCAACCACAGGCCAACCCCCAATGCCACAATGAAGCTCAGCAACCCACCACAGCGCCACCCCCTACAGCTCCTCCATCCCTCCCAGCCCACGCTGCATGCTTACTCCCCACGCTGCGTACATATAGCAACATCCTGTCACCCATTTCACCCACCCCCCATCTGGCAGTCCTACCCTCTCATCACTGTGAGGGATTCACTGGGGAACGAGTCACCGTAATGGATGGCAGCCTTCCCCATACACCCTCCTCATGGGTTACCCTGTAGAACAATATTTACCATTGCTGCATTTATGGAACCCATCATTTCTGACTGATAACCACATTCTAGGTCTCTCTGGTAATGGTTGTACAGTATGTACAACCTTATCATGAATATTCTTACTCCTTCTGTACACAGAGCTGGGTTGGGTATCTTTTAGATCTTTTAAACCTGGATCCAGACTGATGAAGTGCTAAAGTTTTTAATTATTTTCCTTATCTCTTTTGATTGGGCAGATCATGTGGAAACAAAATTCATCCTTTGATCCTTCCTTTCTCTATGACCCTTTTCAATTAGTTGTTCAGTGCGCTATAAATTTTCTACTTCTGTTCTAGCCCTGGATATAATATTCTCTGCAAATCCCCTTTCATGCAGTCTACTTTCCATCTCATCTGCTCTTTCTTTATATTTTTCATCATCCCCACAATTTCTTTTTATTCTGATAAATTGTCCCTTAGGGATGACTGCTATGGTATGGAACGAATAGCTCCTGCTAGCATGTAAAAGGCTGTTTCTATCTGTGGGTTTATGGAATAAGTCCATTGTTACACCACCCATTCCATCCTTAGCAATGATGAGGTCCAGGAAATTTATTTGAGAATGGCCAAATGACAATACAAATTTTTTAAGTTCTTATTACTGTTTTCCAGGAACTTACAAACTCAAACAATTCCTGAATGCCAGCCCATACAATAATAATATATTCAATGGAGTGTCTCCATAAATTGAGCTTATCCAAAAAGAGATTTACATCAGGATTTCTGACCTCATCTTCCTCCCATTTTCCTAAAATGAGGTTTGCATAATTCGGGGCAAAGTTTGTGCCCATAGCTGTGCCTTTCTTTTGTAAATAAAACTGTATTGATAAAATAAGGTGCTAAATTCAAGAACAAATTAATATAATTGTATTAAAATATCTGAGGGTGGATCTAATGCCTCTCTTTTTTTCTTAAAAAATAAGACATGGCTACTAAATCCTCTTGATGAGAAATGTTTGAACAAATAGCTTTGACATCTACAGTTACCAATAGGCTATCTTCTTCTATTGCTAGATCATTAAACACTCTTAAGACATCACCAGTATCTCTAATATAAGATAGCAATTGATGAGCCAACTCACCAAAGAAATGGTCCACAAATTTGGCTAATGGTTCGGTAAGGGAATCATTGCCAGAAACAGTGGGTCTACCCAGAGGATTCACCAAACATTTGTGTATTTTGGGCAGGCAATAAAAAGAAGATCTAACTGGGGCCTTAACACTCAAAAATTCAGTAATCTGGAATGGGATCCAGATATTTTGTTTAGCCATATTTAAATAGTCATCAATGATTCTTTTAAATTGTGAGGTGGGATCCTCAGAACATTTTTTATAATATTAGACATACAATATTGGACATTACTTAATTGGCTGCGCACCTCTGAGTCATATTTACTGGTATCTAATACCACTGCTGAGCCTTATCAGCTGGCTTAATGGTTGCAGACCTCTTCTCTCCCAGCATTTTCAGGACTATCATTTCTTCATTACTCATTGCACCTAGGTCGATGACAAACTCTCGCAATTTGGACAGCATTTCCTCCAGTTAATGACATCTCTGGGCCTTACACATATTGTTACTGCTGCTACCCACAAACATGGTCACTCTCTTGACTTAGTCTTCCTCCTGGGGATCGACTCCTCTGACTTGGGGGTGGAACCAGTCAGATGGTCCAATCACTACACTGTGGGGTTCAATTTTTGTGCCCCCTTTCATAGTCCTACCCTGTAGAGATGGTCAGGTATTGCCCTTTACAAAATATAAGTTCTGAAGGCCTGGCAGCAGTGTTCGACCTATCGGTCCTTCCATCAACAAACAATGACCCAGAGGCCCTAGTGGTGGTCTATAATACAACCATTTCTGTGGCCCTGGATGTCATTGCTCCTGTCTGTGTTCATCCTCTCTCCCTTCGCCTTCGGTCCCCTGGTTTGATGGGACTTTGAGGGAGATGCAGCGATTAGGACAAAGGTTAGAGTGTTGCTGGCGGAAATCTGCCTGGGATGCCAACCACCTTAAATTGATGGACCATTACCAGGCCTATCAATCCACAATCACCCATAAGAAGGCAGAGTTCCTGTCTGGGGAGATTGCGGTCTCTCAGAGCTGACCAGCTCAGCTTTTTTGAACCATGGACAAACTGTACAACCCAGCCTGTTTACAGGTTCAAAAAGCCTTTTCACAAGTGGAGTGCGATGAGCTTGCTCGATTCTTTGCGACTAAGGTGGATGACATCAGGGCTGAGCTCCAACCTGCACACTCTAAGGGTGTTGCTTTGGATTGGTGCTTGGTCGTTGCTCCTCAGCTTTCCTGGAGTTCCTTTGACCACCCGGAGTTCATGGATGTCATGTGAATTGCCCAGGGTATGCACCCAACATGCTGTATTTTGGACCCAGGACCAACAACCCTAATTATGGGTTGTAATGACATCGTTGGTCCAGTCCTTGCACAGATTGTCTGGTGCTCCTTGGAAACAGGTGAGTTTCCTTGCTTCCTGAAGGAGGTGGTAGTAACACCCCTCCTGAAGAAAGCTTCTTTGGACCCAGACTGCCATGCGAACTTCAGACCTATCTCAAACCTTGCCTTTATAGGGAAGGTGATTGAGAAAGTAGTGGCTGTACAGCTGGAGAACCATTTGACCATCCGTGACATCTATGAATCTTTCCAGTCCGGTTTTTGAAAGAGGCATAGTACTGAGACGGCGCTGGTTCGGGTGCTCAATGATCTTCTGATGGCAAGAGATCAGAAAAACTGCTCCATTTTGGTTCTTCTAGATCTCTCTCTCTCTTCAGCATTCAACACTGTGGACCATGGGGTTCTCCTCGGTCACTTGAGGTTCATCTGTGGCCTGTCTGGTGCAATCCTCAGGTGGTTTACATCTTTCATCACTAGAAGAACTCAGAGGGTGGTGTCAGGGATTTATTCCTCTGACCCAGTTCCTCTGTCATGTGGGGTGCCTCAGGGATTGATATTGTCCCCCATGTTGTTCGCAGTGTATATGCTACCCCTCAGAGACATTGTAAGAAGGTATGGGCTGAGGTTTCACTGCTATGCTGATGATACCCAGCTCTACCTTTCTTTTGCACCTGATGAGGATAAGGCTCTCTCTGTATTTAATAGCTGCCTCACTGAAATCCAGGACTGGATGAATTCGAGTTGGTTGAAGTTGAACTCGGAAAAGAATGAGGTGCTGGTTGTGGACCCGGCGCACCGGATAGGGGGGTTGGGGGTAGGTTCACCCTCGGGACTTTTTCTTGGGGTCTTATCACTCCCGACCTCTGAACAGGTGCGAAATCTGGGGATAATTTTTTTTTTTTACGGTTAATAAGTTTTTTATTGATTTGACTTAAACAAGCAATGCAAGGAATAAAGCTGTCGGATACATAATAATATTACAGACTTGTTACATATGTCTGTATGAATACAATTAGAGGGACAGGCTTACAATAACTTGAGGATCAGAGCTTAAATAAGTGGGCAACAAAAGAACTGTTTTATTCCCCTGATTGGGGGTAATTTTTGACGAAGAGCTGACACTGTGTTTGCAGGTGTCGGCAGTCATTAAATCCTCATTCTACCATCTGAGGAATATCTCCAAGGTTAAGCATCTTGTTCTGTCTGGCGATCTTCCTAAATTGGTCCATGCCTTTGTGTCCTTGCACCTGGATTGCTGCAATTCCTTTTACCTAGGGCTACCTGGGGTGGATATCCGCCGCTTGCAGCTGGTGCAGAATGCAGCAACCCAGTTATTGATGGGAACCTTTCAGTCCTGTCATATTTCCCCAGTGCTATGCAAACTGCACTGGCTGCCAGTACAGTGATGGATCACATTTAAAGTCAGACTTCTGATTTATAAAGCCCTACATGGACAGGGCCCGGACTACCTGAAAGAGCTTCTGGTCCCTTACTGCCCCAGGCGATTGCTCTGCTTGTCTGATGAGGGGTTGCTAGAGATTCTGAGAGTCTGTTTAAAATTGTCTGGGACCCGGGCATTTATGCATGCAGCCTCTACCCTCTGGAATTCTCTACCCCGTCAACTACAGGAGTGCATTACCATGGAGGGTTTCAAACAGGCTCTCAAAACCTATTTGTGGAGGAAACCTTTTGGTGACTATCCTATATATTGTTGTTATCTGTATTATCTGTTTTAAGTATTTATAATCAAGTGATTTTATGACTTATTCTGTTTTAATTGTTGTTAGGCGCCTTGGCTATGGAAAGGCACCATATAGATAAAAATGTATTTATTATTATTATTATTATGAAAAAAGTGTGTATTAGTCTCACACTGTCCAATTCACAAAACTTTAAGAAAGTACTAACAGCTTGTGTTAGTGAGGGACAGAAAACAGACTTGGATTTGAATTTTTCCAAAGCTCCCTCTGTTGATGTAGTGCTTTCTTGTGAGTCGACAGATAGGCTACTACCTACAGACTTGCCCCAGAGTCCTATACATCTACATTTTGTCTTGCAAAAAAAGATTTCAGGCCCAGAGTCCTTACAAACCTGTTGCAGTCAGTAACAGTATCAAACAAGTTAAATTTCTGTGTGGGAGTAGAAGACAGTCTTTTATTAAGAACTCCCAGTTCCACGTCTGTAAGACTGTATTCTGAGAGACTGATCACATTTAATGTTGATATCTGTTTTACTGCAGTTTCCCTTGGTCCCATGTTCTCCCTCTGCTGCGATTTCTTCTCCCACTTCCTCGTCCTGCCCTCAGTGGCAGAGCTAGGGGGGACTGGGGGGTGGTTGTCCCTCCTGGCTGCCTCAGTGTGAGTAGTGGTGCCCCACCACCATCTTTATTCATTGTTTAGTGCCCACTGTGGAGTCCATGATTGACTGAATGGCCCCCCCTGGCTCCCAGACACTTCCAAACCTGGCTCTGCCACTGCCTGCCCTCCCCGCCTCATGCATTTGCTGTCCTTGCTGGTTGTTTAGCCTTGTGCTGTGCCTGGGTTCTAACGGTAGCTGGGGTGGGAGGTGTGAGGGTAGTGCATTCTCTTTGTGGTGTTCTTCACCTAAAAAAATCTAGGCCATCTGATGTGGCGCTGCCTGCTTCACTATAATCTGTCCTATAATCAAATGGTTTCAACTGTTTTCTTTTTAATGGGTCATAGTGCAGGAGACTAATTAGTATCTGGTTTGTCTGTTTTATTGGAATGTCCCCAACTGTAAATGTTTCCTTCCTTAAAATCGTTGGCATGACATTAGAATTTGTTCTTTTCAATATCTTTTATTTTATTTCATACTTAATTAAGTTGGCTTTAAAAGTGTCCCTCAGTTCTGAGTACTGAGCCTGATGTTCAAAATCTTTAAGGGCTAAGGATGGAATGAGTGGGGTAACAATGGACTTATTCTATAAACCCACAAATAGAAACAGCCTTTTATGTGCCAGCAGTAGCCATCCATTTCCCACCATAGCAGGAATCCCTAAGGAACAATTTATCAGAATGAAAACAATTTGTGGGGATGATGAAAAATGAAAAGAAAGAGCAGATGAGATGGAACATAGACTGTATGAAAGAGGATATATTCTTGGCTGGTGCTCGCAATGCACCGAGCGGTTGTTTTGGTTTTTTGTGCTTGCTTTATTTTTAAAGAGTTACTTTTTTACTGAAACAACTGCCATTCTGCAGGATGTCAGAACTTACACCTGCTCTCTCCAGACAAGCGTTAGGAAAGAGAGCTTACAGGGAAGGAGGGGGCTGAGCTGCTGAAATCACGATCCGGGGGGAGGGTGCATGATGATGTCACTGGTAGAGAATATTAACAGGCGTGTTCCCACTGCAATTAGATTTTCAGGACTACTCTAGTATTATTTTAATTAAATATAGTTTCAGGTTACTTACATTAAAATTCAGTTTATTCTTTTTTAAAACAGGGCACATAAAACTACTGATAGGGTCTGAAGAAGGGACAGGATGGTCCTGAAAACATTTACCCAAGGAACTGTACACTTTTAAAGGATTGTTTAAGTGCCTGTTACTTAAGGAATTGTTGTTATTTAAGAGTTTGTTTACGTGCCTACTCAGGCAATATTTGATTTCTAAGTATAGTGATTATCTAGTAATCTGAACAGAACCATTGTTATCTGAATGAATTATAGACATGACAAGATAAATGTTTTTGGGTGGAGAGTCTTTTATTTTCTAAACTGTCTTGATGATTATCACTCCCACAAGTTAAAGACACTCCCCATTTATAATTACTTTAGAGGGTCCTGTATTTATTTAATTTTTCCTCAACATTTGTAACTGAGAAAAGTGAACAAGGTGAGAACCAGATACTCCTAGAAAACATATATATATATTATAGCTCAGACCTTGTGTGTTTTTTCTATATAGACTTGGTGCTCCCATGGCTTGCCCAGCTATTTGGGAGTCTATGTGCCGATGAGAATATTTCTGAGGTTCATACTGAGGTATGTCAGAGAGCTGAAGGCAAAAATTCCCATAGTTAGTTCCCATCCCAGACACCTTAACTAGTACAATATCCTGGAGCCAGTAGCCAGTTATCTAGCCTATACTGGATAACTGGCCTATTTTCAGGTCATACCTGAAAATAGGTGAGCATTATGCCTACTGTACTTACCTGGTAAACAAAAGCTATTAATTAAATAAGATATGCTTGCTTTTAATAATAACTGTGTCAAGAGGTAGGCTATTCCATTCTTGTACCACCCTGTGTGTAAAGAAAAACCTCCTGATGTTTGTTCCAAAACTAAAGCCATGTAATTGGAGGGGATGACCTCTTGTTCCTTTAATATCTTGTTCAAATTGATAACCCATTTCCACAAACATGTTAGGGTAGTTTACGATGTCCCAGACAAAGAGAAGGTCACCTCTACACCTCCTAGTCTCAAGGGACATTAGATTCAGGGTTTTCAACCTATCGCTATATTCTAGATTTTTTAAAACCTTAATGTTCTTCATGTATCTCCTCTGAATCCTTTCAAGCTGTCTGATGTCCTCTTTCTTATATGGGGACCAGAACTGTGAGCAATAGTCAATGTGGGGCCTGACATATGATCTTTAGAGTAGGAGGAGAAGTTTTTCATCTCTAGATCTTATATTGTTTTTAATCGTCCATATAATTCTGTTGGCTTTACTGGTTGCCTCATTTGTTTGCTTTAAGAGCTCTACTTTATCAGTGATATATACCCCCAGGCCTTTCTTGAGGTTTTGTTGTGGACAATTTACTATTACCTTGGCAATAGTCATGCATTTCTAGTGGCAGAGCATCAGGAACAAAGTCCCTGGTAACCTGTATCTAGCCCTTCAATATTCTTATCATTTAGGGCAACCAATAATATCAGTTTAACACACTTTTTACCTGTTGTGCTTAAATATGAAAAAGATATATGAGCACCAGGACTGTGCAAGACACTGACACTTGGCTTGGGCTCAGTTACTGCTGTGCCCATTTTAAAATATAAGGAGCACCAGAACTTAACAGCATTTAGTTTGCCTCTAGCCTTGAGTTTACAACTATCAGGTTAACAAATAAGTGAATTTACAGATCTGGACTGTTCCATTTCTACTTTTTTTAGCTTGTTGTATAATTGTGTAGTGAAATTGGTGAAGTTTTTTTTTATTATGACACAGCACTACTGCACTCTTCATGTTTTTTTAATGTTTTTAATGATTATTGCATTATATGTATTGTGTACCTTTAAGAATTTGACAGTATTAAAGAACAGTGTTGGGTCCACTACCTCAGCTTTTGACAAAGCACAATAGCGTTAAATGCGTCAAGTGATGTAGTGACCCAGGTGAGAGGAGGGAGAACGAAGACGAACAAAATGTTTGGATACTATGCTGTAGGTATCGATGTCGAATACATGATTTTCAGCATTAATTCAATAAAGCAAGAAACATTTTTTGAATTGAAAGAACAAGGTATATTCATCTTCTTATAAAAACTACAAGCAGTGCTTTGTTTTAAAATAGTGTCAGAACAACGTGCAAGTGCTGTCTACCTCATAACCGCAAGTACAAATGAGATTGTCAGATTAAAGAAGGAGGAGGATTGAGCAGAAGGAAGTGAAGAGAAAGTGGAGGTGCTTAACAAGTACTTCTTCTCCGTCTTCACTAGAGACAAGGACAGACCAGTGCCACGGGGGGGGGGGGAGGAGTCATGGACAGCATAATAGAGGTCGACAGGATACATATGGACCTAAAGGCCCTGAAGGTGAACAAGTCCCTAGGACCAGACGGTATGCACCCAATGATCCTAAAATCATTTACGGTGTTGCTGGCAGGCTCCCTGGCAAAGCTGTTTAACATCTCTCTGGAATCCAGGAGTGTACTCCAGGACTGGAGAACTGCACATGTGGTGCCTCCCCATAAAAGTGGTCCAAAGGATAAACTAGGGAATTACAAGCCAGTCACTCCAACCTCAATCGTGAGGAAACCAATGGAGACTGTCCTGAAGGAAAGACTGGTGAGCTATCTTGAGGAAAAGGTGCTGCAAGATGAGAGACAGCACGAGTTTGTGTTGGGGAGGTCCTCCAGACTAATCTGATTGATTTTTTTGATTGGGTGAACAAGAAAGTGGACAGGGGCCAAGTGATTGATGTCCTGTATCTGGACTTCAGCAAGACCTTTGATTCTGTACCACAGAGGAGACTGGTCAGGAAGCTAGAAGACCTGGGGTGGGGGCCAAGTTTGCTAGATGGGTCAAAAACTGGTTGAAGGACAGAAGCCAAAAGTTGTTGGTCAGTGGGGAACTCTCAGAAGCTAGGCCAGTGACCAGTGGGGCCCCACAGGGCTCAGTGCCCATTCTGGTGTTGGTTCACATCTTCATTAGTGACACACTGGATGCGATTAAGGGTAAAATCTGCCTGTTCATGGACATCACAAAGTTCTGTGTGAGGGTGAATGGAGAGGAAGGGAGATAAGAACTTAAGATCTTGGTAGGTAAGAAAAGTGGTCTGTCCTATGACAACTGGGGTTCAATGCAAAAAAGTGAAAAGTTGTGCACTTGGAGGTGAAAAACCTAGAGACAAAATACTGGTTGGGTGGTGTGCAGGTTACCAAGTCCGAGGAAGAAAAAGACCTGGGGGTAATCATCAGGTGTGACCTGAGGCACTCAGCATACTGCTGGAGAGCAGCAGCAAAAGTAAATCAGATGCTGGGCTGCATATCCAGGGGGATTACCAGCAGGAATGTAGAGATCATACTGCCAATGTGTAGTTTACTGGTAAGGCCACACCTTGAGTACAGTGTGCGGTATTGGTGCCCTTATCTTAAAAGGATGTTAACTTGCTAGAAGCAGTCCAGAGAAGGGCAACTAAGAAGGCTCAGGGCCAACAGGGCAACACTTATGAAGAGAGGCTCAAGGGGCTCAGTATGTACTCCCTTGAGGACAGAAGGGGGCGGTACAATCAAGACCTTCAAATACCTTAAAGGTATTAACAAGGTGAATATGGAGGACCTCTTCAATGTTAGTGGAAACAAGTCCACTAGGAAATATAGATTAAAGCTGGTAGAAGGAAGATTAAAGAGAAAGATGAGAAGGCACTTTTTCATCAGTAAAGTGGTGGCCAAGTGGATCAAGTTGCCAGAGGAGGCGATCTCTCTGAGAAGAATTGATAATTTCAGGACAGGATGGGACAGAGTGAAGAGGTAAGTTGCTGGTGCAGAAAGAGAGAGAGGGGGAGGGGAAACTTGAGGGGAGTTCAGGGTGGATTTGAGGAGGGGGCAGGTCCCTCTGTAGATGCAGTGGGGACCTACATACTGCAGCAGACTACATAGACTGTATGGGCTTTATCTGCTGGCATATTTGCATGTTTGTATGTTCATATTATTTTTTAGATTGCCACAGTACAGTACCTTACTACATGCGTTGAGCACTGCACAAACTATAAGCACAATTAGGTAACACTTCAGCTAATGTGGTACTTTGAATAATATTGCTGTAAAAGGGAGATGCTGCATTGCAGTACCATAATGTGGTAAACATTTGTTTGGTAAAGCATAAGATTTGGATGGCTTCCATTGTGTATAACAGATGTGGAAATACATTTTTATTTATCCATTTTAAAAGTTTTACCAGGAGGGCACACTGAGCAGAGTGCTGCTCGATTCCAGGTGGTCCTGGGGGAGAGGGGCAAGGGAGAACAAAAAACACTGGACAATTTGATACAATTAGATACAGAGTACAATAGTATGCATAGTATACCACCTACTGACAAGCTCCATCCCCTATCTATTTCATTCCTTACATCCATCCCTCTTCTCACCTCTGTACTGTCCTTACCTGCCCTCCTCTACCCTTCTCCCCTTTTTTCTCTTTCCTCTTCTACTCTGTCTTGTCATTACCACAGCAATGTATTCATGAGTAGCCTGTACTCTCCAGTGCACTGCTCATAGGTCATGTAGACCCTGTCTTTCTACAGTTATGCAAATCTTCATGTAATCTTTACTTAATGTGCTTAAAACTGTGTATACATGTATTGAATCATTGACCTTCCTAAGTGCTTATGTAAATAGCTTGCTAGTGACTCTTAGCCTGTTGCATATTGCATGTATGTGCCTTGTATGATTATATTGTCATTCTATATGCTTACTATATGTTTAGGTTATGGCCCATCTGGCTACTGTATGTTACCAGGTCCATCTTGTAAATGAGCTTGTCTCAGTGGTGTTTCAGCTGGCACAATAAATATATTGATTGATTGATTGATTGATTGATTGACTAGTGCAGCATTGAGCATACAGAAAATAAGCATAGTACAATAGACAGAACACAATAAATGCACAATGAAAAGGCAGAGATTGGTAACGTATATAATAGTAGGTAACTATGAGCTAACAACTCGAGAACACAGCAGCAAAATGAGTACATAAACAACAATAGTCAATTTCAAGTGCCAGGTCAAGGGTAAAGAACTAGTCCAATAGTGTTAGATGGACAGCTGCAGCCTAGCCACATGAACAGGTTGAGGTGAAATGCACATTGATGAGGGGGCTGAGGTGCAGGGGAGTAGGCATGAGCCAGATGTCTGCAGTTCCGTAATTTAGGCATGCAATGGTGGAAAGCCAGTTGACCTACCGAGGAGGTCATATGTGGTATGACCAGAAAGTGAGTATCTGAATTCCAGAGGGAGTACACAGGGGAAGTGGGTGCAGCTAGAACTGAGGCGAGGTATGGAGGCAAGAACTGGGACTAGTACTTGCCCGTTAGCTTGATGCAGTGGGCCTGTCTGCGGTCATGGAGTGACTGAAGATTGAGAGTCTGATAGACCTCGCAGTGGTGAGTGGAGGGCGGGCAATCAAGGGCAAAATGGCAGAAAGAGTGGAAAAGAGGATCCAGTCTGGCTAAGGTGGACTTGGGAGCGGCACTGTAGACTATGTCCCTGTAGTCGAAAATAGGGAGGATAATTTTCTGTACTAGTTTGAAACGGGCTGGCAGCGGGATGCTTCCTCGGTTACGGTAGAGGGCACCTAATTTTAGGTGTAGCTTCTTATGGATGGCATCGACATGTACAGAAAAGTCGAGGTGCTGATCGAGACAGACCCTGAGAAATCTAAAGGAGTAGCACGTGTCCAGAGTGGTCCCATCCAGAATGCAGAAAGAGAGGGTGGTGGTGAGCCATGAGAGTCTTTACCTCATGTCGAAGATCATACAGATTGTCTTGGTGTTTAGGAAAAGCTGGTTTGTGCAAGACCAGAGCTGGACATCATCAAAGTCCTGCTATAACCTTGTTGCTACAACAGCAGCTGAGGGGCCTGACACATACAGAACTGTATCAACCGCCTACATGTATATGGATGTATGTGGGCAGGTGGCAGGCAGGTCATTAAGGGAGATGGAGAATAGAAGCGGTCCTAGGACTGAGCCTTGGGGGACTCCTGAAGTAACTGGAAGGGAGGAATTCTCACAGATTGGGATTAGCCTACCAGGTAGGAGTGGAACTAGTTGGTGGCCATGGTAGAAAGCCCTGCACAGGAGAGCTTGTCCAGGAGGAGAGCATGGGAGACCATGTTGAATGCCTTAGCCAGATTGACAAAAATCATGGAGGTCATGTGACTGAGGTTTGACGTGGAGTGGGCCTTCCAGAAGCCAGAATGGTAGGGGGAGAAGAAGGAGGAGGAATTTAGAAAGGCAGAAAGTTGGGAAAGGACTAGGTGCTCCTGAAGCTTTGCTAGGATTGGAAGGAGGGAAATAGGAGGATAGTTACCTGGGGCTGAAGGGTCACCTCCCTTAGGGAGAGGGATAACAGTTGCGTGTTTCCATTCTGAGGGAATTAATGCTAGGGAGAAAGAGAGATTGAAAAGGGCAGCCAGGGGAGCAGCGATGGCAGTTGCTGCCAGGTGGAGCATCTTGGAGTCCGGTCCAGAGGGGCATTTGCCTTTAGCTAGATTTAGGGAGATCAAGGTAATGAAAACTTCTGAAGGGGTGACCTGATGAAAGGAGAAAGATGGAGCAGAGCAAGAGACCTGAGTGAGGAGGGTAGAGGGGGAGGGATTGGGTTGGTACTGCGGGATAGCAGAGAGCAGGGCAGAGGTGCAACTTGTAAAAAAGGAGTTAAATTGGGAGGCAACTGCAAGTGGATCTGTTACTGCAACACTGCTTACATTTAACACAGGGGTGGAGGGTTGGGCGAGAAGGGAGAATAGAGATATGACCACCTTCCAGAACTTAGCTGACTGTTTTAGGTTGGACTGTAAGGAAGCTCTGAAGTACTTAGATTTCACCTGCCTGATGTGCCTAGTGCAAGTGTTACATAGGGAGTGATACATTGCATGAGATGCAGGGGAGCTGGAGGCTTTGGATGCCTTTCAAGCCTGGTCTTTGGCTCTGATAAGGGATATGATGTCTGCAGAGATTCAAGGCAGATGAGTCCTCCTCACACGAGACCGTCTAAGAGGGGCATGGTAGTCTCACACTGCTAAGAACTTGATCTTGAAGTACTCCAGTGCTGAGTCAATTGATGTCACTCAGTAGATGAAAAACCAGTCTGCCACTTAGGAGTGAGGCAAGGTCCAGGGATTTATATGACCTTGTAAGAATGGTTCGGGGGGGGGGGGGTGCTTTAGGCTGGAAAATGTTCTGAATCATTTTTATCATATGATGGTTACTTAATGAGTCAGGCAAGAGTCCTGCTGCAATTATGCGATGCTGGTGAGAGGTAAGGGACCAGTCTAGGAGAGAGTGATTTTTCTATTTAGAGTTTAGCCATGTAGGTTCAGTGATCAGCTGAGTCAAGCTTAGAGTAGCTATCTGGTTGCAAATCATGGCGGTGGCACTGGCGAGCCAGTTTAAATTGAAATCCCCCAGGATATGCAGCTCTCCCACTATAGCACAGGATTTCAAGGAGCCCAGGTGGACCAAGATAGCCAGATTTGGGGTGTCAGAAGCACAGTACGAACCAGCTATGAATATGGGGGTAGTGTGGGGGAGGAAGAGTTTGATCAGCAAGGCATCGATGGAGTGCGAGGGTGAAGCTATGGTGACTCCGGTGAACTGAATGGAGGTGGAGATATACATGGCAACACCCTCACCCCTTTTGTTACCTGGTCAGTCATGACGGATAACAGTATAGCCTGGGATAGTGATTTCAGAGTCCTTGTTATGGGGCTTTTGCCAGGTTTCAGAAATAATCAAGATATCAGGTTTTAGTGAGATAACAGTTGGCTGCAGCACAGTTATTTTATGCAGGATGCTGCGGATGTTTAGGTGCATCAAGTTTAGGCCTCATGGAAGTAAAAGTGGGGTGGTGGTTGGACCAGGATTAGGCTCGACATCCCCCGATAGAAGAAGCAGAAGTGTTACTAGAAATTTGGTAAATGGCATGGTCTGCTGAGGCTTTTGGGTTGAAGGCAGATGCTGAAAACCTTTCACAGGGATGTACCAGGCGCTAGTCTTTAGGGCTATAAGTCCAGCATGAAATGAGGGGGGGAGGATTGATGGGTCGAACGACCGTTGGAGTAGTTGCGGAGCATGATGTGGCACAGTGGAGGGGGTATTGGGGCTAGAAGACTGGTATGAAGCAAAGGGCCAACCTTCCTTCCTGCTGCATGGGGTAGGCTGAGGGAGAGTGTGATGCTAAAGGTTGCAGGGAAGCAAAAAAGAGCCAGAGAGAGATACACCATGGTGCTAGTGAGTGGGATAACCTGCTAGTAGGAGTTTAGCAAGTAGTGGCCTCAAGTGGGGGGAAGATGACAAGCTGCTAATGGGAAAGTCAACTGATTGGTATTTGCCGACACGTGACCACCGTTATATAAGAACACGACCAGCAAGGGTGGACAATGCATTTATTAAGATAAACATGTAATTTTGGGCAACAAGGGCAAAATAAATGAAGCGGGTCACTGATCATGTTCAGAAATTTATCTTGTTCATTTTTGCTACACTGAGCATGCTCAGAAATTGATTCTCAAATGTGAATTATCATTTATTTTGTATTTTCAGTTCCAGTTACAATATAAGGAATAGTGTATGTGCACCCGTACACAACAAGACTGTGTTTTCATCGAGGGATTGAGATGACATCATAGGGACCTTGAGAGCGAAGCTCAAGAGATCCCAATGTCATCTCAACCCCAAGATGAAAACACAGCCAAGTTGTGTATGGGTGCCCATATACTATTTGTTATAGTATATGCTTTCTCCAGGTTTAAAAAAAAAAATCAATTTGGGAGTGCTGACAAGATGTTGTATCTTGTTTTCCTGCAGCTGTCTCGCTTGCTGTCAGCAGCTCCATCTGCTGTGAAGTCGGTCCGTCATCTGTGCAGTTCCATTTCATTGTGAGCCCCATAGATTTGTGGCCTTACCTGATTAAAAAATATAAAGGGAAATGTTGCATTTAGTGCAGTTGGTAACACAGAGCCCAACCGTGTTAGTGAAGTGGTCGGTAAGTGGTGCCACCATGTTTGGTACTTTGAACAGTACTGTTTGCTCCAATCAGGTGGTGAGGAGCACAGCACTTAATGAATATTAAAGAGGGAATGTGCACAACAACTTTTGGAATGTGCACAACAACATTTGAGCTGCCACCGATTTCCATACACAATAAGCCTTAACCATGTACTATAAGTTACTCTTATGCTGAGCCATTGACCAGAGTAGTGCAGTTTGCATTTTGTTTTATTTTTCCTTTTGTAGCTTTTTACCATTTCTATCACAAAACCAACTAAACTCCTTTTGTATAACTCGACTAGGACACAGGTAGACTTAAGATATAATTTGTTTCTTCATTTGAGTGTATTTGTCTATTGCTGTCTCAGTTGTGGCTCTGCCACTCATGAGATATCAACTGACCAAAACCCTCTCACGAAGATACAAATATCTTAGTCAACATGTTAGCCCATATCTATCAAGACAGATGGACAGACAGACAGACACCCACCAAAACCCTCTCATGAAGATAAACATATTTTTCAGTCAACATGTTAGCCCATATATATCTGTCTGTCTGTCCATCTGTCTGCCTGTCTGTCTGTCTATCTATCTATCTATCTATCTATCTATCTATCTATCTATCTATCTATCTATCTATCTGTCTGACTGTGTGGATAGACAGACAGACAGATAGCTAGATAGATAGTAGTGTGGAAACACCACTACAGTTAGGGTAGAGAAGCACTTCTAAGTTAAACCCCAATTTCTGCACTTTAATACTGCAGCAATCCTTGGACAGAATAACCTGAAATTTGGCATACACATTGTTATTGAAAGTTGAAGACATGAAAAATGATGGGTTTTTAAGACTTCTTTTTGGCTCACAGATATCCAAAAAAGTCTGGGAGATGAAACTTGAAACTGTCAGGTTTTTATGTATAAGACCTTTGCTACTTGGTTTTATTACAAAATGTGTAGAATTTGAATTAACAAAGGAAAATTAGGCTTTAATGCGTGAATAGTTTTTTTTTTTACAAATTTTCCATAAGATTTGTTTTGTAAAAGTGAAGATACCCATTTCACAACTTGTTGACTATTTCTCTGAGATAAACTTCACATTCAAGTATGTTTTAATGGTCATGAAAGCAGAGGAAACCCAATTTTACATAATAATCTGTGCTCATTGTGTAGTGTGATTGACATGGAATGGTCTAAGGGTATCACTTCAACTATTATTTTTTAAACAGCAGCTTACAGTATGTTTTGAAATATTAATAAAAATAAATTGTGCTTTTTTTACTCAAAACCTGTTTTCTCAAGACATTGTCATTATGATACAATATGATCATGAAAGTTCAGAAATTTTTTTTTCTTTTCAGATAGTGCACATGCTCACTGGGCTTTGTGAAATGTGTTTTGGGGTTCTGCTTTTCAAATGGCCCTGAAATTATAGAGCAGCCAGAATGAGATAAAGAAGACAATGTCACTACTATTGGTATCTTGACAATAAAATGACCATTTTAAGTACTAAGCGGTCATTTTATTGAAATAAAATGATTGGTGGGAGTTTGCTAAGGAAAAAAGTATATGTACCCTAGGTTCAGATTTGAGGAGAGGGTCTACATGTTATATAATTTACAATAATATTACAGTTTACAATTTTGTATTCTGTAGTTCTTACAGTTTGCAATTTCATATTCTGTAATTTTACACTGCAGATAAAAGACTATATTCCATAATTTTATATTTTAAATCTTGTACAACTCTTGGAGAAATACACAGGCTAAGATAACATTATTTCAACCATTGTCATGTCTGAAAGACATTTGTTCAGTGAGGATTGCATACTTTTGTCATAGAAAACATGGGAACTATTAGACAGGTTCTTCCCGTAATGCAATGTACAGTAACTAGAACATACTGCTGGTTGTGAAACTAAGGACTTAGAGGGGAATGGAAGTTTGTACTAATTTGTAGCTGCTTGCAGTGTTCCTATTTTCAGAAATTATATGTTACGCTAAATTATCCATATTGAACTTACCTGAATAAAATTTAGTGAGATAAATTGTTTTGCGTTTTCTTTCTTTTTGTGGGAACATTCTATAGTTACAATATCTTTGAATGAACCAGGTAATAAGAGTTTAAACTGATTGGCCACATGGATTCAGAACTCTGACCACAAGTTGTTCACCTATCTGTGCAGTGCTCAGAGTTCTTTTTTTTTGTTGGTACTTTATACTCCTTGTCGCTGCAGCCCCTACCTCAGAAGTGAGCCTCCAGCCCCGTCCCCCGGCATCCACCAGCTGACGCTGGCCCTTACCCCCAGGACTTAACCCCCCTGGCAGGGCCAGTGGTGCTTCCCCAACCCCCACTGGAGACTGGATCCAGTGTGGCCAGCACCGTAGCTAGCCAGGAGTGGGACCTGTGAGGCACCTTCCATCATGTACTGCAGCAACTCTTTTTTCTCCTTGATTTTCTCCCTGCATAGATGAGACATGCAATAGCACCAGCAGAGGGAGCACGCACGCACCCACACATGCTCCTCCAGGCGTCTACCCCATCTCCGCCTCTGTCTGAAGCATTGGTGTGCTGCCTCCCAACCTCTGTTAGGGGCCAGTCATACACCTACCACTGGCACCCCCCCTCCCTGGAGAAGGAGAGCAGTCCCTTGGATGCTTGATCCTTCTCCTCCTCTGCCGACCACCAGTGGCTTGTGCTCATTCCCGAACACGGGTCACCGGCGTAGCGCAAGGTGAGGCATCCAGCTCCTCAGCCCCTCAGTGCCACCAGGCCGGCAGCACTCAGAGTTCTAAATGCATGCAATGTTGCAGCCAAACTCTACATTCCTGGTTCCATGAAGAGTACTAGTTAGTCACAATTAAATGTGTATCATTTGGTGATAAGCATATCATTTCAAAAATATGTACATTGTACACACATTTTCTGTCCCGTTTAAGCTATGGATAATGTATTACAGCCAGGTGACAACTTGCCTAATAACTTAGCTTGTGTTTGTTTTTGCTTCTTGTGTTTCACTGATTTACATCTAGGGGTGAATCAACAGTTCAGCAATTGTCATTGTATGTTTTCTTTGTGCTAAGGAATTCTATGAGAGTTGCTCAATTGCATGCAGCTTCCATGTAGATTATTCACATTGCAGTAAGCACGTAGACATATTGAACCTCTGAGGGACTGTTGGAATGTTTACAGTGGATTAGCAGTAGGTATTATAGTAAAAGATAATGGAGGTAAGATGCTAAAAGCTCCAAGTGATAGTAACCATAGTATAAAATTATGCAGTAATGTATCTACACATTGCAAATCATGCTCTCTACAGTAGTCATTCAGCAGAATGTAGCAGTATGTTGTAATATATCAATATTTAATTATGTATTACTGATATTCCATTCACTTAAATGATGTATCAATGGTATCTCATGAAATGTCATAAAGCACTGCTACTTACTTCCAACTGATGCTGTAGAGTCACTAGCCAACTCCATCAGCAACATAACTAAACCCATAGAAAATCTGTAACACTTTCCAGCATACCATGAAGGGCAATATAACACTAAGGGATTTAAAATATAAAAAATTACCAGCACACATACTAATCTATGATGAATAACCTAAATAAATCCACTTGCTGTGTTTGGCAATGGATTGCTGAACAGAAGAAGGAAATCTGCAATTTAGCTTTGTCTTACGAAAGTGGTGTTGACATCTGTAGATGAGTGGTGGTAGAGGAGTCATTGAACCATTTGAACATGCAACCAAAGAGATGAACAGTGCAATTGCATGCATAAATCAGGTTAGTCTTGCAGTCCTTTTTAACTGCTTTATGGAATGATAGATTTGACTGAGTGGTTATGGTTATAAGTTGTTAATGCATCCTAGAAAACATGGTAAATGAGACAGACAAACCTGTGCATTTTATTCTGGTAAAACTGTATGTCTTAAACGATTAGTGTATATTTAGAATTTCGGTCAATGACAGTTTGGACATGTCTCTTGCAAGTGTTTCTAGTTCTTTGGTGCTAGTTGTACTGAAGCTCTCCTACAGGGTTTTGCATGTGTTTTGTTTTCTTTCCTTTTTATAGAGGCCGGTACCATATTACTCTTAAGTATGACTTCATGGGGTGTAGGGATCACAAGATACTTTTCATGTTCTTAGTCTTTTGCTGGGACATCTTGAAAGGCCATAATGAATTGATCACTCAGGAAAAGTGTTTTTTGTGACTTACTGGTCAGACATAATGAATTCATCTTGGAGAATATCTTCTCAAAGCCAAACAAAATGCCATCATCTTAAAGAAGCTTTGCTGGTAAAAGAATGACCAATTGTAATTTTGAAGCCAGAAGAAAAATAATGTTGAACTTGCTATATGAAGATCCCCTCCAGTAGTTCAATAGCAAGGGATCTACTGTATATATCTTGTCTTCATTTTAGTTTCAGTTATACTCTCATGTTCTGATTGAATTAAAGCACTTGACTGAGACAATATGGAAAGGAGATGGAAGAGTATAATAGCCTTTGCAGTGTGCTTACTCTGGAGGTTGAGTGGGGGAAATGCACAGAGATGATATAGGACCCCTGCCCACCACTTTATATTTTGTGGTTCAGCTAAACTCTTCCTTGCCTCATTTAATTTTCTCAATTGCTTTTCTGTGTTGGTAAATTAAGTCTGCAATGAGCCAGTTCCATACATTTTAAGAGTATACTGTAGAAAGGAAGTGAAGGATAACATATCTTATAAATGTACATGTATAGATAGGCAGGTAGATTGATGGATGGGCTAGAGCAATAGAGAATGCATATTACACATTGGGAAGCATTGTGAATGGAATATAAAGATGTCTATGCGTCTCAGCCATCAAAATTCCATTGTTCATTGTTTAAAGTAATGTGCACTTAGAGAGACGTCCCTCCTTACAATCCAAAGGGGTGATACCCAAAGTTACATAAGGCAAGACATTTCTTTGCAGACGCACAGTGCTTGTGTTGCAGATGCACAGTGCCTGATAATACAGATAATTAAAAATAGATGTGCAAACCTGAAATCCTTTTGACAATCCAGCACTCTGAAAAAAGCATCAGGTTCAGTTATTTTATTTTTTTTCTTAATGTAGTACATGCTTTGAGACATTTATTCTAGTGACTTGGCAAGACAGGTACAGACAATGTCAGTGCAAAAATCTCACTTTTTTGTCATTGATCTCTTAGCTGTTTTAAAGTGCAAATCTCTACGGAATGAAAAAGAAGGTCATGAGGGCTCTATTTTCTGTGAGCATGCAATACAATGTGCAAAAGTGAAATACCAGCAGTAAAGATGGATAACACAAACACATTACCAAGGTACATTCAGCCAGAGCTCAGCCAGACAGTGTGATCACAAAATAACTAAATATACTGCCCACAATGCATAGTAGGATGAGTGAAAGCCGCGGTGCAAAGGTGGATGGAAATAACACTGCACACGTAAGGGCCAACATGTACATACACATAAAATGTAGGACGTGTGCCTGAAGATAACAGTGCTCAGCAGGCCCATAATGCTCAATACCTCAGAGCATAGTGCAAGTATGACTGATAACACAGTCCTCAGCAGGTCTCCAGGACACAAAACAGAGTAATGCATGCCAACATGTACAGGGACATTCAGTGACAGACAAAAGCAGCAAGAGAAAACCATGACACTGACAGAATGACATGGTGGATATTACTTCCCTGGATGGCCATACCATGCAGTGCAGCAACAAACAAGGCAAAAGGACATCATGACCCCTTAGGGGATGTCCTGACAAGATAAAGAAGCCCATGGGGCAGCTCAGGGTCCACATGACACAGAATATTGAAAAATAAACTGTTATATTAACAAGAACCAAACACTCTGTGACTTGCAAAGAAATCCACAGAGCAGAAATGACAGCTTACTGCTGGAAAACAAAAACCCACCTCACAAGCTACACCATGCCCACGCACATTACATGAATGCCAAAACAAGCCAAACCTAAAGTCCACTGGAAATCTCAATAGTGATGTGCATTCTGGTGGGACTATTCAATAGCTCCATGCAGCAAGGGTGGTTTTCAAGGACTGGAGGATTGCAGACATAGTTCCACTTCACAAGTGAGGTGACAAGAAGTGGCCAGGAAACTATAGACCCATCAGCTTTACCTTAGTGGTGGGGAAACTGATGGAGACCCTAGTCAAAGAGGACCTATTGGAATACCTGGAGAACACTGGGTTTCAGGATAGTAAGCAGCATGGGTTCATAGTAGGAAGATCTTGTCTGGCCTACCTGATAGTATTCTTTGATTGGGTTACCTGGGTAGTTCACAAGGGACACGCTGTAGACTTACTATACTTCGTCTTCAGCAAGGCACTCAACTTGGTGCCACACTGAAGACTGCTGCAGAAAATGGGGGATATGGGTACAACCGGGGAAATAATGTGATTAGGGAAGTGGTTGGAGGGAAGGCAGCAGACAGTTGTGGTGAATGGGGTCTGATCAACAGAAAGAGAGTCCCATCTTCTACAGTGGAACCCTGCTTCTACTCTGCTTCTACAAAGAGGCAGAAATTTGACTATGGTCACACAGTGCCGCTAGGGGTTGTGATGCAAACAGAAGGCTGAGTTCTCATATTTCACAGAAGTGAGCTCTAACCACTGGATTGCACTCCCTTGCCCAGCTGAAAACATTTCAATAAGATTTTATTAGCCTGATTTTTGTACAGAATGACAGACAACAATATTAATAAAATGGCCACACTGCCTGTATAATCTGTTTTTAAAAATGGACCACAGCATACTGCTGGATCTAGTCACAAGTTCCAATATATTTAAACAAAATAACCTATATGACCTTTACATTATCCTGAATCCTAAATTCATACTCCGGATACCTTGAGAAGTAGAAATCTTATTTCCCTGGGAAGTGGAAATCTCATTCCCCTGAACAACTGCCCCAGCCCTGCCTGTACTGACAACTACAAGGGGTAAGGCAGGTAGCTAGTTCAGAGTCAGACTGGCCCACCATGTTAAATTTCCACATAGGACCACCTCTGTTGGGTACCTGGGCACCTTCTTAACTTCTTTAAACTAACAAACCAGTGCAACAAGGCCTTCAGCAAGGCTGAGAGGATGCTAGGGTGAATTGGAAGAGGGTTCGACAGTAGGAAGCAGATGGTACTATTATCTCTGTGTAAGTCACTGGTAAGGCCACACCTGGAGTGCTGTGCCCATTTCTGGAGTCTCCAACTGAAAAAGGACGGGGTCTGGCTAGAGATGGTACAGCACAGGGTAACCAAGATGATTCAGTGCTAGGAAGGCAGATCCTGAGAGGATCAGCTAAAGGTGCTGAACATGAATCCACTCAAAACCTGATGAGAGGGGAATATGATAGAGACCTTCAAGTTCCTGAAAGGCATTACCAAGGTGAACGGTGAAATGCTATTTACATGGAACATAGAAGCTAGGACAAGGAGCCATTAGTGGAGGTTAAAGGGGAGAAGGTTTAAAAAAGACACGTGGAAATGTTTTACAGAAAAACTGGTTCAGCCATGGAATGGTCTCTGGCTTAGGCAGTGGGTGCCAAAACCATGAATGACTTCAAACACAGCTGGGATAGAGCTAAGAGTACAGTAGCTACTCAGCAGGATGAGGGAGGTGGAAACATGGTGAACAAAAGGGGAACTAGGATAAGCATAGACCCCACAGAGACAGTAGGTCCCAAGGTATGTTAGGATAATGTGGTCAGGCTACATCGACTGTTGGTCTTTTTCTGCCATCTTAGCCTATATTTCTAGTCTGGTCCCTTTCTTCCACACCCTGTGCTCCTTCAGGCTGGACTGCCACCACTGAGAACATGGATAGAGCAGCTGCCTGCACTTGCCTGACCTCAGCAACTGTACTCTTGCACTACTGCCTCAGCTCCCATACCAGGACCACCCATACATGCTGCACCACTGACCAGAGTGTTCTTGGCAGGAAAATCACATGCCTGAGGAGCCGTTGTGATAACTGGGATAGCACACCACCAGTCTGTCAGTTCTGCTGTGCAGCACTTATGGAACAGAATAGCAAAAGATCTTCAAGACAAGTGAATGATCTACAACACATTATACATACAGTCCCCCAAATTGTGCAAGAAACACATGCCATGGTGCACAGTGCCCAAACAAACTTGTGTGCAGCTACACATGATGAGTATGGACACACAGCCACTACTGAGACTACCATCCTACCTGCATCATGGTACCATACAGAATGCCAGGCCTGTCCCATGACAGGGAGATCAAAAAATATACTGAAGCAGACCAACCATGGACCACCATGGAGCACAACCAGCACATATGAGGCATATGGGTCACACAGTAGTGTATATAAGCAAAGCACACAGATACAGCTGAGTACATCACTTGTCTCATTGCCTCTTCTGCTCTTTGCAGCACCAGTCTCTGGTCCTGGCTGTGTTCCCCATCTGTCAGCCTTGTCTTTTGCCACCTTGGCCCCCCCTGCTGCATATCCTAGATCCTGTGACTGTAAAATGGGACAAAGGATAACTGTGTTTTTGATACGCCCAATGTCTGCTGCCTCCTTGAAACATACGCACAAGGTATGTGACAGTATGGACACATCCACATGCACGTATTATCATCTGTGAGTCTGATCGACAGTATATCATTTCACTTGAGTTGGGATACAACATGTGTACTGCGGTATGCATGTGTCCAGGGAGAGCTGTGTGTGGTCCCAGTGGAGCCACACACACTACATACAGCAGTACACTGTACTTGGTGTACGTGGTACACACAGTATACACATACATGCCAGAGCAGTGCAGTGTGTGCATTGCAGTGTACTAGCAGGCACAGTCAGGCCAACATGCATATGTTTCTGCCATGCATGATACTGCCATGCAGGACTGTGTAGCATAGTGTTTCCACACAACCCTCTGTGCCCCACTGGCATACCATGATGCAAGAAACACATGTGCATACAGTAACTATAGTACAATTCATATTCCTGTGTTGTACATATGACCATACGTGTTTTCGCCATAACATAAGCTGTTGCTTCCCCCTCCCCAGCATGCCCACACATACAGCAGGGCAGGCATGACCATGTAGGCTAGGCACACATGCACAGCAATGCATGCTTACACCTGCGACGGGTGCATGCCATACATGGAAACCCCACACACAGCACCAGCAATGACATGCACATGACCACTGTGAGGGCTATCAGGACACACATGCTGCAGAGGCCCCCTACTGTCATGTGTGACCTCCCTAGCCTCCACCCTCTTACACAGCTGGGTCACTCATAATGACTCACTTCTCTCCTCTGTTCGTAAGAAGTTGCCACTGGTGGTGGAATTGCACACCAGTGCAGATTACACTGATTACACTGGTGTGCCTTGTAATTTACTTGCCACAAAATTCCACACCTCACTGTGGTTTGGTCGGGGGCGACCATCGGCAGTGGGGCCCAAATAGCAGTGCCTCTCATGCCTGCAGCAGGATGATGAGGTGCAGGAGCTCTTTATCCATAAACCTGTGTCCCTGCTGCCTGCCAACCCTATTGCTGCTTGCATCTGACATGATGGTTCTCCCTGTTGTTTGTAATGGGGAGCTACAGATGCTGCTGGGCCATATTGTGCTATTGGGCTGTGCATCAGTGTTTAAGGTGCTATTTGTGCTGGGAAATGTGTGGGTATTACACTGTAATATACTGCCATCATCATGTGGTGGTATGTCCACAAGTGGATGTTGCATGTGCCTGTGTGGGCCAGGTGCACAGAGCTAACTATGCATGTGCATGCACAGGACCACATGCTGCACTGATGTTCCATGATGACGTCATGCACAGTACTCCCCACCATGCTGGGACCTTTTGTTAGAGCATTTCTATTGTATTAGCGCATTACAGACTTTGTACCATATTGAACAATGGTATGCAAATGCACTAATTACAGTCAGTGTGCAACCACATCATCAATATCTCATGAATGCTCATTAATGGTGTAATTTCCATATCATTACCACAGCACACAGAAAAGGAAATAGCACAATGTCACCATCATTCTGTGGATCCTGTCTGTGCAGCACTGGAGCCAGGTAGGTGAAACCCATTCATATGCTTACTTAGTAATGTTATTTTACAAAGCCTGTAGGTCAGACTACAGAGTGTAAATATGATTCACACAGGTGTGTACGCAGTCAGCCTGTACTGTACACATGTGTGGCACTGTTCAGTGCCTTGTACATGCAACATATGTCCATATGGCATCATTACGTGCACAGTACTCTTGATAATTTGCTGGGTAGTGTAGCAATGTGCTGTAGCGCGAGCTGTATTCGCAGATGCAGTGTGTGGTACGGATATCGGTGCCTCCTGTGTTGCATTCCTATGGGCCAGACGGACTATGTAAGCAGTTTGTTAAGCAACAGGAAAGGGGGTTGTCCTGGTGGGCGGCCAGAGGGTCAAGGCCAGGTGAAAGGGGGGGGGCTTGAGGGTGGAGAATAGGGGGGCATGAGGGTGGATGCCAAGTGGGGCATAGGGGTGTGTGCAACATGTGACAGTGGACTGGGTGTGTGTGTGTCGAGATTGCAGATGGGTAGAGCATGGCCCACACAGGCTACATAGATGGTAAGATAAGGTTGTTGCACACTGGAAGTGACAGACATCAAGCACCAAATAATTGTCAACAGAATATGGTATCCCAAGTTCACAGAGAAAGAGATTAATGTCCTCAGTCAGGAATATGTTGAGAGTGAGGAGGTCCTGGGCCAGAACAAGGCCACTACCACCATCCAGGTAGAGCTGGGAGAAAGTCACAATTTCTGCTTTTGTGGAACTTTTAATTTTGTGAAATTTTCTGAACTTCCACTACTGGCAATATCAGAATATTCTGAATGTGCTTGCCGGATTTTCACCCTGTTCCACAGAATTATTTAGCTGAACTGTGGAATAAAGCACACGAACTGCGGAATGAGAGTTCTGAGGAATTTTATTCTGCAGTTTCATGGATCATTCCACAGTAAATGTAATTATTCCACAGTTCAGTGATCAGTTCTGCAGAATTTCTTTCTGCAGTATAATTCATTAATCCACAATTCATACATTCATTCCATAGTTCAGTGACTCACTGCAATGTGGAATGAATGTACGAATTGCAGATTACTGTATTAAACTGCAGAAAAAAATCTACAGAGGTGATCACAGATTTTTTTCTGCAGTTTAATACAATAATTTGCAATTCATATATTTTTCCACCTGTCTAAGTCAGAATTTCTGCCAAAGTTGCCAAGGTGCATTCCAAAATTTAGTGAAAGCAAAATTCTGACTTTTGCCAGAGTTCTACTGGCAGAAGTGTAATTTTGAACAGCCAGTGGGCATGGCTGGAAGTTGCTGTGGGATGAATTCTCTGGGGTGGGTGGATCACAGTGTCACCGAATGTAAAAAGAGGGTCAGTAGGCTGCATTTGATATCCAAGAAATGCCTGGCCGCCCTATGCAACAGCCAGAGTGCTCTGGGGGTTGGGGGAAGTGTTCCAGCAATAGCTGAGTCCTCCCAGCCTGTGAAGGAACTAATGGCCTCTGTCTTGAGGTGGAGGGCCATAAAGGTTGGTGCAGAGGAGACAGACAGACACCCTCAAAGAGCATGAGTGTACATACACTGTCATGCCTGGGTACTGCACTTGGATTTACTGTAGTGAGCTCCACATTATTTTTGTACTGCACATTTATGTTCTCCTGTCCAAATTTGTGTCTCACAGTTTGGTGGCTGAGTGTTGGTTGTTGTAGCAGCCAGGCTGCACATGGTGCTGGTATTGTGGTCAAGGTTCACATGTGTGCAACTCGGGGACACTGGTATGTGGAACTGTACCCTTGTGGTCCTTAACATGCAATGTCCTCCATCATGTAGTACAGGTATTGTATTAGGCACAGCGGACATGGGTGTGACCCTGGAACAATGGTGCATGGCACTGCATCTATATGTTACTTAATGAGTATTGTTCTCCATTCATCTGCAGCTGCAAGCAAGGCATAGAGGACAGACAATTGGGATTGTTGAGGATTGACTGTGGACACTGTCAGTGTGGAGAGCCCCCCCGGGGGATGTGGCTATGGAGGGCATGCACATATACTCACTCTGTTCACTGACCTTTCTTAGTACAACTTTCTGGATATGCTGCTTGCTGGGGAGGATGTTGAATATGTACCAGATTCAGCCAGTTAGGCAACAATCATGTCTGGCATGTAGCACAGTCAGGGTCTGTGCCACATGCCATATCCAGAGAGGCAGAAGAGATGTCTGGCTAGCAGGCTAAGCCTGTGGCACAGCCATACCAGCAACATCATCATACACCTTTGGTACAGGCACAGATGCAGGGGCCCAGCCACAGAATGTCTGCCAGCTGCAACCCCAGCATTCCACACCAATGGCCCAACAACTAAGCCAGGCAGCACAGCAGGCCCAGAGGTGCATAGAATGCGAGGCTGCTGCCATCCAAAAGCACAGTGGGGTCACATGGATTATCACTGAGGAGGCTTCTCTGGTGTCACAGGCACTCCAGGAGCTGGCTGTTACCATCAGGGAGGTTGTACAGGCAGCTCTGGCAACTGGGAATACTACATAAAGCTCAAAAGACAGACATCATATTGACCACAGATTTCTATAGACTGCCTCACATGGACTTCTTTGACTTGTAATTTGTTGTCGTCTGAAAGACTAAAGTAGAAAAGGAAAGGGGCAGAGTGGAGGGACCTTTGGTCTTTTTTTGCTGTCATTGTCTGTCTGTCTGTCTGTCTGACTGTCTGTCGGTCTATCATCCATCCATCCATCTATCTATCTATCTATCTATCTATCTATCTATCGTCAGTTGGGACCACAGCAGCCTGTGGGCCTGTTCATGCCCCAAAGGGTGGTTACACCATGTTCTGGCTGCATGCCCAACATTGGTAGCTCTCAGAATCATGCATGCTTAGGACATCGTGCTGTGGCCTGCACTTTGTGTTTTCTGACATCACACTAAGTGGCCGGTGTAGGGGCTGGTCACGCTACCTACTTAGCTATATGGGTGTATACTTAGGAGTTTTACACTCTATGGGTGTGTGCACAGGGAGAACCCATCTGTGCAGACATCTGCCAGTGCCATACCCTTCCCATGGACAAATGCATGAATACAGGGTTGTTGGGGGAGACAATAACCTGTCTGTATGACACTTGCTTAACTGCACTCGACATCATCTGTTTTGAGTGTGGTTTATTTCCACACCCCATGCATAAGGTTCCTCTGACTTTGTGTTTTACTCACCCCTTGGAAAAGCCCTGGGTCCCTTGTATAGTTCCTGCTCCACCCCATGCCACATGTTGTTGTTGTTGTGGATCCACTTCCATCTTGATCCATTCTTCCCCCACATGTGATGACTATGTAGGGGGTATGTGCTTACCTGGTCCAGGCTGTGTCAGCAGGTCCCATGGGTGGATATGCCTGCCTGTTTTGCACTAACCCCTGTACTGCATTTGTGTTGCTGTTCTCTCACCACTTTTGTTTCACACACCAGCATACAGCTGATATATTTATCTTTTGTTTCACACCCCCAGGCATACAGTTGCTATGCCTTTGCTTTGTCTCCCCCCCACACTTTTGATACCTTTGTTGCTGTATTTGTATTTCTTTTTTCCTTTCTGTTCATCCTTTCTCATTACTGTTTTATGAGTGCATACCATGTCCTGGGTCATTATAACTCATCTCAATCCCTTGATGTTTGCCTTAGTCAGTTGGACTCTGATGGCCTTGATGCATAGTGGCATCTGTTGTCCCCAGCTGTGAGGGTCTTTATGCACTCCCTGGTTCATGGTGTTTGTATCTGCCACAGTGTTTCTGGGCTGGCAATGTAGGGGTATTTCATGGGTTAGTGCACTGTTATGCAGGACACAACATGCAAGGAATAGTCTGCACGCCATAGAGAGGGTATACTGTAGGGCACCTGTGGCCCTGTCCAGAGATCTGAACCTCTTATTTAGTATTCCAAATTATCTGGTTAATGACATTGTGGGTTGCCTGCTGTGCCACCTTGTAGGGCTGCTCTGCTGCATCTGCAAGAAGCTGCACTGGTGTCATAATTCATACACACAGGGGGTTGATACTGTTAGCTGTAGTGCACACACTGTTCATGTTAAGCTTAACTAGCTAGACAATATTGGTTGTGTGGTACTACATTGTGTGTGTCCTTACCAAGGAGGAACATATTGGGGACATTTTCCCCACTCAGAATACTGGCATAAGATGGAGTTGTGCCAGAGGTACACATCGTGTGATGTTCCCGGGTACCAAGGTAGCACATTAGTAATATTGTCATTTGCATTGCACACCACCTGCATATTCATGGAGTGGTAGCCTTTTCAGTTTAGATAGGCAGTGGCTCCATCCCTTACAGATGATGCTTGTACAGCCACTTGGGTAAAGTCACTGGCCCCTATCTCAGCTGGTATGAGCTCTTGCACACTTGCTGGCATTCTTCCTGTGTGCTGGGGAAGGAGATGTGTTCCAGGGCATGTGGCAGGAGCTCATCCAGGAACTTTCCCAGCATATGACATGGCAGACAGGCATATGCCAGGAGTGTCTCTGAATGGCACCTGGAAGCTGCCTGTGGCTAACGGGCACTTGGCTGCAGTTATCTTGAGCTCCAAACTCATGTCATGGCTCCTGAGTGTGGGTGTTATAAGGTTAAATTACCAGGTCTTGTTTTTTCCCATAGGGAACCTGAGTTGTAATTTCACTGTTATAACCAGCTGGTTATAACGGTGAACATACATCTGGTTTCCCTAGGTCTGTGCATGCTCCAGCCATGATATTCCTCTTCTCTGTGCCGTTGGCTCTTCCCTGCTTCAGCGCTGTCCACCAACCGAGATAGACTTTACCAAAACTCAAATTCAGTGGTAAGTTGTTTTTTTTTTAATGCACTGGGCTAATGTCCTTAAATGGGGCTGTTTTAAACAGAAGGAAATAAAAGAAAAAAAGGTTAATGTTTCCTCTGTTGTCGCTTGGGACCGCGGACCGTGCTGAAACCCAACCGTCCACTGTCGCATTAGAACTACTTTTATTTTTATATAATTGCTGTGGTAAAATGATACCCAGCAATTATATAAAATAAAACATGGGTTGTAAACCTTTAGTTTTACACTCCCCGGTGTTGATGTTTTAATAAACCCTTCGAGCTCTCGCTCTCGGCGTTTATGTAGTATCCAATACCTCAGGGGTGTTTAAAATTCTCGTTAAGCATGCAATGCCATATATTATTCTCTATTTTATGCAGCAGCTCACATAGGTAGTGCAGCATTCCCCTGTCTACCTGTATCAGCCCACCATGTGTTTATCAGGGAGATCTCTGAACATAATCCGGGCATGATACACCAAGTGGCAGCATATGGCCACATGCAGCACTGCCCTGGTGACCTGGCATGGCCTTCTGCCTTGGCATGAGGTTGCTGCAGCCCATGCATGACTATTATTAGTAGTGCCATGCAGCAGTTGTTTGTGGCCCCCCTGCTAGCTGTGTACAGTTATTTCTGGTAGTGTTCTGCTCGCTGTGTGGCTTTTGTGCAGTCATAAGGGCAACCTTTTGTGTTCCTTATTCTGCACTGTACATTGCTGCTATTTAACTGTTGGGGTCAGTAGAGTGCTTTGAGTTTATTCAGGTGTCCATCACTATTCTGCATGATGCATAAATTAGTTTCATACCTTGGCATTATCAGTTTTGCAATGCACTATCCATAAGTTTGAATATGGCACTCCTAGTTTTAAGGCACTATTTTTCAGACTGTGACACTCTTCAGTTTTCACACTGTGCTAATCTTCTAAAAATGTAGGCCTTCGTGTTTACAAATGCATTTAAAACTTGAATGTTTTCCATGTTTTTTATTTTCTTATTGTTTTATGTACCTGAAAATGAACTTGGTGTTTCTTTTCTTTGTTGTTAAAAAAGTGACTTAATACTCTATGTGAAAGTGGCAGGACATTCTGGTGTTATATGGGAAGGTCTCTAGATGTAGGAAATTCTCATTTGTGATGCCTCAAATGCACAAAATCAGGAAATTCTTTTTTTTGTGGTGCCACCTGTCCGATATTATCAGCCCTACCTCCTGGACCCACCGCCCCCCCCGTAACCGAACCCTGATTCGCCCTGGCTAACCCCCCAAGGTGGGGCTGCTGAGATGACCCCACCCCACAGAGACAGGTCCAGGTTACTGGCCTCATCACCGTGACTGGCAAGGCTCCCTAGGCTTACCCCCCCCGGGTGGGGCAGTGGAGGTGGGCCATCCAGTGGAACACGGTCTCGGTTGGGGTCGGGTACTTTGGGGGGGCCGTGGTACTAGAAGGCAGCATCATCCCTGGGACATTCAGCATTTTTTGTGGATGCTAATCCCCTCAGGAGGTGGGACATACAATGACGTTAGTGGGATGAACCCAACATCTATCTCACCTCCTCACATATCGGGCGCCGGTCGCATCAGATCCCCCAGCCTCCGCCAGGGGTCTCCATCTTTGCATCAGACACTAGATCACACACACCCTCCCTCCAGAGGAGGAGGAGAGCAATTCATGGGACTCTCAATCCTCCCTCTCCTGGACAGCCCTCTGATGGTCCAAGCCCATATATAAGCCCAGGTTGCCAGCGTCGCAGGCGGAAATCCTACCCCTGCACCAATGGGCTGGAACAAAGTCAGGAAATTCTGATTACAGCTTTTCAAACAAATTTCATTTTCAGAGACAGCAACATAATGTTCTGTAAATCCTGAGAAAGAAAACTGAAGATTAAACAAAAAATGTTGCTTCCTAGTATGATATAATGAATAAATTAGGTTACATATTAAAATAGAGGCCTTGAGTCAGAAATTCATAATTGGGACTATGCACAAAAAAGCACATTGCTTATGCGTCATGTATCTGTGGCATGTAGGCCGCCCTAAGTTGGAATGCTGTGACTGGGGGTCTGGCAGACCCCCAGCATCATTCATGGAAGGGGTGCCTGCCCTTTGTGCACTCGATCCCCTGGCTGATTGCACAGATATGCATGCGGCCAGTCTGATAGGTGTGTGGGGGGGTGTCCTCCATGTCATTCACGAAGGTGCAGAGTGCAGGGCATGGGAGTTGCAGGATATGGCAGCAGGGGCCCTGCCATATCTTTTGCGTGACCTCTATGGAGAAACCCTGTAGGCTGTGTGGCAACACAACCCCCCTACAGTACTGCCCCAGCCCTCTGGTTAGTAAGGGAGGGCTGGGGGCAGCCATGTGGGCATTCACCTGTCTTTTTAAATTTCAGTCTCCCACATTTTCCCAACATTGCCTGCTCACGAGGAGCCGATTACCCACTTCAGGACCCAGGACAGTCATCCAGTTGGATGTCTTCCTGTCCCTGGTCCACCCAGTCCCCATGCAGCAGTGCACCGGGAGGGGTTGTGGACTGGTGCCATGCAGAGGCACATGGTACTGTATACTGCATACCATGCACCTGTTTGCAAGTGCAGAGGTATGCTGGCCAGGCACGCACAAATCATGCAAACCCAGACCCACATCGTTGCATAGTTCCCCATATTTGTAAATGCAATGCAGTTGCTCATGCAAATTGTAAACCTTTTTTTTTTTTTTTCAGACAATGGCTGTGCAGTATTGCTAGATACCTATTGGGACAGCACTGTTTTAAATTGTGGTGTCTCTAGAAACTCTGGACAATCATTTTCTGGTCTTAAAGAGGAGTTTTAAAATTGCTGGTCAACCAAATTGCACTTGCAAATGTTTTAAATGGCTTGCCTGACACCATAGAGAACATTTTGAAAAACATTAATACTGGCACACAACACAGTCTACAATGTAGTTACTATAGAGAATAACATATAGGTGAATGGATGTAACCCAGATTTTACACACACCCAAGCTATAGGATGCTTCAAAATCCCTAAGAGCGAAGCTCAAGGTTTATGAAAGCATCCTTCACCAAGGGTATGTGTAAAATTTGGGTTTACATCCACCCACCAATGTCTTGATTTTTATAAATACTAGTGCACAGTTTTATTAGTTACTGTGGCAGTTGTGTGACTAGTTCTCACGCTGCTCACAGCGTGAGCATGATTGACAGGGAACGACTACAACTGCCCCATTGTAATCATAATTACAAAAGGGCGGGTATATTTTTCTTTCCTTAAACATTCATGAACAATGGCTTACATAATTTGAAAGCCCATGAAAAGCTCGTTCAAATGAGGTACTGGGCTCACCTGTAGCTGGAAACAATCCAGAGATACAGATGACTGAGTCTGTTCAGTATTAAGACTACACTGCAGCCATATGAAGAACACTGTGATGTCATCGAAGAACAAGCTGTGCTTGACTCAGTGTAGTTAGGCACAGTTTGTTCCTCATTGACATCACAGTGTTCTAAAAGTGGTTGCAGTGAAGTCTTAATATTGAACCGACTCAGTCATCTATATCTCTGGATTATTTCCAGCTGCAGATGAGCCCAACACCTCATTTGAAAGAGCTTTTAAACTATGCTGGCCACTGGTCATGAATGTGTTCCTTTAAATATTTACTATTAAAGATCATTTGACATATCTGGGAACACTTTCAAAATTATGCGTAATGTTAGTTTTATTTCATACATTTTCTGTTTTTATCCTCACCGTGGAGTTCTGAAAGGGTGGAGCAGTTTCAATATAGGACATCAAGGCAGACTCGATGGACTTACATTATCTGTCCTTAGTCATCTATATTCACTGTTTCTGTGTTTCTCCCTTAGTTTTCATTACTAAGGATATTTGTATGGAAGCAGGGGCCTTATCTTTTGAACATCCTCTGCTCCCGCTTCTTGTCTACACGTGATGTCATAATTTCCTGTTTTGGCTATGACTCACACTCATTTGACCTGTACAGCAGACAGGTACTGTAAATCAACTTACCTGCACTAGCATCATGATCCTGCAATGTCCCTCAGACTCTCCTGCTGCTTTAATAATGCAATATTAGACTATGAATCCAACTGTACTACCTCTCTACTACTTCCTTTCTCCTCCATGACAGGACAGGTGTATGGCTGGGCACAATTCATGAATATTGCTTCCAAAAATTATCACTTATTCTACAATTTTCACAAAAACTCATAAAATTCAACTTGAAGTACTGATTTTATTTTGCAATTTTTGATTGCTTATAACAAGGACATGCTTTAAGAAAGGACTGTAAATTTGGGCACACAGCATCCTTTTTAAAGTCTATCAACATGTTAGATATGGTAATATTGTGTTCTCTAATTTTTAAGTTAAAGAGGATTATAATTTTGCAGTTTATGTACCTACAAACTGTTATTAAAACATTTCAAAATATTAGACTGCTAATAATTCAACCCCTTTAAAGGAAGAGATTTGAAACTTGGCATACATATATGTGTGAGCAGTAAGGAGCCACAAACATGGCACGGGTTATAATGTCGCAAGACATTATGCTGCAGGGAAAAATCACACTGACAATTCCATGTGCCCCCCCGAACCACCCCCGATAAGGATTCTCAACTTGGGGGGGGGGTTCAACATGAAACTGCTCAAAAGTAGGAAAAATAAAAGCATCTGGGGCCTGGAATCAAACCTGGTCCCAGAAGCAGCGCCTGGGTTGTTTGCTGCAGTGGTTCAGTCCATTGAGCCACAGCAGCTGCTTAGCAGAACCACATCCTAGCAGAGGTCTTATCCGCTGCCTGGGATAATGTGAGTGCTGCACCATTTGCTTTCTACTACGGCACTGTTCTGTGTTGGCTCTAATGTCATACGCTATTAAGCGTACAGCATTATGACCCTGTAGGCACAAACATGTCACATTTTGGTGATAAGGGGATAAGTGGTTTTAAAATTTGATGGTAATGAATGAATGCATTGTAAATTTGCTAAATCTTCATATAGAGACTTGTTTATAGCTGTATTGGCCATTGTACAAAAAATGAACACAGTGAGTGATTTGATACCTTTTGCTGGACCAAAAAGAAATTTTCAGAACACACGCTTTCAGACTACACAGAGCCTGTCTTTAGGTATAGCAGTTTCTACAGAAAGCAAGCTTTTATTCAGTGGAGAGTGCAATCTACTTATATCAATTAACATATATAAAAAAGAGTTATTGATCTAAAGACAGGGTGACTTTGGGAGGTGTTTAAGGTACCTCATCAAATCACCCATTTTGTTCACCAAAATCTTAATGGAAATTCCAAAAAATTTCATGGACATGGAATCATGATTTTGCCTACATTCTGCCTTTTAACAAGTGGTAGTTCACACCTTTAATGGCTCTTATGTCAATGACAGCTGCGACTAACTACAGCAGCAAAATGTAGTGATTTTTCCAGGCAGGAAATCTTCACAAGTTAAAGGGCTAGAAACTTGAACTGTTTGCCTGAAAGCTCGTCTTTAGGCTCCCTTAGGTTTCTGAGCCCCAATACATTGTCCTTTTTGCTCTTCCCTTAATGTAGCCCTGGCTTTGTACATGTGCTCGATCATATCAGGGTGTTTTGTGATTTTATGTAGAAGATAGTCAAAAAGATCATTAGCTAGAGTGAGTAACTTTCTTTTTCTAAAGTTCAGACTACCTAGTCTGAAGACACACTCAGAAATTGTCCGGCATGACAAAGATCATGAATGAGGTAGATAGACACATTGAAGTATTTTATCAACCTCTCACCTCACCTCTCCTCCAGCTGATTTCTTCAGGGAATCACCCATATCGGACAGCCCAGTAAAGAGACAAGTGATTCAGGAAACCATTCAGAAGTTTTGAAGCTAAGGATCATCACTCCAGTTTCCCCGAGGACAGGTACTGGGGTGAAATCTGTTTTCTTCATTGTGTCTAATAAAATTGGGGGTTCTCTGACCAGTGCTAGACCTCAAATACCTTATTGGGTCTGTATGGATGGTCAGATTGTGGATGGAAACCCTCAGTTTGAGTATTCCAGCAGTTCAGGCAGCGGACTTCTATACTCAGTGGATCCCAAAAAGGTGTATCTCCACACCTCTATAGCCCTTCAAAACTAGAAATTCTTCAGATTTGCAGTATGGCAGAACATTTTCAATACTGAGTATTCCCGTCTGGTCTGGGATCAGCTCTGAGAGTTTTAATAAAAGTGATGGGATCCTGATGGTCCTGGGGATTGCAGGGATTCAGGGTGCACCCTTACCTAGATGATTGGCTAGTCCTGTTGAAAACTCCTCAGATAGCCATAAAGGAGTTAGTTCTAGTCCTCCAAACATTGTAGAACCATGGGTAAATAATCAACTTGAGATGAATACAACGTCCCTCTGTATGTATATCCCTAGTGAACTTAGGGAGGCAGTTCAGTACAGGCCTTGGATTTGTATTCCTTCAGAGGAAAGAATGCAGTTTCTTTAGGATTGCCTGAATCCTCTCTTTTCTTGAAGCCATTCTGAATGGTTTCCTGGTTCCATGAATGCTGATTCACTGCAATAAACTGCAAGTGTGGATTATCAGATTGGGATGTTATTTTGTTACCGTGACAGTGCCACTGCTGGATCTTCCTTGGGAGGTATGCTCTGAGCACCAGTAGTGATTAGCCTGGTTGCCAGTCCAGGGAAATACCTTTGAGAGATCACCAACCTGTGCTCATCCATACTGAGGGGCTGGGGAGTATCGCTTGAAGGTCACTGCCACTGGGTGATGTTCTTGGATGGAAGGGTCCAAAGTGATTAACATCCTGGAGACCGAAGTGCTCATGCTGGCACTGTTAGGCCTTGCCCTCCAGATAAAGGAAATAATAGTAATGATCCAACCAGAAAACAGAATATCGGCAGCCTGCATTCAACACTTGTGTGGCTCAAGAAGCAGCACCACAATATGAGCGGTAAGACCGCTTCTGCAAAGGTTTTCACCTGCTTGGAGGACAATGAACAAGCAGAGAAAACGTTTTACTAAGAGCATGGTTATTGCACCCTGTGGTGTTCTGAGAGGTGGCTGGGGACCTAGCTGGCCATGGGTCGAACTTTTTTCATCATTGAAGAACTGGCAGCATAATCAGGTTTTGCTCTTCAAATCCAAGTCCTCTAGCACGAAAGGCAGATGCCTTGGCCTTCTCATGTATTATCATGCTCCCTCTTCATCTTTTGATCAGGGTGCTTGAAAAAAAACAGAATGGAAGTGTTGGAAAAAAATCTGTTAATTCGGTATTGGCACAGGAGACCTTGGTGTCAGATCTGAAATGGCAACTGTTCATGTTTTGAAATGACAAATTAATAGTCTGCCATAATCTTGTCTTCCAAAGTTTAGTGAAGCCTCCTTTAAAACTTTTAGATTTGGTGGACATGCATTTCCTTACTTTGCAAGTAGTCTTTCTAGTGGTAATTTATTCAGCTAGGTGAGTGTGCGAGTTGGGAGCTTTTTTCATGCTGGATACAGTGGAGCTCAGTGATGTGTTCTGTAATGTTACAGTAAGTCAGTTGGTTACCTTTAGGAGCTCCAGTTAATAATGGTTAATCCTATCAACTTGATGGCTATTTAACACATGATAACTGGTGACCCCTCTTATCACATTGATTATCAGTGTGATCAAATGTCATAATAACCGGGTATGACATCATACCCAGTTATTACAGCATTTGGAGTGCACATGCTTCACTTTCCTTGTTGGGAAACTTGCTTTTTGTGCTCATGTCCCTGCAGCAGTTATTATAAAATTAAAACATAAGCAACTGTGTGCTTATGAATTTTTTTTCACACACCTTGGGTATATAAAAAAACTTCATAACACACAATTGCCTATGCATTATTTTCTATGTAATTCTTAGTGTTATAAGTAGTTACTGTACAACTAAGGGCATCATGATTATAGTAACCAGAAATTTTCACATTGTATGTATTGTGCCATAGATCAGGTAGGGTCTGCAGCAAAAAATGAAGGTTAACAAAAATGAGCAGACTGGGTGGGTCCAGCAGCCCTTATCTGCTGTCACTTTCCATGTTTCTATGCTTCTATTCTCAATTATAGAGGAACCTGTCACTGAGCAGCACTGTAGTGTGGCATTCAGGACCAACCAGGAGTTTATATTAAAAGTGAATCTATCTTATTACTTTTCAGATAATTCAGGAACTGGTGCTGCTATCCTTTTTCTGAACAACAAAGAGCACCAGCTGCATATGATAGATATAAGCAGAGTGCTCAAATACTAAAATATCTAATCAGGGCAAAGGAGTCCCACTGACCTTTAACCATCTTTGTGCTCTTCTGATAAACATCCTTAGTAAGTGATTTATGTTATTTGCTGAATGTAAACTGATATCCTCCTGTGGATGTTTTGTACGTGTTTTCATGCAAGGCTGGTAAATAAAAAGTGAAAAAATAGGGCATGGGATAAGAAAGTCATGTTATCAACAATATCTCAGATAAAGGAATGTACCAAAGAATCATACACATTGGTGGGGAGAGGTGTTCTCATGAGGCCATGAGGTTTTTCTTCAGTGTATACAGTAGCTAAGTATGGCAAACCATAATTCTTGTTTATGTCAAAGTTTTAGGTGAAGTTGTATTTCTTTTGACACATGTATCATAACATCTCAAGCCCTGATTTGTATAAGAACCTGAACATTTGGATTCTTGCTTGGTGTAACAGCTCTATCAGGATGGAAGATTGTTTCGCCATGCGCAACCCACTGATGTGCCCTGGCGCGATATAAAAAAGGGAAAAGTGCGCTGCACAAATCCCGATGCACTGGAGGACATCAGTGATGTATGCAGACACAGGTGGGGGGGCGTTCCCATGCATAACCTGCAAAGCCCGATATTCAACCCGGGATGTGCAGAGCCATGCATGCGCAACCCCTACTTGCGCCTGCACAAAGTTAAGCCCCCAAAAAAAGGAACAACTTATGGCCACCCACAGGTGAGCTACCACATTGCAGGGCGCAACATGGCAGCTGCCACCTGTGGGTGGCCACCCGAGTTCAGACTGCACCTGGTGGTGCCCCCCCATGCCCAATCGTGGGCATATGTTGAAAAATAAAGTCCCCGTCCAATATTCCTGGTGGTCCAGTGGACCGCTATGTGCCCGATCACGGGCATGTGTTATATTAAAAAAGACTTCCTTGTCCAATATCCCTGGTGGTCCAGTGGACCACTATGTGCCCGATCACGGGCATCGTTATAATAAACCCCCCCCATCCAGTATCCCTGGTGGTCCAGTGGACCGAATGCTGCCCGATTGTGGGCATCTGTTCAAATGAAGCCCCCCCGTCCAATATCCCTGGTGGTCCAGTGAACCGAATGCAGCCCTATCGCAGGCATCCATTTAACAGAAATCGTCCTATTACCCTGGTGGTCTAGGGTACCCCCCTCCCCACCTGCCCACTGAGTTCCACTGCCTCCCCCCCGGTCAGCCGGGCGGGCAGCAGCACCTCCCACTCGCCTGCCGCCCACTTCCCGCCAGCTGACACCTCGGTAGGGCTGTATGCCCATTGGTTCACAGTGTGAGCCAACGGGCGTGCAAGCCTCAGATAGACATTCCAGATATGTGAATGATTCATTCACATATCTGAATGTGTAGTATGAGATGAGTTGCACACCCATTGGCTCATGCTGTGAACCAATGGGCGTGCAGCCCTACCGAGGTGTCAGTCGGTGGGGCGGCAGGTGGGTGGGGTGCTGCCGCCCGCTGGCTGACCGGGGGGGGAGCGGGGCAGTGGGACTCAGTGGAGGGGTGGGGAGGGGGATACCCTAGACCACCAGGGTAATAGGACAATTTCTGTTGAACGGATGCCCGCGATCGGGCAGCATTTGGTCCACTGGACCACCATGGATATTGGATGGGGGGGTTTATTATAATAATGCCCGCGATAGGGCACATAGCGGTCCACTGGACCACCAGGGATATTGGACGAGGAAGTCTTTTTTTAGACAAATGCCCATGATCGGGCTGCAGGGGACATCGATCCCCGATGGCTGCTGCTTGGCAGGGCGCCAGGCGCAAGTCGTCGTGGATTGGCGCACCTGCATGCTAATGGGATGCAAATGGGGCCATAATGACATGCAAGTAGCCCCATGTGCGCCTTGCAAAAATTATGGCCCCATTTGCATGTCCCCTTTTGGATATCGCAGGTGCTGTGAATGGCGCAATGGCACTTGCGCTAGCGCATCTCCATGCTCCACTCTTGCCACTTGTGCTGGTACAGTGCCACTGCGCCATACACAGTGGGGGTGGCCAGGGTGTGATATTCAAAGCTGCTGAGCCATAGTGCAGCTCCATTGAATATCACCCAGGCCACACCCCTGCGCAGCTAAGTTGAGCTGCGCCCAGGCTTGCACCACAGCCTGGTGCAGTTTGAATATCCAGGTCTATGTGTATAATGTGGAATGGGAAATTTCTTACTCGAAAGTATGGTTTTCCAGACTACCTATATACCTCAGTCCTCATCCATTGCTGTTTTTTATATAGTTGTGTTGTTCAGAGTTAAAGTTACACTAAAAGTCTGGATATTGGCATGCAAAGAGAGTGTTGTTAGTCTGTGTTTGGGGTTACAAAAAAAGAGCAATAATCTACTGCTTGATTTGAGTGCCTGCTTTGGCAATATTCAGCTGGTTGCTTAGAAAGAACAGCAGACTATATACAGGGAGAATCCCCTCCTACTTGTCAGTCTTAGTTTATAATGGTTTCTAGGTCAAACCGCATTTCAATAACAGCACTGTCAAAATCCGCGTAGGGACAAGAACGTCACACATAACAGCGCTAGAGTGAAAACATCAACTGTAGAGACAGTGCTGCGATTAGGGTTGCATAAATGTCAGTGAGTAGCAGACTACAGATAGGTACTGGGAGCCACACAAAGTAAAACAGGACACAAATTTTGAAATTGAACTCCACAGCACAAGCAAGTCGGGTGGAAGGGAGAAAGACAAGTTGGGTGGGAGGAAGAAATTTAGGTGGGCAAACAAGGCTTCACCCCCTGCACACTCCATGTGAAGTAATTTGCAAAGGAGAATTTTGCAACTTCGCTGGAACTTCTCCGGCAAAGTAAAACTTCACAACATCTCTAGGCAAGGGGCTTTGCCTCCCACACCCTCCTTTCAGGGAGGGGGGGCTTTGCTCACTGCACCCCCTCTTACTAAAAATATACATCCTCCACAACCCCACAAATCTACAAACAAGGAAAATATTTCTGGGGAGGCAAGAGGGGTGAAATAAAAAGGAGCTCACCGGGCTTGAACCGCAGCCAGACATACCACAGCGACTCAGTGTTTGTTCCCTTAGCTGCTATGCCATGATGGCAGCACAGTTGCAGCACCCACACACACACACTTCTACTGCTTGACCCAGGTGAAAACATCTACAGGTATAGCACTATAATGTCTGCGCTACAATTTCCCTGTAACTGGTTTTACCAATGCTCTTTTCTCTGCGCGGTTATGCTGCATTCTTATTGAAAAGTGCATTTGACTGGCTACCTTTATGATGTGCCCCTGTTTCCATTTGTGGTGATCACTAGCCTGTTGTGTAACAGCTGTGTCAGGAAGAAAGGACATAGGATACTCTATGAAACAAAAATTCTGCATGAAATTGTAAGAAAAAGAGCAGGGCCACAACCAGTGAGTGTGATGCTCAAAGCCGAACAACAATATAGTAAAAACAGTAAAGGCTTATCACACAATCCTTGATGCTTGATGCATTTCAAGTATTAAATGACACAGAAGACCTTTATTAAACAAATTGTGCAGCTGCAGAGGAAAATACAGTGGTGGTGGCCAGGATGCAATGCAGTGTCTCAAGTTACTGTATGACAAGAGGGATTAGCTGCCACTGAAATTGCCTTGTTTACTTTAGTAACACCATTGCAGCATGCTGCAGTATTGCATTGCATCATGGCTGGCGCCACTGTATTTGGAGCTGTGTGAGCCTGATCTGGCCTTTCACATCTAATCAGATTCTTTTTCAAAAGTGACACTCTCCTGAATCAATCGTTTTATGACTGCCATTTAATGGAGACAAACTGATTTCCAAATGACCGCATGCAGGTTCGGGAGGAGCAGTCAAAACAGGCTAACAAATGTATAAATTATGTGTGATCTGTCAGTTCTGGAGAATAAATTCACTTACTACAAGATACTAGAATTCTTAACTTTGTTTCATCTAGTAGGAGACATTATTTTAGCAATGTAGGTAAACTACAAAAGTTTCATCATCAAATGGTCACTTCCTCAGGCTCTATGTTATCTAGAGGATATCTGTCTGTCTGTCTATCTATCTGTCTAGCTGTAATTTTTGGCCAGAAAATGAACATTAACCTATGAATGCTTGTTTCCAGGTGCATTGGGTGGGGGGGGCTGGTTGATATATATATATAGAATACCAATGTTTGCCTGTTCAGATGTCAGATTACAAATCTGACAATATTACACTTCTTTATAAAACCATACTTTTTAACCACACTGGAGCCAAAATGAAGTTAGATGAACTGTGTGCTGTCCAAATATGAATTTAAGGAAGCAAAGCAACCAAATGCATGAATTGCACATGAAGTGTAAACATTAGAAAGTAATCTAATTGTGAAAACTGTTAATCATCAAGTTAAAAGACATACAGTAAGCAGGACTAGACTAGTCACTCTTAATGATATATTGTAGTGCTGTGTGGAATTTTCAAATTCTGGTGGAATGAAATTTCACTGAATTTTTGAAATTCCACTACAATTCTGCTGAATTTCACAGGAAATGGAATGGTAGAATTCTGCGGCAGAAAAATGTGGAATGAAATTTTCTGCAACGTGTCCATGAAATTTTATTCTGCAGATCTCAATATTTTCTGCAGAAATGGGACAGAATGATTTTCTGTGGAAGAAATGATGTTCCACGGATCTTAATTTTCAGTGGAAATGGTTGCAGAATGATTTTCTGTGGAAAAAATGCTGTTCTGCTGAATATTATTCCATGAATTGTAGCAGGTAGAATTCCACAGAAGAACCAGTGAAATTCCAGTGGAAATTCTGCTGGCAGAATGGTCATTCTGCGCTAATTTCACCAGCAGAATTCTGCATTCCACACAGCACTAACATATTGCTTTCATTATTGCTGGTGCCACATGTTAAAATTGTAGTCAATAATTGTTGTGTTTTTTTGGATTATACATGGATTGTGTCCACAGAGAATAACTTACTATTACTGCGGAATGGTGGCGCGGCTAGACAAGCCATGTCAGACCTTAAGGCATTGGTTTATCTACAATTTAAAAGTGTGCAGCTTTAATTCAGAATAATAATAAATTCTGCACATCATAAAAAAGTGGCTAGTGATTCCAAGTTTTCTTATTTTTGTTTATATTTTTACAAGCTGTTGTAAAACTGGTACCCTATATGGTTAAATATAATCAGAGAAAGCATCCTGTAAGGGTGTTTGACTGGGAGTTTTATGTGTTCCATTTTTTTTAAAGTAGTATAATGTATTATTGGAAAAGGGTGAAAACATGAAATTATTTTAAGGTGATACTATTTAGTTGGAGCACTTGATTACCATATTGTACAAAGTGCTCACAAGAAGGTGATGGTGCGTATATTAATTGAGTAAAATACTGTTTTTGTTTGGGATGAATAGTGATCAATACACAGAATTACCATGTATATTTTGGTGTCTATACAAGCATAGCAGATCTTGATGAAGCTGAACAGTTAACCATTGGTGGCACTTGCATTTGGTTTGACAATAAAAACAAATGGTTGCAAAATCATTTAAAAGTTTTAGAGTCTTCCTCACCCTCAAAGCATAACTTTCTAAAGCACTAACAAAAGAAGTCTTTATTAAAAGCAAGGGGTCTCATTTAAGTAAAAAAAGAAGAAAGTCACTGAGTGTTTCTCTGTTTGGGGAAGGTGGTTTTATCAGCTTAGTTTGCTAAATCAGGAGTAGAGGAGTTAATTGGGGGTGTGGCTTGATCAGTAGAAAAGCAGATGTCTCCAGTTACAGCTTCCTGCTGCTAGTTTCTGGCAGAGGGAATCTTGCTTTCAGAGAAAGCAGCTGACTAAAAGAGCTACAGATTTTCTTATTGATAAATCACTTTTAGCTCAGCAGGAGTCAGTGTCTGTTGGGATTAAGCAAACAGATACTTTATTAAAAGCAGGGAGTCTCATTTAAGTAAAAAAAGAAGAAAGTCACTGTGTGTTTCTCTGTTTGGGGAAGGGGGCTGTATCAACTTAGTTTCCAAAATCAGGAGTAGAGGAGGTAATTGGGGGGTATGGCTCGAGCAGTAGAAAAGCAGCTGTCTCCAATTACAGCTTCCTGCTGCTAGTTTCTGGCAGAGGGAATCTTGCTTTCAGATCAAGCAGCTGACTAAAAAAGCTACAGATTTTCTTGCTAATTGCCCTCCTTCCCACCCTTCCACCCTTCGCCAGTTCTACTTCTATAGCCACTGTATTTGACTGACAACAGGAACTTCCTGTTTGGCAGTAGGAAGGGAAGGCTCACTGAGACACATTAGTTTCATCAACCATGAAGGAAAAAAAAAGCTCTTTCTCCCCCTCTAGCTGCTGGAGGTCTGAGGCGAAGTAAGGAGGAAGGAGACTACTGAAGACAACAGGAAGTTCCTGTCACAGAACAGGAAGGGCGAGAGTTGTAAGGATACATAGGCAGTAGGAAAGTAGGTGGGAAAATATGTAGAGGGAGGAGAGAGTAAGCAAACAAAGCAACAGGAGAGGGGACACAAAATAAGTCATGATGGGAGTGGTGCAGTGCAATGGCTGTGGGGTGGCAGTATTCCAGGACACAGTCTGGATTCTGTGATGCTGCCCTATTTGCAGGCACCTTTCTCATCTGAGGGAGGAGGTTGCCCGTTTCCAGGCTGACCTGGTTAGGATTCATGAAACCTCTTCCCCCACCCAGGGACCACCAGGTTCACTGCCGCTTCCTCAGAGGTTGCCAAGAAAGAGGCGCAGTTGGACCAAGGTGGGCTCAGGGAGGGAGAGGGTGGTGGAACAGAAGTGCACCTCTCCAGCCGTATCTCTCCACATTCATATGCTGTTCTGGTGAAGAGCAGTTCCTCTGTGGAGGCACCTACAGTGGAGACCAAGGAGTATGCTGGGAACCTCCACAAAAGAGACCCACAGGAGGGTGGCACGAGATCTCACAGGGGGAGGAAGCAACTCCTGGTGGGAGACTCAGTCATAAGGGGGGTAGAAGTGGGGGAGAAAGGGGAGAGGGAGGTAAGGTGCCTGCCTGGCACCACAGCTTGGAGGGACAGGTAGAGAATCCTCAGGATCGAGGGAGAAGCTGCACAAGGGAGGGAGCTGGATGTCATTGTCCACCTAGGGACAAATGACCTGGCTGTGAATGGGATCAGAGCAGTGCAAGAGGAATTTGTAAAGTTGGGGAGGGGCCTTAGACAAGTAGCATGTACAGTAACCTTCTCGGAGGTGCTGCCGGTCTATGGCAAGGATGATGCTTGGGTACTCTGCACCACGGGATTCAGTGAATGGTTGAAAAACTGGTGTGGAGCTCAGGGTTTTGGCTTCATTGGGGACTGGGGAGCCACCTGGAGGGATACAGGCCTATACAGGTACGATGGTCTTCATCTGTCCAGGGGGGAATCAGGATCCTAGGTGACAGGTTTAAATGCTTCATTGGCAAGCATTTAAACTAGCCAAGGGAGGAGGCACTGAAAAGGAGCAGGGAAATCTTAGCCTCCCCTCACAAAACACAGTAATTAGCAAGGTAATCACCAAGGTAGAGAAGTCCTTTGGGAGCAGGACAGGGGTAAATGCAAAAAAAGGCAAAGGCAGGAGGGACAGGGATGGGGCTAAAAGGGGTAAAGCCATCAAAAAATGGAGGGTGATGAGTACCAATGCCCGTAGTCTGTGTAACAAGCTCCCTGAACTAGTGGTCTTGATGGAAGAGGGATGCCTGGATATTGTGGCAGTCACTGAAACATGGTATACAGAGAACCATGACTGGGATGTCAACATACCAGGATATACAGCCTACTAGAGTGACAGGGAGGTTAAACGAGGAGAAGGAGTAGCTCTCTATGTAAGGGAAGGGATTAAAGCAACAGAACTAGAAAGTAAACATGAAGTAGATGACTCACTATGGGTCACTCTGGAGACAGGAAATGGCACCACAATTCACATGGGAGTTGTGTACAGACCCCCCATTTCAGGGGGAGGGAATGGACAAGAAAATGATAGAAGGCATCCCTAAAATGGCAGAAAAAGGGGAGATATTGTTGATGTGGGGCCTGAATTTTGCCATTAGTTAACTGAGCACCTTTGCTGCAGGCACGTCCAGGAGCAGGGTCATTCTTGATGCCGTACAAGGGGCATGCCTCAGACAGCTAGTGTTTGAACCCACTTGGGAGGGAGCAATCTTAGACCTGGTATTCTCAAATGGGGATGGAGAAAGGATCTTGGATTTAGAAGTGGGTAGACATCTGGGAACAAGTGACCACCAAACAGTGTGGTTCACAATAAACACAGCCATAGAGTCAAGCCATACAAAAGCAAGAGTATTGGGAGCATACAAAAAGCATACAAAACAGCCTTTAGGAGGTCTGACTTTGGGAAAATGAGAGTGCCTCAGAAAAGCACTAGCAAGTGGGCAAGAAGGAGGGGGTGGAGGAACAATGGGGAATAATCAAAACAGGCATCACAGAGGCAACAAGCCTTTGTGTGAAGTGAATCAATAAAACAAAATGAAGGAAATAACCACTATGCTTCTCAAAAGAGGTGGTAGGGAAGATTAAAGAGAAAAGGATAGCATTCAGGAAATATAAGGAAACACAGAAGGAGCAGGACAGATAACTGTATCAGTTAAAGCAGAAGGAGGCAGTCAGAATAGCAAAGGCCCCGACCGAGGAAAAGATAGCCAATTCTGTTATGAAGGGGGATAAAACCTTTTATAGGTACATTAGGGAGCGAAGAAAGACCAAGGGAGGGATACGGAGACTTAATAAAGGGAAGGGAATGGGGGCAGAGGGTGATAGTGAAAAAGCAGCGATACTGAATGAATATTTCTGTTCAGTATTCACAACAGAAGAGGATGGGAGGTACCTAAACTAAACAAGAGAAACACTCTGGATAGGGGGGTCGATACCAGTCCATTCACAGAAGAAAGGGTTTTGAAAGAACTCTTGAAACTGAGGGTGGATAAAGCAATGGGGCCTGATGGGATTCACCCCAGAATTCTAAAAGAACTAAGGGTAGAACTAGTGACACCAGTGACTACTCTCTTTAACAAAGCATGGGAGGATGGGGTGGTACCTGAGGACTGGAGGAGGGCAGATGTGATTCCACTTCACAAAAGTAGGAGCAGAGTAGAAGCAGGAAACTACAGACCAGTTAGTTTGACCGACAGTGGTAGGGTAAATGATGGAATCACTTCTGAATGAAAGAACTGTTGAGTACTTAGAGGCCAGTGGGGCACAGGACCCAAGGCAGCATGGATTCATAGCAGGAATGAATCTAATAGATTTCTTTGACTGGGTGACCAAAGTAGTAGGCCAGGGAGGGGCTGTGGATATGGCCTACCTAGATTTTAGCAAGCATTCGACACAGTCCCATACAAGTTAGCCAGCCTTGGAGTGGGTCCCAAGATGGTAGCCAGGATAAAAAATTGGCTGGACAACAGGACGCAAAGGGTAATAGTAAACGGAGTGCACAGTGACGAAAGGAGGGTAACTAGCAGGGTACTGCAGGGTTCAGTACTGGGACCAGTCCTCTTTAATGACTTTATAAGTGACACTGGAGAGCACCTGGAAGGAAAAATATGTCTCTTTGCAGATGACACAAAGATCTGCAACAGGGTTGATACACAAGGTGGGGTAGAAAGGATGAAAAGGGTCTTGGGAAGGTTGGAGGAATGGTCAAATGAATGGCAGCTCAGATTCAATGCAAAGAAGTGCAAGGTAATGCACCTGGGAAACAAAAACCCAGGGGAAGAGTACACAATGGGGGTGAGATACTAACAACAACAAAAATCAAAAGGGACCTGGGAGTAATTATATCAGATGACTTAAAGGTGGGCAAGCAATGTGAGAAGGCAATAAGGATGGCTGGGGGGATACTGGGATGCATAGGGAGATGTATCACCAGTAGAAAACAAGAAGTTGTTATCCCTCTGTACAGACAGTTGGTGAGACCCCATCTTTAGTACTGTGTGCAGTTCTGGAGACCCCATCTCTGCAAAGACATAGACAGAGTGGAGGCTGTTCAGAGGAGGGCAACCAAAATGGTGCAGGGTCTGCACCAGAAGACATATGAAGAGAGACTTAAGCAGCTTAATATGTATACCCTCGAGGAAAGGAGGGAGAGGGGAGACATGATAGAAACTTTCAGGTGAAAGTCCAAGAGGGTAGCATCTTTCAGAAAAAGAGATGTGCAAGAACAAGGGGGCACAATTTGAAGATAGAGGGGGGATGGCTCAGAGGTAATGTTAGAAAGTATTTTTTCATGGAGAGGGTTGTGGATGCATGGAACAGCCTTCCTGAGGAGGTTGTGGAGTCAAGAACAGTGGGAGAATTCAAGAATGCATGGGACAGACATAAAGCAATTCTAGTGGGGGGTAGGAGGAAGTAAGCTGTTTGTTAACTAGAATCTGCAGCTTATCCATCAGGTAGGGAAATGGGCAGACTAGGTGGGCCAAGCAGTCCTTATCTGGTGTCAGAATTCAAATTCTATGTAAGTGACATCTCATAGGGGAGTTACCAGGCCATAGCCTTAAGGCCTGTGCCTCTATTTTTATTTTCAAAGTGTAACTGTACCTAATTATGCAGGCCATTAAGCCAACCCACCCCTTTAAACATTGAATGGGTGTTCACATTCCAAAATCCAGCTGAATCCCCAAATAAAAGTTCCTAAATAAGATTTTCTGATCCCCAGAGTTCTAAATGTCATAGCTGGAAACTTGGGGCAGAAACTACCACTAGAGGGCCCAGTTGTACCCACACAGTATTAAGCTTGTGTAATATGAGGTACTGTAATAACAGAGTAGACTGGATAGACCATGGTCTTTTTCTGCCTGTAAAGTTTTCAGTGGTTCTAAACTTCTTTGTTTTACTAACGGCAGTTTCAGGTACTTGCATTCTTGTGAGCTTGAAACATTTGTACAGCCCATGTATTATAGAAGTTTAATTGTGTACCATGTTTAGTAGTAGTTTTTACTTCCACCAGTTTCTAAAACATGTTGTGGTGCTGTTGCTTTGCGTACTGTTTTATATCACCTCCGTTTAGTGAACTGTTTTGTTCCAGGTTCAGCTTGCCTAATGCCTTTGTGCTAATACCATTCTACATTATTTTTGCGCTAGTGCCATTTTACACATTTTCACACAGCTGCAGTTTTGTGTACTGTATCTGCATACACTATTTAGCATACTTGTTTCCATCGTTCTTCTGCATAGCGTTTTGCTGCAGTTCAGTTTTGTATGCTTTTTTGGTGGCATCATATCGTGTACATTTGTTTTGGTTATTTACACTAATGCAAAATGGTGCTAATACAAATAATTATGCAATGTAATGCTGATATCAGTGTAGAACACCACACACAGTGATGCTGGCACATAAGAGTGATATGAAAGGGCACCAACACCAAACAATACCAGCACAGCAAATTACACAATACTGCACCAATGCAAGAAATATGGGCAATAAGCCTTGAACATAAATGATCTCAAAAGATACTTGCAACAGAAGATATACAGACCAGCACTGAGATACACACACACACACACACACACACACACACACACACACTCACTCACTCACTAAAGTGAGGTGTCACAAAATGTTATACAAAGCAACAGCACCCTAAAATATTTTGGAAACTTATAGCAACACAAATCATTTCTCATCATGCATGATCACAGAAGTTCAGGTACCAAAAAATCCCATGAAACATCCAAAGTGCGAGGACATGAAAATCTTCATTGGGAATTACTGGCAGCCATGAATTGTACATCCACATTTACTCTCAAAGATGTCACTTCCTGTGTTAGTAATTATGACAACAGATACCTACAGCTCTATTTCAGGGCCTACAAGAGCTACAGGTTTAACAATTGATACTTTCAACACATTTCCATGGGCTGCAATATAAGGGTGCCTTCTTGAAAGATGGACAGAGCCTTTTATATTCATAGTGCCAATGTTTCCTGACATGATATCCAGAGAAGTAGTAGACTTCCTCATCACAAATGAAGGACAGACAGCTTCTTCAACTTTGCTTTTCTTCAGAACTCCCCATAAAATCAATATGGAGAAGGAAATATAAACAAAACCCTTTTTTAAAATATTGGCTGTATTATACTGTGTTAAGTACACAGGTATCATGATGACTACAGCATTTGGCTACCAAGGTTTGGAGCCCTGTTATTTAATTTCAGATGCTTTCCATGCAGACAGATTAGCAGAATGGGGACATTTGAAAATCAATATTGAATACAGAAAAAGCCTGCTGCTGTTGGACTCCTGTTAATAGGAGAGGTCTCTTATTAAATGGGACTCTTGCTCAGGCACTAATTGTAATCTTCTCCCATATACAGCACCTGCAAAAAGATAGCAAATGCAGTTGATATATTTTCTTAGTAGCCATGTAATGATTAAGGATCTTTTCTGTATTTTCTTTGCTGCTTGAACTGTTTGATGTTTGCAAATCTCTATAAAATAACAAAAAAGACAATTATTTTGGAATGACTTGATAAAACTAGGGAATGGAGTGACAATCGTTTTGGAGTACATGACCTTCCATTTTAGTCTAATGGATTAACTGATTGATCTTAAGAACTTAAAAAAATGATTAGCTGTTTCAAATTTTTACTATATAGCTAAATATCATATATGCATTGTGATCATACGAATATATTTCAAGAACAGTCTTGATTACAGAAAGAATTAAGAATATGAAAAACTGCAAGTGAAGTGTTGGAGATAGTATAATAATCCTGAAGTAAAGAAGGAAAACCTGTGGTTCAGTAGAAAGGTGGTGGTGATTAGAGACTCTAAATAGTAATTAGGGCAGTAGGTGAAGTACAGTAGATGGGCATTGCTGTACCAGAAAGGAAGAAAGAGTCTGGTACAAGAGGGAGGGTTTTATTTTTTTGGCCAACTGGAAGGCAAAGTACAAGGGATAAGTGCATGCCCAGACTGGGTTATACCTGTGCAAGCAGGAAGGGTAATAAGACTTAAAGGCACTCACAGAGACTTGATGAGTAGAAGAAAATGACTGGAATACCATGACAAAGAGACACAGACAAATCTTAGGGAACAGGCTTCACAGGAAATTGGGTGAGGTGGCTCTTTTTTTAAGGGAGGGAGTGACTGAGCATGACAAGGAGTATGAAAAACTCTGCAGTGTTGGATACAGTAGAAAAATTCTGAAGGACAGAAGGAAAAACTGGGGGTGGGACAGAAAAGTTAGTAGTCACTGGAGACTCCATATAGTAACTAAGGCAGTAGATAAAATGATGGAGGCATTGCTGGCTCAGGATGGTAGGGTAGGTACTCGAAGATGGTTTGTCTGCCTGGAGGCTGGATCAAATGAGTGCTGTCCAAGGCCAAGCAGTTCAGCTGAGGTAGAAGCAGACTGTCATTGTCAATGCCGACATGGATGACTTAGGGAGTATAAGTCCTAAGGACATGAGGTGGTCATTCATAGAACTTGTGATGTTCCTGAAGGGAAAGGTATCCTGGGAAGTCTTTTCTGAGAGAGAGATTGCCTAGTCCTGGGAGCATCAGCAGACCATTAGGCAGGTTAATGCTTGGCTAAAGGCCTGGTGCAAAGGGGAGGCTTTTGTTTTTCTGGTCCCCTAGAAGGCATTGTAGGACAACAGATGACTGCATGCTCAGAATGGGCTACACCTGTGCAAGGAGGAGGGGGACAGTTATTTTTATTTAATGGTTATAACCATTGAGCATAAGCTCATTTACAATGGTGACCTACACAGATACAAATGCAAATACATACAACTATGCAAAAATATAAAAATAACCTATACAATTTACAAGTTTAAAAAACACTTATTCAAAACATTAACAGGTCTTTTTAGAGGATGACAGGCCTTGACTTTTTGGTGGAGGCTGCAAAACTTTGCTATACTGCAGATAACACAATCATACTCATTTTTCGGAACTGGGAGGCTGGAAAGGCATACTATTGACTGGGACCTGTGAGGAAGGTTTGAAACACATTTTTACTAATGCTTTCACTTTTGCTTATTTGAATTAAGAAAAGGCTTGCAGGATTCAGTTTCAGGAGTGTTAATTTTATAAGCAGAGGGAGTAAACTACTACTAAATTTGCTTTTCACTGTAATTGATCACAGGAGTAGAGACCTAATATTTGCAAGGATATTTTTGCACCTTTTAGAATTGTACTTTTGGCTGAGGTTTGATTTAATTATTATTCCTGGGTTCAGTGGGATGATTGTGTATTCAACCCAGACAGAGCAGACTATCTTCACAGAAAGGCCTGCTTATATCACAGGTGTGACCTCAGTCAAGTGTTTTTGGGTGGAGTTTTCAGTAGTGAGCTGCTCTAATCAAGCCACACAGTTAGAATTCAGTCAGACAGGCCTTGACTTCTTGGTGTAGGCTGCAAAACTTTGCTGTACTGCAGAGAAGACAATCATACTCATTTTTTGGAACTGGGAGCCTGGAAAGGTATAATATTGATTGGGACCTGTGAGGAAGGTTTGAATAACATTTTTACTGATACTTTCATTTTGCTTATTTGAATTGAAGAAGCTTTTGATTAATTTACTGGTGGTGGTGCCTGATTAGTTCTCATAGCAAAGGCTGCAGTTTGTGTATTCAAATCCAGACAGAGCCTCAGGTGGGGGAGATTGTCTTCCCTGATTGCTTTCAGAGCACACAACACCAGGTTGTATAAGGTCAGGGAGGCTTACCCGTGCTGTGCTGAACTGCTTGATTTTTCTCTGTTTTTCCCTTTGCTGGGTATTTTCTCTGTTAAGTCATGCAGGTTGTCTTGCTGAAAGGAAAGTCAACACTCATCATAGTGGTGGGTCAGAGCTGGTAGTTGATTGTGACTGGAGGGCACAGCTTGGGCCCAATCCCTCACCCTCACCCCACCCCTTGGTGTCACTTCCTTTATACCAGGATTCCGACATCATTTCCTGCAGACATATACTGTCATATCCTTGCCAACACACCTCACTACATTGACAGTAAAAGTGCACACACTATTTAAAACAAAAATTTACATAGGATAAACTAGAAAACAGACATGTGGGGTAAGTGCAATGCACTGGCTGTGGGGCAGCAGTCTTCCAGGAGATGTTCTGGAGGCTGAGATACAGCCCTGTTTGCAGGAAAGTCTCTGCTCTGAGGGAGGAGGTTGCCCATCTCCAGGCCAAACTGGACAGAAGTACAGGAACCCTGCCCCCCCATACACAGGGAACACAAGGGCCACCACCTCTACCTCAGAGGTTGCCAAGAAGGAGCAGCGGTTGGACCACAGTGGGCTCAGGGAGGGTGAGGGTGGTGGAACAGAGGTGCACCCCTTCAGACATACCACTTCACAATCTATACACCAGTCTGGTGGAGAATAGCTCCCCTATGGAGGCACACACAGTGGAGACTGAGGTTGCTGGCAACCGTCACAAGGGAGGCCCACAGGAAGGCGGCACAGGACGCATCAGGGAAAGGAAGCAGCTCCTGGTAGGGAACTCAATTATCAGGGGGATAGAACTGTGGGGGGGACAAGAGGAAGTGAAATAAGGTGCCTGCCTGGTGCCAAGGCTTGGAGGGACAGGAAGTGGATTCTAAGGATCACAACAGCAGCTGCAAGGGAGACAGTACTGGATGTCATTGTCCATCTAGGGACAAATGACTTTGCCATACATGGGATTAGAGTAGTGCTGGAGGAGTTTGTGGAATTAGAAAGAGGCCTTAGACACATAGCTCATACAGTATCCTTCTCGGTGGTGCTGCCTATCTATGACATGGATAACGTGAGGATACTCTTCACCATGTAGTTCAATGAGAGGTTGAAAAACTGGTGTAGAGCACAGGGTTTTGGCTTCATTGGGGACTGGGGTTCCACCTGGAGGGATACCCACCTATACTGGCATGATGGTCTGCATATGTCCAGGAAATGAACCAGTCTCCTCAGTGGTCGGTTTAAATGCTTCATTGGAAGCTTTTAAACTAGCCAAGGGGAGGCACTGATAAAGCAGAGGAATTCCTAGCCTCCCACTCAAAACCGGGTACTAAATGTGGTAAGGACCAAGGTAGAAAGGTCAGTAGGAGCAGGACTGGTGTAAATGGAGAAAGCAAGGTCAGTAAGGCAGGGATGGGCTACCAGAGGAGCAGCCATGAAACAATGGAGAGTAATGAGTACCAATGCCTCGTAATCTGGGTAACAAGCTTCCTGAACTAGTGACCTTGATGGAAGAGGAACATCTGGATATCATGGCAGTCACAGAAACATGGTACACACAGAACCATGACTGGGATATGAACATACCAGGGTACACTATCTACAGGAGGGACAGAGAGAGTAAAAGACGAGGTGGAGTAGCTGTCTACATAAGGGAAGGAATCAAAGCAACAGAACAAAAGGGTAAACAGGGAGGAGAGGAAGCACTCTGGGTCAACTTGGAGACAGGCAATAGCACCACAATCCGCACACGGTTTGTATACAGACCCCCATCTCAGAGGGAGGAAATGGACAAGGAAATGATAGAAGGCATCCTTAGAATGGCAGAAAAAGGGGAGATATTGTTGATGGGGGATCTGGATATGCCAGATGTTAACTGGAGTGCATTTGCTGCAGCCACATGAAAGAGCGGGGTCATTCTGGATGTCCTGCAGGGGGCATGCCTTAGACAACTAGTACTGGAACCCACTCGGGAGGGAGCAGTCTTAGACCTGGTACTGTCAAATGGAGATGGAGAGAGGATCACAGATGTAGAAGTGGGTAGCCATCAGGGAACTAGCGACCATCAAACAGTATGGTTCACAATAAACACAGCAGTAGAGTCAAGTCGTACAAAGGCAAAGGTCCTGGACTTTAGGAGGGCTGACTTTGCCAAAATGGGTGAGTGTCTAAGGAATGCACTAGCAAATGGTCAGGAAGAAGGGGTGGAAGAACAATGGGGAATAATCAAAACTGCCATCACTAAGGTAACAAGCCTTTGTTTGAAACAAATAAAACAAAACAATACAATGTAAAAAAACACTATGGTTCTCAAAGGAGATGGCAGGGAAGGTTAGGGAGAAAAAGATAGCATTCGGGAAATACAGGGAATCACAGAAGGAGCAAGAAAGAGAACTGTATCAGTTAAAGGAGAAGGAAACAGGGAAGGCAGTCAGAACAGCAAAGGCCCAAACTGAGGAAAGGATAGCCAACTCAGTAAAGAAGGGGGATAAAACCTTTTATAGGTACATCAGGGAGCGAAGGAAGACCAAGGGAGGGATAGTGAGGCTTAATTAAGGGAAGGAGGGTGGGCAGAGTGTGACTGTGAAAAAGCAGAGCTACTAAACAAATAGGAATGCTCAGTATTCACAAGTGAAGAAGGGGAGGTACCTAAACCAAACAACAGAAACACTCTATATGGGAGGGCCGATACCAGCCCAGTCACAGAAGAAACAGTTCGAAAGAACCTTAAAACTGAAGGTGGACAAAGCAATGGGGACTGATGATTCATCCCAGAATTCTAAAAAGAACTAAGGGTAGAACTAGTGACACCAGTGACTACCCCATTTAACAAATTCATGAGAGATGGGGTGGTGCAACTGAGGACTGGAGGAGGGAGGTGTGATTCCACTTCACAAAGTGAAAGCAGGGACAGAGGCAGGAAACTACATACCTGTTGGTTGGACCTCAGTGATAGGGAAATATGGAATCACTTCTGAAAGAGAGACTTGTTGAGCACCTAGAGGCCAAAGGGGCTGAGGACCCAAGGCAGCATAGATTCACAGTGGCTAGGTCATGTCAGATGAATCTAATAGATTTCTTTGACTGGTGACCAAGTAGTAGATCGAGGGAGGGCTGTGGACACGGCCTACCTAGACTTTAGCAAGGGCATTTGACATAGTCCCACTACAAAAGATTAATATACAAGTTAGCCAGCCTGGGGAGCGGGTCCCAAGAAGGTAGCCTGGGTAAAATTTGGCTGGAGGGCAGGACACAGAGGGTAATAGTAAATAGGAGTCCACTCTGAAGAGAGGGATTACTAGTGGGGTACTGCAGGTTTCAGTACTTGGATTGGTCCTTATTAATGTCTTTATAGGTGACATTGCGAGAGGTACTGGAAGGGAAATTATGTCTCTTTGCAGATGACACAAAAGATCTGCAACAGAGTTGATACACAAGGTGGGGTGGAAAGGATGAGAAGGTACTTGGAAAGCCTTTAGGAATGGTCAAATGTATGGCAGCTCAGATTCAATGCAAAGAAGTGCAAGGTAATGCACCTGGGAAACAAAAACCCAGGGGAAGAGTACACAATGGGGGGTGAGATACTAACAACAACAAAAATCAAAAGGGACCTGGGAGTAATTATATTGGATGGCCTAAAGGTAGGCAAGCAATGTGAGAAGGCAATAAGGATGGTTGGGGGATACTTGAGATGCATAGGGAGAGGCATCACCAGTAAAAAACAGGAAGTTGTTATCCCTCTGTACACAGTTGGTGAGACCCCACCTGGAGTAATGTGTGCAGTTCTGGAGACCCCATCTCTGCAAAGACATAGACAGAGTGGAGGCTGTTCAGAGGAGGGCAACCGAAATGGTGCAGGGTCTGCACCAGAAGACATATGAAGAGAGACTTAAGCAGCTTAATATGTATACCCTCGAGGAAAGGAGGGAGAGGGGAGACATGATAGAAACTTTCAGGTGAAAGTCCAAGAGGGTAGCATCTTTCAGAAAAAGAGATGTGCAAGAACAAGGGGGCACAATTTGAAGATAGAGGGGGGATGGCTCAGAGGTAATGTTAGAAAGTATTTTTTCATGGAGAGGGTTGTGGATGCATGGAACAGCCTTCCTGAGGAGGTTGTGGAGTCAAGAACAGTGGGAGAATTCAAGAATGCATGGGACAGACATAAAGCAATTCTGAGTGGGGGTAGGAGGAAGTAAGCTGTTTGTTAACTAGAATCTGCAGCTTATCCATCAGGTAGGAAATGGGCAGACTAGGTGGGCCAAGCAGTCCTTTCTGGTGTCAGAATTCAAATTCTATGTAAGTGACATCTCATAGGGGAGTTACCAGGCCATAGCCTAAGGCTCTGTGCCTCTATTTTTATTTTCAAAGTGTAACTGTACCTAATTATGTGCAGGCATTAAGCCAACCCACCCTTTAAACATTGAATATGTTCATTCAAAATCCAGCTGAATCCCCAAATAAAAGTTCCTAAATAAGATTTTCTGATCCCCTGGAGTTCTAAATGTCATAGCTGGAAACTTGGGGCAGAAACTACACACTAGAGGCCCAGTTGTACCCACACAGTATTAAGCTTGTGTATTATGAGGTACTGTAATAACAGAGTAGACTGGATAGACTATGGTCTTTTCTGCCTGTAAAGTTTTCAGTGGTTCTAAACTTCTTTGTTTTACTAACGCAGTTTCAGGTACTTGCATTCTTGTGAGCTTGAAACATTTGTACAGCCCATGTATTATAGAAGTTTAATTGTGTACCATGTTTAGTAGTAGTTTTACTTCCACCAGTTTCTAAAACATGTTGTGGTGCTGTTGCTTTGCGTACTGTTTTATATCACCTCCGTTTAGTGAACTGTTTTGTTCCAGTTTCAGTTTGCCTAATGCCTTTGTTCTAATACCATTTTACATTATTTTTGCGCTAGTGCCATTTTACACATTTTCACACAGCTGCAGTTTTGTGTACTGTATCTGCATACACTATTTAGCGTACTTGTTTCCATCGTTCTTTTGCATAGCGTTTTGCTGCAGTTCAGTTTTGTATGCTTTTTTGGTGGCATCATATCGTGTACATTTGTTTTGGTTATTTACAATAATGCAAAATGGTGCTAATACAAATAATTATGCAATGTAATGCTGATATCAGTGTAGAACATCACACACAGTGATGCTGGCACATAAGTGATATGAAAGGGCACCAACACCAAACAATACCAGCACAGCAAATTACACAACACTGCACCAATGCAAGAAATATGGGCAATAAGCCTTGAACATAAATGATCTCAAAGATACTTGCAACAGAAGATATACAGCACTGAACTAGAATACACACACACACACACACACACACATACTGACTCACTCCTCACTAAGTGAGGTGTTCACAAAATGTTATACAAAGCAACAGCACCCTAAAATATTTTGGAAACTTATAGCAACACAAATCATTTCTCATCATGCATGATCACAGAAGTTCATGGTACCAAAATCCCATGAAAACATCCAAAGTGCGAGGACATGAAAATTTCATTGGGAATTACTGGCAGCCATGAATTGTACATCCACATTTACTCTCAAAGATGTCACTTCCTGTGTTAGTAATTATGACAACAGATACCTACAGCTCTATTTTAGGGCTACAAGAGCTACAGGGTTTAACAATGATACTTTCAACACATTTCCATGGGCTGCAATATAAGGGTGCCTTCTTGATAGATGGACAGAGCCTTTTATATTCATAGTGCCAATGTTTCTGACATGTGTATCCAGAGAAGTAGTAGACTTCTCATCACAAATGAAGGATGAGACAGCCTTCAACTTTGTTTTTCTTCAGAACTCCCCATAAAATCAATATGGAGAAGGAAATATAAACAAAACCCTTTTTTAAAATATTGGCTGTATTATACTGTGTTAAGTACACAGGTATCATGATGACTACAGCATTTGGCTACCAAGGTTTGGAGCCCTGTTATTTAATTTCAGATGCTTTCCATGCAGACAGATTAGCAGAATGGGGACATTTGAAAATCAATATTGAATACAGAAAAACCTGCTGCTGTTGGACTCCTGTTAATAGGAGAGGTCTCTTATTAAATGGGACTCTTGCTCTCCAGGCACTATTGTAATCTTCTCCCATATACAGCACCTGCAAAAAGATAGCAAATGCAGTTGATATATTTTCTTAGTAGCCATGTAATGATTAAGGGTCTTTTCTGTATTTTCTTTGTTGCTTGAACTGTTTGATGTTTGCAAATCTCTATAAAATAACAAAAAAGACAATTATTTTGGAATGACTTGATAAAACTAGGGAATGGAGTGACAATCGTTTTGGAGTACATGACCTTCCATTTTAGTCTAATGGATTAACTGATTGATCTTAAGAACTTAAAAAAATGATTAGTTGTTTCAAATTTTTACTATATAGCTAAATATCATATATGCATTGTGATCATACGAATATATTTCAAGAACAGTCTTGATTACAGAAAGAATTAAGAATATGAAAAACTGCAAGTGAAGTGTTGGAGATAGTATAATAATCCTGAAGTAAAGAAGGAAAACCTGTGGTTCAGTAGAAAGGTGGTGGTGATTAGAGACTCTAAATAGTAATTAGGGCAGTAGGTGAAGTACAGTAGATGGGCATTGCTGTACCAGAAAGGGAAGAAAGAGTCTGGTACAAGAGGGAGGGTTTTTATTTTTGGCCAACTGGAAGGCAAAGTACAAGGATAAGTGTGTGCCCAGACTGGGTTATACCGAGCAAACAGGAAGGGTAATAGGACTTAAAGGCACTCACAGAGACTTGATGAGTAGAAGAAAGACTGGAATACTCATGACAAAGAGACACAGACAAATCTTAGTGGAACAGGCTTCACAGGAAATTGGGTGAGGGCTCTTTTTTAGGGAGGAGTGACTGAGACATGAGTGAGTATGTAAACTCTGCAGTGTTGGATACAGTAGAAAAATTCTGAAGGACAGAAGGAAAAACTGGGTGGGACAGAAAAGTTGTAGTCACTGGAGACTCATAGTAACTAAGGCAGTAGATAAAATGATGGAGGCATTGCTGGCTCAGGATGGTAGGTAGGTATCGAAGATGGTTTGTCTGCCTTGGAGGCTGGATCAAATGAGTGCTGTCCAAGGCCAAGCAGTTCAGCTGAGGTAAAGCAGACTGTCATTGTCAATGATGCCGACATGGATGACTTAGGGTATAAGTCCAAGGACATGAGGTGGTCATTCATAGAACTTGTGATGTTCCTGAAGGAAAGGTATCCTGGGAAGTCTTTTCTGAGAGAGAGATTGCCTAGTCCTGGTGAGCATCAGCAGACTATTAGGCAGGTATATGCTTGGCTAAGGCCTGGTGCAAAGGGGAGGCTTTTGTTTTCTGGTCCCTAGAAGGCATTTAGAGACAACAGATGACTGCATGCTCAGAATGGGCTACACCTGTGCAAGGAGGAGGGGGACAGTTATTTTTATTTAATGTTATAACCATTGAGCATAAGCTCATTTACAATGGTGACCTACAGATACAAATGCAAATACATACAACTATGCAAAAATATAAAAATAACCTATACAATTTACAAGTTTAAAAAACACTTATTCAAAACATTAACAGGTCTTTTGAGAGGATGACAGGCCTTGACTTTTTGGTGGAGGCTGCAAAACTTTGCTATACTGCAGATAACACAATCATACTCATTTTTCGGAACTGGGAGGCTGGAAGGCATACTATTGACTGGGACCTGTGAGGAAGGTTTGAAACACATTTTTACTAATGCTTTCACTTTTGCTTATTTGAATTAAGAAAAGGCTTGCAGGATTCAATTTCAGGAGTGTTAATTTTATAAGCAGAGGGAGTAAACTACTACTAAATTTGCTTTTCACTGTAATTGATCACAGGAGTAGAGACCTAATATTTGCAAGGATATTTTTGCACCTTTTAGAATTGTACTTTTGGCTGAGGTTTGATTTAATTATTATTCCTGGGTTCAGTGGGATGATTGTGTATTCAACCCAGACAGAGCAGACTATCTTCACAGAAAGGCTTGCTTATATCACAGGTGTGACCTCAGTCAAGTGTTTTGGGTGGAGTTTTCAGTAGTGAGCTGCTCTAATCAAGCCAACAGTTAGAATTCAGTCAGACAGGCCTTGACTTCTTGGTGTAGGCTGCAAAACTTTGCTGTACTGCAGAGAAGACAATCATACTCATTTTTTGGAACTGGGAGCCTGGAAAGGTATAATATTGATTGGGACCTGTGAGGAAGGTTTGAATAACATTTTTACTGATACTTTCATTTTTGCTTATTTGAATTAAGAAGAAGCTTGCAGGATTAATTTACTGGTGGTGGTGCCTGATTAGTTCTCATAGCAAAGGCTGCAGTTTGTGTATTCAAATCCAGACAGAGCCTCAGGTGGGGGAGATTGTCTTCCCTGTTGCTTTCAGAGCACACAACACCAGGTTGTATAAGGTCAGGGAGGCTTACCCGTGTTGTGCTGAACTGCTTGATTTTTCTCTGTTTTTCCCTTTGCTGGGTATTTTCTCTGTTAAGTCATGCAGGTTGTCTTGCTGAAAGGAAAAGTCAACACTCATCATAGTGGTGGGTCAGAGCTGGTAGTTGATTGTGACTGGAGGGCACAGCTTGGGCCCAATCCCCTCACCCCTCACCCCACCCCCTTGGTGTCACTTCCTTTATACCAGGGATTCCGACATCATTTCCTCTGCAGACATACTACTGTCATATCCTTGCCAACACACCTCACTACATTGACAGTAAAAGTGCACACACTATTTAAAAAAACAAAAAATTTACATAGGATAAACTAGAAAAACAGACATGTGGGAAGTAGTGCAATGCACTGGCTGTGGGGCAGCAGTCTTCCAGGAGATGTTCTGGAGGCTGAGATACTGCCCTGTTTGCAGGAAAGTCTCTGCTCTGAGGGAGGAGGTTGCCCATCTCCAGGCCAAACTGGACAGAAGTACAGGAACCCTGCCCCCCCATACACAGGGAACACCAGGGCCACCACCTCTACCTCAGAGGTTGCCAAGAAGGAGCAGCGGTTGGACCACAGTGGGCTCAGGGAGGGTGAGGGTGGTGGAACAGAGGTGCACCCCTTCAGACATACCACTTCACAATCTATACACCAGTCTGGTGGAGCATAGCTCCCCTATGGAGGCACACACAGTGGAGACTGAGGTTGCTGGCAACCGTCACAAGGGAGGCCCACAGGAAGGCGGCACAGGACGCATCAGGGAAAGGAAGCAGCTCCTGGTAGGGAACTCAATTATCAGGGGGATAGAACTGTGGGGGGGACAAGAGGAAGTGAAATAAGGTGCCTGCCTGGTGCCAAGGCTTGGAGGGACAGGAAGTGGATTCTAAGGATCACAACAGCAGCTGCAAGGAGACAGTACTGGATGTCATTGTCCATCTAGGGACAAATGACTTTGCCATACATGGGATTAGAGTAGTGCTGAGGAGTTTGTGGAATTAGAAAGAGGCCTAGACACATAGCTCATACAGTATCCTTCTCGGAGGTGCTGCCTGTCTATGACATGGATAACGTGAGGATACTCTTCACCATGTAGTTCAATGAGAGGTTGAAAACTGGTGTGAGCACAGGGTTTTGCTTCATTGGGGACTGGGGTTCCACCTGGAGGGATACCCACCTATACTGGCATGATGGTCTGCATATGTCCAGGAAATGAACCAGTCTCCTCAGTGGTCGGTTTAAATGCTTCATTGGAAAGCTTTTAAACTAGCCAAGGGGGAGGCACTGATAAGCAGCAGGGAATTCCTAGCCTCCCACTCAAAAACCGGGTACTAAATGTGGTAAGGACCAAGGTAGAAAGGTCAGTAGGGAGCAGGACTGGTGTAAATGGAGAAAGCAAGGTCAGTAAGGGTAGGGATGGGGCTACCAGAGGAATAGCCATGAAACAATGGAGAGTAATGAGTACCAATGCCCGTAATCTGGGTAACAAGCTTCCTGAACTAGTGACCTTGATGGAAGAGGAACATCTGGATATCATGGCAGTCACAGAAACATGGTACACACAGAACCATGACTGGGATATGAACATACCAGGGTACACTATCTACAGGAGGGACAGAGAGAGTAAAAGACGAGGTGGAGTAGCTGTCTACATAAGGGAAGGAATCAAAGCAACAGAACAAAAGGGTAAACAGGGAGGAGAGGAAGCACTCTGGGTCAACTTGGAGACAGGCAATAGCACCACAATCCGCACACGGTTTGTATACAGACCCCCATCTCAGAGGGAGGAAATGGACAAGGAAATGATAGAAGGCATCCTTAGAATGGCAGAAAAAGGGGAGATATTGTTGATGGGGGATCTGGATATGCCAGATGTTAACTGGAGGCATTTGCTGCAGCCACATGAAAGAGCTGGGCATTTTGGATGTCCTGCAGGGGCATGCCTTAGACAACTAGTACTGGAACCCACTCGGAGGGAGCAGTCTTAGACCTGGTACTGTCAAATGGAGATGGAGAGAGATCACAGATGTAGAAGTGGGTAGCCATCAGGAACTAGCGACCATCAAACAGTATGGTTCACAATAAACACAGCAGTAGAGTCAAGTCGTACAAAGGCAAAGGTCCTGGACTTTAGGAGGGCTGACTTTGCCAAAATGGGTGAGTGTCTAAGGAATGCACTAGCAAATGGTCAGGAAGGAGGGGTGGAAGAACAATGGGGAATAATCAAAACTGCCATCACTAAGGTAACAAGCCTTTGTTTGAAACAAATAAAACAAAACAATACAATGTAAAAAAACACTATGGTTCTCAAAGGAGATGGCAGGGAAGGTTAGGGAGAAAAAGATAGCATTCGGGAAATACAGGGAATCACAGAAGGAGCAAGAAAGAGAACTGTATCAGTTAAAGGAGAAGGAAACAGGGAAGGCAGTCAGAACAGCAAAGGCCCAAACTGAGGAAAGGATAGCCAACTCAGTAAAGAAGGGGGATAAAACCTTTTATAGGTACATCAGGGAGCGAAGGAAGACCAAGGGAGGGATAGTGAGGCTTAATTAAGGGAAGGAGGGTGGGCAGAGTGTGACTGTGAAAAAGCAGAGCTACTAAACAAATAGGAATGCTCAGTATTCACAAGTGAAGAAGGGGAGGTACCTAAACCAAACAACAGAAACACTCTATATGGGAGGGCCGATACCAGCCCAGTCACAGAAGAAACAGTTCTGAAAGAACTCTTAAAACTGAAGGTGGACAAAGCAATGGGGACTGATGGGATTCATCCCAGAATTCTAAAAGAACTAAGGGTAGAACTAGTGACACCAGTGACTACCCCATTTAACAAATTATGAGAGGATGGGGTGGTACCTGAGGACTGGAGGAGGGAAGATGTGATTCCACTTCACAAAAGTGAAAGCAGGACAGAGGCAGGAAACTACATACCTGTTAGTTGGACCTCAGTGATAGGGAAAATGATGGAATCACTTCTGAAAGAGAGACTTGTTGAGCACCTAGAGGCCAAAGGGGCACAGGACCCAAGGCAGCATAGATTCACAGTGGCTAGGTCATGTCAGATGAATCTACTAGATTTCTTTGACTGGGTGACCAAAGTAGTAGATCAGGGAGGGGCTGTGGACACGGCCTACCTAGACTTTAGCAAGGCATTTGACATAGTCCCACACAAAAGATTAATATACAAGTTAGCCAGCCTGGGAGCGGGTCCCAAGAAGGTAGCCTGGGTAAAAATTTGGCTGGAGAACAGGACACAGAGGGTAATAGTAAATGGAGTCCACTCTGAAGAGAGGAGGATTACTAGTGGGGTACTGCAGGGTTCAGTACTTGGATTGGTCCTTATTAATGTCTTTATAGGTGACATTGCAGAGGTACTGGAAGGGAAATTATGTCTCTTTGCAGATGACACAAAGATCTGCAACAGAGTTGATACACAAGGTGGGGTGGAAAGGATGAGAAGGTACTTGGAAAGCCTTTAGGAATGGTCAAATGTATGGCAGCTCAGATTCAATGCAAAGAAGTGCAAGGTAATGCACCTGGGAAACAAAAACCCAGGGGAAGAGTACACAATGGGGGGTGAGATACTAACAACAACAAAAATCAAAAGGGACCTGGGAGTAATTATATTGGATGGCCTAAAGGTAGGCAAGCAATGTGAGAAGGCAATAAGGATGGCTGGGGGGATACTGAGATGCATAGGGAGAGGCATCACCAGTAGAAAACAGGAAGTTGTTATCCCTCTGTACACAGTTGGTGAGACCCCACCTGGAGTAATGTGTGCAGTTCTGGAGACCCCATCTCTGCAAAGACATAGACAGAGTGGAGGCTGTTCAGAGGAGGGTAATCTGAAATGGTGCAGGGTCTGCACCAGAAGACATATGAAGAGAGACTTAAGCAGCTTAATATGTATACCCTCGAGGAAAGGAGGGAGAGGGGAGACATGATAGAAACTTCAGGTGAAAGTCCAAGAGGGTAGCATCTTTCAGAAAGAGATGTGCAAGAACAAGGGGCACAATTTGAAGATAGAGGGGGATGGCTCAGAGGTAATGTTAGAAAGTATTTTTTCATGGAGAGGTTGTGGATGCATGGAACAGCCTCCTGAGGAGGTTGTGGAGTCAAGAACAGTGGGAGAATTCAAGAATGCATGGACAGACATAAAGCAATTCTAGTGGGGGGTAGGAGGAAGTGAGCTGTTTGTTAACTAGAATCTGCAGCTTATCCATCAGGTAGGGAAATGGGCAGACTAGGTGGGCCAAGCAGTCCTTATCTGGTGTCAGAATTCAAATTCTATGTAAGTGACATCTCATAGGGGAGTTACCAGGCCATAGCCTTAAGGCCTGTGCCTCTATTTTTATTTCCAAAGTGTAACTGTACCTAATTATGCAGGCCATTAAGCCAACCCACCCCTTTAAACATTGAATGGGTGTTCACATTCCAAAATCCAGCTGAATCCCCAAATAAAAGTTCCTAAATAAGATTTTCTGATCCCCAGAGTTCTAAATGTCATAGCTGGAAACTTGGGGCAGAAACTACCACTAGAGGGCCCAGTTGTACCCACACAGTATTAAGCTTGTGTAATATGAGGTACTGTAATAACAGAGTAGACTGATAGACTCATGGTCTTTTCTGCCTGTAAGTTTTCAGTGGTTCTAAACTTCTTGTTTTACTAACGCAGTTTCAGGTACTTGCATTCTTGTGAGCTTGAAACATTTGTAGAGCCCATGTATTATAGTAGTTTAATTGTGTACCATGTTTAGTAGTAGTTTTACTTCCACCAGTTTCTAAAACATGTTGTGGTGCTGTTGTTTCATGCATTGTTTTATATCACTCCGCTTAGTGAACTGTTTTGTTCCAGTTTCAGTTTGCCTAATGCCTTTGTTCTAATACCATTTTACATTATTTTGCGCTAGTGCCTATTTTACACATTTTCACACAGCTGCAGTTTTGTGTACTGTATCTGCATACACTATTTAGTCAGATTTGTTTCCATCTTCATTTTGCATAGCTTGCTGCAGTTCAGTTTTGTATGCTTTTTTGGTGGCATCATATCGTGTACATTTGTTTTGGTTATTTACAATAATGCAAAATGGTGCTAATACAAATAATTATGCAATGTAATGCTGATATCAGTGTAGAACACTACACACTGTGATGCTGGCACATAAGAGTGATATGAAAGGGCACCAACACCAAACAATACCAGCACAGCAAATTACACAACACTGCACCAATGCAAGAAATATGGGCAATAAGCCTTGAACATAAATGATCTCAAAAGATACTTGCAACAGAAGATATACAGACCAGAACTGAAACACACACACACACACACACACACATACAGACACACACACTCACTCACTAAAGTGAGGTGTCACAAAATGTTATACAAAGCAACAGTACCCTAAAATGTTTTGGAAACTTATAGCAACACGAATCATTTCTCATCATGCATGATCACAGAAGTTCAGGTACCAAAAAATCCCATGAAACATAATGACATTCCAAAGTGCGAGGACATGAAAATCTTCATTGGGAATTACTGGCAGCCATGAATTGTACATCCACATTTACTCTCAAAGTTGTCACTTCCTGTGTTAGTAATTATGACAACAGATACCTACAGCTCTATTTTAGGGCCGACAAGAGCTACAGGTTTAACAATCGATACTTTCAACACATTTCCATGGGCTGCAATATAAGGGTGCCTTCTTGATAGATGAACATAGCCTTTTATATTCATAGTGCCAATGTTTCCTGACATGTTATCCAGAAATGTAGTAGACTTTCTCATCACAAATGAAGGACAGACAGCTTCTTCAACTTTGCTTTTCTTCAGAACTCCCCATAAAATCAATATGGAGAAGGAAATATAAACAAAACCCTTTTTTAAAATATTGGCTGTATTATACTGTGTTAGGGACACAGGTATCATGATGACTACAGCATTTGGCTACCAAGGTTTGGAGCCCTGTTATTTAATTTCAGATGCCTTCCATGCAGACAGATTAGCAGAATGGGGGCATTTGAAAATCAATATTGAATACAGAAAAAAACCTGCTGCTGTTGGACTCCTGTTAATAGGAGTGGTCTCATTAAATGGGACTCTCGCTCAGGCACTAATTGTAATCTTCCATATACAGCACCTGCAAAAGATAGCAAATGCAGTTGATATATTTTTCTTAGTAGCCATGTAATGATTAAGGGTCTTTTCTGTATTTTCTTTGTTGCTTGAACAGTTTGATGTTTGCAAAATCTCTATAAATAACAAAAAGACAATTATTTTGGAATGACTTGATAAAACTAGGGAATGGAGTGACAATCGTTTTGGAGTACATGACCTTCCATTTTAGTCTAATGGATTAACTGATTGATCTTAAGAACTTAAAAAAATGATTAGTTGTTTCAGATTTTTACTATATAGCTAAATATCACATATGCATTGTGATCATACGAATATATTTCAAGAACAGTCTTGATTACAGAAAGAATTAAGAATATGAAAAACTGCAAGTGAAGTGTTGGAGATAGTATAATAATCCTGAAGTAAAGAAGGAAAACCTGTGGTTCAGTAGAAAGGTGGTGGTGATTAGAGACTCTAAATAGTAATTAGGGCAGTAGGTGAAGTACAGTAGATAGGTATTGCTGTACCAGAAAGGAAGAAAGAGTCTGGTACAAGAGGGAGGGTTTTATTTTTTTGGCCAACTGGAAGGCAAAGTACAGGATAAGTGCATGCCCAGACTGGGTTATACCTGTGCAAGCAGGAAGGGTAATAGGACTTAAAGGCACCTCACAGAGACTTGATGAGTAGAAGAAATGACTGGAATACCATGACAAAGAGAGACAGACAAATCTTAGGGAACAGGCTTCACAGGAAATTGGGTGAGGCTCTTTTAAGGGAGGGTGACTGAGCATGGCAAGGAGTATGTAAAACTCTGCAGTGTTGATACAGAAAAATTCTGAAGGACAGAAGGAAAAACTGGGTGGGACAGAAAAGTTAGTAGTCACTGGAGACTCCATATAGTAACTAAGGCAGTAGATAAAGTGATGGAGGCATTGCTGGCTCAGGATGGTAGGGTAGGTACTCGAAGATGGTTTGTCTGCCTGGAGGCTGGATCAAATGAGTGCTGTCCAAGTCCAAGCAGTTCAGCTGAGGTAGAAGCAGACTGTCATTGTCAATGCCGACATGGATGACTTAGGACATGAGGTGGTCATTCATAGAACTTGTGATGTTCCTGAAGGGAAAGGTATCCTGGGAAGTCTTTTCTAAGAGAGAGATTGCCTAGTCCTGGGAGCATCAGCAGACCATTAGGCAGGTTAATGCTTGGCTAAAGGCCTGGTGCAAAGGGGAGGCTTTTGTTTTTCTGGTCCTCTAGAAGGCATTGTAGGACAACAGATGACTGCATGCTCAGAATGGGCTACACCTGTGCAAGGAGGAGGGAGACAGTTATTTTTATTTAAGGTTATAACCATTGAGCATAAGGTCAGTTACAATGGTGACCTACACAGATACAAATGCAAATACATACAACTATGCAAAAATATAAAAATAACCTATACAATTTACAAGTTTAAAAAACACTTATTCAAAACTTTAACAGGTCTTTTGAGAGGATGACAGGCCTTGACTTTTTGGTGGAGGCTGCAAAACTTTGCTATACTGCAGATAACACAATCATACTCATTTTTCGGAACTGGGAGGCTGGAAAGGCATACTATTGACTGGGACCTGTGAGGAAGGTTTGAAACACATTTTTACTAATGCTTTCACTTTTGCTTATTTGAATTAAGAAGAGGCTTGCAGGATTCAATTTCAGGAGTGTTAATTTTATAAGCAGAGGGAGTAAACTACTACTAAATTTGCTTTTCACTGTAATTGATCACTGGAGTAGAGACCTACATTTGCAAGGATATTTTTGCACCTTTAGAATTGTACTTTGACTGAGGTTTGATTTAATTATTACTTCCGGGTTCAGTGGAATGATTGTGTATTCAACCCAGACAAAGCAGACTATCTTCACAGAAAGGCCTGCTTATATCACAGGTGTGACCTCAGTCAAGTGTTTTTGGGTGGAGTTTTCAGTAGTGAGCTGCTCTAATCAAGCCACACAGTTAGAATTCAGTCAGACAGGCCTTGACTTCTTGGTGTAGGCTGCAAAACTTTGCTATACTGCAGAGAAGACAATCATACTCATTTTTTGGAACTGGGAGCCTGGAAAGGTATAATATTGATTGGGACCTGTGAGGAAGGTTTGAATAACATTTTTACTGATACTTTAATTTTTGCTTATTTGAATTAAGAAGAAGCTTGCAGGATTAATTTACTGGTGGTGGTGCCTGATTAGTTCTCATAGCAAAGGCTGCAGTTTGTGTATTCAAATCCAGACAGAGCCTCAGGTGGGGGAGATTGTCTTCCCTGTTTGCTTTCAGAGCACACAACACCAGGTTGTATAAGGTCAGGGAGGCTTACCTGTGTTGTGCTGAACTGCTTGATTTTTCTCTGTTTTTCCCTTTGCTGGGTATTTTCTCTGTTAAGTCATGCAGGTTGTCTTGCTGAAAGGAAAAGTCAACACTCATCATAGTGGTGGGTCAGAGCTGGTAGTTGATTGTGACTGGAGGGCACGGCTTGGGTCCAATCCCCCTACCCCTCACCCCATCCCCTTGGTGTCACTTCCTTTATACCAGGGATTCCGACATCATTTCCTCTGCAGACATACTACTGTCATATCCTTGCCAACACACCTCACTACATTGACAGTAAAAGTGCACACACTATTTAAAAAAACAAAAAATTTACATAGGATAAACTAGAAAAACAGACATGTGGGAAGTAGTGCAATGCACTGGCTATGGGGCAGCAGTCTTCCGGGAGATGTTCTGGAGGCTGAGATGCTGCCCTGTTTGCAGGCAACTCTCTGCTCTGAGGGAGGAGGTTGCCCATCTCCAGGCCAAACAGGACAGAAGTACAGGAACCCTGCCCCCCCATACACAGGGAACACCAGGGCCACCACCTCTACCTCAGAGGTTGCCAAGAAGGAGCAGCGGTTGGACCACAGTGGGCTCAGGGGAGGTGAGGGTGGTGGAACAGAGGTGCACCCCTTCAGACATACCACTCACAATCTATACACCAGTCTGGTGGAGCATAGCTCCCCATGGAGGCACACAGTGGAGACTGAGGTTGCTGGTAAACCGCCACAAGGGAGGCCCACAGGAAGGCAGCACAGGACACATCAGGGAAAGGAAGCAGCTCCTGGTAGGGAACTCAATTATCAGGGGGATAGAACTGTGGGGGGGGACAAGAGGAAGTGAAATAAGGTGCCTGCCTGGTGCCAAGGCTTGGAGGGACAGGAAGTGGATTCTAAGGATCACAACAGCAGCTGCAAGGGAGACAGTACTGGATGTCATTGTCCACCTAGGGACAAATGACTTGGCCATACATGGGATTAGAGCAGTGCAGGAGGAGTTTGTGGAATTAGAAAGAGGCCCTGACACATAGCTCATACAGTATCCTTCTCGGGGGTGCTGCCTGTCTATGACATGGATAAGGTGAGGATACTCTTCACCATGTAGTTCAATGAGAGATTGAAAAACTGGTGTAGAGCACAGGGTTTTGGCTTCATTGGGGACTGGGGTTCCACCTGAAGGGATACCCACCTATACTGGCATGATGGTCTGCATATGTCCAGGAAACGAACCAGTCTCCTCAGTGGTCGGTTTAAATGCTTCATTGGAAAGCTTTTAAACTAGCCAAGGGGGGCACTGATAAGCAGCAGGGAATTCCTAGCCTCCCACTCAAAAACCGGGTACTAAATGTGGTAAGGACCAAGGTAGAAAGGTCAGTAGGGAGCAGGACTGGGGTAAATGGAGAAAGCAAGGTCAGTAAGGGCAGGGATGGGGCTACCAGAGGAATAGCCATGAAACAATGGAGAGTAATGAGTACCAATGCCCGTAATCTATGTAACAAGCTTCCTGAACTAGTGACCTTGATGGAAGAGGAACATCTGGATATCATGGCAGTCACAGAAACATGGTACACACAGAACCATGACTGGGATATGAACATACCAGGGTACACTATCTACAGGAGGGACAGGGAGAGTAAAAGATGAGATGGAGTAGCTCTCTACGTAAGGGAAGGAATCAAAGCAACAGAACAAAAGGGTAAACAGGGAGGAGAGGAAGCACTCTGGGTCAACTTGGAGACAGGCAATAGCACCACAATCCGCACACGGTTTGTATACAGACCCCCATCTCAGAGGGAGGAAATGGACAAGGAAATGATAGAAGGCATCCTTAGAATGGCAGAAAAAGCAGAGATATTGTTGATAGGGGATCTGGATATGCCAGATGTTAACTGGAGTGCATTTGCTGCAGCCACATGAAAGAGCGGGGTCATTCTGGATGTCCTGCAGGGGGCATGCCTTAGACAACTAGTACTGGAACCCACTCGGGAGGGAGCAGTCTTAGACCTGGTACTGTCAAATGGAGATGGAGAGAGGATCACAGATGTAGAAGAGGGTAGCCATCAGGGAACTAGCGACCATCAAACAGTATGGTTCACAATAAACACAGCAGTAGAGTCAAGTCATACAAAGGCAAAGGTCCTGGGCTTTAGGAGGGCTGACTTTGCCAAAATGGGTGAGTGTCTAAGGAATGCACTAGCAAATGGTCAGGAAGGAGGGGTGGAAGAACAATGGGGAATAATCAAAACTGCCATCACTAAGGTAACAAGCCTTTGTGTGAAACAAATAAACAAAACAAAACAATACAATGTAAAAAAACTCTATGGTTCTCAAAGGAGGTGGCAGGGAAGGTTAGGGAGAAAAAGATAGCATTCGGGAAGTACAGATAATCACAGAAGGAGCAAGAAAGAGAACTGTATCAGTTAAAGCAGAAGGAAACAGGGAAGGCAGTCAGAACAGCAAAGGCCCAAACCGAGGAAAGGACAGCCAACTCAGTAAAGAAGGGGGATAAAACCTTTTATTGGTACATCAGGGAGCGAAGGAAGACCAAGGGAGGGATAGTGAGGCTTAATTAAGGGAAGGAGGGTGGGCAGAGTGTGACTGTGAAAAAGCAGAGCTACTAAACAAATAGGAATGCTCAGTATCCACAAGTGAAGAAGGGGAGGTACCTAAACCAAACAACAGAAACACTCTATATGGGAGGGCCGATACCAGCCCAGTCACAGAAGAAACAGTTCTGAAAGAACTCTTAAAACTGAAGGTGGACAAAGCAATGGGGACTGATGGGATTCATCCCAGAATTCTAAAAGAACTAAGGGTAGAACTAGTGACACCAGTGACTACCCCCTTTAACAAATCATGGTAGGATGGGGTGGTACCTGAGGACTGGAGGAGGGAAGATGTGATTCCACTTCACAAAAGTGGAAGCAGGACAGAGGCAGGAAACTACATACCTGTTAGTTGGACCTCAGTGATAGGGAAAATGATGGAATCACTTCTGAAAGAGAGAATTGTTGAGCACCTAGAGGCCAGAGGGGCACAGGACCCAAGGCAGCATAGATTCACAGTGGCTTGGTCATGTCAGATGAATCTAATAGATTTCTGTGACTGGGTGACCAAAGTAGTAGATCAGGGAGGGGCTGTGGACATGGCCTACCTAGACTTTAGCAAGGCATTTGACACAGTCCCACTCAAAAGATTAATATACAAGTTAGCCAGCCTGGGAGCGGGTCCCAAGAAGGTAGCCTGGGTAAAAATTTGGCTGGAGAACAGGACACAGAGGGTAATAGTAAATGGAGTCCACTCTGAAGAAAGGAGGATTACTAGTGGGGTACTGCAGGGTTCAGTACTGGGATCGGTCCTTATTAATGTCTTTATAGGTGACATTGCAGAGGTACTGGAAGGGAAATTATGTCTCTTTGCAGATGACACAAAGATCTGCAACAGAGTTGATACACAAGGTGGGGTGGAAAGGATGAGAAGGGACTTGGAAAGCCTGGAGGAATGGTCAAATGTATGGCAGCTCAGATTCAATGCAAAGAAGTGCAAGGTAATGCACCTGGGAAACAAAAACCCAGGGGAAGAGTACACAATGGGGGGTGAGATACTAACAACAACAAAAATCAAAAAGGACCTGGGAGTAATTATATCGGATGGCCTAAAGGTAGGCAAGCAATGTGAGAAGGCAATAAGGATGGCTGGGGGGGGATACTGAGATGCATAAGGAGAGGCATCACCAGTAGAAAACAGGAAGTTGTTATCCCTCTGTACAGACAGTTGGTGAGACCCCAGCTGGAGTACTGTGTGCAGTTCTGGAGACCCCATCTCTGCAAAGACATAGAATGGAGGTTGTTCGGAGGAGGGCAACCGAAATGGTGCAGGGTCTGCACTAGTTGACAGATGAAGAGAGACAAATGGAGCTTACTATGTGTACCCTCAAGGAACAGAGGGATGGGGGACATGAAAGAAACTTTCAAGTACCTTAAGGGAATCAACAAAGTCCAAGAGGTTAGCATCTTTCAGAAAAAGAGATGTGCAAGAACAAGGGGGCACAATTTGAAGATAGAAGGGGGACAGCTCAGAGGTAATGTGAGGAAGTATTTTTTTCACAGAGGGTATTGTGGATGCATGGAACGGCCTTCCTGAGGAGGTTGTGGAGTCAAAAACAGTGGGGGAATTCAAGAATGCATAAGACATTTCTAGGGATTGGGGGTAGGAGGACGTTGGCTGTTGGTTAACTAGGATCTGCAGCTTATCCATTAGGTAGGGAAATGGGCAGACTGGGTGGGCCAAGCGGTCCTTATCTGCCATCAAATTCTGTTTCTATGTTTCAAAACTGAAACTGATGGAGATTTTGTATATAACTTTATAAATTTAGGTTGGAGTTTTTTCCAGTAAATGGGTACAACAGGACTTAGAGGCACTCACAGAGACTGAGTGTGGGGAAGAAAATGACTGGAACACCATGAGAAAAAGACACAAACAATTTTGAGGGAATAATCTTCACAAGAAATGGGGTTGTTGACTCTGTTTTTAATACAGGGTGTGACTGAGCATGAAAAGGAGTACATCTGAGGAGAAACAGTGTCACATAGCTCATTTGGATTGACTAGGGAAAAAAATTAAGGTAAAAAAGTCCCCCCTACCCCCACAGTATGCTACAATGGCCAAAAACAGCTCAGTAAAGTATTATACAGAGCTGGTCAAGGAAATAATAAAATAATCAAATTGGAAGCAATGGTGATGCTGAGGGACTTCAATCATCAGGCATTGTATGGTGTCAGTAGAGGGTTAATGGCAGGGCTGGGGCTACGTTCAAGGACACCTTGAAGGGCTGTTTCTTGGTATAGCATGTCTAACAGGGGACAAGGTTTACAGCCACACTTGAACTTTTTTAAACAATGGAGATGGCATGGAAACTAGTGGGAGGCAGGGACTGCAGCAAGGCAACCCTCCATGGCAATAGGGAAGACTAGCTAGGCCTGAACCACAAAAACAGAGAACGCCAGAAAGACAGACTTAGCCAAGATGATAGTCCTGGTGTCGAAGGATCCGGAACTGCTTCATAAGGCTTGTAATGTAGATCATGTATGAAACTCATTGAAAAGAATGCTCAAAGCAGTGGTATATGTTTGCACCCCTGTAAGTAAGAACTTAAGAAATATCATATGACAGGGAGCTCGAGCCCTTCAAGGCCATTTCCAATTTTTCAATGTCTAATTTGATCCAAATGTACTAAATTCATATGACTATCCAACTTTTTCTCAAATTGTTCTAATTTGGCTGTATTTACTATACATTCTAGAAGTGACCTTCATTTATCTATAACCCTTTGCATAAAACAGTGTCTCCTTTGTTCTGGTGAGAATAGCGTTCATTGTAATTGATAAATATGTCCCCTAGTTATTTTGGGCCCTTGCTTTTGTTGTATTCACAAGATTCCAAATAGCTATGTATCCTTAAATGCTTTGTAATATACTGTATGGACAAGGCAAAATAATATGGTACAAAAGCGCACAAAAAATATTTTAATAGTACTCCTCAGAAGCTTTTTTTTATTTATTATTATTTTAACCCTTAGGCTGCCGACAGAATTAGAATGTATAGGAATTTTGGACTGATATATCAGTCCACGGCCCTGCAAGAGTTAACCAGAAGAGACGCACTAAGCTGAAGCTTGTTTACAGGTGCGACCTGGGAGCACAAGGAAGTTAATTGACTTGTTCAGGGTCACACAGTATGCAAGTGGGGGCTATGGGATTCAAGCCCAGGTCTCAAGGTTTGCAGCTCAGAGCTTTAAACCACTGCGCTATACTGCCTCCTGAAGTGATAATGCCATTGATGCTGAGCCATAATACTATTGTAATCCCTAGATGGCGCTATCCCAGGGGCTACTACCTCTGCCTGATTTGCCACTAACAGGTTGAGGGGCCTGGATCCAATGGCGGGTGCCTCCACCCAGAGGTCAGGGTTTACAATAGTTAAACTAACTTGGTCACAGCCCTCTGGGACACTGCAACCCCCCTTTCTTCCCACTAGTGGCCCACACAATACATCAGAATTACCTTTACAGTATACACTTACCCCCAGGACTGGTTCCGGCACTGGGATCTCCTGTGAAATAAGATACAGTGCAACAATCACAGTACAGTACTTTAACATAGACAAATACCTCAGGCAGTATAACTTTGCTGAAACAAGCAGCTCTGATTTATTTAGGGGGATATAACAAGGACAGGGGGAAATCAGGTTAATTAGCTTATCACTCTACTCATCTACCTATGGCTCTGTGCACAGGCCTATCCCTATCAGTTACTGTCCCTGGGTACCCAAGCCCTAGTGGCTAGTCCAAACCGTGGCAGCTGGTAGGGACCCTTTCACACAGAGAAAAGGAGAATTAAACAGTCAGCAGTACAGTAATTATATTTGGATTTAATGTGGCAATTCAACAGGGAGCGTCCCTGAATTAGTACTCACGACCTCCAAATAAGATAGGGTCCTTCAATATCAGCAGGGCTACTCTTGAGCTCAAAGAGACTCTTCACACATTTATATGGTAAAAAAAAGAGAGTACTATACCAGGCAGGCTGCTTCTCTATCCCGATCGCAATTACTGCACAATACCCGGGAGAACACACAGCAGATTCAGTTCCTGACAGACCCAGTGCAATTCAATAATTTCTCCAGTCTTCTACAGGGCGAGCCTGGTTTCTACTCTTCAGAGATCCTTTGATTCTTTTCACAGGACGGATTCAGTCCCAACAAGCAGTTACACAAGCTGCAGACCGAACTTGGGCCTTACACACGTTTTTGACTAAAACTGCACACTGAAAAAGCACAGGGCTCACATTTCTTCACTGCCAAAGCTCAACTGAAACTCCAACCGAAAAACCGGCACTTCCTTTGAGTTCCTCCCAGTTCTTGACTGGATTGGCTGTCACCACAATAGACTGCTGCTGTTGGTCCAAAAAGGCACTGAAGTCTAAACTACATCTCCCAGAGTCACTGCCCATACAATCCTCTTGTGGCTGGCTCAGATTATGAGTCCAAGTTCTGATTCGTCCCAAGGCACCATTTTAGAGCTAGCTTACCCCACACTGATTGGTCCAGTTCAGCAGTTCAAAACCAGAATGGGGAACTAGGCGAGACACTGTTCTGACTGCAAAAGAAAGCAGGTTAGACAAACTGTAATTTCATTATCACTCTAAATGGTTTCTGGCAAACAGTTACATCTTTCAGATAGGTTCCCTTTGCACTCCTAGTGACTGCAAAATGGAGTGAATTGGCAGCAGCTTGAGTGGTACTCAAACAGAGAAGCACACAGTCCCCCATACAAACTAATTATGTCTGCAAGCAGACAGCTCTTAAAGAGACAGTACCAGAGGTTCTAAAAACACTCACTGATAAATGGCTTAAACGCCAAACACCATTCAGGCTTGGAGCATTCAAGCAAGCTCCTGGAAGTCTTTTGGGAACCCCCATTTGCAGGGGGGTTACACCCTTCCTGGCCTGGGAAAGCTTGACATCCGCGTCAAGCAAGTACCTCCATAAGTTTCAACTGCAACCATATACATTTGCATTAGGCTCACACTGTAATCATCAGTCAATATATCATTTTACCAAGAACACATTTCTGAAACATTGCAGTATGTCACTCTTGCACAGTATTACACACATTGTACCATAACTCAAGTCTATTACCTCTTGTACATGAAACCTGAGAGAGGGGCCCTTCCTATCAGTTACCTTGGGGCTGGACGGGGCAAGGCACCATACTTAGAGGGCAAACACAAGTAACTTGAGTTAGCACTGACGGCCAGTTTGGGCAATGAGCTCGGGACACATACACCTTTATGGACAACATTGAGAGGCAAATCCACAGGCCTCCAAAGGAATCATAACTGAGGTGCACCACAGGCTTTACGGCTCGACCAGTCTTTCTAGGGGGAACTGTTACAGTCTCTGCACTCTGAGCCTCATTTTCAGCATTGTCCTCACTTGTCAGGGGAGTCTCCATGGGGTAGAGAGGCTAGAACTTGGGGCACTTCAGCTCCAGGAGTTGCAGTTTCTGAGTCCACAACATTTGGCTCACATGGAGCTTTCTGGACACTGGCAGTGGACTGTCAGGGCACTCAAAATACTCTTCTTGTTCTGGTGTATCACCAGTCTGCCCCAATCTATCATTTTCCTCCCTGAAAGCTCAAACAATTCAACCATGCACAATGATTCCATTTCATCTGATCTGATGCTTTGCACTTCACTTTCTGGGAGCATTGGCTCAGGGACGAAGCTGGGGGCTTGGACAGTCCAGAAGGCCCAGCTTCATCTCCAGTATTGACTAGGGATTGCCCCAAACACTGACTCAGTTCGTAAGAAGGATAGTATTCAAAGTCACTCTCACTTTCTTCCGATATGGACTGACAGTCATGCTCAACTGGGACTTGTGGAGGGAACACTTTAACTTTGCTTCTGTAGGTGCAGACTTTCTTGATCTTTTCTTAGCAGCAGCTCTAGTCACTGGTCCAGAGGGGCATCTTCTAGGGCTCAGACTCAATTAAGATTTGTCCAATGGGCAGTAAATGATTTCTATGCATTGTTTTACATCTTTGAATTATTCTCAGGCCTTACTTTGTACACTGGCAGATCATCTAGTTTGCCCACTACAATGTGAGGAGATGGTGCCATCTGTCAGCAATCTTGTGCTTGCCATGCAGTCCCAGATTTCTTAGCAATACCCGATCTCCCTCCTGGAGTTCCTGTGCTTTCACCTTTTATCATACCTTCTTTGTTGGCCAGATTTCTTTTGGCAGCCATGGTTTGAGCCAGTTGGTACGCATGAGTTAGCTGGGCCTTTAACTTTGCACATACTGTAAATAGTTGTCAGCTTGAACCCCATCAGGAGAGACCCCAAAAACACATCTACTGGTAGTCGAGCTCTCTTCCAAACATCAGGCGGTGAGAGAACCAGTGGCATCACTTTGGTGCAGTTATAAGCATGTACCAGGGTGCTAATTTGTTGGCTCCATCTAGGCTTGTCCTTTGGGTGCAGGGTGCCTAGCATATCTAGCAAAGTGCGGTTGAAGCAATTCAGGCTGTGGGTCCCCCTGGGGGTGGTAAGGAGTGGTTCTGGACTTTCGCACTCCCCACAGAGAAAGCATCTCTTTGATCAGACGACTCTCAAAGTCTCTCCCTTGATCAGAATGGATTCTTTGTGGAGCCCCATAGTGAACAAAAAAGTTTTCTACAAGTACTTTGGCTACAGTGGATGCTTTCTGGTCTTTGGTGGGGAAAGCTTGGGCATATCTCGTGAAATGGTCAGTGACCACCAGCACATTACTGATATTTCTTTGATCTGACTCCAAACTTAGAAAATCAATACAGACCAGCTCCATGCGGTGCACTGGTGGTTATGTTAACAAGGGGGCAGCCCTCTGGGGCAAAGCTTCCTCTGTAAGCAGCGACTACAAGTTCGAATGTGTTGCTCCACATCACCCCCCATCTTAGGCCAATAGAATCTGGATCTCACCAAGTCAAGTGTTCTGTCTATACCAAGGTGCCCCATGTGTTTGTGCATGGACCTCAATACTGAGTCTCGAAAGGCAGTGGGCAGCACTAGTTGTTGTTTGTCTACTTGTCCCCCTCTGTCTACTGTTTCTCTGTATAACAGTTTATTGATCAGTTTCAATTTAGGACCTTCTTTGTATAACAGTGCAGTTCTCAAATCAGTGGAGCGTAATTTGGACACATCTTTTCCTGCATAGAGGGCTTCTAAAGCTGCTTTGATCATGGGATCGTGGGATTGAGCCCGCCGGTATGCACTTCTCAGAGGGTCCCAAGCAATCCACCATGCAGTCCACTGCGTCCGTGGACATTTGTTCCTCCCTGTCAAACTTCCGGCAGAGTGCCCGAATGTCAGGTTCTGCCAATCGGACCCAATCATTCTGGGGAACAGGCCTCCTGGAGAGAGCATCAGCATCTATGTGGTCTCAGACCTGCTCGGTATTCGAGGCATAGTCGATGTAGATAATGCAGAAAGCCACCTATGGCCAGTGGCATCCAACTTAGCTGAGGTCTGCAATAGGTTAAGGATTATTGTCAGTTTTACTAGTATTTTAGCCTCATACAAGTACTCATGGAATTGGTCAACAATAGCCCACTTCAAAGCTAGAAACCCTAACTTATGTACAGGATAGTTCTTTTCGGATGGGGTCAGACTTCTACTGGCAAAGGCCACTGGTCTCAGGCCATTCTCGTGCTCTTTGGTACAACACAGCCCCAACCCTTGCAAGCTAGCATCAGTGTGCAGGACATAAGGTTTTCTTGGATCGGCATAGGCCAGCACTGGAGCATGGGTAAGTTGATAAATGATCTCATGAAAAGCAGTCTCACAATCAGGAGTCCAGCGGGCCCCAAATACTTCACTCAGATGAAAATACACTCTTTCAGTCTTGAGGACGCTGACTTTGGTATTTTTGTGGGTTGGGGATACCCTTGAGTAAGGTTAAGTAAAGGCGTGATCACTCTTGAATAGTCCTTGATGAAACACGATAATAACCACAGAATCCCAGGAATCTTCGTGGTTCTTTTAGATTTTTGGGCTGCGACCAGGTGGTCAAGGCCTCAACTTTACTTGGGTCGGTCTCTATTCCTCGGTGGATACTATGTGTCCCACATACTTTACTGATGTTTGAAAGAATTGACACTTATCAATGGACAATTTAAGGCCAAAGTCCTCCAGTCGGTCCAATACCTTAAATAATCGGCTCTCATGTTCCTCCAGTGAGCTGCCAAACACAATAACATCATCTAGGTATACCAGGCACTCTAGTAAGTTCATGTCCCCACTGCACGCCCATCAATCGCTGAAAGTGGCTGGGCACCTGAAATCCTTGAGGCATCCTCATGAATTCATAGAAACCAAGCGGACAGATAAGGCTGTCTTTTCACGGTCCTCTGGGCCCGCCGGGATCTGGTAGTACCCTGCGGAGATCCAGCACAGAGAACCACTTGCTCCTGCTTAGGCAGTCCAAAGCATCCTGAATGCGGGCATTGTGTACTGATCAGGATAGTCCGCCGGTTTAAGATGCGATAATCCACACACATCCTTACTGTTCCATTCTTTTTCCTCACTACCACAATGGGGAAGCATAAGGGCTTCTGGATTCTTGTATTACACCAGCAGCTAACATCTCTTGCAGATGCCGTCTCACATCATCTATGTCAGCAGGTGCCAGGCGTCGAGACCTCTCACCGAAATGGTCTTTCGTCATGCAGCCGGATATTGTGCTCAGCTCCTTGCATGCATCCCACGCCCATTCCTTTAAAGAAAACACCTGGTCTCTCTGGGCAAGCTTCTCACTGATCCTCACTTTCCATTCAGCTGGCAGCGGGGAGTCGCCGAAATCAAACAAGTCAGGCGTTACTCTGTTATTCTTCCTTGAACTCTTGCTGCTGGGTAGCACTGCAGTGTCTGCACAATGCACATTAGCCAGGATGCAACCTCTATTTACTCGAATGTCTCTTTCAGACACATTATGAACTTGGACCATTACCCTTCTGGCATAAGCATGGGCTCTAGCGGGCAAAATACTAGGCTTGACCAGCAGTCCCTCTGGCAATTTTCCATCACCTGGTGCATCCAACATTAATATTTTATTCTTAACATACTTTTGATACGGACCTCTCCTGTAAGGTACACTGGGCATTTGGTGCCAGGATCAGAGACTCAGGATCCTTCTTCCACAATTCCGACCGTTCCTCTGGTTCTATTTTTCAGCATCTCTCTGTGCCTCATAGGCCTTCTTAATTAAAGCCGAACTCTTAAAGCTCTACTAGTCTTTGACCCCTGTTTTCATAACACAACTGTGCCAGCCTTCCGAACATATGAGCATTTGTTCCAATCAACAAAGGGACACCATCATACAGTCCAGTGGGGTACACTAAGGCTAGGGTCTCTACTTCTGTTCGGCCACTCCAGCCACGGAGGTGGAAAGACAGCCAAATTCGATATACCCGGAATAGGGGTAGGCCTTCTCACTTAACCCCCATACATGCAGTCCTTTTAATGGTTGTAAGGGCACGCCTGACAAATGCTTCTGATACCAATCTTGGAACATAATTGTCCTTGGGAGCCACTGTCTAATACAGCTCTTGTAGACACTCCATTCACCTTTACAGTGGTCTCCATGGAGGGACCCACTATTCTGGACCAGTCTGGAGAGGCGGTAGTGGGGCCTGGGCAACTGACCTTACCACAAAGCGACATGAATTAGCATTTTTGGTGCCCTCACTGGAATTAGTCATGCACCTCTTAACCACTGATTTGTTCTCCAAGCTCTCCTTGTAGCCTATATGCAACTTTGTCAGTGTCTTTTGGGGACTGGCATTCCTTTTCATGTGCCCATCTTTCCCACAATTATAGCAAAACATACTTTCTGGAGTTTGAGCTGGCCGAGGCGCCCACACTGGGAGCCAGGGCGGGGTATTACTAACTGGAAACCCAGTGCCATCTCTGTCTCGCGGCGTGATAAGCATTTGGAGACATCTCGTCAGTTTCTCCACTTCCATGGTCAAGGAATCGAGTTCGAGCTGTTATCAGCAGGAGATACATGGGTGGGTACCCCCACCCCATAGCAGATGCAGTCGGATATAGGTCAGGGCCCGTACTTGCAGGCGTGGCCTTCATAAAGGGACTGTTTTTGAATTCCGGATCTCGCCAACAGTTCGCCCCATTGTGGCATATCTTTTCCTTGTCAGAGCACTCATTTACTGCCAACCTCTGCCCTGAACTTCACTTGATGGGTCACCCTCAGTCACTGGTCGTAGCCGCGGCTGTTGTGCAGGTCCTCCCAGTGGCATGCTTTCTCAACTCCTCAATTTCTCTCATTAACTCATCATAGGAGGTGGGGATTCCAGTCGATTTGCCAGGCGTAACTGAAGCAACAGCAGTTCTGAGAAGGGGCAGACTTAGTGATCCTGTCCAGCCTGGTTCGTCCAGTTCAATCGGCTGGCAAACCACTCTTTCTGAGGCATTCTTGCAAACAATTTTTTCCAGCCGAGATACATACGCAGACAACAACTCCCTTGGTACTGTTGTGCATCTCTTACTCTCCACCATAGGTCTTCATCAGAATCTGGGCTCCCATACACATTCTCCAGGGCCTCAAGATAGGCCTGTGCAGTCACTTCAGGGTTACTGACCCGTTTAGCACGGATGGTAGCCAGGGCAGGACCTCGGAGGCTCTCACTAACCCTCTTTCGCTTTTCGGCTTCCGAGCATTGCCATTCTAGCACTTGGGGGGCAACATAGTCTATCCAGGTCTCCCAGTCATCCTCCCCTTGGGGGGTGGGGAGGGTGCCAGAGAAGATCCTCAACCTTCGGTAAGAGTCGTGACTAATGGCAGGTGCAGAAATAGGAGTCTGCATTGGTTCAGTCACCATTACGGGTACTGGAGCGGAGAGGTGTTGGGGAGGAACACCCCAGGTGGCAAAATAGTTTCTTCAAGTCCTCCACAGTTTTCCCTTCCCCAGCAACCATTTGAAATTTCTCCTCAAAAGTTTCAGATAGTGGTGAGGCTCATTCCCCAGGTCTTTACTGTCCTTAGTTATCACTCTCAAGCATGTGAGGCTCCTCTGGGGTAATGGTCTGTGGCACTTTGGAGCTATCTATGGGATCCTTAAACTCTACTAGGGCCAGGAAAGTGTGGGTGAGCAGATTAGCATGCCGACCCACCACCACAGGGTTTGTAAACCTTCCACCTTGGAAGTACTCCTGCACAGTGTCCGTATTGATACCCAGGGGATGTCCAGGATAAGCATAGCATTTGGGGGTCGATCTCCTCCCAGTACACCACTCCACTAGCGGTGCACAGCCACTTCTGTCAGGGTACCCATTTATTTATTTTTTTCTTAACAGTGGTTTGTAAATATGGCCACTAGAGGACACACAATCCCAGCGGTGAGCCTCCAAGATGTAACCCCTAGATGGCGCTATCCCAGGGCTACTACCCTGCCTGATTTGCCACTAACAGGTTGAGGGGCCTGGATCCGATGGCAGGTGCCTCCACCCAGAGGTCAGGGGTTTACAATAGTTAAACTAACTTGGTCACAGCCCTCTGGGACACTGCAACCCCTTTCTTCCCACTAGTGGCCCCACAATACATCAGAATTACCTTTACAGTATACACTTACCCCAGGACTGGTTCCGCACTGGGACCTCCTGTGAAATAAGATACAGTGCAACAATCACAGTACAGTACTTTAACATAGACAAATACCTCAGGCAGTATAACTTTGCTGAAACAAGCAGCTCTGATTTATTTGAGGGATATAACAAGGACGGGAAATCAGGTTAATTGGCTTATCACTCTACTCTATCTACCTATGGCTCTGTGCACAGGCCTATCCTATCAGTTACTGTCCCTGGGTACCCAACCCCTAGTGGCTAGTCCAAACCGTGGCAGCTGGTAGGGACCCTTTCACACAGAGAAAAGGAGAATTAAACAGTCAGCAGTACAGTAATTCCATTTGGATTTAATGTGGCAATTCAACAGGAGCGACCCTGAATTAGTACTCACGACCTCCAAATAAGATAGGGTCCTTCAATATCAGCAGGGCTACTCTTGAGCTCAAAGAGACACTTCACACATTTATATGGTAAAAAAGAGTACTATACCAGGCAGGCTGCTTCTCTATCGACGCAATTACTGCACAATACCGGAGAACACACAGCAGATTCAGTTCCTGACAGACCGAGTGCAATTCAATAATTTCTCCAGTCTTCTACAGGGTGAGCCTGGTTTCTACTCTTCAGAGATCCTTTGATTCTTTCACAGGACGGATCTAGTCCTAACAAGCAGTTACACAAGCTGCAGACCGAACTCTGGGCCTTACACACGTTTTATCATAAACTGCACACTGAAAAAGCACAGGGCTCCTTCCTTCTTCACTGCCAAAGCTCAACTGAAACTCCAACCGACAAAACGGCACTTCCTTTGAGTTCCTCCCAGTTCTTGACTGGATTGGCTGTCACTCACAATAGACTGCTGCTGTTGGTCCAAAAAGGCACTGAAGTCTAAACTACATCTCCCAGAGTCACTGCCCATACAATCCTCTTGTGGCTGGCTCAGATTATGAGTCAAGTTCTGATTCGTCCAAGGCACCATTTTAGAGCTAGCTTACCCACATGATTGGTCCAGTTCAGCAGTTCAAAACCAGAATGGGAACTAGGCAGACACTGTTCTGACTGCAAAAGAAAGCAGGTTAGACAAACTGTAATTTCATTATCACTCTAAATGGTTTCTGGCAAACAGTTACATCTTTCAGATAGGTTCCCTTTGCACTCCTAGTGACTGCAAAAATGGAGTGAATTGGCAGAAGCTTGAGTGGTACTCAAACAGAGAAGCACACAGTCCCCCATACAAACTAATTATGTCTGCAAGCAGACAGCTCTTAAAGAGACAGTACCAGAGGTTCTAAAAACACTCACTGATAAATGGCTTAAACGCCAAACACCATTCAGGCTTGGAGCATTCAAGCAAGCTCCTGGAAGTCTTTTGGGAACCCCCATTTGCAGGGGGGTTACACTATTGTTCAGCACCCATAATTCTATCGTTCAGAGCGCTGAATGATAGTATTATCAGACAAACCTAACAGTGCAAGCGCACAAGTGTCTCATGTACAGAGGGAGCCATCTTTCAGTATAACCATCACATACAGTAAAAGCCGGCATGCTGAAAACCAACAAACTATAACCTGAAGCCAACCATACATCTCCTACTTACTCTGGTGCCATTAAGAATCTCTTTTTTTATTAAGTGCCATAAAAACTAAGCCACGGAATTAAGAAAAAAAAGAAGCAACTCTTCCACCACTTGCATACAGAAGCCACCATGTTCCTGAGATAATTATTCATAAAACACATGAAGCACCAATACAAACACACACTAGGTGCTTCTAAGACATCTTGACGTCCTGGGGTCCAAAGCAACACATGGCAAGCAGCTTCACTTAAAGAGACCTGCATACACACTTCACTACCCTTGGAGCTTTGCACCACATTTCTTGAGAACACTAGAAACTCCTCGGATCCATATATTACAAAAAATAGATAAGGGACTATGATTACTCAGGTATAATACCATCTCGAGGTTCTAGGGACATGGGAACCTATTGATTGTATTATAGCCTCGTAATACACAGTCCCCTATCTATTATCCTATTTGTACACCATTATCATATATTTCTTGTTCTTCTCCAGTTCTTTCTATAATTAACATATGCAGCTCTTTTAGACTTTGCTCGTATTCCAGTCCTGTAACATCCTTTATTATTTTGTCACTTTCCTTTGTATTCTTTCAAGTCTCTGTATTTCTGTTAGTTAATATGGTGACCATAACTGTACCGCATACTCTAAATGTGGTCTCACAAGTGACCTATACCAGGGCACCATCACCTGTCTGGACCTGCCGGATATATTTTTTCTTGTGCCTGTTAATATCTTATTACATTTACTACTGACAAAGGTGGATTGCTTTTTAAATTTAAATGCATCATCAATGAGTACCCTAAAGTCGCTTTCACTATTTGTTCTATTTAGTTTATATCCATTTGCATAGCATGATGCTTTATATATAATAAGGGAAATGGGTCAAAGAAGTTGCCCTCTGGTTCAACAGGGACCTAAGACAACTGATCCTGAACAAAAAGCAAGTCTATGAGACTGGTTGCTTGCAGGCTAGAAGGGAGTAGCGAGGGGGACTTACATGCTAAAATAAAAAAAAAAAAAGCCAAGGAGGGACTGGAAACCAGCATAGCAGTAGGAACTGCACACAACGCAGAAGCCTTCTCTAGTATCTAAATGGAAGGAGAAACGTGAAGAAGGGGACTGTCTCTGAGGAGAATGGGGGAACAGGAGGATGAATCTGTTAAAGAACCAGCAGCTATGACTGAGATTCTGATTAAATACTTAGTTTCAATATTCACAAAAGGACCCCCCAGTGGAGGGAACATGCTCATTTGAAAGATCCATAGCATCAGGAGTAGCCATGATGCAGCCGGCAGATATGACACCTGCCCTGCCCTGGTAGCTGAATAGCAGGTGAAGAAAGAAACAGTTAAGTCTCAAGGGGGTAGACAGGAGTTAACCCAGTATCATAGTAGAGCTAAAGGATGAATTGGTGAGGCTTCAGGTGTGTCAGATTCAGTGTAGCCCAATGTAAGGTGCTACACATGGGGATCAAAATACAGAGGTGGGATCAACACACTGTATAAGGCTCTCTTGCTGCAGTGGGGGGAGAAAAGACCCGGGGGTTATAACAGACAGCGGGCTAAAGCATGACAAGCAGTGAGTAGTCATTATCAAGAAGGATGGCAGAAGGTGTGGATGGAAAGGGGGCTACCAGCATGACTGTGGAGATAATCCTGCCACTTAACAAGGCCCTGGTCTGGCCTCATCTAGAATGCTGCATGCAGTTCTGGTTTCCTCAACACAAAAAGGACACTGAAAAAGTTGAAAGAGTACAACACAGGGCCACAAAAATAATTGAGGTATGGAAGACAAAAGCTAAGAGGAGTGGATAGTGGCCCATAAAATGTTCATATTGAGAATAGGAGGCTGAGGGAAATGCTGTCAGTTTTTAACATACAGTAGGGTATCGATAATCGAGATGGGCGAAATCTGCAAATTTTGTCACGTTAAATATTTCATGAAATTCGTGCATATTGCGAAATATTTTGCGGGTGCGAAATTCTGCCTGTGAAATGTAGAATTTCGCCCATGAATGGTGGAATTTCACCTGCGACCAGCAGAATTTCACCATTCACAGGTGAAATTTCACCATTTGTGGGCGAAATTCGGCATTTCGCACCTGCAAAATATTTTGCAGAATGCGCAAATTTCGTGAAATATTTTGCTTGGCGGATTTCACGATTTCACTAGAATTTCGCAGGCAAAATTTAATTTCCCTGCATCTCTAATCGACAAGATTGAACAGACAAAGATATTTGATCTGATGTGCTCCAGCTGAACACAGGAACATGACATAAAGCTCTCGGAGGTGGCTAATGTTAGGAAACACCTTCCTATCAGTGGAGGCAGCAGACATGAAAACAACATAGGCCTTCAAAGTAAGCCAGGAAAAAGTTCTGCTTACCAAGGGAATAACTGAATACCCTTGGTAGTAGAAAGAGTAGGGAACACCTTTAAATTAGTGTATATTTGCACAGCATACTTATTTATATCTGCTTATAAAGAAGGGGAGCATGACAGACATTGAGTCCTTTGCAACTTTAAATTATTATGTTAATATGAATTATATTTTAAAATTGCATGACTGAATAAAGCCATCTGATTGGCTGAAACAAGTCACATGAACATGTAATTATTTCGCATAATTATAGGAGTGCACTTTTAAAAGTTTTTTCTTTAAAAATTATTTTTTAAGCACAATCAGACACTTCAGGGATGTGTAATTATGGCCAACAATCCTACTTCTCACACATGTTTAAAGGCAGTAGACTGCACCTTGTGCCAAACAAAACATCTGACGAGTGCGGTTCTTGGCCCAGAGTGATACACCATGTTGTGTCCTGTTGCTTATGTGTATAGATCATGTCCTCTTTATTGGGAGCACATACAGGCTGCATTGCGAGAATTTCATGGGGCTCTACCCATAGAAATATATTTACAGAGCTTCCAAGTCAGCACACATCAAATGAGGGACATCTACTGATTTTGATCACTAACATCAGGGAGATTTGCTCAGGGCCCTAATGTATATGCGTAAATGAATTTAAGATGCTAAAAATGCATTGTTAAAGTCACTTAAAGACAGGAGGAACACTTTCTTCTTTAATTCTGATGATTTTAGGGACATGGACAGGTGCCATAAAAAACAGGGGGAATCTCAAAAAAGGGACCAAATCAGGGTGACTTGGAAGGTATACATTTAGTAGCTAGGGTTTTGTCAAGCATTGCCATATTATAATTAGAAGTAAGAGAAACATGTTGCAACCAACTGTCTTGATATGAATTGGAGAACTGACGTTCTGTTCTTACAGTATAATTTTATGAAGGTTCTATAAGCACTAGTGAGGCTGGAGCTGCTGCTCACACCAGCTGGTGTGCCAGACACTGTTCTAGTCATCACACCAATCAATTAGTGTACCTATTAGTTGTGCTCCAGGAATATGCACTGATATGAGATTATCATTACAAAAGCTACATTACAATAACATTAGGGTTTACTGACAAAGTGTTAAAAGGTTGGACTCACCCAATGGACCTGAGGGTTGAGGAGCTAGAAGCCAAAGCTCCTTCCAAGCTGGTGAGCCAAGTTTGGAAGTAGACTTGGGTTATGGGGTGTTGGCTGGTGGGAGGAGAGGATAGAGCATCCGAGGGACTGCTCTATTATCCTGGGTAGGGAGGGCTTGCTTGCCCAGCCTGTCACCAGGTGGAGGCTTGGTGGTAGTGCAGGTTGGGGCATCACAGAAGGGAGGGGCTGTGACCTGGTGATGCATGCATGTGTGCCTCCACATGCATGCTTCACGTTGCCCACAGTAGGATGGGAGAAAAAGTGATAAATCAGAGTTGGGGCTTAGTGAAGCCCTGCACGTCCATCTGCAGGCCTGTGCTGCCACCTGAGCTGGATTGTGTCTTGGGGGAAGGATGGCCCTCAACGCCCTGACCTCTCCACAGTGGGGGGGGGGGATCTGTAGGGGTGCTAAACTGCAGGGTAGGTCCCGGAGGAGGCTTTCAGTAAGTCACTTACTGTAGCATTGCTGTGGTTCAATCCTCTGACCAGTAAACTAGGCAAACAGCAGGATCTAACTGAAAATAAAATGCTGATCTATCCTGGGTAAGCTATTAAAAAACAGAATACTTTTTAACAAAGCAGTTGGGGGGGTACTGTGAAGTCTGAGCAATATAGCTGCTGAACAGTAAGGCCCTGCTAATCTCAGATTAACAGTTTGTTTCTTTGGGCAGTTATCCCTCTACCAGCGTGACAAAATAAATATAATTTTGAAGCTAAACTACTGCTGTAGTTCTCCAACATTACAAGATGGGTAATCCTCGTAAAGATAAACATTTGGGTGAAGGAGCTAGAACATGGACGGCTCTGGGAGCGCTTACCACGAGGGTGGCACTGGGTCGTGAACCTGACCACAAGGAGGGAACAGGAGAGGAAACCCTGCAGACCATAGGAGCTAAAATTAACTAATTGATCTCTGTAGTGGGACTATCCAACACATTTGACTCACTTACTAATTAAGTGACCACTGTTGAGACTGCTGTGGAATCAGCCACTTTGGTGTTGGCAGAAGCTACTAAGACTGCAGATGCTGCAGTGGGGGCTGTCGCCTCAGTGATCAAGGAAAACACGCACCTTCGCTCTCAACTGGAAATGTTGGAGAACCAGGCGAGGGCCTAGAACATCTGGATCCTGGGGTCACAGAGGGTTGTGAGGATGGCCATCTGATTCTGTTCTTGCAAGATTGGATTATGTAGCAGTTGGGAGAGGAGGCAACCCCAACAGTCCAGAAGATCCAGAAGGCATTCCGGATTGCTTTAAGGGGCCATCAGAACAATCTGGAGGCCCGTGCACTGTGGTGGTGGTAACCGATGGATTGGGCTTGAGGGATTATCTGCTTGCCCTGGCACGGAGGAAGAAAGCCCTGCTCCACAATGGCCAGAAAATATGGTTTTCCCCTGATCTCTCATGTGCCACCAGGCAGAGGAGGAAAAGGTTTGATGGAGCGAAGGGTGATGCTACGTGAGGCAGGAGTGCCGCATAGCCTGATCTTCCCAGCACACCTGAGGATCGTGCACTGAGGTAAAATTTTCCTTTTCCCTGAACCAGTGGAGGCTTTCAAATGGTGCTAAAGGAATGCTCCTTCCTGAAAAAGAGTGACAGAGGAAGATGACCCATTGTCTGATGAAGAAGTTCCATGAGCTTCAGCACAATATAATTATGAACTCTAGGACTGACCTGGTAATGGATTGGGCGGGGGGGTAGTCTTTATGCTAAGAGGTAAGCGTTTTCTAACTCATTAAAAAAAATGTTCTCAGTCGATTTGGTTAGTATATCTGGACTTGAGATATCAGACTTCCTTTAACCTTATTCTGCATCCAATTGTAATGCCCCACGCTGGTTTTAGATAGACCTGGTAGTTTTTTTAGTTAGTTAAAGTTGTTGCTAAAGTTTTATAGGAAAACGTTTGCTCACAATGCTTCTTCGCCTTTCTTGGATTAAAAACAGATGTCGTGGCTGTTAAACATGGGAATATACTGTCTGGTACTGAGTCTGATGTATGCTTTCTTTTTAATTGATAAGGCTATAGCTTGGAGTTCAAGGGGTGGGGAATAGCTCCTCCCACATCCCATACTTAATCCGTAGCACTCCTGCTGCTCAGTTTTGAACGTTTCAAAATTGCAGGGCATCCTGCTCGGTCCCCTTTGTCAGCAGCTCCTCTGCCTCTCGGCTCCTACAGCTGGGTTGGTAAGGTTGTCATTCCTCCCATCTCGTGAATTGTGTTTCTCTGTTCCTTTCCCCTGGTTCTCCCCTCTGTGCTCTCGTACCCCTCCCTTTCTCCTCCTCTCCTGTTTGGTCCCCGCCCATTTTTCTTTCTCCCCATGGCTTTTCATTTTTTTTTCTCTTCCCTCTTGTTCACCCCCTCATTCTCCTTCCTTCCGTTACCTTGTTCTCTGATGTAAGCTGGCGTTTCCTGGATGTGACATCACCTGTCATGCCTGGCTTTACCCCTTCGGACCTCTGCTGCTTAGCGCTTCAGCATTTTGCTTTTTCCATCTCTTCTGCTCCCATTCTCCACATGTGGATACCTCCGATCCATGCCCCCCGGGAGGCCTGCTGCATCACCTCTCCTGTTCTTCACGTCACCTTCTCCCCACACATCGCACATGGGGCCTATCAGCCTCCAAGGTTTGTGATTCACTCAATCAGGTGGGTGAACCAGGGAAGAAATGCACTGATTGACTCTTCTGGACAAGTGACGCTATCTGGCTTCCCCCCAAAAATAAAAATATAGGTCCTGCTCAGATGTCAGTTGTTTGTCCCCGCTGAGTTCAGGCTGCCTGGCCTCCTAAACTATTCCAATGACTCTTTTCTGAAGAAACTATTATTGCTTGTATTCTATCACAAAAACAGCCTGGGGGTTTGTTCAGGGGTTCCGTTTACCCTTCCTTTTTTCTTTTCATTTTTCCCTCCCACACCCGCTGACCTCCGAGTTCTCCGATCTATGGGGATTCCCTTCTTTTACAAGGATTTGGCTCCATCTGCTGGGATTTTTCTGCCATGGACCTGCATCTGATGTGCGGGACATTGAAGCTTTTCAGCTTCCTTGGGATCCAATGTACTCTACTGGACACCTCAGGAGAATCACCATTGTGTTCAGGGACTCTTACCATCTTGGTCTGGGAGCGCTGTCATGCCCTTCGATACCTTAGGACATTGCAATATCATGGCAGACCCATGGGGGGGGTCCACCATCTCATCCAGTCATGCCCATGAGGGGTCACTGCTCATTGCTTAAATGGTACTTCCACTTCACTATGGCAGAACCACAGGTGAGGGTCTTGCCATCCTTAGTCAGTTGCAATACAATAGCGACGGCGGACCCGCGGAAGGGTCCCACCATCCATGCAGACATGCCAGCGAAGAGGCATTGCTCATATATCTAATAATGCAGCAATGGCAGACCATGTGGGGTCCCACCATCCCAAACGAATGGTCTTGCCCTTCTTATCTTGGACCATTTCATCCCTTAGCAATAGCGGACTCATGGGGGGGTTCCTGCTATCCCAAGCGAACATGAACCACAAGGAGGCCTTACTTATCCCTCAAATTTATTTCCTCATCACTAACAGCAGACTCGCATCTGGATCCTTACCCCAGACTATTCAATAATACGGCGACGGTGGGCCTATGTGGGGGCCCCGCCATCCTGTACAAATGTGCCCCATGATGGGGCTTTACTCTTTGCTCAAACGTATTTTCATATCATCTACAAGCAGACTCACATGGGGGTCTTGCCCTTCGTACTTAGGCTCATGCAATATTGCAGCCATGGCAGACCCTCGTGGTGGTCCCGCCATACCAAAACAAACATGCCCCTCGAAGGGGAATTTCTCGTTACTCAATTGTATTTCCATCTACACCAAGGCAAACCCACGAGGGGGGTCTTGCCTTCCTTAGTTTGACCACCTGAGACCTACACTACAGTACGATCATCTGAAATCTGCATACAAAGGACCTATATGGGGGTCCCATGCTCCAACTGGCCCGCATATGGGCCTTGCTTGTTACTTCATCAATTTATTTGCTTTCACTACTGCAAATTAGCTTTCTTCCAGCTCCAGCTCAGGCTGCGTATGCAGGACATCTCCGTGTAGTGCACTTCAATTCCTTGGACGTCTTGGGACATTTTTCTACCTTCTTATCGAGGTACTCGATCATATCTTACTGTTTCAAAGGACTCATTGTAGCCTCACGCAAGCCTCCCAGATCGCATACACTCAAACCATACGTACATGATACCTCTACCACTCTCTAAGACTACCTCATCACCATTTCTCATCCAGCCAATGCTCCCAAGTCATCTCACCATCTGATATCTCCATCCCTCAACATCTACATCTTTGGCAGATATTCCACTAGCCGAGCAGACCGCATATGTTCATTCTACACCTACCTCACTACCTTCGCGAGGATATCATCGTCCAGCCTACCTCCATCAATGGCCTCTCTGGCAATTCCATTCAACTATTCCAGTCATCCCATGTGGGATTCTCTTGGTTCAGCTCAGCCTCCCTAGGGACCTCAGAAAGCTTCCGTTGCATCCCATACTACCATAGCATGGTGCCTCCGACACCACGTGTCTTTTCCCTGCAATACAGACACTTCTTCAGATGCACCTGCTCCTGTACCTGTAATTTCAGCCTTTGACAAATACCATCTACAGTGTTCTGACTAATGTCCTAACATACCTATGTAGAGGTCCTGGTTAGCGCCATTTCAGGGCTTCATGACGGACCCTCCTCTCGGACTTTCATGGAGGCCTTTTCACTAATTATCAGACAGAGCAATAATACCTAATGCTACCATCCCTAGACTTTGCTCCCTGGATGTATCTTCATGTTCAGTTTAATAAACTCTTTAATCCGGTACAGCTATCTTGGACATAAATTAACCATCTTCTCTTATCCGGACATTCATCTGAACTGGACCCTTCTTCATCTGCCAGAACTTTCATCCTCCAGAATTGACTTTCCTGCTCTTTGTTGTATTTGGAGACATGACTCATCAACCAGCAAGTTTGGACTTCATTCATGGACATAACCAGAACTAACAGCCCACATTTAGGTTTATTCTCCTCTTAGTATGCTTAGAAGATGGGCAAATCAGTAGCCATTGGTCCTCGGAGGTTTCCCTAAAGGGGTCTTTTCCTCTCTTGCATGCTACTGGTCACACTCTCTGGAGTTGAAGGAGGTAATCAAAATGGTAACAATCTCTTGGGCCTCAATTCCTACACCATCTCAGCATTCCACCAAAGGTGGGGTACAGAGAAAAGCCAAAATCTAAGTAATAAACATCAAGCACGTAACAGTCACGCTCATAAGAATATACAAGCACTGAGCTATGTACCACACATATGAACACTAGTAAGTGTAATTACTCTGATTAAGCATGGTGAACTTTTACCAAATTATGGAATGAATATTGGACAATATATACTGCGGACTATTGATCTTTTACACACCATGCGGCTCGTGGACTCTATTCACAGCAATAGGAGTATAATATGTTTATTTAATTGAAATGGTTATTCCCTCCAAAGATGTATATTTTTACATTTAATGGATCAAATGAGAGTATTAAGAGGAATGGCACCCTCTTTGTTGTCTATACCTGTAATACTAAATGAAGGTGTAATGACTATATGTTTGTTTTACAAATGAATAAACATAAACTTAAAAAAAAAAACAAGTTCTGTACTTCACTTCCTCCCCTGTTAGCACCTGCATTACTCCATCCTGCCCCACACTGGAACTAGTAATTAAATTATCTACTTCCTCCACCCTCATAGCACTCTTTTCGACCACCTTCCACCCACTGTGCAATCCAACCCTATCCCATGTAAATAAAACATTTCCCTATTAGTGCTCCACACACTGTGTGATTCCACCCTTTGTTATCACTTCCTGACTTCTCACCCACTGTGACTTACAACCTCCTCGAATAATGTCTAGCTGTGGTGCCCATTTTTGGCTGGGAAGGAGGATTTGGCAGCATTGAACATTGCTTAGAGTGCCAGTACTACTCTCCAACCCTCGTGGCTCAGGGAGGGCACTACCAGCACTATCAATATAGTGGTGTTCAGCATTGCCATATTTCCCATCCTGTCCCCAGATCAGTAAAAGAAGTTGATGTGCCTGCAGTGGAAGCCCTTTCTGACATCTTGGGGTATACAAGTCCCTTTACAGAAAGTTGACCCAGTGGCGCTGAGGGGTTGAGGCACTGAACGTCACACCTTATGTCATGCCTGCGACCCGAGCTTGGGAACAAGCTTGGGTTGCTGGGGGTCAGCTGGGGAGGAGAGGATTGAGCATCTGGAGGACAGCTCTCCTCTCCTGGGGAGGCTGGGCTCACGATCCCACCCCAGCAGCAACTCCCAGTGGTGACTGGGGGTGCCAAAGCTGGGATTGCGCATGCAAGGGGTGGAGGCAATGGTGGATGCTCATGAGCAGGGTGCAGGAGCATGCCCGATTTGCACTGAGTGGAAACAGAGTGCAAGGTCGGGGTTCCGGGGGGACCTAGAGTTAGGGGGAGATCAGACTGGGTGGGATAAGCTTGGGATGCCTAAGGGATGCCCCAGGACCAGTGACCAGAGGGAAAAAGAAGGGAAAAAAAAGAGTCCCTTTACAGAGGAGAGAGTCCTGAAGGTAGACAAAGCTAAGGGGCCAGATGGGAAACACCCAAGGGTTCTTTTCCTCAAGTTTTTTTCCTTTGACTATCTGCCATTGTATGAAATGTTTCCCCTGTTTATAAACCTGCTGTAGTTAAGTGTAAAAATAGTGTAAAAATATCTGTACATATCTGTACAACTGGATGTTTGTGAAAACGGGCATTTTTGCTCACATGCTCTTCAGTGTAAAATAACATTGATTGTTTGGTTGACTGACTATGTAGTGACGTACCTAACAAATACTGGAAAAATGGATCCAAAGCAACATGGCTTCACAGCAGGATGCTCTTGTCAAACCAACTTGATTGACTTCTTCGACTGGGTCACCAGAACATTGGATCAGGGAGGGGCAGTGGACATTGTATACCTAGATTTCAGCAAGGCCTTTGACATCGTCCCTCACAGAAGGCTAACCAACAAGCTGGAACATACGGGAGTTGGCCAGAAGATGGTCAGCTGGATCAGTAACTGGCTGAATGATAGGACCCAGAGAGTGCTAGTCAATGAATCATTGTCAAGGGAGGGTAGGGTGACCAGTGGCATCCTGCAGGGATTGGTACTGGGACTGATCCTATTTAACATATTTATAGCAGACATAGCGAATGTACTAACAGGGAAGGTTTGCCTGTCCGCAGATGATACAAAACTCTGCAACAGAGTGGACATAAGGGAAGAAGCAGACAACGTGGAAGCTGACCTTAGAAGGCTAGAGGATTAGTCCAGGGACTGGCAGTTACAATTTAACACCAAACAGTGTAAGGTAGTGCACTTGGGAAAGCAGAACCCTGGAGAAAGTACACACTGGGAGGACATCAACTTGAGGAGACACAAATGAAGCAAGATCTCAGTATAATCATCACTGACAAATTAAGGGTTTGGAAAACAATGTGAGAAAGCAGCACAGAAAGAGGTGGCTTCCTCGGATGTATAAGTAGAGATATTTCTAGAAGAAAGTGAAGGTTCTCATGCCCCTGTACAGGTCCTTGGTGAGGCCACACTTAGAGTACTGTGTTCAGTTCTGGAGACCTCACCTCAAGAAGGACATTGAACATTTGCAAATGGTGCAGAGAAGGGCTACTAAGATGGTGCATGGACTGCATCACAGATCATATGAATCAAGACTCAGGAAGCTGAACCTATACTCCTGTAACTGGAGTGATAAATCACTCTCTCAGGTGGACTTCTGGTGATGCAGAGCGCCTGAATGCAGCTTCATCTACCAGCTCCAGCCACCCGCCACGTTTTAAGTACATTTTGCTGGAAAATCAACTTATATTGCAACCTTTCTACTCCTGCTAGAAGCTGAGTATATTTGCCTGGTACCTCAGTCAGCTGAGACAGGATGGCCACTGAAATGAAGATGGCGTCTCCATGGCACACTCCCCCGGTCATGCTGCAGAAGGTCTCAAAGAAGCCTCGGGCCTCTCATGCAGTGGATATGGCAGTGACGCATCTTCTGATGGATCAAGAGCCGCTTACTCTAAACAAATTCTTGGAGGAGTTCAGGCCGTTTAAAGAGGAACTCCGAAGTATCTCCTCTGAGATTAAATTGCTTTCTCAAGCAATGGAAGAAGTGTCCCGACGCACCACAGATAATGAAGATCGAATCTGTTCCCTTGAAAAATGGGCAGATAAAGTCAATCCCAAGCTGGTCGCCACTAGGCAATGGATGGCCTGACTGGAGCTCAAAGTGGAAGACTTAGAGGGCCGTAGTAGAAGAAATAATGCGGTCCCCATAGTTCTTCCAGAAAAAGCGGAAGGCATGGACACAGTCTTATTCATCAGGAAGCTGGTGGAAAAAATCGCTGGTCTCTCTCCATTTGGACCACAGTATATCATAGAAAGGGCACACCAGTCCCTTTACTCAGTGCCTCTAGCTGGTGCCCCACCATGGGCACTGATTTTTCACTTTCTGAATTTCTTGGAACGCCAGCATTTTATGGCCAAAGTCCGCGAGTTGCAAGACGTTAGATCGGAGGGCACCAAAATCAGAGTTGCCTAAGATCTTCCAGCAACCATGAGACAAAGAAGGGCAGCCTTTCATCCTTTGTCTCGAAGTTGGTAGTGGCTGATATAAAGTTTAAAATTAATTACCCTGCATGTCTTCCAGTTCAAATAGCGGGCAGCTGGGCATCATACAAGAGTGCACTTACTAATCTGAAAACCTCCCTTCCCGATCTCTTTCGTGACCCATCATCTAGGAGCTGGGATGCCAGGAAAAATGACAATTTGCTTGTGACATATTGGAGGCAATAAGTTTGCAGTGGGGGACACCTGGCACAGAGTCTTTCATTCTGTGTGCACACAATACCTTTTGCAGCGTGGCGTTATGCTATTTACTCCCACCAGCATTCATGGACAGTCTCCTCTTTAATTTACTTAGCTATATGGATTGTGGAAGGGTCTGAAATTGTTACCTCAAGGTTTCCAGAATTGTTATGTGGATCCATTTCTGTTATTAGCACCCTGGACTTTTGCAGCTTTTCTTCCTCCTTGTAATTGTGCACATTCGAGAAGCGTTCAGTCTACTCGCTTAACATGCAGAGTCACTAGATGGAGCATGAAACTCGCATTTTGTAGTTCACCGCAGACTGCATGTTCTGTGCAAAAAGATCTGTCTGCCAAATTTTTGCTGATTTTTGTGGGGTATGCGCAGGAAATATCTGAGACTGGTCTACCCACTATTTTTCCAAGCTGTTCTGTATTTTGACTGCTACAGCCGACATTAGTTTTTTTTTTATTATTTCTATTAAAATTTTGTTGGCATTAGATCAGCAGTTGCAGTTTTGCCAAAAAAAAATATGGGGACTAGAGAGAGAATTTCTGGGTCCAAAGTCTGCCATGATTCTTAAATAGATGTCTGTTTAGCAAGGAACAAGTTGGATTGTTTGTTTTCCTTTATGGCTGATGTTTGACCCAATTTGTTCTGAGGGTCCCATACTTAGTTTCACAGAGATGTTTATATTTAGATAAGATACATTTACAGTTAATACTTTGTGAAATATTCCTGTTACTGGATATATATATAGCTGGGTTATAGTATTGCTGGCTGGATAGCTAATTATACTGTTTCAGTTGGTATCCATTCAATAATATATAAGAAAAACTTTATAATAATAGTTATGGGTTCTGTTTAGGGTTGCTGGAAAGGGGGAAGCAGTAATATGGTGGACAGCAGAACACAGATTGTGTCAGTGGGGGAGGTGTGGGTGGGAGGAGGGTTGTCCAACTCAGGGGTTTTCTTGTTCTCTACTTCACGTTTTGGGTTTTGAGTGGGAGGGAATTATGTTGTGGGACAGGAGGGGAGATGGGGGGGGTGGAAGCACAGAGAGAGTCCATGATAGGTTATCCTGGGGAAAAGTGGTTACCAAAATCCTAAAAGAAGCAGGTTCTCGTATCTATTGGGCAAATGGCTAGAGCATTACATTTTGCTACATGGAATATCAAAGAGCAAGACAGAAATTAAAGCAATACAAAATACTTAAACAACTGAATTTGTTGAAGGTGGACATTATATTCGTACAGGAGTCCCACTTACTTAATACTGAAGTGATGAAGCTCAGAAGGCAACAAATGGGGCAGATCTTCTCAGCTAGTGGGAGCACTCAAAGCTGTGGGGTTCTGATAATGTTTGCAAGATCTGTTCCATTTGTTTCCATTCAGATGATTAGTGATCCACAAGGTAGGTTCTTGTTTGTTAGGGGTACCTTGCATACCACTGAGATCCTGGTGGGCAGTATTTACGGTCTGAACGCTGACTCCCCAGGGTTCTTCATGCATCTGATTAATGTACTGACTCCCTTTTTGTCACTCCCTATGGTACTAGGAGGGGACTTGAATTTGTTTATTAACCCAAACATGGACCGAACAGGACTTTCCCGCAAGGGCCTTTCTCTGGCACAAAGAGCACTTAGACACATGGTTGATCAGCTGGGTTTATGTGATATTTGGTGAATCCTACACCCCACAGGCAAGAGATATACATTCACCTCCCAGGTACATGGGACTTCATCACAAATCGATTACATATTTATCTCTCAAATGCTCCTCCCAGGGGTTTTAGATTCGGTCATTTACCCAGGTCCCCTGTCAGATCACTCTCTAGTTTCCTGCCAATTCTCATTTTCCTCTCTCCCTAACAGTGGAGGGTCTTGGAAACTAAATAACCAGCTCTTAAAGGACCCAGGGGTTGTCAAGTACATATTAGAACAGATTTCCCACTTTATCTCCACTAAGCAGAAATCCACGGGGAAGGTCGATGTGGAATGGTGTGCGCTGAAGATATACTTAAGGAGGTTGCTGATTGGCCTTGCTTCCAAAAGGAAGAAGGAGAGAGAACATAAATTATTAGCTCTTCTGTTGCAAATCAGAAATATTGAGACTAGGCTTTCTCCACATTCCCCATAGCAGCTCAGACAGGACCTGATCAAACTGAAAAACACGTATTTAGATCTTCTGAGGGAGAAGGCAGAATTCTGTATTTTAAAAACCAATGCCAACTATACAGACCAAGAAGAGAAGACATGAAGACTCCTTACACTGAGAGTTAAGCAACAAGAATCTTCTGGGCTTATTACGGCCATTCAGTTGTCCGCAGATGGTTCCTTATTAACTAGCTCAGCTGACAACGTACAGGAATTCAGATGTTACTAAAAAAAGCTGCACAGTTCAATGTCAGATCCCCCAACAATGCAGACACTGGACGAATATCTTATTAGTTCTCATCTACCCTCCCTCTCAGAAGCACAACAAATCTCTTTATTATCCCCGATTTCTCATACTGAATTAGCAAACATTATTAAAGAACTTCCCTTGGAAAAAACCCCGGGGCCCGATGGTTTTTCTCCTAACTTTTATAAAACGTTTGCAGATCAGTTAATCACTTTGTTATTGCCTTTGCATCAGCATATTCTCTCTAGGGGCTTGACAGATATATCTCTGTTTGAAGCCTTGATTGTTCTCCTGCCCAAGCCTGGTATGTGACCGGAATTAGTCTTTAGTTACAGACCTGTCTCCCTCCTAAATCAAGACATTAAAATTCTGACTAAATTGTTAGCTGATCGAATCAGCAAAATACTCCCTGACCTTATTGGTCCTGAGCAAGTGGGGGTTCATGAAGGGCTGGTCCTCAATGGATCATTTATGTACCCTTTCACATGTCTTCTTGGCTTCCAAAGATGCAGACTTCCCAGCAGTTCTTGTTTCTTTGGATGCCGAGAAGGCTTTTGACAGGGTTGACTGGAAATTTCTATACAGAGCATTACATACCTATGGCTTCCCTCCTGAATTTCAAAGCTGGATACAGGCCCTTTACAAGTCCCTGACAGCCCAGATATCCTGTAATGGGGTAATATCAGACAGGTTCCCCCTTCACTCTGGTACGAGGCAAGGTTGCCCCCTGTCTCCACTACTTTTCTATTTGTATTTGGAACCCCTAAATTGTAGATTAACTGAATGTCCCCAGATACAAGATATCACTATTCAAAGTCACGAAATTAAAGTATCAGCTTATGCAGATGATCTCCTGCTTCAGATATCACATCTAGCAGCTTCCATTCCTCCCATGCTGGAGATTATCAGCGAATTTAGTAAACGTTCCCATTATAAGTTGAATTGGGAGAAGACAGTAGTGTTTCCTCTCAATCATCTAGCTCTGAAGAAAGACATTATCACTCTGGGGCTTTCCTGGGAAGCCACATCCCTAAGATATTTAGGGATTGACCTCACCAGAAATCAGACTTATCTTCAGAAAAATAATCTAGATTTACTGCTTGTTATATTCAAGCTGGATTAAATAGATGAGCACTCCTCCCATTATCGCTTTGGTGAACGATTAACCTACTTAAAATGAACACCTTCCCTTGTCTCTTGTACCCACTTAACATGTTGAATGTATAGCTCCCCCTCTCCTGGTTTAAAAGAGTTCACAGTCTCATCACCCACTTCATATGGGCTGGTAAAAGGCCAAGGCTAGCATTCAACAAGTTAGCAAACCCAAAGTTTAAGGGAGGCCTGCATCTCCCTCATATAAGTCTGTACTACTGGGCAAGACATGCCAGTAAATGTCTGAGATGGTTGACCATGGCAGACTCTAATGACAACAGTAACTACACCCCATTATGGCTCAGAATAGAAATAGCTCAAATAAGAGCTCATGGTCTTTCCCCTTCTGCACTTCTAGATACCAAGGTTACAATTCTTCCTACCCAATTACATACTTCACCGATAGCTATCTCCATCAGGGTCCATGCCCAACTTTGTGCTTTCATAAAGTATGAATATACCCAGGACTTGGTGCAACCTTTGACTGGCAATCCCAATTTTAGGATAGTGGGCAAACCCTCTCTTCCTGTTGGCTTCATCAACAAAGGGATTGCTCACTTTTGCAGTTGGTTAAGGAGGATGGAAATTGTCTTTCTTCTCCTGAAATTATGACTAATTTGGGTATCCCATCCTTTAATATCTTTAAAGTTTTTCAGGCTTCGACACCTTGTAATAAAAGCCATCGGGGCTGTTCCTTCACAACCACAACATCCAGGTCTATCTTTTCAACATGATCTGAGCCCTTTTGCAGATCTCCCACAAGCAGTGTCCAATATGTTTGGGTACTTATATGATTGGATATATCTGGACTATTTGGGCCCATCCACCTATTGGTCTTCTCTACTCCTGAATGCATGTATAGACTGGTCTATTCTGTGGCATAATTACCACAAATTTGTCACTCAGGATAGGCTTCGTCTAATGCAATTTTATATCCTACATAGTTTATATTATTCTCCACAAAAAAATGGCTAGTTTGGGAATGGTTACATCCTCCATTTGTATGAGGTGTGACTCAGAGGAAGGCTCTTTGCTTCATATCTTTTGGGACTGTGCAAAAGTGGCCCCCTTATGGACTCTTATAAAGCAAACGGTGGACCCCCTGCTAGTTCTTGAAGACTTATTCCCTACAGAGATCTGTATACTTGGGAACTTTGCGAAGTTTCATGTGGCTTTAATTTCAATGTCCATTAAGAAATTAATACTGCAGCATTGGAAAGACAATGAAATAATTACTTATACTGAATGGTTACACGAGCTGTTGGCTAACTTGAGAATAGAGAAGACAATTGCAAGCCTTCACTACAGCTCAGGAAGATTTATCAAAATATGGGGCCTCTTACAAGCTCTTTATTCTCTATAATTTGTATATACTGGGTATCCACATCTGGGCTTACAATAACGTTGACTCCTTTCTGTGCAGGGAAGTAGGGGAGGTGGGGAGATGGGGTGGAAGGGAGGTGGGATAGGAGGGAAAGGGTCACACAGAAAATTATGGATCGTGTTGTGTAATTCATGTACCATATTGACCTTTTCTCTGTATAAAGCATAATTTTCAATAAAATTTTAATGAGAAAAAATCACTCTCTCAGGTTCTTGTTGGAACTGCACAGAAGGAAGAGACAACAGACAAGTGGTACTCATGTAATAAATGAAATTTATTACAGATCAGTAATACAGGCTTACTACCATAACAGTGTGATCACTGGAAGAACACCAGTTTTCCTTACCTAGGTAAATGCAGTCTCTAGTCTGTTCTTAGAGAAACTACATGCTACAAAGGGTCTTATACCCTGATAATTCCTATGGCAACAGCAAAAGAAGACACATAAAATGTATATAATTGGACAAAAACAAGTGGTCTGAGTAACCATCCTAACTAGTGTAAAACTTGCATATCTTGCAGGAGATAACAACAGGAAAAAAAAACACACCGAGACAATTACTGGTGCTTTACAGTCCACAATTCAAAGTCCCAAACAAAGCAAGCACCCACTCAGGACTGAGGTATAAATTATTTTATTCAAAAAAGTACAGAAGTACAATAAAATTGCTCAGCATCAATGTGATGCAGGCCAACAGCAACAAAACAGCTCACGTTTTGTCCAGTGTTACTTGGGCTTCATCAGAGATGTAGTACAAGGTCATTTGTAGTAGTGTACAAGTACTAAAGATGGCACTGTTGCCTTACATATAAAGGTACAGTAAAAATAGAGTTAAAAACATTTCTCATGACTAATATATCGGTAAAGCATAATAGAACATAATATGTATCAGTAGAACATAGCAGAACACAGATCCTGACACTTATGCTTATATGATAAGTGTCTTCGCCCTAAAGTTAGTACATATCCCTAAATAAGTTGCTTCCCGTGAGGTGGGAGCATAATCAGGGGTGCTGGACCATGGATAACTTCCCCCCTTGTTGCCTTCAAAAGAAAAGTCAACAACCACAGGAAAGTAGTGGGATGGTAAAAGCCGTCATTTACAAGCCCGAGGCATGAGCATTGTAAAGGAATTTGAGTTGTTTACGACATTGTCTAAGAGTACGTCACAGACAGCAAAGTGTTAGTATCAGAAAAAGAATCAAAAATGCTTGGATAATAACAAAAGCTTTAAAAGTTAATTCTAACCAAGTACTGGATAGAATAGTGCTTAAATCACCATCATAAATAAGAGTATTAAGAGCATCACCAGCCTTAGAAATATTATTGCTAATCTAGATAAGATGTGAATCCTTTCTAGCTAAAAGGGATTTCAATGAGAGTGTCAAAGGGTCTATGTGAACTTTAAAAATAGGCAAATATTGAGACAAAGCAAGCAAGTATTGCGGATCAGTATCAATAACATCTGATTCAGGGAGAAGAACAGGAGTAATAACTGTGACCAATTACTGTTTTCTGTTGTGGAGTAAAACAGAAATTAGGAGCATTAATAGCACACGATTTGGCACCATAAGCAAAGAATTTATGGTTTGTCACTATGCAATAATGCCCATCGGAATTGTAGGTAACTCATACAGTTGGAACCATCCATTGTTGTAGACGTATAGGACAAGCAAAGGACTGGTTGGTGAGCCATGATGTGAAGCGATATACCTCCTCCAGGTAGCTTCAGGATGCAGCTGTTTCAGTGGCGGGTGCTGAAGATGCAGCTTGCGAAGATTGTTCAGTCAGGTTAGATGGCAGATCATCACCCAAGGAATAAGACCAGTCTAAGTGTTCCAGAGAGTAGCCACAGACAGGTTTAACAATGTCAAATACGTCACAGCAGCACAGGTAATAACATCCCTTCTTGGCACAGCAGTTGGTATGCAGTGTGACCCAATCTTGTAGAACAGTGTGATAAACAAGCAAAGAAGGCAAGTCACTTTGTTCTTAGTAAATGTTCTCTTCAAGATGTCCAATGGAATTTATAGTGGCCAGTTTGTCAAAGACAGAAGTTTGTGGATCAAAGTGAGGTAATGACACAGTAAAAGTAATGAACTTGTTGTCATGAATGGAACAACATTTAGTAAAGTAACATGGTGCTTGATTTGAATAATGTGAAACATACCCAAGATTTCTAGCAGTAGACATAGAAATATTGACAGAATTTGTCATACACAATGTAATGCATGCAGTAGATTTGCAATGAGGACAATACCATTTAGACATTCTCCTATCATGAAAAATATCTGGAATGTGTCCTGTTTCCAAGTCCCTGAAGAGATTGTAAACAGTGGCAATAACGTAAGAACCATAAGCAGAGCATAAAAGTTCACAGGCAATATGTTGCTTGTCTGCCTCCCTGTTATTTTGAAAGATCAATTCATTAATTTTGTTTCTAGTATCATTGAACCCTTTAGCGATTTCCTGCATGTTATAAACAGCCAAACACTCTTCCTTACTTAAACCATCTACACCATGTACCAGTGGTGGTAACACATCATTTTTAATAACTTGTTGAAAATGTAGTGTTTGTGCTTTTATAGCAGCTATATCTGTTCTATTTCAGATAGACATTCCTGAACCAAAAAGGCCAGAGATGGTGCCTGCTGCACCGGTAACATTTGCAGTATCACGCCTAGCATGAGATTTACTTTTAGCATTAGATGTGGGTCTAAAAACTCCTAAGTGTTCAGTGGCATGAGGTCCACTAACGGGATCATTTGTGCAAGTTTGGTAAGTAGCTACAATGTCTAGAAGCACCATACTGAAAAATTAAGAAGTGTTGGCTGTGTGACAGAGACCAAACTCGACCATATTCCAATGTGTAAGATTAAAAATATCTGGAACATGCATAAATTGTACATTGTTAATCAAAGCTCCTGGAAGGGAAGTAGTGGTCTGACCATTAGGAGGACCAGGCTCCTGAGGAGAACATTCAGTCAGTTCTTCTTCAGTGGGTGGGACCACAGAAAAGAACATAGCTTCAGCAGCCATATAGTTGTGAAGACAGAAAACTTGTGATTTCTCAGAGGTGAGATGGTCATAAAAGGTAGGATCTGTTGAGGCAGTTTAGTTATAGAGACCAGTATGTCTAGAAGAGGCTTGTCGAATAGAGAGTGTACCGTTTGGTGCAATTCCTGTGTTGGGCCACTCATGAAAGATTCCTTTAGATAAACATGCTACAGGAAGTGTGTAACCATTAAAATCAGTTTTCCATTGTATCTGCAATGTGGATTTGTCAGGAGATACAACCATGGCATTAAGATAGGCATCTGAGCCTTCCTTAACACTAATCAATTTGTTGGGGACATCTATACGTACTCCCTGGGGGCTGGAGATGGGTACATCTCTAGCGGAATGTTCAAGTTTGTCAAGCAAATGTGCAATATGTTGTCTATGTTCAGTCATAAGGGATTTGTCTTGCGAGTAAGTCAAAGAAAGTAGTCCCACTAGGATGAGGATGTGCAAGATAGCCATCTTGCCAGTATATCTGAAAGAAACAGAAAATGATTGTTAAGTGAGGGGTACTATTCTGCCCTAAGAGGGTTGGGAAAAGTAGTCACCTTTATACAACTTGAGCTGATTAGCATGGAACCACTTGTCAGTGATCTGTTTCTGATGCTGAACTCTGACCTGATAAACAGCAGGGCTGAGTTTATTGACAATTGGATATGGGCCTTCCCATTTTCTGGTAAATGAGTGAGCCGGTGGTCTGTATTGGAGAAGCATGACTTGCTCTCCAACTTGCCAGTCGACTTCTTTGGCATGCTTATCAAAATGAGCTTTTGCTTGTTGTTGAGCTTTGCCCATATGGTTTGCAGCGAACAAGTGTGTTTGCATGATGTCATCACAAAGTTTTTCAACATATTTATTCACAGATACCCTATCTGCAGTAGGGGTGTGGAGGTCAATCAACAGGTGCTCAGGTAATCTCATAGCTCTACTAGTCATAACCTCATATGGTGTGCAGTGAGTAGTTGTTGCAGAAGTGCCCTGATTGCCATCAGAAGTAGTGGCAAGATGGAATCCCAATCCTTGGGATTATCATTGATGAATTTGCATAACATCTGCTTGATTCTTCTATTTGCTCTTTCTACCTGACCTGAGAATTAAGGATGATATGGGATAGAGAATTTCTGATCTACTCCAAGCATTTGGAGTGCCTCCTTCGTCAGTTCAGCTGTAAAACTGGTTCCCTGATCTGAGTCTACTTTAAGGGGTAGGCCCCACCTGGAGAACAATTGATGCACCAGGATCTTGGCAGTTTTCTGTGCCATGTTGTTATTAGTGGGGAATGCCTCAACCCACTTGAAAAACAAATCTGTGACGACAAGTGCATACTTGTTCTTACTGGAGTTAGTCAAGGGGCCAACGAATTCAATTTGTATCACATTCCATGGTACAGATTGCCTTTGTGGTGATAGCTTGGCATTTCTTGTCACTGAAATTGGATTGTTCTGGGCACACACTATGCAGTTGTCCACATAGTGCTCCATGTCCTTGATCATACCAGGCCAGCAGATGACAGTTTTAAGCCTCTAGATGGTGTTATCTGCCCTCTGATGTCCACCAGTGGGGGTGTCATGAACCATATGGATGAATTCAGTTCATAAGAATTGTGGTACAACCCACAGTTTGTGATCTGTATCTTCTTTCCTATACCAGATCAGTTTCTGATCATGAGATAGATATATGTTGTCAGAATGTTTTTTGTATGTGCTACCAGTAGGTAGTTCCTGTTCAATTTCTTTGTCTAGGTAGTTGAACACATCTTTTAGTTCTGGATCAGATTTCTGTGCAGCAGAAAGGTCCAGTGGAAGTTCTGGATGCAGTTTCTGCCTGGTGTTGGCAGCTAAAAAGATGGCTGCCACAGCTATTGTGTGAGTCATTGACCATGTCTCTCCCCACCCCGAGCGTCTGCTTTGGCAAGCGAATCTACTCAATCATTGACTTCATGGTAAGGGTCATTTTTGCAGTGAGTCTTTACCTTGTGAATGTACAATTTGTGAGTAAACTGTTGGGTTAATGTGTGCATGTACACAAACAAATCCTTGTATTTGACAGGTGTGCCAACAGAGGATGTAAAATTGTTTTTCTCCCAGAATGGTAGAAATTCAGTAAGGGAGGAATAGATCCAGTTAGAGTCTGCAAAGATGATTGCATCTTTATCACCATGGGGCATGATCTCTAGAGCACAGGCCACAGCTGCCAATTCATCATACTGTGAGGAAATGACAGTACATTTCCTAGAAATACACCTAAAATCACCATCTTGATCTAGTATGAGCACACCAAACCCTGCTACTTGTTCCCACTTTACATAGGAGGCAGAGCCATCTGTGAAGATGTGATACATGTTGGTATCTTCTAAAACATCATGTGTAGTAGGTAAGAATGGTCCCGGCTCAGGTATGTCAGGAGGTTGGAGTGCATAGTCATGGGGATTACCTGTATAGAGTAGGCCATGGGCCAAGATGGATTAGCATTTTTGCAGGTAGTACTTTGATGTCCCTGTCCTGAAAAAGCAAAGGCCAGTGGGTGAGTCCGGTGTTGGAAACTGAACCATTTTTTACTTTGTCTGAAAGCAAGAAGTTGGTTGGAGTGTGGCAGGTATGCAAGACAATAGGTGCATACCCAGTGATGTACATGAAATGTTTGACAGCCCAGCAGGTTGCCAAAAGTGTTCTTTCACAGAGACTATACTTACTCTCTACTAGGAACAGCATCTGAGAAGCACAGGCAATGGGCCTAAAGTACCCATTGTACTTTTGTGCCAGCACTGCAGACCTAGCCACATCAGATGTGACAGTTTCCAAATGGAATGGAAGATTTGGGTTAGGATTAATCAGTGCTGGGGCTGAGGCTAAGGCCTGTTTGAGCTGTCTCACAGCATCAGTGTGAGTGTGGCCCCATGTCCATGGGAGATCCTTTTTCAGAAGTTCATACAAGGGAGCGGCATTCAAGGGAAATTCCTGGAGTAGTTTACCATTCATAAGAAGTGTCTGAGTGTTGCCACACTAGTAGGAAGTGGCAGATCTTGCAAGCCCTGGATCTTTTTAAAAGCTCTGCTTCTGCCTTGGTCTATAATGCATAGGCCAAGGAAGATGACCTCCTTCTTGCACAGTTGTGCAATAGAGGGGTTGCACTTGAGGCCTGCTCTCTTGAGAAGAGACAGAAGTTTCTCTAGAAGGGCCAAATGATCTTCCTTCATGGTGATTGCTAGATGCAAGTCATCCACATACTGCAGGAGACACTGGGGTGTGGAGAATCCCTGCAGAGCATCCATCATGTAAAAATAGAAGAAGGAGGGCTGTTATGAAAGCCCTGGGGAAGGCAGGTACAGGTGTACTAACGTTCATCAAAGGTGAAAGCAAATGTGTATTGGCTTCCCTGTGCTAACAGGAGTTATCAAAACCCATTAGAAATGTCAAGAGCTGTGAACCACTTTTCATCAGGTGTCAACAGCTTGAGTACATAAGGTGTTGATGCTATGGTTGGTGCGCAGCTAGGAGTAACCTGATTACATTTTCTGTAGTCAATTGTGAGTCTTCAGGCTCCATTCAGTTTCTTAACAGGCCAAATAGGTCAATTGACAGTGGAAACACAGGTCTTACTCACTCTTTGTTGCAGCAGTGATTGGATGGTTTCCCTAAGTGATGGCAAGGCTTCAACAGGAAATGGATACTTTTTTTTGCCTTACAGGGTCAGGCCCTGTGATTTCAATGATAGTGTGCATCCTACCGCAGCCATGTTTGTTGGTGGCAAACATGTCAAGGTGTTTTTGTAGCAAAGGCGCAAGTTCTGAAAACAGGTCATGACTTTTGAACAAAGCCATGATGTCATACTCCTTGTTGTTATGGGAGATGGCTGCCACCACATGCGAATCTGGGATGGTAACAGCATGACATTGTCCTTTGATCTGAATGAGTAGCCGGTTGGCTAGATCCACTACACAGCCATGTAATGCTAAAAAGTCAATACCCAATATGCTGGGGTAATGACGTAAGACCATGAAGTCAAAAGCAAAATGAGTCCTGAAGTGGCCTACCACTACAAGTAGATTAATAGATTGGTAGGTGTGTAGCTGGGTACCATTTACACCCTGTGCACTGGTCTTCCAGCTAGTAGACCAGTCAGATGAGACTGGGTTCTCATCATGGAGGACTGACATGGCTACTCCGGTGTCCAGAAGCATGGTAAGCTGGCGGCCCCCGACCATGGCCTTTACACAAGGCTGTCCATTTGTGTCAACAATCAGATTACTCACAATATGGACTGGGGCCTGTAATTGTCAATCCGATTGTTCAGCATTGGCATCATCTTGCCATAACTTAGGGAAACCATCCAATCACTGCTTCAACAAAGAGTAATTAGAACCTGTGTTTCCACTGTTAATTCACCTATTTGGCCTGTTAAGAAACCAAAGTGACATTGCAGAGGGACTGGAAGGAAAAGTATGTATCTTTGCAGATGACACAAAGATCTGCAACAGGATTGAAACACAAGGTGGGGTGGAAAGGATGAGAAGGGACTTGGCAAGGTTGAAGGAATGGTCAAATATATGGCAACTTAGATTCAATGCAAAGAAGTGCAAAGTAATGCACCTGGGAAACAAAAACCCAGGGGAAGAGTACACAATGGGGGGGGGGGGATACTGACAACAACAAAAATGGAAAGGACCCTGTGGATAGTTATATCAGATGACCTAAAAGTGGACAAGCAATGTGAGAATGCAGTAAGGAAGCAGTAAGGAGGTCTGGGGGATGCTGGGATGCATAGGCAGAGGCATCACCAGTAGAAAACAAGAAGTTGTTATCCCTCTGTACAGACAGTTGGTGAAACCCCATCTGGAGTACTGCTTGCAGTTCTGGAGACCCCATCTCCACAAAGACATAGACAGGGTGGAGGCTGTCCAGAGGAGGGCAACCAAAATGGTGCAGGGTCTGCACCAGAAGACATATGAAGACAGACTAAAGGAGCTTAATATATACCCTCAAAGAAAGGAGGGAGAGGGGGGACATGATAGAAACTTTCAAGTACCTCAAGGGAATCAACAAAGTCCAAGAGGGTAGCATCTTTCAGAAAAAGAGATGTGCAAGAACAAGGAGGCACAATTTGAAGATAGAGAGGGGATAGCTCAGAGGTAATGTGAGGAAGTATTTCTTCACAGAGAGGGTTGTGGATGCATGGAACAGCCTTCCTGAGGAGGTCGTGGAATCAAAAACAGTGGAGGAATTCAAGAATGCATGGAACAGACATAAGGCAATTCAAGTTGGGGGGGGTAGGAGGGAGTAGACTGTTGGTAAACCAGGATCTGCAGCTTATCCATTAGGTAAAGGAAATAGACAGACTAGGTGGGCCAAGCAGTCCTTATCTGCCATCAAATTCTATGTTTCAATGTCTGTCTGTTTCTGAAATCGAAGGCCTCCAGCATCTTCTAAGGCCTCCTGTATGTCTTGTGATGGGTACAAGTGTACTTGTGATGTCACAGGCGCAGTGATAGCCTGCATGGGTGGTTCTGCCTTGGATGTCGAATCGGTCTGGCTAGTAACCAAGGCAGCCTCCTCGTGGCTGTTTGATGGCTTGACAGCCGGGGCTAGGGCAGCTATAGAGAGCTTCTCACAAAGGGAGTGCACTTTCTCCAAATGGCAACTGAGCTTGTCAGTTGGGCCCATCTGTCTGATGCACTGTGCAATTTGCTGGACAGAATGAGCGACTTGCAGGGGGCTGGAAGTATGCGTAGTCAGACCCAGTTCAACATGTTCCATGGCTCTGTGAAGAGCAGTTTCCATTGCTGCATCAGTGACTGCCCTGTATGTAGGATCCTGATTAACAGTGTCTTTTAGCATTTTGTCAATTTGGTCCTGGATGGTCTTCTTTTGGCCCTCTGGGATGGAGATCCTACTGATCATGACTTTAATCAAGTCATGAATCTTTGACTCATCACCCCTAGTAAGAGGGGCAAGCGGAGGTCCGTTACGGAATACAGACCCTCTGCCTGTGTCATGGGGGACACCATCTTGGTGTTGTACATGGCGTCCGCCATGTTTGCATGAACATGGTGACGTAGTGTGCATGCCGATGTCAGCACCATCTTGTAGATGGGCAGCGGAAGTTGCTACACCATTGGGGTTGGACTTGCGTGTGACGTGGCATGCCTCGTAATCTAGTCGGAGTTGTCATCATTGGATAACATAATCTCAATGGGCGTATACAGAAACCCGTTCATGGCCTTAACATGGCCGGCAAGAACCTCCCGTTGATGGCGCAACTTCGCCATCTTTTGTCTACACTTTTTGTGACAGCCTTTTGCAGTGCTCTGCTCAATACCTCTTTCAACCTCTCTCTCTCTCTCTGTAACACTCTATACACGGCACCCAATTCAACATTTTCCCTAAGCTCTTTATATAACTCACAACTCACACACTTGTAATCCTCTTTCAGCTCAACATTCTCATCTCTCAACACTCATTTGTATCACTCAAGTCCCCTCACATGCCCTTCTGCCTCATCCTCCAGGCCCAGATCACACACCTAGGGGAATGGACAAGACAGGCAATCAGTGGAAGGCCCCATGGAACCCCTGCCCACCCACTGTGTGCAAAGGACAGTGGAGGCACACACCCCTGGAGGGACCGGAATGGCCCCTTGCATGGTAGGCAATGCCAGCCATTAGCACGGCACACTATGGTAGCGAACGGAGGCGGATGATGTACTACAGTGACCACAGGCCCACAACACGAGGGCCACATGGCACACAGCAGCAGTGCCGCAGCACAACTGGTGGATGCCATGCGCATGCCCACCCCACCAACAGTTGGTACACGTTGTCCATGGGATGACACACAGTGGCACGCACAATGGACTGTATGGCACATGCAGCAGTCCAGGCGCATGGCAGTGACTGCCACGGCCATGCCCCAATCCCACCACTAGTACACGGTGATACTAAGATAGAAGGTGACAATGCTTACCTGCACCATGCTGAGCAGCAGGTGCTGCCTATTGCACAGTGAGTGTTGCCATCCTGACTTCCTCCACAGCAACCTCCGGCCTTGTGGAGGGAATGGAGAGAGGTGGACATCAGTACAAGATCACACATATGACCCCACCCCCAACACCAGCCTGCAGAAGTCTGTGCGTGACCCTGCTGGTCCTGGTGCCCACACGCCAGCAAGGCTGCCACCCGTGCAGTGTCCACACCTGATGCACGGTCCCCCCAGGCGGACACTGCACCCCACTGCAGGCCATGCCGCACAGCCATGCAACACCACAGTACAGTACCAGTGCAGAACAGCAGCATGTGCACACCTATCCAGCTGTGACACAGCGCCCCTCTGGAAGTGTGCCTGCAGGCAATGCAGGCGGTCCAGTGCCCTGCACTGCAGGTCCCCGAAGTGGTGCCGGCACTGCTCTGCTGTGCACTGCACTCCGGTCCTCCACTCCAGTGCTCTGGCCACATCCTGCCATACATCACCCCTGGCCTGCTGGTATGGAACCTGTCCATAGAACTGGCCTTCATATGGCTGCACCACAGCCACAAGGTTAACCAAATCCACCTCCGTCCAGTTAACCGCATGCCTGCAATGTCCCTGCACCATGACTAGCATTGGTGTGAATCAGGGGAAATGGCCATGCCAGTGCAAATGGCAGCCACAGGAGCGGGATGTGTGATAGGGCACAGTAGACTGCGACCGCGCAGCACACGGATGCGCAGTCACTGCATAGTCAGGGCTATGGCACAGCCATGGGCATGCGTACTGCACAGTGGCCTGGCGGGGGCAAGGGGTCATGATGGTGGCCGGGGTTAAGAGGCTGTAACCCTGTTCCATGTGCGATGGGGGCACTCAAGGTATGCGCGATAGCATGCCAGTGCCGCATGCACCATGCCACGGCACAGTGCATTGGAGTGCACAATGCACCATAGCACCATGGACAGTGCTGCACACATGTGCACTGTGGCCAGGCGAACCATGCATGCACTGCAAGTGCGCAATGGAGATGCTCCGGCGTAACCCTATTGGGCATGGTGCAGTTATGCGATATTCAAATGCCGCATGCAAATGAGCTCATGAGCAGATGCATGATGCAGTTGGGCTCGTTAGCATCTCATTACAATTGCGCATGGTCTCATTTGCATGCCTTGCACCTTAAAAGCACCAGGGAGCAGCACAAGCCACAGACTGGTACTGCAACCTGACAGGTATGTCACTGACAACATGGAGCACATCCGACTGTGGCAAACAATGTATCAGGGTGCAACACTATGTGCTGACACTGACTCACACTGCCTTTGCTGTTCATAGGTGCATGTATGTCGGAGGCAGATGGAGAGGAGAAGAGAGCCAGGTCCTGCATGCAAGCACAGGCCCAACTTTACTGACACTGAGAGCACTGCCCTCTTTGAGGCCTATGAGGATTGGGAGGGTCTACTCAGTGGTGCCAAGGGCATGCCACAGGACTGTGCAGCGGGCTGGGCAGAGGTGGCCCACTATATCAATACCCGTGGGTGCCACCATCGCACTCCACAGGAGTGCAAGAAGGTTGGGACAGACAGGAGGCACATAAAGGACAAGGTTGCAGCCATCCATGTGGCCTGCAGGGCAACTGGTGGTGGGACAGCAACCGCCACGGAGGAGCTGGTAGTATCCACCATCAGATGCATGGCAGTGGATGGCGTGCCCAGTGGTGGTTTCCAGATGGGTGGCAGTCCCTCACTGCATGGTAAGTATGTACAGTCGGCAGGCATGCCTGTCGTGTGCACGACATGCAGCTGTGCCCAGGGCCATGCCCACCGCCACGGGCATGTGTGGCTGCCGACTTGCCATGCTGCATGGTGATGGGTGTGACCAGTGGAATGGGGGGGCCTGAGGGTGGTGGGGCATGGGCAGGGAGGCTGGGGGGGATGAGTGGTGTTGGATGCGTTTGGGGGAGGCATGAGTTATGCTGCACCACTGACGCACTGTCCTTGCCTTGCAGCACCAGCATGCCTACATGCAGAGGGGCAGGCAGAGGATGCCGCAGACACGGATGCCTGACCCTCAACCTCGATGGGCATCCTGAGCCAGGACAGGCCATGTCTTGGCGTTGTCGGGCACGTGACCTCACTGGACATGGGGTCAGACGACCCTCTGGCTGGGATCCTGCACGATGACAGCCTGGGGTGCTGTGTGTGGAGACCCAGCTAGGGATGTTGTCTGACACTGATGATGATGACATTACACTGATACTTGAGAGCATAGGGGAGGTGGTGACTGACATGTCCCTACTCGCTACACAGGCATGGATAGGGCCCAGCACTGTGCCCCCAGCCTCACAACTGCACCCCATCCCCACCGGTGCAGCCGTGCGTGGCAACACAGCTGTGTCCATTGTGGGAGGTGGTGGTGCTGTGTTCATGGCAGAGGAGCTGGGTGCTGCTCAGCAGACAGTTGGGCAGCAGCAGCAGGATGCGGGGTGACATAGGGCTGCATGCCACGGTGCCCACCGCTGATGCACTGGACAACACTGTGCCCCTGTATGGCCTGCTGTGCAGCCTCCACCTGAGTAGGAGGCTGTGCAGCAGCATGCAGTGCCCCCCCCAGCCCTGCGAATGGACCAGGAGGGGAAGTCAGCTGAGGGGCTACAGAAGCACACCTAGTTACTATGGGCCTCCGTGGAGAACCAGGCATTGCTTGCTCGTGAGGTGCACGCCAAGCGGGCAAAGGTGCGACAGTTGGCCAAGCGGCAGGACAGGGCAAGGCCAGGCTCATGGACAGGCTCACCCAGATGTAGGAGGGCATGACTGCGGCATTGGACCGCATGACTGGTGCCATTGTGGCATCAGAGGACCGCAAGGCTGGTACCATTGCAGCTGGGTTTGCATCTGTGGTGGCCACTGGGCTTGGCCATGTGCAGATGACCCCCTGCAGTGCGATGTCCACCCACGGTCCTGGTGTATGGTGACACCAGCATGGCGAGTACTGGGATCAGATATCAGCATCCCTGACACCCACGGGGCAGGCCTGTTTGGCCGCCTTGGCACCCCTGCGCTGACTCAGTCGCAGTCCCACATATCAACCCCTGGGGGGTGCGTGCATCACCCCCTGTGGCCAATGCACAGCTGGAGGCTGTCAGTTGGCCCTGGTGTGGCCGCCTTCGTGGCCATGGCAGTTGCGGGACTGCACGGTTGGAGTGGCATGTCCACAGCCATAACCTGCCATCTGCTGCTGTTGCCACATGCACACGGGGGGGGGGTAGCATGCATGTGGTGACACCATGTGTGTTGCACTGCCTGTCCCTGTGTGTGTGGACCATGCTGCTGGGATGTGTGGCCTGGATGTGATGAGGGCTGCCCAGCACAGGTGTCACCCGTGCACCGGTGACATGCTTCTGATCCATGCCATGTCCCTCACCCTGCGTGCATGTGGCTGTATGTGAGTGTGTGTGTGTGTGTGTGTGTGCCTGCGCAAATGCCAGTGCTCCATGTGTCTCAGTGTGCATGCCCTTGTGTCAGTGTCTCTGCCATGTCTGTCGTACTCCCTGGCCATGCATGCATACCGCTGGCACATCCCGTCCCCTGTGGTGTGTGCTTGCCTGTGTTGGTCATGCCCATGTGACTGTGTACTCACCGTCGTTGTCCGTAATGCTTCCTTGCTAATGTGTCCCAGTGCTGGCGTGCCTCCTGCACCAGTCTGGGGCTCCTCCTTTTGGGTGGTGCCTGCCCACCTCCCTCCGGACCTTCTCCACCATCGTCCCCGCTGCTGTCACCCTCTTCAGCCTCGACAACTATTCCATGGTCAATGGCCATGTTGTGCAGGATGCAGCAGGCCAGGAATATGCTACAGGCTTTCGGTGGGCTGTATTGTAGGGCACCACCTGATCTGTCGAGGCAACGGAATTGCATCTTTAACATGCCAAAGACATGCTCACTGATGTTGCGTGTGCTAGCGTGTGCCTCGTTGTATCTCTCCTCTGTGGGGAGATCATGGTCGCTGGTAGGGGGTGAGCAGCCATGGCCTCAGTGGGTATGCACTGTCACCTGTGTGGGGGGGGAGACATGGTTATCCCTGCACTGTGCTGTGCTGACACCTGCCCTCCTCACCCACCAAACACCACCGCACCTGCCCCATCCTCCCTCACCCACCCTTACGGCTGTGCCTCTTGGCCGCCCTGGCACATGTCCTACTCACCGACGAGGTGGCCTGTGGGGATGTCTCCCCACTCAAACCATTGGCACAGAGCAGAGCAGTGCCATATGAAGGCATCTTGTGCACTCCTGGGGTGTGTGGCACAGACATTGATGATGCACCCCATGGCATCACACACCACCTGGCAGCTGATAGATGTGTATCCCTTGCAGTTGTAGTGTACCACACCCTCTAGGCCAGGTGGTGTGTGGATGCCAACGTGAGTGCAGTCTATTGCCTCGATCACACCTGGCATGCGTGTCACCCGGTGGAACTCCTGCATGTTTGTTGTACGCCCTGCCTCTGTGCTGTGGAAATGGATGTACTCCGAAGCATGTGGCAGCAGACCATTGAGGAACTGAGTGAGGAGGTGGGACGTGGCTGACTGGGTTATACCCATGGTATCTGGAAGGTTCCCATGGTGAGCAGGCACATTACGGCTGTCACCTTCATCTCCACTGTCATGGCATAACTCCATCTGGTGGGTGCCTGCATCTTGTCACTGTACAGCTCACAGAGCTGCCTCAGCATTGTTCTGTTCAGGTGGTACCGGCCCACTAGCTCTGTATCACTGAAGTTCTTATATGTGATCCTGGCATGGTACCACCTGTGTCAGACATACCACCGACAGGCCCTTTGTTGGCCATGCCGCTGTTCCTCCTGCCTCCTCACTCCCCTCATTATGGCATTCATCAGGAATGGGCCACTATCCATTTCTCAGTCACTGGGTCTCCCTGGGGGCCACATTCACTCTATCTGTCCATCCGTCGGTCTGTGTCACTCTCTCTCCCTGTCTGTCTGTCTCTTTCTCTCTCATGCTCCAACGCTCTCTCTCTCTCTCTCCCTCCCTCTCTCACTGTGTTCAGTGTTGCGCATCTGCTGTCTGCGTGTTTGTTCCTATATTTTTTGGCTCAAGTCTGCCGGGTTCATCCTGGGATTTGCTCCTGGCTTGTGTACTGCTTTCAGGTTGAATATGCCGTTGCGCCACTTATTCATGGGAAAGCCCCCTGCACTTGAGCTGCATGCATTATGGTTGCGCATTGGCGCAATGGCTTTTGCACTGTGCCGGTGCTCCCTTTGAATATTGCTCACTGGCGCATCTTCGCACTTGTGCAAGGCGCAATTCTATTGCACCTTGCGCAAGTGCTCTGAATATCTGGCCCAATATGTATCAGTAGAACATAGTAGAACACAGATCCTGACACTTATGCTTATATGATAAGTATCTTTGCCCTAAAGTTAGTACATGTCCCTACATAGTTGCTGCCCACGAGGTGGGGGCACCATGAGGGGTGCTGGACCATCGATAACACTCTCCTGAGCAGAGAAGAAACAGTGGGGACATGATTGAAACATTTACATACATGAGGGGATTTAATGCAGCTCAGACAGGCAATCTATTTCAACAGTACATGGCAGCATGCACAAGAGAGCATGATATGAGACTGGTAGGAGGAAGGTTCAAAGCAACCTCAGGAAGTACTTCTTCACTGAGTGAGTGATAGACCCATGGAACAGCCTTCCCCAGGAGGTGGTAGCAAGAAAGACAATCAGTGAGTTCAGACTCGCATGGGACAGACATAAAGGATGTTAGTACAAAGGCTACATAGGGAGGGGGTAGTTTCTAGGGCTGACTAGATGGATCACATGGTCCCCATCTGCCGACACATTTCTTATGTTCTTATGTATGACTGATTGTAGTAAAGGAGCTCAGAGATGTATTGGCTGCACCCCTGACAGTCCTTTTTAACAACTCACTAGAAACAGGAGTGGTTCCTGAGGATTGGAGGAGGGCAGATGTAGTCCTACGTCACAAAAGAGATAGCAGGGAGGAGACTGCTGACTACAGGCCAGTTAGCCTGATATTTGTGGCAGTGAAGCTGATGGAGTCACTTCTAAAGGATAAGATTGTGGAGTATCTTGAATCCAGCAAGTTAGAAGACCTGAGGCAACATTAGGAAGGGGAGGTCATGTCAGACAAATCTGATAGATTTCTTTGACTGGGTGACCAGGGATATAGATCAAGATGGGGCCGTGAGCGTGGCCTACTTAGATTTTAGTAAGGCTTTCAACACCATTCCACACTGGAGACTCATATGGAACCTGGACAGGTTAGGAGTAGGGCCAAAGGTGGTAAACAGTGCAACAAACTGGTTAAAGGATAGGCAACAGAGGGTGGTAGTAAATGTAGTTCACTTCAGGGAAGGGTGGGTGACCAGCGGGGTACCACAGGGCTCAGTACTTGGGGACAGTCCTCTTTAATGGCTTTATAAGCGACATTGTAGATGAGGTCTAAGGGTAGTTCTTCCTATTTGTGGATAACACCACAATCTGCAATAGGTTGAACACTCCAGAGGGGGTGGAAAAAATGTACAGAGACCTGCAAAAACTCGAGGAATGGTCAAGGGCATGGCAGGTGTGTTTCAATGCAAAAAAGTGCAAAATCCTGCACTTAGGGCACAGAAGCTCAGTGGTGGAGTACAGTGTGGGAGAAGAGGTATTGACAATAAAAGAAGAAAGAGGCTAAGGCTTAGTTACCCTTTACATAAATAAATAAATCTTAAGTCATTTTTAACCCAACCAGCAAGCCTAAACTGGCAGTATACATCTAAATCTCTCATCAACCCTGTCCTGCAAGGATAGAGAGAGAGTGGAGTCAAAAAAATAATTAGTTTTGCTCTGCACTCTCCAGTGGGAGGAAAGTAGAAGCCAAGAAGCAGAAAGATAGAAAGTAAAGACAGAAGAAGACTTTAAGTCCATTGAGTCTGGTGTTTAGTCCTCAACTTACATTAAATCTCAGGGTTCCATGTGATAATAGCTACTGCAAAATAGCGACCGTCAAAATAGCGACTGCCACTGCCAATAACAGCTACTACTACCTCTTCCTTCAACTGTTGTTTTTTGCATGATTACTTGATATAAATGCGGGAGGCTGCACTCCCCATCTTAAAGATTCTAACACCACGCCGCTCATTGATTTCAGAGAGAATTACATATTCGGAATTATATTATATTATGAGTCGCTATTTTGACAGTCGCTATTTTGCAGTCGCTATTTTGACAGTCGCTATTTTGCAGTAGCTATTATAATGGGATACCGATCTCAGCCCTACCAGGAACTTTTGAAATAAGCCAAACATGCTTGCTGAACTGACAGTTGCATTTAAACTCCTGTGATTGGGTGAGTCTGTGGTTATATCTAAATCTCCCCTGCTCCAGCAGTATCCTTTATTAAAGGAATGCTAACCAAATCACTAAGGAAAATGCCCCATCCTGCTCCTCTAAGAGCAGACCAGCTCAATGCCCACTAGTGGCAGTGGCATGACTAACAGGTGAGGGGAACCATTTTTTTAATGACAAAATATAAACTTTCCTTTATATATTTTTACCAATTTTCAGGTTCATTTCATTATTAAAATTGTACTGAATATTTTAGAATTACAAAAAGATTTGTACATGACAGACTTGCATGCAAAAATGAAGCTAGTATTATCCATAGCATGAGAAATACATAAGCAAACAATAAGCAGAATGAGACTCTAGGGTGCGGGTTGTACTGCAACAACCAAACTTCCCGATGTCTTAAGGCACACAGCTATGCTTCATGCCTCACAACACTCCTGTGATTGGCTTATTCCTTACATTTGGCACTGTTCTCATCATTCAGGAATATGCATAGGCAAGCAATGACTAGTGACTGGTCTGTTTGGTCAGTCACTTGGTTTTGGTTGGGACAGGCAGGCATCACTGGATACTGTAGGACAAACAAGGATAGTGGGCAGCGCCACTACAGAGAAAAGAATATGATTACCACAGATATATAACCGTCACATTTTATTGCAACACTGAGAACATTAAATCCAAGGTCCTCTGCATGGTCTGAATTATGTATGTGTTCTGTGAACTGGATTTGACACACTTGGTGTTGCAGTAACATTAAAATGTATAGGTTATATACCTGTGGTAATCATATAATTTGCTCTGTAGTGGTTGTGTCCCCTGCTATCCTTGTTTGTCATAGTTTGCATAATAAGCTTGTTACTTTGAGGGAAACACCCCCCTCAGCATTGAGTATACCTAACTTCTTCTGTTGGTTTGGTTAAAGCCCTGTATGTTGGACTGGAAAAAGAAATGGAATTAAATGGTTATGGTCTTTGGATATTGTATCTCTCTGAGTAAATGTTGGGTAATGTGTTGTGTTGCCTGCAGTAATGGTTAGATTAGCCTGTTGAGACCCACAGTCACACATAAGATCCCATATGATCCATCCAGTAAGCATTTAAACTAGCCGGGGGCGGGGGCGATTGGAGCAGGGGAGACCCAAGCAACCCACCCCCACAGGTTAGAACAGCCAGACAGGAAGATCAGGAAGTCGAGCTGTTGACAAGTACACCGGAACCCGTTACAAGGGGTCTAACAGAGGAAGGGAGGCAGCAAAGGAAAGAAATGGGTTCAGAGGAGGAAAAAAGAAGTCATAAGCAGGAATAAAAGGTGGACAGGCAGTGATACGTGGAAGGTCATATATACAAGTGCCCGCATCCTAGGAAATAAAATCCCAGACCTGGTGGCCCTGATGGCAGAGGCTGACCTGGACATAGTGACAATAACAGAGATATGGTACACTGTAAACCACGACTGGGAGGCAAGTGTACCAGGTTGTGCTCAATTCAGGAGGGATACGGAGGGTAAAAAAGGGGGAGGAGTGGCCCTGTACATCAGTGAAGGAATAAAAGCTACTGCAGTACAAGGGTAGGCAGGGGGAGGTCGAGGTACTGTAGGAAACCCTTGAGCCAGGCAGTGGCACAGCAGTTCATACAGGGGTGATCTACAGGCCTCCATCTCAGGGGGAGAAGGTGGATAGGGAGCTAGAGGAAGAAATACATGAGATGGCAACAAAAGGGGAGGTACTAATGCTGGGTGATTTTAATATGCCAGACGTTGCTTGGACCATCCCAGTGGCTGCCTCAGCCAGGAGCCGAGACATCCAGGACTCCCTGCAGGGGGCAGGCCTCAGGCAGTTAATGCTTGCACCCACCAGGGACAGGGTGATTCTGGACCTAGTACTGACCAATGGAGACAGAATCGCAGAAGTCCAGGTGGAAGGTCACCTGGGGTCCAACGACCACCACACAGTGAGGTTTAACATGACTACGGGGTCGCAGTCAAGCCACACAAAGGCGAGAGTCTTGAATTTTAGAAGGGCATATTTTTTGCTAGGATGGGGATATATATCAAAGTGTGTGCCATCAGCACAGTGAAACCCTTACTGCAATGGCAATGTGGGTGTTGAACCCAACCAGCCATTATTCTGATGATTGGGATTTTGCAGCGCCCACCATCATTGCTACCCCAGGGGTGTTGTGCTCTTCCCCCTATACCTCTGACCTAAAGGTGATTATATTATTTTTTGGGGGTGCAGGGGGCAAACGTGCCCTGGTGCATTGCACGCAATGGCGATCGGGTGGCACAATTGCCATGTGGCATGGTCGCTGTCGGCATCATCATGTCACTGTAGTGTCGGTCAACCATATAGTTGTTGAACCAACATGGTAGAACCTATATCAAAGAAGCCTTGGCAAGGAAGGATGCAAGAGGGGATAGAGGAGCAGTGGGCACACCTAAAAGGAGCCATAGCGGAGGTGAAAAAGCAGTGCATTAGGTTAAAGAAGCAAAGGGAAGGGAAGGGAAGGAAGAAACCACTTTGGTTCTCAATAGATGTAGCAGAGAAAGTAAAGACCAAAAAGTTGACTTTCAGAAAATATAAGGGGACACAGAAGGAGGAGGATAGGGTGGTGTACCTAAATAGTCTGAGGGAAGTGGGGAAATCTGTTAGGAGCGCAAAGGCGCAAACAGAGTTAAGACTAGCACAGACGGTGAAGAAAGGTGATAAGACATTCTATAGGTACATCAGTGAAAGAAGGAAGGCCAGGGTTGGGATTGTAAGGCTTAGAGGGAACGAAGGGGGATGTGTGGAGGGAGACTTGCAAAAGGTGTCGATACTGAATAAATATTTCTGTTCAGATTTGTGGAGGAAGATGAGGGACAGGGACCACAGCTAGGCATCAGAAACAAAGGGGGAAGGGAGGTGAACACCAGGCCATTTACAGAAGAAAGAGTCCTAGAGGAGCTCACAAAACTGAAGGTGGATGAGGCAATAGGTCTGGATGGCATACATCCCAGGATGTTACAGGAACTATGGATGGAGCTAGCAGCACCACTGGCAGCTCTGTTCAGCGAGTCACTCAGTATAGGAGTGGTTTCAGAGGACTAGAGGAGGGCACATGTAGTTCCTCTGCACAAGAGTGGAAGCAGGAAGGAGTCAGGAAACTATAGGCTGGTCAGCCTCACAGTGGTAGTGAGTAAAATTATGGAGGCACTGTTTAAGGAAAGGATCGTGGAACACTTGGAATCCAATGGCATGCAGGATCTGAGGCAGCATGGATTCACAGCAGGAAGGTCATGTCAAACAAATCTGATAGATTTTTTTGACTGGATGACAAAGGAGGTGGATCGGGGGGAGTGGTAGATGTTGCCTACCTCGATTTCAGCAAGGCCTTTGACACCATTCCACATAGGAGACTGGCAAATAAGTTGGGTAGCCTGGGTGTGGGCCACAAGGTGGTAAACTGGATTAGAAACTGGCTGAACAACAGGAAGGTGAGGGTGGTGGTTAATGGACTCCAATCCCAGGAAAGGGGATTGAACAGTGGGGTGCCTCAGGGCTCGGTCCTGGGGCCAGTCCTTTCTAATGTCTTCATTAGTGACATTAAGGAAGGCCTGGAAGGGAAGATTTGCCTATTTGTGGATGACACCAAGATCTGCAACAGGGTGGGCACTCCTGATGGGGTGGAGAGGATGAGGAGGGACCTAGGAAGGCTGGAAGAATGGTCAGAAGTGTGGCAACTGAGATTCGATACAAAGAAGTGCAAAATCATGCACCTAGGGCACAGAAACCCTACAGAGAACTACAGGATGTGGGGTGGGGTGGGTGGGAATTGCTGGCAGTTACCAAGGAAGAAAGGAATTTGGGGATTATCATCTCACATGATCTAAAGGTGGCCAGACAGTGTACAAAGGCTGTAGGGAGGGCCAGTGGCATGTTGGGGTGCATAGGTAGTGATATCACTAGCAGAAGAAGGGAGGTGGTGATGCCACTATACAAAATGCTGGTGAGGCCGCACCTGGAATACTGTGTACAGCTTTGGAGGCCACATCTTCATAAAAATGTAGACAGGGTGGAGGTGTTTCAGAGAAGGGCGACTAAGATGGTTCAGGGCTTGCAACAGAAGACATATATAAACATACGAACATGCCAGCAGAAGCAGGCCTTTACAGTCTATTGAGTCTGCTCCAATGTGCAGCTAGCCCCTCAACTTGCAGCTGCCCCTTCCCCACCCCCATCTTCATTGTAACACCCCACTCACCCTGTCCCAACCCCGCTACCCACCATTCTACAGGATATCACCCCTTTGGGCAGAGTATTCCATCTGTCCATCACCATTTCCGTAAAAAAATGTCTCCTGATTTCCCTCCTCAGTCTTTCTCCCCTCTAACCTCAGCTGATGCCCTCTCGTATCCCTCCCTTTTCTAAGCTGGAAAATCTTTTCTGTATTAAACTTATTTATCCCCTTAAGGTATTTAAAAGTTTCAATCACATCCCCCCTATCCCTCCTCTCCTTCAGGGAGTACATGTTCAGCTCACCCAGTCTATCCTCGTAGGACTTTCCTTCCAATCCCTGGATCATCTTTGTTGCTCTATATTGCACCCCCTCCAACAATTTGATATCCTTCTTCAGAAACGGGTGCCAGTACTGCAGGTGAGGCCTGACTAAGAACCTGTACAGGGGAAGGATCACCTCCCTATTCTTGGAGGAGATTCCCCTCGCTTTACACCCTAGCACCCTATTGGCCTTTGTTGCTGCTTTCCTGCACTGAGCTGAGTTGTTCATGTTGCCCGTTATAAGTACCCCCAGATCCTTTTCCTCCTGTATACTTTCCAGCTGCACCCCTTCCAGCTGATAGCTCTTCCCTGGTTTCTAGCTCCAAAGTACAGTGCCTTGCACTTCTTGGTGTTGAACCCCAGTTGCCATGTTTCTGACCACTCCTGTAGTTTGGTCAGGTCCTCCTGCAGCTTCTTCCACCCTTTGATGCCATCTACCACCTCTCCCATCTTCATATCGTCAGTGACAGGACTGATCCTACTCCGGACCCTGCGTGAGATATCAGCTATGAATATCCAAAACAGCACCAGTCCCAGTACCGATCCCTGTGGCACCCTACTTGTCACTTCCCTTGGTGATGAGAGCTCCACCCCATCACCACCACCCTCTGCTGCCTACCATTCAGCCAGTTGATGATCCATTTGACCATCTTTGTTCCCACCCCAATGTATTCCAGCTTCTCCCCCAGCCTCCCATGCAGCACGGAATCAAAGGCCTTGCAGAAGTCCAAATACAGGACATCTACTGCATGGCCCTCGTCCAGTTCTCTGGTCACCCAGTTGTAATATTCAATTAGATTTTTCTGGCAGGATCTGCCTGAGACAACCTCATGTTGATGACTGTCCTGGAGACCATTGTCCTCCAAGAAGGTCACCAGCCTCTCCTTTCGGGTTGTCTCCATGAGCTTCCCCACAATCACTGTGAGGCTCACTGGCCTGTAGTTGCATGGCTCATCCTTGGGGCCACTTTTGTGAATGAGCACCACATGGGCCATCCTCCAGTCTTGTGGTATGCATTCTGTGTCCAGGGAGGTATTGAACAGGTCAGTCAGTGGTCCTGCCAGGATCTCAGCCAGCTCCCTGAGTACCCTAGGGTGAATGCCATCTGGTCCTGGTGCCTTGTCCACCCTTAGTGTTCCAGAACCCTGTCTTCTGCAATCCCTACGTCAGTCACCCATTACCCCCAACTACCCCCCCAGGGTATCTGCCCCCTTTTCTCTTTTGTGAACACAGAACAGAAGTATTTGTTTAATGCCTCTGCCTGTTCCCCCCCTCCACTCACCCTCTGTCCTTCCTAATCCTCACAATCTGGTCTTTGTTCTTCCTTCTTTCTCTACTGTATCTGAAGAAGTCCTTTTCTCCTTCCTTAATATCCTGTGCCAGTCTCAGTTCAGTTCTCTTGAGGCCTTGGCTGCTCTGACTAGCCGGGTAACCTCCCTGGACTTCTTCGTATACTCATCCTTATCAACCTTATCAACTCCCAACATATGAGGAGAGATTGAAAGACCTCAATATGTACACACTGGAAGAGACGAGGGAACATGGAGATATGATAGGAAACTTTCAAGTATCTTAAGAGCATGAACAAGGTGCAGGTGGGTGACATTGTTCAGTATAGGAGGTGTACAAGAACAAGGGGGCATGATATGAGATTGGAGGGGGCCGGTTAAGGGTAAATGTGAGGAAGTTTTTTTTTCATGGAAAGGGTGGTGGATGCATGGAACAGCCTGCCCTAGGAGGTGGTGGGAGCAAGCACAGTGGAGGGATTTAAGCATGCATGGGATAGGCATAAAGGAACCCTAGAGGTGGGAGGGAGAGGCTAAACAGTCCTTATCTGCCATCAATTTTCTATGTTTGTATGTTTCTAGCCACTTCAGTTCCTAAATTCTATTCCATCCTGCTACACTCCAGCTGATTTATCAAGTGAAGCAGCAGTCTTTCATGATATATACTCTTTTCATTTCTTCCCCAGCTGTAGTGGCAGGGATAGTACTCAACATTTAGCCTTGTGTTATGCTCTTGATGACTTCTCTACCCATACCTGGTCATTTTTGCACCCATTGCTGTCTGCCACACAGTGGTTTGCTGATGATCATTCATTCATTCATTCGTTCATTTGTTCATTCATTCATAGAATCATAGAATCATAGAAATTTGATGGCAAAAAAGGACCCTTCCGGCCCATCTAGTCTGCCCAACCCTCCCCTTTCACATACCCCCATCCCAAATTCATTCATTCATTCGTTCATTCGTTCATTCATTCATTCATTTTCTCTTTCTCCCCCCCCATATGTGCTTTCCTTTGTGTTTGTGTCAGGTGCCCCTTGCCCTGACTTTCTGTTACCTGCTTTCTGTGAATACAGTGACTAAGCTGCTACATTGGTTCAGCCCAGTCATACCTGCCAACAGTCCCTGTTTTATAAGGATGATCCCAGTTTTCTTCCTAATGTCCCACATCCAATCTTGCACTAAAAAGTTAAAGTTTCGTGCAGGTGCCATTTTAAATACTGAGTGCTTTCTGAGACATAGCATTTACTATGTTATGCTATGCATTCTCAGACTGCCCTTGCTCCACCTACTTCTGGTCTAGCTCACTTACTTTCAGTCATGATTCCACTCCCCCACCCCTGTTTGTTTAGCAAGAATGTTGAACAAGTATGCTCTAGTAGCCTAGAAGTTGGTTGAGGTTTCTCAGGGCTTTAAACTGCCTTTGTACTGGCCTGTCACCTTGTGCTAGTCCACTTTGGTACCACCAGTTTTTGTTCTTTGTTGTAAGCAAGTGCTGGGAATGGCCATTCTTTGACTTTGAGTGGCTTCCTTGTTTGTCTTAAACCATGGCCCCCTGCTGTGTTTGCACCTCCCCCATACCCTGAACTGTCCCTTTTGTAGTCCCTGCCTCTCTTTTCTCCTCTTGGGGATCTCAGCCGAGCCAGTCTCAGCCATGGACCAGCTGCTCCAACCAATCAAGTTCCAGTTCCCACCACTTGAATCTCTCAAGTGGAGGCATTAGCAGCAGGTTCAACCAGTTCTCTTTTCTTGTGTTTTTTTTCCATTCTCACCTTTCCACTGATGATATAGCTAGCAGATTGTGTGCAGAAAACTGCTCGACTTTCTTTTCTCTCATTGGTTGCTGTTGCCAAGTCCCCTTTACATAGGTCTTATTGCTGAAGAGCGTGCATGATTTCCATTTCCAGAACACATCCAAAAGGAGCTACAATTGTGTTCTAGAACCAGCTGAGACAATTTGCAGATTTCAGAAAAAACTATGGAACTAGTGTTTAGTATATCCTATCAATACTGAGATAAGGAAAAGGACAGTAAGAATGTTGGAGGTCTGGGTAGCCTGGTGGTATGAAGGGCTGAGGCGCTGGTGGGACAGCTCTCCACTCACAGGATGAGAAGGCATGTTGACCCAGCCTTAGACTGCCACCAGGTGGAGGCCTGGTGGCAGTGCAGTGTGGGCAGCAAAGAAGGGAGGGCACTGTAGGGAACATCAAGTGTGCGAACCTCCACTCACAAGCCTGATGTCCTGTGGTGAGAGACTGGAAGATGACCAGAAAAAGGGATGTTGAGGGCTTAATGAAGCTTGCCCACTCGTCCCCCAGCCCTCACCACCATGTGGGAGCTCACCGTTGGTCTGCCCTGGATTATCATACTGGGGAGCAGGATGATCCTCCTCCCTCTTGTCGCGGCACATGGGAGAATTTCTGGGAGAGCCCAGACTAAGGTGAGTTCTGAGGCAGGCAGTGGCCCATTTGAGGCAGTAGGGACAGGGCTGATAAGCAATCCCTCGACAAAGGAGGCATAAATGCTTACAGAAAGAAAAAAGGAAGAATGTTTGGGTTGAAAGCTGCTGCTGAGAAAGGTTTTTGGCAAATAAGACAGGTCTTTTCAAGTTATCTGTGTGGTTAGTGACAGTATTTTTCTTATTTCTGAGTGTGTTGAGAGGTTTATGTCCTTTGTTTTAAATCCTCAGCTTGGCATTCCAGACTGTCACTAGGCATGTTAGAAATATGGTGAGCCCGTAAGTGTTTTCAATTGGTTCAAGACTTACAAGAGACATTAACTGAAATCGATGCAATGCTACGTACTGCAATAAAGGAACAAACTGATGATATATGCAAACATGCAGCACTCAGCTACAGTTGAGTCAGCTTGAGCAGAGCACCATACAGCTGCAAAGAGTTTTCCTCTGAGACATTTTCAAAATGCTGTTATGCTTCATCACAACCAAGGAAGACATTAATACATAAAGGTACACTGCTGGGGGAAGATTATGGCCAACATTTGATCTTCAAATGAAACATTGTGTTTGACCTAAAGTACATCTGTTCAACATGAAGCTGAAAATGCATCATTTGTTACCCCTGAAAATGGTGGTGGGGGGATGGTAGTAGGCCACCATATTCTTTTAGTTGCCTGTTTCATTTTTGTTTAATAATACAATTTTTAAATTGCTTTCCCAGTTAATCCCATAGTATTTATTTTATGCTGCTTTTAAACGGTGGTCTGCTGTGTGTACACAATTGTGTGCGTGGGAGTGTTTGTGTGTATGTGTATACCTACCCTATGTATACTGTATCTTTTCCACTCCTCCCTTATAAAGGTCTTTCATGGACCATCAGGGTTTTAAAAGAACATGAGAGAAGGACAGGAGCAGGCAAATAAGCCCTCTGAGGCCTTCTTCCACCTCTCAGTGGCTATATATGTACATATTGTGCAGCCTCAAATAGTTTTCTAATTGAAGCTTAAAGGGTTCTAGGGTTGTACAATTTATTATGTGCTTGGGCAGGCTGTTTCAAGTGTCCACCACTTTCTGTGTAAAAAAATGTCTCCTTTGCTTTGTTCAGCAATTGCCACACGTAAGCTGTAGCTAATACCCTCTGGTTTTTATGTGATATGTTTTTATAGTTAGGTGAGGAATTTTGCACAGTGATTCATCTTTCTAAGCTTTAAAACTGGAGTAACAGAAAAGAAAGCTGCCCCCAACTCCTGAGCTTCAGCCTATTCAGTTGTGACTCACATGTCCAGAGTCAAAGAGTCCAGCGGTAGCTTCTGTTACACTCTCAGAACATTCACATGTGCAACTTACTTGATACATCCTTTTTATGACACTTTTTGGGGTCGAAAACTGCCTAGCCAGGATATTTAGGGCCATCACCAAAATGTACAGTATACCTCTTAAAGTTTGGGGATATCCCTATCAATTCTGGGCTGGCAGTTATCTGCTAAAGAAGGTGTTTTTAAGTTTACAGGATTCACCAAATTGCACATGCAAATTTCTAGAAAATCAAAGGTGTCTAATGGTTGTCGTATGTGGTTTATTTTGGCCCTCTGTGTGTCACATGGAGGTTCACATACATTTTATTTCTATGCCACTTTTGAATCACTGGCTGCGAAGCTAAGTGAACCTATGTTTTGCTTATAAACTACAGGGAACTATTTACCAGGAGTACAGAGTCAAGCACCAGAGATCACCAGTGGAAACTGGTGGGGGAAGGTTTAAGAGGGATGTGAGGAAGCTCTATTTGATGGAAAAGGTGGTGGAGCCCTGGAACAGTCAGCCAGAAGAGGTGGTGCGCACCAAGACTGTAAATGGTTTCAACCATGGCTGGGTCACAGCGAAGGGTTTGGTAGTTGCTTAAGCCAGTAGCAGTAGGGAGAGGAGCAGTGGGCAGACTGGGAGGGATAAAACCCCATTTTGACAATAGATTCCGGACAGACATGGAAATCTGGGCAGACTAGATGGACCTTTGGTCTTTTTCTGCTATCACTGTGAAAGCCCTCTCCTCCATTGTGCATTCCTGTACAGTTGTCTCGGGCATAGTAGTTACTCAGGGTGGTAGCAATAAAACAGGGAGTCTAGGGGTGGATAGTGTGGGCAAAAAACCAGTACAGACAAAAAGTCTTAGGTATACTAGGGTGTTACAGCCAGACAGGATGGACCAAGGTCTTTTCTGCCATCATTGTCTATGTTTCTGTGTGTCCTAATGCTAATGAATGCCAGTGCTAAATAAAGGTATAGTTTTCCTCAATCAAAATACACTAGCTGATCCAGTGACTTAGCAGCAGCACATTATACTGCAGTGGGGGAGACCCCATGCCTCCAGATCCCAGTTGACCAAAGAAGGGGATACGATCACACTTTGGGAAGGGAGGACCTAGTGTACTTAACTTAGCAGCCCCTTCTAAGCCTGAATTATAAGAAGGACTTGGAGAAGGCCTTAGAGTAAACCATTTATCCACACTTCTTGTGGCCAAGGCAACCTGCTAGTGATGCAGTTGGGAGAAATAATTGAGTAGTTGGAGCTATATGAACCCCCCAAGTTTTATTTAAAAATAAATGTTAGTTAATTATTGGATGAACAATCAGGATTCAGAGAACTCACCTAAGATCAAGGCAGGCCCAGATATTGTTTTGAACAAGCAGAGAATACCTGCACTCCAGTGTGGAGTGAGTGCATTAGGAGAACAGGTATCCTCTGCTTGTTTCAGTGTATACTTGGGTGGGCTGCCCTTATCTGCACATCCACGACTGTTCCAGGATGTGCTGCATTTTGTTCTCATCATATATGTTTTTTTAACTGTTACATATGTAACCCCCCTGCAAATGGGGGTTCCCAAAACACTTCCAGGAGCTTGCTTGAATGCTCCAAGCCTGAATGGTGTTTGGCGTTTAAGCCATTTATCTGTGAGTGTTTTTAGGGCCTCTGGTACTGTTTCTTTAAGAGCTGTCTGCTTGCAGACATAAGTAGTTTGTATGGGGGGACTGTGTGTTTCTTTGCTTGAGTACCACTCGAGCTGCTGCCAATTCACTCCATTTTTGCAGTCACTAGGAGTGCAAAGGGAACCTATCTGAAAGATGTAACTGTTTTGCCAGAAATCATTTAGAGTAATAATGAAAATACAGTTTGTCTAACCTACTTTCTTTGCAGTCAGAACTGTGTTTGCCTAGTTCCCCATTCTAGTTTTGAACTGCTGAACTGGACCAATCAGTGTGGGTTAAGGTAGCTCTAAAATGGTGCCTTGGACGAATCAGAACTTGGACTCATAATTTGAGCCAGCCACAAGAGGATTGTATGGGCAGTAACTCTGGGAGATGTAGTTTGGACTTCGGCGCCTTTTTGGACCAACAGGGGCAGTCTATTGTGAGTGACAGCCAATCCAGCCAAGAACTGGGAGGAACTCAAAGGAAGTGCCCGGTTTTGTCTGCTGGAGTTTCAGTTGAGCTCTGGCAGTGAAGAGGGAAGGAGCCCTGTGCTTTTTCGGTGTGCAGTTTTAGTTGGGAAATGTGTGTAAGGCCCTGAGTTCCGGTCTGCAGCTTGTGTAACTGCTTGTTAGGACTGAATCCGTCCTGTGAAGAGAATCAAAGGATATCTGAAGAGTATAAACCAGGCTCACCCTGTAGAAGACTGGAGAAATTGCTGAATTGTGCTTGGTCTGTCAGGAACTGAATCTGCTGTGTGTTCTCCCGGGTATTGTGCAGTGATCGGGATAGAGAAGCAGCCTGCCTGGTATAGTACTTTCCGTTTACCATATAAATGTGTGAAGAGGCTTGTGTACCTCAAGTGAATCCTGCTGCCATTAAAGGACTTTTGCCTGTTACTGTTTACCATATAAATGTGTGAGGAGGCTTGTGTAGCTCAAGTGAATCCTGCTGCCATTAAAGGACTTTTGCCTGTTGCAGTTTGTCATATAAATGTGTGAGGAGTCTCGTGGAGCTCAAGAGTAGCCCTGCTGACGTTGAAGGACCCTATCTTGTTTGGAGGTCGTGAGTACTAATTCAGGGTCGCTCCCTGTTGAATTGCCACATTGAATCCAAATGGAATTACTGTACTGACTGTTTAACTAATTTTTCTTTTCTCTGTGTGAAAGGGCCCCTACCAGCTGCCATGGTTTGGACTAGCCACTAGGGCTTGGGTACCCAGGGACAGTAACTGGTAGGGATAGGCTACTGCACAGAGCCAGAGTAGATGAGTAAAGTGATAAGCTAATTAACCTGATTTCCCCTGTCCTTGTTATATTCCCCTAAATAAATCAGAGCTGCTTGTTTCAGCAAAGTTATACTGCCTGAGGTATTTGTCTATGTTAAAGTATTGTACTGTGATTGTTGCACTGTATCTTATTTACAGGAGGTCCCAGTGCCTGAACCAGTCCTGGGGGTAAGTGTATACTGTGAAGGTAATTCTGATATATTGTGTGGGCCACTAGTGGGAAGAAAGGGGGGTTGTAGTGTCCCAGAGGGCTGTGACCAAGTTAGTTTAACTATTGCAAACCCTGACCTCTGGGTGGAGGCACCCGCCATCGGATCCAGGCCCCTCAACCTGTTAGTGGCAAATCAGGCAGGGGTAGTAGCCCCTGGGATAGTGCCATCTAGGGGTTACACATACATGGCAATTTATAGTCAATTTCCAAATATCACAGGTGTTCTTTAAGCAGTCATGATTTCAGAGTCAAACTGCTTTGTATTCTATAGCCTCTGCTAGAGACATCTTTATGGTATTTGTAATACTCTGTTTATTGATCTTGTAAGTGAATAAGCCAAACAAAATGAATAGACACATTTTTACAGCTGCAACTTAGAACTGCATAGTATTATAAGCAGACTTTCTATCATTGTCTGCCAGTTTTTGTCTGATCACGAGCCTGTTCTAAATGCTTGTGAAAAAAAAATGACGCAATATTTCCCACTCTTCAGAACTACAGTATGTGGAAAGATCTGGCCTTGTCTGACTTGTAGCAGGAGTATTTCCTCTGCTGTATTTGGCATACATCAAGCAGTAATAAGTGGAGGCCAATTGAAGCTGAATTGAAGGCACTCCGAAATGCAGAGACTTAAAATGGAATTAAGGTATTCTAATCAAAAGGTTATCAGTGGATGCAGCAAACTATTGAAAATAGCTGCAATAAAATATCTGTAGTGCATTTTCATGTTCAGGAAAGTACCAGACTGAGTCAGCTGGGGACTGAAGCTGAAGATAACTGTATTAATTCACTGGATGAGGACAACATGATAGCTGCAGTGAAAGCTTCGCTATACTGTCCCGCCAATGTACCTAGGTGTGACTATTTCTTGTACTGAAGGGCAGAGGCTAGTTCTTTCCCCTTGCCCTATCGTCCCATAGTCTGTCATGTGCGACCTCACCAAAACAATTTGATTTTTAGCATCATTGCCATTTTGTTGTCAGTCTGAGAAAAATGCCATTACCTGCAGCCCAGAACAAGTAAAATAATTCCTGCTGGCCTTGAGCGTCCTCAAAAGTTTTTAACAGTCAGCATCATCACCTTTGATTTCTTCAGAGAATTCTGACATGCAGTACTGTGCACGAGCCTAGAACATTCTGCAGTACTGCAACAATTATCATTGTAATTGGTAAAGACAATCAGCACTATGTGCTTTTGTATATATATTTATGTACAGTATGTATGTATGCATGTATGTGCTGTTTACAGTATGTATAGTATAGTACAGTGGTACATAAACATCACTAGAGTTTGGGCTGAGAATGCACTTCTATGTTAAACCCCAATATTAGCATCATAATATGGCGCCTGTCCTTGGATGGAAATATCTGAAATTTGGCAAGCACATTCTTGAGCTTAGGATCTCTGTACTCTTGAAAATTTGGTAGCAAGCAGTTCAGCAGTTTAAAAGGTCTAGAAGGTTGACAATGTGAAAAATATGGTTTTAAGACTGTTTTGCTCACAGGCAAAAAACAGCTCAGAGAGAGCTCAAACACAAAACTTTCAGGTTTGTTAGACACAGGAAATAAAAAAAACAGAAGAATAGTGCATGCACATCTACTGGAATTTACTATGATTTATTACCAAACAGTCAGGAACACCACCACTTGTTAGCTAATCACCCCCAACGAAGTACCTTCTAAAAAGGCATCATCAGGTGGCCCCCTGCAAGCTACAGGTTTAGGGCTTGACAGGGCACTTGCTTTGTGTATGGCCTATAGGGTCATGTGGAAAGCAAGCTACAGGTCTAGAACCATGCCTTATGGTGTGCCTGCTTTGTGTATTGTCAACAGGGCCATGTGCAAAGTTTACAACAGTGCCTGGTCATGCTTATGGGGCAACAGCTTTGCATATGGCCCACAGCAACAGGTGTTGGGCTGTACTTGATGGTTTGCCTGCTTTGTGTATAGCTCACATGACCATGCACACTTCAATGTGCAAGTCCAGGGCCAGGTCAGCAGGACACCTGCATTGCATATGACCAGCAGGGTTATATGCAAAGGAAGCTACAGTTCAAAGGCAATACATAATGAGGCAGTTGCTTCACATATGGCCAACACGGCCCTGCACGAAGCAAGCTACAGGTCTGGAGACATTCAGTGCACCTGCTTAGTGTATGGCCCACAGGGCCATGCACAAAGAAAGCTACAGGTGTGGGGCTGCACTTGATGGTGTATCTACCTTGTGTATGTCATATGCAAAGCATGCTGCAGGTCTGGGGCCATGCCTGATTGTGCACTTCCTGTGCATATGACCTGCAGAGCCATGCACAAAGCAAGCTACAAGTCTGGGGTTATCCCTGATACAGCACTTGCTTTGTGTAGAACCTGCAGGGCTATATGCAAAGCATACTGCAAGTCTGAGGCCATGCACAACAGTGCCCCTGCTTTTGTAACAGGCTGCTATGGTTATCTATTCCAAAAAGGCAGAAAATTGTTTGCAAAAACTATGTTAGAGTAATGCACAAATTAGTGTTTATTATTACATGGTGTATTAAAAGGTGCAACAGTATTCCTCACACTATGTTTTTTACAAGTTATTTATGTTGGTATTAGCCTTGGTTTTGCTTTGGCATTCAGTTTAGTGTGGTTTGCAGGGGTAGTAGATGGGGATGGGCGGAGTTAGGGTTCAAAGAATGCTTACGTTGTATTTCCTTACTTTTTTCACTTTAATAATAAACCCTGATTTGTGCATTTATGTAGTGGTTTGCTCTCTCTCTCTCTCTCTCTCTCTATATATATATATATAGGGGATACATGATGGGCATGAGTGTGATATGGCAAATATTGTCACTCCTGCAGAGTGAGTTCTGGATATCTCACGAGTGCTGAAGGCACGAGTGAGATATCCAGAGCTCACGATGCAGGAGTGACAATATTTGCCATAGCACACGATCTGCCCATCATGTATTCAATATATACAATAGGGCCAAGAGTTTTAGAAGTTTTGTTATGCTGTCTTGTGTTCTGTGCCTGTCTATGTGTTTGCTCATTCTGTGTGTGAACTTTTCTGACTGGGCTGGCAGTGTTATAAACTCTGGGAGACACATGAGTGTGTTTTGCAATGCTAAATGAGTTAGTTTTAGGTAGGAGTGAAAAACATACTTTTTTGAGGCTGTATTGTTTAGAAGTCTGGCTGCAGTGAAGCTGAGAGCATCACAGTAATTGTAATGAGCTGATAGGCAGAGTGTCAGAACAGTTGATACTGTTTTCAGTGGTAATTAAGTTAGCTGCAAGCAGAGTGCAGAGTCCTCTGTGAAATTGTGCTCTTTAGGATTCTGGCTGCAGTCAAGTTGAAAGCATCACAGTAATTGTAATGGGTGAGAATCAGAGTTTGAGGAACAAGTGAGATTGTGTTTCAGTGGTAGTTGAGTTAGCTGCAGGCAGCAGTTTAGACTGTTCTGTGAAGCTGTACTGTTTAGAATTCTGGCTGCAGTCAAGCTGACAGTATCACAGTAATGAGCTGGAAGTTGGGGGGATAGGTGTGTTTTGTAGTGCTCACTGAGTTAGCTGTAGGCAGCAGTGAGACCTCTGAAGTAGTTCTGCATTTGTGTCTATGGTAACAGCACAGGTGTTTCTTGCATGCTGAGGGGAAAGCTGCTTAGAGTGATGACCTTTGGTGACCTGTGTGTATAAATGGTTGATATCATCACAGTAGAGCAGAGGGTAAAAATATCACACTGCAGTGGATGATACACTGTTTTATCTCACTCATTTACCACTCACCCCTATTGTGTTTTATATATATATATATATATATATATATACCTCTCTCTCACTCTCTCTCTCTCTCTCTCTATATATATATATATATATATATTTATACAATGGGGGTGAGTAATAAATGAGTGTGATAAATCATGTTATTTTCACAGGCGTTTGATAACTGTAAGAAGTGACATTTATCACACCCCCGAAACCCACACTAAACCGACGCAAAGCTGCTCAAAACCGCACAAATGGTACATTTTGCAACAGTGAGGCCCCATTGTATAAATAGGACACATGATGTGCACATCATGGAATATGAAAAATATTTTCACTCCTGCCTCGTGAGCACTGTATATTTCACTTGTGCCTTCAGCACTCGTGAAATATCCAGGCTTACTCTGCAGGAGTGAAAATATTTTCTATATTCCACTCGTGCCCATCATGTATCCCCTATGTACTTGATGTAATGCTTTATATTTATTATTTTTCCATCATGCTTTTTGTCTGCTGGTCACCCCAGGTAGGCGCATCAGTCCTGTCCCCACCCCCTTCACCTGGCTCCTACCTTACCCATTATCGTGACCCTGGGACCCCCACAGATTGCCCCCCATGGTGGGGCCAGGCAGGGAAGGGCCATCCTCCTCCCTCCAGAAACACTCATCCAGTACTGAGTCCCAGATGAGCAGCAGTGTGGCACAGAGAGCCAGTGGACAGGAGGTCATGGAGCCCAAACAGGACACTTTCCCTTTTCCCTCCCCATATTCCCACCAGCCATGGAGACACGAGCAATGCATGTGCGTGGAGGCATCTTGCATCCTGGAACCATGGCTTCCCCCTCCCCTGACCTCAGTCAGCAGCTTGTGCACCAGCGTTACCACCAGGCCTCCATCTGGTGGCAGCTAAGAGCTGAGATGACCACCAGCCCTCGGCACCAATGGGCCAGCCTGATGTTATACTTTACTGACTGAATAGAAAGACTTCAAGTTTTAACATTCCATTATGTAATATTAAAACTGTGTTAAGTTACTTTTTTGCCAATTATATGTTTATACTGTGTACTGTAAGCGCCCGTGTATTTGTATTCCTGTCTTGCAAATTTGCAGATACCATACAGGTATTCCCAAAAGTTAGTAATCGCTAAACTTGGAGCATCTTTCTCTACTGGCCTGCAACAGTATACAGTATCTTCTGCTCCCAGCAATTTAAAGGAAAACCGAACTAAACCTGTAAGCCTGTGTTGTCTATAGAAGTTGATTTTCAAAATATGGCCCACATTCTATATTCTTACATCTTTACTGACCTTTTTGCAAACACATTGGGTGTTTCTGAGTCCCATACTGCTGGCAAGGACTATTTTGGAACTGTGTGATGATAGTCTGACCTCAAAGTTAAGACAAGCCCCCTTCTTGTGAGCCAGTTTTTAGCATAAAAAACTAGACTTATATGTGAGTATATACAGTAGTTCATGTTCTTGCTCACATCTTCATTTGTAAAATACTGACTGCCAGTGTGCAAATCAGAAACCCCCGCTGGGCTGCATTTTCAAAAGGGTTAGCTACTAATGGACATGCATGCTGTGCTTGCATCTACGTCCACCTGGTAATGTCTGAGCAGCTCTGCTGCTATTTTTAAAAGATGTGACTGCTTGTGACAAGAAGTTGTGATTTGCAGTAAAAACAAAATTGGCGCTAATACGATTTGCATAATTTTTTGCTACAGTTGCATCACTGGGGTGTTGGCTATAGTAAGACCATTTAATAGATACTGTTACAATCTGGACAAATTTCCCTTTTGAAAATGTAGCAGGCAGATTTCAGACAAATCCTTTAGAGAATCCTGCTCACCATGTTTACTAAAAGGCCCGGTATAGTTAAGGTTGCACAGTCACTTCTATGTTAAACCTAAAAGTTTGCACTTTAATGACTTTGGAACCGTTTGTCCAATTTGCCTGAACATTTGCATGCACAACTGCCAACCATATATCACTGGATCTGGAGAGTTTCCTTCTGGTTAGATGTACAGTTGCGGAACCGTAGGGCATTCAAAATGTGTAAAAGGGTCAACTTTTACGCATTTCTTCGGTCGGCCATAATGGACTGAAGAATGCATTTCAGTGGATTCAAATTGGTTTGCCTACATGTGGCCTGGGTTGAACTAGTGTCTTTTGAAGATTTGGTGAAAAAATATTGTTCCATTCAAAAGTTATTCAATTTTTTCATGTCCCATTATAGCCTATTTGAATATTTATATGTGGATTGTGAAAACTTTCATGGTCACTTTTTTGTTGTCGTGTTCCCTGAATTTGTTTTTGTGCCACCGCCATCTTGTTTTCAGTTCACGAGAGACAAAAAATGTTATAAGTCAAAAAAATAATGCCCTTTGGTAACACCAACAGTTGTGTTTACCTAATCGGGCCCTGAGGAACATGACCCTGGCATTAGGTTTTCACCAGTAGGTTTGGAAATACGTTTTTCAAACTTTTTCCATCATTTTGCCATTTTCAGATCGTGGCATCACTTTTTGTTGCCGCAAAAACAACTGTGATCAAAAAAAGTAACCTCAACAACATTTTTCTCTACGCAACAACATTCCCATTATAGAGATAGGAGTGCCATGAAAACATTAAAGTAATCATGATAACACTGCACGAACACATTTTCTAATGTGTTGTTTTCTTTGTCACTTCATTGTGCCAAGGTGGATTGTGCTTTTGGCCTGACATTTGCAGTGTGGCAAGCCCCGGTCCCACAGATGTGCCTTTTGGTGGTTTGGTACCAGAACATTCAACGGGTCCATAGTTACAGTGTTCCAAAGTTGAGACATTTCCCGTAGGATAACATTGCAGCACCCGTGATGCAGTTCGGTGCCTGTATCTTGATTTTTCATCACAAAAATTCTTAGTCCCCCTGTAGGGGGATAAGTACAGATGTAGGCTGGAAAGTCATGAATACCATGAATTTTGAATTTTTTCTCTACCTTGTACGGTTACTGAGATATTTAGAAATTAGTCTTCCAATGGCTCATTTTCATGTCCACAGGCCAGTATTATGCCCTCAAAGTTAACACCCACACAGTGCTTTTCAGTGCCCATATTTCAGAAATGATGCAAAATATGGATTTCGTTGACTATCTCTTGTGGAGGTCTCGCAGTCATGATTACAACAGCACTGGAATTATTTTCATAGCTGCTATGGTTGCTGAGATATTGGCTAATTAGTGTTACAAGGGTTCCTTGCCCTATAGGGCTGCTGTATGGTTCCGTAGTTATGTGTAAGTAGGAGTGCAGGGCCTGGAGGGCCTGCACGCCCACAGATGCATATCATTATGCACAAATGGTCAGCTTGGCGGGAGTGCAGGGACTGAAGGGCCCGCACTCCCACCAAAATATACCATTTACTAATTATATTACACTTTTTCAAAAAGTAAGGAAATTCATTGCAAAAAACTTCATTAATGCATCAGTTAGGGTTGTTTCTACCATGGCAAAGGTATGGAAATTCAACATTAGAGTTACCAACCCGCACATCCTGCCCCATCCCAGCCATCCTCCACATGCAGGCGGCATTGGGTGTTCGCTAGTCATCAGGCTAACTCTCACCTATTTTCCTATACTACAACACTTCAGCTTACTTACAAATGGAATGGGATGAGAGTTAGATTGATGACCACAACAAACATCCCAATGCCTGTGTGTGGGGGTAGGGCTGGAGTGTTAGTGTTGGTAACCCTAATAGTGAATTTCCACACATTTGTCTCTGTGGAAACAACCCTAACTGATGTATTAAGGAAGTGCTTTGCAAAGAATATATATATATATATATATATATATATATACACACACACATAACTATAGAAGATACATGCTGGGCAGGAGTGTGATATGGAAAATATTCTCACTCCTGCAGAGTGAGCTCTGGATATTCATGAGTGCTCAATGCATGAGTGACAGTATCCAGAGCTTACTCTGCAAGAGTGAGAATATTTTCCATAGCACATGATCTGGACATCATGTGTGCTATTTATACAATGGGGTGGAAGCTTTTGAAATATTTTTTCTGTGTGCTTTCTGCTCTTTCTGTGTGTGGTGTGAGTTTTTCTGAATGGGATGTGAGTCTTAGAAACACCATGGCACACAGGTGAGTTTCCTTTGCAATGGTAATTGAGTAACTTGTAGGCCTCAGTGAAAAAGAGAAACTGAAGCAGTTTCATTTAGAATGTAGGCTGTAGTGAAGCTGATATTAGCATGTTACTGAGCTGGGGAGTCTCTGAAACACTACAGCACACAGGTGAGTTTCCTTTGCAATGGTAATTAAGTAAGTTGCAGGCTTCAGTGAGAAAGAGAAACTGAAGCAGTTTCATTTAGAATGTAGGCTGTAGTGAAACTGATATTAATCAATCAATCAATCAATCTTTATTTATCCAAGTGAAACACCATTGAGACAACTCATTTACAAGGTGGACCTGGGTCAGGTACAAAGCAAGTACAGCACAATATGAAACAGTATGTTCACATGGCAATCTGATACAGAGTGCAAGGAAACAGGTTACAAATAAGAAATCTGATATACAATTAGATAGTCAGTCCCAGAGGAAGGGCTCTGCGAGTAGGCAACCATTTATAATAGAAAACATATAGGAAAAAAGAGATATACATGTTTACATAATATACATTTAATTCAAGTTAGATAAGGGTCATAAGAGGAGGAAAATTAAGTTGAAGGAAAGGACAACAAGGTACAAGAGTAAAAGATTATTAATGGAGACAGTTGCAAGTTTCCTTGAAAGTCCGCACAAAAAGATTTTTAAAGAAGGACAACTTCACAGGAAGCACGAGTTTCAATGTTTTTTCCACATTGTTCCAAAGAACAGGGAGAGAGTGACTTATAGCTGCTCTACCAAAATGCGTTCTAACCTTGGGAATAAGAAGAGAGGTATACAAAAGACTTCTTAGGAGGTAGTTCCTTGCAGGGCAGACAGGAAGGCAGTCAGAGATATATTGTGGGAGTGTATTAGAGAGGGCTCTGATGGTCCAGAGGACAGCATTTTTGTGATGTCTGAAGCTAAGAGAACTCCATCCTGTCATAGTATAAAAGGTGCAGTGGTGAGTGGAATACGATGCACCAGTTATGAATCTAATTGCCCAATGGTAAAGAGTGTCAAGTTTCACTAATGCTGTGCTTGGCCTTGTCCATACAAGATGTCAGCATAGTCCAATAGCAGCATGAAGGAGGTTTGTACTAAATGTTTTGGCCTCCTGTGTAAGTAGATGCTTGATCCAGAAGAATATACCAAGCCTTTGTTTTAGCTTTTTTGATAGTTTCTCAATATGTTCCATATATGACAGCCTATCATCACCCCACACCCCCAAGTGTTTAAATTTTGATACGAATTCCAGAGGCTCACCTAGAAGTGTCAGAATTTGAGGGGTGTACTTACAGTGCTATGTTCGGATGCAATAGCTGAAGGGGCATAAAGCTAGCCTTAGTTATTTTTGCATTTAACAGCAGTTTTAAATGCAATAGGTTTTCCTGCAAGAGGTAGAATTCAATCTGGAGGTCTTTATAAGCCAGTTTGGGTGTAGACCTGTCTTAATATAACACTGTATCATCAACAAATAGGTGAATGCTTGCTGACTTGACTAAGGCAAAGTGGGCAAGCATTAAGGATACAATACTTGAAGCAACATCCCATTGTGTTAGACAGAAAAGGAAGTGCAAAAGAAGAAGGAAACCACTTTGGTTCTCAAATACAGTAGCAGAAAAGGTCAGAGCCAAAAGGCTGGCCTTCAGAAAATATAAGGGAACACAGCGGGATGAAGATAGGAGGCATACCAAACTGCCCTAAGGGAAGCAGGTAAGGCAGTAAGGCAGGCAAGTCCCAAACTGAGGAAACACTAGCGTAACAGTAAAAGAAGGTGACAAGACTTTCTATAGATACATTAGTGAAAGGAGAAAGTCCAGAGGGTATTGCTAAGCTTAATGGAGAAAAGGGCATGTGAGGGAGAGGACCCTGTAAAGGCATCTATCCTAAATAGATACTTTTGCTCAGTATTTACTGAAGAGAAGGTAGGCAGGGCCCACAGCTCAGCATCATGGACACAGGGGAGGGAGGTGAGCACTACCCCTTCACAAAAGAAAGGGTCCTACAAGAGCTTGCTAAGCTCAGGGTGGATAAGGCAGGGACCTGATGGCATACATCCCAGGGTACTTAAGGAGCTAAAGGAGGAACCAGCAGAGCCATTAGCAGAATTGTTTAGTGAGTCTCTGAGCACAGGAGAGGTCCCAGAAGACTGGAGAAGGGTTTATGTGATCCCGCGCCCACAAGAGTGGTAGCAGGGAGGAGGCGGGAACTACAGACCAGTCAGTCTTACCTCAGTAGTGGGCAAGATTATGGAGGCACTCCTTAAGGAAAGGATAGTGCAACACCTGGAATCTAGGGGCACAGGATCCAAGACAGCATGGGTTTACAAAGGAAGGTCCTGTCAAACTAATCTCATAGATTTCTTTGACTGGGTAACCAGAGTGGTGGACCAAGGGAGCAGTTGATGTCGCCTACCTTGACTTCAGCAAAGCTTTTGACACTGTTCCACATAGAAGATTGATAAATAAGCTAGGTAGGCTCGGGGTGGGTCAGAAGTTGGTCAACTGGGTGGCAAACTGGTTGACTGGCAGAAAACAGAGAGTGGTGGTAAATGGTATACAGTCAGAAGAGATGCAAGTCACAAGTGGGTACTCAGGGATCAGTCCTGGGGCCAGTCCTATTCAACATCTTCATTAGTGACCTCGCAGATGGACTAGAGGGTAAGGCTTGTCTGTTTGCAGATGACACCAAGATCTGCAACAGAGTAGATGATCCAGATGGGGTGGGCAGAATGAGAAGAGATCTGGATAAACTAGCAAAATGGTCAGAAGAGTGGCAACTGGATTTAATGCAAAGAAGTGCAAATCATGCACATAGGGAAGAGAAACCTGAAGCCACTTATAGGCTGGGAGGAGTTGCTAGCAGTCACAAAGGAAGAAAGAGACTTGGGCATCATCATCACTGATGACCTAAAATCATCCAAGCAGACCTCTAAAGCAGTAGGTAAGGCTAGGGGGTGTTAGGGTGTATTAGTAGGGGTATCACAAGTCGTAAGAGGAGGCAATAACCTCTGCACAAGACATTGGTTAGGCCCCATCTGAGTACTGCGTGCAGTATTGAGGCCACACCTTCACAAGGACATTAACCAAATTGAGGCAGTCCAGAGAAGGGCAACCAAAATGGTGCAGGGACTGCATCAGAAGACATATGAGGACAGATTAACGGAGCTCAATATGTATACCTTGAGCAAAGGAGGAGAGAGGTGATATGATCGAGACATTTAAACACCTTAAGGGCATAAACAAGGTGAAAGAGTCTAACATGTTTAAATATAAGAAAATTGCAGGACAAGAGGACACAGCATGAGATTAGAGGGAGGCCGATTAAGGGGAATGTGAGGAAATTCTTTTCACAGAAAGGGTGGTAGATGCATGGAATAGCTACCACAAGAAGTGGTGGCTATGAATACAGTGCAGGGCTTCAAACAGGCATGGGATAGGCATAAGGGAGCAATACAAATGACTATGAATAGATAGGTCACTGACAGAGCAAAGGCCGATGGCACATTTATAAGGTAGAAAAAGAAATGGGCAGACTGGATGGGCCTTGCGGTCCTTATCTGCCGTCAACTTCTATGTTTCTATGTTGATACCAGTGTTTAAATTGTTAATATAGATGGCAAACAATAATGAGCCTAGAATGGAACTTTGAGGCACACCCCTTTGAAGGGTTTTCAGTGTGGAGAGATTGCCCTCCACTTTGACTTGTTGGCACCGCTCAGTAAAGTAATTGGTGAACTATTTTATTCCAGAAGGTCTACTCCAATGATACGTAGGGTGGCCAGAAGCAGGTCATGGTCCATTGTATCAAAGGCTTTGCTTAGGTCAAGGAACAAGGAACATACATAGTTTTTAGCATCCACTGCCATCTGCCAGTCATTAGTGACCTTAGCAAGCACAGTGATTGTGCTATGGTGGGATCTAAACCCAGATTGGGTGGAGTTTAGTAGTTTAAATTTCTCTAGGTACTGTCTGAGTTGCAAATTCACTACCTTTTCCAATAATTTTGACAAAATGGGAAGTATGGATATTGGGTGGTAATTATTCAGGTCACTGGAGTCTCTGGATTTAAAGAGTGGGATAACATGTGTTGTTTTCCATATAGCAGGGAGAGTACCCTGTGTAAGGGACATATTGAACAGGTGGGTGATAGGAGCAGACAGGGCATAATATCCTAACCTTAGATAGTAGGGTTCACTCAGTTCCGCCCCCGTGCTTTTCCTAATATCGATGGACAATAGAAGGTCCTCAATATCTTTCTCTGTGACAGGGCAGAAAAAGAAGATTGCTTCAATATTCGGTGAGCTTGAGCTGAGCCATTCAACTTTCTGGCTACACATCTGGGCCCGGAGGTTACTGGCTGGCGAGGAGTAAAAGCTAAGTCTGCTGTGGCAATGTGATTATTGAGGAGTTCTAAAATCGATTGTTTATCAGTAGTGGTACTACCACCCATGGAGATTTTTTGAGGGAGTGAATTGGCTGGGGAATAACCTTCAAGGTCCTTTAGTGCTTTCCAAAAATGTTTTGCACTATTGGATGAGGATGCGATTTCTGATCAGAAATACCTTGCTTTTTCGGTTCTCGTTAGCTTGGTACACCAGTTTCTGGCTGTTCTGAAGACTGTCGAATCAGCTGTATGTTTTATTTTTCCTTGCCTTTTTCCATAGTATGTCCCTATGTAACAAGGCAGCTTTTAAGTCGCCTGTAAACCATGGACAATTTTTCTTCTAAGTTTGGATTTTTACTAATGGTGTATGTTTATCTATAGTCCCAAGAACAATGCTTTGGAAAACCTCTTAAGCAGCATCCACAGTTGGTGCCAGGTAGAAATCCTGCCTGTTAGCATATTGAAGATCAGTGCAGAAAGCAATAGGATCAAAGTTCCTCTGACATCTCTTGTGGCTATACCTGGAAGATGATACTGCTTTTGGCACAGGCCTGACACATGCAATAGCACAGTGATCGCTGATATCACTGAACAATACACTCACATGAGTAAACAGGTGAGGTTTATTAACTAAAATTAGGTCAAGTAATGTGCCATTATCTGGGTTTCTAATGTTAGGACGCGTCACTTCAGAAATAATTTAAGAAAGCCCATGGGTGTCACAGAATTCTTTTAGGGGTTTGGATGCTGTAGAAAGCCAGTCCATGTTGAGGTCACCCACAATGATGCCTCAGAGGATAAGGAGTCTAACACAACACTTAGATGTGTCAGTATTTTAAGCCCTGCAGAGGGAGGTCTGTAACATCCAATGATGTAGAAAGAGACTGATTGGGTGAGCTGTACCTTTATGGTAAGACATTCAAATTCCTTGGACATTGTGGAAGAGTCTATTACTGTGGTAGCATACTTGTCCCGAATGTAGATAGCTACACCCCCTCCCCACGTCAGTCTATCCGATCTAAAGACATTGTACGAGGGGATATTAATTTCACAGTCCTGTGTAGTTGGATTCAGCCATGTTTCAGAGACCACCAGCACATCAGGGGTGTTGTGGTTAATCCATATTTGGATAGCATCAACTTTCCTAAGCAGGCTGCAGTCATTGATGTATATAAGACTCAGCCCTTTCAACTGACTGAGCTGAGAAGGAGCTGAGATAGGGAGAGGGGGACCAGAGTTAAGTTCAACATTACCTGCACAAATAAGCAGTAATAAAATAAGTTTTTTGAGGGCTTCCAGGAGTAGCCTAGTCATGTGAATTTTACCTCCTTTATGGAAACTGGGTTCAATGGAAGCTAATGACATTATTCGAGTAGCCAGAGGTCCCAAGTATATATTTAGGAAAGTCCTAGAAGATAGAGTAAATAGATATGCAGGAATAAACAGTGGCATGAATTGATTATTCCAACTCATATAAGAATATGACCCAGTGCTACCTAGAACACACAATAGAGTGTCCTGCACAAAGAAAGGCTTTTGATCAGTCTCAAGGTATAATGGGCAAGGTGGGTGATGCCTGGTTACCTCAGAATGGGCAGCAGCAAGGCTATCAACGTACTGGTCAAAGGAACATTTGAGTGAGCATACTAAGCACACAAGGATAGGAAGTAAGGATTGCATTTTGAGAGATATGCTAGAGAAGACTAATGTACAGGCTAGATAAGTAACAATGTGCATGATGAGCCCTGCAGCTTATCCTTGCAAGGATTAAAGGGTACACATTTAAAGTATGTCTCTTTAAAAGAGAGAACATGATGTATCTTATTGGCAGCTAGAGGACAAATGAGGGGGAGAAAGAGTATTTAAAAAGTGGTGAGGGTGGAGGAGGGCGGGCAGGAGAAAAAATATTGTTTTAAATCTTTCCCTCTACCTAGAAACCGGGTCCGAGCAAGCCCAAGGCAGTGAGATAAGAACTAGCTTATCAGAAGGAAAGCTGTAGCCTCCTCCACCAATCACAGGCTGGATTCTTGCTGCTTGTCCAATCCGAGCTCCAAGATGCTTTCCCAGTCCACGGCAGACAGCTCACCTGAAAAGGAGCTTCGGGCGGCGGATTCAGAGGAAGGGAGTGGCCAGGGCAGCTTGGAGAGTCACAGATGCAGATGTCTTTGGGCTGCCCGAGCTGGGGCTCCTGAAATACAAAGGAGTAAGAGCATAGATTAATATTCTGTGAGCACAAAGGGTTCTCACAGCATCGGCTCGGGTGTGAGAAGTCCCTCAGTTAAGTTAAAGATCAGTTAATCGGGGGTGAGGGCAACAGGTAGCAGCACAATGGGGAGTTGGTCAGACGGTGCCAAGCGGCTCCACACCCAAATTTGCTGAGGCTGCCAAGGATTCAAGGAAAAACAGAAATAAAGAAAAAAAAGCCTGATAGTAGGGGAGTTTAGCAGCCTGGAGTTTCATGGCCTCAGTGGAAGGGACTAGAGAGAGAGGGCACAGGGCAATCAACATAGTACATAGCAGTCAAAAATATAATGCAGCAAATGCAAGAGCCATCCCACAACTAACATTCCCCACAGTAAAGCCTGGCTACTATTGCTTAATAAAAAATACTGTTTTAAATATTTTTCTCATTCCTAGAAACTGGATCTGAGCAAGCCCAAGGCAGGGAGATAAGAACCAGACTATCAGAAGGAAAGCCGCAGCCTCCTCCACCAATCACAGGCTGGATTCCCACTGCTTATCCAGTCTGAGCTTTGAGATGCTTTCCCGGTCCACAGCAGATGGCTCACCTGAAAAGGAGCTTTGGGCAGCAGATTCAGAGGAAGACAGTGGCCATGGCAGCTTGGAGAGCCACGGCTGCAGATGTCTTCGGGGGCCTGAGCTGGGGCTCCTGAAAAGGAACTTTGGGTGGCAGATTCAGAGGAAGGGAGCACCCGGGGCAGCTTGGAGAGCCACGGCTGCAGATGTCTTCAGGGTTCCCGAGCTGGAGCTCCTGAAAAGGAGCTTCAGGCAGTGGATTCAGAAGATGGGAGTGGCTGGGGCAGCTTGGAAAGCTGCAGCTGCAGATGTCTTTGTGGAGCCTGAGCTGGGGCTCCTGAAAAGGAGCTCCAGGTGGCAGATTCAGAGGAAGGGAGTGACTGGGGAAGCTTGGAGAGCCATGGCTGCAGGTGTCTTCTGGGTGCCCAAGCTGGGGCTCCTGAAAAGGAGCTTCAGATGTGGATTCGGAGGAAAGGAGCAATCAGGGCAGCTTGGAGAGCCACTGCCACAGATGTCTTCAGGGTGCCTGAGCTGGGGCTCTTAGAAACTGGGTCTGAGCTAGCCTAAGGCAGGGAGATAAAAACCAGCCTATCAGAAGGAAAGCCGTAGCCTCCTCCACCAATCATATGCTGGATTCCCGCTGCTTGTCCAATCAGAGCTCTGAGATACTTTCCTGGTCCATGGCAGGTGGCTCACCTGAAAAGGAGCTTCAGGTGGCAGATTCAGAAGAAGGGAGTGGCCGAGGCAGCTTGGAGAGCCATGGCCACAGATGTCTTCGGGTGCCCGAGCTAGGGCTCCTGAAAAGGAGCTTTGGGTGGTGGATTCAGAGGAAGGGAGCAGACAGGGCAGCTTGGAGAGCTGCAGCCACAGATGTCTTCTGGTGCCCAAGCTGGGGATGGGCTGGGAGTCTCAGAAACACTACAGTACACAGGTGGGTGTATTTTGCAATGCTAATTGAGTAACTTGCAGGCCTCAGTGAGAATGAGAAACTGAAGCAGTTTCATTTAAAATGCAGGGTGTAGTGAGTGAGTGGTGAGAATTTATCACACTCTAGAAGCTCCCACCCCTATTGCTTAAATATATCTATATCTATATATATATATATATATATATATATATATATATATATATATATATATATATATATATATATATATATATATATATATATGTGTGTGTTTATCATAGGGGCATGGCTGTGTCCCTATAGTTGAGGCTAGTAGCATTTAATGTTAAACCTCAAATGTTTCACTTTAATAACTTTGCAGCCGATCAATGGATTTGTACAAATGTGGTGTGAGCTATCCTGTGGGGTAGATCTCTTGATATGGCAAATTTTGTTCTATTTGGATGTGCGGATTTTGTGATCTGGATAGTGTAAAAAAGTAAGTCACCACTTGTTGCTGTTTTTTCCTCATCACCAGGGCCACTAGAAAATTGCGGAAAAAGTTACCCAAAATTTCGGGGAAATTGCAGGAGTTCTACTATAGACCCTGAGTGCTTCACAATAAATCTTTTACTGTTTTCTGCAGCATGTATTAGTCAGTATAAACTGCTAAATGAATACACTGCCACTTGAATATGTTTTAAACATAAAGAAAAGCTTATGTTCCTTAAATGAATATTAAACTGATAAGTTAATGTAAGCATTGCCTATCTTCCAAAATTGAATAACATTTGCCTCATACAGTGCTAAATTGATTCTATAAAGTGAGCCATAGCAAATCAATATTAAATAAATCCAGAATAAAAATGTGTTTCTGTTTGTGGATGTAGACTAATGAAGCTTGATCAACAGCTGTTTACAGTGTTCTGTGAACTATTCACCCACTATGGTACAAGAAAAAATAAGCAGATACATTGGCAAATTATTTAATGTTCATAATTTGCACTTTAGGTACTCTACACTATTTTTGAAATCACATATTTAAACAGTAAATCTGGGGGTAATTGGGGCTGGCAGTATAGCCTAGAGCTTAGAGTAACTAACTGTGAATGAGCTGGGGACATCTAGCAGACCTGGGTTTGATTCCCACAACCTCCACTTGCATACTACATAACTCTGAGCAAGTCACTTAACCTCCTCAGTTCTCCTGGGTTGCCACTGAAAACAGGTACTTGTGCCTAGTGGGCCTTACCCAGTTACCAAAAAAAAGACAAAAAAAAAATACCAATATATTTTTAATGCATCATATAGTAATCAGGGTACCCTGGAATTTACCTTTGTTTTACTCTGGCTGCAATGATTTTGTTTAGCTAAAGTTAAAAGTTTGAGCTGGCCCGGTGGCACTGAGGGCTGAGGCGCTGGACGCCACACCTCGCGTCACGCCGGCAACCCGGGTTCGGGAACGAGCCTGGGTCGTCGAGGGTCGGCAGGGGAGGACTAAGATTGAGTATCCATGGACAGCTCTCTTAGTCCTGGGGTGGGTTAGGGGATCTTCTGCTGCGCTGGTAACCCCTGGTGGAGGCTGGGGGCACTGCAGTGCACAATGCAGAAGGCATGGGGATTGGGGCAGAGGCAGATGTCTTCCGGGTGCGTGCGGAAGTGCGCGCACGCTGGGCGGGACATCATTGCACGTCCTTACCTCAGAGGAAGAAACCTAAGAAAAAAATCCCTCTGCCCTCGGGTGAGGCAACGGCGATCTCTGGCAAGCTGACCCACTCCACGCCCAATACCGGATGACTCTCCGGTTCTCCTTGAGGTCTGGGGGACTCTCCGTGGGGTCAGGAGAGCCCCAGATCTCGCATACCCGATGTAGCTCCAGGAGCAGCCAGTTCAGGTGGGTGGTTGAGTGTGGTGGCTGTCAAGAGAGACCCTGAGAGATGCCCCGAGGACATGTGTAGAAATAGAATATACAAAAAAAAAAAAGATAAAAGTTCAGATACATTTTATGTGTTTTTTTTTAGGTTTGTTTTCAGACTTTAGTCAGGTTTTTATTGTAGTCTTTACATGTGATCATCTAGGTGGTAGATTGCTGAGAGTGAGATCACTGTTACCAACTAGCTTGTTCAAGTTTATAATCAGCAGGGCCATCCAAAATCCTCAGCTGTTTGAATCAAAACTAGTCTGAATGAAAGTATGCTTTACAAGGAAAAACCTGTCCTACCACTTTCGGCTTCATAGTTAACACCTCATTTAGGTGAATGGGATAATTTGCACCTTTTCTCCCATCTTTTGTTTCAGTGTGTGTGGCAACAAAAAGTTTCCTGATAAAATGCTTCAACACCAACCAAATGTTAAGTGTTTAAGTGTACTTACGCTTGGCCAGTGGATTTTGAAACCAAACAAGACAAGAATACAAAAAAAAGCAGTGTCACATAAAAATCTTCCTCTACCTTGCACTGCATTGTTTCAACCAAACCCAAATCTTCATGCATAATTGTCAATATATTTGAGAGTATTTTATTAAAAATGTTAATACTTTTTTACACCGTTCAATGTAAAAACTGAAACATTTCAAAAAATTGCAGAACATGTCAGTTTTTGCAGAGAATAGTGAAAATTATGGTTTCCTCAAAAACTTTTCAGGTGCAATTTTCCAGTGGCCCTGCTCATCACTTTGCACCCCGCTTATGTAGAATTTTGCTGTGCCTTTTTATGGTAGAAAGAACTTAGGTAATAGAACTGCCAGTGTTTGGTGCAAAAATATTAACCTGTTGCAAAGTTATACAGTTTTTCAGTTCCCTTTATTTCTTATGGAAAGTTCATTTTTCAGGATGGGGTAAAAAGTCTGACAAAGGATTTGATCTCATGAAAAAAGATTTGTTCTCAAAAGATCTATTCCTTTTTCATGAGAAAAAAATCCTTTTTCATGAAGAAAACATCCTTTTTTTCGAGCTGCCTTCTTTTTTTTTCCACCAACTAAAAAGCGTGGAAAATACATAAAAATTTTATAATTTTATAAACCAAACACCAGAACCTTACTAAATGGCCAGTTCAGCTAGATTCTGGTGTTTGTTTTTCTCAATTACCCCCAGAAATACTTTTTCTGGGCACTCGAAATATTGGCTGCCCAGCTGAGCAAGAGGAGCGCTTCCCTGCATTCTCTGTATGAGAACACTGGGAATTTCTTGACTTCTGCAACACAGCTGAAGTTGTGCTGCTGATTGCAGTGCTAGCTGTAAGCTGCCATTTTCCCTGGTGTCTAGTGGCCCCCCCACCTGCTGATTGTTCTCCACATGACAAAGAAAACATTCCCTGGTGTCTAGTGCCAATTGGGGTTAGGTACGAAATCCCAACATTAAGAATCCCATCAATGAACATCCTGACAACAAAATCCCCAACTTTCAGCTTACTGACATAGTCATAATCCTGACATCAAAATGCCATTCTTCAAGTTACGGGCCAGGTTAAAATCCTGACAGTTCAAATCCAGCACACATGACCTGATTTTTTAGAACTAATATTGTGTTGAAGAGTACTTGCCCGAAGTTCAAATCCAGATGATGTGGCCCAATTTTTCAGAATAAATGTTTGTGTTGCAGAGTACTTGCCCAACAGTTCAAATCCAGATGATGTAGCCTGATTTTTCAGAACACATTTTTTTATTGCAGAGTACTTGCCCAATAGTTCAAATCCAGATAATGTGGCCCAATTTTTTAGAACAAATATTTTTGTTGCAGAGTACTTGCTCTATATAAACCTACCCTCATATTGGGGGCGGGCTTTTTTATGTCTGAATGCATACAGTACAGTGGTCCAATGTCTGCTTCATTCAGTTTTAATGTCTAAACTTTCCAAGTAAATGTAGGTTTAGTCTGAGTCCTCACCTTGTTCTGCATTTTCCTTTGGAGACCTTTCATCACAAAATAAAACTATGAGTGTAGAACTACAAGTGCCTTCTTGTTGCTAATGATTTGTAATGATTCACAATGTAATTTGTTTGACTTCTTCACACCTCACTTCAGCATTCCACCAGGTTTCAAACACAGCTACTATGTCGATATTTTTTTCCTGCTGTAATATTACCAGTTCTGTTTCTTTTTAAACAAATATTTAGGCTTCTAGCATTACTGTTATTGCTTTGAGTTTGTCTTTTATTGCTATGCATGGCTGTACAGTAAGTGAGCAGTTTGGTATATTTACTGTATATTTGCCTGAGCATTTTTAGTTATTGATTTCAGCTTTGATTCTATTACCTAGAATGCTACTCCCTTTACAACTGATATAAAGACCATCAGTATTCAACAAGTCCATTCTACCCTCAAATATCTCCCATTTCAAAATACATTTATAGTTGTTATGTGTTGCCCATTTAAGTAGTGCAGCAAGTTCAATTTGTCGGGATTTCAGTTGTTAGGATTTTCATGTTGATGAGATTTCTTTGTCTGGATTTTGTATGGATCCTCTCCAATTGCCACCCCCTAACTTTAATTGTAGTCCCTGGTATCTAGTGACACCTCCCAACCTCCAATCACCATCCCCTAATTATAATGGCAGCCCCTAATGTGTAATGGCACCCAACCCTTCAATTACCGCCCCCCTTATTATTTTATTGCTAGCCCTCCACCAAAGCAGTGTGGGACACTGGGGAGCCCACCCACAGTGCCCCAAAATATTTATTCTGTGTAAGCCTGTAAAAAGGAAGACAGTCCCCCAACGTCTTATTTTAAGCCTAAAAAAATTAAAACGGTCCATTGTCGCCCTCACCTCCCCCCATCCCATCCCTCCCATTGAGCACCCACCTCCCCACACCACCCCTTACCCTATACTTACCACCAGAGGTCATAGTCTGTCATCTTCTGTGGACTGGGACATGTCTGCACTCTTCAAAGTCGAACTGCGAACTGAAGAATAAAGGTAAGTGCCATATAATGTATTTCAATGGTGTTTTGAACTTATGTTGATACCTTTGCCATTTTTTACAATTTTTTCACCAAATTTTCATTATGGCCTTTTTGGGACACCACCTCATGAATACTGCAACTGTCATTTTGTTAATCGGGCCCGGAAGGTGATTTCGCTGCCGCTGCATAAAATCACCTTTTGGGCCTGATTAATGAAATGACAGTTGCAGTGTTCATGAGGTAGGATCCCAAAAAAGTCATGTTAAAAAAGTGGTGAAAAATTCCTTAAAAATGCCCTAGTTATACGCGTTCATTAACATTTTTCTGTGCATTCACATAACTTTGGCAGTTTTCAATATTTTGACTCCAATTTTTCACCATAGCCATTTTTTTCACACCACCTCATGAACAGTACAGCTGTCATTTTTCACATCCTGTCCGAAACTTGTTTTCACACCTGTGGTACGGAATGGCATTTTGGCACAGATTTGAACATTTTCACCTACAGGATTTATGACGTGGGGTACTAAGAAGACTATGTTGAAAATTTGGGATCAAAATATGAAAAGATGGCAAAGTTATGACCATTCATTGCAATTTCGCTATGCCCACTCGTAACTTCGGAAATGTTACATATTTTTACCCCAGATTTTCAACATAGCCTTCTTATAACCCCCACCTCATGTATGTCACAGCTGTCATTTTTCAAATCCTGGCCAAAATGCGTTTTCGTACTGTGGCGTGGAATGGCATTGCAGTTGTGCAGAATTACATTTTGGCAATGATTCACAATTTTTCTGTACCAGGTACATGAAGTGGGGTAATAAGAAGGCTGTGTTGACAATTTGGTCACTGCTGTACTATAAATGGAAGCTGCTACATAGATATGTATGCGTCTACGAACGGATGGGAGCGCAGGGTCAGAAGTAAAATAAGGATACTATTATACTATCTCAAAAAGTAAGGAAATAAATTCCAAAACAGTTCACTAATACATCAGTTAGGGTTAAAGTAACAAAAGTAGGGAAATGTGGCATTAGGGTTTCCAATCTAAAACCCCACCCTGAACAGACCAAGAGGCTCCGGGGGGTGGGCAGCATTGGGGTTGTCATCCTTAACGCCCACCCCATTCTGTTATGCTGTACCCACTAGCTTATTTTGTAATGGAATGTTGTGAACATTAGGGCTGACAACCCCAATGCCACCCCCCAATGCCTCTTGGTCTGTGAAGGTTGGGGGTGGGGTGTTAGGGTTGGAAACCGTAACACCACATTTCCCTACTTTTGTTGCTTTAACCCTAACTGATGCATTAACAAAGTTTTTTGCATGACATACAGTATGTATATATATATATATATATATATATGTGTGTGTGTGTGTGTGTGTGTATATGTTTTATATATAAATATGTAATATATATATATATATATATGTAAAATATATATATATATATACACACATACATACAGCTTGTATAGAGGCAGACTTTCAGATTTTATGCAGTTCTTCTATAAGGCCTGCCAGTATCACTGAGAATACAGCCCTAAGTTTATTTCAATAGTGTTTGCTCCTTCATTTATTCACATTTTCTTTTTGATGCTTTGCCCAGCAAATTATCCTTGGCAGGAAAGAAGAAATGGATACAACTTAACTATCTCATAAGAAAATGCAACCATCTGTGAGGATAATACAGAAATGTAGTCTATTTATGATGACTAAAGCACTAGAACTGCTTTGACAGAAAGGATATGCAATATATCACTTTTGGTAGTTTGTTGAAATGGCTTACAAAGTATAGTCTTCCAGGAATTCGTTAAATATTTAGGCTAAACTGTGAATAGTGAAATATTTTTATGTAGCATTAATACCCAGGATGAGCTATGGATCTTATGCAATAGTTAACCATAAGACTTCCCCATTACCTATTAAAAGCAATCATTTACTGCAGGGTGTGAAATAATGAATTACCCATGGTTTATAGGCATGTGTAAAAAGTAACTCCATCAACCCATCAATATTCTGTTTATTGCATAGATTTATACAGTTAAATAAGAAGTTTACTTAACATAAAATATTATTTTTTATCTTGTTTGAGGATCATTTCTTGACATGAGTAGAACAATTGGTAATCTGCTCTGCAGTACAGTGAATTATAAATTGTTGCTTAGTGATGTGAATTATGGCTATATTTTGCTGTGTGATGAACACTCACAACTAAAGAGTGATAGGTTTACTTCTACCACACATAATTAAATGTGTAGTCATATCACATCATCCAAATATCATTTATCCCATGTCCATCACTCAAGTTCATGGCACACTTGCTTAATTCCTTAATTTCTAATGATTTCCTCTGTAATTTAATACTATGTCTTAACTTTCACTTTGGCCCCTGACTCCTTAAATTGCCTTTGGTGTCACACATCTTTCGTAAATAGTCTCAGTTTATGTTTACAGATTTAATGTTCCAGCATTCCTTCAAGTAGTAGTACAGTATTTGTTAGTGGCAAAGCATTTAACCATATTTTTTAGAAATAATATAGTTCTGAAATCCTTAGATCAGTCATCAATGTAGTTTTAATGGCCTCAGATATTTCTAAAACTGCTTTTTTAGTAGTTTTGTAATTAATGACTCAGGTCAATAAATATGGCAGCCACTGACAATTTTTTTAAATCCCTCCCTGAGCTTACTTTTTGACTGTACAAAATGGGTTTGCACTGTGGACGTGCAGTACTAGGGTGATGATAATGCATGCTTTGAATGGTTAACTGCACAGCATTATCATAGAATCATAGAAATCTGGTGGCAGAAAATGTCCCTCTGGCACATTGAGTCTGCCCCCCCCCTTACTCATTACCTATGTCACGGGACCACCCCTTCCCCACACTTGCTAACCCCTTATTTCTGTCCCATGCCCACTTGAATCCCTCCACCATTTCTACCTCCCCACTTCCTCCAGTAGTTTATTCCAGGCCTCCACCACCATCTCTGTGAAGTAACGCCCCCACACTTTGTCCCTAAACCTTTCTCCCTCCAATCTTCGACTATGCCTTCTAGTATTAACCCCCACCTTCTTCTTAAATAATCTCCCTTCCCTTACCTGATTGATCCCCGTTCATGTACTTAAATGTCTCTATCTTGTCCCCCCTCTCCCTTCTATTCTGCAATGGGTACAGATCCACTTCTCCTCATATGACATCCCCTGCGTACTGTGCACCATCTTGGTTGCTCTTCTGTACCTTCTCAATCCCACCTATGTCTTTGCATAGGTGTGGTCTCCAGAACTATACCAAAGTGTTTAATCGTTTAATGGTAGGCATGGCAAGAGTGTAGGAACTTCAAAATCACATACTTGAATGTCAGTTCAGGATAAAAAAAATTAAATGAAAATTCAGTACAGTGATGCTTTTGCCAGAAATACATTGTTCTAGAGCCTTTCACCCAAAGAAGGACACCACACCCAGCATTGTTTTGGCTGCTCAGTCGGCACACTGTTTATTGAACTTTTCATTCAAATTTTACAAACAACACTGAGTTCCTTTACATACCATCTTTAACGTATTTATTTATTCCATCTTCTCTTTATTTCAAAATATCACAACTTATGTCACATTTCATAAACACCTTTTATATCCCATTTTTCTTTCAACCCTGAGTGTAAACTCGAGGGGGGGGTCTTTCTTTCTTGCTCATTTTTCTCTCTCTCACCCCCAGCTGTAAAGCTGAGGGGGTTATCTCTTACTTTCTGGGCTAGGTCCAATTCCTGCCCATTTACATTCCTGGGTGTCCACACCCTTTCCTCTTGTCTAGGCCAGTTCCAATTCCTGTCCCCCATTTTATTCCTGGGTGTCCATACCCTTTTTCTCTTACACCCCACCTTGGTGTAACTCCAGAATTTTTCCCCCTCCCCTCCAGAAAAATTTCCTTGTTCGTTCTTCCACTAGCCCGTGTCCAGCTTGCGTTGGAAGGCGGGCTTCCCCCCCTAAACTCCTTCCTTCCTGCAAAAATCTCAGCCCTGCATCCATGTCCCCCTTGTGTTCTTTGAGCATGCCCCCCATCCCCTTCTTACTGCCATCTTCCACTACCCAACCTGACTGTATGTCCCTCCACTCATGGATCATCCCACATCTGCTTAATTGGAGGCAGTATAGCACAGTGGTTCAAGGCTCTGAGCTGCAAATCCGGTGACAACCAGCAGACCAGACCCAGGTCCGAAACCCACAGCCTCCACCCGCACACTCTGTGACCCCAAGCAAGCCACCCAACTTCCCTGTGCTCCCAGGTCACCCCTGCAAAAAGCTTTCAGCTTAGTGTGCTACTCCTGTTTAAACCTAATTAAAATAAATAATAAAGTATGAGTAACCCCTAATGTGCCCCAAACCACTTGTCACCCAGGTGTACCATAATGCAGTTAGGTTCTGAGTTGGTCTGGTAGCTTCTATCCATCAATGGCAATAACAGGGCCCCCAATGCCCCTTTTTGTGCCCTTCCACTGGATCCGTACCTTTTGCTGCTCAAAATCAATTGTTCACACCGCCCCCCTTCTGTTTGGCCTGTCTCTTGGCACGCCATATTCAAGATGTCTCCTGCTGCTCCAGTACTTCTGTCCTGAAGCCGGTCTCTATAACACATAAACAAATCATTCAAAACCATTTATTTTATATGCATACTGCTTCCCCCCACCTGCTCCATTTCTTTTTTTTTTTCTCATAGCTGAAACATTTCCTTTGTGATTTCCACTTTAGATTTTTTTTTTTTGCGCAGCTGGGTGTTACCCTGCTCAATTTTCTCAAGCCGTCCTTCAACACCCAGTGGGCTGTGGCCTCAGAGGCTGCTCTCAACTTATTACATGTGATAATTACAATTTTTTGGGGGGGTTCTCTCATGGGGCCATGCCCCCTTCTTTTTAACCCCTAATATGATTCCCTGTTGCACCTTCCATGAACTGGGCAATGAGTCACTCTCCTGTGCTGCTGTAGTGGAACCTGGACCCCCATTTTTCTCCACCGATCCACTTTTAGATCTACCAGAATTTCATGATCCTTTCTCTGCTCCAGCAGACAGCCCTTCACTACAACCCTGATACTGAGGCACCCTGCTGTTGGGCCCTATGCCCCACCCCCGGAATTGCCCTCTCATGGCTGCCCCTGCACCCTACCTTGAAAACTGCTCACCTTGCATGTTAAGTAGCAAACCTGTGGCAGCACCTCTGCCAATTTACTCTACAACTATTCCCATATGGGCTTACTGCCCCCTGCTGTCCCTGTCCCCAGCTGCCATCCCACCATCGTCCTCTTTGGCATTACATTCTATGATTCTGGCCCAACAGTTGGCCGTAGCAGCTTCCACTCCTGAAATGAGGAAGACCAAAGGTCCCTGGATTCCGTAGTTACAGTAGGAGCAAGATTACAGTTCTGCTGTATGCCCTGGGCCTCAGCAGCCACAGGCACTTGGGTACAGCGATCTTCCCCTAGTCACCCGTAACTTACTTCAGATCAGTAGCTTGAACAATCCAGTCTGTTTAGTCTCTTGTTGCTTCAAACCAGCTCCCTCACTCATCCCTAAGAGTGCTGCTAAAACATCTCTTGCCAGCTGGTACTCTTAACACCTGCATGTTATTCTGAAGTGGAAGTAAAACTCTCCTTCACTTCTGTCTGGTGGTAATGGTCAGTGTTAATGATTGGGAACATCCATCCGCCCCATCCAGATTTCAATTTCATAACCCCACCCTGCATCCACATAACGCTCAGGTTGGCACTGTCGTGCTCCTTAATAAGCAGCACCTTGAACATAAAGATTCTCCAATTCCATGTTGCACTGAACTTCTTTCAGTTTGAAACACTCTCAAGGGCTCGTGTCTTTTCCTTCATGTTACCCCTGCCCACTATACTCAAACAAACACCCCGTGGTGTGGCTCCTTTTGCCTTCACCATGGCTCGAGCCAGGGGCTGCATAAACGCATGCCCTAACCCCATAGCCTTCCAAGCAAGGTGCCGTTGATCCAATACTCACTGCACCATCTGAAGCATCACTCGTCTTGTTTTATTTCAGCCCCCCAAAAACCCTTAATTTATTCTCATTCTGCCAAGGGAGCCTGACAACACTTTTCTGCTCTATTACTAAAATCCCCCAAAATTCTTCCCAACAGTGCCTTGGACCCTCCGTCCTTTTCCCACTGCTGGTGGCACCCCGGACCCCAATACCTGTCTTCACAGGTTAACAGTCCTTCCCCATATTTTCTTCCCCAGCGTCCCTTAACAAGGCAGTGGTGGGATATTACACTAAGTCCTTAAACCCTGGGGCCCCAGCGGCAAAGGTCAAATGGGTAATAGAAATCCTTCTGTAGGCCATAGCCATTCCTTTCAATGAAGTAGTCCTGCCATACCCAATTCGTCAGGCCCCTTGTCCTACCAACCACTCCCCTCTAACCCCCACTACTGGTGCCAATGTGTCCTCTTGCTGACTTGCACCCAAACATTATCATGAAGTGGAGGTAAAGCTCCCCCACCGACTGGTGCTCAAGAACCTGAAGCATCCAGTATGCCCCCCCAGACTTAAAAATGTCATAACCCCATCTTTGTCCCCAATGGTTCAGGCTGGAAATGCTGTGCTCCGCAATTATCTGAGCCCTATAACCCAACATACCCTCGTACCTCATGGCACTGTTCTGTAGAAATAACTTCTTACCCATAGAATGTCAGGAGAGAATAGTGTCATACCTCACAGTTTTTGCAAAAGATGCACTCAGCTGGCCCGTCCCTACCCATCAGAGTGAGCCACGACCCATGTTACGCTTTTTTTTTTTTTGACCAGCCAAAGACTTGTAATGTGCTACTTGTTGTTCCCTGCACTGTTTTTTAACTGCTGATAAAACCCCTAGCACCTCCTACTGTATCATGACATTACCCCACATCTACTGCCATTACCCCATGTCTACTGTATCTCCACCCCACTATACCTCCCCTGCCTTATTGTAGTAGTCGTGCTATATTCTCCCAATGTCTAATTTCTGTGTGCACTTTTTTTTTGCATTATGATTCTTTTTCTTGTCTTTTCAACTGTATTATGATTCTGTTGCCATCTTTTACCATGTTGCATCTCGTCTGCAACATGCTTACTGAGAATATTTTCCACTCTCCCTGCTCTAACCAAGACCCCCTTGCAAATGAGTATCACTCAATGGAGCCTTTTCCTGGTACACCAAATAAATATCAGTGAAGCGAAATTAAGAGTGGGGCAAAATAATGCCTAGACCTTTTAAAGAAACCTCCTGTACTCCTCACGCAGAGGGCTATCAAAGCAACAGGTTTGCATTCCATTTTTTTTTTTTTGTGGCCACCCCGAGTGCTGGCATCTACCAAACAACATGGCCTATGTTCTTCAAATATCAAAAGCCAATAAAGGAATTATTTAACCCAGCCTGCCCCCAAGATAACATCAATTTCCTTATCTTTTTTTTTTTTTTTTTGCTTGAATAGCCTTCCTATAGAAATGTTAATCCCCCCTGTTTTTAGGAAAAACTGTCTGGAATGTTTTTTGCAAGCCCTCTTCCTGGAGTGAGCTGGTAGTTCCCGCCGCCCTTTCTCCTCTGTAGATTTCTCCCAACTATGTTAGTACTTCTATTGCCTTAGCTTATAATCATAAATCCTGCGTTGTTAGGAAAATTCAGCCAACAATACTTTAGCGATATGCAGGCTATTTCATTATCAAAGTTCTGCTGGTGCAGCCCAAGTGACTGTAATCATATTTTAGGTGGTAATTTAACTTCCTGGCAGTCATCTGCACCTAATAGCAAAGGCTGTTTTGAGTCCAATGATTTTCTGCAAAATTTTTCAGATCATCCCAACCTACAGAAGAGTTACATGGGTGGGATCCAATCGCAAAAGCAGCATTCATCTCAATAAAGCTCATCACCCCTTTCTACCTCCTGTGACCCCTTCATGTCATCAAGGAAGCAATGCGGTGGATATTTATTTATTCCTACTTTATTTATTTATTTTTTTTTTTACCTTTTTTTTTTGTTTGTTTTTGTTAACTTATTATTTTATTTATTTTTTCTTTTATCAATAGTATGCTGTTCTATTCCGTGGCCATGCGAGGTAACTGTGACCCGTTACCTTGTAAGTAAAAAACCCCTTTCCATTATATTATTTTATTACTTATTATTCAGTTTGAATCGGTAGGATCTGTGAAACCTTGGATTCACACCCCTTTGTTTTCCCCAAATATGGCGGCAGCGATGCAGCCTATACAAAATGGCACCCATCACATGGCCTGGTACAAAATGGTGGACACAACACGGCCGCTCTCTCAGCTCTTTCGCTGCTTTCTGAGAAAAACTCCCCTTCTACTCTATAGTGCTGTCCCGCATCAAAAACATTCGGGCTGGTCTACTGCTGAAGCTCAACCCCCTCCTTTGCTCCTCTCTTTTTGCCCTCCTGAGGTGAGTCATCTCTCCAGCTAGTGATCAGTAAGGGCAGGACCAGTACCCCGCCCCTGAGCTTGCTGTCTCGCTATTATTTAGTTATTTATTTTATTTCATTCATTCTTTCCCCCACCCAATCAGCAAAATTTTTTTTTTTTTTTTATGTCCTGCTGTGGCAAGGCCTGCACCTGCCACATGACCAGCTGTAGCTTGAAATTGGGAACGTGGAATACAGCAGCTCCTATCAAAAATGCCAATAATAACCAACTTGTAAGAACTGCTGTGTTCTTATAAGAGTTGTTGCATGTATAATGTACAACACTCTCATATGCAGGATTTTCTAAATATTCCTCTGCACTGCTCATACCTGACCTTAAATTGGTTTATCTCTGGCCAGCGACTCCCTTTGGAAGCCTCTCCTCTCCTGTCCTCCGTGGCTTCTCCTCGAAAATGAGCATCTGCTGCTCAATAGCCAACATGGTGGCCCCCAGCGCAAACGAGCATCCGATGCAATCGCCCGCATTCTGAACCCCCCTCCCTTCCCGAGCCCTCCCCCATGACCACTTTTCCAAACCCCGCTCCTTGGTTCCCTGTTCTCCCTACCCCCTCCCCCATTCTCTGTCCGTCCTTCTAGGCTTCCAGGCCTATAACAATGGGGCTTGTCTTTTTAGAGACAACCTGTCTTATTACTCAAAAAGTATGAAATAAAATATTTTTCTGACTAAAAATACTGTTGTTTTAAACTAGATTGTGAGTACCTCAGAGTCACTATTGAAAACAGAGTTTTAATAACCCTGTGGCTCATTCATGCTGTAAACAAACATCAAACAAAAAGATAATCTGAAAAGGAAAGGAATTTGGTTTTATATAAAGTGTATTCAAAAAGCACTTCCCAATCCACTAAAGAGAGGGGAGAGAAAGTTGTTGCTGTTTTCAGCACCCAGGGAGGTTCAAAGAGAGCAGAAATAAATTAGAGGGAGAGACTACTGAGAGATTAATAAAATTAAGATTCCTTTAAAAATTAATAATATTTTCCCTTTCATAATCCCTTCCTTACACAAATAAAAAAAATCATGTATTACTCACAGTTTTTTTTTCTGACACTCCTTTGCTAACCATGAAATACACCTGTCCTTATCCACTAACCAAGGAAGTCTCTGCTGTTTACCTTGCTACTGATACAGTTAAGGTCCTGACTGCATTTCAGACCTTCTGTTGTGTGTGGGTATGTGTGTGTGTATCTGTGTATTGTGCTGAAGGAATTTTACAGAATTTTGAATTCTTGTATTATCTGATAAACAAACATTCCATCTATTGAACGTGTGGTGTGTGTGGAAAGACAGATGACTGACAGGTGCACAGAAAGTGCTTTTCACTCTTCACGTTTTCCAAAAGAAAACCCCTATTTTAAAACAAAAAGAAATGTTTTGTTTCCAAATTGTTTCTCGATCAACGCATTATTTCAGCAAAATGAGACACTCAAGTGGTTGGTTAAGCAGAAAGGCACAACAGGGAGTGGGTTAATGGCGGATTTACCCATGCCTTGTGTGGTGTGTCATGATGTCAAAGTATCCGTGACCATAACCACAGGATAAGTGGGTAAATCTCCTAATTACCCCTGCCCAGGAGTGCCTTGTTGCAATTACACAATGGGCACTTTGAAATAATTAAAACATTTTGCTGAAAAAGGTTTACATTCCTATTTTTAACTGTTCATTAGAAACTGTGAATTAAAATACCATTCTTCCCTATGCAAAATAGTACCTTTTCCATGAAGTATACTGTAAATTACCCTCATGACCACACCTTAATTGTTTGATACACTTAGGGTCTGGAAAAGAGCCAGGTCAAGGAAAACTGCAAAATCTGTGTAAGCCACCCCTTTTGGGGTTTAACTTATGGGCTCATGGGCCCTTGCTGTTGCATCCATCAGCCCCTTCCAGCGCTCTGCAGTGATCTTCACCCTTCAGTCCACCCAGAACTGCAGGAGTAGGGATCGACAGGGAAAGTATCAGCTTCCTCAGGCCCTCCAGACAGAAGTTGAGCCTAGGCTCCCTCTACATAGTATCTGGAGCCACTTGGGAGGTCCCACGAACCTAACCCTAGGACTGGCAAAAAGATCAGGACTGGGAAATCAGGACCAGTGCCATCAAACACAACAGAGTTCCCCAGCTTCAGGGGAGGCAGCAGAGTCAGGGAGATGTCAAAGCTTGTGGCAGTGAGAGCACTACCACACATGCAAGGCAGTGGCTTAAAGAGCTCCAGTTGAAAACTGGACTGTGCATTCAAAGTTCAAAAGAGTTCAGGATTCCAAAGCAGGCAGAGGAGCCAGGACTCAAGCTATAATCACTATGAGGTGCATGACCAGAAGGTTTCCCAACCCCAGCGCAGTGAGCAGGGTTGGGACCAGCACTGAGAAATGCAGCGTAAGTGTGCACATGCACACAGCACTGTGAGAGAGAGTGTCTCCACTACAGCTTCTCTCCCAAAGCCCCCAACTCTGACATGGGTGGAGCGCTTATTAAAATAAACATAATCCTGGCCGCAGGACAGACAGCAGGGCTGGGAAATGAGTAAACCTGCCCCTAATGCTAATAATAAAGATGTAGCAAGCTGCAAAAAGACTGGGCAGTAGTGTAAATAAAGATGACAGTGGCCATGAAGCACTTCAGCCCGTAAATTCTGGCCAATCAGGATGCAAGTTTGTACCAGAGCCTGCATGCAAGCCCAGAATGGCTGGAACAACATTTGGAAGCTTGTTTGCCCAGGAAAATGATTGACCCATAAGGTGTTAAGTTTCAGCCTGTATAAAATGGGCTGACACCAAGATTCTGGGCTCAGTTATGACAGTGTGAGAGACAAGGGAAGCAGAGAGCCAGTGAGCTACTGGCTGCTAGGAACTGCAGACATGGCAAGCTACTGAATACTGGGTACCCAGAAGAACTACATTGATAAAAGCTGTTTTAACCAGAACTGAAAAAGATCTGGACCCAGATTCGTACCTTTGCAGGTCTCCCTGCAATGCTCTTATCCCTTCCAACAGTTTGGTGTCATCTGCAAATAGACTCAGCCTGCTCTAGATTCCCTGTCCCATGTCTCTGATGAACATATTTGAAGAGGACTGCATCCAGAGCAGATCCCTGTGGTACTCCAGTAGTGACCTCTCTTTCCTCTGATCTGACCCCTTTTACCATAACTCTCTGCTATCTCTTCTCCAACCAACTCCCCACCCACCTTAATCTTTCTTTACCTGTTTCCAGATCCCCATCATTTCAGCAGCCTTCGATGTGGCACCAAGGCAGATGCCTTGCTGAAGTCGAAGTAGAGTAAATCTACATCATGGCTCTCATCAACTACCATGCCCACCCAGTCAAAGAATACTATCAGATTGGTCTGACAAGACCTCCCTGTCATGAATAAGTGCTGCTTACTATCATGAAGTCAGTTTTTCTCTAGTTATTTTACTAGGTCTTCCTTGACTAGTGTCTCCATTAGTTTCCCTGCCACAGAGGTGTGCCTGACATGTCTGTAGTTTCCTGGCTGCTTCTTGTCCACTCCCTTGTGCGGTGAAACTCCATCTGCCATCCTCCAGTCCCTGGGAACCACCCCTTGCTGCATAGAGCTATTGAATAGCCCTGCCAGAAGTTCTGCTAACACCAATGCCAGTTCCATTAGCACCCTCAGATTCATTCCATCTTGCCCTAGGGCCTTGTTTACCTTTAGGGCTGCTAGCCCCTTTTCATCTCTTTCACAGGTACATTTCTGCAGTTTTGTTTTTGGGACCACTCTATCAGCTGCCTACATACCACTTTTTGGCAAGGGCCTACTATTCTCCCTAGTGACTACTGAGCAAAAGTAACTGTTTAGCACAGTTTCTTTCTGCCCGTCCTCCTCTATTACCCTGCCCCCCCATTAGCCTCACAATTGCCCCTCCTAGCTTTTGTTTTTCTCTTAGATACCTAAAAGACTGTTTTATTCCCCTCCCTTGACCCCCTCTGTAATACAGTGCTCTATGTCCACCTTTGTGTTCCTGACTGCCTTCTTGACCTTTCTAGTTTTCTCCTGGTACTTGTCCTATTCATCGTCCCCGATTTCTTTGTACCTCATAAAGGCCCTCATTTTAGCCCCCACTGTCCCCTGACCATTTCAGAGAACCAAATTGTTTTTTCTTGATAGCTGTTCCTGTGCATGGGTTTGTTGCCCCTTTTATAGCTCATCATCTTTCCTCCATTCCTGTGATGCTGTCTACCCCAGCTAACCTGCCTAGCAAAATTTCCCTCATATGGTTGAAATCCACCCTCTTGAAGTCTAGCACGTCAGCCATAGACAAGGGCTTACAGGTGCCCTGGGCCACATCTAACCATATGGTTTTGTGACAGCTGAACCACAGTGGTTCTCCAACTCATACTCTGCTTACTCTTTCTGAGTTGCTGAGTACCACATCTAGAATGGCTGACTGTCTCGTGGGATCCATGATCTGTGGTACCAACATGCATTCATGCAAGACATCAACCAGGGCTTGGCTTCTGGGGCTCCTGGCCACTGGTATGTTCTAGTCAATGTTTGGTCTGTTGAGATCTCCCACTGTTACAACCTCTCCTTTTGCCTCTTCACTCCCCACTTCTGCATCCAGTTCCTTCTCTCTATCTCTCTCTCTCTCTTCTCACTGCCCTGGTGGCCTGTAAACCATCCCTATGTGAGTCTTTCTACCTGATGACTCTGTGAGCTAAACCCACAGTGATTCTACCTTCCCCCTCCCCAATGGCAGCATCCTCTACTGCCATGATCCCTTCTCTGACATAGATGGCAACCCCTCCCATTCTATCCACCCCTTGATCTCACCTATAAAAGGCGTAGCCTGGGATACCTATGTCACAGTCATTGTTCACATAGGCCAACATTTTGGTAACAGCCACTAGAGCCAGCCCCGAGTCTGCACCAAAGTCTGGTGCTCACTACTGTTATTACCCAGACTCCTTTGAAGCATGCCACCCTTCAACATACTTTCCCAACTCCATTGGTTCTCACCTGCCCTCCCCATCACCCTTCTCTGATAACCTGATAAACTTTTTGCTATGTGTTTCTCCTTCCTTTCTTGTCTCTTGTATGTACCCTGCCCTGTTCCCTGGACTCATTCCTCTCATCTGTTATTCCCTGAGCACATTATCCCCATCCCCAGAGGAGCCCTGTCTAGATTTTCTACTGATTCTCTATCAACAGTGAAATATCCAGTCCCAGTCTCCTCCGTGGCTAGTCTAACCATCTGCCAATGAAGATGTCAAATGTCTGCCCTAACACACTGGTCCCCTCTCTTGTCAAATGAAAGTCATCACCTTTGGGGAGCCTTCTGTCCTAGAAGCCCCCAATCCCCTATAGAATGGATCAGCTGTGTTGAATCTAGTGAACCATAGTTTAAAATTTGTCAAAGATCTGATTGGGCTATTGTTTGTCTAGGGATGCTGGTACTTTGGCCATTTAACCAGTGAAGTACACTTACATTATGTTGCAGTGTATTTGTTTGGTGATTTGGTATAAATGATGCTGACAGTATAGCATAGATGTTAGAGCAACAAGCTGTTAACCATCTTGGTATATTCATCAGACCTGGGCTTGATTCCCACAATCTCTTCTTGCATACTGTGTGATCCTGAGCAACTCACTTAATCTCCCTGTGCTCCCAGGTCACCCATGTAAATGGATCTTGTGCCAAGTGTGCCCTACTTGGTTACCAAAGAATAGAAAAAGTAAAACTAGGAGCAAGGACTAGGCCCAGATATTTGTAAGTTTCAGTTATATCTATAGGGGTGAGGTCACTGGCCAGTATCTGAAAGGAACATTCGGTACCATATTCAAAGGCTGGGGTTAGCACACGCACAGTCCCATCTGCTAACACTATTGTGCATGATGCATATAAGGTGGTTTATTCATACAAGTGCAGAACACACTATAAGTGCACAAAGCATGTATGAATATAGTCCATAGCATAGTGAAAAGCAAAGCACTAATAGGTTTGCACAGGCACAAGGCATAATTTCCTGCTGGCCAATAAATGGAATGACACTAGATAGAGAACAGGCAGCCCAAAACTATTAGCATTGTTACGCAAATTTGCTATATTCAAATGTACCCATGCAAAGTAGCCCATTCAAGGTACAGTATATAAGTCACATTAAACTGTTCCTCCAATGAGTTGCTTTAGCATTTTTGACTGTTGCATAAGTGTTGCTAGATCCAGCACAAAGCCCTGTCCAAGCTGCTTTTTAAGATTTAAAATGCACCTTTGCACTGCGCTGTGACTAGACTGCAGGTGAATTGCAACTGAGTTGCAAAAATATTTTACAAACATTGCTCTTCAGCTGCTTAAGCATTTAAAAAAATAGTGCTATATGAGTTGCCAATGCATTGCCAACTCAAACAAACAATGCTAAACCAACTCATTGATGGAAGAGTTTAATGTGACTTGTGCTGCACTAAGGGCTCATTACCAACTCATTATGCAGCAATATCCGTGTCATTAACAGGACTTTTCCCCTTCGGATTGTGGGGAGGCTGGGCCAGAGCCCAGTGCTAACAGATGGCTATTGGTGCGGCAGTACAACAGAGTATTAAGCATTACTGTATCACAGGTAATTGTGTGCTTTGGTCAGAGTGCAGTTCATGCAATTGAGCCATTTGTGTTTGTCAAAACATGCTGTTTGACCATGGCTTTGTGGTACTGTATCCCCAGGACTTGTGAACATCAGAAGATGCAAAATAGTTTGTCCAACTCCCAGTCACACAAACGTTATACTTGCAGAAAATACTATCACACACCAACCTGCATCCCTGCTTTTCTCTGCATTTCAAGCCTCAGAAGTCATGTACTAGCTGTTTGACAGCATCCTCTGTACTGCATACTCTGTACTATGCATACTGCATACTGAGTTAAGTATGCCTTTCAAATGTGGTAATTTTCACAGTGCAAAACTATCCTTAGCATGATCACAATACTTTGAATATAGCTTAGTGCACTGTATGCAGGCCTCCACTCTTTTTCATGTGCACTGTCCCTAACTCTGTACCACTGTTCAACTGAATTTGAAGTCCTGGCTCAAAGGTGCAAACCTTACTTTGCATGACTCAGATCCCAAGCCCTTTTGCATAGCAATAGAGTTTTGGATATCTGCTCCTCAGGGTTTTGTTAATTTGGGTCTTTGATCTGAAGAGTAAAACTTTGTTTTTTTTCCGTTGAATGCAAGCTTGTTATCTTTAAAACAGATTTCTAAAGTGAAGATATCTTCCCCTAGGGAGATGTTTACATCTTCGATTGCATTTCAGTTAGTATACATAACAGCATTGTCCGCATACAGCATGGCTTTAGCTTTTTGCATACATTTGAAAGCTGATTGAAGAATAAGGAAACAGTAGAAGCCCAAGGAATGACTCCTTCAGAATGGCCTGTGCCACAGCTCTGGGAGCAGACTATTGTAGCCACATTAAAGTTAGCCATCTGTTTATGGTTGTTCAGGTAGTCACTGATTAATCACCTGCAGATGCACCAAAATCATATGCATGGCGCCATTGTATTAGCAGAGTGTGATCCACAAGGCTGAGGGCCTTGTCAGGTCCTCAAATACAGCACCAGTAGCAGGCCCAGCTTCCATACCACAGTAAAGGTCATTTGCAGACCTGGCCAATGTGGTTGGTGTACTATGATTTTGTGTAGAGCCATGCTGGCTGATCTTCAGCTTTCAGAATTATGAGATAAACATATAAGAAGTAGGCATTTGATTGTTTATTGTACACATTTTTTTACCTTCAATAACCACACTGACATTAAAATTTTCATTTGCAGTGAGGTCCAGTTTCTGCCCCATTTTCATAGCTGGGATGGCTGAAGCACTGTGAGGTAAAGAGACTTACTTAGAGTCATACAATGAGCCAGTGACTGTGGTGAGATAGGAATCCAGGAACTCATGATTGGCGGTTATAAAAAGGATTGGTAAAATAGAAGTTTCTGATTGGCTATAAACATTCTATTTGGCTTTTGTTGATCTTAGGTCAACATACAGTATGTAGAGTCTAATCAAATCCTAAACAGGGTACACCTCTTGCTTGAAAATATCAATTTGTTCAATAGCAATAAGGCACTCCCAGGGGTTATGTTAATGTTCAGTTAATTACCCTCTAGAGGCTTGTAGCAGTTGACTATGCCTTGGCCCATGTTACCCCCTTAAAGAGTGATTAAAAAAATATCAATATGACCCTTGTCTTGCCTTGTTGCTTAATTCTGTGCTCTACTCTCTGGACTTGACTACAATGTCATCCCCTTGTGATTAGTGTTGGATGGGTGCTACCCTACTCTTACAGAAACTGGTTGTTTCCCTTATTTTTCCACCTGTTATTTACCTCCATGATCAAAGTCACCATGTTGTACTCTTGCTCTGGTTGGGAGAGTGTAACAGTGGCTTTCTTCACAGCTGACATATGTGCTGCTCCTCCCAGGGCTTACCAGAATGCTTGATGGCCCATGCTTTACCCCATTGGAGGTCAAGGGCCTAACCTTTTTGGCCAGCCGGTCCCAGTGTGGGATTTCGGTTTTCCCACTGCAACATTTTTTCCCAGGTGGCAATGACAATTTATCACCATGAACACTGGGCTTGCCAAAACATGTGATACAGAGATATGTGGCCATGCACTCTGAAATGTCTGTCAGTAAACCCCCAAAAGTCAGTAGTTGTGGACCATTACAATTGTCACAGAAATCAAATTAAAATGAGTAAATAACAGAATAATTATGAAGCCTGGGGAAGGTACTTTATAGAGTTCTGTATTTTCTTTCAGAGTCCTTTGTCCCTCGACAAGTAAACCATTATACTCATTGCTATATTTTGTAGTTTAATGCAGGTCTGTGCTAAGTACCATAAATTTCAGCATAAAAATAATGTGCATATTCAGAATGTAACTTTTAATGTTTAGAAGCTCTGATATTTTAAAGGAAAACACATATCTCTAAACAACCTTACCCGATATGTCCCGCCTCCCCCAGTTAGGCTTTTCAGCCAAAAAGTATTTTTTCATTATCAACATGACTTAATATTTTATGCCCTCTGTTATCTGAAATACAAACACAGGAGCTGGCCTGGTGGCACTGGGGATTGAGGTGCTGGACACCACACCTTACACTATGCCGGCGACCTGGGTTCGGGAATAACCTCAGGTCATTCAGGTGCCAGCGCGGGGAGGGAGGGTGGAGTAGGATCAAGCATGCCGATGGGCAGCTCTCCTCTCCTGAGGGTGGTGTGGATGGGTTGGCGCCCCTCCGTAGTTCCGCTCCCACCAGGTGAAGGTCCGATGGGTAGCGTAGGTGGAGAGGGAGAGGCAAATATTGACGGGAGGTGTAAGGGGCTGAGCTGGCACCATGGGGTGCATAACATGCCTCCACACACTCACCTGGCTATGTGCCGGGGCCTGGGGGGGGGTCAGGGGAGAAAAACCTGTGAAACCCTATGTGTCCCTGTCGCCAGTTGGCGGGAGGAGACAACAGGGACCAAACAGCTTTACAAAAAAAAAAAGGCAAACACAGCCGGAGCTGAGTGGCACAATTTTACATTCTCAGCATGGCTCAGGACCACTTCACTATGTAAGGTAATACAAATGAGTGGTGTGCAGCCACGCTGAGAATGTGTAATGGTAATGCACAACGCTAGCTGTGTTTATATTTCGGATGATATAGCGCATAAAATATTAAGTGACACAGGTATTAAAAAAATATTTTATTGACTTAGAAGCCTAATTTTTTTTCCATTTAGGGGGGTCGTTAAACATAGAAACATAGAAACATAGAATTTGACGGCAGATAAGGACCGCTTGGCCCACCCAGTCTGCCCATTTCCCTACCTACTGGATAAGCTGCAGATCCTAGTTAACCAGCAGCCTACTTCTTCTTACCCCCACACCCTAGAATTGCCTTATGACTGTCCCATGCATGCTTGAATTCCACCACTGATTTTGACTCCACAACCTCCTCCGGAAGGCCGTTCCATGCATCCACAACCCTCTCTGAAAAAATACTTCTTAAATTACCTCTGAGCCGCCCCCTCTATCTTCAAATTGTGCCTCTTGTTCTTGCACACCTCTTTTTTGAAAGATGCTACCCTCTTGGACTTTGTTGATTCCTTGAGGTACTTGAAAGTTTCTATCATGTCCCCTCTCCTCCCTTTCCTCGAGGCTATACATATTAAGCTCCTTAAGTCTCTCTTCATATGTCTTCCGGTGCAGACCCTGCACCATTTTAGTTGCCCTCCTCTGGACAGCTTCCATCCTGTCTATGTCTTTGCGGAGATTGGGTCTCCAGAATAGCACACAGTACTCCAGATGGGGTCTCACCAGCTGTCTATACAGAGGGATAATAACTTCCTGTTTTCTACTGGTGATGCCTCTCCCTATGCATCCCAGTAACCCCCCAGCCCTTCTTGCTTCCCTCTCACATTGCTTGCCCACCTTTAGGTCATCTGATATGACTACCCCAGGTCCTTTCCATTTTGTCGTTGTTAGTATCTTACCCCCCATTGTGTACTCTTCCTTGGTTTTTGTTCCCAGGTGCATTACCTTGCACTTCTTAGCATTGAATCTAAGCTGCCATACATTTGACCATTCCTCTAACCTTGCCAAGTCCTTCTCATCCTTTCCACCCCACCCTGTGCATCAACTCTGTTGCAGATCTTAGTGTCATCTGCAAAGAGACTACTTTTCCTTCCAGTCCTTCCCAATGTAAACATAAAGACATTGAAGAGGACCCGTCCTAATACTGAACCCTGCGGTACCCACTAGTAACCTCCTTTCTTCTGAGTGGACTCCATTTACTATTACTCTCTGTGTCCTATTCTCCAGCCAATTCTTTACCCAGGCTGTCATCTTGGGACCCACTCCCAGGCTGGCTAACTTGTATATTAATCTTTTGTGTGGGACTGTGTCAAATGTCTTGCTAAAGTCTAGGTAGGCCATGTCCACAGCCCCTCCCTGATCTACTACTTTGGTCACCCAGTCAAAGAAATCTATCAGATTTGTCTGGCATGACCTTCCGCTGTGAATCCATGCTACCTAGGGTCCTGTGCCCTCTGGCCTCTAGATACCGACAATTCTTTCCTTCAGAGTGATTCCATCATTTCCCTATCACTGAGGTTAAACTAACAGGTCTGTAGTTTCTTGCTTCTGCCTTGCTCCCACTTTTGTGAAGGGAATCACATCTGCCCTCCTCCAGTCCTCGGGTACCACCCATCCTCCCATGATTTGTTAAAAGGGTAGTCAGTGGTGTCACTAGTTCTACCCTTAGTTCTTATAAATTCTGGGATGAATCCCATCAGGCCCCATTGCTTTGTCCACCTTCAGTTTTAAGAGTTCTTTCAGAACCCTTTCTTCTGTAAATGGGCTGGTATCAACGTCTGTATCCAGAGTGTTACTACTGTTTGTTTTATGTACCTCCCCCTCTTCATTTGTAAATACTGAGCAAAAATATTTGTTTAGTATCTCTGCCTTTTCACAGTCTCCCTCTGCCCACCCTCCCTCCCCTTTATTAAGCCTCACTATCCCTCCCTTGGTCTTCCTTTGCTCCCTGATGTACCTATAAAAGGTTTTATCCCCCTTCTTAACTGAGTTGGCTATCTTTTCCTCGGTTTGGGCCTTTGCTGTTCTGACTGCCTTCCCAGCCTCCTTTTGCTTTAACTGATACATTTCTCTGTCCTGCTCCTTCTGCGATTCCTTGTACTTCCTGAATGCTTTCTTTTTCTCTTGAACCTTCACTGCCACTTCCTTTGAGAACCATAGTGGTTTCTTACATCGTCTTGTTTGGTTTATTTGCTTCACACAAAGGCTCGTTACCTCTGTGATGGCAGTTTTTATTATTTCCCATTGTTCTTCCACCCCTCCTTCCTGCCCATTTGCTAGTGCATTCCTTAGGCACTCACCCATTTTGGCAAAGTCAGCCCTCCTAAAGTCCAGTACTTTTGTCTTTGTATGGCTTGACTCTATTGCTGTGTTTATTGTGAACCATACTGTTCGATGGTCGCTAGTTCCCAGATGGCTACCCACTTCTACATCTGTAATCCTCTCTCCATCTCCATTTGAGAGAATCAAGCCTAATATTGCTCCCTCTCGAGTGGGCTCCAGTACTAGTTGTCTAAGGCATGCCCCCTGTAGGGCATCTAGAATAACTGCACTCTTTGAAGTGGCAGCTGCAACTGCACTCCAGTTAACATCTGGCATATTCAGATCACCCATCAGCAATATCTCCCCTTTTTCTGCCATTCTAAGTATACTTTCTATCATTTCCCTGTCCATTTCCTCCCCCTGAGAAGGGGGTCTGTATACAACCCCTGTGCGTATTGTGGTGCCATTGCCTGTCTCCAAATTTACCCACAGTGCTTCTTCTCCTCCCTGTTTACCCTTTTGTTCTGTTGCTTTTATTCCTTCCCTTATGTAAAGAACTACCCTCCTCCTCTTTTTACTCTCCCTGTCCCTCCTGTAGACAGTGTATCCTGGTATGTTTATGTCCCAGTCATGGTTTTGTATGTACCATGTTTCTGTGACTGCCACGATATCAGATGTTCCTCCTCCATCAAGGCCACTAATTCAGGAAGCTTGTTACCCAGACTACGGGCATTAGTACTCATTGCTCTCCATTTTTGATGGCTTTACCTTCTGTTGCAGCATCCCCACTGACCGTTCTACCTCAGTCTTTTCTCATTTAGTACCCTGTTTTGTAGGAGGCTGGGATTTTCCTGCTGCTTGTCAGTGCCTCCCCTTTGACTAGTTTAAAAGCTTGCCAATGAAGCATTTAAACCGATTGCTCAAAAGACTTGTTCCTTCCTGGACAGATGCAGACCATCCTGTCAGTATAGGCTGGTGTCCTCAGGTGGAACCCCAGCCCCAATGAAGCCAAACCCTGTGCTCCACACCATTTTTTCAACCATTCATTAAACTGCATGGTGCTAATTACCTCGCCTCCCCATGCTTTTGACAGGCAGCACCTCTGAGAAGGATACTGTGTGTGCTACTCGTCTTAGGTCCCTCCCCAACTCTGCAATGTCCTCCTGCACTGCTCTAATCTCATGATGAGCCAAGTCATTTGTCCCTAGGTGGACAATTACGTCCAGCTCGGAATCCTTGCAGCTTTCTCGTGATCCTGAGGATGCGCTTCTGTCCCTCAAGCCAGGCACACCAGGCAGGCACCTTACTTCATTTTCCCCAGCTCTCCCCAGTTCTATACCCCTAATAATTGAGTCCCCCACCAGGAGCTGCTTCCTTTCCCTTTGGTGTCCTCTGCCTCCTTTCTGTGGGCCTCCCTTGTGACAGTTATCATCAGTCTTCTCTGTGGGTGCATCCATAGGGGAGCTATGCTCCCCCAGAATGGTGTATGGATTGTGGAGTGGAACAATTGACTGGGTGTGCCTCTGTTCCACCCTCCTCACCCTCCCTGAGCCCACTGTGGTCCAACTGCTGTGCTTTCTTCACAACCTCTGAGGTAGTGGTGGTGGCGCTAGTGCTCCCTGGATGGGGGAGGTTCCCTTTCTACTGTCCAGTGTGGCCTGGGGGAAGGTTTCCTTACTACTGTCCAGTGCGGCCTGAAGACAGGCAACTTCCTCCCTCAGGGCAGATAGTTGTCTGCAAATAGGGCAGCATCTCAGCCTCCAGAAAGACTCCCGGAAGACTGCTGCCCCACAGCCATTACATTGCACTACTCCCCACATGTTTATCTAGTTTTTTTTTTGTTTTTTTTTAATTGTTAAGAGATGTGTCTTCCCTTAAAATAATTAAAAACTACAAATGCAGCTCTTTTTGCTTGGTGGATTCATTACCATTTCTAGAATGCAACTAGTTTTAAGAGATGCTAGTTTATTTCGTATTGGTAATTGGAAGGGCACATGGAGACAGTGCTTACTGTGAAGTCTCACCCAGGGTAAGGGGACATGGAAAGATAACAAGCATGCTAATGTTACAAAAGATCAGTATAAGGGCATAGTGCCAATGAAGGGGTACAATATACCAAAATATATGTGGTAATTTACCACGTTAGTCTAGGGCAAAACTAATCAAAAAATGCATCTGGATTCTGGAATGTTGTACTTTCCACCATTTGTTAAATATTAACACTGAAGAACCAAGGTATTAATGCTAAAAAATCACTTTTGCTATGGAAACTAATTATTTTTTGAAAGAGTTTTACCAGGAAATGGCTACTGAACTGTAAACAGCTAATTTCTAGAGGCATCATGGGAGAGGGGTTCATAGGGAAGCACATGAAGCAATTTAACAGCAAACAGTAATTTCATATATAATAAATTGCTGCAGATTATGATATAGACATTTGGGAATGGTGCCAACTGTCAAACAAATGCTACTGATATAGGTGAGGAGAGGGCACAGTTATGTGCAGGGACAAACATGGGTAGTGTGGGCTCAGAGAAGAGCCTTCAACAAGGAAGTGGAGGAAACAGAAACCTCTGACTCAGTTGTGGGAGCAGCTCCATCTTGAACTACTCGCATTCTGGTAATTCTTTGGTTAATATAATAGTGTGTATTGTATACATTAAAGCTTATTTAAGATGATTTTTGTATTTATTGCATTTTTTTCTGGGATAGACCAAATGAGATGCATCAGCTTTTTTCTTCTACCTAATTTTATAGCTAAGAGGACTAAAAAAGAGGAGGAGGTCTAGTGATTTACCCACGTTCATGATCATGCAGTGGGCTGGTGACTGCAGTGGGATTCAGATCTGTAATCTCCTGTTTCAGTTCCGTACTCTGACCACAGAACCCCATTGCCTTCCAAAACTGCATAGCTGTTTATATGAATAGTATGATATGATGGTGATTTAGGAATATAACAGTGGCAATCCATTAAAAGCTACAGAAAGTAACATAATTAGGGAGTACTTCAAATGTGCTGAGATGTTTTGTAGCTTACAGTATCACAAAGCTATGCCTACAGTTCAATGGGTGGGGCTACCAGCCACAGCCCTTTCCTGAGTTATTTAAGCTAGATTCCTCCAGCCTCCTTTGGAAGCACTTTTTGTTTGCTGCAGGCAGAGGCTCTGATGGGGCAGTGACTCTGACCCTCCCTTTTCTCTCCACATTTATCTGCCACTTTCCCTTTGTGCTTTTGGGCTTTCTGTTCAGCTTGTGCATTTAGCAGCCTTCTAGGTCAGTATTTTGCTTTTTCTGCCTTTCTTGGCTGCTGCTTGTACTTCTTTCTTTCTCTTGGTCAGCTACTCCTGCTGCACTTCTGTCCTCACGTAACTCCTGTGTTTCTTTCTGGGTTTTTTGTGGTGTCTCCCCCCCCCCACCAGAGGTTTTGGCCCCCAGTTCACCACCTCTGATGCCCAGGCTTACCCCCCCAGGTGGGGTCCCTGTCCCCAAGGTACATGGTCTGTTGCCCTGGCTTACCTCGCCCCATGCCGGGCCATGGGAGTGGGACCCCCTCGCCGGACATTAGTTGCAGCGGAGTGGCAGCAGAGGCAGGGCATCATGAACGGGGCCATAATTTTTCTATTTAGGAGATCCCTGGTGGTGGGGATGTGCAATGATGCCAGCATCTGCTCTGCTCCCTTTGCATGAGGTGCTGGCAGTGGTGGTACCCCTAGCCTCTGCCAGAGGTCTGCAATGCATTGGACACTCTTCCTCCCTCCACCATGGAGGAGAGCAGTCCCTGGGATGCTCAAACCTTCTCCCTCCTGGCCGGCACTCTGACTCCTCAGTCCATCTCTGAACCCGGGATGTCAGCACCACAAGCCGCTGCCTTGTCGCTGCGCCAGTTGGCAAGCCTGTTTCTTTCTATTTTGGTTATTGGTTTGCTTACTAGTTTCTACAGCCATCCTACCTATGTCATTCTGCTGTTTTGGCTTGTGCTATTTCAGGTTATTCCATTTTGTTGTTCATACCAAGTCACTTGCAAACCCCTCAGTTCAACTCCATTCCTCTTCAATTGCTTTCACCTAGCTTTCTAGCCAGGCAGCTTCTCCCATGCCTGCTCTGTCATTTTAATTAGTTTACTCTGTCATTCTGTGTCAACATTACCACCCCAGTCTTAGTGTGTATACAGCTTTCAGCCTTTCCTGCTGTGACTGGGTTTTACCTCTCATTTTAACACTGATGTACATTTAAATTTCAGTACCTTTTTAGTTGTATTTTCCATCAATATCAGTCATTGCATTCAGCAGTCATTATTCAGTTTGAATCTTCAATCAATCAATCAATCATTTTTATTTTTAAAAAGCACAATTCCATATGATCAAAGCACTTGTACAAAAACAGATGCATGAAAACAATAAAATAAATAGAAACAAATCCAATTTAAAGTACAACAGTTATTAAAACCATATCAGCAAATTTAAACAGGATCAGGAAAAGCCACCCCAAATAAATCGGTCTTAAGAGCAGACATAAAGTTCTCGATTGTCAGGCATCTTGTCCTCGGCTTAGCTGGCCCTGTAATGCAGAGGGCTGAGGTGCAGTAAAGCTTATATCATGCTATGCCAGTGAAGCAATTTTGGGAAAGAGTTTGGGTTGCTGGAGGCTGGCAGGGAGGGAGGGTGGGAGCTGGCATGAACAGCCAGCAGGTAGCTTTCCTCTCCCGAGTAGGAGTGGCCCACCTTTGCGGCTCTTGGCTGCCACCAGGTGGAGGCCTGGTGGTAGCACTGACGTTACAGTGGGACAGATGTATGTCTGTGTGGGCAGAAGGAGGCCACAGTTCCAATAGGTCTCCACTGTAAGTTGGTGTCAGATGGTGGCTCTCATTCTTCAGTCCTGCCATTCCCTCTCTCTTTATGGAAATCATATCTCTGTCTGCTATCAGTTACCAGTTGCTGTCAGTCATTGCTCCAATCAGTCTCTGTCTGTTATCAGTTGTCACCAGTTGCTATCAGTCAGTACTTCACTCAGTCTCTGTGTTCACCTCCTGCACCGTACTTATGGGCTGCTACTTAAGGTACCTTTAGCCTAAAGAAATTATGTTCCTGTGGCACCTCTAGGGGTGGAACTCTTCTCAAGAGGGTTCCTTTGCATTTATGATACCCTAACAGGGTGGTCGTCTTCCATGGGACAGACAGAGTGAATGGCCAAAGCATCTACTCATAACAGTCAAACAACACATTCATTCAACTACCTTCAGACTATCAACAATTTTTCCCAACCATAACTCCTCACTAAGTTGTGTAGGCTCACTGAACACAAAGGCTATGTCTACAGTTAAATGGATGGGAGCAACCAGTCACACACCTCTTTCTGAGCTTTTTAACCCAGCTTCTTCCAGCCTCATTCAGAAGCAACGTTTCTTTGCCCTGCCAGCCTCACCTCCTCCTCCAGTAGTCTGCCTCTCTCCTTGGGAGTTCTTCCTAAGGTACCTTTAGCCTAAAGGAATTATGTTCCCATGGCACTTCTAGGGGTGGAACCCTCCTTAAGAGGGTTCCTTTGCCTTTATGTTACCCCAACAGGATTGTAGTCCCCCATTGGAAAGAGAGTGTGAATGGCTAAAGTATCCATGTGAAACAGTTAAAAAACGCATTCATTCAATTACCTTCAGACTATTAACAATGTTGCACAAGCATAACTCCTCACTAAGTTGCATACGCCCATTGAAGTTAAGGTTTCTTCCATATCCAGCAATAGATTTTCAGGTCTTTTTTTGAGATGACCCCATTGTCTTTAGCTAGTAAACCACATTATAATATTGCTGGTGATATGAGTAGTTTATTCCAAGCAGTAAGAGGCACTACTCTGGAATCTTCCTGCCTCAGCTGGCTTCTGAAGCCCAGTTAAGGCTGTTACTGGTTTTGGTAGGTGTCAATGGATGCTGTACAATAACTTTCCTACTGAAAATCTTAATGACACTAGCAAGGTCTGTGAAGAAATCTAGATGACCACAGGCTATATGTGACAGTGTCAATTAATAAGGTACCTACAAACAGAAAAACACTTGGCTACGCTGCTCCAGTTCAGCACGACTACACTTTTAATAACTGGCATCGGCAGATTGCAAGGGACCCCAGTAATAACTTTTGATTTCACGTCACATTATTAAAAAATAATTGTGTTTTTTTTCCTGAGGACAAGGAATAAAATGCTTTCGTGCTGATGTATAAAAACTGGCAGAGTTCTTTTTAGCAGCTTAGTTTGTACACAATGCAAATACAGTTTTCCAGTGAACTGACTACAGTATGAACGTTCTTTATCAGTAACACCATCATTGTGAGAAGAACTGACTAGGCAGCAACATGCTTTTGTTTTCTGGATGTACAGATGTGAAACTTACTATTTTTGTAGTGAATACAGATCTACATAGGACAATGGCCTATTCAGGTAATGCTGTGTGCTGTCCTGACATGTGGCTTAATATAAAAAATGTTACTTTATGCTGAACCTATCTTCTTTGAGTCTCATTAGTTAACATGGCCAGTGTTGGAAATGGAAAAAGAAATCACTGGGGGAACACACCATTTTTAATGTAGGATCAGACTTATCTAACAGGTGTCTGGGGGCATGTTTGCTCATTGCATGTTGCATTTTTGCACCTTATTTAGTCAGTTTTAAGGCTTGGGGGGATACATTTTAGGCAGGAGCAGTCCTTCCCCATTTTGCTCCTGGAATCAAATCTGAATTTTAATTTTACTCCTGGAACCAAATTCTTCCAGGTTCCCTCACCCATTTCAACCACTGAACACTGCATTTTCCAAATAGCGTAAAGACAAAATACAGAAATCCAACAAACAATTCATTTATGCATTAAATTATAATTTTGCTCCCAATCCCTACCAGGCACCTAAACCCTCCAGGTCCTTATTCTAATGAGGATCCTCCCCTTCTCCTTGTGTATCCTCCTGTCCCAAACTCTCCTTTGGCACATTGCTAAGCACCACACTGCAACCCAGTCATTGAACAGACATGGCCTTTATGAGCTGGCTACTAAAGAAAGGTACTCAAAGATGCATAATAAGCTCTCTCCCAGAGTCTAAAACATCATCTTCTGGACACATTCACTCTGCAGCATGCCCTCTTTTCACTTGCCCAGGGACTATGGGTCTTCATTAAGTTAAGCTCAGGCTCCAGGCCTCTCATGCCACATTGCAAAATGCTGTTGCCACAGTAGCATGGTCAGCATTTGTTACTTTAAAAAGCAGCTGACACCTCTGTAAGAACTTTGGCAAATATAATATTTAGGTGTATTTCAGACTGTATTTTAATTTTTTCTATCTTTCTATTCCTCTTAGTTTTTATTAATGGGATATTTCCATGAAACTAGGATGTGTGGCCCTGATTCATGACTTAGTATTCATCTGCTCCTGTTGCTCATTCTCCACTTGAGGTAATAAATCCCACTTGCCACATCCCAGCTAGAGATGCAGCGAAATTTTATTTTGCCAGCGAAATTATGGGAAAATCACCAATTTCGCCTAGTGAAACATTTCATGTAATTCTGGCCTTTTGGCAAAAATTTCACCTTTAATTTCACCTACACTTCAGATGCGAATTAGGCAAAATCAGTCTTTTTGCTATGCTGGTGGTCACATAGTTGAGTCTAAACAGACAGGAAATGAGTGACTCATTTCCTGTGCTATATATCTTGAGGAAGCAGGCAGCGTTTATACTCTCTGTGACTGCAGAGTGTACTTTCACAGATCAATTGCTTAATTTGTGCTATTTTTTTATAACTTTTTCTTGTTTTACCTGGTGATTGTTTGTGATTGTGTGTGTGTGTGAGACCCCCCCCCCGGACCTGGCTCTCTCAGGGTCTCTATTTCTATTTCTTTTTTTTTTTGTTTTGTTTGAATTGGTTGTTTTTGTGGATTGCAATTTGTGGACATAATGGAGAAGAGTGAAGACAGTGGAGCACCTGTATGCACATTTCAGGTAACCATTAGAACTGAAACTCCACAGCAGGAGGCTTTTGGCTCCAGCACCAGCACCCAGCAGCCAACTGTACCCTCTCCCCAGAAGCAGGAAGCGACCGTGGCCCCTCCACTGCAGCAGCAACAGCAGCAGTTGGAGACAGTGACCCCTTCCCAGCACCAAGAGGATACTGTTCCTCCACCCAGTCAGCAGGAGACTGTGCCCCCTCCCAAGCAGTCAGAGGAGTTAGTGCCTGGGACATTATCTGTGCCTCCCCCCCCCACGGCACTGTCAACCCCGAAGTTCTCCTGTCTGGGATTTTTTCTGTGAAATATCAGTAGGTGATCCAGTGGTCACCTGCAATCTGTGTGGGTAGGATGTACATCAGGGAAACTGTGGATCCCACTTCAGGACAACCAGCCAGCGTAGTCACATGAAGCACCACCACCCGCTCCAATGGGACCTCAAATTGCGGGAGGTGGCAGCATTAAGTGCAGCTGAGGGGAGCAGTGTGGGTGTAAGCACTGAAGTGGGTGAGCTGGATGGAGGTGTGGCTGGACACAGAGAAGGGGAAGGGGACCAGGAGGAGCAAGGCGGCCATTCTCTGTCTGTGGTGAGTCAGCATCCATGCAGGGGGCACAGTAGTCAGACACAGCAGCAGCAGGAGGCAGCAGCACCAGCAGCGCAATTACCCCACAGTCAGTGACACCGCAAGCATCAGGATGCTGAGCCCGCATTGGCTGCAGTTGGTGGTCAGGTGGTCACCAATGAAAACTGGCAGCTGTGCAGGCTGAAGTGCAAGCAGTACAGCATGACTATCAACAGTTCAGACAGGAGTTCAGTGAGGCCAGGGGGGACAGCAACAAAATAATGGAGGACCAGCAACAAATTCTCAACCTCCTGGTGGACTTGCGTCGTGGTGATAGTGGTGGCACTTCTGGGCATGTTTAAATTACGTATTTGAAGTCAGCAGCAAGTTAATTGTTTTTTCTTATTTCTGAATCCCATTCTCCTGTGTCCTGTCACTGTGTTTTGATAGTCTTCTCTTCTCTCCATTCTATCTCCACCCTCAAAAAATTAAAAAAAAAAATTACAAAATTACAAAACAATATATTCTGTCCTCTAATCTTGCTCTACATCCTTTTGTTTGTTTATTGTCATAAATATATGTCTTTGTCTAGTGGTTTTGTGTGATGTGTTACTTATATGTTATGTTATGCTCCCCATAGTATTAAATCCTTTTCCCTGTTCTCTGATTTCTGTATTGCCCTCTCATATTAAACTTCCCATGACCTGGTCTGTCCCCTTCCCCCTGTTGTACTCATATGTCATAGTCAGTAGCGTTGTATCCATAAACTCATATTCTTTGTTTTTCTTTTGTTTGACTCATCCATGTAGTTTCTCCTCCTATCCACAAATGTCAAGTATTGTTCCTATGAACAAAAATGTTTCTCCAAAAATATACAATGTTGCAGCAGTCATGGGTGTGTACAGCAACAGTCCAAAGATATACACAACAATCACAGAAACATAAGCAATTTTATTGCAAATTTAAACATAAATATGCTTTACATGCTTAACACATGTGTCCTGCACTCGCCACAAATGTTAAGTTGGGTCCCTCCCCTCCAGTCCACACTGTGCTGTACAGAGCAGGGTTTATATAAGTACAGAAACAGCACATTAAATTAAAGCTGAAATTGGGTGTCAGTCATGCTGTTAAATGCTGCACGCCTTCCACCCAGACCAAAACATGTTGTTTTGCTCACTGTTTACAAATAATTTCATGCCTGATCTTGGCGTAGCCACTTAGTAACATGGCCCAGAAGTCCAGAAATGTTTCCCAAAAAATGTTACAATAACTTCAGACTGAAATCAGGTCTCAGTCATGATGTTTTATGGTGCTGCCCAGACCCCCACCCAGACCAAATGATGGTCTTTGGTCCACTATTTACAATTGATTTTAGGCCACATCTTGTTTCTGCAAGTGCAGCACAAGCAGTACATGTCCAGAAATGTTTCCTAAAAAATTGGTACATTAAATTCAGACAGAAATCTGGTCTGAGCCTTGATGTTTTATGGTGCCCCCCATGACCCAGATATTAAAATGCAGTTTTGGCCACTGTTTACAATTGCTTTTAGGCCACATCTTGTTTCTGAGACTGCAGTGCAGGCAGTACATTTCCAGAAATGTTTCCTAAAAAATGGTACATTGAATTCAGACAGAAATCTTGTCTCAGCCATGCTGTTTATATGGCATCCAAGCCACTACCCGAACCAAAACATGGTCTTTTGTCCACTGTTTACAAGTCATCTCATGCTGAATCTCTGTTCTGCGAGCACAGAACAGGCTGTACATGTCCAGAAGTATGACAGAAGAAATGGTACATAAAATTGAGACAGAAAGATGGTCTGAGTCAGGATCTGATGTGGTCCCCCCCACCCAGACATTAACTATTTGTTTTCAGGCCTGTTTGACAAGTATTTCAGCCAGAATCTCAGCACTGATCGTGCCAAACAGGGCCTACAATTCCAGAAATGTTTACCAAAAAATGTTACATCAAACTGAGACTGAAATGTGGTGTCAGTCCTGATGTATTATTGTGCACCTCCCCAGCACCCAGACATTAAAATGCAGTTTTGGCCACTGTTTACAATTGCTTTTAGGCCACACCTTGTTTCTGTGAGTGCAGAACAGGTAGTACATGACCAGAAATGTTTCTTTAAAAATGGTACATTAAATTCAGACAGAAATCTGGTCTGAGCCATGATGTTTTATGGTGCACCCCAGCACCCAGACATTAAAATGCATTTTTGGCCACTGTTTATAATTGCTTCTAGGCCACATCTTGTTTCTGAGACTGCAGCACAGGCAGTACATGTCCTGAAATGTTTCCCAAAAAAATGGTACGTTAAATTCAGACAGAAATCTCGTCTCAGTCATGTTGTTATATGGCACCCAAGCCACCCACCACCTGAACCAAAACATGGTCTTTTGTCCACTGTTTACAAGTCATCTCATGCTGAATCTCTGTTCTGCAAGCACAGAACAGGCTGTACAAATCCAGAAATATGACAGGAGAAATGGTACATAAAATTGATCAGAAATATGGTCTGAGTCAGGATGTGATGTGGTTCCCCCCCACCACCCGACAGTAGATAGCTGTTTTGGTCCTGTTTTACCAAGTACTTCAGTCAGAATCTCAGCGCTGATCATGCCAAACAGGGCATACAAGTCCAGAAATGTTTATCAAAAAATGTTACATCAAATTGATACTGAAATGTGGTGTCAGTCCTGATGTTTTATGGTGCCCCACCAGCACCCAGACATTAAAATGCAGTTTTGGCCACTGTTTATAATTGCTGTTAAGCCACATCTTGTTTCTCAGACTGCAGAACAAGCAGTACATTTCCAGAAATGTTTTCTAAAAAATTACACAGTACATTCAGACCTAAATCGGGTGTCCATGCAGTTACATGGTTCACATCCACAAAGGACCCAAATCTACTGTTTTCTGCACCGTTTAATGTAGTTTTCAGGCCTAACCGTGGTGCTGCCACTACCTGACATGCATCATAAGCCAGTTTGCCACGCTGAGAAAAATAAATCCTCCTGCAAAATGGTCCTGCTACTTAAAGTTGCACCTGCTTCCTCCTACTGCTGGTTTCTTAGTTGAGAACTGTGGAATTACTATTTCACAATGATGCTGCCCTGGTTCACTCTGTTGGCTCTGTGGTTTTAAGTCAGTGTGGACTGAATGACATTTTGTGTGCTGCTGCTGCTGCCTGCTGCTCTGACTACTTGCCACGAGAAGTAATGCTTTGTCTGCTTCATGGGGATCCTCTTCACATAGTCGATCAATGCTGCTGCTGTTGAACACTTAAGTATCTGTCTGTATTTATGTTTGGGGTGCAAGAGAAGGGGGATGGTGGGTTGCTATTGGGATGTCTTGAGTTCTTATATGTTTGTACTGATTTTATATTATCTAGTGTGCTGAGGAGTACATTATCATGACATGCATGCCAGGATTGGGATACAGGATGTTGGAATGCATCACATTTCACATTGCACAAGGACAAGGTAAGTACTGAATTTTTCATTACTTGGAGGGATAAGTGACTGCAGCTCGAATTGAGTCAGATTGTAATATTATTATTTTTGCTTTTCTCAACATGCAGGAATTCAGGTGCTGTTAACTCCAGGTGTACTGCTGCTGCTCAGTATGTGTGCAATTCATTAACTTGTGGTAAGTATTTCTTAATTTGTGATGGTCTTCAGTTGGTGGGTGGTGGAGGAGGTGGTTGAGGGTCGATGTGAGGTTGGTGGATATGGTTAAGTATTAAGTTTGTGGTTACTGCTGTACAGAGATGTCAGACTTCGACAGTAATTATGTTCTATATGGGTCTGTCACTATTCAGGAATTCCGCTGCTGGGGTGCGTGTTACCTCCCAATCTGGCTGCTGGCTATGCTCATCAGACATAGTCTGTTCATGTCAAGGGTTCCAGTTTAACAGCCGTTCCTTGATGTAAGTATTGCTTCATGTAATGATGGTGGTGGGGGGGCCCTAGTTGTAACAATGCTCAAAATGTATTCTTTTTTTCTTATTGCCAGGTACAAAGTACTTCAATTGGAATGGTTTTTTAGTTTTCTGGTGGACATTTGCTGATACATCCCATCTCTGTACGGCTAAATACAAGTCTTCCATCCTGGTCTGTGGATGCTGGATCGAGACACCAATGTTGTTCTTGCTGGGGTACCAGGTGACTCTTGGGGCCTGGGATGTGCAGCATGTATGAAACTGGTTATTGTGGTGGATTTGGTGCATGGTGGTGTACTTTTATAACTCAAGGGAGTGGCAGCTCCACTGCTACTTTGCCCACTGCTCAAGAGAGAAAATGATTCCTCACACTTCTCCTCCACCATCCCACTCAGCCCTCGTTCCTCCTTCTCTATTGCTCTGCTGTCACTAACATTAAGTTTGACAAGGGAAGTCCCGCCAACAGCTCTGGTATCTTTCTGGTGTTGGTGCCAGCACAATGGCTGTTTGTTTTTCAAGTGGGCGTGCTGGCCATTGGTGCCTATGTGGCTGCCCTTTTTTCTATCGCATACATGTGCTTGACACAGCTGACATATCGCCATGGTGTCATCAGCTGCGTCAAGCATAAAAAAATCCCAAACTAGGGACTTTGCACCTCTAGATTTAACATGGGATTGAGACTTGGCCAGCTCATGGGCGAAATTTTGCATTACACAAAAGTGATATTGGAGGTGAAATTCCATTTCACCTAGCCAAAAAATTTCACGTAATGCGGGAATTATGCTAAATATTTCACTAAGCGAAATTTTCCAATTTCGCACAACTCTAAACACAGGCAGTTCCATTACAACAGACTCTAATTTCACATATAGAGGATTATAACTTTAAAGGTGATAGGAAATGATTTTTACATAGTTATCTGCCCTCCCATTTTCCTTTTCATACTAGTTATGTATTCTGATATGCTTTGACCAACATCTGATAAATAAATAATCTACCTTTAGGGCACCTTCAGATCTTCATAGAGTTCCACTCTTCTCAGCAGCTATAGCTTTTTCTTTTCCTATTCCTAAAATGCTCCATGACATGAAAACATAGAAATTTGATGGCAGAAAAGGACCTCTCGGCTCACCCAGTCTGCCCCTTGTCCCACCTGGTCCCCTTCTTCTGCTTCTCCCCCTTGTGCTCCCCCTCCTCCTCCCCCCCTCAGAATGCCCTTATACTTGTCCCCTGCCCTTTTGAACTCTGTAATTATTCTGGCCCCCACTATAGTTGCAGGTAGGCCATTACACTTGTCCACCACCCTATCTGTGAAGTAGTGCTTCCTTATGTTTCCCCTGACCCTTCCCCCCCTCCAGCCTCATTATGTGCCCTCGGTTGTCTGGTATCCCCTTCTTTGAAAAATACTGCCCTCTGGCACCCTGTTTTTACCTGTAAGGTATTTAAATGTTTCTATCATGTCCCCTCTCTCCCTCCACTTCTCTGGGGTATACATATTCAGCACTCTGAGCCTCTCCTCATAGGCCATATACTGCATCCCTTGCACCATCTTTGTAGCCCTCCTCTGCACTGCCTCTGCCCTGACCCTGTCCCTTCTCGGGTATGGTCTCCAAAAGTGAACACATATTCAAGGTAGGGCCTCACCAAGGTTTTGCATAGTGGTATAATTACCTCTCTCTTCCTACTGGTTATGCCCCTCCTTATGCACAACAACACTCCACTGGCCCTCTCCACCACTTTATTGCATTGACGGGCCACCTTTAGCTCTTTGTATATAATCACTCCCAGGTCTCTTTCCTTCTTTGTGGTCTTGAGCACCACTCCTCCTATTGTATAGTCTACCCTTGGACTATTGCACTCCAACTGCACGACCCTGCATTGGTTAGCATTAAATCCTAATTGCCATGTCCTCAACCACTCCTGCAGCATGTCTAGATCCCCCTTCATCCTGCCCACTCCTCCTTCAGTGTCCACCTAGTTACAGATCTTCATATTGTCAGCAGATAGACATATTTTCCCTTTAATTCCTTCTGCAATGCCCCCTGTAAATATGTTGAAGAGTAATGGCCCTGGGACTGACCCCTGCAGCACTCAAGTAGTCACCTTCTCCTCATCTGGATGGATCCCATTTACCACCACCCTCTGTTTCCTATCCCCTGGTTCATTTCTCATCCAGTTAACTATCTTCATGCCCATTCCCAGACTTCCCAGTTTGTTTATGAGCCTTCTGTGGGGAACTGTGTCAGATGCTTTGCTGAAGTTGAGGTACTCAACATCTACTGCCCCCCCCCCAATCGATCTCTCTGGTTACCCAGCTGAAAAAGTCCAACAAGTTTGTTTGACATGACCTGCCTGCTGTGAAGCCATGCTGCCTTGTGTCTTGTGGGTCAAAGGCCTCAAAGTACCCCACAGTCCTCTCCTTCAACAGTGCCTCCATAACCTTCTCCACCACAGAGGTCAGGCTGACTAGCCTGTAGTTTCCTGCCTCTTCTCTACTTCTGCTGTTGCGGATTGGGGTAACATTTGCCCTCCTCCAGTCCTTGAGAAACACCCTGTTTCCAGCAACTGGTTGTATAACTACTCTTGTGGTGCTGCTAAATGTTTTGTGAGTTCCCTTAAAACCCTGGTATGCACAGCATCGGCTCCTATTGCCTTGTTCACCCTCAGCTTGCCTAGTTCCTCCAGTACTCTTTCTGCTGTAAAAGGTGTAGTGTCCACTTCCTCACCCTTATTATCCCTATCTGTCAACTGCAGTTCCTCCCTGCCCCTTTCCTCCATAAACATGAAACAGAAGTATTGATTTAGTACATTAGCTTTTTCAAAATGTTGAAAATTACCAAAATTATGAGTGTGCGTTGAAAAATTTCAATGTACGCTCATAACTTTGTTATTTTCTAATATTTTACCCCCAGATTTTCAACATAGCCTTCTTATGATCCTACGCATTGAACAAGGCTAGAGAAAATTTTCATATCCTACCTAAAAGGTGATTTCAAGCAGTGACCTTGAAATCACCTTACAGGATAGATTTGCATAATCTCACCATCCTTGTTCATGAGGTGGGGTCCCAAAAAGGCCATGTTGAAAAACTGGGAAACAAATATTTAAAAATGACCAAGTTATAAGGACAAGTTCAACACCCATTCAAATATATTAAACAGCATGTTTGATTTCCTCATTTCCCGATCTGGCGTCGAAGATTGAAGACGTGTCTTTAGTCCAGAGAGGATTACGGCATTGGAACCCTAATAGGTAAGTAAGGGGGGGGGGATATGAAGGTGGTAGATGCTGAATGGGAGGGTCAGGTGGGCAGAGGGTAATGTCAACTTTGGACCAGCGGTGCAACAGACATCAATAGAGAGTTTCCTTTTTTACAGGGTGTATAAAAAAAGGCCATGATGGGCAGTTTTCTTTATTTCAAGTACCAACACTAGGCATTGGGCACTCCAGTGTCTGTTTAACCTCTAGGGGTACAGGAAGCAATAGGGAGGTAGGAGGGATGCTTGCAGAGGGTGGGATTACAGGAAGTGAAACACAAATAATTAAAAAAAAGACTATGAGGGATGTTTTTCTTATTTTCAGATACCAGCACTGGGGACTGGTCACCCCAGTGCCAGTGTTATGTTTGCCAGCACTGGAAGTGGGCTTCCCAGTATCACACAGTGAAAATGGGTGGGGTGGGGGTATAGCTGACACTGGGGATTGGGCATCCCAGTGTTGGAAAATTAAGAAGTGTGTGGGAAGAAATGGGAGGTGGGAGGGGTACTTGGCAGAGGGTTGGAGGGATTGTTTTTTTATTGGAGGAAGGCCCACAGAAGGCTGATCATGACGCTGATCAGCTCTGCTTGCTGGGTGGCATCATGCAGCTCAAAGGGAAGACCCACCCTATGATTTTGGCAGCTCTTTTCTTTGAACTACACAAAGTGTCTGCCCAGCAAGACCAGAAAGCTGTCATGATCAGCCTGACTGATGATTGGTCTGACACTGTCGAGCCCCTTGCAGGCTGCCTCGTACTGGACTGGCAGTGACACACCTCTCAAAAGCACTATCATACCAATATGTTCAGTTTGTACAAGTGCAAGGGTGAACATAAAAAGAGCACAGCAACTGCTGAGGAGAAAAGGGTGCAAAGTAGTTACAAAGGCAAGAAAATTGGATTATTAATTTAAAAAAGGTAAACAACATATCAAAATGTTGGATAGACACTAAAAGGAAAACAGGAGAGCTCCTGGAGGAATAAAAAATATTTCTTATTACCTTTAAGTAGAGAATAAGTGGAAGGACCAGTTGAACTTGAAGGGACAACTACCCTCTTTTAATGCAAATATACTCACTAAAAAAGAATAAGGATACAAACACTTGAAAATGTAGGAAATGCATGGTGATTGGTTTCAATTAATATGCCCTACAAAGTTTACTCAGAAGTGTCAGCTCCTCTTTAAGTAAGTGATTACTTTTCTGTTCATGACATGTGAAGAATTATTGCCACTGGAAACAGGATTTCTGTTTATCTACAGGTCAGGTACACTGCAGGTTCATTCAGTGTAGGGCCTGTTTGAGCAAGTGATAATTATGGAGGTTTTCTGATGCAGATTCCTGGCCAACAGAAAATAATTGGGCACCAGTCAGCTCATGTCATAACTGTCAGCTTAATCAAGCTAAAAAACAAAGGGCAGGCAAGCCTCCAAAGTTCCATTTCCTAATGAGGAACAGGGAAGCTGGTGCTGCAACAACCTATGGGCTGTGCCAACAGTAATAGAGGGTCCCATTCTCAATCACAGGGGGTGAGGTGAAACATGGTGGGCATACAAGTGCTTGTTTGCTCCGCCATCTATTTGTGCTATACACAAAAGCAGTTGAAAGCTGCAGGGGAGCACTTGTGTTGCAGCGCAAACAAGGCAGCCCAGTGTTAGTGGGTTCAGATAAGGCTAGCACCTGCTAACATGCTGACGTGTGACCCTGTGAAGTTGGTCCATGCTGCCTGGAAGTCTCCTCTACCATGCCCCCTTACCTTTATGCCTGCCTCTGGGCCTGATCATAGTTACTGTAATTGTTATGGTCCACTGACCTGCTTCCAGGTAGTATAGTGCCCCAAATCCCTAGAGAAAAGCAGTCCTTAATATCCAATAGAATCCACCCTTCACTACTATGCATCCCTCAGAACTGTTGCCAGACTGGCTGTGTGTATCTGAAAACATAGTCCCCTACCCGTCCTTTGGTTCCTCTCAGTTTTACAACCCTACCACCTGCCTATGGCAGTTGTTTGTTACCTGGGTTACCGCTTGTCCTGATTTTGTCAGGACAGTCCTGTCAAACACATGAAAAAATGCTAAATGTCCTGATTTTTAGGAGAAAAAAATATGTTCTTGCTTTACTCTAAATGTTTCAGAAAACTATGATACCTTAACTAAAAGACTTTAAAATCATAGGAAACAATATGACCAACTAAAAAAATTATAACAATTAGTCTTAGTTCTGATTATTTAGAGTTAAAAAATCTATTGTATTGGTCAAGGTTACATATTGTCCTGTGTAAAATCATATTTCAGTATCAATTGTCCCACTCTGGACTTCTTAAAAGGTGGTAATACTATTTGCTAAGTTAAAGTTACTTTCCTTACTAAGTTAAGGAAATATCATGTAACCCTCTGTCCAGTTTTTTATTGACAATCCTGTGGAAAAATGTGGGTGGTTACACTTTATTTGCATTTGAAAGGAGTTTTTTTGGAAATGCTACATTATTGATTACAAAGTGACAGTTTTATTGGTGCATGTATCTGATGGCTATCTTCCCTCTGGGATTTCCAAGATACTGTAAGCAAGAATCTGAGACTGGAGGGGGGAAGGTTCATCTACTTGTATAATATTTTTCTGTTTGTATTAAATGAAGCATTTGACTGATGTGGTAATGCTATGTATGGTTTGCTGCCCAAACAAACAAGCATAACTCAGTGCCAAACATGTTTGCTTTCATGCTGTTACAAGTTAGAACAACAGTATCTTGAGGCTATAAGCAGCCCTTTCTTGCCCCCATGAGCCATTGTTTCATGGACTTTGGGTTCCACAGAGCTAGGGAGTATAGACCCCCTTATTCAGAGCTGGCCATGTGCAGTCTGTGGCAGTTTGCGCACAGCCTGCCTGAGGGGCAATATTCACACAATAAGCTAGCTGCAGCTGGAGTGTGCAAACTGTCTAAATATGGGGCCATGTCAGTATAGTACATAGTGACTATGCAGAGCCCTGTAAACCTCTTGCTATCAGAAAAAAAAGGAGATTTTTCTGACTGAACAGCGGTGTGGAAATGCTTCACAGTCACCTCTGCGTCCATGAAGCACTCTGCTCCGTTCATTACTAGCACACTGCACTTTTTTCCAGTGGTCATGGCAGAACATGGCTCACTCTGCTGTGTCCAAGATGGCCACAAAACTGTACTGTGCATGTACGACTACTAGTGTATGCACAGTGGCATTCAGTGACCATCTTGGACACAGCGGAGAATGCCATGTTTCACCATGACCACTAAAAAAATAGTTTTAAATTATGGATATCACCACATCCAACCCTCCTTCTCAGCACCCACCCTCCACCCCACCAGAAAAATACGAGTGACACTAGAGGTGCCCAATCCCCCAGTGTCGGGATCAGGAATCCTCATTTTATTTTCCATTATAGATATTCTCCCCACTCGACCCTTCCTCTCAGCACTCCCCACTTTCCCCTGAAACATAAGAGTGACACTGGGAGTGCCCAGTCCCCCAGTGTCATGATCTGGAATCATTGTTCTTCCCCCCTAACCAAACCTCCCTATCTGCACCACCCCCAGAAACATAAGAGTGACACTGGGGGGTACCCAATCCCTCAGTGTCATGAACTGAACTCTTCATTGTTGTTTTTTCCCCTTTTTAAGCATGCAAAAAAGAAAACTGTCCATCAATGTCTTTTGCACCATTACTGTCCCCCATCTGACCCTCCCACTCAGCACCCACCAGCCTGCACCACCTCAAGCCCTTACTTACCCATCGGAGATCCAACGCCGTAATCCTTTCTGGACTGCAGACACATCTTCACTCTTCAAAACCGGACCATGAATTGAAGAAACAGGTATGCAGTTCAATGTATTTCAATCGTGTTTTGAACTTATAATCAGAGATCCAGGGTTCCTGAATGGGGTTGGACCTGACACCTCTAGCTATACTTTGGAGGCCACCATTTTTGGAAAGAAGAGACCCCCAGTACCATAATCAAGAGGCCTGCTCTGTCACAACTCTTGTACAAGTTGTGAAATTCACTGAAATAAGTATGACATGAACAAAAAAATATGAGGAAAATCTGGAAAAGTGGAAATATTACCAAATATGATTTAGAACCTTCAATATTACTTAGATCAGTCTAACATTTGTACCAGTTATGCACATTGAGGCTATTCACATAAAACAAGTCTAACTGTTATCATGTCTTTGCAGTACGGACCAGTATATGCGATTATTGTAGGAATATATTTCCAAACTTGCTGATTTTTTGGCTACATTTTTGAATAGACTTCATGGCATTTCTTCTGACAAAGTAATCATTGCATGTATATTACATTATACAATATTTCTATCTTCTACCATATCTCTGCTTTCATTTAAAAGAAACCTGACTCAAATATCATGATCTACGACTGAGATATTCCATTTTGTGTACCCATTCCCCCAAATGGACCTGGTCAAAATTTGTAGACATACAGGTAAATAAAACATTTATTTAAGCACAAAAATTGTTTTTGTTTTGTTTCATTGATGTATGAAAATAATCAAAACAAGGGCAGTTCACACTAAACAGTGTTAAAATTACAAATTCAATACAAAGGGCCGGATATTCAAAAGGGTTGCGCCATGCGTAATAGGGTTGCGCCTGCACAAGTCCAAAAGTGCGCCATTCTGCGATATTCAGCAGGAGGCAGTTGCGCCACCGAAAACATGCTGAGCAACAGCGCAATGCAAATGATGGCATGCGCAACCGAAGGGGCTGGATCCATGCATAAAGAGCGCAATGCGATATCCAAAGACTTGCGCAATGCGCAACAGCGGAACAGCCGGAAGTTGCGCCCCAGCGGAAATGAGCCAAAATAAAAAGGCTCAAGGAAGAGGCGCAAGAATGCTACAGGGATTCCAACTGGGGAAGAGAGAGAGAGAAAGACAGACAGTGACAGGCCAGGGCAGGCAAGGAAGCAGTGTGAGCCATAGGCTGCAGAGGCCAGCGGGGGTGGTGCCCGGTGCAGTGGAAGTAGCAGTCAGGACAGCGGGGGTAACAGAGCAACATCAGCCAGGGGGGTCACAAGCCAGGGAGATGGACAGTGGCAGCTTCACATGGAAGCTGTAATGAGGGGTGAGAATGCAAGGTGCAGGGGGACGTGGCCGTGGATTGGCCCGTCGGCGGTACACCCCCAACAGGCAGTACCATGCCCGCATCAGCTTTGAGCTGTACACAGATGTAGAGATCGTGGGCCGGTACCGCCTGAACAGGGCAATACTGAGGCGGCTCTGTGAGCTGTGCAGTGATGTGATGCAGGCACCCTCACGACGGAGTCATGCTCTGTCAGTGGAGACCAAGGTGACAGCCTGCATGTGCCTGCTCGCCATGGGCACCTTCCAGAGGTGACACTACAGGCATCACACAGTCGGCCACGTCACGCATCCTCACCCAATTCCTCAGTGCACTGCTGCCACATGCTGCGGAGCACATCCATTTCCCCAGCACCGTGGCAGAGCGTAGAGCAAACATGCAGGCGTTCCACAGGGTAGGACGTATGCCTGGCGTGCTAGGGGCCATAGACTGCACCCATGTGGCCATTCGGACGCCACCTGGCCCCGATGGGGCCGCATATAGGAACAGAAGGGCTTCTCCAGTGTCAACTGCCAGGTGGTGTGTGATGCCACTGGGCATATAATCAATGTCTGTGCCACACACACCTGGCGGAGCACATGATGCCTTCATATGGCATCAGTCCGCACTGTGCCATCGATTCGAGTGGGGACATCCCCACAGGCCATCTAGTGGGTGAGTACGCATGTAGGAAATGCAAACTCGGGGCAAGGGTGGGAATGCCACAGGTGCCATGGTAGTGGCACACAGGAATATGGGCAATATGGACCTGAACATGATACTGATCTCCACTATCTCCACACAGGTGACAGCGGATACCCACTCCGTCCCTGGCTGCTCACACCATACCGGTGCCCCATGACCCCATCGCAGCAACGCTATAATGAGGCACATGCCGCCACATGCAACATCATTGAGCGGGTGTTTGGGATGCTCAAGGCACGCTTCCAATGCCTAGACACCTCCGGCGGTGCATTACAGTACAGCCCCGCAAAGGCTTGTGGGATATTCCTGGCCTGTTGTATCCTGTACAACATGGCCAATGACTGTGGGATAGTTGTACAGGTTGAAGAGGGGGACAGCGATGGGGACGCCAGCGGTGCCGGTGTTGATGGTGATGAGCAGCCCCCCCTTGGACGGCGGAACCCCCGACTGATCCGGCAGGCCCAGCTGCACCGGGACACCATCACAGAGGACCATTATGCACAACACAGGTAAGTCAAGGGGCCATGTGCAAACAACACTGTCCTGGCGCAACCCACAGGCACACAGAGTAACACATCAGGGGTGCATGACGGCAAGGGGGGGTGGAAGGAACCAGGCACACAAACACACCATCAGGGAGGGGTGAACAGTCATATGGACACACACACACACACAAACACACCAGGCACAAAGCGTACATGGGCAGGTGCACAGCAGACCAGGAACAGACATGGCAAACACACAGATCCACAGACCACACCCACCACCTGTACTGTCCAAGCACGTGTGTCAGATGCTGGGCACCCTTGCACTTTGGTGTACAGTACAATGCAGGCATCATCATGCACACACACCTGTGGACAGCAGTTAGGATGGTGTGCAGGTGGTCCGTATGTCGGCGTGATGGGCAGGGCACCCACCAGTGCACTGCCCACCATGACTCACAGTGCACACAGGGCAGAACCAGACAGGGCCCGCACTGGGAGACAGGTCAGTCATGTTGCACTGTTCCACAGCCACCGCGGATGCGTGGGCGTCCCCGCCGTGACCCAGCAGCACTGGCAGGCTGAGCAGGGGCCACATGGGGTGGTACCGATGGACCACCAGGAGTCCCACTGCGCGATCGCGACCTTGTCCGCAGTGGGGTCTGTAGGATGCCAAACATACCTGCACCAGGGGTGCTTGGGATGCTCATAGCAGTACCCGGCATCGACAGGCTTGGTGTCGCACGACGCCGGGAATGGGGAGTGGAGAGCGTACTGTGTGGGGTGCGCGGTACAGGAGCACCTGCTTGTGTGCCTAATGCAGCCACGACAGTGACCAATGCCTGGGTCTGCCTGTCAATGGCGGCGGTCACATCCATCCGCATGTGGACCATCTCTGCACGGTCCAGAGCACAGTCCCTGCTGTGCCGCTCCACAGCCGCACACAGTGCCTCCACAGACGTTGCAACCCGCCTTTGCTGCTGTACTGATTCCTGCAGCAGGCGGGTGTGCTCTTCAAATGGGTACTCTACCACAACGGCATCCAGTCCCCCAGGGTGTGGAAGGTCCTGATGCTCAACACCCCTTGAGGGTGGGCGCTGTTCACCAGGACCAGGAATGGGCGTATCAAAGGGCGGCGGACATGTGCCACCGCTGGACACTGTACCCCCAGACCTGGTGGGTGACTGCTGCTGCCCCTCCAACCGCTGTGCCCCAGGGACCACTCATTCCACTGCTGTGGCGCAACAGTGCCAGACACCTGCACAGCCACGGTGCTGCCCACGGTGCTGACAGGCACAGCCTGGGACTGTGCCGACATGCTGGCACACCGTTGGAACCAGCTAGGCCCAGGGGCACGTGCTGGCCTGCTGTGTGTCCGTCATGGGACACACACATATCACTGCCCATTGCAGTCCTTGCATCATCAATGGTGCAGATACGTGCTACAGCCACAATCACAGCGTGCTGGCATGCTTGCATGCCAGACTGCTGAGACACAGGCTGTGCACCCCCCACACCCGACTCACTGACACCAGAGTTGGCAGCCCAGCGTGCATGCTGGTGCAGTGCATTCTGGCTGGTGACAGAGGTGGATGGACCCTCCTCCATGTCCAGCAGGTCTTCCTCACTGCCTGGACCCACCACCACCATCCACTGAAGACGAACAGGATCTGTAACAGAAAGAGAGGACATGTGGGTGCATGTGAACAACCTTCCCCCCCAACACCACCACCATGTCATACCGTGCAGTGATGGGCTTCCACCTGTCTGGAATCCACCTCCTGGTACGCCCTCAATAGCACTGCACTGCATTGATGCAGCCAGTCGGTCCTCAGCCGGGGTCAGCTCCACCACCGCTGGCTGGCCCCCGCCAGTGCCAGCACATGCCGCCCTAAGGGCTGCCACCTTCTCCTTCACCCTCCTGCGGTCTGTCCCCATCTTCTTTTTGCATTCCTGCATGGAGCGCTGGTGGCTTCCGTGCAGGTTCACTGCCCAAGCTACCCCCTCCCATGCAGCCGCACGGGCCTGAGGGGTGCCCCGCCGTCCACTCAGTAGTGACTCCTCCTCCAGGTAGGCCTGGAAGAGGGCCTCTGTCTCTGCCGTGGTGAAGTTGGGCCTCCTCCTCCTTCGCCCACCATCCTCACCCTCACCTTGGCTCTGCTCGGTCATGGCGATCTGTATGGGTGGAAGTGGACACCTGTCACTGTGCAGTCTACAGCGTTATCCCATGCCCATTGTCCAGAACATCCCACAGCATGCAACCCACCTCTCACCTGCAGTAACCGAATCTGGCCAGCGCAGCCCAATGTCGCACATTTATAGCGCAATGCATGCAAATTAGGAGTGGAGCAACTGTAATGAGATGCAAATCGTGCCACTGCGCCTTTGAATGGCTGATCAGATGATTTGCATGTGTCGGCTGAATATCGTGCCATTGCGCTTTGCGCAATACGGTTGAGCCGGCCGAGCCAATGGCGCAGATCTGTGACTGTGTGGTACACTGCATTGCGCATGCCCAGGTAGCTTACGCAGGCGTCTGCTGCGCTGATGACGTGCTGTGCGCGATCAGCAATTCAGGCCATGGCCACCATTGTGCCAGTGGCGCTACAGCACTGGGCACCATATGGCGCTGTGGCACTACTGCGCAATAGTCCACTGTGGCACTGGCACGCGGGTGGTCGGTCGGCGCAGGATGCGTGAGACATCAGATGGCACTGTCTGCGTGTGCGTCATAGACCCCTGACCTGGTGTCCGACCTTTGCCCCTGGCGCTGTTCGGCTGCCATGTGCGGCCCTGTGCGCTGTTTGGTGACAGCGCTATGTGAACCGATGGCGCTGTACGAACAGCGCGATTGGAACCTATGGTGGTCTATTGTGCAACATTTCCACGTGGGGTTGCCGTGCTGCGGGGCGCCATATTGCCTGCTGTAAAACTCCAACTATGGCACGCAGGAGAGCGCCCCAATGGAGCCCAGTGGAGGTGGCCAACCTGGTGGCCCTGGTTGAGCCCCACTATGGGGCATTGTATGGGGAGGAGCCCCTCACCATGGCTCGCACCCAGGTCTGGCTGCAGGTGGCCACTGACCTGGTGAGGGTCAGAGGGTGTCGCCGGTCTGCAGAGCAGTGCTGGCACAGGTTCAGTGACCTCTGCAGGAGGGAGCCAGATGTGCTGCAACGCCTACAGTCACGTGCCAGGAGGGGCGTTGTGCCTAGGCCAGGTGGGTGTACCATCTATGCACCTGTATTCTCCGTAGGGGTGTGAGTGTGTTTTAGTGGCTGTGCATGGGGGATGGCTCTGCCATGGTTGGCTGTGTCAGTGTGTGCAGGTGTGAGATGCGTGGGTCTGGCTGTGTGGGCTAGCACACTCACTGGGGCAGGGGGCAGTCTGCTTTTTAGTCACACTGATGTTTTTCTCAACATTTGTCTCCCACAGGCCTGGCAGAGAGGATGCAGGCACGGGCTGAGGAGGGCCATGGCAGGGCCCAGGTGGCAGACGGTGGTGATGCGAGGGGTGGGCCACAGCAGCAGCAGCAGCAGCAGCCACAGCTGCTTGCTGAGTGTGAGTATCATTACATCATGGATGCTATTGCATGCTGGAGGGGGTGGGCATGACCACTAGCCATGGACAACACAACCATGCACGACACAGGCGACAGTCATCACTGTCCAGTGTCACTGCACGTCTGTGTGTGTGTCACTGGTGGTCCATGCATGCACTGGGCACATGGCTGTGAACTGGTATCCCACCACATTGCCATGTCACTTGACAGCCTTGTTTGTGCTGTGATGGACATGGGAAGTGTGTGTGTGTGTCTGCAGTGGTGCACATAGCTGGTGCCGCCTGGTTGGGCATGTCATGTGCATGGTCACTGTGGGTGGGTGCATACCATCACAGGTGCGGGACATTGGGCTATATGCCTTGCAGGTTGGGTGGTGTTCAGGGTTGTGGACAGTCACAGCCATTGACTGTGTTCCCTTTTCCTAGGCCTCATTGTCCTATGCAGGATTGAGCGTGCCCTCCACCAGCTGACCAGGGTGTCCGTTGAGAACCATGACATCCTCCAGGACATCCAGCGCCGTGGACTCCGGCGACGGCACAGCCAACCGAGATGGCACCAGGCAGCAGAGGACCAGTCTGCTAGGCCTTAGACAGGCTTCCCCTTCCCACTTCACCCATCCCTCCCACCCTGTCTTCCCTCTCCCAGTTGTTCCCCTACCCTTGCCCACCTACCTTGTACTCCTACCCCCCCGCTCTTGTAAATAGTTTTGTTATTGTTCTTGTTGTTCTACTTTCTATTTTTGAAATATATATATATTTTGTTATGAATACTGTGGTGGTCTCTGATTTGCAGCTGGCTATGGTTGCTCAGTTGCAGTGGTGTGCATGCCATCTGGGGTGGTATGGTCCTGGGTATGTGTGTGTGCGTGCGTGTGTGTGATGTGCATGGGGAGGTGTCTCCAGTGTGGCAGTGACTTTCTGTCGGTCTTGCCATCTGCTGCCACCCACTGCTGGGTGCACAGGGTGGGTCTGGCTTGTATGGTTCTATGCTACACGAGGTTGACGTGTGCCGGGGAGGATGCATGGTGTTTACTGCAGTGACAGTCACTGCACATGGGTGGTGTCTTGGGGTCAAGGTGCAGGGGTGTGCTGTGCAGGCAGGGGGCTGATGTGCACTGTGGTTGTCAGCCCCTGTGTGCTTGATCTCAGCCTGCCAGTGGTTGTGCTGGGCGTCATGGCCCTGCTGGCTTTGTTGGCTTGTCCCCATGGGCCAGTGGATCATCCGTCCCACCCCCAGTGATGCTGTGCGTGGGGTGTCGGGTGTCTTGTTGATTCTGCAGTGTGTTCCTGTGCCCATGTGTGGCATGGCTGGCGGTGGGCCCCAGCCTGCCTCCCTGTTTGTGCAGTTCCATTGCTCTGCTGGGGTGGGGGCTCTGCTTGCTATGGCACCTCTGGACTGCTCAGCTGGGCTAGCCTTGTTGCGCTATGGCCAACCTTTCTGCTCTTCTCTTTCCTGGTTGCGCTATGGGTGCAGTTTGTGCGATATTCAGACGTTGGCTGCTTGCGCAATTTGTTTTGCTCCATGTTTGAATATCACATCTCTTGCGCATATGCGCAATTGAATTGTGCTTGCTCCTGCTGTTGTGCACATTTTGGGAGCAGTTTGAATATCTGGGCCAAAGAGTATAATTTAAAATTAAGGAAATAATTATGATTAATTAAGATTTAGTTAACTGTGTATATAAAACTTATTAGTGAATGATCTCAGGCTGTAGAATTTCCTGTTTAGTATTACATTGATAATGGCTACATTCAATTACATGAGAGCATCACTATGCTAATCATCAAGTTCATGACTTTCACCAGTCTTATACAGATGTGACCTTCAATGTCACTTAATCACTGTCACTGTCTTCTAAAGCCAAACTCATTTGAACTCAACTACTGTACATTTCAAGGGGTTAGCATTACACATGCATGCAATAACACATTTGACATCTGCCCTAGCACAAATGCATCCTCTGGCATTTGTTTCTTTTGCATTTGCAGTACTTGGTTTGCATGGCCACTTTTGGCTTTGGCTCCTTTGTCACCATATGTAGGACTAGCCTGCCTTCTTGAAGAGTTCATCCAAACAATGTAGGGTCAGGAATCACTGGATTTGACTTGTGAGCCCTTTTACTGACCTCTGTCTAGTGCAGAGCATGCAGCATGTGAAGTTAAACAATATCCTCTATTGGTGGCAGAGTCCATAGGTCACCCTTCGTTGTCACATACAGGTGAGCTCAGAGTGTAACCAGGCCACCACTGAACTTGTCTCTGTAATATTAATTTCATGAAGAACTCACACACTGCTGAAATTACCTCATCAGTGACATCTAGACTTACTCCAGGTTTGCTGTAATCTGCTAATGCATGAAGGTTGGCTGCATTTTTAAGAGCAACATTTATAGCATGCTTCTTTCCTCTTCTGAAGGGATAGCTGACAGTATCACAGCCACTAAAGATGTAAGCACTAAGAACAACTGATGTGAGTTGTGATGCATCCATGTTGCACATAGTGCTAAGAGAAGCTGCTACTGAATGGCATAGCAGGTACACACCCATCTTCTGAACCCATAGCTCTTCTAGACCAGCCATCTGATTGCTCTAGTAGATGCGCATTACAATCATATCAGTGTCCGTGGTTGCCACTAATACTGTCTGATATCCAAGTGTGTTTACACAATATGCGATATGGGAGATTATTCTTGTATCTGCTTCTTCATGTTTTGTACATGACAATTCAGGAATTATTACCATGTCATCTTTTGAGAGAAGAATGGAATGACCTGGGTCCTTGAACAATCCAGCAAAAATCAATCTACATCTCTGTGGTAGCTGAATGTTGTGCTTTACCCAAGCACCACCCAAGAAATCAAGGACACTGGACTTGTTTTGGGAGTTGGCAATTAAATCTTTCCAATAGGGGATGGGCAGGGATTCCCAAGGTTCATATGCTCTGCTCTTTGCATGATGAAGCTTTTCCTGTTTTTCTCACTCCTCATTTTTCAAGCTTACTGATAGACTAACATCATACCTATCCCCTACAGTGTTTATGCAGTTGCAGCTCTCTGGCTTTCTTCAAAGTAGTGTATCTATATACCTCTCCTGCAAGTCTATAGGTACATCAGTGAAAGAAGGAAAATCAGGGGTGGGATTGTGAGGCTCAAAGGGGCGGAGTGGTAGTGTAAGGAGGGGGACCTAGATAAGGCAGAGATACTGAACAAATGCTTCTGTTCGGTATTCACTAAGGGGGAGGGTCACAGACTGCAGTTGAGTAGCAAAGTTGAAGGGAAGGGGGTGAAGTGGATACCAGTCCATTCACAGTGGAGAGAGTTCTGGAAGAGCTCACAAAGCTGAAGGTGCATACAGCCACGGGGCCAGATGGCATACATCCAAGTATATTGAGGGAGCTGTGCAGGGAACTAGCTGCTCCTCTAGCAGGCTTGTTCACAGAGACACTCAATACAGGGGTGGTTCCAGACGAATGGAGAAGGGCACATGTAGTCCCACTGCATAAAAGTGGCAGTAGGGAGGAACCAGGGAACTACAGGCTGGTTAGCCTCACCTCAGTGTTGGGGAAGATTATGGAGCTACTGCTGAAAGAAAGGATAGTCACACACCTGGAATCCAGTGGTGCCAAGGAGCCAATACAACACAGATTCACAGCAGGTAGGTCATGTCAAATGAATCTAATAGATTTCTTTGAGTGTGTGACCAGGGAAGTTGATCAGGGTGGGGCAGTGGACATCGCCTATCTAGATTTCAGCAAAGCCTTCGACACCATCCCTCACAGAAGGCTGATTAACAAGATGGGAAGCCTGGGTAAGGGACGTGAGGTGATACACTGGATAAATAACTGGCTGATGGACAGGAGACAGAGGGTGGTGGTTAATGGGATCCAATCTGGGGAGAGGGGAGTGACCAGTGGAGTACCACAGAGATCGGTACTGGGGTCAGTCCTGTTCAGTGTCTTCATTAGTGACATTGCTGAGGGGCTGGAAGGAAAAGTATGCCTATTTGCAGATGACACCAAGTTTGCAACAGGGTGGATACTCTGGAAGGGGTGCAAAGGATGAGGAGGGACCTAGAGAAGCTTGAAAGGTGGTTGGAGGGGTGGTAACTGAGGTTTAATGCAAAGAAATGAAAGATAATGCACCAGGGCAGAGGGAACCCTGGGGAGAGCTACATGATGGAGGGGAGGTGCTGACTGTCACCAAAGAGGAAATGGACCTGAAGGTTATAATTTCTGATGACCTTGCCTGGCCTGGTGGCACTAAAGGCTGAGGCACTGGTCTCCTTACCTAATGCTATGCTGGTGACCTGTGTTTGGGAATGAGTGGGCCGTCGGGGGTTGGCAGGGGTGGAGAGGGATTAAGCATCTGAGGGACTGCTCTCCCTCTCTGGAGAGGGGGGGATCCAGTGGTCAGTGTGTCCCTGACACCTGGCGGCAGTTGGGGGTCAGAGCACCAACACTGCAAGCAGGCACTGGGAGGAATGCGTGCAGACATATGCATACTCCCTCCCTAGACATCATTGTATGCCCCACTCTTGGGGAAGTAGAAACAAGGAAAAATTATCCCAGGTCAGCTGTATGAGAAGCCACCCGCCGCAGACCCTGACCCTGAATTGTGCTCCCTGAACTGGATCCAATTTGAGGTGAGTAGTAGCTTGGGGGAGCTCCTCACTGCCCCACCACAGAGGGTAAGCCATGGGGGAAAAGAGGATGCAGCCTGATATCGGGGTATGGAGCTGGATGGGTGGCTAGGATGGAAGCCGACCTGGGGATCCCTGAGGAAGAAATAAAGTACAATAAAAAACAAAAACTTTATGATGACCTTAAGGTATCAAGGCATAGTGCAAAGGCTGTAAGGAGGGCTACTGGCATGCTGGGGTGTGTAGGCAGAGGTATCGCTAGTAGAAGATGGGAGGTGGTGATGCCATTGTATAAAACACTGGTAAGGCCTCACCTGGAGTACTGTGTGCAGTTTTGGAGGCCATACCTGCACAGGGACATAAACTTGGTGGAGACAGTCCAGAGAAGTGTGACTAAGATGGTACATGGTTTGCACCAAAAACATATGAGGAGAGACTAGGGGACCTCAATATGTACTCACTGGAGGAAAGGAGGGAGCTGGGGGACATGATAGAAACCTTCAAGTACCTCAAGGGCGTAAACAAGGTGCAGGGGGTCCTTTTCTAGTGTAGAAGTATTTGAACAAGGGGCCATGATATGAAATTGGAGGGGGGTAGATTGAGAGAAATTCGAGGATGTTTTTCTTCCATCCTTTATACTCTCATGGAAGTCTAGCTTGTGAACTGCACACTGTGTAAATCGACCTGACTTCAGATTCATGGGTATGAAAACCCCATCTTGAGCTTCCTGCTCATCAGCAGCTGCTGCCATGGTAGCGATAGAACGTTGGGCATCTTGGCAGCCAATGTTATTTCCAAATCTATTTAGCATGCTTATGGTTGCCTTGCTCCGAGTGGCCTTTAGTATGTATAGGGCAGTACCGACATGTTTTGGTGTTGGAACACTAGCAACAGTTGCGCATATGTCTTGTCCAAGATTCAGTACCCGCTTGTGTTGTTTTGGGTTTAGCTGAACTCTCCCATCATTGCCAACTTCTGGAGTAGCATTTGTAAGCATCCAAGCCACATGATAGTAGAGAGTAGTACCCACACGTTTTGAAAAGCTGCTTCATAAGATACATCCAGGTTTGTTTCACACACATCTGGGTCTTGTAATGTGCACTCTTTAGCTGATGTAATCCTTTGGCATTCTTCTCTGCCAAAATCTTTTAGTTCAGACTTTATTAATTTTGCTACATTGTAACTGAACATATTTGCATCCATTTGAGTCTGAGTATCATCGGTTTCGTCTTCACTTTCTTCTGTATATTCTGATTCTTCCATAGTTTGCTTTAACTTGGTGACTTCAGAAAGGAACTGTCCAACATTCAACAAGAGAGTTGATGTACCTTTCTGAGGAACTTTGGTTACCATACAGCCACTGGGATTAGTGTAGTATGTCAGTAGGCATCTTCTCAGGCTTGCTCACCTGCAGGATGTTGCATCATCTACACCATGATCTTCTAACCACTGGCAATATCTGTCACAAAGTTTAGTGATATACTGTAGAAGACATTTCCATTGTCAAACATTGGCCTATCAATTTGAGAAATTAGCCAACAGAACCCTACTGTACGTCATAGATGTTATGGCCTTCCATGACTGTTCTTCTATTTTTATAGTTATTAAGACATGATCTAGGGTATCGAAAATCATGTGCTATCAGATCTAGGAATTCATCCCCAAACCCTTGCAAGTTATGCAACATGGTACTGTCATTGAGTTCTTTGGCTTTTTGCCACACAGATTTTTGATGAGCCACAGTTCCAATCATCAATAGTTTTCTGTTCCCCCTCTTATCCCACTCCTTTTCAAACACAAAACATTTACTCTTGTAATCAAATAGACTGTTGATTGAAGATCACATGACCACATGAGATGCACCTGGTTGCTCACTGTCCTGTTCTGAAACTGCAGCATTTTTGTTCAGCAGTTTTTTTGTTGGTGGATGCATTGTGACAACTTGCATGCATTACTGGCGTCTTTGCTAGGAATTCATCTTTGCATACTACGTCCTTTTCCATTCAGAATGCAACATCATTATTACAGTTCTGAATTGCATACAAGAAGGTGGGCTATCCAAGTTCTGTTAGTCTTTGTGAAGAGCTGTGTTTTGCATCTAGCTGACAAATGACGCAGTGGGAGTAATTTGTGCTTGGTCGTGCCTTTTAGTACCAACTTGGAATGCTGGCTCCATGGTTGATCAGTCATAAATCTGAAATGCAAAAATACACAGTATAAATAGTTGGCACAAAGCATCAACTTAACTACATTAATAGCATTTCCTAAATAGGCAGATTACTAATACCATATAACTCCTTTATAGTATTTCAAACCATGCCAACACTGATACATACTGGGTAGAATGGTGACCATGTCCATTTGGGGGGTATGGGTACATAAAATGGAATACCTCAGTCATAAATCATGATATTTGAGTCAAGTTTCTTTTAAATGAGAGCAGAAACATTGCTGAAGATAGAAACATGGTATAATGTAATATACATGCAATGATTACTTTGTCAAAGGAAATACCATGAAGTCTATTCAAAAATTAGCCAAAAAGTCAGCAATTATGGAAATATTTTCCTACAATAATTGCATATACTGTACTGGTCCATACTGCAAAGACATGATGACAAAGAGACTTGTTTTATGGGAATAGACTCATTGTGCATAACAGGTACACATATTAGACCAATCTGAGCAATATTGAAGGTTCTAGATCATATTTGGTAAAATTTCCACTTTTCCAGATTTTTCTCATATTTTTCGTTGATGTTGTACTTATTTTTGTGTATTTCACAACTTGAACACGAGTTATGACAGAGCAGGCCTCTTGATTATGGTACGGGGGAAGGGGCTGTTCTTTCAAAAAGACTGGCCTACAAAGTATAGCAAGAGGTGTCAAGGTGAACCAATTTTTGAGGGCTTTTGTGGCTGTGGATCCCTTACTATTAGTGTCATAACTTGGCCATTGTTGCATGTTTTTGGCCCAAATGTTCTACATGCCTTTTTTTCAGACCCCACCTCATGAACAATTGCACTGACATTAGGCACATCTGTCCCAAAAGGTGATTTTAAGGTCCCTGTGCAAAATCACCTTTTAGGCAGGAGTTGAAAATTTTCTCTGCCCTTGTTCATGAGGTGAGGTCATAAGTAGGCTATGTTGAAAATTTGGTGTAAAAATATTAAAAAACAACAAAGTTATGAGCCCACACTGAATTTTGTGAATGCAGGCTCGTAACTTTGGTACTTTTCAAGATTTTCCCCTAAATTCACAATATAGCCATTTCTTTATAGCACCTCATGAATGTGACAACTGTAATTTTTCAAATCCTGGCCAAAATGTTTTTTTTTTTTTTTTTACATCACGAAAGGTGATTTTGCTGTCCCTGCATGAAATTCCCTTTTGGACAGGAGTTGAAAATTTTCTCTGCCCTTGTTCATGAGGCAGGGTCATAAAAAGGCTATGTTAAAAAAATTTGGTGTCAAAATATTACAAAAAAAGTAATGAGGCTATGCTGAATTTTGCAAACGTAGGCTTGTAACTTTGGTAATATTCAATATTTTTACCCAAAACTTTCAACATAGCCATTTCTGTACAGCACCTCATGAATGTGATAGCTGCCACATTTCAACTCCTCCCCAAAATGTGTTTTGGCATCCCAAAAGGTGATTTCACAGTGTCTGTGTGAAATCACCTTTAGGCTAAGAGATGCACATTTTCTCTGCCCTTCTTCATGATGCAGGGTCATAACAAGGTTATGTTGACAATTTGTTGTAAAAATATTAAAAAACAACAACTTTATGAGCCAATGTTACATTTTACGAATGCAGGTTCATGACTTTGGCAATTTTTTATTTCTTTAGCCCAAATTCATCGCCTGCAGCCCTCTTAGCTCTGGCCAGTGTTTCTTACTTTAGAGATCAATGCCCATGGTCAGGTCAACATGCTAATTCTATCCATAATCTATTTTCAACACACATGTAAGATACCCTTGTTCTTACCTAATTTAGGGCCAGATATTCAAAACTTTGCGCCGGGCAAAAACCGTTTGCGCAGGTGTAGCTTGGGATTAGCGCGGGTCTGCTATATTCAAAAGGCCAAATAGTGCGGGCAAACTGCATTAGCGCTGGGCAAAATTATAATGTATGCAAAGGGCAAACTGACATGAATACAGGCGCAATGCTATATTCAGCGACTAACGCAGCTAAGTGGTTTCTTGTACGACTTAAGCCGCGACACTAGCGAGAGTGTACATTACCGCCCAGAAGAAGCTTGTCTTAACCCTGGGCAATCAGCTTTGCATGACACTATGGCTTTGTGCAGTGTTTGCGCGGGTTTAGCGCGGGTTTTGTGCGACCCTAACAAAGAAATATGACACATAGATAAAGCGAAACATAGAGGAAGCATGCTGCTAACTGATGGCATCACAATGATGCCATCATCTGCCACCAGTCCCAGCCATGCCAGGCAGTAAGTGGTGACCCTGCTGCCAATGGACAGCATGGCAGTGTGGCCATACAGCACACACCTGTGGACCACACTTCTGTGGACACCAACAGATGCCAGCACACACATGCAGCACTGTGGGCATGGAGGATGTTGAGGGGTATGTATGGTGGCGAGGCTGTGCCACAGACCAGATGTGGCCACATGGCTGGGACACATCATGCAGTGCACATGGGCCAGTATTGGGAATACCCCAACACCAGTGTGCCTTTCGGATAATATATGCCCCCCCCGGCCACATACCGCACAACTGTACAACTGCCACAGCACACAAAGCCAGAAATGTACATGTCACTGTGAGCATCCCATGCCACAGGTACAGCATCTGTGGGTCACACAACAGCGTAACAGTAATGTCCACTGTCAGTAAACACCTGCAGGTTGGGCCTCTCACTGTGTATAGTGCAGTCATCATCACCACTGCCCTACACACCATAGGCAATGCTGTGTCCACACACTACTGGCCCCCTTGCTACTGTAGTTTCTACTGTGCACTGTAGCATGACCTACAATGTGACAGTTGCATGCAGCACCACCACCACCATCTGTGCCTATGCTGTGTTGTCCCAGTACAGCTGCAGGCAGCAGCGCATGTGGAAGTAGTGTTCAAAACTGTAAAATATTCCCCAAGCTGTTTGCGCAGCGCTAACACGTTTGTGCGGGTTTAGCGCAGGGCTAAACAGTTAGCCCGGTGCAAACTGCATGCAAATCAGGTCATAATGAGATGCTAATCTGGATGTTTGCCCACAGACTACCTAAGTAGGCTCATTTGCATGTCACTTTTGAATATGGCAAAGTTTAGCGCTGGGCAAACGTGTTTGCTCCGGGCTAACAGTTTAGCCTACACTAAACCAGCGCAAATGTGTTGGCGCTGCGCTAACAGTTCGGGAATATTTTACAGTTTTGCACATTGTACTTTCTTACATACACTGCTGCCTGCAGCTGTACTGGTCCACGATTTGCTGGCACGCACATTGGCCACATAGTTCATCTCTACCTACCTTCACATCGCTGTGCACTGTGTTGCTGTTGTGGTTTGCACTTCCTGGTTGCCATATTCAGAGCTGTCTTATTCCAGGGCTAAGTTTGCCCTGCACTCCCAGCCCAGTTTGCCCGGCCTCATTCCCATGCTATATTCAGAAGCTGTTTGCCCTGGGCTATTCCTTTTGAATATAGCTTGCTCTGTGCTCCTGGCTAAGTTTGTTCGCCGGGCAGTGCTAATTTTGCCCTGGGGCAAAGTTTTGAATATCTGGCCCTTAAGCTCTTCCACTTCAAGATTTCTGGTTAAAAGAGAAAAATACAGCAATCCTGTTTTATGATAGTACTAAACCCTTGTTTATGATAGTACCATGCATAGTATAGCAATTTAAGGTCAGAATTGACTCTCGGGCTATCATGTCTTCCCCCACTCCCCCACTTCATAAGTAGGGTTGAATAAATATTCTGTACAAACATCAGCTACTTTAAAAGGAAGGCAGTATAGTCTACAGGTTAGAGCACCAAGCTGTAGGACTGGGTTTGAATCCCACCACCACCGCTGGCATACTGTATGGCTCTGAGCAAGTTATTTAACCTCCCTGTGCTGATGGGTCATACCTGGAAATGAACTTTGATTCAGTCTGTAACTTCAGTCCAAAAATTCTAAAAACAAACCAAAAAATAAATAAAATGGATTCCTCAGCCACTCCACTACCCACGGGTACTCTGTGAATCCCTAAGTAAGCAAACATTTGTCTTGGCTTACAGTTGGAGTGTGTGGGTAATAAATAGCATTTCCCTAATACCATGAGTAATAGGCTGTTCGTTACTCAGGAAGAAGAATGAATAATCAGCACTATTATTTGCTATTCAGCATTTTGGTATTTGGCGGGACTTCAAGATGTCCCAAAACTTCTTGTCCAATCAGAGGCCACTTTGGAGGCTCACTGAAGGCAGGGCATGTGACCCAGCACTCGCAAAAGCTTCAGGCAGGAGGGACCGACAACTTGAGCTGATGCAGAGAAAGACTCTACTTCCATCCACTTGTTAAAACTAGAAAAAAAATGGAAATCTTGAAATTTTTTGTTATGTCTCTAAATCCCAAGCTAGACAGGATCAACTTTTAACATTGTAGGGTGAAAATTAGGTTTTAAGAAGAGGGAAAATACTAGGGCTGTATAGTGCTTGCTGAAAAAGAGATAGGCAGGCCATAACAGCACACACACAGTGTGTGTGTGTGTGTGTGCACTAAACAAATGAGACTTAAATCTGAAGTGTAGTGAAGAAGACTAACAGCTTAAAGGAGTAAGGTTTTGTAGGGGTTTATTTTGATTATAAATCTAAGGTTTTTATGACCTAGCTTTTGTCTGACACTAAGAACAAGCCAAGTAGTATAATTGAAATGCAGTTAGCATAGGGACATTTTTTTTCATTGTTGGTGGATTAGCTTCATGCCCCAAAATAAGTTATTTCTTTTTTTTCTGAGAATTTATTTAGTCAGGCTTGACTGTTAGTTGACAGACTTGTCAGCTTAGTACTGCTGTGGTGACTTGATTGACTTGATTTCATAATAAATATAATTAAAATTTAATATCACAAATCTTTCTGTGAGGAACCCAGGCTTGGGACCCTCCGTGGCCAATTAAGTAAGTGCGAGTGCACCGTAGCTGGTAGGGTGGAACTAGTCCGCTGACTCCCACTGCTTCATTTAACTGCTTTTCTGTTCTGTGTGTGTGCATGGATGTGCCCTCAAGAAGTTTTTCTAAGTCTGTGGCTGTGTGCTGAGGAAAATATTTTAAAAATTATACATTTTTTCTGAGAACAATTTAGTTAAGCTTGATGATCAGCTGCCAGTGAGACTTGTCAGATCAGCATTGCTGCAGTGACTTGATTGACTTAATTTCTTAATAAATATAATTCAAATATAATATTATAGATCTTCCTGTGAAGAACCCAGGCGTGGGTCCCTCCATGGCTACTTAAGCAAGTGTGAGTGCACCATAGCTAATAGGGTGGGGCTAGTTGGCAGATTCCCACTGCTTCAAGTTAGCTGCTTTTCCATTCTTTGCGTGTGTATGGGTATGCATGCAAGGCATTTTTCTAAGTTTGTGGCTGTGTGCTCAAGAAGATATTTAAAAAATATTTTTTTTGAGGAAAACAGGCTTGAATATTAGTTGACTGTGAGACGTGTCAGCTCAGCATTGCTGCAGTGACTTGAATGACTTGATTTCATAATAAACATAATTTAAATTTAATATCAGAACTCTTCCTGTGGGGAACCCAGGCTTGGATCCTTTCATGGCCCCTTAAGCAAGTACAAGTGCAATGTAGCTGGTATGGTGTGACTAGCCGACTGACTCCCACTACTTTAGTTAGCTGCTTTTCTGTTCTATGAGTGTGCACATCTGTGCACTCAAGGCATTTTTCTAAGTTTGTGGTTGTATGCCCAAGAAAAGCTTACATTTTCTTCGAGAAAATTTAGTCAGTCTTGACTATTATTTGACAGTGAGACTTGTCAGTTCAGCACTGCTGCAGTGACTTGACTGTCTACATATTTTATAATAATATAATTTAAATCTAAGACATTTTCCTGTGAGAAATACAACCATGGCAGACAGAGGATGCAGTAGCAGAAAACATTGTTGGTCCAGCAGCCCCAGCAAAGCTGCAGCAAGTGTAGAGCAGCAAGAGCAGGGGATGGTGAGCATACTGCAGTGTGATGCTCAGGATGCAGTCATTGTACAAAATTATGTTTTACCCCATCAGAGCCTGCAGTCTCCTCCAGCACCAGTACAGCATCACCTGTCACCAGGGAAACAAGTAAAATGAGCATTCAAAGTACCAGTCCTGCTGCTAGGAGGACACTGTCATTAACTGCCACTGATAATACCAATGTGAATATGTCTTCTTCATCCCTTGCCTCTGCCACTAGGACCACCAGGAAGGGGACATCCTCCTTAATAACCACCACTGTTAGTATCAGCCACTGTTGCCACCGTGACTGAGACCACTCCTGCCACTGTGATCCAGCAAGGAAAGCAACATTGTGCTTTTGAAAATATTTTCTGTGAGGTCTTGTCCTTGTGCTCTCCTTGAAAATGAAATAAAAGGATGTAAGGAAAGAGTCAAAAACAGGCAGCCTTTTTTATTTGTGTGATAAATTATTACAAGTAGGAAAGGGATAGTAATATAATGACAAAACAGTAAAAACACTCCCCTTAACAAGCCTCATTGGTGAAACGTTGGGGTTAATATGTGTGGTTTTCAGGGAAAAACATGTAACAACTTGATATTGGAAATGTTCTGTTGTTTATTTTTTGTTTGGCTTTGTGCAACCTGCAACTGCTGACTGTGTGAGTCTCCACGCTACTAGACCTAATGAGATCTTTTTTATCATCATGCCAAAATAAGGAGGGTTTGCACCAGGGGTGTGGCTGGTTCTTGCTTGCAGAGCAGAAACAGGCCTGGCCTAGTTGTATGACTATTTTTGTTTCACTTTTATTGGGAAAAAATATATTCATAGCAGTTCTCTTGAGAAACACTGAACATTTAAATTAACACACAGAAGAGAGAAAACATGTACCTTCTCCTGTAGCTTAGAATTTAGAAGAGAAACACAACTGTCAAGATTTCTGCTTTCTGGCTAATTTTATCAAGTGAATAGAAGCAGATGCCCTTTAGCAATAAATAATTGCAAGCAAGAAAGGGACAGCAAAATGATGACAGCAGTACTTATCCTCTAAACAAGCCCTATCAGTCAGGCTGTGACTGATTGCTTTTGCTTGCAGAGCCAAAACAGGCCTAGTATTTAGGGGAAAAACACTCATAGCAGTTCTCTTGAGAAACATTGAAAGTAAACACAAAAAAGTGTGACAAAAATTATCCTCTCTAGCTTGAGATTTAGAGATGGAACAAAAAGCTGTCAAGATATCTGATTTTTTTCTGGTTTTAACAAGTAGATGGAAGTAGATTCTTTCTCTGCAGCAGCTCAAGTCATCAGTCTCTCATGCCTGAAGTTTCTGTGAGTGCTGGGTCACATGACCTGCCATCAGGAAGCTTCCAAAGTGGCCTGTTATTGGACAGAAAGTCTCACTAGATCTTGTAGTATTATAGCCGGTTCCAGTGGTTGAATTACAAAGTGCAAATAATGAACATTTGAGACCCCCGCGAATGCAAATGCTCAGCGAATACTCAAAATAAGATATTCATACACCCCTAGCTTCCGGTACCTTACAGGTCTGTACTGTCTTCATGTCCACTATATCTTCTAATAGGCTGTTCCAAAGGTTCACTACCCACTGGGAGAAAAAAGCACTTCCTAATGTTACCTCAGAATTAACCACCCTTGAGCTTCCTGTAGAGTTTCTAAAAGTAGGGCATGCATGGCAGCTTTAATAATTATGGTTTTATTTTAAAAAGGTCATGCAGTTTCTCAGAAACTTTACCCAGAAACTCTAATAATGTTTCTGTTTTGCTTAAATGGCAAGTATACAGGGGACCATCCAACTGAAACTGCCCCAATCGGAAAATATAGGGCTGTAGTGTATACCCCCCTGTAGTGTAACCCCTACCTGTTACATGTGGAGCTTTATATAGTCCCAATTCACATTTAATATTGAAGAGGATATCACACATGCAACAAGGATTGTACCCAAAGATACAATGTAAAATAGTTAAATTCACTGTATATAACATAGAGGATAATGTATGGGCATGCATCAGTAACCGGTTTGTTAACCGGTGAGAGGTTGCCATGGTGACCATGTAAACCTTGAGAGTGAAGCTTGAGAGGTTTATGTCGCCATGGCAACCTTGAGCAGGTTATTCAATCCGGTTGCTGATGTAAGACCATATATTACATTTTATAGTGTATGGTCATACATTTCTATTTAAAAAATTAAGCAGGATCCTTACTGTTGAAATTTTAGTCACCGCCGCAGCTTTTTTGGGTCATGCTTTCACTGCCTCGGCTGTTTCTGGAAGGCTGTCAGGTAGTGTAGTGCGCATGCACAAAACAATCCCCATTGTTAACCTATCAATGTGACATAGCATCAATAGGTTAACAACGTCATATTGTTAGGTTAACAACGTTGGAACGGATGGACGATGGGTTAATAACCTTAGGAAATTATGATTTTCTAAGTTTAACAGGGTTCTACCATACATTATAAGCCACTATATTAGTCCCATTATCTCTCCAGGACACTGTAGCTTCAATGACATCATCATGTTAGCACGTCACAGCCAACTTAGGGTACTACCAGAGTGCTGTATTTAAAAAACAAAACAGTATTAAAATGCAAATTGGGCCTATATGAAGCTCAGCATGCAACAGGTAGGTGGTTATGTGACAGCCCTATGTTTTTCAATTTTTGGCACCTTCATTTTTTTTAAATACCTAGTTTGGGTGTCCTTTTTAGATGAGTAGCATGACAGCGAACATGCTTCTTTTAGAAGACATACTTTATATGGTTTCAGTTTAACAAAATCATTACATAAGTGGCTTTTGGCAAACACATACAGTACATTGTTAGGGGGAACTTTCAAAAGGATCCACCAATGGTCCACCTGCTACTGTTTTCTAAATGGACATCGGTCCAAACAGAAAACTGTGTCTGAATTTGGCATCCAAAAAGGCAAAATTGCATAAAAAAATGAAGCAAATCCCATTTGTGTCAATTGTTTTCATCAAATGGCGACTCTGTTGCTTTGGAAAATAGCTGCAGGGCTGCTCCTATGCAATCAGCCAACTGCAGGTACAGACGCAGCATGCATTTGCAGCCATGTCTGACCCTTTTGAAGATCCACCCTTTGTCTTTTTCTTGAACACACATGGTAGATTTAATAATAAAGGTTTGAACTAAATGTTTGTCACATTTGTAAATGAAGACACAATCTCTATAATGTCCTTCAGAAACTCTACTGGAACTAATACTTTCAGAAGATGATCTTGCACAGATACTGTCAAAAATATAGATACCTATCAGCTGTCTCTGCAATACAGCTTGTTAAAAGTGCAAATGCAAAATTAAGATGGTTCCTTTTCAGCACAGCCTCTGTAATGAAAATTGTGTACCCCATGAATTGCAACATTTTTTAGAAATGATACTGCATTACCTCTTTTATTATACACAGACTTTCTGTGTTTCCCAGTTTCTCTATAAGCAACTCTCTGTAAGCAACGAGGCACACCTGGTTGTGTGGTTGTGTTGTGACCCCACCGGCATGGACATGAGGTCAACAACTGAGTGACTTTAGCCTGAGGAAGTGTGGTTTGCACAGTATAGCCACACACCCAGGAGTGTCTTACTGCACTTATAAAGGGCTATTACAAATTAAAAAGAGAAAAAGAGGACAGAGAGAGAGAGAGAGAGAGAGACTACTGCTTGTGAAATAAATCTAGAGAGTACTGTTTGAAGCATGAATGTAAAAATATATTTTTTTCTGTTTGTGTGGTTGGAGTTCCTTAAAAATACTAAGAAAGTGGCACAGGTGATGTTATTTGGACCCTGCACTCCCATCCATCCATAGATCTATATATGTATATAGCTGTGGGCGTACAGGAACCTCCAGTCCCTGCGCTTCCAGTCATAGCACAGCAGTCACCAAATTGCCACCATGGTCATGTTATTACCACACCTCATGTTCCCAGTACAGAACATTTCGCAATACATAGATACATGCATAGACACTGTCAGTAGATAGGGGCCTATGGCCCACTCAGTCTGCCCATTTGAGCTTGTAAGTTCACTTTGTGTTCCCCACCAAAATATAACTCCAATTTTAATATAAACCGTATTTAATCATACTATCCGCTTTAAGTTCACTACAAATGTCAAGTATATGCTAATTACATGACCTGTAATGTTTACTATATTTTAAACCAAAAGCTCCTTGTATTATTGTAGCAATGTTCTTATTATATGCTGCCTCAATTTCTTTAAAAAAAAAAATCCTCACATTGTACTGTACTGTAAGAGGTTTGTCTGTATATCTCATGAAAAATTAATAAAAAAGTTTAACTGCAAAATATAACTCCATGCAAGCACAATGCCAATCCGCAATGCAGGTACAAAAAACACATTTTGGACAGGATTTGAAAAGGGATGGCTGTGATATACATGAGGTGGTGTAATAAGAAGGCTATGTTCAAAGTTTGGGCTCAGAATATTTAAAATTACCAAAGTTATGAGCAAGCATAGAGAAATTGCAACAAATAGTCATAACTGTGCCATATTAAATAATTTTACCCCCACATTTTCAACATAGCCTTCTTATGACCTCACCACATGTACCCAGTACATAAAATTTTCAACCCCCCACCAAAACATTCATCTGCATAACCGCAATGCTATTCTATGCCACAGGTGCAAAACCAAATTTTGATTAGGATTTGAAAATGGACAGCTGTGACATACATGATGTGGGGTACTAAGAAAACTACGTTGAAAATATGGGGTGAAAACACTGAACATTTTCAAAGTTATGAGCGTGGGTAGTGAGATTGCAACAAATCCTTGTAACACAGCCATTTTTTGAAATTTTGACCCAAAATTTTCAACATAGCCTTTTTATGACCCCCTCATGAGCAATATGACTGTCATTACACGAATTCCACCGTAAAGGTGATTTTGCCAACCAACTGCAAATTCACCTTTCCTGCACTAGTTGCCTAATGACAGTCATATTGTTCATGAGGTGGAGTTCCCCAAACAGACATGTTGAAAATTTGTGGCCAAAATTCTGAAAAAGGATGAGTTATGGCTAAAAGTTGATCCCCCCCATTGAAATACATAGACGCGCATTTACCTTAGTATCTCATATTGCAGCTGCCAGTTCCAGCAGCAAGACGTGTCTTCGGTTGGTGGAGCTGATATTGAACCTGGAATCTCCTGAGATGAATGAGGGTTGTTGGTGATGTCAAGGGTATGTGGGGAGGAGGATCCACAGTGGGAGGTCAGATTAGGGTATAGGTGTGATAAGCGATGGGCTTTTTTTTTTTTGGACAAGTTAACTCTTGCTGTGCCGCCGACGTGTATACATGTCCAAAAAATCTATATGTTCTAAATATTCTGTCAGCCTAATTAAAAAAAAAAGACAACAAAGGATGGTTTTCTTCTTTGCAGCCTACAACTCATGGACACTCCAGGGAGGGTGGGAAGGATGCCACTAACACCACCAATGTAAAAGAAAAAACATTTGGAGGGGGGGGGTACCACTAGCTACCAGGGATAATGGAGCATAGTGGCAGAAGGGGGGGGGGATGCCAGTAAAACCACTAATGGAAAAGAAAAAAAATATTCGGTGGGTGAGTGAGGGGTACCACTAACCACCAGGGATAATGGAGCATAGTGGCAGATAGCCACAATATTAAAAATATTAAATAAACAGGAAAAAAATAAAGGGGAACAAACAAATAATGTTTGTGGACAAGATGGCCAAAAAGAACCCTTTTTCTCCAACCCGACTCCTTATTCTACAGCCTTATCAGTCATTGTCGAACAAGGAAATCGACTGGTGGACAAGGATTCCCAGTCTTACCAGCTGGTCATGAAATTTTCACAACCAGAAGGCCAGACAGGAATCCTTGTTCACCAGCCAATTTCCTTATTTGCCATTCCTTTTTCATCTGGCAAACAGGAAAATCAGCTGACAAACAAGGATTCCCAGTCTGGCCATCTGGTTGTGAAATTTTCATGACCAGATGGCCAGATGGGAATCCTTTTTCGCCAGAACAGTTCCTTGTTCACCATTCCTTTTTCATCGTGCGAACAAGGAAATCGGCTGGCGAACAAGGATCCTTGGTCTGGCCATCTGGTCAGGGAAATATTTAGGAATGTGTAGTAATTGTGTCATAGTAGTTTGTTTACATACATATTGTGAACAGTTTATAAAAAAAATAGTTTTAAATATGGTGGTAGTAAAGGCAAGATATTCAAGATGGTGGATACTTGCCTTTTTGTTTTTGAGATGTAGTGATATGGGTTACTTAGTAGGGTTTTTTAAAGATTAAAATGAGATTCAGCACCTGACTGTGCATTTACAGAGATTAAATGCATGGTTGGGTGACGAGTATCGGCCAATGGAACTGCTACATTTTTTCTTGCCATTTTATACATTTATTTATAAAATGGGTAAGGAAAATCAGTGCAAATCCTGTTTCCTCATTGGATGAAACACACCACGTGACCATGCCTTATTCCACAACAATTGCACACCTGCACTTCTTTCTATCCCTCTGAAGCTGTTCATTAGCACCCTGGACCAGGAAAACATTCACCACCTAGCACACAAAGTGGCACACAAAGGCTGCCACAGCCATTAAATGTATCTGTCTACTCCAAACTCACTGCTGTCTCATTTCTTCTGTCTAAATCATGCTCTTATCTGGTTAATCCTGCCTTTTGACCAGTCCCTTTGATAGTGAGTTGCATTTTCCCTATATTATTTTCAGTTCCTGCATTAAATGTAGCATGACTGAATGGGGTCTGTTCTGTCAAACTAAGCCACTTAATGTTTTTTTTTTTTTACACCAAAACAGGAAGTTGACTGTTTTTGATGCAAATATATAAAGTATCTCTGAAAACAACACTGGCTCTAGAGTAAATGAGAGCATGCGAGTCAATGGTTTCAGTAACATAGACACAGTGAAGAGTGAGCATTGCTACAGCAACCCTAACTTTTGCTTGCATCTACGCTACTGAAGCCCCCAACTCACTCGCTTACTCTCATTTACTCTAGACTCAGCAGCATTTTCAGAGATTCTCTATATACAGTATCTGCAGTAAACATCAGTTGGCGTCCTGCTTCAGTACAAAAACAAAATAATACTTTAAAGTGTCTTATTTTACCAAAACAGAGCCATTCAGTCACGCTATCTTCAATGCAGAAAGTGAAAATAATAAAAGTGAAAAAGAAACCTGCTACCAAAGGGACTGGTCAAATGTCAGGATGAACCAGATAAGTAATTTTTACACTGTTCCACTTGAAAAATCCTGGCAGGTTCAACCAGATATACTAAGACAAGTGTAATTTTAGGCAGATGGGGACTACTTTTTTAAATACCCCCACCAAAATAAAAATTCTGGCCTTTTTATAAGACAGATATTTACCTACAGGGTGTGTGGTCATGCTCTGATATACGCATGCCTTGGGTGGTTGAACACATTTGGGCTACGGCCCTGTCCCTCATGACACAGCCAGACGTTCATATATCAGAGTATGTCCACACACCCTATAGTTGACTATCTCTTACCGATAGATAGATAGATAGATAGATAGATAGATAGATAGATAGATAGATAGAATGCAAGTTAAATAAGTACAAATGAGAGAAAAACAGTGAAAAAGGAGCAAAAGAAAACAGTAGCCATATTTAACAATTGTAATTTTGCTGTTTGGCCAGTAGGTGACAGGTGCTGCATTTGTTTTAAATACAAGTCAGTGAATTGAGATGTATTGATACAGTGGTGCCTGCTTAAAGGAAAACTACATCCTTATGTTTGTAAATGTTGTTTGTTTCCATGTCAACAGACAACTCTTTTCCTGCAGCTGTTGGGGATATACATGTTTTGCTTTAGTTTGTTTTTACTGTTCCTGCTAGTCCCCTGTAACTATCCTGGAGTTCTCCATGTTATGGTTGTTGAAACCTCATTGTCCATGACAGCTGCATTAGCATATGAGAATATGATGTTATAGCAAGCATTTATACCATTTATCTCTAGGCTAAAAGTACAAATATCGTGAAAAAAACACCTCTCTGGAAACACACAAACTGAATGCAATTTAAAGGGAAAAACCCTGCATTACAACCCAGACAGATTGCAAAGCCAACTGGAAGTAAATGTGGTATTTCACACCTTGCTACAAGTTACTTTCTTGAACTCTAATTAAGCAGATAGGCATACTGTGGCATCTAAAGGGTGCTGACACATCATGTTCTCATATGCTATGGCAGCTCTCAGGGCAAATGAGATTTCAACAACCAGAAAATGGAGACCACCAGGATAGATACATGGACTAGTATGAACAAAATACTAACATATACTAACATACTAAAATGCCAGCAGAATAGGCCTAATGGTCTTTCGTGTCTGCTCGTTTGGTCAGCCCCCACCCTGGGTGCTGACCTTGCTGCCCCCCTCGCCTTCTCTGGCTTCTCCCTTCCCAGTTCCAGATATTCTTGCTGCATTGGATTTTGCTTCCAGAACCCTTCCCCTGTATCTGTCCCACCCCCTCTTGAACCCCTCCACTGTCTCTGCCTCCACCAGCCCCCTAGGCAGCGCATTCCATGGCTCCACCATCCTCTCAGTGAAGTAGCACCTCCTCCTTTCTCCCCTGAATCTTCCCCCCTTCAACTTCCACCCATGCTCTCTAGTGACCCCCTCCTTCTTCCTTCGAAGCACCCCAACTGTTCCTCCCCTATTTACCCTCTTCATGTACCTGAAGACCTCTATCATGTCCCCCCGGTCCCTTCTCTCTTCCAATGTGTACATATTTAGCTCTTCGAGCCTCTCCTCATAGGTCCTGTCCCCCAAGCCCCAAATCATTTTGGTTGCCCTCCTCTGGACCCTCTCCAGGAGGTTAATGTCCCTCTTTAAGTGTGGCCTCCAAAACTGCACGCAGTACTCAAGGTGTGGCCTCACCAAGCAGTTATACAGAGGAGTATCACTTCCTCCTTCTGGAGGTGATCCCCTAGCGATGCATCCCAGCATCCTGCTGGCCTTGGCTGCTGCCCTCCTACAAGTCTCAGAGTTGTTCATCTTGACATCCACCACCACCCCAGGTCCTCTCTGCCATCGAGACTTGTAGCATTTCCCCAGGGTGTACACTTGGCCCGGGTTTCTGGCCCCCAGGTGGAGTAACTTGCATTTCCCTGCATTGAACCTCAGCTTCCACTTTCTAGACCATCTTTCCAGAGCCTCCAGGTCCCCCTGTAGGGCCACCCTCCCCTCCTCCCCATCCACCACCGCCCCCAGTTTTGAGTCATCCGCAAAGAGACTCATCTCACTCCTGATTCCTGTCCTTATGTCAGAGACGTAGGCGTTGAACAGAAGGGGCCCAAGGACTGATCCCTGTGGGACCCCACTAATGACCCTCCTTGGGGATGAGACTATCCGCCAACTACGACCCTCTGGGTCCGGTCCTGGAGCCAATTGCCTATCCATCTGATCATCTGGTTCCCCACCCCCATTTCTCCCAGCTTATCCAACAGGCCCACATGAGGAACAGAGTTGAATGCCTTGCTGAAGTCTAGAAAGAGGATGTCCACTGGTCTACCCAGGTCCAAGGCACTCGTCACCCAGTCATAGAACTATAGTAATAGAAAATAAACTAAAGCAATCACATATATTCTGAACAGTCACATGAAAAGAGTTATCTGTTGACATGGAAGCAGATAAAACTTACAAGATATGAGGGTGTAGTTTTTCTTTAATGTAAGCAGGCCATTGAGGTTACAGATCTTTTTCCTGTGCATTTGTGCTTGGATATCAACATCATGTTCTGAGCTCCCCAGTCAAACATGTTTCTGGATTTTTTTATACTATTTCATGGAGGTAGCCATTGATTAATGGGAATGGGAAGTGAAACCAGTACATTGTGTTTACTTTGGCACAACTTAGAGGAAAAAAAAAACAACATTGGTGGAAACCTCTGGGAACCCAAAGGCCAACTGACTTGCCCATTCCTCCCTGGAATACTAGTTCTTCAATGAGGTATGGCATGCTCCTTGTAAACCACAATGTGAAGTAGCATTGCAAGAGTATGTGGCAGTCCATCTTCTCATCTTAGTGTTGCATCAAGGACATCGTAAAGATAATTAAGGATGACATACAGAGAAGTACACACAGACACAGACAGACACGCATACACACACACACACACACACACACACACACACACACACACACACACACTCTGTTCAGTCTGAAGGATACATTGATGTAATACAGTGCACAGTGTTTTGCCAGAAATATATGAGGTTGGATTTAAAAAAAAAAGTCAACACAGGCACATGTTGCCATTTTGGATGCAGCCTGAATTACTACATATGCATCACAATGACTGCAGGCAGTTTTCAAACATTGTGATGCATTTGCTACACTTGTCACACTTTATGACAAATGTTTTTTTTTTTAATGCACGCATCCTTTGTGTTGTACAGCTTGCGGCACTCACTGCATGATGTTTGACCACCTTTTTTGTGAAATAACAGCCATGTCACAAGTAGTGCTATTATGCTAAAAATGTGATAACGTTCTTTGAAAATCCACTCCATGTTTCTTTGAGTGAATAGGATTTCACCACCCATAAACATATAAACCTCTCCCAAAACTCTTGCTACCCAGTTCAGTTGAAATACAGTATAAGGCCTGAAATATACACAGGAGTTTGCTGTTAACTTACTGTGTGAATTAAGGAAACATGGGAAACCACTTAAAGAAAAACTTCACCCTCATATCCTGAAATGTTGTTTCCATGTCAACAGACAACTCTTACTGTGTAGCTGTTTGGGATCTATGTGACTGCTTTAGTTTATTTCCATTGTTCATACTAGTCCCTATAACTATCCTGGAGTCTCCATTTCCTGGTTGTTGAAATCTCATTGTCCCTGAGAGCTGCATTAGCATATGAAACAAGATGTGTCAGATCCCTTTAGACTCCACAGTTTTCCTGTCTGCATAATTAGAGTTCAACAAAACCAGTTGCAGCAAGGTGTGAAATACCACATTTACCATCAGTTAGCTTTTCAGACTATCTGAGCTGTAATGCAATGCTTTGGCCTTTAAATTACATTCAGTTAGTGTGTTTCCAGACAGTGTTTTCAGGATATTTGGACTTTTGGCATAGAGATACACGGTATACATGGGTGCTGTGACATCATGTTCTCTTATGCTAATACAGCTCTCACGTACAATGAGATTTCAACAACCATAAAATGGAAACCCACAGGATAGTTACAGGGGACTAGTATAAACAGTGGTAATAAACTAAAGCAAACACATATATTCCCCAAAACTACAGGAAAATAGTTGCCTGTTGACATGGAAACAAAATTTACAAGACGTGAGAGTGTAGTTTTCCTTTAAGACATTCAATGGAATGATAATTAATAACAAAGTTAGATTCTCTTCTCCCTGAAGCAGTGATGTAGTGAATATTTCTGGACCATCTGTGTCTTTCATTGAAGAATTCCTTTTGAAATAAGAGAATATTAATCGAATTCAAAGTGAAAAAAACAAAAACTAAACAGAGAAACTGAAGGTCATTTACAACAAGAATTTACCTGAATATTTATTTATTTTCTTTTATTTGTAGGATGAATAAGAGATACGAGCAGAAAGCAACAAGGAGGACTCTGTTAATTATTATATGTATGATAACCCTCTGGGGAAAACTAGCATCAGGGGCAACCCACCATAAGGGTAAGAAATGTTTTTATTTGGCAGCCTTTCGCATTGCACATCAGTGGAATTCATTCTTCTTCCAGCTGTGCTGCTCTGAATCTCATGGCTTACATGAGATACACTCTTCAGATTGACGTCAGATTTACTGCAGCCTCCGGAGTTGATGCTGCATTCCTAACTGATTTAGATCAGAATGCTGTCATTGCATGGAGAGGTATTCATTTTTCACTGGTGCTGGTGGCATAGAAGAACTCTGCATTGTAAATCAGCTGAACAGCACATTTTAGGGGGAAACCAAAACACATCATTTTCAGGAGTTGCCTTAAAGGGGGAGCACTCTTTCAAATCTCAAAATGCAATGATTATTACATTTACAGAGTATGATGCTTTATTTTCTTTCTATGGTGCATTATTTTGCCAGTCAGATAATTTTCTCCTTGGCAGTACAAGGTATGATGTGTAGGGCAGCACTATCACCAGAAGCCTTAATATCTAGTGTGATTCCTCACTTTTCCTCATTAGTAGTGTGATCCCACTCCACTGATAGCAATATCAAAAGTGAGCAATCAGGAAAAAAAAATGAGTGGTGCATCTTGGTCAGCTGAGATGCCACAGTTAGTGAAGGCACAATGCTGACAAGGTAATGAAGAGAATAGCACTTGCTGTGTCAGCCTTGAGGTAAAGTGCTTTTTAAACTTCATTCCTTGCACTACCAGGCAAAACATGCCTAACTAGCCAATGGGGGAAAAACATAATTACTTTAGAAAGAAAATGTGATAACCATCCTTTTGGAAATGAATAATATGTGTAGGCTCCTACTTATGAGTGCACTAGCTCATAAATGGTGGTATGTGGGGGGTACCTGTATTAGAAATCCTTTGAAAACTGTAGATTACACAAATTACTGCTGAATCAATCTACGTTAATCGTAAAAGAACACTTTGTCATAAAAGCCTGCTGATTCCATCACTTATCTAAAATGTCATGAAGCAGAGAACAGAGTCTGTGTTCTGTCCCCAAAAAAGATAGAAATATCTTTAATAGAAAAGTGCCTTGCAATTCAGAAGAAAAACAAATAGGCTCTATCCACAAAGTCAGGTCAACTGATCTTACTGATCCGATGGACATGGAAGTAATTCTGAAATGTCATGTTTCTAATGAAATATTTAGAAAACATGCATTCACCTTTAATGTTATGCGTAGTAGTGCTCCCTGTTGTATGTTTTATTTATGCTCTAAATAATGCAGTGGGCCCCCGGCAGCAGGAGCTATGGTGTTAATGTACTGTAAGTAGGAGTCAAGGTGATAGAAGTAGCTGCAGTGTCATGACACTATAAGATGAAGGCAGGGTGTATCAGCCATTTGTAGAAGAGTGAGTGTCACAGGAAGGTTTACATTGTTAGTATAAATTAGTAGTGTTTCCAGTTCATGTGCCTCTAGGTCCTCCTACAGTAGGTGTTTGGTGTCCTGAAATCAATCCTGCAATGTAACAGGTGAACCTTCTCCCTTTTCTAGATTAGTATGCGGATACACACTTAGGCCTAATTAATCTGCTATAATACTGTATATTTCATATTGAAGAGCAGGTGCTGACTTCAGTATGCAGGTACAGGAAGGGGCACACTGGAAACTGTCAGGTGCAGTTAAAGAAACTGGCACTTTTATGTTAACACAAACACAAGCCAGCCACTCATGGAGAGAATAATGGCCATAAACCAGAGTTCTTAAGGTACGAAAAGTGCAAACTCGCATTTTATTGATGACAGTGACTGTCAATAAAATGGGAGGTTGCACTTTTTGTACCTTGAGAACTCTAGCTTGTGACTGCTATATTCTCCTTGAGTGAGCTACATGTGTTCGTAGTTACTTCAGTATGTAGCTTCATAAACAAGGTAATTTAAGCATGTACTTCAGTTTCCTGAAGAATATAAGTTTTATGTTCAGTTTTCTGCCTTGGGTTTCATAACATATTTTGAGCCGGCTTATATATGACACCTGTAGAAAAAAGCTTTCCTGATCACTCAGTAACTTTATGATATCACAACGCTTTCCCATAAAAGAACTATGAGCAGTGAGCTCTATGCACAAACCGTTTTCGGACCTACATGCTGCAAGGGATGAGATATACACATCCTGGGTGTCCTAGGGACATTGTCATGTATGTAATGTCCATAGCTATGCAAGCATGGCATTTTCTTACTGGACACTATCCAGCACAACTGCATGGCCAGTCAGTGGGGAAGGGGGCAGAGACATGGCCATGGCATGCAGTAGTTATTTAGATGCATGAATCCCACCATTACAACAAGCTGTGTCAGTGTACCAGATTTTCCAAATATGTTAGCTGAGACCAGCCACCAGGGCTGCGGACACACTGACATTGCAGTACAGGGTCAGCCTCCAACTCCTGATGCTGGCTCATGTCCATCCCTCCACCATGCCATGGAGGGATGGGTGCTTGGGCCAGCAGATCATTTTACTGTTTTAAAATAAAATCAGTGTCTATAAGGATATATGGTAGTTGTATCCACAGATATCTATATCCAATGGTCCTCTGCTCCTGTGAAGCAGAGGGTCAACTGCATGGCCAGATCTATCTTCCAGTTTGAAGCTCAGTGTGTCCATGCTGACTTTGCTGCAAGACTGCTCCATCTCCTCTGAACTGCTAAATGCTTAAGGGGGGGGGGGGGTCTGCTGAGGGGAGTAGGGCCTTGGGTGTTTGTAAGTAGGCTGAAAGGGTTTCACCAGAACAAAGGTTTCCTGAAAACAGGCTTCTACATTTGTTCCAGGTTAGACTATGAACAACAAACTACTGTACAGACAGGTGTTTTGTCCTTTTGGGATCTTCAGTGCAGACCAGTTGCCATCTCAGCCAAGTACTGGGGTAGCCTCAGAGGAAAACAGGTGTTCAGTACATGCTGAGGGAGCATACAGCAGAGGTAGTCTGCAAGATGAACAGTGTGTAGGATCCGTTACAGAATGCAGAAAGAGAACAAATGCCCCAGTTGTTTAGTTTCTGTGCTTCTCTGTATGCTACCTCACTGAGAGTACTGAATGTCTCCCAGCTGAACCAGCACGTGTACTTCATGGACAACAAAGCAAAAAACTGGGCACTCACCCACCTTCTCCAATGAAGATGCTGCTCCATATTTTCAGAGCAAAAAAGGGTTGAAGTTTATTCCTGTGCCAAACTCATAAAAACACTTGCATCCACACACCTGATGCATTTCAGAATATGCTTCCTTTCTCAAAGGTATATTACACAGTCTTGGAAGACCCTTTATAAAGAAATATGATGTCATCACAAGGCGATGTTCAAGTTGTGTAGCATAACTGACATAAGTACGTACAAAGTGCGAAGTGCTGAAATTAGAACAGTGTGTAAATAAATAAATAAGCAATCTTGCTATTAATATAGCATCTCCATATTAGTTAAAAATTGATCATTGTCTACTACACAGAATATGTTACGAGGTCTTCTCTTTTTCTAAAGACTACATGTCAAATATTAATTATCTTATTACTAGTAACGGAAAAATGCAGTTTTTAAGATCCATATTTTATGGTTTTATCATTGCTAACATTACTGTAAGGTAGGCAGGTGCATTTAGAGTTTCGAGACTGGTCCCCACACACAGGTAATAAATCCATTTCCTGGTGCAGACCACATCTTGAAAAGATAACAGTAAACAGAGTCAGCAATCAGCAAAGTATAATACAATATTTACATAATTCAGCACTTGCACATTCAGTGTCACTGCCTTTAGTGTTACTCTGTTACTCATAGCGACCTAATTATGTGGCTCTGTTTCAAAAAGGGAGTCAAAAAGTCATGTCATAGTCATCATTTAGCCCCTGGAGTGGGGGCTTCATACTCCTAACGAGAAGATCCAAAGTGCTTCTCTTTCTCCGCTGAGAACAAAACCAAGCATGGCTTCACCTACAGGGCCATAGACAAGGTGAGTTCAAACCCTAGAGGAGGACATTTTGACAACCTCCTACTAAAAAAAGAAGCATTTTGGATATTCTTGTTAGGAGTATGTACCCCTGAGCTAAATGATGGCTATGACTTGACTCCCTTTTTGAAATAGATCCAAAGAATTAGGCTATTACAAGTAACACTAAAGGAAGTAAAACTGACTGTACAAGTGCTGATTTATGTAAATATTGTATTATTCTTTGTCAGATTGCTGATTCTGTTTTCTGTCATCTTTTCCAGATGTGGTCTGCACCAGGAAATGGATTTGTTACCTATCTGTGGAGACCAATCTTGAACCTCTAATTGCACCTGCTCACCTTTCAGTAACATTAGCAATGATGAAACCATATAATGTGGATCTTAAAAATTGCATTTGCTTTCATTACTAGTAACAAGGCAATTGATATTTGACATGTGGGACTAAATATTCAAAATAGCACTAAAGTAGCGTGCAAAGCTTTGTGCTATGCTTATGCCCGACCAAGTAGGTGATATATTCAGTCAGACAGTGCACTGGTGCTACCTGACTGAATATAGGGCCATGCCAATGCAGCACAAAGGCAAGCTGAGCTGCCTTGACATGGATCTGGGCAGTATGCAGCCACCAGGGAGTTGTGCCCCCCACCAGATAGCTCCAGGAGCTGCATTGCAATATTCAGTCACACACTGCAAATGAGCTCATTGGGCATGCAAGGCACTAAGGCGCCATATGCATGTCCATTATGGGCTCATTTACATGGGAAGTGGGAAGTGACAGCAGATTTGTGCCCATCCACTGGTCACCTGCCATGTCAGTCATGGTGACTACTGGGCCTCCCGATACCGAACACCCATCCCTTCTATAGTAATGTACTCCTTGGTGTGTAGTGGCAATCCCCACACTTCTATCACCTGCCCTACTCTTGTAAACATCCTCCCTGGTATCTAGTGACATCCTCCAACCTCTGATCACTTTTCCCAGTGTTGTAAATGTCCTCCCTGGTGTCTAGTTGCACCCCCCACCCTCTGTTCACCCACCCTGGTATTCTTAATATCCTCTCTGGTGTCTAGTGGCAACTCCCACCCTCCAATCATCAACTCTGGCATTGTAAACATCCTCCCTGGTGTCTGCTGGCACCCTCCCACCCTCGGTCACCTGCCCAAATATTGTAAATGTCCTCCCTGGTGTCCATTAGCATGCCCCACCCTCCGATCACCCACCCTGGTATTGTGAATGTTCTCCTTAGTGTCTAATAGCACCCCTCCACCCTCTGATCATCTGCCCTGGTATTGTAGATGTTCTGCTTGGTAGCTAGTGGCATCCCCCCCCTTCCGAGTCTCCGTTTGGTCCATGCCTTGTATACTCTGGTATCTAGTGGAACCCCTGCTCTCTGATCATCCATTCTGGTGCCTGCACAAGAGTCCTTGGTGGCTAGCAGTACCCCTTACCCCCCACATGCCCATACCTCACCTGTTGATGGATGCCCTGGTGTCTAGTGGTACCCTCCTAGAATGCCAGTAACTACATGGACTGTCAAACAGTGGCAGTGCCGTGGCCCCCTCGCCCACCCTGCCTGCACCCAACACCCACCCTGACCTCCATTACCGGGCATGGTGGACCATGCTGCGTATCACACTATGGTGACCAGCACAGACCTCTGCACACCTCTTCAGCTGGCTGCCATGTGAGCTACAGTGGCTAAGGGAAACTAATGAAATTAGGGAGCTAGAAGAATTCCTTGATCTAAACCAAGCAGAACTGTAGGAGGAGCCCCTAAGAACTGTAGGGGATAATAATAATGATCATGTACTGTACACGGTAAAAGAAAAAGGAATGCTAACGACATTGAAACCGCAGACAACTGGTGTATGATACAGTACAGGGGGTTAGGAGAAGTTAAAGTGGTAGGATTGCTGACCATCCTCTCATAAATCTACATAATTGTTTTGGGATACTTCATGAGGATGCATCTGATGATACCTCAGGAGAACTGTGTCAGAACACTGCTGATCAGCAGGACAGTGATATCAGGCTCGAGGGGACACATGTACATAAACCAAAACAAGTCCCTGTAATGGGATATTCAAGCATTAGGTGGACAGATTCAGTGACATGCAAAAGAAACAGAGAAAACACAGTAGTGACCTGTTTACCACATGCAGAACAGCCTGACAGAAAAGCCAGTATAAATAAGAATATAGAAACATAGACAATGATGGCAGAAAAAGACCAAAGATCCATCTTCTGCCATCATTGTCAATATTTCTATATTCCCTGCTGCTTGAGATAATTTTACCAATATCTTAGACATACCATATTTTTCAATTCAGATAAATTTTATTTTTATACTGGAAAGTATGTGAGCAAAAATGCCTGTTTTATCAAATGTCCAGTGGTACAGAAATTCGATGATACAGAAAAAAAGGTAAAAACAATATTTGCAAACGTTTACAGTATTTACAATAGAAACAGTGTAAATGATAGGACTACACACACAAATCAAAACACTCTGTGCAACATACATTCCTGCAAATTCCGACTGCAGTATTCTCTCAAACGACTGGCACTGGGATTGCATCTGAAGATTTGAAAGAAAAGATTTGATATTTGAAAGATGTGTCACTGGTCTATAATTAAAGACATGGTTGGCTTCCTGATTAAAAGATGGATAACTTTAGCAACGTCCCACAGTGCTGGAAACTGACCAGAAGATACTGACAGATGAAATAACTTGTCAAAGGAGCAAACACTATATTTACACAGATTGCACCCATTTGTAAACAAGTGTGGTCTACAGACCTTTACCAGTAGTTTTAGAAACATCCATTTCTCTAGCAATGTCAAACTCACAAGAGGCTGCATTTTCCTAAACCAACAGCCGCCGGAGCGCCCCGCCACCACAGATTTGGACTTTCTTTCAACTGAGACTGCATTTTTGAACTTTGCGCCTTTCTCCCTTTAGCCTATCAGAAAGCTGATTTGTGAGCGGGGGAGAAAGCGCCGCTAAAAGCCCACTTCTGCTTTTGTTCTGCTGGGCTATAAATTAAAGTGAATTTCCCTGGGACAGCAGAAACAACAAGAGCAGCAAGGGGGTCATGAGGGTGCAAGCCTTTGTTCCTGCCCCGTGGCTGCCAGAGCCCCCGCTGCTATGGACTTGGACTTTCATTCAACTGGGACTGCATTTTTGAACTTTACGCCTGTCTCCTTTCAGCCTATCAGAAGGCTGATTTGTGACCAGGGGAGAAAGTGCCGCTGAAAGCCCGCTTCTGCTTTTGTGTTGCTGGGCTATAAATTAAAGTGAATTTCCCCTGGGACAGCAGAAACAACAGGAGCAACAAGGGGGCAAAAGTGCACCAGCCTTTGTTCCTGCCCTCCCCTCCATGGCCGTTGGAGCCCTCGCTGCCATGGACTTGAACTTTCATTTGACTGGGACTGCATTTTTGAACTTGGTGCCTTTCTCTCTTCAGCCTATCAGAAGGTTGATTTGTGACCAGGGGAGATACTCTCCCTCTATAAACTTGGGGGGGGGGTACAAGCACCCCCGCACTGTGGCCCCAGTACAATAGTAGCTGGTTGGTTGGCCACTATACTGTACCTCTACCCTTAACTGCCTCCTGTTCTCCATAAGCTCCTGCAAGTACTATTTTACTCACTGTATTGCTGACTTTACCATTGTTATGCCATCATCAGCAACTGTACCTTTTCCACATATAGCTCCTGTATTGGATGACGTCTCCTCACTCTACTGCTGCTGCTGAACCATATGGTACCTAAGCTACAGGGCTGACTACAATTTTGTTTGCAAATTCTTAGTTATTTCCTTACTGCACTGCCGGTATTAATTGTTGTTTTGCAACCGTATGTTACCTCAGCTACAAGGTTGACTACAGTTTTGTTTGTAATTCTCCCTCCTCACTACTAGATATCATTTATTGTACTGTTGCATCTGTGTGAACAGTTAAGTCTCCTGCATCTCATATCCCCTGATTCCCTCCTGTCCTAGTAGCTGCCTTCCTGCAAGAAACAACTCCTACCTGTCTGCATTCTTACTACCACCCTCCCCCATCCCTTATAAGGCCCACTGTTCTCTCATTTTCAATGTGCTAGTTTTTCCTTACATAGTCATCACATAGCTGCCTTCTACTTCCTTTCCCACAGGTGGACAAAGCAATGGGTTCTGATGGAATTCACCCCAGAATTCTAAAAGAATTAAGGGAGGAACTAGTGAAACCACTGGCTACTCTTTTTAATAAATCATGGGAGGATGATGTGGTACCTGAGGACTGGAGGAAGGCGGATGTGATTCTCCTTCACAAAAGTGGGACCAAGACAAAGGCAGAAAACTACAGACCTGTCAGTCTGACCTCTGTGGTAGGGAAAGTGATGGAGTCACTTCTGGAGGAAAAAATAGTTGAGTACCTAGAGGCCAGTGGAGCACAGGACCCAAGGCAGCATGGGTTCACAGCGGGAAGGTCATGTCAGACGAATCTAATAGATTTCTTTGACTGGGTGACCAGAAGTAGTAGAACAGGGAGGGGCTGTGGACATGGCCTACCTAGACTTTAGCAAGGCATTTGACACAGTCCCACACAAAGATTACTAGTCAAATTAACCAGCCTGGGAGTGGGTCCCAGGGTGGTAGCCTAAGTAAAACATTGGCTGCACAACAGGACACAGAAGGTAATTGTAAATGGAGTCCACTCTGAAGAAAGAGGGGTTACTAGTGGGGTACCGCAGGGTTCAGTATTGGGTCCAGTCCTTTTCCCAGAGGAAGACCCTCGCTGAGCGCCCCTATCTGAGTGCCGAGGCCAGACGCCGCCAGCGGGCGGGCGGCACCTCCAGCCGGCGCTGAGCTCCATAGAGCCGGAGAGACCCTGCTTCAAAGAGGAAGACCCTCGCTGAGCGCCCCTATCTGAGCGCCGAGGCCAGACGCCGCCAGCGGGCGGGCGGCACCTCCAGCCGGCGCCGAGCTCCATAGAGCCGGAGAGACCCTGCTTCAAAGGTACGGCAAAGCCGCAACCAATCAGAAAGCGAGTGCCTTCTGAGGCTTTGTTTCCGATTGGTCCCCGTTGTTCCTGGCTTCTTACTGCTGAAAATACTGCTTTTTTGTATTTGGAAACGTTTGTTGGAGCACTGATTGTTTAAACTTACAAAAAAAGAGCTAAACACTGTAATTGTGGGGTGGGGAAAACTGTGTCAGGTGTGATTTGGGACGAAGTGATTACAGCCTTCCTGTGCCTAATTTGTTGGTAGCCAGATGCTTCAGCGCCTTAGCCCCCTCCCTGGCCTTTCACTTGCTAATTTCTGGCCCTCCTGCTGCTCTGCTTACGCCAGAGTCGAAAAAGAGTTAAAGTCAAGCTGCGCTCTCTCTTGTCTCCCCAGAGGAAGACCCTCGCTGAGTGCCCCTATCTGAGCGCCGAGGCCAGACGCCGCCAGTGGGCGGGCGGCACCTCCAGCCGCGCCGAGCTCCATAGAGCCGGAGAGATCCTGCTTCAAAGGTACGGCAAAGCCGCAGAACTTATGCCCCCGCCCTTCCCCCTGGAGTTTATTAAGTAGTCACTTTCCCGCCAACAATCTAAAACCACGCCCGCCACGTCTTGCCGACCTATAGCCTGCCACACATCCCTCGCTGATCACAGATAGTGGATCACCATATTACTCCATCATTCTGTCTATAGTGCTGACACCTAGTCTGAGCAACCACATAGCAACACCGCCAACGGAATAAGCAATTACTGCGAGTATCTCGCATGATAAAACATCTGGTCACCTCATAATGGGGAACTTTCCCTTGTGCCTTTTTGTATTACTCATAATACTGGAATTCAGTATAAGATGCAGTCATCCACAGGAGACAATGCAAAGTGATACGGTGTTGTTTTCCTCCTGCTGCAATCACATAGCAGTCCCAAGAGACTGGATATGTTTCTATGACATCCCACTAATACGATCTTACACACTTAACAGCTACTATGGAGGGACACAGTCGGCTGTACACCTGCTTGGTGACTATCACCAACTGCTTTCAGATATACAGTCCACACTTATTTCAGTTAAAGTATTAATCTTTTCTATTACAAGAGACCGAAGGACCGAACCCGGATGGCATTTAAGATTCCAACAAAATAAAAATAAGAAAAAAACAATAAAAAATGCATCTACTAGATCCTATACCCTATCTCTGGCGGCAACTATGAAATTACTACTGCTATTACTAATTTGTTCAGGGAACATGGAACTTAACCCTGGGCCACCTGGGAATATCTCTGCACCATCAGAATTAGTAAAGATTAAAGGCTGCTTTCTACATATTAATGTATGTAGTCTACTAAAAAATCACATTGCTCCAAGCTCGAGTTAGCCATACACTACCTGACATTTTGGTAGTGTCTGAGTCATGGCTTAGGCCTGACACAGCTGACAGAGACATTAACTTACTTGACTATCAAACATTCAGAGCTGATAGACATACAAGAGGAGGTGGGGTAGTAATCTATGTAAAGGCCAACCTACCTGCAACTTGTCTTGACTATTCTTCTATGGCAAAAGAATTTGAGTGCCTATCCCTCAGAATAGCTCTCTCCAACACTACCTCACTACAATTGATCGGCTGTTACAGGCCTCCCTCAGCTGGCCTTAAGATTCTATCCCATTTGGGTGACTTGATCTCAGAAGGGAATGAAGAAACCATAATCGTAGGCGACCTTAACCTAAACTGGCTTTCTAAGGCAGCTGCACCACTAACATCATTCTGTGACATGCATGGGCTTACACAGCTAATAAATGAACCTACTAGATTAAACAAAAAGAACCCTAAAAACAATACACTTTTGGACGTACTATTAGTGAGTAAACCTCACCTCTTCTCACATATTGGAGTACTGCTCAATGACATCAGTGACCATTGTACTATTGCAGCAATTAGAACAGCATGTAAGCCTTCATCCCCTACAAAATTCATGCTGAGGAGATCGAAAAAGAAATTCAACATCAATGCATACCTGGATGCTATCAAACACTCCACAAGATGGCAAGAATTCTATTTAGTGAACACTACGGAGATTGCACATGGTATTCTAAATGATATCATCACAAGTGCTCTAAACACCCATGCACCAGTTTCCAAACTATGTATCAAAAATAAAACCTGTCGTTGGTTCAATTCAGATCTTAAATCCACCCTGCTCAACAGGGACAGGCTTTGGAAGAAGGCCCTAAAAACTAAGTTAGCCACTGACTGGGAGCAGTTCAGAAAAGCTAGGAATCTCTGCACCAAGAAAGTGCGAGACACTAAAGCTGCATATTACATGGCTGAACTAGACTCATCATACCACAACCCTGCCAAATTTTGGAACACCATAAAAGATATAACTGGCAATTTCACAAGCAACCTACTCCCAGAAAAATTACATAGTGGAAATAGAACCATCATTGACAGAATAGAAGTCCTGGAAGCCTTTAATAATCACTTTACTACTGCTGGGCTAGCATTTGACTCCTCTCCAGCCAACCTACTGAGATTGCAACTAGGGATTAAGAACTCTGATGCAAGAGTGACTGACTCCACTTTCTGCTTCACACCAACCACGCTGAAGCAAGTTGAAGAACTAATATTACAGTTGGATACAAAAAAAGTGCAGGTGCTGACTCCCTTGACCCCTACTTCATAAAATTGCCATACATGTTTTAGCAGTACGGTGACATCTGTTCAGCCTCTCACTACAGTCAGGAGGTATCCGTCAATCTGAAACCGCTCAAGTTATTCCACTACTGAAAACCGGGGATCCCACAGACCTCAATAACTACAGACCAATCTCCATTCTTCTGGTATTGTCCAAATTACTTGAAAAAATTGTGAGCACCCAGTTAAGGGAATACCTAGAAGCAAACAATCTTCTAAATCCAGTGCAATCTGGCTTCAGAACAAAACACAGTACCATCACAGCTCTTGCAAAAGTCACCAATGACTGGCAACTTGAATTGGACAAAAAAAATTGTGTTTGTGCTGTTTTCTTAGATCTAAGTAAGGCCTTTGATACGGTTGACCACGACCTGCTCCTCTCATCACTGAGGTCAGTTGGGCTTGACACCAAAACCATTACATGGTTTTATAATTATCTTTCAGGAAAAGAACTCAGCAGGTAAAGGCCGAAGGAGATATATCCCACTCAGACCACTTCAAAGAGGAGTACCACAAGGATCTATCCTTGGCCCTATCCTATTTGCAATATATATCAACAACATCGACTTAAATCTTTCCAAACCACTGTACACCTGTTTGCTGATGATACAGTACTGTATGTCATCAATCACTCTTCACTTATTACAGCCTGCAAAGAACTACAAGCAGAATTGACCTGCTGCAACATCAACTGCGAAGAAATTACTATTGAATGCAAAAACCAAGGCAATGTTTTTCTCCCCTCAGGTGCAGACAGGATACACTATCCCTTTCGACCTTCCTAAATTATCCACTGCCTTGGTGAAAACCTAGATTATGTCACAAAATTCAAATATCTGGGGTATGGCTAGATAATAGGTTAGAACTACCTAGAGCATTTGGAAGAACTGCTAAAAAAACTCAGACAAAGACTTGGACTTTACTACAGAATAAGGCACTTCCTTACAAGTGATTCAAAAAAGAAGATGGTCCAGGCCACTTTCCTCTCAGTACTTGACTATGCTGACTTCTTATACAGTCGCTGCCCTACTGTATGTCTGAACAAAATAGATACACTATATCACAGAGCCTTGAGGTTCATCACAGACCTACCTTACAGCACTCACCACTGTCTGCTTTACTCTGTAGTGGGATGGACTTCACTTCAAGCTAGAAGAGATAGAAATGCAATACTATGGACCTACAGAGCAATATCGCAGCAGCTTCCAAATATATCTCTGACTGTTTTTACAACCATCAAATAGTTATGCATTAAGAAGTCTGAACCTCATTACCCTCAAGGTGCCTAAATTCCACTCCCGACATGGTAGATATGCATTTAACTATGTGTTATCCACTCTATGGAACACAATGCAGAAGACATTGAAAGTGAAGAAGCTTATATCTATTACAGCCTTCAAATATCTATATAATAGGATTTTCAGAGAAAAATGTAACTGCTTCCATCAACACTAGATTAACCTTTCATTTATAGATAGACAGGATAAGCTTACCAGCACCCATTGTGAAGTTACCCTATAGTTCACTAACCAGTGCCTTATTCATTTCCCTATACCCTTAATACTTTAATCTCCTCAACACTCCCAGCTCCTACCTCTCCAGCCTAACCCTCTCCTGTTCCTCCTAGACCTACTCTAGATCCTCTTATTGCACCAACTCTTATGACCCCCCCCCACCCTGTTCCCTACCCTGACCATTACTGCAGGTATACATCCTGCCAACTCATCAGCCACAAACCCTCCCTTGGAGTCATGTCTTTCAGTTTTTCAATACATCCATTCATATTAGTTTAATAATTTTTCTAAGGAATTTCTGATACTTTCAACCCTTCATCAAAATGTGACAGTATTAAAGTGTCTCCCATTACCTATTTTAGCGAGCTGGCTACCTCATGAATCGTGTATATATGTATTATATCCTTGTTTTCTAACATATCAATTTATGTGTTCTGTACTTGATATATTGTTTCATTTCTGTTTTCTCAAATTTGTGTATATTCCGATTGTTATATTATTGGGATTTGTTGTATAACTCTCACTTCTGTCTTCTCAAAATTGTAAATATTCTGAATGCTATATTTCATGTAAATTGAACCCTGACCTTACCAGGTCCATCTTGCAAATGAGCCTTGCTCAACGATGTTCGCCTGGATAAATAAAGATTTGATTGATTGATTAATTGATTGATTGATTTTAATGTCTTCATCAGTGACATTGCAGAGGGACTGGAAGGAAAAGTATGCCTTTTTGCAGATGACACAAAAATCTGCAACAGGGTTGCTACACAAGGAGGTGAAGAAAGGATGAAAAGGGACTTGGCAAGGTTGGAGGAATGGTCAGAAGTATGGCAGCTAGGATTCAGTGCAAAGAAGTGCAAAATAATGCACCTGGGAAACAAGAACCCGGGGAAGAATACACAATGGATGGGGAGGTAGTAACAACAACAAAAAAGGAAAGGGACCTGGGGGTAATCATATCAGATGACCATAAGGTTAGCAAGCAATGTGAGAAGGCAGTAGGGAGGGCTGGGGTATACTGGGATGTATAGGAGAGGCATCAGCAGCAGAAAACAGGAAGTTGTTATCCCTCTGTACAGACAGTTGGTGAGACCCCATCTGAGTCCTGTGTCCAGTTCTGGAGACCCCATCTCCCAAGGACATAGACAAGATAGAGGTAGTCCAGAGGAGGGGCAACAAAATGGTGCAGGGTCTGCAAGAGAAGCCGATGAGGAGAGACTAAAGGAGCTTAATATGTATACCCTTTAGGAAAGAAGGGAGAGGGGGGACATGATAGAAACTTTTAAGTACCTCAGTGGAGTCAACAAAGTCCAAGAGGGTAGCATCTTTCAGAAAAAGAGACTTGCAAGAACAAGGGACACAATTTAAAGATAGAAGGAGGGCGGTTCAGGGCAATGTGAGGAAGTATTATTTCAGAGAGGGTAGTGGATGCATGGAACAGCCTTCCTGAGGAGGTTGTGGGGTCTAAAACTGTGGGAGAATTCAAGAATGCATGGGACAGACGTAAGGCAATTCTTGTGGGGTGTAGGAAGAAATAGGCTGTTGGTTAACTAGGATCTGCGGCCTATCCTGTAGGTAGGGAAATGGGCAGACTAGATGGGCCAAGCGGTCCTTATCTGCCATCAAAGTCTATGTTTCCATGTTTCTATATGTTATCCGAGCCTAGGTTCCCTGACCTCTTACCCACTATGTTACAATCCCTGCTGCCTTTCCACTATGTTACTATCCCAGCTGCCTTGCTAGGTTCCTGTCCCTCTATTTATTCTAATCTGCACCAACTCCTTATATAGGGTCCCCTGATCTTTTAATTTCTGTGGTACTTTCCCAGCTTAGTTCCTCCCCCCCACCATCCTGCTCCACTGCTGATACTCACTACTACCCCACTCCTCCTCTCTGAGTAGCTCTCTTTCCTCACCCCTTCACTCCTGTCTATCTTAGGCCTCCAGGCCTCCTGTCTCTGCAACATGCTCCTAATCTCCCTATCTCTCCTTCCTCACTTGTTTACCCTTTCTTCCCTCCCTCTCACTAACTCTCCCTCTCTCCCTTAACTCTCTCTCCATCTCCCCTCCCTTTCCCCTAACCTCCTTTCCTCCTGCTCTCACTCTGTCTCCGTCCCATTCCTCCTGGCTTCCTAACTGCTCTCTTCTCCCATCATCCAATCTCCATCTTGCTACTCTTAGATCTTTACTCTCCTCCTCCCCTTCTCCTCCCCCCCACCACTACTGTCCCCCTCAACTGCCATGCAAATGCTCCTATATTCCCATTAAGCTCCTTATCTATCTGCTGCTATTACTTGCAGGTGATATAGAGCCCAAACCCGGCGCTGCCCTCTCCCCTCACACCTGCATCCCCAAAGGACTGAGCATTGCACATGTCAATATCGGTAGCCTTCTCCCCAAAATTAGCCGCCACAACCCCTCACGATCAACCTTCTACTGGATGTGTTGGTTATCTCAAAATCCTGACTTTCCCACAAGATTCCAGATACTGCAGTTGCCATCCCCAGGTACTCACTTACTCGGCAGGATCGAGCTATGTGGGGTAGTGGTGTTGCCATTTACCTCTCCTCTGCCATTGAGTTCGTCCCTATACTCTCTATCTCCTCCTCCTCTAAATATGAACTTCTACTCCTAAAACTCTCTCTCTCCCTCTCTCTCTCTCTTCCCATCTTTGTGGCAGCATTTATTGCTTTTGGCCTTCCCTCCTTCACTATCACTGACCTCCTTGCCACTATCTCTTCTCATGCCTCAGCCAGTGAAGTACTCATCCATGAGGACTTTAATAAAAATTAGCCCTTCCCCTCACTAACCAAATTCTGCCATAACATCAAGTCCCTTAACCTAACCCAACTGGTCTCTGATCTCACCTACCTCAACCACAAATACCACAATCACACCTTATTGGACTGGGCTCTTGTTTCCCACCCATGCCATATTATTGCAGCTGGCACCCTCCCGGATACCCTCAGTGACCACCATATGGTATCCTGTGAACGCAAAATACACAGACTCAAAGCCCTGCCCAAACTCCTCCTGATCCGATCCTTCTGGTCATTGGATTTGTCCTCCCTCCATGATGACTTAGCAATTACTGACTGGTTGCCCATCTTCTGTGCCAGCACAATCGATTCTGCCCTAAATTATTTAAAGTCCAAGTTCTTGTCTATCTGGTATCATCACGCTTTCCTCAGGAAAACCAGGGTCTGAGGTTCCCACTTCCCCTGGGTCTCGGCTGAACTGCTGGCCTGCCTGCATGCATGGGATCTTGCATCGAAGGCTCACAAGTCCACAGGCTCCCCTGCTGATTTCCTCAAATGCCAACTCATTCAAAATGCCGGCACCAGAGCAACCAAACTTGCTAAGGTCGAGTACTTTTCTGCCACCTTCCAAAACAACATTAACCACCTCTCCAAGTTTTGGGAGGTCATCCACACTCTTTTCACACACCCCAGCCCAGTCCTCCTCCCCAGTCCTCAAGGCCAGAGACACTACCATTTCAGAGCCCCCTGTTGCCTCTGAATTCAATACATTCTTCACCTCCTGCGCCTCTTCCCTTCTCTCTTCATTCCCCCCTCCTCTCCCTCTCCCCACCCCATCCGCCCACCCTGTCCCCTACTTTCTCCTTCTCCTCTATCTCACCAGAAGACACCATCAAGGCCCTCCTAGATCTAAACACTCTCAAGGGCAAGAGCTCTGATAGGCTTGACCTTGAACTCCTCCATCTCTCTGCCCTGCCATCAGTCTCCCAATCACCTCCCTTCTAAACCTCTCCTTCTCCCTCGCCTCTGTCCCTGATGCTTGGAAACAAACCACAGTCATACCACTTCCCAAAGGTGGTGACTCATCCATTCCTGGTAACTACTGCCCCATCTCCCCACTTTCTACCCATGCTAAATTCCAAGAACACTTAGTCTTTTCCTAGTTCTCTCCCTTCCTTGACTCATCCTCCTTCTTCACCCTTTTCCAATATGGTTTTCGTAAATCCCACTCCACCTTCTCCTCCCTCCTCAGGCTTACTGACTCCATAATCTCAGGCATGGATCAGGGACAGAGCACCTCCGCCCACCCCCTTCTTCTTGTTAAGCTTGCAGCTGCAGGACTTTTCATCCCTGCTACGAACTGGTTCTGTTCCAGTCTTGTGGGTAGGGCTCAATCAGTTAGAACTGGAGATTCCCTGTCCCCTCCCTTCCAATCAGCACCGGTGTCCCCCAAGAATCCGTCCTTGGCCCTATACTAGTCTCAATTTTCCTAAACAACCTCCCTTCTGCCTGCACCTCTGTGTCCACCCATATGTACACAAACAATACAGTTATATTTGCCTCTTGCTTCCCTCCCCCAATTTGATGACCAGACTCCAGCTGGACTTTGACAACATCCAGCACTGGTTCTGATCGAATCAGTTGTCCCTAAATGCAAAAAAAAAAAAAAATGATCTCCATGACCTCCGGAACTAGGCAAAACCTCTTTTACACCCTAGATGGGTCCTGCATTGAGGATGTTCCCTCTTTCAAGTACCTCATGGTATGGCTTGACCATCAGCTTGACTTTTCTTGGCATGTGGACGCCATCCACAAAATGCTGCACCCAAAATTAGGTGCGTTATCAGAAACCATGGTACATCCCCTTGCTGACTCGCAGAGCCATTCTACAGAAAATGATTCTCCCTATTTTTGACTTTGGAGACATTGTTTACAGTGCTGCTCCTAAGTCCACTCTAGCTAGCCTGGAACCTCTCTTTCAATCCTTTAGCTGCTTTGTCCTAGACTGCCTGCCCTGCACTCACCATTACTTCCTTTTGACCTCCCTCACCTTTCCTCCTTGAATCCAGGCACCATGCTCATTGTTCCTCCTTTATTGCTAAACACTGGCTTGACTGTCTCCTATCTTACCTCTCTTCTCTCCTCTTCCCCCTTCCTCCTACAAACTTTGCAACTCTGGCTTTCTCTCCCTTGCATTCCCATCAAGGGCGTCCACAGCTGGCCAGGCTGTTATCTCCTACTGCTTCCCTAAATTCTCCCCCTATCTACCCACTTTGCTTCTTCCCTGTGCCTCTCTCCTCTGTTCTCCGTGAATTCATCTCCCTCTCCTGCAAATGCACCTGATCTCCACCCCTGCTCCTACACTCATCTTCTCCCTCTACTGTCTCCTCCTTGTCTTCTCTTTCCCCTATAACCCTGCCATAGTGCCCTCTTCTACCTCTACCCTGAAACCTAGTGTTTAGCTTCACCACCTCCTCCTGTATATTTCCATGCTGCACCTAAATTGTGTCTTCTGCTTTATCCAGGCCTAGCTGATATTTGTGAAGTTGCCAATTGTTGTTAATTGTTTTTTTTTGTTGCAGATATGGTTTTATTGCAAATAGCAAATACTGTTCTATCCCTGATTGTAAATATTGTTCTGATTTGCTATGCTTTGCCTCCCATTGCCTCTTCCCCCCAGGACGCATCTGGAAGCCAGCTGAAACTAAGCTCAGTATGTCTTTAATGGTGAAACTTTTGAAATAACTAAATTAATTTAAGGATAACTGCATTTATCCTTTTTAGCCAGTTTTTACTGGTCTACTTCACGTGTTTGAATTTTATACTCTTGCACCATGTCACTTTATTATGTATTGTATACACTTGTAACGTTTCAGTGTCTTGACTTGTACTCTTCAATACCCGGGTCAAGCCTGGAAAAGGTGCTTTGGCACCAATGCACCTACCTGCTTATCAAAATAAATAAATAAATAAATAACTTAATTCATTAATTAATTGAACCTGCCAGCCAATACTGTAGAAGTCATTTTACAAATACTGATTGCAGTTCGTTATTGTGCCATCTATACTTGCCTTGAGTAAACTCAATGGTTGTTTCTGGTTTACACTCTAGCGATAAATATAATTTTGGAGCTGTGTTATGTAGTTTATGTCCTTTCTAAGATCCTACATTAGGACTAGAGTTTGCATTAATTGAGTATGCTTGTTAATTATGTGAGTCCTGCAGAACTCATTACTTTATCAAAAGTAATACTTCTTAAAACAGTAATAATTATTTCAATCATCTTGGTGGCCTTTCTAATGGATGCTAAGGGGGAAAATGCTGCCAAAACAATGTGGCCTACTCCAACAATGTGCAGTGCTTCCTTTTGGGTCCCAGCTGGCTCTCAATTAAAGTTGATGGGCATTGCTGCAGTAATGCATAGCCAAATGTAGGAAGTTAAGATGAAAGTCAGCCAGGACCTAGAAGCTGGAATTGCACATCATAGGACTGGGACCACATTGCTGAGACAACAGTCACTACCCAGCATGTAACAGACTATCTTGATGATTGAAGTAATGGGAAAGGGTGGTAAAGAAGGAACTGGGGGTTAGTCTTTGGAGGAAGGGGGAGCTACTGATACATGCCTTTGGATAACTGGAACTATACATGCCCCCGTGGCCTACAGAAACAGCTGGTCATCAGCTGAACAAACTGGACTCTCAGGGCAGGATTGTCAAACCTCTTAGATCACTGTAAGCCCCAGTGCACCAATGATACGGCACATGGGGCTTGCGGCGATCTAACGGGAATTTCCGTCCCATGCGGCAAGTAGCAAGTTAGACCATCTTTTTCTGGTCTAACTTACGGCAATCCTGGGGGTCTGTTGTATGGAGCTTGCACCAGATATTTGGTGCACGCTGCCATAACTCGTGAACACTGTTGCAACTGCACACAAGATTGTAAAATCGGGTGCAGTTGCAGCGAAGGGTTTGGTGCACTGCCAGAACCTAAGTGTTGTGACACAGGGCTGAACACAAGCCCTTTGCTGCATTTCAAAAAGCACTCTGTCTGTTAATCTCTGACTGTTTCTCACCTAGAGACCTCTGTGAGTAATGCCCTTCTCATACAGTAGCCAGGTTCTTTTTACACTTATTTTTAACTGCATATAATTACTCAGGCTGCTTACTGCTCAACTCTACAGTTAGCCCACCTAGCCTTTTTCAATTTGCTGCCTGGTTCACTGTACCTCTGTGATTTCTGTCATTGCATTGCTGCTTATACTTAACTGCATATATGCAAGCCCCCCCGTCCCCCATGTCTAGGGGTATGCCAGATGGTAGCTAGAGGGAAGGGGGGTCACAACAGTAGAAACCACAGTCCCATATTATCAATTGGATCTTACCAGAGCTGACTGCGTTGCTGTGTTCCTCTGTGTCAGCAGGATGCCTCTTCAGGTGCTGGGCTATGAGGGACTTAAAAGTTTAATCAGCAACAACTTCTCAAATAACGGAATGTCCACACCAAAAATCTTTCTGAAACAGGGGATCCCATTTAATCAGGAACATGGCCAGCCTCCAAACATATTTACAGAATTAATTACTCCGGGCCCGGGAGCCCACCACAGAGTTCACAGGCAGAACTTCAGTGGTTCCTCATGGTCGTGAAGACCCTCCACCCTTTTAAAGTTAGTCCCTGAGCCAGGTGGCCACATCTAGTTTTCTGGCAGCAGCAGCACTAAGGTGCCACGTGACCCCCCCATACAACTGGTGGCAGCATTTCTCCTCTCAAGCTCACTTACTCTCCCACAGGTAACTCTCTCCTAGACTTCTCGGGGCAGGCATCCCCACTGAACAGTCTCTGAGGGATGGCCATAGTCCAGCTGCTCACAGCATCCTCACCGTGGGATCTGCAAACCAGGAACAGTGGAGCACCCTGACTGCAAATGCAGGATTAGGGGTTTATGATCCATAGCCGGAGCCCATACATCAGTCCCTTGACCTCCCTATTGATCTGACACCTCACAGGCATGATGGCTGCATTCGCTCCTTTCATGATGGACCACAGGGCTGACGCCAACCCCTGGATCACCATACACATCAACAGCTGCTGCCACGTAAATACCGCTGATCCCACCACTACTGGTCAAACTGCCGAAAACTCGAGCAGGAGCAGGCAATCACCCCTGCTCCTGCCAAACCACCGCTGACATCCCTGCAGCATGTGAATCCCTCTCAGAGGTGCCAAAACCTAGGCACCAACCTCTGACCCATGGAAACCCCACAGATGGGTTCAGGCCATACATATTAAATACTGGCTAAGGGCCAAAAGAGCCAGGAGGGGAACAATAGTAAACCAAACCCCAGGGGTGAGTTACATCTTTACCCGCTTTAAATGCTCTCTGACCCAGTGAGCACCACACACCAGCTACCATGGCCCCGTACTACTGTGGGGTATACACACTCCCCCATGAAGCACCAAGACACATGGCCCTCTGGGACACCGCCGGAATCATGGGTTCCACAACTAAAAGTCAATGGAACCTAAAACCAGGCATCCCCCACCCCACACATCAACACAATAGGTTGCCTATACAAATTCAAGATGGGTATTCTACTGTCCCCACAGAACTTGACGAAAAAATGTAATCAATATTTCACCACACTCCCTGAGATAAATATCCCCCAAGAAGGAAGAACAGAGGTTAAACTAGTAGGCATATGGCCTTCAGACAAATACAAATTTAGATTCAAAGCTATTACCTGTAAAGAGGTAAAAGAAGAGTTGAGGAAACTCCACCCAAATAAAGCCCCAGGATTGGATCAAATAGAAAATAGATTCTTAAAAGACTCAGTCGATGTATTAGCTCCAGTTTTGACTAAATTGCTAAACTGGAGCCTAATGGAGACAAAGTTCCCTACAGCATGGAAAAAAGCAAAACTTGTCCTGATTCATAAAGGTAAATCAGCCACAGAACCCACAAATTGTAGGCCAATAGCATTGTTGTCCATGGTGTTGAAGGTCTTAGAGAGGCTGGTGCAGAAGTAATTGAGTGGGTATTTGGAGGAAAACTTGGTGACCTGCTACTAGTCTGGTTTTCATAAAGGCCACTCCACGGACACAGCGCTCACCGACCTGGTGGATAACATCGCTACCCATTTAAATGGTGGCAGGTTGGTGGGCGTGGTGTTCGTGGACTTCTCCAAGGCCTTCGGCACCATGGACCATGACAGTCTATTTGACAGAATGTTGGGGATGGGGATAGATGAGGAAACCCTCCCATGGTTTTGATCATACCTGACCCTAAGGTTACAGCAAGTGCAGGTGGGAGACTCCCTATCTGGACCAGCCCTGGTTAAGAGGAGAGTCCCACAGGGCTCGATTTTAGGGCCACTGTTATTTATCATTTACATAAACAAACTGGCTAAGGTAGCAGATTACTCGGCAGTTAGAATGTACGCAGACAACACAGTTTTGCTAGTCTATGGAAATACCATCCATGAAATAGAGTCTTGTCTCCAAAAAGATTTCACTAAGTTGGAGAGTTGGCTATATCAGTCTAAACTTGTATTTATTTATTTATTTATTTACGAGTTTTACCAGGAATGCATACTGAGCAACATGCTCAATTCCAGATCGAGACCCAATTTACAAACATGTCGATTTACAAGAAAAATTTGTTTTCATACATAGTACAAAAATGGAACAACAAGCATCGTATTACCACATTTAGTGAAATGGTTACAGACAGAGGTAATACATACATAGTGTAGAGGAAATTGGAGGATGGTCAACTTGGGAGCAGTTATTTACACCATAAGTGTATGGTTGAATTAATTGAAACAGGAGCAGCTGGAGGAGAAATGCCCTTGGAGTAGACGATTTCGTTGGTAGGGGTTTGGAGCATGTCTTATGGGGGCCGGTAGGGCGTTCCAGATTTGAGGGATTCGGTAGTTAAAAGCGGCCTGGCCTTTTTTTGTGCGCATGAACGGGACATGCAGCAGCCTAGGGTCTGTGCTCCTGAGGGAGTACGCAGGTGGAGGTTGTTGGGAGAGGGTAGAGGACAGGTAGGGTGGAAGGGAGAGGGACCAATATTTGGCTGCGAACCTGGCACAGTTTGTTAGTCTACAGTCATGGAGGGATGGCAGGGTTAGAGAGGTGTAAAGGTTGCAGTGGTGTGTAGAATGTGGGCAATCGAGGTTAAAACGACAGAAAGAGTGGAACAGGGTGTCGAGGCTGGCCAGGGCGGACGCAGGGGCTGTGGTGTATACTATATCTCCGTAGTCGAGAATGGGTAGAATCATTTTTTGGACAATGGCTTGCCTAGTCTGTGTGGGGAGGCAGCTTTTGTTTCGGTATAGAGCGCCGAGCTTTGAGAGGAACTTCTTGTGCAAGGATTCAATGTGGGAGGAGAAGTTTAGGTGTTGGTCAAGCCAGACACCTAAATACCTGAAGCTAGTGCAATTCTCCAGAGGGTCCCATCCAGAGTTTTAAAAGGGGTGCAGGGGGATTGACGGGAGAGTCTTTGTTGGGAGCCAAAAGTTTGGGATACAGTTTTTTTTAGAGTTTAGGAATAACTGGTTGGACCTAAACCAGTGCTGGATGGTGTAGAAATCTTCCTGGAGGAGGGTAGCTATGCTAGATGTTGTAGGGCCAGAAGCATATAGGACAGTGTCATCTGCGTACATCTGGATAGATGAATGTTGGCAGGTTGATGGGAGGTCGTTTAGAAAAACGGAGAAGAGTAGGGGACCTAGGACAGATCCTTGGGGGATGCCGGATGAGACTGGTAGTGGGTTCGAGGTGTGTGAGGCAAGTTTGATGGTTTAGGTCCTGCCCACTAGGTAGTCTTGGAACCAATTTGTGGCTGGTTTAGAAAGCCCTGCGTCTGTGAGTTTGGAGAGGAGTAGGGAATGGGAGACGGTATCAAAAGCCTTGGCTAGGTGAATAAAGATGGCCATGGTGATGTGTCCTTTGTCCATACTCATGAGAATGTCGCCGGTGACATGTAACAGGGATGTGATAGTGGAGTGGGATTTACGGAAGCCCGATTGGAATGGAGTGAAGAAAGAGGATCCTTCCAGGTAAGGAGTGAGTTGGGACAGGACCAGATGTTCCTGTAATTTGGCCAATATAGGGAGTAGGGAGATGGGTCTGTAATTTCCTGGGGAGGATGGATCGCCCCCTTTTGGCAGCGAGATAATGGTAGCCTGCTTCCAGGCAGTAGGGAGCTTGCCTAGAGAGAAAGAGAGGTTAAAAAGGGCGGCTAGAGGAGCAGCTACGACTGGGGCGGATAGGAAGAGCATCTTTGCGTCCATCTTTGCCTTTGTTAGGGTTCAGGGCCCGTAAAGATTGGAAGACTTCTGCTTCGGTTACTGGATGGAAAGAGAATGGCAGGACAGGGCGGGCAGGTTTAGGGGGGCATGAGCGAAGGGGGACTCAAGGGGGAGTAGAGGAGGAGGACAGGAGTTTTCTGCACAACTGGAGAAGTGGGTGTTTAAAGCTTCAGCTACATCGATGGATCGGAGATGAGGGAGCCCTGGACAGATAGTGTGTGTGTGGGGGGGATATAAGGGATTTCAGTGATTTCCAGAAATCATTTGGATGATTTATGTTTTTGCTAAAAGCCGAGAGGAAGTAGTTTTTTTTTGGTTTGGCGGATGGAGTTTGTGCAGGTATTTCGTAGGGATCTGTATGTAGTGAGGGACTCCTGGGTGCCCAGCTTCTTGTAGGCTTTCCAGGCGTGGTCCCTTGTGTGGCATAATTTGATTATATCTGCCAAGATCCATGGGAAGTGTGCGCCTCTAACTCTTTTCTTGCATAGGGGGGCATGTTTGTCCCAGACTTTTAGAAAGCTGGTTTTGAAAACCTCAAAGGCGGTGTCAATGGAGGATGCTTTTGAGATAAAGGACCAGTTTGTGCATCCTAGGTCCAGCAAGAGAGATGCTAAGTTGAGGGAGTTGTAGGACCTGGTATATAGTGTTTTTTGGGGGGGGGGCAGTGGGGCTGTGCACCTTCCTGATCAAGTATATCATGTGATGATCACTTATGGAATTGGGTAATAGTCCAGCGCTTAGGATCCTGTGAGGGTGGGAGGTAAGAGCCCCATCCAGTAAAGAGTGATTTTGTGACTTGTGATTTAGTCTGGTGGGATCAGCAATGAGTTGGGTTAGGTTTAGGGCCTTAATTTTGGTCTTTAGGTGGGCTTTGTCAGGCCCTAACCAGTTTGCATTAAAATCACCGGTGGCGTGGAGCTCTCCCCCCGCAGCTAGGGTCTGTAAGGAGATTAAGTGGGAGAGGATGTCCTCGGGGAGTGTGCAGGGGAGCAGTATGAGCCTGCCACGTATATGGGGGTGGAGCATGGGAGTGTGAGTTTTATGAGTATGGAATCTATGTGTCCAGGAAATGAGGGGATGTCCACTATTGTGAACTGGCGGCTGTTGGTGATATACATAGCCGTGCCTCCACCTCTCTTTTTACCAGGCCGGTCATGTCTAATTATTGTGCACCCTGGTATGGATACTTCAGCATCCATGTGGTGAGGTTTTAGCCAAGTTTCAGATAAGATAAGTATGTCTGGGCACAGTGTTAGAGCAGTTTGTTGCAGCAGCTAGATTTTAGATAGCAAACTGCAAGAGTTTAGGTGCAAGATACAGAGGCCTTTTGGAAAAGAGAAAGGGGTGGGAATTTGTATTTGGGGGTTGGGCCGGGGTTTGCCTCTATGTCCCAGCCAGGAGCAAAAGTAGGCAGATAATATGTTTCTTCTTTGACCGCAGGGGGTTTGGGCTGGTTGGGGTGGTACAAGAGGAGGGGGGAATGGGGGTGGGGTAGTGGCTGGCAGGGGTGTGTAAGGCCAGGAGTCCCAGGTGAAAAGAGGGAGGAAGGATAGTGGCACTAATGTGCCCATAATAGCTGGGACCCAAGTCCTGAGCAGGCGAGTATGAGTTTGCAGCGTAGTATGGGTGAGGAGTTTGCCTTGGGGGCAGTGACGGTGGTGGTTCACGGCTTGGGAGGGTGGCAGGGGACAAAGAGGATAGAGAGGCCAGGGAGAGGAGAAATAGAGCTGTGGGCAGCAGCATTTTGGACTGAATCTTGTGATTCGGAGGCTGAGAATTTGTAATTTGAGCCCTCTAGTAGCAGCAGCTGATAAGCTGCAAATGGGAAAATAGATAGGTTTTGAGAGTCATGTGACTACAGCCTATAAAAGGAGGAGCTCACCAAGGGGTGGTGGGGAGCTGGGACGCTGCCAGCCGGTGGGATAGCAGAACACAGGCAGTGGGAGACACAGGCTGGGCTTTAAGCAGCAGTCTGAGAATTCAAAATGGTGCCAGAACCGCGCCCTGCTGCCAAAAGTCTTTGTGCAAACAGCTGCATACCTGGTATATTCAGAGGGGGGGGGTGTCCGGTCCTGAGTCTGCAGCGGAGGGCTGGTTTCGATTCAGGGGCCCTCGTGACCCTAATTCCCGGATTCTGCTGGAAAGAGAAGAGGTTTATATGGTTAGTTTCAGTGGGAGGAGTAAAAGCTTAAGGTAGGTAATCCATGCAATTGGCCAGGGAAATTTCAAGCACCAAGTAATTTGAGTTCGAAACTTGTACCGTTTGAACTGCGTGGTCCTATTGTTTAAAACTGCTTGCTGTGGGGGCTGGGGCAGTGGATCACGTGGGGTAGACCCTCGGAGAAAACCCTTAGCTGAGCAGAGTTTCCTTTATTCCTTTATTTAGTGCCCAGTAAGCAAACCTCCCTTCGGTTGAGTTAGCCCAGTAAGCAAGCCTCCCTTAGGTTGAGGTAACTAATAGTGGGGCGAGTGCAGCAATCTTGGAAATATGGCTCCAGTAACTATGCTCCGGTGACTACCCTTATGGGGTTGCTGCAGAGGCAGGGTTTCTGTGCGCTGGGAAATGGCAGCTGCTTAAAATTGATCTGGTGGTCTATGAGCAGATCTGGGGCTCTGCGAGCCTTTTTTTTTTTTTTTTTAAAACTGGGGCACAGATTTGGAGCAGCAGGCTCAGGAACTAAAAATTCTGTAAAATTAATGTCAGCTTTCAGACACAGGATAAAATCTGATGCAGCTCCTATATGGATTTAGCCTGGGAGAAAAGTGCTGGAGGTATTTTACACACACCAGACTTAGTTTCTGACCTCCTCCAATTTTCAACAGTTTTTTTTCAGAGCAGTCACACTATTTGGCAATTACGCTGTATATATGCTACTTAATTAAAGGAACATTAATAACATGTGGCAGTTTCGTTGCTTAGAGTTAATAAACGGCTTTTAAGGCATTTAAGACATTCAACCTAAGCATCAGAGCAGTAATTCATACAAATACAGTGCGTGGGTTTGAAATCTCAGAGAAACATGCGGGGACAACACAGGAACTTAGCTCCTCATTAAGGCACCATGTTAAAACAACAACAGAGGAGGACTTTTGGCTAAAACAAGCAGTAAATAAAACTATCTACACTCGTATGCCGACCAAATTTAAGCTACATAGGCAGTGGGAGACGCAGGCTGGGTTTAAGCAGCAGTCTGAGAGTTCAAAATGGTGCCAGAACCACGCCCTGCTGCCAAAAGTCTTTGTGCAAATGGCTGCGCATCTGGTTTCTTCTGGGGGGTCTGGTCCCGAGTCTGAAGGGAGGGCTGGTTTTATTCAGGGGCCCTCGCAACCCTAATTCCCAGAGTCTGCTGGTATATCTGGGGGGTCCGTCCAGAGTCTGCAGGGAGGGCTGGTTTCCAATTCAGGGCCCCTACCACCCTAATTCCCGGAGTCTGGTATATTCGGGGTGGGGTCCAGTCCCGAGTCTGCAGGGAGGGCTGGTTTCAATTCAGGGGCCCTCATGACCCTAATTCCCGGAGTCTGCATATCTGGGGGTCCGTCCCGAGTCTGCAGGGAGGGCTGGTTTCGATTCAGGGCCCTCACGACCCTAATTCCTGAGTCTTGGTATATTCGGGGTCAGTCCTGAGTCTGCAGGGAGGCTGGTTTCAATTCAGGGGCCCTCACTACCCTAATTCCCAGAGTCTGGTATATTGGGGGTCAGTCCGGAGTCTGCAGGGAGGCTGGTTTCAATCAGGGGCCCTCATGACCCTAATTCCCGAGTCTGGATATTCCGGGGGTCAGTCCCGAATCTGCAGGGGAGGGCTTTAGTTTTAATTCAGAGGCCCTCATACGACCCTAATTCCTGGAGTCTAGTATATTCAGAGGGTCCAGTCCTGAGTCTGCAGGGGAGGGCTGGTTTCGATTCAGGGGCCCTCGTGACCCTAATGCTAGTAAAAAAATGAAATCGATGACTTTTTTCCAAAGCAAAAGAAAAAAACCATGTCTCCAACATAAAATTCAAATAAAAATATCAAGTAATGAAATTCTGCATCTAGTGGAAACCTATAAGTACTTAGGGGTAAGTTTGGATGAAAACCTAAAATTCAATTCACACATAAATGAGCTGGTAATCAAAACAAACAAAAAACTAGGTGCTTTCCGGCAATCTGGCCATTGCATAAATCAGGAAATGAGACTGGATATAGTAAATGAATTAATCTTACCTTGCATAGATTAAGGAAGTCATATTTATGGTATGGCTAGTAAAACAAGCTTAAAAGCGATACAAGTATTATATAATAATTTGGCTAGATTCATTCTGAAATGTGAATATCGCACTCACCATTGTGACATGTTAACTGTATTACAATGGCCATCTTTGGAACAAAAAAAGGAATTGAAATGGTTAAATCAGATACATGGGGTGGTACACTACAATAAACCTAAGTACCTTAAAGCAAAATTGAAATTGGCTGAATACAGACATAATTATAACCTTTGGGACAATAAAAATAGTAAGTATGTGAAACTTAAAGTGTGTAACAGATTTGGAGATATGACATTTGTGGCTAAAGTCACTCAACTATGGGATCCAATAAAAAAATAAGTCAAAACAGATGTAACAAACTAAACAGTTTATGAAGTCTATTAGATACAATTTAAACATGAAATGTATGTGTAATGATTAAGTTGGGGTAATCAGTCTTGTATGTTAAAATTTCTACTTTTGGGTATATGTAAGCTGCTATTAAAAAGTATGTTTTGTCTGCAACTTATTTAAAATGTTAATCTTTTTTTCTAAAATGTAATTTGAAACAAGTCCATCTTGAAAATGGGTCTTTGACCCAATGATGTGTTTTGTGAAATCTACCTGTATAAAAATAAAGTTTTACTACTACATCAAAACTGGGATTTATTTCTGGGCGTCATTACCCCAAAACTAACAGGGACCTAAACACAGGCATCCCCAACCCCACCACTGGCAATCCACCCACTGCAATGCCCAGAACTGTTTACCTGGTGCCACGGAGGTGGCATTCCAGTCCTGAACTAACACTACCTACCTAATAGAAATGGAAACGCTGCCATGCTGCCTGAAGCTGCTGTGCCCCTCATCAAGACAACATCCCCTTTAAACAATACAACCCAAAACATTTTCAAGAGCAGGCAATACACATCTAAACATTTTAAACATTTCAAATTTTAGCTGCAAACAGCAGCACACTCCAAAATAGTTAACACATTTTTATTTCTTAAACAGCAGAGTTCCAGTCAGCTTCTGCAGTGGTGGAAAATGGTCTTAACAAGAGCTGCAAAAGTCCAGGCACTGGACATTCAACAATACATTCCTCCCCTTTAATAGCAGCACCAGGGTGCAGAGTCTCTATGTGCCCTTTGGAGCAAACAGTACTTCAAAATAAAGAGTAATCATTTACATGACAACTACTCGCTATTTAGTTATCATAGCCAAGTCTCTGCACCCGCATGTAACTAACCATTAAACCATCTATAGAACAAGGGTTAATCTCATCCATTTTACTGTAGTCAGAGTCTTAGTTCAGAGCATCTTTGGGGGGAAGATGGGTACACTGCAGGCCACCAACATCTTCAGCTCTGGGAAAAATACTAGGTAGGTGGAGGCTTGGTAGTAGCCTGACTGAAGGAGTCCACTGCTTTCACATAGACCTTGTACCTCTTGCCCATCATATCCTGGATAAGGGCGTATGCCTTGAACAAAGTGAGACCTTCCCACGCATAGTTGGCACATTTGCTCTTCGCTATGTTCTGAATTAGTTGGAGGGCATAGTTAATACTATCGAGGCCCAGGTGGTTTCTTATATAACTTATCAAGGGTACCCCAATATACCCAATCCTTGCAGTGTTCTTCTATAATATCCCACAGTCTCTCTGGGAGGTAGAGGTAAACATACTGAGGAGAATCACATCGGACTTTCTTGTGGATGATAAGCTTTACTTGGCTCCATTCCGGCAGTTGTCTTATACTGGAACAAGGGGCCTGCCTGTCTGGCAGCCATACTCCCTCCCTCTACCTCCTCACGTTGGTCTCTCCATCAGTTTGGCCCTCATAAGGCTTCCTTTGATGCCAGCACTTGTTGGCTAAACTAGGCTGGTCCTTCCAGGGCATGACATATAGGGATTTGTGGTGAGAAGGGGTGTCCCTTTCTAGATCACTGTCACTGACATGGCTCGCTCCCTCAAACAGGGGCAAGCCACTTGCCACTGCACAAGGCTTCTTGGGGGTAGACAAGGAAGACGATGGTTCTTCTGGCTCTTCAACTAGCTTCTCCATGGTTAAAGCAGCTGCACCAGTGGGCGTAGAAGGCAAAGGCTGGGCTGGCTCTTTGAAGTCCTTTGGGGTTAGGAGCTTCATATAGGGACCGCACCCACAACCCTGTTCATAGCTGGGGGGTGCAGGGTTCACTCTAAATGCTTCAGATTTTAGCACAGCAACACCACCAGGCCTGTCAACTTTGCTCATGGGCTTCTCAGTCTCAGGCTTCACAGCTGACAAGGCACAAACGTCAGCACCAGGAATAGAGGCAGTTACAGTCCCCAGCTCATCCCAGCTCTCCAGTGCTGATTCTGTAGAAGTGACTGATCCTCCTAGCCCACTTACCCAGGGGAAAAACTTTGGGTCAGCTGCACCAGGGATCCTTTGTTGATAGCTAAAGCAAACTAGTAGGAATGTCACCCCCGGTCCTTCAGATCTACACAGATCACACATTAAAGCTGAAGACTTTTTCATCATCCTCCACAGCCACATAAGAATGGCTGATGGTACAGTAACTTCAGAGGGATCCAGAGCAGTAGCCATTCTCGTTCTTTTCCGTAGGCTAGTAAACAAATGAATCTCTGGACAGATAAGCTTGGCGCTGCACTCTTGAGTGTCTTCTCATACTGCCCCAGTCCCTCCGACCAGATCAACAATGTGCCCACACCAGCCCAAAGTCTAATAAGCAAGCACCCCCTGGTGACATTTGCACATGGCTCACATGCACTGGTAGCAACCTGTGATCTTTACAGACATCACAGTGCCACAGTGCTCCAAAAGGCATGAATCTCCTCACTCTGCACCATATTGTCCCTTCAGATCACTGGATGGCAAAAACTGGTTACAGTTCAAACTTCATGCTCAGCACACATTTCAGTGTCAAGGCATCCCAAAAATGGATCCAAGAGGAGCCCCCATGTTTGCAAGCCCCCCATCCCCCATGTCTAGTGGTATGCTAGATGATAACTAGATGGGAGGGGGGACACTACAATAGAAACCAATGTCCCAGATTATCAATTGGATCTTACCAGAGCTGGCTGTGTTGCTGGGTTCTGTGCCAGCAGGGTACCTCTCCAGGTGCTGGACTATGAGGGACTTAAAGAGTTAATCAGCAACAACTTCTTAAATAACAGAATGTCCACACCAAAAATCTTCCTGAAACAGGGGATCCCATTTAATCAGGAACATGGCCAGCTTCCAAACATATTTACAGAACTGATTATTCTGGGCCGGGGAACCCACAGCAGAGTTCACAGGCAGAATGTTGGTGGTTCTTCATAGTAGTTAATACCCTTCACCCTTTTAAAGTTAATCTCTGGACCAGGTGGCCACATATACTGCAATGATCCCAAACCTAGTGTCATCGCCACGAAACTGCAGAACAGTCTCTCAATACTTGAGTCCTGGTTCTCCTCAAACTCCCTTAAACTCAATGAGGAAAAAACTAAAGCCATTCTGTTTGGGTCAAGACGGCTGGGCTCTGAAAGGAGTCAGCTGCTCCAGATCTGCACAAACCAAGGAAAAAGAGTCGAGGTCATGGTCAGCTTCAAATACCTCGGGATCCATCTCAACCAAGAGATGACCTACCGACCCCATATCGACTCCATAACCAGGTCCACCCACCAAAAACTTGGCCTCCTCTACCATCTGGGGAATTCCCTAACATCGGTTGCACGCCGGGCAATTGCCAGCTGCAACCTCCTCCCCTCCATACTATATGGAGCTCCTTTACTGCAGTTCCTCCGCGAGACAGAATTCAACAAACTTTCCGTTCTCTATAACCATGTGGCTCGTTTCGCCACAAACTCCTCTCCTAGGAGTCATCATTGTGAGGCACTTAAGGAACTAAACTGGCCCTCACTTTGACACAAACTAGCTTACCCTGTCGGTTGCCTTGCCTTCAAGTTCACTACTCTCAGTTCCCCTCCCCATCTTAGAGGACTACTCTCCCCCAAAGAACAAATCCGAACCCTGCGATCATCTGCAAGTCATCCCCTCAACATCCCAAAGATTCGCTCCAACCAAGGCAAACGCTCCTTCAAATTTGCTGCCTCCCACCTATGGAACCCTCTACCACCTAGCCTGACTGTCTTTACCACCCTTACCCAATTCAAGTCTGGACTCAAACTTTATTTTCTCAATCTCAGTCTCTGTGGCTGTAACCGTTAGCTCCCTAGCCCAGGCCTCTTTTCCACTGCACCGCCTTGAACCTCCTTTCATTACTAGATGTATCTCCTAAACCTTGATGTAACCTGTATACTGGTTTCTAATTCTACACTTGTGTATCTAATGTAACTATTGTAAATAATGCTTGAACCTGTATTGTGAATCCTTACTTTTCCGCCATCTACTGTCGTCAATGTCTATTTGTGCAACATATGTAACTACTGTAAAAAGCAAAAACCTGTTTCTTCATGTCTCTTTCTGTAACTAATTCCAGGTCGCTCCTGAAAAAGGGACCTCTGGTCTCAGTGGGCTTACCCAGTTACCAAAATCTAAATAAATAAATAAATACATCTGGGTTTCAGGCAGCAGCAGCACTAAAGGGCCAGGTATCCACTATACAACTGGTGGCAGCATTTCTCCTCTTTAGCTCACTCACTCTCCCATAGGCGACTCTCCCCATGACTTCTCAGGACAGGCATTTGAGAAAAAGTAATGTGCTTAGGGACAGCCCAGGTTCCAGTTGTCTCAGTGGCGCAGCTGGTTAGTGCAATCAAAATGGTATTCTGGGTGGCCTGGGTTCAGGTCCCAGCTGAGGCACTTACTTCTTTCTCACCTCCGCTTGTTTGTGATCCCCACTGAACAGTCTCTGAGGGATGTTCATAGTCCGGCTGCTCACAGCATCCTCACCGTGGGAGCTGCAAACCAGGCACAGTGGAGCACCCCGGCTGCAAATGCAGGATTGGGGGTTTATGATCCATAGCCGGAGCCTGTACATCAGTCCCTTGACCTCCCTATTGATCCGACACCTCACAGGCATGATGGCTGCATTCACTCCTTTCATGATGGACCATGGGGCTGAAGGTTCGAATCCTGACCCCTGGAATACCACACACATCAATTGCCACTGCCACGTAAATACTGCTGATCCCACCACTACTACTGAAACCACTGAAAACTCAATCAGGAGCAGGCAATCACCCCTGCTCCTGACAAACCACTGCTGCCATCCCCGTGGCATGAGAATTGCTCCCAAAGGTGCCAAAACCCTGGCAATGACCTCTGCTCTGTGGAGACCCCACTGATGTGTCGAGGCCATACATAATAAATACTGACTAAGGGCCAAAACATCCAGGAGGGGAAAAAATAGTAAACCTAACCCCAGGGAAGGGTTACATATTATTACCCAGGCTGCTTACTGTTGGATTCCACAGTTAGCCCACCTAGCCTTCTTTCAATTTGCTGCCTGATTTATTTGCTTCTGTGATTTGTCTGCCATTGCACTGCTGCTTCTTACACTTATGTTTAACTACAGTACTTATAATTATTCAGGCTGTGTACTGCTCGATTCTGCAGTTAGCTTATTTAGCCTCTTTTCTAATTGCTGCCTCTGCACTGCTGCTAAACCAAGCTTGCTTAGTAATTATCTCTCAGTCTTGCTGGCATTAATGCCCTATTCACACTGTCCAACAAATTGCCTACCTGATTAGTGCTGAAGTTTTATTTGTTGCATTGTCCTCATAACTACAAATCCTCTGCTAACCTAATTTATGCTAGATCACCTGACTCACTCACCATGCTTCTTACCCTCCCCATCTATATCTTTCTTCTCTCCTTCCTACTGCCGTCCTCTCACTCCCCCTCACTATACCCCCCCAGGCTTGTCCCCATACAACCCCATCTCTTCTCCTGCTCTCTCCTCCTCACTTCTCCCCTTGCCTTAGCCACTCCTTTCCCTCTCCTCTCCCCACCCATCTCCTCCCCTACTCTACCCCAGCCTCCCATTCTTCTAGCATTCTCCCTCCCTCAACCTGGAATTTCTCCACCATTTCTTCTTCTCATCCCCTATCGATCCACTTTCTTTCTCTCCCCCACCTCGCTCTAGGGGGTGGAATCCCCACTCTCTCTATCCTCCTTCCTCTTTTCATTCTTCTCCTCCTACATTATGACGTTGAACCTAACCTGGGCCCTCTCTCCTTCCCCCCAAAAAGGCCTCAGCATATTTCACCTAAACTCCAGGAGCCTTCTTCCTGAGCTCGACTTTCTTAAAGTTTGGACCTCACAGCACTCTCCTGGCTGTTTGTGCATATCTGAGTTCTGGCTTTTATCTAGGATACTGGACTCCAGCCTGGCTGTCCTGGACTTCCACGTTTTCTGACAGGACCGTGGCAGGTACGGTGGTGGAGTCACCCTATATGCACATCAGAACAAATACTGCACAATCATCCTCAAAGAATCAGTCCTTTCTTCTCATGAGCTCCTACTTGCCAAGCTATCCCTCTCCTCCACCTTCTTTTTTTATGTTGGTGTCTTCAATGCCTCCCCAAAGATCTCTCCATCCTCCATTCTTGACTCCCTGTCTTCCCCTGTTTCTCATGCTACCTTCAGCAAACATATCCTTCTGGGAGACTTCCCCCACCTCTAGTCCCACACTTCAAAGGACTGAGTCCCTAAATGTCATGCAATTAATTTCTGAACCCACTTGACTCACCCCTCACTCCCCCAATCACTCCTTCCTGGACGCGGTACTTGCCTCGCACTCCCACTGCATCATTGCAGCAGGCACATTACTGGATGCCTGCATGACCTGCTGTATTAGGAAAGAGAGGCCTACCCACTCCTCCCTCAAATACATCTGATTCAGATCACTCAGGTCTCTCGACACAAATGCCCTGCTACACAACCTTGCTGCCTCTGACTGGTCCCCTGTCTACTATGTCCCTGACATTGATGCTGCCCTCTCTTACTTCCAAGCCATACTTACCCACTCCTGAAACATTCATACCCCACTAAAAAAAATGATGGTCAAACCCGCCCACCATCGCTGGATCATTCCAGACCTTATTGCTTTGTGTAAATCCCATGATCAAGTATGGGCTTGTTTTCCCAATCCCTGCGTGACCTCTTATACTACAGGTTGTTCAGAAATTCTTGCACAAAGGCTGTTAACTCTGTTAAGGCCCTCTATTTCAAACCTAATCTCCAGTCCAACCTCAAGTCTCTTGCAAAATTCTGGAGGATTATTCACTCCGTTTTTGACCCAACCCCCCGACAGTCCACTCCCCCACTCTTCATGGTGGATGTCTCACTAGTCTCCTATCCTTTCTCTGTCATTTCTCATTTTAATAATTTCTTCACCTGTGCTGTACCTCCCCTCCCTGTAGCCTCTCCCCAGTTCCCCTCTGCCTCCCCTCCATCATTATCACCTGAAGGCTTCTGTTTTCCTTCTGTTTTCCCCACAAAGTCTTACTCATCCTAATCTCTCTCAACCCCTCTAAGTCTAGCCCTGATGGGTTGGACTCTAAACTCCTTCATATCTCAGCCCCAGCCATCACCTCCCCACTATCTCACCTCCTAAACTTTTCCTTCTCCCTTTGTGCCATCCCCAAGGCCTGAAAAGTAGCAAAGGTGCTGCCCCTGCATAAAGGGGGTGACACCTCCTCCCCTGGAAACTTCCAGCCTATCTCTCTCCTCCCCTCCTTTGCTAAGCCCCAGGAGATTCTTGTCTACTTCAGACTTGCCAACTTCCTTCACTCCTCTGATTTCCTTCTCCTTTCCAGTTTGACTTTAGGAAACACCATTCTGCCGTATCCTTCCTACTGTGGGTAACTGACTATCTTTACTGCGCGGGATCAGGGCCACATCACATCAGCTATATTCATCAATCTGGCCAAAGCCTTTGAGTCAGTGTCCTATCCTCTCCTCCTTAATGAGCTGTGCTCCACCAGCCTCTCAGCTGCCGCTTTTGACTGGTTCAGCTCATACTTCATGGGCTACCAACAGCCAGTGCAGGTGGGAGGCATCCTACCCCCTCTTCCTAGCTGGAATCCCACAGAGCTCCATCCTGGGTCCCGTTCTTTTCTCCATTTTCTTCAATGAACTTCCCTCTGTGTGTGTCTTCTCACAAGTCCACATGTATGTGGATGACATGGTTATCTACACTTCCAGCCCTTGGCCTCAGCCTTGGTTGGACCACTCCAGCAGGATTTCCACAATGTCCTGAGCTGGTTCCACACCAGCCAGCTCAAGGTCAACACCAAGAAGACGGTGTCTATGACTTTCAGCAGCAGCCAGAAACTGTCTGGGCTCTCGATCCCCCTGCTTTCTCCACTTTAGATGGCACCCCTTTGGAAGTGATGCCTGCTTTCAAGTACCTTGGCATGTGGCTTGACAGAAACTTGACTTTTCTGTCTACATAGATGCCATCCATGCCCAACTCCATCTCAAACTAGGTGCCCTGTAGTGCAATAAAGACTGCCTCTCTCTCCAGGTCCATAGGGAACTAGTGACCAAAATGGTTCTCCTAGTGTTTGATTATGCAGACATTGTCTATGACGTTGCCCCCTCCTCTTCCCTTGCCAGACTGGACACACCAAAATGGTTCTCCCAGTCTTTAACTATGCAGACATAGTCTATGACGCTGCCCCGTCCTCTTCTCTTGCCAGACTAGACACACTAAAATGGTTCTCCCAGTCTTTGACTATGCAGACATAGTCTATGATGCTGCCCCCTCCTCTTCCCTTGCCAGACTGGACACCCTGTGCAATGTCTTTTGCCATTTCACCACCAACTCTCCCCTCTGTACCCATCATTGTTTCCTCTACTCTTCCCTCTCCATTCTCCCACTGCCATCACATCGCCAGTCCCTCAGAGCTGCTTTGTTGCCAAATACTGCTTTGGGGACCTTCCCTCTTACTTTTCTTCACTGATCTCCTCCATTCCCTACTCTTCCTACTCTCTTTGCTCCAGGGATTCCCACTTCTTCTCCATTCACCACCCTCACTCTTCTGCTGGTTAAGCTGCCTTCTCCTACCACCTCCATTCCCTCTAGAATCTGCTCCCTCCACCTCTCCGCTTCACTTCCTGCCTTTAGACATCACCTAAGGCAACTTCCTGCACCCTCTTGTTCTTTTCTACCCCTCCCTAATCTCTTATTCTTCTCCACTGGCCCTCTCCTGCTTTGCTCTGCCCCGTTTGAGGCTTTTCAGCAGTGTCCCCTACCCCAACATGCCCTGTTCACTTTGCCTTCACCCATGTTTGTCTACCCTTTTCATTGCTGTGTAAATGCTGTTAATATATTATGCTATATCATTTACTGTTGCTTCTGTGTTACTATATCCGTATTTTGTAATGTAAGTTGTATCTATATTTTGTCTTGTAGTGTGTTCCTTCTACATTCCCTCCCCCCGGGTCACACCTGGAAATGAGCCATGACTCAGTGTGCTTTTCCCAATCACCAACTGTTAAACAAATAAATAATTAAAATTGGCAATGGAAATTATAATCACTAGTTAACTTTTCCTGACAAGTTAAAGGAGAGGCATGTGCATGCATGGAGGATTCTGGGGTTGTTGAGGGAAAGAGTGGTTACAATGGTTGTGTGTTTTTTACAGCCTTATGACCTATTGTAACTTGCCAAATCCTTGCAATGCACATTTTTCCCTTTCACTCCTAATTACAAGCCAGTACATTGCTACACAAGCCAGTTAGTTTAGCAAGCTCCGTTTTTTAATCTAGTCTTTTTACTGTTGCCTTTGTCCACCCAGTCCTCTGACCTGGAGATCTGTTCTACAGGGGCTCTCTCAGATTAGTCCCCTGCTATCCCTACCCCTCTGTCTGGTGAGGGTCCACTTTGCAGAATCCTGGGGAGTTCCCTACTGTCATTCAAATGGAGGATGGAGGTGGGCTTTTACCCCGGTTTCTTTCACTGCCCACCTCCAAGAGTCCCGGCAATGCCTGATAATGACTGACTGCCAGCCTTTCGCGTGCACAGATTTATTTATTTATTGAATTTTGGTAACCGAGTAGGTCCTCTGAGACAAGACAGTCCCTTTTTCAGGGGCGACCAGGGAAGTGCAGTACATTGATTGTGCATTCATCGATACAAGAAATTAGACATGGAGTAGTCATACATACAGTAACAGAGTATATCAATTACATTCAGTTATGCAAAATAAGCAATTTAAAGCACAGTCAACAAAACCTTACCTACAGACATAATTTGCAGTATTTTATTTTTCTTGGAGAGCAGGAGATAGAGAGAGTGGAAAGTTTTGCTAGGAGAATCCTGCAAGAAGTGAACAGGGGTTAGGAGTCAGCGGAAGCAGGAGCAAGGTGGAGCGGTTCGGTGAGATAACAGTGAACTTTGAAACTGAGAGAGGGAGGTGCAGGCCAGTATGGAAGGAGGTAGAGAGTTCCAGTAGGACACAGCAGAAAATGCAAACGATCTGTGAGCCATGGAGAGTCATAGGTTTGGCATTGAGAGAAGAGGCAAGGAGGTAGAGCTGAGGACACGTCGAGGGAGACAACGTTGAACAATATCAGCAAGGCAAGGAGGAGTGAAGTGATGTACAAGCTTATGTATAAAGCTTAGTGTGGCATAGCATAATTTTAATTCATATGGTAGCCATCCCAGGGCAGACAGGACATTGCAGTGATGGTGCCAAACATTGGCCCCGAGAGCAAACCTGCCAACTCTATGGTAGGCCTGTGACAGGCGTGATAGTACAGACATGGTAGCAGAGAGTAGTAATGGAGTACCATACATAAGGAGGGGCAGGAGTGTGGCATCTGCAATCTTGCAGCAGGAGGTCAATGTAAGGAACGGACGGATGCAGAAGAGGACACCGATTTTTTCGTTTATAGGTTTGGTGATGGCTGTAACATGTGCATCCAGAGTAAGTGAGGGATCTAAGGTGACTCCCAAATATTTGAAGGACCTGACCAATTCGAATGCATACCTAGTACGTGAGAGTACAGCCAGAGGGGGAGGGTTGGTGCAGATGAGTTGGAGAATAACATGCTCTTTGTTTTTTTTGGTATTAAGGACAAGCTGCTTCTGAAGGAACCAGTCCTCAAGGGTGTGGAAGTCAGAGGCTAGTGTAAAATTGAGCCACCGGAAATCAAGAGAAGAACCGTAGATAACAGCATCATCTGCAGATAGGTGAACAAAGGCCCTACCACAATTATTAGGGAGGTCATTAATATATAGCAAAAAAAGTAATGGGCCCAGTATTGAGCCCTGGAGACACCATGGGCAATGGGCCTCAGGTCAGATAGGGAGCCTGCCCATTTTACTTTTTAGGTACGGCTGTAAAGGTAACTTTGGGTCCAGGTCAGGGCATGGCATCAAGGCCAAGGACATGCAGATGTTGTAATAGAAGGTCATGGTTGACCAAGTCAAAAGCCTTGGTCAAGTCTACAAAAATTGCTCCAGTGGCATGGCCATGGTCCATTTCACGGAATATGCCAGAGGAGATTATAATCAGTGCTGTAAGCATACTGTGGTTTTTCCTAAACCCATGCTGAGAGGTTTAGAGCAGATGGTGGAGATCAAGGTAATCCTGTAGGTGGTCATCGTTTATCCGCTGTTATATTCTTGCTAGAAGGAAAAGTATTGAAATAGGCTGGAAATTTTTGACTGTTGAGTTGGGACATCCCATGTGGACGTGGATGACCACCGCTACTTTCAATTTTTCAGGGATGGTGCAAGTAAGGAAGGATCGATTAAATAAATCTGGAACAGGGTGGACTAGGGCATCAGCTCCCAATTTAAGGAATTTAGGCTCTAGAGCGTCATGGCCAGGTGAGCTGTCAGCCTTTAGGTTCATGAGGAGACGGCGAACCTCCACAAGGGTTGCAAGCTTTAGATGAAAGGCAGGGCGGTCGAGTAGAGTCGACTGACGGCAGGGGGTCAGGTTGGGGAGTGGATGAACTGGAAAATAGTGATGTGTACCTATCCAGATTGGTGAAGAACTCATTGAAGCCAGAGACAATGTGGGGGGGGGGGTCAGTGAGAGAGACCCCCTGGGCATCAAGGGAACTGGGGGTCTCAGAGGTGTTACCCTTTAAAAGGGAGTTAACCTGTCACCAGAATTCTTTCAGATTACTAAAATGCTCAATCTGGAATCTGTTGAAGTGGAGTCACTTTGCTTTTTGGATTGAGTTCTTGCAGCTGTTCCTTAGTTGCCTATATGTTTGCCAGTTGGTAGGTAGCCCACTATCCTTATATGTCCTCTATGCCTTATCGCGAGTGGACATGAGCTGCCTTAATTCCTTGGTGAGCCATGGTGCCTTAATACCTTTTACCCAGCAACTCTTTAAAGGGGCGTGTTGATCCACAACGTTAGTGAATTTTGCCACAAAATAGCCTAGTGCCAGGTTAATGTCCGGCAGGGTATTAACTGGATCCCAATCAGTTTCTCAGATGGTATCGACAAAGTTGTTGGTGTCAAACCTGGACATGTCCCACACAGTGATGATCTTAGGAGGGGGGTTAGGGAAGTTGTTACGCCATACACAGAGTGTCGGTGAGTGGTCGCTTATACTGTCCGAGGACCTCCACTGATTTTATCTTCGGGGGACAGTTTGTGACCACCCAGTCAAGTAAAGTATGGTTACCTGTCTTTGTATTAATGTGAGTAGGATCACCAATCATTTGAACCAGATTTGAGTCAGCCAGGATAGGATGGCAGTCAATTTGGAAGAGTTAGAATGCAGGCAATCAATGCTGAAGTCAACTCCAAGTATGAGATCATGCTGCGGGATGTTAACAAGGGAAGTTATGAAGGAGGGGAGGTCAGGAACTGCTACCTTAGGGGGCATATATACATGACCTACTATGAGTTTTTTTACTGTGCCATGGGTGAGATTACATTCTGTGGGGGAGCAAGTTGCCTGGCCCTCACAGGAGTTGCTGTTGGACCAGATCCTGGTACCATCCCTCTCTGGCTGGTGGTGCTGCCACGTGGTAGTACCTCCCAGCTTCCTGTGGGACACCCACCTGGCTCCCATGTCTGTTCTCAAACCCAGGTTGCTGGCATGGCAGGACAGTGTACTGCCTCTGGCCAATGGGTGGCCCAAACCAACTCTTTTTTAAAATTAACATTTAATTTCTGTGTCTTATCTATTTAATTTTGATGAAGGAGGTTGTGCTGTATAGCAATAGTAGTAGCAGTAGTAACAACTTTTATTCATTAAATGAATCTGTAGCTCAGCTGAGACAAGCTCATTTTCAGTGAGGTCCTAGATATCACAGTGATTACTTCAGTTGTTATTACATCAAAACACAGTTGTACAGCTAGTTACAATAAAATATTTTAAATGTACATACAATATATAAAGAAAATATACAGTTATACATTAGTACAATTTCAGTACAATTCCCGGTCCTATTTAACTCTCCCATTTTTAAAGAAAGATTTTATTTATGCTACATGTCTCCTTCCATCTTTATTTCTAATTGAGACAGGCAGTGTATTCCATAAATACAGCCCCCTATAAAAAAGTGAGATCTTCCTAATTCTGTATTAAATCTAGGAATTTGATATTCTACTATGTCCGCAGATCTTATCCCTGCTTTAATCTCTCTACTATGTAATCTGTTAATAATTTAGTCTGGGACTTCATTTCTAAAGCACTTATCCATGTACTGTACATTACCACATGGAGACTTCTGTTACTTAGAGAATACCAGTTTATTGCCTGGTATAGTTCACTTATGTGGGTTCTTATGGGTGCCATAATGATATAATGGGCAAGTTTATTATATATTATACCTAGTCTACTTAGTACAGCGGCAGTGGCACCCATAAACATTAGATCTCCATAATCCATTAAGAGAACTATAGTAGCGTTAATCACATGTTTTCAAACTAACTGTGTTGTACAGTGTTTTATTTGGTACAGGGCTCCCAAGCATCTACTTGCTTTTTTCACAACCTGATCTACATGAACATCCCATCTGAGGGAACTATCCAGATACATAACCAAATATTGATAGCTAAAAACCTGTTCAAGCACTGAATTATTCAGTGTCTTAATCTAGAGAGTTCCCTCACCTATACCCCTACCCTGTTTTCTTTTTCAGTGAAATACCATAACTTGAGATTTTTTGGAATTCAGGACAATCTTTGATTGTAACAGAAAATTTTGTAGTTCGTCAAAAGCTTCCTGCAGTGTTTTTTGAATTTGAATATCAAATGTACTGTACCCCTTACATAAATAACAGTATAATCTGCGTACAGATGATAGTTAACATCTGGGTTGGTAAATTCAAACGAGTTCATATAGAGGTTGTATAACACTGGACCTAAGGTAGTCCCTTGGGGGACCCCTGACACAATTTGACTTAGACTTGAGTCCCATCCTTTTATGGCCACTAGTTGTGATCTACCTTTTAAATATGATTCAAACCACTCCACAACCCTATCAGATAGGGTAACCCACTATTGTGGAGCCCGGACAGGAGAATGACATGGGCCAGGGTATCAAAGGCCTTAGATAGGTCAATAAAAATAGCTCCAACTGACATCCCCCGTCCAGGCTCTCGCACAGATGTCCTGTAACCTGCAGTAAAGCAGAGGTGGTTATGTGTGTGGTCTGAATCCTGACTGATGTTTATCAATTATCTTCTCTTTTTCCAAGAAGTTTTGTAGTTGTTTAGCCACTATACCTTCGCAACTACAGGCAATAATGATATAGGCCTATAATTTTCTAATACATTTTTCTGTCCTGATTCATAGATGGGCACCACCTTTGCTATTTTCCATTCAAGGGGAAATTCTGCTTGTAACAATGACATGTTAAACAATTGTGACAGGGGATATGCTATAACAGGTGCCACATATTTGAGTAATATATTGGGTATTTCATCTAACTCCCCAGATTTACAGTATATATATTTAAATTACTAAGAGCTCCCTGCATTTCTGTGGGTTCAATTGGTTTAAATGTGAAGATATCCTCTGGTAAATGACAGTATCATCTGCGTACAGATGTTAGTTATCATCTGGGTTGGTAAATTCAAGCAAGTTCATATAGAGGTTGTATAACTCTGGACCCAAGGTAGACCCTTGGGGAACCCCCTGACACAATTTGACATAGACATGATTCCCATCCTCTTACGGCCACTAGTTGTGATCTAGCTTTTAAATATGATTCAAACCACTCCACGACACTATTAGATAGAGTAACCCACTATTGTAGGACATGGGCCAGGGCATCAAAGGCCTTAGATAGGTCAATAAAAATAGCTCCAACTGACATCCCCCATCCAGGCTCTCACACAGATGTCCTGTAACCTGCAGTAAAGCAGAGGTGGTTCTGTGTGTGGACTGAATCCTGACTGATGTTTATCAATTATCTTCTCTTTTTCCAAGAAGTTTTGTAATTGTTTAGCCACTATACCTTCGCAACTACAGGCAATAATGATATAGGCCTATATTTTTCTAATACATTTTTCTGTCCTGATTCATAGATGGGCACCACCTTTGCTATTTTCCATTCAAGGGGAAATTCTGCTTGTAACAATGACATGTTAAACAATTGTGATAGGGGATATGCTATAACAGGTGCCACATATTTGAGTAATATGTTGGGTTCATCTAACTCCCCAGATTTATATATATTTAAATTACTAAGAGCTCCCTGTATTTCTCTGGGATCAATTGGTTTAAATGTGAAGATATCCTCTGGTAAATGACAGTATCATCTGCGTACAGATGATAGTTAACATCTGGGTTGATAAATTCAAGTGAGTTCATATAGAGGTTGTATAACTCTGGACCCAAGGTAGACCCTCGGGGGACCCCTGACACAATTTGACTTAGACTTGATTCCCATCCTTTTATGGCCACTAGTTGTGATCTAGCTTTTAAATATGATTCAAACCACTCCACAACCCTATCAGATAGGGTAACCCACTATTGTGGAGCCCGGACAGGAGGATGACATGGGCCAGGGCATCAAAGGTCTTAGATAGATCAATAAAAATAGCTCCAACTGACATCTCCCATCCAGGCTCTCGCACAGACGTCCTGTAACCTGCAGTAAAGCTGAGGTGGTTCTGTGTGTGGTCTGAATCCTGACTGATGTTTATCAATTATCTTCTCTTTTTCCAAGAAGTTTTGTAATTGTTTAGCCACTATACCTTCGCAACTACAGGCAATAATGATATAGGCCTATAGTTTTCTAATACATTTTTCTGTCCTGATTCATAGATGGGCACCACCTTTGCTATTTTCCATTCAAGGGGAAATTCTGCTTGTAACAATGACATGTTAAACAATTGTGACAGGGGATATGCTATAACAGGTGCCACATATTTGAGTAATATATTGGGTATTTCATCTAACTCCCCAGATTTATATATATTTAAATTACTAAGAGCTCCTTGTATTTCTCTGGGTTCAATTGGTTTAAATGTAAAGATATCCTCCTGTAACATATCTGTTTTTAAGGTAGCAGTCAAGTTATGTGGTGTACAAGTCAGTATTTTGTACCCATGGAAATGAAATATCCATTAAATTCATCTGCTACCTCAATACCCATGGGTAACTTTGCTCCCAATATTTCAAAAGTTTCTGGAAAGTCTGTTGTCTGTATCCCCTGTAATCTTTTCATAACCTTCCAAAATTCTTTTGTATTACCTGTCAACTTGGATGTTAATTCTTCTTTTTATAATAATTTTGTTTAGATCGCCTTCATTTTAATGTGTATTGATTACGTAAGTGTCTGTATCTAAGCCAGTTTATGTTATCTTGGGTAACTTTGGCTAACTGCCAGGCCCTATCATGCTGATTTTTTAATTTTTGGCAAATCTGAGTTATACCATGGGGCATTATTACTTTTTTGCTCTCCTTGTTCTTAATGGAACATGTTTATTGCACAATTCCATTAAGTCATCATGAAAAAAATTTTCAAGCCTCATCCACAGTGGGGATTAATTCCATCCTATCCTATTTTTTGATTTTCTAAGTCCAGCCTGAAGTCTACATAATCAAATGTTTTATATGTTCTGAACTTAACAGTTTTCCCAAGGATTCTATTCTGTTTCTGTCTCATCTTACAATATATAATCTGATGATCAGATAATGAGTTGGGGAGGACCCCACTAGCGGCACATTTTTCTGGGTGGGAGACAAAAATTAAGTCTAGTATCGCTGAGGAATCTGGATGTTTAGTGTATAATCTTGTAATATCCTGAATAAATTGGGTTAGACCAAAGGTAATAGCCATATCCTTTATTATGTGATCATAGCCAACCATTTTTCAGTCAATATTGAAATCTCCAATTAAAAGTAACTCATGACTTTGCACATATTTTTCTAGTTGCTCTTGTACCGAATGAAATATTAAGCAACTACTTTTAGGTGGATGATACATACCCAGTGACATTATAGGTTTACAGAAGGGAAGCTTTATCTCTAATTACAGTCCTTCAGAACCATTCCAATCTATTGGATATTCTATATTTGATGTTTCAAGGGACTTATTTGCATATATATAATCACACCCCAACCCCTCTTAATTCTACCTTTCCTACACAAATTATATCCCTGCATTGAAATTTCTTCATTGGACATTTTATTACTCAACCAGGTTTCAGAAATGAAAATAACATCGGGCCAATATTTGATGGACCATTCCCTAAGGTGATCAATTTTATTTAATAAACTACAGATATTAATATGTACCATACTAATTCCTTGATCTTTAAATATATCTGCCGTAATATCAACATTTTTTGTATATTGATCTCTATATTCTAATTTCTCCAAGGATTCCACAGTCACATTTATTTGAGGGCCTGGATTTTGATGTACATCTTCACTAATAATCAAGATCAACACAAAAAAACATCCTGCAAAACCTACAACACTGACTGTAAAGTGATATTTTTTTGCTTAACTTTATAACTGGCCATGAGTTACCCTTGTTCTTTCCTTGGCACCCCCCCCCAGTATTAGATCCCTAAGGGCCAAAGTCCACTTGACCATCATATTAAGCACACTTTTATCTAGTAGGCTAGGAGCTATTTTCCCTTGCCAGTTGTGCATTAGTCTCCCTGTAGAGCAAATTTTCACATTCTCCTTTATAAGTGGGACTGTTTTTCTGAAGTGAAGGAGGAAAAACATTTTCTTCTACCAGTAAGAACATAGCCCATACCAGATACATTTCAACAGTGGACCAATACAGCCTGAACAATTAAGATTAAAAAACGTACTGTTACTAAAATGCAATAATATGTTAAACTAAGATGAAAAAGTACTGTTACTAAAATGCAATAATATGTTAAACTAAGATGAAAAAGTACTGTTAGTAAAATGCAATAATATGTTAGAATTTATACAGCTGATGTTAGATATAAAAGCAAACCTTAATTTGTCATAAAGTTTTTTAAAGCACATATAAACTATGGCCTGGATATTCAAAGGGGTTAGGCATGGCGCAACAGAGTTGTGCTGGTGCAACTCCGCATTGCGCCCCAGTTGGATATTGAAAGGGCTGCCAGGCACAGCGCAAATCCCGATGTGTCGGGGTGCAACGTAATGGTATGCAGTGCAGATGCAGGGGGCGTGCCCATGCATATACGGCACATCCTGATATTCAGCCCAGGATGTGGGGTGTATGCTGGCACAACCTTGCATTGCGCCGCTGAGGGTTAGGTGGTATGGGTTTTCGTGTGGTGTCTGTATTAGATAGTCTCAAAATATGTGAATGACTTCATTCACATATTTGGGACCTGCTTAGTCAGTATGCTCCTGCAAGCCCATACTGTACCTGTCATTCAGTGGGCGGCCGGGTAGTATGCGGTGGTTGCAGCCACCCGCCAATGATCGGGGAGCGGGTGGGCAAGGGGTCCTCTGTGGGTGGGGGGGGGGGTGCCACTGATCACCAGGGAATTACACTGTGGAGATTTACTGCGATCGTGGCAATGGGTGGGGGAGGTCAGGGGACCACTAGACTACCAGGAATATACATACGGTGCTGTACCATGATTGGGGCTGGGGTGGGGGTACCACTGGACTACCAGGGATTTTGTACAGTATTAACTGGCAATCTCAGCAATGGGAGGGAGGAGGGTGCCACTAGACTACCAGGGATTTTAATGCAGTCATTTATGGGCAATTGCAGCAATGGGAGGGAGGGGGGTGCCACTAGACTACCAGGGATTGTAATACTGTCATTTATGGGCGATCAGGGACATGGGAGGGAGGGGTTACCACTAGGCTACTGGGGAATTGTCCTATGGCATTTTACCGTGATCGTGGCTACAGGGCAGGGGATGCCCTGGGACCCCCATTGTGCACACGTCATTCTGTGAAGGGCACCAAGCGCAATTCACCGGGCTGCCCTGCGCAAGGCATGCAAATGGGGCCATAATGACATGCAAATGGCCCCATTTGCACCTTGTGTATATTATGGCCTCATTTGCATGCCCCCTGCTGAATATCGTGGGTGATGCACCCAGCGCAACTGCACTTGCTCTGGTGCATCCCCATGCTCCCTATCTATGGCTTGCACCAGCGCAGTGCCACTGTGCCATGCGCAGTATGTGCATTGACTTTGCCATATTCAACAGTGCTGCGCAATGGCGCATCACCATTGAATATCACCTGGCCCTGGCACCGGCGCATCCCAATTGCACTGCGTCCAGGCTTGTGCCACTGCCTGGTGCAGTCTGAATATCCAGGCCTATATGCGCTGTTATACAGACCTACTTATATATTCCTTAAACAAATTTCTGTGAGGCTCTGTCAATGCATAAGCTGCTCTAAAATCTTTAACATTTAAATTACTAAATTACACTCATTCTACACAGTGTTTATTACCAAAATAAATAAAGTGATAAAAACACAATCACAAATTAAATGACTACTATGACTTAAACATACTATAAAACAGCCTAAGTCCTAAACTAATGGTTCTGTTTCTGCAGCACCTGAAAAGTCTGAGATAACTTAAGACATCAAAACTAACTAGTGGTTAGAGCACATCACCTTTCCCAGGAAATCCCAGGTGCAGATCCTATCACCCCCCATGCCCTTTACTTACCATATGGCTCTAAGAAAATAACCCTTCCTGTGTTGCAGTCTTCCCAGCTGCAAAATGGGACAACAGCAGGACACCACTGTAAATGATATATAGTTATGCCCTACTTTGTAAAAAAAAACAGCCTGTTCAAAAAAAGGTTTCATGCACATTGTAAAAAAGATGTTGTGCATATTCTGAGTTGCTGCGCATGCTGTAAAAACACTGTTGCGCACATTCTAAATTGTTGTGCAAATTCTAAAAAAACCTGTTGTGCACCTCTAAATGAAATTCACCCGAGTTCATCTACTGTGTTTTTTCTCATTCCACTAAGTCCCTCATGTTACACTACTTCTCTGTACAAGTCTGCTCCACTATAGATCCAGTCTGATTTAGTTACTTCAAAAGCAATGGCTACTATGCTGTTTTTTCAAAAACAGTATCCGGCCAATAAAAAGTCATTCAAGACCAAGAAAACACACACACATCTCAAGAAAACAAATGATACATTAAATTTGTTTTACAGCTTCTCTTTCAAAAGTAAACCATCTAAAAACCCACTTCTAAGCGTTTTTAAATCATAGACTAAAAATAAAATATGATCAACTATATACAGTACAACCTGAGATGTGTTTCCTTCTCGGGACTGAAATGACACCATGAAACCACTAGAGCTTTGCTTTCGAGGTTCATTTGCTGTCAGGTTAGCCTCTCGATAGAAAACAGCCTCATTGTGCATGGTTGCCTATACATTAGTCTACATGTTATGCACCTTACCTAGGCTAGCTTAGGTAACTGATATGTAATAAATATGACAAAAAAGAAAGATGTATTTCAAGAATCCCAGTGGCCCGTAAAGCAGTTGATGGTGGTGTGTACCATGTGTGGCTGTTAGATTACTCTTAATGAGCAAGTAGCTGCAAAACTAAGGATTTAAAGCAATTGTGTTTAACTTTTGTATTTTTTTTCTTTCTCCTGCTATTGGTCTTCTAGTTATTTCAGATAATTCAGTACTTATTTTCAGTGTCTTTCAAAAAGACTGTGACTGTCCCTAACTGTCCTTACAATAGCTGTTTGTGACATCACAATCTGTTGACATAGCACTCTGTGATCATGGAAAGGCCCTATGAGATCAGTTGGGGACAGTGAAATACCTTTTATACACATGTCTTAGACAGGATGGCAAGGTTTGTTATGAGCCCAGGAAAGAAAGCAGAACATTAAATAAATATATTCTCTGGTATATTACAATAGGTCAGAAATGGAGTGATACTATAGATTCACTCGCTAACATTTTTTTCTCAAGCTTGTTTTGGCTATACACTTTGAACATATATACTGCAAAACATTGAAGCCTACTTAGTCATTAGCAGCATAGCAACCCAATATAAAGCACCCCCACCATAAGGATGAAATAAAATAAGGAGCTTAAGAGCTTGCACTGATACGAATACAGAAAAGTTACAAAACAGGAATTCATGGAAACCCTGATGAAGTCACCCATGTTATGAAACTCTGGCATTCTTCCATGAGTGATCTGTAGCAATTTAATAAATGAAAAAAAAACTGAGTTACAAATTTTGGTTAGTGGGTCTATCACTCCGTTCAGTTCTGACATTGGTTTTGGGGTATGCAGCTGACTCTTCCTCATGCTTTATTTTATTTTTAGGAAGCAAGGCCACGCTGGCACTTCTGTGAGTTGGAACTGTTGTAGCTGAAACCTCAAGTTTATGAACATTCACGCTGAAGTGCAGAGTTTCTCTTTAAAGGGCTGCTTTTTTTTATATAGCTTTTTGACCCCAACCACCACATACTTCTTGCCATTGGGCTCCCCTGCTAGTCTCCAACCATGTTTCCACTACCTCTGTCATCAAACCGGCAGGGATCTGCATGATAGAGGACCTGAGAACGGAGGAGGCCCTCACTCTTGACAGCTGTGCACATGTTTTTCATTTTTCCCATTTTTGTCCTCTTGGTCCCACCCTCCACCCCAGACATCTGGCATAGCCTCTGGTGGCCTCAGACACAGAAGCACACACTGGGCATGTGCCGCCCATCATGAGGGAGCAAGCTCCCTGGCTCACTGCAAGGGGCCACTACTGTGCCGAGTCTGGGCCATCTCCCTCCTTCAGGAGCACTCCCCAGCCACCTGACCCTTGTGGATGCAAGCTAACTCTCAAACCCGGTTGCCAGTGTGGAAGCATGTAGCACTACCACTGAGCTATCAGGTGTCTCCTAGGGCTCTGAGAGTTTTGATAAATATCTTACAGATCTCTTTGACTATTCCAGACCCTTTACTATTACAGTATTGGACATGTGGTTTGCATGCATACTTCAAAAATTGGTGATAATAAAGCAGAAGATAACTGTAGTTTTTGGTATTGGACATATGGTTTATATGCATACTTTAAAAAAAATGGAGATGATGAAGTAGAAGTTAACTGCACAGTTTTTGTCTTCAAAAACAAACCATCCCTATGTTGATAAGTGCATGTAAATCACGTACCCTTTTAATAATCCCATATCAAATTGTCAGAAAAATGGTCCCAAAAGAAGTGAAAGTGTATTTCTAAATGACAACATATTTGATTTTATTTAACCCATTACATACAACTTGTATCCCAAAGAACTTTACAAGCTATAGGCAGTTGGCAGCGGTCATCACGCATTACAACAGGTGAGCACAGAGAGGTAAAGTGTGATTAAAGGAGCTTATGAAAAACATGCAGAGGTTAACTACAGAGAAAGACAGAGGAAGTTGAGCACCGGGGCCTAAAGCAGCAGAATTGGTTAGTCGCCATGTAATGTTTTTCAGCAACAATGTTTTTCTCACAAAAACATCAATATACCATATATACTCACGTATAAGCCGAGTTTTTTGTACCAAACCTGCCATTCAGTTTTGGGGTTCTCTGCTTATACGCGGGTCACTAACTACGGCTGCAAAAATCTATTCCCCAGCTAGTCCATATTAGCAGGCATACTGTAATTTCCCAGTTCTGGAGGGCATACAGCTTTTAATGTAAATACCCACCCCCTCGGCAGACATCCGCGAGCCCGCTGCTCTCCGGTGATGACAGACAAATGCGGTTTTGCTTAGGACACAACTCTGTGACTCCTGGTTGCTTTCACTACCCTCCCTTCTCACTGTTACCATCCATGATTCCTTCTACCTGTCTCTCCCCGACTCCTGGTAGTCATCCCTCCTTAGCTACCCGAGTCCTTGTAACCCTCCTTTCTTACTGTTACCTTCTGGGCTGCGATAATTTTCCCAGCTGCAGAGTAGGGCTGCAATGATGTCCCCAGCTCCACTCACATATATGAAATTTAAATCCTGGCCGGAGGCAGAACGGGCAATTTCTTCCACTCGGAGAGACTGAGAGGCTAGAGGGAGGGAAGGCAGCTGCTTCAGTACCTGCTTTTCACTGTAGTATTCCCTTCCCCTGGAGGACGTGTGGCACAAACTTTTAATGTAGATACCCCCCTTCGACAGTAATACTGACAGCCGACTGTAATATTCCCTTTCCTTGGAGAATGTGTGGCACAATCTTTTAATGTAGATACCCCCTTTCGACAGTAATACTGACAGCCGACTGTAATATTCCCTTTCCTTGGAGAACGTGTGGCACAAGCTTTTAATTTAGATACCCCCTTCGACAGTAGCACTTGCGACTGACTATCGGGAGCCCTCTGCTTTACGGTGCTGACAAATAAATGTACTGTAAACTGCAATAAAAAATTCAGAAGCTGTCACCTGGGGCAGTTTATTCTAGGAGGCAGCACACTGTATTTATTGATTGCATTATGCTATCGGCTTATATGCGGGTCAGTGTCTGTTGCTAAATACTGTACTGCATTTAGAGGGGGTCGTCTTATACACGGATTGGCTTATCTGCAAGTATATACGGTACCTATTTTCTCTCCTCCATGCCTGCCATAAAAAATATCTTGGTACAAGGCTGTGCTATTTACCATCAGAAACAAGGAGTAACACCATCCTAATACAGTAACAGTATGAATTCTTGCATGTACTGTACATTTAACAGCTAACCTCAGCGGTTACTGACTGACAATGACTAGTGGTGGCCATCTTTATTGATTTGAGCTACTAGTTACGAAATTAGCTATAAAAGGTGTTTTAAAGATATCTGTTGAAATTAAAGATACACTGGTGATATCTAAGGATGTCAGAAAAACATTTTTGCTAAAAACCTAAATGATGACATTTTTTGTCAACTAACAAATACTGCTGCTTTAAGTGACACAAAGTGAATGAGTGGCTGTAATGGGATTCGGTCATGGGTTGCTGTGTTCACAGCTCTGCATTGTACCTCTGAGCTGCACTGCCTCCCTTTAAAGAAAATAAAAACATGACACAACTAAAAGAAGAACACTTTTAAAAGGAAGGATAGACCAATAACAAGTTGGGAGGAAAAAATACATAAAAATGACTACCCAGTCATATCACATTCGATGTACTGTATGCCAGCATGAGTAATCTATTTATCTGTTAACAGGCTTACCAACTTGGAAGCTAATGGTCTGGTTTAGGGTTTAGAATACTTTAGCGTTTTTACTATTTTATTCTAGGCTTTTTCTGTCCTATTATTGTATTGAATTTTTGTACTGTGCTTTGAGATGCTTATGTCAATTGCACTGTATAAAATAAATTGATTGACTGACATAGAGTAAACTAGAAACATAAAAACATAGATAATATGGACACAAAAAAGACCAAAGGTCAGTCTGGTCTGCCCAGAGTTCCTATCTTCACTGGACCTAGTGTCCGTACAGGATTTTGTCCCTCCAAATCCACCACCCTGCTCCCCTTCCTACTGCTCCCAATATGAGAAAGCATCAGCTCCTTCACTCTGTCCCAGTCATGCTTGAAACCATTCATGGCCTTGGTGCCCACCACCTTCACTGACAGATTGTTCCATGGCTCCACCACCCTTTCCATAAAATAGTACTTCCTCACATCCACTGTTGGAATTATAGGGGGGCTTGTTAGGGCTTAACCTCCCTAGCTCTGAAGTGAGCCCCAGTAGCTCACAAATTGCTGCTACTGACTTATAATGGGAAGGGGGGGGCTCAATTGAAAGATGGGTCCCTTATGGGCCCCCTAGCTCTCAAAGCTCATAAAGTGTAATTCCAACACTGCTTACATCCCTCTTAAATGTTCCCCCTGCCAGTTTCTATTCATGACCTCGGATTCTTGACACTGTACTCCTGTTAAATAGTTCCCTGAAGTTCATCATGTTTATTTCCTTCAAAAACTTGAAGGTCTATGTCATATCTCCCCCTCTAGCCTGCTCCCCAGTGAGTACATGTTCAGTACCTTGAGATGATCTTCATAAGATCTGCCCTGTTGGGCCTGAATCTTCTTAGTCACCCTGCATTGCACCGTCTCTAGCCTGTACCTGTCTTTCCTTAGGTGAGGACTCTGGAACTGAGCACAGTATTCCAGGTGCAGCCTCACTAGTAACATATATAGAGGTAGTAATACCTCCTTTGTCTTGCTGTTAATACCCTTTCTGATACACCCCAGCCTCCTATTAGCTTTACTATAAGCCTTGTTACATTGGTTTGATTGTTTGAGGGAGTTACTAATGATGACTCCCTAATCCTCTTCCTCTGCCATAGTTCCACTGACTGTGCCAATTTTCCATTACAAAATTGAGAATAATTCTAAATATATGTATTGAATGCTACACGCTTTTTATATTATGTTGTAACTATTTTTTTTATAAATTGTTGTTGAAATTGTACCATTTTTTACTTCCAATTGAGGTATTTATAAATAATTTCAACAGATCTGTCATATACACCATATAAGGTCTGAAATGTAGGCAGAATATTGGGTTTATACAAGACTACGCACTTGATGGATGGGTATTTCCATTCACAATTTAGGCACACATCAGTCAAGTCCTGTATTTTATTGAACATAATGGTTTTGCTATTCCAGATTTCTAAAGTGTGCTAGCTACTGTGTCTATTACTTTAATAGCAGTATTTAAAGTTTTATAGTGTGTTATAGCCAGACTATTTGGTTTATACAAGACCACATACTTGATGGATGTGTATTTCCCTTCAAAATTAAGGCACGCATCAGTCAAGTGCTGTATTTTATTGAATATAATTGTTTTTTTATTCCAGAGTTCTAAACTGTGTTAGGTACTATCTGTTACTTTAATAGCAGTATTTAACATTTTATGGTACATTATATTGTATCTTGAAAATATGCCATTGTACCATAACTGTCATATATTTTTATGTTATTATGATTATCAGTTCTAAAAAACTGAAATCCACAAACTGTGTGATTTACCACAAGTAGACAGTAATGATTTGCTGTAAATCCCCTATAAGTAAAGGAAATGCAGAGAAGCACAGTCTGGAAGCTCTACAGTTCTTTTGGTAATAATGCAAGTACTTAGAAAACTGAGGGCTTCATATGTGAAAGGTTTATAACTGCTATGGGGGCAAATTCCTGCTTACCGGGTGTAAACTCTTGACTCTCACTAGTGCCATCTTGGATGGCATTAGCATGTGATCTGTAATGGCCCTGGTGTACTCCTCACGGCAGTAGTAAGTGCAAAGCCTTTCCAGTACTGTGACAGAGTGGACCATCGTTTACATGCCTTGAATGCAGACATTTGAATGTCCAGCTGCATATGCAATCATTTTGTGAGCAGTCAGACCATAAGGAGTTCAAAGTTGCCCTTTGTTCTGCCCACTAGACACCATGGAGTTGGGAAGGCCAAGGCCAGAGGAGATGGTGAATGACTTTGGGAGGTGGTAGGATTGCTGATCAGGGCAGGTGATTGCTGATAGGGGCAAGGGGTGCTTGATGAGTGGGTGGTATCTATAGTGGGATTAGTGGACCCTGATGGTCTAAGGTAGGTGTACTGTGGGTGTGGCTATATTTTGCTCAGGGTATTTTTTTGAATCAGTGATGGGTGTGTTGCAGTGTATGACTGAGTTGGTGGTTATTCTTGTGTGAGTATTGACAGTCTAGCACCCATTCAACCACTGGGGTCTGTTGACCAGTGGTAGTCACTTTAGTACTGTACCATTGACTAAACAGGAATCACATTTGCAACCGCTGAGCTACTCTAATGTGTAGGTGCTAACTGCCTGAGAGGCTATTACCACTTATCTTCCTAGCAGGTGAATTTGAAAACAGTTTTTCAAGATTATCCATTTTTATGATTGCTTGCCCGCATGTTCAACGCAAATATTTTTGGGACTGCTTGGGCAGAGTAGGGCCCAGGGAGCTATGCATTGTATCCAGCCAATGCAGTTGAGCCTGCAGGAGGTGTGTGCACACCCAATCCTGGTAAAGCTGCTGCTGATGCTAGTTTGCTGGCTGATGAGCGCAAACGTCTCACACATAAAAAGTATGTAGCCACACCAATCACAGTGTGGCTGCATTCCTTCATATGGTCTCATCAACAAGCATTCCCCTCCTGCCTGAATGAGCTTTACAAACATGTTTCCTGGCATCTAGAGGCCCCCACTTCTCTTTTGTTGGTTGTTGCAAGAAAAAACCCTCTTGCTTGCTCCCTTTGCATGCACTTTTACCCCCTCACTATGTTCCTGACCCAATAAAAAAAAAACCCTCTCTCTTTCTCTGTGTGCACTCCACCCCCCATCTGCCGTTGCTGGCCCAGTCAACATAAAACAAACCACCCGTTCCCACTTTCTGTGCGTAGTCCAACCCTATCCTCTGTTCCTGGCCTAGTCAACATAACACAAAACTCTCACTATCTCTCTTTGCATGCATACACCCACACCCACCACTCCCATTTTCAGGCCCAGTCAACATAAAACAAACCGTCCACCCCCTCTCTGTGCTTGCAGTCAAAACCACCACCATCTGGTTTAACACCACCCCCCAAAACAAGATGTGACACCAGGTGCTGCCCACCTGTGCTGGCAAACAACAAACTGATACCAGGGAGCCCAATCCTCCATGTTGATACCTCCAAGGATAACAAATTCTGGCCAGAGCCGATAGGGCTGCAGGAAAGGAATCTGGGCTTAAAATATTGGAAATTATTATTTTTTTTAATATTTTTACACCAAATTTTCAACACAGACTTGTGATGAACCTGCCTCATAAAGAAGGGCAGAGAAAATGTTCAACTCCTGGCCTAAAGGTGATGTCGTGCAGGGACTGCAAAATCAACTTTTGGGCTGCAAACACACATTTTGGGCAGGAGTTGAAAAATGACAGCTGTCACATTCATGAGTCGCTGTACAAAAATGGCTATATTTAAATGTTGTGGTAAAAATATTGAATATTTGCACCCACACATAGTGAGCATAAAAAAGTGGCCGCTGAGCCGCTCCAAGTAACGCTTCTCTGGTTTTCATAGGCATCATCAGAGTGAATTACTCTGATGATGCCTGGCAGTGGTCAGGAGAAATGTTAGTTGCAGAAAGGCTCAGCTGCCACTTTTTTATGCTCACTATGTGTGGGTGCACTATGCACTTTAGTTAAAAAAGGACTTTGAATAATATTTTTATGGTCCTGCTGCTTTCTGCATATGTGGGTGCTCCTCATCCTTTTGCTTGTCCTTGTGGAACAGCAGGCTGAGATGGGACATGAGCTCAGTCTTCCCATTCACAGGGATATTGACAGGATTGAACATATGGATATGTTTTTCAGCAGGACACAGGGACATGCTCTGAAGGTCACAGATGGCAAGTTTAGGGGTAACATTAGGAAGCATATTTTGTCCCAGAAGGTGGTGGCCTTCTAAAATGACCTGCCAATACAGACAGTGGACATGAAGAGAGTAGAATGGTCCCCAGAGTCGGCCAACCCTTAGCTTTTGCCAGCACTGAGACAATATGGCTGTGGAGAGCTTTTAGGAGTGGCAAGAGTGTTGAAAAGAATATGCTGTGCTCTCGCCACACCAGAGTGAGATGTAATAGATGCTGATGCAATTACAGAACTGCACATGCATGATACTCATGCATGCACAGTTTGCCCCGGAGTCAGCCGTAACATGGCAGCACTGACATGACTACATATGCGTGATACTCACATATGGATAGTTTAAGTCAGTGCTGCCATGTTACACATGGTGGCCATTAGTATCTCAGCAAAGCTATCCTGTGTCAATGCATTGCACACAGATGTAAACATGGGTAAAAGTAAAATCCCACTGAAAATGAGATACTGCATCTCAAGCCAGGCTAAGCTGTATCAGTACCTTGTAAAAATGGGTAAAATTAAGACCCCCTGAAGATGAGATACTGCATCTCAGCAAACCTATCCTGTGTCAGTACATTGCCAAAATGGATAAAAGTATGAGCCCACTGAATATGACATACTGCATCTCAGTCAGGCTATCCTGTGTCAGTACATTGTAACAGGGCTAAAGAGCACATAAAACAGCCTTAACATTTTTTATAATGATTTTACTGACAGGCACAATGAAGTCAGTTGCGTACATGTATTGATTTGAGCATACAGGGAAATCTACAGGAGTTTTGTCCCAATATTACATGGAAAACACAGGGAGATTGAGGTTGCCCTACAGGGAAATGCTTTGTTCAATCTGGGAACACTGCAGTTGACACCCCTATGATTTCTTTGTAATCCCCTAGGATGCCCCTTGCAACCTCTGAAAACCCCTAAAACATTAGCTGCCTAGCGTTTACCCTTCCTACAAATATAAAACCATGAGAGTTGCAATACTACTAATTAGATAGGTCCCTGAAAGGGTTAACGTAAATCAACTTTTCAGAGAAAATACTGTAGATCATTACTACAAACATATACACATTGGGAAAGATGACCAAGAATGTAATTTGGAACTGCTCTGCAGTTAGATGCTGTATCCTCTGTTGGAACTGAAACATTAGCCAGCCCATCAGCGCAGCATTGGATTTCCACTTGTGATGCCAGCGACCCGGGTTCAGGAGTGAGCCAGGACCACTGGAGGGCTGGCTGGGGGAGAAGATTCGAGCATCCCATGACTGCTAATCTTCTCCAGGGGGAGGGAGGGGACCAAGGTCCGCAGCTTGCCTGACCCCAGGCAGAGGCTCGAGGTATTGTAAGTCCTGCAGTTGCAGGAGGGACTGGTCAAGACATGTGGTGGACATTGGCACATGGCACCTTGATGTCAGGGTGCACACCGCATGTAGAGGGAAAAAACAGGAGGAAAAAATGCATCCCAGAGTGGGCAGATGGAGCACCAACCTGACCCTAATTATGGCTGCCTGCCTGACCACTGGGGGACCTGACGACACTTGAAGATATCAGGGCATCAGGGCCCCACCCCGTACCCACCTGGGAGGTACAGCCACGGCTCCATGGGGGTACCTCCGGGGATTCAAGGTAAGGCAAGCCATGGGGTAGGTCTAGGGACTCCCAAAAGCGCATCTCCAGGGTGAGGGGAGGAGAATAAACAGAAAGTTCAAAAAAAAAAGGAACTCAAACATGGGTAAAGTAAGACCCCACTGAAAATGAGATACTGCATCTTAGCCGGGCTAACCTGTATCAGTACATTGCCAAAATGGATACAAGTATGACCCCACTGAATATGACATTCTGCATCTCTTCAAAGCTATCCTGTGTCAGTGCATTGTAACAATGCTATAATACCATCAAGAGGTCCTGGAGACATGTGGACACTGAGAGCAAATCTTGAGAGATTCCAACATTTTTTCAGAGCCTCTGTGTTATGTTGCAGGTGGGTTTTACCATTTAAAGTAAATAAAAACAGCCTTACCATTTGTTATATAAAATTTGGAATTCACTCCACCCTCAAATTTGGTACTCATCCTCCACCTACTTCATCAGCTCTGCCCTCAATAATTACCTTGCACCTAGCTGCTCCTGCCATATCCCTCCCTAATTTCCTCCTCTAAGCCCTGGATAAAAACCTACCCCTCCACCGTCACCTTCATTTTACACTGTACTCCCCCATCCCCCAAATTTTTAGCTCTCCTTCCCTTCCCCCAAATTGCTCCCCCTTACTGGCCTCCCTTGATCTCACACAGAATGTTAAGGGACCCCAAATGCTCTCCACATGTCCCTCTCCTACCCACCCTAGGGGCTTGTATCCCTCATCTACTCCCTTTCCCCCACCATCCCTCCACCTCACCCCTCCCTCTACTTTTCCCCCTTTTCTTTCACATAAGCACTTGTTTGCTTATTAACCTGGCACTTATTATTGTCCACTCTTTATACATATTATGCGCAACACTGTTTTAACACTGTTTGTAACACCTGCCTTACAACTGTATGTTAATGTTGATCTTGTAAGTTGAATGTAACTTGAACATGACTCTTCCACCTCCTCCGCCTCACCCCTCCCTCTCCTTTCCCACTTTTCTTTCATGTAAGCACTTGTTTACTTATTAACCCGGCACTTATTATTGTCCACTCTTTCTACCTATTATGTGCAACACTGTTGTAACACTGCTTGCAACACCTGCCTTACAACTGTATGTTAATGTTGATCTTGTAACTTCAATGTTTAATGCTTCACTCTTATTGTACCCCTTTCCCCCAGGTCACACCAGGAAATGAGTGACTTGTCACTCAGTGTGCCTTCCTGGTGAAACATTTCAATAAATAAATAAATAAAACATAGTGATTTTACTGACAGGCATAATGAAGTCAGTTGCATACATGTATTGATTTGAGCATACAGGAAAATGTACAGGAGTTTTGTCCTAGTTTTACATGGAAAATACAGGGAAAAGGAGGGTGCCCTACAGGGAAATGCTTTGTTCAATCTGGGAACATTGCAGTTGACACCGCTATGATCCTTCGTAATTCCCTAGAATGCCCCTTGCAACCTCTGAAAACCCCTAAAACATTAGCTGCCTAGCATTTATTTACCCTTCCTACAAGTATAAAACCATGAGAGTTCCAATGCCTCTAATTAGATAGATATTTACTCTTTGCTGTATTGGTCCTTGTAAGAACAGATCCAGAAGATAATGATTTGATATTTTATTGATCATATATGAATAGATGCTTTTAGCCAGACCACCAAGCTTCTGAGGAAGAACTTGTTGGTCTGAAAGCTAAAGCACTTTGTTCTTTTTGTTATATCTATGTTGGTCCAATAAAAGGTATCAAATCATTTGTTTCTGGATCTGTTCTAATTAGATAGGTCCTGAAAGGTTGAACATAAATCAGCTCTTCAGAGGAATACTGTAAATCATTGCTACACACACTGAGAGAGAGGACTAAGAATGTAATTTGAAACTGCTCTGCAGTTAGATGCTGTTATCTGTTGGAAGTCATGTCAGTAAATTATTAGTCTCCAAAGATAGCAAGTCACATTGCAATCATAAACAACCTGAAAAAAAAAAGTGTTGGAATTGGTCTACTCAACAGAGACAAGAGAGTATTTTATTTAACTGGTAAGCTGGGGAAGGATACACTGAAAACTCCAAAAATGTGTGCCATGGTACTTCATTTTTCCAGCTACAGACAGCAAGATGGCTGTATGCAGCCTTCTTGCATTAGCTCTAAAAATGCTGTTTACCAAGTTGGATTCAAAAGAAAATATGTATTTCTTGTACTCACTGAAGCACTACAAGGTTGAGAAGGAGAGATGATTGTCCAGATAATTTGTTTCTCTTAACCCCTAGGCTGCCAAATAAACTAGAATGAATCTATTTGATTGAGCTCTGGACAGTTGTTTGGTCTGCAGCACTGCAAGAGTTAAATTGAAGGGCTGCAAAGATGTAGAAGGATTATTGGAAAACTCTGAAGGAAGTGTTCCAAGATCTGAATCCAGTAGCTCATTTTTAGAGCTAATGCAAGAGGGCTGCAGGCTCCGCCCAACCGCAGCCCTAAAAATGCTCCCTTGTTGTCTTTTTTTTTCTACAAGGCTCTAAAAACAGAAAATGGCCCTTCAATGTGTTCTTGTCCCCCCAACCCTCTGAACCCACCCTGACCCCTTTTCAGCACCCACCACCCCACACCTCCAGTGTTGGCAAACACATAACTGATACTGAGGTGCTAAGTTTTTAGTGTTGGTACATGCAGACATAAAAATTGTCCCTCATTATCTTTTTGTTTCCTACACAAACTTGTAAAAACAGAAAATGGCCTCTCAATTTGTTCCATCCATCCTGACCCTACAACCCCACTGTCACTCAGCCCCTCTTCTTAGCATTCACCAACCCATACCCCCCCACGCACCCCTCACTTACCTATCGGGTCCTCTTCTGATGACCGTCAGCCATCCTACTGCTTCATGTTGACTGGGAAATGGCTGAAAGAAGTTAAGTTCAGTTATTAGCCCTTTAATGTGCCTTGAACTTCTATTTATAACTGACATTTTTTAATATATGTGTACCATATTTTCAGCATAGCCTATTTGAAAACCCATCTCATGAAAAAAGGGAGGTGTAATGTTTCAAATCCCCTGTGAAACACGTTGAAGTTGCTCAGCAAAATCACTTTATGGATTGATTTAAAAAACATTCCATCTCTCTTGATCAAAATTCCATCTTAAGCCATACATGAGTATGAGTCCTGGGCTTCAGAAAGGCAGATGTTATAAAAATGGGTGAATGCCTTAGGGATGACCTGGCAAGAGAAAATGATATGGGAGTGGTGGAGGAACATTGGGACAAGCTAAAAGAGAGCTAGTGAAGGTAACAAACCTCTGCATCAAGTGAGTAAAAGCAAGATGAAAAAGAGACTGCTAGGGTTCTCAAATGAAGTGGTGGAAAAGGTAAAGGCTAAAAGGGTTGCATTCAGAAGGAAAAGGTGACATAGAGGGAGGAGGATGGGGAGGTGTATCAGGGAAATAGAGAAGGGAGATAGAGAAAACAGTAAGGAGCACAAAGGTGCAAACTGAAGCGAGAATGGCCCAGGAGGTACCAAAAGGGAACAAAGCATTTTTTATGTATGTAAGCAGAAAGAGGAAGACAAAGGGAGAGATTGTAAGATTAAAAAGGGAAGGGGGGACTGCACAGAGGGAGACCAGGAAAAAGCAGACATCTTGAACAAATACTTCTGCTCAGTGTTCACAGAGGAAGAGGAGGGGGAGGGATCACAAAAAAGTAACAAGAACTTTGAAGGGGGTGGACACTAGTTATTTTTCAGAAGAGAGGATCCTGAAGGCATTTTTGAATCTGAAAGTGGACAAAGCAATGGGGCCAGACGGAATGCATCCAAGGGTGTTGAGGGAGCTAAGGGAGGTACTGGCTGCACCTCTCATAGTCCTATTTAACAGATCACTGGAAACTGGAATAGTTTTTGAAAACTGGAGAAGGGCAAATGTAGTCCCACTTCACAAAAGTGCTAGCAGGGAAGAGGCTGGAAATTATAGGCCAGTTAGCCTGGCATTGGTGGTGGGAAAGTTAATGGAAACACTGCCAAAGGAATGGACTGTGAAATATCTTCAGTCCAGCAGATTACTAGCCCTAAGGCAGCATGGATTCATAGGCAGGAGATCATGTCAAATAAATCTGATGGATTTCTTTGACTTGGTGACCAAGGAATTATACCAGGGAGTAATGGTGGATGTGGCCTATCTAGATTTCTGTAAGGCTTTCAACACTGTTCCACATAGGAGACTGGTATACAAGCTGGGTAGCTTTGGGGTGGGTAAAAAGCTGGTAAACTGGGAAAGAAATTGGTTAGGGGATAGGTGACAGAGGGCATTGATAAATGAAGTTTGCTCCAATGAAGGGAGGGTGACCAGTGGGGTACCTCAGCATTCAGCACTGGGAATGGTCCTCTAATGTCTTATAAGTGATACTGAAGAGGAGCTGGAAGGCAGGGTCTGCCACCTTCAGATGACAGCAAGATCTGAAACAGGGTAGGCACTCTGGGGGGTGGAAAGGATGAGCAGAGACCTGAGAAAACTCGAGGAGTTGTCAAGGGTATGGCAGCTGGGTTTTAATGTGAAGAAATGTAAAATAATGCACTTAAGGCACAGAAATCCAAGGATAGAGTACAAACTGGGTAGAGTAGTACTGACAACAACCAAGCAGGAAAGAGACCTGGGTAATCATATTATATGATCTAAAAGTATCCAGGCAGTGTGACAAGGCAATCAGGAGAGTGAATGGGATGCTGGGGTGCATAGGAAGGGATATCACCAACAGAAAGAGGGATGTGGTGTTGCTACTGTATAGATTGCTGATAAGACCCCACCTTGAGTACTGTGTCTAGTTGCGGAGACCACATCTCTGGAAGGACATAGAAAGAGTAGAGATGGTCCAGAGGAGGGAAACTACAATGGTGCAGGGCCTACATCAAAGACCCTATGAGGAGAGACTAAAGGATCTCAATGTGTACACCCTGGTAGAGAGGAGGGAGAAGGAGGATATGATAGAGACCTTTAAATACCTCTCGGTGGTAAGTAAGGTACAGTAGGGAAGTATTTTTCAAAATAAAAAAGGTGCTCAAGAACAAAGGAACATACTATGAAGCTGGAGGGAGGTAGATTCAGTAGAGATGTGAGGAAGTACTTCTCCACAGAAAGAATGGTGGATTCCTGAAACAGTCTTCCAGCAGAGGTGGTGGGGGTGAAAACAGAGGTGGGTTTCAAGAATGCACGGGACAGGCACAAGGGAATCATAGTGAAAAGGAAGGGGGAGGGAAGGGAGGAACAGCTGTAGATCAAGTAAGGTTGGTGGTGAGAATGTAGGTAGGAAAAATGGGCAGACTGGGTTGGCCAAGTGGCTCTTATCTGCCATAAGAGTCTGTGTTTCTATGCTTCTAAAATGCGGGGCCATAAAAAGACTGTGCTGAGAATTTGGGATCAAAATGTCAAAAAACAACAAGGTTATGAAAAAATATTGAATTTTTCCAACGTTTACTCTTAACTTTATTTTTTCAGATTTTGACCTCAAAGTTTCAACACAGCCCTTGTGTTACCCCACCTCATGAACACAACAGGTGTCATTTTCAAAGCCCATGTGAAACTTGTTTTTCCAGTTACTTCGTAAACTCACCCTTTGGACGGGATTTAAAAAATGCCACCTGTCTTGATCATAAGGTGGATTATTAAAAAGACTGTTGAAAATTTGGGGTAAAAATGTGAAAAAACAACTAAGTTACAAAGAAACACTGAATTTTTTCAGTGTTTACTCGTAACTTTAGTTTTGCAGATTTGGGCCCCAAATTTTTAACATGTCGCTTGTGGTACCCCGCCTCGTGAGCATGACGGGTGGCATTTTTCAAATCTCCTCTGAAACATGCTTTTGCAATCATTCTGCAAATCCATTTTTGGATGGGATTAAAAAAAGGCTATTCCCAGAAGATGCAAAGGGCCCTGACCTTAATGTGTTTTTAATCTCCTGGCTGCAAATGAAACTCAATTTGGCAGACAGCTTCCTAATTAAAATTGAGATAGCCAAGGGTGACAAGGTGCTGAAATTGATCGTACTCAAATTCTCCTGCTTAAAAAAAGCATGGAAAGAAAGGGATCTTAATTTAAATGGTAAAATAATTTATGTGGATCAGGATTTCCCACCCACCTAATAAGAGAACCTAAAAAAAGCACCTCATTTTCAAACAGCTTAGAGATAAACAAACTAAAGCGCAGATCAGCTACCCAGCAAAACTGATAAGACACTTGGAGTCCAGTGTCAGAGTTTATGATAGTCTGTTACAGGCTCAAAAAATACTCTTAAAACTCAGGGCAATGCTTCCAAGCCTCCTGGTGGAGTCATACGAACATGAACTACAGACCATGGTATGGGAGGTTTCTGGAGCAGAAAGCCCTAAAGCAGAAATAGCCAAACAAGGGCCTTCAGAGACTCAGACTAAAGACATCATGTATTTATTTATTATTGAATTTTGTAAACCGGGTGGGCCCACAGAGACTGAAAGTCCCTTTTTCAGGGGTGACCCAGGATTAACCATATAAATACATCACAAAAATATACAAAATCCAGAAATGTTACAAGTATCCACAAGATTCACATGGGTACAAGAGTTAGAAAAAACTCTAGCACATGTACAATTACTCAACAAAATAGCTAAGCAAATTAACATGAGGCCATCCACAAGCTGAATTGAAATAAGCTAATGAACAAACAATACGGAACAAGCCAGAGGATGAGCAGCTTTAAGCAATACCAGTGACGATATCAGCAGGCCAGCAGAAACTTATCAATGACAACTGGAGCACTGGCTACACTCAAGTAGGTAGACCTGAAGCCCTTTTTTAAAGCCTCCAAGTGTAGATCCGTCTTGAAGGGTTGCAAGGAGAGTGTTCCACAGGGATAAGACAGAGGCAACAATGGATCTTTTTTCCATGCCAGTCCTCACCCTGGGTGTATCTAGTAGGATGCTGCTACAGGACCTGAGAGTTCTTCTCAGAGGTTTGGGAGCCAGGACGTCCTGAAAAAGGGGGATAACACCTTTTACAAGCCTGAATGCTTAAGGGATCAGAAAACATCAAAGTGGTGCTTCCTTTGTGAGGCACCGTAGCATAATGCTAAAGGCTAGCCCCACCACAATTATCAGGCATGTAACTGACAAAGAGAGAAAACAGCCATAGGACCCAATATGGATCATTGGGGTGCACCATCAGTAATGGGTCTAAGTGAGGACTGTGCCCTTTGCCACTCCTCACAAATTTAGACACCATGTTCTTGAGATTGAACCATAATATTTTGGGTAAGGCAACTGGGAAGGTAGAAAACAAATAAAAGCAATCTTGGGAGAATATTCATTCACATGTTCTCCACCCAACCTATCAAGGAGAGTGGGAGGCCCCCATGTAGTAAGGCTAGTAGAGATTCTTTGCATGAGTGGGGTGTAATTCACTTGCTATAGTTGGGTTGTATATTTGGCAATGAGCCCCCCCTAGATATTTAATGTCCTTTGCCATCCAGTGGAAGGGGCAGGTTCATTGTAGGGTCTGAGAGAGTGTATCACTGAACAACATGCACTCAGTTTTTTCATGATTTACCTTATATTCAGAAGCTTGACTATAAGCGGCCTTAACCTATAGAAGTGATGGGAGGGTGGTTTCTGGGCCTGTCAAATAGTGAAGTATATCATCTGCTTATAGGGCAATGGTGGAATCCTTCCCCCAACCCTTATGCCTCTGATGTCAGGTCTCTCTCTCAAAGCTGTGGTTAATGGCTCAATACTAATGGCAAACAAAAGTGATGAGAGTGGGCAGCCCTGCTTGGTCCCCTTCTGTATTTCAGTCTTTCTTAAAAAGGTGCCATTCACTCTCACCCTGGTGTCTGGTCCCTCATAGAGAGCCCTTAGCCAGTCACCAAACTTACCACCCAACACCATTTTCTCCAGAACTGCCCAGAGGTAGTTCTAATCAATCGAATGAGATGACTATGGTAGTGTTATTACTCCATTTCACCCCAGTAATAATATTTAATAAGCAACAGATATTATGTCGGGTAGGTCATGGGGGAATGAATCCCATTTGGTCAATGTGGATGACGTAGCCAATTACTTTTTGGAGCTGTATGGCCAGGACCTTGGTGAAGATTTTAAATCCTGGTTCAGGAGTGAGATAAGGTGGAAGGAGCTGCATTCAGTGGTGTTTTTTATGAGTCTGAGTATTATGGAAATGACTGCCCTCTACTAGTAATCTGGCATTTCTCCCTACTCGTGCACCTGATTAAATGCCTTAGTGAAGAGAAAGTCTAGTTCTTCCCTGAATTCTTTATAGAATTCTGCCACAAAACCATCTGGCCTGGGGAACTTGTTATTACTTAAATTTTTTTTACCTCCTCTTGTGAAACCTGTGCTTCCACCCCCTCTTGGCTTAGCTGGAGAAAGTCAAGCTGATCTAAGAAATGCCCAGTGGCCTCAGGGTACTAATGGATTGCTCCAAAGTTTTTATTACCTCTTCTTGTCGTACCTGTGCCTCTACCCCCTCCTGTTGTTCCTGGTTTAGCTGGGGAAAGTCCAGCTGGTCTCAGAAATGCTCACTGGCCTCTGGGTACCAACCGACTGCTCCAAATGGTAGAGATTTAAGTATGAGGCACCCAGCTTGCAGTGCAAACAGGATTTCTTTGTACCACTCTAAAAAATGAGGGATATCCTTATCTAGTCAGTGACAAAGGATGCCCTTCTTTGCACATGCTGAAATTAAGGCCATGTGGGCTTTCTGATTGTCAATCAAGAGACCTGTATAGTCACTCAGAATACATATTTCAGGAAGAAAGGCATCAGAGAAACCTAACAATGGATCTAAATGAGATTGAATTGGGTTCCAGAAGGGAACAACATTTTAGCAGGTCCAGAGAACATGATAGAGGGAACCAGGTTCCTGGCCACATCTGGAGCAGAGGTCGTTAGGTAGATGACCCATTTTGTACAGCTTAACAGGGGTATGATAGGGGTTATGAATGATCTAGAATTGCATAAGGTGATATCGATTCCATTTTATTAATGTATACAATTGTTTCCAGATTATATGATTGGGACCAGATTCTTCCACCCACCACAACTACCAGAAACTGGCTGCTCCTCTGGGCTTATAGTCCATAATACTAACAGAAATACTGGTAACCTGAGGAGAGGAGTTGAGTTTATGGATCAGGGGGTTTAAAAAGAGATTAAATAAGAAAGAGGAGAGGGGGCAGCCCTGCCTAGTACCTTGGTGAAGAGAGAAAGGTTGGGAAAGCATGCCGTTGTATAGTACATGGACAGTTGGAGATGAATAGAGTACCTTGATCCATTGTATGAATTTTAGGGGGATATTGTATTTTGGTAGTAGGGCAAATAGTTAATCCAGTGAAACCCTATCAAAAGCTTTCTCAGCATACAGAGACACCAAGGCTGCAGGACAGGAAAGGTACCTGGCTACCGAGAAAAGATGTGACAGTTTTCTAAAATGATCAGGAGAGTCTACCACTTACAAACCCTCACTTGTTGCCTGCTGATCAATGAGTCCCATACTAATCTTAGTCTATTGGCAAATATCTTAGAGAGTATTTTGAGGTCTACATTAATAAGTGATATTGGTCTATATTTAGGAATCAGCAGTGGATCCTTGTCCGGCTTGGGAAGGACCACGATGGAAGCTGCAGTGAAAGAAGGGTCAGATAAGCTTCTGTCAAAAATATAATTGTAAGTATTTAGCAGAATAGGGGCTACTTGGTCTTTTGAAGTTTTGTAAAAATTTGTGGTGAATCCATCAGGGCCAAGGGTCTTGTCTGCAGCCAGGGCATCAGTAGCTTGAAAAACTTCAGCCAGGGTCAAGGGAGCATTTAAAATAACCAGCTGACAGTCCACTAATTTGGAGAGTGTTATGTCTTGGAAGAAAGATTCAAATTGGGACTGACTGAATGGGAGGGAGGGCAAAGCATATAGTTGCTGGTAGTATAATTTAAAGGCACCTACTATATCCCAGGGTGAAGTAAGGAGCTGACCCGAAATCACTACATATCAAAAGGACAATCTTGTCCATGACTTGTGAGCAGAGGCAAAGAGCTAGCAGTTTCCCGGCCTTCTCCCCTTGATTGAAATATTTTATCTCAGCACGTAATATCATGTGTTCTGCCTTTACCCCTAGCAAGGTATTATATGGAAATCTAAGTTGCTCTAACCTTTCCCATTCTGATTGGGGGGAAGTCAAGGATATGTGTTCCTTGAGGACTCCTATTTGGTCTAACAAGGAGGTAATAGAGGCCGAGGTCTGTTTTTTGCATCTAGCTGCTAGACGGATCAGTTCTTCCCAAAGTGCACACTTTAGGGCCCCCCACAGGATGTCGAGTTTAGCCGTGGAGGGGGACTTCACAGTGTCTTCTAAACATATGCATAGCTAAGTGACCCAAGCCTATTACTGTGACCAAATGCATAATAAAATAAATCAGCTATATCTACTAAATAAAACACTGACAAAACATAGAAACATTAACAAGTACTGAGTGCAACCATGCTGCTCGGCTACAAATACACAGACCCATGAGGTCACACACAGAGTGGACAACCAGCCCAACAATACTTCTCATGAGGTTGCACTAGCATGCTAACAGCCCCTCCTAAAAGGGTTGAAGAGAGTAAATCCCTCTCAAGCGAGCAATCCCACAGAAGGAGAAACCAGTCCTCAGATGGGGCCACTCGAAGACAGCCCTGCTCTGAAGATGTCAACTCTACTGCACAACCTGGCAATTAAACTGCCAGGCCACGACCCTGACAGCTCCCCCTCCCCACAATCCACCCCAAACCATCAGTAACAAACCTTTAATGTTTTCAAACAATAAAAATGAACTATGCAAGAAAATAAACAGTATTTAGCAAATTGCAGTTTGTTTATGTCAGTGTCAGTGACTCAGCATGTTGCACACTTGTCTCTGGGGTTGGAAGACTGGAAGGTTGTGGGTTCCAGCCCATACCAAGCTTGGAGTAAAATCCCAGTACTAACACTATAGTGAAGCATGAGTGGGGGATGCTGCACTTCTGAGGTGCCATCTTTTGGGTGAGACATTAAACATAGGTCCCGTATGCTTGTTCTGGTGGTTGTTCAGATGCACATTAAAGATCCCATGGAATTTCTCAAAAGGAATAGGAGAATTTCACCAGTGTCTGGCCAAATGTGCCCCATTCACTACAAATACCACCAACATCTCATTCAGTTTCAGTTGGGTTTCCATCTGAACCCCTCTCTGCCCAAGGACAAGCCTGAAAATAGGCAGAATTAGTTAGTCCTCCTTTCCCGGTCAACAAAAATGAAATACATAAAAAGTCAATATCCCTCTTCCTCAGCCACGAAGGAAAAAGAGGATCTCATCAGGCAGTCTGATCCAGTCCAGCTATCCTGTCAAATTTATGTCCCGCTGCCAGGCAAATGCCAGAGTCAAAGTTTTTTTCCCTTTGCACCGGCAGGCACCACATATATCCAAGAAAGTTACCAGTCAGTCTAGTTAGCTTATCAGAGTTCCATGAGTCCTGTGCTGCAGGTTTTGTCACCCTTGTGAAGCAAGTCAATCCTCACCTCCACCTGCAAAACCATGTATGGCTATTTCTGGTGTCTACCCTTGTGCAGACCACCCTTCTCTGTCTCTCTCTCATTGTTGGGACTGACACAGTGCTCAGATGCTCCTCAATATACACACCAGGAGTCAGGGGAGACCAATTCAGAATTAAGGAGAGTAATCCCCCAACCAGTGCAAGGGGAGTGATGGCAGCCAGAGCTAAAGGGGATAACTGTCGGCATTGTGGTATTTAAAAGTAAAATGGTGGGAGCTGCTGCTCACAGGGCAGGATACAGAAAGACTTTGATTCAAACTAACAAACAGTGCAGGCGATCACGAGGAAATGGTGAGCTGAAAGATCTGTGGAAGAAGTAGTGCTCATTCTTTGAGCATGTCAAGGTTTCCATACCAGCATTTTATTTTATTTGTATTTATTAAAATATCGGAATTACAATCCTTTGAGTCATAGACTCATTTCCAAAGGCTCCTCATCGGATGACATAAATACAGACATGACAGTAATACAGCAAAGACAATGTTACATAACTAGTTGGATGGTAGATGTACAAACATCATTAAGCATTATAATACATTGATAAGTACCTATACAGAGTATTAGCTAAGTGGTTACATACATCCTTTGCAGTGCTAAGCAGTTACATGCACCCTTTGCAGTGCAGTAGTGCAGGCATTACAACACATTGGTGTGAACCTATACAGAGTATTATCTTATTGGTTACATATATCCTTTGCAGTGCAGTGATGTAGGCTTATACACAGTGATAGCTAAGCAGAATAATAAGAGAGCAGAGACAAGATAATGGGCCCTGGTGGGGTTTAGTAGAGCAGTCTTGGGTCAGACTTTGTCAGACTTTGTCATAGTGTGGGTTTGATGGAGACAAGCAAAGGGCCCATAGTGCCTTGCACAACCAACGGGCTATTCAGCATATTAGGTCTAAATATGGCCCACAGGCACCCTGATATTATCCTGTTTGGGCCATACTATTTCCATTGGACTCCTGTGGGCCATTTTTGGTCTGGGGCTGTGTCAGTGGAACACAGTCACTATGCACTGCACTGACAGAATCCCATATTTAGAGAGCATGTTCCAGTCAGAGTGAGCTAATTGTCTAAATATTGCTGCCTAGTTGGCCGTGTGCTAATTGCCATAGAGCACACATTTGACTCTGAATATGGGTGCCTATACCCTTAACCCAGTGGAACCTGCAGTACACAAAACAATGAGTACTGGCTGTAAGAAAAGTCTGTTCATAGACTCAAGATACCATTGTTCTATCTTGTAACAGCATACAAGAAAACATGTTGGCATTAACTAATGCTTGCTATTAGAAGGTCCATTTCATCCATTTTTATCCTTGGCTGACTACTGGTGTGGAAGACCCTTTGAAAAAGAGCAATTATTCTCAATGGTGTTATCCTATTCTTGAAAAGAATAATAAGACATTACTACTGCTACTACAGACTTAGCCACAGATGATTCAGTACACCAGCCATACTACTGTATATGCAATAACATGCTCAAACATCGTGACTTGAAAGACCATTTCAGAAAGATGGCCAGCTGTTATTCCCTAGAGCTGCTTCACTGCCATACTGTCTTTCTCTCCTCCCAAAAATCCACAGTGCATGTTTCTTGTGCAGAAATTAAAGTGGAACTATCAGTTCTTTCTCTTGAAATCATATTAACCTTAAAGGGGCACGCTACTGTTTATATTTCCTCAAATTATTACAGGTACTGTGACCTGCAGTCATTTGAGGGGGATGCTGCAAATGCTGTTTCTGCTCCTGAAGGATTTCCTGTGGAACTAAGCAGTAATGTGGGACTAAACTGTAAGTCCTCAGATTTGTCCTCATGAGACTAGCAGTTACAATACTGCTTCTGTGTAACTCTGTAGAGCAGCTGGAAATTTGTGTCAGAATAAATCAGTTGAGAACTTCAGTGAAAATACCTCCTTTTTAAGTTGTGACCCTTTCCTTTAACAGCTTGCATATAGGCATGAGAATGTTATGTATGTTGAAAATCCTTTAACAAAATGCACAAAATGATGTTGAATTTTTGTGTCAGACCCCTTGATAAAATATCAAAATGTCCTTAGTAAGGTTCCTAATTTTGCTTTTCAGAGCAACACCCTAAGTTGATTGAGTGACCTACAGCCACATTTTTCCACATTTTACTTAAAATGAAAACCAAAAATATTTCTTTGATTTAAACAAACAAATCATGATAGAAAATCAAAAACAAACAAATCTTGATGGAAAAGCAAGTGGTTATGTCTTGTTTTCAGCATAAACCAATGCACACACATGAGCTGCTCTTGCTTCTAATGTTTATGACCTGAAAAAATGAATGCAAACAGCAATTACTTGAATTTGGGATGCAGAGGATTTATTGATATATGATATTAATTGTTGCCCACCTGAATGACCCCAAGACATATAACATTATGAGGGTCCCTGCAGTCAGCAGATCCACTGTACATAGTTGCTGCCTCTACAGACAAACACAAAGAATGCCATTTTTTCCTGCTGTTTCCAGGGGTTATAAGGACACTTGGGCTTTGCCCTTATACTCCACACCTCTGGGGTCTATGTCTCAAATCCTTTAAACCACATTCTGGCATGGTTTATTGCTTACTTATTTTATATGAATGAGAAGCAAAAATCTCAAAAAGTTATTAAAAATACACAGTTTTTAAAACATACTATAAAATATTTAATAAAACATTTATGGATATTTGCAAATAAATATACTTTTCAAATTGAATTGATATAACCACTTTATGGTGTCCTGATTCTAAGCTTTCATTTACAACACAAAGTTTCCAGCCCTAGCAGCTCCAAAGTTAGCCCTTATCAAAGAAATATTCTTTAAACTTTATGTTTTATTAATTTTCATATGAAAACTGACAGAACATATATCAGGCCCTGGAAACAGCAATGATTGATATCACAGAGAGCTGAAGGAGTATCTCCAGGCAGCTGCTATAAGCAGGAGAGTTATACTTAAAAACTGTAGAACATTACTAGAAGACTACTAAATGCACATGGAACTGTAGCCCATGAGCATGAGGTAATAGAGCATAATGTAAGTCCATAATGAGTTCAGTTCTGTATTGCCATGCCCTAACTAAGGCTTTGGGTACCACCACCTCATATATAGCTCAAGTGAAGTCCATTGTGGGGAGAGTATTTAATGATAACTCACAGAGATCACACAATTGTCTACATCTAAAACACATGTAACTCTTCTAAAGTGACAGGAGTGGCACAGTTATCCCTCCCCATAGATATAGGTTTCAAAAATTAGTTGTCAATGGCTGAACTCTGCTATACTCAGAAAAAAAAAAAAAAAAGAATATTGAGGGATGCAGTAAATAGTCCCAAATGTCTCAAAAGTTTAATATGCCTGCAAGAAAAATTGGGTAACACAGTAACATAGTAATTGATGGCAGATAAGGACTGCTAGGCCCATCCAGTCTGCCCATATACCCTACTTTTATTACCAGTCACTGACCCTACTTGGTCATCAGCTTTAGCCTCTCCTTTCCACCTCTAAGGTTCCTTTGTGCTTATCTCATGCATGTTTAAATCTTCCCACTGTGCTTGTTTCCGCCACCTGCTGGGGCAAGCTATTCCATGCATCCACCACCCTTTCTGTGAAGAAAAACGTCCTCACATTTCCAAGTATCCTGCCCTCTTCCATTATGGGTAACCATAAAAGTACCTGCTAACACCCCCCCCAGGATAAATTTTATAAATCTCAGCTATGCACACATTACTGCATTTCAAACAGTGAAATGAAATCTGTGGCAGATCATGCTGCTTGGTGGTTGGAGTTCGATAAAGAGCAAATCTGCTTCAGGTGATTTTGGTTGGATCATCTGGGTCCTGCTGGTCCAGGTTTTGGCTGCAGTGAGCCTTAATGGATTCAGACAACTTCCGTGCATTGATAGGACCTGTGAAGATGTAGACTCAGTCACCATCAATTAGCTGAAGCTTTGCTAGGAAAAGCATGGCATGCAAAATTTTGAACTCCTGCGGCTTTACTCTGACTCTGTCAAATTTATTTTTGCACTGGAGGTCTGCATAACAAATGTCTGGAAACAAGTGGAGAGTTTGTTCTTCTACATTGATGGGACCATGCATTTTCACCATGCTAAGGATCGTGTCCCTAGTGCCCACACTGTTGATCACCAAAGCATGACTCATGGGGCTTCCTCTGATGTCTTGCATCATGGTTGAACTCTGTACGCCTTCACCACTTTTCATCCAAAATATCCCCTTGCTCGATGTTCTAAAAGTTCAAGCCGATTCTGAATATGCTGAGTCTCTTTAGCTCAACCCATCGTCCTCCATCTTCATTTATCAGATTGCTGCTATAAATCCTTCTCTTCACCACCCAGCTGGTCCACTGCCATTTCTGTGGAGGTAAGTCTACTGGATAGGCCATCTGGTTTATTACTGATGGTCATAACAGACACAATGAGCATCTTCATTTTGTGCCCCACGGACTGCAGGGTTTCTTCTGGGCCATCACGTTCTGTTGATCCCAACTGGGACAAGCACATGGTAGGCCCTGCTTTTGCTGTAATATGTTGTTCATTGTGGCCATATCCCACTAATATTTCCTCAGTTTACCCATTTGGTAGCCTCTACCTTCCAGCACTGATCTATACCATTTTTAAGTACAGTTTGTAGCTACAATATGAATGATGTTTTTAAAAGTTTATAAATTTAGTAGATGCAGAGCTGCATTCCCTACATCCACACTGCATGGGCTCCACAGCATCCCGAAGAAATGTTCTTTAGAAAGGACACATTCTGGAACCATTAGGGCTAGAAACATTAGGCCCCATATACAGCTGCTAATATGTGGTGCAAAGTGGTCACAGAGAGTATAAAAGGGAAGGGGGTGGCAGTATATGTTTCAGATTCTGTCATAGTAACAAAGGATAGGACAATAAATGTTCAGGAAGGGGGAGTCCATATGGCTGCAGGCATCAGAGGGTAGCGGGTAATATCCTGAGAATTGGTGTGGTCTATAGACCCCTAACCAAACAATGGAATATGACCTGCAGTGTGAGGGAGAGAAAGGCAGATGAAATGGGAAAAGAGGTTCTCATGGGAGACTTTCAATCCCTGGATATAGACTGGAAAGCTCTGGAGTGCAAAAGTCAAACTAGCCAGAGGTTCTTGGAGGCAGTGAAAGACTGCTCTTTAAGTCAGTGGGAGAAAGAGACAACTGGTTGGAATACAGTGCTATATCTTGTATTGTCTAATGAGACAGAAAGGGATTTGAGGGTAGAGGACCCCCTTGGGCAATGTGGCCATAACACTGTGGGTTTTACAATAGCATTGGAGGCCCAGCACCATGGTCTCTATCTTCAGGATAGCAGATTTTGCAGGATAAGGCAATACTGGAGGACGGATTAAAGGGGAATAAAAGAGGTGGTGGAAAACAAATGGGCATTAATCAAAAATATGGCATTAGGGGCCACATGGGAGTTTTCAGGTATGCTTTGAAGAGCAAAAGATATGGGAAGCTCATTTGGTTCAATGATCAGATGATGGCAGCAATCGTGGAAAAGGAAAGGGCTTTTAGGAGATTTAAAGTGGACCAGATAAAAGATAATAGAGGAAAAAAGAGGACACTTGAAGCAGCAAAAAACAACAACAAAACTGTGTGGGAGGCAAAGTCTGCAGCAGAACTGAGAACTGTAGAAGAGATTAAGGAGAATGATGAAACATTTTTCAGACACATAAGGGAGAAAAGACAGATGAGAGAGTGCATTGTAAGGATGATGAAGGAAGGGGTAAACAGGCAAGGTGGATATCATCAAGCAGTTTTGTAGCTCTGTATTCATGGTAGAGGCCTCAGGCCCTGTAAAATATGCCCCACAAAGCCATCCCTTTACCCAGTAAGCAGAAGAAACAAAGGGAAGAAAGTGTATTGTATTTCAACACCTTCTCTGACAATAGACCTCAAAATTCAATTTGTTCTGCTGGGGAATGGGCATTGGACACCAACATTCCACATTTTGCAGGGATTGCAGCTTTGGATGGGGCTCCTAGTCTGGAAATTACCTGTTGCCCAGAACAAATTAAGTATCTGATCCTATTGTCAGAGAAGGTGTTAAAATACAACACATTTTGTTTCCTTGGCTCCTTTACTGCACCTATAGGGCACTGGAGGAAGCAGCTTCTTTCCAGAGCTGGTAATGGGACAAAGGCTAAATTGTTTGGAGCTGTCAGATCTGCCCTATAGACTTTCCCCACATGGGGTACTGTTCTAAACAGCCAGAGAGATTCTGACTGGGGCTAATGGTTGTTAGTTAGATACTGTAGAGAGTGTTGTAGGGCACTGTAGAAATTATTGGCAGGACTGAATTGCTTTGAGAGTACCCAGGCAGAAGGCTTTCATTTAGGGCACCAGGCTGTGTTTCGATTTGCAAATAGTGATTAATTTTGAGCTCAGTAACTGTACATGTAATATACCTTGTCTACCACAAGCACCAGGCCTACAACAGTACAACAGCTGTGGGGTCCAATAAAATTATAGGGAGATCTCAAAGGACATTGGAGAAGGTATTCACTGATGCACCGGATAAATAAGACATTGTGGGACTGAGTGGGTGGGAGTGGAGGGGATATTTACTTTTATTAATAAATGTATTTATTTGTTGTTTTTTTGTTACTGGATAAGTACAATGCGTAACAGTATCCATTTACAGGAGTGACCTAGCAGCAAAAAACAAACAAAAAAATTGCATACATTTGATCAGGTTGCTGAGTACTTGCACATGTACAATACCATCGTCCAGAGAACTGCTTGCAAGCGGAAACACCAATATAAATGTGCATAGGAATGGTATTTCACAGAAGACAGATACATAATATATGTGCAGATTACCAACCAATTACACACTTCCCAGTAGTAGTCCTTTATCAATGGCAAATAGAATTTCTTTTGTAAATTTTACAAGTGCAGAAGATGTTCTGTACCATGGTCTAAGCCCATACTGACAGTCTGTAAGTTTTATGTTTACTGAAGTAGTCTAATAGCTGACTTAGGGTGCTCTTTTCTTGTATTTTTTGCAAGAGCTGAAGTTAGCAATATTCCTGTTATTACCACTTTTAAGACCAGAGATAAACTAGCCTCCTTTCATTTGTCTGGTACCATGGATTCCACAGATAGGTTGTAAGTGCTTCACCAGCTCCTATTCCTACAACTGTAGTATATTGCCAGAACAATTCTCTAAACATTTCAGAATGATTTAGAATACAGAACTTCATGTTTTTGCAAGTAAAATTTGTTATTGAGTAGAACACAGAACCTCAAGTAATAGTGCTTTAAAACTGGGCAGAGCTGTACAACAGTATAATTCTTGGACCCATATTTATTAAGCTGCTTTAAGCACTAGTGTTTGGTATAATAAAATATTTGGACATGTTGTATTAAGCAAAATAATGATTGATTGCTAGTGAAAATATTGAAACTTCCAATAATTACTAATAATAACTATTTGTAATTAACCCCTGGTCGCCCCTGAAAAAGGGTCCACCAGCTCTCAGTGGGCCTACCCAGTTACCAAAATTAAATAAATAAACTGACTTGGCCTAATAAAAGTGGTGCATTTATCTCCTATAAAGGACATGTTGAGGTTTCTCAAGACAGAAATTTTCAATTAAACATAAAGTAGCAATGGACATGATCAGATATTACCAGATATTTTGCGAGATTTCTAAAGAGAGTCTCCTTGGTGGCCCTACAGCAGTACTGCAGGTAGGCATGAGGTGTCTCCAGAGATATCACACAATTTTCAGAAAATTTCTGCCATATCAATTGCTACAACTCTAATATTATTAAAAGTACTTTTATATGCTGGCCTGTCACTACAGTGGTAGAGCAATAATTTGACACCTGTGAACCGCATATGGGAACAAGCCCAAATTGCCAGGGGCCAGGCAGGGAAGGAGGACTGAGCATCCCAGAGGATGGTCTCCTTCTCTGGGGAGGGTGGTTGTGTCCTCAACTGCAACACTGCCACTTACTAAGAATCATACTAAGAATCAGAGAGAAGCAGAAGGCTGAGAGGCCCATGGTGCTTCAAACCTTACATATAATACTTTAATAGCTTTCCAGATCTCATATAAATGTCTAATCTATTTTTAAAGATATTCTTATTGTCACTAACAATAATATTCAAGGGCAACATGTTCCATGGCCTTACCACCCTTTGAGAAAAATAGTATGCCCTTTTCTTAGTGTTACACTTGTTCCTTGCAAGTTGCAGTGGATGACCTCTAGTATTAACCCTAATCTGCTTTAAATCTAACCCACATTCTGCTGATAAGTATGAGTCATGAATGATGTCTCATGTGAGTAAGAGATCACCCCTTACTCTCCAGTCTTCTAGTGACATCAAATCAAATTTAGAAAGTCTATCCTTATACAAAAAAGATTTAGTGGATTCTACGAATTTGGTAACTCTTCTCTGAACTTTCTCAATTCTAACTATATCTTTCATTCTAAATGGACTCCATTACTGTGAAACAAAGTCAAAATGAGGTCTCACATATGCTGTATACAGAGGTAGTAAGATAGCAGGTTTTTTTGATGTTATATTATGGTGAATAGCCCACCATATCTTGTTTGCTTTGCTGATAGTATTTGTGATATGAATATCAAATTTTAGACATGTGTCAACAGTAATCCCCAAATCTCTTTCGCTGTCTTTACTTGCTAAGATATTGTCATAAAGAAGATATTGATTATTTGGATTATTTTTTCCAAAATGCAGAACACTGCATTTGGAAGTATTAAAACGTAAATTCCATTTTATGGACCAGGTCTCTAGCATCCTCAAATCCTCCTGGATAATCTTGTGATCAACTGTACTCATACAGATGTTGGCAATTTTATAGTCATCTGCATATTTAATGATATTACTTTGAATGTTAGTGGACAAATCTGATATAATAACCTGGAAAATTAGTGGTGCCAAAACAGATCCCTGCGGTACGCCGCTCCTTACATCTTTCCAGATAGATGCATGGCCATCTATCATCACTCTCTGCTTCCTATTACCCAACCAATTTGAAATCCACTTGATATATACGGGCTCAATATTGCAAAGCTGTAACTTCTGGATCAAAGCACAGTGTGGTGCAGAATCAAAGGCGTTTTTAAAATCCAGAAAGATAGCATCACAGGGTTTACCTTTGTCTAAGTTTTCACTAATAAAGTTGTAAAAGCTCACTAAATTTGTTGAGCAAGAACAACCTTTCATAAACCCGTGCTGGGATTGATTAAGTCCTGACATTGCTGGAGTTAGTTCATCTTTAATAATACGTTCTAACATTTTACAGAAAATAGGTGTTAAACTAATGGGATGATAGTTGTCCGGTAAGCTCTTAGCTCCCTTTTTAAACGGGAATCACATTTGCTTGTTTCCATCCAGAAGGAACAGTACCTGTGTTTAAACTTTTATCAAATGGTATTTTAAGTGGTACACAGAGATGGTCCTTCATTAAAGAGATCAAATCTCCAGAAATGGCATCAGGGCCTGCTACTTGTGTGACCCCAGGTGGTATTGTGGCTGTGGGACCATAGAGTTGGGAGGAGGGTTGTCACAAATGTTGACATGCAGACACTGTGCATGCACACACAGTATAATGTCATTTCATGCAATGCACTGAGACAGTGAAAACAGGAAAGATGGCCCTGGCTTTGAGCTGCTGGGTCTCAGCACATCCATCCCCTGATCACTACTGAGAAGTGCAGAGGCATTGACAAAATATGTTTCAGGGATATATCCCCCTCCCACCTGTGGCCCAGCATGGGGGGAACAACTAAGGTTCCGTTGAGGCTGAGGAGATCTGCCAGGTACAGTATGTTGTGCTGGGGGTCTGGGTGCACCATGGGGTGCTCCTGAAGGGATACTGAAGCCAGAGACAGAAGAGGATTAACCAGAATGAAAAAAGTACTTTTACAAATATGATGAAACAAAGGAAGTTAAAAGTGCGGAACTTACAAACTCATTATAAACAAAATATTGAATATTAGGAACAAGTTAAAGTAAATACATTGTCTTATTATTATTATACGAATTTAATGTCAAAACTGATTAGTAAATTCACAGATGTTCAAAATAAATAGGCATTAGAAATTGGGTCTAAATATGATTAGCAAAGATGGGAAGAGAGATTTAAAAATTTCAAGAAAGATTATGTTAATGCAAGAAACAGAACAATACAGTTTAACACACAGATATGGGCATATACAGTATGTCTCCTGAGAAATCTATGATGGTCTTGCACATATGTGAATGCGTGCTGTAGGAACTCGATAATGTGCCTGTCCATAGTCTTAAGTAGGGACATTCCACCGAAAATGGAAATCTGTATATTCAGTGATTTTTCAAGATTTGTTGTTAGCATTTTCTCAAAGGAGAATATGTGGTTTGGCCACCATGACTTCCCAGAGATTTATTTTAAATAATTGCAATTCCAGAACATGTCCTCATTTTAAAATACAACATTGAATAGAGACTTTCAAACCAAATCTAATCCATAAGAGGTTACTCGATCATATATGTAATTTAGATGACATTTATAATTGTTCTTGGAGGGAGATAGTTAACAACTTCCCCACAATACAAAATTTAGACGACTGAGGGTTAATAAAGTACAAGGTCCACTTATTACTCTAATCATAATCCCTTTCCTCCACTATTACTGCTAGTAAGGACACACTATTTTTGATCAATCAATCAATTCAATCAATTTTTTATTTATAATAAGGAACCTTTCCGTAGTTCAAGGCACCTGTACATAAAATCACATAAAACCGTAATCATACATAAAATACTAACATATATAATCATAAATTATCAGCAGTAAAAATAATAAAAAGCTAAAGTGATGGAAGCATTAAATATTATCACTAAAAGCTAAGCAAGAGAGGTAAGATATAAGTTCTGTCTTAAAACTTTGGACAGTCAAGCATTCTCTTATGTGACAAGGTAGGGAATTCCACAGGGTAGGGGCCACAAATGCAAATGAACGTGCTCCAGATGTTTGCAAATGCACCCTAGGTATCTCTAGCAATCCCTCATCGGTGGATCCGAGAGGCTGGGAGGGACAGTAGGGAGAAAGAAGATCTTGCAGGTAGCAGGGTCCCTGGTCATGTAGGGCTTTCTAGATCAGCAAACCAATCTTGAAGATGATTCGCCACCACACTGGCAACCAGTGCAGTCTGTGGAGCACAAGTGTAATATGACTGGTTCTTGAAGTACCAGTTAAGAGCCTGGCATCTGCATTCTGCACCAGCTGAAGGCAACGGATATCAACCCTCGGTAGCCCTAGCTACAGGGCATTGCAGTAGTCAAGGTGGGTGGTCACGAAGGCATGGACCAGAGCTGGAAGATCCTTGGGAGGGACCAAGTGTTTCACCCAGATGATATTCCTCAGATGGAAAAAAGAGGTCTTGACAATTCTGACACCTGAACTTTCAGGGTCAAACCACTGTCAGAAGTAACACCGATAAAGGGCATAGCACTGTGAAGAAAATGTGTTGTACTCCTATTATAGTTTATGACTATAACTGACTTTGCATAAAGATAAGGAACGCAATGGAAAAAATGAAATGAGTAGCCTCCTAAAATTGATTTTCTCCAAGTATAAGGAAACTGAATTCTTACTAACACAGAATGATAGGCAAATGCAGGAGGTTCACTGATTACAATTTATATGCATATTTCAGTTGTAGTTTTTTTTGTTTGTTTTTAATTCTATTTTGCTCTTTTTGCTTTTTCAGTTATGGTATGATTGTACATCTTTTCAGTGATTTGTTGTCTGTATTATTAAACTTCTTTTGTCATTGTTATTCTACACTGATTTTGTTATTTTTAGATATATGCCAATAAGCATATTTACTAAAAAAAAGGTAATGGTGCTTCATAACTTCAATAATGACCAGGAAAGTTCATGTAAATAAACAATTGCTCAATATAGTTTAATTGTTTGAGAAAGTCATGCTTTTAGTGATACCATTTTCACTAAAGTACATTATTGGCATGTTTCATGAGATACAATATTTACAGATACAGTATATTTTGTTCATATAGCTTTTTCTCTTCCACTGCCATTCACCCAGTCCTAAGGCCTGAGGGAATACACCCTCAGTAGAGGCTCCCAGCCCCATCTTTTACTAATCCCAACAATCATTCCTGCGGGTGTTTGTGACACTGGGCCCGAAAGTGCCACTGACTGTAATCCTGATAACAAAGTGTTTTTTACAAAGAATTTCCAGTATATTGTGTGTCCCTCTGTGGCCCATGGGTCCTATAAAGTAAAGAAAATACTGAGAGAAGTCCAGTCACAGCAAAAGTAGTAATAGTATGAGGAAAGTTTGGATGGTAAGACCCACTCTCTGAATTTTTAAATGTTAAATTATCTTTTATTGTTGCATCTCAAAGTCACAAAAATATATCCCCCCAATGTTTCTCTGCCTATCTGGCTGCTGTATTAGGATGATTAGTGTTCTGTGTAAAGCATAATTAAAATGTTTGTTTACAAAACATATATACTGTATATATAACACACCTCCTAAAACAATTAACGTATTTGTGTGTTGGGGGACAGTCCCTTTATGTCTATTTTTCTCAGTAAATGTTGTCTATAACAAAGTCTTACTTTTACTGCAGATTTAAACGCAGATCTTTCTATTCATGTTCACTACATGCACCATATCACACTATGCTGTTTCTCCACTTGTAGTTACTTCTGCATATTATTACACAATTTAGTCACACGTAAAAAGGACATTTCTAACACCTTTAGTTTGAGTGCAAATGTCTTCCACATATGATCACACAATGGATTCATCAATCCAAACTGCATAAAGAACAACAATCTATGTTGCACAAAGGTTCATATAAATGCAGACTCCAAGGTGATTAATAAAATTGGTAGGACAAATCCTAGCTGCTGACTGGTGGAGGTAGGCTGTCATCCATACACTTACCTCAGCCTCATTCCCATTTAAATAAGTAACAGTGGGATCTGGAATTTGGGCAAATCTCATACAGAATCTATGACCCAGTTCACTGATTCCTGATTGCTACCACAGTCATGGCTGCCACCATTATTCATTGCAAACATTTAACAAGGCCCTAAAATGTTAAACTCCCTTAAATATTGATGAATAAAATGAACATTCTTGTCTCTCATAACTCCCTACTTAGACACGTAAACAACTGCTTTCAGATGAGTTCTTTTGTGGCTGACCTAGTGTAGGTGACACGTTGAGGAAGGCCTCAGATTGTTTAGACTAGCCCACCCCCTGTGATGACAAGAATGACAATAAATATACTCACAGAGGAAATTCTAATAAACTGTCAGTCTACACGACCATTTGATGCTTGTAAGAAATAGGAATTATCTCTCCCAGTCCCTTTGTATAATGAAAAATAAACAGCAGAGTTTCCAGTCAGTCTGAGTAGCTTGCACAGGGACTGGGAAAACAAAAAATGGGAGGGGGAATCAGTTGCTAGAGCAAGAGTGGGTCAAGTAGGGGTAATTTGCAAAACAAACGCTTAGTGAACATAAAAACAGTTTTAATATTTTTTACTTGCAAGGAGATATTATTTTCTGCCTACCAGATGTCATGCATGCTCACAATACTATTACATGGAAAACAGTCAGTGCAAGAAGTTATGAGCTGGCTTCAGTGAGAGACATTTTGTTCTTAATGGAAAAAAAAAGAGCAATAAAAAGTTACCTGATGAAGCCGGGGCCCAACCCAGTTCATTAGGAAATAATAAAAAATATGTCTCCCTCTCCACAACAATTTGATGGATCTAGCACTTGACCTGTCAGGGAATTAAAAAATAAAATATCTTTCCATCTCCAAACTACTCCACAGGTCTGGTACTCAACCCAGCCTGTCAGACAATAAAAAAAAAATGTCCCCCTCTGTTGCCGCGCTGCTGCTGCTACCATTGAGTTTGGGCCTCTCCTTCACTTCCATTCTGTAGTGCACTAGTGTGGGACACTGAGGGGGGGGTGCTATAACACACACTTTGGAGGCTGTAATTCTAAGTGTACATGATGGCTGCACCACCTGACTCTCTCTCTCTCTGTCTTTCTTTCTCACCGTACTCAGCCTCAGCTCTGTACTCACCCTAACACTCATGCAAGGTTCTTATTACCATGCCAGCTTCACCCTAGCACACTGAGCAGTGGAGCACCTGCCCCTGGGTGATCCTCATTGACTAACAGTGCTCATCAGAAGGAAAGACTTTCAAAACACAGCAGTTAGATTCTGATAGTGCCAAGACTATAGAATAGAATAGAATAGAATTTGGTTTTGTATACTGACTTTCATACACACTTTATCCCAACGCGTTTTACACAGCACAGGAGTTCCATACTGGTAGGGCTTGGAAGGTAACATAGAATAGAACTTCTGTTGCTGAATGTAGCCCAACAGAATTAAAAAACAAAACAAAACAGGCAACCCTCCTAACTACCTCATGGATCTAGTGAACAGCCCAGCCCATCAGGGAATACAAAAAATCTGCCCCCACCTAACTACCTGATGGGTTCATTGCCCAATCCAGCCCATCAGGGAATAAAACAAATCTGCCCCCTCTCTCAACAACCTGACAGAACTAGTGCCTAGCCTGACCCATCAGGGAAAAAAAAATAAAGTCACTGTCTCTCAAACGACCTGATGGGTCTGGTATGCAGCCCAGCCTGTCACAGAATAACAAAATATGTCCCCCACCCCGCAACAACCTTTTTTTTCAATAACAACTTTTATTATTTTGATTTAATAAATACAATTAACAACATCAATACATATAAAATATAAATGTGGAGTTGGTAATGAGATAAACATTAAACTATGTTTGAACAATACCAGACTATTATATCAGTATAACTTATGCAATTAAATAATTAAAGAATAACATATTCAAAACAGTTTCCCCTTTTCCTGTTATGATCACTGATAAGTATCCTTATAACTATATAAAAAGGTAAAGCAAAGAAAAAGTAAAAGAAAAAAGGAGATAGAAGAAATCAAAGATGACAGACAAAAAGATATATCAATGCTTCTGTGACTTGTAGTGATAAAGAACCTCCAAATATCTATAATAACCACTAGACTATCTAGTAACCCACTTGGGACGATGAAAACTGAACTTAAATTGACAAGCACCTATCTGTTTAACAGTTTTAAAAACAAAATTAAGGATCTCCAGATAGAAATCCATACAAAGTGCCCAATCTAGAATTAAATTTATTGCTAAGACCCTTAAGACCCAAAGCCAGTTTTTCTATTTTTATGTTTTCCAATAGTTGTGACTTACATTCTTGATATGATGGGTTTTCTCTTCTATCCAATACTTAAGTAGAAGGTTTCTGATTGAAACCCCAATCAGCAATAAAGAATACTTCTGTTCTAAAGTCCAGTTAATATTTTCATTAAAATGACCCACAACACATGCCTATATTTATGTTATCATGTATAGAAGGGCATTTTGAAAACAGGCATTTTATCTGGTCCCATAAAGGTTTCACCAGTGTGCAATCCCCAAACACGTGTCCCAAAGATCCGACTGCAGAGTTACATTTATTACAGTTTGGACTGACTTGCAGACCCATCCTATGCCTGATGTATGGAGTGTAATATAGGTTATATAAAGTTCTGAAATGTATGGTTTTAAGGTTAACTGCATTAAAAGCCTTAGCTGACAATGACCAAATCTTTCCCCAGTCCCAGTCATTGGTACTTACTCCCAACTCCTGTGACCACCATCTGATTGGTTCTGGTGCTAATCTTCTAGTACACTGTAAAAGAAGACCATATATATGAGAAATTGAGGGGAACATGTGTAATATATTTAAAAAAATAATAGGGCTGGATATTCAAACTGTGCCATTCATAGGCGCAAGCCCTTGAGCTGCGCAAAATAGTTGTGCAGGGGTGTGTCCTGGGCGATATTCAAAGGAGTTGTGCTATTGAGCAACCCCTTTGAATATCACCCCCCAGCCACAGCCACTGTGCATGGTGCAGTGGAACTTGCGCCACTGCAAGTTGACAGAGTGGAGCATTCAACTTGCGGTGGCGCAGAAATTTTCAATAGCGCCATCGCATAAAATCACGATATTCAAAGGTGACATGCAAATGGGGCTATAATTCATGCAAGGCACAGGGGCCATTTGCATGTGATTATGTCCCCATTTGCATGCCATTAGCATGTAGGTGCGCCCGATCCCGAGGACTTACGCTGGCGCCCTGCCAGGCAGCAACCGTCGAGACCGACGCCCCTACGGCTTGATCAGCGGACGCATAGTGTACTCCCCCACCAGCCCGATCGCGGGCATCAATGTGGCTCCCCACCCTCCCCTCCGCTACATATCCCTGGTGGTCCAGTGGACCGAAATGCCAGATCACGGGCGGTATGTATAATAATTCCCACCCTCCGTTCAATCCCTGGTGGTCAGTGGACGAAATGCCCATCGCTGGGCGTATGTGTGATAAAAACCACCCCTGAACATAACCAACCCTGGTGGCTAGTGTCCCCACCTACCTACCCAGATATGTGTCCATACACTTTCAATATATCGAGTATTCTGTGAATAGAAATTTTAGGCTCAACTATAGCTGTCAACAAATCATCTGCATAATCCAATGTACATAGATCTAAATCTACCATAATAAATCCCTTTCTCTCTTTATCTGTATTAAGCTTATGTATAAGAGGATATATTGTCAAATTAAACAAAAGTGGAGACAAAGGACATCCTTGCCTAGTGCCTCTACCAACAAGGAAAAATGGTGAGATCATACCATTTGTAATTCCAGCTGAAGACAGATTTTTGTACAAAATCTTAATCCATTTTATGAACTTTTCAGGAAATTGAAACAGTTCCAAGGTACTAATTATATGTGACCACAGTATATGGTCAAATGCCTTTTCAGCATCTAGAGATAACAATCCACATGGCGTATGGTATTTGTATGCCTGTTCCATTATGTGGAAAAGTTTCCTTGTATTATCCGAGGATATACACCCTTTCATAAATCCAGTCTGCTGTGTGGATATTAGGTATGCAGTAACTGGTTCTAACCTGTTAGCCAAAACTCTTGCCAAAATTTTGACATCTGTATTTATTAGTGAAATCGGTCTAAAGCTATTACAGTCCTGTGGATCTTTTCCTTGTTTTAGAAGTAGCGTTATTAAACCTCTGGTTTCATCAGATGAAAGAGTTTCTTTTTTCAAGCCCTTCATTAAAAACATTTGTTAGGATTGGCACCACTTCTTTAACCAAAGTCTTGAAGAAGTTCGCAGAATACCTATCTGGACCTGGAGCTTTATTTTTATTTCAAGGAATTTATTGCCTGAGCAATTTCCTCCTCTGTTATCAAAGATTCTAGTCTGGCCCTCTCATCCTGTGCTACCTTAGGTATTGTGAACCCATTACAAAATTCAGAAAGAGTGATCCCCTCATTTGCGGTTTCCTTGTCATAGATTTCCCAATAAAAATCATGGAATAACTGTTTGATTTCCCCTTAGATTGGTAGTTATCTGACCATCCTCTTGTTTTTAATAGATGAGATATTAGTGGAAGAGTAATTCTGCTTTAATCTTATTGCTAATAGTCTGGACACCTTGGGCCCTGAGTCCACATAGTTTAACTTAGCTTTCCTAATTACAAATTCTACTTTAGCCCTAATTCCATCATTGTATTCCATCATCAGTTTTGACGAATTCAGCCATGTTTCTTCTGAGTCAGAGTCCTTGAGGGTTTGTTCTGCCTCATTAATTTTCTTTAATAAATCAGCCTGTGTTTTCATACGGCTCTTCTTATTTGCTGCCCCAATAACAATCATTACACCCCTTAACCAGCATTTTAATGCATCCCATAAATTACCCCAGAATGTGTCTTGTGGATCATTTAGAGAAATGAATTTCTTAATGTGTTCTTTTATATTTTTGACCATCTGAGTTTCAGTTAGTATGTAATTATTAATTCTCCAACCCCGTAACAACCTGATAGGTCCACTGCCCAATGCAGCCCATCAAGGAATAAAAAAAATCTATCCCCCTTTCTCAAACTGCTTGACAGGTCCAGTGTCCAATCTGACCCATCAGGCAATTAAAAAATCACTAAGCCCCTCCACCAACAACCTGACAGGTCTGGTGTTCAACTCAGTTTGTCAGGGAATGAAAACAAATCCAACCCTCTCCCAGTAACCTGACAGGTCCGGTGCCCAACCTGCCTTTCAGGAAGTTAAAAAAAAATGTGTCCATCTTCCCCCCCGCTATCTTACCAGTCTGGTACCCAACCTGACTCATCAGGAAATAAAAAATGTGCCCCCCCTTCCCTCCAACTACCTGATGGATCCTGTGCTCAACATAGCCTATGTATTAAGCCAAACAGAGATAAGGAGGAGCAGTAACAAAGTGGTTAGTGGAAGGTGGAATTGACAGGGCACTAAAACACTGCTCTTCCCAACCCATCCACTCAGGTCATAGTGAGGGGCTCAAACACTGCTTGTGAGGCTTCGGGCTACTACTGCACTGCTGCTGCTATTAGTCTGTTATGGTATCTCTACCCCGTCTGGCCTGCAGTAACTAGCATAGGAGAATGGACCCATAGGGATCAATGAAGCACAATTCTAAGGCTGTAACTCCAACTGCCAGTGATCTTGGCTCCACTGCCCAGCTCTCCCTCTCTTACTCTTTCCTCCTCTTGGTGCTCAGTCTCAGCTCTGAACTCTGTCCAAAATGCTCATATGGATCACATTGGCATGCATGCTCCAACCTAGCCTGCTGCACAGCAGAACTGTCCTATACTCAGCCTGACCTGTCAGACTAAAAAAATCTATCCCCCTCTTGCAAGGTACTTGATGGGTCCAGTGCTCAGTAGGCTCACCAGGGAATAAAAAAACCTGGCCCCCTTCCCCAACTGCCTGACGGGTCCAGTGCCCAACATGATCTGTTAGAGAATCAAAAAATCCACCACTCCTTCTTTTCTACCCAACTATGTTATGAGTCCAGGGTATAACCTGGACCATCAGTGAATAAATAAAAAATCTGTCCCAATCCCCTCAACAACCTGATGAATTTCAAGCCCATCCTAACCTGTCTGGAAATAACAAATATGTCTCCCTTCATCAAACTACCTGACAGGTCCAGTTCCTAACAATGCTCATCAGGGAATTAAAAAAAAATTCAACCCTCTTCACCAACTATCTGACAGGTCCTGTGTCCAACCAGACCATAAGTGAATAAGTAAAAATCAGTGATATGGAGGGGCACTATAAGTAAATTTGGTGCTGGGGGATGAAACTAATTGGCTGGTGTTGAGTGGAATTGAACCATTGTGTACAGTGCCAGGAGCATTACTGAAAATAGTGCTACTGCTTTAAAGCCCTCTGTGTGGACACAGTATATAAAACAATTTGAAAAACTGATGGTCAATGTGGCCCTCATATAACTGCAATTTTAACAGTGAGACTGGTGAGACAGAAGGCTGATGTAACATAAAAAAACAAGACCAGCATTTTCCTTTCCTTTATTAATTCTGTTATATCACCCTATCGGCCTACTTTTACCCTCAGCTATATTCACATACTCCCTCCTTGTCACTTAATACTGCTTTCAGCCTCCCCCTTCTGATGCTGTCCTGTACTTTCCTTGTTGTTTCAACCCTGTAGTAGGCCTCGGTGTTTCTCTCCAGGCTGAACTATGGGACAAAGAATGCTGGAGCTATTTTCTACCCTTTTGCTGTGTGGGGGATGACAGGGCCTCATTCATGCCAGAACTGCCCTTTTTTTTTGTCCACAAGACTCTTCCCCCCTCTGTTTTCTGATTCCTTTCATACTGTACTGGCCTTGGGGGGCGTGGGGTACAAACCCAAGTATCCTACATGACAATGCAGGACCTATAGTTACATTAAAAAAATACCATTAGTTGAAATGCATATAGTCGTAGCCAACCAAATTTTGCAACATACAAATACAGGAGAAAATAAGTAATAGAGCTTTGCTGATTACATAGTGCACCCTTGAGATGGTGACCTATACATCCTTTGAAGGACTGTTCTCTCAATTAGTTTTTTACTCTTCATAGAGACCAGTGAGAAACTAATCTGAACAGTGCTCTTCTTCTCTTCTCTTCTCTTCTCTTCTCTTCTCTTCTCTTCTCTTCTCTTCTCTTCTCTTCCTCCAGAACTTTTGCCATCCTCACCCTCGCTCATGCTCAGGGCAATCAGCCTTCTCCTACTACCTCCCCTCTCTCTGGAACCAGCTCCCCTCTTCCTTCCACCTCCCTCTGTCCCTCCATGCCATCAGCCACTTGTTAAGATCTACCCCCTGACCCACAATCCTGTATCCCTCTCACCTAACTTTCTTTCTCCTATTCCCCTTTGTAGCCTCTTCTGCTCCCTCACCTACATTTTTTTTTGTTACTCCTTGGCCCTCCTCACCTCGCCCCCTCCATCCCCCAGGACCACGTTTGCCTCTGCCAGCATTCACCCTAGACTGTCCCCGGGGTGGGGCCACTGGGGGTGTCCCCACTGTAACCCTCCAAATGGTGCCACGTCATCAGTCCAGCAGTTGTGGAAGTCTCCAGGCTCAGCTTCTTGGAGAGGGGGTTCAGTGACTGACTGTTGGTGTGTTTTTGTCCCCCTGTGGTGGGAGGTGTGGCATGCAAAGACATAGGGGTACATGTGCCCATGTCTGGCATACCTCCTGGAACTGCTAAGCCTCACCTGTGCTGACCCCCAGTCTCCCCTAGGAGTCAGTCACCAACCGAGTGCTTCCCCACTAACCCTCCCTGTAGGAGGAGAGCAGTCCATCAGATGCTCAGTCCTTCTCCACCTGGCCAGCTCTCCAACTCCCCGAGCTCGCATCCAAACTCGGGTCATCAACATTGCAAGTGGAAATCCAACCACTGTGCCGGTGGGCTGGCTCCTCACGTACATTCCATTGCTCACTGACCTGGGCTTCCTGTTCTTCTAACTCCCCACCTACACTTTCTATACAGGGATTTCACTTTTTGGTGTTCCTGTTGCTTACTCTGCTTCATAGCCTGTCATTTCACCATTGCTGTAATCTGTGTCAAAGCATTGTTATGACTGGTGGTCACCTCTGTCTGGTTTTATTTCTATGCAAACATATTGATCTGTATGACGTACTTTGTTAGCTTTTCATTTTGTTGCTACCATGATTTACTTTTCCACTGTGTAATGTCTAGTCATCCCTTTTCTGGTGTTACTGCATGGGAGATTTTACTCTTTGTATTCTCCTCTCCTCTCCTCTCCTCTCTCTCCTCCCTCCCTCCCCTCCCTCCCTCCCTCCCTCCCTCCTCCTCTCCTCTCCTCTCTTCCTCATTGCTGAGCCCTTTAACCTGCTAAACCTTTTTATAGTCTTATGCTGTATTCTTCTCTAGCTCTGCAATATCTTCTTTATACCATGAGGACCAAAGAACTAACACTGTTCAAAGTACTCGAAATGTGGCCTCTCTAGTACCCTGTGCAGTGATAATATCACTTCCCTTGCCCTACTTGCTGCTGTTATTTATATGCAGTCAATTATGTGGTTACCTTTGCATACTGCTGTGACACTTTATTGGGAATATTTCAGCTTTCCATCTATTATCACTAGCTTCTCATCCGTAGTCACTGGTAGTAATTAATTCTCATAAAGAAAAACAGCAGCATGCTTGAGTAGTGCTCTAGTAAATGTTTTCTGAATACACAAAGTTAATACAAAAGGAAACAAAAAAGCTAATAGGATTTGGAAAATAGAAGAGGAAGAGGCACAGGTATAAAAATATAACATTCTTTTGCTTCAGTACGTGATGGGGCACTGATAGAAGAAAGGGGAAAGTGCTATTAAAATTCAACATTTTAGAAAAGTAAATTAATAGAAGAAGAAGTAAATATAGATGGTCCAACCAAATCAGTATTTTTCATGTGTTTTCAGAAAAGCCCACAGGGGATCTTCTTGGTGGGCAGACTGAAAGTAGGGGCTAGGCTATATGTAAACAAGTGAAAATCATAGAAAAATTGACTGATAAATATTTGGAAAGCCTAAATGTCAGAATGGCCTTGGGATCCAATGTGGTATACCCAGTGTTCCTAAAGGAATCAAAACCCTCTAGCAGGTCCATTTGGAATATATGGAAACCTCTGAAGTACTGGTATAGCTTCTGCCAGAGAAGAGGCAGAGAACACCAAGAGGAAGGAGCTGCTGTTATAACTATACTTCTCTACTGGGACTAAAGAACTAGAATTCTACTACTGGGGCCTTCAATTTAGGGTAAAAACAAAACAAAGAAAAAAAAGAGTGTGTTGGTCTGAGTTGGCTGAAGTGAATTGTTATCTTGCAGTTATCTAGGTGTTTGTCTCACGTGGATGAAGGGAATTGTTATCTGTGCAATTAACTAAGTGTAGAAAGAGCTGTAAAGTGGGGGGAGTGGCTTAGCTGGAAGGAAACCAGGTTAAAGCCAGATTTAAAAACTGCCCTAGATAGCTTCTGCTAGAGAATAGGCAGAGAACACCAAGAGGAAGGAGCTGCTGTTATAACTAAACTTCTCTACTGGGACTATATTGCCCTCCTTCCTCCCCACCCCCACCCTAAGCCAGTTCTACTTTTATAGGCCAGGATTTGACTGACAACAGGAACTTCCTGTTTGGGAGCAGGAAGTGAGTGATCACAGAGCCACAAAGAAAGAGTAGCTCTCTGTCCCCCCAGCTGCTACAGGTCTGACTCTGACCAAGTAAGGAGACTACTGAGAAATATAGCAACTTCTTGTCTCAGAACAGGAAGATCAGGAGCTTAAAGGGCACAGAGGCAGTAAGTAAGTAGGGAGAAAAAACATTTAAATAAAAACAATAAATAAATAAACAGAGGAAAAAGTAAAAATTCCAAACAACAGTTAAGGGGCCAGAAATAAGACATGATGGGAGTGATGCAGTGCAGTGGCTGTGGAGCAGCAGTCTTCCGGAAGACATTCTGGAGGAAACGGTGTTGTCCTATCTGCAGGCACCTCTCTGTGCTGAGGGAGGTGGTTGCTTATCTCCATGCTGAGTTGGCCAGGATTTGGGGGACTGTCTGTCCCACCCAGGGGCCACCAGGGCCACTGCTGTTGCCTTGGAGGTTGCCAAGAAAGAGGAGTGGTTGGACCACAGTGGGCTCAGGGAGGGTGAGGGTGGTGGAACAGAGGTGCATCCCTCCAGTTGTACATCTCCACAATTCATATGCCTTTCTGGCAAAGTGTGGTTCCTCTATGGAGGCACACGCAGTAGAGACCAAGGAGGATGCTGGGAAACTCGACAAAGGAGACCCACAGGAGGGTGGCATGGGACCCCACAGGAGAAAGAAACAACTCCTGGTGGGGGACTCCATTATTAGGAGGGTAGAACTGGGGGAGGAAGGGGAAAGGGAGGTAAGGTGCCTGCCTGGCGCCATGGCTTGAAGGGACAGGGAGCAAATCCTCAGGATCGGCGGAGCAGCTGCACGGAGGAGGGAGCTGGATGTCATTGTCCACTTAGGAACAAATGACCTGGCTGAGAAAGGGATCAGAGTAGTGCAGGAAGAGTTTGTGGAGTTGGGAAGGGGCCTTAGACAAGTAGCACGCATGGTAACCTTCTTGGAGGTGCTGCCTGTCTATGGCATGGGTGAGGTTAGGGTGCTCCACACCATGGGATTCAATCAGTGGTTGAAAAACTGGTGCAGAGCTCAGGAATTTGGCTTCATTGGGGACTGGGGGTCCACCTGGAGTGATGCAGGCCTGTACTGGTGTGATGGTCTGCATTTGTCCAGGAGGGGAACCAGGATCCTAGGTGATAGGTTTAAATGCTTCATTGGGAAGCATTTAAACTAGCCAAGGGGGGAGGCACTGGAAAAGAGCTGGGAAATCCTAGCCCACCCAAAAAAAAATCAGGGTAGTAAGTGAGGTAAACACCAAGATAGAGATGTCAATAGGGAGACGGGCAGGGGTAAATGGACAAAATGACAAAGGCAATAAGGACAGGGATGGGGCAAAAAGGTGTAAGGCCATCAAGAAATGGAGGGTAATGTGTACCAGTGCCTGTAGTCTGGGCAACAAGCTCCCTGAACTGGTGGCCTTGATGGAAGAGGGATGCCTGGATATTGTAGCAGTCACAGAAACATGGTACACAGAGAACCATGTCTGGGATGTTAATACACCAGGGTACACAACCTATAGGAGAGACAGGGAGGGGAGAAGAGCGGGAGGAGTAGCTCTCTAAGTAAGTGAAGGGATAAAAGCAATGCAACAAGAGTAAACGGAGAGGAGAGGAGGCACTGTGGGTCACCTTAGAGACTAGAAATGGCACCACAATCTGCACAGGGGTGGTATACAGACCCCCATCTCAGAGGGAGGGAATGGACAAGGATATGATAGAAGGCATCCTTAGGATGGCAGAGAAAGGGGAGATACTGTTGATGAGGGACCTGAATATGCAATATGTTAACTGGAGCACCTTTGCTGCAGCCACATCCAAGAGCAGGGCCATTCTCAATGTCCTACAGGTGGCGTGCCTCAGACAGCTAGTTTTGGAACCCATTCCTGAGGGAGCAATCTTAGACCTTGCACTCTCAAATGGGGACAGTGAGAGGATCTCAGATCTAGAAGTGGGTAGCCATCTGGGAACAAGTGACCACCAAACAGTGTGATTCATGATAAACTCAGCTACATAGTCAAGCCATACAAAAGTGAGGGTACTGGACTTCAGGAGGGCTGACTTTGGCAAGATGGGAGAGTGCCTTAGAAAAGCACTAGCAAACAGGTTAGAAGGAGGGGTGGAGCAACAATGGGGAAACATCAAAACTGCCATCACAGAGGCAACAAGCCTTAGTGTGAAGCAAATAAAGAAATCTAAACGAAAGAAAAAGCCACTATGGTTCTCAAAAGAGGTGGCGGGGAAGGTTAGGGAGAAAAAGATAGCATTTAGGAAGTATAAGGAAACACAGAAGGAGCAGGACAGAGAACTGTACCAGTTAAGGCAGAAGGAAACAGGGAGGGAAGTCAGAATAGCAAAGGCCCAAACTGAGGAAAAGATAGCCAACTTGGTTAAGAAGGAGGATAAAACCTTTCATAGGTACATCAGGGGCGTAGAATGACAAAGGGAGGGATAGTGAGGGTGAATAGAATGGACAATGGGTGGGCAGGAGGGACAGTGAAAAAGCAAGTATACTGAACAAATACTTCTGCTCAGTATTCACAAAGGAGGAGGAGGGGGAGGTGCCCAATCCAATTAACAGAAACACTCTGGATGGGGGGAGGGTCAATCCCAGTCCTTTAACAGAAGAAAGGGTTCTGAAAGAACTCCTAAAACTGAAGGTGGACAAAGCAATGGGGCCTGACGGAATTCACCCCAGAATTCTAAATGATTTAAGGGGAGAACAAGTGACACCACTGACTACCCTTTTTATCAAATTATGGGAGGATGGTGTAGTACCTGAGGACTGGAGGAAGGTGGATGTGACTCCCCTTCACAAAAGTGAGAGCAAGACAGAGGCAGGAAACTACAGACCTGTCAGATTGACCTCTGTGGTAGGGAAAGTGATGGAATCACTTCGAAGGAAAGAATTGTTGAGTACCTAGAGGCCAGTGGGGCACAGGAGCCAAGGCAGCATGGGTTCACAGTGGAAGGTCATGTCAGACAAATCTAATTGATTTCTTTGACTGGGTGACCAAAGTAGTAGACCAGGGTGGGGCTGTGGACATGGCCTACCTAGACTTTAGCAAGGCATTTGACACAGTCCCACACAAAAGATTAATAATCAAATTAACCAGCCTGGGAGTGGGTCCCAGGGTGGTAGCTTGGGTAAAACACTGGCTGGACAACAGGACACAGAAGGTCATTGTAAATGGAGTCCACTCTGAAGAAAGAGGGGTTACTAGTGGGGTACCGCAGGGTTCAGTACTGGGTCCAGTCCTTTATAATGTCTTTATAAGTGACATTGCAGAGGGACTGGAAGGAAAAGTATGCCTCTTTGCAGATGACACAAAGATCTGCAACAGGGTTGATGCACCAGGAGGCGTGGAAAGGATGAGAAGGGACTTGGCAAGGTTGGAGGAATGATCAGAAGTATGGCAGCTTGGATTCAATGCAATGAAGTGCAAAATGATGTATCTGGGCAACAAAAACCCAGGGGAAGATTACACAGTGGGAGGGGTGAGGTATTAACAGCAACAAAAAATGGAAAGGGACCTGGGGATAATCATATCAGATGACCTTAAGGTTAGCAATCAATGTGATAAGGCAGTAGGGAGAACTGGGGGGATACTGGGATGTATAGGGAGAGGCATCACCAGCAGAAAACTGGAAATTGTTATTCCTCTGTACAGACAGTTTGTGAGATCCCATCTGGAGTACTGTGTCCAGTTCTGGAAACCCCATCTCCACAAGGACATAGACAGGATGGAGGCACTTCAGTTGAGGGCAACTAAAATGGTGCAGGGTCTGCAAAAGAAGCCATACAAGGAGAGACTAAATGAGCTTAATATGTATACCCCTGAGGAAAGGAGGGAGAGGGGGACATGATAGAAACTTTTAAGTACCTGAGTGGCTTCAACAAAGTCCAAGAGGTAGCATCTTTCAGAAAAAGAGATGTGCAAGAACAAGGGGACACATTTTGAAGATAGAGGGGGGATGGCTCTGAGGCAATGTGAGGAAGTATTTTTTTACAGAGAGGGTGGTGGACACATGGAACAGCCTTCCTGAGGAGGTTGTGGGGTCTAAAACTGTGAGAGAATTCAAGAATGCATGTGACAGACATAAAGAAATTCTTGTGGGGGCTAGGAAGACATAGGCTGTTGGTTAACTAGGATCTGCAGCTTATCCTGTAGGTAGGGAAATGGGCAGACTAGGTGGGCCAAGCAGTCCTTATCTGCCGTCAAAGTCTATGTTTCTATGTTTTATGTCTACGAGACTGATGAATGACAATTGTCATTCCTTAAAACAGGAGCTAGAAGGAGCCAGGACATTAAAGGCCAGTGAGTCTAGTCTAAACTTCTTTTTTTTTCCAATTCAAAGTTTATTAAAGATTTTACAGTACAATACAATACTGAGAATAGATCCACAATGTACATGAAGTATACAGCTTTAATATGACAACATTAAAAGATCTGCTGTCCCCCCTCCCCCTTCCGTACAACCTCCCCCAAACCCAGCAAAGAGTTACAAAATGATGGTTCAACACAGTGAATTTGAGGTACCATTGTCAGCAGGTCATAGAGAATGAGTTTGGTCTAAATTTCTAATATCAGTCAATTTAGAATTAGGATCAGCATATCCCCAATTGGCTTCATACAAACAATAAGACCTCTAAGTTACTTGGTTTTAATGTTAAAAGCTGTTTGGTCTTGATTTACTGCCAGTTCAAAAAAATTGGTTTCAGTGAAGAGCTACTGATGATGTCTGCTACAGAACTCCCAGCTTAGTCCTCCCTGACAGCAATCTTATAGGATTTGTGTCTTCTGCATTACATAAACTGTAGTTCCAGTAAACTTGGAAAAAGGAAAGCTGACACTGAGTGGGTACAGGGCATGAGTTTCCAGAATCTGCAGGTGCAAGGTACTTAAAAATGTGGTAGCGAGGTGTTTTTTGAAATACAGTAGTAAGCATGGTTTTATAATGCCAAGGTTGTGTGCAATTTAGAAGACTGCAGGGATGAGATTTCAGAATACCACCAGGCTGCAATTTTAGAATGTAGCAAGGACACAATCTCTGAAAGTAGCCGAGACACATAACTTTGTGGCAAGGATGCTGAAATTAAAATTCGGAATGTGACAGCATCACACATTTTTAGAATGTGGTAGAGATGCACAGTTTCAGAACGTGGAACACATGTAGTTGTGGACTATCACAGCGATATTCAGTTTTGTAATGTTAGGGATGTGTAATGTTGGCACATGGTGGTGATGTTTTGGAATGTTGTGGTGATGCTTAATTTCAGGTTGCAGTGGCAACATGAAATTTCAAAATGTGGTGTGGACATGGAATTTCATATTATGGCTGGGATTTGCAATTTCAGAATGTAGTGGTGACATGCAATTTTGGAATGTAGCAGGGATGCACATTTTTAAAATGTAGTGGGATGCGTAATTTTTGAATGTGTCAAGGACATTTTTGAATTTGAAGGGGATGCACAATTTTGAAATGTGGTAGGGAAGCTCAGTTTTGGAATGTATCAGGGACATGCAATTGTGCAATGTGGTTGGGACATGTAATTTCTGAATGTGACAGAGTTACTTACTCCTTCAACCTTATGGGGATGCACAATTTTGAAACATGACAGGGAGGCACATATTTAAATTCTGACAGAGATGGACAGTTCTGAAATGTGATGACATGCAGTTTCAGAATGTGGTGGGAAGGCACAACTTTTGGAATGTGGTTGGGAAGCACATTTGCAGAATGGGGAGAGGATGACCAATTTTGAAATGTGCCTGAAAAATGCAATTTGGAATGAGGCAGGCATACACACTTTTGGAATGTGATGGGTTTATGCATTTTTGGAATATGAAAGGGACATGCAATTTTGGAATGTAATATTTGACACAATTTCAGAATATGGCATAGATGCACAAGTTTGGAATGTGGTCAGACACACAGTTTAATAATGTTGTAGGGATATTCAATTTCAGAATGTGATGGGGATGCATAATGTTGGAACGTGGCTGGGACATACACTTTCAGAATACAGCAGTGCCACATACTGTCAGAACATGGTTGGAACGTGCAATGTTGGAATGTGGCAAGACACTCAATGGCAGAGTGTTTGAGGATGCACAATTTCAGTATGTGGCAGTGAAAGACAATTTTGGAATGTGATGGGATGCACAATTTTGGAATGTGTTGGGTCTGTACATGCAATTGTGGACTATGGCGACATGCAACTTCAGAATGTTGTGGTGACATAAAACTTCAGAATGTGGCATTGCTGCACAATTTCTGAATGTGGCAGGGCCAGGCAATTTTGGAATGCAGTGGGGATGTGCAGCATTGGAATATGGTGATGACACAATTTTATGATGTGGCTAAATGTGCGGTTTGGGAATATGGTGGAGTAGTACATCAGAATGTGGCTGAGACACAGAATTTCAGAATATGGCAGGAACGCACACTGTTGGAATGTGGTGGGAATTTATTTATTTATTTATTGATAAATATCGGATAACACCTTTGAGTCAAAGACTCTTTTACAAAGGTTCCACGTCATACATAGGAAGAGACAACAGTGTACAGAGTAACAAGTAACATAGTAGTTAAACACAGCGGTTACAGAATGGTTGCAGATGATTACAGAAAATACAAAGAATACAAAAAATGGCAGCTGGGAATAAAGTTTGCAAGTATATGCATAGCATTTCAGGGCAATGGCACTAGCCATGCCCACACGTTATTTGTTGGCCAAGGCTGGACAGAGATGTCCATTGTCCTATTGGACGCAAAGATTAGGGATGGTGGAAGACCGGGGAATATGGGAAACGATATGGGCTAATAACTACAAAAACATTAGACAAGAGAGATATAAATTGCAGCAATTCAATATCATGCATAATATGTACTACACTCCTGCTAAACTTTATAGAATGGGTAAACTGTTGTCACCCTCATGCATTAGATGTGGAACCAGGGGAAGGAGATCTATACCATGTATTATGGGAGTGTGCTCAGATTCAGTCTTTCTGGGGAACAATTAGTGCCTCATTAGCACAAATTAAAGGTATAGCAGACCTTTTTACGCCAGAAATTTGTTTGCTGAATAGTTTTCGTAAAGACACGACTAAGCGAGATAAATTATACATGGGCATTATATCAGCCACAGCAAAAGCTGTCCTTCTGAGGCACTGGAAAGACCTGACTCCCCCCCATCAACTATAGAATCGTACAGAGAAGTGATGCTTGCCTTGCAATTGGAGTTACATATCGCCAGGATGAGTAACAGAGCTCAACTATATGACTCCATATGGGGACCATTGGGAGCCATCTTGTCAACTTGGCAAGATAAGATTACCTAATTGCAGATACTGACCCCTTACTAGTTGTACGGTTGTCCTGAGACTCCCCTATTATAGAGAATCCTAGGATTACCTCAATTAGTATGTGGATGCCATGGAAGGTATGGGTGGTGGGTGGGCTAGGGGGAAATATTAGGTTGGCTAACTTGTTATACTGTTAGTTTTGTAGACATTGTTATCACGTGGTTAGCAAGTAATCTGACATGTTAGTGGCACATCTAACTTGTAAATGTATATCTGTGTAACACTATGTAATCTGTGTCCTGTCAAAAGTGTCAATAAAATTAATTGAATTACAAAAAAAAAAAGCGATGTCCATTGTCATGGTATAGGAACGCTCAGGGGCGGCAGACCAGAGTTAGGTCCGTACACATGGGAGATGGGAGGTGGTAGAAAAATGGAGGGTCAGGTTTAGGGGCAATCACATAACGATCCTTGGATAATAAGGTCCCTTAGTTGGTACTTGACCAACCAAGTTTGGGTTCAGTGACAAGGGAGTTTGGGAGTGAGTTGAGTCAGGTTGGGGCCAGATATCAAAACGTTCTTTGGCCAGAGGTGGTTTTGCAGCAAGGTACCCTAAAGTGGGTAGTTGCTGACTGCCGTGTGAGGTGACTGGACAGTGGGGCCTGAAGTAGTGGGGTGAGGGCTAGAGGGAGTAATCCTAAGGTGATTTTCTTTGCGAAGAGGCAGGCCTAATACTCTTAGCCTCCCACCGGTTGCCAGTTTGGCTGGAGGCGCAGAGGGTGCATGAAGGAGTGAGTCTAGGACAGCCTGTAGCAAGTCTGCAGACCTTATTGAAGGCCAGTCTAATCTTGTGTAGGTGGGTGGTGTCGGCCGCACCATAGATGATGATACCATAGTCAATTAGGGATAGAACAGATGTAGAGATGGCTAGGCGGAGAGATTCAGGAGGCAGGCAGTGCTTATAGCAGTGAAGGAGACCAATACGTATGTTGACGGCGGTGCTTAGTAATCGGATATGGTCATGGAAAGTGAGACCTGTGTCTAGGGTGATGCCAAGGTATTTGAAAGTGTTAACCTGTTCAAGGGGGTCATTTAGTGAGTTCAAAATGTGCAAGAGTTGTCCTAGGTTCTTATTTTGGTGGTGTGCAAACATCATGGATTTAGTTTTTTTGTAATTTAGTACTAACCTATGCTGAAAGAACCAGGATTCAGCTTCAGAGAAGGATTTCTGGAGTGCCGAGCAGAGGGCTGTGGGATCAGTGTGAGAGTTGTAGAGGACTGCATCGTCTGCATACAATAGCATTTTCCCAGAGCAGGCATTGGGCAGGGTGTTGAGGTATAGGGAGAAGAGAAGTGGGCCAAGGATAGAGCCTTGAGGGACCCCAGACCTGACTTGGTGGAGGGATGACAGGGAGTGGGCAATCTGGACTGTCTGGGTTCTCTCAGACAGATAGCTGGCAAACCAGTCAATGGTCTCATGGGAGAGGCCTAACTGAGGGAGGGAGTCCAGGAGAAGCGAGCGGTGCACGGTATCGAAAGCCTTTGAGAGGTCTATAAAGACAGCACCAGTAGTGTTACCAGTGTCCAGGGATGTATGGAGGGCATTTGTAAATTCCAAGAGGGCAGTGGTGGTGCTATGGTTCTGGCAGAAGCCGTGTTGTTCAGGACACAGAGTACAATATTTGGTGAGGTAGTCTGTTAGTTGTATGGACATGATTTTTTCCAGGGTTTTAGAGAGGGGAGGCAGGATTGATATTGGGCGGTAGTTCCCAGGCAGGGTGCAGTCACCACTTTTAAGGATAGGAGTGATGAGGGCAGATTTCCATTCAGATGGGAACTGGCCTAGAGAAAGGGAGCGGTTCAAAAGCATGGTAAGGGGGAGGAGAACTCTGTTGAATGTGAGTCTAAGCAGTTTTAGGTTCAGTGAGTCACTGCTGAAATGGGATTTGCTGAGGGCTTTGAGTAGGAGAGGGGCAGCTTCACGCTGGGAAACTGCTTTAAAGTAGAATGGGGGTTGGTGAGGGGGCAGTGTGGTGTGGGGTGGGGTGGGTGGGGGAGAAAAATTGGGGAGGACACCAGAGAGGTCAGAGAAGGTGTCAGCGATAAGGGTTGGGTCTGAGGTGATAGATCCATTGGCCCAGATATGGGTAGGTGGGGCAGTGGGGGCTTTGCCACTTATCATTTTTAGAGAGTCCCAAAACTTGCTACCTGCACCCCATGTGTTGGTGAGCAAGGTTTTATAGCACTCAGCCTTTACTTTACGGATATCCCATGTACATTTATTGCATGCTTCTTGGCAGCGCTGCCTGTCAGAGGGTTTTCAGGTATCCTGTGCAATGTGCCACAGATTGTCTCGTTCACGCATCTGGTCCAAAAGGGCTTGGGATAGTCAAGGTATGTTGGCACCTTTAATTGTTTGTTTGGTTAGAGGTGCAAACCGGTTGCAGGCAGTGTTGAACATTTGAATGAAATAGTTGAGGGCAGAGTCAATGTTCTGAGCATTTCTTATGGGGAACCAGTCAGTAACTAGGAGGTACTGTTTAAGTGATTGTAGTTTGCCAGGTTTGAGGCGGCGTTGTAAGACAGTTCTTTTTTTTTGTTGGGCTTGTTAATACAGTACGACCATTGACATAGCACTGGGGAGTGGTTGCTCAGAGCATCGGGTAGTACCCTGATCTGTGTTGCTTTATGTGGGGAGTTGGTGAGCACTAGATCTAGGAGGGCGGCAGTACCAGTCCTCTGGATTATTCTTGTGGCAGTAGTCACAAGCTGGGTCAGGTTCTGGGCAGTTGCAGCATCCCTAACAGGGGCTGAAGTGTCAGCCAGCCAGTTTGTATTGAAGTTTCCGAGGGCAATGATGTCAGCATTGCCATGGAGAGTCTGGAGATGGTTGAGGACAGAGAGGAAAGCTGTCTTCTGATTTTGGGAAGGGATATATACAGAGGAGAGGAACAGAGGGGCTTTGTTACGGGCAAGAGTGATCTTCAGTGTGAGGGATTGGGCTCCATGCTCAAGTGATGGGAAGGGGAGGGCGAGACACTGTAGTGATTCCTGGACATACAGTGCACAACCACCACCTTTCTTTAAGGTTCTATCAGCTCGGTATAGTATGAAGCCAGGAAGTGAGACCGCAGAGTTGGGGGTGTGGTTGTTGAGCCAGGTTTCAACTACTGAGATGACATTGGGACAATTCTGGGAAACCCATCCTTGAAAAGAATCAAATTTCTTGAGGAGGCTACATATATTGAGGGAGACGATCATGAGGCTCTTGGATGTAGTAACCCTGGGGGTGGGAGGGTGGGTCCTGGGTTGAGTTGTACATCTCCAGAAAGAAGAAGGAGTAGTAGTAGTAAGATGCGCAGGGAGGCCAGCCTTAAATGTTTCTTCATGAGCTTAGGAGCCATTAGGGAGGGGGAACAGCACTGTGTGGAGGTGGGAGTAGATAGGTCCTGTAGGGAGGGAGAGGCCAGGCAGAGTAGTATCCATTGTGGTACCATGGTAGTACCAGTAGGGTGATTGGAGCATAGGGGATGCATGGTCCAATGGTGGAGTGGGAGGTATGGGTCAGTGACCGGGGTGGGTAGTGTGGCTAAGGTGAGGAGCTTGGTGCTAGGTACAGGAAGTGTGTGTAGGAGGTGGGTTATCATGATGACAAGGGGTTGGGTACCCAGTAGAAAGGCAGAAGGATGAATAGGGGGTTGTGGTCTGCGTGGTATCAAGGTAGCTATGCAACGAGTAGTGCGTGTGTGGGTGTTGAAAATAGGCTCTGGTAGGGAGTATGTGCATGTGAGGTGATGTAACATGGAGTACATGGGTTTGGGGGTTAGCAAGATGGGACAATACCAGGTAATTATATATTGGCCAGCAGAGTGGCTGTTGTTTAATGTTAGATCCTGAGGGGAGGGTGGTGGAGCCATAAGGGGGATCATAGAGGCTTTAAGGATAGCTATCCAGTGAAGTGGTAGCATGTTTATTGTAGAGATGGTTAGGTATTTGGGATTGAGAAGAGTGGCCACTAGTGGGGAGCTTGTATAAGCTGCAGATGGAGAAGTGGGTCGATAGGTTAATTTCACACCACGTGACTGCCTACTTCCCTATATAAGTAAAAGCAGACCAAGGGTGGTGGTGGTGGGGGCGGTCGGGAGCCGAACACGCAGCGTTCGGTGGGGCAACTCCTGGGAGCTGGCAAGCGCAGTCGCGATCAGCGAGCAGGGCAAACCCTTAACTGTGGAGATGCTGTACATGGGCAATTTTCTTTACTGTTGGCTGTAGGGGAGGGCTGAATCCAAGCCCTCACGACCTCCTGGATCGTCGGAGGTTGGCTGTTGGCTGTGGAAGAAAGGAGAGTGAGAGAGACTGATTATGTAAGTAAGGGGAGGGGGAAAGATGCGGGGGGGATGGTCTATAATGGGATTTGCAGCCAGTAAAGAGTAAACTGAAACCTCCTAGAAACATAGAAACATAGACTTTGTCGGCAGATAAGGACCGCTAGGCCCATCTAGTCTGCCCATTTCCCTACCTACAGGATAGGCCGCAGATCCTAGTTAACCAACAGCCTATTTCTTCCTACCCCCCACAAGAATTGCCTTATGTCTGTCCCATGCATTCTTGAATTCTCCCACAGTTTTAGACCCCACAACCTCCTCAGGAAGGCTGTTCCATGCATCCACTACCTCTCTGTGAAATAATACTTCCTCACATTGCCCTGAACCGCCCTCCTTCTATCTTTAAATTGTGTCCCCTTGTTCTTGCAAGTCTTTTTCTGAAAGATGCTACCCTCTTGGACTTTGTTGATTCCACTGAGGTACTTAAAAGTTTCTATCATGTCCCCCTCTCCTTCTTTCCTCAAGGGTATACATATTAAGCTCCTTTAGTCTCTCCTCATACAGCTTCTCTTGCAGACCCTGCACCATTTTAGTTGCCCTCCTCTGGACTGCCTCTATCCTGTCTATGTCCTTGCGGAGATGGGGTCTCCAGAACTGGACACAGTACTCCAGATGGGTCTCACCAACTGTCTGTACAGAGGGATAACAACTTCCTGTTTTCTGCTGATGATGCCTCTCCCTATACATCCCAGTATACCCCCAGCCCTCCCTACTGCCTTCTCACATTGCTTGCTAACCTTAAGGTCATCTGATATGATTACCCCCAGGTCCCTTTCCTTTTTTTGTTGTTACCACCTCCCCACCCATTGTGTATTCTTCCCCTGGGTTCTTGTTTCCCAGGTGCATTATTTTGCACTTCTTTGCATTGAATCCTAGCTGCCATACTTCTGACCATTCCTCCAACCTTGCCAAGTCCCTTTTCATCCTTTCCACGCCTCCTGTGTATCAACCCTGTTGCAGATCTTTGTGTCATCTGCAAAAGGCATACTTTTCCTTCCAGTCCCTCTGCAATGTCACTGATGAAGACATTAAAAGGACTGGACCCAATACTGAACCCTGCGGTACCCCACTAGTAACCCCCCTTTCTTCAGAGTGGACTCCATTTACAATTACCTTCTGTGTCCTATTGTCCAGCCAAATGTTTTACCCAGGCTACCACCCTGGGTCCCACTCCCAGGCTGGTTAATTTGACTATTAATCTTTTGTGTGGGATTGTGTCAAAATGCCTTGCTAAAGTCTAGGTAGGCCATGTCCACAGCCCCTCCCTGGTCTACTACTTTGGTCACCAGTCAAAGAAATCTATTAGATTCGTCTGATATGACCTTCCGCTGTGAACCCATGCTGCCTTGGGTCCTGTGCCCCTGGCCTCTAGGTACTCAACTATTCTTTCCTTCAGAAGTGACTCCATCACTTTCCCTACCACAGAGGTCAGACTGACAGGTCTGTAGTTTCCTGCCTCTGTCTTGGTCCCACTTTTGTGAAGGGAATCACATCCGCCTTCCTCCAGTCCTCGGGTACCACACCATCCTCCCATGATTTATTAAAAAGAGTAGCCAGTGGTTTCACTAGTTCCTCCCTTAATTCTTTTAGAATTCTGGGGTGAATTCCATCAGGACCCATTGCTTTGTCCACCTTCGGTTTTAGGAGTTCTTGCAGAACCCTTTCTTCTGTGAAAGGACTGGGATCGACCCCCCTATCAAGAGTGCGTCTGTTAACTGGATTAGGCACTTCCCCCTCCTCTTTTGTGAATACTGAGCAGAAATATTCGTTCAGTATTCCTGCTTTTTTACTGTCCCCCTCTGCCCACCCACCGTTCATTCTATTCAGCCTCACTATCCCTCCTTTGTCTTTCTACGTCGCTGATGTACCTATAAAGGTTTTATCCCTTCTTAACTGAGTTGGCTATCTTTTCCTCAGTTTGGGCCTTTGCTATTCTGACTTCCCTCCTGCTTCCTTCTGTCTTAACTGGTACAGCTCTCTGTCCTGCTCCTTCTGTGTTTCCTTATACTTCCGAATGCTATCTTTTCTTCCTGACGTTCACAGCCACCTCTTTGAGAACCATAGTGGCTTTTTCTTTCATTTTGATTTGTTTATTTGCTTCACACAAGGCTTGTTGCCTCTGTGATGGCAGTTTGATAATTCCCATTGTTGCTCACGCCTCCTTCTAGCCTGTTTGCTAGTGCTTTTCTGAGGCACTCTCCCATCTTGCCAAAGTCAGCCTTCTTAAAGTCCAGTACCCTCACTGTTGTGTGGCTTGGCTCTGTAGCTGAGTTTAACGTGAACCACACTGTTTGATGGTCACTTGTCCCCAGATGGCAACCCACTTCTAGATCTGAGATCCTCTCACTGCCCCGTTTGAGAGTCGAGGTCTAGATTGCTCCCTCACGGTGGGTTCCTAAACTAGCTGTCTAATGCCTGCCACCTGTAGGGCATCAAGAATGGCTCTGCTCTGGAAGTGGCTGCAGCAATGTGCTCCAGTTAACATCTGGCATATTCAGGTCTCCCATCAACAGTATCTCCCCTTTCTCTGCCATTCTAAGAATGCCTTCTATCATATCCTTGTCATTCCTTCCCCCTGACATGGGGGTCTATACCTAACCCCTGTGCGGTTGTGGTGCACTTCCAGTCTCCAGGTGACCCACAGTGCCTCCTCTCCTTCCTGTTTACTCTTTTGTTCAGTTGCTTTTATCCCTTCCTTTACATAGAGAGCTCCTCCCCTCTTCTCCCCTGTCTGTCTCTCCTGTAGGTTATGTACCCTGGTATGTTAACATCCCAGTCATGGTTCTCTGTACCATGTTTCTGTGACTGCTTTCGATATCAGGCATCCCTCTTCCATTAAGGCCATCAGCTCAGGGAGCTTGTTGCCCACACTACGGGAATTGGTACTCATTACCTCCATTTCCTGATGGCCTTACTCCCTTTTGCTCCATTCCTGTCCTTCTTGCCTTTGTCACTTTCTACATTTACCCCTGCCCTTCTCCCTATTGACACCTCTATGTTGGTGTTTGCCACGCTTACTACCGTGATTATTTGGGGGGGGCTAGGGTTTTCCTGCTCCTTTCCAGTGCCTCCCCCCTTGGCTAGTTTAAAAGCTTGCCAATGAAGCATTTAAAACTATCACCTTGGATCCTGGTTCCCCTCCCGGACAGATGCAGCCCATCATGCCAGTATATGCTTGCATCACTCCAGGTGGACCCCCAGTCCCCAATGAAGCCAAATCCCTGAGCTCCACACCAGTTTTTCAACCACTGATTGAATCCCATGGTGCGGAACACCCTAGCCTCTCCTATGCCATAGATGGGCAGCACCTCTGAGAAGGTTACCGTGTATGCTACTTGACTAAGGCCCCTCCCCAATTCCACAAACTCTTCCTGCACTTCTCTATTCCCTTTCTTAGCCAGGTCATTTGTCCCTAGGTGGACAATGACATCCAGCTCCCTCCCCTGTGCAGCTGCTCCAGAAATCCTGAGGATTCGCTCCCTGTCCCTTCAAGCCATGGCGCCAGGCAGGCACCTTACCTCCGTCTCCCCTTCCTCCCCCAGTTCTACCTTCCTAACAATGAAGTCCCCCACCAGGAGTTGTTTCCTTCCCCTGCAGGGTCCCCTGCCACCCTCCTGTGGGTCTCCTTTGTGGGTTCCCAGCATCCTCCTTGGTCTCACTGTGGGTGCCTCCGATGAGAACCACACTTTTCCAGAATGGCATAGGAATTGTAGGAAGGTACACCTGGAGGATGAGCCTCTGTTCCACCACCCTCACCCTCCCTGAGCCCACTGTGGTCCAACCGCTCCTCTTTTTTGGCAACCTCTGAGGCAACGGCAGTGGTACTGGTGGTCCCTGGATGAAAGAGGAGGTCCCACAAATCCTGGCCAACTCAGCCTGGAGATGAGCAACCTCCTCCCTCAGCCCAGAGAGGTGACTGCAGATGGGACAGCACCGCATCCTCCAGAACATCTCCCGGAAGACTGCTGCTCCACGGCCACTGCACTGCACCACTCCAATCATGTCTTATTTCTGGCCCCTTAACTGTTTGCAATCCTTACTCTTTCCTCTGTTTTTTTCTCTCTCTCCTTACTTTCTGCCTGTGTGCCCTTTAAGCTCCTGATTGTCCTGTTCTGAGACAAGAATATCCTATATTTCTCAGTAGACCACTTACTTGCTCAGAGGCAGACCTCCAGCAGCTAGAGGGGTCCGGAGAGCTACTCTTGCCCTTCTAGGATTGTGGGTCCTTGGTGGTTCTGTGATCACTCACTTCCTGCCCCTAAACAGGAAGTTCCTGTTGTCTGTCAAATCCTGTGCTATAAAAATAGAACTAGCTTTGGTGGGGTGGAGGGAGGAAGGAGGGCAATATAGTCCCAGCAGAAGTTCAGTCACACAGCAGTCCTTTCTCCTGGTGTCTTCTGCCAAGCTATTAGCAGAATCTTTCTAAGGCAGTCTTTAAATGTCGCTCCTTCTAGCTAAGCCACTCCCTACTTACCAGATCTTTCTACAAGTAATTTAAACCTCACAGCAGTTAAGTCCTTTCAGTCACCTGAGATTTACACCTAGATAACTCTTCAGATACCCATTCAGTTCAGTTAACCCAAACACACATTTTTTTTGTATGTTAGTTTTTTTACCCTAAATTAAAGGTCCAAGTACAAAAGTTCTTCTACTTTAGTCCCAGCAGAGAAGTTCAGTCCCACAGCAGTCCTTTCTCCTGGTGTCTTCTGCCAAGCTATTAGCAGAATCTTTCTAAGGCAGTCTTTAAATGTAGCTTCCTTCTAGCTAAGCCACTCCCCCTACTTACCAGATCTTTCTACAAGTAATTTAAACCTCACAGCAGTTAAGTCCTTTCAGTCACTTGAGATTTACACCTAGATAACTCTTCAGATACCCATTCAGTTCAGTTAACCCAAACACACACTTTTTTTTTCTGTATGTTAGTTTTTTTACCCTAAATTAAAGGTCCAAGTACAAAAGTTCTTCTACTTTAGTCCCAGCAGAGAAGTTCAGTCACACAGCAGTCCTTTCTCCTGGTGTCTTCTGCCAATCTCCTGAGTCCCACTATATTATAATCACTTTTTACCTGCACTAAAACTATAACAAGCTGGGTTCTTTCAGTAATTTTTAATTTTATAACATGAGAAGCAGTCTAACATTAATTCAAAATGCACAATGTTAGACTGTGACAAGGACATGAAATGACAGACTGTGGTAAGGATACACAGTTTTGGAATGTGGAAGTGACACAATTTGTGAATGTGACAGTGATACATTTCAGGATCTGGCATTAATGTGCAATGCTGTACTGTGGCAGGAACTCACAATTTCAGAATGTGTTCAGGACATGCCATTTTAGAATGAAGTGGTGACACGCAGTTTTGGAATGTGGCATCCACACACAATTTCAGAGTGTTGCTGGGATGCACAATTTTGGAATGTGGCAGGGACGAACAGTGGCAGAATGTGATGGGGATGCACAATGTTGGAAAGTGTTAGTAGTATGCATTAGCTACAAAATCCCGACATTTAACTGCCTGGGAAAACAAGACCCTGATTCTGACTTCCCAACAGAGAAACTGCCCAACAACCTAACTTCCCGATATGACACTATCAGACATTAGAAGTTTGACCGCAGTGCCCCCGTTAAAGGGGGCTTCACCTCCGCACCCCCGATTGCAGGTGGAGAACACCCCATAATTAATATAATCAACTCCATGTCGATGCAACTTGTAGTGTTGGGCAGTGTCATGTCAGGAAGTTAGGTTGTTGGGCAGTTTCACTGTCGAGAAGTCAGAGTTGGGCTCTTGTTTTGTCAGGCAGTGAAATGTTAGGATTTTATAGAGATTCAAGGGGTACACAATTTTGAAATATATTGGTTGTATACAAATTTGGAATGTGGCAGGGAAAAGCATTTTCAGAATAAAAGTTTGTGTCCCTGCCACATTCCAACATTGTTTGTCCCCAGCACATTTCAAAATTGCACATCCCCACCAAATTCTGAGATTGCACATTGCTGCCACATTCCAAGATTTCATGTTGCTCCCACATTCTGACACTGTAGGTTCTGGCCAGATTCTGAGATTGCGCATCCCTGCCACCTTTCAGGATTGCATATCCCTTATTCCAAAATGATGGGTCCCTGCTGCATTCTGAGAATGTGTATTTATCACATTATGAAATAGCAAGTCCCTCATTCCAAAATTATGTCTTCCCATTCAAAAATTGCACATCCCTGCCATACTCTGAGACTGCATTTCCTTGACACATTCCAAGATTGCATGTCCCTGCCACATTCCAGAATTGCACATCCTTGCCACATTCTATGACTGCATGTCCCCACCTTGCACTTTCCTGTCATATCCTGAGATTGTGCATCCCTACCATATTTTGAGACTGCATGTCTCTCATTCCAAAATTATGTGTCCTCACCACATTCAGTGATTGTGCATCTTCATCCCATTCTGAGAATGCTTGTCCCTCATTCTGAAATGACATGCCTCCCCTTTCTGATGTTGTATGCACCTTCCACATTATGAGACTGTGTTTCCTTAACATATTCCAGGGTTGTGTGTCTCTGCCCCATTCCAAGATTGCATGTCTTCACCACATTTTATGACCGCATGCTCCTTAATTCCAAAATGTGTCTTCCCACATTCTGAAATTGTTTCTGGCACATTTCAAAATTGTATATCTATACTGTATTGTAAAACTGAATCTCTGCTGCATTGCAAAATGTTGACCCTGCCACATGCTAAAATTTCATCACTGCAATATTCTGAAATTGCATGCAACCTTGACATTCCAAATCCTTGTGCACTGCTCATGCCCAAATCACTTCCTGCCACATTCAGAAGTAAAATACCATACAGCTGAACAATTACAGAATACATGTATTGCACCCAGCCCTGTGTCAGTTTTTTTTCAAATGGTTACTACAACTACCATTTGTTAAACTATGGATGAGTAATACTGTATGTACTATAAGAATGCTGGCATTCAGGAAAAGGGTGTGAGTTCTAGAGCTGGCATCATCATCAGCTCTTCACTGAAAACAGCTTTTCTGAATGGGCAATAAAATCAGGGTTACAACACAGTTTGTAACTTTTAAACAAAATACCTTAGAGAACTACTTGTTTTTTTAAATACACTGTTTCTGTGCCCCCTCTGCTCCAGCATGCGGATATACCTGCCTTCATTCTGGATGTCCCAGACTTTAATGTAGCTATGGACAGAGGGGAGGGGGGATATCCTTTTTTTTCATGTTTGTTAGTTTTTCCCCATTACTTTTAAGCTGTAACTCCCAATACCTCGCAGGGGTGCCAGCATTTGGGACGCAATCCCTGACGTAAGCATGTGTCAGCATGCTCGTGCAATATGCAGTGCAGTGTCCCTCCTGCCCTGTGTCCTAAGTGTTCTGCCACCTGTACACCTACAGATGGCAGTAGTACTGTGGGACACAGCACCATCTTCCCCAGGAAGAGGAGAGCATCCACTGAGATACTCGCTCCTCCTCCCCCCACCAGTCCCTGATAACCCAGACTCATTCCCGAACCTGGGTCAGTGGCATCATGAGCAGAAACCCTACTGCTGTGCCAGTGGGACTATGGACAGATCTAATTTTTTATACAAGGCTTATTGTGGATATTCTGGTTATAATTCTGCAGTTTAGTGCATCTGGCCTGACTCCCTCTTCACAAACTACTTGGTTGCATTCATGTAAGGTTCAGAAAAGAAATATCCTATCTAAAGTCCACAGTTAAAATGAGTTACCCAGTGTAAGGTTGCTGAAATATTTTCTTTTTAAAATGGGAGTGGAAGTTCTCATGGAGATTTAGGCCGTGTTATAGTTGATACATATATGTTATAGGAGTTACGTCAACTAAATTATGTTAAGGTACCATTTTAATTTAGAGTTCATATTTTTTTCTTTCTAGGCTCCTGGAAATCTGTAGAATGTAGCATATTTATCTGTTGTAATGATGGAATCTATGTTGGGTATACCCCCATACATGGATCATCCAGACTGTTTAGACTACCAGATTTTTAGTCCATTGGATGGCTATAGTACAGCCTTATGTACTATCTGACATGAGAAAGGTTGTATTGTATTGATTATTTGCTATATAACAATAACATATACATTAAGTTAAAACAAGAAGTTAAATGTCATGTTAAATCAATCTGATCCAATTCTTTCATTTTTAATTACTTCCATCCTCTGAGTCTGCTGCCACCATTTCATTTTTTTAAATGTTTATTTATATTACTTTCTGTATATGTAAAAACAAATAAAATGGACAAATTCATGCAAATGCTAGGTACAGGGATTAAAAAAATACAGTTCACAAGGCAAATATGTCCACAATTGTGTGTGGCTTGTGTGTGTGTGTGTGTGTGTGTGTGTGTGTGTGTGTGTGTGTGTGTGTGTGTGTGTGTTTCAATACAGATAAGCCCTCCCATGCCAGTTATGGAACTTTAAAACGTATGTGGTAAACTTTGAATTCCATGACAATTCAAATGGATATGTCCAGTTAAATAGGGTGGAGTTTCAAAGACTCAAACAAGGTTACTGAATATTATGCTTACATATGTAAAGTAAAAATATGAATGGCAGGCTAAGGCTGCAATATAAGGGAATAATTGCTCTAAAGATATCAGAACCATATAATATTGATAGTCTGAGACCCAATCCAAAGAGAAGCAAATGAATAACCGTTTAAGTATCAAACTCTTGAAATCAGGGCCATATAAATCAGCAGTACATTGTACCCTTAAGCCAAATAATTGGATGAAAAATTAAGAAACAAAAATACTATGGTAACATTAGCCCTTAACCCATCATTTGATTACAGATATTACAAAATTGTCAGGGCATGAAGAAATGTCAAAAGCTGAGAAAAATCAAGCATTAACAGAACACAGTTCAGTAGAGCTATCCTGTTTAATTAAAGTGTGTTGGAGCAAGGGTTTATATACTGTACAGTAATCCTAATCCCAAAGCAATTGTAAATATATCCACATTGTATGTTGAGGATGCTCTTCCCTCTGGTTCCATATTGGCTTATTTCTGTTTCATGAATCAGAGGCAATAGTACCCTCAACATACAATGTGGATATCTTTACAATTGCTTTGGAATGAGAACTACTGCACAGTCTATGTGCCCTTGTTTCAACATACTTTAATTAAATAGGATAGCTCTACTGAACTGTATTGTGTTAATGCTTGATTTTTCACAGCTTTTGACATTTCTTCATGCCCTGACAATTTTATAATATCTGTAATCAAATGATGGGTTTAGGGCTGTTGTTACCATAGTATTTTTGTTTCTTAATTTTTCTTCTATTTATTTGACTTAAAGGTATAATGTACTACTGCTTTAGATGGTTCTGATTTTTGCTGATCAATAAAAATGCATGTTTATTCCCCTTGACCACTACACTTGCCTGCAGGTATGTAGGATAGAAAGTTTGCCCCCAAGGTAGGTTGCTACATGCTGAAAGTGTATAAACATCCTTCTCTGGGGCTGGGAGACAGGGCACACATCTAGACAGATACACACATTTGAATCACAAAATGTAACAGCCCCCTTTATTATTTTCCATTTTCAGGGTTACCTGAATAAATTAATGTTTTATTTATAAAGCACCTTTCTTAAAGGCATGCTGAAGACACTTTACCACTACAGTATTAAAGTTAGAACCATACACAACCTAAAAAGAAATACTTCGGGAATACTGATCAACGGTTTATAAACACAAGGAGTAGGTCTAATAATAATTATTTGCCTGTTTCTAGGGCATAACCTCAAATATAGATGATGTCTTAAATGTGTTTGTAGAGGTTCTAATTGAATCTTGCACTTGACTGGTGCCCTGCTCTATTTCTTGGTTGCCCTTCTCAGACTAAGGACTGTGATCCTAACACTCTCAAATACACTATAAAGAGAATAATGGATAGCTTAGGGTGTATTACCAGTCAGTAATACCATCGAGAGGTTCAGGACATGTAATAACCTGGAGAGCTAAGCTCAAGAGGTTCCTACATGCCCTGAACCTCGAGATTGTATTCTGACCGGTAATACACACCAAACTATCTATTTTTTTTTAATATATGGATCCAATTTTTTTTTGTGGGTGGTCAGCTGCTGACATGAATGATTGTGTTAGTCCTGGCCAACCGCCGCACTGTCTCACTCCATCTCATTCTCTCCCGCCCGCTCACGCACACACAGGACACTGCCTCCCTGTCTCTTTCTCCCCTGCCTGCTCGCACACACAGGATAGTAAAAAGAAAGTTTTTTTGTCGTACCCTGTCTTCTTATTGTGGGGGGTAGCACAGGATCAGCCCGATAACTCCGTCTGAAAATTAAAAAAACGGGACGCACCATGGAGAGTATGCACTCTCTCTAAGCGAGAAATGACTGCCATGTTTTGAAAACCATTTAGCTTGCCCACAGACAGAGAGCGGCCAATGATTAGCTGCATTGTGAGTGTCAATGGTTGATTGACATTTACAAGGTTTACTGATTTGGAGAGTTGTGGGCTTGCGCTGTTGAGCTTGGCTGGTAATATTATCATTCATGTTCCGAACGATACTATTACCAGACGTGAACAATAGTATTATCACTCTCAAAGTGTGGTATTATCACTTTGGGAGTGATAGTATTACCAGAAATGTTTTGTGTGCTTTAGGACCATATTAAATTCATTATCCATATATTAAGAACCCTTAACAAGGGGGTAGAATTCTGTGGTGACATGTTTTAACAATCTATGAATAAAGATTTATAGTGTCCCATGTAGGCGTATACCTTGCTCCTGAAGTAGAGGAATGTCCAAAATCTTAAATTGTTCCATTTAATGGTATTATTAAGAGTCTCCAGACAGACACTTGAGGTTACGTTGTCCCTCAGAGTAATGATTGCAAATGCATTTGTTGATTCAACAGTATTAGTTAGCTGTATGTTTCTAAGCTGTAACAATTCCATGACCTCTTCATTCTGGCTTCAACCTGCTCACAGGTGCAACAATGGCGCAGAACTTCCTTTTCAATTTGTGTATAACTTTCAGCAGTTGCTGTTATGACTGGGTTTATTGACAGTAAAGGAAATATTTGGTACTATTTTGGAGTTTAGAATCCTTTGTTTTTACTCTGGCTGGGTTCGCTTGCAGCTGCTGTGATCATCACTTAAGAATGCCTAGACTTTGCTAGGGTGATAGGAAACAAGTAATGATCAGTATGGCCTAATTATATGCAGTATGTTTCTCTAATCTACTCTTCAACCAAATAAAATCAATACTCTTTTTTCTTGACTTTTTTCTGGTTCAGCGTGACTCCATTTTCAGTTTTCTATCATAGATAAGGCAGGTTGTTGATCAGGAGCAATGGAGCATTGAAGAAATGCTACTCATAGCACACAAACATCTTGAAACCGATAATGTGCCATAACACCAGTCCTTCACTGCCTCCACTCTGCTTATATGACTCCTTGCCAACCTTCTGCAGTTACCACCTCCAACAACTCCCTTGCTGCTTCTACCCTGCAGATGGACACATATCTTGAACTTCTGTCAGGATGTAATGTTGCAATGATTTCTGACATCTGGGTAGAGTGCTAGAGTACGGAGGATCAGACAAGCATCATTCTAACTCACATTTCCCGATTTCCCCTTGCTTTAGTCCCTCTCAGTACCCAGTGCTGGGACTTTCCCTGTCAGGCCTATCACATGGAAGGAACCAGCTGGGCAATTTATGATCAACCACAACACAAACTCCAAATCAACACTGTGCAATTGTTAAAAGTTTGATAATGATACAAATCTGCCAAGGTTAGTCAGCACAGAGGAAGACTGTAAAACTGCAAAGGGACTTTGCTAAATTAAGTATATGAGCTCATAAATGGCTAATAGGATTTAATAAAGGCAAATGTAAAATCATGCAAAAACACAGGAAATGGACATAGAGAGAGAGATGATTCTGATTAGGGAAAATTGAGTAGGGTAGGGAAATAGGAGTCATCATCAATAACTGTAATATGCAGTGGCCAGTGAGATAAACCAATTAATGTACTGTATCTGCTGTAAAATGGAATCTGCAGCATGGTAAAGGAAGGGATGATAATGTTAGAAGATGTGATTTGTGCAGATTGCTGGCAACTATAATTGATAATTATAAGCTGTGGAGCCTTAGCATTGTTTTGGGGAAACACTTTAGATGATGTTTAAAGATCAGATTCTGGAACATCTGGACTGTTAAAAGAGTTAATATGAGTTCAATTAATGGAGATCATGCTGGTAGAACTCATTGGTCTTTTTGAGGAAGTAACACAGAAAATAGACAGGGACATGCAGTTGATGGAATGTACAATAAAGCATTTGATATGGTCAAGTTAATTCTGAAATTGTGAATGTTTGGAATTACAGGAACTATAGCACAATGGATGGGCGGGGTGGTAATCAATAGGACCTCAGTTCTGTTTCACTTCATACCTCATCAGCAATGTTATCTGATTGTGACATCATAAATGACCAGGAAGTGTCAGTCACCTTTCTCTAGATTGGTCATTAGTGATGTCACAACAAGTGATATCACAATGTTGATGAGATACAGTATGAAGAGGAATATCACTAGACATGTCAGCTTCCAGGCAGAGTGATATTTTGTTTATCCCGCTTAATGATATTAGGTAGGACAGGCTCCAGTTAGCAAATGGAAAAACAATACTTTAAAAATAGAAAGTAACAACAGTCTAGTTTTAAAAATTAAACATTTCTGTCTGCTGTTTTGGCACTACGGGCTGTTGAAAGGTAATGGTGGTGTGGGCCAACCATTGGCACATTAATGATAAATGTGTAAAAAGTAAAGTCCTTCACTTACACCAAAGGAAATGAGCTCAGAGGTACTATTTAAATACTAAACTACTAGCAACAAAGGACTATGACAAAGATCTGGGGTCATCATTCTTTGAAGTGTATTTTTTACTTTATTTATTTTTCCTTAATCCACAAAAATATTTTACAGAGTTAGACGTGGTTACAGTCACTAGTATTTTACAAATAGTTCTTATAAAGTAAGATACTTTTTTAAGCAGATGAAAGGAAGACATCACCTAGTGCTTCCTGTGCTGAACACTCAGGTCCAGTCATTAAGCAAGTCTTGTATTTGTGAAGAAATACATTCAAAAGTTGTATGTCTAGTTTTTTTTTGAACTTGTAAAAACCTTACTCTTCTTTCAGACAATCTACAGTACCTACATCCTTGATGAGAGTGTTTCACCTTTCTGTGCCATCATTGTACTTTTACAGTATTAGTACCAAATTAATTCATTTGCCTAGCCTCCCAGTGAGCACTGTTTGATTCTTACCAGTTACAAATAGAATTAATTGATTAATTGCTCAGCCAGTTATTGTTAGTCAATACAACTGCTGCTGTTACATTACTGTCCTGCTAGGGCCCATTTGAAAATTAGGCACTAGCTCAAATGTGGATATCTTGGAGTGCAAAATTCTAAATAAAATAAAATAATAAACAAATCAATACATTCTTGTTCACCAATTCAGTACATAAAAAACTTCTTTCCAGAATTCCATAAGCAGAGTGCAAGTTGAAAACACGCAGAGACACTTTTACTGTTATGTAACAATTGCATTTCTAATCTGCTAATATTGATTAGTGACACAGGGGTGATATTGCACAGTAATGTGAGTGTTCACATGAATCTCTGCAGGGTGATAGACAATAATGAAGGTATTAACAACATGAAGAGAGATATGGAAAGTCTGAAGCAGTGTTCAGAACATGACAGTTAAAATTCAACACCAAAAAATGAAAGGTATAGGCAGCATAAATCCACAGATAGTTTATAACATTGACAGAGTCACTGTCTTGCCCTCAACAGAAGAAAGGGACTTTCGGGTTATAATAAGCAGCAGTATGAAATCTTCATCTCAGTGTAATAAAGTATATGGAAAAGAAGATAGGATACTATGGTGTATTAGATGGGGTTTTACTATCCATAACACAGAGACAATCTTGTCACTGTATAGATCACTGGTTACATCACACCAGGTGTACTGTGCACAGTTAAGAAACCCTCATCTAGATTAGTATAAGGAGATAATGGAAACTACTGAGCAGCAGACAAGAAGCTGATTCAGGGTCAACAAGGGAGGACCTACCAGGAGACACTAGACAGCTTAAACATACACTTTGGAGGACGAGAGAGAGAGAGAAGTGAGACATGGGGCTCAATTTTAAAAGAGCCCTTAGATTGCCACAATTTGTGCTAATCTAGGGCTGCAGTGAACTCTAGGTGTGTCAGGGACTCTGTGCCTAATTTTTTAAAAACAGGGGTCCCTGCAAAAACTCCAGGAGTTACTGCACCCGTGAAGCTAGCACCAAACATCTAATGCACCTGGGAATTGCCACAGGGATCTGGCTCCCTCCACCCAGCACAACACTAGAGGGGCTGGGATGGTTGGGGGGAGACTCTGCAGGACAGGAGGGGGCTGAGCAAAAAGAGCACAGGAGGTGCCAAGGGGGAGTTGCGGAGACAGCTGGGCATAAGAGAAGTGATGTGGCACCTGGTGGGGTGCCTTTGCCTTGTTATATATTTGCTACTGCCTATCAATGAATATTAGTGCACTACACAGTACTGTACATATGAATATTACTCTAAATATAGAAGTTGATCAGGTCCAAGGAGGGGCAAGTGATAAAGTATTTCTGACTAACACAGCAGCATATGTGAATGGAACTCAGCAGAATTCAAAACATTTCTGTTATACCGAGCATAACAATCAGCCACTATGTACTTATTATGGGGTGTTCCAGTTGCATATTCTCAAAGCTGATGGGATGGGACCACCAAAGGCTACCAAGGCTGTGCTCACCTACTGCGCTGCCACTTTCTGTCCCTGGAACCCCTCTTGGTGGCCCCATCCCATCAACTGTGAGGATATGCAACCGAAACCCCCAATAATAAGTACACAGTGGCTGATTGGCACATCCCACTGTATGGCGCAAGGGTGGCACAGTGCCACTTTGGTACAGTGGCTCCCCTGTTTGAAGCAGACCTCATTCGAAAATTGGGAGTGCCAAATCTTTTGATGCAAGGTGCACCTTGCATCATTCCTCGGGCTTTGAAAATCGAGCCCATTATATAAATTTACAAATACAGTACATGAAGAGACATAACAGTGTTGACAACACAAATTTATTTAGACAAAAGGGTCACATGACTAACAGGGGACACACCCTTGAACTAGCAGGGGGAATCATCAAGACAGACATAATTAAATATTTCTTTACAGAAAGGGTTGTGGGTAACTGGAACGGAGTACCAAGTGATGCGATTAAATGTTAGCACTATCTCAAGGTTCAGAACCCAATGGGATAACTACCAGGGATAATTAAAAACATACAGGAGGCAGGGAGCACTGGCAGCACCAAAGTGATAGCAAAATCCTATGTAGGAATAACAAGGCAGGCTGGATGGACATTTTGGGCCTGATTTTCAAAAGATTGGGAATGGCACACACAGTGCTTGCACCAACAAGGAATGGCACAAGGGGCATCTTGTGCTGCACTGTATGCCACTCCTGATTTTCAGTCGTCACTTGTGCCACAAGGGGGGGCTGCCTATGCCAGTCGGGCTTGCACCACACCTGTGGCAGATGCACGGCCGTGCCCTGGTAGACAGGCTTGCACTGCGGTGGTGCTGAAATATCCCCATATGTGGGATTTTGTAAGGGCCACAACTAGTACAGGACCCACATTGGGTAGGAAGGGCTCTCATGCCACCTGTCGAGGTCCCATACACAGCAACTGCCATCACAGTGACGCTTCATGTGCCACAAGCAGTGGTGTCTCCTGTCACAACATCAATAAATCTAGACAGTTGTGTCCCTAGATGTTCCCTGGGATGTGACACATGCAGAAGAGCTATGCAGCAACCCCCTGCCCTCCAAGCTGCTAAGTCTGAGTGTGATGCGGTAATCCCACCATTGTCGGATGAAGGGACAATGTTTTGCTCAGTGGCAAGAGCAGTTTATTACCTTGCTACATTCCCCTGCCATTGTGCTAGTCAGTCAGCACTGCCTGGTCCTGTCAGTATGATATTCCTGACAGTTCCATTACCGTTACGTGAACTCCAAACAGCTGTACACAGAACATGCACTATCCTGCTGTGTGATGTCCTTCTGCCTAGGTCACCTCTCCTGTTCTGCAAGGCCCTTACTTACAGCACCTTCCTAGTCAGTAAGTCACAAATCTTTTATTTTTTGTCAATAACTTCCACTGGGCTGCAACATACCTCGGATGTGTCATGTGGCTGCTACCACAAATGACAGTGCCAGTGTCAGTGTCTGGTTCTGGTCCTCAACATCTGCATGTCTGTGTGACAAATCTGTGCCATGCACCATATACAGCCATGGAGTAAGCCAAAAATGCATGCATACATACAGACATAGGTGTACACCACACTGCATTGATTTACTGGTGACACCCAGCCATACAGCATGTTACAACCTTTCCAAACTCATGTCTGCAAGGGCGTACATACATTTTACATGTCTGTTAGAGTTCATCAGTCAGTGATTGGCTTACATGGTCATTGGTGCTCCTTGTCTGGGTTTCTGATACTTATTGCCAGATGCAGACTGCGGACCAGTTTTCATTGAGTAGGGGGTTTATGGCAGCCTCCATCACACCCCTTGGTTGTGCCACCTACTTGGCACACCATTCCACTTGCAGCAACTCTGGGAACTTTAGCACTGGGACCCTTTTTGTACAAAAATCTGGTACAGGGTCACTTATGGACCCAGAGTTCACTGCAGCCCTAGATTGCTGCAAATTGTGGTTATCTAAGTGCTCTTTGAAAATCGAGCTATTTGTCCTTTTCTGTGCTACACCATTTCCCTTCCTTCCTTCCTTCCTTCCTTCCTTCTTCCTTCTCGCTTTCTCACTTTCTTTCTTACATTTTTACCAGTAAAAGCATACTGAGCTGGTATCAAATCTTTTCCAGCTGTGTTCTGGGGGGAGAGGGAATGGGAAACATGTACAGTGCAGTGCAATACCATCTACCTATAGTATCTATGGGTTTCTCAGAGTATTTTGCTAGCATTTGGTATAATCTTGCCATTGGAAGGTAACTGTTAAGGCCAGTTAAAAACTGAATTTATTTCCATCTATTGCAAAGCGCTACTTGTTCCATCAGTTCCTTTATATGCATAATTATCAGGTGACCATGTAATTTCCGACTCTTTTCCCTTCAGGATTTAAAGTCTACCAATGGTATTCCAGCAGTTCATGTTCCCACATCTGCTTATAGTCTTGATTTGAGCTTCTTTTTTTTTCTATATGTGATGCTACGATTTTGTTAGCTAATGAGAGAACACGTTTCCCTGAAATCATACGCTTTCTATGACTTACAGAATTTATTTGCAAATATGCAAAAAAGTGAGTTGATGACAAACTGCATTGATTCCTCAGTTTTTCAGATATCTTGCGAACATTTTCTTCATTTCATTCTCTAATTTATGGTAACCATAAGGTCATAGTAAGGGTGGGAGGTGTAAGGAAAAAGGATGATCACTAGTACCAGTTCAGGAGAATTAGGTAGGGTGGGCAGACTGGATGGGCTCTAGACCTTTTTTGTGCCATAAAATTATTTGTTTCTATGTTTCTTGTGCCCACACTTGGTAAATTGAATCTTCATGGATGGAATACAATTATGATTATTCTATTATGGGCTAGGAATACAAAGCTTCTGACCAGTCTGTCCCAGGTGGACACATTTGAACGTTTGTTTCACTGGGCGGCTGGAACCCTCCCTGGCTGTAAAAAATGTGGAAGTCATTCCTTACCTCCTGTATATTGCACCCAGCAGAGCACATACATGGAATTAGGAAGTGTGTACCCTCCATGTCCAGCTTAGAATTAGTAATAGGCCCATGTACTGTTTATTTGTTTTTAAGCTCTATACGTTAAGTAGTTATTTGGTTTGTTGTACTTGTTTCTTGAAGTTTAACAGATGGGATCTAATTCTTCACCCTCGTAGGGCCCTGGTAAGGCCACAATTAGAGTAATGGGTGCACATCTGGGGCCACATTTTCAAAAGTAAAATAAATTGCTCATGTGTAGAAAACAATATGCAATGTAGGGTTATCCTGCACAATGCCAATTTTTTTCTGCATGCACTAAATTTTTAAAAAGATTGCCTTTTTTGCAACCTTTTCAACAACTTACAGCAGGTTGTACATATTGGTTTGCACAGCTGCAGAAAAAAATGCTACACCTGTTATTACCAGGTATAGCACGTTCTCTGCAGCCGCAGGAAAAAAATATCATACAGTCCATGTACATAAAATGCTGAAAATAGCAGGTTTGTATGTGTGGGAATTTTTACTGACACTAGGGAACTTCACAAAGACACTTAGTACCTGAGTTATATCTGGTCCTTTGAAAATTGGACCTCTGCTCACCTCAGTATCAAAAGGATATTGTAGCAATGGACAGGGTGCAATAGAGAGCGTGGTTGCGGGAATGTAGAATTTAAGCATAGGAAACATTTACCTGCGATATGCATTTTTCCCTGAGAAACAACAGCTTAGAGGAAATAAGATTTCTACTACTTGTCATTATAAAAGGATTGGATAAGGTGGCCCAGTAGAATATATTCAGCTTGTTCAGGACAGCAGAACTAGAGTAAAGGGCACACATTATGCTGTGAAAAATACAGCTAAGGTTAAAGTGAAGAAGCAATTTCTTTACTCAGAGTTGTAAAATTACGGCACCATTTCCTAATGGAAGTTATGCAAGTGGCTGAGCGTAGAATCTTTTACATTCTGTATCCCAGTAATCTTATTCTCCATGAGCATGTCTGAGGAGAAAAAGCAGATCAGTTGGCTTAAAGGTCCCAAAGCTTTCTGCCAGTGGTGGGTTTCTTCTTCAAACTGTCATACTCCATAGCAATTACTAGCAGTATTTCCTATTGTACAGTGGCTTCAGGTATGTCAGTTACTGTTGAATATTGCAACTGTCTGTATGGTAACAGATTAATTATTTGGAACATGGTCATTTTTCATGTGTCATTTCCTAGGTCTCTATACATGTGTTAACTTAATTCCTACATGGATGAATACTTAGGAATTAACAATATTTCAGGCAGACTTAACACAGTTAGGATAACAGGATGAACAACTCTATGAACAATGGTCTTAACCTATCTCACTACACATTTGCATCTATGTGCATCTATTTAATACTATATAGTTTGAATGTATAAGGTGAAGGTTTTATGTTTTATTTTTTAAAAGCAGACAAAATGGAACATGCATTGAAAAGGTAAATTAAGGTCAGTATGCCAGGATGAAACTGTAGTTTGACCAGTAGAAGTAGCATTTTGTGTTTAATTTCACTATTAAAGTTTGTAAAAATGTTTTGAGTTACACACCAAACGGTTCCACAGGTGATTTGCTTTAGGTTTCAAAAATTGTATACTGTATATAAAAAGGATATGCCTTTAAAGCAGGAATTTAATTTATACCTTCATTGCATGTGTGTACCACAACCCCAGCATACAGGTATTAACCTGTCAAGAATGTACCCATTTAAAGCTAGAGCATCTTCACCGTCACCAAGGCCAAGTGATAGGTTTGCTTCCCATTCTGATTGCTGCAAGCTTGACATTCACTCCGCTGGACTTCACTGGTACTGGTCTCAGCAGAAACATAAAGATGGGTATGGCTGGATTCACTATTGTATCATATAAATCAGGTCAAAATCTGGTTTCAACCAGTAAGAGTTTTACTTGAATTTACAACCTACATTTACTGGGTGACAACCACAATGTAAATGTGTGACATTATGAAAGGCAAGCAAGAGAGTGGCACAGCATGAATAAGAAGTGGAGTGTAGAAGGTAGCTTGACAGTAGAGCACAGACAGAAAATGGGAGCAAGATAAAGAAAATGCATTTGAAAGACAAACTAAAAAAATTAACGAGCAGTGAAAACAGGATGAAAATAACAGAACAGAGGGCAACAGAAAAGGAGAAAAGGCCTGCTAATCTTGAATCAGCTAGCTGGCATCCTTCCCAGTTACCAGCTGGCAAACAAGCAGTATGATGCCAGATGCCTCTCGGTCACCAGCTAGACCAAACAACAGAGGCTAAAAGCAAGACAGTCAGAAAAGGACACAGAAAAATTAGAGACTGAAATGTGAGATCCAGGAGGAAAAATCTCTCTTTAATATGCCATACAGCTGAGGTTTTTTTTTTTTTGCCTCAGGAGAGTTTGTATTAATGCTGGAATACAGTTTCTTTAAATATAAAGGTCTTAGTGGCTTGTGGTGTTTAACTTCAGCATTGCCATCTATTTTGCATAGTTAGCAATGCTGTCAACATTGTGCTGCCTGGTCCAAAATGTGGGCTTATTAACAACTGAGCTGTAAGCATGATGGGGGTGGGCAAGTATGTACAAGAGGCATGCAGCCGGCCCGCACAACTCCGCACCTGCACAGTTGGCCAGCATTCATGGTTGCCAGCTGTCTGTCTGTGGCTCCATCCCCCCAGCACACAGAATCGTGGGGAGTTGGATCAGTGCAGTGGAGGACACAGGTGGGCATCCAATGGGATGTTCAACCTGGTCCTACAGTAGATCCCATGCTCCACAGAACAGAGGATTGTGGTATGGCATGGGTCCCAGTTTTTGAAAACGATAGAAAAGTGCCCCAAATGGCTGCCCCCTGCTCTTCCTGCCTGACCAGAAGTCTGGGGAAGCAGGGGTCTTCAGTGGGTGGGGCACAACAGCTATGGCAGGGCCGTGTCTGCATAGCTTATGCTTCCCTCACCCAGCACTTCATGTCTTTGTGAATGGCATGGAGTGCAGGTCCACCCCTGACACTCCCTCTGCACCATCCATGTGCATAGCCACATGACCGTCCATAGGAATCCAGTGCAGAAGGGGATGCACGTCCCTTCCGTGCATGTGCACAGGGGTCCATGGAACCCCATTGCGCAAACCTGGCACTTAGGTTTCCCTATGCATCGGGGTTCTGCAGTGCATGAGCAACCTGTCCATTAGTACATAGAGCCCATTGCCTGTATTATTTAGTGCTAAGAATTTCTTTGTAGTCTTTAATATAGTGTAATCAGTGTTTTTTTTAGCATAGCCTTGGCTATCTGATTTTCTTACTTGTGCATAGAATGGCACCAATATGTCGTTTAGCTGTTCAGTACTATAAAACTGCATGTCTTCATAGTTAATCTATTTGAAGGTGAGAAATTTTTTTAAATATGGTCACAGCTTCATTAATAATGGTTTTAGTGTTTTGGGAGCCTTTTCTTGTAGTAGCTGCTGAAGGACATCTTTGATAAAATCAGGGAACCTAATCATCACCATCTATTCTGTGCTCTCAGTTTCTGCTTTTTAAAGTTCATGATTGGATTTAAATTTACAATTTTTACAGTGCAGCACATGTATTTCTTCTGCAAATGTGACAAATTTCTTTTTATTTTTTGTACGAAGAAGCATCCAATGGAGAATTCCCAAAGTGGGCCTTCACTATTTGCTGTGTGATTTTGGTTTCTGGTAGCAATGGTACCAGATTTCAAGTTAATATTTTTTTAGAGTGTTAAAGGTTCTTGTACGAAATAATTTTTCTTTTTTGTTTAGTTAAAAACCACTGTGTAGAGAACCACAACGGATCGTTGCTGTCTTGTTTTTGTTGTCTGGCCTTGATTGCAAGATCAGTGTGCCCACGTCGGGTTAAGTTGCAGTGCAACAACTATTTTTTTTTTTTTTCCTTTTAACCAGGTGCGACACGTTAAGCTGAAGTTTGTTTACAGGTGTGACCTGGGAGCACAAGGAAGTTAAGTGACTTGCTCAGGGTCACATAATATGCAAGTGGGGGCTGTGGGAGTCAACCCCAGGTCTCCAGGTTTGTAGCTCAGAGCCTTAAATCACTGTGCTAAACTGCCTCGTCCATTTTCTTTTCACTGTTGCTAAGTGGCAACCCAGTCAGCAATACACAACCAAGATGTGTCATGTGACCAGGGTTTACCCAACCACAGGACTAGAATTATGGTCAAGGTTTAATAACTATAAATGAGTGTATGTGTAATAGAAGCTATTAAAGTGCAAACACACACACACACACACACACACACACACACACACACACACACACACACTCTGAAGTCAGCCAGGATTAAATGCTCCTTTCATACTTTCTGCCAGTGGCATGCTGCAGAATGCTGCAGGAACACCATGTAATCTGCTTAGCACTTACTCCAGTTTGTCATATACAGTAGGAAAATGTGACATGGTTATTGCACAGAATTACATTGCATTCTGGCTGACTCCACTGTAGGGTCACCAGAAAGATTTTCTTTAGCAATATCAGGAAATATCTTGAAATGTCCAAACAACTGGACAGCTACAACTGCAGAAACATCCTTCAGATCATCATCCAGTGATAACAGTGGCCAATGTCTCATACAATCTTTTTAAGAATTTGGGCACATGGGTTATACTGTGCCACGAATACAATCAAAAAGAGAAAGGGTCCAATCACACACTGACCACACAAAAGTGCTACACTTAAATTTACATTATAGAAATTATGAAAAGAAAAGGGTGCACAAACCACCATAGACTCAGACTAAAAGGTTATTGTAACCCTACAGACACTCAATACCCCTACATAGCACCAATGCAATCAGATCCTAATTGTCATCCATTCGCTGTGTGAGGTGAGAAGATCCTCCCTTCTCAGACTCTTGACACATCCAAGGCCCAAGTCCAAAACCTGATTCTGGTAGGAACCTGTGCAGTAGATTGGAGGCTTCATTTTAAAAGTCCCTTCTTTAGAACAGTCTCTCTGGATTCTGACCAGTTGGCCATAAAGGATGTCCTCAGTGTGTGAGCAGTGGTGGGCACTTCTGGCATGGAGTAGGGAGTTCCCTGTAGTTGGTTTCGGAAGCCTGTTGATGTCACCACCTCTACAGGGATACTTGAAAGACATAAATGCAAAAAGTTATTACAGTTACAATTAGTGTTTGTGGTGAATTAGTGTGTGAGGTGGTTGGTATTCAGATGCTATGTGAACAGCTCCAAATCATGCATGTCTCCTTTCTAGAAACACAGGAAGTTGCTTAAAAAATAATCAGGACTTCCTGAATGGCCAAAATCTGGCCACCCTTCCCCCAGCCCTTAAAAAGGCTAGCACATGAAGGGGCCATGGATTTATCCATTGCTGTTCCTCTTTTCTGTAGGTGATAGGTCCCACTGTGAAGGAGATAATAATCCTCAGAATGAATTCTATAGCCTCAATGAGAATTTCTCCAGGTACGTCCATTCCTGAGTCATGAATACTGTAGTGTACTGCTTCAAGATCTGGGTGATGCCCTGCTGAGGTGTACAAATATACTACATCTATTGTTAATCAGATATAACTGTATTGCCAGATGACAGACTTTAAACAATCCAATATGTCCATGGTATCACTGATTTTAGCTGGCAGACGTATCACCTGTTGATTCAAAAGTGATCAGCAAATTTAGACATTTTCTTATAAAGTGTCCTCTCTGTTGCTCAAAGCCATTGGGTATCCAGTCGCATTCATTTGGCCAGATTTTCAAAGGCCAGAGAATGTCGCATGGTGCTTGCAAAAAAAAAAAATAATAATAATAAATAAAATAAAAAAACATGATACAAAAGCCAGGATGCATCAAAACTTGCATCAATTCCAATTTTCTAATGGTACTTGCATCAAAACAAATGCCTGCCCCATGTCAGAAGGGATGCCTGTGTCATGGAAATGATGCATCATCCCCTTGTTTGGGATTTTCCCAAAGAATGTTCAGGGTAGTTCCTGTCATTGTGCCTAAGATGCATGCTGCAGTTAGTCCAGCCAGAGCTGATCTGACACCAGGGCATATACAGAGGCTCACAGCAGGTGGTCTGACCTGACTATGGTACTCTGAATGGCATTCTTCTGCGAGAGTCATGCATTGTAGACATCGTAATGCTTTCTCATGTATGGTAGCATGTAAAACATTGCTTCCAGAGGCCATGGCATCTTGGCATAATTTTTGACTCAGCTTGCGTCAATCTAACTCCATGCATCATATTTTTGACTTACAGTAGCTTGCATCATTCTCACTCCATGCATCATATTTTTTACTTACAGTAGCTTGCATCATTCTCACTCCATGCATCATATTTATGACTTACAGTAGCATGCATCATTCTCACTCCATGCATTATATTTTTGACTTACAGTAACATGCATCATTCTCACTCCATGCATCATATTTTTGACTTAAAGTAGCTTGCATCATTCTCACTCCACGCGTCATATTTTTGACTTACAGTAGCTTGCATCATTCTCACTCCATGCGTCATATTTTTGACTTACAGTAGCATGCATCATTCTCACTCCATGCATTATATTTTTGACTTACTGTAGCTTGCATCATTCTCACTCCATGCGTCATATTTTTGACTTACAGTAGCCTGCATCATTCTCACTCCATGCGTCATATTTTTGACTTACAGTAGCTTGCATCATTCTCACTCCATGCGTCATATATTTAATTTACAGTAGCATGCATCATTCTCACTCCATGCATTATATTTTTGACTTACAGTAGCTTGTATCATTCTCACTCCATGCGTCATATTTTTGACTTACAGTAGCTTGCATCATTCTCACTCCATGCATCATATTTTTGACTTACAGTAGCATGCATCATTCTCACTCCATGCATTATATTTTTGACTTACAGTAGCTTGCATCATTCTCACTCCATGCATTATATTTGTGACTTACAGTAGCATGCATCATTCTCACTCCATGCATTATATTTTTGACTTACAGTAGCTTGCATCATTCTCACTCCATGCATCATATTTTTGACTTACAGTAACTTGCATCATTCTCACTCCATGCATCATATTTTTGACTTACAGTAGCTTGCATCATTCTCACTCTATGCATCATATTTTTTAACTGAGCTTGCCTCATTCTCTGCCCATTTCACCCATTCATCATATATTTGACACAGCGGACCTCTTGCATCATTTTGGGGGACTTTGCCACAGAGAATGCTTTTCTTGCAAAATATAGCACATAGACAGTATTTGGCACAACTGGATTTCACACAGGGTGGATGTTTGAGACACCTTGTGTCAGTCTAAGGACCCTTTGAAAATCTGGTCCACTATGTCTTGATGTCTTTTTGTAGGTACATACTATAAAAAAGTTGGGATAGTCGGGTGTCATTTATAAATTTAGGTTCTGTTTCAGTGCTCCTGTCTTATCTTAGTGCATGCTCCAGAAGGTCGTTAAGCTATTTTTGAAAGTCAGGGATGGATTGCTGGGAAATGCCAGATAGCTTCTTGTTTCTGACAGATGCTGCATACATTCTTGCCTATATTTGCCCTTATGTATCACCACTATGTTTTCTCCTTTTTTAAAGGACTTGATGATTATGTTTATCTCACTCAGTTCCTTCAGAGCTGTTGATTTTCCCTTTGAGAGACTTTCTGAAGTGTGACTATTGCTGGGCTACCCTGATTACTGGATTTAAAGGTAGATTCAGGATGGATGGAGTTTTTACAACTGGGGTGCCAACCTGTGCATCACTATCCCACTCCAGCTGTAAAACCTCCTTCTTCATCAGGTCAAGCAGCTCATGAAATGGCGACTCAAAGGTTGCATCCGGCTCAAAAGTCATAGGTCTTGTTGTGCCAGTAAGGTGAGGTAGCTTAGACTAACCCTTTTGCTTTGAGCATTAAATAATTCATTGGTTAATTGTGCAAAACAGTTTAAAAATATCAAAGTGGATATCAAAATTGCTTACTGATGGTGTAGCACAAAGAAAAGGCCAAGTAGGGGAACTTTTATCTGTTGGTTTATTAAGTTTTGATTTGAAATATTAATCACTGACATGTGCCTGTTAGGAGGGTGCAGTGGATGACTTTTATCTTCACTGCCCCCCCCCACCCTCAGCATCTTAGGTTTCCTTTTCTCTTTAGTGTGGATTTCTTCTTTTATGTTGTCATTTGCTGATTCACCCTATACGATATTGTACAACTTAGTTGCTATATGTGCTGGTGGGGGAAGGGGGGTGGAAGAGTTGCTGGGTTGCTCTCTATCTGGACCTGAAGCAATTTTTCTGGCAGCTCTTATTCCATTTATGGTGTGGCGGTCACTGCTTGCTGGTCATGCATGCCATTCCCAGTGATGTGCCTGGCCCTGGTTATAGTCACATTTATCTCTCTGTAGTTTTATTTTTTAATTTTATGATTTTTCTCTGATTGTTCATGCATTTATGTTTTTCTTGTAAGTACAGTGTTTAATTATTTTATATGGTCTGTTAGTGTAAATTCAGATAACTGTTGTTGGAATTTCTTGTTGGACTAAGGTACAGTTATCCTCATCTTTCTGTATTAGCACTCTCAAGAATTTCTGTTTTCATTCCTTAGAAGCTGCTTCCCATTGATCTTTGTAGTTTAAATTATCAGGTCCACCTGTAAAGTGCTTTGTCTACTCTGAGACCTCTTGGAGCACGCTCCTTTTCTGTGTAATGTCTTAGGTACTGCTTATTGTAAAAACATGTTGAGCTCCTGAGAGAGTAGTTTTTCAAGTTGATTAAACAAGTTTTGTATTCAGTGCTGTAGATAAGGTTAGTACCAGACAATTTTACTCTTAATTTTTAAGAAATTCTCCTTAAAAAATGATGACTACCAGTACTCATCCTTACACCTGTAAATGATGCTCCCTACACAGCAAAAAAAAAAAGCTTCATTACATTATTATTACTTCAAAAAGAACAGTTCTTTCCAGGTTTAAAGCAGTTTCACTCAACAAAATTTCATTTTACTAACCTAGGCCCGGATATTCAAAGGGGCTGCACATGGCGCAACTCTCTGCACCAGTGGGATTTTGAAAAGGCAGTGCAAATCCCGCTGCACTGGGACACAATGTAATTGTATGTTGCACAGATGTAGAGAGTACCATGCATATGTAACATCCCAATTTTCAGCCCGGGATGTGCGGCATAAATGCTGGTGCAACCCTGCATTACGCCACACTGGGGGGCTCAAAGTTGAGCCAATGGAAAGTGGGAACAAATCCTGGCCACCCACAGGCAGGCTGCTGTATTGTAGAGTGCAACAGAGCAGCCACCAGCCATGGGTGGCCACCCGCCCACCCAGAACACCGTCCACAAGCACCCACATCTCTCTGGTGGTCGAGTGGCACCCCCCTTCCTCCTGATCACTGGCAAATGGCAAATAACTCAACCCCTAGTGGTCTAGTGGAACCCACTCCCCCCGATCACCAGTAATTGTAGAATGAATCATTTCCTGGTAGTCTAATGGAACCCCTTCCCTCCTGATCACTTGTAATTGTAGAAAGAATCATTTCCTGGTAGTCTAGTGGAACCCCAACCCTCCAGTGTCCCTGATCACCGGTGATCCGCTGTATTAATAGTCCCTGGTAGTCCGGTAGAACCCCCCCTCGCTCGTTGCCGTGATCGCGGTTAGACCCCGTCATACAATTCCCTGGTGATCCAGTGGCACCCCCACCTCTCCCACCCACACAGACCCCCTTGCCGCCTCCCCCCCATCATCAGTAGGTGGCTGCAACCCACCCGCATACTGTCCAGCCACCCGCCGAATGACAGGTACAGAATGGGCTGTAAACAATTTTAAATAAGGGGTGGGGTCTGCTGTGGCTGTCTGCTTCCTGATGAAAAGGCATAGCCTTGAGCACTGATTCTTTGCTAGTACTTTACATCTGTTTGTGTTCCCATAAAATTTCTGCACCAAGTGTTGACTCTAACTTTGTGATAGAATTTAACAGATAGTTCGATGTCAGTTACTAATCACTGGAGGATACATAAGTACTCTTTTGTTTGGACTTCTCTGATTTGGGGGTTTTGATGAGCACCAGATTTACAATTTTGCATCTTCTCTCCTGCTCTTCAGTACTGGGAAGTAGTAGGTCAGGTGAGGATTATTTATTTATTTACTGGAGCAGTGAGAGAGTCAGTAGGAATTGTGTCTTAGCAGAACAGGGGAGGTTTATTGATTTAATATGGAACTGACAGTGGGTGGTGGAGGGGGAGGGATCAAGCAGCAGAGGAATGGAGAAGAGTGTGTGTTCTTTTTTGAACTGGTGGGGAGAGTGAGGGGGTATCAGGATGCAGCAGGATGTTGGAGGGGGTTGAGTTATTATGGGACCAGTGAGGTGGATGGAAGCAGGGAGGAATCAGCATGCAGTGAGACAGCGGAGGAGTATTTATTTATTATGGGATCAGTGGCTGTAGTGCAAATGGGGTAAGAAAGGGCAGAGGGAGGTGGGAAGAGATTTATTTATTTTTAATTTTATAGAAATCATTCTGAGCCGGTTTTATCTTCCCTAAGTGTACAAATACAATCATGGGTATTTTATACTACTATGTGAAAAAGGCAATAATCATATGACACATTCCAGTGGTCTCAGGCCATTTGATACAGTCTTGGGGAAAACCTCTTTGTAAACATTGTAGCTAGATTGTGCCAAATAGCAAATTTAAAAATGTGTGTACTTTTTTAGTTTTTTTTTTAAATATATTAAAAGTATAATGATAGGATTAACATAAAGGTTTCAGGTTTCAAATCTGTACTGTGTATTTATATTACTTGCAGAAATGTATTTTGTGTCCCTGTTCTATTTTTAAAAGTATTTTACATATTTTACCAGACTTTTGTCTTTTTTTAGCTTGTGATCCGATGGGTGGATTGTGTCAATTTCTTGTTCCTGGTTTTAAAGTTGGCCATATTGTAACCTGTCAAAAACTACAACTGAATACATAAGTGCCTTCCGAATTCTATGTTTAGTGGCTCTATCTGTCTGTCTGTCCGTCCGTCTGTCCATCTGTCCATCCGTCCGTCCATCTATCTATCTATCTATCTATCTATCTATCTATCTATCTATCTATCTATCTATCTATCTATCTATCTATCTATGTCTATTCATCCATCCATCCATCTCTCTCTCTCTCTCTCTCTCTCTCTCTCTCTATCTATCTATCTATCTATCTATCTATCTATCTCTGTTTCTATAGCTACTGGATTCAGAAATTGGCTAATGTATTACTGATATCTTATTAAATATTGGTATTAACTTTTTTAGAAACATACATTTGTATAGTAATTGAATAAATTTTTCTCAGCAAATGATAACACTAAAGTGGCCCATCGGTGCAGCAGTAGGGCTACCACCCACAATGCTGGTGACACAGGTTCAGGAATGAGCCTCAGTTATTGGAGTCTGGCCGGGAGGAAGAAGATTGAGCATCCCAGAGGATGCTGTCCTCCTCAGAGGAGGGAGGGGTGCTGCATCTTGCAGCTCTACTGCCACATATAGACTTAGGGGTGGCCATGCACTCAGGACACAGGGAGGGAGAGACTTTGCACTGCACATAGTGGAGTGCATGTAAGTGTGCTCATGTCGGTGACCTGCTCCCATCATGCTGGCATCCTTAGTGGGAAGACCAGGCACAAAGAAGAAGGGGCAGCTATATGGGGTGCAGCCCCCTCTGCCTGTAGCTACATGATGGATAAGGCAGTATATCCAGGCCAAGGCAGGAGTACAAGAAGTGTGAATTAAAAAAATAGCAAAGCACAGCACTGTTCCAGTTATTTCCATAATCCCTTAGCCTTGAAGTAGTCCTAAACTGGCTACACTGCAACAAGTTGGCCATCTGACCAAAGGGTGATATAAATTCTTTAAGTTCAGATTCGGCTTTGACACAGATGTTAATAGTCATAATCCTCACTGCCCTGCAGTTTTTAATTTGTAAAGACAAAAAATGTACATACTTATGAACTTAACAATAAATGCTGCATCATAATGACTCACAACAGGATACAGTGTTCTGAATACAGTATATTGCAGAAGGGAAGAGAATCTGACAACTCATCAGTATTACAAGTGCATGATGTTTGTAAATGAAGTTTGGGGTCAATTAATTCCTTGAAGCAAACCCATTCTTTTCTATGGACTGACTCTCATTTAGATGTATTATAAGATATCCAAATGCCAGCAATCTTGGCAATTACTTCAGCTCCAAGTTAGATCTGCTTTGAACTGATTATGTTACTTGTCTTTCACAGTAGTATTCTGAGCATTTCCCAGTAGGCCATCACTTAAAAAGCTTTGGATTTAAGTAATGTCTATTGTTGGTTATACGACTGGGACAGTCAAGCAGCCCAAGCAGAAGTAATTATTGTACAACTTTGTCCTTCTCACAAATTAAATAAATTAGACATCCCGAAGGATACAGAACACAAATAAAACAAATACTTGTATCATATCTATTTTCTGAATCCTTTAAGAGTTATTACTCCCCTTAAAATAATTATAATATATTGTGATAACATGCTGAAGCCGATGACATCATTACATCTTTTAATTCTACATACTGTATATGTTTGGTAATGTGATTTTCTGTAAAATCTTACACAAGCTGAATACTGAAAGTATTGTACTGATCATTTTAAAGTTTAAATAATTCTTAGCCTGGGACATTACAGTAGCTACCTGCTATGTAACCCTCTTTGCTACTTCTGGTCACAGGGATCATTTGTCACTTCTACCAATTTCTGCAACCACTGCCATGCTGACCAGGCCTCCATCAAAGACTGAAGAGGCAGTCTGACATTTTAATCTGGAAACAGGATTGGGTCAGTTGTGGGAACCTGTGCTCCATCCTGAGATCCTTTTCAGGCTACTCTCACCCTATTCCCCTACCACAGCTTCATCTACCCCTCCGGGGTCCAACATACACCTCAAGCAAAAATGTGCCATTACAATAACTTTATGGTTATCCTGTTACTCCAGCTGGCAGGTGATGAAGAGCTTATCCCTGCCATCTCCCTCCCTCCACATCCTTCTCAAATGGCTGAGGGTTCTCAAAATTAACATCCATGGTCTCCTGGCCACAATTGATCATCTGATTACATGAATATTTTTCTGCTGTTACAATTTGTTATTGAGAAAAATAGAATGAACAAAGTATAATAAATCTAACATTCATGAATACAATGACTAATATTATGAAATAAATAGAGCTAAGTATGCAAATTAAAGAGGCTGGGGATCCAAACTTCAGGCATGGAATGCTCATCATTTCTAAAACCTGGCTTTTCTCCGGTATCTGCAGTTCAGCTATCTTCCTACCTGGCTGTACTGTGAAGACACGATCAAGGCAATAGGGTGATTATGAGGTAATGTATGGTACCCTATGCCATTAAACTGACGTCACTCACTGTTCTTCCACACTTTTCTCACATGAACTTCTAGTGCACAAACCTACCTTCCCCTTCTCCATTCCTGAATTCATTGCTGGGGCTTACTGTTACTCTGGATCAAAATGAGAATCCATTCTTGACTGACTCTCCTCTTTGTTCTCTCATGTTGCTTTGGGTGAACTCCTAGTACTGGCCAATTTCAATATCAGCTGGTTCTCTCCCGCTGCAAAATAAATTAGTCTAAAATATTTAGTCCCTTTTCCTCATTCAGCTCATTTCCAAGCAAACCTGATTTAATCCCTCCATTTAAAATCACTTTCTAATTGACTGGGTTCTTACCTTCCACCCTACTGCATTTTGGAAGCTGACATTTCCTCAGACACAATTAGTGAAGATCACCAGTCCACTACATGTACAAATGTGCTTGCCCAAATGCCCCCCAAATATTTTTTTTAATCCTTTAAACTTATTTGAATTACGTGAAATTAAATTAAGAATCAGCCATTGGGATAGTTAAATGAATTACTGTAATCAATTATAAAATAGAGGAAAGAGAAACATAGACTCTATTGGCAGATAAGGACCTGATGGCCCACCTAGTCTGCCCTATGTTTCCTACCTATAGTGTTGCTACGGCCCCTACTTGGTCTCTGGTCTCCCCCCATGCTAAGATCTCTCTGTGTCTATATAAGGATGTATCTTTAAAATAGTTGTAGCTTGTGTCCTGCTTGTGTTATTGACTACACTGCAGCTAAGCTTCAAAGAGCTCACTGTGTTATAAGCTGTTTGAAACCATCTTACATCTGTTTGTTTGTGAATTATTGAATCAGATTTCTTTGTTATTCTGCAGTTCAACTTGCATTAGCCAAAGTCAGCCTACAGAGTGAGGTTCAACCTTTTACCTTTTTCATCATGAGTAGTGGTGAAACTGAAACAGAAGTAAAATTTGAGGATTATGTGGTTACCAGTGACAGCAGTGGGTTTGAATTTATGGCAGTGAGTTGAAGCAGAGGGAAGAAGCATGTGATATTTTCATCACAGATTATCAATGCTCTACCTTAATTCATAGTTATCTTAAAGAGTTCATTTCTAATCTTGAAAGGTTATGTTTTTTGGAAATAAATTCACAGTATGACATCAAAGCTTTGCAAAAGTATCAGGAGCAAAGCTAGGCCCTCACAGACTCTGAGGGGGTAACATCCAGCTGACAGATTCATCAAAGAAGAAAACAAATCTCTGTGGGAGAAGACTTCAGAAGAATACTTATCAAAATTATTTCAGATTTTATTTAATCAGAGTACTGAAAGCCACCAGCTTATGCTATTAGAGGTTACTGAAGTTGAAAAAGAAATGTCAAAATTCAGGGACAGTGCTGAGTTTATTAGGTTACATGAAAGCCTTAAGAAACTAATTACATCCCTTGAAGAAGAAGTGATTACTCAAAAGCAGCCTATGTTTGCTTGAGATACAAAGGACTACACTGATCATCAAGTTTTCATTTGGGACCATTCCCACAGAGCTCCAAGCAGAGGCAACTCTTGGTCTAGACCTAGAAAATACAGTAATAAAAGTCAGTACCAAATCCCATCTGAGGAGAAACTATCAAACTTTAACTGGGACAGTAAATCAAGCACTGCTACAGAAGTAACTTTTGTAAAGCAGGTTTCACAAAATGTGAATACTGTAATAAGGCATCCAGAGACAGCAAAGAAAAATTTAAGAGAAAAAATGCAAAACTAATAGGGGCAACAGATGCAGAGGTGGTAAATTTAGGGAGGTCACAGGGATTGAGGGCCCTGAGATGGGGGCATGGAAACCAAGTAGTAAATCTGTCAAATGATCAGTTAAATGAGATTGAAATCAATGTTTTAAGCAAGGGATCAACTTTCATACTGACTCCCCCAGTGGACAGATTTAAAGACATTGTTGACTTAAAGAAATTACTTTATTCAGAAAAATACCCCTAACAATTTATTTACCGATAAAGCAAAAATAGGATTTAATGATGTGGATGTTCCTGTGTAATTAGTCTTGGAAACACTGATCACAATTTCAGAAATGAAGGAAATGTGATAAAAAAACAGCTATGCCACTACTACGCAAGCAGTGTTGCAGTTAAGCATGAATCAATCCAGAAGAAAAAACAGGATGGATTCCAACATGATGATATCCAAAAAGCTTTCTTGCTGCTACATTTACAAGGTCAAAATTAGTGCAAAAACAGGATGCGAGCTGCAAGCAAATCCAGCCCCAACGTTTTGTGCTTGATCTTGGCACTTTTTCAAGGGGATACATCAAGTGGTTCCTGACTCCTCCTTATATACTGGTTAAGATATCAGCAACCATTCACATTAGTCTAGGGGAATCAATTGACTCAGGATGCATGTAAACAGAGTGCTGAAGTGCTATGTGTGTAAACAATTAATTACATGTAATATTAATAAAACCACAAGCTAAAAACAACATTATTTTACCACATCACTGGATTGCAAAACATATAGATGCATATTCAACATCACAACAATGTTTGTCGCTTATGTTGCTATACGTTTCAGCTTCAAACATCAATCCCAAAATGAGTCTATTTAATATCGTGATCTGGTCCTCTTTGTCACAACCATTTCATTGATTGAAGTGTGCTACTCTTCAATGGGACCTGAGTGACCAAGCCATCATAAGATGTAAAAGGTTGCACATAAAAGCATTGGCAGTCCAGTTTTTTTCTGGAGATATGATTGAACAGGAGACATATAAATGTATATTGAACAGTTATTCAGTACCATCTGAGAGCACAGGCTTCTGTCACCAGTTGCAGAGGAATCACGCTATAGATGCTGCATTTGAAATTTAGTCACACGAGTTATACCAGATATTTCCTGTTAGGAGATGTCACAGACATATTTTAGATTCTGTTCTAGTAAGAATCATGAATCAAAAGAGGGAGGATTTGTTATCCCCTAAAGAATAAGTGTCTAATGATTTCAGTACATTGAACTACATCACAGAATTCAATGTAATAGTCTCCAGACTTGGTCACATGATATAACAGAATTGGCATAATTAACAACCTGGGGAAAATACAAAGAAGAGTCACCATTTCTATAGATGGCATGCATGATATGGGATGGGAAGCAAAATTAAAAGCATTGGGATTGCATAGCCTAGAAAGGAGATGCACTAGTGGTGATCTTATTCATCTCTATAAGATATTCTCTGCAAAAAACTTTGTTAATGCACCATTAGGGTTCCAGCAACAAAAGTTGGAAAATGCAGTCCTAGGGTTCCCAAAGCTATCACCCCACCCCTCACACCCTGCATGGAGAAACAGGCATGAGGGGTGTGCCTTGGGGTTGTGCACCTTAACACTCACCCTATTCCATGGGTAAGCAAGCTAAGATGGGTACAGTAAAGGAGAATGGGGTGAAAATTGGGGTTCACAACCCCAAGGCACTTACAGCTCTTGTAGTCCTCAGGATTGGTAGAATGCCTGATATTAATACCTCCACTCCTTTGTTCTTAATGTTCTTCTCCCAATTGTATTCTTTTATCCCACCACTCCATAATCCTCTGCATGTTTGCAAGTTGGAGCATAGGGCCCTCTGGACCTTGTGCTGCCATGTATGCAAAAGGCCTGTGCTCCCATCACTTCTTAATCTTATTCATATTTGCATGTGGAAGCACACAGTGCCATCCATCCATAATTTTTGAGATTGTGTAGTGATACCCTTCTTTGCCTGCAGGAGCACAGGGCTCTCTGGGTCCTGCAAACCCATTCTGTAGTGTGAAACCCTAAGAAACACCTGACATTGCAAAGTGATCCTATAGAAAATACAGGAAAATTTGAAACCTGCATAACTTGACACCAAATTAATATATTTTCATGAAACCAGCAAAAGGCACATCAGTGGGGCAAGCCCTTTGTATCCCAAAACTTTCAGAACAAACTAGGCAGGAAACTGGGCAGACTACTGTAGGTGGGCCAAGCAGTCCTTATCTGCTGTCAAAGACTATATTTCTATGTTTCTGTGTAAAATTACAAACTGTTTCTTCACAGTGGAGTGACAAAGAAATGACTGTGTATACTTCCCATTACAATGTTATCCTATGGGAAATGTAGCAAAATTTAAACACACACAACTCCAAAGCAAAATATTATATTGACACCAAACCAGCAAAAGGCACATCTGTGGGGCAAGCCCTCTGTACCCTGAACATTTCAGCCCAAAATTCCAAACCATTTGTTTACTGTGTAGTGACAAAAAAACAGCTATATAAAATTATTTTTTTTACAAATTTGTGAAAAAGAATCCTTTGCCTTGATTCCTTTTTAGCAATTTGCAGAATAAGAAAATCCTTTTTCACAAATTGCGAGAAAGGATCCTGTTTTGTGAATCCTTTTTCATGATTTGTGGCAAAAGAAAATCCTTTTTTGCAAATTGCAAAAAAGGATCCTGTTTTGCAGAATTTATTTCTGCGGTTTGTGGCAAAGGATTTTCTGTGTGATAGAAAAGCACATTTCTAAGTAAGTAATCAAAAAACTAACCCCAGAATCCAATTCTGTGGGCCCCAAAGATGTAAACACAACTGTTGGTGTTTACCAACGCCCTCAATCTTTTTAGTAATGTAATTTTGTTGCCACCGCTAACTGAAAACAAAATGGCGGCAGCTTAGAAAAAGATTCCACATTTGCAACATAATCTCCTGCATTTACCTAAAAGTATTCTGAATTTGTGATAAAGAATCCTTTTTTCAAAGTGACCATCTAACTTTTTCCATAGGAAATAATGGCAAAGTTTGAAATTTAATAACTTTAGAATGGATGTGTATTTTTCCACCAAATTGTCAAAAGGCATATCTGTGACCCAATACCTTTGTATCCTAAAAATTTTGGACCAAAATCCCAAACTATTTTTGTGCAGCAGCGCAACAAAGAATTTGACAAAAAGTGGTAATTTACATGTTTTTTGACACTCCATATCTCCACACCCACACATCCTACCAGAACAAAACTTACCACATCAAAAGATTTTTGATTCCTAATAGCACATTCAAAATGTCATGTAATTCACTTGAACAATTATTAAAGTCCTAAATTTTCAGTTTAGCGTAGAAGTGAAGACCGAACCCTAATTAAAGGATGATTTATTAAGTACTGTGACAGGCATTGAATTCACTGTTAAGAACATTATATGAGAGGTTCACAATCGATGGTTACTAGGGAGACATTATAGGACCATTAATAGAGGATTCTGTTATACTCAAATGGTGGTAAAACTCTGGAACAAATCACTGCACAATATTGTAATTGACATAGATATAAACAAATAAGGAACTACAGAATAATTACATGGACAGGTCCTTAAATCTTAGCTGCAACCATTGAGCAATAGGGAGGTAGATACGATGGGTCTTGAGGCCGGCTTTTACCTCTGCAAAACCTTGGTAACCTTAGTATTTGTTACACAAAGATAAAAGTTTAAGCTAACTGGGGTCAAACATAGAGTGACTTATAGTAATGGTAAAAATACTGAGAACTATTTTGTTACCAGCTGTTTAGAGCAGTAAAACCAATAAGCATTACCTGGCTAGGTCAAATTCCATCTGGCTTCCATAAATTACCACTACCTTACAGAAAGAATGGTGGTGAGATGGAACACATTGCCAGAGGATTTAATCGAACTTAGGACAGTGGCTAGCTCTAAGTGGGGTTGGGATAGAGTCAAGGGCAGAATGAGTACAGACAATAACACAACGGGGGAAAAGACCAGGAAAGGGGAGGAAGGGAGGGAAGGGTTTGGGTGGGGCTGGGGCAGCTGTGGTAATATAAAACTAAGAGCTGCACAATTGGGCAGACTTGATAGACCTGTGGGCCTTTTTCTGCCAGCAATTTCATATGTTCGTATATAAATGTAGTACAGTAATTGCAGTGTCTGCAGGATTTGCCAACAGAACAAGATTGTTTTTTTACAATCCAACAAGTACAGAGGCATATAAGATTAGGCAATTTACAAATTGGACAAAACAACTGGCAAAGGGGTTGCCCATGGGGACCTTGGTGTAAGTAGCAGTGCAAAAGCTAAGTACAGTCCAAAAAAACTTTACACACCCACACATACATACACATACACACAACACAACTTTTGAATGTGTGGTTTCATGCTGAGTTGTATGTGTGTGTGCATGTGTGTGTGCATGTGTGTGTGTGTGTGTGCGTGCGTGCGTGTGTGTGTGTGAAGCTCTTTTTGTATTGCTCAATAAATGGTCAGACAGGATAATTCTGTTGGTTGTCACTGACATTAGTTTCATGGATCCTTCCTCCATGATTTCCATTTTATGGGGACAGACCATATTGGAAGAAATCCAAGGGGGGGGACAGGGTGAAATTGCTCTTCCAAACAGATGCTCAGTTGAGTCCACTCTTTGATACACTTCATCTCTAGGGTTGAATTATGTAATGGATCTTACCCCATTTATGATACTGTAAATATTGGTATGGTGAATGTCCATTTAGATGTTTTAAATTTAACTATTTTATTTTGTCTCATGCACAGACATTGCTAATTGTAAGTATGCAACCATCTCAGCATGCAACAACACCGCACTTGTGAAGGCATCTCCCAGTTAATCTCATAAATTTATTTACATAGCCTCATGATTATATATTGGCATGCTTTATCTAGGTTCACACTCTTGGACATTTGTCTACAATGTTTCCATTAGCTAGACTATGTGGTTATTTTTGACACAGACCTTCCAAGTGTCAAACACTTTTTAATTACAATGAATCTAAGTGATAATGTATTTTTGTCACTCTGGACAGTTATGGTAAAAGATATACGCTAATTTTTGAGAGGTGATTTTTGATAATCACTTGTTTCGCAGATCCTTTTCTCCTCCTTTCTTATCTTTCTCTTTGTTATTTTCACATATGATTTACAATAATTGCCTTTATTTATTCTTTGTAATATGGGGAAGGACACAATGCCAAGGAATAATTCATGTTTCTCTCTATTCTTTCAGTTTTCTTTTCTCATATTCTAATTTATATATCTATAAAAGCTAACACTGTTTTCATTTCTTTTTATTAGGTTTATGTGAAAAACACATATACAAAATACACATGGAAAGATTACTTCATTTAGATATAGACAGTCTCGTAATTACGTATGCAGGAACACTTACCAAAAAGTCCAGTAAGGAGATTTACACAAATTTAAATTACATTCAGTATTAATATTTTAATCACATACTGATAGCTTCCATAGAGCTGAAAGTGCCTAAGTAAATCAAAGAATTAGTGCTGTTTCCCTTTTACCATGAAGACGTACATCAACAATAGGCACCATAATAAATTTGATATAAGATGTCATTAACTAATGCCCAAGAGAAACCATCTTCAGTTATTGAACCCTCCTTGGTTAAATCAGGTGAAGGATAGTATCAGAAAACCTCAGCAACAGTCAAAAAAGCAGAGTACTTTCATTACCTAAGGAATACTGCTCTTTGGGAAAGAAGGGTCAGGCACTCAAACAAACATGGTTAGCAGACCCACATAATAGGAATTAATTGACCCACTCACCTCACTGTGTTGACCAAGAGGGACCATTTTAATAATTCCATATATAAATTCAAACATGCACTGTTAACTCAGACATAAGGTAGAGCTTATTATATGTCAAATTGATGACTGATGCCATCTAATTCTGTTTGCAAACAAGGCATAAGTATACTGTCCCACACTCATAGAATAACAGTAATAGGAATCAAAGTTTCATGGTCTAGTCGAGTCAGCACTATTAGGCACTTAACAATTAAAGAACATTCAAACTTAAAATATAAACTTTTTTTATGGTTTTATTGAGGAAAACCATATTTGGACATGTTCATATAATATACTGGACACTGTCATCACAGCAGGTTATCATTTTACAGATTTTCATAAAAATTAGCATTTCCTAGCTAATACAGTGGTAATCTTACCTAGCAACTGTATAATTTGTTAACCACAATGAAACAAAATCAGATAGTTTATATCTCAAAAGAGGTAAATGTAATATACTACTAGAGTTTGTGGACCTTAATAGAGTAGCCTAGGAACAGTGGAAAAAGAGGTCCTATATGGCATGAAATCTGCTGAGTCTGTAGTTGGCTATGCTGATTAGTCGCTCATACTCTGCTAACTTGGCCAGGGATGTCAGCCATTCTAAGAAGGTGGGGAGGTGGATGAGATCACCACTTGAGTAGTATTTTTCTCTTAGCTTTCAAGGCTGCTGGTAATAACCAGAGCTTTCAACTGTGGGGAAGGAAGGTGCCATTGAGTTGACCCTCCAACAGTCAAAACAAAAGGTCAGATTGTATTTCTGTTCCTGTGACTATCTGTCAAAATTGCCTAATGTGTTGCCAGTAGTGCGCTAGTGAGGGGCAAGACCAGAGAATATGAGGCAGTGTTCTGGTGGCATCTCCAGCACATATCAGTAGGTATGAGGTTCATTCTCTTGAGGGAAGCTGGAGTACAATACCAGAAGTGGAGAAATGTATTCTATATCAGCTGATACCACATGTCTCAAAATTCTGAGTGTGCCCCTCTGACCATTGACTGCCAAACCTCTGGGTTGATGGTTACCAGTAGTCCAGCCTCCCATGCCATTCTACAGTTTTGAAGATCTGGGATGTAAGACTTAAGGATGTACTTGTATATTCTGCCCCATCAGCGAAATGGGCAAGTCAGTCATCTGCCAAAGAGTAGGTTGTCCCCTGTGGCCTCCTGGGTCTACGGAGCTCTCTTGTGGAGCATGCTTTGAAGTTGGAGGTAGCACCAAAAATTCTGTGCAGAGGAGAGCAAACTTAGGGTCTATGTCTTGGAAGAAATTCAGAACATTGGTAGTGGTGGCCATCAAGTGCCCCACTGAATGGACCCCTGTGGCAGCCCAGAGGGGCCAGTCTAGGGGATGGGTTTTAATAGTGAGGTGTGGATTGTGCCAGAGGAGCTCCCATTTCCCCAGGTTAAAATATTTTGATTTGTGGGACTTTACCATTGTTTGCTAGATCTGGGAGGAAAACAAAATAATTGGGGGCACCTGAGGTGTCTGGGAGTTTGTTGAGAGTCTCTCTGTGCATGCCCATGGGTGCCCCAGCCCCTATTCTAGTCTTAGCCACACCGGAGCCTTGTCTGGTATGGATGTCAGCCAGTAGAGGTTGTGGCTCTTTTCTGCTGCTTGATGGTAGGCCCAAAGCAATGGCAGGCTCACCCTCCTTGTTTTTCTGCCACCCTGAGTTTGTTGAGGCTCAGTCAAGGTCTCTGCCCATCCCACAAAAATGATGGAAAAAGCTTTTCAAACCTCTGGAGTTTTTCTTTTGTGGGGGGAGGGGGTTGGCTATTGGAAGGCTATTCAGGAGGAACAGAATTTTGGGGAAAGCCATCACTTTGTGTGTGACTATTTTCACACCAAAGACCAGCCTGAGTTTTTTCTGTCTTGTAAAGTATACTTCCAGGACTGAAATTAGTGGGTTAAATTTGAGATTGATCAAAGTCCTGATATTTGGTGATAGGTATATCCCCAGGTACTTGATCTTACATTGCTGCCACCTGAGGCCCAAATGTTGGATATGCATTTCCAGAGTGACTTTATTCAGTTAGAGGACCTCTGTCTTGGAACAATTGACCTTGAGTCCTGATAGGGCTGTAAACTCAGTCATTATGGCTAACACAGCTGGGAGGGACGTCATTGAGTTTGATATGCTGAGGAGAAGGTCATTAGTAAAGGCCAGTGTTTTAACCTGAGATGATCCACATTGAATTCCTTTCAATGCTGGGGTGTGTCTAATTTTACCTAACAAGGACTCCATGGCAATGAGAAACAGCAGTGGGGGAGGGGGCTCCCCTTTCTGGTCTGTCTTGTCAAGGGGAATTGGGATGATATAAGGTGATTTGCTATCAGGCATTTGGTAGACGAGGAATATAAGGCTTGCACCCAGGTGGTGAACACTGGCACGATACCCATATCCCCCACTGCTTGGAGAAAGGTAGTACCACTTATCTGAGTCAAAAGCCTTCTCGGTGTCTATGCTCACTAGGAGGCTGGGTATTTTGCTGTTTGAGACTGACCTGATAGCATTCAGTGTAGACTTAATGATATCCATGGCCATTGAGCCCATAATGAATTCTATCTGCTGTCTGTCAGCAAGGTCCGGATTAACTTCCCCAGTCTCGCTGGTCCTGGATTTACTTTCCCAGACTCATTGCCATGGCCAAGATTTTAACATCTGCATTCAGCAATGATGTAGGCCTGTAATTCCACACTGATTGTGAGTCTTCACCTAGCTTTGGCAGTAAGGTTATTAAGGCTTCAGTCACAGACTGTGGGAGTATCTTTTTGGCTAGGGTCTGTCATAAATTAGCTAGGAGGTGACCCTCCCCTTGATCCATAAATGCCTGACAGAAGTCTACTGGTAGTCTATCTGTCCCAGGTGTATTCTTTTTTGGGCAGGGTTTTTATAGCTAACCTGAGTTCAGTGAGAGTAATTGGTGCCCCAAGAGTTCCTGCCTGCTGTGCTGCAAGCTTAAGCAGGTCTACTACCAGCAGAAAATCCTGTATCTGCACCTGGCCTGCACCTTGCCATTACATATAGAGGTTCATACAGAATTTTTCAAAGTCTTTTGCTATGTCTGTTGTCTGAGTGACCACCTGGGAGCTGGATATCCCTGATGTGGTTGAAAACACCCTGCTGCATCTTGGTGGAGTAATCTAGAAGTTGTCAGGCCCTTTCGCTTGACTCCCAGTACCTGTGCACTGTCTAGGTCACAGCTTTTTGTCCACATTGTGCATTAAGGAATTAATTTTGCACCTTAACTGCAGCATCTTCCAGTGCATCTGTGATGAGTAGTTGGAAAGATATTTATATTTCATTTCTTTCTGCTTTAGAGCTGCTTCCAGGTCCCTCAACTCTGCAGTTCTCTGCTTTTTGATATATGCAGCAAAGCTGACTATGCATCTTCTAATATAGGCCTCAAACGTATCCCACAATATTGCTTTCATTATGCCTAAAGATTTATTAAGACAGAAGAATTCCTCTATTTATTTTGACAGACAGTAAGGGAATTCTTTGTGATAGGGGAAATAGGTGTCCGGCCACCATCTGTTATACCTAGGGTGTGTTGGGCTGACTAGCAATGTAAGGCTCATGCAGGCATGATCCAATATAATACTACGGCCAATAGCTGACTGCTGCACCTCCAGGAATTGGCTGGTAGGGATAAAAAAGTCGTCCAACCTGTTGCTTATGTTGTATGTGCTAAGAGCAACATGAAATTCCTTCTTACGGGGTGCTGACTCCTGCAGGGATCCAGCAGTTTAAATTCAGTGGCCAGCCCATATAGCACTGTTCTTGCCTTTGTAAAAGTGGCTGAGTCCTTATTAGGACCACATACATTCACCAACACAAGGGTCTCAGTGTTGAGGCACACTCTGGATAGCACCCACCTCCCTTCCACAAAATGAGCCACTTTCAATATATTCAGCTTAAGGTTCTTGTGGTAGAGAATGGCTACTCCTCCCACATTTGTCAGGGAGGAACTACTTGACACTTGTCCCACCCATTGTCTTGCCAGTTTTGAGGTTACAGCCTCCAACAAGTGGATCTCCCAGAGAAAGGCAAAATCAGCATTCTGTTTTGAGATGGGTTACATGTTAGGCAGGATCCCAGCCAGGTACCCACTCACTACCTCCCCATCTTTGCAAAATCCACTTGCCTCAAATCCAGCACCTTCGTGTTGTTTGCCATCCCCTCTTTGTTCATAATCAATCTGCACCATGCTGAATGATGGTCACTCCCCGCTAGTGGTTCATCTACCTTGATATCCCTCAAAAATTCCCCATTTGTGAGCACTAGGTCTAGGGTGTTACACCCCCCCCCAGTCAGTTCTCTGACCATCTGTGTCAGGAAGCTTTTCTGAAAGGCGTCCAGTAGTACCTGTTCCCTTTTACTGCTGGTGGCTGGGGTTCCCCAGTCTACCCCAGCAGGTCGAAGTCTCCCACAACCACCACACTCCCCTTCCTGCACGTCTTTTTAATCTGCCTCACAAGTTCCTTGTCCAACTACTCTGATTGGGAGGGTGGACTGTACATCACTGCCAACTGGCGAGTCCTATTCCTGGAATCCTGGATTAGCAGCCATAATGACTGTTTCACCCTCCTCCTCTTTCTGCTTAACGCACTTTAACTGTTCCCTTACATGTAATGCCACCCCCCCTCCTGTTTACCCTATTCCTGTGGAATATTCTGTACCCAGGGACCTCCAGGTCCCAGTCATGGTATTTGTTGACCCATGTTTCCATGATTGCTGCCATGTCCACCTTCCTTTCCACCATGAGGGCTTATAGATCATTCATTTTATCCCCCTGGCTCCTAGTATTCATGATGATCTCCTTCCATCCCTTCACCTTTCCTTCCCCAACCCTCTGCCCCCCTCTTCCAGCATCCCCTCTATTGCTCCTACCTAGTACATCGCCGTTGTTCTGGGGGGTAAGCCCCCTCTGCTTTCCATCTTGTGGCAACTGTATGCCTTCCCTCCACCTGCCACCCCCTTTCCTAGTTCAAATGACCAGCTGCCTCAATGTACTCCCCAAGCTTCTGTTTTAGTACCTTCTTGCCCTCTTCATTTAGGTGCAGTCTATCCTTAGTGTATATTTTATTATTTTTTATTTTAAATTTGTTAACCGGGTAAGGACACTGGGCATTGCCCTTTTTCAGATCCGACCTGAACTATCAATAATCAATGTAAAGGCTATTGCCTGTAGTTATATGGGGGAAAAGCTCCTCCCCCACATCCTATTTAAACAAGCAGGCTACATCTGCTCTGCTTAGAGTGAGTCGCACTCGCTGTGCTCGCTCCGTGCTGCTTGCTGGGGGCTGGCTCACTCCCCTCCCCTTCCGTGCTCTGTGCCTCCTCTGTTGCCATTTGCCTGTCATTTTGCTCACTTATTCTCCACTCCCTGTGGACCTCTACTATGCCGATCTGTGCTCCTCACCTTGCCACTGGACAGCCATTAAGCCTCTGGCATACCGCCTTGTGCACACGACACACTTGTGTACCGCAGCATCTGAATGCTAGGAACATACATTCTTCAACTGCTTTGCACAGCTTCCTATGGACTCGCTTTCAGACTCAGGTGACCTATGCCTCCGGCCACCGCACCACCTCAGTGCTACCTAATGCTTAAAGGGGGATGACATTGTAATTACCTCTGTACTACAGACTGGTCTTCCCTACATTGGACAGTATGTCCATTCCATACTTTCTCTTACTAGTTGCCGTACAGGCAGTCTAGGCTCCAAGATGATGCATTCGTGGTCATAAGGCAAGTCATGAAAGCTTTTCACTATTACAGCTCACTACAATCGTAGTGCAGACAAATGTTCTTTGCTCACGACAGGTTGAATTGTTATCAGCTGCACTCTGCTACGATTCAGGTTTCTACAAAACTGTAAACTACCAGGTATGGATTTCCTCAACTTTCTGTAGCATCAATTCAACGCAGGCAAATATTATATCCCCCTTTAGAAGTCCACTTGGGGTGTTACAAGCATTGCCTTCCTGCTTGTACACCGGCTCCTATCTGCCTCTCATAGCATAAAAAAAAGAAATTAAACCACATCCATTTTAATTCAGTTATTTTGCCAATCCTTAGTGCTATTCCTTCTAAATCCAGTTTCCTATAATTGGTTACAGAATCGTAGATTGAATACTTGAGAAATGAAGCTGCTGCCTCTCTGCTTCTGTAGAGCTAGTTTGCCTATTCTAATTACAATGTGACTATGGGACAAGGCAACCAACTACTGCTCACTCCGTTATGGCTACATCCAGCCTTCTGCTTCCTCCGTACAGCCTTTGCTGTCTACAACTGACTTATCTGTCCTTGCTTGCAGGGTCAGTGCACATGGCCTCCAGACAGTGTCCATGGTCCTTCATCCGGCTGTCACCACCACATAAGTAGAGACCCATCCTCATATACTTACTGCTGCTAGCTATAGTCTTGCCCACTTCTGATTCATATTGCTGAGCTACGGCTTCACCATAGCACTGCTGCCTTACAGGCTCCCTATTAAGAATGTCAATTCATTTCTTCTGCTACTCATTTCCCTACCATGCATGCAGGTTCACAGTCCTGCCAGAGGTTCACTGCACTGCACTTCGAAAGACCTGCACCCCTGCAGGCCTGGAGGTACCTTGGACTTATATTACTACACCATATTCGCCTGCTTCTATGACCTGTCTCGCCCATTGGACCTGGGTGTTTAACTACTTCTACTCTACACCTGCCTCGCCCAGCTCGGGGCCTGGAGGTTCACATATTCTACTATACGCCTACCTGCCGCTGTGTCTGCCAGCCTTAGAAGCTCCTTTGTACTATGGACTCACATCTGGAGTTGTTTAGCCATTTGTCATCTATTCTTGGATGCTTCTGCCTTGCTGCCATAATCATGTGAATTACTACTACTACACTCCTACCAGGACACTTAGTTGAGCTTATCCAGAAGACTTTCAATCTCATGATTTATGCTCTAAGGCTTCTTGGACCCTGTGACAATGCTACTTCATTCGACTCAGCCTCTTCAGTTCTCACCATTTATGACTCATAAGCTCGACTATTCAGGACTCCTCAGACTACTCTCCCCATGTTAATTCTAGTTACTGTACCATTCTTGGCATTTGAAATGTGGATACTTACATCGCTATCCAATTATTTGGATCATCAGATGAAGCTCTTTGATTTCCTGTGCTATTACTATTTCCTCATACTCCTCGCCCTATACCATACATAATCTATGCAATACTACTCCTCTGCTGCTACGTCTGCATCATACAGATTTAATTACTACTACTACTGACCTATGTACAGGTCCACTTATTTACATTATTTGCTTATTACTTGCTTTGCCCTTTCAGGGCCTAGGGGGTTCATCAAGACTGACTCATCCATTCTACAACCTTCTTTGCCCCTCAGATCTGGAGGTACATCTACCTTATGTCTACCTATTAGCACTAAGATCTATGACTAATTCACTTACCTACTTCCCACTCCAGATTGGAGGTTCCTACTGCTCCGCCCTCTCCAGATCACGCAGCATGCACCAGTTCCTGTGCTTCGTCACCAAGGCCTTCATTTGCAAAGCTTGCCATGTGGAACACGAACCAACTGTCCTCCTACACTGGACATAGACATTTAGCCTTTTGGTTACTGGTTCTCCTCGGAGAAGATGTCCTCACCTGCTAGAGCGCTTCACCAATGAATTATTATCGACCATGGATTCCATCTTCTATCTTTCTGCCCTGGACTTGGATTCTTGGACTAGGAGTTTATTAGAAGGATGCTGCTATGTTCACCCGACACTTCAAAAATTCAGTACTTTCTTCAGTTTTTCGATTCACTGTATCAGGATCTACAACATTGAATTTCAGATTAGCTGATTAAATTAAAATTGTTAATTAGGATTACTCTCCTTTAGTATGCCCAGAAGGATGGGTAGGTCAGTAGCTATGGGTCCTCAGAGGTTTCCCCCAAGGGGGTTTTTCCTCTCCTGCGTGCTACTGGTCACACTCTCCGGAGTTGGAGGAGGTAATTGTATGATATCATTATTCTTTTTGGGGTTTTTTCATCCTACATGTCTAAGCATCCTTCCTACTGTGGGATACAGAGAAAGGCCAAGACAATCAAATAATAATGAGCTACTTATCATGTCAAGCATCTAAGCACCCTGTATATACTATCCAATACATAAGTACTATAAGCACTGACTTGTTCATGTCCATACGGGAGTATCCAAGCTCTATCTATTCCAGACAACTAATATCATGGAAGCATCATTCTAATTGCTGGCCTGGTCTCTGTATCCAAGCACGAGCTACATTATCCAATTACAAGTACCAGCGCAAGCACTGAGCTATGAACCACACATAATGGAAAGACTACCGCCTGTAGTTATGTGGGGGAAGAGCTCCTCTCCCATATCCTATTTAAACGAGAAGGCTACATTCGCTCTGCTTAGAGCAAGTCGCACTCACCCTCCATCCTCCCTTATACCTCCTCCTTCTCCGGCACTCTTATCCCCGGGGTTCATCCTACAAGTCTAAGCATCCTTCCTATGGTGGGATACAGAGAAAGGCCAAAACAATCAAGTCATACTAACATACTAACATACTAACATACTATTTGCCAGCAGATTAGGCCTTATGGTCTATCAAGTCTGCTCGAACCTAGATCCTTAGTTGGGTGCCGAGACCCTCCCATCCCTTGTGCTCCAGAAACCCCTATCATCCATCCCCACCCCCCTGGGACAGGCCATCATCTGATACATCCACTTTCTATGTCTGTCCCACCCTCTCTTAAAGCCCTCCACTGTGGATCTCTGAACCAGCTCACCAGGCAGAGCATTCCAAGGGTCCACCACCTCTCAGTGAAAACCTCCTCCTCTTTTCCCCCCTCACCCTTCCACCTTCCAACTTCAAACCATGCCCTCTGGTGATGCCTCCCTGCTTTAGTCTAAAGATTCCCTCCATGTTTACCCTATTTATTCCCTTGAGGTACTTGAAGACCTCAATCATGTCCCCCCTGTCTCTCCTCTCCTCCAATGAAAACAGGCAGAGCTCCTCAAGTCTGTCCTCGTAAGTCAAATCCTCTAGCCCTCGTATCATCTTTGTTGCCCTCCTCTGTACCCTCTCCAGGAGCTGTATGTCCCTCTTCAAGTGTGGTCTCCAACACTGTACACAGTACTCAAGGTGTGGTCTAACCAGTCCATTGTACAGCGGCAGAATCACTTCCTTGCTCCTAGAGGTGATCCCCCTTGCGATGCATCCCAACATCCTGTTTGCCTTGCTAGCTGCTCTCCTGCACTGCTCAGAGTTATTCATACATGTATCCACCATGACCCCTAGGTCTTTTTCCCCTGTTGAGGCTTCCAGCACCTCCCTCCCAGGGTGTACCTGTGTTTAGGGTTCCCCGACCAAGATGCAACACCTTGCACTTGGTGATATTGAAATTTAATTTCCATGTGTGAGCCCAGCTTTCCAGGGTGTCCAGGTCCCTTGCAGGCCAACCTCCCTCTTCTCCCTCAACTACTGCTCCCATCTTGGAGTCATCCGAAGAGACTCATTTCACACCTATACCATCCCTGATGTCCAGATATGTATGCATTAAACAGGATTGGACCCAGGACCGAGCCCTGTGGTACCCACTACCAACCTCTGTAGGGTTCGAGAGCTCCCCACAGACCACTACTCTCTGAGTGCATCCAGCTATCCAGTTTTCAATCCATCTGACCATCAAAGGGCCTACTCCTAACCCCATCAGTTTCTCCACCAGACCATTGTGGGGGACAGAGTCAAACGCCTTGCTGAAGTCCAAGAATAATACATCCACAGGCTTACTCCTGTCCAGTTCTGATGTTACCCATTCATAGAACTCCACAAGGTTGGTTTGACATGATCTACCTGGCACAAACCCATGCTGCCGACTATCCAGACCTCCCACCTCCCCCAAGTAAACCCCCAATCATTCCTTTAGTATACTCTCCATTAATTTTCCCACCACCGAGGTTAAACTGATGGGTTTATAGTTTCCTGGTACTTCCTTCGACCCCCCTTTATGGATTGGTACCACATGTGCCTCTCGCCAATCCCTAGGTACCCACCCTGTCTCAAGTGACCTGTTGAAAAGCTCCGCCAGAGTGCAGCCAGTATGTCCGCCAATTCCATAGTACTCGGATGAATGCCATCCGCCCAGGTGATTTGTCTTTCTTTAGGGCCTTGAGGGCAAACCACACCCTTTGGTGGGGATGGCATCATCCGTCCCTCCACCTTACTGGTCTTTTATCTTTATCCAGATGTGACACCCTGGGGTACCTTTCCCTCCCTTTTGCTCCATTTCTGTTGCTCCCTGATCCCACTCCCGCTTCTATCCCTTTGTGCCTTGCTTTGTAGATATCCCATCCCCTCCCTAGTGAACACAGAGGCAAAGTACTCGTTAAATACCTCTGCCTGGTCCCTCGCCTCTTCCACCCACCCTCCTTCTGATCTCAATCTGCTGAGATGGCCCTTAGTTTTTCTCCGCTCCCCAATGTACCGGAAGAACCCCTTTTCCCCTCCATGTATCCCCTGTGCCAGCCGTTGCTCTTTACTGGACTTTGCTCCCCTCACCATACGGGTGACTTTTCTAGATGCAAGCTGGTACATTTCCTTATCCCTATCCCTCTTGTTGTTTTATATTTTTGTAAGCCTTCTTTCTCTGACTGCTACCTGGACCTCACTGGACCACCAGCATGGTTTATGTGACCTTGCTCCCTTACGCTTCAACTTAAGCGCAGATCCTGACTGCCTCATGAAGTCCCGTTTATGACCTCCCATCTCCTTTCCACACTTGTCGTTGAGGTAATCCCTTCAAGTGATCCTTGAGAATATTTCCCATGCCCATAAAGTCTGCCCCTGAAGTCCACTGCCAGTGTCCTAGATCTCACCCCGCTCCCCAATGCTTATTTGAAACCAGACAGTATTGTGGTCACTCCCAGTCAGGGGTCCTGTACAACCATGTCCCTTACCAGATCCCCATCTGCCAGAACCACATCCAGGACATGCCCCTCCTTGTGGGCTCCATCACATGCTGTGTTAAGAACACATCCTGGAAGCCATCCAGCAGCCTCTGCCTTGGCCACTAGAGGACATGGTTCCCCAGTTTGTACCTGGCATATTAAGGTCCCCATCAACACCACTCCTTCCCTTTTGGTCCACACTGGGCAATGATGTTGTCCAGCAAACCATCCTCTAGAACATCACTTATCCCGGGGGGCCTATATGCTACTCCCAGCCTGACCTTATCTCCTGCTGGGGATCGTAAGGTGACCCATAAGGCCTCCACGTTTCCCTCTGCCTCTTCTACCATAGCAATTTCTATGTCATCTCTAATGAACATAGCCACTCCACCCCCTCTGCCCTCCTTTCTATCCTTCCTAAGCATAGTGTACCCCCATATTAGGTCCCAGTCATGGTTTTTGTTGGCCCACGCTTCGTGACTGCCGCCACATCCACCCGAACAGCATGGCCTGGAACTCTGGCAACTTGTTTCCCAAGCTCCTGGCATTTACTAACACTAACCCCACCCTTATCCCTGATCCTTTTTGTCGAACCCCACCCAGATTCCTTATACTTCCATCCTCCCCTGCTCCTCCTGAAACCTCCACCTCAGTCTGCTTCCCCCTTCCCCCCCTTGGGCTTGAAGGCTACTCCCCTCATCTGGAGGGGAGGGCTTCTGGTCAGCTTCTGGTCAGCCCCTCCCTTATCCCTTTCCCCCCTTACAAGTTTAAACCCCACCTTTCTTGTATGTAGTCAGCCATCCCCTGTTTAAGGACTTCCTTCGTCATAACAAGCTATTTATCATGTCAAGCATCTAAGAAGCCAGAAGGGGAAGGAAGGAAACATATTCAATTCAGTGCTTTAGAGTGACTGGTAATTGCTATTTTTCTTTTAAACTTAGATTGTGGGCTTTTAGTGACACTGTACTTTCTTTGTTGTCTTTACTTAGAATTGTTTTGGGCTGTTGAAAATTTAAAATGTAGTGGTGGTGTATTTCTGTGCTGTCTTTAATTGCTGCAGATTTTATCTTGGCTTGTCTGACTGCCCTGTAGTTTGGGTGAGGGGTGTTAATTGTCTGGCCTCTGACCTCAGCTACATGATAACTGGAGGTGGGGCTTAGTCAGAGTTGAGGTAGCAAGTGAGTTTTATTTTCTCAGAAGAAGCCAGAAGGGGAAGAAAGGAAACATATTCAATTCAGTGGTTTAGAGTAACTGGTAATTGCCTATTTTTCTTTTAAACTCAGATTGTGGGCTTTGAGTGACACTATACTTTCTTTGTTGTCTTTACTTAGAATTGTTTTTGGGCTGTTGAAAATTTAAAACGTAGTGGTGGTGTATTTCTGTGCTGTCTTTAATTGCTGCAAATTTTGCCCCCCTCCTCCCTTCCCCAACTCTTAATTATATGTCCTGTTAAATATGATTGACAGGAGCTAAACACAGGGTATAGTAAGGGGTGTAGTAGGAGAGGCATAAGGGGGAAGAAGCCCACCCTCAGCACGACAAGTGTTTTGACTCATTTATTTATTTATTTATTTCTTTCTTTTTTTTTTTTTAAAGAAAATTATCTGAGGATCAGTGGCAGGATTTTTAGGACAGTAAATTAATAAAAAGGGAACTAGGAGAGCTTCAGTAGCAGACAAGTAGTGGAACAGCATTATAATTGTAGTATAATGTGGGGAGTGGTGCAATGCAGTGGCTGTGGGGCAGCCATATTCAGGCAGACCTTCTGGACACTGAGGTGCTGCCCTATCTGCATGCATCTCTCTGGACTGTGGGATGAGGTAGCCAGACTCAGAGTAGAAGTAAACTGGGTCAGAATACCATCACCCCTATCCAGAGACCACCCAGTCCATGCAACTGCCTCAAAGGATGCCGAGCGAGGAGCACTTGGATGACAGTGGGCTCAGGGAGGGTTAGAGCTGTCAGGCAGAGGCACATCCCAGATCCTATTCCACTAAGAACTCATATGCCACACTGGCAAACGGGGACAACCAAATAGAGGTACCCAGAGAAGTGGAAGGAAAGGATGTGGAGGTTAGCCAAGGAGGTGACCTGAGCCGGGAAAGCAGTGGACCCCAGAGGAGGAGAAAGTGAATCCTGGTGGGGACTCTATCATAAGAGGGATCCAGCTAGAACACAGGAGGGGAGGACAGGGAGGTGAGGTGCCTCACAGGTGCCACGGCATGGAGAGATGGAAGGAAGATCCTGGGGATCACTGGGAAGGCAAGGCAGGAGGGTGAGCTGGATGTCATTATCCACCTAGGTACTAATGACCTGGCAAATGGGGAGCCAAAGGAAGTTCAGGAAGAGTTTAGGAAATTGGGAGGTCTCAAGCAAGTAGCTACTTCTGTCACTTTCAGAAGTACTACTCATGAGAGGCAAGGGAGAGCATAGGGAGGCATGCACCAGGAACTTAACTCATGGTTGAAGAACTGGTGCTGTGAGGAAGGGTTTGGATTCATTGGTGACTGGGGACCCTCCTGGAGGGATGGAGGTTTGTTCAAGCCTGATGGCCTGCATCCATCCTGGAGGGGAATCCAAGCACTCAATGATAAGTTTAAATGCTACATTGACAAGCATTTAAACTAGCAAAGGGGGGTGGCAGGCCAGCAAGGAGGGTACCTACTTGCTCACCCCCCACAGCTAGCAGTGGAACCAGTGAACCAGAGGAGTGGCTATCTCTACAAAGCAGTGTGCAAAAGATGGAGATCAGCGCCCAAGAGGTAGATAGGCAGAAAAGGGGCAAAATTCATCAGAAGGGCAGACAGCAAGGAGAACCAGGGATAAAGGACAACCAAGGAAGAGGCTGGAGTAGAACAGCGAAACAGTCTAGGGAGGTCAAATCATGGAAAGCCATGTGTGCAAATGCCGCAACAAGATGGAAGATCTGGAGGCTGTCATGGTGCAGTCAGACCTGGACATTGTGGCCATCTCTGAAACCTGGTGTAATGATAACCACGACTGGGAGATGGCCATACCTGGCTACAACATATTCAGAAGAGACAGGGCATTCGGGAAGGGAGGAGGAGGAGTGGCACTGTATGTGAAAAATGACATAAGGGCCACAGAGATCCAGGAGGAACAAAATGGGGGAGAGATACTGTGGGTTAAGCTGGAAAAGAAAATGGGACAGCCATCCGCACTGGGTGTGGTCTATAGACCACCAGCCCAGGAGGAAGAAACAGATAGGGAGCTGATGCTAGCCATCCAAAGGATGGCAGACAAGGGTGAGGTAGTACTGGTTGGAGACTTCAATTTTCCAGACATGGACTGGAGCATCCCAGCAGCAGCATCAACTAGGAGCAGATTTATCCTGGACTTCCTTCAGGGTGCCTTCCTCAAGCAACTGGTCATGGAACCAACTCGGCAGAAGGCAATATTGGACCTTGTGCTCACAAACAGGGACAGTGTGATGGGGGTAACAGTGGGGGAGCACCTGGGGAACAGTGACCACCACTCATTGTGGTTTGAAATCACAGAAAGAGCAGAACCAAACCACACAAAAACACGTATCCTGGATTTTAGGGGGGCAGACTTTGGGAAAATGGGGAGATACTTGAAAGAGGCATTAAGGGGAATGGGACAGGAATCAGGGGTTGAGGAACAGTGGGCAGTATTTAAAATGGGGATTACAAGAACAACAGAATTATGCATTAAGCAGGTTAGCAAGAGGAAAAGGAAGAGGAGACCATTATGGTTTTCCAAAGAGGTAGCAAAGAAAGTGAAAGCCAAAACGATTGCATTCAGACAATACAAAAAGACACAGGCAGAAAGGGATAGGGAGAAGTACCAGGAGAAGCAAAGGGAGGCAGGGAGGTCAGTAAGGGAAGCCAAAGCTCAGACAGAAGAACACATTGCAAAATCAGTGGGTAGAGGGGACAAAACCTTTTACAGGTACATAAGTGAAAAAAGAAAGGCAAAAGGAGGGATAGTGAGACTGAAGGGGGAGGATGGGAGCCGCGTGGAGGATGACAACAGTAAAGCTGACGTATTGAACAGGTATTTCTGCTCAGTCTTTACTGAGGAAGAGGAGGTAATGGGTCTGAGGGAGTACAAGGGTGAGAATGGTGCAGAAATGGGCACAAGTCCCTTTACGAAAGGGTCCTGAAGGAACTGGAAGTAATGAGTTGATAAAGCAATGGGGCCAGATGGGGTGCACCCTAGGTCCTTAAAGAACTAAGAAAGGTGGTGGCTGAACTCTGGCTATCCTGTTTAGCCGATCACTGGAAACAGGGGAGGTACCCAAAGACTGGAGGACAGCAGATGTAGTCCCCTTATACAAAAGTGGGAACAAAGAGGAAGCAGGGAACTACATACCAGTCAGCCTTACCTCAGTAGTGGGGAAGATCATGGAAGCACTACTAAAGGAGAGATTGGTGGAACATCTGGTTGTCAAAGGACTACAGGACCCAAGGCAGCATGGTTTCACCAGGGGAGGTCATGTCAGACCAACCTCGTTGAATTTTTGACTGGGTGACTAGGAGGTGGATCAGGGGAGGGCAGTGGACATGGCCTATCTGGACTTCAGCAAGACCTTTGACACTGTGCCACATAGAAGACTATTACACAAACTGGGGAATATGGGTGTGGGCAGGACAGTAGTGTGGTGGGTAGGTAACTGGCTGGGTGGCAGGATACAGAGGGTGGTGGTAAATGGCTGTCACTCCACAGAGGGAAGAGTGACCAGTGGGGTACCACAGGGATCAGTGCTGGGACCGGTCCTATTCAACATCTTCATCAGTGACATTGTGCAGGAACTAGAAGGCAGAATTTCACTGTTCGCTGATGACACAAAGCTCTGTAACAGAGTAGACACACCAGAGGGTGTAGACAGAATGAGAAGGGACCTGCAGAAACTTGAAGAATGGTCAGGGGTTTGGTAGCTGAAATTCAATGCAAAAAGTGCAAGATAATGCATATGGGGCACAAAAACCCTGGCACAATATATCAGTTGGGGGGGTGAGGATATAGCATGCACCAAGCAGGAAAGGGATCTTGAGGTTATCATCTCTGATGACCTCAAGGTAGGGAAACAGTGTGACAAGGCAGCAGGTAAAGCAAATAGGATGCTGAGTTGCATAGGCAGGGGCATCACCAGCAGGAAAAGGGAGGTCATAATTCCACTATACAAGACACTAGTGAGGCCCCACCTGGAGTACAGTGTACAGTTCTGGAGACCATACGTAAGGACATAAGACAGGGTAGAGAAGGTTCAGAGGAGGCAACAAAGATGGTGCATGGATTGCATCACATGTCCTATGAAGACAGGTTGAAGGAACTGAACATGTACTACCTGGAGGAAAGGAGGGAGAGGGATATAATAGAGACATACAAGTATCTTACAGGGAGGAACAGGGTGCAGGAATACACTATTTTAAGTGAAAAAGATGTTTCCAGGACTAGAGGGCATGGGATGAAGTTGGAGGAGGGCGATTCAGAGGAAGCGTGAGGAAGAATTTCTTCACAGAGCGAGGCGGTGGACAAGTGGAACACCCTGCCAGAGGAAGTGGTGGGGGCTGAAACAATCACGGGATTTAAGAATGCATGGGATAGACATAAAGGAATTCTGGAGGTCTGGGGTAAGGGGCAACAGACTTCTAGGAAAACATAAACTGAATTTACAAGCTCAAATGGGCAGACTGGGTGGGCCATAGGCCCTTATCTGTCGACACTGTCTATGTATCTATGTATCTAAGCACCCTGGGCCAGATATTCAAAAGGGTTGCGCCATGCGCAACAGGGTTGCGCATGCTCAAGTCCTAAATTGCGCCATTCTGCGATATTCAGAGGAGGCAGTTATGCCCACTGAAAACAGGCTGAGCAACAGCGCAATGCAAATGAATGCATGCTCTACTGGAGGAGGAACCATGCATAAACTGCACAGCCCGATATTCAACCCGGCTGTGCAGAGTTGTGCAGGCGCAACCCCAACCTGCGCCTGCAGGACTTTGAGCCAAAAAAGGCTTAAGTGGGGCCACCCACAGGTGAGCTGCTGTATTGCAGAAACGGCTACGGCAGCTGCCACCTGTGGCTGGCTAACTCAGTCCTGTGCCCCCCGCGGCCCGATTGCGGGCATGAGTATACTCCCCTCCCACCAGCCCGATCGCGGGCATCAATGTGGCTCCCTCCTCCCGCTCACATCCCTGGTGGTCCAGTGGACTGAATGCTCGATCGCTGGCGGTATGGTTTAATAACTCCCCCATTCACATCCCTGGTGGTCCAGTGGACCCGAAATGCCCGATCGCAGGCAGAAAGTAAACAGAACCCCAGACATCTCCCTTGTGCCCGATCGCGGGCAGAAATCGCCCCAGACATCTCCCTTGTGCCCGATCGGCGGGCAGACAGTAACCGGAACCCCCGAACATCACCCTTGTGCCCGATCCCGCGGGCAGAAAGTAGCAGGCGCCCAGAACATCTCCCTTGTGCCCGATCGCGGGGAGAAAGTAAATTGAACCCCCTCACCCGAACATCTCCCTGGTGGTCAGTGGACGAAATGCCCGATCGCGGGCAGTAAGTAAGTGAACCCCCAAAACATCTTCCTGGTGGCTAGTGTCCCCCCACCCACCAGACCCACCACCCCTCTTCCCCGGCAGCAGGCGGGCGGCAGCATCCACCGTCTGCCGACTGACTGCCCAGTGAGGGCTGCCGCATCCGTGGTGCAGAGCAAGAGCCAATGGGCATGCAGCCATACCGTACATGACAGTCCAGATCTCGTGGGTGGGTGGGTGGGTGGGGGACACTAGCCACCAGGAGATGTTTTGGGGGTTCAATTTACTTACTGCCGCAATCGGGCACAAAGAGATGTTCGAGGGTTCAATTTACTGCCTGTCCGATCGGGCACAAGGGAGATGTTCGTGAGTTCCGTTACTTTCTGCCCGCGATCGGGCACAAGGAGATGTTCGGGATCCGCTACTTTCTGCCCGCGATCGGGCATTTGGTCCACTGACCACCAGGAGATGTTCGGGATGGGGTTCAATTTACTTACTGCCCACATCGGGCACAAGGGAGATGTTGGGGTTCCGTTTACTTTCTGCCCATGATCGGGCACAAGGGAGATGTTGGGGGTTCCGTTTACTTTCTGCCCGCGATCGGGCATTTCGGTCCACTGGACCACCAGGGATGTGAACGGGGGGGAGTTATTAAACATACTGCCCGCGATCGGGCATTTCAGTCCACTGGTCCACCAGGGATATGTACGGGAGGAGGTGGGGGAGCCACATTGCTGCCCATGATCGGGCTGCAGGGTGTGTCGGTCCCCGACGGCTGCTGCCTGGTAGGGTGACAGGCGCAAGTCCTCAGGGATCGGCACACCTACATGCTAATGGCATGCAAATGGGTCCATAATCAGATGCAAATGGCCCCCCCTGCGCCTTGCATGAATTATGGCCCCATTTGCATGTCACCTTTTGAATATCGTGATTTTGCGCATAGCGCAATGGTACTTGCGCCACCGCAAGTTGAATGCTCCACTCTGACAACTTGCGGTGGTGCAAGTTCCACTGCGCCATGCACAGTGGCTGTGGCTGGGGGGTGATATTCAAAGGAGTTGCTCAATAGCGCAACTCCTTTGAATATCGCCTCGGCCACACCCCAGCGCAACTATTTTGCGCAGCGCAAGGGCTTGCGCCTCAGAATGGCGCAGTTTGAATATCCAGCCCCCTGTATATACTATGCAATACATAAGTACTATAAGCACTGACTTGTTCGTGTCCATACGGGAACATCCAAGCACTATCTATTCCAGAAAACTAATATCATGGAAGCATCGTTCTAATTGCTGGCCTGGCCTCTGTATCCAAGCACAGCCTACATTATCCAATTACAAGTACGAGCGCAAGTACTGAACTATGAACCACACATAACAATACATAAAACAATACTGTCCTCCTAGGTCTGTCCCCACCCTCCCACTAACCCATACCCTTTGGATTGACACAGTTTTCCTAACCATTCATTATAACCTCAGTCCTTTGTTTTCTGGCCGTGCTCACCTTGGGCACTGGCAATACCACATAAAAAGTTACTGATCTATCCTCCACCTCGCATAAAGTTCCCAGCTCCTCAAACCTCCTTTGGACTACCTCTAATAAGCTATCAGCCAGGTCATTTGTCCCTAGATGTAGAATTAAATGAGGTCTCTCCATTCCTCTTCTAGCATATTTCAGGACAGATTGACCCACTCTTTCTGTTGTCACCCCTGGCATGGCCTCCACCCATATACGACTATACCTTTCCCCCTTGCTACCCCACCTTACCCCCCTAAGTATTGAATCCCCCAGTACTAGTATTCCCCCATATTTCCATCTGCCTGCTTCCCCTCCCCCATTCCTCTTCCGTCTGACTCTTCCTCTACTAACACATACTTCCCCCCATTTGCCCCGTTTACCTCCTGCCTGCCTCCTCCTCCAGCACATATTTCCCCCTTCTGTCCCTATCATCATATCTCTCCTCCCTGTCTCCTTCTCCTGCACATGATTCTCCCCACCTGTCCCTGCTTCTCTGCTGCCCAACTCCTCCTGCACATAGTTCCCCCCATCTGTTCCCATTGCCTTTCCCCTATCAGTCCTCACCCTGCCACCTCTGCTATGCTGCTGACATCTTTTCTATCCTCCCTTCTCTGTTCCCCCACATCCTTTCTCCATTAAACCATCCCTCCTGCTGTGCCCTTCCCCCTTTACCCCTGCCACCCCCCTTAGTTTGACTACTGTTCCTTGCGCACTTCCCTCCCTTTCCCTCCCTTGCCCCCTCCTGGGTATCCTCAACCCCCTCCTCCAACAATGTCACTAGCGCTGTAAGCCTATTCCCTGCCCCTTCTGCAGTGCTGTGTCTTGGTTCCTTCCTCCTGACTTGAGCCTTCCTTTCAGTGCTAGACCCCTTGTTTGTTATGTTCTGTCTTCCCCTCCCACTCCCTCCCTCCCTCAATCCAATATACCTCCCATGTTGTGTCCTTATGATTCTCCTTGGGGGAGGCCCTCCTGTCCTAGGCCCTTTCCTCCCACCCCCCCATCCTCTCCAACTCCCTTGCAAGCCACAGCACATCTTCCTCGAGACTCCTCAGCCTGTGACAGACTGGACACCCTCCTAGCGTCCACAAAATGTTCATCCAAACCTCTGCCCCACATCCATTGCAGTCCACTATTCTACCCATTTTTAAGCAGTATTATCTAGAAAATATAGTTCTAACAAGCAACCCAGGCTGAGAAAGTATAGTCGTAACACAGGTTACCTACCTGGTTACTTACCCGCCCAGACCTTACTAAAATTCCCTGGGTAAATTTCCCGAGTCATGCCTGAAAATACTGTAGGCATTGCCATGCCTAGTGCACTTATCCGGTTACCAAAAGCAAATAAATAAATAAATAAAATGCAATCTCAACTGTACTTTCAACGAATAGATACCATACCACTGTACACCTCAAGAAGCCTAAAGCAATACCAACTATATCCTTTTTACCCACTTGAGATTGAGATGCTGTAGCCCTTTTACTCACCCCCCCCCACAACAGCATTGCCAAAGAACAGTCTTACCATCAGCTTGTAGTCCAAGTAGTGATCAGCTCCTTCTAGCTTGTTTACTGCCCTGTGCGCAGAGCCCTGGCTCCTAGATGGCATCACCCCACCTTGATCCTACTTGGCCTGGTTTGCTCTCCTCTTGTTTACTTGCTCCTGCTCTGCCCAAGAGCATTTACTACTGGATTGAGTAAGTCCTGTATATTTCTGTGTTATGGAGGGCATCATATGTCCTGGCGGGGGAGCTATTCCCTTCTGGGAAACTCTGTTATATTGATGGGCAAGAGACTTGCAGGAAGCACTCCTGTAGATTCAGATGTCACATAGTGATAAGAGAGTACTGACACAGCCACTGCAACTATGCAGTATGCGCTGAAGCTGAGGTTACTATATATACTTTGGAAAAGGTACATGCCAGTAGGTTCTCTTTCATCCTTCCAAACTACAGCAATGAGTGCTGAAGGGAGAAAGAACAAGGAATAACATTTGCTTCTAGGACAGATGCACAGGGGGCATAGCATGATAATAACCACATAAAACAAGGGTTATGAAAAAATAATAACACCAATCTTTAACTCAATAAATATAGATCACATAATCTACCTTACAGGGAGAGATTCAGTTGCCGCCTATGGGAGAAGCAGAGTGAATTCCCAATAGCTTCTATCAGTCTCTTAAGTTTGCGAAGCTAGGTGTGCCTCATTTGAACTCACTGTTTCTCCTCGGGTTGGGAGAGGATTATAACAATCTTCAGAGAAACTTGACCACGTAGAAATCTGGGGATTAGGTCAGATAAGTCTTAAGAACATTATTCAAACTGCTGCAGTAAACCTGAGTAGGATTGTGATGAGGTATAGGTAAAAATGAGCTAGATTAATTTTTTTTTTGGGGGGGAGGGTCATGTACTCCTCTCTCTCTCTCTCTCTCTGATCTCCCTGTACAAGTAGAGCAATAGATTGGAATTCAGTACCCTGGGGTGGGGAGAAGGTGCCTGGTGAGTGAGGAGGGGGCTGTTCCAGACTCTTTGGTGTAGGCTGAAATTACCTTGGTTGCTTTGATATAGGCAGTCTGGGCAGGTGTGCTGATCCTGCTGGAAGGTAAGGGTATGCCCTCCCCCCAACAATAGAGTGTAAATATTATTGGCTTCTCCCTCAACCACTAGGAGGCTACACTAAAATAGCCAGCTGGCTTCGTACCATGTCCCTAGCCATGTATTTCTAGTCATATCAAGTGATCCTTCTGTCTTGGTACAGGGTCTGTACATGCATTCTTGAAGATCAGAAAACAGGGTGGGAATGAGTTCATCTTATGTCCACCTATAAGGGCATTCAAGGTGTAGCCAACTAACTTGATGCTTTCTGAATTCTGTAGGTGTTGGAGAGGGGTCAGTCCCTTCCTTTTCCCACCCAGGTAGGTCATGTCCCCTGGTCCCATCCGACAGAATTCTTCAAATGATGATAAGTCAGTCAGGAGCTACATATGGACTTCCCACCATGGGTGGGATTGGGGATGCACGTCGGGAGCCTATTCCAATAGTCCCTCAAGGAGGTAGCCTAAAGGTAAGCTTGTGATACCCTTCAGGGGGCCCTAACAGATCAGGTCCCTGTGTGCCACTCAATCTGCCAGATTACAATCTCCTCATGTTGCTTGAGGTCCCATCACACACTGTATACTGACTTTTCGGTCACACACCAAGACTTTATGTGCCCCCATGTTGCTAGGTATCATCCTGATGTCCCAAGGGTTTCTCGACAGCTCGTTGGGCAAATCCTCCCATGGCCGGTTAACTGCTCCAAGCACCTGTTCTTTTACTCACTAGCAAAGCAGGAAGCATCAGTGGGTAGTACTGTGTGGAGCACCTTCAGGCTGTACTATGTTTTCAATACCTCAGAGAGGGGCTCCATATGCAGGGCAATGACTACACTATTAGCTGGTACTAAGGAGCATCTCCCTCGGAGAAGGTACTGCTGTTGGGCCCCTGAGCATTTTAGTGGGTTACCAAGCCCTGTGCTCTCACCTGACAGCTTGTTTTGTGAAGGTGTTGCCATCCCTGGCTTCCAGGCCAATCTCCCACTGGAGGCATTGACACCTGTTGGCCAGACATAACTTGACAGTACAGGACAGACTGGGGAGTATGGGTGGACAGAGGGAGACAGTGAAAAGGCAGAGATACTGAATGAATACTTTTGCTCAGTATTCACAAAAGAAGAAGAGGAGGAGTTACCTAAACCAAACAGTAGAAGCACTCTGGATAGTAGGGTTGACACCAGTCCATTTACAGAAGAAAGAATACTAAAAGAACTCCTAAACCTCAAGGTTGACAAAGCAATGCGGCCTGACAGGATTCACCCTAGAATCCTAAAAGAGCTAAGGGAGGACCTAGTGACACCGCTAACCACACTTTTTAACAAATCATGGGAAGATGGGGTGGTACCTGAGGACTGGAGGAGGGCAGATGTGATTCCCCTTCACAAAAGTGGGAGCAAGGCAGAAGCAGGAAACTACAGACCTGTTAGTTTGACCTCAGTGGTGGGGAAAATGATGGAATCACTTCTGAAAGAAAGAATTGTTGAGTACCTAGAGGCCAGCGGGGCACAGGACCCAAAGCAGCATGGATTCACAGCAGGAGGGTCATGTCAGATGAATCTAATCAATTTCTTTGACTGGGTGACCAAAGTAATAGACCAGGAAGAGGCTGTGGATATGGCCTACCTAGACTTTAGCAAGGCATTTGACACAGTCCCGCACAAAAGATTAATAATGAAGTTAGCCAGCCTGCGAGTGGGTCCCAGGGTGGTAGCCTGGGTAGCAAACTGGCTGCACAACAGGACACAGAAGGTAATAGTGAATGGAACACATTCTGAAGAAAGGGGGGTTACCAGTGGAGTATCTCAGGGCTCAGTACTGGGTCCAGTCCTCTTTAATGTCTTTATAGGTGACATTGCGGAGGGTCTGGAAGGTAAGGTATGCCTCTTGCTAATGACTCAAAGATCTGTAACAGAGTTGATACACAAGGGGGTAGAAAGGATGAGAAGGGACTTGGCAAGGTTGGAGGAATGGTCAGACATATGGCAACTTAGATTCAATGCAAAGAAATGCAAAGTAATGCACCTGGGAAATAAAAATCCGAAGAAGAGTACACAATAGCAGGGGAGGTACTAATGACAACAATAATGGAAAGGGATCTGGGTGTAGTCATATCAGATGACCTAAAGGTGGGTAAGCAATGTGAGAAGTCAGTAAGGAGAGCCGGGGATACTGGGATGCCTAGGGAGGGGCATCACAATTAGAAAAAGGGAAGTGGTTATCCCTCTGTACAGACAGTTGGTGAGACCCCATCTGGAGTACTGCGTGCAGTTTTGGAGACCTCATCTATGCAAGAACATAGACAGGATGGAAGCAGTCCAGAGGAGGGCAACTAAAATGGTGCAGGGTCTACATCAGAAACCATATGAAGAGAGACTGAGAGAGCTTAATATGTATACCCTTGATGAAAGGAGGGACAGGGGGGACATGATAGAAACTTTTAAGTACCTCAAGGGAATCAACAAAGTCCAGGAAGGGAGCATCTTTCAGAAAAAGAGATGTGTAAGAACAAGGCATCACAATTTAAAGTCAGAGGGGGGACGGCTCAGGGGTAATGTGAGGAAATAATTTTTCACGGAGAGAGTGGTGAACGCGTGGAACCGCCTTCCTGGAGAGGTTGTGGGGTCTAAAACAGTGGGGGAATTCAAACATGCATGGGACAGACATAAGGCAATTATAGTGGGGGGTTGCAGGAAGTAGGCTGTTGGTTAACTAGAATCTGCAGCTTATCCAATAGGTAGGGAAATGGGCAGACTGGGTGGGCCTAGTGGTCCTCATCTGCCGTCAAAGTCTATGTTTCTATGTTTCTATGATCCAAACGGCTGCACACCAGGGCATTACAGTAAAGGAAGCCTTCCCAAAAAATCTGTTTTACAGTGTGGTTCCTGTTAGACCCCAGCTGACATGGAGGGAGCTCAGACCCAGTGCAGCAATCCCCCACAACCCAGCATGGATTCCCCTCCACCAGTACTTGGCACAATTAGCTTGGACTATCACCAAGTGTGCCGGCCAACTTCCTACAAGCAGTTTCCTGTGTGACTGTATGTAAACATTTGTGAATGAGTGCAGAAACAGTACTTTTGTATTTCTATAGATCATGGGGCACAAGCTGTAAGGGGTGGGGTGGGAGGAAACAGTCTTACGTGCAGTAGAAAGCATCATTCAACCCTGAATACTATGATCCGCAGTCTAAAATGTCTCAGTGTTCTGTCAAACATTTTAATTATATTCCACCTATTAGATAGGAAATGGCACTTTCACAACTGCACTCCCTACTTTGCCCCCTTTAGAGTATTAATGGATCACATCTTAAGCTTGGGCCTTCAGGTTTCTGGTTCCTAGTCCATCTTGCGCTCTTGCATAGTGGTTAATTCTGCTTGCTTCTTCAGTATGAATTTGATGGCATCTCTGCTGTCATTGTAGATGTGAGTGTGTTCTCCATCTGTAACCAGGAGTTTAGCTGGATGAAGAAGCTGATGGTGTATTTTAAGTATTTTAAGTATTTTGGTGTGCTTGCACTGAGCTTCGTGCCATAAGACAGGTCAGTATGGACTGCAATAGAAGAGTCTTTCAATTTAATTCCCTGGCACTGACAAGTGACTTTTAGTTTTTTTTTCCTTGATGCTGAATCCCGCACAAATCACTAGCAAAGTACGTGGTCCCTCCGCAGCTCCAACTGCTCTCCTTAGTGTTACGTGGTATACTTTTTTCTGTGACAGTTTCTCCCTCAGGGTGCTTCATAGTTAGGGATTTACACAGCCAGTGCTGCACAGTTTAGGCCAATAATCTGCAGATTGCAAGCTTGGTTTTCAAGTACCACAAGCCGCTGCTTCAGTTTCATGCTGTCTTGAAGCAGCTTGGATGCCACATCTCATGCCTTGCCCACACTAGTTTCTGCATTCTCTGCTACAGTTTGAATGGCACCCACTAATGTTCAACATTTGAGACTTTGCTAGCCAGGCTGTCAGGTTTCTTGTCCATTTCTTATACAGATATGCACAGTATTCATAGGGTATGGTTGAAGGTAATCAGGGTTACTTCCCTTGGTGGTGACAACTGAATCTGTAATGGCGGTTCTATGGCATGCTTGCTAGATGTGGAGGATTCCCTTTTGGCTTAAAGAAGTTGTTCCCTTCGGTCATCCCATTCTGCCATCTGCAAAGGTTTACCCACTCAATAAAATTCAGTATTTGATCAGAAAAAGTTTGATATATTTATAACTTCTTTTACTTCAATTAGTTTCTCTCAAGAGCTGGCCCAACATGCATGTGCTGTTCTCGTCAGCACCCCCCCACCAAGATAATTTTTTTTATCCTTCAAAGTTATGTTGATGAACTGAATTTAAATTAAGGGATAGTCTTGGAGATATTTAAATGAATTACTCTAATCAATTATAAAATAGATGATATATCTTTATGAAAGTTGTATAAGTTCATACAAGCTGATTGTAACCCCACATCTGATGACACCTCCTCCTGAGAGGCAATGCACTGGGGTTGCTTCCTTTGCCTTGATTTGCAGAATAAACTCATCATTTCCTATAACTTTCTACATCTAGCATTTATTTTTGGCTCCTGAATATGTCCATGATGTTTCCTCTCTTGTCTGCAGTTCAGGACAGCACTCATTTTTTCTTCTGGATCTCATGTAGCCTATAAGCCACTATATGGGTCTTCCTTGCTGGCTGACCTCCATGTCACTGATTGATCCATCATCTCTATATCCTCTAATAAATATGATGTCCTATATCAGTCCTGGGACAGATATGCACCTCTTCAGAGACTCCTGGTAAAAGGTTCTCACCCTCCTTGTGTCTCAGTTGAGCTCATTGCTTGCCGTAAAAATTTGGACTGTTCTTGGAGACTTCACAATACCTCTGGGTCTCAATAGAACATTGCTAGATACAAACATACGGAAAAAGAGCTACCAGACTTGCCAAGTCAAACTACTTTGCTTCCAACTTTCAGAATAAACTTCCTTGCCCTGAAATTTAGTTAGGTCATCCACTCTAATTGGTATATAATGCTTCCATTCAGTCATTCACCCCAGTCATTAAATTAGGCAGTTTCACTGTTTCAGATCAGGAGAAAACCTGCTATTAGCGATCCAGAGGTGTTTGTGGCTAACATGTAATAAAATCAGTTATAAAAACATCAGGGACACACACCAACTCACATGAACCAAAGCACTATAAGAAAAACAATGATTGAAGAGAAGCATAGAGGGATGCGTGGCTCGTGACAGAGAAGATGGCTACCTTATTTGTTAGCTCCTTCATCCCAGGTCTTAGTTTTACTGTATCCAGCATCTTCCATGCAACAGTCTGCCTTTTCCTTCATCCACACTCTTTCAGAGCAGTGTGATTCAGGAGCTGATTTGAGACCCTTGGTTTTACTTGTGTGCTTAGTGAGCTGTGGTATTTTCTCTAGCTCTGTCACACTGTTTGGCACGGCCTGACTTACACTGTGGCAAACTCCCTTTCTGAAAAGCATCTGGCAGCCCTGTTTGGCCAGGTCTTAAGTGACTTCAAAGAGATTAAATTGGTTATTGGACAGAACACTAAAACCATGGACAAATTAGAGCTGCGAGAGATGGCTGCCGAGACCTGAGTTGCTACTGTGGAGAGCCTGTGTCTCGAACTGCAGACCATTATCAGGGAACAGGACAGATAAATTCTGTAATTTTAGGACAGGCTGGACAATTTGAAGAATCAGGTCTGGTGTAGTAATTTATGCTTCGTTGGCTTCTCACAGAAGGTGGAATTGAGGGATCCCATAGCTTTTCTTTGTCATGTTCTCCTGGCCACCCTGAAACTCATGGTGGACCCTCAGTTCGAAACTGAGAGGGTGCATCATTCCCTTGCCCCACAGTCTAATCCTGATGACTGACTGAGACCTATCCTGGCCTGGTTTTTATGTTTTCAAGTTAAGGAGTGCATGCTACAATGGACCAGGGAGCTGTTCATCTTGGGGTGGTAGGGCCATCGTATAATGATCTTTCAGGACTACTCCCGGGAATTGAATATCAGACGATGGGCCTATATGGAGGCCCAACACGCCTTACACTGGGCTGGAGTCCCATTCTGCTTAAGGTACCCTACTCTCCTGTGGCTGGTCCATGATGGTGTCCATGATGGTGTCCCAGTGACATTTAATTCCCCGGAGGTCTTGATGTATTATATTTGGAAGAACTGGCCCTGGGCTCTTAAGAACCGTCCCTGGGCTCTTACTCTTCATACTTCCCCTCCATGCCCTGCCTCTCACTGTGTGTCTCAGCCTTCTGAGGTAGAAGGAGCAATAACGCAGATGGAAATGCAAGTGGGTTCTTCTCATCACCCAAGAGAAGATGACTGGCATCAAGTGCCTAAAGTGAAGAAGCATAGAAACATAGAATTTGACGACAGATAAGGACTGCTTGGCTCACCTAGTCTGCCCATTTTCCCCACCTGCTGTAACACTGCAGACCCTACCTGATCTCTGGCTCCCCCCTTTCCTCAGCACTAAGGCTCCCTTATGTCTATTCCATGCCTTCCTGAATCCCATTGCAGTTTATGCCCCCACCACTTCCCCTGGGAGGTTGTTCCAGTCATAGGACGAGGTGCAATCATAAGCATACCCGAGTACAGAGATTTTTCAGAGCTACTGCCCTGTTTCCACAACTGCAGTGACAGTGTTAAATCAGAGGATGGGGCTGGGATTATGTCAGGCCTATTAGTTGAGAATCATTATGCCCACTGCGGCTGGAGTTTCGCCTTCAGATGTTCAGGTGCCAGTGCTGGATGAGTCTCCTCCTCGGCCATTGACACCCGTCAAGCCTCCGTCTTCTGCTACTGACTCACCATGTCCAAAAGCTTCTTGGGCCTCCATTGGTGCTGCACAGACTCCTTTATCATCACCTAATTCCTAGGAGTCTGCCAACACCACCACTGCTCCTGGGCTCCTGGCTACTGGTTCTTCCCTTGGGGCTCCCACAACAGCCCTGCCTTGACTGTATTACAGCTGACTGTGTATTTGGTTTCTTCAGCTTCTGAGATGGCTATATGACTGCAGAGGGAGCTGCAGGGCTGTTGGCCTGGGACAGTCTATTACGTTTGGACCTTCCTCTCTAGGTACTACATGTGCTTTTAGACCTGCTGTCTACCTCCTCCTAGTTGTTGCAGTGTGTACTCCTAAGGTCGGGTTTTCTCTCCAGATCTCAGACTTACAGTTCTTGGAGCTCCTTGTGCCTTTGCTCTTCAGGACTTTGTTACTTTGGACTGCTTTTTGATGATCATATCTTTATAGTCAGCTGCTTATGGATTGTTTTCCCATTGGACTATTTATTGGGGCTAGAGGGGCTTTTCTTCATGTGTTGTATACAGTCCTCCTGCTGTGTTATTTGTTTATATTATTCTTTAATGTTTGGAATTCACTGGTTTGTTGGGAGGGCTTTGCTCTGCCCTTGTACCTGTGGGCTGGTATACATGGTGATGATACTCCACCTCCCCTCCTCGGCTGTGGATATGCTGTGGTTTGTGGGCAGGGTTTTTTTGGTCTGGTCTCTATGTAGAAACATAGAATCTGATGGCAGATAAGGGCTGCTTAGCTGTTCCAGTCTGCCCAATTTATTCCTTTTTCTTTTTTTTACCTTCATTTTTGCTGTAGACCCACTTAATCTATAGTGCTGTCTCTGCCCCCAACTCTTACAATTCCCTTGTGCCTATCCCAGGCATGTTTGAATGTCATAACTGGTTTTGCCCCCACCCCCTCCGTTAGAATGGTGTTCCAGGAATCCACCACTCTATCTGTCAGAAAGTACTTCCTCACATCTCTCCTGAACTTACCCCTTCCAGATTCATTGCACGTCCCCTTGTTCTAGAGCACCTTTTTCTCTGAAAAATACTCCCTTCCTTTACCTTATTAACCTCAGTGAGGTATTTAAAGGTCTCTATTATATCCCCTCTCTCCCTTGTCTCCTCCACGATGTACATGTTGACAGACCCTCCAACATTCAACAGATGAAAATAGGTTCACATGTGTTGCAGTGAGCAGGGGAGAGGGGAAGAGCGCATGAGTATTCCAAGGGCCCATTCAATTACCATGGTCCTGGCAGCGAGAAAGAAATCTCTTAATTTTTTATTTATTTTATTTTTAGACTCACTCAGATGTGGGACATTCATGTCTCTAAACATGCAGGTCAAGGAAGAAAAATGTTCGCTACATTATCACGAACATCATCATGTATGAGCAGTGCTGCAGCTGGTTACTTACCCCAGTGAAGGCTAATTTATTTCTTGACGTTCTTCAATAGTACCTTACCTCTATGCAGCTGCTCTGTTTGTTAGCCGGGCTTGGAGTGCAGCACTGCAGTGAGGGGATCGAGGTCTCTCCATGGTCACAGACCCGACCTGACCGGTATCTCAGAGAAGATTACAGACTTCAGCTATGTCTGATTTAACTTAGTAGCACTGCAGAATTAAAGCCAGAGCTGCATTTCACAGCGGGATAGATCGAGGAGTGATGCTGCAGTTGTACGGACAAAACACCCGATGTGTCGGTAATAAATTCAGTTGCTGCTTGGCTCAGTGACAGCTGACTCACTAACAGACACTCCCGCCAAGTGTCAGGGGAACATCCAGGCTGCAGCAGCTCAGTTGCTTCCGGGGGTCACAGACAAGCCAGCAGCTCAGACGCATGTCAGTGGAGTAGTGGTTACCATGGGGACGGGAAGGACGCTTTCCCCTCTTGGACCACTGTGCTTGCACTCTCACTGCAGCAGACAAGATTGGGGACTATTATAATAATAAATTAAGCCTTTCCCCTCTCAGACCACCATGCTTGAACTAGTTGCACTCATTGACACTCACTGCAACAGACAAGATTGCCTGGGAACTACAATAATAAATTAAAGTATTTCTCAGGCGGCTGAAATTCAGTACACACTGTGAACTAGCCTGGATCCGGTATAACTGTAAGAAATCTTGTACTGTGCCAGCCAAAACAGTACAGTGGGAGGGTATGTGTTGAGTTCCTACAGTATATACTGTAGCCTCCCATCATAGGGCTTTTGATGCAGACCCTGAACCATTTTGGCAGCCCTCTTGTGAACCACCTCCACTGTGTCTATGTCCTTTCTGAGATGCAGTCTCCAGAACAGGATACAGTACTCATGGTCAAGTCTTACTGGCGATCTATACAGGGGTAACACAACCTCCCTTTTTCTGCTGGTGATACTCCTTCCTATGCACCGCAGCTTCCCACTAGCCCTCCTTACTGCCTTGTCACACTGTCCAGTCAGCTTTAGGTCATCTGATATGATTATCCCCAGGTCTTTCCTGCTTGATCATTGCCAGTATCACTCCACCCATTTTGTACTCCTCCCCCAGGTTTCTATGGCCTAAGTGCTTTATTTTGCACTTTTTTGCATTAAAACCTAGCTGCCTTACCTTTGATCACTCCTCTAGTTTTGTCAGATCTCTGATCCACCCCCCCGAGCATCTCCCCTGTTGCAGTTCATGGTGTCATCTGCAAAGAGTCAGACCTTCCCTTCCAGCTCCTCTGCTATGTTGCAAATAAAGACATTAAAGAGAACCAACCACTGAACCCTGACGTACCCCACTGGTCACCCCACCTCCTCGGAGCAAACTCCGTTTACCATTGCCCTCTGTCTCCTATCCCCTAGCCAGTTTCTTACCTAGGTTGCCACCTTGTTGCCCACCCCCAAGCTACCCAACTTGCTTACCAGTCTCCGATGTGAAACAGTGTTGAATGCCTTGCTGAAATTCAGGTAGGCCACGTCCACCAGTCCACCATGATCTAACTCCTTGGTCACCCAGTTAAAGAAGTCTATCAGATTTCTTTTTGCATGATCTTCCTGCTGTAAATTCATGTTGTCTTGGATCCTGTAACCCACTGGATTTCAGATATTCCACAATCCTTTCCTGTAGTAGTGTTTCCATTAACTTACCCGCCACCGATGTCAGGCTGACAAGTCTATAAATGCCCGTTTCTTTCCTGCTACAACTTTTGTGAAGTGGGACTACATCTGCCCTTGTCCAGTCCTCGGGGACCACTCTGGTCTCCACTGATCTGTTAAACAAGTCTGTCAGAGGTGCAGCTATTACCTCCCTGAGCTCCCTCAGCACTCTTGAATACATCCCATCTGGCCCCATAACTTTATCCACTTTCTGGTTAGTGCATGCTTTCCAGACTCTCTCCTCAGAGAAAGGACTAGTGTCCATTTCCCTCCCGTCAAGGCTCCTGATGCTTTTTCGCAGCCCTTCCCCTTTCCCTTCTACTGTGAACACTGAGCAGAAGTATCTGTTCAAGATGTTTGCCATTTCTTGGTCCCCCTCCATACTGTCCCTCCCGACATTAACCTTTCAACCTTCCCTATGTTTTTCCTATTTTCACTAACTACCTAAAAAATGTCTTGTCCTCTTTTGATACTGCCTGAGCTATTCTTTCTTTAGTTTGCACCTTTGCACTCTTTACTGCTTTCCCTGCCTCTCTCTCTGTTTGTCCAGATACACTTTCTTATCCTCCTTTCACTGGGTTGCCTTATATCTTTTGAATGCTATTCTTTTAGCCTTTACCTTTCCTACCACCTCTTTTGAGAACTATAGTGGTCTCCTCTTCTTTTTTCTTTTGCTTACTTTCTTGACATGAAGGTTTGTTGCCTTCACTATGCCCTGTCTTAGTGTGGCCCACTGTTCCTTCACCTCCCAGGTCATCTCCCCGTGCCACGTCATTCCTGGGGCATTCTCCCATCTTTATAAACTAAGTCCATCTGAAGTCCAGGATCCTCATCAATGTGTGGTTGGATTCTGCAGCTGTTCTTACGTTGAACCACACTGTATGATGATCACTGGCCCCCAAATAGCTTCCCACCTTGATACCTGCAATACTGTCCCTGTTAGTAAGCACCAGGTGCAGTATTGCCACATCATGAGTGGGTTCACTGACTAGTTGCCTGAGAAAGGTCCCTGCAGGGAGTCCAGGATTTTCCTGCTTCTAGCTGAAGCTGCAGCTGGGAGGCTCCAATCTGCATCTAGCAGACTGAAGTCCCCCACAAGCAACACCTCCCCCTTTACAGCCATTTTGACAGTTGCTTCAAACAGCTGGAGGACCCGAGGAAAATGCGACTTGGGACTCTCTCTTACTCTCACTTGAGACTCCCTCTTCCCCTTACTTGAGAAGCAGTGCAATGGAGTGGACTGGAGCAGCAGCCCAGCCAGCCACTCCAGAGGACAACAAGCTACATCTACAGCCACAAAGAGGTGTCTGCAGTGACCAATTGGCTGCAGATGAAGATCAGCAGCAACAATCAACCGTAGACAAGAGTCGATAGGAGTCCAATCATGGCAGCCCATGGCTAGCACAAAACCTGGGCGGCCCTATAAAAAGGTGTGACCTGCGCTTGATTCAAGTCAAGCAGCCAGAGGACCTGAGGGAAGAGGTGACTTGGGGCTCTATCTTCTCCTCACTTGAAAAGTGGCGCAGTGGAGCGGACTGGAGCAGCAGCCCAGCCAGCAGATCCATCGGTGGGCACCCCAGTCAGCAGCTCAAGAGGGCAACAAGTGGCATCCACAGCTGCAAAAGAGGTGTCTGCGGTGACCAGTCAGCTGCAGAAGAAGGAGACTGGTGGCACCAATCGGTCACAGACAAGAGCCAAGAAGAGGCCAATCAGGGCATCCCATGACTAGTGCAAAAGCCAGGTGGCCCTTGAAAAAAGCACAACCTACGCTTAATTCAAGTCAAGCAGCCAGAGGACCTGAGGGGAGAGGTGACTTGGGGCTCCCTCTTCCCCTCACTCAAGAAACAAAGCAGCGGAGTGGACCGGAGCAGCAGCCAAGCCAGGTGATCCATCAGCTTAATTAATGTGGCCCACCCTCCTACACCCACCACCTCGACCTTTTAAAGGCTCGTGGAACTGTACTGGGATTGGATAACTACAGAAAGGGAGGAGCACTGAGACGAGGACTAAAGAAAGGACTTCATCTCAGAGGGGCTAATCACTGAAACATTACTTTCTTCAGGCAAGTGAACTCCACAGGGACAAAACATTGGTAGATTGACTTTAGCTCAGAAAGAGCTGATGACAACAACAGGCAAGAGATCTCTAATGGGGCAAATAAATTACGTGTTTTAAATGGTGGTGGGGTAAACTGAAATTGTAAAAGGATGGTACAGTGCTTGCAAAAATTGTAACATGGGGCAATTAGGTCATCTAAATTGAAAGTTATAAAAGGAGGGTACAGTGCTTGCTGAAATGGTAACGCACGGGGGATGAAAGCAGCTAAATTTGGTGAGGATTAGTAAAGAAAAACATTAAGAAAGGAGAGCATGGATGGATAGTAACTATTTGTATAGGAGCATTTTAAATTGGTGAGGGGACATTGTGTTAATTAAGGTTGCAGAACATGTTCATGTCTAGAAGAAGGGTACAGCACATGCTGAGACTGTAGTAAATGCCAATATTGTAATTAAAGGGTACAGTGTAATACAAAAATTATACCAGGGATAAGGGTACAGTGTAATACTGAAATTATGTCAGGGATATATAGCTGAAATTATACCAATGATATACAGCTCATAGGTATCACTGCAGGAAACTAGAAAATACGATGTAATAGTTGGAAGGGAAATTTATTGGCCAGAAATATTGCAGCTCTAAGGAGACAAGAAATTATGGTGTAATAGTAATACAGAAATTATACCAGGGATAAGGGTACAGTGTAATACTGAAAATATACCATGGGTAAACAGCTCATAGGTATCAATGCAGTGAAGGTAAATTTGCTGGCCAAAATTATTGCAGCTCAAAGGAGACCAGAAATTATGGTGTAATGCTGGCCAGAAATACTGCAGTTCTAAGGAGACTAGAAATTAAGGTATAATAGTTTGAAGCTTCAAGGACTCCAGGGTACTAGACTGAAGTATAAGACACAAGTTATTAGAGAGACATACAAGAAAGAAGGTTATACTGGAAGTTTAACTACAAAAAAAGAAGTTTATACTGGAAGTTTAACTAATACTACAATAGGAATAAGGCAAATATGTAGGGGTACAGAATAGAATTGAGAAACTGTATAGGAGAGAGGAAGGGGAATGGCTATCTAAACATGGCAGCTGGGGAAGGATAGAGGGAAATAATGTATGTGAAGCTGCAGTGTTCATGGAGACACTATGGAAACTAGGAGGATGCCCAGTGTGCAGGGGTTATGACATTTTAAGGATTGAAATAAGATGGCTTACTGGTTTGCTAGAGGGAATGTTAGGAGCAAGTAGACAGGATTATCAGAGGATTCCAAAGGAAGTATTCAAGGCAGAAAGAAGCAACATAGTGAGGTACAGGGAGGGAAAAAAGGGAAATACACAGAGACCAAGGAAAAACCTGCAAAGCAACATTTATAAAACTAGTAGAGCCAGAGAAGAGGAGTGGTGAATAGCAGAAAGTAGGGGGCAGAGAAATGTCAACTTAAGAAAAATAGGGGAACACAAAGTAGCTCACTCATCAGGTACCTACTCTAATATGTACAAGGTGCTGGTGGAAGGAGACAAAAGGGCGTAACAACACAGGAAGCTAGGGTGGAGAAGGGGAGGTAGAGGAGGATGAATACATGGCACCTGGGGTCAACCAGGAGGCAGAAACCAAGGATAAAGGGGAGATTAAAGGAGGGAGCACAAGGAAGAAAAAGGGGAGGAAGAGACAGGAGGAAGGCCTGGTTTACAAAGGAGTACCTACCAGTAAAGAGATGGAAAGCAGAGTAGAAGCAAGGAACACAGAGTGGGGGAGACCACAAGGGGGTAGGTATACAGGGACATTGAGGGGCACTGAAACATGCACAACAACTGAGGTAAAGGAACAAGATGAAATAAAGGCAAGTGGTAGGAACATCAAAAGGGAGGATAAGGGAATTGGGAATGGACATGCTCAGAGCACAAAAATAATAGTATTCAGACTCAATTATTAAATGTATAAAGTGGGGAAGAAGGGAGGACCCACACAATAGGATAATAGTAGCCAGCAGGCCAGGGATGGAGGTAGTGAGAACACCACTCAGTGTCAAGGAGCTGTTAAGTGAGAAAGGGGGAAAACTAGACTTGGTGTTGTAGATTGGTACCAATGACTTAGCTGGGGAAGAGGTGGAGGTGGTTCAGGAGAGATTTAGGGGCATAGTAAGGTCGTGTGAGGAGTCAGTAAACATGTTGGCATTTTCTGAAATAATTCCAGTCCCCAGGGCCAGCATAGCAAGTAAAAGGAGAATCGCTGAATTCAACGAATGGCTCAAGGGTTGGTGCAAAGAAGAGGGATACAGCTGTATAGGGAAAGGGGTGATGCATGACCAAACAAGGGGCTATACAGCCATGACAGACTTCACCTTTACTGGGAAGGGAAAAGAACACTAAAGGATAGGCTGGGAGAATACATGGCAGGAGAAATGGGTTTAAACTGCTAAGCGGGGGGGAGACAGAAAAGGGGAGGGCAAAAAGGGCATGGGGTCATAATGTCATATGACATAACAGCGCAGCAATGTACCGCACTGTAAATACAGTGGATACATTGCTGCCACTCAGACATACTGCTGAAACACATTTTGGCTAAAGAAGGTATTGGCTTCTTTGTTTTCTGTGGAGAGCTGAGCACCCTGCATCCCCCATTATGGGGGCCTGTGCCTCTGAACCCCCCATTCCCCCTATTAATATAATTAACTTTGGGGAGGTTCAACACGGGGACGCGAGAAACACCACTCGAGGAGAAAAGAAACCGCACAATGCGGTTTCACAAAAGTCTGGGACCGGGTTTCGCACCCCAGTCCATAGGCGCATAGTGTCCCTGCACTGCCGCTGCTTATCCCACTGATCCACGGTGGCAGCTCAGTGGACCACCTCCATTACAGAGGTCTTGACCTCCACATCACTCCTCCTCCTCCTCCTCCCCATCCATGCGTGTACAAAACCGCGTGCAACATATGTGCCTTGTGGGGTTTTGTACCCTGTCACGCTAGTACACCGAGCTATATGTTCTGCTCAGTATTCAGTGCGTGGTTCTGTATATGACATATTGACCTGGTAGGGCCAAAACCCCCCACACCATGATGGCAGGACCGGAGGAGAAAAATATAACAAACCAAAAAAAGGAAATGGGGGGCAGACAAGGACAACCCAGAGAAACAAAAAAAGAGGGTACTGCAGGGACAAGATGGACAGTGGTATCATTGAATGCATGCAATATTGGAAACAAGGTGGATCTGCACACCCTCTCAACCGAAGGTAAAGTGGACATTGTGGCCATTAGCGAAACCTGGGCCATAGCACATCACGATTGGGACCTATCAATCCCAGGATATAAGATATACAGATGGGACATAGAGGCAGGAAAAGGGGGGCGTTCAGCATACATCAGGAAGGGGATAGTGTACGCAAGGAAGGAGGAGATGGAAAAGGGGAACAGTGAAGCATTATGGCTACAGCTCCAGAGCAATAAGGGTAGGAAGATTAGGTTAGGGGTCATTTATAGACCACCCAACCAGGGCGAAGAGATTGACAAGGTGCTGTGTTCGCAGTTGACAGATGTAGCAGGAAACATAGAAACATAGAATTTGACGGCAGATAAGGACCGCTTGGCCCACCCAGTCTGCCCATTTCCCTACCTGATGGATAAGCTGCAGGTCCTAGTTAACCAGCAGCCTACTTCTTCCTACCCCCACCCCCTAGAATTGCCTTATGACTGTCCCATGCATGCTTGAATTCCACCACTGTTTTTGACTCCACAACCTCCTCTGAAGGCCGCTCCATACATCCACAACCTCTCTGTGAAAAATACTTCCTTAAATTACCCTGAGCCCTCTTCTATCTTCAAATTGTGCTCCTTGTTCTTGCACACTCTTTTTTTGAAAGATGCTATCCTCTTGGACGTTGTTGATTCCCTTGAGGTACTTGAAAGTTTCTATCATGTCTCCCTTCTCCCTCCTTTCCTCGAGGCTATACATATTAAGCTCCTTAAGTCTCTCTTCATATGTCTTCCGGTGCAGACCCTGCACCATTTTAGTTGCCCTCCTCTGGACAGCTTCCATCCTGTCTATGTCTTTGCAGAGATTGGGTCTCCAGAACTGCACGCAGTACTCCAGATGGGGTCTCACTAGCTGTCTGTACAGAGGAATAATAACTCCTGTTTTCTACTGGTGATGCTTCTTCCTTGCATCCGGGATTCCCCAGCCCTCCTTGCTGCCCTCTCACATTGCTTTCCCATCTTAGGTCATCTGATATGACTACCCCAGGTCCCTTTCCATTTTGTTGTTGTTAGTATCTCACCTCCATTGTGTACTCTTCCCTGTTTTATTTCCCAGGTGCATTACCTTGCACTTCTTAGCATTGAATCTAAGCTGCCATACATTTGACCATTCCTCTAACCTTGCCAAGTCCCTTCTCATCCTTTCCACTCCACCTTGTGCATCAACTCTGTTGCAGATCTTTGTGTCATCTGCAAAGAGACATATTTTCCTTCCAGTCCCTCTGCAATGTCGCTTATAAAGACATTGAAGAGGACCGTCCAATACTGAACCCTGAGGTACCCACTACTACCCCTTTTTCAGAGTGGACCTCATTTACTATTACCTCTGTGTCCTATTCTCCAGCCAATTCTTTACCCAGGCTGTCATCTTGGGACCCACTCACAGGCTGGCTAACTTGTATATCAATCTTTGTGTGGGACTGTGTCAAATGCCTTGCTAAAGTCTAGGTAGGCCATGTCCACAGCCCCTCCCTGATCAACTACTTTGGTCACCCAGTCAAAGAAATCTATCAGATTTGTCTGGCATGACCTTCCGCTGTGAATCCATGCTGCCTGGGTCCCAGCCCTCTGGCCTCTAGATACTCAACAATTCTTTCCTTCAGAAGTGATTCCATCATTTTCCCTACCACTGAGGTTAAACTAACAGGTCTGTAGTTTTCGCTTCTGCCTTGCTCCCACTTTGTGAAGGGGAATTACATCTGCCCTCCTCCAGTCCTCGGTACCACCCCATCCTCCCATGATTTGTTAAAGAGGTAGTCAGTGGTGTCACTAGTTCTACCCTTAGTTCTTTTAGAATTCTGGGATGAATCCCATCAGGCCCCATTGCTTTGTCCACCTTCAGTTTTAAGAGTTCTTTCAGAACCCTTTCTTCTGTAAATGGGCTAGTATCAACTTCTGTATCCAGAGTGTTTCTACTGTTTGTTTTAGGTACTTCCTCTTCCTTTGTAAATACCAGCAAAAGTATTTGTTTAGTATCTCTGCCTTTTCACAGTCACCTCTGCCCACCCTCCCTCCCCTTTACTAAGCCTCACTATCCCTCCCTTGGTCTTACTGGCCCCTGATGTACCTATAAAAGGTTTTATCCCCTTCTTAACTGAGTTGGCTATCTTTTCCTCGGTTTGGGCCTTTGCTGTTCTGACTGCCTTCCCAGCTTCCTTTGCTTTAACTGATACAGTTCCTGTCCTGCTCTTCTGTGATTCCTTGTACTTCCTGAATGCTTTTTTCTTGAACCTTCACTGCCACTTCCTTTGAGAACCATAGTGGTTTCTTACTCGTTTCATTTGTTTATTTGCTTTACACAAAGGCTTGTTACCTCTGTGATGGCAGTTTTATTTTTCCCCATTGTTCTTCCACCCTCCTTCCTGCCCATTTGCTAGTGCATTCCTTAGGCACTCACCATTTTGACAAAGTCAGCCTCCTAAAATCAGTACCTTTGTCTTTGTATGGCTTGACTCTATTGCTGTGTTTATTGTAGAACCATACTGTTCGATGGTCGCTTGTTCCCAGATGGCTACCCACTTCTACATCTGTGATCCTCCTCATCTCCATTTGAGAGAACCAGGTCTAAGATTGTTCCTCTCGAGTGGGCTCCAATACTAGTTGTCTAAGGCATGCCCCTGTAGGGCATCTAGAATAACCCCACTCTTAGAAGTGGCTGCTGCAACTGCACTCCAGTTAACATCTGGCATATTCAGATCACCCATCAGCAATATCTCCCCTTTTTCTGCCATACAAAGTATACTTTCTATCATTCCTTGTCCATTTCCTCCCTGAGAAGGGTCTGTATAACCCTAGTGGATTGTGGTGCCATTGCCAGTCTCAAATTTACCCACAGTGCTTCTTCTCCTCCCTGTTTACCCTTTTGTTCTGTTGCTTTGATTCCTTCCCTTATGTAAAGAGCTACTCTCCTCCTTTTACCCTCCCTGTCCCTCCTGTAGATAGTGTATCCTGGTATGTTTACATCCCATTCATGGTTTTGTGTGTACCATGTTTCTGTGACTGCCACAATATCCAGATGTTTCCTCCATCAAGGCCACTAATTCAGGAAGCTTGTTACTCAGACTACGGGCATTGGTACTCATTGCTCTCCATTTTTGATGGCTTTACTTTCTGTTGCAGCATCCCCACTGACCTTTCTACCTCGTCTTTTCCCATTTAGTACCCTGTTTTGTAGGGAGGCTGGGATTTTCTGCTGCTCATCAGTGCCTCCCTTGACTAGTTTAAAAGCTTGCCAATGAAGCATTTAAACCGATTGCTCAAAAGACTTGTTCCTTCCTTGACAGATGCAGACCATCCTGCCAGTATAGGCTGGTGTCCTCCAGGTGGAACCCCAGTCCCCAATGAAGCCAAACCCCTGTGCTCCACACTCATTTTTCAACCACTCATTAAACTGCATGGTGCAAAGTACCCTTGCCTCACTCATGCCATTTACAGGCAGCACCTCTGAGAAGGATACTGTGTGTGCTACTTGTCTTAGGCCTCCCCAGTTCTACAAAGTCCTTCTGCACTGCTGTAAGCTCATGTTGAGCCAAGTCATTTGTCCCTAGGTGGACAATGACATCCAGCTCAGACTCCTGCAGCTGTTCTCGTGATCCTGAGGATGCCTCCTGTCCCTATAAGCCATGGCACCAGGCACTTTACTTCAGTTTTCCTGCTCCCCAGTTCTATCCCCTAATAATTGAGTCCCCACCAGGAGCTGCTTCCTTTCCTTGTGGCATCCTCTGCCTCCTTCCTGTGGGCCTCCCTTGTGACAGGTGTCCTCAGCCTCCCTAATCTCCTCCGTGGAGCATCCATAGGGAGCTGTGCTCCCAGAATGGTGTGTATGGATTGTGGAGTGGAACAACTAACTGGGTGTGCCTCTGTTCCACCCTCCTCACCTCCCTGAGCCCACAGTGGTCCAACTGCTGTGCTTTCTTTGCAACCTCTGAGGTAGTGGTGGTGGCTCTGGTGCTCCCTGGATGGGGGGTTCCCTTCCTACCATCCAGTCTGGCCTGGGGAAGGTTTTCTTACTGCTGTCCAGTGTGGCCTGAAGACGGCAACTTCCTCCTCAGGGCAGAGAGTTGTCTGCAAATAGGCAGCATCTCAGCCTCCAGAAAGACTCCCGGAAGACTGCTGCCCCACAGCCATTACATTGCACTACTCCCCCATGACTTTGTACTTTTTTTTTTTTTGTGTGTGCTTGTGTGAGTGATTGGTTTGTTATATAGAAATATATATATATATATATTATACAATGTGTATGCGATATTTTCAGTGCTGTGTGCTAGAGAGGATATGACATTGATATGCACCTTGCACTCTTGAGGAAATGATGTCAGAACCCCAGGTATAAAGGAACTATTTCCGGGGTGAGGGTGGGAAGGGTTGGGCCTAAACTGTGCCCTCACAAAACAATCAGCTAAGAGCTCTGACCCACCACTGCGATGAGTGCCTTCCTGTCTGCAAGATACTATACACAACAATTTGACAGAGAAAATCCCCTGCTACTCAAACAGAGAAAAATCCAGACATTCAAGTCAGACACAGGTAAACCTCCCCAGCCCCAAAACAGCCTGGTGGTTTGTGCTCTGAAAGCAGTCAGTCCCAAAATAAGTGAGCTGTGCTTTGAACTCTTCCTGCACTGAAAATCTTAAGAATTGTAACAAGACTGTCTTTCCTGATAATTGTAAATACCTTATTTCACCTTTCAGTTAGAAGCAGCCTCCACCTGCAGTATATCTGCTACAAAGCAAAGACAATTGAAAGGTTCCCCTCCCTCAGATGTGAGCACAACTCGCTTTCTTGCAAATCCTATGTTCAGTATTGCAGTTCCCAACAAGAGATAGTTTGACTAGGAAAATTAAGCCCAGTGTTGCAGCTTGCAGCCAGAGGTAGCTTCACCTGAAGACTATGAGGAAGGGGGGAAGTAGTGGTGATAGAGGACATTAACCTGCCCAAAATAGACTGTGACACTCCTGCCTCATCCTGTGCCAGAAGTCAAGTAATCCTTAATGCAATACAGGATGGCTTCATGACACAGTGGGTAACAAGTCCAACCAGAGGGGAAGCAATCCTGGACCTTGTGCTTACTAATGGGGTGCACATTTAGGAAATTGACATCACAGAACCCCCAGGTGGAAGTGACCATAGTTCAGTGTGGATCAAGATAGACATGGGCAAGGAGGATATCCCAACAAGGATTAGGGTACTGGGCTTCAGAACAGCAAACTTTAACAAAATGAGGGAAATGATTAGGAGCAATTGGGAGCATAGGTGAGGAATGGAGGTGGAGGCTATGGAAAACCATTAAAGGGAGCCATTCAGAACACTACAAGCAGTTGCATAACAATGAGAGGAAAGAAAAAGGTGGCAGGATGGCCTAGCTGGTACAGCAGGGAGGTCGCTAGAACAGTAAGGGAAAAAAGGGCAGCCTACAGGAAAAGTAGAAGAACAACTAAGGTAAAGGTTGAAGAAGGATTCAAAAAGGCTGGCCAAGCTAGCAAAAAAGGAGGTACAGCAGGCAAAGGCACAGAAAGCGCTCCTGACAACAGAAGGGCTAAAGAGGGGAGAAAAGGCCTTCTTTAGCTGCATAAAAGAAACAAGCATTTGTCAATGCCGAATGTTTGCTTGCTGGCATTGGCATTGGTAGTGTAGAAGTTACAGAGCTGCATAATAGAAATGGCAGTGAAGTATTGAATTGAAGCCAACCCCACCACCACCCTGCAGAGAGTGACAGGCATTGGGGTGTGCCTTTGGGTCGTCAGGCACAACGGCCATGCCATTTCACCACACCTACCCTGCAGACACTGACAAGTGTCACGTGTGCCTGGGGTCTTTGGCTTTATGCGCACCCTATTCCATCAGGAAATATGGTGAGATGGGTGCGGTATAGGAGAATGGGGCGAACTTTGGGGCCGAAGAGTCCAAGGCATACCTCGATGCCTCTCACTGGCTGCAGGGTGTGGAATGGTATGAGCATTACAGGCAAGAATCCTAAGTCACACCCCTGATGCCTGTCATTCTCTACAGGGTGGGGCGTCATGGTTGGAAACCCTAATACCTCAGGCATTCGGTTATTTCACTCCAAATTTTCAACATGGTTTTGTGACCCCACCTCATGAACAGTGGCAATATCAGTTTGTTAGCCAAAAGCTGCTTATGCACAGCGACTACGGCATTTAGCACCACAGGTGCAAAACACATTCTGAACAGGATGTGAAATGACAGCTGTACTGTTCATGGGGAGGTGTAAATAAGCAATGTTGCAAATCTGCAGTAAAAAATTAAAAAACTGGTGAAGTCACGGCGGCATAGAAACTGACAACGACACCAGTAATGTAATTAGTTTGGGGATTTTAAGCAGATTGTCAACACAGGCATTTTGGGACCTCTGATCATGAACAGTGTCACTGTGATTTTCTTTATCTGTCCTGAACAATGATTTCCCAGTCACACGATCTCGCTCTTGAAGGTGTGAAACACATTTCGGCCATGTTGTGAAAAATGACAGCTGTACTGTTCATAATGAAGTGCGGAAAAATGCCACTGGTGAAAATCAGGACTGAAAATATTACAAAGTCATGAACTTACGAGGGTGTGTGGAAACTGCTCAATGCTCACTCGTAACACAGTCATTTTATTGGCTTTTGCCGCCAAATTTTCAACATAGCCATTTTAAGACCTCTGCTCATGAACAGTGTAACTGTGATTTTCTTAATCTGTCCCAAACATTGCTTTCGCACACCGACTGCACCATTGTGCGCTACATGTGCAGAAACACATTTGGGGCGATATGTGAAAAATGGCAGCTGTACTGTTCATAAGGAAGTGTAATAAAATGGCAATGTGGAAAATCTGGAGTGAAAATATAGAAAATTTGCAAACTTACGAGCGCAGTATAGAACTGGCGCAACCATCGCCAGAAACAGTCATTTTAGGAATATTTTCACCAAATTTTCAACATGGCCATTTTAAGACCTCTGCTCATGAACAATGTCACTGTGATTTTCTTAATGTGTCCCATACATTGATTTCGCACATCGACTGTGCCATTGTGCGCTACATGGGCGGAAACACGCTTTTGGGTAAGATGTGAAAATGACAGCTGTACTGCACATAAGGAGGTGTGGTAAAATGGCAATGTTGAAAATCTGGAGTGAAAATATTGAAAATTGGCGATCTTACGGCGTGTGTAACTGCTATAGCACGCGCTAAATAAAACAGTCATTTTAGGAAATTTGCCACCATTTTCAACATGGCTTTGAGAGCCCACCTTATGAACAGTGGCAGTGTCATTTCATTAGTCCGAAAGGTGATTTTGCACAGTGACTGCAAAATCACCCTTCGGGCCCGATTAACGCCATGACAGTGAGAGTATTCTATGAGAAGGGTCCCAAAACCCCATGTTGAAAATTTGGTGCAAACATTCTCCAAAATGCCTGAAATATGCAGCAAAGTTGAAAAAACCCTATCTATCCCATTATACAGCTTACCGGCATTTCCTCAGTTCACGGTCGGCTTTGAAGAGTGCAGACGTGTTACCGGTCCACCCAAGATCGTCGCGCCGGAGTCTGGAGGTAAGTATGGGGTGAGGGGGTGTGGGGAGGCGGGGTGCGCTGTGGGTGGGCGCAGGTGGGGGCAGAGACAGCAAAGGACCGTTTTTCAGTTTCAAGTTTGTTTGTTTTTTTAAATGATGACGTGGGACGTTTGCCACGCTGGGGTGGGCTCCCAGCGTGGCACAAAAACGGCTTGTGGGGGGTGTGTGGAGCTGACAGGGATTGGGCACCCCGTGGCGACAGCATCTGTTTTGCCACACTCGGGTGGGCTCCCTAGCGTGGCACCCTGTACTCTGGGGGACAGTGGACCCCGGGCCAGCTAGAGCACGTGTAGCCACGCTGGGCTGGGCACCCAGCATGGCATATGGAACTCTGTTTTGGGGAGGGGCACAGCACAGCCGACGGGGATTGGCACCCCCATCGGCTACACAGTGTGTGTGTGTGGGGGGACGAGCACGCAGTATGCTTGCCTGTGTGTGTGTATTTGTGTGTATAGGGGGAGCGCGCATGAGCAGGCAATATCTTATCACTGCTCACTGAAGCGTAGCTCCCCCTTTCAACTGTACTCCACTGCATTTTGGACTGCTGTAATAGACAGCTCCAGCAGGCATTGGAGAACTGCAGCCACGCCTGCAAACACACTGACTGAATTGGAAGAGGGCTGCCACACCTCCGAAAACTCGGATGATGGCACTATGTTTTGCACATGCGTGCAAGCAAACATAAAAAGGACAAGAAGGATGGCATTGTCAGACTAAAGAAAGAGGATGAATGGGTAGTAGAGAGACGGACCAAAAGCAGAGTGAAACAAATACTTCTGCTCTGTCTTTACGAAAGAAAAGGATGGGCCAATGCCACAGGCAGGGTAAGAAAGGATGGAACTGGGGCAGATCCAGTAGGGTCATTGGGATAGAAAAGGAGGGAGTGAGGGCACTGAGGGTGGATAAATCCCTCAGGGCAAAATGAGTTACACCCCATAGTACTCAGGAATTGGCAGAGGAACTGGCAGGTTCAATGACAACTCTATTTAATAGTTCCTGAATTCAGGAATAGTGCCAGGTGAATGGAGAACAGTAAATGTGGTGCCATTCCACAAAGTGGTCCGAAGGGAGGATCTGGGCAACTACAGGCCAGTCAGCCTGACCTCGATACTATGCAAACGTATGGAGTCCATACTGAAGGAGGGGCTGGTGAGGCACATGGAGGGGAATGGCCTGCAGGATAGTAAGCAACATGGGTTTGTGGCGAGCAGATCATGTCAAACAAATTTAACAGAGTTCTTTGCGTCACGAAGGCAGGGGACAAGGATCAGGCAACAGACGTCATTTACCTGGACTTTAGTAAAGCCTTCGATTAGGTACCACACAGGAGGCTGACAGCAAAACTGAGGGGGATGGGTTGGGGGAGAAATTAGTAACATGGGTTAAAAACTGGTTGGGGGACAGGACACAGAGGGTGGTGGTAGGGGGGTATCCTCCAGTACAAAGGAGGTCATAAGTGGAGTTCCACAGGGGTTGGTGTTGGGCCCAGTACTGTTTAATATATTTATAAGCGACATTAGGGAGGGCATTCAAGGAAAAATGTGCCTTTTCACTGATGACACCAAACTCTGTGGGAGGGTGGTCAACCAGGATGGATTTAAGAGTTACGGGGGACCTAGCCAGATTGGAGAAATGGTCAGGATTGGGCAGCTGGGGTTTAATGCCAAAAGTGCAAGGTGATGCACATAGGGCAAAACCCAATAGCAGAGTACTACATAGGAAAAGTACAGGTAGCTGCCTCTGAAGAGAAAAAAGACCTAGAGGTAGTAATTACTAGCAATTTGAAGGAATCCACTCAATACAAAAAGGCAGTGGTAAAAGCCAACAGGATGCTGAGATGCATTGCAAGGGGTTTCAGTAGCAGGCACATCAAGATTATTTTGCCATTATATAGATCACTGGTAAGGCCTCACTTGGAGTATGGAGTGAGGTATTGGCACCCGTACCTAAAAAAAAAGGACATTAAATTGCTGAAAGGGTGCAGAGGAGGGTAACTAAATGATCAGGGACAGCAGGACAAGTAATATGAGGAGAGGCTTGAAGCACTGAGGATGTACTACTTGGAGGAGAGGAGGCGAAGGTGGGACATGATAGAGACCTTCAAGTACAGTACCTGGAGGGAGTAAAAAAAGTAGAGTGTGGGGGTCTCATCATCAAGAGAGAGAACACCACCACCAGAGGACACAGCCTAAAGCTGGTGGGGGAAGATAAAGGAGAGAGATGAGGAAGCACTTCTTCACAGAAAGGGTGGTGTTGACTTGGAATGAGCTACCAGAGGAGGTGGTAACAGCTAGGACAGTGGGATCATTCAAAAGATCCTGGATAAACACAGCAGGAATTCATTGGACCAAGGAAGGGAGGGAAAGGAGAGGGGTCAGGGACACAGGTGTAGGGTAAAATACAAAACCCTACAACAAATCGAAGAGACTAGATCGACCAGGAGGTCTCCTTCTCTAGCTACTTTCTTAAGTTCTTATTTCCTTATCTAACTCCTCCCCCTGTGCTAGAGGCCTGTAGATCATGGCTGTCTGAATGGTGGCTATGTTTGCTGACTAGAGGTGACCCACAGCACCTCCACCCCCCTGAATTCCCTTTATTTCTGTTGTTGTTATGCATTTCTTCACATAAAGCACCACCCCCCTTTCATTCCCACTCTGTCCTTCCTGAACAGTGTGTAGCCTGGTATGGCCATATCCCAGTCATGGTTGTGAAAGCACCATGACTCAGTAGTGGCCACAGTATTCAAGTCGGCCTCTGCCATGATGGCCTCCAAGTCTGGGATCTTGTTTCCAAGACTTCTAGCATTAGCATATGTGGCCATCCAGATTTTATCTCTTTGCTTGTTGCCTCACCCTTTTTCCTTTTGTTCCCCCCTCCTTCCCTCTTCTCTCTCTTGACTGCTGTTTTCCCTCCTTTCTCATTTGCTATACCCCTGCTTCTTTGACTAATCTGCATCCTGGTGGGACTCCCTCCTCTTGGGATCTCCCTACTATCTATCTCAGTCTGTGGGGGGGGGGCAGTTTCTGCCCCTCTTTTTCTCCACTGCTCCCTTGGCTAGTTTAAATGTTCAATGAAGTAACATTTAAACCATCCACTGAGGAATGTGGTCTCTCCCTCGATGCAGGCCATCACCTCTGTATAGGCTCTTGTCCTCCCAGGTGGGCCCCCAGTCCCCACCTCTGCACCATTCCTTCAACCATGAGTTGAAGGCCCTATGTGGAGACCCTTTCCTTACCCCTATACTAGACGCCCTGCAAAAGCTATTGAGTGTGCTATCTGTCTTAGACCACTTCCCAGTTCCCCAAACTTCCCCTGCACTATTTCTGCCCTATCCCTAGCCCAGTCATTTGTCCCCAGATGGACAACATCCAGCTCCCCCCTTCTTCTTGCTGCCCTATTGATCTGTAGGATACACTTTCCATCCCTCCAGGCCACGGCACTGGTTAGGCACCTGATCTACCTCTCTGTCCTCTTTCCCATTTCCAGTTCTGTCCCCCTGACAATTGAGTCCCCCACTAGAAATTGTTTTCTCCTCCTCCTCTGGGGTTCTCTTCCACCCTCCTTAGGGTCTCCATTAGGGAGGGTCCCCACATCCTCCCTGGCCACTACCATGGGTGCCTCCTCCTGGCAGTCCAACTCCGCATAGGAATTCTGTAGTGCCCATGGTTCTGGAATGTGCCTGCGACCCACCCCCTAGCCTTCCAGATTCCACCACCTCCACCCTCCTTAAGCCTACCGTAGTCCAGCCGCTCCTTCTAGCTGACATCCTTTGAGATAATGGTGCCAGACTTTGTGGCCACTGGGCTGGAGAGAAGGTTCCCCAACTCTCAGCCTACTCAGCCTGGAGTCTAGCAACCTTCTCTCTCAGCCCAGAGAGTTGCATGCAGATGGGACAGTCCTGTCTGCCACTTGTTGGGTCTGAGATCTGCTTTTTAAATCTGCATCTCCGATCTCAACAAACTGCACCTTCCATCTGATTGGTGGAACTCCTCTTCAGTGGGTGGAGTTACCAGCCATCTGCTCCCTTCTCCTGGAAATGCTTGTGCGGCGATCTGCAGTCAGAGGAGACGGGAGAGTCACACTGCCTTCCCTAGGTGACTCTCTGTCTCTCCCTACCTGCACTGATGCCTCATTTGCAATGGGGTATATTCTGGCCATTTTCTCCCTGTGGAGGCACCATGACCACTTTTAGTTTGGTTTTGTCACTCCCCTTCCTTCCCCTTGACTGAAATCTTGTTTCTGCATTCTGTGCATCTTGGTCCCTCTTGTTTTTGTTTTCGCTCCCCTCTTTTTTGATGCAGGGTTGCATTTTTTTTGCATGATCAGTCCCAATATGTTTCTATTGGGTCTGTTTCCTCTGATGTATGTTATACTATGTGTGGAGTTCCGCATGGGTCCATTTTGGTCCCCTTATTATTTTCCCTTTTTATTAGCCAGGTTCCATCCATATTCCAGGGGTGTAAATGTTTGTTATATGCAGATGATCTGTTGAAGTTATAATTCAACTTTGGAAACTAATTTTTGAGGTTATGCCAGTGGATGTTCTCCAAAAGATGGTTCTGAATTTATGTAAGACTAAAGTGATGTTATTTGGTAGTTCTGTTCATTTGTGGACAATCCTAGTTTATTTATCCATGATACTCAACGTACTTTAATCAGGTGTCCGAATTTAAATACTTAGGTGTATTATTGGATCCATCATTAACTTTTCCTTCTCAAGTGAAGTTGGTTAAGAATAAAGTTCATTCTAAGTTAGGGTTGCTTTATAAGTTTAAAACTTATTTATCTTTGGAAACTCGGAGGCAACTTGCTTTGGGTGTACTTATGCCTCATTTGGATTATGTCTCTTCTTTGTATGTGGAATTAGGTGTTAGGGAGAGGCAGACGTTATGCATTGTTTACAATAACATATGTCATTTTGTACTGGGTGTGCCAAGTTTGACTCATCGTTGTTTGTTGTACTCTTCTTTGAATTGGTTGTCTCCTCAACTTATATTTAGGTATGCTCTGGGTAATTTGGTCCATCAGGCTGTTTATTCTGATGTTTTTTTTCCCCCTTTTCTGATTTGGTCAGGAATCAGGTGATGAGATCTTCATTAAGATCAGCTGAGGGCATTACTTTGAGGGTTATTCTGTGAAGAATAATTATGGCTCTCTCATTTTCATATCAAGCCCCAAAATGTGGAATGAACTCCCCGCTCATGCGTATTGAAATCACATAGTAGTATTTGTTGATGAATTGTAATTGTGTTTGAATTGTATTAGTTGGTTATTTTGTTATATTGTGTGTATGTTCATTTTGTTTTTTTTTATGTATTTGTTATGTATTTTATTGTATGTGTTTGTCCGGTTGGACCTGAAAAGGGCTTCTGCCCAGTTGCCTTAACCCGTTAATAAATAAATGAAATTAAATATTTCTATCAATGAATTTCTGGTCACGCTAATTGAGAGGTACCAGCAATTTTGCTTGCTTTGTGATGTGGCTGGTAGGGCATGCTCTTATATGAATTGCTTTGTTCCTCACTAGTGGGATTCTGGAGATTCTCATGCTGGTCAGCAGCTGGGAACCAGATCTTCTACTTTTCTTTTTTGCAATTATTGTCCCTAGCAAGACTGCCATTTATGCTCCTGTGTGCTTCCTTATGTGCCCTGCTTTCTGATTTATTTGGGTTGGAAGCTGGCATGCTGGACCCCTACAGCTTTTTAGATGGTAGAGCATCAGCACAGAGTCTCCCTTGCTGCCATGTGTTGGCTGCCCTGGTTTGCTCTCCAGTCCTACTCCAGATCGATGACTGTTTTTTTCTCCTTTTCTGGCCTGGTTTTCTAGGTGTCTCTGCAGTACCCCCATTCTTGGTGCAAAGCATGCCATGCTTCTAAGTCTTACCCACTTTTTTCACACCTCACTTGTTTCTTATTGGCCACTATATCGATTTAGTCTAGAATAGGCCCCTTCCATTTGTTACTGGGTTTACCCTTCGGTGTGGGGAAAGGTTGCCTCTGCCTTAGTTGCTGCTTAGGTAGTTTTGTACCCCCTTTAAAGGGGATGCTGCACCTTTGTAAGGGTGATTAACTTATTATCAGTCCACTTCTGCTTTACCTCTTGTCCCTTTGCAACCCAATTTCCCAGAATTAGTTGCTGCCCCTGGAAAACACCGGGTGAGCCTGTGATGATGTGGATGTGTAGGAATATGATCATTTACTATAATGGGAACATTGTAAAGTGCTGACAGAAGAAGGAGAAGCGTGAATGAAATTATGTTTTGTACTAATATTTTCTTGCTTGTTCTTGCAGCTGTACCCCCTTTGAGAAATAGACTTGCTAGTTTGACACACAGTATACAGCTTGGTACTGTGATATGGAATGTATTTGCTAATGTTTTGGAAAAAGACTTTACAAAACTGCTGAATACACATAAATTAGAGATAGTAAGAGCTATGTGTATGACGTGCAGTTTCACACCAGAAAGATGATACAACGCTGTACAATACAGTACTGTATAAAGGGAAGGACTACCTCTATGGATATATGTTAAATTCTGTAAGATAGCAGTGGAGAGTGTATATAAGATGGACTGTGAGAGGTGCAGAGTGAGAAGTGCTGAACCTCTAAGATGAAGTGCTGAAGCCTCCATGCCTGATCTGCGCACTGTCGCAGAGGAATGTAATAGACCAGGGGTTCTCAAATGGCGAGGCCAGCCTCCCTGGGGAGGCCCCAACCTGTTCCAGGGGAGGCTCAAGCAAGTCTGAAAAAGTACTGTATTTAAATTTTGAGTTTTATGTATTTTGTGTGAAGAGATGAAGCAAACTGAAAGAGGATAATAGTAGGTGAATTTTATATATTTATTTACTAATAGGTGACAAGAAAAGGAGAATGAGCTAATGCTCATTTCAGGTATACCCGGGGAAGGGTAGGGAGTGAGTATATTTCTAAAGGTAACTGCAAAACAATCAAGAAATACACAATGAACAATAGTGCAAAAAAATATGAACAATAAACTAATAATGAGTGATGGTAATTGATCAGTTTGTAGACTGATTGCAGAACAGCCCAAATACAAGGGTTGAGTATAGAAGTGCTAAGATCAATAGCAGGAAGGAGCAAAGTAATCCCAGAGAGGTTGCTTAGGAGCACGGAAGGAGGGGGAGAGGCAAAGTATGTAGGAAGGTTATTTCATATAAAGAAGAAACAGAGAAAGTAGTCTGACCATGAAGGTACTGCAACAAGGGTAACAATAGTTCAAGAATGAAAATAGAGCAAGAAGTGGCCTGTGTGGGGTTACAAAAGCTGAATAAAATTTGTTTATTTTATTTACAGCATTTGTTATTCAGACAGCACCTTTGAACACAGGAGCTCTTTTTCAAAGGTTCCACATCAGGATAAGACGAAGAACTGAATGAAAGAACTGAATGTGAGCCAAGTACTCAAAGGGGTTTCAATTTATTCATGGTGTACTGCGCAAAGTACAGTATGTTATTTTTCTTTGGGGAGGCCCAAGATTATTTCAGTTTTTGGGGGAGGCTCAAAATCTTTTCCATGGATTTGGGGAGGCTCACTGTGACAAAGTCTAAGAACTATTGTAATAGACCATTGCTTTGCTCTGTATGCTAGACTGCTGATGCTAATGTAGGATATATGTTAGCATAATAAACCTGGCTTTGTAGTGCACCTTTCAGAGTTGAGTGATTATTTGTAACCATTGGTTACTAGTTTGAGACGTGAACAATCTCAGCACCCAGATGGGACTCTGAAATTTGTGCCTATAGACTTAGGAATACAGTAGGGGTATATAAGGATCACACCTTAGGTACTTCTATCAGTGGAAGTTGACAGTATATAAGAGACTGTTAGACATCTATCAACTGACTGTTAAGCAAGCATGTGATACAGAACCATGCCCTCAGGTGGTGACACCTATCATATTGAGGATTCTTAGACTGCCACTACTGGCTCCTAGTGTTATGCCATCATCTGCACCAGAGGCTCTTGCAAAGATTGAACTGTGCCCTGAAGTGGGGCCAGGCCCACTCAATGGTTTGACTGCTACTTATATCCCAGGGACTTTGTTGAAAAATAAGAGTTTATTCATATTCCTGTGATTTTGAAGTTTTCTTATTGTAACATGTCTGAACATAGTCATTCCTGTGCTTCTACTAATGTTTCTTTATTATGCAATGCTTTGCTTTTGGATAAGCTAGCCTCATATCATGCTTGAGTTCAAGATCCCATACCTACACAAGAATGGAGGCCCTGAGATGGAGTCTTCTGTACCAGACAGGTTCAAGACCTGGAAGGACTATACTCAGTTGATACTGTAAATTAGATTAAAGGTCATACTGCATCTCACAGTACTGCATACTCCATGTGCTTGTTCAGACACTTTTTCTTGATCTTTTTTTAACTTACTTTTATGCTCCCTTGGCACCTAGTCGGCTCCTTAGTACTGGGCATCCTGTCTCCTCCTGCTGCCGCCTGTCCCACACCCATCTCCATATTGGGCCACCACCTTGTTACCCCATGGTGGGGTGGCGGGGAGCCCCCCTAGCTCCCCCACCGCTAATCGGATTCAGTACAGGTGATGCCCTTGGAGACGGTGCATTTGTGGATGACTCACCATATCACGCCAACCTGGCTGCCTTTTTCCTGTTTTTCCATTGGCGGTGGAGTGTGCAAGTTCCAACAGTGGGCATGCCACACGTGTATCCACATGCAGCATGCCCACTGGCTGCTCCACCTCTGTGCCCCACTGTACTGGGCCAGGCGTGCCAACAACCAGCCTTCGCTAGGTGTCAGGCAAATGCCAGCCTCTGTTCCTCACCCTCTCTGAGAGAGGAGAGCTGTCCTCCAGACGTTCGATCCTCTCCCACACTGGCTGGCCCCTGATGACCCACTCACACCGTGAACATGGGTTGCCGACGTGGCAGGAGGTAAGGCATCACTGCTTCAGCCCTCCAGACCTCTGGGCCAGCTTTCTTGATCTTCTTCAAGGATATCTCTGTCATCAGATCACATCTATGGAACTTAGCCTTCAGGCATCAGGATCCCACAGAAGCTTTTTCTGCAGCAGTCTATTAGGGGCCACCCACACTGACGTTAGGCTCCAACATCATGCACCCTATATAAGCCCGGGTGGCCCCACTCTCTCCTCAGTTCTTTCCCGCCGTTGACCTCTCCTGCACAGACTCCACAGAAGCTTTATCACTCAGTTCGAGTGACAAAATTACTTACCTTTTTTTCTTTTACTTACCTTTGAATCACTTTAGTTTAAAGAGATTCTTTTGTCCTTTGTTTGTTGAGAACTACTCCTTTGTTGGCTCTTTTCTGTCGCTGTCGCTGTGGAAGGAAGATTTCTTCAACCGATGAACACAAACTCTGTGCCTGCTGTCTTGGGCTCAACCACAACATCCTTGACTGTGAAGCTTGCCTGAAGTTCAACCTCACCACCCAGCGCCAACGCAAGAAAGTCCTGCAGAAGTTCCTCATGGAGCAACAAGCAGTCAGCAGAGAGCAGGTGTCCTCCAGAGCCCCCCCACCCAGTCACCAGTGTCTTCTTCAGACTCTTAGGTCACCAAGGCCCAGGAAAATCCTCAGGGAAATGTTCTCAATGGGACAAGGAGAGGCCTAAGAACCAATCCCCATCAACGATCCCAGTCCCTGCTGGATTCCTCTTCTTCTCTCCAGGGTTTGCCCCATTGCCTGCTTTATTGTCAGCACCTTGCCCAGTGCAGGCTTCTGCTCCAATCAGGACCCCCATGGTGGATTCTTCTCCCAGCCATCACAGGGCTGCAGAGGGTTGTCGGCCCTGTCCTGCCATTGAGACCTCTTGAGCCCTGAGGTCCGTAGATGCTGGGATCAACTACTTCACTACTGTTAGTGGTTCATCATCGGACCTGAACTACATGTCCCCTCCATCGATGCCTGTGTCAACAATGATTCCCTTTCCTGCTATCAACCTTAATACTATCCTTTCCTCCATTACCACATCTCTCATTCAACAGCTAGTTCCACAGCCTGGGCTGTTGTCACACATGCCTTCAGATGTTGCTTCAGTGTCGACACCAGTCTGACCTAGTCACACCATGCCTTGCAAAGAGCCCTTGGTACTATGCTCATCGGTCCCTGCCTTGGAGCCGGTTGACGTCAAGGAGGAATACCATCCTGATCTCATCCTCCCTGAGGAAAAGGATCAGCAGGAAGACATCAATGTGAAGTCCTTTGATAGGTCCGCTGTTTCCTCCAGGAGTGAGGAGTCTGTCAAACACACACCCTGGGAGGACCCTTCCATTTTTAACATTATGAAGCAGCTCTTCTCTACCATGGGATTTCAAACTGAGGAAAATGATAAAACTAAAAGGTATCTATTGGATTTCTTGGAGATCCCAGAGTCTCCACCCAAGGTTATTTCTCCTCTGCTGCCAGCACTGAATGATGCTGCAACAGTGCCCTCGCACAGGCCCAACATGGTACCAGCCATGCCCAGAAAGGCTGACAAGCTCTATCAGGCACCTCAGGGGTTGCCCTTTTATGCTGTCCAGCCTGAAACTGACTCAGTGGTTATGAAGGCCATTCATGACAGAACTAAGACACCTAAGCACCTTAGTTGCCTGCCCCCTGACTGGGAGTCCAGGAGATTAGACTTCTGGGGCAAGAAGACTTTTACCTCTGCCACCCTCGGCCTTTTGATTGCCAATTATTTGGCTCATTTGATTGGAGGAAGGGCAAGGCTGCTGAACAGGCCCTCCCTGAGGATTCCCAGAGGCAGGAGCTTCTTAAGGTGCTCCAGACCTAAGAACATGTCAGTAAACATCTCCTCAGGTTGGCCCACTGGAGCAGCGGCAAGGCGTCCGTCTGCTATACCGACATCCTGGGTTCAGGGACGGACTTGGGAGTTGGAGGGCTGGCAGGAGAGAGAAGGCTTGAGCGTCCCAGGAACTGTTCTCCTTCTCTGGGGAAGGGGGTAGTGTGTCCGGTGCTATACATACCTCTGGCAGAGGCTGGGGGTACCACTGCTGCCAGCGCCACACATTAGGGGGTGGTGCAGATGCTGGCATCATTGCACGTCCCTGCCCACAGGAAAAATCATCAAAAAGCATTGCTGACTGCTAATGATGGCCATTGCCTCTACCACCACTTCTGCTGTAGACCAAAAGGTCCACTGGAGGAGGGTCCCGCTGTTGTGACCCTGCTCTGGGGGCAAGCCAGGGCTTCATAAGACCATGTTTCCTGGAGAGGGGGCGCCTGCCCGGTGGCTCCACCCAGGGGGATAAGCCTGGGGATGGGGGAGAGGCGAGCAGAGTGGGTGGCCAGACCCTCCTGTTAGGGGCAACAGCCGGTATTAAAAAAAAATAAGAAAAAGTAAGCATCTCCTCAGAGCCACCTATGATATTTCTGATACTACAGCCAGGGCAGCTGCCTCTGGCATTTGCCTCAGAAGGCACTCCTGGCTTAGGGTCTCTGGGTTTGCAATTGATGTCCAACAAAAGGTGTTGAATGCCCCTTTTGACCAGACATGCAGGATATTATCAATGACCTGCAGGCCTCTGGCAGGGCTATATGATCTGTTCACTCTGTACCATAGGCAGCTCAGGAGTAGACTGCGGCCCTCCTTTGTAAGGTCTCTCACAAGTCGGCTTCTGAATCAAGCTTCAGGGTAAATCAGAGCCAGATCTGCCTTGCCTGCCCCTCCTCTACCTTTGGTTCCTCTGCCAAGCAACCCAGAGAAGGAGGTGCAGCCCGGCCACTGGTTCAGCTTCAGCCTGACTCCTTGATAGACCCTTCTCCTCTTGTTCCAAGCCAGGAGGTGGTGGTCAGATGTCAGTTCTCCCCCCATCTGTCCTAATGGAGAACCATCACAACAGATGCTTGGATCCTGCAGATAATTGAACAGGGTCATACTCTAGAGCTCCTAAAACAGCCTACAGACATTCCCCCATTCCCCACCTTTTACCCTCTAGACTCTAGAGATGCTCTGGGAGGAGGTACTCATCTTGCTGCACAAGTGGCCCATAGAACCAATGCCCCAGTGGCAAAGGAACAAGTGGTTCTACTCCAGGTTCTTCCTGGTTCCCAAAAGACCAGGGGACTTGAGATCCATTCTAGACCTCAAGGAGCTGAACTTTTTTATCCAGTACAAAAAATTTCGGATGATCACTTTGCATGGCCTTCTTCCTCTGCTCAAGCAGTGTGACTGGCTATGCTCCCTCAATATGCAAGATGCCTACCTGCATATCATGGTCTGCCCCCTCACAGATGATACCTATGGTTCCTGTTCCAGGGGAGCATTACCAGTTAGGTATTGCCATTTGTCTGTTCCTCTGCACCATGGGTATTTACCAAGTTCTTAGCAGCTGTAACAGCATCCATTTGGGGCATTCCATATCTGATGACTGGTTACTGAAAGCCCAGTCCAGGGAGCTCCTATTGTTGACTCTAGAATGCACCCTGTTGTTATTCCAGTCCTTTGGTGTCACTGTCAATCAGACCAAGTATGTGCTGACCCCTTCTCAGTGATTGCAGTGCATAAGGGAAGTCCAGGACTCTACTTAGGGCAAGGCCTTCCTCCCTCATGACAGGGCAGACTGCCTTATTCTCCAGGACCAGGAGGTGGCTCAGAGTCGGCATGTGTCAGCCAGGACATTCCTCAGACTACTAGGCCTCATGGCTGTAGCCATTGTTATGGTCCCTCTGGCCAGGTTGCACATGAGGATTCCACAGTGGACCCTCAGGGTTCAGTGGGATCAGCACTCAGGTGATTTAGATCAGCTGGTCTGTGTCTCCTCACCAGTACGCAAAGTGCTTCACTGGAGGATGGACCTGGCCATTTCTTAAAGGGTGTCCCCTTTATTATACCCACTCCTTACCAAATCCTCACCATGGATGTTTCAGGACTGGATGGGGGAGCCCATCTAGGTCCTTATCAGACCCAAGGTCTCTGGTTCCATTGGGAGATTTACCTCCAGATAAACATCTTAGAATTGAGAGCAGTTCTGTATGCTTTCCAGGCCTTCCAGAACCATTTCTCTCTGGGTCATCTGCTGGTGCAGTCGGACAATCTCAGTGTGGTCTATTACATCAACAAGCAAGGGGGAGACCCATTCCTACCCTCTGTGCTGGAAAGCAGTGAGGGTCTGGTACTGGGCTTTAGATCATGATCTAGAACTGTCAGATGGCCATGTGCCAGGTGCCCAAAACACCTTGCCGGATAGCCTCAGCAGGTCACAGCCCAAAGTGCATGAGTAGGAGCTGCTGTCCTTGGTCACAGGAGACCTGTTCGACAAGCGGGTCATCCAGAGTTCTACCTTTTGCATCCCCACTAATGCAAACTGCTTTTTCTGCTCGCTAGATCCAGGGCCTGGAGTTTTCTGGTGAGATGCATTGCCACTCTCCTGGAAAGGGAGGTTTCTTTAGGCATTCCCTTCCTTTCCTCTGATTCGGAGGGTTCTCATCAAGCTACAGATTGAGGGCCATACCCTAATTCGGGTGGCTCCATTTTGGCCTTATCAGATATGGTTTCCATTACTGCAACAACTGGCTGTGGAACCTTCAGTTCCTCTGCCCTCTGCTAGGACCTGCTGACTCGGTCTAGGGGCCCTGGTCCATCCAGACCTCAAGTCCTCCCACTTGCATGCTTGGCTCCTGAGGACATAGCCATTGCTCCATTTGGAGTGTCTCAGAAGGTGGCTGACATCCTGGTGGCTTCAGAAAACCTTCCACCAGGGCAACTTACTCTCTGAAATGGAAACAGTTTGATATATGGGCCACTTCTCATAGCTTTGACCCTTTCACCTCTCCGGTGAACCAGGTTTTGGATTATCTCCTGAGCTTGTCTGATGCAGGTCTTAAATACTCCTCCATTAAAGTGCACCTGTCAGCCATATCTGACTTTCATGTGTCCATTGATGGCCATATTGTGGCACGGCTGGATGTGGCCCATATTTTTCAGAGAGGCATTCTCTGCTTGAAGCCTCCTATACATAACCCGGTTCCAGCTTGGGACCTAAATTTTGTTTTGCAGAAGCTGACCCTTCCTCCTTTTGAGCCAGCCAAGTCTTGCAAACTGTGCTTTCTCTCTTGAAAAGCATTATGTTTAGTGGCCATTATTTCTGCTGTAAGAATTTCAGAGCTACAGACTGTCATGTGTGAGCAGTCTTATTTGATTTTCCACAAAGACAGGGTCTCTTTGTGTACCAACTGTCAGTTTTTCCTAAGGTGGTGTCTGAGTTTACCTAAATCAATCCATCCACCTGCCTGTTTATTATACAAAGCATGCCAATCCTGGGAAGTATTATTCATTCTTTGGATGTGCATAGAATTTTGTATTACTATACACACTGTACGAGGGACTGCAGGATGTCCTCTCAGTTGTTTGTTTCTTCTGCCTTTGGCAGACAGGTGTTCCTGTTTCGAAACAGTGCTTGTCCAAATGGTTTGCCAACTGTATTATTTTTTGTTACAGGAAGTATGGTAAGGAACTTCCTGAGGTTGTTAAGGGCCATTTCACCAGGGGCATGGCCACTTCAGTTGCTTGTTTCTGGAGAGTGTCTGCAGCTGAGATTTGTGCTGCAGCCACTTGGAGTACTTCCACACTTTACCAAGCACTACAGTCTGGACATTGCATCGAGAAAAAGGGCAGGCTTTGGCCTTGCTGTGCTTCAGGACTTTCTTTCTTAGGCCTCTGGCCTCCTGCCACCCAGACTGCCCTTGCTTTCATCACTGCTTGGGACTTGTTCCATAGGTGTGACTTGATGACAGAGATGTCCCCGAAGAAGATACAACAATTATGTAAGGACTTACTGTAACAGTAGATATTAAAGGGAATCTCTGTCATCAGGTCATGCCGTCCCTCCTTCCATCCATCAGAAGGCCTCTGGCCTCCTGCCACCCAGACTGCCCTTGCTCTCAGCACTGCTTAGGACTTGTTCCATAGGCATGATTTGATGACAGAGATGTCCCCGAAGAAGATACAACAGCCATGTAAGAAATTACCGTAACAGTAGATCTTTGAGGGAATCTCTGTCATCAGGTCAAGCCGTCCCTCCCTCCCTCCATCCACTTTTCTTTCTCTCTCTCTCTCTCTACAGCTCAGCTGTCCTGTTTCTCCAGCCTGTCTGGTAGCTGGGTACCTTCTCTCTCTCCTTGGTTCCCTGGTGGGACTCCTGTCTCTCACGGCCTCCGGCTAGGGAAAGAACTGATGAGGGAACGGGGCCGCCCCTACTTATATGGGGTGCATGGTGTTGGAGTCTGACATCTGTGTGGGTGGCCCCTAATAGACTGCTTCAGAAAAAGCTTCTGTGAGATCCTGACACCTGATGACTAAGTTCCATAGGTGTGACCCGATGACCCAGATTTCCTTGAAGATCTACTGTTATGGTAAGTTCTTACATAACTGTTCTTTATGTCTCGTCTCATGCTGTTTACCAAATACAAAATAAAATTTTGCTCATGAATTTCTTTCAGCATTATTACATGTGCTTCATATTTACATTCCTGCATTTTTTTACTATATGTTAGTGCTGACAGCAAAATCTCAAGTCACTGAACTGTATGAACTGTTTATCTTTAAAGTAATGTATTTACCAGTGCCGCCATTCATTTATCGCTGTCTTTTGCCAGAATGAAAACACTTTACTTCACCACAATAGACTACAATCTCTACACATTCTATTTATAGTGCCAATAAATCAATGATTCTGTATTAATGTGGAAAACATTGAATTCAGGATATTTAATGAATGTGTCATTAATTTCAGAAATACTGTCGCACTGTGAAGAATATACGATAAAGACACCAACAGGTGTGCTTTTTACAAGGCATCCTTAGTAAGCTGGTTCAGACTAGCATGCATTTAACTATGTCTATTTGAGAATGAGCACTAAAGAATATGGTTAAATAAACTGGAGCAAAGATCAGATTTGGGAATATAATATGAAGCTGATTTTAAACATTATGATGGTATCTAAAGAATGTTTAGGAGCTCACATAACTTGTTTGAACACATATATGTGGAATATTGTGGTTGGAGGTCAGTAGATTTGACCTCCTGGGTGTTGGGAAGGTTGCTGAGGGGTATTGTGTACCTATATGAATGGGACAAATATATAAATTATCTTGGCTAATATAATTAATTGGGTGTATATAATGGAAGATTTGGGCTCAGTATGGTATGGTATTGGTTATTAAAAAAAAATGATGTATTAAGATTATGAATACCAATATGTTTTTTTGTTTTTCAAAACAGGACCACCGTGGGCACTGATGAAGTGGCCCTTCCGGCCATGAAACGTTACCTGGATATAATGGGTGGCTTTCAAGCACTTATGAAAATAAAATCATGTCATTGTTTAATACATATTTTTGGAGTTTCAGAGTCATCCTTCCCCCTCCTTTTACTATTGAGCTTTCAGCATCATTTTGAAAGACTCCTTCACAGTAATTTGATTTCAAATAGAGAGTTAAGCAGCCAGCATCCAACCTCCTTTTTCTGCACTTAAAAGGCGTGGCTTTTACAAAACTGCTGAATAAACACAAAATTAGAGATAGCAAGAGCTACGTATAAGAAGTGCAGTTTCATACTGGAAAGATGGTATGAGGCTCTGTAATACAGTATTGTATAGTACAGGGAAGGAGTATCTTGAATGGATATATGCTGAATTCTGTAAAATAACATTTAGTGGAACATTTAGTGGACAGTGTATATATATATATATATATATATAAGATAGACTGTGAGAGGTGGAGAGTGAGAAGCTCTGAATCCCTAAGGTGAAGTGCTGAAGCCTTCTCACCTGATCTGTGTGCTGTTCTAGAGGAAGGTAACTGACATTGCTTTGCTCTGTATGCTAGGCTGCTGATGCTAATGTAAGATATATGTTAGCATAGTAAATCTGACTTTGTAGTGTACATTTCAGAGTTCAGTGTGATTTATTGCAACTATTGGTTACTGGTTCTAGACCCAACAGGTGTCCAGCTCTAGGTACCACTGCCTTACGTAGATTACTCTGTAGTTATGCTGCCTTGGTTTGCTGTTTTGGTACAGTTCTGTGTTATGGTTGTGTCGCTTTCTTCTACAGTGGTGTCCTCCTTCCTTTCACCAGTACCCCACTCATGAGTATGGTTCTTTAATACCCCTGAGGCTGCAATAGGGCTCTGCTTGACAACCTTCTGGTTAAGCACTGCCTCTTTTCTCTGTGGGCCTTTGCTTTGTGGATGGTAAGGTACCTGCTCTGTCTCTCATGGCATGTTTCCTTTTTCTGTTTTCCTTGGTGCCCTCTTCAAGTCTGATGTTCGTGTCATAGCTGGAATGTTCAGGGACTGAACTCTCCGATTAAGCACAAGCAGGTCTTGACCAATCTGTTATGCATGCGCATCTAGTTGGTGTTCCCTTGGGAGACTAAACTTTCCAGCCTTGAGGCCCAGAAGCTTTGCATGGGGTGGGTGGGTCTAGAAATTCACAGTGCTGCGGTATCCAAAAAGAGGGGAGTCTCCATTTTGGTTCCTAAGTCCCTTCACTGGAACCTGCTTTAACACTCTGAACACAGAGAGAAGATGGGCCTTTGCTTTTCTTGACATCCAAATGGCCCTTTAGTTGTAGGTAATCTTTATGCCCCAAATGAGGGCTCCCCAGGTTTCTTTCCGATATGGCCGATAGGATGGTGCAGTTTAATGATTCCAAGCACCCCTTATTATCGGAGGGGACTTTAACCTACCATGGACTCTTCTTTGAATAGGAGCAATGGAAAGCCAAAGCCCCACTCTAGAATGGTCCAGGTTGTTTTACTATGGCTCTGGGACCAGGCCCTCTCTGACATCTGAAGGGCCCACAATTCCTGAGTGAGATTTTATAACTGTTATTCTGTAGTCCATGGGTAATACAGCCACATCGACATGTGGCTCACCTCTCAGCAAGCTACACTGATGGTCGTATTGGTTGCTGCCACCCCCTTAGTGATCTCTGACCATGATCTGGTCAAGCTGGACCTCCTGCTGGGGCAGTCCACACATCACTCTCCCAGCTGGCATCTTGACCCCTTCTGTTGCATGACCCTCTTTCAGCCTTGGCTTATGGAGACTTTTCATATTTCAGATGTTAATGATACGGGAGCCACATCAGTTGCCACCCTGTGGAGGCTTTTAAAGCCACCATTCAGGGGCAGATTATAGGATACCTGTCACATAGGCGCAAGGAAAGGGAGAGGGAGCTGCAGCCCAGGGTGCTCATCTTAAGATGAAGGATGCTGAGTGTAAGGCCAGCCCTAAAGTGGGACTCACTTTCATGTCCATGAAGATGTTCTATGTCTACGCACAGACATCAATGCCCTCACAGCCCATAAAGTTGAACTGATAATACAGCAGCTTCACCATTGATATGGGGAAGGAGTGAGAAGTGTGTAAACATCTCCACAATTGCCTCAAGAAGCAGCTGGCAGAGCGACATATTGCCACCCTGCAGAGTGCTTGGGTGGAGCTTGTACCACATCCTTGGGGAATGATGTTGCCATACAGGGATTTTATGCCCAACTTTATCATTCCATGCACTCTTTTTACATTTCTACAATACAGTCTTCCTCTCCAAGCTCCACCAGCCTCTCCTCAAACCAGAGCAGACCATTTCATTGGAACTCCCTTTTTCAGTCTCTGAGTTTGAGCAGACATTGAAGGGCCTTAGCCCCCGGAAGGCCTGGGGCAGTGACAGCTTTCTTGCTAATTTATATGAGATGTTATCTCCTGTCATCTGCCCAGTGCTCCAGAGGCTTTATCAGGAGGTCAGTACCGCTGACTCATTACCCTCCACGATGGCCACTGCCACGATAACTGTCATTCTTGAAAAGGGTGAAGGCCTCACTCAGTCAGTCAGCTAGTGTCCAATTTTGCTGATTCAGTGGATAGTAAGATCTGTGCTGAGGTGCTGGCTAATTGTCTTGATTGGCTTGTACCCTACGTGGTTCATCCCTTGCAGGTGGAGTTTGTCCGGGGACATTTGAGTTCCTATTATTTGCGTACCCTGCTCAATTTGATTGCTGCAGCTCAGCAGGTCCCCTCTCCACAGGCAGCTGTAGCTATCAACTTTGAGAAGGCTTTTGATTCTGTTGAGTGGGGGTATTGTATGAGACTCTAGCCTACATGGCATTTGGGGAGCAATTCCTGGCTTTCATCCATATGATGTACATGGTCCTTGGGCGCAGGTCCTTGCTAATGACACCCCTTCACCCCCTTTAACCTTGCACAGGGCACCAGACAAGGTTGCCCCCCCTCTCCCTGCTCTTTTTTTTATGCTGGCCATTGAACCCTTCGTGGTAGTTATCCATCGACACCTGGCAGTAGAATGCATCGTTGTGGGCAGGGACCAATACAAAGCCCTACTCTGTGCAGATGACTGATTGGTCACGCTAGGCGATGCTCATGATAGCATCTGCCCCCTGATGGATTTGTTGCACACATTCTCTATGATTTCAAGGTTGCAAGTAAATCAGAAGAAGGCAGAGGACTTCACCCTTAATCAGAACTGCTTACCTCATATATTTCTGACACTAACGCTGCAGTGGGCATCAGGATATATTTCATATCTTGGCCTCAAGATCACCCCTCAGCTGGGTAGACTTTGTGAGATTAACTTTTCCCCTCTGCTGGTTGAGCTTAAGACAGAGCGGGATCACTGGAGAAGCCTTCAGTTGTCATTGGCTGGCAAAATCAAAGCTATAAAAATGATTGCTGCTCCAAAGCTGTTTCTTCTTATTTCACACCTACCCATCCACATTCCTTCCAGCTGGTTTGACTGGATGGATAAACCTGTGGTTGGCTTTCTCTGGGAAGGCAACTCACTGCACTACAGCCACCAGAAATTACACACACAGTGACACAGAGGAGGGTGGGGCCTCACCTGGTTTAAAGGTTATTACTGGGCTTTCCATACTGCACAAAACTGTTCAGTGATTTGCAGACCTGGCTCAGTCATCTCCTCTTTGATTGGGTATTGAAACTCAGCTGCTGGGCAAGAAGCTGCCATCAACGTGTTTGTTTGCCCCAAGATGATTGTATGTAGCCCACTATTCATATCTCTGTTACCACTTGAAAGCAAGTATAAAATAGCTTTTTGTACAGCTTGTCTATGCTAGACTGGTGCCCTTCTGAAAAAATGCATTCATTCAGGTTGAGGTATGACATTGCTTGGCCTACGTGGCAGTGAGCAGCCATCACTACCCTCTCTGATGTGCTTCTTCCTTGTCTTTATACCATGGCCTTCTTCTCTGATCTCTGGGATCGGTTTGGTCTGCCTAAAGCCAAATTCTGGAGATACCTCCAATTATGGAGGGCCCTGACTCCTACTCTGAAGACTTTACAAGGGGCTGCAACACCTCTAGGGGATCATTCCCTTCCATCCTGGTTGTCTTGGTCCTCTGGCCTGGTTCATGTTATTTATTTTACTATCTGAGACTGCATCCCAGATCAGTCTTTCTCGGCCAGGAATGCATGGGTTGCAACCTTGGGGTGCCCCATTCCTGACAAGAAACATAGAAGCATAGAAGTTGACGGCAGATAAGGACCACAAGGCCCATCCAGTCTTCCCATTTTGTCTACCTTATGAATGTGCCATAGGCCTTTACTTTGTCTATTCATACTCATCTTTATTGCTCCCTTATGCCTATCCCATGCCTGTTTGAAGCCCTGCGCTGTATTCATATCCACCATTTCCTGAGGTAGGCCATTCCATGCATCCACCACCCTTTCTATGAAAATGAACTTCTTCACATTACCCCTTAATCAGCCTCCCTTTAATCTCATGCTGTGTCCTCTTATCCTGATATTTTTCTTATATTGAAACATGTTAGACTCTTTCACCTTGTTAATGCCCTTAAGATGTTTGAATGTTTCAATCATATCACCACTCTCCCTCCTTTGCTCTAGGTTATACATACTGAGCTGTGTTAATCTGTCCTCATATATTTTCTGATGTAGTCCCTGCAGCATTTTGGCTGCCCTTCTCTGGACTGCGTCCATTTTGTTAATGTCCTTGTGCAGGTGCAGCCTCCAGTACTGCACACAGTACTCCAGATGGGGCCTAACCAGTGTCTTGTAAAGAGGGATTATTACCTCTCTCTTATGACTTGTGATACCCCTAGTAATACACCCCACCATCCCTCTAGCCTTACCTACTGCTTTAGTGGTCTGCTTGAATGATTTCAGGTCATCTGTGATGATGATGCCCAAGTCTCTTTCTTCCCTTGTGATTGCCAGCAACTCCCCTCCCAACCTATAGGTAGCTTCAGGGTTTCTCTTCCCTATGTGCATGATCTTGCACTTCTTTGCATTAAACCCCAGTTGCCACTCTTCAGACCATTTTGCCAGTTTTTCTAGATCTCTTCTCATTCTGCCCACCCTATCTGGATCATCAAGTCTGTTGCATATCTTGGTGTCATCTGCAAACAGGCAGGCCTTACCCTCGAGTCCATCTGCAATGTCACTGATGAAGATATTGAAGAGGACTGGCCCCCGGACTGATCCCTGATGTACCCCACTTGTGACTTGCATCTCTTCTGACTGTATACCATTTACCAGCACTCTCTTTTCTGCCCGTCAACCAGTTTGCCACCTAGTTGACCAACTTCTGACCCACCCGAGCCTACCTAGCTTATTAATCAATCTTCTATGTGGAACAGTATCGAAAGCTTTGCTGAAGTCAAGGTGGCTACATCAGCTGCACCCCCTTGGTCCTCCACTCTGGTTACCCAGTCAAAGAAATCTATCAGATTAGTTTAACAGGACCATCCTGCTGTAAACCCATGCTGTCTTGGATCCTGTGCTCCTATGGAGTCCAGGTGTTGCACTATCCTTTCCTTAAGGAGTGTCTCCATAATCTTACCCACTACTGAGGTAAGACTGACTCACATGAGCCCTTCTCCAGTCTTCTGAGACCCTCCTGTGCTCAGACACTCACTAAACAGTTCTGCTAATGGCTCTGCTAGTTCCACCTTTAGCTCCTTTAGTACCCTGGGATGTATGCTGTCAAGTCCTATTGCCTTGTCCACCTTGAGCTTAGCGAGCTCTTGCAGGAGCCTTTCTTTTGTGAAGGGACCTATGCATACCTCCCTCCCCTGTGTCCATGGTGCTGAGCTGTGGGCCCTGTCCTACTGTTTCCTCAGAATACTGAGCGGAAGTATCTATTTAGGATAGATGCTTTTCCTTGGTCCTCCTCCACACACTCCTCTTATTCCCTTTGATTTTAGCAATTCTCTGTGGACTTTCTCCTTTCACTAATGTATCTATAGAAAGTCTTGTCCCTTCTTTACTGTTAGTGCTAGTGTTTCCTCAGTTTGGACCTTTGCCTGCCTTACTGCTCTCCCTGCTTCCCTTAGGGAAGTTTGGTATGCCTCCCTATCTTTGTCTCTGGCATGTTGCCTTATGTTTCCTGGAAGGCTAACCTTTGGCTCTGATCTTTTCTGCTACTGTTTTGAGAACCAAAGTGGTTTCCTCCTTCTTTCCTCTTCCTTTTCTCCCTAACACAATGGGATGTTGCTTCAAGTATTGCATCCTTAATGCTTGCCCACTTTGCCTGTACCCCCTCACCTGTATTTCTTCTTGCCAGGGCTAGCTTAACTCTGTTGGCCATCTTATCAAAGTCAACTCCTCTGAAGTCCCATATTTTTGCCTTGGAATGGGATGATTTAATTCTAGTGGCCAAATTGAACCTTATCATGTGATGGTCACTGGCCCCCAGGTGACCTTCTACCTGGAGATCTGTGACCCTTTCCCTGTTAGTCAGTACTAGATCCAGGATAGCCTTGTCTCTTGTGGATTGTTGTACCAATTGTTTGAGGCTCTCCCTGCAGGGAATTCACTATGTGTCTAGTTCTGGCAGATGTTCCTGCTTTTCTTGCCTAAATGTGTGTAATAATCTCAACTGTTATTTGTGATGAATGTTTGCATTGGTTTGTATTTTTAGTTCAGATTGCATCTTTATATGATGTTTAGTATCTGTACTTAAAATTCATTCACCTACTGTATGTAATTAATCTCAGTCGCCCTGAAAAAGGACTTTTCTGTCTCAGTGGGCCTACCCGGTCATCAAAATTCAAATACATAAATAAAATGTCCTGCCCTAATGTTCTGCCCTAACCCTAATCCTAATGTCCTAATCCTAAACCCTAATGTTGCTTGCTATCCTGGAGCCCATTTTTCTCCAGGTAGTCCGATAGGCCCCCTTTGACTAGTGTTTCCATCAGTTTGCTCCAATAGAGGCAAGACTGACTGGCCTTTAATTTCCTGGTTCTTCCTTGTCCCCTCCCTTATACAGCAACATCATATCTGCTATCTTCCAATCTCTGAACCACTCTTGACTGTAGTTAGTTATTAAATAGCCTTGTCAGGATTCAGTCAGTTCCATGCCAATTAGCTGACCACCATCGAGTGCATCCCATCCAACATGAATCATTTATTTTACAGCTGCAAGCTCTTTTGTAACCCTTTCTCCTATAATTACCACTGGACCCATTTTGGGATCCCCTTCCAACAGCCTTTATGCCACTTTCCAGCAGGGGCCTGCAATCCTCCACTCTGAATAGGCAACAGAAGTAGTCATTAAGAATGGCTGCCTTCTGCTCATCCTCCTCCATTATTCTACCCTCTGTCAGTAGCCTCAACAAACCCCTCTTATCTTCTTTTTTCCCTGATGTACTGGAAGAACTGTCCCCCGACTCCCTCTGCAGTATACAGCTCTGTGTCTGCTTTTATGTTCCTGACTGTCTTCTTGGCCTCCTTCATCTTTATCTGGTATTTTCTCCATTCCTACTCTCTAAGTTTCTCCTTGTAGCTAAAGAAGGCCATTTTGTCAGCCCTCAGTGCCTCTCTGACCTTCTTAGAAAACCAGGCTGGTCTCTTGTGCCTATTACCCTTGGCAACCATTCTCAAGTATGATTTAGTTGCTTCCAAGAATGGTTCCTTTAATTTCTCCCACCACTCCTCTACCCCCTTATTTTGTCCCTCCAGCCAAATTACAGTTGATTAAAATATTAATCTGGTCAAAGTCTGCTTGTCTCTAATCCAGAACCACAGCCTCTGATGAAGGTATATTGGTAACCGGGGTCAGTTCAAACCATATGGTATTATGGTCACTTGACCACAGCATATTCTACCCTGCACTGAACTTACTATTTCTGAGCTGGTGAGTGCCACGAAAAATAACATCCTGTCTTGTGGGTTCCTTACCAGCTGCACCAGCAGTCAGTCCGACAATGTATACCACTCACTGTATAATTTAACTTTCCTGGAAATATATGTCCAAAGTGGTATAAGTATTAGCATTTAATACAAAAAATATATTAAAAATAGAATATATCAATATTGGTACAAGATAGACCTGGAGAAAATTTCACACACAAAATATTCAAAGTGGTATGCAGAAAATACCTATTCAGTAAAATATAAATACTGTTTGGATGTGCTGCATGACCCAGATCTAGGCAGAATTTATTTAAGAGCTAAATTAGAATGGTTAGACAGCAACCTCTTAAGAGCCAGAGCAAACGTACACTAGAACCAAGTACTCTCAGGAACAAGGCCCTACATCAGCATTTAAAGACTAGGAGGACTAGTACTTCAGCTTAAAGCATATTTACTGCAAAAAAATAAAACCTCAGCATACAGACAGACATTTTACGATTTTGGATCAATATCCTTTATCAAAAACTGCAGCCAGATTGCAACTGCCACAATAAATACCATTGATTAATGACATCATCCCTTAAAAAGCCAAACTCATTGGTTCAAAACCACGTGACATAGATTACATCATAACATACCTAATACACATAAAAACAACATGCTTCAAAACACATTTTCATTAAAATTACATAAATAACTATTACATCTATAGTTTTAATAGAATATAAATATCAGAACCATCACATGGGGAAGGAACAAATGGGAGGGTTATAGGGTAAGGATAGATGGGGACTTGGGTATGAGAGGGGAAGGAAACAAGGTAAACAACACATATAAAAACACTGCAATGAATTCATAAATATCCCAATGAGGTCAGAACACCAAAAAACTAATTAATTTCTCCTCTAAATAGGGTTTGAGCTCAAAACCTGTGTTGAGTCCTGGTTTCTTTGTAGCTCTTAGCATCAAAATCCAAAAGGTTTCTCTTTTCAGAACTAAGTTCAGAACTATTGACATTGATTAACAGCTCAGAGTGAGCTGTCATTCAGTAGAGCATACTGTATATAATGCTGCTCATTGAGAACTCAGTAGAAGGTCAGTCAGTGGAGGAGAAGAGGGCTGTGCTGGTCACTGGCTCTTGGGTTTGGAATGGGGAGCAGGGTGGTGGGATACTACTTGCTGGGGTGGGGGACAGATGGGTCCACTAGACACCAGGGAAAATATGACTTGCAGGATGCAGGCATATCAGAGATAGGGAGGAGGGCCACTAGACCATCTGGGAATAGCTGCATTTTCTATTGGGCTGGCAATTGGTGAGTAGGGGGACCACTACACCACCAGGTATTATTGATGTAGATGTGGGAGAGGGAACGGGCAGGGGGAAGAACCACTAACCACTAGGGACATCTTTATTTCATACCGGGCGAGTGATCAGGTGGGTTTTTTTTTTTATTATTATTAAAATGTATTCCCTCCTAGGCGGGGTGTTGTTTATGGTTCCCCCTTCTCCGACCGACCCCACGGCACCACATCCCTCACAGTGCTCATGCTCGACCCCCTCCTCCATTCCTCTCATGAGCCACTTCATGGCGGGTACTTACCCCACCACCGCGGAAGGCCCAGGGTCAGGATCCAGGAAGGCAGCCTGAGTGCGAGCAATGTGGTGCTGTCGAGACCAGTCTTCATGCACGACAGATGATTTTTCCCTTGTTCATCCATGGTGTGGGTGTGCAGTGATGTCAGTGATGTTGTCATGCTGGATGTCTGCCTGCGCCGACCCTGTGTTCCAGCTGCTGCATGCACCAGCCCCCAGCCACTGCCAGGAGCTGGTAGCACAGTGGTCCATCCCTCCCACCCACCCCAGAGGAGGAGAGCAGTCCATGGAATGCTCAATCCACCCTCCCAGTCGACCCTCCAGTTCCCGAGGTCATTCTGACCCCGGGTCACTGGCATCACAAGCGAGTATGTCTACTGCTGCACCAGTGGGATGGCTTCACCAGGAATATTATTCATTTTACTGAGGCCGTAGATTGGTGAAGGGGGACCACTAGCACTGGGGAGACTGTTTTTTATTACTTGGACTGGTGATCAGCGATCGGGGGCTGCTGGAGTACCTCCACCAACCACTAGGTTGTGCAGAATTAAAGCAAGATCTCACTCAGCTGTATTTTCTCCACACAAGGGAACCTCACAAAATGCCCTTGCAAGTAGAAAATACTTTGTGAATGGGACTGTGCCAATACGCAGTTCCCCTCCCCCTCATTTGCATTGTGGCTCCCTCCACACTTTGCCCCGGTGCAAACCCGGTTTATGCCTGCAAACAGGGCTTTTGTGAATACCACTTCCATGCAAGACCCAGTTTGTGCCGTGCAAACTGTGTTTGCACTTGGGCAAAATTTTATGAATCTGGCCCCAGGTATTGAATGCTGGTTGGCTTTCTTAGGTGTAACTCGACTTGTGTTTTTACTTGTTTTATAAAGAAAATACTGTACATTTTTATAGTACTTGTAGTTTGATAGGTGCCTGCCATTTTTAAAACTGGTTGTTCAACTGTTACTGACCCCACTGAGACTGCTTATTCTTTTGATTAAAGGACACCTAAACAAGCTTTTTTTTACGGTAAACATTTCGGAAAACTGGCTTCATAGAAAGGTAAAGAAAAGGCTGCTGTTTATGGTGATGCTGAACTGCATTTATATAATTAACATAAATGCAGTTTTGTAACATTTGAAAAATGGAAACAATAGCCTTTTCTTTTCAAAAAAAATCCGCTCTGCCAGCTCCCTACAATGGCCACTGAATGTGCTACATGATTATGTAACAGGAGCGTGAGGGACAGAGCTAACTAGTGCTCATTTCTTATGCCCTTAGTTTAGCATTTTTCCCTAGAAATGATCAAAATCATGACTTAACATGAGTATTATTTTTCTAAATACACGTTAGGCTATGATTTTGATTCCTAAAAGGACAGGAATTGTTACTTGTGTGTGCAGCTGTTTGAAATGTCTCTATTTTCATAAATTATATTCTTACCTCTAAAGTATTTCCTATTTAACTATACCTGAAGAAAGCTGAGCTTAGTTGTGTTTTGTGTTATTTTTCTGTGCGGACAACATTCCATGTGGTTCCTTTCATGGATCCAAGATTTTGAGTTTGACTATGTCATTTCATGGTTTCCAGAACCTTGGGCACTGTACTGATAAGTTCATGCTCACATTTCTGAACCATGAAGTGACATAGTCAAAACTCCAGATTCTTGGTTCCATGAAAGGAACTGCACAGAATGTTGTCCATACAAAGAAAACAATACAAAACACAACTGACAGCTTCAGCTTTTATTCAGACACAGTTAGATAGGGATCCTTTAGAGGTATTAATATGATTTATAAAAATAGAGACATTTCAAACAGCTGCACATAAGTAATCAATTCCTGTCCCCTTTAATTAGCTTAAACTGCTGAAATCATGCTATGCTGTAAGCCTCCGTCACTTTTGCCAAACCCCTCCCTTTTTATATATATATATATATATATATATATATATATCTACTGTATATGTACACACATATACATTGTATTCTCCTTGTGTTGCATCTTCGACTGCTCCCTTCTGACTGACCCTCCCAGCCTCGTTACCCTGGAATCACTGGGACTTACCCTTCCTGTCCAGTCTGGATGCGGAGCCTGTGAAGGGTCGGGCCATCATTCTGTAGCTGGAGGGATTCTTCCACTAGTTTTTCTCCCATTCCCCTGCTGGGGCACACACAGCCCAATGGAGTGTGTGGAGGTGCATGATCATCTGCAAATGTCCTGCAGCACCCTCCCTTCCACTGGCAACCTCAGACCCACACTGCCCTCTGGCCTCCACCAGGGGACAGTCATTCAGCAGGAGCACCAGTCCTCCCTCCGCAGGAGAGGAGAGATGTCCTCCGGATGCTCAATCCTTTCCTTCCCTGGCTGACCCTTGGTGGCCCGTGCTCATTCATGAACACAGGTCGCTGGCGTGGCACGAGGTGTGGTGTCCAGGGCCTTAACCCTCAGCACCACCAGGCTAGATTGCCAAACCCCTTTATAAGTACTATGATACAAACCTGTAAAATATCTGGTGGTCTAGTGGCATTCTCCCTTCTACACAGCACAGCACTGGTCGGTGCAAAATTCAAAGTGAAGTAGTACTTTGTTGTCTGTATTTTAAATAATCCTGTATGCCTTCTGACAGTAAACAGTGCCTCACTAAATGGTGCTGTCTGTTCATTTGCACCACTGTACAATGCAAATTTTGATTTGTAAAATACCCGTTGGTTTATTGGCTTTGTCCCCTTCTGCAATGCACAGCAGTGGCCCAGCAGAGAAGCCAAAGAAGAAAATATCTTGTTTGTCTTCTGGAAGGATAATGCCCCAGCTCACCTGCCCATTCGTCTGCCCACCTTCACCAAAGTAATCTCCTGTCAGTTACACACTGCTTAGCAAACTATGTCCACTGCCCCTAACAAATTACTGGTCTCATGAAGAAAGCATTCTCTTGATTATCTGCTCTCTATCAGAGAGCACACGTCTTCACTGACATGCTTCCTTTCCTGGCTGTCACTGTTAAATGACACTCATACTCATCATCCAGCCTAAGAGCATAAGAAATGAACCCTAGTTACCACTGTACAAGCCAATGTCCCTCTGTCCCTCTCACTCCTATTACAAAATCACATAGCATGTCTGGCCGTCCATCTTAGGGAGCTGGCAGATGAGTTTTTTTTGAAAAGGAAAGGCTATTGCTTCCATTTTTCAAATGCTACGAAACTGCATTTATTTTAATTATATAAATACAGTTTCAGAATCAATGTAAACAGTAGCTTTTCCTTTACCTCTCTATGAAGCTAGATTTCTGAAATGTTTTATTGTAAAAAAGCTTATTTAGGTATCCTTTAATTCTTCTCAATCTGTGCTGTCTCAGTATTCCATTACCCTGACTCCTTGACATTTGCCTCTCTCCCCACCCCTTCTGCACTTTCTCCTTCTCCTCTACCTCACCTGTGACTACCCTCTCAACTTTCTTGGTACTCAAAAACTCTAAATGCAATAGTCCCTATGGGCTCTATCACAAACTCCTCAATTTCTCTGCTTCTCCTAAGACTTCCCCCATCTCTGTGGGTACAGTTACAGGCATACGGAAAAGGACAAAAGTCACTCCTTCACAAAGGTGGTGACCCTCTTCCCAGGTTGCAGTTACGTATTGCTTACCCCTGCAAATGGGGGTTCCTAAAAGACTTCAGGAGCTTGCTTGAATGCTCCAAGCCTGAATGGTGTTTGGCGTTTAAGCCATTTATCAGTGAGTGTGTTTTAGAACCTCTGGTACTGTCTCTTTATGAGCTGTCTGTTTGGCAGTTATAATTAGTTTGTATGGGGACTGTGTGTTTCTTTGATTGAGTACTCACTCAAGCTGTCATTCCACCCCATTTTTGCACTAGGAGTGCAAAGGAACCTCGTCTGAGATGTAACTGATTGCCAGAAATCATTTACAGTACAATAAAATTACAGTTTGTCTCAACCTGCTTTCTTTGCAGTCAGAACTGTCTGCCTAGTTCCCCATTCTGGTTTTGAACTGCTGAACTGGACCAATCAGTGTGGGGTAAACTAGTCCAAAATGATGCCTTGGACGAATCAGAACTTGGGACTCATAATCTGAGCCAGCCACAAGAGGATTGTATGGGCAGTGACTCTAGGAGATGTAGTTTAGACTTGGTTGCCTTTTTGGATGACCAACAGCAGTAGTCTATTGTGAGTGACAGCCAATCCAGTCAAGAACTGGGAGGAACTCAAAGGAAGTGCCCGGTTTTGTCTGTTGGGGTTTCAGTTTGAGATCTGAAAGTGAAGGGAAAGAAACCCTGTGTTCCTTCAGTGCACAGTTTCAGTCAAAAACGGTGCAAGGCCCATAGAGTTCCGGGTTCATAACTTGTGTAACTGCTTGTTAGGACTGAATCATTCTAAGAGAAAGAATCAAAGGATTCTGAAGAGTAGAAACCAGGCTCACCCTGTAGAAGACTGAAGAAATTGTTGAATTACACTCGGTCTGTCAGGAACTGAATCTGCTGTGTGTTCTCCTGGTTATTGTGCAGTAATTGCATTGGGATACAGATGCAGCCTGCCTGGTATAGTGTTTCTTTTTTACCATATAAATGTGTGAGGAGTCTCTTGGAGATCAAAAGTAGCCCTGCTGACATTGAAGGACCCATCTTTTGGAGGTCGTGGAGCACCACTGGGTCGCCTCCCTGTTGAATTGCCACATTAAACCAAATGGAATTACTGTACTGTTGACTGTTTAATTTTCCTTTTCTCTGTGTGAAAGGCCCCTACCAGCTGCCACGTTTGGACTAGCCACCAGGCTCACCTAGGGACAGTAACTGTTGGGGATAGGCTTGTGCACAGAGCCATAGGTAGATAGTAAAGGATAAGCCACCAACCTGATTTCCGGTTGTCCTTGTTATATCCCTAAATAAATCAGAGCTGTTTCAAACAAAGTTATACTGCCTGAGGGTATTTGTCTATGTTAAAGCACTGTACTGTGATTGTTGCACTGTATCTTATTTTACAGGATGTCCTGTGCCTGAACCAGCCTTGGGGGTAAGTGTATACTGTGAAGGTAATTCTGGCTATATTGTGTGGGCCACTAGTGGGAAGAAGGTTGCAGTGTCCCAGAGGGCTGTGACCAAGTAAGTTTAACTATTGCAAACCCTGACCTCTGGGTGGAGGTAACCGCTATTGATCCAGGCCCCTCAACCTGTTAGTGGCAAATCAGGCAGGGGTAGTAGCCCTGGGATGACGCCATCTAGGGTTGCAGAAGTATCCCCCAGCCTCCTTGCTGCCCTCTCACATTGCTTTCCCATCTTAGGTCATCTGATATGACTACCCCAGGTCCTTTCCATTTTGTTGTTGTTAGTATCTCACCCATTGTGTACTCTTCCCTGGTTTTATTTCCAGGTCATTACCTTGCACTTCTTAGCATTGAATCTAAGCTGCCATACATTTGACCATTCTCTAACCTTGCCAAGTCCCTTCTCATCCTTTCCACTCCACCTTGTGTATCAACTCTGTTGCAGATCTTTGTGTCATCTGCAAAGAGACATACTTTTCCTTCCAGTCCCTCTGCAATGTCGCTTATAAAGACATTGAAGAGGACCGTCCAATACTGAACCCTGAGGTACCCCACTACTAACCCCTTTTTTTCAGAGTGACCTCATTTACTATTACCTCTGTGTCCTATTCTCCAGCCAATTCTTTACCCAGGCTGTCATCTTGGGACCCACTCACAGGCTGGCTAACTTGTATATCAATCTTTGTGTGGGACTGTGTCAAATGCCTTGCTAAAGTCTAGGTAGGCCATGTCCACAGCCCTCCCTGATCAACTACTTTGGTCACCCAGTCAAAGAAATCTATCAGATTTGTCTGGCATGACCTTCCGCTGTGAATCCATGCTGCCTGGGTCCCAGCCCTCTGGCCTCTAGATACTCAACAATTCTTTCCTTCAGAAGTGATTCCATCATTTTCCCTACCACTGAGGTTAAACTAACAGGTCTGTAGTTTTCTGCTTCTGCCTTTCTCCCACTTTTGTGAAGGGGAATTACATCTGCCCTCCTCCAGTCCTCGGGTACCACCCCATCCTCCCATGATTTGTTAAAGAGGGTAGTCAGTGGTGTCACTAGTTCTACCCTTAGTTCTTTTAGAATTCTGGGATGAATCCCATCAGGCCCCATTGCTTTGTCCACCTTCAGTTTTAAGAGTTCTTTCAGAACCCTTTCTTCTGTAAATGGGCTAGTATCAACTTCTGTATCCAGAGTGTTTCTACTGTTTGTTTTAGGTACTTCCTCTTCCTTTGTAAATACCGAGCAAAAGTATTTGTTTAGTATCTCTGCCTTTTTCAGTCACCTCTGCCCACCCTCCCTCCCCTTTACTAAGCCTCACTATCCCTCCCTTGGTCTTACTGGCTCCTGATGTACCTATAAAAGGTTTTATCCCCTTCTTAACTGAGTTGGCTATCTTTTCCTCGGTTTGGGCCTTTGCTGTTCTGACTGCCTTCCCAGCTTCCTTTGCTTTAACTGATACAGTTCCTGTCCTGCTCTTCTGTGATTCCTTGTACTTCCTGAATGCTTTTTTCTCTTGAACCTTCACTGCCACTTCCTTTGAGAACCATAGTGGTTTCTTACCTCGTTTCATTTGTTTATTTGCTTTACACAAAGGCTTGTTACCTCTGTGATGGCAGTTTTATTTTCCCCATTGTTCTTCCACCCTCCTTCCTGCCCATTTGCTAGTGCATTCCTTAGGCACTCACCATTTTGACAAAGTCAGCCTCCTAAAATCAGTACCTTTGTCTTTGTATGGCTTGACTTTATTGCTGTGTTTATTGTGAACATACTGTTCGATGGTCGCTTGTTCCCAGATGGCTACCCACTTCACATCTGTGATCCCTCTCATCTCCATTTGAGAGAACCAGGTCTAAGATTGTTCCCTCTCGAGGGCTCCAATACTAGTTGTCTAAGGCATGCCCCTGTAGGGCATCTAGAATAACCCCACTCTTAGAAGTGGCTGCTGCAACTGCACTCCAGTTAACATCTGCATATTCAGATCACCCATCAGCAATATCTCCCTTTTTCTGCCATACAAAGTATACTTTCTATCATTTCCTTGTCCATTTCCTCCCTGAGAAGGGTCTGTATAACCCCATGGATTGTGGTGCCATTGCCAGTCTCTAAATTTACCCACAGTGCTTCTTCTCCTCCCTGTTTACCCTTTTGTTCTGTTGCTTTGATTCCTTCCCTTATGTAAAGAGCTACCTCCTCCTTTTACCCTCCCTGTCCCTCCTGTAGATAGTGTATCCTGGTATGTTTACATCCCATTCATGGTTTTGTGTGTACCATGTTTCTGTGACTGCCACAATATCCAGATGTTCCTCCATCAAGGCCACTAATTCAGGAAGCTTGTTACTCAGACTACGGGCATTGGTACTCATTGCTCTCCATTTTTGATGGCTTTACTTTCTGTTGCAGCATCCCCACTGACCTTTCTACCTCGGTCTTTTCCCATTTAGTACCCTGTTTTGTAGGGAGGCTGGGATTTTCTGCTGCTCATCAGTGCCTCCCTTGACTAGTTTAAAAGCTTGCCAATGAAGCATTTAAACCGATTGCTCAAAAGACTTGTTCCTTCCTTGACAGATGCAGACCATCCTGCAGTATAGGCTGGTGTCCTCCAGGTGGAACCCCAGTCCCCAATGAAGCCAAACCCTGTGCTCCACACATCATTTTTCAACCACTCATTAAACTGCATGGTGCAAAGTACCCTTGCCTCACTCATGCCATTTACAGGCAGCACCTCTGAGAAGGATACTGTGTGTGCTACTTGTCTTAGGCCTCCCCAGTTCTACAAAGTCCTTCTGCACTGCTGTAAGCTCATGTTGAGCCAAGTCATTTGTCCCTAGGTGGACAATGACATCCAGCTCAGACTCCCGCAGCTGTTCTCGTGATCCTGAGGATGCCTCTGTCCCTATAAGCCATGGCACCAGGCAGGCACTTTACTCAGTTTTCCTGCTCCCCAGTTCTATCCCCTAATAATTGAGTCCCCACCAGGAGCTGCTTCCTTCCTTGTGGCATCCTCTGCCTCCTTCCTGTGGGCCTCCCTTGTGACAGGTGTCCTCAGCCTCCCTAATCTCCTCCGTGGGTGCATCCATGGGGAGCTGTTCTCCAGAATGGTGTATGGATTGTGGAGTGGAACAACTAACTGGGTGTGCCTCTGTTCCACCCTCCTCACCTCCCTGAGCCCACAGTGGTCCAACTGCTGTGCTTTTTGCAACCCTCTGAGGTAGTGGTGGTGGCTCTGGTGCTCCCTGGATGGGGGGTTCCCTTCCTACCATCCAGTCTGGCCTGGGGGAAGGTTTCTTACTGCTGTCCAGTGTGGCCTGAAGACGGGCAACTTCCTCCCTCAGGGCAGAGAGTTGTCTGCAAATAGGGCAGCATCTCAGCCTCCAGAAAGACTCCCGGAAGACTGCTGCCCCACAGCCATTACATTGCACTACTCCCCACATGACTTTGTACTTTTTTTTTTTTTTTGTGTGCTTGTGTGAGTGATTGGTTTGTTATATAGAAATATATATATATATATATATTATACAATGTGTATGGGTATATTTTCAGTGCTGTGTGCTAGAGAGGATATGACATTGATATGCACCTTGCACTCTTGAGGAAATGATGTCAGAACCCCAGGTATAAAGGAACTATTTCCGGGTGGGGGTGGAGGTTGGGCCTAAACTGTGCCCTCACAAAACAATCAGCTAAGAGCTCTGACCCACCACTGCGATGAGTGCCTTCCTGTCTGCAAGATACTATACACAACAATTTGACAGAGAAAATCCCCTGCTACTCAAACAGAGAAAAATCCAGACATTCAAGTCAGACACAGGTAAACCTCCCCAGCCCCAAAACAGCCTGGTGGTTTGTGCTCTGAAAGCAGTCAGTCCCAAAATAAGTGAGCTGTGCTTTGAACTCTTCCTGCACTGAAAATCTTAAGAATTGTAACAAGACTGTCTTTTCTGATAATTGTAAATACCTTATTTCACCTTTCAGTTAGAAGCAGCCTCCACCTGCAGTATATCTGCTACAAAGCAAAGACAATTGAAAGGTTCCCCTCCCTCAGATGTGAGCACAACTCGCTTTCTTGCAAATCCTATGTTCAGTATTGCAGTTCCCAACAAGAGATAGTTTGACTAGGAAAATTAAGCCCAGTGTTGCAGCTTGCAGCCAGAGGTAGCTTCACCTGAAGACTATGAGGAAGGGGGGAAGTAGTGGTGATAGAGGACATTAACCTGCCCAAAATAGACTGTGACACTCCTGCCTCATCCTGTGCCAGAAGTCAAGTAATCCTTAATGCAATACAGGATGGCTTCATGACACAGTGGCTAACAAGTCCAACCAGAGGGGAAGCAATCCTGGACCTTGTGCTTACTAATGGGGTGCACATTTAGGAAATTGACATCACAGAACCCCCAGGTGGAAGTGACCATAGTTCAGTGTGGATCAAGATAGACATGGGCAAGGAGGATATCCCAACAAGGATTAGGGTACTGGGCTTCAGAACAGCAAACTTTAACAAAATGAGGGAAATGATTAGGGAGCAATTGGGGAGCATAGGTGAGGGAATGGAGGTGGAAGCGCTATGGAAAACCATTAAGGGAGCCATTCAGAACACTACAAGCAGTTGCATAACAATGAGAGGAAAGAAAAAGGTGGCAGGATGGCCTAGCTGGTACAGCAGGGAGGTCGCTAGAACAGTAAGGGAAAAAAGGGCAGCCTACAGGAAAAGTAGAAGAACAACTAAGGTAAAGGTTGAAGAAGGATTCAAAAAGGCTGGCCAAGCTAGCAAAAAAGGAGGTACAGCAGGCAAAGGCACAGAAAGCGCTCCTGACAACAGAAGGGCTAAAGAGGGGAGAAAAGGCTCTTTAGCTGCATAAAAGAAACAAGCATTTGTCAATGCCGAATGTTTGCTTGCTGGCATTGGCATTGGTAGTAGAAGTTACAGAGCTGCATAATAGAAATGGCAGTGAAGTATTGAATTGAAGCCAACCCCACCACCACCCTGCAGAGAGTGACAGGCATTGGGGTGTGCCTTGGGTCACAGGCACAACGCCATGCCATTTCACCACACCCTACCCTGCAGACACTGACAAGTGTCACGGTGTGCCTTGGGGTCTTTGGTTTTATGCGCACCCATTCCATCAGGAAATATGGTGAGATGGGTGCGTATAGGAGAATGGGGCGAACTTTGGGGCCGAAGAGTCCAAGGCATACCTCGATGCCTCTCACTGGCTGCAGGGTGTGGAATGGTATGAGCATTACAGGCAAGAATCCTAAGTCACACCCCTGATGCCTGTCATTCTCTACAGGGTGGGACGTCATGGTTGGAAACCCTAATACCTCAGGCATTCGTTGGTATTTTCACTCCAAATTTTCAACATGGTTTTTTTGTGACCCCCACCTCATGAACAGTGGCAATATCAGTTTGTTAGCCAAAAGCTGCTTATGCACAGCGACTACGGCATTTAGCACCACAGGTGCAAAACACATTCTGAACAGGATGTGAAAAATGACAGCTGTACTGTTCATGGGGAGGTGTAAAAAGCAATGTTGCAAATCTACAGTAAAATATTAAAAAACTGGTGAAGTCACGAGCGCGCATAAACTGCACAACGACACCAGTAATGCAATTAGTTTGGGGATTTTACAGCAGATTGTCAACACAGGCATTTTGGGACCTCTGATCATGAACAGTGTCACTGTGATTTTCTTTATCTGTCCTGAACAATGATTTCCCACAGCGACTACGATCTCTGCGCTTGAAGGTGTGAAACACATTTCGCCATGTTGTGAAAAATGACAGCTGTAATTGTTCATAATGAAGTGCGAAAAATGCCACTGGTGAAAATCAGGACTGAAAATATTAAAGTCATGAACTTACGAGGGTGTGTGAAACTGCAATGCTCACTCGTAACACAGTCATTTTATTGGCTTTGCCGCCAAATTTTCAACATAGCCATTTTAAGACCTCTGCTCATGAACAGTGTAACTGTGATTTTCTTAATCTGTCCCAAACATTGCTTTACACACCGACTGCACCATTGTGCGCTATGTGCAGAAACACATTTGGGCGATATGTGAAAAATGGCAGCTGTACTGTTCATAAGGAGTGTAATAAAATGGCAATGTGGAAAATCTGGAGTAATATAGAAAATTTGCTGCAAACTTACGAGTGCATATAGAACTGGCGCAAGCCATCGCCTGAAACAGTCATTTTAGGAATATTTTCACCAAATTTTCAACATGGCCATTTTAAGACCTCTGCTCATGAACAATGTCACTGTGATTTTTTAATGTGTCCCATACATTGATTTCAGCACAACGACTGTGCCATTGTGCGCTACATGGTCGGAAGCTCGCTTTGGGTAAGATGTGAAAATGACAGCTGTACTGCACATAAGGAGGTGTGGTAAAATGGCAATGTTGAAAATCTGGAGTGAAAATATTGAAAATTAGCGATCTTACGGCGTGTGTAGAACTGCGTATAGCACGCGCTAGATAAAACAGTCATTTTAGGAAATTTGCCACCAAATTTTCAACATAGGCTTTTTGAGAGCCCACCTTATGAACAGTGGCAGTGTCATTTCATTACTCAGTCCCGAAAGGTGATTTTGCACAGTGACTGCAAAATCACCCTTCGGGCCCGATTAACGCCATGACAGTGAGAGCATTCATGAGAAGGGGTCCCAAAAACCCCATGTTGAAAATTTGGTGCAAACATTCTCCAAAATGCCTGAAATATGCAGTAAAGTTGAAAAAACCCTATCTATCCCATTATACAGCTTACCGGCATTTCCTCAGTTCACGGTCGGCTTTGAAGAGTGCAGACGTGTTACCGGTCCACCCAAGATCGTCGCGCCGGAGTCTGGAGGTAAGTATGGGGTGAGGGGTGTGGGAGGCGGGTGCGCTGTGGGTGGGCGAGGTGGGGGCAGAGACAGCAAAGGACCGCTTCAGTTTCAAGTTTGTTTTTTTAAATGATGACGTGGGACGTTTGCCACGCTGGGGTGGGCTCCCAGCGTGGCACAAGAACGGCTTGTGGGGGGTGTGTGGAGCTGACAGGGGATTGGGCACCCCCGTCGGCGACAGCATCTGTTTTGCCACACTGGGGTGGGCTCCCAGCGTGGCACCCTGTACTCTGGGGACCAGTGGACCCTGGCCAGCTATACAATGTGTAGCCACGCTGGGCTGGGCACCCAGCATGGCATATGGAACTCTGTTTTGGGGAAGGGGGGCACAGCACAGCCGACGGGGGATTGGGCACCCCCATCGGCTACACAGTGTGTGTGTGTGGGGGGACGAGACGCAGTATGCTTGCCTGTGTGTGTGTATATTTGTGTGTAGGGGAGCGCGCATGAGCAGGCAATATCTTATCACTGCTCACTGAAGCGTAGCTCCCCCTTTCAACTGTACTCCACTGCATTTTGGACTGCTGTAATAGACAGCTCCAGCAGGCATTGGAGAACTGCAGCCACGCCTGCAAACACACTGACTGAATTGGAAGAGGGCTGCCACACCTCCGAAAACTCGGATGATGGCACTATGTTTCTTGCACATGCGTGCAAGCAAACATAAAAAGGGACAAGAAGGATGGCATTGTCAGACTAAAGAAAGAGGATGAATGGGTAGTAGAGACAGACCAAAAGCAGAAGTGTTAAACAAATACTTCTGCTCTGTCTTTACGAAAGAAAAGGATGGGCCAATGCCACAGGCAGGGGTAAGAAAGGATGGAACTGGGGCAGATCCAGTAGGGGTCATTGGGATAGAAAAGGAGGGAGTGAGGGCACTGAGGGTGGATAAATCCCCAGGGCAAAATGAGTTACACCCCATAGTACTCAGGGAATTGGCAGAGGAACTGGCAGGTTCAATGACAACTCTATTTAATAGTTCCCTGAATTCAGGAATAGTGCCAGGTGAATGGAGAACAGTAAATGTGGTGCCATTCCACAAAAGTGGTCCGAAGGAGGATCTGGGCAACTACAGGCCAGTCAGCCTGACCTCGATACTATGCAAACGTATGGAGTCCATACTGAAGGAGGGGCTGGTGAGGCACATGGAGGGGAATGGCCTGCAGGATAGTAAGCAACATGGGTTTGTGGCGAGCAGATCATGTCAAACAAATTTAACAGAGTTCTTTGCGTCACGAAGGCAGGGGACAAGGATCAGGCAACAGACGTCATTTACCTGGACTTTAGTAAAGCCTTGATTAGGTACCACACAGGAGGCTGACAGCAAAACTGAGGGGATGGGTGGGGAGAAATTAGTAACATGGGTTAAAAACTGGTTGGGGGACAGGACACAGAGGGTGGTGGTAGGGGGGTATCCTCCAGTACAAAGGAGGTCATAAGTGGAGTTCCACAGGGGTTGGTGTTGGGCCCAGTACTGTTTAATATATTTATAAGCGACATTAGGGAGGGCATTCAAGGAAAAATGTGCCTTTTCACTGATGACACCAAACTCTGTGGGAGGGTGGTCAACCAGGATGGGATTTAAGAGTTACGGGGGGACCTAGCCAGATTGGAGAAATGGTCAGGGATTGGGCAGCTGGGGTTTAATGCCAAAAAGTGCAAGGTGATGCACATAGGGGCAAAAAACCCAATAGCAGAGTACTACATAGGAAAAGTACAGGTAGCTGCCTCTGAAGAGAAAAAAGACCTAGAGGTAGTAATTACTAGCAATTTGAAGGAATCCACTCAATACAAAAAGGCAGTGGTAAAAGCCAACAGGATGCTGAGATGCATTGCAAGGGGTTTCAGTAGCAGGCACATCAAGATTATTTTGCCATTATATAGATCACTGGTAAGGCCTCACTTGGAGTATGGAGTGAGGTATTGGCACCCGTACCTAAAAAAAAAGGACATTAAATTGCTGAAAGGGGTGCAGAGGAGGGTAACTAAAATGATCAGGGGACAGCAGGACAAGTAATATGAGGAGAGGCTTGAAGCACTGAGGATGTACTACTTGGAGGAGAGGAGGCGAAGGTGGGACATGATAGAGACCTTCAAGTACAGTACCTGGAGGGAGTAAAAAAAGTAGAGTGTGGGGGTCTCATCATCAAGAGAGAACACCACCACCAGAGGACACAGCCTAAAGCTGGTGGGGAAGATAAAGGAGAGAGATGAGGAAGCACTTCTTCACAGAAAGGGTGGTGTTGACTTGGAATGAGCTACCAGAGGAGGTGGTAACAGCTAGGACAGTGGGATCATTCAAAAGATCCTGGGATAAACACAGCAGGAATTCATTGGACCAAGGAAGGGGAAGGGGAAAGGGAGAGGGGGGTCAGGGACACAGGTGTAGGGGTAAAATACAAAACCCTACAACAAATCGAGCAGACTAGATCGACCAGGAGGTCTCCTTCTGCTAGCTACTTTCTTAAGTTCTTATTTCCTTATCTAACTCCTCCCCCTGTGCTAGAGGCCTGTAGATCATGGCTGTCTGAATGGTGGCTATGTTTGCTGACTAGAGGTGACCCACAGCACCTCCACCCCCCTGAATTCCCTTTATTTCTGTTGTTGTTATGCATTTCTTCACATAAAGCACCACCCCTTTCATTCCCACTCTGTCCTTCCTGAACAGTGTGTAGCCTGGTATGCCATATCCCAGTCATGGTTGTGAAAGCACCATGACTCAGTAGTGGCCACAGTATTCAAGTCGGCTTCTGCCATGATGGCTTCCAAGTCTGGGATCTTGTTTCCAAGACTTCTAGCATTAGCATATGTGGCCATCCAGATTTTATCTCTTTGCTTGTTGCCTCACCCTTTTCCTTTTGTTCCCTCCTTCCCCTCTCTCTTGACTGCTGTTTTCCTCCTTTTCATTTGCTATACCCCTGCTTCTTTTGACTAATCTGCATCCTGGTGGGACTCCTCCTCTTGGGATCTCCCTACTATCTATCTCAGTTCAGGGGGGCAGTTTCTGCCCCTCTTTTTCTCCACTGCCCCCTTGGCTAGTTTAAATGTTCAATGAAGTAACATTTAAACCATCCACTGAGGAATGTGGTTCCCCTCCTCGATGCAGGCCATCACCTCTGTATAGGCTCTTGTCCTCCCAGGTGGGCCCCCAGTCCCCACTCTCTGCACCATTCCTTCAACCATGAGTTGAAGGCCTTGTCGTGGAGACCCCTTTCCTTACCCCTATACTAGACGCCTCTGCAAAAGCTATTGAGTGTGCTATCTGTCTTAGACCACTTCCCAGTTCCCCAAACTTCCCCTGCACTATTTCTGCCCTATCCCTAGCCCAGTCATTTGTCCCCAGATGGACAACATCCAGCTCCCCCCTTCTTCTTGCTGCCCTATTGATCTGTAGGATACACTTTCCATCCCTCCAGGCCACGGCACTGGTTAGGCACCTGATCTACCTCTCTGTCCTCTTTCCCATTTCCAGTTCTGTCCCCTGACAATTGGAGTCCCCACTAGAAATTGTTTCTCTCCTCCTCTGGGGTCTCTTCCACCCTCCTTAGGGTCTCCATTAGGAGGGTCCCATCCTCCTGGCCACTACCATGGGTGCCTCCTCCTGGCAGTCCAACTCCGCATAGGAATTCTGTAGTGCCCATGGTTCTGGAATGTGCCTCGACCCACCCCTAGCCTTCCAGATTCCACCACCTCCACCCTCCTTAAGCCTACCGTAGTCCAGCCGCCTCCTTCTAGCTGACATCCTTTGAGATAATGGTGCAGACTTTGTATTATTGGCTGAGAGAAGGTTCCCAACTCTCAGCCTACTCAGCCTGGAGTCTAGCAACCTTCTCTCTCAGCCCAGAGAGTTGCATGCAGATGGGACAGTCCTGTCTGCCACTTGTTGGGTCTGAGATCTGCTTTTAAATCTGCATCTCCGATCTCAACAAACTGCACCTTCCATCTGATTGGTGGAACTCCTCTTCAGTGGGTGGAGTTACTAGCCATCTGCTCCCTTCTCCCTGGAAATGCTTGTGCGGCGATCTGCAGTCAGAGGAGACGGGAGAGTCACACTGCCTTCCCTAGGTGACTCTCTGTCTCTCCCTACCTGCACTGATGCCTCATTTGCAATGGGGTATATTCTGGCCATTTTCTCCCTGTGGAGGCACCATGACCACTTTTAGTTTGGTTTTGTCACTCCCCTTCCTTCCCCTTGACTGAAATCTTGTTTCTGCATTCTGTGCATCTTGGTCCCTCTTGTTTTTGTTTTCGCTCCCCTCTTTTGTGATGCAGGGTTGCATTTTTTTTGCATGATCAGTCCCAATATGTTTCTATTGGGTCTGTTTCCTCTGATGTATGTTATACTATGTGTGGAGTTCCGCATGGGTCCATTTTGTTCCCCTTATTATTTTCCCTTTTTATTAGCCAGGTTCCATCCATATTCCAGGGGTGTAAATGTTTGTTATATGCAGATGATCTGTTGAAGTTATAAATTCAACTTTGGAAACTAATTTTTTGAGGTTATGCCAGTGGATGTTCTCCAATAAGATGGTTCTGAATTTATGTAAGACTAAAGTGATGTTATTTGGTAGTTCTGTTCATTTGTGGGACAATCCTAGTTTATTTATCCATGATACTCAACGTACTTTAATCAGGTGTCCGAATTTAAATACTTAGGTGTATTATTGGATCCATCATTAACTTTTCCTTCTCAAGTGAAGTTGGTTAAGAATAAAGTTCATTCTAAGTTAGGGTTGCTTTATAAGTTTAAAACTTATTTATCTTTGGAAACTCGGAGGCAACTTGCTTTTGGGTGTACTTATGCCTCATTTGGATTATGTCTTTCTTTGTATGTGGAATTAGGTGTTAGGGAGAGGCAGACGTTATGCATTGTTTACAATAACATATGTCATTTTGTACTGGTGTGCAAGTTTGACTCATCGTTGTTTGTTGTACTCTTCTTTGAATTGGTTGTCTCCTCAACTTATATTTAGGTATGCTCTGGGTAATTTGGTCCATCAGGCTGTTTATTCTGATGTTTTTTTTCCCCCTTTTCTGATTTGGTCAGGAATCAGGTGATGAGATCTTCATTAAGATCAGCTGAGGGCATTACTTTGGAGGGTTATTCTGTGAAGAATAATTATGGCTCTCGCTCATTTTCATATCAAGCCCCCAAAATGTGGAATGAACTCCCCGCTTCCTTGCGTGTATTGAAATCACATAGTAGTATTTGTTGATGAATTGTAATTGTGTTTGAATTGTATTAGTTGGTTATTTTGTTATATTGTGTGTATGTTCATTTTGTTTTGTTTTTTATGTATTTGTTATGTATTTTATTGTATGTGTTTGTCCGGGTTGGACCTGAAAAAGGGCTTCTGCCCAGTTGCCTTAACCCGGTTAACAAATAAATGAAATTAAATATTTCTATCAATGAATTTCTGGGTCACGTCAATTGAGAGGTACCAGCAATTTTGCTTGCTTTGTGATGTGGCTGGTAGGGCATGCTCTTATATGAATTGCTTTGTTCCTCACTAGTGGGGATTCTGGAGATTCTCATGCTGGTCAGCAGCTGGGAACCAGATCTTCTACTTTTCTTTTTTTTGCAATTATTGTCCCTAGCAAGACTGCCATTTATGCTCCTGTGTGCTTCCTTATGTGCCCTGCTTTCTGATTTATTTGGGTTGGAAGCTGGCATGCTGGACCCCTACAGCTTTTTAGATGGTAGAGCATCAGCGACAGAGTCTCCCTTGCTGCCATGTGTTGGCTGCCCTGGTTTGCTCTCCAGTCCTACTCCAGATCGATGACTGTTTTTTTCTCCTTTTCTGGCCTGGTTTTCTAGGTGTCTCTGCAGTACCCCCATTCTTGGTGCAAAGCATGCCATGCTTCTAAGTCTTACCCACTTTTTTCACACCTCACTTGTTTCTTATTGGCCACTATATCGATTTAGTCTAGAATAGGCCCTTCCATTTGTTACTGGCTTACTCCTTCGGTGTGGGGAAAGGTTGCCTCTGCCTTAGTTGCTGCTTAGGTAGTTTTGTACCCCCTTTAAAGGGGATGCTGCACCTTTGTAAGGGTGATTAACTTATTATCAGTCCACTTCTGCTTTACCTCTTGTCCCTTTGCAACCCAATTTCCCAGAATTAGTTGCTGCCCCTGGAAAACACCGGGTGAGCCTGTGATGATGTGGATGTGTAGGAATATGATCATTTACTATAATGGGAACATTGTAAAGTGCTGACAGAAGAAGGAGAAGCGTGAATGAAATTATGTTTTGTACTAATATTTTCTTGCTTGTTCTTGCAGCTGTACCCCTTTGAGAAATAGACTTGTTAGTTTGACACAGTATACAGCTTGGTACTGTGATATGGAATGTATTTGCTAATGTTTTGGAAAAGACTTTACAAAACTGCTGAATACACATAAATTAGAGATAGTAAGAGCTATGTGTATGACGGCAGTTTCACACCAGAAAGATGATACAACGCTGTACAATACAGTACTGTATAAAGGGAAGGACTACCTCTATGGATATATGTTAAATTCTAAGATAGCAGTGGAGAGTGATATAAGATGGACTGTGAGAGGTGCAGAGTGAGAAGTGCTGAACCTCTAAGATGAAGTGCTGAAGCTCCATGCCTGATCTCAAGACTGTCGCAGAGGAATGTAATAGACCAGGGGTTCTCAATGCAGAGGCCAGCCTCCTGGGAGGCCCTCAACCTGTTCCAGGGAGGCTCAAGCAAGTCTGAAAAGTACTGTATTTAAATTTTGAGTTTTATGTATTTTGTGTGAAGAGATGAAGCAAACTGAAAGAGGATAATAGTAGGTGAATTTTATATATTTATTTACTAATAGGTGACAAGAAAAGGAGAATGAGCTAATGCTCATTTCAGGTATACCCGGGGAAGGGTAGGGAGTGAGTATATTTCTAAAGGTAACTGCAAAACAATCAAGAAATACACAATGAACAATAGTGCAAAAAAATATGAACAATAAACTAATAATGAGTGATGGTAATTGATCAGTTTGTAGACTGATTGCAGAACAGCCCAAATACAAGGGTTGAGTATAGAAGTGCTAAGATCAATAGCAGGAAGGAGCAAAGTAATCCCAGAGAGGTTGCTTAGGAGCACGGAAGGAGGGGGAGAGGCAAAGTATGTAGGAAGGTTATTTCATATAAAGAAGAAACAGAGAAAGTAGTCTGACCCATGAAGGTACTGCAACAAGGGGTAACAATAGTTCAAGAATGAAAATAGAGCAAGAAGGCTGGCCTGTGTGGGGGGTTACAATAAGCTGAATAAAATTTGTTTATTTTATTTACAGCATTTGTTATTCAGACAGCACCTTTGAACACAGGAGCTCTTTTTCAAAGGTTCCACATCAGGATAAGACGAAGAACTGAATGAAAGAACTGAATGTGAGCCAAGTACTCAAAGGGGTTTCAATTTATTCATGGTGTACTGCAGTACAGTATGTTATTTTTCTTTGGGGAGGCCCAAGATTATTTCAGTTTTTGGGGGAGGCTCAAAATCTTTTCCATGGATTTGGGAGGCTCACTGTGACAAAGTCTAAGAACTATTGTAATAGACCATTGCTTTGCTCTGTATGCTAGACTGCTGATGCTAATGTAGGATATATGTTAGCATAATAAACCTGGCTTTGTAGTGCACCTTTCAGAGTTGAGTGATTATTTGTAACCATTGGTTACTAGTTTGAGACGTGAACAATCTCAGCACCCAGATGGGACTCTGAAATTTGTGCCTATAGACTTAGGAATACAGTAGGGGTATATAAGGATCACACCTTAGGTACTTCTATCAGTGGAAGTTGACAGTATATAAGAGACTGTTAGACATCTATCAACTGACTGTTAAGCAAGCATGTGATACAGAACCATGCCCTCAGGTGGTGACACCTATCATATTGAGGATTCTTAGACTGCCACTACTGGCTCCTAGTGTTATGCCATCATCTGCACCAGAGGCTCTTGCAAAGATTGAACTGTGCCCTGAAGTGGGGCCAGGCCCACTCAATGGTTTGACTGCTACTTATATCCCAGGGACTTTGTTGAAAAATAAGAGTTTATTCATATTCCTGTGATTTTGAGTTTTCTTATTGTAACATGTCTGAACATAGTCATTCCTGTGCTTCTACTAATGTTTCTTTATTATGCAATGCTTTGCTTTTGGATAAGCTAGCCTCATATCATGCTTGAGTTCAAGATCCCATACCTACACAAGAATGGAGGCCCTGAGATGGAGTCTTCTGTACCAGACAGGTTCAAGACCTGGAAGGACTATACTCAGTTGATACTGTAAATTAGATTAAAAGGTCATACTCGTACCTCACAGTACTGCATACTCCATGTGCTTGTTCAGACACTTTTTCTTGATCTTTTTTTTTAACTTACTTTTTATGCTCCCCTTGGCACCTAGTCGGCTCCTTAGTACTGGGCATCCTGTCTCCTCCTGCTGCCGCCTGTCCCACACCCATCTCCATATTGGGCCACCACCTTGTTACCCCATGTGGGGTGTGGCGGGAGCCCCAGCTCCCCCACCGCTAATCGGATTCAGTACAGGTGATGCCCTTGGAGACGGTGCATTTGTGGATGACTACCATCAAGCCGCTCAACCTGGCTGCCTTTTTTCCTGTTTTTCCATTGGCGGTGGAGTGTGCACTGCCAACAGTGGGCATGCCACACGTGTATCCACATGCAGCATGCCCACTGGCTGCTCCACCTCTGTGCCCCACTGTACTGGGCCAGGCGTGCCAACAACCAGCCTTCGCTAGGTGTCAGGCAAATGCCAGCCTCTGTTCCTCACCCTCTCTGAGAGAGGAGAGCTGTCCTCCAGACGTTCGATCCTCTCCCACACTGGCTGGCCCCTGATGACCCACTCACACCGTGAACATGGGTTGCCGACGTGGCAGGAGGTAAGGCATCACTGCTTCAGCCCTCCAGACCTCTGGGCCAGCTTTCTTGATCTTCTTCAAGGATATCTCTGTCATCAGATCACATCTATGGAACTTAGCCTTCAGGCATCAGGATCCCACAGAAGCTTTTTCTGCAGCAGTCTATTAGGGGCCACCCACACTGACGTTAGGCTCCAACATCATGCACCCTATATGTCTCCGGTGGCCCCACTCTCTCCTCAGTTCTTTCCCGCTGACCTCTCCTGCACAGACTCAGAAGCTTTATCACTCAGTTCGAGTGACAAAATTACTTACCTTTTTTTCTTTTACTTACCTTTGAATCACTTTAGTTTAAAGAGATTCTTTTGTCCTTTGTTTGTTGAGAACTACTCCTTTGTTGGCTCTTTTCTGTCGCTGTCGCTGTGGAAGGAAGATTTCTTCAACCGATGAACACAAACTCTGTGCCTGCTGTCTTGGGCTCAACCACAACATCCTTGACTGTGAAGCTTGCCTGAAGTTCAACCTCACCACCCAGCGCCAACGCAAGAAAGTCCTGCAGAAGTTCTCATGGAGCAACAAGCAGTCAGCAGAGAGCAGGTGTCCTCCAGAGCCCCCCCACCCAGTCACCAGTGTCTTCTTCAGACTCTTAGGTCACCAAGGCCCAGGAAAATCCTCAGGAAATGTTCTCAATGGGACAAGGAGAGGCCTAAGAACCAATCCCCCATCAACGATCCCAGTCCCTGCTGGATTCCTCTTCTTCTTCTCCAGGGTTTGCCCCATTGCCTGCTTTATTGTCAGCACCTTGCCCAGTGCAGGCTTCTGCTCCAATCAGGACCCCCATGGTGGATTCTTCTCCCAGCCATCACAGGGCTGCAGAGGGGTTGTCGGCCCCTGTCCTGCCATTGAGACCTCTTGAGCCCTGAGGTCCGCAGATGCTGGGATCAACTACTTCCACTACTGTTAGTGGTTCATCATCGGACCTGAACTACATGTCCCCTCCATCGATGCCTGTGTCAACAATGATTCCCTTTCCTGCTATCAACCTTAATACTATCCTTTCCTCCATTACCACATCTCTCATTCAACAGCTAGTTCCACAGCCTGGGCTGTTGTCACACATGCCTTCAGATGTTGCTTCAGTGTCGACACCAGTCTGACCTAGTCACACCATGCCTTGCAAAGAGCCCTTGGTACTATGCTCATCGGTCCCTGCCTTGGAGCCGGTTGACGCCAAGGAGGAATACCATCCTGATCTCATCCTCCCTGAGGAAAGGATCAGCAGGAAGACATCAATGTGAAGTCCTTTGATAGGTCCGCTGTTTCCTCCAGGAGTGGAGAGTCTGTCAAACACACACCCTGGGAGGACCCTTCCATTTTAACATTATGAAGCAGCTCTTCTCTACCATGGGATTTCAAACTGAGGAAAATGATAAAACTAAAAGGTATCTATTGGATTTCTTGGAGATCCCAGAGTCTCCACCAGGTTATTTCTCCTCTGCTGCCAGCACTGAATGATGCTGCAACAGTGCCCTCGCACAGGCCCAACATGGTACCAGCCATGCCCAGAAAGGCTGACAAGCTCTATCAGGCACCTCAGGGGTTGCCTTTTATGCTGTCCAGCCTGAAACTGACTCAGTGGTTATGAAGGCCATTCATGACAGAACTAAGACACCCTAAGCACCTTAGTTGCCTGCCCCCTGACTGGGAGTCAGGAGATTAGACTTCTGGGGCAAGAAGACTTTTACCTCTGCCACCCTCGCCTTTTGATTGCCAATTATTTGGCTCATTTGATTGGAGGAAGGGCAAGGCTGCTGAACAGGCCCTCCTGAGGATTCCAGAGGCAGGAGCTTCTTGAGTGCTCCAGACCTAAGAACATGTCAGTAAACATCTCCTCAGGTTGGCCCACTGGAGCAGCGGCAAGGCGTCCGTCCTGCTATACCGACATCCTGGGTTCAGGGACTGGACTTGGGAGTTGGAGGGCTGGCAGGAGAGAGAAGGCTTGAGCGTCCCAGGAACTGTTCTCCTTCTCTGGGGAAGGGGGTAGTGTGTCCGGTGCTATACATACCTCTGGCAGAGGCTGGGGGTACCACTGCTGCCAGCGCCACACATTAGGGGGTGGTGCAGATGCTGGCATCATTGCACGTCCCTGCCCACAGGAAAAATCATCAAAAAGCATTGCTGACTGCTAATGATGGCCATTGCCTCTACCACCACTTCTGCTGTAGACCAAAAGGTCCACTGGAGGAGGGTCCCGCTGTTGTGACCCTGCTCTGGGGGCTAGCCAGGGCTTCATAAGACCATGTTTCCTGGAGAGGGGGCGCCTGCCCGGTGGCTCCACCCAGGGGGATAAGCCTGGGGATGGGGGAGAGGCGAGCAGAGTGGGGGGCCAGACCCTCCTGTTAGGGGCAACAGCCGGTATTAAAAAAAAATAAGAAAAAGTAAGCATCTCCTCAGAGCCACCTATGATATTTCTGATACTACAGCCAGGGCAGCTGCCTCTGGCATTTGCCTCAGAAGGCACTCCTGGCTTAGGGTCTCTGGTTTGCAATTGATGTCCAACAAAAGGTGTTGAATGCCCCTTTTGACCAGACATGCAGGATATTATCAATGACCTGCAGGCCTCTGGCAGGGCTATATGATCTGTTCACTCCCTGTACCATAGGCAGCTCAGGAGTAGACTGCGGCCCTCCTTTTGTAAGGTCTCTCACAAGTCGGCTTCTGGAATCAAGCTTCAGGGTAAACGCAGAGCCAGATCTGCCTTGCCTGCCCCCTCCTCTACCTTTGGTTCCTCTGCCAAGCAACCCAGAGAAGGAGGTGCAGCCCGGCCACTGGTTCAGCTTCAGCCTGACTCCTTGATAGACCCTTCTCCTCTTGTTCCAAGCCAGGAGGTGGTGGTCAGATGTCAGTTCTCCCCCCATCTGTCCTAATGGAGAACCATCACAACAGATGCTTGGATCCTGCAGATAATTGAACAGGGTCATACTCTAGAGCTCCTAAAACAGCCTACAGACATTCCCCCTCCACCTTTTACCCTCTAGACTCTAGAGATGCTCTGGGAGGAGGTACTCATCTTGCTGCACAAGTGGCCCATAGAACCAATGCCCCAGTGGCAAAGGAACAAGTGGTTCTACTCCAGGTTCTTCCTGGTTCCCAAAAGACCAGGGGACTTGAGATCCATTCTAGACCTCAAGGAGCTGAACTTTTTTATCCAGTACAAAAAATTTCGGATGATCACTTTGCATGGCCTTCTTCCTCTGCTCAAGCAGTGTGACTGGCTATGCTCCCTCAATATGCAAGATGCCTACCTGCATATCATGGTCTGCCCCCTCACAGATGATACCTATGGTTCCTGTTCCAGGGGGAGCATTACCAGTTAGGGTATTGCCATTTGTCTGTTCCTCTGCACCATGGGTATTTACCAAGTTCTTAGCAGCTGTAACAGCATCCATTTGGGGCATTCCATATCTGGATGACTGGTTACTGAAAGCCCAGTCCAGGGAGCTCCTATTGTTGACTCTAGAATGCACCCTGTTGTTATTCCAGTCCTTTGGTGTCACTGTCAATCAGACCAAGTATGTGCTGACCCCTTCTCAGTGATTGCAGTGCATAAGGGAAGTCCAGGACTCTACTTAGGGCAAGGCCTTCCTCCCTCATGACAGGGCAGACTGCCTTATTCTCCAGGACCAGGAGGTGGCTCCAGAGTCGGCATGTGTCAGCCAGGACATTCCTCAGACTATTAGGCCTCATGGCTGTAGCCATTGTTATGGTCCCTCTGGCCAGGTTGCACATGAGGATTCCACAGTGGACCCTCAGGGTTCAGTGGGATCAGCACTCAGGTGATTTAGATCAGCTGGTCTGTGTCTCACCAGTACGCAAGTGCTTCACTGGAGGATGGACCTGGCCATTTCTTAAAGGGTGTCCCCTTTATTATACCCACTCCTTACCAAATCCTCACCATGGATGTTTCAGGACTGGATGGGGAGCCCATCTAGGTCCTTATCAGACCCAAGGTCTCTGGTTCCATTGGGAGATTTACCTCAGATAAACATCTTAGAATTGAGAGCAGTTCTGTATGCTTTCCAGGCCTTCCAGAACCATTTCTCTCTGGGTCATCTGCTGGTGCAGTCGGACAATCTCAGTGTGGTCTATTACATCAACAACAAGGGGGGACTCTATTCCTACCTCTCTGTGCTGGAAAGCAGTGAGGGTCTGGTACTGGGCTTTAGATCATGATCTAGAACTGTCAGATGGCCATGTGCCAGGTGCCCAAAACACCTTGCCGGATAGCCTCAGCAGGTCACAGCCCAAAGTGCATGAGTAGGAGCTGCTGTCCTTGGTCACAGGAGACCTGTTCGACAAGCGGGTCATCCAGAGTTCTACCTTTTTGCATCCCCACTCAATGCAAAACTGCTGCTTTTCTGCTCGCTAGATCCAGGGCCTGGAGTTTTCTGGTGAGATGCATTGCCACTCTCCTGGAAAGGGAGGTTTCTTTAGGCATTCCCTTCCTTTCCTCTGATTCGGAGGGTTCTCATCAAGCTACAGATTGAGGGCCATACCCTAATTCGGGTGGCTCCATTTTGGCCTTATCAGATATGGTTTCCATTACTGCAACAACTGGCTGTGGAACCTTCAGTTCCTCTGCCCCTCTGCTAGGACCTGCTGACTCGGTCTAGGGGGCCCTGGTCCATCCAGACCTCAAGTCCCTCCACTTGCATGCTTGGCTCCTGAGGACATAGCCATTGCTCCATTTGGAGTGTCTCAGAAGGTGGCTGACATCCTGGTGGCTTCCAGAAAACCTTCCACCAGGGCAACTTACTCTCTGAAATGGAAACAGTTTGATATATGGGCCACTTCTCATAGCTTTGACCCTTTCACCTCTCCGGTGAACCAGGTTTTGGATTATCTCCTGAGCTTGTCTGATGCAGGTCTTAAATACTCCTCCATTAAAGTGCACCTGTCAGCCATATCTGACTTTCATGTGTCCATTGATGGCCATATTGTGGCACGGTGGATGTGGCCCATATTTTTCAGAGAGGCATTCTTGCTTGAAGCCTCCTATACATAACCCGTTCCAGCTTGGGACCTAAATTTTGTTTTGCAGAAGCTGACCCTTCCTCCTTTTGAGCCAGCCAAGTCTTGCAAACTGTGCTTTCTCTCTTGAAAAGCATTATGTTTAGTGGCCATTATTTCTGCTGTAAGAATTTCAGAGCTACAGACTGTCATGTGTGAGCAGTCTTATTTGATTTTCCACAAAGACAGGGTCTCTTTGTGTACCAACTGTCAGTTTCTTCCTAAGGTGGTGTCTGAGTTTACCCTAAATCAATCCATCCACCTGCCTGTTTATTATACAAAGCATGCCAATCCTGGGGAAGTATTACTCCATTCTTTGGATGTGCATAGAATTTTGTATTACTATACACACTGTACGAGGGACTGCAGGATGTCCTCTCAGTTGTTTGTTTCTTCTGCCTTTGGCAGACAGGTGTTCCTGTTTCGAAACAGTGCTTGTCCAAATGGTTTGCCAACTGTATTATTTTTTGTTACAGGAAGTATGGTAAGGAACTTCCTGAGGTTGTTAAGGGCCATTTCACCAGGGCATGGCCACTTAGTTGCTTGTTTCTGGAGGAGTGTCTGCAGCTGAGATTTGTGCTGCAGCCACTTGAGTACTTCCACACTTTACCAAGCACTACAGTCTGACATTGCATCGAGAAAAAGGGCAGGCTTTGGCCTTGCTGTGCTTCAGGACTTTCTTTCTTAGGGCTCTGGCCTCCTGCCACCCAGACTGCCCTTGCTTTCATCACTGCTTGGGACTTGTTCCATAGGTGTGACTTGATGACAGAGATGTCCCGAAGAAGATACAACAATTATGTAAGGACTTACTGTAACAGTAGATATTAAAGGGAATCTCTGTCATCAGGTCATGCCGTCCCTCCTTCCATCCATCAGAAGGCCTCTGGCCTCCTGCCACCCAGACTGCCCTTGCTCTCAGCACTGCTTAGGACTTGTTCCATAGGCATGATTTGATGACAGAGATGTCCCTAAGAAGATACAACAGCCATGTAAGAAATTACCGTAATAGTAGATCTTTGAGGGAATCTCTGTCATCAGGTCAAGCCGTCCCTCCCTCCCTCCATCCACTTTTCTTTCTCTCTCTCTCTCTACAGCTCAGCTGTCCTGTTTCTCCAGCCTGTCTGGTAGCTGGGTACCTTCTCTCTCTCCTTGGTTCCCTGGTGGGACTCCTGTCTCTCACGGCCTCCGGCTAGGGAAAGAACTGATGAGGGAACGGGGCCGCCCCTACTTATATGGGGTGCATGGTGTTGGAGTCTGACATCTGTGTGGGTGGCCCCTAATAGACTGCTTCAGAAAAAGCTTCTGTGAGATCCTGACACCTGATGACTAAGTTCCATAGGTGTGACCGATGACCCAGATTTCCTTGAAGATCTACTGTTATGGTAAGTTCTTACAAACTGTTTTATGTCTCGCCTCATGCTGTTTACCAAATACAAAATAAAATTTTGCTCATGAATTTCTTTCAGCATTATTACATGTGCTTCATATTTACATTCCTGCATTTTTTACTATATGTTAGTGCTGACAGCAAAATCTCAAGTCACTGAACTGTATGAACTGTTTATCTTTAAAGTAATGTATTTACCAGTGCCGCATTCATTTATCGCTGTCTTTTGCCAGAATGAAAACACTTTACTCACCACAATAGACTACAATCTCTACACATTCTATTTATAGTGCCAATAAATCAATGATTCTGTATTAATGTGGAAAACATTGAATTCAGGATATTTAATGAATGTGTCATTAATTTCAGAAATACTGTCGCACTGTGAAGAATATACGATAAAGACACCAACAGGTGTGCTTTTTACAAGGCATCCTTAGTAAGCTGGTTCAGACTAGCATGCATTTAACTATGTCTATTTGAGAATGAGCACTAAAGAATATGGTTAAATAAACTGGAGCAAAGATCAGATTTGGGAATATAATATGAAGCTGATTTTTAAACATTATGATGGTATCTAAAGAATGTTTAGGAGCTCACATAACTTGTTTGAACACATATATGTGGAATATTGTGGTTGGAGGTCAGTAGATTTGACCTCCTGGGTGTTGGGAAGGTTGCTGAGGGGTATTGTGTACCTATATGAATGGGACAAATATATAAATTATCTTGGCTAATATAATTAATTGGGTGTATATAATGGAAGATTTGGGCTCAGTATGGTATGGTATTGGTTATTAAAAAATGATGTATTAAGATTATGAATACCAATATGTTTTTGTTTTTCAAACAGGACCACCGTAAGTACTGATGAAGTGGCCCTTCGCCATGAAACGTTACCTGGATATAATGGGTGGCTTTCAAGCACTTATGAAAATAAAATCATGTCATTGTTTAATACATATTTTTGGAGTTTCAGAGTCATCCTTCCCCCTCCTTTTACTATTGAGCTTTCAGCATCATTTTGAAAGACTCCTTCACAGTAATTTGATTTCAAATAGAGAGTTAAGCAGCCAGCATCCAACCTCCTTTTTCTGCACTTAAAAGGCGTGGCTTTACAAAACTGCTGAATAAACACAAAATTAGAGATAGCAAGAGCTACGTATAAGAAGTGCAGTTTCATACTGGAAAGATGGTATGAGGCTCTGTAATACAGTATTGTATACAGGGAAGGAGTATCTTGAATGGATATATGCTGAATTCTGTAAAATAACATTTAGTGGAACATTTAGTGGACAGTGTATATATATATATATATATATATAAGATAGACTGTGAGAGGTGGAGAGTGAGAAGCTCTGAATCCCTAAGGTGAAGTGCTGAAGCCTTCTCACCTGATCTGTGTGCTGTTCTAGAGGAAGGTAACTGACATTGCTTTGCTCTGTATGCTAGGCTGCTGATGCTAATGTAAGATATATGTTAGCATAGTAAATCTGACTTTGTAGTGTACATTTCAGAGTTCAGTGTGATTTATTGCAACTATTGGTTACTGGTTCTAGACCCCAACAGGTGTCCAGCTCTAGGTACCCACTGCCTTACGTAGATTACTCTGTAGTTATGCTGCCTTGGTTTGCTGTTTTGGTACAGTTCTGTGTTATGGTTGTGTCGCTTTCTTCTACAGTGGTGTCCTCCTTCCTTTCACCAGTACCCCCACTCATGAGTATGGTTCTTTTAATACCCCTGAGGCTGCAATAGGGCTCTGCTTGACAACCTTCTGGTTAAGCACTGCCTCTTTTCCTCTGTGGGCCTTTGCTTTTGTGGATGGTAAGGTACCTGCTTCGGTCTCTCATGGCATGTTTCCTTTTTTCTGTTTTCCTTGGTGCCCTCTTCGAAGTCTGATGTTCGGTGTCATAGCTGGAATGTTCAGGGACTGAACTCTCCGATTAAGCACAAGCAGGTCTTGACCAATCTGCTATGCATGCGTACCTAGTTGGTGTTCCCTTGGGAGACTAAACTTTCCAGCCTTGAGGCCCAGAAGCTTTGCATGGGGTGGGTGGGTCTAGAAATTCACAGTGCTGCGGTATCCAAAAAGAGGGGAGTCTCCATTTTGGTTCCTAAGTCCCTTCACTGGAACCTGCTTTAACACTCTGAACACAGAGAGAAGATGGGCCTTTGCTTTTCTTGACATCCAAATGGCCCTTTAGTTGTAGGTAATCTTTATGCCCCAAATGAGGGCTCCCCAGGTTTCTTTCCGATATGGCCGATAGGATGGTGCAGTTTAATGATTCAAGCACCCCTTATTATCGGAGGGACTTTAACCTACCATGGACTCTTCTTTGAATAGGAGCAATGGAAAGCCAAAGCCCCACTCTAGAATGGTCCAGGTTGTTTTACTATGGTTCTGGGACCAGGCCTCTCTGACATCTGAAGGGCCCACAATTCCTGAGTGAGATTTTATAACTGTTATTCTGTAGTCCATGGTAATACAGCCACATCGACATGTGGCTCACCTCTCAGCAAGCTACACTGATGGTCGTATTGGTTGCTGCCACCCCCTTAGTGATCTCTGACCATGATCTGGTCAAGCTGGACCTCCTGCTGGGGCAGTCCACACATCACTCTCCCAGCTGGCATCTTGACCCCCTTCTGTTGCATGACCCCTCTTTCAGCCTTGGCTTATGGAGACTTTTCATATTTCAGATGTTAATGATACGGGAGCCACATCAGTTGCCACCCTGTGGGAGGCTTTTAAAGCCACCATTCAGGGGCAGATTATAGGATACCTGTCACATAGGCGCAAGGAAAGGGAGAGGGAGCTTGCAGCCCAGGGTGCTCATCTTAAGATGAAGGATGCTGAGTGTAAGGCCAGCCCTAAAGTGGGGACTCACTTTCATGTCCATGAAGATGTTCTATGTCTACGCACAGACATCAATGCCCTCACAGCCCATAAAGTTGAACTGATAATACAGCAGCTTCACCATTGATATGGGGAAGGGAGTGAGAAGTGTGGTAAACATCTCCACAATTGCCTCAAGAAGCAGCTGGCAGAGCGACATATTGCCACCCTGCAGAGTGCTTGGGTGGAGCTTTGTACCACATCCTTGGGGAATGATGTTGCCATACAGGGATTTTATGCCCAACTTTATCATTCCATGCACTCTTTTTACATTTCTACAATACAGTCTTCCTCTCCAAGCTCCACCAGCCTCTCCTCAAACCAGAGCAGACCATTTCATTGGAACTCCCTTTTTCAGTCTCTGAGTTTGAGCAGACATTGAAGGGCCTTAGCCCCCGGAAGGCCTGGGGCAGTGACAGCTTTCTTGCTAATTTATATGAGATGTTATCTCCTGTCATCTGCCCAGTGCTCCAGAGGCTTTATCAGGAGGTCAGTACCGCTGACTCATTACCCTCCACGATGGCCACTGCCACGATAACTGTCATTCTTGAAAAGGGTGAAGGCCTCACTCAGTCAGTCAGCTAGTGTCCAATTTTGCTGATTCAGTGGATAGTAAGATCTGTGCTGAGGTGCTGGCTAATTGTCTTGATTGGCTTGTACCCTACGTGGTTCATCCCTTGCAGGTGGAGTTTGTCCGGGGACATTTGAGTTCCTATTATTTGTGCACCCTGCTCAATTTGATTGCTGCAGCTCAGCAGGTCCCCTCTCCACAGGCAGCTGTAGCTATCAACTTTGAGAAGGCTTTTGATTCTGTTGAGTGGGGGTATTGTATGAGACTCTAGCCTACATGGCATTTGGGGGCAATTCCTGGCTTTCATCCATATGATGTACATGGTCCTTGGGCGCAGGTCCTTGCTAATGACACCCTTCACCCCTTTAACCTTGCACAGGCACCAGACAAGGTTGCCCCCTCTCCCTGCTCTTTTTTATGCTGGCCATTGAACCCTTCGCGGTAGTTATCCATCGACACCTGGCAGTAGAATGCATCGCTGTGGGCAGGACCAATACAAAGCCCTACTCTGTGCAGATGACTGATTGGTCACGCTAGGCGATGCTCATGATAGCATCTGCCCCCTGATGGATTTGTTGCACACATTCTCTATGATTTCAAGGTTGCAAGTAAATCAGAAGAAGGCAGAGGACTTCACCCTTAATCAGAACTGCTTACCTCATATATTTCTGACACTAACGCTGCAGTGGGCATCAGGATATATTTCATATCTTGGCCTCAAGATCACCCCTCAGCTGGGTAGACTTTGTGAGATTAACTTTTCCCCTGCTGGTTGAGCTTAAGACAGAGCGGATCACTGGAGAAGCTCTTCAGTTGTCATTGGCTGGCAAAATCAAAGCTATAAAAATGATTGCTGCTCCAAAGCTGTTTCTTCTTATTTCACACCTACCCATCCACATTCCTTCCAGCTGGTTTGACTGGATGGATAAACCTGTGGTTGGCTTTCTCTGGGAAGGCAACTCACTGCACTACAGCCACCAGAAATTACACACACAGTGACACAGAGGAGGGTGGGGCCTCACCTGGTTTAAAGGTTATTACTGGGCTTTCCATACTGCACAAACCGTTCAGTGATTTGCAGACCTGGCTCAGTCATCTCCTCTTTGATTGGGTATTGAAACTCAGCTGCTGGGCAAGAAGCTGCCATCAACGTGTTTGTTTGCCCCCCCCCCCAAGATTGTGGCGATGTAGCCCACTATTCATATCTCTGTTACCACTTGAAAGCAAGTATGTAAATAGCTTTTTGTACAGCTTGTCTATGCTAGACTGGTGCCCTTCTGAAAAAATGCATTCATTCAGGTTGAGGGTATGACATTGCTTGGCCTACGTGGCAGTGAGCAGCCATCACTACCCTCTCTGATGTGCTTCTTCCTTGTCTTTATACCATGGCCTTCTTCTCTGATCTCTGGGATCGGTTTGGTCTGCCTAAAGTCAAATTCTGGAGATACCTCCAATTATGGAGGGCCCTGACTCCTACTCTGAAGACTTTACAAGGGGCTGCAACACCTCTAGGGGATCATTCCCTTCCATCCTGGTTGTCTTGGTCCTCTGGCCTGGTTCATGTTATTTATTTTACTATCTGAGACTGCATCCCAGATCAGTCTTTCTCGGCCAGGAATGCATGGGTTGCAACCTTGGGGTGCCCCATTCCTGACAAGAAACATAGAAGATAGAAGTTGACGGCAGATAAGGACCACAAGGCCCATCCAGTCTTCCCATTTTGTCTACCTTATGAATGTGCCATAGGCCTTTACTTTGTCTATTCATACTCATCTTTATTGCTCCCTTATGCCTATCCCATGCCTGTTTGAAGCCCCGCGCTGTATTCATATCCACCATTTCCTGAGGTAGGCCATTCCATGCATCCACCACCCTTTCTATGAAAATGAACTTCTTACATTACCCCTTAATCAGCCTCCCTTTAATCTCATGCTGTGTCCTCTTATCCTGATATTTTTCTTATATTGAAACATGTTAGACTCTTTCACCTTGTTAATGCCCCTTAAGATGTTTGAATGTTTCAATCATATCACCACTCTCCCTCCTTTGCTCTAGGTTATACATACTGAGCTGTGTTAATCTGTCCTCATATATTTTCTGATGTAGTCCCTGCAGCATTTTGGCTGCCCTTCTCTGGACTGCGTCCATTTTGTTAATGTCCTTGTGCAGGTGCAGCCTCCAGTACTGCACACAGTACTCCAGATGGGGCCTAACCAGTGTCTTGTAAAGAGGGATTATTACCTCTCTCTTATGACTTGTGATACCCCTAGTAATACACCCCACCATCCCTCTAGCCTTACCTACTGCTTTAGTGGTCTGCTTGAATGATTTCAGGTCATCTGTGATGATGATGCCCAAGTCTCTTTCTTCCCTTGTGATTGCCAGCAACTCCCCTCCCAACCTATAGGTAGCTTCAGGGTTTCTCTTCCCTATGTGCATGATCTTGCACTTCTTTGCATTAAACCCCAGTTGCCACTCTTCAGACCATTTTGCCAGTTTTTCTAGATCTCTTCTCATTCTGCCCACCCTATCTGGATCATCAAGTCTGTTGCATATCTTGGTGTCATCTGCAAACAGGCAGGCCTTACCCTCGAGTCCATCTGCAATGTCACTGATGAAGATATTGAAGAGGACTGGCCCCCGGACTGATCCCTGATGTACCCCACTTGTGACTTGCATCTCTTCTGACTGTATACCATTTACCAGCACTCTCTTTTCTGCCCGTCAACCAGTTTGCCACCTAGTTGACCAACTTCTGACCCACCCGAGCCTACCTAGCTTATTAATCAATCTTCTATGTGGAACAGTATCGAAAGCTTTGCTGAAGTCAAGGTAGGCTACATCAGCTGCACCCCCTTGGTCCTCCACTCTGGTTACCCAGTCAAAGAAATCTATCAGATTAGTTTAACAGGACCATCCCGTTGTAAACCCATGCTGTCTTGGATCCTGTGCTCCTATGGAGTCCAGGTGTTGCACTATCCTTTCCTTAAGGAGTGTCTCCATAATCTTACCCACTACTGAGGTAAGACTGACTCACATGAGCCCTTCTCCAGTCTTCTGAGACCTCTCCTGTGCTCAGACACTCACTAAACAGTTCTGCTAATGGCTCTGCTAGTTCCACCTTTAGCTCCTTTAGTACCCTGGGATGTATGCTGTCAAGTCCTATTGCCTTGTCCACCTTGAGCTTAGCGAGCTCTTGCAGGAGCCTTTCTTTTGTGAAGGGACCTATGCATACCTCCCTCCCCCCTGTGTCCATGGTGCTGAGCTGTGGGCCCTGTCCTACTGTTTCCTCAGTAAATACTGAGCGGAAGTATCTATTTAGGATAGATGCTTTTCCTTGGTCCTCCTCCACACACTCCCTCTTATTCCCTTTGATTTTAGCAATACCCCCTGTGGACTTTCTCCTTTCACTAATGTATCTATAGAAAGTCTTGTCCCCTTCTTTTACTGTTAGTGCTAGTGTTTCCTCAGTTTGGACCTTTGCCTGCCTTACTGCCTTCCCTGTTTCCCTTAGGGAAGTTTGGTATGCCTCCCTATCTTTGTCTCGCTGCGTTGCCTTATGTTTCCTGAAGGCTAACCTTTTGGCTCTGATCTTTTCTGCTACTGTTTTTGAGAACCAAAGTGGTTTCCTCCTTCTTTTCCTCTTCTTTTCTCCTAACACAATGGGATGTTGCTTCAAGTATTGCATCCTTAATGCTTGCCCACTTTGCCTGTACCCCTCACCTGTATTTCTTCTTGCCAGGCTAGCTTAACTCTGTTGGCCATCTTATCAAAGTCAACTCCTCTGAAGTCCCATATTTTTGCCTTGGAATGGGATGATTTAATTCTAGTGGCCAAATTGAACCTTATCATGTGATGGTCACTGGCCCCCAGGTGACCTTCTACCTGGAGATCTGTGACCCTTTCCCTGTTAGTCAGTACTAGATCCAGGATAGCCTTGTCTCTTGTGGATTGTTGTACCAATTGTTTGAGGCTCTCCCCCTGCAGGGAATTCACTATGTGTCTAGTTCTGGCAGATGTTCCTGCTTTTCTTGTGCCTAAATGTGTGTAATAATCTCAACTGTTATTTGTGATGAATGTTTGCATTGGTTTGTATTTTTAGTTCGTATTGCATCTTTATATGATGTTTAGTATCTGTACTTAAAATTCATTCACCTACTGTATGTAATTAATTCCGAGTCGCCCCTGAAAAAGGGACTTTTCTGTCTCAGTGGGCCTACCCGGTCATCAAAATTCAAATACATAAATAAAATGTCCTGCCCTAATGTTCTGCCCTAACCCTAATCCTAATGTCCTAATCCTAAACCCTAATGTTGCTTGCTATCCTGGAGCCCATTTTTCTCCAGGTAGTCCGATAGGCCCCCTTTGACTAGTGTTTCCATCAGTTTGCTCCAATAGAGGCAAGACTGACTGGCCTTTAATTTCCTGGTTCTTCCTTGTCCCCTCCCTTATACAGCAACACCATATCTGCTATCTTCCAATCTCTCTGAACCACTCTTGACTGTAGTTAGTTATTAAATAGCCTTGTCAGGATTCAGTCAGTTCCCATGCCAATTAGCTGACCACCATCGCGTGCATCCCATCCAACATGAATCATTTATTTTTACAGCTGCAAGCTCTTTTGTAACCCTTTCTCCTATAATTACCACTGGACCCATTTTGGGATCCCCCTTCCAACAGCCTTTATGCCACTTTCCAGCAGGGGCCTGCAATCCTCCACTCTGAATAGCGAACAGAAGTAGTCATTAAGAATGGCTGCCTTCTGCTCATCCTCCTCCATTATTCTACCCCTCTGTCAGTAGCCTAACAAAACCCCCTCTTATCTTCTTTTTTTCCCCTGATGTACTGGAAGAACTGTCCCCCCCCCCCCCGACTCCCTCTGCAGTATACAGCTCTGTGTCTGCTTTTATGTTCCTGACTGTCTTCTTGGCCTCCTTCATCTTTATCTGGTATTTTCTCCATTCCTACTCTCTAAGTTTCTCCTTGTAGCTAAAGAAGGCCATTTTGTCAGCCCTCAGTGCCTCTCTGACCTTCTTAGAAAACCAGGCTGGTCTCTTGTGCCTATTACCCTTGGCAACCATTCTCAAGTATGATTTAGTTGCTTCAAGAATGGTTCCTTTAATTTCTCCCCACCACTCCTCTACCCCCCTTATTTTGTCCACTCCAGCCAAATTACAGTTGATTAAAATATTAATCTGGTCAAAGTCTGCTTGTCTCTAATCCAGAACCACAGCCTCTGATGAAGGTATATTGGTAACCGGGGTCAGTTCAAACCATATGGTATTATGGTCACTTGACCACAGCAATTACCCTACCTGCACTGAACTTACTATTTCTGAGCTGGTGAGTGCCACGTAGAAAATAACATCCTGTCTTGTGGGTTCCCTTACCAGCTGCACCAGCAGTCAGTCCGACAATGTATACCACTCACTGTATAATTTAACTTTCCTGGAAATATATGTCCAAAGTGGTATAAGTATTAGCATTTAATACAAAAAATATATTAAAAATAGAATATATCAATATTGGTACAAGATAGACCTGGAGAAAATTTCACACACAAAATATTCAAAGTGGTATGCAGAAAATACCTATTCAGTAAAATATAAATACTGTTTGGATGTGCTGCATGACCCAGATCTAGGCAGAATTTATTTAAGAGCTAAATTAGAATGGTTAGACAGCAACCTCTTAAGAGCCAGAGCAAACGTACACTAGAACCAAGTACTCTCAGGAACAAGGCCCTACATCAGCATTTAAAGACTAGGAGGACTAGTACTTCAGCTTAAAGCATATTTACTGCAAAAAAATAAAACCTCAGCATACAGACAGACATTTTACGCATTTTGGATCAATATCCTTTATCAAAAACTGCAGCCAGATTGCAACTGCCACAATAAATACCATTGATTAATGACATCATCCCTTAAAAAGCCAAACTCATTGGTTCAAAACCACGTGACATAGATTACATCATAACATACCTAATACACATAAAAACAACATGCTTCAAACACATTTTCATTAAAATTACATAAATAACTATTACATCTATAGTTTTAATAGAATATAAATATCAGAACCATCACATGGGGGAAGGAACAAAATGGAAGGGAAGGGGTTATAGGGTAAGGATAGATGGGGGGACTTGGGTATGAGAGGGGAAGGAAACAAGGGTAAACAACACATATAAAAACACTGCAATGAATTCATAAATATCCCAATGAGGTCAGAACACCAAAAAACTAATTAATTTCTCCTCTAAATAGGGTTTGAGCTCAAAACCTGTGTTGAGTCCTGGTTTCTTTGTAGCTCTTAGCATCAAAATCCAAAAGGTTTCTCTTTTCAGAACTAAGTTCAGAACTATTGACATTGATTAACAGCTCAGAGTGAGCTGTCATTCAGTGAGAGCATACTGTATATAGTACGCGCTCATTGAGAACTCAGTAGAAGGTCAGTCATGGTGGAGAGAAGAGGGCTGTGCTGGTCACTGGCTCTTGGGTTTGGAATGGGGGAGCAGGGTGGTGGGATACTACTTGCTGGGGTGGGGGGACAGATGGGTCCACTAGACACCAGGGAAAAATATGACTTGCAGGATGCAGGCATATCAGAGATAGGGAGGAGGGGCCACTAGACCATCTGGGAATAGCTGCATTTTCTATTGGGCTGGCAATTGGTGAGTAGGGGGACCACTACACCACCAGGTATTATTGATGTAGATGTGGGGAGAGGGAACGGGCAGGGGGAAGAACCACTAACCACTAGGGACATCTTTATTTCATACCGGGCGAGTGATCAGGTGGGTTTTTTTTTTTATTATTATTAAAATGTATTCCCTCCCAGGCGGGGTGTTGTTTATGGTTCCCCTTCTCCCACCGACCCCACGGCACCACATCCTCACAGTGCTCATGCTCGACCCCTCCCTCCATTCCTCTCATGAGCCACTTCATGGCGGTACTTACCCCACCACCGGAAGGCCCAGGGTCAGGATCCAGGAAGGCAGCCTGAGTGCGAGCAATGTGGTGCTGTCGAGACCAGTCTTCATGCACGACAGATGATTTTTCCTTGTTCATCCATGGTGTGGGTGTGCAGTGATGTCAGTGATGTTGTCATGCTGGATGTCTGCCTGCGCCGACCCTGTGTTCCAGCTGTCTGCATGCACCAGCCCCCAGCCACTGCCAGGAGCTGGTAGCACAGTGGTCCATCCCTCCCACCCACCCCAGAGGAGGAGAGCAGTCCATGGAATGCTCAATCCACCTCCCCCAGTCGACCCTCCAGTTCCCGAGGTCATTCCTGACCCCGGGTCACTGGCATCACAAGCGGTATGTCTACTGCTGCACCAGTGGGATGGCTTCACCAGGGAATATTATTCATTTTTACTGAGGCCGTAGATTGGTGAAGGGGGACCACTAGCACTGGGGAGACTGTTTTTTATTACTTGGACTGGTGATCAGCGATCGGGGGCTGCTGGAGTACCTCCACCAACCACTAGGTTGTGCAGAATTAAAGCAAGATCTCACTCAGCTGTATTTTCTCCACACAAGGAACCTCACAAATGCCCTTGCAAGTAGAAATACTTTGTGAATGGGACTGTGCACTCATGGTCCCTCCCCTCATTTGCATTGTGGCTCCCTCCACACTTTGCCCCGTGCAAACCCGGTTTATGCCTGCAAACAGGGCTTTTGTGAATACCACTTCCATGCAAGACCCAGTTTGTGCCGTGCAAACTGTGTTTGCACTTGGGCAAAATTTTATGAATCTGGCCCCAGGTATTGAATGCTGGTTGGCTTTCTTAGGTGTAACTCGACTTGTGTTTTTACTTGTTTTATAAAGAAAATACTGTACATTTTTATAGTACTTGTAGTTTGATAGGTGCCTGCCATTTTTAAAACTGGTTGTTCAACTGTTACTGACCCCACTGAGACTGCTTATTCTTTTGATTAAAGGACACCTAAACAAGCTTTTTACGGTAAACATTTTGAGAAAACTGGCTTCATAGAAAGGTAAAGAAAAGCTGCTGTTTATGGTGATGCTGAACTGCATTTATATAATTAACATAAATGCAGTTTTGTAACATTTGAAAATGGAAAACAATAGCCTTTTCTTTTAAAAAATCCGCTCTGCCAGCTCCCTACAATGGCCACTGAATGTGCTACATGATTATGTAACAGGAGCGTGAGGGACAGAGCTAACTAGTGCTCATTTCTTATGCCCTTAGTTTAGCATTTTTCCCTAGAAATGATCAAAATCATGACTTAACATGAGTATTATTTTTCTAAATACACGTTAGGCTATGATTTTGATTCCTAAAGGGGACAGGAATTGGTTACTTGTGTGCAGCTGTTTGAAATGTCTCTATTTTCATAAATTATATTCGTACCTCTAAAGTATTCCTATTTAACTATACCTGAAGAAAAGCTGAAGCTTTCAGTTGTGTTTTGTGTTATTTTCTTTGTATGGACAACATTCCATGTGGTTCCTTTCATGGATCCAAGAATTTTGGAGTTTTGACTATGTCATTTCATGGTTTCAGAACCTTGGGCACTGTACTGATAAGTTCATGCTCACATTTCTGAACCATGAAGTGACATAGTCAAAACTCCAGATTCTTGGTTCCATGAAAGGAACTGCACAGAATGTTGTCCATACAAAGAAAACAATACAAAACACAACTGACAGCTTCAGCTTTATTCAGACACAGTTAGATAGGGATCCTTAGAGGTATTAATATGATTTATAAAATAGAGACATTTCAAACAGCTGCACATAAGTAATCAATTCCTGTCCCCTTTAATTAGCTTAAACTGCTGAAATCATGCTATGTGCTGTAAGCCTCCCACTACTTTTGCCAAACCTCCCTTTTTATATATATATATATATATATATATATATATATATCTACTGTATATGTACACACATACATTGTATTCTCCTTGTGTTGCATCTTCGACTGCTCCTTCTGACTGACCCTCCCAGCCTCGTTACCCTGGAATCACTGGGACTTACCCTTCCTGTCCAGTCTGGGTGCGGAGCCTGTGAAGGGTCGGGCCATCATTCTGTAGCTGGAGGGATTCTTCCACTAGTTTTTTTCCCATTCTGGGGCACACACAGCCCAATGGAGTGTGTGGAGGTGCATGATCATCTGCAAATGTCCTGCAGCACCCTCCCTTCCACTGGCAACCTCAGACCCACACTGCCCTCTGGCCTCCACCAGGGACAGTCATTCAGCAGGAGCCAGTCCTCCCTCCTCCGCAGGAGGAGAGATGTCCTCCGGATGCTCAATCCTTTCCTTCCCTGGCTGACCCTTGGTGGCCCGTGCTCATTCATGAACACAGGTCGCTGGCGTGGCACGAGGTGTGGTGTCCAGGGCCTTAACCCTCAGCACCACCAGGCTAGATTGCCAAACCCCTTTATAAGTACTATGATACAAACCCTGTAAAATATCTGGTGGTCTAGTGGCATTCTCCCCTTCTACACAGCACAGCACTGGTCCGGTGCAAAATTCAAAGTGAAGTAGTACTTTGTTGTCTGTATTTTAAATAAAATGTCCTGTATGCCTTCTGACAGTAAACAGTGCCTCACTAAATGGTGCTGTCTGTTCATTTGCACCACTGTACAATGCAAATTTTGATTTGTAAAATACCCGTTGGTTTATTGGCTTTGTCCCCTTCTGCAATGCACAGCAGTGGCCCAGCAGAGAAGCCAAAGAAGAAAATATCTTGTTTGTCTTCTGGAAGGATAATGCCCCAGCTCACCTGCCCATTCGTCTGCCCACCTTCACCAAAGTAATCTCCTGTCAGTTACACACTGCTTAGCAAACTATGTCCACTGCCCCAACAAATTACTGGTCTCATGAAGAAAGCATTCTCTTGATTATCTGCTCTCTATCAGAGAGCACACGTCTTCACTGACATGCTTCCTTTCCTGGCTGTCACTGTTAAATGACACTCATACTTATCATCCAGCCTAAGAGCATAAGAAATGAACCCTAGTTACCACTGTACAAGCCAATGTCCCTCTGTCCCTCTCACTCCTATTACAAAATCACATAGCATGTTCGCCGTCCATCTTAGGGAGCTGGCAGAGCGGGTTTTTTGAAAAGGAAAGGCTATTGCTTCCATTTTTCAAATGCTACGAAACTGCATTTATTTTAATTATATAAATACAGTTTCAGAATCAATGTAAACAGTAGCTTTTCCTTTACCTCTCTATGAAGCTAGATTTCTGAAATGTTTTATTGTAAAAAAGCTTATTTAGGTATCCTTTAATTCTTCTCAATCTGTGCTGTCTCAGTATTCCATTACCCTGACTCCTTGACATTTGCCTCTCTCCCACCCCTTCTGCACTTTCTCCTTCTCTCTACCTCACCTGTGACTACCCTCTCAACTTTCTTGGTACTCAAAAACTCTAAATGCAATAGTCCCTATGGGCTCTATCACAAACTCCTCAATTTCTCTGCTTCTCCTAAGACTTCCCCCATCTCTGTGGGTACAGTTACAGGCATACGGAAAAGGACAAAAGTCACTCCTTCACAAAGGTGGTGACCCCTCTTCCCCAGGTAACTACCACCCCATCTTTCTTACTTCTGGTTTAAGTAAACTTTAAGAGCATCTGGTGCTCCCAATTCCCATCTTTCCTTGACTCCTCCTTCCTTAGCGTTTGTCACTATGGTTTTAGGAAGTCACTACTCTGACTCACTGATACTGTCCTGAATGAAATGGATCAAGACATGATCAGTTCTGCTGTCTTTGTCAACCTGGCCAAGGCTTTCAACACTGTTACCCATCCCTTCCTACTGGAGAAGCTGGCAGGGGCTAGACTATCTGACCTTACAGTCAGGTGGTTCTGCTTTTACTTGGTGGATAGGCCCAAAATAGTCCTCACATTTTCCCCTTGATCAGGTGTACCCCAAGGCTTTGCCCTTGGCCCCGTTTTGTTCTCAATTTTCCTAAACGACTTCACCAAGGCATGTGTCTTCTTGTATATTTACATGTGTGCTAATGACACCGTGCACTATGCTTGCGAACATCTACACCTGACCTGGCTGCGCAACCACAGCATGACTTCAACAATGTCTAATGCTAGTTCTGTGCAAACCAGCTCACCCTGAATTAAAGATGCGGGACTGTGAAAATTTTCGAGTTTAGTTTGACTTCAGTTCAGACCCTTTGTCTTTAGCTCAGCTTCAAGACTTTGTCTAAAGATACTTCAGGTCCTTGGGACTGGGTTTTGATCTCCCCTCAAATAGAACGGTTCATATAAAGGGTGAGAAAACTGTCACAGTCCGGACCTCTGGAGCTGAGAAATCTTACTTTATGGTGGTTCTTTGTTGCCTTGCAGACGGGACTAAGCTAAAACCAATGGTGATATTTAAAAGAAAAACACAACCGAAAGAAAAAATGCCACAGGGTATTCTAGTAGAAATAAATGAAAAGGGGTGGATGAATGAAGAGTTGGTTAACAAATGGATAGATGAAATTTGGAGCAGACGCCCTTGTTCACTCTTAAACAAGCGAAGCCTTATAGTGTGGGATATGTTTCGTGGACATCTTGTGGACTCTGTAAAACAGAATTTGAGAAGCTGACAAACACACTCTGCAGTGATTCCAGGTGGTTGTACATCATTACTACAGCCTCTAGATGTCAGTCTAAATAAACCATTTAAAGTGAACATGAGGGAATCCTGGCGGCTATGGATGGTAACAGATACAGGTCATTTTTATTATTTCTGGGTTTGATTGTGGGTTATATTGTGGTTTAATTAGTTCACCTACACACTCTTCACACTGACAGATTTGTTTGGGTTGCAGGTGACAAAGAACTGACTGCAGGAGGGAATCTGAAAAAGCCTAGCTATTGTAGGGTATGCAATTGGCTACGGGATGCCTGGAATGCTATACCCGCTGAGGCCATTGTTAAGTCATTTAAAAAATGTGGAATTTCGAATAGCCTTGATGGAACTGAAGACCATTTGCTTTACGATGATCTGCTATGCTCTGATGCCACTCAACCAGACGAGGGAGAAGAGGACAACAATTCGGCAGAGCTCGTTGACATGTATGAGGTCATCCCCCTTACTTCACAGCAGCTACATAGTCTGTTTGAATCAGACGATGAGGATGATACTGAATTTTTGGGTTTCAGCGATGGGGACTGATGGGGACTGATACAGAAGCTCCCAGAGAAATGTGCTGTTTTTTTGCTTTTTTTTATGTATTGGAATCAATAAAAGATGTGTTCCTTTCTAGAATTCTGTTGCCATCATTCTTATTCTGTTCTCAAAAAGGCATTCCAGCTTATGAGCGGGTCTATGCAGAGTGCGCTTTTGCACTAAGCTGAATAGCACCCCCCCCAACTTATAAGCGGACTGACTTATGAGTGAGTATATATGGTAGCAGGCTATAAATAAGGGTGAGAAGCACCCCTCCACCATCTCTCACCCTTCCCATTCAATCTCAGCCTCTTCCATCCTTCTCTGGTTATTCAGTCAGAATTACAAAAAACAAAACTTAACACCTGGCACTGTGCTAGGAGCTGGAAAAGTTTTCAGGAAAAAAGCTTGAGGTGGGGGGGGGTGAAGAAGAATGGGAAATAACAGGGGTGTGGTGGGCAGAGGGTGGTCCTGGAACTAGTCTTAGCCACCTGTGAAGGTCTAAAGTGTTTTTAATTAACCACCTGAAGGTTGAAATGTTCCCAAACTGGCCCCAAAATTTGACTGAGCTGAGTCAAAGATAAAAGTGTCAAATTTTGACATATTCACCGAATAGAAATTCACATCAACTCATAGTTATACTGAATGCCAGGAAAACTGTCTACATGATCTTTGGCACCAGGAAGCACCTATCTCAAATCCTTTGTTCTTCATCACCCTGGATGCTTCTGAGCTGTAGGAAGTTCCTCCTTTAAATATCTAGGTGTCTGACTGGACTATCATCTAAATTCTTCTGCCACATCAATAAGAAATTCCTCCCAAATCGTGGAGGGCTATACCATAGAATCAACTCTTATATCCCCCTCTCTGCCAGGCAGGAGATTGTTGTGAAAAGGATCCTTTCCAATTTGACTATTGGGATGGGGTTTACAGCACTGCCACCAAATGCACCCTGGCCAGACTAGAATCTCTTTTCTAATCCTTCTGCTGCTTGGCCTTTAACTGCCATCCTCACACTTTTTCCCGGTTTACTCCCCCCTCTCTGTCTCCTCCTCACTCAAGGGCAGAAGTGTCTCTCAGTACAGTACCTTATCCACAAAGTCTGATTTGGATCTGTGCCCTATTATCTCAGCTATCTTCAGATATTTCCCATCCTCCTACTCCCTCAAAAACTCTGACACACCCACTTGTATTTTTCTTCCTTACGCTGGGAAAGTAACTTTCTCCTACAGTCACTACTGGCTGTGGTCTAGCCTTCACCCTATATCTGCTCCTCCCTCTCCTCTTCTGCCGTTAAGGCTGTACTCTGTGATCACACCTCTCAGGTTTGTTATTGCAACAGACCTCCCCTCTCTCCTTTTCCTATTTTATCTCCCTCAATACACCTCTTACTTCTAATTCATGCTTTATCCCTGCAATTAATGCATCATCAGCACCTTTTTTTAATTATTATTCTTTATGACAATTTCTTTTGTCTCTTTTTATGGCTGCACTGTTGTATAATAACTTCTGTATAGGGGCAAATATCCCTTGCTAATTTACATCTGAGAGCTTGTTGCTTGCACTGTGTTTAGTCTGAACTCTTCTTATGCATTACTTTGTACTGTAGCAATCCTTCTACCTTGTATTTTGTGCACTGTACTGTATGGTTCCATTCTGTATGTCTCCTGAACCCTTTCTTGCATCTGGAAATGAGTTGCACTTAGCCGAGGTCATAGAAAGCCTTGCATTAATATGAACTATTTCTTTTTTTATTTGCTATTTCTTTCTTTCTCCTTCTCGATGCTGCGGTCCTCCACCCCATCTCCCAGCATCCACCATCCAGTGCTGGCCCATACCCCCCAGAGCTTACCCCCCTGGTGGGGCCAGAGGGGTTCCCCAACCCCTTCCAGAGACTGGATCCAGAGTGGCCAGCACTGTGGCTAGCTGGGAGTGTAGCTTGTGAGGTGCCCTCCATCCTTTGCCAAGGCATCCATTTCCTGGTTTTCTCTCCAGGAGATGAGGCATGCAATAACACCTGCAGAGAGCGCATGCATGCATCTGCATGTGCTCCCTTCTAGTGTCTGCCCCATCTCCTCCCTTTTTCCTACAGTTTCAGCGCACTGTCCCCCAGCCTCCGCTAGGGGCCAGTCAAATGCCGACCACTGGCAACCCCCCTCCCCAGAGAAGGAGAGCAGTCCATCGGATGCTCGATCCTTCTCCTCCCCTGCTGACCCCTGGCAGCCCATGCTCATTCCTGAACACGAGCTGCTGGCATGGTGCGAGGTAAGGCGTCCAGTGCCTCAGCCCTCAGCACCACCAGGCCTGCCAATATGAACTATTTCAAAGAAGCAAAGCTGTTCAGCTAAATTTATTTGGTCCCCAGTTGATCAACAGTTTCCATGGCAGCAAGACATTTTCTTCTACTTATGAATTGCTCCAGTACTTTGTGTTATGAAAAAGAAATAAAAAAATTACATGGTTGACCCATATATAACCCACTGAAGAAGCATTGTAATTCACAGTCCACAGTCTGTTAATCCATTCATATTCTATCCATTCATATTCTGTTATTCTACACCTGAGAATAATAGAGCACTGCTCACATCTGCACTCAGCTCTCCAAGGGTCTTAAAACTCTGCAGACCAGAAATATCAGCATAGTTGTCAGTGGGAACAACTTTGTGGAATTTTCATCTCACAAGTATGAGGATTTGGCATTATAACTTAATCTGCCTCCAATTTCTCTTGATGACATTTCTACTGTGCTGTTCACAGGCACTTATGTGTTAGCCTTTTTTAAATGATTTAGCAGCATTTTGTAATTAAACAAACATAATCTTGTACTATGGAAATAAAAACTACATCTGACAAGAAACAAAGCAAAGGAAAAAACATCCATTCCATCAAACACTGAGAAGCACAGTAGCGACTCCAAGCAAGTTAGAAAAAACAGATAATAGGGACACTACCACAGTGACTGCTATACAGTACCAAACTTGTTGAGGGAATTAGTTGCCCTGTTTACACAGCAGCAGTGCTTCACTTACCGATCCATTGCCTTCCGTTGTGCTGTAGCTTGCTTCTCATTTTTGCTACAACTCCTGAGCTTGATGCGGCACAGATTGTGCTGAGAGGAGTGTCTGGGGGCTTGTTGGAAAATTGCATCCAAGGGACTTGTGGCATGGAAATAGGGGATTGCAGCAGATCGAGCGCATCAGTCGTTCACACCATGGAGTAATGCGCTCGATCCAGTACACATTCTCTCTTTTTCTTCGATTTAGAAACCGGAGTTGGAGCACACTTACAGTGATGCGGTGAGTGTCCACACCACCGTCTTTGCAGTGCATCAACTGGAGCACATGAGTTGATGCGCTACAAAGACAGTGGTGTAAACAGGGCTTAAGAGGTACTGCAGAAACAATTCTGGGCCCTCAAAAGTTTCTCTTTTAGTGTTTCAGAACAGATTTAATCATTCTAACATCAAATAAAGAATGATGTGCCAACAGTGTGGAAAAATCATTCTTCTCCTTGTTGAAGAAGCAAAATAAATGAAGTCTGATTTTGGCAAAATGGGCACTGTGGAAGGGTTTGACATAAATTATGAAATGCAATATTTTTGAACTCTGAAGGCCTTAAAAAAGAATAATAATGTTTTTTTCATAGGCCGGCCTGGTGGCATGGAGGGCTGAGGCATCATGCCTTACCTCCTGCCATGCTGGCAACCCGTATTCACGGTGTGAACAGGTCACCGGAGGTTGTCCGGGGTGGGAGAGGATCAAGCATCCAGAGGACAGTTCTCATCTCCCGGGGAGGGAGGGACACGGAGGCTGGCGCACCTCTGACACCTAGTGGTGGCTGAGTGTTGGAGAGCCTGGGTCCCGTACGTGTGGGATGGAGGAACAGCAGTCAGCCGGTGTGCTGTGGGCGGAAGCGTGAACAGCTCGGCCATTGCTAATGCCACATTGCTCTGCCTCCAGAAGGGGGGGGGCAGGAGAAAACAGGAGAAGAAAAAGCCTGGGTGACTGGATGACTGCTTACCCCCACAGGCGCCACCCATGTAACATTGCAGGCACCTCCAGAACCAGATCCATGTCGGTAGGTTGAGAGATCCCCACCATCCCACTACGGTGGTAAGCCGTGGAGGAACACAGGAGGTGGTGCTGCCAACTTATGAATGGGGCTGGGGGGTTGGCATGATCATGGGCCACCCAGGACAGGGATAAAGCAATTAAAAAAAACTATTTTCCAGATTCAATGCATTATAGGGGCGAGGTAGCAGCCCTATAGTTAGGGTTGAGCTGAGGTTTCTGTGTTAAACCTCAAATTTTTCACTTTAATAACTTTGCAACCATTTAACACATTTGCCTAAAATTTGACATGCACAGACTTGTGTGGCAGATCTCTTGATGTACTAAGTTTAGTTTTGGTCAGAGCTGCAGATTGCGAGCTGCACATAGAGCAAAAGCATTAAAATTCACCTGTTTTGCATTCTGTTTGTCATTGTGCTGCACCCAGATAGTTTGGAATTTTGGTCTAAATTTTTCAGGGTACAAAGGTCTTGACCCACAGAAGTGCCTTTTGCTGGTTTGGTGAAACAATATGAATCCGATCGAGCGTTATTTAATTTTAAAGTTTCAGGTTCTGAGCATACTCAGTACGGTCTTTTGGATAGCTTCCTGGAATGACAAAGGAATTTGGTCTCACAAAAAAGGATTCTTTTTCTTGAGGGTTCAACACTTTTTCTTGAGAAAAAAATCCTTTTTCGTGAGCCACCATCTTGTTTTCACTTTTTCCACACAACAAACTGTCATAACTCTGCATAGCGATGTCTTCTACAGACATACGAACATGTATCTTGCTCATCAGGAGTTGATGAGCTTCAGTCTAGTTTTTAGTAGCTCCCATTGCCCCAGAACATTTTTTTAAATGTAATTATTTAATCCCTTTTTCGCGACTCGCTAAGTTCCTTTTTCGTGAATCCTTTTTCATTATTGTGAAAAAGGAAATCGACTCGTGAAAAGGGATTTAAAAAAATAATTCAGTCCAAAATCCTTTTTCATGAGCTGATTCTTTTTTCTCGAGAACGAAAAAGGATTCACAAAAAAGGAATCATCTCACAAAAAAGGATTTGTAAAACAGAATCTAAGTCTGAAATCCTTTTTTGTGAGATAGAATCCTTTTCCACAACTACAAAAAGGGATTTGCAAAAAAGGAATTGTCTCATGGAAAAGGATTTAAAAAGTCTGAAATCCTTTTCTGTGACACAGAGTCCTTTTCCGTGACCACGACAAAGGATTCACTGCAAAGGAGTAGTTTTCCTCAAACACAGCAAAGCATTCATGGAAAAGGATTCCCTCTGGCGAAAAATGATTTCTCTTCTTTATCCAGTGGCATTTCAGTGTTTTCATAGATGTCAGTGGTACCCCCACCCTTCAATTTTAACCCCTGGCAAAATGTATAGCCCTGGTGTCTAGTGACACCACTCACCCTGCCATTTGTATACATTTTAAATATATATATATTTTTGCTGCCAAGTGGTACCCTCTAATTGTAGTAAATCAGTAGTATAGTGCAACCCACTTATTGCAGATGCCATTATACCAGAGGTTTGGTTTTACCAGTTGTTTCGAGTTTGCCAAAAGCCATCCCCATTCACCTTAATATTAATACATTTCGATATTGTGATTTAAGGCGCTTGTATATATTGAACAGCTGATAATACTCACAGTGCCTTTTAGTGGCTATTACTCATAGTGCCATACTGTGGAAAAGCATGCTACAGGTCACAGGTTACACGTAGTTATTCGTGTTCATTCATCGGATGATGAGGAGTTAATTACAGGTGTTGTCAGGTAGTGGGCTGGCAGTATAGCCTAGGCGTTAGAGGAATGAGGTGTGAACGAGCTTGATACATCCAGCAGACCAGTTCTGAGTTTGATTCTCACAACCTCCACTTGCATACTGTGTGACTCTGATCAAGTCACTTAACCGCCCAGTGCTCCCAGGTTGCCCCTGAAAACAGGCACTTGTGCCTAGTGGGCCTTACCTGGTTACCAAAGACTAAAATAAATAAAATAAAATAAATGTGCATTTCATTCAAGAAGGCATACAGGAAGGAATCAGCTTGTCACTGACATACTAACACACAGTCAAACATGACACTGACAAGAAGTGCACTTAGCATTGCTTGCAAAGTGGAGATTCTCATGGAGATTCTAAGCATGCCAAAAATGAGCTTACAAGAGCTCTCAGTTTATTTTGGTATGCCTAAATCCACGCTGTCAGATCTCTAGACGGATAGTGAAAAGGTTTTTGAGGCTTGGTATGGCAATCAAAATCCCGATAGGAAAAGAAAGAGACATAGGAAAGACAGCGAAATAGAAGAGGTGCTTCTTCGGTGGTTTGCCAATGCCAGAGGTAGTGATGCTTTAATTAGTGGCCCTCTTTTACTCAAGAAAGCAGCTCAGATTGCCACCACATTAGGCAAGACAGACTTTGTTCCTTCCATGGGCTGGTTACACAGATGGAAAGTAAGGTACAACATAGGCTTTAAACGTGCCCACAGAGAGAAACAAAGCGCCAATGTAGCAAGTGCAGATCTATGGTTATCCGATGTGCTACTGGGAGTGCTGGCAGAATATGCACACCAAGCTATTTTCAATTGTGACAAGACTGGCTTCTTTTTTTGTGTGTAGGTTCAGGAACACTCACTTTTAAAAATGAGTTTCCTTTGGGGGCAAAGAAGGCTAAAGAGAGGCTAAATGTTTTGCGCTTCTGCAACATGGATAGGTTTGACAAATGTCAGTTACTGGTGATTGGAAAGTCAGCCCAGCCACGTCACTTCCGGGGGGTAAGGCACCTTCCAGTTATGTATCGATCTATCTGCTCAACATGGATGACCAGAGATCTGTTTACTGAGTGGCTAAAAATGTGGAATCAAAAACTGTGGCCACGAAAGATTCTCCTGCTTCTTGACAATTTCTCCAGCCATCCGCAAGTCCCTGTCCTTAAACGCATTAAGCTACTTTTTCTGCCACCCAGTACTACATGCCTAATTCAGACTTTAGACCAAGGCAACATGCATGCACTCAAAAGGGACTATGTTCAATCAATGAGGTCATGAATTGTTGAGATCCTGAATGACTGTGAACTGTCGGCTGCTGAATGTGTAAAGAGAATTAACCTGCCGGTTGCCGTGAGAATGATGAACACTGCGTGGGATGCTGTGACCCCCTCAAACAATTGTACGCTGCTTTTCTAAAGCTGGATTTAGCCACCCAAGTGATGCAGTGTCAGACAGTGTCTTGGAACCTGAGCAGAAAAACCTGTACCGCCCGGACTAACTGCCAAGGAGTTTCAGGAGTTATGTCATCTTGGTGGCAACATTTCCATCAAGCCTGAGGAGGACGAATTCAAAGCAGCAGTATCATCTCTTTCTCTTGCAGCAGGAGGTGAAGATGAAAATGATGACATAGAAACTGAGGACACACCTGCAGAGCCAATAGTAACATCACAGGATATTCATGAGGCACTGCTGACCCTTCGCTGAGTGATGGAGCAACATGAGGACATAACCCCAGACTGGTCCTTGATGGAACAAACAGAGTGGGAGTGGACCAGATATAGCAACACTAAATCCAGACAGGCCAGCATCAAAGATTACTTTGTCAGCAATTAAAAAAAAAAAAATCCCAATCACCACCCCACCCCACCCCACCGGTAGCACAAGCTGCACAGCACTGTTATGTTTCACATGGGTCTCGCAAATAAAAATTAAAAAAAAACAGCACAAGCACAAACAAAACAAAAATATAACAAAAAAAAAGTATACAGTACCCAACACATTACAGTATTATACTGTACTGTGCCACTAAAATGCCTAACTAAACTGTCCCTTAGACACATACTGCTCGTTATGATAATGTGGTTAACGAAGTTACAGATTTTCAGTACTAATGTTAGGTCAGACAATGGCTATACCAGACAAATTTGTCAAACATAGAGGTGTCTGCCATAATCAGGCTGCACTGTACCCACTAAATGTATATCCCTGGTGTCTAGTGGCACCCCCCATACTCCAATCTCCGAATTAGTTGTAGTAGTATCCCACATTGGTGGCCAGTGGTACCCCATTCCATGTAAGTGTTACCTGCAAAGAAGAAAACGGTCCTGCGCTGACTTTTTTTTAATCAACCTGAAAAAAAATGTCCACTGATGATCGCACCTGCACCCCCACCTGACCTCCCACCGCGCACCCACTAACCCGCACCCTCTTGACCCCCCACACACCCTCACATACCTAAACTGGCTCCACATAGAGATGTTGCAAAGTTTAAATCTGCTGGCGGAGTTCCCACGGAGTCACCAAATGCGCCCTGCAAAAACTTTGTGTAAATGATCTCTCTGGTGCTAAAACTTTGCCAAGAAACTTCGTCGGTTAACTTCAACCTTTTTTAGTATCTTCGAAGGTAATTGTCTTAAGCTGGTACCAAAACTTCGCCGCATAACTTCGAAGGCAACTTCGACTTTGTTAGTAACTTCGGAGTTAATGAAAAACATGGTTTGTCACATGATTCACTTACTGCATGTCACATTGGAGACTCCAGGCAGGCAGGAAGTGAATGTTTCGCTTTCATTTCGGCTTGTAGCTGAATCAGAGTGGAGAGTAGACAGTGTGATTGGAGAAAGTAGAGAGAGCATTTTATATAACTGATTCTTCAGAGTTTTTAGACTAGAGTTGAATATTTTACTCCTTTTTAAGTTTTAATCCTTATCTTTCTATACTGTACTTTCTGATTTTATATTTTTTTTAGTGTATGCATCTTTTTTCTGAGTTCTTACTGTCTTTTTCTTTCATTTTCTTTACATTTCTATTTTTGATGGAGGGGCAGTGTCAGGACTCAGCTGAGTCCAGATAGGGTGGTGCTGGAGCACCAGTAAGGCACCTACGCCTTAGCAGGCGTGTTTTTCCAAAAGGGACTGCACCCCCCCCCCGCCCAGCTCAGGAAGGGAGTTCTGCTTTTTTAGTATTGTTTTGTTTGTGTGGATGTCCTTGCTTGTCCAGTTCTGTTATTTTTAATCTTTACACATGATGAACCACATTCCTTCCTTTCATTTTTGTCACTGGTTCATCATGTGTACTCCCACCTTCTATCCACAATGTTAAGTATTTGCCACATTACATAAATTGTGTCCTCATGGTATGTAATGGTGCGTAACTGGTAGTTGTGTTGTGTGCAACTGCCAACCACCCAAAGAAGTGCAAACCATAACACAAACATGAGCTATTCTACTGAGAAGTTAAGCATAAATCTATTATAAGCACTTAACATGTTTAGTGTGTTTGCCAGAAATGTGAAGTTGTGTCCCCAGACATTAATTGCAATCCCTTCACTAAAATATGGTTGCAGCACACACCAGAGAAGGCAGTGCAAAGCATATGTGAAGCTTACAAGAGAACATAAACATATTTATCATACTAAGCATTTTAGGTTCTGCCACCCCACCACCACCTGACCACCACCACCACCACCACTTTGCCAGAAATGTGAAGTTGTGTCCTCAGAGAGAAAACACATCTTTTCAGTCAAATACTGTTGCTCCAAACACCAGAGAAGGGGTGCAAAGCATATGTGAAGCTTGCAAGAGAACATACACATATTTATCATTCTAAGCAGTTTTGGGTCTGCCACCCCACCACCACCAGTGCTGAACAGTGATTTTTTTCCCTAAATACAGGTGTGTATGCAGGTGCTCAACAATCACCCAGGTTAAATTGCTGTCTGGAGAACAGTGATTTTTTTCTTCAATACAGATGTGTAAGCAGTCACACAACAATCACTTGGGTTAAATCGCTGTCTGGAGAGCAGTGATTTTTTTCATAAATACAGTCGTGCACACAGTCACACATCAATCACTCTGGTTAAATCGCTGTCTGGAGAACAGTGATTTTTTTTGTCCTAAATACAGTTGTGCATGCAGTCACACAAAAATCGCTCTGGTTAAATCACAGTCAGGACAGTGATTTTTTTTTCTTAAGAAAAGATGGTACTTGCCAACTGATTTTGTTCAGAAAAAAACTGTGCCTTCTAAACTACTCCTACCCTGCCCCGGCCCACACAAGCCACCAAACCACAACTTCTAACAGAAAACTAAATACTGCAAATAAACATTACAGGATGGAGAAAGGCAACAAAAAAAATCACTGTGTGTGCAAAGAGCACTCACAGTAACAGTTCTGAAGCAATTTGACAAACAAAATGCTCTTTCATATAATGTTTTTAGATTTGACTCTAAACTGTAACACAAGCTCTGCTCTCTAAGTCTCTCTCTCAAACACACTACACTCACAGAACAAGAAAACTAGTTTCTCATTGGCTATTCAGCAACATGTGAGCTGATATCCCATGGTTCATTGCAAACTTTGACTCTTATGCTGAACTTCGACGGTGAAGTTCAAGCTTCGCGGATCTGGGACACCTGTACCATTGACTGTAACAGGAAGCAAAGTTTTTGACTTCAAAATTTCGCTAATCCACCCAAAACGCTTCAAAGTGGGACTTCGCAGGGTGGAAAACTTTGCGGAATACTTGAAATCTGTGAAATTTTACACAGAATGAATTTTAACACCTTCATACACCTCTAGCCCCACAGTGGTGATCCGCTGTCTGATTGAGGACACGTCTTGCTGATGGAACTGTAGACTGCTGTATGACAAATAAGGTAACTGAACGCAATTACCTTATTTGACATACAGCAGTCACCAGTTTCAGCAGTAAGATGCGTCCTCGATTGGAGAGTGGATCTTCACTGTGGGGCCAGTTTAAGTGAGTGAGGTGTGGGGGGTCGAGTAAAAGCGGGTCGGTGGGTGCGCAGGGAGGTCAGGTGGGGTGTGGTGTGATCATCTGTGGACTTTTTTTTTCAGGTTTTAAAACAAAATCAAAGTTAGCAAGGGACTGTTTTCTCATTTGCAGGTGAAAGTTACATGGAAGGGTGGGGGTGCCACTGGCCACCAATGTGGGATATTATTACAACTGATTCAGGGATCAGAGGGTGGGGGGGTTCCACTAGACACCAGGGATATACCTTTGGAGGGTACTATTGATTTACTACAATTATAAGGGGGTACCACTTGGCATCAAAAAAATATACATATAAAATGTATACAAATGGCAGGGCGTGGGGTGTCTCTAGACAGAAGAATTGTGGGTCACCCTGGAAACAGGAAATGGGACAGCCATATGAACTGGGGTTGTGTACAGGCCTCCAGACAAGGGGGAGGACATAGACATGTTACTGTTAGAAGATTAGAAGATATACAAAACATGACCGCTAAAGGGGAGGTTCTGATAATGGGAGACTTCAACATGCTAAATACAGATTGGTCAATACCAGCAGGAACATCTGCCAGAACTAGACACATAGTGGATTCCCTGCAGGGGAAGGGCCTCAAACAACTGGTACAGCAACCCACAAGAGACAGGGCTATCCTAGATCTAGTACTGACTAACAGGGAAGGGATCACAGATCTCCAGGTAGAAGGTCACCTGGGGGCCAGTGACCATCACATGGTATGGTTCAATTTGACCACCACATCTAAAGCATCCCATTCCAAGGTAAAAATATGGGACTTCAGAGTAGCTGACTTTAATAAGATGGCCAACAGAGTTAAGCTAGCCCTGGCAAAAAGAAATACAGATGAGAGGGTACAGGCAGCGTGGGTAAGCATTAAAGATGCAATACTTAAAGCAACATCCCATTGTGTTAGTGAGAAAAGGAAGTGCAAAAGAAGAAGGAAACCACTTTGGTTCTCAAACACAGTAGCAGAAAAGGTCAGAGCCAAAAGGCTGGCATTCAGGAAATATAAAGGAATGCAGCAGGATGAAGATAGGAAGGCATACCAAACTTCCCTAAGGGAAGCAGGGAAGGCAGTAAGGCATGCAAAGGCCCAAACAGAGGAAACACTAGCACGAAAAGTAAAAGAAGGTAACAAGACTTTCTATAGATACATTAGTGAAAGGAAAAAGTCCAGAGGGGTTATTGCTAAGATCAAAGGGGATAAGGGGGCGTGTGAGGAGGAGGAATATGTAAAAGCATCTATCCTAAATAGATACTTCTGCTCAGTATTTACTGAAGAGAAGGTAGGGCAGGGCCCACAACTCTGCACCATGGACACAGGGGGGAGGGAGGTGTGCACTAGTCCCTTCACAAAAGAAAGGGTCCTACAAGAGCTCGATAAGCTCAGGGTGGACAAGGCAATGGGACCTGATGGCATACATCCCAGGGTACTAAAGGAGCTAAGGGTGGAACTAGCAGAGACATTAGCAGAACTGTTTAGTGAGACTCTGAGCACAGGAGAGGTCCCAGAAGACTGGAGAAGGGCTCATGTGATCCCGCTCCACAAGAGTGGTAGCAGGGAGGAGGCAGGGAACTACAGACCAGTCAGTCTTACCTCAGTAGTGGGTAAGATTATGGAGACACTCCTTAAGGAAAGGACAGTGCAACACCTGGAATCCATAGGAGCACAGGGTCCAAGACAGCATGGGTTTACAAAAGGAAGGTCCTGTCAAACTAATCTCATAGATTTCTTTGACTGGGTAACCAGAGTGGTGGACCAAGGGGGAGCAGTTGATGTTGCCTACCACGACTTCAGCAAAAGCTTTCAATACTGTTCCACATAGAAGATTGATTAATAAGCTGGGTAGGCTCGGGGTGGGTCAGACATTGGTCCATTGGGTGGCAAACTGGTTGACGGGTAGAAAACAGAGAGTGTTGGTAAACGGTATACAGTCAGAAGAGATACAAGTCACAAGTGGGGTACCTCAGGGATCAGTCCTGGGGCCAGTCCTCTTCAATATCTTCATCAGTGACATTGTAGATGGACTCGAGGGTAAGGTTTGTCTGTTTGCAGATGATGCCAAGATCTGCAACAGAGTAAATGATCCAGATGGGGTGGGCAGAATGAGAAGAGATCTGGATAAACTAGCAAAATGGTTGGAAGAGTGGCAACTGGGGTTTAACACAAAGAAGTGCAAGATCATGCACATAGGGAAGAGAAACCCTGAAGCCACCTATAGGCTGGGAGGAGAGTTGCTGGCAGTCACAAGGGAAGAAAGAGACTTGGGTGTCATCATCACCGATGACCTGAAATCATCCAAGCAGACCTCTAAAACAGTAGGTAAGGCTAGAGGGATATTGGGGTGTATTAGTAGGGGTATCACAAGTCAGAAGAGGGAGGTAATAATCCCTATTTACAAGACACTGGTTAGGCCCCATGTGGAGTACTGTGTGCAGTACTGGAGGCCACACCTTCACAAGGACATTAACCAAATTGAGACAGTCCAAAGAAGGGCAACCAAAATGGTGCAGGGACTGTATCAGAAAACATATGAGGACAGATTAACTGAACTCAGTATGTATACCCTAGAGCAAAGGAGGGAGAGAGGTGATACGATTGAAACATTCAAACACCTTAAGGTCATTAACAAGGTAAAATAGTCTAACATGTTTCAATATAAGAAAAATAGCAGGACAAGAGGGCACAGCATGGGATTATAGGGAGGCCAATTAAGGGGTAATGTGAGGAAGTTCTTTTTCACAGAAAGGGTGGTGGATGCATGGAACGGCCTACCTCAGGAACTGGTGTATATGAATACAGTGCAGGGTTTCAAACAGGCATGGGATAGGCATAAGGGAGCAATACAGATGAGTATGAATAGAGAGGCCATTGACAGAGCAAAAGCCTATGGCACATTCATAAGGCAAGATGAGCTGGGGGGGTAGGAGTGAACACCACGTCTCTGAGTGGCTGATAACTCTCCCATGCCTGTTTTCTTTGCAGCGTCATTCTCCCCAAAACAGCCTTGACCCCTTCTTTGCTTTTATATATATATATATATATAAATATCTACACATACACACACACACACACATAATTTTTGAGAGACTGTAATTGTATCCTAATTTCCCTGTGGGAGCACAGAGTCCACTGAGCCCTCCACTTCCATCAGTCCATAATTGTATCTGTATTTGCATGTGAGAGTGCAGGCCCCTCTGGGCCCTACACTGTCATCCTCTAGTGTGCAGTGCCAAAAATAAAAACACCTCACATTGCAATGTTATCCTATGAGAAATGAACCAATATTTAAAGCCACAGAACTCCATAGCAAAGTAATATATTTTCACCAAACCAGCAAAATGCTCATCTGTGGGGCTGGCCCTTTGTACCCTGAAAATTGCAAAAATTAACAGCGATTTGTGAACTGTGGAGTGATAAAAAACAGCTGTCTTAAAATTCCTTTTTCGCAAATTGTGAAAAAGAATAATTTTCTGTGGTTTCTTTTTTCACAATTTGCAGAAAAAGAAAATCCTTTTTCGCAAATTGCAGAAAATGATCCAGTTTCTGGATTCCTTTTTCATGATTTGTGGCAAAAAAAAATCCTTTGTGGCGTTATTTTCTGCAGGTGGTGCAAAAAGGATTTCCCCATGTTAAAAAAACACATTTCTAAGTGACTTATCAAACAACTAACCCCAAAATCAGATTGTACTGGTCCCGATTAGATAAAGACAACTGTTGTTGTCTACTAAACCATAGTATTTTTTTCAAGTTATTTAATTTGTTCTCACCGCTAACTAAAAACAAGATAATGGCGGGATGAAAAAATATTCTGTGTTTGTGGCCAATGTTCCTGCATTTGCTAAAAAGGATTCCTCACTTGCAATAAAGAATCCTTTTTTTTTTTTAACCTAGTATTTATGCTCCTGACTACCTCGCTCTCCCCTCTCTCAGACATCCTCTGAACTGCTCTCCTTGGTCTCGCCACGATCTGCCCCTAGAGTACCACGGATCCACACAGTAACCAAGGCACCTGGATAACCCTCCAGGCAGGGTGAGGAGGCACTCCCCCGTACTCACCTCCCCAAAGCCAACATGCTGAGATGTGGATTCTGTACAGTGGGGTAAGCAGTTGCGAGCCTGAGATGAGCAGGGAGGTGTCATCGCCTGGGAGAGACTGAGGGGCTTTTCCCTTGTTCTTCCCTAGACGTCGGCGTGCAATGGGAACCAATGAGCTGGAAGGCTCTGCCCCCTGCCAATGTCTGCCCAATGTCCTTGCTGCTGCTCCACTACCGCACCTACCCACCAGGCTTCCCTAGCTGGCGGTATAGCAATGGGAGCTTGCAGCGAACCCCCCTGGAGAAGAAGAGCAGCCGTTGGGCGCTTCATTCTTCTCCTCCCCGGCTGACCCCCAGCATCCCAGGCTCGTTCCCAAACCCGGGTCACCGGCATGGTGTGAGGTGTGGCATCCAGCGCCTCAATCCTCAGTGCCACCGGGCTGGCAAGAATCCTTTTTTAAGTGGAACATCTAACTGGTCCCATAGGAAATAATGGAATATTTTAAAATTTAATAACTTTGGTTCTGATTAATATTTTTTCATCAAACATTCAAAAGTCTTATCTGTGACCCAATACCTAAATACAGTAAAAATGTCAAACCAAAATTCCACATTGTTTTTGCACCATGGCATGACAACGAATTTCACCAAAAATGGTAATTTTCACATTTTTGACAATACATGTCTCTGCACTCACATATCTGACTGGAACGAAACTTGCCACATCAAAAGACCTTTGGTCCCTGTTGGCACATGCAAAATGTCATGTTAATCGCTTGAATGGTTGCAAAGTTATAAAAGTGCAAAATCTTGAGTTTAACATTGAAATAAAGACTGAACCCTAACTATAGGGGCACATCTGTGCCCTTATAGGATATCTGTCTGTCTGTCTATCTATCTATCCTCACATAGAGCTCCTGAATGTTAGCGGGAATGTTTCTGATGCTGACCCAGTCCCATGCAGATAAACAGGGTCCAGGTAAAGAGGGGGACCCTAACATCCTTGTCCTGGCACCAAAATCAAAAGTCTAGCCTGCACTGGGGATGGGACTAAGGGAGAGTGAATGAGCATGACAAAATCAGAACAGCATAAGTTGCAGTATCCCTAACAACAACGAAAGAGCGCCTGAAGTGTATGTATGTATGTATGGGGTGGATAAGCGCTGACCGAGTTCTTGGATGGCCTTTACCCATTCTAACCCTCAAAGTTCATAGAAGCTGATTTTTTTTTTATACCAACCTAGCTGTAGGTGCTGATAGGGACTGTAAGCTAATGCACTTTGGTGTGAAGAACCCAAGGAGAGAATACTGGCTGGGGGAGTTAAGCTGGAGATCACTGAGGAGGAGAAAGACCTTGGGGTAATGATAACGGGCCCATGAACAACACTGCCCAGTGCAGGAGAGTGGCTGCAAAAGTGAACAAAATGCTGGGGTGCATAGTAAGGGGGTTTTCATCCAGGTGAAGTGGGGAGATCTTGCCCCTCTATAGATCACTGGTAAGGCCACACTTAGAGTATTGTGAGCAGTTTTGGAGGCCATACCTAAAGCGTGATATCAGGCTGTTGGAGGGGGTGCAGAGGAGGGCAACAAAGATGATATGTGGAATGGAGGGGACAGACTATGACAGCAGGCTGGGAGACCTCAATATGTACACCCTGGAGGATAGAAGGGACGGGGGGGGGACATGATAGAGACATTCAAGTATCTGAGGGGAATCAGTAAGAATGAGGCAGATGGGGTTTTTAAGTTAAGGAGGGGCAGGGTCACAAGGGGGCATGGGCAAACTTTGGAGGGGGGAAGATTTAGGAAGAAAATGAGGAGACATTATTTCACAGAGAGGGTGGTACCAAAATGGAACGCCCTACCAGAATGGGTGGTATCATGTAAATCTGTGAACAGCTTCAAAAGGGCATGGGATAGAGAACAGGGGAGAGTGAGGGTGGGGGTGGCAATGGGATGACAAAAGGGAGGAGGGGTTGGGATAGCTGCAAACTAGGGGTGTTGGCTGCACACTCGAGCAGACTTAGATAGACCGGGTGGTCTGGTTCTGCTGGCTCATTCATATGTTCGTATGGTTATGCAAGAGAGAAAAAGCTAAAGAAGCTTACCTTTTACGAGTCATGTGTAGTTGACTGAGAGCCAGAAATGAGCAATAAGCCTGAGGAGATGTACAAAGAGAACTGGCAAACCACACCAAGACAAGGGGTGGAGTGGGGTTGGATTCTCAACATTCAAATTCTTTGTGCATCAGCCTACAGGAAGATGCTACTAGAACCCACTGGTGAAGAATTGGAGTGCTGTAAAAAGGTGCAAAGGATATTGAAGGTTAAAAGTTTAGTTCCCACAATGGGTAGGCTTTTCATGAATACTTATATTAATCACTGAATCACCTGTAGTATACTAGTGAAGGTGCTAGATGTTAGAATAGAATATTATCAGTCCATTTCCCATAATGGGTATACTTTTTGTAAACGTATGCATTAATAAAATATATGTGTCATGCAATTTCAAGGCTGAATCAGTGAACATCCTGTATTACTGGGGAAGGAGTACATCTTTGCAGTACAGTAGAAGGCTAACAGTTCAATTCCCACAGTGCGGGAATTTTTCTGAGCATTTATATTATGAAAATGTATGTTTCTAACTTTGTGATTATACATGTCTAAATTTCAATTCTATGTATATATTTTATGGACTAAAACAAAAGTTTGCTTGGGGCAGTAGTCTGTTTTGCTACATTTGTCAGTCTGTTATACATGGTAGCGGCAATGAACTAAAATGCATCTGTTACTCAGGTAGCTTGGTTTACTAGCGCCTTAGGTCTATGACATCATATCTACAATAAAGGAGCTATCACCTACTTCAGTACAGCAATTTTGGAGCCCACATATGAAAAAGTAAAGGAAGAGGTTAGTGACTATCCAGTCAAGCACTATAAAAATGATCCAGGGTCCTATGAGGAGAGACTGGACAGCCACAATATGTACTCTTTGGAAGACAGGATTGAAAGGGGAACATGACAGAAACAGACCAATGCATATAGGGATATCATAGGGTAGACTCCTTTCAATTCTTCAAACTGAGGAACAGTACAACCACCAGGGGGCACAACTTCCAGCTGGAAGGGGGAAACAACTCTCTAGTCTTGATGTTACATTTCTAATGCTGCTTTAACTGCAATGGTAAATATATTGCACTGTATTCATCAAGAAAAGTGCCTCCAGCAGATTATTCTGTGTGGTATGAGTGTGAACAAGTCACTAGCAAGCCTCTCTTCCCTGTTAACTCTGAATAGAGAAGTGCGAAATTGGAAAATTTCACCTAGCGAAATATTTTGCATAATTTCTGCATTATGCAAAATTTTTCACCTAGGTGAAACGTAATTTCGCCTCTGATTTCGCTTCTGCATAATGAGAAATTTCACCTAATTTCACGTAAAGTGAATAAGTGGTAATATTTTTGCTGCTACTACTACATTTATGTACTTTATAATAAATTTTGATATTTCACTTTAAATATACTGTAAGTGGACGTGGTCCCAGAATTGCCAGACTCTTTCTCTTATAGTATGTAACTATATGTCTGAGCACCATTTGATTCCAGTAGCAACCTTATACCTCTTTGTTTGAAATTTAATTATGCTGAATTTCACCAATGTTTTTCAATTTCACCAGCAAAATTACAATGCATTGTGGGTAAATAGCTGAAATATCACGTGCAGGCTATTTCCTGTACAGGATGTCTGTTGAGTCGGAGAGCAATTCAGTGTGGTGCATCACAGCCAATAAACCCTTCAAAAATCTCTTTATTTGTGATTTTTGAGAGTTAATTGCTCCTCAAATCTCAGTTTAGTTCCTAGTGCTGCTAGTGAACCTTTTTTTGTTTTGGTATCTTTGGATAATACTTAGTTAAACTTAGGTAGTGTTTTAAGTTTTCCCTGTGTCTGTATCGTGAGGGAGTTGAGTGGGGGAGGGTTGACCGCGGTGTATGTGTGTGTGTGTATGTGAAAGCAGAGCAGGCTAGTTCCTAATATTTGACAGATTTCTCACAAGTTGCGAGTGAGTTTCTTTAATTTCTGTTAAGTCTTTACATTTTTGTTGTGCTACTTATTTGTTATATTTTTCTTACATATTGACCCTTTTTTGGGTAACTTTATCTGAACAGTTACTCATTCTGAGTAGTTACAGTATGTTCCTGTTTCCCTTTGCTTAATCACTTTTGTGCTTTATTTTTTTATTGGAAATATTTGTGTACATTGACCACTTGACTTGTCCATATCCAGGTACACTACATTGTTGAATTGCTCACAGAAATTAAAATTGTGATCTAGCCTCTGCGTTGTAGCATTCCTGTTTTTCTATTTAATTTGCTTACCATATTAACCCTTTCCTCCCTGTTACACCACTGGTGTTTAGTACCTGACCTACTATATATGGAGGCATATTAGGCAGTGGCACAATCATGATTAGGCTTGAAAACTGTTTGAAATGGTGCAGAAAACAGCAGATTTGTGTTCTGGTGGTGAATGTGAACCATGTAACTGCATGTCTGACACCTGGTTTCACTCTGAATGTACTGTAACATTTTTTGGGAAACATTTCTGTTGGACTTCTGGGCCATGTTAGGCAGTGGCAACACCATGATTAGGCCATAAACCATTGGTAAGCAGTGGGCCAAACAACATGTTTTGGTCCAGCTGGAAGGTGTGCAACATATAACAGCATGTCTGACACCTGATTTAGGTCTGCATTTACTGTAAATTTTTTTGGAAAACATTTCTGGACTTGTGGGGCATGTTAGGCAGTGGCACCACCAAGGTTAGGCCTGTAAATCATTAAAAATGGTGCAGAAAAAGCAGATTTGGGTCCTGATGGTGGATGTGAACCATGTAACTACATGTCTGACACCTGATTTCTGTCTGAATGGACTGTAACATTTTTGGGAAACATTTCTGGACTTGTGTGGCATGTTAGGCAGTGGCACCACCATGATTAGGCCTTAAACCATTGGTAAACAGTGGGCCAAACATCTTGTTTTGGTCTGGGTGGAAGGCGTGCAGCCTATTGCAGCATGACAGTGACCTGATTTTGGTCTGAATTTACTGTAACATTTTTGTGACTTGTGGGGCATGTTAGGCAGTGGCACCACCAAGGTTAGGCCTGAAAACCATTTGAAACAGTGCAGAAAACAGCAGATTTGGGTCCTGGTGGTGGATGTGAACCAGGTAACTGCATGTCTGACACCTGATTTATGTCCGAATGTACTGTAACATTTTCTGGGAAACATTTTGGGAATTCAGGCCTTCTGGGGCATGCTGTCAGTGCCGACACCAGATGTGTTACATCTTCATAATGTTGCACACAACAATATGTGATGCAAAATCACATAGCATTGTGAAACAGGTTTTTTAATAGGCGCAATACTTGACAATTGTGGATGGGAGGAGGAAACATGTTAAAGAGCAGGTGACGCCTTCAACATAACTTTAACAAAATATAACATTGACCAACAATTCAGTTGCATTCCCCATATATGGAGTTTGCAAAGGAAATACCAGCACCAGTCTCAGGCTGTGGGCCATTAGGGCCCTGTGCACAGAGTCTGTATTTTTTTTAAAATCAAATACCTCATGTGAGTTGCTTCAACTCAAAGTAAGATGTAATCACCACAAGCACATATCCATAAAGTGCTTTCTTTTTTACAGTGTGGCATGCAAACAATGTAAAAAATGCTCCTATATAACTAAGATAAAAAACGCCCACTCCCTCAAGGCACTGTACTTCATGATACATATAAGGAATGATGGTGCCTTGGGGGAGTGGGCATTTTTACCTTGGTTATATAGAAGCACTTTCTACATTGTTTACTTGCCACACTAGAGAATCGAACAAAGAACAAGCACCATATGGACATGTGCTGTGGTGAGTACATCTAACTTTGAGTTGAAGCAACTCACACAAGGCATTTGAATTCCAAACAAATCCGCATTAGTCTCTGCACAAGTCCCAGATGGCCAACAGCCTTCCGCAGGAACCGGCATTTCATTTGCAAACTCAATATATAGGGAATGCAACTGCATTACACGTCATTATGTTGTTCAAAGGAATCTTGTAGGTGTAACCAGCTCTAAGAAGTAACACACACCGCAAGCAATAAGGGAATAAGGTGTTTATTAGGGAAGGGGTACACAGACACGATACAGAATGAGCATAACAATTGACGGGCAGGATCAGGGGGACAAGGGGAATACAATAATGAGCGGGGAGAACTAATAGAGAGAGAGAACAAGAAAGCAGACTGAATTCTATAGGGAGCATAAGACAGTAACAAACACAACAGCACTGGCCAATAAAATTATTTTACATAAAAAGTAAAGAAACAAGAGGACTTAAGGAATGGATGTAGATTAAAGAGGACAGAATAGCTTTTTTTTGGTTTTTAGTTTTTTATAGGGGGAACATACAAATAACAGAATGGAAGATAGAAAAATGAAAACAAAAAAGACAAATTAATTTGTGCTGCCACATTAAGTGCCAGTGGGGCCACCATGGAGTTCAGACAGAATGCCCATGATTTTGTCAACATCACACTGCAGTTTAGAAATTTCCCCCCCAGGTACCACTAGATTCCTGTCTGAAATCATTTAGCTCCTGCCGGAGATGCTGGACTTCAGACAGGACAGCTGATAAGTCCGCTTGAGTCACTGGCACTGCTGGCAGGGTGGGGCTGCCTGTGCTGCTGGCTTTGGATGGGGGGGCCGTGGTGGGGTCTTGATGTTACTGACTGCTGCTGTTTTCTGGTACAGTGAGGATGTTTAACTCATCCAGCTACGCCTATCTCCCTCCTGCTCACTCCCTTCAGTACTTACACCCATACTGCTTCCCACAGCTGCACTTGATGATGCTGCCACCTCCCGCAATTTGATGTCCAGTTGTAGTGGGTAGTGGTGGACCATGTGGCTATGCTGACCAGTTATCCTGAACTGGGATTCACACTTTCCTTGATGCACTTCCAGCCTGCATAGATTACAGGTAACCACTGGTCACCAACTGATATTAAGTAGAAAAAAATCCCAGACAGGAGAACTTCGGGGATGACGGGGACATGGGGGGGGTGCAGATAATGCCCCAGGCACTGACTCCTCCGGCTGCTCAGGAGGGGGCACGGTCTCCTGTTGCCTGGGTAGAGGAACAGTATCCTCCTGGTGCTGAGGAGAGGGGGCACTGTCTCCAACTGCTGCTGCTGCGGTGGAGGGGCCACGGTCTCCTCCTGCTGCTGGGGAGGGGGCACAGTTTGCTGCTGGGTGCTGGTGCTGGAGCAAAAAGCCTCCTGTTGTGGCATTGCATTTGTGATGGTTAGCTGAAACGCATGTACAGGTGCCCCACTGTCTTTACCCTTCTCCATTTTGTCCACAATCCACAAACACCACCAATTCAAACAACCAAACAAAAAAGAAACAGAGATAGAGACTCAGAGAGAGCGGCAGGGGGATCACACACATACACACACACAAACCACAGATACTAAAGTATGAACTACGACAAACAAGAAACAGTTAGAAAATAATAGCACAAATCATGCAATTTAGGTATAAAAGTGCACTCTGCAGTCACAGGGAGTATAAATGCTGCCTGCTTCCTCAAGATATATAACACAGGAAATGAACCACTGTTTAGACTCAACCATGTGATCACTAGCAGAGTGAAATGCCCAATTTCACCTAATTCCACCTCAGATGTGCAGGTGAAATTGGCAGCGAAATGTCACCGACAGGCCATAATTACATGAAATATTTTGCTGGGTGAAATTGGCAATTTTGCCATAGTTTTGCCGGTGAAATAAAATTTCACTGCATCTCTAACGCTGAACTATCAAGCAACACATAACTGGTTCCTGGGAAATAGGCTACTGGTAAATGCTAGCAAAACTAAGACTACGTTCCTGGGGTGTAAACCACAGTTATCCAGCCTGGCAAGCACCTCATCTCTCCTGACTGTCTTGAACCCTGATGGCTCCCCACTTGAGAATTTGACTAGTTTAAAATACCTGGGTGTCACCCTGGACCCTCCCTAACATACTCTTTTCACATTCACACCACAATGCAATGAATAAATCAGAAATTGATGATGGGTTACCACCTTCATCACCATCTGACTCCAGTGGCTACACTTGCAATAGCACAAGGAAACCTCCCTCTCCTAGACTACTGTGCCCCCATATACATCCACACCTCTTCCAAGCTATTCACCCGACTTACCACCACCTACAACAACATTTGCAGATTTGCACAAATGGCTCCTTATACCACCCACCACTGCTCTCTTTACCAGTCACTGGGCTGGCTACCCTTACATGTGTGCTATAGCTACCTTCTCAAATGTACAGTGGACAAAGCCATCAGGGACAGTGACCAATCCTCCTATTCCTCCCTACTCAAAAAGAGGCAGTGCCCCGGCCCCCTGAGAAGTTCCAGTGTCCCAACACTGGAAATCCTTAGAATATCCACAAACCTGGGCAGCAGAGCATTCTCTTTCATAGCACCCAAGTTATGAAACAATCTCCCTGTCACCCTCTGCTCTTTTGACTCACACCCTTCATTTGAGACACACTATAAAGTCACCTTATTGGCTGCAGGTACATATACCTGCCCCTCGGGGTGACTCTAAATGTATTGCACTGTATCTTAAATTGCTGCTCAATCTCTGCCTAATAACTTATACAGTCATCTCTAGTTATGAATTTTATTTCTCTCTCTATTCTACTTTGAAACTGTACATTTTGTAATTGTTTCTTATCTGTGTTTGTAACTGTAACTGTACTTGTACCTGTACCTTATTTCTTTACCCCTTCTATATAACTGAAAACTGTCCCACCGGCGCAATGGTTGGATTTCCGCTTGCGACCCTGATGACCCGAGTTTGGGAATGGACCTGGGATTTGGAGGGCCGGCCAGTTGGAGAATGGATTGAGCATCCTAGGGACTGCTGTCCTTCTCCATGGGGAGGGTGGGGAAGAGTGTCTGGCATTTTACAGACCCCTGGCAGAGGCTAGGGGTACCGCTGTGACCAGTGCCGTAATGTTAGGGGGGGTGGGGTGGATGCTGGATGTCCTTGCATGTCCCTGCCCCCAGGGAAGCAAGCATCTACAAAAAAGATGGCCCCCTGGCATGATGACCCACTCCACCCCGCCGCCCACTGTCTCCGACATCCGCCGAGAGGTCTGCTCCGTGGCCTCAACCCAAAGGGTAAGCTGAGTCTTCCCAATAGATCTGTTGGGAGGGGAAGCCACCCTGGTGGCCCCACCCAGGGGGGGAAGCCTGGGCATGAGGGTGGCAGGTGGGGGAGGGGTCCGAGAATATGGGGGAGGTTCCAGCCTCCCCCAAAAATATCTGAAAACTGTAAATGCTTGACTGTGCTATTGTATATGCCATCTGTATGTCTCAGGTCATGTCTGAAAACAGTCCAAAGGATCAGGGCACTTACCCAGTTAACAAATACATAAATAAAATAAATAAATAAATTGGAAACCACATGTACATTGATAAAAGTTGCTTGCAAGACATAGAAGCTACTATATTTTAAAGCTTATTTGATATGGATATTTTACAATTAAATATGAGATTAAGAGTGCAGTCTGATTTGAACTGAAACAGTTGAGCACACCAGCCTGTTAATAGTTAACTAATTTGTATGCCAACATTTTAAGTTTTGTAACAGTTTCAAAACTAAGCAAAGAAGTGATATTTGATTAACAACATTTACAATGTGCAAAACCAGCCAAGTTATAAAAGTCAACCATACAAATATATGATATTTGACAGAGGAAAAGTGCTAGTCCCCTCCTTCTGCTGTTGCATATCAGTGTCTGTTTCTTCAAGACACAACACAACAGGACACAACCGATGCCCACATAGCTCCTCATCCATTCCCAAACCCACATTTTGGTGGCCAAGTAGTTGCCAGGTATGTCTTGTTTAACATGAGCAATTTTATGTTTTGTTTGTAACTTGAATATTTTCTGAAACAGGAGGGAACTGTCATAGCCATTTCTCTCACTCATGCAGAAAAAAATGGTCACCGGTAATAATAATTTATTCAAATTACAATCAGGTATACAAAACAAAGTGAAGTTACTGCAAGCAAAATAAAATAGACAAACTTATCAAACAACACATTACAGTACAATCCAAGCAATCAACTGCACTTGTTACTCCATAAATACCTGTAGTTACCTGCTGAACCAGGGAACCAGTTTATAGGGATTCCCTTCCCACTCTACTACCCAGGGTACCTGGTAATTTCCTTTGTAAGCAGAACTTAGTCCAGGTTTACCTTAAAAGCTGTTTTGTAGGTTCACTACCCTCCATATGGTAAAAATAAAATAAAAAAAAATTGGCTCAAAAAATTTACTCTGAATTTATAATCTTGGAGCTTCAGGGTGTGGCCCCATGTTCTGCTGCAGTACACTAGATCAAACATCTCCAGTAGTTCGACTTTATTCTTACCCCAGAGTATGCTTTAGACTGAGGTCATGTCCCATCTCAGCTACCTTTATTCCAGGTGAACATGTGCAGTAAAAAAAAAAAAACATACAAAAGAAACATGGTTAGCAAGTCCTCTAGTGCCAGTTTATAAATTCAAAGTTGAAACATAGTAAACTAGATAGTGTGCAGCACACAAACCTCTGATTGGAGAAAACAGAAAACACAAGTCTGCTTGCAAAAAATGAAGTTTATTTCCCAAACCACTGATATAAAAAGGAATGTCTACAAGAAACAGACTGATAGTGGTTCACAGTTGAAGCATTTCTGTTTCTATGGGGACCCACAAAAAGGCGTAAATATTTAACAGCAAAATGCCATCAGGGTGTTTTTCACCTGTAGATATTTATTTTTTGTAACAGGAGTTTGGGTAATAAACCTTGTTTTTTGCAAGAAGACTTGCAATTTGTATTTTCTCTGACCAGAGGTTTGTGTGTGTCCCCCAATGAAGGGAGCATACCTTGGCCCCACGGATCCTCTGTCACCAGCTCTGTTGCTCACTGGTCCTCAGGAGCGCCAGCTGGGACCAGAAATGAAGAGGAGACCAGGACTGCTTCATCTCTCTATGCAGTTTTGTTGGCATGGCTCCCCTGCTGCCAATGGAGGAGTGCAAGCAGAGCTCATGAGCAGAACTGGGAATCCCCATCAGCCTCTCCAACCCAACTGGACTAAACAACATAATGCAACCTCACTATCACCACAGTGAGGGGCACAGTGAGGGGCACAGAAAGTGTTTAAGGGCAGAAGCATTTGTAAAAATATGGGCTGCAGGATCAGTGCCTCATAGTGCCTCATAGGATTAGTAGGACAAGAGGACACAGCATGAGATTAGAGGGAGGCCAATTAAGTGGTAATGTGAGGAAGTTCTTTTTTCAAAGAAAGAGTGGTGGATGCATGGAACAGTCTACCTCGGGAAGTGGTGGATATGAATACAGTGCAGGGCTTCAAACAGGCGTGGGATAGGCATAAGGGAGCAATACAGATGAGTATGAATAGATAGGCCATTGACAGAGCAAAGGCCTATGGTACATTCATAAGGTAGAAAAAGAAATGGGCAGGCTGGATGGGCCTTGCAGTCCTTATCTGCCATCAACTTCTATGTTTCTATGTTTTTATTACAAAATAGGCAGCAATCCTTTTTCCCTCTGACTCCTGATAAAAACATAGAAACATAGATTTGCTAGCAAATAAGGATGTCTTGGCCCACCTAGTCTGCCAATTTTCCCAGTTTATAGTATCATCATAGATCCTACTTTATCTCTAGTCCATTCACCCCCCTTCCCTTTCCATAAGATTTTATTATGCCTATCCCATGTATTATTGGACCTCACCACTGTTTTCACACCACCACTTCCGCTGGAAGACTGTTCGTGGAATCCACCACTCTTTCTGTGAAGAAGTACTTCCTCACATCTTTCCTGAATCTACCCCTTCCAGCTTCGTCTCATGCCCCCTTTATCCTTGGGCACCTTTTTTCTCCCAAATACTTCCCTCCTGTACCATAGCAACCCCTGTGAGGTATTTAAAGGTCTCTGTCATATCCCCACTTCCCTTCTGTCTTCCATGGTGTACATATTTCAGTCCTTAGTCTCTCCTCATAGGGCTTCTGTAGACCCTGTACCGTTTTAATTATACTCCTCTGGACTGCCTCCCTCTGTCTATCTAGGTCCTTTTCAAGATGTGGTCTCCAGAACTGGGCACAATACTCTAGGTGGGGTCTTACCAGTGATCTATACAGAGGAAATACCACCTCCCTCGTCCTGCCGGTGATACCCGGCCCTGTACACACCAACATCCCACTGGCCTTCCTACTGCCTTGTCATACTGCCTGGCTACCTTTAGGTCATCTAAGATGATTACCTCCAGGTCTCATTCCCGCTTGGTGGTCGTCAGTACCACTCCTCTCATTTTGCACTCCACCCCTGGGTTTCTGTGCCCCAAGTAGATTACTTGCACTTTTTCACATTGAAACACAGCTGCCATACCATTGATCATTCCTCAAATTTTCTCAGGCCTCTTCTCATCCATTCAACTCCCCCTGGAGTAACCACCCTATTGCAGATTTTTGTGTCATCTGCAAAGAGGCAGACCTTCCATTCCAGCTCCTCTGTAATGTTACTAATATAGACATTAAAGAGGACAGGTTCCAACACTGATCCCTGAAATATCCCAACTGCTCACCCTCCTTTCCTTGGTGTGAACTCCATTTACTAGCACCCTGTGCTGGACATCTTTAAATTACACCAGTGCAAATGGAGGCTTCATTCCCCATCTCTAGGGTGATCCACAATACCTCTTCTTCTTCCTGTATTTTCTGTATCTCTGTAGCTTTTATGACTTCCCTCGCATAATGCACCACACCTCTTCCTTTCTTTTCCACCCTGTTCCTTCTGAGCAGAGAATAGCCTTGTATGGCCATATCTAAGTTACGGTTTTCAGTGTACCATGACTCGATAAAGGCCACAGTATCCAGATCAGCTTCTGTCATTATGGCCTCGAGGTCTGGAATCTTATTTCCTAGACTTCTAGCATCTGCACACATAGCCTTCCAGAATCCAGATTTTGTTTCTGCTTGGTACCCCCTTCTTTCCTTTTTGCCCTCTTTCCTAACTCCCTCTCTTTGTGATGCTTATGTTCCCATCCCCCTTCATTTATACTGCCTTGCTTCCATTGTTAATTTCCATCATGGGGGATTCCATTCCCCTCGAGTTGACCCTAGTTTATACTTCAGCCCGGGGGGGCATGCAGTTACTGCCTCACTGATTTGTTCTGCCACCCCCCTGAGCTAGTTTAAATGTTCATCAAAGTAACATCTTAACCACCCACTGAGGACTGTGGTTTCCCTCCCAATGGATGCAGGCCATCACCCCGTAAATGCCCTTATCCATCCAGGTCAATACTCAGTCTGCAATGTAGCTGAACCTCTCCTTTCTGCACAGTTCCTTCAACCATAAATTGAAAGACTTGGTGCAAAGATTCCTCTCCTACCCCATGTCATAGACAGACAGCACTTCAGCGAAAGCTGCTGATCATGCAACCTAAGACCCCTCCCCAGCTTTGACATTAATCCATCCCTTTTTAAGGAAAGTATAAAATAGATACATTGCTTGCCTTTACTCGCTATTTGTAGTACATTATGTTTCAATTTAAAATCCCTGGATATTTTGCCCCACCCACCAACAACTGTACTGTATTGACTATTGATATTTCATTTACATATACCTTAACATTTTGTTTTATCAGTTCTTTTGGGGAATTTGCTCTTAAACTGTGTGGTTTCTTTGAATTAGGTTTTGTATTATTTATATATTTTTTATATCAACCAATTAATTCAGACTTTCTTGTAATTCACTATTTTCATCTTTCTTAAAACCAATTTAATCTTTTGTTGTCTTTCTCCTATAAATGAGCCCAGTCATCTTATTAGTGCAGGATCAATATTCAAAGCCATCAGTTTCTTTATTACTAAATTTCTATCAGTCAAATCAAATGCCTTTGAGAGTCTGTTGAAGCAATATCCATGGTATTTCCCTTTCAGTACCTAAATGTAGATCATGAAGAATGTTAACCAGTAAATGCATTGTTGAGTGATCTTTAGTATATTCATATTGATCTTTTTTTTTGTGGTTGAATGATCCTTTGAATAATCATATTAATCTTCTTCCAAACTATCCTTAATTTTCTCCATTGTCCATCTATTTACAAAACTTTGTACTACCTTACTTACAATAGATGTAAGTAAGATTGGTCTTTTATCAGACATGTGACTCTCAAGTATCGTTGTCTTAGGCAACAGAATCACATTCACTCTTTTCCGATCTTTTTTTTGTGGTAAATTACTTCAAACAATACATTCTTGAAAGCAAGTGATTATTGAACGGACAGCAGAGTTACATAAATTAAAATGTAATATTCATCCTTCTGGAGGCACAGAATGAACTGTTTACCCTGCTCAATCTGGGTTTACTGGTAGGTACAAGACCCATTCTCTGAGGGGAATTTATAGTTAGGAGTTAATCATGTGTGTATTTGAAGCAACAAAAATATTCAAATGAGCATTCAAAAATGTGTTTGCATTATTCAGATTGCTAATTATAGATCTAGAGATATACATGCAATATATATATATTCATACAATGGGGTGGGAGCTTCTAGAGTGTGATAAATGGAGATATCTTCCCTGGAGACTGATAAATGATGATGACATCACTACTGTGATGATAAATGCTGTTTATCCATACTGTGCTGATGTCACCACTCACTCACTACAACCTGCATTCTAAATGAAACTGCTTCAGGTTCTCTTTCTCACTCAGACCTGCAAGTCACTCAATTAGCATTGCAAAGGAAACTCAGCTGTGTGCTGTGGTGTTTCTAAAATTCCCAGCCCATTAATGTGCTGATATTAGTTTCACAGCCTACATTCTAAATGAAACGGTTCAGGTTCTCTTTCTCGCTGAAGCCTGCAAGCTGCCACCTCTATTGTATAAATAGCACACACGATTTGCAAATCATGGGATATGGAAAATATTTTCTGAAGGCACGGTGAGAGTATCCAGAGCTCACTCTGCAGGAGTGAGAATATTTTCCATATCACACTCCTTCCATTATTGTGTGTATATATATATATATATATATATATATATATATATATATATATATATATATATATAGTATGAGTGTGGCTCCACTATAGTCAGGGTTGAGTGGGCAGTTACATACTAAAGTCAAATGTTTGGACATTAATAACTTTGGACCTGTTCAATGGATTTGCCTGAAAGTTGGTACATGCATTGGGGCACGCTAGGTCTCTTGATTTGCCAAATTGCGTTTCGGTCGGAGTGCCAGTCTTCATGTATGAAAGCGCTGAAAAATGCAAAATTATCCATTTTTGCAGTCATCTTTTGGCATTCTAAATGTGGTCCTGCATGGTCGTCGTGTGGTAGAAAGGGGAATAAGCGATAGGGAAAAGATCACAACACCATCATCACTCTCATGCTCTGCATCACAACCACTGGGACTGTGGCATGAATCCTACCTCCCTAAATCCTCCCTAACTCCTACTGATCATTATCACTGGACTAGGCCACTTTAAGCCCACTCTTTAGACAGTTGTGGCACCAGATCATAATTGGAGGTTAGAGTCAGACAGCAGGATGGGTCTCAGGCTGCTCCTAGAAGGTCTCCAGGACTCAGGGGAAGGAACCCAATAACCCCGCATCTTTGATCAAAAACCAGAGAAACATAGAAGCATAGACTTTGATGGCAGATAAGGACCACTTGGCCCAGCTAGTCTGCCCATTTCCCTACCGAATCTCTGCCCACATTCCTCCCCCTTTATTAAGGATCACTATCCCTCCCTTGATCTTTCTTTGCTCCCTAATGTACCTATTAAAGGTTTTATCCCCCTTCTTAACCAAGTTGGCTATCTTTTCCTCAGTTTGGGCCTTTACTATTCTGACTGCCTTCCCCGCTTCCTTCTGTTTTAACTTGTACAGTTCTCTGTCCTGTTCCTTCTGTGTTTCCTTATACTTCCTGAGTGCTATCTTTTCCTCCCGAACCTTCCCCACCACCTCTTTTGAGAATCATAGTGTTTTTTTCTTTCATTTTGATTTGTTTAATTGCTTCACACAAAGGCTTGTTGCCTCTGTGATATCAGTTTTGATGTTTCCCCATTGTTTCTCCACCCCTCCTTCTTGCCCATTTGCTAGTGCTTTTCTGAGGCACTCTCCCATTTTGACAAATTCAGCCCTCCTAAAGTCCGGTACCCTCACTTTTTTATGACTTGACTCTGCATCTGTGTTTATCGTGACCCACACTGTTTGGTGGTCACTTGTTCCCAGATGGCTACCCACTTCTAGATCTGAGATCCTCTCTCTGTCCCTATTTAAGAGTACCAGGTCTAGGATTGCTCCCTCCCAAGTGGGATCCAACACTAGCTACTTGAAGCATGCCCCCTGTGGGGCATCGGGAATGACTCTGCTCTTAGATGTGGCTGCAGCAAAGGTGCTCCAGTTAACATCTGGCATATTCAGGTCCCCCATCAACAATAACTCCCCTTTTTCTGCCATCCTAAGGATGCCTTCTATCAATTCCTTATCCATTTCCTTCCCCTGAGATGGGAATCTGTATACAACCCCTCCATGCGGATTGTGGTGCAATTTCCAGTGTCCAGGGTGACCCACAGTGCCTCCTCTCCTCCCTGTTTACCCTTTAGTTCTGTTGCTTTGATCCCTTCCCTTACATAGAGAGCTACTCCTCCTCCTCTTCTACCTTCCCTGTCCTGCCTGTAGATTGTGTACTGTGGTATGTTGACATCCCAGTCATCATTCTCTGTGTACTGTACCATGTTTCTGTGACTGCTGTGCTATCCAGGCATCCCTCTTCCATCAAGGCCACCAGTTCAGGGAGCTTGTCACCTAGACTACAGGCCGAGACATTGGGGCATATCACAGACAGGGAATGGAATATCAAAAGGCAGGTTAATTTTAAAAAAATGATTAAAAAGACCTCAGCCAGAACAGCAATCAGTGCTGGCAAGTGCAGGGAGGTGGGCAAGAGGGGAAGGTTAAGTTAAGTTTAAGGGACTAGGAGTCCACAAACAAAAAGAAAAAGAAGTACCATGGTTGAGGTTGCGTCCACTCCCCTGTCCATATGATCCCCCCCACAACCCTGTTGTTATACTGTAGCTTCAGACATCAATCCCTCTGGGTCAGCATTCAGTAGCCCTTCCCCCTAGCAGTGTGGGACACTGTGGAACCCACCCCTGGTGTCCAAAGTACAATTACATTTTTGTCTTCCTGCAAAAAAGAAAACTGTCCCACGACATCTTTTTTTAACATGAAAGAAGTAAACAGTACCTCATTACTGCCATCCCCATCCCCCCATCCCCACCCTCCCACTCAGCACCCAGCACCCCACACACCCCTACCCCTATACTTAGAAGCGGAGGTCCAATGTCATAATCCTATGTGGTCCAGAGACATGTCTTCACTCTTCACTGCCAAACCGGGAACTGAGGAGAATAGATAAGTGCCGTATAATGTATTTCAATGCCATTTTAAACATCTCTTCATAACTTGGTAATTTATTTGAATTTTTTTTACCAAATTTTCATCATGGCCTTTTTGGGAGCCCACTTCATGAGCACTGGTGGTAAAATTGTGTTAATGGGGCCCGGAAGGTGATTTTGTGGTTGCTGTGTGAAATCACCTTTTAGGACTGAGTAATGTAATTTCACCACCAGTGTCCAGGAGGTGGAGTCCCAAAAAGGACGTGCTGAAATTTGGTGAAAAAATTCCTAAAAATGACAAAGTTATGAGCGTACGTTGACATTTTTCTACGCACTTGCATAACTTTGGTAATTTTCAATATTTTGACCCAAAATTTTCAACATAGCCAATTTTTTAACACCACCTCATGAACATTACAGCTGTCATTTTTCAGATCCCGGCCCAAACTTGTTTTCACACCTGTGGCATGGAATGGCATCTCGGTGGGGATTTGAAAATGTTCACCTATTCGGTTCATGAGGTATGGTCATAAGAAAACTATGTTGAAAGTTTGGGGTCAAAATATTAAGAGAATGAAGAATTTATGAAGTAAACTTATTTGCAGGGTTGTCCATTGCCCCACTTGGGACCATGTTGCCTTACTGTTTCAGTGACCTGATTTAAGGTATGAACTCAGTGAGCCAGTTTAATAGGACAAGGCTGATGGGGAAGGTGCTTCAGCATGCAGCGCCAGCCCTGGCCGGGGTAGGGGGGGAGTAGTGTTTTGGCACAGAAGCAACACCCTGTGGTGGGATGGGATTCCTTTCTCACAAGGTATTGACATGTGTGCCAAGGACTGCTGGACCCATGCACTGGGCCAGGACTGTCTTCAATATTGTAGGACCTGTGCAAATAAGGATACAATTCTACTATCAGAAAAAGAAGGGAAATTAATTGCAAAAAAAATGCATTAATGCAGACATTAGGGTTGAAGAATGCAAAATGCACAGCGTAGGGAAATGAAAAACTGTTGGGGTTTTGGGTCTCTGGAGTATTGCCGAATCAGTGATGGGTCTCTCTTGGGCTTATTAACCGTAATTCTCATCCCTTCCCCTGAACAAATGCAGGGCCCTACATTAAGAAAACTATGAAAGATTATGCTGGCCATACTGTATCACTATGAGGCACTAGCTTGGAGTTGTACCTTGTATTTCAGATCAGAGGCTATGGACTGGAGGGAAGGGGTGGGTATTAGGGTTGACAGCCATAAGAAGACCCCAAAACTGATTTGCCAATACTCCAGACACCCCAAACCCTAATGGTTTTTCATTTCCCTACTTTGTGTGTTTGCATTCATCAACCCTAATGTCTGCATTAATGCAGTTTTGTGCAATTAATATATTGGTGCAGTAGTGCCACTATATTTAGTGTTGAGCCGGGCTTTCTATGATAAACCCCAAATTTTGCACTTTAATAACTTTGCAACCATTTGATGGATTTGCATGAAAGTTTGCATGTGTAGTCTCATTGGAGTAGATCTATTGACGTGCCAAGTTTCATTCCAGTTCTGTGTGGATTCCGAGCTGTGGATAGTGAAAAATGCAAAAAAATGCTGTTTTATGTTGTTTTATTCCTCATCCCATAGTACCCAGACAGTTGGGAATTTTGGTCTGAAATTTTCAGGCAGAAGAGGCTTGCCTCAGAAGGATTTCCTTTGCTGGTTTGGAGAAAAAATATTAATTTGTTCCAAAGTTATTACATTTTAAAATTTCAGGTTCTGAGCACGCTCAGTCAGCTAAAAAAATAACTATGAAGGTTTCATATGGGGAGTCCTTATGTTCTTTTGTGAGTTTTTTCATATGCCGCCATCTTGTTTTCCTTTAAAAAAAATTAAATTGAAAAGCCACAAAAATGGCATAGTAGAGCATAGTAGAGGGAAACTAACACACGTATGTTGGTCATCGGGACCCGGCAAGCTGGATTTAGCACCTGACTGTTGGAGAAATGCCCCTGAAGTGCTCATGTTTTTAAATTATAAATCTTTTTTTGTAACTCGTGATAAAAAACAGATTATTTTTTGTCACTTGTGATACGAAAACAGATTCTATTTCATATCATGAGTCACAACAAAGATTTATAATCTTAAGAAAAGAACATTTCATGGGCATTTCTCTAACAGTTAAGTGCTGAATCCAGCTAATGGGTTCCTGATGAACAACATACAGTACTTGTGCTTGTCTCACTCTAAAACATTTTTGGATAAGCATTAAGATCATTAAAGAGCTAGTGGATTGAGGCATTATGTAGTGAACTGTCATGCTGGGAGTAGAGTGATATTCATTTTGAGAATGTGCACAGTTTTGAATAAAGCATTTTTTCCTTAGAGTTTTTTCACTTCTGTTTCATCTGTTTGGCATTTTTAGAGTTTAGTCGAGATTTGAAGTGGGGAGCAAGGGCCACAGTAAAATCTGACTGGAGGTGACATTGTGTGGGGAAAGTCTAGTAGTTCACTAAGTGAAGTGTCCTGTCAGGATTTACTGGCATTACACTTTCCAATATTCCTGTCATTTCATTTGAAACGTTTTATGCAGAATGAAAAAAAATGAAAACTGAATGACATTCATCAACATTTACAATATGATTCATGTGCTGAGGTGGTAGTAGTGAGGTGGGAAGAAGTCTCAAGTAATGGGTTGCAAACTGTATTTCTCCATATTTTTTTCATATATCTGATATGTGGGATTAATTGACTGACATATGTTGTCACAATCTCAAATGCATTATTTGTAAGCCTGCATACACTCGCTTTGTGTAATTTCTTTATTTGCTGCTTATCAGTAGCTTGGTACTGCTGCTAGCTCTGACCTACTAGCTCCTTAAATTATTTATCACATTCAAAACAGTGACTCTTTCCCTGATGTCTAGTGGCACCCCCCACACTCCAATCTCCATCCTACTTCATTTTTGTCTTTTCCCTGGTATCTAGTGGCAACCCCCCCCCATCCTCCAATCAATGTGCTCTATGAAAAAAAAAGAAAATGGTCCCTCAATGTCTTTTTTTAACCTGTAAAAAGAGAAAGTGGTCCCTCGCTGATCTGACCCCACTCACCCCAACCTCCCACTCAGCATCCACCTCCTTGTACCCCCAACAGCTCCCACACACCTTCACTTACCTGAAAAGCTCTGAGGGTGAAGATACACTCTCTGATCATGGACACATATTGCTGCTGGAACCTCTGACTGCTATGTGAAAAACTAAGGTTAGTGCATTTCAATGTGTTTCATTGAGGTTTTCAACCCTGGTGAATAACTTTGCCATTTCTGCATATTTTTTACACCAAATTTTCACCATTGCCTTCTTGAGATCCCAGCTCATAAACAATGTCCGTGGAATAAAGCAAATCCAGCCTGGAAGATGAATTTGCAGTCACTTGGTGAAATCACCTACTGGGTGGGATTTGAACATTTTTACCACCCTTGTTCATGAGGTGGAATCATAAGGTAGCTGTGTTGAAAATTTGGTGAACAAATATGTAACAAATTCTGGCCAGAGCTGGTACAGCTGCAGCCAAGGATCATGGCAGAATATGACACTGTCCGCCATGTCCAGTGTGCATGCATGAGTCATTTTGCATGTGCACAGTCAAGTCTCACATGTGCAATGACTCATGCAAGTGCTCTGGTCTCCAGTGGCTATCTTGAATACAGCAGACAGTGCTGTGTTCCATGACCTGGGCTTCAGCCGTACTGGCTCTGCACAGTTTATTTTTTCTTTGCTGTGTGTGTTTCTTGAAACAAATGTCTGACTCAGTGGTTAAATCGAGACTTCTGTCACTACCTTATGAGGTGCTTGTGTCTTTTTGAGTTTTGCTCCTATTATTGTGCTGTCTGAAACTTACCTTTGACCTCCCACAGCTCTGTGACCTCCTACCCTTGCCCTATTTAAACACCTTCTTTTTTTTTCGTAATCCTCCTGGTCTCTGTGAATATGTCTTTAGGTTCTTTTGAGAAAGTCTGCTTCAAATATATCAAGATTTTTCTGTAGCTTTATGTCCAGGGGCTCAATTTACAAAGGCCCATTAAAGTGATGTTTATTGCCCATGCGCGAGTCATCATGCATATGCACTATGCTCCAGTGGCCATCTTGGACATGGTAGAATGTGCTGTGTTTCACCGGCTAACAAAGTAATGTGGTGGACATAAACTGATTAGTATTCACCTCCAATTTTAACAAGTCCATCTAGAATCTGGTAAGCTCCTCTTTTCAACTGTGATAGCAACAGGTCTGCAGGGCTACTCCCACTGCAGCTGTAAGAATGGCAAAGTTATGTGCATACATTTACATTTTGTTATGCTCACTCGTAACTTTGGAAATTTTAAATATTTTGACCCCAGAATTTCAACATAACATCTGTATACACCACCTTATGAACGTGACAGCTGTCATTTATCAAATCGTGACCAAAGTGTGTTTTTGTAACTGTGACACACAATGGTATTGGAGTGGCGCCCAAATCAGGTTTTGGTGGGGATTTCAAAATTTCCATTACCAGGTTTATGAGGTGGGGTAATGAGAAGGCTATGCTAAAAAGTTCATTCCTGTTATAATAGTTCCACAGCAACATATATGCATGCGTCTAAGGAGGGATGGGAGTGAAAGGCCTGGAGCCCTGAGCGCCTACATACAAATGAGGATAAAATTATTCTATCTCAAAAATTAAGGAAATTCTTTGCAAAAAACAGCATTAATGCAACATTTAGGGTTCAGGCTATAGCGACAAAAGGAGGGAAATGTGGCTTTAGGGTTTTCAACTCTAAAAACCCACCCCAGCCACTGAAGCAAATCAGGGGTGCAGTCTTCCTTGGGGTTGTCAACTCTAAAGCTCACCCCATTCCATACACTCTGGAAAAATATACACCTAATAGGGTGACCTTTAGAGTTGCAGCTGAAAGGGCCTCCACTGAGGTGAATTTACACTTCACTGACTTTACTATCTGTGCGAAGTCCTAAGTGATTTTTTCAGTATTGAAAAACCTTGACATCTGACATAAAAGACTCATGCTGTTGCAGTAACTCCACAGTCTAAGACTTTTTCTCAATGACTGCTTTTTTCCATAATGGCCTGAGAGTCTCTGATCACCTCCCAAATAATTATGTATGAAAATTCATTATGGCACCCAGTTGGCACACTGAACTTGAGGATCACTAGACCTCCACTACTAAAGTGGATCCCTCGGGATCAGGCCCCCTTGCCCATTTCCAACATAACTATTCTCAAGAAAGCATCCCACATGTTCAGATTACTTTAACCATATTTTGTGCTTATTGTTATGCTTAAAGGCCTTACTCTGTGTTGATGACATTTTTTTCATTTCATTTGAGTTAGGTATCTAGATCAAATTACAAATCAAGTTACAGAAACTTGTGTGACCTTCAAACCAACATGTCCTCTCTGCTCAGCATGCAACAGCACCCTTGTAAGACACTGTCTTCCTCTATATTTTCTATGTTTGGCAGTTCACATAATAATTGGGGTTGTAATCTCCAAGGCACTCCAGATTCCTTACAGACTGGATTATGTCCACCTAATAGGCTGATTATGCACATGTGACTTCAAAGGTAAACCCTGATCCATCTTGGACTCTGCCCTGCCTCAGAAAACTCAGCTTCTTCATGTGCATCAAAACAGGCTGAGCACAGTCACTGAGATTATGCTTTTTCAGCACTAAATCTCACTTTAAGACAGTATTCTAAAGATAAGAACCTTAAGCATTTGGTTTGTGACCTAATTAACCCCCCACACTAACTTTAGCAGGCTTTTGCTTATTCGGCAGCTGGTTAAATTTGATCTTTAGAATTCTGTGCTTCCCTTCTTATGGGGCAAGCTGAGCACTTGGGGCATCATAGCAATCATGTACTTGGGGCACTGAAACCCAGGTGCAGAGTACAAATTTGGGGGGAGAGATACTGTCAACCACAAAACAGTAAAGAGACCAGAAGATTATCATATCTGATGACATAAAGATGGCTAAGCAGTGTGACAAGTCTGTTGGAAGAGCTAGTGGGATGCTGGGGTGCATAAGGAGGGGTTTCACCAACAAAAAGAGGGAGGTGGTGTTACCCCTATATAGATCACTTGTGAGATCTCACCTCAAGTATTGTGTCCAGTTCTGGAGACCTCATCTCCAGAAGGACATAGAAAGAGCAGAGGCAGTCCAGAGGAGGAAAACCAAAATTGTTTAAGCTCTGCATTCAAAAGCCCTATGAGGAAAGACTGAAGGACCTCAATATGTATACTCTGGAGGAAAGGAAGGAGAAGGGAAGAGGAGGGGGATATGGTAAAAATGTTCAAATACTGCACAGGTATGAATAAGGTTCAAGAGGAAAGCATTTTTCAGATAAAAAGATGCTCAAGAACAAGGGGTCATGCTATGAAGCTGGAAGGGGTAGAGTCAGGGGAGATGTGAGGAAGTACTTCTTCACTGAAGGGGTGGTGGATACCTGGGACAGCCTCCAAGCAGAGGTGGTAGCATAAACTGTAACATGGTTCAATAAAGCATGGGACAGGCATAAAAGAACCTTAGTGATGAGACTAAAGGATGATAAGCCATGGATCAAGTAGGGTCTGCAGTGATACAGTAGGTAGGGAAAATGGGCAAACTAGGTGGGCCAGGCAGTCTTTATCTTCTGTCAAATTCTATGTTTCTATTTTTCTATCAAACTAGTTGTGGATACACTGCAATGTTTAAATTTGCCCTTATGTGTCAACTATTTTAAAAATGGCACCTGCTTGTGACTCTCTGTATCTTCAGCTGATGCTAGCTCTTCTTACAGCAAAGCTGGCATCTGTCTCATATGTGTGTGATCCCAGATCAGTGGTCACATGCAGCGTAGTATGGCTGTGAGCAGAGGAGCATTTTCTCCTTGGTAGCATAATGCTCCCTCTCCCAGTGTAGCCATGTGCCCATAGTCTACCTGGAGAACCTGTTAGTCACTCTGTGATCAAGGTGCTGCCCTGTTCTCTGGGGTGATGTGGATAAAGGAGAAGAAGTACCATCTTGAGGCAGCAGGCACCATTAAGTTGACAGGTCAGGCATGACATAACCCGCTTGACACCTAGGTGCCATATTGGCTCGTGGTATGCATGATCTCACCACCACCATGTTGAGTTTGGCTGATCTCTGACTTCTTGTCTCTCTTGATGCCAACACATGCATGCCCTGCATCATGAAGTAGGCTTACACCATCATGCTCAGTGGATGTGCATGCGCATCAGGCAGCATCATCTTGCTACTCCCCCACCTACCCTGAGCTCTGTACCATTTGCATAGGTAAGGGGACAGGTAGTACTAGCAAGAAGCGATACCCATTTATCCCTGGGAATTCTACCTGGAACAGGTCACTTACCACAATTTGAAGGGACTCTATTATCACTGTCCTTCGTGCCCACCTTCACCACTGATTAGTTCCTCTAGCCAGCTATGGAAGTGAATAGAGTCAAAACACTTATATTGGCCATCTAGGATATGGCTACAGCCATGCAGTGACATTGACCCAAAAGAAAACTAATTCATGTCACTTCTAGTAGCCGTCATGGTCAAGGCAGCATCTGCACTCCTATTGGGAAAGGTACTTGGAGCAGATCACAATATATCTTGGCCACATACAGTTGAGGAGGACAAGCAGCCCTGCACTACTCAGGCCCCAGCTATTAATTAATGGGTTTACCTTAATTTTGGTGAGCTATACAATAGGCATTTTAAAGCACACCCTTAACTTCTCCATACCACTTCTCCTATTGTGTTTCACTATCACAGGCATCATGGGAAAAGGAAAGAAGTGCTTCACCTGCAGTGTTCCTCTACTGCCATTTCAGCCTGGACCTCTTTGGCCTATTTGCTCATCCAAGGATCCCTCAGACTATTCAGAGCAGACCTCCAGTAGTTAGGATGGAAGCAGTCAGTCTTAGGAAGACTCTGATCCCCTTCCTGCCAAATTACCTCCCAAGGCAGACCCACCACCCAGATAAGGAGACAACACAGGAAATTCCAGACACTACTACCCTACTCATACAAAACCAACAGGCACCACTTCTCTAACTTAGGTGCAGCAAGAACTCATGATGAAAATGATGGAGAGTTGGCAGAGATAGCCAAGCCTCCCACTTCAAATTTTCCTTGATATCCCATCAATCCCATTACACCACATCCCCAGCCAGCACCTTAACCCAATGGTGCCCAGCCAGAATCAGATGGAGATAAGCTGGACTCAAGTGATGAAACAGACAAGGAACTGGATGAAGATTCCAACATGGAGACCAACTTCCTGATTCTCACTGCCAAGGTGTGTTTCCCTGACCAGGTGCCCAACCTCATCTGGACCATCAAGTCCATGGTGGGACTCAACTCACCTCCACCCCCCTTCATAGACAAAACTGGTACAATATAATTTTTTCAAGGCCAAAATCACCAAAACTTTCCCCATTTACTGTATGAATACATAGACAAAGTAATGAGTAAGAAGTGGGTAGCAGGTGAACCATCCAAAATTCTGGAAAGGAGACCATGGGACAAAAGGTATTTGTTGCAGGAGGACAAGCTAAAGCTGTGGTGTACATCCCCTATGGTGGATCCACAAATTGCAGCCCTCAGCGAGAAAACAGTTCTGCCTACTGAAGATGCCACCAGTCTTAAGGATCCTGTCAATTGCCAGCTTGAGGGCATATTGAAAAAGATTCTTGCAGAACCATTGTTCAGCTAGCCTAGCTGCAGGACATTCACAAAATATGTACACCAAAAACTGACCAACGTTCAACTTATGGAGTAATCTATCCAATCCACCAAATATAGTATCTAGATGATATGGTGCTTGACTTTATGAAAATAGATGCCAGGGCTGTGGCCATAACTAACTGAGCATGAAGAACCCTGTGGCTAAAGCTTTGGGAAGCAGAAACAGAGTACAAGGTGATGCTTCAGAGGCTACTGATTAAAGGAATACAGCTCTTCAGAGAAGGGCTAGAAAAATTCCTAAAGACAATAGAAGATAGAAAGAGCCTGGGCAAAGAGCAGTGCATCTATCTACCTGCCTTCTGCATGGAAGAGATTTTGGAAAAATTATAATTTTTTTTTGTTGTGGAAGACAACAATTCCACAACAACAGAAACAGTGGTTTCAGATCCTCCTTTTTGGCCAACAATAATAACAAGTTTTGAAACCAAAATTCCTCAGGCAGAGGTGCTTCAATAATTCCTTCACAACAGACAAATAATCTAACCATTGACTACGTGCCAGCAAGATGAACCCTAGTCCACCTCCCAATGGGGCAAGGCTACATCAATTCACCAGTGTTTGAAGTCAGTTGACAGAGAACAAATGGGTACTAGAAGTCATGAGCAAGGGGTATGGATAGAGCTATCTGAAAATCCAGACAGAAACAGGTTAATAACATCCCTGGTCTCATGAAAAAGGACAAGTCCTGAACAGGTCCAAGACATGTTAGATACACTTCTGGAAAATAGAGCCACAGCAGAGGTATCAGAAGATAAAAGAGGACAAGCAATATATTTGATATTCTTTAAGGCACACAAAAAAACAGGAAATGAATTTCCTGTGCCAGACTTAAAGTACTTTAATCAATATGTTCAACACAAAGATTCAGGATGGAAACAATATTATCAACACTCATTGTGGTCTGAGTAGGGGACTTCCTGACATTGACTGACTTGAAGGATGCCTTTCTCTCCATCCCCATACATTCCTCACGTTACAGGTTCCTCCAGTTCCATACCCTGGCAACACTACCAGAACCAAGCTCTACCCTTTAGACTCTAAGCAGCCCCAAGAGTATTCACAATAGTATCAGTAGTACTGACTGCCAAACTGAGAGAACAGGGCATCCAAGTGATACCTTACAAGGATGACTGACTGATCTGGACTTGATCAAAGGCACAGGCACAGAGAGACACACAAGCAATACTTGACTGCCTGCAGAGTTATGGGTGGGTTATCAGGAGAAGAGAATCCTGAGTCAGCAGACAGAAATCAACCCAAGAGCAGGATTGGTACAGCCATCCAACAAGAGAATAGAGAACATGGCGCATCAGACATCGAATCTACTGACAACTCAGACAATGTCACTGAAACACATAGTACCTCAGGATCTGCCTTGACTGGCATCTTGATCTCTCAGTGCATATTGATGCAATTCACTATAAGCTTCACCTTAAGCTAGGTGTTTTTACAGGAATAAAGCAAGTATTTTATTTCATGCCCACTGAGAAATTGTATTAAAAATTATCCTTCCAATCTTTGACTACAGTGACTTAGTCTACTTTAATGCCCCTAAATCCTCCCTTGCCAGACAGGACCCCTCCCTTTTTCATTCTTTCTGTTGTTTTCCATCAGATTGCTCACCTCATACTCATCACTGCTTTCTTTACTCAGCCCTTTCTCTCCCCTCTGTTGTTGCTAGGTGACTTTCCCATAGTGTTTCATTTTTTATCCAAATTCTGGTTCAGCACCCTTCCCTCTTATCTCAGAATCCTCCTATCCCCTCCTCTTTCTTCATCCTCCTACAATCTCTGTATCAATACAGTACTTTCCATTCTTTCTCTTCCTTCTAAAAAATCTACTGTTGGTCAATCTGCTTTTTCTTACTGCTTTCCTAATCTTTGGTCTTCTCTAGTGCTGGTCAAAAGTAGTTTTTTCCACAGTAGCGGAACATCCACAAAATTTTACAAGTTTTGTGTAAGTTTCTGAATTTCCAGATGTCATAGAACAGAAAACTTCCTAAGAGTTTTAGGTGAAATTTCACCCATTTCCACTCACCTAGAGGTGGAAAAAGTCCTGTCTGGTGTTCAGAGCTGTCCACTCCCCCAAGCCTTGCCAGAATTTAACATTTAAAATCCCTGGTGGCTAGTGGTCCCTCCTGCCACCCGATCAACTGCCCCATTTAAAAAAAAAGCCCAGCTGCCCAAGTAATCTCTGGTGACTAGCAGTCCCTTTCCCACCCAATTACCCATCCGGCCAGTCCAGGGCAACATGCCCTTAGACCTTTCAGTAACCACATGCCGATCCCTCGCCGACCGCTGTATACAAAAATGACTATTAAAAAACAAAATTATCCCTGGTAGTCTAGTGACCCTCCCTCCATTTCCCCAATCCCTGAATTAAAGTCAGTGTCCCTGGTGGTCACGTGTACCCCCACCCTGGAGGCAAAGTCCCCCCCCATCGAAACCAAGAGAGGACACCGGCAAAAGCCCTCCTCTGTCTTCCACAGATGACATCCCACTGAGCTATTAATGAATGAGCATGTGCTTGTACAGACACATGCTCACTCATTAATAGCTCAGTGGACTACTGTGGAGAGAGGAGGAGGAGCTGTGCTGATGGCCGCTTTGAGTTTGGGATGGGGTGGGACTTACCTCGAGGGTGTTGACTCAGGAGTGCACTAGAGCACCAGTGATACTTTTTAACCTAGGACTGGGGAAATGGAAGGAAGGGTCACTAGACCACCAGGGAGAATTTTTTTTAATAGTAACAGTTACTGAATACAGTGGTTGACAGGTGAATGGGATGGGATTACTGAAAGGGCTAAGGGCATGTTGCCCTGGACTGTCTGGGTGGGTAGTCAGGTGGGGGGGTGGGACTGCTAGCCACCAGGGACTGGGGAATTCAAATATTTTTAACATATCGGGCACTCAGAAAGCCTTGCAGTGGAGGCAGAAATTCTGTGAAAGTTCAGAAATGGATTTCTGAACTTTTGCAGAAGCGAAAGTTTGACTTTTGCTTCAATTCCACCGGCAAATTTTTTTTTGCACACCCCAAGTCCTCTCTTCCTCTTTCTATTCATTCTGCCTCCTCTCCTTCCTCCCTAAAGTCTCTTCTTTATGACTTTTGTTATCTCTCCTGCAACTATCTTTGACCCCTTCCTCTTTACTCCCTCATTACTTATTACTGCTAGCCTTACCCCCCTGCTCCAGTTCTGCCCTGTTCATGCGGTTTCACTACTTTTTCCCTTCTTTACATACAAGTGAATGATTATATTTTCTAATTTCATTCATTACAAAATTGCCTGTAATATTTATGATTCTGCTTGCATTTCTATATCATTGTATTTGATGTCTTGTTTTTTGTAGTAATTATATTGTTTAGATATCTCCTTCTCCCCTCTCCCTGAGGACACATCTGGAAATGAGCTGTTATAAGCTCATTATGTATTTCCTAGTTAAACTTTTAAATAAATAATTAATTAAATAAATAGTACATGTGCCTGGAACAGTGTCATAATGTATAGACCTGGTCCCTTGGGTCAGGAGGACTTTGAGAAGTTTCCAACTCTTGATGATACAACTTGGAGTGGAAATAGAGTGTAAGCAATCCCCAGTGGCCTCACAAACCCAGCCAGTGGCTCATTCACTGAAGTGGTTGGCAAATCAGATAAATCTCACCAAGGGGATCCCTTGGACCCTCCCCAAGATGCAGTAATTGACATTGATACCAGGCTAAAAAGGTGGGGATCATCTCTGAGCACCAACACAGTACAAGACAGATAGACAAATGAGGAGTCATTCCTCCTAAGAAACATACTGGAAATGAGGGCAGTTTGCAACACCATCATTTATGTTCAGGAGGAAATTGTGGGAGGGGGGGATGCACCCTGATGCATTTGGACAACAGGGTCATGGTAGAACACATTTCCTAATAATGAGAAAACAGAAGCAATACTATGCAGAGGGACGTAGTGAAAGTGCTATATTAGGCCCAGATGAACCTGACTCACATTTCTGCAATACACCTAGCAGGGAACCTCATTAGTTGAGTAGGCAACTCATACACCCAGGAGATTAGAACTTACATCACCAGGACTTCTCTTCCATCAGCAGGAAGTGGAGACCAGTACAAATATACCTAATGGCCACCAACAACACTCAGGTCCTGACATTCTACTCATGATTCAAAGAATATCACTCAAACATTATAGATAACCTGTAACTGAAATGGTCATCCGAGGTAACATATGTTTTTCCTCCTTCCCACTAACTCCCCAAGTTCTACAAAATATCAGTCAGTGCCAGGTACAGGTCATTCTGTTAACACCTTATTGCCCTTGCTGGATGTGATCCACCAATGTGGTACCAATGACAGTGGATCATCCATGGATCAGTCAGACTGGACATCCTGACACAGGGCCCCATCAGACATCCCAGCTCACAGAACCTAAATTAATGAACTAGCTAGAGAGAGAGAGAGAGAGAGATTGCTGAGGGCATGCTACCATCTCAGAGTCATGAACACTGTGGTCCAGTCAAGGAGATCATCCACCACCAAGACATATGGGTCAGTGGGAATTCTTCATGAGGTGGTGTCAACAATGGAGAATTCTTCTGGTCCAGGGATCTATACCATCCTACCATACTTGTAAAGGGGTCTAGAAAATGGACTCTCACCAGCATCACTGAGGGTCCAACTGGCAGCCACTGGGGCTGCTGAGTCCAAGTGGAGGACTCAGCTCTGGGGGTACACATTGATGTCCTGATGTTCCTCAAAAAAGTCTCCAACATTCACTCAAGAACCAAGCAAATACTGGTGCCTTGGGACTTGAATGTAGTGTTTGGCATCTTCCGAACCACTGAGCGTGATAGATATAGGATAGAGAAACTTAAAGGTTGCACTGCTATTAGCTCTCTGTTCAGCTAGGAGAACATGTGAATTACATGCTCTTTCCTGCAGTGAACTATTCACAGTATTCCATGAGGACAAAGTCTTGCTGAAAACTATCCCATCCTTCACCCTTAAAGTGTCATCAGAATTTCACAACAGCCAGACTATTGACCTACCGAGATACTACCTAGAAAAAACAGTGCAGAGGAGGCAACTCTGCACACATTGGACCTAAAGAGTGTTCTGAAAATATACTGTACTGTACATCCCAAGAACTAAGGACTTTTGTAACTCTGACAGACCTTTTCATAGCAAAAGGAAGTAAGTGAGTCAAACCGAGTTCCAAATTTACCATCTCTAATTGGCTTAATAGCAATACAAGAGGTCTACAAGGTGATATTGGTGGCACAGCCAAAGGATATCAAGATCCATTCCACCATGGCGATTGCAACCTTAGGGTCTGAAAGAAACTTAACATCAGCTGATAGGATATGCACAACCACTACATGGGGTTCAATACATACATTCCATAAACATTATAGACTGGAAACGTACATAGCACTGAAGGTTAACTTTGGCTGATCCATGCTGAATACTGACACCCTTACTATCCTACTCTCTACCAGTCTCACCCACCTTGATCCTGTCTTATACTGCTTTTTAATTCCCAGTCTGTAAGGAATTTGGAATGCCTCAGAGGTTACAATTATGGTAGTTTACTCACCTGGTAAAGATGATTTTGGGAGTATATCTCTGAGGCAGTCCAGGGCAAATCCAGTCTTTGAGATGAGTTAACCCCAAGATAATATCTTTCAAGTAACTTGAATTTACCAGCATGCAATATGGGCCAATTTTGTAGTCTGTTATGTATGGAATAAACTTCCATCTTAGTGTATTTCAATTGCATAAGCTTGTTTTTTCAGTGGTCACAAGTAATTGTTTCATTCAAGATATGGGTTCTGTATACATATGTGCTAACATCAATACTTCCAGGTACAAGCTGGGTATAAAATCTCTGAAAAAATCAAGCTCAACTTTCTGATGCAGGGTAGAGCTCAAGGTCTGTCAGATTTCACCTCTGAAGTCCTGTGTGCATCATCAGCTTATCAGGTGGCCATAACCCATTCTGCAAGGATTAAGGAGTGCCTCAGAGACATACTCCCACAATCACCTTTACCAGGTGAGTAAACTACCATTGTCATGCCTTTGGCACAGCAATGTTTTGCTCCCAATGAAGTGTGCCACTAGGTATTGGGATAGTTTTAAAATTACCCTATATGGCAAATTATGTGAGGGGAACCCCTATTGTGTTGTCTTCCTGACTCCTACAGAACATATGACACATCTCAATACTGAAAGCATGGACATACACACACACACAAACACTTGGTTCCCCCTTGGGGGTTGGTGTTTACAGATTATTGATTAATATGCATAATGGTTTTATTTGTTGTATGTGTTTTTTATTCACTCAATGATATTGCTGATTAACTTATACTTTTGTTTGTTTCTTTGCTGACTATTTTGTATTATTACTCTCAAAGCTTGTACTGTATTGTATTTTTCTGGATTGTACTTGTTGCTACCCCTGTTTGATCTAATGTTAATCTTATGTTTTGTCTCTATATGCTGCCGGGTCATGCCTGAAAATAGTCATTGCTATGGCCAGCGCACCTTACCCGGTCAACAAAACTAAATAAATAAAATAAAAAATATTATTGCTATGTAGTCCTATAAGATGTAGGAATAACTGGGTAAAGGAAAATAAGAGATATGCTGTAGAAAGACAGAGAGATACTATCTTCAAAGACTGCTTCAAGAGCAAGTGCTTAGTAAGGATGAATATAAAAAAGAATGAAGGTTTGGGGCCTTTAGATGCCTCAGTAATCATTTTGTTTCCTTACTTACATTTTGTTCATTTTATTGGTTTCACCAATTATTAGTAAAAAAGAATTAAATGGAACCCATGTATTAGGAAGTTAGAAAATCTTTACCAGCAAGGCTGGCAATGTATTTCATTGGGAAGTGAAAATCTGTTTTTAGATTTTTATAGAGGAAAAATACTTTCTACACCAAAAATGTTATATATTTAATAGAAATATGAGATTTTTTTCATAACATGTTATCTTTTTTTGTGATTTAGTGGGTGATATTTTCTTCATAATCAGAGTTTACTTGGAAAGAAGGAAAGAGAAACCAATTACTGTTTTAAAAAATTGTAAAATCATAGAGCTAGACCACACTAGTATAAACATAATAAAATACACTGTTGCTGAAAGAAGTATCTGTTTCTTCGGAAAAAGAAACATATCTTTAGTTTCTCCTTGAAATGCACTGGGCTCCTAAGTACAGTATTTGGCAGATTCTGACATCGCAATATCAACAATATATTAAATTCTTTTTACTAACAATGTGAAAAGCAGAGGTGAAAACCCACCTGTTTTGTTGCACAAATATTTTATGATAAAAGTAGAAAGTATTTACTAGCACATCAAAACACAATAAATACAATGTCTATTTATTAGAAGTGAACATATGCTCTTTTAGATTATTGTATTAGTCCATATTTTATTATCATCTGTACAGTTACTTGCCTTATTTTCAGAGAATGCTTAACATTATTTATTTAACTCAATCTGATATTGAAATCTCAACTATTTCTATTGGTTACTGGCTGCAAAACCATAACATAAAATGCACACATTTTTCTTTAGCTGAAGTTTAACTAAGGGAGCATAAACCCTGTTGTTTGCATGTTTTAATATACCATAATTGCAAATTTGGGTTTAAGTCTGTTTAATAAACCCAGTGTATTTGTGTTTGTTTATTATGAATTTGGCCTGTTTTCAGTTATTAGAAGCCAATTTTAATGCCTCTGTTTTAAACCAACAATGAAACTTGAAGAAATTCTCTGCTTCTGTGTAATGATATTTACTTAAAATGTATTATTCTTCCACCAAATACTAACTTTTTAGTCAGTATCATTACAGAGGAGTAAAGCATTTTTTCAAGTTGTATTGCTGGTTTTACATGGAGTTCCAATAGAAAGCCCCTCTAACCTATATCCTAATAGGGCATTTTAGCCAAGGACATCCTGGAATCTTTCGCCCCTGGATACTTCAACTTATTCCTCACCCAATGTTCATTTTTTAATTACTTAGCATTTTGGAACCTTTTGATGTCAGCTGAGTGAACACCCCATGTGGAAGGCTTCAGTACAGCTGATGGCACAAGCTTTTAGAACTCATAAGTAATTTAAAAATGGATATTGTGTGAGGAAAAATGGCAGTAGTAACAAGGAGTAGTAAGTAAGAAAAAAAAGGACTATTTCAAAACAAACACTCAGAACAATACGTTGGAGTTATTAAGGCAAAGCAAGGCAAGGTAAGGCACAGTTTATTTATAGGGTGCCCAATCTCGGAGTCTCTGGGCACCTAACATAAAAAGGCAGGGAATGCAAATCAAAAATAAAATTGAAATAAACATCAATAAAACCATAATAAAACAATAAATACAATATGATCAGCTCTAAAAGCTGGTTTAAAATACAATATCAGGAAAGGCCAGTGAAAATAAGTGGGCCTTGAGACTGCTATTAAAGCACTCAACCAATGGGGCCTCCCTAAAACAGAATGTAAGAGTGTTCCATAGGACAGGATCTGTGACACCGAAAGCTCAGTCTCCTGTGGTTTTAAAACAGGTCTTAGGAACCTCAAGGAGGCCCCCGGTCGAGGAGCAGAGGGATCGTACTGAGACAGCCAGTGTCAGAAGGTCAGTCAGATAGCCAGGGCCTAGAGCATGTAGGGCCTTATAGGTGAGTAAATTCACCTTGAAGATAACCCTCCACCTGACTGGCAGCCAGTGCAGAGCCCACAAAAATGGGGTCACATGACTGGACTTCAAAAGGCCAGTCAGTAACCTGGCAGCAGCATTCTGCACTAGCTGTAGCCATCAGAGGGTATCTCCAGAAACCCAGAAGTAGAGAGCGTTGCAGTAGTCAAGCCTGGACGTCACAAAGGTATGCATTAGTGTGGGCAGGTCTTCAGGCAGAACTAGGGGGTTGATCCTGGTGAGGTTCCTCAAATGGTAAAAGCTGCTTTGGATGACAGATGACACCTGTGCTTCAAATGTCAACCTGTCATCCTGGTTCATGCCAAGATCTCGCACTCTAGAGGAGGCTGTCAATGGCGTGGCTCCCAGGGAAAGACCTGAGGCCCCACCAGCCACACTCCCATCATGCCCTTGACCCTGCTCCACCACCAGCACCTCTGTCTTATCAGGGTTCAGTCACAACCTACTGGAGGACATCCAGTGGTTGACCTCAGCCAGGCAGGTGTTAAGCACCTCCACAGCGTCCGATGTTCCAGGGGCAAAAGACAGATACAATTAGGTATCATCTGCATAGCAGTGAAAACCCACATTGTATCATCTAATGACATCTCCCAGGGGTAGCATGTACACTGCAAATAACATCGGTGACAAGCTTGACCCTTGATGTAGTCCACAAGACAGGAGCCTCTGGGAGGAGGAGAAATTCCCCATCACTTCCCGTTGCTTCCTACCAGTGAGATAGGATTCAAACCAGCTGATGACAGTGCTGGTGAGACCACAATACTCTCTGAGGCAATCAAGGAGCACAATGTGATCTACAGTGTCAAAAGTTGAAGAGAGATTGAGGAGAACAAGAACTGACCTGTCCCCTCTGTCCCTAGCTCTGAGAAGGTCATTATGCACCCTAACTAATACTGTTTCAGTGCTATGTCTGGCTCTGAAACCTGACTTGAGTGGCTTATAGATGTCAAAGGCCATGAGGTGCTCCTCAAGCTGTTGCAATACAATCTTCTCAACAGCCTTAGCCAAAAATGGAAGGTTGTAGATAGGACAGTAATTTGCCAAGATATCTGGGTCAAGAGATGACTTCTTCAGAAGGGGCCTCACCAGAGCCTCTTTAAAGGAATCTGGAAAAAACCCTCTGACAACGAACACCAGACAGTCATGGTGAACACTGGGCCAATGGCACCAACACATCACATTGAAAAACGCGTTGAAGCCATGTCCAGTTCACAATATGTGTACTTCAGCTTTGAGATAACCTGAATGACCTCAGCCACCTCCACAGGTTAAAACTCCTCCTAGACAGGCACAGCGTCTCTGCGCTCCCCAAGCTGATCACCACTAGTCACAATGTGACTCATTGACAGGATCTGATGATGCTCTGAAGTGAAACCGGTAGGAGGCTTGTGATTCCCACCTGAGTCCCTGTTTGTAAGGTATATAGTGTTTTTGACTGTTTTTTATACATGGAAGTACTATATTAAATCAAATATATTTCAACCTGCAATTTGCTTGTTGATTTGATTATTTGGGTGATATTTATTCATCTCTGCAGTGAGTGGTGCTGGAGTTTCTTGTGTGTATGGTTAATTTTTGCCCATGTTAGCACACTCAGCCATTTGGGGTGGCTTTCTTCCTTGTGGTTTTCATTGACAGTATCCCTTGCCAGATGGAGGATACCCTGTCAGTGAAGAATTGAGCAAACTCATCCCATAAAGTGACTGAAAAGGATTTTTTCGACTGCAGACAGGCCGGATGAAGAAGCCTGTCTACAGTCTGAAAAAGCTGAGATGGTCAGTTCCTCCCTGCAGCAATTTCCCTGGACAGGAACTCTGCCTTCTTACAGTTGATTGCTTCCTGGTACTCAACACAGTGAGCATGCAGGGCTAGTTTGTCCGCATCTGACAGGGACCTCCACCAACAAAGCTCCAACTTTTGACCCCTGATCTTCATCATCTTGAGGTCACCATCAAACCATGGAGACCTCAAGTGAGAAGATCTGGGTCATACACAGACCAGTGAGAGGGAATCAAGAGCCCCAGAAACCACTCTATTATAGGCAGCAACCACTTCCTCCATACCCATTGCACATGCAACGTCTACACTAGTTAGATCAGCTACCACCGATAGCCCTTCTGGGGACAGTCCCCTTAAAGGGCAATAGCTGGCCATCTCAGCGGGGGTGGGGATGACTCACAGGGGAGGCCCAAATGAGAACTTCACCATGCAATGATCAGACCACATGACCTTATCAGTCCTGAGGGCAGTAATCTCAAGCCCCAGTGAGAACACCTGGTCCAACATCTGGCCATGGTGGTGGGTCACGGAAGTAATTTTTTGTGTCAGGCCCAGTGATGACAGCAACTGAAGGAGTCTGGTCCCAAACTGCAAGAACTCATCGTCAACCCAGGCATTGAAGTCCCCCAGAACTAAGCATCTGGAGACTCTAAAACCTTGCCAACAATGAGGTCTGCAACCTCCTGTAGGAAATCTCCCCCCCCGTCCAAGGAGGGTGGTAAATAAGGAGAATCCTGCAGCCTGCACCTGGACCCACATACAATGCCACACACTCAAAGGACCTGGTAGCCCCCACTGTATGCATGGTGAAGGCCAAGTCAGATCTAAAATAGATTTCAATGCCCCCACCCCTGCATTCCTGCCTCAGGCAGTGCACTATGGAGAAACTGGCTGGGATGGCCACCTCCAAAACTGGAGCAGCATCATCACCCATTCAGGTCTCCGTAATGCAAGCCAGATCAACCAAGGAAATCAAGTCCACCATAATTGAGGTCTTGTTCCTCATCGATCTGGCATTGCACAGCACCGCCTGAAGGGGAATGGTGGATGTTGCAGCACCTCTGGTTACCTGCCTGCTCGGTCCAGTGGGGACCCTGGGGATGGAAACCAAACACGTCTGGCCTCTCTCTTGGATCCGTCTAATCCCAGGATGCCTCCTGCACCTAACCACCTCGATACTTCTCATCCCCACTATACCTACAGCACCCTGAAAGCACTCTCCCCTCCACTGCCTTGTGATGCCACCCTCCCGACAGCACCTCGCTGTCATGGCTGACACAGGAAGGTCAGCAAAGGGCTAGAGATCATGTAGTTGGGATGCATCATAGGTAATTTGTGAGTGTCCCTGGCCCCAACACATCCCACACTGACCAGCCCTGTTAACTTTCTAACTAAACACACAATGAGCTAAAGTATTCCAGTTAAATATATTCCTGCTAGAATTCACATGAAATTACCTTTTAACTAATATGTAAACAAAACAACTAATCATAAAAATACTTATCTAAACACAGTCACTCACTAATCAAACCTAATACGTACATAAATCAACTAACCATGCATTCAAACATACAGACACTAACTATTCCCTATCTTTTACCCAAAAAAAATTCCCCCCCTCACCACCACCATCACCCACCAGAGCAAAAATAGAAAATTTAGCAATTCTGTCTCTAGGAGAGGAAAGAGTGCTACCCAGTCAAATTTATAGACACTCCAAACTGGAGCACAGTCCACAAATTTTCAGAACCCAGTAAAGTTCAACAATATTTAGTCCAGGTAGAACTCCTTTTGAAACAATAGTCCAGTGACTCGCTTTTACTGAGTTGCAGAGCTTTAAATGGGGGCTTTCAAATGCAGCAGGCTCCTAAAATGTTCCCAAAGCAGTGCCTGACTGAAAACTTATTACTGAGAAAAACAGAGGAGTTTAAAGTCAGAAGAGCTTACACATATAGACTTCACACATACCCAAATTAACAGTTTTAGTAAAACATGCAAACAATAGCGTTTATGTTGCCTTTAAAAGGTTTCTTAATGTACAGCAGATGCCAGGGCGAGGGGCACATATATCCATTACTTTTGGGAGAGTCTCCAGCTGAAACCTTACTGGTCCAGGATTGTGGAACAGATAAGCAATATCAGTAAAATTAGGATAAGGGACAAACACTTGTCAGTGTTATTTGTGGTGGAGGATCATGAGGGGGACAACTTTACCGCAGGGTTGTCAGAATAATGCTACTCATGGCAAGCAAATGTATACCGAAGACCTCAGTGCCCCGTGTTTCTACCACAGTGGACATGTGGCAGGAGAAGATGCTGGATGCCTCTAAAGAATTTGGCATGTGAGCTCAGAAGGTGGGGAGATAAATCTGAAAGACAATTGGACCCCTATATTGCAACACTTACCCAATAGTAGTGGCAATGATTAGACTAATGGGATAGAGGTGAGTCCTAAATGAAGAAGACACAAGGAATATCGCGGTATCTTGACAATTAGTATCTTGCAAAGTAAATGAAAGTTGGGTAACGTGGAACTGAAAAGATGAGCTAAAAAGTGTAATTGTGTGCCTAATATGTTGTTTGTAGTTAGTTAAATGGTCTGGTCTATGTTTACTACCATATATGTTCTAGTAAAATTAGTAATGTAACATAGTAATGAGTAAAATGTGTATTCAGTGGAAAACCAGTGTCTTAATGATGACATCTCCATGTCCAGGCATGTGTTTGTAATGTTGGTCTATGTTGTGATGAAAAACATTTAATAAATAGAAGTTTTAAAGTGTTCCTTCCTTGAATGTTTGTGTACCATAAGAAGTCAGAACTTTCCCTGAATTGTATTGTTATATTTCTTGCTGAATAGTATTTGCACAAGTATAAAGATTTTACTACCTGTGGATGCAAAACAAAAAAGTTAAATGAACAAAAAAAAAATCATTAGTTGCACAGACAATGTGTTAAAGATGGGGAAAAGCTTTGTTTGTCTCCATTAGCATAGAATGCTGTCAAGATGAAATACAGGTCTGCATCCCCTTATGCTGCATAGGAGTTACTAGCATCATTGTTAAATAAGAACTGAAGAATACACAATCCATCTTTCTGAAAACTCACTTTACACTAGGATCTTCACTATCTGTAGTGACACACAATAACTGACATACCATATTGAATTTGCTGAAGTGTATGAGAAGGAAAACGTGCATTTCCCTTTTTATGCCAGTCAGTGTCAACAAAGCAAATGCTATATGTTAAGAAAATATTTGCTTTGCACTGCCACTAAATGACAGATAAGAGCAGACTTTGAGTTCAGAGGCAGTTTTGTTTAACAAATTGCTGAAACATTACTTTGGAATGATGTTATTTATATAAAAAACTACTTTTCATAAACACAAACTGAGTCTTCCTCTGGAGACAGGGATCTACCCCTTTTTTCAATCACAAAAACTCCTGATGATAAGGGAAGCTTTTCTGAAAGTCAGTCCTAAATGACAATAAATGGTTATCCTGCTGAATAATCTGATTTTGTTCTGAAAATAAAGGGTTATATCAAGAAGATTCTTTTGGTTGTAATAACCAGAGAGCTCTCTATTCAAAGCTCTAGTTTCTGATGTTTTTTGTTACATAAGGCTGCTCTAGATTGGCTCCCACTTCCACTGAAGCCTTTTAGAGTCACACTTGTTGTGATAGCACATCACTGTAATGCCCCAAATTGTTTTGCTCCCAACAAAAGACCTTCAGTTTACAGAACAAGACCTAAAAATCATCTTCAAGTTTGAAGATTGTGACATTAAAATTTGTAGTGGCCAAATACGTGGGGTGATTACCAGTTATCACAGTTGTACAGGTTGATGCCAAAAACCATCTGTTTTGGTTACCAGAGGCCTGATTTTTGGTTGTGTTCAGGGAAGAATGGCAGAAAAGAGACACTTTGTGCCTGTTCTGCTGTGCTGTCACATATCTCCCAAAATGTGACAGTTAATGCTGGGCTTGCTCTGCGGGAGGAAGAAGTACTCTGTGAGCATACCACAGTGCAGCTCACTGACCCTTACGTTAGAAGGTGATGTCAGGATAGCACCCTCTAGTATTCCCAACAACTGTCCACAGATTTGATGATATATTCCATTGCAGCATCTACCCAGTGCATGTTGCAAGGCTATACTGTTATGCTTTTTTCTGTGGCATCTGATCCCCCACCTTTAAAATGTTCTAATACGTTCCTGGTGTCTAGTGGCAGTCTCCTAACAAAATTATCTTCTACGCAATGCCAACATCACCTGATGCTAGCCCTCAATCACTCAGCCTAGGTACCAGTTTCCTGACACCATCTGCCTTCTGCCATTCTCTTGTCATCCCATTTAGTTTCCACATATCAATGTTGTACCATTCTCACAAGTTGGCAATTAAGTTCCTCTACAGAAACCAGTGCAGACACTTCCTCCCTGTATGGCATTCCTGGTGTCTAGTAGTCTGTCTTCTCTCTCCCATCTGATCCTAATCTTCCAACCTCTCCCCCAGCTTGCAAAGCTACAAATGAATTCACTGAGTTATTAAGGTAGCTCAGTGAGCCAGCTTCAACCTGTGATGCAGGTTATGAGGGTTGCCGTGTTTATTAACAGCCTTGTAGATCAATAGAATTGCAGCCCCATCCCATTTTCCCTGTGCTTGCAAATGACTGTGAATGCGCTGGAAGTTTTTGTGACCTCACAAAGTTTGGCTAATTGGATCATAATCTCAGTCCAGCACAAAGTGGTTGCATATTTTCTCATGGTCTATTGCAGTGATACTTGCAGTGATACTCAGTCCTGACTGGCTCAGGAGTCACATGAGCAGTCAGCAAGATCCAAGGAGCCACAACATAAACATCATACTAAATTTTGGCAAACAAACTTCAAAGTAAAAAAAAAGTATAATAAGCAGTAATTTAATAAACATTTATTTCATTTACTAAAAACAATTGCACAGTCTGACAGTGGAAAATATTTTAAGTAAGCCTCTGGCTAATACTCTATCAAGAACTAATTACCATTTCCAGTGTTCCTACTGTAGCTGTAGAGTAGAATTTGTGGTCTGAAAAAAACATCTGGCTGTGGGAAGTTGAGGCTAGTCAAGCAGGCCTGATAGCTCTGTTTAAATAGCACTGGAATGATATTCAGGGGGACTGGATTCACTTCCCAGTTAGGTTGCATTAGTTTTGTCTTATTAAAATGTGTATTTCAAACACTTAGCACTGGCAGTGGCTAATATTGTACCAATAAATTATTGTCATCTAAGTTTTAACATAAAAATGTGTAACTATTTTTTTTAACTGGTACTGGTAACGCACAAATTCTTTTAATGGTGACCAATGTTTTACTGCTGCATTGTGTAACTGCATCACACCTGTTTTCTAAATTATGAAGAAATATTTGATCAGGAATAACATATTACCAAAGTTTTTGAAATAAGTGGAATATGATGTTTGCAGTACATTTTTTAAAAGGTTGCTTTTAACGTTTGTGACCAAAAGTGCCACCACTTTTAAAACTGGAGCACGTTGAGTCAGCAAGCATCATGCGTCAGTCCAGCAGGTACGCAAACAAAAAGGTTGTTGGCAACAAAGAAACAGCATGTTATAGTGCCCTGGACTGAAGTAGGCTGTGAGTCGGCATGAAGAGCCTTAGGTGATAAGGAAATAATTAGGCGTTAAAGAGCAACAGTTGATACATTGAAGAGATGCTTGTGACTCGCGAGCCATGGTCTGAGTATCACGGGTCTATTGGTAATGTGGATATGGGATTTGTTAATAACATAACATGACATGACATGACATGACATGACATGACATGACATGACAAGACATGACATGACACAACACAACATGGAGTTAGCACTGTATTTCTTTAGTTTTGTTGACCTGGAAAGGAGGCTAAATAATACCGCTCATCTTCTGCCTCAACCCTGGGTGGGGTTGGGGGAGATACAGGTGCAAATCAATTAAAACTGAACCAGATTAAGCTGGTTGTATTTCAGTGAATGGAGGAAATCTGACTAGGACACTGGGGAAATTCCTCTACTCTTTCTGCAGGGGGCACTGTCTCTCTGTGGGAGAAGAATGGAGGATCCCAGTCAGGATCAAGCTGTGGAAGAGGAAGGAAGTGTATCTGATGATCTGCTAAATACCCTAGTAATATGGACACAGACTTTGCATCTTCACAAGATTCCACAAACGCTATCATACTGGATGATGGGGTTACTGATGCTAGTAAGGTACAAAATGGAGATGATGCAACTGTATCTAATAGTGCTACTATGAAGATTATGGATTTTTTTAAGGAAGAATGATGACTGAATCAAGAATTAGAAAATAAAAAACAGCACTTATTTCACATGATGTCTGAGGTAGAATCGGAATATGCCCAGGAGAAAAAGCACTTGCAGGAAGAAAAATAATAAAAAAAAAGAAAAATGAGTGAAATTAGCTCGATGGGAGTCATGGGGAAAAAATTATCCTTTTAAACTCTGAAGTTCCAGTAGATTCAGTGCACCCGTGGACTCACAATCAGGCTGACATAATTACACCAAATGATTCTCAAGAAATCCCTTCATCCACAGAGTGGTCACCCAAGAAGGAACTATCAAATGTGGGATGGATTTTTTTTAATAATAAATGAGTTCCTGATCCCAATGTTTGTATTTTGGGTGCACCAGAAAGAATACCAGTGGCTGGGGTTTCCTTTACTCTGCAATCTGGTCTGCCAGAACAGCAAAACGCAGCTTTGTCCAATGATGCAGCTGCTCCAGCTGCAAATCCTTTCATTCCAGAGCACATGGATTGCACTGCATCAGACGCCAAGGCCTTGACCAGTATGGTGAATCAGACCCAGGTTCCTGGCATTTCCACAGATAGTCTTCCAGATGAAGAGGACACAAATTCTGAGGATGCTAACATGGAGGAAGAAATATTATCTGAGGCAGTTGCCTCGTCAGGTATCCCCAATGCGGGGTTTGTTCATAATTTACGAGAAGTTAATGGTGACAGTACTGATAACCTGACTAGACAGTCAGACCCCCAAAAATCTGCTACTTATGCTAGCTTGTTTCGGCAACCAGTGGAAGCTGCGAAAAGGAGATTTGTGATGCATTTGCATTACATGAGTGGGTTGGATCAAATTCTCAATCGAAATTATGTGGGCAAGTTATTAATTAAAGACTCCTTACGTTTCACTCTGGCTGAAATTTATGACTTTATACATGCCTCTGGAGACAATAATTTTAATGTAAGTTTCTGTTCTGCAGCACTTTTAGATTGCTTTTGGAGCACATACTTTACAGGCAGAGATACCCCTTTGTGGAGCTTCTTTGTAGCCATTCTGATAACAAAACCAACTATAAAGACAATAACTATTCTGTTGAGGAATGAGGAGGTGTCTATTGATGATATTATTTCCTGGCTAGAGAAGCATTGTGATTTGCAGGGAGTCCCAGACCCAGTTATGGACAACAATGGGTTCTGGACTAGAGGATGGAAGTTCAGGATAAAGTTGAAACAAACTGAGCAAGGCATACATTTACCAAACTGTTTTGTTTAGGCTGGGATCATGGCATACTCTTTTATTATTGCCAACTGAAGTCTTGCTATAGGTGTGGATCTAAAGCCCACCTGAGTACTGATTGTGACCAGATTAAGTGTTTTGAATGTGGGTCCTTGGGACATTCAGCTACAGAATGTACTGTTCCACCAACATGCAGTTTGTGTGGAGATGATAAGCATACCTTTTGATCTGGCCCATGGCCGGCCCACAATTCCACTGATAATGCTGAGCATGATTTTTATTTATTGCAGGCTAAAACACCCTTTTGAAATGTAAGGCCATCAGCAGGAGTACAAGTCCTGGAGTCTACTTCAGCGCCTCTCCCATCTGATGGCAGACAGCTGGTGTCTGTTTCTATAGACCCTGAACTATTTTTATGTGCTGAGACATCGGTCTCTGTTCCACAGGGTTGCAGTTCTTCCATGGTGGAGATGCCACCCCCCCCCACCTATACCTCAACCAGAGGCATCTGTTTCTGAACAGTTCCAAACCATTTTAAAAGGGCCAAAAGCCAAAGGAGCCACAAAGGGGGAGAGCAGCACCGGTTACTGATCCAGTACCTTTGGACAATCGGTACAAAGTACTTCAAAATTGGAGTGAAGAGATGGATGAGGTGGACTCTGATGTTTCAGTCCATTCTTCACATAGGGACTTATCCACAGATATCCCAAAATGGAAATCTTCATTTACAGCTAGAACAAAAAGGGTTACTACGTCTAGTAGGAAGAGTTCTACGCTAACTTAACACATCATCTTTTACCTACATTATGGCTAGCTAGCCTAAATCTTACTAGCATAAAGTCTACTGTTAAGAGAACTACTACATTTGCGACCTTACAGCAACTTCAATATGACATCTTTTTTTTTTACAGGACACCAAATTGCACTGTTATCAAGATGTGTCTATGGCCCAGAGTGCTTGGCTCTATGGTGATTCATATTGGTCTATTGGTATAGATTTATGTAGTGGCTGAGGAGTGTGTTTTACAAATCCAAATATACAAGTAAATAAATTGATTGATGTGTCACCTGGTCGTGTACTGATCTTGGATATAGGGCATGAAGGAATAGATTATCGCCGTATCAATTTATATACTCCACAAAGGTGTTACACATTGACCTACTGAAATTAATACAACCATATTTATATATGAGTAAACAAGTACTTTTTGGGGGGGATTTTAACACCAGTATATTGAAATCAGCTACAAAGACACAACCAAACAAAATATATTGCGATGCAAATTTCTTGCAGACATTGCTTAAGCAATCTGGTCTGAAAGATGCCCATAGTACCCTTGTACATAAGCTGGCACATACTTTTTTTAAGGGAAATTGCCATCCTGAATTGATTTTTGGTTTATATCTCAATTATTCCCAGTTTCTTTTCTTGAAACAACACCAATAGAAACATCGGATCATGCCTTAATTGGTCTCCATGTTTCTTCTTCCTGACCCAGATCCCCTGGAAGTGGCACCTGGACAATGAATTTAAGTTTACTTCAAGACCCTCAAATTATCCAGGATCTAAAGTGTATAATACAGGACAGGAAATTGGTTCTTTTTCTGTATGACTCCCCAGTAGACTGGTGGGAGGATAGCAAATCAGGCATCACAGAATTTTTTAAGAACATATCACGACTTGGGGGAACTATGATTCATACTTGCAATTCTGGGAAAAGTTGTATGACCTATTTTCTCTTCAAATTCAACAAGGAATGGATTGTGCATTACAAATTGAGGAAGTGAAAAAATAAATGATTGCTTCACAGTCTAGCAGACAACAATCGTTGGAAACAGAACAGAAATTTGGCACCCAGGGGTCGAAAAATCTGACAAATCCTTTTGAAGACTGTTGTAACTGTCTTCTCAAAAAAATATAATTGTATTGGAGGATGCCAAGGGTAATTTGATTTCCGATAACAGGGGAATTATGAATGAAATTGAACATCAGGTTAGGGTACAGCCACAAGTGCCAGTTTTAGAAGATCATTATAGTGTACAGATATTACAGGCTTCTAGGCTTCCTCAATTGGATGGAGGGCAAATTGACCAGTTATTAGCCCCAGTATCTTCTGGGGAATTAGGAAGCATTATTTCCCAGCTTAATAATGGGATAGCTCCGGGTTCAGATGGATTACCAGTAGAAGTACTGTATATAAAGTCCTTTGCAGGTTCATGCCAGAAGAATTGTGCCAGGTATATCAAGCTTTTCTAATAGAATTATGACCCAGTACTCAAATGTATGAAGGTTTGTTAACTTTTTATACAAAAAAGGGGTAAATAGGATTTGGGCAATTGGAAACAGATAACATTATTAAATATGGATTTAAAATTTTAACTAAAATTTTGGGAAAATGGTTGTCTACAGTTTTGGACTCCATAATTCATAACACACAATCATGTTCAATTCCTAGTAGGAAAATTTCTGATTGCTTGTACTTCTGATGAAAATTATGGACAAAGGGGAAAAATGGATTAGTATAAGGTTTTTTGTTATGTTTAGATCAGGCTAGAGCGTTTGATACAGTGTGTCATGCATAACTATGGCAATGTTCAGCAGCTTATGGTTTCCCCTTTCGTTTCATCCAATAGATCCAACTTTGCTATGCACATGCTTATGTAAGACCCTATGAAAATAAATGGCTAGGACAGAAATGTAAGATCCGGGTAGGAGTGCGGCAAAGTTGCCCCCTAAGTCCACTACTATACATTTTGACCTTGGATCCTCTGCTGTGTATCCTATATTCCTCACATAAAATTCAGGGTATTGAATTTGGTAATCTCCCTCCCCTTAAAGCATTGGTATATACTGACGATGTGGTTTTGTTAGTGGAAGATGCATCTTCCGGTGAAGTTGCATATCATTTGTTTGAATCTATTTCTAGCTGTATAGGGGCAAAAGTCAATTTAAATGAGTAGCTGTCTTTCAATTACAGGCCACATACTGCAAGATTTAAAAGTTGCTAATATGGTGGTGGAAACTAAACCCTGTAAAATACTAGGAATTTTCTTTGGTCCAGGAGATCTGGTGGAATATAATTGGGAACGTCAGATAAATAAAGGGACACGAAGGGTTGCAAACTGGAATAAAGGACATATGAGTAAACAGAAGAAAGTATATTTAATTAAAACTTTTTAGTTCCAACAGCTGGCAATAGCTCTATTTTATTGTTTTTTTCCTTGCTTCTGGGTTAGTCGGCTGAATCCTATTCATCAAAATATCACATATTTGCCAATAAAGGAATGAGGAATGAGGATTTTACATCCAATAGTAATTTTTGCAGCATATTTATATATCCAAATATAGGACCTAAGAGAAAATAAAGTTTGGGTATGTTGGGTAATTTCTTCTTTAGAAGAGATTTTTCAATAATGGAATATAAAAGTATTTGGTCACAAAAATAAGTGGGTACAGAAACTGAATAATAATTGGACTTACTGTTTTGATTATATTAAAAAATTGGGGGGTTACAGTTTAAGATGTTTCAATGCTGTCCCAGAATTGTTTATATGGTACAGTATAACATAGCCATTTTTCTGAATGACCTTTTGAGGATCTTTCTACTTCAGAACAAAATGATACTGCTTCTTTTTTAGTAGATCCATGTATCCCCCCCAAAATGAAGGACACTGTTTGGTTGGTTGTCATGGGATGATGGTGAGGTACCTGAGGACTGGAGGAGGGCAGATGTGATTCCTCTTCACTAAAGTGGAGCAAGGCAGAGGCTGGAAACTACAGACCTGTCAGTTTGATCTCTGTGGTAGGGAAAATGATGGAATCACTTCTGAAGGAAAGAATTGTTGAGTACCTAGAGACCGGTGGGGCACAGGACCCAAAGCAGCATGGATTCTCAGCGAGAAGGTCATGTCAAAAGAATCTAATCGATTTCTTTGACTGGATGACCAAAGTAATAGACCAGGGAGGTGCTGTGAACATGGCCTACCTAGACTTTAGCAAGGCATTTGACACAGTCCCACACAAAAGATTAAAAAACAAATTAGCCAGCCTGGGAGTGGATCCCATGGTGGTAGCCTGGGTAAAACATTGGCTGGGCAATAGGACACATAAAGTAATAGTAAACAGAGTCCACGCTGAAGAAAGGGGGGTTGATAGTGGGGTACCGCAGGGTTCAGTACTGGGTCCAGTCCTTTTTAATGTCTTTATAAGTGACATTGCAGAGGCAATAGAAGGAAAAGTATGCCTCTTTGCAGATGACATAAAGATCTACAACAGGGTTGATATACAAGGGGGCATGGAAAGGATGAGAAGGGACTTGGCAAGGTTGTAGGAATGGTCAGAAGTATGGCAGCTTGGATTCAATGCAAAAAAAGTGCAAAATAATGCACCTGGGAAACAAAACCCCAGGGGAGGAGTACACAATGGGGTGGGGGGTAGTAACAACAACAAAAATGGAAAGGGACCTGGGGGTAATCATATCAGATGACCTTAAGGTTTGCTAGCAATGTGAGAAGGCAGTAGGGAGGGCTGGGGGATACTGGGATGTATAGGGAGAGGCATCACCAGTAGAAAACAGGAAGTTGTTATCCCTCTGTACAGACAGTTGGTGAGACACCATCTGGAGTACTGCATCCAGTTCTGGAGGCCCCATCTCCTCAAGGACATAGACAGGATGGAGGCAGTCCAGAGGAGGGCAACTAAAATGGTGCAGGTCTGCAAAAGAAACCATACAAGGAGAGACTAAAGGAGCTTAATATGTATACCCTTGAGGAAAGGAGGGAGAGGGGGGGACATGATAGAAACTTTTAGGTATCTCAGTGGAACCAACAAAGTCCAAGAGTGTTGCATCTTTCAGAAAAAGAGATGTGCAAGAACAAGGGGACCAATCTGAAGATAGAGGAGGACAGCTCAGGGGCAATGTGAGGAAGTATTTTTTCACAGAGAGGGTTGTGAACCCATTGAACTGCCTTCCTGAGGAGGTTGTGGGGTCTAAAACTTTGGAAGTATTCATGAATGCATGGGACAGACATAAGATAATTCTTGTGGGGGTAGGAAGAAATAGGCTTGTATAACTCAGCTGATAGGAGTATGATTCAAAACTGGAGGCCAATCAGCCTACTGAATGCTGATTTTAAAATAGTTAACCAAATTCTGAACTTAAGATTACGGAAGGTAGCTGCCTCTTTAATATACCCATCTCAGTTATGTGGCTTACCAGAGAGGAAGATACAGCTAAGCTTAACATATTAAGAGAGCTGATTTAATTCTAGAAAAAAATGTATATTGTAAATTAGGATTTCTTATTTCACTGGATCAAAGTGAAGCTTTCAATCAGGTAAACCATACTTTTCTATTTCAGGTCTTACAGTTCTATGGAATCCTGAAAGAATTTATAGTTTGGTTGAAGCTATTATATACTTCAGCTACACAGAACCCTGTAATAGCTGGTCAGGTAGCCCCTGAAATCACAGTCTCAGAAGGTGTTAGGCAAGGCTGTCCTTTAAGCCCCTTCTCTATATTTTTTCTCTTGACTCCCTACTAAGGAGATTAGCAAACAATGCTGATATAAAAGAGTTTGTGGGGCATCAACCATCAGATGGAATTAGTGTCCTGACATATGCAGATGATATCTGTTTAGCAGTACAAGACAAATACACCACTGAGGTGGCTATACAAGAATTACAGGCCTACTCCTTAGTATCTAGTGCGTAGTAATACTATCACTAGAGGCATGGTGGCAGGAATCCCTATCTACCAAGAACCCATGAAAATCCTGGGTGTTACTTACGGAGCCCAAGACATGGCTATACTTAACTGGGAATCTGCTCTAATTTCCTGTGATAATAAAGTCCAAAGACAGAAGGGGTGGACATTTTCCAAATTAAAAAGAGTCCAGATTATGAAACAGTTTCTGATTCCCTGTTTATTATGTGTAGGTATGATTTTTCCCCTTCCCTTACATTTAGAAAATCTGCATATACAGTATATTTTTCCAGATGCTATGGGGGAGCCAGCTGAACCCCTTTAAAAGAGTATTCACATATTAACAGTGGAGAATGGGGGTGTGGTAATGATAAAACCTGTAGTGTTCTTCCATACATTATTGCTGGCCCATAACATAAAACCAGGGTTACTACACCCCATAACCCTTGCATAGAAATGGATCTTGAACAACTTAAATCAGTATTTTACTCTATGGACCTCATTCCCCCCAAAACTCATTAAAACATACAGATACCTGACTATATGAAACCACTGGTACAAAAACTGCATAAATGGAAATGATACAAATCACAGATCACTCAAAACACCTGTTCAAAGCTATATACAGTAGTAATAGACACTATACATACTGAAATACATGTTTCTAAGAACTGTTCACCCCAAGATAGGAATAAGGCCTTAAAAGTTCTAACAAATAAAAGAATACCCAAACACATGTGGGAAATCAATTGGTTAAGCTCTTATGGCAGATTATATACAAGAGGTAACAACAAACACAAAGCTATGGAGGAAAGCTCCTGTCCATATACTGATTGTTTGGTCCCAGAAGAAACTATGGAGCATTTCTTATTTGATTGTTCTTATGCTAAGGCACTGTGGTCCTTTTTAGCCCTACGATGGGAACTACTCTGGTTAAGTAATCTAACATAAATTGTGGCATTTGGTGTTTATCCCCCAGAATTTAGGGAATGTACACAATAGGACTGTTCTCTTTGCATGATTAAAATATTACCTATGTCAGGCTAGATGCCAGTGAGTATTTTTGGGGGGCAAGTTAGATTATTGTGGAGGTAAAATATAATTTTCTGTTTCCTCTATGATCTTCCTGAGCTGAATGCAATGGGGTTATTCGATGCAATATTTGGGTTCTTCCCCGTATGTTGTAATCCCAGGGGAGGTGAACTGCATGTTTTCCTCTTGACTGGATGTTTGGATTATTTTATCATTGTTATCCTCCCGTGAATGAACTGTTTTGTAAGTTTTACTTGCAAAATGTAATAAATATATAATACAAAAAAAAACAACAACAAAAAAAAAAGGAATGCCATGCATAACCTTTAGCAAAGTTTGTGTATCTACGCTATTGAACATTTACGAATCTGATTGCACCTTTCATCCCTTAGCCAAGGCGAAAAATAGTGGACAGGGCTCTCTTTTTTTCTTGAAATATAAATAGAGATGTTAAAATGTGATTAAACATTGCACATGTATTGGGATTGGTGATGGGTGTGTTATAGTCTGGATTGATTGATTTATGTATTTTTGATGTTCTTTGACTATTGATGAAGTTTTTCTATGTGATTTTCAATAAAACTCCCCTACTCTTATTTGTACATTTTCAATATTACAATCTATACAAGGGAATATCTTTTACCTGGTGGACACCCATCTTAGAACACTATGCAGACACTCACAGACTAGAAACTTTTGGGCTGCAGGCTGCTTCTATTGGTCACAGGGTGAAGAGTTGTGTGATGGGGCTGGCATTCTACTCCAAGGCTCTGGTTTTAAGGTGCAGAAAATAGTAGGCACTATGTCCAGACATGTCATTTTTCTGACTCATATCAGGTTTATAAACATACAGTATATGCCCCACAGACCCCAGCTACCAGAGTATTCTTATTTAAACTAGTTCAACCAAATTTGTACACACATAATGTAATCATATTGGGGCAGTTTTAATTGTGAGTGAACAAAAGCTGATAAGAGTGGGAACACAGTAAAATTGTACAGCAACACTATTTTTAAAAGAAAATGATAGTAACTGCTGGGCTGTTAGATGGATATAAGGCTGTGAATACAGATAGTGGTAGAACCTATTATAAGGGTATGTTAGCTATCCAAATTGATTATTTCATTTTTCTTTCCCCAGTTTAATATACAAAAAAAGTGCAGGCAACTGCAATAGAGTCATCAGATCATATCACTTTACCATGTACTGTAATTGTAGTATAGGTAGAAGATTTGGTAATATACCCCCGCCCCCCCAGAAATTAAATTGTGCTCTTCTTGAGGATCCTGTGATCTGTCAGGGATGGTGCAATCTTTTCCAGGCTTGCTTATCTAGTCAGTGCACTTAATGATAACATTTTTAATTGGTGGGAAGAGTTGAACAAAGACTTTTGGGAGTACTTTCAATCAAAGGTTAGAAAAAAGGCAAAATGTTCTTATTTCAAATACCTCACTTTCTGACCACCTTTGCAGAGGATGATATTTCTATTGGTAGAACAAAACCCTGACATAAAAGATCAGATTGAAATAATAAAACAGAACATATCTACATATTAATACAATAGGGCAACCTCTTTTTTCTAACATGAAACTATTTATAAAAGTTTAACAAATGGAAAACCTCTTGAAAATGAAATGTAGTTTGGTACACAGGGATGCCAGCAGTACCTGGATGTTTTCAAGAGTTGCCAAGGTAGAGTAGCGAAACAGTTGATAACAGACTTAAGCCCTACTCCTAGTGGCCCACCATGTACTAGTCACCAAGACTTTATGGGAATCATACAGAATTCTGCAGAATGTGCAGTCAGGCAACCTTCTGATGTGGGATGGGCTCCATTTTACTTTCTGAATTTTGTAGTCCCTCCTCTTCCTGATGCAAGATCTCAGTCCATGGTGACACCTATCACCTTACAAGAAGTTCAGGAAACTGTTAAAATATTGGCTGTAAAAACTGCTCCAGGCAATTATGGGCTGCCACCAGAATTCTATCAAATATTTTCAGAATACCTGTCAGCTGAGCTGGAGACTATATTCAACTATGGTTCAAAATATTTTGTACCAAAGTCAATGAATGAAGCTCTTATTATTTATTTGTTTGAAAAAGTGGATAGGAACAACATTCTTAACAGGAGACCTTTATGCCTCCTGAATAATGATGTAGCAACTTTATTGTGGATCCTCCCAAAATCCTTAGCCAAAGCAGCAGAAACCGTAGTAATAAAAGCATAGTGTGTTAAGGAAATTGGCTGCATTGTTTTTGAGACAGAGTGTGGAAAGCAGAAAGTGTGAAGTAAAGAAAAGAGAAGAGAGGAGAGATACTTGAAGGTCTAAAGACTTCTAAAGATCTAAAATCTTAGTGCCTATCTCCTTTTGGACAACATTGGTGAAGGTAATGAAGGAGGACTGGTAGAGACTGGTAGAGTCTGAGTTTACTTCGGATTCTGTGTGGCATTTTGCTGTACACGGTTTTAGTGTCCTGAGTTGTCCTGACACTTTGTGTTCTGTAGACTTTTGTGGTTTTATACTTCATATTATTTTCTTTGGGTATTGCACTGTCGGCTTGACTTTTTCTGTTTTTCTTTTTCTTTATATATTGGTGCTGAGAATCTATGTAATTTGTATAGTTTTGTAACAGTGGTGAGTTTGGTGATTCTGGTCAGCTTTTCTTATCTCACCTACAGTATAGTAAGCTTATTTCATTTCATTTCATTTTAATTTTTTTTATACTTGTTAGCAAGATGAGCAAACCGCCCATTTTCACATGCGACAAGTTAACAAATAAACAGTAAGGACATACAAAACATTAATAATACAAAAACATACAAACTACAATATCAAAACTTAAGAATTACAATGTAAAGTGTAGCATTATATTAGGAACCACAATTATAATCAGTCAAACTATTCAACCATTTAACAAGCCTATTCTTGAACATTCGAACTGTCCTAACATTAGTAACTTTAGTAGGAATACCATTAAAAAATGTAATTGACCTGTATGTTACTGACCTCTGACCATTATTATTTGTGTTAGTTTTTGGTTGTTCTGAATTTAATTTATTCTCCACAACTGGGATTTATTTTTATTTATCTATTATTAATTTTTTAATTTTTTTTTATTTTCGCGTCATTGCAGTCACGTGACCAGGCTTATCTGAGTTCTTTTAAGTCACACAGGGCTGTAATCATTCAATTAACCCCAGCATAGCTGGTCTGCAGATGCTGCAGCTCTCGCTCTACAGTTTCTCATTTTTGAGCTGAAAAACTTGAAGGTTTAAGACTTCCACTCTTTGTGATAATATTGTTTTTGTTCTTCCTTTGCCTTCTAATTTTGTTCAGTATCTTTGAGCAGTTAAACTTTATATATTTTTTTGTTTTTTTGCTTTTAACAGCAAATGCAAGGTTCTGTGGCAGCCATTTAATCCCAAAGTTGCTTTTCAGGAGAAAAATGTAAGAAATATATTTTTATAATCTTGACCTCCTCATTGTTTTATTTTTTGGTGTTTTATCAAATATTTGTCTGTGTAATAGGTGCTTTTATTGTGAGTTGTGCCAGCTTGGGAAACTAATTCTTCTGTTTGTCTACATAAATCTGGTGGCTTGTCTGAGTCATCTCCATTCAAGCTTAATGTGCTTGGATTATAGTGGCAACTAATTTTCATGCTTCTTCACTGGGCTATCACAGCTTCTACTGGATTGGGCAACCAGGACCCAAAAATCTGGGACTTTTAACTTTTCTTTCTGTTGTCTGTTTCACTTTGTGGAATTTTATACCTCTTTTCTTATCCTAGCATTGGTATTTTTTTACCTATTGGCTGGGGAAAAGGGACAAATGCAAGCAATAAAAGGTCAACAAACAAATGTATAATAATAATTCCAGTAATGGAAAGCTAAATAAAAACTCAAAAAGATTACAAACTATTTTATCATGCCATGCTCCAAAGTAGAAGTTATAGGTGAGAATGGCATCATTAGAATTAATGGGATCTTATTATGTAACAGCTTTTCATCTCCTACAGTAGACAGAAGGTCCCGATCTATTAATTTAGAACACCCATTAATGTTATAGATTTGTGATCTGGAGAATTCCACTCAAAACGTATTAGATGATAAACCACTTGAGTACAATTTTATTAATGTGAGGAAAAGACAAATAATTTAAAAATCCCCTTATGTCACTGATGTTAATAAGGGAATCCAAAGTCTGGCTAGCCATCTGGTTAATATCCATTTGGAGAAATAAAGAGAAAAAAATAGTGGTAGCTTACATTGTAATACTCAGGAGCACAAAATGGAGAAATCTAGTAAGCTAGGAGTTAATCTGGTAGAAAATCCTTTTTGGCTGATTTTGATAATTTTATTTCACTATATATGGATAAGCTAAACTTAAATCCACCAACTCAGTGCCCTCCAGACATATCATATTTATTTTAACAGGAGCATCCTAAGGACCAGGAAGAGCATGTTTGTATGAGCATGTACAACATAGGCATAAATGTGGCAAATCATATGGATCTAGTCTTTTGCAAATAGGCTGAACGTGAGATGATTCAAACAGAATTACAACAAATAAAAATGGAGATAAAAAGAAACAATGATTTCCAAAGTCAGATAGTTTTCTTTCTTGCTCGCCTATCAGAAAACTTTTCTAAATCCAATTCTAATAATAATCTGGAGAGAAGGGAGGCTCCCTTTAGTAAGAATATGGCAGTTAGTAAGGAAATTGTAATAGCTAGCAGACATAGAAAAGTACTAATTAAGGAAGCCATGGACAGAATTTCTGAAAAAGAAACTACAGAACTACAGCAGCTAATTAATGAATTACAAGGGGAAAAGATTGCTCCTACAGGAAAATTGGAGGGCAAAAATTATAGCAATCAAAAAATGAGTTACCAAATAAAACAGAAAAAGATATTAGAATCCCTGAATAACAAGAAAGATAGTGCAAAGGGCATTCTGAAGGGGGGAGGGTCACAAAGTGGAGAGAAAGGTAACAATTAATGCAAACAACTTGAGCCCTAAAGCAAACATGAAGGATTTAACCTGGCAACAAATTCTAGAACAAAAAGAAAGGAGACAGAATCTGGAATGAGATTGCCTACTTTATTCATTAGACCGGTTCCAAAAGCTAGGAATGAGAATCCAATTACTCTAGAAATACTGTCTTACATTACATGCAAAGATGCAGTGGGAAACAAATTGAAATGAGCTGATATTTGCACTGCTTACAAATATAAAGCTGGAGAAATGAAGGGAGTTATTTGCCTTATCTTCAGATCTGCATTGGTAAGAAAAATGATGTTTGAGGCTAAACCCTGTTTTAAGGAATTCAGAGTTTCACTGGACACTATGGCCAGAAAAAGGAGCACAACTAGGGTGGGCGAATCTAGTAATCTTATTTTTAAAGGGCCTCAAAGGGAGGGGAAAGGGGAAGAAAAACTACAAACAAAAATAATAATAGACAAGCAACAAAAGTATATAACAGAATTCACCAGACCAGTTGAATTTGTTCATTCTTTGGCAGGTGACAGCTCTACTCTATTCCTGCAACATTTAGCAACAGTGAGGGAAAGAATCCCCAAAGGGATAAGAATCAATCGCAATGTAGTTTTAGAGGTTTCATCTTTAAAGGAGTCAGACTGTATAAGCAGTTCCTCTAAATGTATACTTACTAATACAGACTCTGAAACCAATTTTCCAGGTAGCACAATAGCCATAGACTCTGATTGACTCCTAGCACAGAATGATACAAACATCCAGGTGATTAGCTGGAATATTGCTGGTTGTGGAACTAACTCTGAGGACTGGGGATGGACAGAATTACTATTTAAATATGATCTTATTATTTTACAAGAAACCTGACTTTGGGGCCATTCAGCTGTGTTAAAGGTTATACATGCTGGTCATATGAGGCCCAGAAATGTAATAATTTTGGAAGAGTGAAGGGGGAGTGGCTACTTTTGTCTCTACTTCAAAATTTTACAGTAGTCATCTGTTGAATATCAGATATCCTTATTTTAATGTGTGTCTTTGTCATCTATTATCAAAGCAGTTTTGATTACTGTTAATGTACAGTATATATACCACCTGACTCCAAGATTACTCCATGAGAGGAAATCTTTAAATCTCGCTAGTCAGTATTGTGTACAGTATAGACTCATTTTAAGGGTGCTCCTATATTATTAATGAGGGACTTTAATGCAAGAATTAGAGATAAGATGGAAATTTACAGAAATGACTGGTAGATAGGTGATTGTTATACTATTCCAATTAGGACTCTATAAAGATAAAATAGTCTCTAAAAGAGGCACTCTACTATTAGATTTATTGGTGGATAATTTTCTTCATGTAGTAAATGACAGAGCCTCTGGAGACAGAGCAAGTGAAATAACATTTCACACAAAAATTGGTGTTAGCATTTTGGATCTGTGTATTATTAATATATTTATATTTAACAATGTCAAGTTTTGAGGTGTTAGATGTCTGGGAGAGTGACCATTTACCTATAGCTCTAAGACTGAATTTAGGCAAACACGTCACTGTGCCTTCGAAGGAAACAGCCAGTTTTGATGACAACCTGAATTTGGTTATTAAAAATAAAAAGCTAGATAAATAGGTGCCATGTTCAGATCTCAAAGTCTGGCAGATTTTAAAAGTTATAGTTCTACCTGCTGATGACTGTAATGCCCTGCATCCGATTGTTAATTCTGTTAAATATATGATCTCTCGCTCTCCCTACATTTGATGCCTATTATAGGGTTATTGAAATTCTTAGAGAGAACATGACATATGAAGATTGAGCATATGTTGGTAATTATAATCATAACTTTAAACCATGGTATTATATTGAATGTAAGCAACTCAAGAAAACCATACACAGTGTGGGTAAAATAGCCCAAAAGTCTGTGGCACATGCTCCTAAAATAGCTCTAGTAAATTTAAAAAAGGGAATATGCAAACATGATTAGAAATTAAAAAAGAGTTTTATAAACATTCTCTTTGGAAGAAATTACAGGTGCCAATCTATGGGAAAGACAATCAGGGCTTCTGGGAATTAATATCTTTTAGTACCAATAATAAACAAGCTGATACCATTTCAGCAAACAGTGGGAAATATTCTTTAAAGATAAATATCCTAGTTCAAATATATTGAAATTAGATTCCTCACTTTTGGATAATGTAGTTTATTTTCCATTGAAATTCTCAGTTGAGGAAGTCCATCCTGCTATCACCTCCTTAAAAAGAAATAAGGCCCCGAGGCCAGACTACTTTCCAGCTGACGTTTTCCTGGCTCATCTGCATTGGTGGGCAAATATATTGACACCATTATTTAATTCAATAAATTATTCTTTGAGGCTTCCAACACATTGGGACAAGGGCCTTATCATATCTCTTCATAAAAAGTTAATGTTAATGATCCAAATAAGTATCGTCTGATAACACTATTATGTAATGGTCTAAAAGGAGGCAGTATAGCGCAGTGGTTTAAGGCTCTGAGCTGCAGATCTGGTGACATCCAGCAGACCAGACCTGGGTTTGAATCCCACAGCTTCCACTTGCATACTGTGTAACCCTGGACATGTCACTTAATTTCCCTGTGCTCCCAGGTCGCTCCTGTAAAAAAGCTTTCAGTTTAGTGTGCTACTCCTGGGTAAACAACTAAATAAAAATTGATTCTCTAATTCTTTTAAAGTATATAGATTTATGGGTCACAGAAAACACATTGATTTCTAATGCTCAGGTGAGGTTCCAGCAGTGTTATTGTACAATGGATAATCTGTTTTCCCTCAATTATTTGATAGAACTGTACACTATAGCCCAAAATGGTGTTTTATACATAGCATGTTTAGATTTAAGTTCTGCTTTTGATAACATTAATCACATTTTTCTGTGGAATATATTCATGAACAAAGGGAGAGAAAGCAATCTTCTTCCTTTATTAAAATTGCTACGCACTGATATTATAAGCGTAGTACGGATTGCCAAAAATGGTACACTGTCAGATCTCATTTCTATCAGTAAGGGGTTAAACAAAGAAGTCTTTTAGCCCCAATTTTGTTCAACTTTTACACTGATACCCAAGCAGAGGCACTAGAACTAGTGCACCCTTTTCCTCCAAAAATGCATAATAGAGAAATCTGCCTGCTAATGTACACAGATGATATTTTACTGTGTTCTCTCTTTCTCCATTAGGCCTTAAAAGAGCTACTAATATTACTCAAGTACATCTTCAGAAGCAGGAACTCATATTAAACATAACAAAATCTAAGATCCTAGTTTTGAGGGAAAAAAGGAGAAATCTTGATAAGATCTTTGTGCATGTCTGTCTAAAAGTAATATTCAGGTCTGTATTTTGATTCTGCTAATTCTTGAAAAAATCACACAGCTGTAGTCAAAAAATAAAGCATTCTAATTTCGAAAACTATTACAATTTATGGGCACAATTTCACAAGTAATTAATTTTTAGCACTAAAACAGGCATTTGATGCCAAGGTAATTAATGGTATTATGTATGGGGCAGAATTATGGATTTTTTCTAATACTGGTAAATATTTAAAATCTGTACAAAGCACGTTTTATAACCAAGTTCAAAATCTGCAGAGAGATTTCTCTTCAGCCCTGCTAAGGAATAAATTGAAATTAAAATCAGTCACAACACTGGCCTTGATTAGAGCAGTTACTTGGTGGGGGGAAATTGTCTCTTTAAAGGAGCATAGAACATTACACAAATGCTGAATGGATAGTGTTGGTAATAGAACCTCACTTTCATCGTTTTGCAGACTGAATAGTACACTTAAGAGAATGGGTTTGATAGGTATTTGGGATCCTTATGCCATGGCTAACAGCAGTGCAGTAGTTATGTTTCTATGGCCAATCAAAGGATATTGGACTGCTTCTTCCAAGAAGAATTCACCAAATTAGCTGACTTTCCAACGGTTAAAATATTTAGTAAATTGGAAGTTCCAGGGCAAAATGAGAAATATTTACTGTTTTATGAAAAAGAAAGGCATATAAATGCACGGTTTAAGTTTAGGTGTGGGTTCTTGTCTGAAAAAAGATGGTTATAGATAAGGTCATCTAATGTTCACAGTTCCAAGTTCTGTAAATGTAATCATGATGCATTCTATGTAAAAACTGTTATGCACTTAACTTTTGCTTGTGCTTTAACTGAGAAGTTGAGAACAAAATGGCTTTCTCCCATATGGTCAACCATTACATTAGTATCTAATATTGAATCAAAGTGGCATCTGCTGGAATGTGCTTACCTTTGTGACATTGAGAGTCATATTTATTCTGCTGCAAATGTTGCCTTTCACATTTTTAAAATTGTGTAGCACCTACAGTATGATGTATCCATTTCTATATCTGTGTCAAACTCTATGTAACTGGATGATTTTGACATTTTTAATGTATTGTATGTGATAAACTGATATCAATAAACTGAACTGAACTAAACATAGGAAAAAAGATAAACGTAATGACAAGAGTAAAACAGAGATGTCCTTTAAGTTACCTGCTCCAGAATTTTGCAATTGATCCCTTGCTATGTATACTGCAAGGATCAGAGCATGATATTACATGAGAGTCCCCCCCTTAAAACCTTTGCATATGCAGATGATCTTTGTGTTATGACTAATTCGCTGGCCTCTGGTACAGCTGTAAAAATGCACCTTTGAATCATTTTCTCAAATGGCAGGAGACCGAATAAATGTTAACAAAAGTAAGGCACTACAGTATGTATAGGGCTCCAGGCAGCTGACTCCCCAGTTATGGAGATTGCAGGAATTCCTGTAGTGGTTTCCCTGACAATACTGTTCATCAAATTTGGTCTCGGTAGTATTGCATTAAAAAACTGGGAGATATCAATAAACATGATGTTTGCTTGACCTGCGATGTGGAGAAAAAAACTTTCTTTCAAAGAAACTGAGAGTTTACCTCAAACAGATATGTTTACTGCCTTAGTTTGTACATCTAGGCCAAGTCCCCCCCCCCAGTAGCATGTGAAGCAAAAATATGTAGTCTATTTTTCTAAGGTCTATGGGACAGCAGGCTGAGCCCCATCAAAATGGAAACCAACTACAGACCTGTCTCTGATGGTGGGGTGGGGATGATGCACTTGACTGGTTTCCTTTTCAATGTTTTTATCTCCAGAAATATCACCCTAGCTTTAGTGCATTCACAAAGGTATTGGACAAGTCTGATATTAGACTGTTTTTAGCTGGAAAAAGGGACCCTTGAGGCTTCTTGGAGTAGGTGGGAGTCTGCAGATCTCAAACTATCTGGAGTCACATTTAATTAAACTGTGCACCTAAATAATTTCTCCAAATCAGGTATCTACTTTAACTCATAAAGCCCTGTATAAAACCATATTAAACACAATATGTGCTGAACCCATAACCTTTCCAGGGTGCCCTTCTACTGGCAAGCCTGATGTACTACTACTATTGCAAGATGAAAGAGTGCCAGTATCTCTGTGGCACATTACATAGTTATGTGTGCAGAGGAGATTAACGGTAAAAGGATACTTTAACATAAAGTGATAGATGAAAGAGTGTGTTTAAGGCCTATCTGCCCAACAGAAATAGAAATGCAAGAACATTTTTTAGTTGAATGTCCTTTTTCTAATGAATTTTTTAACTCTGTAGCGACTGTGTAGAAAGAAGCTATTTTCTTAAACCTGGATCTGGAAAGTGTAATTCTGGGGATATTTTTCCAGAATGGAAGACCTTTCATAATAGAATGCTAAGGGTAATATTTTCAATGTGTAAATATCATCTGTGACAAGATCAAAGGGTTTTGTCACTACAGAAGGAGCATCTTCCTTGTTCGAAGGTAAATCAGATCACAAGCACACTGACATGGATATATCAGTCAGAACTACAATACCCATCATCTAAGCTCTTTAAATGTTATTGGAATGTCTGTCCCTGTATCTCTGAAGGAAAATATACAGTTTTAGAGGGTTAAATTACTAGGGTTCTTCCACTGCCTCCTACTGTACTTGATATAATTATTGGATATGTGTGTTTTTCATTTTTCTTTTATGAGCCTGATATATTGATAGAAAATATTCATGATTTTCTGTTTATTTTCATGATATATTGTTTTTGATTTTTGTTTTGATTTCTTTCAATAAAATTTCCTTACTCTCACCAGTAGGGGGGACTCTGGCCATCTTGCTGCCAGCAAGATGACTGCCTAGAGGGAGAGGAGGTGGTCATGTTGTCCTTAACCAGGTTCTTCAAAATCATTCAGTGGGGGAACCCTTACCCAAAAATGCTGTGAATCTGAATATGATTACTGATATTAAATGCATGGAAGCTGAAATGGAATAGAGTGGTACTGAACCCTCAACTCCAATGGAAAATGTTGTTGAAAATGAGGAAAGCCACCATCTACAGTACCTGATCTGGTTCCCAACACCTTGTCTGATGAAATCCCAGCTGAACAGCTCCTTGTGGCTGTTATTAAAGAAAGACAAGCTCTTCTTCTATAGCTCCTGGCTGAAGAGGATGCCGTGCTTGTAAGGCAGTGGATTTTGACAGCGGAGAACGCTGATGTGATGGGAGTACAGTCAGCATCTGCAGAGGCAGCCCCTGAGGCAGCAGGAGTAACAGCGAGTGAATAAATGGACCTTAGGAAAGACCGACCAACTCCAACCCAGTCATCATATAGATACGTAGACTGTGACGGCAGGTAAGGGCCACTGGGCCCACACAATCTGTCCAGTTGTGTTCTTTTTTTCCCTCATTATTATTGCCAGATGCTGCTTAATCCACATCACAGTGTCTGATCCCCTCTGTCCTACCCCCATGATCCTCTTGTGCCTATCCCAGGCATTTTTGAAGCCAATTATTGTTTTGGCCCCCACTACCTGTGCTTGAAGGCTATTCCAGTTATCCACCACTCTGTCCTTAAAACAGTACTTCCTCACATCCCTCCTGAATTTATCCCCCTCCAGCTTCATATTTTATTTATTTTATTTCTGTTTATTTAGGGATTTGGATCATACCTTTGAGCTCAGAGCTCTTTTACAAAGGTTCCACGTCAAACAGTGACAATGGCAACAATAACAAACAGTTTACATACAATACTCGAATAGTAGGTAGCTAGTATGCAATAAGGTTACAATGTCATTCATAGTACCAATGATGATAGTACAGTGTCAAGAGCATTCAACTAGGGTAAAGGACAGTGTTTATATGTAGCAAAGGAGATAAAGAGGTGTGACACCTAGTGTGAGAGTCCAAGGAGGAGTCAAAGTGAGGGGAAGGGGAGACTGGGGGAGGAGAGTGTGTGGCCAAAAGAAGTGGCTTTGTCTAGGAGGTTGGGAGGTAGTGGTAGTAGGTTGGTTTTAAGGTTGATCCAGTGGTAGAAAAGGCACAGGGGGCAGAGGAAGACGGAGGGATAGGGCAAGAGGGAAGAGTGGGGGTTAAAGGAAGGGGAAGGAGAATGCAGATGAGTGGGCATCAAGGGTGTTAGAGTCCTAGTGGCAGTCACAAACTGTTCTAGTAGGAAGGCGTTGCCTTAGGCCATTTTTGAATTGCGAGATGCATTGAGAGTTAAGAATGTGCAGTGGGATTTCATTGAGCCATTGAGGAGCCCTATAGCTGAAAGCACACTGTCCCTGCACAGTTCGACAGAAAGGTGTTGATAGGGCCCCCCTCATCCTGCCTCTGGTGGTATAGCTGGTAGCACTTGGTGTTAGGATGCTAGAAATGCATGGGGCAGTTTTACCCATTAGTGCCTCGTTGTTATACAGCATCTTATTTTCCAAAAGGTACTGTCTTCCGGTACTTTATGAACACCAATAAGCTATTTAAAGGTTTCTATCATATCCCTCCCTCTCCCTCCTCTCCTCCAGGGTGTACATATTTAACTCCTTTAGTCTTTCCTCATAGGGCTTTTTGTTGCAGTCCCTGCACCATTTTGGTAGCCCTTCTTTGGACCACCTCCATTCTGCCTATGTCCTTTTTGAGGTGTGGTCTCCAAAACTGTACACAGTACTAAAGGTGGGGTCTTAACAATGATTTATATAGGGGTAGAATCACATAGATACAGAGATACATACGGTAGATAATGTCAGCAGATAAGAGCCACCAGGCCCATCCAGTCTGTCTGTTAATGCTACCTGACGAAGCAGCCAGTGATCCTAACTGGTCACTGTCTTTACCTTTTTTTGTCCCATCTCTAATATTCCTTTATTTTATTTATTTAGTTTTTGTTGACCGGGCACGGTGCACTACCCACATCAATGACTATTTTCAGGCACGACCAGGAAGAATACAGAAACACACATTTTGAACAAAATGACAATACAATCATATAAACAGTAGGTGCATTAGAAATAGTAATACAGTGCAAGTAGTGGGAACAATTATTCCTGTCCCATGCACGTTTGAAGCCTGCCACCGTACAGGCAGCCACCACTTCCTGGGGCAAACTATTCCATGTATCCACCACCCTCTCTGTAAAAAAAAAAGAAACTTCCTGACATTACCCCTTATGCAGCCACCCATTAGTCTCATATCATGCTTTCTTGCTCTGGCACTACTTTTAATCTGGAATATGTTGTTCCCTTCTACATTGTTCATGCCCTTGAGGTATTTGAACATTTCTATAATGTCACTTCTCTCCCTCTTTTGCTCCAGCGTGTACACATTGAGGTCTCTGACTCTTTCCCTCATAAGGCTTGTGATGTAGACCCTTCACCATTTTGATTGCCCTCCTCTGCACCGTCTCTATTTTGTCAATGTCCTTATGAAGGTGTGGCCTCCAGAACTGGACACAGTACTCAAGGTGAGGCCTCACCAGGGTCCTGTACAGTGGAACTATCACCTCCCTCCTTCGGCTTGTGATTCCCCATCCAATACACCCCAACATCCTAGTGGCCTTCCCCACAACCTTGGCCATCTTCCTTGTGGCCTTCAGGTCATCTGTGATTATGACCTCCAAGTCCCTCTCTTCCTTAATAACTGCCAACAGCTCTCCCCCCAACCTGTAGCTTGCTCCAGGATTCCTGCTCCCCACATGCATGATTTTGCATTTCTTTGCATTAAACCTTAGTTGCCACGCATCTGACCATCTCTCCAACCATTCCAGGTCCTTTCTCATCCTTTCCACCCCTTCCAGGGTATCCACCTTGTTGCAGATCTTGGTGTCATCCACAAACAGGCAAACCTTTCCCTCCAGCCCATTTGCAATGTCACTCATGAAGACATTGAAGAGGACTGGTCCCAGAACTGACCCTTGAGGTACCCCACTGGTCAACTCCCTTTCCTCTGATTGGGTTCCATTTATCACTACCTTCTGTTTTCGGTCCTTTAACCAATTTTCAATTCAGTCTACCACCTTGTGTCCCATCCCCAGGCTTCCTAGCTTGTTGACCAGTCTCCTATGTGGGACGGTATCAAAGGCATTGCTGAAATCTAGGCAGGCAATGTCTACAGGCTCCCTTGGTCTACTGCCTTTGCCACCCAGCCAAAGAAATCTATTAGATTAGTTTGACAGGACCGTCCTGCGGTGAACTGATGTTGCCTGGAATCCAACATCCCCATGACTTCTAGGTACTCCACTATTCTTTCTTTGAGGAGTGTCTCCATTATCTTTCCTACTACAGAGCTTAGACTAACTGGTCTGTAGTTCTGCATCTTCTTTACTACCGCTCTTGTGAACAGGGACAACATTTGCCCTTCTCCAGTCCTCTGGGGCCACTCCAGTGTCTAGGGATTCACTGAACAGGGCTGCCAGAGGGGCTGACAGTTCAATTCTCAGATCCCTTAAGACCCTGGGATGTATGCCATCTGGACTCATGGCTTTATCCACCTTCAGCTTTACAAGCTCTTCTAGGACCCTCTCCTCTGTGGACAGACTGTTTACCTCCTTTTCCTCCATTCCTTTAAATTCTAGCTGTGGGCCCTGCCCATTAGTTTCCACAGTGAAGACTGAACGGAAATATTCATTCAGGATTGATGCTTTCTCCCTGTCTCCCTCCGCTATCTGTCCCTTGGCTCCTCAAAGCTTAGCTACTCCCTCCTTTGCCTTCCTTCTCTCACTGATATACCTGAAGAATGTCTCGTCTCCATTTTTAACCAATTAAGCTATTAGCTCCTCGGTTTGCACTTCTCACATCTTTTCCTGCCTCTCTCAGACACTACTGGTACATTTCCCTGTCCTCGTCTCTTTGTCTCCTTATACTTCCTGAAGGCTAGCCACTTGGCCCTTACCTTCTCAGCCACCCCCCTTGAGAACCAACACAGTTTTCTTCTCCCTATTCCCTTTTCTATTGACCTAACACATTGTTTTGTGACCTTTGCTATGGCCTCCTTGATGTGTGCCCATTTCTCCTCAATGCCCCCCCATCTCCCTTTTTCCAGGGTTTCTCTAAGCTGAAGTCTCATCCTGTAAAGTCAGTCCTTTTGAAGTCTAGGACTCTTGCCTTCATATAGGTTGACTGAATCTCGGTGTCCTCCTTGAACCACACCACACCATATGGTGGTCACTGGACCGTAGCTGACCTTCCACCTTGAGACCTGTTATCCTGTACCCATTGGTCAATACCAGATCCAGGATTGCCTGGTCTCTGGTAGTTTCCTGCACCAGTTGACTAAGGCCAGCCCCCTCAAGGGAGTCAACAAAGTCCCGTGCCTTGGCTGAGGTCCCTGCTGGGATGGACCAGTCTGTTTCTAGCATGTTAAAGTCTGCCATCAGCAGTACCTCCCCCTTTGCTGCCATGTCATCCATGTTTTCCAGCAGCAGTTTAACTTCTTCTGCCTGAGCTGGGGTCTGTAAATGTCCCCTGTGCGAATGGCTGTTCCATTGCCTGGTTCAAGGGTGACCCAAACGTCCTCTGTTTCCTCATGCCTGTTCCGAATTTGAGTTGTCTTGATGCTTTCTTTGATGTAGAGGGAAACCCCCCTCTTCTTTTTCCTTCCCTTTTCCTGCTTCTCTACCTCTCTCTTCCTGCTTGAGATAGCACCCTACCTATGCACTCTATGCTTGAGATAGCACTCTACCTATGCACCCACTTACCTATGCACCCACCATCCCACTAGCTATGCGCACCCTACATACTGTATGCTCTCACCATCCCATTAGCTTTTCTGACTACCTTGTCACACTGCTTAGCCACCTTTAGGTCATCCAATATGATTACCCCAGGTCTCTTTCCTGTTTGGTCTTTGTCAGTTTCACTCTACATGACCTGTACTCTGCTTCTAGGTTCCTATGGCCTAGATGCATTATATTGCACTTTTTTGCATTAGAACCCAACTGCCATACCCTAGAACACTCTTCCAGTCTCTTTAGACCCCTGCACTTTCTATACACCCCCTCAGGTGCATCCACTCTGTTACAGATCTTGCTGTCATCCACAAAGCAGCAGACTTTCCCTTCCAGTTTTTCCACTATGTTGCTTATAAAGATATTGAAGAGGACCAATCCCAGCACTGATCCCTGAGGTACCACATTGGTCACCCTCCCTTCCTTGGAGCACACTCCATTCATCACTACCTTCTGTGTCCTTTCTGTTAATCAGATTCTTATTTCAGATTCCCACCTTATTATCTAGCCTAAGTTACCCAACTTAATTAATAACCTCCTGTGTGGAATGGTGTCAAAAGCCTTGCTGAAATCTAGGTAAACTATATCCACTGCTCCTTCCTGATCTAGCTCCTTGGTCCCCCAGTCAAAGAAGTCTATCAGATTTGTTTGGCATGATCTTCCCTCTGTGAAACCATGCTACCTTGGGTCCTGCAATCCATTAGATACACGATATTCCACAATACTTTCCTTCAATAGTGTTTCCATCAACTTACCCACCACCAATGTCAGGCTAAAAGGCTTATAGTTGCTCGTCTCTTCCCTGCTACCACTTTTGTGAAGTGGGACTACATCTGCCTTTCTCCAGTCCTCTGGAACCACACCAGTCTCCAGTGATCTGTTAAAAAGGTCTGTCAGAGGTGCAGTTACTGCCTCCCTAAGTTTCCTCAGAACCCTTGGATGTATCCAAACTGGCTCCATAGCTTTGTCTACTTTCAGGTTGTCAGGTGCTTTTCAGACTCTCCCCACTGAAAATGGAATACTGTCTATTTCTGTCCCCTCAAAGTTTATGGTGCCTTTCTGTGATCCCTCCCATTCCCCTTCTACTATGAAAACTGAGTAGAAGTATTTGTTCAAGATGTTTGCCTTTTCTTAATCCTCCTCCATACTTTCCCCTTCCCTCTTTACCTGTACAACCCTACCTTTTTCTTCCTTTTTTGACTAACACACTTACAAATGTCTTGTCCCCCTCTGATACTCCCTGAGCTATTCTTTCCTCAATTTGTGCTTTTGCGCTCCATTCTTTTAGTACCTTTGGGTGGATCCCATCTGGCCCCATAGCCTTGTTTACCTTTAGGGCTTCCAATCCCTGGTGAACTCTCTGTTCTGAAAATGAACTTGTGTCTACCCCTCCCCCCGCTGCCTGCTGATGCATGTTTGTCCATCCTTTCCTCCCTCCACTGTGCAGACTGAGCAGAAGTAGTAGTTTAAAATTTCAACTTTTTCTTGCTTGCTCTCTCTCTCTCTCTCTCTCTCTCTCTCTGCTCTTCCCCCTCTGCTCTCCTGATTCTCACTATCTCCCACCTTGCCTTCCTCTTTCTGCTCACATAACACATAACTGAAGAAAGCCGTATCCCCTTTTTTGCCCTAATAGTCAATTCTCTCCTCTGTTTGAGCCTTTGCTGCCCTCACCTTCCTCCCCACCTTCCTTTGTTTATCTATATATACCACCCTGTCCCCCTCCATTTGGATCTCTTTGTGTTTCCTAAAAGCTGTTTTTTTTCTCCCTTACTACTTTAGCCACCTCCTTTGATAAACATAGTTGCCTCCTCCTCCTCTTACCCATACGTATTTCCTTCAAACCGCCTTCCATTGCCTTAGTCATTGCCTTCCTTATACTTTTCCATTGTGCTTCCACTCTTCCTTGGCCATCTCCCCCTTCAAGGTATTTAGTATGACAGTCTCCCATTTCTTTAAAAGTGGCTCTCCTAATGTCCAGGGCTCTTGTACTAGTGAGGTTTTTCTCCTTCCTGATCCATATGCGAAACCAAACCATATAATAATTGCTTGTATCCAGGGGGCTATCCACTGTGATGTCTGTAATACTGTCCTGTTCGTAAGTACCAGATCCAGCACTGGCCCATGTCTAGTGGGTTCAGCAACCAGCAGCTTAAGAAATGCTCCTTGCAGGGAGTCTAGGATGGCCCTGCTTTTAGTTGCAGATGTGGCTAGACTGCCCAAGTCCACATCTTGCAGATTAAAGTTCTCCATGACCAATACCTCCCCCCTGCTTGCCATTCTGTCAATGGCCACCCTCCAAAACCCTGTCCAACTCCTCCTCCTGTGTTGGTGGTCTGTACACCACCCCACGTGGATAAAGGCCCTGATCCAGTCTCCAAACTAACCCCAAGAACCTCCAGCCCTGTCTTATCCCAGTAGCTTCCTTGTACCTCTGTGGCCTTTATACGCTCCATAACATACAATACAACCTCTTCCCATTTCCTCCCTACCCTATCCTTCTGAAATATGGTGTACCGTCGAACGGGCATATCCCAGCTGTGGTTATTGATGCACCAAGATTCTGTTATAGCCATTAGATCCAAGCCTGCCTCTACAAAGTTTACCTCAAGGTCAGGAATTTTATTTCCTAGGCTCCATATGTTTGTGCACATGGCTCTGCATTCCTTTCATCCCTCTCTGCCCCTGCGCCACTCTCCCATCTTCAGACTTTCCTTCACTCTTCCTATGTCCCTGGTACTCACCTCCCCTTTTTAAACACCCTTGGTCCACCTTCCCTAATTTCTCTCTCAGTCTTTGACCCACCTCCCAATTCCTCCCCTCACTTGTCCCTATGCTCCTCTACCCCAGGGGAATGTATTTCCCCTGGGCTTCTCCTCTTTGATACTCCACTTTTTTGGGGAGCATGCATGGCCTGCCTCACTGTTTCTGCCTCTCAATTGGCTAGTTTAAATGCCCATTGAAGTAGCATTTAAACCTTCCACCTAGGACTGCCATTCACCTCCTGGATGCATGGAGGCCATCTCCTTTGCACAGGCCTCTATCCCCCCATGTAGGACCCTAGTCCCCAATGTAGCCAAATACCTCCTTCCTGCACCATTCCTTCAACCAGTTGTTAAAGACATTGGTGCAGTGTTCCCTCTCCTCTGCCCAGCCGTGCACATGTAGCAGCTCAGTGAAGACCACCATGTCAGCCACCTGCTTCAGATCCCTTGCAGGCTCCCTAAACCTATCCTGCAACACCAGTACTTCATCTCTTGCCAGGTCATTTGTCCCCAGATAGACAGTAACATTCAGCTCCTTCTCCTGCCCTGCCACTCTAGCAATCTTAAGGGTCTGTTCACCATCCTTAAGTGTCGAGGCACCAGCTAGTCACCTCACCTCCCTTTTCCCATCTTGCACTGCTCCCCAAACTACCCTCCTAATAGTTGAGTCACCCACTAGAAGTTGCTTCCTCTTCTGCTGGGGTCCTCTGCCATGCACCTTGGCACTTCCTTTCTGGATGACCCTCACATCGTCCCTTGCCACTACCATGGGTGCCTCCTCTTTACATTCCTGTCCCACCAGGGCAGCAAAATAGCTGTGTGGTGGTGCCAGCTGAGGAATGTGTTCCCAATCCCCCACCCCCACCCTCCTGGAGCTCACCACAGTCCAGTCGTCCCTCCTTCTTGGCAACCTCGGAAGCAATGGTGGTGGACTTGGTGGCCTTTGGGTTAGAGAGGAGGTCCCCTGAATCCTAGCCTGGACTCTAGTGACCTCCTCCCTCAGCCCAGAGAGGCACACCCAGGTGGGGCAGCACCTCAGCCTCCAGAAGGTCTACCTGCAGACTGCCGCCTTACAGCCACTGCATTGCACTACTCCTATCATTCCCAATACTACTTTCCCTATGCCCTTAAAAGATCTTATGTACTTACCCCAGATAGAGTTACCTTTTTTGGGTTGGTTTTCCCTTTGTAGCTATACTCTAGATAGGGTTCTATTTAACTTTCCCTGTATGTTTTAAAAAGACTTAGTAGCTTTCCCCTTTTAGTTTAGCCTAACCCTCATCATCTGAACTTGGATAGTGTTTTTTTTAAAGGAAAACTGTCCAAAACAGTGCTGGCAATTACCAGGACTGCAACAATGCTCAATTATAACATGATTGCAGCTAACTTTTGCCGAGTAATTTCTTTTGTTTCTTGCCTGCATGGTGGTTTCTTCTACTGTCCTTTATGCGCCATTTGGAAATTGCCACCACACTGGAAGACAGAGCATGACCTTCATAACTCCCTGATCTTCCTGCTGTGTGCTGGAATGCTCATTCCTGACAAGTGGGACACATTTTCTCAAAGTAAAAATAAATAGTGTGGCATGTAGAGGCCATTGAGCTGTACCTCTAGAAACAACCCCAGTTAAAAAAGGAGCAGTGTAAGCTAGTTAAACTGTTAATGAAAGTTCCAGCTCCAGGGTCGGGCATGCACAGTAGTGCCTAAGCTCCGAGTTCAGGCATGCGCAGTAGCACTAGATGCTACTGCGTGGGCCCAAACCCTGGAGCTGGAATTTTCATTAACAATTTAACTAGTTTACACTGCTCCATTTTTAATGGGGGTTGTTTCTAGAGGTATAGCTCAATGACCTTTACATGCCACACTATTTATTTTTACTCTGTGAAAATGTGCCCTGCTCATCAGGAATGAGCATTCCGGCACACAGCAGGAAGCTAGGGAGGCAATTAGCCTAGTAGCTGTGGCTCTGGCCACTGTCCTCTGTGAAATAGTGCCACTCATTCAGGAACATAAAATAAATATTACTAATGAATGACATGCCTTACAACAGAAATTCCAGTCTCTCACTGCAAGTTGGCAGGTGAGTAGACACTGGGAGGAAAATGGGGATCATGACAGTTTTCCTTTAAATTTTCCCTGTCACTCTGCATGCACACTTACGTTAGAGAGGGTCACAAAGTTTCATTTTTGTATCCCCCTTTATCAGCTGACCCTAGATAGGGTTTTTTATGTTTTCCTTTGTCATCCCTTCTAACTCTTATCCTGGATAGGGTTACAGAGTTTCTTTTTTGTCTCCCCTTTTATCACATGACCCTAGATAGTTTTTATTTTTACATCTCCCTTTGTCACCCCCTTCTAACCGTCACCCTAGATAGGGTTTATGGTTTCCTTTTTGTCTTCCCCATTTACCTTATCCTAGATAAGGATATCTTACAATACTCTCTTCAACAGGTGCTTACCAGTTCCTGTAGTCCTTAACACAGGGGACAACAAGTAAACAGGTAATCCACCTTACCATGCTGGAGCAGCAGAGTTCCCTGAATGCCTGCTGTCACATGTGGATGCCAAAACAACAATTACCTGTTCCACTGCTTCACTGTTCTACTCACTCACAGGGAAATTACCTTGACTGGGACATGTTAGGAGGAGGTACTTTTGTAGTGCTCTTGTAAGAAGGGAGTTAATATTATTAAGAAACATTTTTAAACATAAAGAGGAAGAATAACATTATGAAATTTGTATTATACCTAGATCAGGAAAAGCCCATGACAGGCTATCACATACTTATCTGTTAAGTTTTGGAAAAATATGGATTTCTCACCACCTGCAGTAATTTAATTTCTACCTGTTATTCAGGTGCTGTAGTATTTCCCAATTTTAATGGGTGGATGGGAGACAGAATTCCAGTCCTGAGAGGAGTGATACAGGGATGTCCCCTTAGTCCTTTATGATATATATATAGTGAATATGCCTCCTTTTAAGGAAATTTAATTAGTGCAGTTCTAAATGTGAGCTAGAGACCTCTGGGGGCCTCCAGCCTTCAGTCTTGGCCTACACAGATGATGTTTACTTCTTGGTTCAAAATGAGTCTTGGTGCCATGCAGCCTTTTCAATCCTATAAAGTTTCTCTGTTGTTTCTGGGTACAGAATAAATCAATCCAAATGAGTGGGTCACATGCTACACTGCAGTTCAAATTCTGGACCTTCATCCTTGGTACCATGTATTTCTCTTGCTTCTGGATCTAGTAAAATGTTGAGTGTTCTTTATGGCAGTCAGGACAATGCTAAATTAAATTGGGATATTAAGGTGGAAGAACAGAAGAGTAAGGCTGACAGGTGGATGCCCTGGCAAAGAAAAGATGGGTACATGTAGTTAAGTCTTTCATAGTCCAATTTTTTTTGTTTCTAAGCTATAATTTTCCTCCCCCATATCCTTAGAAACAAGTATTTACAACATTTTTTTCAGATAATCTGAGGAAGCAATGTTCAGCTGTAAAAAGGTAAATAACCTATTTGTCTAGTAAGAGGAAGGGATAGGTATGATAAACCCAATAGCTTTCTTTTACATCATATTCATTCATTCCAATGTAGCAGGGCTCTTAAAACAGTTACAGGCCATCTGGAGTCCCTGTTTTTTAGACTGGATTGTTCCTTTTATTTCCCAGTGGGAGCAAGGCAAATATAGATGGCCAAAATCTCTGCATCCTGCATATGTTAAGAACACCATAACTAAGTCATGGCAGTGGTCCCTTACATATTAAGGGGTCACCACACTTACTAGGAAAAATATGTATCACTAAATTGTAAGTACAGCAGTTTCAGCTGAGCCTGAATTCATGGCAGGTCCACAGTCAAATTCACATATCACTCTCAGAATGCTCACAGACACTAGAACTCCCTCCAAGGATATTGGAGATCATATATCTCAGTTATTATGGGAGATTGGGTGTTCGTAATAATAAATAGAATAAAGGGTTAAGTGAGAGGTATTGCCCTTGTCAGGGATGTGAAATGTCTTTGGAAACACAACATTTGTACTTGGATTGTCCATACATACAGTCCTTCTGGAGGCATGTTGCCTCTGTGTGGTGAGAACCTTTGTTCCTTTCTATCCAATGTGAGATGCTGGTTCTATGTCAAAACAGTGAGAGACAAAAACAGCGACAAACATATGAGCGAATCAACATCAGTGTGAATAAATACAGCGAATGACAATAGCAGGTATCAAAACAACATGAGTAGGAGTAATAGCGGCACTTCGGGGGAGTCAGGAGGGGGCAGATTCAAATATTCTGACTCTGGTGGGGGATATAACTAGTGGAAGGGGACAGATTAAATATTCTGACTTGAGGGGGATGCAACTCTGGGAAGGGGACAAAGTTGGAAGAATTACAAACCCCTGCAATGCAGCACACACACAAACAGTAAACCAAGTGAACACACTCAGATTTATTTACTACCTACATTGCTGAAATCTGCATGTGCTTTAATGACCACTCACTGTTATGCCATTCACTATATTTCATTTGCTGTTTTTCATTCACTGAAATTCACTTGCTCTTTTGATAGAACACCCAAGAGACTTAGTTTTAGTTTCATGAAGAATGAATGAAGCAAATATCATAATACAGCAGTACCTTACTATAACAAACAAAAACTGAGTCATAACCCGTCATAACCCGTGTTTGTTACAACTTCCTGTTCATTATACTGAGGGATGCTAACATACAACAATAGCTGCACTACTGCACCTGCCACTGCTCCTACTCACGAGTCCGATCCAAATCACACTCACTCCTTATTGATTTTGCTGTTTTCTTGTACATTTCTTTTTATAACATTGTATTTTTTTTTGAGTTAAACTGATTTCTGTATGTTCTGGTGCTCTTGGAGGTTTACACTACAGTGCGCTGACTCACCCTATGACATTCGCATACCTCCAGCCCCGGCCCCTCTGTTAGCAGGTCAGATCTCCATGGTTTTAAAAAACAGAAAAAAAAGATTTGTCTATGCTTTGCTTACCAACTACCACCACAGGAATAGCAGGTGTGTGTTGATAAAAGGTCCCTGTCACTGTGGTCCTGGCTCTCTGCTTGGCCTGTTCTGCTCTCCAGATTCATTGCTGTCCACTCCCCCCCAACTCATAGACACAGTGTGGTAGTTTTACTTTATTTTATTTTTCATTTTATTACTTTATTTGAAATAAAAAAGTTGCACTCTAGGCACATTGGTGCTACTTCAGAAGAATGGTGGCTTTCAGCTCTTTCACCCCTGTGTTCTTGTGACATTTGCTCACCCACACCTCCTACACTCAGTTGTACAGCAGTGTGTAACTTTGTTTATATATTTTATTTCATTAGAGCATGCTGGGACTCAGGAGTATGTTGATAACAAACTGAAAGACTGACAGAGTGGGTGACTTTTACATACAGTAATCAGCTGAATACTGTCTGATTGGGAAACAGTTAATGATATGGGGAGCCACAGTTGGCATTTGTAATATATGAGATTTCACTATGGCAAGATTCACTATAATGAGGGAGCACTGTAGTACTCTTGCAGTATGGTTCACTATAACAACAGTTTTCATCTGGCAAGTAAGATATCAATTGATTCTCCAACAAAATATTAATTGTATTATTGACTTAGAACATATGATCATTGTAGTTGTCCATAGTGTGTGTGTGTGTGTGTGTGTGTATATATATATATATATTTATACAATGGGGGTGAGAGCTATACCAGTGCAATAAATTGAGATATTCTTACTACGGTGAGATAAATGCTCGCTGTAGTGAGATAAATGCTGATGACATCAGTGGAGTGAGATATATTCCATTTATCCATACTCTGTTGATGTCATCACTCACTCAAGCTAGCATTCTAAATGAAAGTGCTTCAAAAATCAATTTCTGTCTCACTGAAGCCTGCAAATCACTCAGTTAGCATTGCAAAACACTTACCTGTGTCCCAAAGTTTCCAAAACTCCTAGCCCATTTCTGTGCTAATCTCATCTTAAAAAAACTGAATTCAAATGAAACTCATTTGCAAAGCAGTTTCTTTCTCACTGCAAGCTGCAACTAACACAAATAGCATGAAAACACACTTTTACCTGTGTTCCAAAGTTTCCAACACTCCTAGCCCATTTCTGTGCTAATCTCAGCATAAAAGCAACCTGAATTCAAATGAAATTCATTTACAAAGCAGTTTCTCTTTCTCACTGCAAGCTGCAACTAACACAATTAGCACAGCCAAACACAATCACCTGTGTTCTACAGTGCTTCTAACAATCCCTGCCTATTCAGAAACACTCCCACACTCTCAGACCACAGACAAACAGTGCTTTCAGTACAGCCTAGAGCTTGGAGTAGTGAGCCCTGAACAAGCTTGATACAGCCAGCAGACCAGACCTGGGTTTGAGTCTCACAACCTCCACTTGCATACTGTGTAAATCTGAGCAAATCACTTAACTTCCCAGTACTCCTAAAAAAACACACCTGCCTACCAAAAATTAGTTACTAAAGACTAAAACTCAAACAAAAAAAAAGCACATAGATACAGGGAAGGAAGAAAGACACACAGCAAAACATGACACTTCATAGGCTCTCACCCCATTTGTATAAATAGCATACACAATGTGCATGTTGTGAGATATGGGAAATATTCTCCCTCCTGCAAAGTGAGCTGTGCATTCTCACTCTGCAAGAGGGAGAATATTTCCCGTTTCTCACTCCTGCTCATCATGTATCCTATATATATATGAGTGTGTATTTGATACTGAAGAGACAAAGTGTGACATTCATGTCCCAATTTTTTTTTACTTAAATCCCATAACTATATAATTGTTACATTGGATACATATGGAGATAATGTAATACCAAATATAACAATAGTTCATCATCTGGAAGTAGAAGAAAATGAGTCTTTAAGTTAGCACATGGATCAGGTAATGTACGTAACATGGTGTTCCTTCTGTTGAATTTTCAGTTTAAATTTCTTTTAATTTTTTTCCAAATTAGTATGGTTATTGAAGCTACATAGGTACCATAGTATGCAACATTTCACTATTTTATTCTTAGCATTACCTGATTGTAATTATGCCACAATTTATCTTTGGGCACCACTGCTGTGAAAACAGGACATGTCAAAGTTTTGCTGCTGATTGTGTCCATTTGTTTTTACCATCCCCTTTTTTTTAATCTGCTATGTGAACATTCATGGATAAGTTAGACACCACTAAGTTTCCTAATTATTCAGTGCAATTTATTCAAAAACATTTTTTTCATAAGAAGTCATGTACGTAACAGTGACACCACAATAAGTCATGTACGTAACAGTGACACCACATAAAGTCAAGTGGTTAACAGGGACCCAACAAAAGCAACAATGTAAGTGTAACTATCCAACAAAGTCCTACTATAAGAAATACTTATGTTAATATACATAAAGCAACCATAGTTATCTTTAAACATTTACTTTTGAATGCATTTTCACTGGGCATGACAAAGTTTACCTGCTGATTGCATCTGTTTGTTTTTACAGTTCTTTTTTTCTTAATCAGCTATATGAACCTTTGTGTATAAGTTAGACACAACTGAGTTTCCTAATTGTTCAGTGCAATTTATTTAAAAACAGTTTTTTCATAAGAAGTCACGTACGTAACAGTGACACCAAAAATCATGTATGTAACAGTGACAAGACATCAAGTCATGTGGTTGACAGGGGCCCAACAAAAACAACAATATAAGTGTAACTATCTGATCTAGTCCTGCAACAAGAAACACTTGTGTTAATGTACATAATGCAACCATAGTTATATTTAAACATTTACTTTTGAATGCATTTTCTCCAGAGGTGTCAAAGTTTACCTGCTGACCGTATCTGTTTGTTTTACAGCTCTTTTTTTTATTACTCAGCAATTTAAACCTTGGCTGAAAAGTTAGACACCACTTATTGTCCTAATTATTTGGTGTAATTTATTTAAAAGCTGTTTTTTTCATTAAAAGTCATGTATGTAACAGTGACACCACAACAAGTCATGTACGTAACAGTGAGAGGAATGGAGACACCAAGAAAAACACTCACTGGGACAAGAAGTAGATAAGAAGTTTCTTGGGCAGCTGTGGATCTTTTAAGACCTTCAAAGGTTTAGCAACAATACAGATACATGCTTTTAGTTCTGCAAATGGACCGCTGATGTCGTGGAGAATTTCTGGACCCATAGTCTTGTACATAACAGGGGGACGCCAAAGGAGGAGGATCTAAATATAGTATATATATATATATATATATATATATATATATATATAAATCTCTCTCTCTCTCTCTCTCTATATATATATATATATATATATATATATATGGATATAGATAGATATAAAACAAAGGAGGAATCAATTTCCAAAAATAGTTTATCAAAATATTTGGAGGGGTCTGCACCGGATTTCCATTAGATGAACCTATAACTTATAATTGATTAATTAGTTGTTGCTATTGCTCAGTATTATTTTGGACCGTGGAGCCTGTTTTTTTTTTCTTCGTTTTTCCTTTGTGTAATTTTTTTTTCCCATTCTACTTGCACACATAATATAATGCACAGAGGACTACTGTATGTTTTTTTAATTGTACCTTTTTTCTTTTTGTTTTCCTTTTCATGATGGTATACAATGCATATTTAGTTGATTGTCTTTTTTTCCTTTTTCCTTGTTCTTTTTCATCAACCTTGAATCAGTTTATCAGTCTGTAGCCAAATGAAGTTCCCTGTTTGTTGTTTTTACTTGATTTATTTTAATAAAATTCCTCTACTCTTTCAAGAAGTGTGATAATTAACATTCATCTACCAGAAAAGGCAGACAGAACCTCCGTTTATCATCTCATCTGAAGGATGGTGCACCCCCACTGTACAGTAGTATCCTCTTAGTACTACACTTGGGTGCTAGTGTTTTATTACCCAATCCTGGGTGGGACTGGAAACCGTAACCATCTGGGCCAAGAGGTGGATGTGCTACCAACTAATCCATGCTGACACTTATTCATAATATAACTGGACAACTGGAATGCAGTAAATTACTGAGTTTGGGGAATATAAATGAAAAATATTCCACAAAATAATGATAGGGAGGCCAGCCCAGTGGTGCAGAGGTCTGAGATGTGCATATTACCTCCTACTAATTACCTCCTACCACATTATTAACCCAAGTCTGGGAATGAGCTTGGGTTGCTGGGGGTTTGCCGGGGATCAAGCATCCATCAGACAGCTATCCTCTCCTGGGGTGGGGATGCATGTTAACTTGGCTTTTGGCTTCCATCAGGTGGAGGCCTAATGGTAGCACCAGTGCTTGAATGGCATTGAAGGGAGGGGCCGTGGTACCATAGCATGTGTGCACCTCCATGTCCACACACCTACATGCTGCCACGGCAGGAGAACCTAAGGGGAGAAAACATAAAATGGTCAGTGCCGCCTTCATAAAGTCTGGCCCACCTACCCCTATCCCCACACCACCACCTGGATCACTGGATCAGTTCTGGATGTGAGTCACTGAGGAGAGGACAGCCCTCCCCTTCCTGGTCCTGCCATGGGGGGCAATTTGTTGGGGACATCAGGCACAGTGAGACCAGGAGAGGTGTGTGCTGGGCAGGGGAGGTAGGGACGGGACTGACAGCCCACCTGCATTAGCCACCTGCAGAAAAGAGCTTTATAGAAAGAATGCTGATTGGTGTTTCAGCAGCAGTGACTTTTCTTATATTTATAAGCGTGCCCTTCCCCCCACACATTATTTTCACATATACACTTATAGTGCAACAATGTTTTGTTTTTTTATGCTACAACAACCAATAGATTTTTATACCAGACCCTATACTATTTTGCAAACTGCAGCAGGAAGTGCAGTAGTTTACTTTTTCACAAGGCATTCTGAGTTTACTTATTTTTACATTTCTTTACTTCAGTTCAATCAGTTAAAGCACATTTACTGTATTGTACAGAAGCAAAACATAAGTTAAAATGTATACACTCATTGCAGTAAGAGTACATTTTTATCCTGTACAAAGCCAGTAGGACAAGTTCTGTTTTCAAGGCTGTCCTGTTTAAGTTAATACAAAATATAAAACATATACATTACTCAGTATGCAATATACAGTTGTGTGATGAACTCATAACAGTGCTGTACATATACAAATAAATTCTGAAGGCAGATTCAGTTTGAATTAATTCAATGAAGTTATATAGTAGTGCACATTTTGGTCATAAACAATTTCAAGATTTTGTTGTGTTGTACTCAAATGTCAACTAGACACAAACAAAACATGTACTGCAGAGCCAGCCAGGATGCAACACAATAATTTGCAGTAAATGACATGTGACAAAATACTGCATAACAAAAGGGTTAAATTGCCATTCACTTACACACTGTTCCCTACGGTGCACTGCAGCGTTCTGCAGTAATAAATAATAATTAAGAAATTGTGTTGCATCTTGGCTGGCACCACTGTAGTTGCATAATTTGGTATGACAGTGTGGCCCAGTGATAAGAACACCAGTAGACAAATGACCCTCATGTCATTCATTGGTAAGGAAAATAAGGCAGTCTTTTGTAACAAAAAAAAAAGAAACACATGGAAATCCAGATTAATGAACGGGGCATTGTAGATGAATAACAAGATTGATACAAGAAGGGTAGGCCATGTTTGATTAATTTACGCAACAGTTACAGACCAGTTAGTGAAACGATATTTAAAGGTAAACCAGTAGACATATTCTATTTCAATTTTAGTAAAGCCTTATATGTGGTGCTTCACAACAACTTGACACTTGCAGAGCTTTATGAAGTCCAAGCTTTCTGTTGCTTAACCTTGATACAAAATGGCCACATAGGGAAAACTGAGTTTTTAGAAAGTTTAATCACTAAAACTAGGCCTACATAAAATTAATTGGATTAATATCTGATGAAGCAGTATGATATAAATGATCAGAATACACAGGACAGTGTCACATGAAGCAAAGGTGACTGGTGAAATTCCTCAATGCTCTGCGCTAGGGACCCAGCCTCTTTGCAATTTATAATTTAGACCTATAGGAAGGCATAAGCCACAGAATCATACAGTTTGCTGGTGACAACAAGCTGTGAGGCCCCATGAGTAAAGAAGATATGGTGTTATTGCTATAGAGGGACCTGAATAAAATAGAAACATGGGAAACTAATTGAATAAGGTTTAGCACCTTCAAAAGAACACCAGAGCTAAATACCATCAAAATGAGATCAATCTGAGGAGTACTGTAGAGGAGAAAGATTATGGGAGTACAATAAACCATGACTTCAAATCTAGCTCACACTGTGGCAAATATCAAATAAGGCTAGAGACATACTGGGTTGCATCAGGAGAGCATTTCTCAGCAGAACTGAGAGTTAATTGTCCTATGCAGCCAGTATAGTGTTATGCTTGTGCAACTGTGTTAGTTTGGTTTTGGCCATTCACAGTCTCTATTCCAGAGAAATGACCACCCTGTAGGGGTACAAAAGGCAAGGGACCCTTGGAGAGGGTTCCACCCCTAGAGGTGCCACAGGATGATTCCCATGGCTAAAAGTACTTTAGGAATCCCCCTGAGGAGAGAAGTGCTACTGCTGGAGGAGGAGGGGAGGATGGTGGGGCAAAGAAAAAATGCTTTACAATGAGGCTGAGAGGAACTGCTTATATAGCTCATGAAGTGGGAGTGGTTGGCTGCTTGGCTACTGAGCTCCAGGCAAAGCCTTTCCAATTCACTGTCCTATGCAGGCAGTATAGTGTTATGCTTGTGCAACTGTGTTAGTTTGGTTTTGGCTGTTTGCACACTCTATTCCAGAAGAATTACCACCCTGAAAGGCAAGGAACCCTTGGAGAGGATTTCACCCCTAGAGGTGCCACGGGATGATTCATGTGGCTAAAGTTACCTTAGGAATCCTCAAAAGAAATGTAGTACAATCATATCCCAAAGAAGGAGGGAACATGAAGCATATGAGCAAGCGATAAGTGTGATGTAGTAGCAGTAACTGTGACATAGTAGTAGAGAAGCATAGACAGTTTGATAACGTAATGAGATGCTTAGTTTGCTAATGTAATGAAATGCCCAGGTTTGCGTAGCATGATATTAATGGTTTGCGTTGAGATTAGGGGATCTTCTAAGGAAAGAGGGAATGGCAGGACATCCTCCACCTCCATCCAACAGCGTAACCTACCTAAAGAAACTAGGGGACACTACTATGCTAACTAAGAGTTATGACCTGAGGCAATGGAGGAAAGAAAAAAAAACTATGAGGAGGAAATCTCTGGGGATCCAAGGCCTAGGTCGCCTTTCCCCAGGCTTGGGATAGTTTATTTAGTGGCGGCTCTGCAGCTGCAGTTTGGAAAACCCAATTAAATGGAGGTGGAAAATATTCCAAATTGGAGGAAGGCTCTCACTCAAACCCTCTAGCGGGAACACTGTAGACAGTTGAGAGAAAACTGCAACAATACATGCAACCAAGGAGCAGGAGGAGAGCAACGACTGCTGAGGCACTCACCTGGCCTACCCGCCCTAACATCAAACCAGGTGAACCAGAGGCAGTTGTAGGGAGAATGCAGTGAAGGTACCATGCTAGGGAAACCACTAAAGTCAATGGCTAACCATTATAGTGGAACACTAGAGCCAAAGGAGATAACTTTTTCCACCCTTCACCATTAGTCTTAAATTCTACACCAGGAGCTGCTGTCACATAGCAGGCAGCTAAAGCCAAGCCTGAGGTGAGGACATTCTCAGCTATGGGCCAGATGAGAAGGATCCCGCTCCAACTTGGACATGCTCGAGATGCAGACTAAATGCAGAGTGAGACCGTCAGCTGCAGGAACCCTGCACCAGCATAGAATGGCTGGCATGCCTCAGAAATTGATTGAGAGCTGAAAAGCTGGTGAGCTGAATGAGCACGGCGTGCTGAGATTGTAACGAGCATTGAGTGCTGAGACCTTGCAAGGTTGAATGCAGAATTCAGTGCAGCAGAATCCCAGAGGCTGAAGCTGAGGGGATAGCAGTAGGCATGAAGCAATGGTTTACATAAGCAAAGAGCAACGATTGTGTAAGCAAGTGTGGACCTGTACATAGGTCAGTAAACAGAGTAGTCATAAGTGGACCTGCACGTAGGTCTGCATAACATAGGTCAATGAAACAGCACTGAATAGTGGGGCAAGCCAGCCATCAATTAAATGCCAAATCAAGGTGACAAATACTCTGAGGATTTTCAGCGGAGAAGGCAGGATTTAGAACAGAAATAATTAGCCACGTGGGGTCACGACTCCCCAAACACTTCCCAGTCCCCGCCGGAGGACAAACAAGAAAGTGACAGAAGGCCGAGAACCACATGCAGATATGAAAGCTAGTTTAACAGCCTCAGCAGGAGCTTTTTGGCTCACCTCAGAGTAGAACAGGTTGAATAAACATAGAAGCAACACTTGTATGGAGTACACGGAGTTGCAAAACTGCAATAAAACATGGAGACACAATGCTCTGAAAGCAGGTGTAGCCAGGCAGTGCAATGAAGCTGCAAGTAGAATGACAGCATGAATGAGCAGCATAGCTAGGGTCAGAGTAAGCCTGTGTCAGGTGAAAACAGTTGAGTATGCAACATGAAGCAGCTATGGCTGTGCTGAAACACACAGATAATGATTGCAGTTGCATGGCAGTAGTTTGAGAGTGGTGAGCAACAGTGTAAAAAACACAAGCACTGGGCACAATAATAATTAGAGTAAACAGTAGCAGTGGCTGCAGTTGTAAGTAACTGAAAGCAGTAGTATGAGCTCTGAGTAGCAGTATGCTAGGAGTTTAGAAACAAAGCCCCAAAAGACAAAACCAAAACACAGCAACACAGAAAACAGGGAACAAGGCCCAAAAACAAGAACAATACACACAAAACACAAGGAAGCACACAGCCGGAGGAAAGATACAAACCAGAAGCAGGAAAACAAACACGAAAGTCCAGCAGAGACACACAGAAACAGCAGGTGGGGGGGGGCAGCCAGCTCAGAGGACAGAACAACAGAGCCTCCGGCTGCAAAGGAAAAATGCTTCACAATGCAGCTGAGAGGAACTGCTTATATAGCTCAGAAAGTGGGAGTGGCTGGCTGCTTGGTCACTGAACTCGGCCAAAAGCCTTTACAATTGTTTTGCCACAGTACAGGGTCGATGTGAGACTGTTCCTGGATTACTCAGCACGGCTGTGGTCACTGCACCTTAAAAAGGACATTGCAAAAGTGAAAAGGATACACATGACATTGCAAAAGTATAAAGGTTACAAAGGAGGAATACCAAAATTTTATGGGTATCATTGACTAACCATATAAATTACAAATCAGTGGGACTGTATAGCCTGGAGAGAAGATGCATTGGGTGGGGACTTGCTGTTATTTTACAAAATAGTAAGAGATCCAGCTATGCAGAATATTCTGAGCCTAATTCTCAAAACTAATAACCATAATACTAGAGGCTTTATTGAAGCTAAATACCTTGCAGTCTCACATTGTCACTACCAGTCGGCAGTCACATGAGAAGCCAACACAGCAGGGCAGGTAAATCCTAATCCTCATTCTGCCTATACTGGGAGTGAACATAGAGGTCAACCCCAGACCACCCCACAACCCTGCCAGTGCCTCTATTACATTACCCAAGAACCTTTAAAATCTTAAATACTAACATCAGAAACCTTTTCCCCTAGCTCGACCTAGTAAAGACAGGTCACATTGAACAACACAGACTTCCCTATTCTAATGGAAATGTGACTTTCTTCCCTTATTGCCTCCATGATCATTGACATTCCTGGTTATGTCTCCCACAGGCAGGATTGCTCTAAGAGAGAGAGTTCTCATATACTTGTCCTGCAAACACAACTTCAGCATCTCCTCTCCAGACCTTTACCAAATCTCATACGATTATCGTGGGGGTCCTTATTAGACCCCATATCATCACTAATGCATACTGCTCACCCAGGTCCTCTTTTGATGTAATCATGTGCTTACTCCAAAATGTGCTTGACCTCCTGCCCAATGGAGAGCACATCATACTCGGGGACTTTATCTCCAGCTGGCTGGCTGGGGCTAGGCCTTCCCCGCCGTCCAATCTCCACTCAGAAATTAAAGCCCTGAACCTCAGTCAGATAATCTTTTCTCCTACCAGATTCAAGCAGGGTCCAACAACTATAGCACAATAGACTGGGTTCTGTCATGCCACCCACAGAGAATCCAGGCTGCAGACATGCTCCCAGACATATTTAGTGATCACTGCATGACCTTCTGCATGTAGAAGGTCAAAACAGTCATAGCACTCCTCAGGATTGCTCCAGCCAGATCCTTCAAACATTTAAGCTAGATGCTTTCTTGTAAGACCTACGTTTGACAAACTAGACCCCTACCCTAACAGCAGCTGAGCCATTTGAGGTGTCAGCCCTCTTTACTATCACCTTCTCTGCAATTTTTAACAAGTGCGCTCATGTTAAAAGATCCAGAGTCTGAGGTCACCATCTGCCCTGGAGAACTCTGGAAATAATCAATGGCTTCCAAGGCAGAGATGTGGCCTGGACCAGGCACAAATCTTCAGGGTTCCCCTTGGATAGGTATGCCTTCAAGTCACTCTGCACCCTTTGTATGAAACTTATAAGGAAGGCCAAAACCACCTAGATTCACAGTGAGCTTGAGCATGAAGGGTCAGAGCCATCTAAATTCTGGAAATCAATTCACAGCCTCTGTAACCCTCCCTCATCATTGGTCAGGGACCAGACTACTCTTAGGCCTTTACTGACACCCGGATACTTAAATCAATACTTTACTGAGGGTTCAAGGGCTCTAATCCCATAACCCTGGTTCACCCAGAATCATCAGCCCCTCCCAACAGGAATTTCTGCCTCCAGGCCATCCCAGTTGATGAGGTACACAAAGAGCTACCTATGTTGAACAGATCATCCACCTGTGGTACGATGGCATCTCTCTCAAGTTCCTGAGAATAGGTGTCCCTCCCATAGCAGCACCCATTGTGCACATATTTAACCAGTCCCTCACAGCTGGTTACTTGCCCATTAATTGGAAGCAAGAAATGGAGGGTAATGAGTACCAATGCCCATAGTCTGGGCAACAAGCTCCCTGAACTTGTGGCCTTGATGGAAGAGGGATGCCTGGATATCGTAGCAGTCACTGAAACATGGTACACAGAGAACCATGACTGGGATGTTAACATACCAGGGTACACAACCTACAGGAGAGACAGGGAGGGTAGAAGAGGGGGAGGAGTAGCTCTCTATGTAAGGGAAGGGATAAAAGCAATGGAACAAAAAAGTAAACAGGGAGGAGAGGAGGCACAGTGGGTCCCCTTAGAGACTGGAAATGGCACCACAATCCGCACAAGGGTGGTATACAGACCCCCATGTCAGGGAGAGGGAATGGACAAGGATATGATAGAAGGCATCCTTAGGATGGCAGAGAAGGGGGATATACTGTTGATGAGGGACATGAATATGCCAGATGTTAACTGGAGCACCTTTGCTGCAGCCACATCCAAGAGCAGGGCCATTCTCGATGCCCTACAGGTGGCAAGCCTCAGACAGCTAGTTTTGGAACCCACTCATGAGGGAGCAATCTTAGACCTCATACTCTCAAATGGGGACAGTGAGAGGATCTTAAATCTAGAAGTGGATAGCCATCTGGGAAGAAGTGACCACCAAACAGTGTGGTTCATGATAAACTCAGCTACAGAGTCAAGCCATACAAAAGTGAGGGCACTGGACTTCAGGAGGGCTGACTTTGGCAAGATGGGAGAGTGCCTTAGAAAAGCACTAGCAAACAGGCTAGAAGGAGGGGTGGAGCAACAATGGGGAAACATCAGAACTGCCATCACAGAGGCAACAAGCCTTTGTGTGAAGCAAATAAACAAATCAAAATGAAAGAAAAAGCCACTGTGGTTCTCAAAAGAGGTGGCAGAGAAGGTTAGGGAGAAAAAGATAGCATTTAGGAAGTATAAGGAAACACAGAAGGAGCAGGACAGAGAACTGTACCAGTTAAGACAGACGGAAGCAGGGATGGAAGTCAGAATAGCAAAAGCCCAAACTGAGGAAAATATAGCCAACTTGGATAAGAAGGGGAATACAACCTTTTCTAGGTACATCGGGGAGTGTAGAAAGACAAAGGGAGGGATAGTGAGGCTGAATAGAAAGGGCAGTGGGCGGGCAAAGAGGGACAGTGAAAAAGCAGGGATTCTGAATGAATACTTTTGCTCAGTATTCACAAAAGAGGAGGAGGAGGGGGAGGTGCCTAATGCAATTAACAGAAGCAATGTGGATGGGGCGGTCAATCCCAGTCTTTTCACAGAAGAAAAGGTTCTGAAAGAACTCCTAAAACTGAAGGTGGACAAAGCAATGGGGCCCGATGGAATTCACCCCAGAATTCTAAAAGAATTAAGGGAAGAACTAGTGACACCACTGACTACCCTTTCTAACAAGTCATGGGAGGATGGTGTGGTACCTGAGGACTGGAGGAAGGCAGATGTGATTCCCCTTCACAAAAGTGAGAGCAAGACAGAGACAGGAAACTACAGATCTGTCAGTTTGACCTCTGTGGTAGGGAAAGTGATGGAATCACTTCTGAAGGAAAGAATTGTTGAGTACCTAGAGGAAAGTGGGGCACAGGACCCAAGGCAGCATGGGTTCACAGTGGGAAGGTCATGTCAGATGAGTCTAATTGATTTCTTTGACTAGGTGACCAAAGTAGTAGACCAGGGAGGGGCTGTGGTCATGGCCTACCTAGACTTTAGCAAGGCATTTAACACAGTCCCATGCAAAAGATTAATAATCATATTAACCAGCCTGGGAGTGGGTCCCAGGGTGGTAGCCTGGGTACAACATTGGCTGGACAACAGGACACAGAAGGCAATTGTAAATGGAGTCCACTCTGAAGAACGAGGGGTTACTAGTAGGGTACTGCAGGGTTCAATACTGGGTCCAGTCCTTTTTAATGTCTTTATAAGTGACATTGCAGAGGGACTGGAAGGAAAAGTATGCCTCTTTGCAGATGATACAAAGATCTGCAACAGGGTTGATACACAAGGAGGCGTGGAAAGGATGAGAAGGGACTTGGCAAAGTTGGAGGAATGGTCAGAAGTATGGCAGCTTGGATTCAATGCAAAGAAGTGCAAAATAATGCACCTGGGAACAAAACCCAGAGGAAGGTTACAATGGGGGAGGTAGTAACAACAGCAAAAATGGAAAGGGACCTGGGGGTAATTATATCAGATGACCTTAAGGTTAGCAAGCAATGTGAGAAGGCAGTAGGGAGGGCTGGGGGGATACTGGGATGTATAGGGAGAGGAATCACTTGCAGAAAACAGGAAGTTGTTATCCCTCTGTACAGACAGTTGGCGAGATCCCATCTGGAGTACTGCATCCAGTTCTGGAGACCCCATCACTGCAAGGACATAGACAGGATAGAGGCAGTCTAGAGGAGGGCAAATAAAATGGTGCAGGGTCTGCAAGAGAAGCCATATGAGTAGAGACTAAAGGAGCTTAACATGTATACCCTTGAGGAAAGGAGGGAGAGGGGGGACATGATAGAAACTTTTAAGTACCTCAGTGGAATCAGCAAAGTCCAAGAGGGTAGCATCTTTCAGAAAAAGAGATGTGCAAGAACAAGGGGACACAATTTGAAGATAGAGGGGGGACAGCTCAAGGGCAATGTGAGGAAGTATTTTTCCACAGAGAGGGTGGTGGATGCATGGAACAGCCTTACTGAGGAGGTTATGGTGATTAAAACTGTGGGAGAATTCAAGAATGCATGGGTTTGACATAGGGCAAGTCTTGTAGGGGGTAGGAGGAAGTGGGCTGTTGGTTGGCTGGGATCTGCAGCTTGTCTTGTGGATGGGGAAATGGGCAGACTGGGTGGGCCAGGTGGTCCTTGTCTGCCATCAAATTTTATGTTTCTATGTTCATGCAATAGTCACGCCCATCCATAATGGTGGCTCTACAGATGTTCCCTCCGACTACAGACTCATCTCCCTCCTATCATTCCTTTCCAAGGTCTTCGAGAGGATTGGAGAGCAGGCAACTTTTCAACTTCTATTCCAGCTCAGGCTTTCTGACTCTGTAATGGTCTGTCTTGTGCCCAAACCATTTCACCTCCACCTTCCTCCTCCATGTCACTTACCAGATTCATTCTAATATAGATAAGGGCATGGGTACAGGGGCCATCTTCATTGACCTTGCCAAAGCATTCAGCACCCTAGATTACGATCTACTCCTGGAAAAACCTGGTGACCTTCGGCATCTCTCCCCCTTCTCTAGCATGGTTCTGTTCCTACCCAACCAACCAAGCTCTGTCAGTCAAGCTAGCCGGAACCATGTCTGCCCCCCCACTCCCAGTCACACTTGGGGTCCCCGAAGGCTCAGTTCTGGGTCCTCTGTTGTTCACTGTCTTTATAAATGACCTCCCCCAAGCCCTCTCCTCCTGTAATACACAGTACATACATATGTCAACGATACAGTTGTCTTTACTTCTGACCCTGCTACCCCCTCCATTGAAGCGCCCCTGTAAAGAAATTTCTATGCTGTTCAAAACTGGTTTCAGGAAAACTGACTAGTTATGAACCAGAAGAAAATTGTATCCATGCTGTTTGGATCCAACCACTAGTAAAGTACAGTTCCTGACTCACATACTCTACACGCCTCACAAGGGGCACGCCTTGACTCTGTGCCCTCATCAAGCACTTAGGTGTGTGCGTGGACCAACATCTTGATTATTCTGCCATAAATCCCAAGTAAAAGTCAAGTTTTATGTCAAGCTTGGTGCCCTCTACAGGGTGAAAAGCTGCCTTCAACCTCATGTGATGAAGATGGCGGTCTAGCCCTCCATATTCCCCCTGCTGGAGTATGGGGATATTATCTAAGCAGGCCCTATTACCACTGCCCTATTCAAACTGTCCACACTATTCAGTGCCCTGCATAAATGTGTTCTGGCCTGTCCCCCCAAAAAACACCACTGTACAATGTATAATGAACTCAGGTGGCTGCCACCCCTGAGGGAGTAATCTGTACACACTGCTTTAGTGGGGACCAGGTACTAGACAGGAAAACTCCTAGTTACCTCCTGCGCCTCTTTACACTAGCTACAAATTGGTCTAACTTCCTCAGGTCTGAGGATAGTTGTCATGTCTAGATCCCACACTACAGGAGAAACCTAGGGCAAGCCTCAATCTCCTATAGGCTTCCCTCCTTTTGGAATAGTTTACCTGTATAAATAACCTCGGCCACTTCCTTTCCTTCATGCAAGCGGCAAATCAAAGCTCACCATGCTTCCCTGACTTCGTGCCCCAGCTGCCCTAGTATCTCTTTCTCTGGTAGTATCTGCCGGAGGCCTGACACCACTTAGTTAGTGGGACCTCTGGACATCAAACTGCCCCTTCTGCAACCCAGGCCTGCTTGGCACACTGCCAGATGTATGCTGTATTGATAATAAGCTCTGTAGAGAAATGAGTCTCTATTGTACAGTCTCCAACTTCACCTGCCAGTTACTGCACATTGTATGCGACTGCATTGTATTTTATGTACTGCTTCTGTTTCATAAGGTCCCATATGGCATTCCTGTATTTATATAGTCTTATCACCATATTTTGTTACTCCTAAGACCTTGTTGGATAAATGTATTCTTTCCTGTATCCCTCCTACCTCCTCCGCTCCCACATTACAACTGGAAGCAAGCATTTTGGGCTCTGTTTGTTTACCTGGAAAATATGTCTAAATCAATCAATCAATCAGTCAAACAATCAGTCAGTCAATAATACATGATTATCAAATTCAACCCAAACTTATCAAAACTACAGCTAGAGGGTTTTTCTATTCATAACAGGCAGGTGTGCAGAACAGACTCCTGGTTGCTTTGGTGGAGTCAGCTACAGTACACTGGAAATGTTTAAACATAATCTAGACAAGTTCAGGGATGAGAAACAAATAGAAATATGACAGCTGAAGAAGACCATGGTCCATCAAGTCTGCTGGAGGGTTCCCAAGATCTCTTTAGGCCCTGGGTTCTGACCCCCCTATGGAGTATTGCCTTTCCCTGATTTTGCATATCCCCCTGTAGCCCTTGCTCTATTAATTCTCAGACTAACAGTTATAACCACTGTGATGGGGGGGGGGGTGTCTAGATGGGCAGCTGTTGTCTGTGTCTGTCACTAATACTGTAACATGAATAATAGAATGGACACAGACCTGCACTCCTGGAGACCACATCTTCACATCCCTCCACAGCTTCTGGCTAACTGGGTTTGAACAAGTCATTTAACTCCCCTGTGCTTTAACCCCCACAACTCTCATGTTAGGTTGGTGCAGGACCTCAATAAAAAAGATTCTGTATTCGAGGTTATGCTGAATGCATAATTTGCCAAATTAAAATGAAAAATATGTTGAGTCAAGTCAAATACCTTAATACCTGAAATGCAATATTTAGAAGTAAATGGGAAGCTCAGCATGTCTATTGGCTGATCAAGTGTGTCATCTCATGACTTCTTAGTGTTTGGGAACTGCAAAGCAAACTGAGAGATTCTGGTACACTAAGAAGTCACAGCACTCTTCTAATGAAACCCTCCTTGAAGATTTCACATGTGTACAGAGAATGAACAGTAATCTCATCAGTTATGCACCGACAGTCACCACTATAGAAACAAAGTCAGAACCATATGCAATAAGCATGAGTCCCAGATTACAACAAATTACTAGGGGAAGGGGTAGTTCATAATACAGTAATATAATTAAATGAAGCACACAGATGACTGTAATTTTAATAAAATAGTGTTTTATTTATGTGGAGGATTGCTAGGGGTGTGCACTCAATGAATGTTATTTCCCAAATACCACAAATAATGCACTATTCATTATCCAGATCCAAATAACGAATAGTAGTACTATTCATCACTATTCAGGAAACACTATCTTAAAAAAAAACAAAAGGGAAAGCCAACAACCCCACACTCCTCCTTAGCCCAGAGCCTTTAAATATAGAAGCCCCCTGTTCCCTCACCCTCAAGTTAGCACTCAAATCCCCCTCCTCTTCCCCAGCACCCACATTATTATAAAATTAAACTCCAGTGATTGGTGGCTGGCACAACCCGCCTGCCTCCATGGCTGGCCACTGACTTTCATCAGTGCTTTGTATTTATTCATTGATTGTCTCTCCCCCCCACTCAGGTAGCAGCAACCTTGTAGTAGAACACTCATAGTACGCACAGTCAGGACCCTCATAGCAACCCCACTGCATCAGCACGCAAGAAGGAAAGAAGGTGACCAACACAGCCCACCCCCCTGAGTCCATGGCCTGCAGTCTTCTTCTGAATGAAGACACTCCCACACTTGCTTGCATTGTAAAACCAGTGAATCATGTGATCAGCTAGGTTTACTACAGTATGTGAGCATGTACATGAGTGTCTTCATTCAGAAGAAGGTGATCAACCATGGACTGAGGAGGGCGGGCTGTGTTGGTTGCCTTCTTATGCGAGAGTGTGGCAGGGGGATGCTATGAGGTTCCTGACTGTGTCTGTTATGAATGTCTTACTACAAGGGTCCTACTACCTGGGGGTGGACAATCAATGAATAAATACAAAGCGCTGATGAAAGTCAGCAGGAGGGTTGTGCTGGCTGCCCATTGCTGCAGTTTAATTTTATCAAAACATGGCTGCCGGGAGGAGGAGGGGCATTTGGGCTCTGATGGTGGGGGGACAGGGAGCTTCTATGTTTAAAAGATCTGGGCTAGGGAGGAGGTTGGGGTCTGTTTCTGTTTTTTTTTTAAAACCCAAATATGAAATACCTGGTGTCCAAATACTGAATATTTGGTCAAATATTTGGAAAAAGGTATTTGCACAGCCCTAATGATTGCACTGAGAATGAGTATTTCTGCAATTTGATGTTTTTTGTATGGAACCAGTAATGTTAAAGGAGTATTATATCCAGAATCTGCAAAAACATATGTTGTGCAGAGTGTTTTGCTTTGTGAGTGTAGTCCTAGAGTGTCCTTCCATTTTTTCTAAATTAGCCTGCTAGTTTTATGACAGTTTTACGGCCCCTGGGATCTCCATCTTAGCACAGTTTATTGCTTTTCTTGTTCCTATTGTACAATGCCTCCTGTCCCATGTGACAGTTATGTATCCAGGAGGACCGTGGATTTAGCGAGCACTGGTTTAGAGTCAATTACAACAGCAGAGCTGTGATATTAAGAAACTTTCCTGATCTAGTGAGCACTAATGGCTACATTTATAGTTTAGCAAATTCTTGAGAGTTACTTGAGTAGGTTATTCTCTAAGAAAACAGATAGAGGCTTTACTAATTATAACACTGATAATCTGGGATGATTAATGTGCTTTTTAAAACTGTGTTTAGTTTGATGAAATGAAAAGTTTTAAAAGTAAAACATTTACACCTGCTGGCTATACCTGAGACACACACACACACATAGAAAACAAAAATACTGAATTAGAGCTATTTAGTGGAGGATAGAACATCAGGCTCCTTTCTGTAATACTTGCTTAATCAGTTGTCCTGGACACATCACTGTCATGTGGGTCAGGAGGCATTGTAGGAAAAAGAAGAGCAATAAGCCTTGCTAAGATGGAGGTCACCAGGGGCCATACAACTACCATTTAAATAGCAGGCTAATTTAGAAAAAAAAATCTAAATTGCAAACAAAGGGATGGACACACCAGGACTGCACATACAAAGCAAAATACTTTGCACAACATATGTTTTTGCAAATTTTGACTGTACTACTCCTTTAACCACTGGAGCTGTAGGAGGGAATGTCATTTGATGACATACTACTTTACAACCTGAGGGCAACAGCTTTAGACACTTTATTGGTATCCAGCAGTGTACAGCAGGGGTAAAGGGTCGAGTGAGAAAGGTTGCAAAAGCAAGGATAAATTGCTTTGTGTTAAGATTTACAGCAGCTTCTGCTGGGGAAAGGCCAGGAGCAGAAAAACAGGCAGACTTGGCTGATCATATGAGAAAGAAAGAGTCTCAAATCAAGCATGGTAAATAATTGATTACCGCACACTATCAGTATTACAAAGCATTACTTATTTTTCAGGGATTACCTGATCTGTTTTCATAAAATGTTTAACTTTTTGTGCTATGTATTCTTTTTGCATAACAGACAGAAAAAAAAAATTGTTTATGATGACAGTGATATGTTACAATTGGCAGTGGGTTACTGAATGCTGCTATCTTTCAACATGGAAATTGTTTAGAGTTGTGAAACGCATGGAGGTTTTTTTTACATAAGTAAGTAAATCAAGTAAAATTTGATTTTTTGAGCACCCATTTCTTGGGGCTTATGGCACTGTACAGAGGTCAGGACGATACAAACAAAGAACCATTTTAGATATGAAAACTCCTGAGTAACTATCAACTGATAATAAAATAGATAAGATAGGATAAATAAGATTAAATAGATAAATAATTTCAGGTCTGACTAGCAGCCAGTGTGTCAGAAGCCTTACCTGTGCTCCAAAAGTCTACCTAAATAGGTTTGACTTCAGGCCTCCAGCTAGGGGGCTATCATCGAGGATCTTGGAAGTGAGTTATACAGGGCTGGTCTGGTCTCCTTGAAGGCTCAATCACCAGATTATTTGAACTGTGCCCTAGGAACTGCTAGGAGGCCCACCTCAGAGGAGCAGAGGGCACTTGGTGTAGTAAGGAGTCAGGAGGTTACTCAGGTAGCCAGGACCCAGTCTGTTTATGGCTTTATGTGTCAGTAAACTGACCTTGAAGGTGATTCACCACCTCACCAGCAGCCAGTGCAGGTCACGCAGGACCATGGTCACATGACAGGACCTTGGAAGGCCCATCAGCAATCAGGCCACTGTGTTCTGCACCAACTGCAGGTGACGTAGAACCCCTCTATCTGCAGTTATAGTAGTTGACTCTGTAAGACACAAAAACATGAACTAGCGAGGGCGGTGGGATCAAGACTTTAATTCAGGTGATGTTCCTAAAATGGCAAAAGTCACTCAGGACAATAGATGACACCTGAACCTCAAGTGTCAACCTGTCATCCAGAATGACCCACAGATTCTTCATCTTAGCAGAGGCAGCCAATAGAGAGGAACCAGCTGCGAGACCGGTCATGTCTCCTACTGCGTCTGCACCCTGCCGATGACTGGGATCAGTCACCAGAACCTCCTTCTTGCCCGGGTTGAGCTTTAGCCAGTTAGAGGACATCCAGTCCTGGGTCTCAGCCAGGCATAAATTGAGTACCTCAACTGTGTCATGTGTCCTGGGTGCAAATGAAAAATACAGTTGGGTGTATCTGCATAGCAGTGAATTCCCACACAGTAATGTCTGATGATCTCCAACAGGGGTAGAATATAGACCATGAACAGCATGGGTAAGAGGATTGAGCCCTGAGAAATGTCATATGACAGGGGTTTCAGGAGTGAGGAGACATTCCTCATCACCACCCTCTGCATCCTATCTGTGAGAAAGGACTCAAACCTGCTGGCAAGTCCACAAAGCTCCCTAAGGTGATCCAAAAACACACTATGGTCCACAGTATCAAATGCTGAAGAGAGATAAAGTAGAATGAGAGCTGACCATTCCCCTCTGTCTCTAGCCTTGAGAAAATCATTATGAACCCTGATCAATGTAGTCTCCATACTGTGCCTAGACCTAAATCCCAATTGGAGAGGCTCTAGATGTCAAAGGTAGTGAGATGTGCCTCGAGCTGCAGAGCCACTATTTTCTCAATAATCATACCCAAAAAGGGAATGTTAGAGACCAGTCTATAATCCACTAAGCAGTCCAGGTCCAAAGATGGTTTCTTCAGAAGGGGCTCCACCAGCACCTCTTTCAAGGTACTATGGAAAGACCCCTATGAGAGATAGCACCAGACAATCTCAGCGAACACTGGGCCAACGGACCCCATACAGCCCACAAAGAGATGGGTTGGGCCCCAGTCCAATTCACAGCAATTGGGCCACAACTTTGAGATTACCTCACAAACCTCCTCCACCTCCACTGACCTAAACTTGCTCCAGACAGGAGTGCTCCACTTGTTCCACCCATAGCGATGGCAGGACTCAGATTTCAGTTCAGGTTTTCTTTCCAGCTATCTGGAGCACAGTCACCAGTTAGAGTTCATGAACTATGCGAACCACGGAAAGCCATCGGGAAAATCCTGCTGCCTGTTCTTCATCCTGCAATTACAGGATCCTAATGGGGACCTATAGGTCTCCTCAACACGATGTTATGCTCCTTGTCTAACTCAAGCTCAACCTTGAGTCCTTTCCCTGACCAGCTCAAGCATGTCAGTCCCTGCTTGCACTCCATTCAAAACTTGAACTCAGTTCTTGGTGTCTGGATCCAAACTCCATGCTAGTCGAGGATCTTCCTTCACTTTACTACTACAGCCAGCACTGCAGATGCAGCAGTAAGTCCAGTTTAATGTTTGTGACTTCAAAATATGCAGTTTTATTTATTGATGTAAGTTCCCCAGTGCATGGCACGGTTTGTGATTCTATGCTAAAAATAAAAAATCTAACTCATACGACTGTCTCACTACCCAAGCCTAGCTACTCTCACACCCTAAGCCCCCAGTATAATGAAAAAAAAAAAAAAGTGAAGCACTCTTTGTTACATAAAAGGTCTTCAGATGCTGCAGCCTCTCCCATTAATTTGAAAAGGACAAAAGCAAAGGAATGCTGTATAAGTAATGTAGTATGGTGGTGGTGGTGACAAGGACATGAGAGACATTTTGTCTGTTTCCTGCTGTAGTCAATACACCCATGTTGACTATATTGACTCACATCCAAGCATAACTGATAGCCTGCTACCCTCTACTGATGCTGTGTAGCCCTCAGTGCTACTGCATTCTCCCTCTCAGGTATTAATCCTAAACTGAAATAAATAAAATAAAATAAATAAATCTGTTGCTTTGTGCTTTGCAAGCCTGAATAGTGCTAGCTTCTACTATCTAACTGGATAGACTATGCTACATGCTGATAACCCTTTGTATGAACCAATGTTTTCTCACATTTCCCATTATTCTTCCCTCTCCCACTTGGAGTGCCTGCCGTCTAGCTCTGTGTGCACTCATCACCTCAAACCATTGTATATGCTCCACACTGTCTCTCCTTTATAGTTTTTGGATTACTGTTTTCATGTTCCTCTCAACCTTCTCCTCTGTAGGTGAAGTAATTTCCTCTCTAAGTGCTTGCCCCCAAAGCAGCTAATCATCTTGGGTAAATGTGCAGGGTGCACATGTAACCTGGATGCTTAACAGCTAGGTGAACCCTACATTTCCTTACATTACACATAAGTTGTCATGTTTTGAACCAATCCCCCTAAAGTGATCAGGTCCCACAGCAGTACATTACCATTCTCTGTTGTGTCTACTGCTTGATCAGTTTCATGTCAGTGACAAAGTTTAGCAGCCTGCTACCGATTCCCTTATTCAGGTCAGTGATGTATATGTTAAACAGCAATAGGTCCAGTCCTCAACCTTGTACTCAGTGGTATACTGTTGCTACCGTGACACTGTAACAGTACTTTAGGTGAGTTCTTATCAGTGATTTATACAGAGGCAACACCACATCCCTCTTTCTGCTGGTGATACCCCTCCCAGTGCACCCCAGCATCACATTCACCCTCCTTACTGCCTTGTTGCACTGCCTGGTCACCTTTAGGCCATCCAATATGATTACCCCAGGGCTCTTTCCTGCTTGATGGTTGTCAATACCACTCCACCCATTTTGTGCTCTGCCCCCCAGGTTTCTGTGCCCCATGTGCATTATTTTGTACTTTTTCACATTGAAACCCAATCTGTCATACCCTTGACCACGCCCCTAGTTTTCTTAGGTCTTTGCTCATCCTTTCCACACACACCACCCCCTGGAGTCCACCCTATTGTAGATTTTGGTGCCATCCACAAAGAGGCAGACCTTCCCTTCCAGCTCCTCTTCAATGTCACTTATAAAGACATTAAAGAGAACCGGTTCCAGCACTGATCCTTGAAGCACCCCGCTGGTCACCCTCCCTTTCTTGGAGTGATCTCCATTTACCACCACCCTCTGTTGCCTATTCCCTAACCAACGTCTTGACCAGTTTACCACCTTTGGACCTAGTGCTAAGATACCCAACTTGCTTCATAGTCTCCCATGTAGAACAGTGTTGAATGCCGTACTGAAATCTAGGTAGGCCATATCCACTGCTCCACCCTTATCTACTTCCTTGGTCACCCAGTCAAAGACATCTATCAGATTTGTTTGACATGACTTCCCCCCCATAAAACCATGCTGCCTTAGGTCTTGTAACCCCTTGGATTCAAGATATTCCACAATCCTTTAATTAAGCAGTGTTTCCTTTAAGTTTCCCACCATTGATATCAGGCTGATTGACCTGTAATTGCCATCCTCTTCCCTGCTACCACTTCTATGTAGTAGAACTGCATCCACTCTCCTCCAATCCTCCAGAACTACTCATATTTCCAGTGAACTAGTAAATAGAACTGTCAAAGGTGCAGCCAGTATTTCCCTGAGCTCCCTCAATATCCTTGAATACATCCCATCAGGCCCCATTGCTTTGTCCACCTTCAGATTAGCAAGTCCCTTCAGGAATCTCACTCTCACCTCCAAAAAAGGACATCCCTCCCTCCAAATCTTTTGTTACTTTCTTGTGGCCCCTCTGCTTATCCTTCCTCTGTGAACAATGAAGAAAAGTATTTGTTCAGGATGTCTGCTTCTCCCTGCCCCCCCCCGCACAGTCCCCCCTTTCCCTTCTTAACCTTACAATCACACCCCTGCCCTTCCTCTTTTCACTTACATACACCAAAAAGGTAGCCTGTGATGTGGGCGACTGAATGTCAGCGACTGGTCATAAGGTCTACTGCACAGTGGCGCCGACAATGTGGGCGACCTTGGATTTCACCTCTTTCCCTGAGTTGCACCCCCCCGGAGTAGGAATCCTAATTAAGAGGGGTGTGGGAGGGCAAAGCCCCCCATGAGGGTGTGTGCGGTAGGCGAAGCCCCCCGCATTAAACAACATACTGTTTTTCAGTCACCCTTGTGGTTGTGTGCCCTTATGACCAGTTGCTGATATTCAGTCGCCCTTGTCCCATAGAACCCCTTAAAAATGTCTTGCTGCCTTCATTACCTCCTGGCGTATTTTCTCTTCGGTTTGTGCCATTGTGCTCCTTACTTCTTTCACTGCTTCCCTCTGTTTCCCCTGATACACCTCCATGTCCTCCTCCCTCTGCATCTCCTTGTACCTTCTGAATGCTACCATTTTAGCCTTTACCTTTTCAGCCACATCTTTCGAGAACCTAGCAATCTCTTTTTCCTCTTGCTTTTGATCACTTGCTTGACACAGAGGTTTGTTGCCTTCACTATGCCCCCTTTTGGCTTTCCCCACTGTTCCTCCACCCCACCCAGGTTATCACCCATGCCATGTCATTCCTGAGGCATTCACCCATCTTTATAAAATCTGCCATCCTGAAGTCCAGGATGCTTGCCCTTGTGTGGTTCATTTCTGCAGCTGTCTTTATATTGATTCACATTGTATGGTGATCACTGATCCCCAGGTGGCTTCCCACCTTGACATCTACAACACGATCCCTGTTAGTGAGTACCAGGTCCAATATTGCCCCATCATGAGTGGGTTCACTGACTAGTTGCCTAAGGAACGCCCCACGCAGGGAGTCCAGGATGTCCCTTCTTCTAGCTGAAGCTGCTTCTGGGGGGCTCAAGTCTATAGCTGGCAGGTTGAATTCCCCTTCTGGCAACTCCTCCCCCTTTTCTGCCATCTTGCCAGTGGCCTCCACCAGTACCTTATTTAATTCCTCCCCCATGCTGGAGGTCTGTAGATCACTCCAGTACTTATAGTGGCTCCATGCCCCATCTCCAGGGAGACCCATAGTACCTCTGCCTTCCTCTGTGTTCCCTGTATCTCCATCACTTTATGCTTTCTCTCTGTAATGAGTATACTCTTCTTCCTTCCTCTTGTCTCCTGAATATTTTCACTTATTGGCCACTTCCTCTACTCACTCACTCATTTACTCCCTCCCTCCTTCCTTCCCTTCTGTTCTCCCTCCTTAAACTCACATTCTGTCAACTTGTTCTTAAAATTTGACCATCAATTCTTTTAACCACCTTGCTTCTCCTCCACTGACACCCAGACACCCACAGACCCCTCCTTCATCTAAATCCATCTGAACTTGACAATCTGCTCTTACAATCCTTCTTTTGCTGCCCCTTCCTCTCTGCCCTATTATTTATATCCATTTCTCTGTTATTACCTCTGCCTTCAACCAACTTGCCCCAGACAAATCCACTTACATCTGCTTCAGGACCTCCCACTGGCACCAACATTCCCACTCAGTGAGGAATTTTCTAATTTATCCCCAGCCACCAATTTCAACTTTTCAAACACAACTCTCTGAAACGTTTGGTACACTGGTCTTTCTTAATGAAACGAAAAAAAGTTTCAGGCACACATAAACCTCCTAGGAGGGACACAGGCTTCAAAATGAATTAAATAAACATTTTTATTAAAGCCAAAACAGTAGAAACAATGCCACTCATGCCTAACATGTTTAGGACATAATGTCCTTTATCTTATCCTTTCTTAGTGCAGGAGTTTACCTCATCACCTCAAACTCCATTTATGATTACTGTTACCCTCTGGCTTCACCACCTTGGCTGCCCTGACAGGTTTATCTTCACTACCACGCAGCATGCCCAGAACAACATTCCCTCTTGTCCTGTTGCCGACATGTTGAAGAAGAGCATCTCCTCACAACTGACAAGCGATCCATGATGCTTCACATGGGCACTTTTCATCTCCCAGTCCATTTCAAGTAGTTTAAAATCCCACAGGAGAACCACGGTCGCCTTGATAATTTTGTTTGCCAGTTCCTGTTCCATGTTCTCCTGTATTACTTGGCAGTTTATAAGAAACTCCTAAGATGTCTTTTTTTCCTCCTGTATATCATATTTTTAGCCATGGGGTTTCAGTAGCATTCCTCAGCCTTATTCACCCTCTCGTTCTTCTTTGCCACAAACCCCCTTTGACATATAAAAGAACCTCTTTGAGCTTCCCTGTCTCTTCTGAAGAGACTGTACTTTTCCACCTACTATCCCAGCTAATTCCCTTGTGGTTGGATATATTTACAGTAAAAGTAGCTGAATACATTTGTACATGTAATGCCCTCCCCAAATGAGGGCTTACCTTAATTGCCCGTTCTCCCATTTGCTTCCGATTGCCTTGGGTGTCTCCCCATTTGTCCCCTGGTGTTTTCCCCAAGTTGTTTGCCACCTGGCCTGGGTCCTGGTGTGCCCAGGGTACTCCAAACAGCCTTTCATTTGTTTTTGCCCACTGAGGGGCTTGTGGAGTGGTTGCAGAGCCACCAGCCATTTTCCCACATTTGTTTCACGGCTGGCTAGCAGCTCGCGCATGTACAGAAGTGCACTCCAACTCCCAACTGTGATTTCGGTCAAATGGATGATGTCCTGGTGGTCCCAGCACCTGAAAAAGGCACAGAAGGTGCCAGTGACCAAAATAAGGGCCAAGAGAGAGACCGCCAGACTTTTTAAATAAAGATCACCGAGAAGTGCTACAACGAGGGGCTCATAAATATTAAAGAAGAGCCTTATGCATATTAATGAAGCTGCCTACCTGCTGCCAGGGGACTGCATATTTTGGCAACAGCAACAGGCTAAGGGCTCAGGTAACATAGTTACTATGGGCAGTGATTGAAAGAGCATGAAAGGGGCTATTGAACTGTGGGGCAAAAAAGTAAATAAAATAAAGATACTGGCTACACCAGAACTTCAATGTTGGGACAGTATTGGACTGTTTGGGGACTGTGATACTAGCAGCCATTTTCACAGGCAGCTAGCCAATTTGAAGCCAGGATTTACAGCCAGAAATCTTGGGACTTTTATCAGAGACTTATGGGACAGTGCAGAGACTTGCGTGAAAAAAGCAGGGGCTTAATTTAGGCACCAGAACAGGGAGCCTATCAGGCATCGAAAGAGCCTCATGAATATTCATTTTGGGGACAGACAAGTGGATTCAGCCAATCAGGGGCTGCAGAAAGCTCCCACAACTCAGGGACTTTGCTGGCTGTGTTCAGTTCAATGTGAGTCCCTCCACAGGGAGGGGGGCTCTGGCCCTTAGCTAAGAGAATGGGCCTAGTGTGTTCAGCGGGAGCCCCTCTGCAGGGAAGAGGGCTCGGTCCTCTGCCGAGAGAGAGAGAGAGAGAGAGAGACGTGGCTGCAAGAAATGAGGGTCGCTGTCCTGGGGGTTGCCAGAATTTGTCCCACAGGGCCAGCATTTTGCCTCTCCACGTTTTGGGGAAAATGTGGTAGAAACCTGAATCATCTTCAGCTGTGAGAAGGCTGCATAAATGTTCTGCCTCAGCATTTAGAGTGCTGATGAAGTTGTACTTCAGGAACTGAAAAGCTTACTAAATCAATCTGCGTGAGTAAAGTTCTGCTTACAGGTTTGAGATATTTAGAGACTGGCTTGGGGCTGAGAAGCCCAGAAAGCCAAGAAGTGATGAATGTCCGTCTGCACCCTGTGTCTGATTAACACCAAGAAATGGGTGGGCATCGGATACATCAAGTGACCAAAGATGGGTCCAGTGTTGTGAAATGCCTAATGTGACTGTTGAAAGTGTCTGCAAGACTGGAAGGAGAGTACCCTGAGCATGTGGTGGCTTTTCCTGACATTACCTGTGAGGACAGTAAAGTGTCTGTTTGGAGCTGCAAATGCCAGCATAGCCAAGAGGGACTTTGTTAATGTGTCTGAATGTCCAGTTGGAGCTGCAAATACCAGCATAGACATGAGGGACTTTGGTAATGTGTGCTATGCTTTAGAAGCATCTAAAACAGTGAACCTGCTAACAAGTAAAGTTTAAAGTGGTTGTGAGCCATGCCTTAAGCTCTGTCTGCAACTTAAGAAAAAGAGAGACTTTGCCTTTGCAGGGACTCTGTGAGTTTTGGGTCTGTCCTAGCCTTAAAGGAATGCATCCAGTTTCAGAGACTGTACCTTGAAAGCTGAAAGAACTATGCCTGCTACACTGGCCGCATGGTTCAAGAGATTGTGACATGTGCTGAAAGTAAAATGTGCTAAATGTAAATGTGCTGAATGCAAGAGACTGTTTTCCAAATCAGCCTGGTAGCTATGCACTGCCATGTGCGCATCCTCATGAGGGGCATAGCCTAGACGTGGGGGTCTGAAGTGTGTGTGCCATGGTCCTGGCCTCATCTGTACCAGAATGTGACTTCAGCGTATGAAGATTGGCACTTCGACCAAAGCTAGAAATGTTTCCCAGTCTACAAAAGCTGCAAAGATCCTGCAGTCAGTAAGGGGGGGTTCCTAGCTGTAAGCCTTTGCCAAGCATCTCAGCATTGAGTCTGCCTTGTACAGCCTGATTTCAACTTCACCAATAATGACTTCAAAACCAGTGAGTAGGCAGAGCCACCCTCTGCCAGCCTAATGGAAACTGTTAAACAGTTATTTCAAGTTTGTCAAGTTCAGTAAGCTAAAGTCTCAAGCTAGCGAAGCAAGGGAGTATTGTTGTTTACCTGCAAAGTTACAGTCAGAAAATTGTCCCAGGATTAAAGATGTTAATCTAAGTTTCTTTAAGGGCCCATCCAGCTGCAACCCCAGCCACCTCAGCTGCATCATTTAACAAGCCAGCATATTTAGGAACTCTAGTACTGGGTACCCAGATAAGGTTTTAGAATTGTGAGGGATCTAATTTAGACTGGGACTGGTATGTTTGTGGACATCTAATATATTGTTCTGCCATCCATGCAGCTAGACAGTAGAACACACTTAACACCTGAATACATCAGAAGTTGGTGAGTGGCCACTGTGATTAATGTCTAAGGTTAAAATGCAAGAATGATTATTTGATTGCAATGCCAAGAATACCAATTTCAAATGCCAATCTAAATCAAATGCAAATAACTAACTTCAGCTCCAGTTTACCCTTTCCTAACCCCCTTATGTAAATAAATTGTTGTTTAACTGTTTTTGCATAACTCTTGTGTCCCAAGCATATTATTAGAGTGAGCCTTTAATTCTGAAATGTTAAAATGTGGGGTTTTGGTTATTGGGGCATGTTTGGGATAACTATATGGTACTGTGGATGGGTACAGCACCCCAGAAGGTTGTACCAGGTAGTAGTTTAGCCCACTTAAAAGTATACTCTGGGTTGAGGCACTGCACATTTATGTTATCTTTGAGAAAGAACCAGTTTTACAGTAAAATGAGAACCCAGGCCGCTCAACCTTGTTTCGGCCAGCAAGGCAGGGGTAGTGTAACCCTTGGATGGACAGTGCCAGGGTTACATATATACTTCTTTTTATTTAACTAACCAGATAGGTGATCCAGATAGAGTAAATTTTTGTATTCTTTTATCTGTAGTGACAGTCATAGAACCATTGAAACATGGAAGTTGTTGGCAGAAAAGGACCTCTCAGCCCACCCGGTCTGTCCAGATGGCCTCCAACTAGTTTTCCTCCACAGACCCTTGATGGTCTTCTGTGACCCTTCTGCCTCACTGACCATTTACTAACATTCCCTTATCTTAGTCTTATGTCAGACTCACTTTACTATTGTAGAATACAGTCTTCAATTTTATTGTGTTTTTTGTATGTTAACATTATAGTTAGTTATTTAAAAAAAATGAGGAATCAGTGATAAAAAAGAAAGATTTATACATTCTGTTTACCTATAGGATAGCACAAAATCTTCAGTTACATTGCCTGATGATAGTCTATCAAAGCAACACTAGCAGTACATACCCAATATACAAACTTCCATACTTTAGCATCCATTAATTAAATTGCAGGAGACTTTGTCATCTACAATATTCTCTTCCAGAAAAAGACAGGCAGGATAAGCCTGGATGTGCCATGCCAACCAACTTGGTTCACACAACATGTGTTCTGATACATGCAAGCCTTCCTCAGAGCTCATTTGCTGTCCATGTAAATCTTGCTTGCATTTCTGATTTCATAATATTACACACAGCAGAGTCCCCTGCTGTTTCACTGCTTGAAGATGAAGTGCAAAGGCACTGCTTACTGTGTATGTACTGTCTTATACATTTCATTGTTTCCTCTGACAACTAGTCCCCCCTCATGACTCAGTACTGAATGATTTAAAGGAGATACCTTGTACTGGTTTTATCAACCCTAAGCGTCAGGAATAACATCATCTTAGGCTGAGTGGACAATTCAGGCTCTACATTCTTGTAACAATATAGTTTCAAAAGTCCTCAGACCTTGTATGCTATTTTCAAAGGGCCCAGTTCCGAAAAATGTGCATATGTCATCTATCCCTCCAGATGTTTTTCATGCCTCTTGACCCATGCCATACAGAAGCATATGCAGTGTGCTACAGAGATCCAGGACATGTAAACTGAAGTGAATTACTCCATAACAGAGCTTCTCTGCTCACTTGGTACATGGCCCACATGTGCACATGTACACCACTACAGTTAGGAATATGACACAAAAGATGGCAAAAATTAACATAGTGCAATAACAGCCAAGCATACTGCTGAGTACCAATTGTGGTCTTGTGCCACAGCATGTCATGTCTGTCTCTCATACTGCCCCTCTGATTATAAACTCCAGGTCTGATTCCATTGCCAGCGCACTGCCTAGCAGGTCCCTGGTCACAAACACTGGGTTGTAACTGCTAATGCTCACCAGCACTCTCTGGGATACACAGTCTGGACCAAGTGGCAGCAGGACAATACGACAGCACATGAAGCACAGTGGCACCCAGGAAGGATCTGCCACAGTCCACTCAGAATATACACATTTGATCACCCACACCAAGGCTGGGTCCAAGAAACAGTTGCAATGCTACAAGCCAAAACAGAGTTAGTGGTGGGAAATTACACTGTGTTGATGTGATTTTTCTGCACAATTATCTTTTATTGTAGATCTGTGGACTGCCTCGTGCTTAGTCACCCTGCTGCCTAAGAGAGTTTCAGAAAGGACCTATCCACCAGAGTCTGCTTGTAATGCATTTCCTTGGTGTAGCGTTACCTGACAGGTGGTGTTCATGCTGTCCCTTGTCATGCTATTTCCTGATACGTGGTTTGGTCCTCTACTTCCATCTTTACTTCATCGTCCTACTCCTTTACATCTCTTTATGGCTCCATGCCATCCTAAACTGTACCTTTTCTTCAGATTTTGAACATGCAGCATGAGACAAAAGCCCAGCACGATTTCCCTAATGCCAGCATTTTGTCCCCACTGACCTGTCTGTGCATAAAGGGTACATCCTGAAAACACCAAGACATGCAGAATCACTGCTATGTTTGAACATTGTGCTCCAGGGTATCTTGACTCCACTAGAACATGTACACTCTGGGGAAGGAGGGATGATACAAACATAGTGGGCAAAAAGACGCTTTCCTCACAGTACAAAAATGAATGTTGCAGTTTAGAATCCCAGCAGGTCAGCAATGCAAGTGACCACATGCAAATGGCACACTATCAGTTCTTCAGAGGAAATGATGATACTCACAGAAGTTATGGATTTAGGCATCCATTAATTGCTAACCTCAGTCCGTGTGAGTGAAAGTCTCCAGAGTAATGTAAAACTCACCTACATTTTGCATCACAATGTAGTTAGGTACACAATGCATGAAATCACAAGGTTCCAAAAATGGTGGCTGCGTAGTGTTAACATACAGCAAACTTAACAACATCTCTGGATGACTGCTATATACAGTAGGTGCTGGAATGGGAGTTCACTATATCATGGTCTTATCACTTTTATAAGTGGCAGTGCCTGGCCCTATCAGTTTTTGCAGTCATGTTAATTTATTACTACAACAGTCTGTGCCTCTAAAATGCAACATGTGCAGTAAGCAGTGTTTCTTTCTAATCACTTCCTTTGTGGCTTGCAGGGTGTCAGTAGAATTCTGAAAAGTGAAGGCCTGGGTAGGATTTACACAGATTACGTAGAAAATGCCAGCAGATAAGGACCTCTTGGCCCACCCAGTCTGCCCATATTCCCTACTTACTGTAATACTGCAGACCCTATTTGGTCTCTGGCTTTACCCACCCACCCTCATTCCAAACTAAATAAAATTCCCTTATGCCTATCCCATGCATTCTTGAAACCAATTAAAGTTTTTGCTTCTACTACCAATGCTGGGAGGCTGTTCCAGGCATCCACCACTCTTTCTATGAAAAAGTACTTTTTAACATTACTCCTGAATCTAACCCCCTCAAGCTTCATAGTATGTCCCCTTGTTCTTGAGCATCTTTTTTATGAAGAATGCTATCATCTTGTACTCTATTTATACCCATGGGGAATTAGTTTCTATCATATCTCTATCCCTCTCCTTTCCTCTAGCGTATGCATATTGGGGTCTTTTAGTCTGTACTCATAGCACTTTTGATGCAGGCCCAGCACCATTTTAGTTGCTCTACTCTGGACTGCCTCTATTCTTTCTATGTCCTTTCGGAGATGTGGTCTCTAGAACTGAACACAGTATTCCAGGTGAGGTCTCACTAATGTTTTATACAGGGGTATAACTACCTCCTTCTTTCTGCGGGTGGTACCCTTCCCTTTGCACCCCAGCATCCCATTAGCTCTTTTCATTTCCTTGTCACACTGCTTTGACACCATTAAGTCATCAGAAATGATTACTCCCAGGTCCTTTCCTGCTTGCTGGTCATCAGTTCCACTCCCACCAGCTTGCATTCTGCCCCTGGGTTTCTGTGCCCTAAGGGTATGACTTTGCATTTCTTTGCATTGAATCTCAGCTGCAACATTTTTGACCACTCCACAGACTTTCTTAGATCCTTATTCTAGATCATATTCTAGTGTTAATGGGATGTACTGGGTTTATAGCCTGGAGTTATGCAACAGTGGTCGAACTTTAAAAATGAAAATGAAGGGCCATTCCTGCAAGAAAGCATCAAGAAACTAGGCACTGGAAGCTGATGTGAGTCAAGCGAGGGTACTCCACAGATTACACATTTTGAAGAGAAAAAACACCCACTCAGCATGGAGGGGAGGTGGGAGTTCATCCATTACATCCTTGATCGTACCACTTTTGAGACTGTTCTGCCACTAATGGACTGCCAGCCACAAGTAAGCCCAGTACCTCATTTAAAATAATTTTTTTATGGGCTTTCTAACTATGTGGGACAATGTTCATAAATGTACCCTTTTAAATGTGCTGCGTTAACTAGCCTGATTCTGGACTGAGAATGCGGCCTTTTATATTTACTTTTCAAAACACTGTATCTCATTCTGTGCTTGTTAATGGCAGGAACATCCTGAAACAAATGTCATCAAATTAAACTATATACAGTATATAACAAAGGCAAGGCAACCGATTTTTACTGTGTACATTGACATGTGGGGATGGTACAAACTCTTGAGGTATTATAGTATATAGGTCATTGTTGTTGTGTATGGAAATCCACACATTTCCAGATGCTGTTGAACCACAGTACAGATATCAAAATGCTGTTGTACCACTGTAGCTATGTCACTACTGTAGTACAACAGCACAGAAAAGGGGCAAGTGAATTAATGTATACTGATTAACTGCTGACATTCCACTGGCATATGTTTATGTGCCAATACTGCTCTGTAAAGAATAAGATCCAATGATATGAGCCTGAATTTGAACAAATCACTTGCAGAATTCACGAGCCACATCAATCCATCCATGTCTATCAGGATTTCTTTTGCTAACATACAGTACACCACAGACTGATTAGAACAAAGAAATCAACAAGACTAAAAACACCCCCCACGTGAAGTGTTTATTAAAAGATGAACTACTAGAAATGTTTCCAGCTCATGTAGCTATTAATTAAATTGCATTCAATGTTTTTAATCTTATACTGTTATTTGTTGTTTTCTGTTTATTGGACCACAGTTCAAGACAGAGTTAAAAAGAAATAAAACTGAATTAAAACAACCACATACTATACAAAATGATGTATGAGCGGCCATAAACCACAAGGCTGATGTTTCCATCTTGAGGTGAGATGGCATCGTAGAGACCTCTTGTGCTTCACCGTCGAGGTGTATGATGCCATCTCACCCCTCGATGGATACTCTGCCTTGTTGTGTATGGCTGTCCATACATTATTGTATACATAGCAGATGTTTAGTTATTGTTCTATATAAAAATGATCCTGCTCAAAATCCTTACTGTGCACATTCCAAACTGCAGTGTGCATTCCCAAATGTTGTTGTGCACATTCGAAGGTACAAGAACAAGTTCTGAAACTGTTGCATTTTACCCTATTGGTAGGCCATTTAGGCCAGGAAAAGGCAGGTAATATTATCCAGATTCTATTAGCCTGATGGTTACTGGGACATAGTCGAGCACTGCAGGAAATGCTCAAAATGCTAATTAATTGCATCTCAAAGGAGTTCAGAAAGAACATCACCAGTGCCACTGCCAGTGACATCCGTTCCCATTACCTGGTCTGCAGTGGACATTTGTGGTCTATTAGACTTTAGAAATAGAGCCACAGATATAAAGTGGTAATGTGTGATTATTCTCCATAATATCCTCATGATGTAGTATTTGGATATCAGGCATGGAGCACCTGAATTGCTGAAGCTTTTTACTCATGTAGGAAAATCAAAAGAAATACTAGTTGATTATGACCTAATTTCTTGTGCAGATTTATGAAGGAGATCTATAAACTACTAATAGTTCAAGAGATTAAACCTCCTTACTCCACACTCCTACCAGAGATTGATGCTTTAGTGGAGTAGTTTAAAAAAACTGGAAAGGATGTTAAGGAAATCTGTAGCAGACAAGTCCAGGGAGTGGGATAAGTTACTGCCATCCTGTACCTGTTCTTTGCATATACTGTAACAATGTGCCCTAGGCATCCACTAGTTTCTTCCATTCAAACTACTGTTTCAGCACCAGGTATGATAATCATGTGGATGTTCACAAGAAGGCATGGGAGGATTCTAATGAATGTGATGGAAATGAAGGAGAAGTTAGAGAAGGTGTCTGAACCTGCACAGCAACATACACTGGAGGCCAGAGCAAAACAGAAAACCTTGTTTATAAGATGGGTACAGAAATCCTGCATCCAGAGTGGTCAAGACATGTGCACTGTACTAGTTTAATATATATGGGCAAAAGCACGCCCTGCCAAATACCAACCAGGATATAACACATTAAAAACTTATTGTGCCAGTTTATAGAATGTTGAGTCTTGAAATCACAGCCATTTCTTTACATAACAACACAGCATCAGCCACCCACTCATTCCCTAACTACTTGCTCCTGTCAGATATCAGTTCTGTTCTGCTGATGAATACATCTTGTACGTGCATTCAGTTTTTTTTTTAATTCTATAAGTTATACTGAAACCACCATTCCAGCTGCTTGCCCACCTGCCCTTGGTACCTCTCTATAACTGGCTTCATGTGCTGGCAGCCCCTTACTTTCTGTTCATTGCCTTACTCCTACCACATTTCTCCTCATAACCTGATTCATGAAAGGCTGAAAGAACTGTCTTATCCTTTCCTACCCCACTCACTGTCTTGCATGTGTGGTGCTTTCAACTCCCTATTCACAATCATGCCTGCATGTCTGCCTGTTCACACAAACATCTTTCAATGAGCCATGTATGCACTTAACTCAGGGGGTTAAGTTAGTTAGATGGTCATGAAAAAACTAGCATGCTCAATTGTTTTTGACACTCTAGTTGTCTCCCATCTCCTACAAGTACTGCTGTAATGTAAACCATAGTGGTGGTGGTTAGATCAGTGAAAGTAGAAAACAAATAAAGAAAATATAAAAACATACCATTTTAAGCAGTGTCCTCCAATATCACCCATTTGGTAGAACATCTACATGACATGTTTTCACCCTATTTATAATTATCTTGATATACTTTTAAGTATCCTGATTTTTTAAAATGTCCTAGTTGCCCATTTTGTAAGCACAATAAGATACCCATAGGTGTGCATTTTGCTGAGATAAATTCACTTCCAGGGGTTAAAGGCACTCAGCCGCATGTCTTACTATGCCCTTAGGTGTGCCTTTATCTTGGAACAATGCACACCTCCTTTTGTCTAACTGCTTACATGACAAGCAGGCTAAGAACTATACTTAAAAAGAAGGTGATGGGGCATTACTGCTGCTGTCTACAGCTGACTGCAAACTGGTATACCAATGGAAAGGGCTTACAGAATTATCATAATGTTTGCCAGAGGTGGGAAAATCTCATGGCATAACACCTGGGCAAGGTAATTTGGGGCATCAGGCAGCTTCAGAGTGTTGCCTCTTTAGCTCAATGGCATATGGGTCATAAGATGATGTTCTGATGCGGGAAGCTGTTCTGTGGCAGAACAGCAACACAAATAAGGAGTAGGCTGAGTTATTTTTTGACTTGACAAGAAAACTGCCCCTTTGTGCTTGTCCATTGACAAATGGAAATATTCATATTTTATACAGCTCCTATAATTGCAACCCATTTCTTAAGAAAGATTAAAAAACAGCTTTTCCATCTGATTTTTCTTGAGAATGGAATTGTCCATTTAAAAAGAAGCAGGGTACATTTGTGGTAGTTTCAGAGGGAGATACTGATTAAATGATGACTGGCAGGAGGGCTCAGTGGGAAGAAAAGTGTGAAAATGGAGAGGGTCTGACCCCAAGGCAGCAGTAACAGCTCATATTTAAGATGGTAAACTCATTGCCTGGGATATTTGGGGGGAATACTGGTTTTACCACAGAGGCAGTATGAGCTATTGCTATGAAACCCTGCTCCAGCTGGGCAGACATACTACAGGATTCTACAGGTTCTGTTCCCAAAGGTTCAAGAGATACTGTAAATGATTTTGGACTTGGGTGTTAAAGAAAATGTGTAAGCCATTGGTCATGCCCACTGCCACAGGTAGATGCAGTATCACAATCTGATGCATACAGTACTAAGCACCTCAGGTTGATGAATTGCTTGACCTACTAGGAAAAGCACAGTGACTGACTACCTTTGATCAGTGCAAGGCATATTGACAGGCCCTATACCATCCTACCAGCATGCACATTACATTATTCTGTACACTTTTTGATCTATACCAATTTAAAGTGCTACCATTTGGTTTACATGGGGCACAATCTACATTTTAGTACTCAATGACCATCTGCTACAAGGCTTTCCAGAGTTTTCAGTAGCCTATATCAGTTATATAGTGATTTATAGTGCTACTTGGGTAGGTCACTTGAACCATCTAAGGGCACGGGCTGGAGTGTATCTGAAAGGCAGGGATCACTAGTGATCCAAGCAAATGTTGTGGAGAGCACAGTAGAAGTATGAAACCTGAGATTGAGAAGGCACAGGCCAAGAAGGATTGCCCTCCATCTCTAACTAAAAAAAACAAACAAACAAAAAACAAAACAAAAAAAATATCAAGGTATTTTGGTGGATTACCTGGGTACTATAGACTATTTGAGATGAATGGGGCTATGGAAGGGACTGGGATGGTATTGCAGAACTACACTGTATACTGTGAAGAGTTTTAAATATTAATACAATATTTAAATGAATTCTTCCTTTCAATGGGAAAGAATGCATCTTAATTAAAAATGGGATGATGACATCCAAAGACACAGTGGTATAAGATCCAAAACTCCATTAAAGATTCAATTAAAGCAAAAAGCTGTGTAACAGGGGAAAGCTGGCCTGGGTATTCTTAGTAATAGATGTCATGCTTCATGTCATGATATGTTTGCTAAAATAATTGTACAGTTGTTAGACTGATGATACAGTAACTGTGAGCAATTCAGAAGATACAGTAATGGAAAAGAATCCCTGAATAATTTAGTTATATTAATTTGTTTTTTACCAGGAACGACCATATGAGAACAAGCCTCATTTTCAGTGTTGTCCTGTGCATTTTACACAAAAATGGCATAAATAATAGGCTAGCACACTTCTGAACTAGTATGAATGGCAAAGCGCATACCTCATGTTTCCAGAACCAATTGGTGAATTATTGGCATTTTCCAGGTGATTGACCATATTTCTGATCCCAGAATCCAAGACCTGTGTCCAGATGTCCTGTAGTGTTTGAGCGGTCATAGAGGATCTTACTCTGGAATAACCTTATTCACCTCATTTTTTTATTCACCAAATGCACCTTTTCAGCTATTTATATTTTTTAAAGTTCTGATATATGAAAATGTACTGTATGATCAATTTAGGTACCACTACATTGCCAGTTTATGCCCAGTAAATTATAATGTTATTTAGTGTCTACCACCTCCACCTTATGTCCAGAAGTCAGTGTGTGCCTTCATGCCTTTTTTATAGCAGACAGGCCAGTCAGTGCAAAATAAAAAATGCAGTCATGCATCTTTAAACTTCCATCACTCAGTTGTGGATCACTGTTCTGCAGAAATGTTTTAATGAGATACAAAATACAAGGACCTATCAAATCACTGAGATAGACACTTGGAATGTTATAGAAATGTGCATGATCATGCTTACAATATTTTCTATTCAGTGAGCAAATGGATTACTATGAGTTTTTAATTTAAGAACTTGGTGAATAATGTGGGGCAGTGCTCTCAGAATGTGAGACTAAAGTTGTCCGAGTGGTAAAATGAGGGACTGCCCCTTTTAACTCAGTTCTTCCGAGGTGGCCATTTCATATCAGGACTAAATAATTAAATGTTCAGACTTCTAAATGTGCTATTGGAAGAATTTAGTTTTAATAATGGAACGTTGAGAGGTATAAATGCAATTCTCAGTTTCAGCTTGCTAGCACATTCTTGATCATTCCTTATATATTAGAAAGGGAATTTGTTGTGTTTTTTTCATTTTGCAGCAGCCTGATTAGTTCAATGTACCCAAACTCATTTTTAAATTGTGCTGCAGTTAGTGTGGACGACATAACACCGTAACATCCCAGTGCTTCTGTCACCATGTAACCCTCCTCAGGCTATTTTGTTTGAAGAGAGAACAACAGTAGCTGTTGGGAAGCTCCGGGGTTCATCCTCGGATCCCTTCTTTTTGGCTCTTTTATGAATCGATTGCCATCATTTCTTTCAACAAAAGTAACGTTGTATGCAGAAAATGCTGTTGTTTTAAGAGTAATAACGATTTTGATTCCCTCTGGCAGGATTTATAGCATGATTTTTATTTAATTCAGATATTATTTAAAACTTTTTGTTGATGAATGACCAAAACAAAAAAAAAGACTAAATGCATGATTTTTGCTACAGGACACATGCTTTGAATAGTAATACTCTTTCTTGTAGCTCCCTTGAACATGTGACTGAATTTAAATATTTGGTGTCATTCTTTGAATACTGTAAACCATTGATCATGTGGATTATTTATCAAAGTAAACCATTGATCATGTGGATTATTTATCAAAGTCTATTGATATTCTAATTAATTTGTTATGCAGAAACAAAAGTAACTTTTTGCCAGAGATAAAAAAATTGTTGACTCAATGTTTTGTGTTTAGTAACATTGATTATGGTATTGCGGTCTATGGGTTGACAAGTGGCAGTGTGCTTTCAAGGGTCAAATGTGTTCACAATAAGCCTGTCACAGTGCAATTAATTTCTAACAGGATAAACATTATTGTTTTTCATATGATAGTAATAGCTGGTTGTCTTTAACCTTGTGTGAACAACAGTACACACCATTTATGGGTAAAAAGGCAATACTGGGCTTGCTTTCTCATGGGCTGCAGTCTACTCAAATTCATAGAAAATAAATATTCCACAAGGAACATGGCCAGTAAGGCTATTGTATGCTACCTCCATTTAGGAGGACAGCCCTTTGACAAAGTTAATTTATTTGATTTATTAAGTACTGGAACAATTCTTCTGAACAATTAATGGGCTGTGAATCAGCTTCATGTTTTAAAGAACAACTGCACTCAGAAATGGTTTCATTTATGATCTATACTTGTTTTTATTTGTTGGTCTGTATTATTGTACAAAGTATTTTTTAAATATTGTCACTTGTTTGTTTTATGCATCTTTGACTCTGGATCCTTTGAAAATAGGTTCTTGCTTAAAGGATTTTTTTGACTAATAAAAATGAAAATGACTCCATACATTATTCAATATAATGGCTGAAAATGTTCTTATATTTGTGCTGTAACATAATTGCTGTGATACAGACTACACTATTATTCAATGCTTGCACTAATAATTTGATGTATGCAAGCTGCTTTTAAGAAATATCAGTACACAGCAAGGAAGACTTTCAGCAAGAGTTTTGCAGTAGATCCAGCCTTAAGCAAGTACATCACATACCATGCTGTCCTGTTTATAATTGCTGGTCCTGAGTATCTCTGAGCATTTTGTACTTTTCACAGGCTTGATTTGCATTCCCATTTTTATTTTTTATTTTTACAGAGCAGACAGTAGTACAGAAAAAAGGAAACTCACAAGTTTCATGCTATTAGTAGGAAGAATTCTTTCAGAACAGCAGTGAGATTTCTTTGTCTCACAGCTTCTGTGTGTAAAGCGGGAGAGCAAGTTCATGCACAATAGCACTGAATGATTTACAGCTGTGTCTGTAGCATGCTGTGAGAGCTGCAGGCCTTGTACGGCCAAAAATTATAGCAGTTATCCATGTATAAAAAATTTTGTCCTGTAATCATAATAAGGTAACTGCTGTGAACAAAAGCCGAAGACTGACAATGCAGAATGTCACAGATAAGGACCTTGCATGGCAGTAGCGTTTTTGCAGGAATGATTCCCCTTTCATTTTGCAAATCACTCTGCATAGCTTTTTAAGTCAAGACTGTGTAGAACTTAGGAGATAGTGGGACTGATTATGTCTGATCAGGACTCAGTAAATGTTCATGGCATTTGTGAGTCTAGAAACCAGGCAGACAATTTTTCATGAGTACAGTGAGAGTGCTGAGATTGGAACTTGAAGAAAAGCTAATTTAATTACCTGTTTTCCTAGAACAACTTTAATTTACATTAGTCAGAACTGGGTTTTGAATTAATAACTAAAATAAATGTCATTCAGTCAATATGTATTACGCATTCTCGTACAAGGATGCGCTCACTCATTGACAGCTCAGTGGGTGGGCTGGACGTGGTGGACAGAGGAGGGCTGTGCGGTCCACCTGCTGGGGTTCAGGATGGGGGTGGGAGTGGGGTGGTGGGACACCTGCTGGGGTGGGGTTGGGTGGCACTGGACCATCAGGGGTTGAAACCACTAGACCACCAGGAATTTTTAAAACACATGCAAAACAGTAATTTGTTGGACTAAGGATGGAAATAAGGATTGGAGGTTACCGGACACTACAGGCAGGTGACTGGGTAGAGGAGGGACTACTAGCCACCAGGGCATTTGTCGGCATTTCTCGGGTAGCTGATGGGGTGGGGAGGATGCAACAACCAGGTGTATTTTTTTATGGGTTGGGTGGGTGATTCAGTGGGGGAAGGGGCCGCTAGCCACCAGGGATATTTCTTTTAAATGTGGGGCGGTTGGGGGGAGGGACCAGTAGCCACCAAGGCTTTTTTTGGGAACTAGATCAGGATGTCCCACTGTCAATTGCAGGCGGAATTTCCGCAAAAGTTTGGAAATGGATTTCTGAACTTTCACGGAAGCCTTTCGCTTGAATTCTGCCTGCGAAATTTGTTTTTCACACATGGCTAATTGAAACTATCTAAAAAGGCTTTAGTAGAAGGTAGGTCTTCAGCACTGTTGTACATACTGGATATAGTCCAAAGCTCATTATTTAAAGTGTTTGTAAGGTGCAAAACATGTAGAAAAATGCAACATGTTCATATGCAGTAGCAGCTGGCTGGACTAGTAGGAAATGCTCCAGCTTACAGCTGTGTGTGCCAAGAGGCATCAGCAGCTCTTTAAACATTTCAAAGAACTTAATTTTAAAGGAAAACTGTGCTGAAAGGGGAACCACTTTCCCTAGTAGAAGCTTATTTTTAAAGACTGGTTCCAGTTGTGTTCCTGTTCCATCTCTACAGATTTGTTAATTATTCTAGTTGGTGTTTCTGATTTGCACACTGTTGATAAGGACAATTTTAACACTGTGTGATATAGTTTAAGTCCTTGCTTAGCTCTTCCTTTGTTGGTACAATGCACTCATGTTGTACTATAGAACTCTGTGGCTAAGAGGGACATGATCTACATCATAAAATTCTAAAATGACACTTAACACCAGAGTGCATGTCAGAAACACTCTGTGGTGGAGGTTGAGGTGCTGGTCGCTACACCACACCGGTGACCTGGGTTCGGGAATGAGCCTGGGCTACCGAGGGGCAGGCGGTAGGGGGAGAGAGGATCAAGCATCTGGAGGACTGCTCTCCTCTCTCAGGGGGAGGGCAACTTGTCATCCTGCTCATTGATTGCCCTCCAGCAGCAGCTGGAGGGCAATACGGGTAGGGAGGCATGTACCGATGTCTCTACATTTGTAAGGGAGGGGGTATGGGAGAAAACAGAAACTAGGAGCCAGGCAGGTTCCATGATGGCTCCACATCTCTGAGGGCCATCCCGGTGTTTGGATTGGGTCTCGGGGGGGGGCAGTGCTCTACCCTTGGCCCTGTCATGGGGGGCAATCTGCGGTGAAATTTCCTGGATGGTAGGAGTGGAAATGCGAGAGAACCGGAGAAGTAAATTTCTCATTTGTGGAGGACCACGGCCCTTGCCAGGGCTCCTGAGGAGGACAAAAATCTATATAGAAAAAAAAAAAAGAATCACTCAGTGAAACAACTAAAAAGCCTGCAAAGATGAAACAATAATGGAATTGGAACCAGTATTGTAAAAAAAAAAAGCTTCTACAGCGAAAAATTACTTATAGATTCAGCACAGTTAGAAACATAGAAACGTAGGCAATGATGGCAGAAAAAGATCATTGGTCCCTCCAGTCTGCCCATAAACCTGCACAAATTGGGGACCTATTGTCCATACAGGGTTCTAATCCAACACTATCCACTACCATGCTCCCCGCCTTACTGCTATCACCCTAAACAACCACTAAGCCCCTCACTCTGTCCCAGCCATGTTTGAAACCATCGATATTTTTGGTGCTCACCACATCCTCTGCAGATTGTTCCATAGCTCCATCACCCTGGCCTTAATGTAAAATAAAACTTTCTTGCCTCCCTCTTCATCATCATCATGTTTATTAATCTTCCATAATATTTAAGAAAAATATTTAGACATTACAACAGAATCAGAAAGATAAAATGACATAAATAAATTTAAAAACAATGGGGCCAATTCTAGAAGAATGGCACAAGCCAGTGCCAAAGTGACTTGTGCCAAACTCAGTTGTGGCAAGGACTCTGCACCCAATTCTAGACGGGGCAGGGTCCCCGCAGCTAAGTCCTGCGACTTGCGATGTCTAGCCAAGTACGCCAAACAGAGGGCGTACCTGGAGAGTTTGTTGCAAGCCACAACCACTGTCTGGCAGGGCACAAGTGCTCCCTATGCCTCAATCCCACAGAAATGGCAGACATAGTCCCGCAGGGCTAGAGGACCCACCTACTGTAAATGCCTCAAGGATCCCCCGCCTCGAATCCTGATCCACACCCCAAGTCATCTGTGTACTGGATAGTACATACAGTACACATACCCGACATTCCCTGGTAGTCTAGTGGCCTCCCCCACTCGGCAGTGCCAGACCACCCCACACTCCCTCACCCAGCCAGCAACTGGCACAACCCACTTCTCACCACCATGGCCAGCCGCCGATTGATCTCCATCTGAGTGCATACTGTATATAGTACGTGCTCAATGAATGAATGACTGTTCCTTCATTGAGCTCGTACCATATACATATGCGGTCAGATGGAGGTCAGGTGGCAACTGGCCATGGTGGTGAGAGGTGGCTGTGCAGTCGCCGGCTGGGTAGGGGGTGTGTGGGGTGGTCTGGCAGTGCTGGGTAGGGGTGCTGGGGGCCACTATACTACAAGGGAGTACGGGTTCATGTCATGAATTTATATTCACATTATTACAGGATTTGCCATTTGTGGGCAACTGGCATTGGGGATTGGGGCTTGGGGGGGGCGTACATAGCCCTGTGGGGCTGATTTACAAATACTGGGGATCAGGGGCATGCTGCAGCCTTGCAAGGTCTTTTGGCATTGGGGGGGCATGGATAACCCTATGGGGCATTGCCATGTTGAATCTGGGTCGGGGCATGGAGGGACAGAATTAGCTCTGCAGGGCTTTAGTGTGTTGGGGTCAGGGCAGTGTTGGGGAGGAGGGTGGCATACCATCAGGGGTATGGGCAGGCAGCACATGCAGGCAACCTCTGGGGGGCATACATACAGTTGTGCCAGCTATATGCTGGTGTAACTTATGTTGATGAATTTCCCCCTGGGGTTGTTGTAGAATAGCACCCTGGGGGACTTAGTTGCTGCCCTTCCAGAATAGGGTACAACTGCTGCCGTAAACCCCCTAGCGCCATGTCACAGGGGGTGTACGGCGTAACTGGTGGTGTAGGTCCACTTTGGCACAAGCAGCCTGAGGCATGTTGCAGGCTGCTTTGCAGCATACTGTATGCTGCAACTGCTGGTGTAACTTGCTACTTGCACCATTTATTCTGGCACAAGTCAAGTTATGCCAGGCGTAACCTTTTTGAGAAATGGGCCCAAATAGTGCAAGAAATTGGGATTACTTACATAAGGTGAAACACAGAAGCATAGAAACATACACTTTGACGGCAGATAAGGACCGCTTGGCCTACCTAGTCTGCCCATTTCCCTACCTATTGGATAAGCTGCAGATCCTAGTTAACCAACAGCCTACTTCTTCCTACCCCCCACCAGAATTGCCTTATGTCTGTCCCATGCATTCTTGAATTCCCCCACTGTTTTTGACCCATGACCTCCTCAGGAAGACCATTCCATGTGTCCACCACCCTCTCTGTGAAAAAATACTTCCTCATATTGCCCCTGAGCCGTCCCCCCTCAATCTTCAAATTGTGTCTCCTTGTTCTTGAACATCTCTTTTTCTGAAAAATGCTACCGTCTTGGACTTTGTTGATTCCCTTGAGGTACTTGAAAGTTTCTATCATGTCCCCCCTCTCCCTCCTTTCCTCAAGGGTATATATTAAGCTCCTTTAGTCACTCTTTGTATGGCTTCTGTTGCAGACCCTGCACCATTTTAGTTGCCCTCCTCTGGACTGCCTTCATCCTGTCTATGTCCTTGCAGAGATGGGGTCTTCAGAACTGCATGCAGTACTCCAGATGGGGTCTCACCAACTGTCTGTACAGAGGGATAACAACTTCCTGTTCCTGTTTTTTTACTGGTGATACCTCTCCCTTTACATCCCAGTATCCCCCCAGCCATCCTTACTGCCTTCTCACATTGCTTGCTTACTTTTAGGTCATCTGATATGACTACCCCCAGGTACCTTTCTATTTTTGTTGTTGTTAGTACCTCCCTGCCCCATTGTGTACTCAGATGGTAAAATGAGGATTTAACCACAGTTGACACCTGAGACTTCAGGGTCAAGCCGTCTCCAAAAATAACGCCCATGTTATGCACCCAATCTGAGGTAATGAGCTGGACACCATCAAGCCATAGGCCTGACATGTGCCCTGCCCCAAAACCCACCCCCGGGTGGCCTGGATCCACAATCAACACCTCAGTCTTATCCGGAATCAGTCTCAACCAACTCGAGCTCATCAAGTCTTTGATGTCAGAGAGGCAGCTATTTAGCACGGAGATCACATCAACCTGTCCGGGCACAAAGGATATATACAGCTGAGTATTATCTGTGTAGCAGAGAAAACTCAAGCTGTATCACCTGATGATATCTCCCAATGGCAGCATGTACACTGTGAACAACATGGGCGCCAATATGGAGCCCTGCAGCACCCCGCAGTACAAGGGGAGGGCATCAGAGGAATAAATTCCAGTGACCACCCTCTGAGACCTGCCTATGAGGAAAGATTGAAGCCATTTGAGGACTGTACCCAACAGTCCACAAAGGAACCGCAGGGTCTCCAAAAGCACCTCATAGTTGACAGTGTCAAAAGCTGCTGCGAGATCAAGAAGGACCAAGATGGTATGACCCTTTTGATCTCACGTCATTAGGAGGTCATTTAATACCCGAACAATAGCAGTCTCTGTGCTATGCCTCTTCCTAAAAGCAGACTGGAGAGCTTCATAGACATTGTGAGTTACAAGGTGATCGTCCAGTTGCAAATCAACCACCTTCTCAATAACCTTTGCACAAAGGGAAGATTAGAGACAGGTCGGTAGTTAACTGGATCATCGGGATCCACGGAGGGCTTTTTAAGGAGTGGTCGAATGACTGCCTCCTTTAGGGGATCTGGAAAGATTCCCCTCTCCAAGGATCTCCATACAATTTCAGCTAGGATCGGGCAGATAACACCTACACATCCCACTAAAAAGGAGGTAGGGTCTGGATCCAAACTACAAGTTGGACACAAAGTCTAGACAATCTTCACAATGTCCATGAATTTCGGTCAGTTGAAATCTGTCCAGACAGACCGGGTGCTCACTACCTCCTATCGACCTCTGCAACCCCTCATGGAGAGAGCCAGGCCAATTCTGGACCTGATGCTGGCAACCTTATCTGCGAAAAACCGAGCTAGCTCATCACACTTAATTTGTGAAAAAGCTTTTCCAGGCTGGAGACAGATTGGATTGCACAATCTGTCAACAGTTCGAATAAATTGAGCCGGTTGTTCTGCTCAGGAGAAATCTCCCTGGACAGGAACTCTGCCTTCTTATGGGTGATTTCTGATCGATAGCCCTTATAATGTTCTATCAATCTAAGTCTGTCAGCATCCAGGCCAGACTTCTGCCATTCTCCAGCCTTCGACCAACCCGCCTCAACTCCTTCAAGGACCCATCGTACCAAGGGGACCTTGGGCGAAGAGTGAGTGGTCGAACATGAATAGGAGCAATCAAGTTCAAAACATCCCCCACTGCCTTATTATAGTCTAGTACGAGGTCCCCTGGACTTGTGCTTTCACCCAGCAATCCCGATAGGTCCAGCACCGCTGATAGACCATCCAGGGGTAATTTCTCTTAAAGGGCAGTACCGGACCATTTCCAATGGGGTAGGTCCATTTGGGGGGGCCCCAGAACTGAACCCTATGGTGTGATGGTCAGACCAACTGACTGGTTCCACCACCAAATCAGTGATCTACATCCCCAGGAGGAACAGCAGATCCAATGAATGACCTCCTATATGAGTAGAGGAGGTAACTACCTGTGTAAGGCCCAGCATTGTCATTAGCTGGAGGAGATTTTGACCAAACTGCAAGAGTTCGTCATCGATCCAGGCATTGAAATCCCTCCAAATTATTCATCTGGGAGACTCCAACACCATGTCAGTGATGAAGTCCACAATCTCCTGCAGGAATATTATTTATTTATTTATTAAATTTTGGTGACTGGGTAAGCCTACTGAGCCCTGGAAGTCCCTTTTTCAGGGCGACCCGGGATTACATAGCACAAGAGAATAAAACAGCATTAATTCAGGTTACAGGTATCACAACAACACAGTTATGATGGCAGTACAGGAACATAACAGTACAAATGGGATAAATAGGCTGATCAACAGTAATAACATAGTACGTATGTTTGAGGTTTAATAGTAGAGGAGGCTAGGACCTGGTTAGTCATTTATATCTGAGTTCCTATCAGGAGCCAGTGCAATGGCAATAACTGGCATCCACCAGGTGGACCTTAAGCCCAGTACGGAAGGTTTTGATAGAGGGAGCTTCCTGCACCCCAGGAGGGAGTAGTCTTCACAGTGTGGGAGCGGTGTGAGCAAAGGACATACCGCCCGCCTTGGTTCTGACCCTGGGGATGTCTAGGAGAGTTCGGCCTGTTGTGCGGAGGTGTCGGGGATTGGCATTTAGAGCAACGAGGCCAGAGAGGCTGGGGGGGAGTCGGGCCGACTAACTTGTAGGCTAGGCTGAGCAGAGGGTACTTAAGGCACGCATCCAGTGAGGGCCAGTTTAAGAAGGATAGGGAGGCACAGTGGTGATCCCTAGGGTTGGCCTGGGAGGTGAAGCGAGCCACCTTGTTGTAAAGTACCTGAAGTCTGATCCTCTCCAGCTTCCCCAGTACTTGCACGACTGGGGTGGCATATGTGAGTGTCGGGAGGAGGATGCTGGTGGCGATTGAGATCCTGGCTTCAGGTATGAGCTGGTCTTTCAGATGGTAGAGGGTGCCTAGTTTCCCATGTAAGGTTTTGGTGACTGAGTCCACATGGTCCTTCAGGGTGAGACCCTGGTCCAGGGTAAGGTCGAGGTATTTCAGGGAGGGCACTACTTCTAGGCTGGTGCCAGATGTGGCGTGAGTTGTAGGTGGTGTGTTCTGTCCCAACCAAGGGATCTAGGGCCAAACAGCATTGCCTTAGTTTTGGCCGTATTGAGGACCAGTCTGTTCTCAGTGAACCAGTGCTCAAGTGACTGGAGGTCATCTTGGAGTAAGGGGCTAAGGCCTCCCAGATTAATAAGCCCCCATCACCTGGTGGATGGTAAATGAGGAGTATCCTACAGCCTACACCCTCACCCATGACACACTCAAAGGATCTGGTGGTCCCCACTAGAACATTCACAAGGCCCAGTTCAGTCTTAAAAAAGATGGCTACACCCTCACCCTTATGATCCAACCTCAGGCGGCGAATCACCAAGAACCCAGCTGGAACTGCAGAAGCCAGTACTGGGCCTGCATTTTCATCCAGCCAGGTCTCAGTGATGCCTTTTAGGTTCACCGTTTCAACAAGATCAGCTATAATAGTTGTCTTGTTTTTGATGGACCCAGCATTATATAACACCATCAGGGCTGGATGAGATGCTGGGGAAGATCTTGACACTTGTCCAGTGTCAATTTCTGGGCCCTTGGGTATGGGAACAAGACAGGGATTACCCCTGTCCTGGCACCATTTCGCCCCAGGGCATCGCCTGGACCCCACCACCCCAATACATCCCCCTTTCCATTTCCCCACCAGGCCCAGTTCTGCCCCCCCTTCCTGCACCTCCTAGTAATCCCGAGGGATTGGCAGCATTTGTAAATCTCCGTTGGCAAAGAGGGGTAGTCAAAGGGGTGGAATTCCCTGAGCCTGGTGGGGGCATATTGCTTGAACGTCTTTCGACTGTCTTTTGACCCTCCCTACACATTCTTAAAACACAAGTCTATCTACACACACCCAGGAGCCTAAACCCTCAAATTTTCTAATACTAAATAACCAAAAACATCATAAACAAAAAATATAATAATACACCCTACCAGTCTCTCTCACAGATTGGAGGGCAACTTAAACATAATAATACCCATACTTTAACAAATAAATACCACCTGCTAACCCTCAAAATACCAACCCACAAATCAACAAAAAAGCACAGAATACTACTTGAACAACAACAATAAAACAACAGTGAAACATAAAAAACAGTCACATAAGGTCGAGTGACCACAGTTCAATGTCAGTGTAATAGCACTGTCCACTGTATGTAGTGTTAGATCTTCAACAATTCAAAGGAGCATGCCACACTCCATGAAAATGTTTGGAAAAGGAAGGGAGAGCTCTCACCACCCCCTTATTAGAATTTTTGTCCAGACAATGTGGCCCTCTCACTGCCACATTCAAATTTTAATTTGTGAGTTTGAACCGAGAAGGAGGCCTTCTCACTGCCTCTTAAGTTAATTATAGAATTGTGAAAATTCAGTCAAATATTTTAAAACAGCCAATTTATATAATACTTGCAGCATCCAGCGAACAACAAGCTCACATCCAGTTCGCTTGATAAGGTATATAAGGATCTTCAGGAATGGGCCGAAATCCCGAGAAAATCAGATCTTGGGCAATTAGTCAAATTACCCGACTACGCCTGACCCCTAAGCGGACCCCAGGAATCCAGCAGACACCCCCCCCCACTTAGGCCATCAGGAGCATCCCCAACACTAGTCAGACAAACCCCAACAGTCCCAGGAGACCTACGAAGATGCCCACCCTCCAGTCAGCTCCACCAGATCACCCCAGGGAAAAAGAAAAGCTAGACCCGGGATCCACTTCGGTACCACACCATCCTCCCATGATTTGTTTAAATGGGTAGTCAGTGGTATCACTAGTTCTCCTCTTAGTTCTTTTAGAATTCTGGGGTGAATCCCGTCAGGCCCCATTGCTTTGTCCACCTTCAGTTTTAGGAGTTTTTTCTGAACCCTTTGTTCAGTGAAATGACTGGTATTGACTCCCCTATCCAGAGTGCTTCTATTGATTGGATTAGGTACCTCCCCCTCCTCTTCTTTTGTGAATACTGAGCAGATGTATTCGTTCAGTATTCCTGCTTTTTCACTGTCCCTCTCTGCCCACCCACCCTCCTCTTTATTAAGTCTCACTATCCCTCCTTTGGTCTTTCTTGGCTCCCTAATGTACCTCTAAAAATTTTTATCCCCTTCTTAACCGAGTTGGCTGTCTTTTCCTTGGTTTGGGCCTTTGCTATTATGACTGCCTTTCTTGCTTCCTTCTGCTTTACCTGGTACAGTTCTCTGTCCTGCTCCTTCTGTGTTTCCATATATTTCCTGAATGCTATCTTTTTCTCCCTAACCTTCCCCACCACCTCTTTTGAGAACCAGAGTTTTTTTTTGTTTCATGTTGATTTATTTGCTTCACACAAAGGCTTGTTGCCTCTGTTATGGCAGTTTTGATGTTTCCCCATTGTTCCTCCACCCCTCATTCTTGCCTGTTTGCTAGTGCTTTTCTGAGGCACTCTCCCATTTTGACAAAGTCAGCCCTCTGAAAGTTCAGTACCCTCACTTTTGTATGGCTTGTCTCTGTGGCTGTGTTTATCGTGACCCACACTGTTTGGTGGTCACTTGTTCCCAGCTGGCTACCCACTTCTAGATCTGAGATCCTCTCTCCATTCCCATTTGAGAGTACCAGGTCTAAGATTGCTCCCTCCCAAGTGGGTTCTAACATTAGCTGTCTGAGGCATTCCCCCTGTAGGACATCAAGAATGACCCTGCCCTTGGATGTGGCTGCAGCAAAGGTGCTCCAGTTAACATCTGGCATATTCAGGTCCCCCATCAACAACATCTTCCCTTTCTCTGCTATCCTAAGGATGCCTTCTATCATTTCCTTGTCCATTTCTTCCCCCTGAGATGGGGGTCTGTATACAACCCCTGTGCGGATTGTGGTGTCATTTCCAATCTCCAGGGTGACCCACAGTGCTTCCTCTTCTCCCTGTTTACTCTTTAGTTCCATTGCTTTGATCCCTTCCCTTATGTAGAGAGCTGCTCCTCCTCCTCTTCTACCCTCCCTGTCCCTCCTGTAGATTGTGTACCCTGGTATGTTGACATCCCAGTCATGGTTCTCTGTGTACCATGTTTCTGTGACTGCCACGATATCCAGGCATCCCACTTCCATCAAGACCACCAGTTCAGGGAGCTTGTTACCTAGATTATGGGCATTGGTACTCATTACCCTCCATTTTTTGATGGCCTTACCCCTTTTTGCCCCATCCCTGTCCTTACTGCCTTTGCCTTTTTCTCCATTTACCCCTGCCCTTCTCCCTATCGACTTCTCTGTCTTGGTGTTTACCTCACTAACTACCCTGATGTTTTTTGGGGGGCTAGGATTTCCCTGCTTCTTTTCAGTGACTCCCTCCTTGGCTAGTTTAAATGCTTACCAATAAAGCTTTTAAACCTATAACCTAAGATCCTGGTTCCCCTCCGGGACAGATGCAGACCATCGCACCAGTATAGGCCTGCATCACTCCAGATAGACCCCCAGTCCCCATTGAAGCCAAAACCCTGAGCTCTGCACCAGTTTTTCAACCACTGATTGAATCCCATGGTGCAGAGCACCCTAGTCTCACCCATGCCATAGACAGGCAGCACCTCCGAGAAGGTTACCGTGCATGCTATTTGTCTAAGGCCCCTCCCCAACACCACAAACTCCTCCTGTACTGCTCTGATCCCTTTCCCAGCCAGGTCATTTGTCCATAGGTGGACAATGCCATCCAGCTCCCTCCCCCATGCAGCTGCTCCCACGATCCTGAGGATTCACTCCTTGTCCCTCCAAGCCATGGTGCCAGGCAGGCAACTTTCCTCCCTCTCCCCCCTCCCTCAGTTCTAACCTCATAACAATGGAATCCCCCATGAGGAGTTGTTTCCTTCCTTCCCCTGTGGGGTCCCATGCCACTCTCCTGTGGGTCTCCTTTCTGGAGGTTCCCAGCACCCTCCTTGGTCTCCACTGCTGGTGCCTCCATAGAGGAACAGCACTCTGCAAGAACAGCAGCTGAATTGTGGAGCGGTACAACTGGAGGGCTGCACCTCTGTTCCACCACCCTCAGTCTCCCTGAGACAACTGTGGCCCAACCGCTCCTCTTTCTTGGCAACCTCTGAGGCAACAGCGGCAGTCCTGGTGGTCCCTGGGTGGGACAGGAGGTCCCCCAAATCCTGGCCAGCTCAGTCTGGAGACGAGCAACCTCCTCCCTCAGCCCAGAGAGGTTCCTGCAGATGGGACAACACCACATCCTCCAGAACATCTCCTGGAAGACTGCTGCTCCACAGCCACTGCACTGCACCACTCCCATCATGTCTTATTTGTGGTCCTCAACTGTTGTTTTGTATGCTTACTCTTTCCTCTCTGTATTTTTTTTTTTATTTTTTCCTTTTCTCTACTTTCCTACTGCCTCCATGCACTTAAAGCATCTGCTCTTCCTGTTCTGGGACCGGAAGTTCCTGTATTCCTCAGTAGTCTCCTTTTTACTTGCTCAGAGTCAGACCTCCAACAGCTGGGGGGGGTGGAGAGCTACTCTTTTCCTTCTAGGATGGTGAGTCTTTTATGTCTCTGTGATCACTCCCTTCCTGCTCCCAAACAGGAAGTTCCTGTCATCAGTCAAATCCTGTGCCTATAAAAGTGGAACTGGCTACGGGTGGGGGGGGTGGAGGGGAGTGAGGGAGGGCTATATAGTCCCAGTAGAGTAGTAAAGTTCTAACAGCACCTTCTTTCTCTTCCTGTTCTCTGCCAAAAGCTATCTAGGGCAGCTTTAAATCCAAACACCTGGCTTCCTGCTGCCTAAGCCACTCCGCCTAATTCCAGTTTCCTTCTTCACCTAGCTAACTGCACAGATAACAGTTACCTTCACCCAACTCAGACAAACACACTAACTCTTATTTTTATGTTTGTTTGCTTGTTTTTTCCCTAAATTGAAGGACCCAATAGTAGATTTCTAGTTCTTAAGATCCGGTAGAGTAGTAAAGTTCTAACAACACCTCCTTCTTCTTCTTGCTGTTCTCTGCCAAAAGCTATCTAGGGCAGCTTTAATTCCAAACACCAGGCTTCCTGCTGCCTAAGCCACTCCCCCTAATTCACAGTTCCGTTCTTCACCTACCTAACTGCACAGATAACAGTTCCCTTCACCCAACTCAGACAAACACATTAACTCTTATTTTTTTGTTTGTTTTTACCCTAAATTGAAGGTCCTAGTAGTAGAGTTCTAGTTCTTAAGTCCCATTAGAGTAGTAACATTCTAACAGCACCGCCTTCCATTTGCTGTTCTCTGCCAAAAGCTATCTAAGGCAGCTTTAAATCCAAACACCTGGCTTCCTGCTGCCTAAGCCACTCCCCCTAATTCACAATTCCCTTCTTCACCTAGCTAACTGCACAGATAACAGTTCCCTTCACCCAACTCAAACACACTAACTCTTGGTTTTTTTGTTGCTTGTTTGTTTTTACCCTAAATTGAAGGTCCCAGTAGCAGAGTTCTAGTACTTAAGTACCAGTAGAATAGTAAAGTTCTAACAGCACCTCCTTTCTCTTGTTGTTCTCTGCCAAAAGCTATATAGGGCAGCTTTAAATCCAAACACCTGGCTTCTTGCTGCCTAGGTCACTCCCCCTAATTCACAGTTCCCTTCTTCACCTAGCTAATGTAACTGCACAGATAAGAGTTCCCTTCACCCAACTCAGACAAACACACTAACTCTTGTTTTTTTTTACCCTAAAATTGAAGGTCCCAGTAGTAGAGTTCTAGTTCTTAAGTCCCAGTAGAGTAGCAGAGTTCTAACAGCACCTTCTTCCTCTGGCTGTTCTCTGCCAAAAGCTACATATACAAAGCAGTAGGAAAGTGCTTCCATTTAGATTTGATCACTGAAGCCAAAAATTTAGAAATTAGTTCAGCATCTGCTTTTGTCATGGGATGAAGTAGTATAAATAAGGGATCATAGTCCAAGTTTGTGTATCTTATTAAAAATGTTTTGATTGTTTGATCATGAGCAGAATTATATAAGGGGCATTGAATTATAATATGATAGAGGGATTCCTGGAAACCACTATTGCATTGGCATAAACTATGTGCTGATCTATCAGCGGGCAGTTGTTAAAGTATGCATACTTAAAAGTAAAGATACCTACTCTGGCCCATGTAATTAACTTCTTAGTGATAGGGGCCAGGGGCAAAGTCAGGTAATCTTCCAGAGTAGAGTCCATTTTATTCAGACTATACCATGGAGCTTTTTTCTGGACTCTTACTTGCTGCATCTGTTTTGTCTGGGCTTCAGCAAAGAGTTTTTGTTTAAGTGAATCCTCAAAAAGGGGTGAAATAGAATTCCAGCTTAAAGCATCTTCCCACAAATGGGTTAAAATGACTCGACTCTTAGAAGTATATTCTTTAGGCATTTTAGCCAAGGGGAATGGAAGCCAAATCCTGACCAAGATATTTTTTTCTTTGAGACACAGCTTTGGTATTAAATTATGGTGATTATTAATGATTTTGAGCCAGTACGAGGCTAGCCGTAGATTTAAAATACTGGCAAGGGGGAGTCTGCCCGATTCAACCCTCACCAACATGTTAGCTACAGATAGGAGCACCTGTAAAAGGAATTTATAAAAGAAAAATAAGGGAAGTTCTATAGGAGTGTATATAGTGGTTCCCCCAGTTTCAGCCTCATGAAGTAGAATAGGTTTATCTTGGCTTCTGCAGCTATTAGTGCTGGTAGAACTGTATGTCCTCCATACCTATAATTGAAGTGTAACAAGGCTTTAGCTGCCATCCTAGCTTTAGATATCTGTTCTTTCCAATGGGAAACCCATAGACCATTAGATGTGAATTTGATTCCTAAATAAATATAGGAAGAGACTACTTTTATGAGCTCATTATCTAAATATATCTTAGGAGAAGGAGTAACAACATTTAGAGATCCAAAAACTACAATTTTTTTTTAGGTCGATTTTTAGCGCTAGTTGATCACACTTAGTTTTCAATATGTTTTGTTTTCGCTGAAGACCAGTAATGAAAAGTGAAAGGAGAAGCAAGTTGTCTGCGTAAGCTAAAATGTGTATGTTATTATGCATAATCTTAGCAGAATCTAGAACAGAAGATGTATCAAAATTAAGAAGTGAGTCAATATAAATACTAAATAACAGTGGGTCCAGAATGCAGCCCTGTTTCACTCCCCGTGAGGTATTAAAATATTCTGATAAATTTCCCTTATTGTCATACCTTACCGCTGTGATAGTATTTGTGTGTAGCAGATATATCAGGGTTAATAAATTTAAAGGGATGCCTCTTTCCAGGAAAACATCCCACAGTATTTTCCTGACAGCAGAGTAGAAAGCGCAGAAAAATCTATAAAAAGAGAGTAAAGTTTCATTTTCCTGTAGTGTTTATATTTTTCGAGAAGGTGTGCTAAAGTAAATATATTGTCATTGGTTGAAAATCCTTGATGGAAACCTGCTTAAAAAATTGACAGTGGAGACTCCGTGACTATCCAGTCTTGGAGCTTGCTTAATAAAATTCTGGTTAATACCTTGCAGCTACTGTCTAATAAACTAATGGGTGTGTAACTGAAGGAGTATTGAAAGGAACCCTTCTTATGTATGGGAACAATTATGTTTTTTTAGCCAAGAAGGTGGTACAAAAGATTATTTAAGGCAATTATTTAAAAAGTTGGTAAGAAAAGGTACCCAGTAATTCAAGTGGGTTTTATAAATTTCACTGGGGATAGTGTCTGGGCTGAGGGCCTTATTATTTCTGAGATGTGGTATGGCTCTTTCTGATTCATCTAAGGTAAAACTCAATGGTTGAAAACTTGCAGAAAGAGACCAGGAAGGGGACATGCTATTTACTGGATCAGCAAGATTATTATTAAAAAGAGATTTATAACACGTAACCCACGTCTCTTTCAGAATATAAGAAGGCAGGAAGGGAGAATATAGAGCTGACCCCTTTGTTACCAACCTCCAAAAGGACTTGGTGTCCTTGGAGTTTATAGCTTGGTACATGTACTTCCATCGTTGGAAAAAAAGTCAGATTTTTTTTGATCTAAGAAATTTTTATAGATTTTTCTAGCTTTATTTAATTTGACAAAATTATCTTTAGAGTGGTGGTTTCTGAGTGAATCTAACAAGTTTCCCCCAGTTTATGTTTCTCTCTTTTACAGTGCATGTCAAACAAAGAATTAGGAAGCACCTGATTATTATCCGTGGTGTAAATTCTTTGATTAATTTGTTGGTAGCAGATCTCTAGCTGTTCACTCATAGAAGGAGCATTAGCATTAGTTTGAACAGATGAATAAAGTGATGAGAAAAGGGGAAAGTAGATTAAGTTTAGAACACTATCCCATGTTTTGATATTAAGCATTAATTTAGTTTAATCAGTTAAAACTAATGGGGCAGAAGTTTAAATTGAATCGGCTGGATAAGAAAGTCTATCTGTTGTTATGACAGAAAACAGTATGGCAGCGTGATCACTTTCAGGTCTCATAACTGCAGTAAAGTCCTTGAGTTGATCATAACAGTGTGGGGAACACAGAACAAAATCAATCACACTTTGTCCTTGAAGGGAGAAGAAAGTGCAAACACCACTAGGGCCGGCTACCCCTCTTCCATTTTGTATAAGTAAATTATTACTAGTGATAAAATCCTGGAAACACTTTCCTGAGTCATTTAATGTTTTATCAAAAGAAGTTCTGAGGACAAAATTTCCCATACAGAACAAATCTTGTAGAAGAGGTAAATTATCAAATTGCGCAATTCTTGAATTAAAATCCCTGACTAAAATAGTCATATCCAGTTGGAACCTTGAGGACATGGAGTCTATTTCCATTATCAGTTTGGGCCAAAAGTCATAGTTTGAGTTAAGATGGAAGCTGGGGAGAATATAAACGTTCATCAGTAATACAAATAAGGAGTCCAAGTTGATAAGTGTAAAGAGGAACTCTTGTGTGGGAATCAGATTTTCTATTATCTTCAGTCCCTCTCTAATTTTAACAAAAGTCAAAAGACCTCCTTTAGGTCTACCATGATTTCTTACCTTAATGGCTGATAAATAGAAAGATTCATAGCCATTAATGTAAGTTTGGGAAGAAGCTCATGTTTCCTGAAAGGCTAATATCTCATGTTTCATAACACAGTCAGTCCATTGGGGATCCACCAGCTTAGTCTCCAAGCCCACATGTTCCAACTAGATACATTAGGAAAACCACCCTGTAGCAATGAAGCAGTAGAGGCAAAGTTAAAACTATCCACTATGCTAAAATCATTAGTTAGTCATGTAGCATTTGCTGACTTCTTTATAGGGGTGGGTGCCTTATCCCAATCACGAAATGAAACCAGATGAATATCAACCCCATCAAATCTATTGCTATTTTTAAACGGAGAAGAAAGCAGGTCCATTGAATATATATGACAATCTATCTGAGAACTATTAAGGTGAGCCCTTTCAGCCCTGCCCAGATCGGAGGACCAAATTTCTTTTTTAATAATGGAAGCCAGAGTTACTCTAACATGTGATGCTAAGTTTGTCTCATTTTCCCCCTCAAATGGGATGATCCCAAATATGGATATCACATTGGAATGGTTCCAATTAAGGGATACTAAAGTAGAGTTAAAGCTTTCGAAAGAGAGCAACTTACAGGCCTTGATGCCGCCATAGGTGTATTTCCATATTGTGGGTCATGTCACAGGAGAGGAAATGATTAGATCCAGTGCACTTACAGATAATTGTTTGGCCCAAATAGTTTTAGCTATTTCCATATTCATGATCATACTTTATACGGGATGGAGTGAATTTGTCCTATCTCTATGAACAAAAATAACTGAACTAGCAGCCATTGGCAGCTCCAGCTTAGCTCTGAACAAATGTGTTATTAAGTCCATAAGTGTCTCTGCAGTTTCAGAGACTTTTGTGTATATATTCTCTATTTTAAAGACCACTTCTTTGCCAGTTGTAATGAGTGGATAAGGAAGAGAATGCACATCATTTGCATGACCTCCTTCCGGCTCAGGCATCTCTAAAGATTTTAACAAAGGGCATGTAAAAGGAGGAGGAACAGAAGGTTTATCAGCAAAATTATTTGCCACCTCCTTTATACTAAGGGCCTCTTGGTTTGTAAAAGCTAGGGCATCAGCAGATTGTGCCTTGTCTTTTTCTGCCAAAACAGCAATTTTTACTGTCTCAATAGTTGGAGTATCCATTTTAAGGGCATTAGGGGCATTAGTGGACTCAAACTTTAGGGGTTCTAGGGGAACTGGCTCAGTGTGCACAGCACATGATATATTTTTTCTTGTTCTTTTCCTTCTAGATTTAGATTTGGTCTTTTTCTTAGGTTTATCCAAAATGACTAACTTATTTCTATCTCTGACAACTGGAGAATCAGGAATTATTATCGTGGAAAAGGAAAGATTATTAGGGTTTTTTTGATTGCTTTTTTCTCTATCCTGTATCTCTTGAGTCAAGTTAGTAATTTTCTGCTCCAGTATGGATATCTTTTCACAGAATAAAGCAGTTAAGTTCTCAAGTCAGTGTTTAATTTCAGAGTACGTTTCTAAGAGTACTATGTAGGACATAATGGGGTGAGCTAGAGCTTTGTTTGGTCTATTTAGAAATGGTGCCCAGACATTGTGTTAGAAACTCAGGATCTAACTCAGTGTTGTTGACCTCCTTATCTAATTTGCTAAATACTTTGTTTGGAGACCCTGCTAGAATATCCGGCTCCTCCAGGGGGGAGGGTATAGCATTCCAATTATCTGTTAAGTTTACTGGGCTAAACAGATCCAATTTAGAAAGATAAAGAGAAATATCAGCACCCTTGTGATCATTCACTCCAGATTTTGAATTAGGGGAAAAGCATGCGTAAGAGATCTTATCCTCATCATTTCCAATTGTTACAGATGGGGGGGGGGTCAACCTCCCTCTTAATCCCTCCCATCAGTTTCCACTCATGTCCCTGTATTCTTGATCCACTGCATATGCTAAATAGTTCCTCACAGTGGAACTTGAAGGTCTCTATTACATCTACCCTGTCTCATCAGACCTTCAGTGAGTACATGATCTGTGCCTTAAGCCAATCCTTGTAAGAGCTACCCTGCTGGCTCTGAATCATTTTGGTCACCATACATTGCACTGTCTCCAGCCTGTTCTTATCTTACCTTAGGGGATGACTCCAGAACTGGGCACAGTACTCTGGGGGCTCACCAGTGATCTATGCAAAGGTAGTAATATCTCCTTCTTTCTACTGTCAGTACCCCTTCCTATACACCCCAGTATCATGTTTGCCTTACTGTAGACCTTGTTATGCTAGTTTGATTGTTTTGGAGCATCACAGATGACAGCTTCTAGGTGTATTTCTTCAGAAGTGGTGTACAGCTTTACCGCTCCCATCCCATACTCTGTCCTTGTTCTTGTTCCTTATGTGTATCACCTTGCCCTTTTTTTGGTAGTGGAATGGTACCTTTTGGGGTAGTGCAGTGCTGGGGTGCATAGGGAGGGGTATGACTAGAAGAAAGAGGGAGGTGGATATTGCCCATGTATAGATCACTGGTAAGACCCCACCCTGAGTACAGTGTCCAGTTCTGGAGACCACATCTCTGGAAGGACAAAGACAGGGTGTAAATGGTCCAGAGGAGGGCAACTAAAGGTGTGTAGGGTCTGCATCAAAAGCCCTATGAGGAAAGACTAAAGGACCTCAATTTGTACACCCAGGAAGAAAGGAGGGAGATGGGGGATAAGACTGAGACCTTTAAATATCTCATGGGAGTAAATAAGGTACAGGAGGTTAATTACAGGAACATTAGTTTCATCAACCTTGAAGGAACCTAAAAATAGCTCTCCCCCACCCCGGCTGCTGGAGGTCTGAATCCAAGCACGGAAGAAGGAGACTATTGAAGACTACAGGAAGTTCCTGTTGCAGAACAGAAAGGGTGAGAGTTGTAAGGGCACATAGGCAGTAGGAAAGTAGGTGTAAAAATACATAGAGGGAGGAGACAGTAAGCATACAAAGCAACAGGAGAGGAGACACAAAATAAGTCGAGATGGGAGTAATGCAGTGCAATGCCTGTGGGGCAGCAGTGTTCCAGGAAGCATTCTGGAGGCTGCAATGCTGCCCTGTTTGCAGGCACCTCTCTGGTCTGAGGGAGGAGGTTGCTCGTCTCCAAGCTGATCTGGCTAGGATTCGTGAAACCTCTTCCCCCAACAGGGACCACCAGGGCCACTACCGCTACCTCAGAGGTTGCCAAGAAAGAAGAGCGGTTGGACCAAGGTGGGTTCAGGGAGGGAGAGGTTGGTGGAACAGAAGTGCATCCCTCCAGTTGTACCTCTCCACAATTCACATGCTGTTCTGGTGAAGAGTGGTTCCTCTATGGAGGCACCTGCAGTGGAGACCAAGGAGGATGCTGGGAACTTCCACAAAGGAGACCCACAGGAGGGTGGCACGAGACCCCACAGGGGAAGGAAACAACTCCTGGTGGTGGACTCAATCATTAGGGGGTAGAAGTGGGGGAGGAAGGGGATAGGGAGGTAAGGTGCCTGCCTGGTGCCACTGCATGGAGGGACAGGAAGCGAATCCTCAGGATCGCGGGAACAGCTGCACGAGCAAGGGAGCTAGATGTCATTGTCCACCTAGGAACAAATGACCTGGCTGTGAATGGGATCAGAGCAGTGCAAGAAGAGTTTGTAGAGTTGGGGAGGGGCCTTAGACAAGTAGCATGCACGGTAACCTTCTGAGAGGTGCTGCTTGTCTCGGGCAAGGATGATGCTAGGGTATTCCGCACCATGGGATTCAATGGATGGTTGGAAAACTGGTGTGGAGCTCAGGGTTTTGGCTTCATTGGGGACTGGGGAGCCACCTGGAGTGATGCAGGCCTATACTGGTGCGATAGTCTGCATCTGTCCGGGGGGGGGGGAGACAAGGATCCTTGGTGATAGGTATAAATGCTTCATTGGCAAGCATTTAAACTAGCCAAGGGGAGAGGCACTGGAAAGGAGCAGGGTATTCCAAGCCTCCCCCCACAAAACACAGTAGTTGGAGAGGTAAACACCAAGGTAGAGAAGTCAGTAGGGAGCAGGACATGGGTAAAAGCAGAAAAAGGCAGTAAGGACAGGGATGGGGCTAAAAGGGGTAAGGCCTTCAAAAAATGGAAGGTGATGAGTACCAATGCCGCAGTCTGTGTAACAAGCTCCCTGAACTAGTGGCCTTGATGGAAGAGGGATGCCTGGATATTGTGGCAGTCACTGAAACATGGTACACAGAGAACCATGACTGGGATGTCAACATACCAGGATACACAATCTACAGGAAGGACAGTGTGGGTAAAAGAGGAGGAGGAGTAGCTCTCTATTTAAGGGAAAGGATTAAAGCAACAGAACTAAAGAGTAAACAGGAAGTTGATGAGTCACTATGGGTCACCCTGGAGACAGGAAATGGCACCACAATCCGCATGGGGGTTGTGTACAGACCCCTATCTCAGGGGAGGACATGGACAAGGAAATGATGGAAGGCATCCTTAAAATGGCAGAAAAAGGGGAGAATTTATTGATTGGGGACCCGAATATGCCAGATGTTAACTGGAGTACCTTAGCTGCAGGCACATTCAAGAGCAGGGTCATTCTTGATGCCCTGCAAGGGGCATGCCTCAGACAGCTAGTGTTGGAACCCACTTGGGAGGGAGTAATCTTAGACCTGGTACTCTCAAATGGGGAAGGAGAAAGGATCTTAGATTTAGAAGTGGGTAGCCATCTGGGAACAAGTAAACACCAAACAGTGTGGTTCACAATAAACACAGCCATAGAGTCAAGCCATACAAAAACAAGAGTATTGGACTTTAGGAGGGCTGACTTTGGGAAAATGAGAGAGTGCCTCAGAAAAGCACTAGCAAATGGACAAGAAGGAGGGGTGGAGGAACAATGGGGAATAATCAAAACAGCCATCACATAGGCAACAAGCTTTTGTGTGAAGCAAATCAACAAATCAAAATGAAGGAAAAAAACACTATCATTCTCAAAAGAGGTGGAAGCGAAGGTTAAGGAGAAAAGGATAGCATTCAGGAAATATAAGGAAACACAGAAGGAGCAGGGCAGAGAACTTTATCAGTTAAAGCAGAAGGAGGCAGGGAAGGCAGTCAGAATAGCAAAGGCACAAACTGAAGAAAAGATAGCCAACTCTGTTAAGAAGGGGGATAAAACCTTTTATAGGCAAATTAGGGAGTGAAGAAAGACCAAGGGAAGGATACAGAGACTTAATCAAGGAAAGGGGATGTGGGCAGAGGGTAACAGTGAAAAAGCAGGAATACTTAACAAATATTTCTGCTCAGTATTCACAATGGAAGAGGAGGGTGAGGTACCTAAACCAAACAAGAGAAACACTCTGAATAGGGGGGTTGATACCAGTCCATTCACAGAAGAAAGGTTTTTAAAAGAACTCTTGAAACTGAGGGTGGACAAAGCAATGGGGCCTGATGGGATTCACCCCAGAATTCTAAAAGAACCAATGGTAGAACTAGTAATGCCACTAACTACTCTCTTTAAACAAATCATGGGAGGATGGGGTGGTACAGTACCTGAGGACTGGAGGAGGGCAGATGTGATTCCACTTCACAAAAGTGGGAGCAGGGCAGAGGCAGGAAACTACAGACCAGTTAGTTTGACCTCAGTGGTAGGGAAAATTATGGCATCACTTCTGAAGGAAAGAATTGTTGAGTACCTAGAGGCCAGTGGGGCACAGGACCCAAGGCAGCATGGTTTCACAGAAGGAAGGTCATGTCAGATGAACGTAATAAATTTCTTTGACTGGGTGACCAAAGAAGTAGACCACGGAGGGGCTGTGGATATGGCCTACCTAGATTTTAGCAAGGCATTTGACACAGTCTCAAGCAAAAGATTAATATACAAGTTAGCCAGCCTTGGAGTGGGTCCCAAGGTGGTAGCCTGGATAAAAAACTGGCTGTACAACAGAAATCAAAGGGTAATAGTAAACGGAGTCCACAGTGAAGAAAGGAGGGTAACTAGTGGGGTACTGCAGGGTTCGGTATTGGGACAGGTCCACTTTAATGTCTTTGTAAGTGACATTGGAGAGCACCTGGAAGGAAAAGTATGACTCTGCGGATAACACAAAGATCTGCGACAGAGTTGATACACAAGGTGGGGTGGAAAGTATGAAAAGGGACTTGGCAAGGTTGGAGGAATGGTCAAATATATGGCAGCTCAGATTCAATGCAAAGAAGTGCAAGGTAATGCATCTGGGAAACAAAAACCTAGGAGAAGAGTTCATAATGGGGGGTGAGATAATAACAACAAAAATCAAAAGAGACCTAGGAGTAATTATATTGGATGACCTAAAGGTGGGCAAGCAATGTGAGAAGGCAGTAAGGAGGGCTGAGGGGATACTGGGATGCATAGGGAGAGGCATCACCAGTAGAAAACAGGAAATTGTTATCCCTCTGTACAGACAGTTGGTGAAACCCCATCTGGAGTACTGCATGCAATTCTGGAGACCCCATCTCTTCAAAGACATAGACAGAGTGGAGGCTGTTCAGAGGAGGGCAAGCAAAATGGTGCAGGGTCTGCACCAGAAGACATACGAGGAGAGACTAAAGCAGCTTAATATGTATACCCTTGAGGGAAGGAGAGAAATGGGGGGACATGATAGAAACTTTCATGTATCTCAAGGAAATTAACAAAGTACAAGAGGGCAGCATCTTTCAGAAAAAGAGATGTACAAGCACAAGGGAGCACAATTTGAAGATAGAAGGGTGACGGCTCAGAGGTAACGTTAGAAAGTATTTTTTCACAGAGAGGGTTGTGGATGCATGGAACAGCCTTCCTGAGGAGGTTGTGGAGTCAGGAACAGTGGGAGAATTCAAGAATGCATGACACAGACATAAGGTAATTCTACTGGGGGTGGGAGGAAGTAAGCTGTTGATGAACTAGAATCTGCAGCTTATCCATCAGGTAGGGAAATGGGCAGACTGGGTGGGCAACGCGGTACTTAGCTGCCGACAAATTCTATGTTTCTATATTTCTATGAGGGGGGTATTTTTCAGAGAAAAGGGAGCTCAAGAAGAAGGGCACATGCTTTGAAGCTAGAGTGGGGTAGATTCAGGAGAGACGTGAGGAAGTACTTCTTTACAGAAAGAGTGGTGAATTCCTAGAACTGCCTTCAACTGGAGGTGGTAGAGGTGAAGACAGCAATGGGGTTCAAGAATGCATGGGGCAGGCATAAGGATATCTTAGTGGAAAGGAAGAGGGGGAGGGAGAAAGAGCCAGAGACAGATTAGGGTCTGTGTTGATACTGTAGGTAGAGAAAAATGGACGGACTGGATGGGCCAAGTGATCCTTATCTGTCATCAGATTTTATGTTTCTATGTTTTGGCATTGAATTTCAACTGACAAACCTTTGACCATCTCTCTAGCTTTTGCAAGTCTCTGTGCATCTTCCTAACCCCCTTCTTATTGTCTACCCTGCCACAGAGCTTAGTGTCACTTGCAAAGAGATACATCTGGCACTGGATTCCATCTCTCATGTCACTGATGAGCATATTGAAAAGGACTGGACCCTGGACCAATCCTTGTGGCACCCCACTGATGACCTTGTTCTCTTCTGATTTCATTCTGTTAGCCACAAACATCTGATGTCTCTCTTTCCAACCAGTTTCTCACCCATCCATCTAGCTGTTTTCTTCACTGTACCCAGATACTCTAGCTTCTTCAGAAACCATCTGTGAGGCACCAAGACAAAAGCCTTGCTGAAATGGAAGTAGAGTAAAACTATAGCATGGCCCTTATCCACTACCCTCATTACCCAGTCAAAGAATACTATCGGGTTGGTCTGACAAGACTTTCCTGCCATGAACCTGTGCTGTTTACTATTCTGGAGTCCGTTGTCCCCCAGGTAGTTCATGAGGTTCTCTTTGACTAGTGTCTTCATCACTTTACCCACAACAGAGGTAAGGCTGACAGGCATCTAGTTACTTGGTTGATCCTCCCCCCCCCCATGGAGTGGGACTACATCTGCTACCCTCCAGTGTTTTGAAACTAACCCTGTCTGAACTGAGCTAAGGGTTCAATTAGTTCAATTGCCAATTCCTTGAGCACCCTTGGATGCATCCCATCTGGCTTGGGGGCCTCATCTATCTTTACGGCTGTTAGCTCTTACCAAACTCTTTCATTGGTAAATACTTGCTTCCTCATCACAGGGATCCCCTTACAGCTGTCCTAAGGCCTCTCTCCAGTAGAAGCCCTTTGGCTTCAATTCTGAATACAGAACAAAAATAGTCAGTAAGAATGTCTGCTTTCTGCCCATCTTACTCAATTACCCTACCTCCCTCTTTTAGCCTAACAATTTCTCCTCCCTTCTTTCTTTTTCCTTAATATAGATAAAGAACTGTTTTCCCCTTCCTTGGCCCACTCAACAAAATACAGCTCAGTGTCTGCCTTTGCTTCTCTTCCCCATGTTCTCATTTGGTACACTTTCCATTCTTCCTTCCCTTGTTTTTTCTTGCACCTGGTGAAGGTCTTTTTTAGGCTTGCACTGCTTCTCGGACCTTTTCAGAGAATCATATTGTTCTCTTGTACCTTTTTCATTTGATTACCATTCTCATGCAAGGCTTTGTTGCCTCAAAAATTGCCCCCTTGATAGCCCCCCATCTTTTCTCCACATCCGTGATTTGTCCCCTCAGAATAACTTTTCCCGGACCAGCTCCCTCATCTGGTTGAAGTCTGCTCTTCTGAAATCTAGGACTTCAGCCTTTGATGACAGTTGTTTGTCCCAAGGGCCAGTTTGAACCATATAGAATTATGGTATCTGGATCCTAGTGGCTCCCCTTCCCTCTTTCCTACCATTTCTGAGTTGTTGAGCATCACATCTAGAATAGCAGCCTCTTTAGTGAGTTCCTTAACCAGCTACACCAGCAGGCAGTCCTGTAATGTATCCAGCAGGACCTGACTTTTGGAGCTCCTTTGGGCTGTTGATTGACATAATCAATATCTGTCAGATTTAGATCTCCCACAGTCACTATCTCCCCCTTTGCCATCCCCTTTCTATTTCTGTCCCTAGTTCCTTATCTGTCGTTCTCTCGCCCCTCTGTCCTAGCGGTCTATAGGTCACCCCTATTTGTAGTTTCTTGCCTGAGGATGCCATGAGCTAAACCCACAGTGATTCTGTTTCCCAGTTACCTCCCCTAATGTTTCCATCCTCCACTGCCTCTATGCCCTTTCTGAAATATAGGAAAAAGCCTCCTCCTTTTCCTTTTCCTCTGTCTGGTATAAACATGGTGTAGCCTCGGACTGTCAAGTCCCAATTATTATTATATGTGGCCCAAGCTTCTGTGATTGCTACAATATCCATCTTAGTATCTGCCACCATTGCCTGGAGCTCACTGATTTTATTTCTTAGACTCCTGGCATTAAGGCAGGCCCCATTATATCTTTATCATGATCCCCTCTTGCTTTTTCATATCCCTTCTCCTATAAGTTGAAACTTTTTGTCTATCCTGGCATACAGTACTTGCTGAGATGTGTAATGAATAATAACTCTTAAAGATTATGTAAGTATTTAGAAGGACATTTTAGGTGTATTTTTGTTTTCCATTTTATTTGGTTGTCTATATGCGGTTACTCCCCTCCCCGACAGCGACATTTCGCCAGTGAGGTCCCCCACAGCGACTACAGTGCCATGCCACTGTGGGAAACCCACTGGAACCAGCGCTGTCTGTCAGAAGATCCCTGCACCCCGATCAGCTCTGACTTGGAGTTGATAATCTTTAAGTGGGGGGGTGCAGAGAGGCACAACCCTAATATCAGAAGGTTCTGGGGGAAGTCCCTTGAAGAAAACAAGGACAGACAGTGCGAACTGCAGCTAACTGCAGAATATAGTCGACCTGCTGGTGTCGCTGACGGGGCATACGACAAAAAGTTTGTCAAGCTCCTGTCATGGATCCATCCATATGCTTTATTCTTTGCAAAAAAACTTTGTTAATGCACCAGTTAAGGTAACTTAATGCCATAAACGTAGGGAAATGTGGCATTAGGGTTTCCACCCCATCTTCCCACCCCACCCCCCGAGCAACAAAAGAAAAAAACATTAGGGATTTGGATCTCTGGAGTTTGGGCGAATCAGTGGTAGGATCTTCCTTGGGGTTGTCAACCCTAATGCTTTTCCCTGCTCCCCAGCCCATAGCCTCCAGTTTGAATCACAAGGAACAGCTCCAAGCCAGTGCCTCATAGTGACACACTCTTCAAAAGTAGAGAAATATGTCTTGCCACATGTTGCCAACATATAGCCTCCAGTCTGAATCACAAGGTACAGCTCTAAGCCAGTGTCTCATAGTGATACTCTCTTCAAAAGTAGAGAAGTATGTCTCACCACATGTGAATACAGTTTGTTGTAGTTTTCTTCATGCAGGGCACTGCATGAAAGAAAGAGATCAAGTGTGATGTTGTTTGCTCAGGAACAGAATGGGCATTAGGGTTGACAACCCCAAAGAAGATTCCATTGATTTGCTAAGACTCTGGAGACCCCAAACCCTAATGTTTTTTCCTTTTGCTGCTTGGCAGCGGGGTTGGGGAGTTTGGGTTGGAACCCCTAATGCCACATTTCTCTACTTTTGTGGTGTTAAGTTACCCTAACTAGTGCATTAACAAAGTGTTTTGCAAATAATTTCCTTTCTTTTTGAGATAGTGGAATCGTCTCCTCATTCCGGACCTGTGTGAACAGCTGCAGATGCACAGTGCCCTTTGAGGCCCTGTGCCATGGGAAGACTCCATCTGTCTATAGAAGAGCAGGGCCTGGCAAATCCCACCACCCCCAGCCAGATAATGCAAGCTGCAGGGTTGCCCGAACATGCCAAGGTACCATATAGGGAAGACAACTGTCCTCATTCAGTCTTTACACATTCATTCTTTACACTTTCACTCTTCACACATTCACTCTTTGTTCGTTCAGATCTAAAGAGGCAAAGAGATCTGAAAGAACAAAGAAAGAATGTGTGAACAGTGAATGTGAAAGAGTGAATGTGTAAAGAATGACACCAGTCATGTGTATAAGGCGGCGTGGAAAAATTACTATGTTGAAAGTTTGGAGTCAAACTATTGAAAATTAGTGACGTTATGAGTGAATGTCGAAATACTGCAACATTCACTCATAACCTGGGCATTTTACCATATCTGTACACCAAATTTTCAGTATAGCTTCCTTATTACCCTACCTCATGAATCTGGTAGGTGAACATTTTCAAATCCCCACGGAAACGTCATTCCATGCCACCAAAACATCATTCCATTCCACAACTGCAAAAACACATTTTGGGCAGGATTTGAAAAAAGGCAGCTATCACATTCATAAGGTGGTGTGAAAAAATGGCTATGTTGAAAATTTGGAATCAGTATATTTAAAATTACCAAAGTTATAAGCGAGCATAGAAAGATTTCATTGTACACTCATAACTTTGTTATTTTTGCATATTTTGACCCCGAATTTTCAACATAACCTTCTTATGACCCCGTCTCATGAACAAGGGTGGTGGTAATTTTCAAATCCTAATCAAAAGGTGGTTTCATAAAGCAACTGCTAAACTGCCTTTCCGGCCAGATTTACATAATTCATCACTGGTCATGAGGTGGGGCCCCAAAAAGGCCATGTTCAAAATTTGGGGTAGAAATATGCAAAAATGACAACATTATACATCAAAGTTCAAAATTCCATTTAAATACATTAAACTGCGCTTACCTTAGTTTCTCATATCGCAGGTTGATGGTTCCAGCAGCAAAATGTGTCTTCAATTGGAGAGTGGATCTGTGCCATGGGACATGTTCAGGTGAGGGAGGGTGTGGGGTGGTGGGTTCTGATTGGGAGGTCGGGGTGGGTGGTCAGTTCTGCAAAGGGACCATTTTCTTTTTTGCAGGTAACAAAAATAGAAATGAGGGATGGCTGTCTTCTTTTCAGGGGACATCTTCTTTTCAGGTAATAGCAACATTTGGACACTAGGGATTGGGTGCCCCAGTGTCAGACTACTGTTCAATGGCATTGGTGGTGGACACCATGGTGCTGCCATGTATATATTGGAAATGAGGGTGGGCAATGTAAAAAGAGGGGGGGGTCAGCAGAAGCAGCACTGGGGGTGGGCACTCCAGCATGCTAATATAAACATGGAGGGGATGCAATCTAGAGGTAAGGAGAGAAAAAGAGGTGTAGATGATGGTTACCCTGCTCTCACCAGGGATATAGTCCATGTTTAAACAACAGAAGAGGAGACTAATGCTGCTGTCCCACCATAGCTCTAGTAACAAGCAACCATCACTTTAACGTAAATAGCAGAAAATGAATGTGATTGGTGAACCTGTGGGTTCTGTCACCACCCATGGCCTTTCAAGAAAGAATCCCTCAACGCCAGCAAGTCAGATTCAGCTTTCTCCAAGCCAAGTAATCCAAGGATCATGAAATGAGCAGGAATACTGGGAGACCATAGGGCTTCCGACTGCCACCCAACAGGCTTCTACAAACACTGGACGCTGTGCCAGTTAGAACAAACATGCAGGCTTGGGCAGGATAATCACACTGCTCAACAGCCAGTACCACCCATAAGCAGTACTTTTAGGGTTCAGATACAAATGCTGTTCACCACTGCTGGTGACCCAGGTCTCAGGCAGTAAAACAAAGTTCCAAACCTTAGGCACCAAAGAAAAACAGCTCCACTTTGCTCCTCTCCACTCCAAAGTTCAGTCAGTTCCCAGAAGAAAGGCTGGTACTGACAGAATTCAACAAATGCTCCATGCATAACACAGAACAGTGTTGAGGTAGGAAAGTTAAAATAAAATATTAAAATGGCATCAAACCGGTGCATTAATGCAGTGTTTTTGCAAATAATCTATGTATATAGATGTGGTAACACAAGACCTCAATAGGAATGACACAAAAAAGAGCCCACTTCAGCAATATTGTGGTGCTGCTGGCTACCAGAAGATGGCAAACAGGAGATGCTAGCAGCAATAGCACACATGCAGTAGGGCCAGTTAAAGCCAGGTCTTGAATATATTTCATCAAATCAGTGGTCACTGGTTAGTACAATAGAACAGTGAAAGCTATCTTCCCTATGTAATGCTGTACAGTGCAGCTTTGTCAAATGGTGGAGCTGGCTCAAGAGAGCTCTCCTTTTATTTGGCAAATTAAATGTGATAATGCAGATATTTTAGAAATCTCTATGAAACGACAGTGGGTCAGTGGCTGAGAAAGAGAAGGAAAGGTTAAAGTGTGTAGTTCCATGAGAAAGTAAATAACCAACAACAGCCAGGTGAAGACAAGAAGACCAGTACCCCGATATTTGAAGGTTAGTGCTATTATGAACGTGATTAGTGTCAGCACTAACCCATGTTTGCACCAGTGCTCCAGGCAGGACCATATTTAGAGGGTCCCTGGAGCACCTCCTAAACCCAACAGTGCGAAGGTACTAATATATCATTGCACCTATGCAAATAAAAAGGTCCTGTCATGTGTACTGGCACAGTAGCATTTTTAAGGCTTTTTGTTGATGGAAAAGCCCCCCAAGTGGAACTGTTTACCACTGCCAAAAAACATCTCTTAAACCCCACCCCTGATCGACCAGTAGATCTATCTGACAACTCCCTGATGGTCTAGTGGTTCTACCACCCCCAATCGCCCAGTACATACTGTATATTTGACAATTCCCTGATGGTCCAGTGGGTGTCCCACTCCTCAACCATATACATGCATACACCTACCTACCCACCTGACAAGGGTCCCAAGCAGCACCCCCTCACCCCAGTTGCTGGTCCAGAGAACATGGCAGCATGTAGTGCCCTCCTCTCACCTCCTTAGTGGGCCACCATCTGACAGTCACGGAGCATGATCACATGCATAACCACACTCTATGACTGTGAGACGGTGACCGGTCCAGGAGGTGAGAGGAAGGTTGAGCCAGCTGCTACTTTCATTATACCAGTGCTCTAGGTGAGGGGGATGCGGTGCAGCATTCCTCAGCAAATGGGCAGGTGGGGAGTGAATGTATGGTCAAGTGTGGGGTGACCACTGGATCACCAGAGAATTGTCAAATACTGTATATATACTAGGGTGGAGGAACCACTGGACCATCAGGGAGTTATCACATAGGCCTACTGGGCAATTGGGGGAAGGGGAAGCACTGAATCATGAGGAATTTGTCTCTTTCAACATCGGGGTCCTAAAGAGGAAACAGTTGGGGTGGTGGATGATGTGTGGGGGAAGGGGGACAGAAAAAGAGAAAGGACCTAACAAATTGCTAAAGCATTTTTTTTCCTTTTATTGATGCAATATTTTCACTGACACTAACAAACCCAGGATGTTGGGAATTACAGATTGACCTTGAAAATGGAGAAAACATCATAAGACAGAGGAACCCCCCCTTGGGCTGGAACATTTGGTATTACTTATCCACCCATGTTATATTAGACCCTTCTGTTGCCTACTGTTAATGACTAAACATAGAATTTGACGGCAGATAAGGACTGCATGGCTCACCTAGTCTGCTCATTTCCTTACCTAACTGATAAGCTGCAGATCCTAGTTAACCAACAGCCTACTTCCTCCTACCCCCCACTAGAATTGCCTTATGTCTGTCCCATGCATTCTTGAATTCCCCCACTGTTTTTGACTCTACAACCTCCTCAGGAAGGCTGTTCCATGCATTTACAACCCTCTCTGTGAAGAAATACTTCCTCACATTACCTCTGAGCCGTCCTCCCTCTATCAAATTGTGCCCCCTTGTTTGACTAGAGGCCTTAAATCAATGGCATTTGTATAAGTAAACTATATCAATCAGCATAAACCTTCCAACAGGAGACTCAAAACCATATGCATCAGTGCAATCAAGAAATACAATGGTATAGCAGTAGAACCCCTACTGCTCTGTCAGGCGTTATGTCACTGGCATGTAATAACCCAATAGACCATTTGAGTACAAGGAAGAAATTAATGAATGAACAGTCCCAGTGCTCTACAGACTTGCCCAGTAAAACTTCCTAGAAAATAAATGAACATGCACAACCAGAAACATACCCCTCCCCTTTTTTTTTAAACCACAAAAAGGTCACTGGAAGTAAACATCGCAGTGCCCAAGATGGTGGCCTCATGACGGTCAGTGTTCTTTCATCCAACTGTGCAGACTAATAATTTTAATAGCTTTCAACTATAGCATTAAAAAAAACCTAAGCCTACCAAGGTGCCACCTGAAAATTAAATAAACTGTTATTCTGTCACAACTGACCATCCCGTAGCAAACATATACAACTGGGAAACAGGGTGTGCATTGGAGGTTGGGGACATTGCAGTGTTGCTTGCAGCAGGATTGGAGCAGTCTAGCTGGATGTGGTATTGGTAGGTGAAAAGGGTCAAAACTGAAGGAACCTGCCAATGAACACCGTTATAAGCAACCCACATACACTGGATAAGTAGACTGCTTGTAGGAGGTAGGCAACTGCGTGGAAAAACAGTGGATGGAGGAAGAAACAGTAAGGATCCACCGAAAGTCAATGCAGACCATGAAAATCTAGGTACATGGAGACAGCTACTGTAGCGACTGCCTCATAAAATAAATGTCCAGGTAACTAGTTAGAGACCATCGGGGTAGAGGTAGCCACAAAGGAAACAGATGGTGGGAGCCATGGTACATGAGTTGAAGTAATGGAAGGCAGGAAGGGTCAGTGGGATGCACGCTGGCTAACTGTGATCAAAGGAAGCATGGCCAAATTATAAAATTTCAGTGGAGAGACACCTTGGAGAATAGTATTGGTAAAGGGGAGGGTTAACAAAAAGAACTGGATGGGGCAGTAGGTTAACACTGGGTGTGGGCAGCTCTGCTACACCTGGGTGCTGACAACAAACTTAGTTAAGAGTCACCTCAGAAACATTACATTGGTAAATGGCACAAGAATTTAGGTGAACAGGGTGGGAAGGAGTCCATGTGGGCCAGGTAGTGCAGGGAGGCCATGAGAGCCAATGGGAGACAGACTCGCTTCAGTAAGCTGGAGAGGTGATATCATGCAGTCTTAAATGGGACAGGGAGATAAACAAAAGGGAAGGAGCACGTAGAGCATGGGAATACAGGAAGGCCGTGAGGGTCAGGTGAAATTATAAAAAAGAGCTGCTTTGGAGACATTAAATTGAAAAAGTAAATGGAACAGAGGAAATACAAAACAGGGTGGGAAGGAGCCTGCAAGGGCATGGGAAAGCAGGAAAGCCATGAGGACAAGTGGAAAGCAGGTTTACATGGAGAAACTGGACCCAAAACGCCACCTCCATTGTGCTGGCTGAAAGAGGGCTAATCTCTCTGAGCTAGCTGCTTTTATGATGGCCCAATGCACTCCCCCTTGGCTATGTCCACAGGCTGGCCCTTGGTGCCTGATTGGGCCAGCCAGGAATGCCAGAAATAGTGTACAGCAATCCTGGCCCATCAATCAGATTGGATTTTACTTTTAACTACAGTACAATTAGATAAGATTGGGTTTATTTGATCCTGCGAAACTCAGGACAGGAGTTTTAAGTACAAAGAGCAATTTTTCTCTGAGTCAGCTAGCTGTCTCACCACCTGCGGGGTCAGTCTGTACACAAGTCTTCCAAAGGAAGCAAGGAGTAGTTCACCTCTACATGGCTAACATCTAATAAAGTCCTCCAGGTGCAAAATGACCAGTTCAGGGAGGGAATGCCAACTGTACAGCGAAAACCACACGGCAAAATCCCCCACAGTGACAATCTCGACAGGTTTCGAGATTGTCACTGTGGGGGACCCACGGGAGAAATTTTGCCTTTTCACCAACTTTTGTCCCCCATACAAGTTAACTCTGACTTGGAGTTAGGAATCTTAAAGGAGGGGGGAGTGGGGGGCACAGCCCTACGATAGAAAACAAACCGATATCTGACAGGTGGAATTTTGCCTGTTTACATCAGGGATCTCGCTATGCTGCACCTCGACAACAGTGTTGTCGAGTCGGCATAGGTAAACCTTCAGGGAGATAGGGTCCAGTTCACTTGTAAGTCCCATCTCTGCCACCCGATAGATCTTGTGGTCAGGTCACCATCTAGTTCTAGCTCCGGTCCCCAGCTGAGGAATCTTCATGCTCTCAATGGTCAGCTATCTTAATCTAACCCACAGCTCCACTCTACACCTCAAAAACTTTCACAGCCTCAGCAAACAGGAGCACTCAGTCATCCACAGAACTCCAGTGTTAACTGGAGGTCAGTTATTGCTCTTCACTGCAGCACAAGCACCTGAAACCCAACTCCGAGGACCTCAAAAAACTGGATCGGCCCCACTACATGAGCCAATAATTTACAGACACCATGGCACTGAGATACAGAACTCCTGCCCATTAAAAATAAAAACCTGACTACTACCTTTAAACTTACTTAGATGCCTTAACTACTACTACCAGTTATTCTCTCAATTACCCTACAGTACTAAAAAACACTGAACACATACACTGGACTGAAAATGATAGAAGCAACTGCAGCTCTTAGCGTACTCGGTATTGTCTACATTATCAGCAAAAATAGAGGGCTACAAAACATTACAGACTACAATAAACTGAATGCTTAAAATACAACTAGATGTTTCAACTATTTACATTTGCCATAAGATCTTTCTTTTTTTAATATTTTTTCACACAAAATGTACTTTTTATTATATCACAATGCACATCTATCAGCATGCTTTGTGCAACATGCAAGTTATGTACACGTTTTGAATCAAGAGAGAGAGAGAGAAAGTGTATATGAGGGAACAGGGGATCTCCAGCTCACTGCTTTAGCTGAAGCCGGCAGCATGACTATCATAATTGCTAGGTGCATGTTACTTTTAATTTTTAGTCTTTGCTAGCCTTGTTGGTTGATCCTGTATTTACTGGAAGTTCTTTTCTCACAGCCAAGTATGATTCTGTCTTGTAAAACCTATAGGGCCCAATAGTTGAAGCTCATTGATCTGCCACACAAATAGCCTTCTCCTTATGCTATTTTTGTGCAATGTACAAAAGGTGGTACAATCATTCAAGTGCAGAGCATGCTTTGAGTGTGTAAAGCTTGCATGAATATACCCACCGCGCACAGAGAAAAGCAGGTCAACAGCATGTTTATACGGCACAATTTACAACACCCTAGTGGCCACAAAAGGTTATGTTCATGGATAGAGAACAGGCAGGCCAGTATCAAAGTACTGTATCAGTTAGTGTGTCCCAAACAAGCTAGCATTGTAGGCCAAAGGTACTGTGTTCATAAGACACCATGCAAATGATCTATTTGCCCAGATGAGGCACTCAGAGGTCATTTGCATCCCATTGTTGTGGTATTAAGTTGTGAGGCACAAGTGTTGGCTTCCTGAATTGCATAGATGGCTGACCCTTTCATTGTATGTTGTTTTGCTCCTTCCCTACCAGCGGGCATAACTACACTACCAGAGAATTACTGATGGGATGGGGTCCACTTGACTACCAGGGTTTTCATCAGATTTTTAAGCACCATCCGTGTAGCTGTAAGCACATGTTGTGGTCATCCATACTCTTTTTTTCATTTAGTCAAGTTCAAAGGTACATTCAGTGTGATTGATTTGGTGGCATGATGTCATGTCAGTAATAGGGCTTTTAGGTCTTGGTGTGGGTTTCCAACCTATGCAAACATAGTTTCGAGCCCCAGTGTGGAACATTTTTTTCTTTCTCAATACAATTTATGTAGTATGAGACAAATTGTTATGTGTTATTGCTGATGTTCATACTCTACTTTCAGGAAGGTTTGAAGTTCTATATTGCTGATAACTTGAAAAGCTTCAGTTCAGACTTTGAGATTTAAATGCAACTTGGTAAATGCTACTTCAAATAGACAGACTGTTAATTACAAGCATTTACTGAAGCTGTGTAGGGAGGTTTGCACTCACTGCTGGATGACCTTTGCCACAACATGCATCTCCTGAATAGAAAGCTTAGTACATCGGTACAACTTTAAGCTACCAAACAGTAGAGGGGGCGTGGGTGTGAGTCACATAGTGGAAAATTAGTTTTCTTTCTCATTACAATGCATGTAGTATGAAAGAATTTGTTGGATCAATAGCTAATGATAGTGATATCCTATCAGCAAGGTTTGAAGTGCTACAGTGCTGATAACATGAAAAGTTCCAGCTCAGACTTTGAGGTTTAAATGCAACTTAGGGAACACTACTTCAAATAGATAGACTGTTAATTATAAACATCCACTGCAGCTATGTAGGGGGTCTGCACTCACTGTTGGATGCCCTTTGCCGCAGCATTAATCTCTTGTATAGGACTTAGTACAGTGGTAGACTTACAGGCTATCAAGCAGTTCAAAGTAGGGGGCCTGGGTTAGATCCCAAGAGAGGAACTTTTTTCTTTTTCCCTACAATTGATGTAGTATGAGAGTAATGGCTAGGTTTTTTTGCTGACAGATTTTCAGCAAGCTCTGAAGTTCTATGTTGCTGATAACTTAAAAAGCTCCTATTCAGACTTCAAGGTTTAAATGCAACTCGAGAAACACTATTTTAAATAGGTAGGCTGTTAATTATGAACATCCACAACAGCTGTGTAGGTGGGGTCTACACTCACTGCTGGATGTTTTCTACCACAGCATGCTTTTCCTGTATAGGAAGTTTAATAAAGTGGTAGAGCTACAGGCTACCAAGTAGCACAAATTCAATGGACTGGTTTCATTCTCCAAAGTGGAAATTTTCTTCTTTCTCACTACAATTTATGTAGTATGAGAGAACTTGTTAGATGCTATTGTTGATGTTAGTGGTGGACTTTTAGCAAGGTTTGACATTCTATATTGCTGATAACTTGAAAAGTTCCAGCTCAGACTCTGAGGTTTAAATGCAACTTGGGAAACATTACTTCAAATAGACAGATGGTTCATTACAAAAATTCACGGCAACTGTGTGTGGATGCACGTGTGTATGTGTGTGTGTGTGGGGGGGTGGGGGGTCTGCACTCAGTGATGGATGTCCTTTGCCAAAGTGTGCATCTTCTGTCTAGCAAGCTTAGTACAGTGTTAGTGCTAGAGGCCACCAAGCAGTAGAGGGTAGATAGCCTGGGTTTGCTCCTAGTGTGGATCATTTTTTTCTTTCTCACTATGACATATGCAGTATGACAGAAATTGTTAGATGCCAACTCTGATTTTAATGCTAGGCTTTCAGCAAGGTTTGACATTGTATATTGCTGGTAGCTTGAAATGTTCCAGCTCATACTTTGAGAGACTGTTTATTATGAAAATTCATTGCAACTCTGTGTGTGTGTGTGTGTGTGTGTGTGTGTGTGCGCGTGGTCTGCACTCAGTGCTAGATGTCCTTTGCCATAGCATACATTTCCTCTCTATGAAGCATGTGAAGTCTTCATAATAAAAGTGTGGTAAGGTTATGGTATTGTAAAATGTATTTGCTGTTTTCTATAATAGGCAATCCCAAATGCTTCTAAACAAAGACTGCTGTGCAGATATTTTACAAGTGAGTTTAGGTACTGCAGTTGTGACTTAAATGTAAATGAATCATGTAAACTCCCAGGTTTTTTAATTATGGTCACATATTCTAGAAGGACCCCAGTAGCACACACCATAAACGTCTCACTTCTGGACAGCATTGGTTATCCCCAATAAGCAGAGCTTTAGTTTTATTAATGTTGTATTTATAGTTGTGATTATTGGGGGGAAATGCTAGCCATGTCATGACTAAGGGCCCTGTTCAAAAGCAGCTTGTGATGTCTGAGATTTACAGATATTCTCTCCTCATAGCTCTGAACCCTTATGCCAGTCCACACACTAGATGCTATCCCCAGCCCCTGCCAACCCCTTTCTAGGTGTGTACAGCTGCACACTGGTTCAGAGGGTGTTATGATGGGTGAAGCTGTGCCTAGCACTGATAATTAAATCAGAAGCCCAGGTTGGCTGGTCAGGATAACCTTGGGGAATCTGGGATACATAAGTCCTCCAAGGACTGCATTATCCCTGTTAAAGTTAATAGAAAAAAAAACATTCCTTAAGACCCCAAGCTCAGAGGGCTGGGGGCATAGTGAAATGAGGCAGATTGACCCCCTAGACCCAGGGCAGCCAGTGAAAAGAGGGTGCTTATGCACTAAGCCAGGGTTGTGCCCCACATAACATGATGACCTTCATTGGCCCTCTGTATGATATGCACAGTTCCGTGAATGTGCAGTAGCATACCCCACCTCCTTGCCCAAGCATGTCCTGGTAGCACATGGAATTTTTGCCTTCTGCCTGAGAACTGAGTGTGGAGTGGGTCTACACACCCTTTCAGGAATCTGTGTCTTGTCCCACATGTATGGAAGAAGCACACCACAGATGTGCAAGCTCCTCTGCACTTGAAAAGAGCTGTGTAACTGTTTAAGGATAGGGACCTTAGGCTCTATTTAATTTTTTTATGTCTTTATCCACACATAACAGAACCATGTCATCCATATGCAAATAAACATTGGATGTGGTACATACATCAAGTAGGCCAGTGGTCACTCTGATGAGCATCATCAATAATGCAAGCTATCCTGCCCCCTATATTCTGGTTGTGTATCCCCCTCATAGAGTCAGTTGACTGTATTAGTGAAAAGAGCAGGGACATTTATAAAGGGGCTCCTGAGTGGGCAAGTGCTGAACACTCATTTGTGGTTAACATTACCAATCACCTCTAACATGGTCATGAGGCAAGGTGGTCCATAAGTCATCACCCAAGTCTGGTACAAAGATCTTGAAAATTGACAGAATTCTGAATACTGTATTTCAAAGATTAGAAGCCGCGGCTTCTAACTGCATTTAACAATTTCAGCCCTGGCTTCTAATTGAAGGTGGCTAGTAAACAGGGCAACTTTTATTGATTCCACTCTACTGCAGCAGCATAATTTCACCTTTTTGTTGGCACTGTTAAAATAGTGACCCAGCTCTGCACCTGATTTCCCAAACTGATACTGTTTGTAAGGAGGGAAAAACTCTTGAAAACATCATGCCACCTAACAGTAGAATCTGCGACTCCAAAGCAACTGGGGAGCAACTAGAGAACCTCCATGGAGCACAGAGTTAGGCCTGTGGACTAGGTGGATGGTAGGTAGTGACCATAACAGCTGGATTGTAAAAAGGAATACTGTTGAGCTCAGAGTGCAGGAGTAAAAGAGGACAGAAGGGAGAGCCAGAGGCCAGGCTTTACTCGTGCCCCCCTAAGAACACTGAAAGTGACACATAAGATGGTGCTTTATTTGACTGTAGTGACCCATACAGATGCAAAAGCAGTTGAAGATCATACAGGGGCACAAACTACAGCTCTTGGAGAAAATAATGAATGGAGAGGCAGTTCTAGGACATGGCCTTCTAGCTGCCAGCAGCTGCACCTCAGCAACCGGTACCCCAGCAGCACCCACCACGTCACAATCAGTAGTGTCTCAGTGCTCAGTAATATAATTTTCTTAAAATATTACAATGGTTTATGTTTAATATGATGAATAGAAAGAAGTTCAGTAACACAAACAGTAGTGTGACAGCGTTTATGTCCTCCTGTCATGGTGACAACACCTTCAAGCATCTCCAGTAAGTGTGACACTTGACATTGAATGTCGTCCTAGTGATGCTTTAACTGCTTCACTGTTCAAGCCTCTCTCTCTCTCTCTCTTTCTCTCTCCCACCACCCCACCACTCACCACTGTGGATCTCCTCCCACACTTTCTCCCATTGGATGTACAGCAGCATTTTGACTACAAAAAGCTGGTCAGCATTGTTGGTCACATAGCTGACCAAGCTGTTCACTCCCTCTGGTGAGAAAGATGCAGCCAGACCCTTCCTAGTACTGTGCTCCACAGCAGCCATCTCAAAAACATAACTTTTTGGAATTTAAACTGAATCACCAGTCTCACATCTCTTTCTGTTATCTCCAACTTGGTTCTACCTTGTCTTATCAACAGAAAATCTGTTGAAGTCCATTACAGCGACAGCACAATGCCGACACTCGGCATTGTGCCATCAGAAAAATTATGTGCTCTGCCCCCTACACCCCTGTATTTTAATATAATCAACTCCAAACCATGTTGTTTTGGGAAGGGGGCACAACACTGGGAGAAGCAGAGTTGATGTACCATAAGACCATTACAGCGAACTGCCGATTTTGTCGCCCTAATGGTCTTTCGTGGTTCTAGTGTCGCTGTTCTGTGGGTCACTGCTCCAACTCTCATACACTGAAAAGTGAAACTAAACCACAAGCACACTTGCTGAAATTGCAGAACCTGAACCTGCTGATTATGTCATATTCCACAGTTTATAGAGACCATCCTTGTAAAACTGTGGCATGCCAATCCAGTGCTTTCAGACGGTGTCATTAAAAAGTGTATAAAGAATAGCAATCTGTGGTTACCATACAAAAACTGCAGTAACAGTTGAACTGCAAACAGCTGTCCAATGATTTATAATCATGCAAATGCTGAATCAAAAACTGCATGTGAAATCACAATCCACAGTTTCAGTAATGCATCTGTGGAATGGTTTTAGAATTCCATGGCATTTCCCCAGTTACCCCAAAAATTACAAATCGCATTTCAGAAATGCAGTTCAGCAGGCAGAGTTCTGCATTAATCACAACACTACTATGTACCAATCTATATATTTGTGGAAGAGGCTATACAAAATTAAGTTTAGCAGTTCAAGTCTACTTATGTTCCCCATTGCATTGTTATTGAACTAATCTGAAACTTCCCAAAGACAAAACAAAGCAAATATTTCAGGAATAATAATTAATGAACTTTTTAAATGTAAAACCCTCCTAAACCTAAAAATATTATTGTATGCAAATTGCAGGGTCAATCTCAAAAAACTATAATTAATAATTCATATTTAAATGCATATCACATTAGATTTAAACACTTGCACATCCTGAAGGCATATACAGTGGAGCTGCTCCTCAACAGTAACAATTTTGAAACATTTGAGAGCAAGCAACTTTGCATTTTGTATAACAGTAATCCTGGAGATAAGACATAATTTTCTTGAGACTATTGCAGGGAAACAACAGCTCAAAAATATATAACCTACAAATGCAATATTTTCTTTTTATTGAGTTACGTGGGCGAGCCTTATCTACTGTGTGAGAATAATTTAAGATAAACACATCGCATAAGCAACTATACCATTTGTCATATTTCATATTGTATGTTAATTAAACAACTATGTATATACAGTACCTTAAAATAGCAGTGCAACATTGTACAGAAAAAAAAATAACCATATCTATTTTACAGAAGAATATTTTACATATGCTCCATCTTCATTTACATGTGCTCAAGTCAATGTTATTTGGAGTATTTTTTTTTGATTTTTCTAAAGAAAACATATGACTTCTCTTTACATTGTTTTATTTTTCATCATGCTTCCCTTCTCTCAGCAGGTTGACATCAATTTCTAAATAGCACACAAAGTGTCCATATCTGAGTAACACTATTGAGATGTCCCAGTCACTGGGTATCACTGCCCGGGAGTTGAAATGCCATACAAGTTGCTTCAAAGAAAGATGCTGATGAACATATGCATTGCACAACATAGGAAGCACTTAGAAAAATAAACATAATAGCTTTGCTGATACTGTAATTAAAGAGGGGGTTCAGCCATCAGCAAAATAATATCAGATGGCATTCAGCATTTCAGTGCCCAGATAGCCTCATTTAGGTATACAGCACCTGGTTTCAACAAGCATTTGTCATTGCCGAATGTTGTCTCGCTGGCATTGGCTTTGGTAGTGGCAGAGGTAGAGATGCATAATAGGAATGGCAGTGAAGTGTTGAAGTGATGCCAGCCCAACCCACACCCTATAGAGAGCGACAGGCATTGGGGTGTTTACGAGCGTGCATGCAAACTGCGCAACGCACACTCGGAAAACACTCATTTTATGGACTTTTGTCACCAAATTTTCAACATAGGCATTTTAGGACCTCTGCTAATAAACAGTGTCACTGTCATTTTCGTAATGTATCTCGAACATGGATTTCCCACAGTGACCACACTATTCTGCACCGGAACTGCGAAAATACATTTTGGCCAGGATATGAAAAATGACAGCTGTACTGTTCATGAGGAGATGCAGAACAATGGGAATGTTGAAAATCTGGAGTGAAAATATTATAAATTGGCGAACTTACGAGCGTGCGTGCAAACTGCACAATGCACACTCATAACACAGTCATTTTATGAAGTATCGTCACCAAATTTTCAACATAGGCATTTTAGGACCTCTGCTCATGAACAGTGTCACTGTCATTTTCGTAATCTGTCCTGAACACTGATTTCCCACAGTGACAGCGCTATTCTTCTCTGGAAGTGCGAAAACACATTTTGGCCAGGATGTGAAAAATGACAGCTGTACTGCTCACAAGGAGGTGTGTAAATATGCCAATGTTAAAAATCTGGCATGAAAATATTGCATATTCACGAAGTTATGAGCATGCATAGCAACTGCACAATGCATGCTCATAAAACAGTCATTTTTTGGATTTTTTCCACCAAATTTGCAACATAGGCTTTTTGAGAGCCCACCTCATGAACACTGGTACTTTAATTTCATTAATTGGTCCCAAAAGGTGATTCCACGCAGTGACCGCAAAATCACCTTTTGGGGCCAAATAACGCCATGACGGTGACAGAATTCATGAGGAGGGGTCCCAAAAACCCCATGTTGAAAATTTGGTGCCAAAATTCCAAAAAATGCTCGAGATATGCATCAAAGTTGAAAAAACCCTATTCATTCCATTATACAGCTTACCGGCATTTCCTCAGTTCACGGTTGGCTTTGAAGAGTGCAGGCGTGTTCGGTTCACGAAGATGATAGCACGGACTCCAGAGGTAAGTATGGAATGTGAGGGGTGTGTGGGAGCAGGGTGCACAGTGGGTGGGTGCAGGTTGTGGGGGGGCAGGGAGACCACCAAGGGACTGTTTTTGGTTTACAGGGTTTAAAAAAAAAAATACACCATGAGCTGGTTTCCATTTTCAGGTGGGATTTGGCACACTGGGGTGGGCTCCCAGCATGGCACCTCAGTGTTTGTGGGTGGGGGGTGTGCTTTAGCTGACCGGGGATTGGGCACCTCGTCGGCACATAACAAATGGGGGGGGGAGTGCATGATGCTGAGGGGGATTGGGCACCCTCCTTGGCAATCAAATAAAGGGGGGAAAACCTTATGCCGACAGGGAGTGGGCTCCCCCGTTGGCATTGTGACAGGCAGCAGTGACTGCCACCATGTTGCTTGCACCGAGGGAGGCATGTAATGGTCACGCTGCATGAGAGCTTCGCTCTCATTGCAGCGGACCTTTTCTTTGTTCTGATGGCCACATTAGGCATGCATGAGGTCAGTGCCTCCTGCTGCCTGATTGGGGAATGAGGGACGCACCTTCTGATGCATGCCCTGCATTCGCCCAACAGTGACCGCACCTCCAAATCTGCTACTACCGCAATATGTTGACTGCGCAAGCGCGAGCCAACATAAAAAGGGGTTTCAGGGGAAAGAGAAGGAGCAGAGCTGCAGTTACATTTCCAAGGTTATCATCACATTAAATATATGGTTAAGGTTAAAGCAGCAGTGTGTGATGAGGACAAATGGTTTGTGCTTATACCTTTCTATCCTATTTTAAATTGCTCTTTTTATCCTGTCTTTTTAAGATGCCATTTCCCCTCATTTTGATTCTGCTTTAGCATGTTTTTTTAGATTTGAAAAAGGGAAAAATGCACACTTTTAAATAGAGCTATCCACATATTCCCATAAAATTAAGGAGCAGTGTATGCTGCATGATAAAATATGTTACCTTTGTCACAAGAAAAGGGATGTTGCTGTAAACAAAAGTTGTTTAACAACAGCTGTGAATATGGTCCCATGTCAAAACAGCTAATAAATATGGGTTAAAGTCAAAATGGCAAAACCATAAAGATGCAAACACAAACAGCTACTGCAAATTATGGCAAACACAATATATATCGATTTTGGAGGTCTCGTTGCACTAAATCATGCACCACTAGACTTGAAATTGAAAATTGTATGCAAGCCCTCTCAGGTACTCCAACCAATCCCACACTGAGTACTCTTCAAGCACCAGACTCAGCCGCTCATTAACATCCTGGTACCGTCTCCTTCCAGCAGTGGTCCTGGCACCAGACACCAGTTGTTTGTACTGCCATCCTTAGACTCCACAATACCTGACTGCTGCCATTGTTCTGCCTTTATTGACATGGGGGGCTGTGCACCCACACCTCCTACCGGGGGCTGCTCACCAACCCCCACGCTATTTCTATTTATCTAATTCCAATGTGCACTTGGATAATGGGGGAATACAGAAGTGCCTGGTCACCATTATTGTATTCGCCATATATTGTTAGCAGCCTTTTAATACTGGTCATAGTTTATTGTATGTAGCCATAGTTGTTTTTGCCATTATGACTTCACCGTTTCAGTGTAGCCATTATTGATTCACCTTTATCACATGGTACTGTGAAGACTAATGAAAAGTTGGAGATAGCCATACTAAAAGGTCTGTTCCATTAGTTAAGTTTAATAAAAAGGCTTAAGTGGCTCATAAAGGAGCATCTTAAAAGACAGAAGGAAAAAGGCACCTTAAATGGAAAAAAGTAGGGATCAGAGAATCAGTTTGGATAAGTTTAGAACCTCCCAGAACTGCTGCAATTTTCTGTAAAAACCTTATCAGAACCTTTTTTCATTTTCTAATAAGGCTGTGATAATTTAGAAAATTTATTTTGGAGATTAATATACCATATTCCCCACTAGGTCTGTTTCTAGTAAGATGGTTGGTCGTGGTGGTAGAAAGATGCAAAAAGAGGTGACAGGTAGAGTTGCACCACTCCAAGCTGTGTTTAGATCATTTCTCTTCATTGACAGTGGCTTGAGATGACAGTAAATGTTTCTGCACTTTGAATAAAAAGGTTATAACAGTTCTGATATGGCTTGGTAATTATCAGAAGTTTATGGACTTCATGTTCTTTAAAGGGGCACTGTCAACTTGTTTTTCATCTAGTTGAAACCCCACATTTTATGATTGTTTAGCCTCTCTAAAACTCACTGATGTTGCTGTTTGTTTAGTTTGTCTCCTTGTTTAGCAGAACTGAAATGCATAGCAATGTATATTTATAAACAACCTTGTTTTGTTTACAATCCTTGTTCTGTTCTTACTGCATACTTCCTGAGCATTACAAACATACCCAAACAGTGCAGTCACTCATAAGAACGAAGCCTCCTAAACTCCCACTGCATCATGAGGGGCTAGACTGTTTCGTGTATGTTCCTAAGTCAGGAAATAAGCATTTGGAGTTGCTCAGGGGATGTAAACAAACCTGTTTTGGTGTGGTAACACCAGTATGTTGGGCAGTCTGTTTTTCACTTTTTTAAAGAAAATAAGTGTCAGAATCAAACTAGCAGCTACATCAGCAATCTTTACTGAATGTTGGCAGTTATAAAATATGTTTTTTAAACTGGGGACACCTTGAGACCTAAGGGGGTTGACAGTGTCCCTTTAAGAACTTTAAATCTAAATTTAGGTGCACTTCTATCATCTATTGCAGTGTTGTCTGTCCTCCTCAATAGACCCCTTGGGCTCAATTTTCAAAGGCTGATGCAGGGCGTACGTTAGGCCCTGAGTCAAAGCCAGTTTTGGTGCAGCTACGCTAAACCCCTTTGCTGCATCTGCACCCAATTTTCTATTGTCGGGCACAGCTGTAATAGTTTTCTCAGTTTACAGCAGCTTGAGCCAAATATTTGGCACAAGCCCCATAAAAAGGGTCCCACAAATGCTGCTAGTTAGATCATGGACAAGCTGGTCTAACTTGCAGCATTTGGTGCATGGAATGGAAAAATCCTGATCACCAGCTGGGAGAATGCCATAAGCCCCATGTGCCAAATGATTGGCATATCAGGGGTTGTGGCATTCTCAGGGCTTTGAAAATTGAGCCCCTTGTCTTACCTACTTTGACAAGCAAGGACCATTCACATCTGCAAATTTATGAAACAATCATTTAACAGTCTAGGTGATTTCTCTGTATTCTGTAGTATTCTGGTTTCTGCTATTTGAGTTGTTAACAAATTTGTTATAGGATTTTTGAAAGATTTTACTAACACTCAATATTTTGGGCGTCTTGATTTTCATCTGTTTTGTTTTTATAGTACTGTATACAAGTTTAGCCTTTCTTATTTGCTGTGTTAGGTTGTTACAAACTCTCATAACATTCCCAATCTTCTATATTGAATTTTTTTTTTGCTGTCTTCCAGTTTCTTTCTTTAATTCAAATTTTCTTGTGGATCTTCTCTATAATCCAAGAAACATGGGAGAATTCCAGTTTTTGTTTTTTGAATGGTGCCAATTTGTTACACTTAGCCACAAATAATTTTGTGAACTCTTCTTTTGCTAAATCTAGTTCTAAGATCAGGAATATCCAATACTATTAAGCCTTTGCATGATTTGTTTCAAATACTGGCTTACTATACTATATTTTTCAAAACATCTCCTTCTTATACTTTTACATTAGGGAGTCTCTAACCATTTTGCTCCAGTTTTTAGTTTACAGCTCAGGATATCATGATCCCCTAATTTTGGAGCATTAACCTCAATGTGAGTACCATTTGTCTTATCAGATAAAAACAACAGGCCGGATTCACAAAAGGCAACTCAGGATGCAAGGCAACTTGCATCCGAAAATATGGAGTAAGTAGCACTTGTGTCCTGAGTTGCATCATGTAGGGATTCACAAAGGCAGCCTGCAACATGCTGCAGGCTGCCTGAGCTCAACTGCACCAATGCACCATAAACCCCATTGCGACATGGCGTAAGGGGGTTTATGGCAGCAATTGCATCTTATTCAGGAAGGATGTCGTCAAAGTCCCCGAATCAGGATTCAGAAAAAACATCCAGTGGACATCCGTCAAAAAACACTTACACCCACTATGAGGTGGCGTAAGTGGTCTTTGCCATCCACTGGAGGTTGTCAATGTGTAGCCAGTGCTGCACAACTGTGAGGTCACCATGGCTCTCCCCCAGCCCAGTACCCCTAGTGTACAGCACTGCCCCCCATCCCCACAGTCACCACAATAGCCAGCACAATGCCCAGTGTGGGCTATCACCCACCCTCCATCCTGATACTGCCAGATGTGCAGCCCTCTGGGCTGCCTGAACACCCCCCTCCCCAGCCCCGATGCCCACTTCCCACACCCCACACCCACATTCCAGCTCCAAAGATACTATACACACTGGGCACCACATATGCCCTGTACAACCCTGGTGATCTAGTGGCCCCCTCCCTCACCCGATGGTCGAGCCTCTCTCCCAATACCCCTGGCGACTGGCACAGCCCTCCACTCACCACCATGGCCAGCCGCCGACTGGGCTGTACCTGGAGTGCATATTGTACATATATGCACTCAGCGAATGACAGCTGCTGTCATTCACAGAGCATGTATATGCACAATATGCGATCTCGGTACAGCTCAGTCGGTGGCTGGCCAGGGTGGTGATCGGAGGGCTGTGCCAATCAGCAGTAGGGTATTGGGGGAGAGTGGGGTGGCTTGTACTGTTGGGTGGAGAGGAGGGGGCCACTAGACCACCAGGGAGTTACGGGAGTGGATGGGGGGACTATTCATATTAAGGGTGATTGGGGCTGGGGTCCACACCTGATGGGGATTGGAGCAGGCATGGGGGGCACCCCGGCTCCATTCTGAGGGTGCATCTGCTGCCCGCCTCATTCTGCAGCTTGCAGCATACATGGGAGCTGCGCCCTACCTTGCAAAGATGCTGCAAGCCACAGGACACAGGCTCCTGGACCCTGTTTGTTTCTGCATCGGGCACATGATCCAGGATGCAGAGGCCATTGTTGCAGCTTTCGGCAGCTCTTTGTGAATCCGGCCCAACAACTTTAACATTTTTCCCTATTTAGGCTTACATTTCTGGTCGGGATGGTTATTACTTGCTTGACATCCGGACATTCAAAACTATTCTCCAGTGTCATTGCAGCATCCCCAGGTGACATTAAAATCTCCGGCCTTATTAGCTCCTTATTTGTAGTAAACGTTAACATTGTCTAAGCCAAATCTTCAGCATTGGATAGTTTAATCTTAGGTGTTGAATAGACTGTGTCAATAATCACATTTAGTTTCTAAAGGTGCACTGATATATTTTAAACCATGCCTGAAAATGTTACCTGCGTTGGATCTAATTTCAATCTGGTGTATATTTGTGCCCCACCCCACGAGTTGTCCAATGCAAGCAATGGCATTCATAATCCTCCAGTTCAATTTCCTTATGAGATACTTTTTTTTTATTTGGCCACATTTCCATCAGGGCAGCTGTGATGGGGGGTTCCACTGCCTTAAACAGGTTTTGTTTGTTTACGAGGCTAGGGGCATTATTATGGATCAATTTCAAGTTTGTATTCTCTTTTGCAGGGCCCAAATTTAATTCAATATCCTTACATAGAGCCAAAGCCAGAAACAACACACACATTATTTACTAGATTTAAAATGTAATCTTAATCCAGTTTGAACTCTTTTGTATCCCCTCATATATTTTCTAACTTCTGAAAAGGTGTTTCTTCTTTTCATAGGTTTGACCTACTGTGCAATGTTTGATGGCTACTTGGAGATTATTCTAAGCATGTAATCTCCATAGTAGTCCTAGATTTCCTTTTTGAAAGCAGCTGTAGAAGAGTAATTGTCCCAACTACTGCAATCAGCAGGCAGGGAAAAATGCCCCTCTAGCTCTTATTTTTAAAGACCTCCATCTCAGTTTTAAGTTTGCAGCTAACAATTTGCCCAATATCCAAATGCACCCTTAAAGATGAAGGGTCATAAAAAAACAACTGACTTTACTCAGGGAGCTGCCAGTTGGAGCAACCAACCCCTTTGAGTGTATAGTGGGTGCAGGTGCAGGCTACAGGACCCTTCTCATTTACCATCCACCAGGTGATGGGAGGGAGTTCCTGAAGGAGGTTGCAGATTTCATCGCTGAGATGGTATTGGAGTCCCCCAGATGGTTGATTCTTGGTGACTTCAGTGCCTGGGCTGATGATGAACTCTCACCATTTGGACAAAACCTCCTCCAATTGATGGATTAATTGGGCCTGACATGGGTTATTACCACCATAACTCACGAGAAGGGGAACTCACTGGACTTGGTGTTCCACCTGGGGATGGAGATCTCCGATGTGGAGGTGGAGCCAGTTAGTTGGTCTGATCATCACATCCTGAGATTCAGTTTCACAGCCCCCTGAAGTAGGCCTGCCCCAAAGGAGTTGGTACAGTTCCGTCCTTTGAGAGAAGTTACCTCAGAAGGCCTAATGATGGTGCTGGACCTCTCTGGATTTTCAAAGGATAGCACTGACCTAGGGCCCCTTGTGTTAGCCTATAATATGGCTGCTACTGGGGCCTTGGATATCATTGCTCCAACTCATGTTCACCCTCTTACTCTTCACCTGGGTGTCCCCTGGTTTAATGGGGAAATCTGTGAGTTGAAGAGGCAAGGGCGAAGGTTGGAGAGACACTGGCGGAAAACTCACCTGGAGGTGGATAAACTTAGATTGACAGATCATTATAAGATCTATCAATCAGCAATTTCTTATAAGAAGGCAGAGTTCCTGTCCAGGGAAATTGCTACAGTAAAGAATAGGCCACCCCAACTTTTCCGGACTATGGACAGACTGTGCAATCCAGCCTGTCTTCACTCTGGTCGAGCGTTGTCACAAGTACAATGTGAGGAGTTTGCGCAATTTTTTGCTGATAAGATGTCCACCATCAGGAATGAAATCAACCGGTGCTTTCCCATTGGACCTTGCACTAATCAATTGGGTGGTACTAATGCCCAACTGACCTGGTTCACCTTTAGCCAACTGGCAGTCTTGGATATAGTGAAGATCATCCAGACTTTGTGGCCAACCTACTGTAGTTTGGACCCGGGCCCTACATGCCTACTAGTGGAGGGTGTAGAGGTTATCAGCCCAGTCCTTGCTGAGATAGTGGGGGTTTCATTGGAGAGAGGGATCTTTCCAGATCCCTTAAAGGAGACAGTAGTATGCCCCCTCTTGAAAAAACAGCCCTGGACCCCGACTGCCCAGCTAATTAGAGATCAGTCTCAAACTTACCCTTTATAGGGAAAGTTATTGAGAAGGTAGTCACCTTGCAGCTGGAGGATCATTTAACCAACCACAATATCTATAACCCTCTCCAGTCTGGCTTCAGGAAAAGGCACAGCACCGAGACAGCCCTAGTATGGGTACTAAATGACCTTCTGATGGTGAGAGATCGGAGAACCCTTTCCATCTTGGTTCTCCTTGATCTCTCAGCAGCATTTGACACTGTAAATCATGAGGTGCTGCTCGAGCACATGTGGTTCTTCTGTGGACTGAGGGGGGTGGTCCTCAGTTGGTTTTGATCTTTCCTCGAGGGCAGATCCCAGAGAGTGGTGTTGGGGATTTATTCCTCGTCCCCTCACTGGCTTCCCTGCGGGGTTCCACAGGTTTTGGTGCTGCCCCCCATGTTATTTGTGGTGTATATGCTCCCAATAGGGGACATTATAAGAAGTACGGGTTGAGTTTTCATTGTTATGCCGATGTCTCTCAACTGTACATGTCTTTTTTACCTGAACAGGAGTTAGATTCTGTTATGGTGTTTAGTAACTGCAAGCTGGAGATACAGAACTGGATGAGTGCTAGTTGGCTTTGGTTGAACTCTGAAAAAACAGAGGCATTGGTGGTGGACCCTGGTTATAGAATGACAGAGGCATGGGTGGGGAAACCCACAGGTTTACATCATGGGGGGATCACACTTATTGCCTTGGGCCAGGTGCATAACCTGGGTGTAGTATTTGATGAAGGCCTGACCCTGAGGGTGCAGGTTTCAGCTGTAGCCAAATCTTCCTTTTACCATCTAAGGAACATAGCCTTGGTGAAACTCCTGGTCCCACCCGAAGATCTTCCTACCTTGGTCTATGCCTTTGTCACCAGTCATTTTGATTACTGCAATGCCCTCTACCTAGGGCTACTGGGGGTGGAAATTCACGGCTTACAGCTAATGCAGAATGCGATAGCCAGGTTGTTGACTAGAACCCCTAGGTCCAGTCATATAACACCTGTACTGCGTGAACTGCACTGGCTGACAATACAGTGGCAGATCACCTTTAAGGTTGTATTGCTGACCTATAAAGCCCTACATGAGCAGGGACCCCACTACCTGAAAGAACTTCTTCATCCTTACTGCCCCACCCGCTCACTCTGATCCTCTGGCGAGGGATTCCTAGAGATTCCCAGGGTATCCCTAAAAACATCACGAGGAAGATCTTTTGCCTTTATGGCACCTACCCTGTGGAATTCTCAACTGCGCCAGATATGAGAGAGCCTGACCATGGAAGGATTTAAAAATTCCTTGAAAACATATCTTTTTAACCAGGCATTTGCAGAGACTTATTGAGTGTTTGCTAAAATGTTTTATCTACTTTCAATGTGTAATGTTATGAAATTATTTTAATGTGTATTGTTAAGGCAACTTGAGCTCTGGAAGGGCACCTCATACAAATAAAATTTTACTTACTTACTTAGAAGGTGTAAAATTAGTTATGAATAAGTGCATTTGCAACAATACTTGGTAGAAGTATCAATAACTAGATAGCTATAAACTAAGCAATTATAGTTAGACCACAATAGCAAAAATATATATGTTTGTATTACCTGAGTTCTAATTGTGCAGTTGATTCTTCTTATAGATATTGTAATAGATTATAATTTCTTGAACTAAAATAAATAAATGAAACAAAATTAAAAAGAAAAGCTCCTGGGTGGCCTCCCACTGGTGGACTCATGCAGAGTGACTCACGTCACTCTAGCGTGAGACACTCATGCATCAAGCCACTGAATGCAGCTCAGCTGTGAACCTTGCACCCCCCAGTGTCAGTGCTCTGTCTCCACTGGCTTTGATCTGATCCCCTGCAAACTGGGTGCTGGGCTGATTTTTCTGGAGAGGTAAGCTGGGAAGGAGAGTGGCAGCAAACAGGAATTGGCAACAGTCTTTAGCTGAAGATGGATTCGGTGCAGCTACATGTCAGCTGCAAGGTCACTGTTCAGAATGTGGCTTAGCTTTGACCCCCACCACCCCACCCCCGTGACATCAGCACTTCTCCTACACTGGCTCTGGTCTGTGAACAAAAGAGGTCCAAGGATAAATGCTTTGGGTTCACCTAGTTGGTGGTATCTTGGGTCACATGAGATGCTGTTGTACACCATTAATGGAATGTTTCCTTGAGGTAGTTCTTAAATCAGTTACTATACTACTAAGGTTGACTGAAGGAGCCAGAAGGCTGAGTCCCGTAATGCTCCTATACTAGGCCATAGAAAAAAAAGATAAATCGTACCCGGACAAAATTAAAGTATTGAGGTGATGTTTGAAAATCTCTTTAGTATTGCTAGTAACTACGTCCGATGGGAGCCGATTCCATGGCCCAATAATTCTAACAGTAAAGAAATACTTACGATTATTATGTTTAAAGGATTTACCTTTTAACTGTAAGATGTGACCTCTAGTATTGTGTATGGATTTTTTAAATGAAAAACCTAATTCGGTCATAATAAAAGGGTCATGAATAATGTCATATAGAAGAAGAAGGTCACCTCTGATGCGTCTAATGGTGAGAGACATTAATTTCAATCTGTCCAACCTAGATTCATAAGATAACAACTCAAGTCCAGATATTTTTTTAGTATATTTATGCTGTACCCTTACGGGAGAAAAATTTTCTGATTTTTTAAAGGGACACCACAGTTGTGAAGTGTATTCAAGATGGGGTCGAACATATGACCTAAACAAAGGTAGCAACACCTCCTGTTTGCAAGATCTGATATTACGCAAAATAGATCATATGATTTTATTAGATGTATTAGTGACTGAATACAAATGCTTTGAGTAGGTTAGATTATCAGATATTGTTATGCCCAAGTCTTTCTCATCGACAGTGGTACTCAATGGTAACTCATCCAAAATATACTGAAAATGTAAATTGTTAGAACCCAAGTGCATAACTTTGCATTTTGTGGAATTTAACTAATTACCCCATTTCTTGACCCAAATACTGATGACATCTAGGTCATGCTGAATACAGGATATTTGATCATAATTGGAATGTAAACCTCCAATCTTCACATCATCTGCATATTTAATAGTATAAGAAAGACAGGAATGAGTTAAATCAAATATGAATGCCTAAAAAAGGCAGGGGACCAAGAACTGAACCCTGAGGAACACCACTTAGTACCCTGCCAGAATCAGAAAGACTCCCATTTATCATCATCCTCTGAGTTCTATCTGAAAGCCAATTATGTATCCATTTTATTATATGACTGTTAATACCAAGACTAGAAAGTTTATGAATAAGAGCCCAGTGTGGCATAGAATCAAAAGTTCACTGCATTTGGTGATAACGTAAGTTGGAAAGTTTATACATTAGTATGTTTTGGTTATCAAAGGCTTCTGTGACATCTAAGAAGATGGCATCAAAGTGACCAGTGTTTAGAGCATAGGCAATGGCGTTTGAATTGACTGAATGTGTAGATGATCTGTGCTGCATTATGACAGCTTTTTTGGTAATATCTGGCACTTTTTGGTAGTAAATTTAAAAGTACTTTGTTCTGTTTTATCTCACTTTGTGTAGTTGAACCAGAAAAAAAAAACATTTGTTATATATTTCTAAATCATGCTGTGTTTATGGTTTGCAAAGGGAGTATCTTACTGAACTGTCCTGGAATATGAAACTGATTTGAACATACCGTTATCATCTGCTTCCCATTCAAAGAATGGAAACAGGATGGCTCCACCCTAATGATGTCAGATCTAGTTGGAAAGGAATATTCATAGAAACATAGAAAGGTGATGGCAGAAGGAGACCAAAGCTCCATCAAGTCTGCACAGGAGTTCCCAAGACCCCAGGAGATCCCGGGACCTAGCTCTTACTTTTACAAGCAGATTTAATTCAAGCATACTCTTTATTTCAACCCTATTTCAAGGCTCACACAGCATTAGCTTTCACTACATCCACAGGCAGGCTGTTCCATGGCTCCACTATCCTTTCTGAGAAACAGTGTTTCCTAAGATCCCTTCTGAATTTTCCACCTCTCAGCTTCCATCCATGCCCCCTTGTACTTGAGCTGGATGCCCTGGTGAATTAATTTCCTTCATGTACTTGAAGGTTTCTATCATATCCCCCCTTTCCCTCTTTGTCTCCAGTGAGTACTTGTTTAATGCCACAAGATGCCCTTTATACTGTAGCCCCTTGAGCCCCTGTATAATTTTGGTCACCCTTCTCTATATGGTTTCTAGCCTGTCCCTCTCCTTTTTAAGGTGTGAGCTCCAAAACTGGACACAGTATTCAAGGTGAGGTCTCACCAGGGATCTGTACAGTGGCAGTGTCATGCCTACTATTGAATACTGTCCCTATACACTCCAACATTTTGTTGGCCCTACTATATGCTGCATTCCATTGGCTGGCTTGTTTTAGGGTGTCACACATGATAAATCCTAGATCCCTTTCCTCTTATGAGGCACTGAGGTTGACTCCATTGAGCCAATAGGCTATCCTTGGGTTATTCTTGCCTAGATGCATTGCTTTACACTTCTTGGCATTGAACTTCAGCTGCCACACACTAGACCATTTTCCAACTTTTCAGATCTTTCTGTAGGTTCCCAACTGCTTCCTCACTGTCCGCCCTACCACCTAGCTTGGTGTCATCTGCAAACAGTACAATTTTGCCCTGGATACCTACTCCTATGTCACTGATGAACACATTAAACAGGACTGGTCCTAAGACCAAGCCCTGAGGGATCCCACTTGACACCTCTCCGTCCTCTGACTTCTCCCTGTTGACAACTACTCTCTGCTTCCTGCCCCCCAGCCAGTTACCCACCCCTTAACAATGCAGTTTGCTATGCACAAATCCTCTAACTTCTTCAGCAGGCAGTTATGTGGCACAGAATCAAAGGCCTTGCTGACGTCAAAATAGAGGAGGTACACTGGATGCTCCCTATCCATTTTCCTAGTTACCCAATCAAAAAATATTATCCGGTTTATTTGGCATGATCTGCCCACCATGAAACCATGTTGTTTGCCATCCTGAAGGCCATTCAACACTGAATCTATCTTTGCTTCAACTTTAATTTATATTTTAACTTTTGTATGCACTTATATGCCATTTCTCACTTGTGCTCACTTGTTTATGGCATATTTATTCAATGTTTGTAGCTTTCATGGCAACTCACCCACTGCAATAAATTATTATGTAAGAGACCTTATTTCCTAAGTTATGATTATTTAAATGCACTTATAAAAACGGGGCTGGGGTGGTGGTGGTGTATAGTTTTGAAAAAGCACAATAGTGTTAGCACAAAACATTAGCTAAGCCACTGTAGCCTTGTCTGTGGCAGCTTTTGCTGGTTTTCTTGCTTGTTTGCACTTTAATAACATGAATGGAGCATATAGTTCAAATGCTTTTGGTTGTTTTTTTTTTTCCTGCAGCACTTGTTGTAGTGAGTAGCCCCATTCTTGTTTTTGTATTTATGTTATTACTTTATGGGTGCTCCACCAGCTCCATAAGTGCAGTCTATCTTTTTGCATTTCAATGTTAATTTGTGGCCCTAAGTAGAATAGTAATTGTTGAATGGTTCAGACAAAAGTCAGAACGGAGCTGGGAAGGATGTGGTCTTGTAGAGCACAGGTAAGTAGTTAGCTATGCATTGATCTCTTCATGTTTGTATTTAAGGTTCAGAGGCAACATATTGGTCTATGTTTAAAAGGGCTCACCAGTGTCCCTTGCTTTGATTCGGGTGTTACCAAAGCTTTTTTTTCCATTTCCTGGAATTTGTCCTATGGTTATGGGCAGATTGAACAATGAAGTGAGGGGTCCAGCAAGATGGTTTGCAGCAAGCAATTTGGGATCAACACCATCAGATCCTTGTCTTTTAGTTTTATTCATGCACTGGAGCAATCAAAGTATATAATTTGGTGGAATACATCAAATGTTTCATTTGGCCTTTGTTAAGGTGTAGCAGTGGGGTGAACTGCAGCCTTTTGGTAGCTAGTGGTTTGTAAAGTATGCATTAAAGAGTGTCACTTTTGGGAAATGTTTAAGGAAAATAAAATCTATACACATTCCAGCCTGCATTTTATAGTTTTTCTGTATTTCACTTCATTTTAGTCTTCATTACTAGGTTTATTTACATAGACAAATGATCCATGTGCCCTACAGTTGATCTACTCCTGCTGTTTAACTCATTGTTGAAGTCACAGCTCTCAGTTTGTGACATTATACTCATTTCTACAGCAAGCTGTGATGCCACAAACAGGGGATTATGACTTCAGAAAAGGATTTTACCGCAGAAGCTGAGGAACTCCAGGGGATGTGGATTCCATTTCCATGCAAATAAACTTAGCAAAGAAGAATAAAAGGAAAAGAAATGCAGAGAAAAGATAAATAAGCTAACCTGTGTCTATGTGTCAGGGTTTTTAGATGTTTTTTTAAAGTAAGAAACTCACTAAAGGGCAGCTGCTACAGTTGCACCAGTTCTAAGCAGTGCTGCATACAGACTGTCTCTGATGGCCCTAAGGTGGTACTGCAGGCAGGTAGGAATTTCTCTAGACCTCTCACAACAATGGTTGGTGAGCAAATGCTGGGGATGGTCTGGTAGCTAAAAAAAAATCTTAATCAAAAACACGCACTTCAAGTATTGCACTGTACCCAGAATATTTATTTTTGTTTCAAAGCGTATTCCCAGTTACAATAAAGTGCCATAAAATATGCATGAAGATTTGAAAAAACATCAAATTAACAGCCACCACTTATAAAATAGTTTGAAATAGACCTACCCCAGTCCAATGTGCTAGCCACCACTTACCACTGTGCTTTGCCGTAAAGGCTTCCAAAGGGGGAATTTCTCTAGATACAGCAATTTCAGGAAATATTTGACCGTTGTAATGGCTGCAATGGTATGTATATATCAATATATTCCATTGAAATGAATGAGGATGTCACAGTGATGCATCTACACATACCTGAATGTTTACTGGTTGCCACTGTACAGTATGTTGCATGGTTCTATGATTTGTTTATAGTTACAGCTGAGGTAATAGACTTCAGGTTGATGAATTTGGTTCAGTGCTGTTTCAGTTCCCTTTCAGAGGTTGGCAGGATTGCTTGAGTTTGCAGACCAGAATTCAGAAAAGTATAAATATTTGACAGCCTTATCATGCTCATGCATTTGTTCATAAGCATGCAATAACATGCCCAATCTCTGTCCTGTTAGGTTTGCTATACCCTTTTCCACAATTTTTCCAGGAACACAATATATCAACAGTGTTTACTGAAATACATACCCAATGCTACTTCAGACTCATACTTTTCATTTGTGAGCATGCTTACCATAGACAACTTTGATCTTGCGTTGTAGGTAGGCCCAGGTGAGTTCAATAGAGATAATAGAATAACAGGATTTTTGCTGCTAACAAAAAGAAACAAAGGGAAAAAGAACTTACTGAAAAGGAGCAACTACTGACAGATTTACAGAACAGATATAAAAATTATCCAAAAGGCAGACAAAACTTAATTAACATAATTTTACTGTTGAAATATGAAATTAATAAAATTACCTCCTTAAAAACTGAATATGCCATTTTTCATACCCAGCAGAACTATTTGGGGTCAGGTGAAAAGGCTAGTAAACTCCTAGCTTACCACCTTAAAAAACAAAATACCATTAAATTCATCAATTCTATATGGAACCCCATATATAACACTACAACCTATGACACTAAATAAATCAACAAAATCTTTCGACAATAATATCTTTCCTTATATGACACTAAACACAATAACAAATGTCTAGATACTGCTGATTTCTTAAACTCAGTAAAACTTCCACATCTCTCTGAGGAAGATAGAGCTAGATTTGACTGCTTGATTTCTAAACAGGAAATTACACTTGCTCTAAAATCCTTTGGATCTGGGAAAACCCCTGGTCCTGATGGAATTCCTCCTGAATTGTAAAAGCAAATTGAGCCCTTTGTAACCAAGTATCTTGCCTTCACTGAATCCTCCAATGATAATCTACTGGTTAACTCCATGAATGAGACTTTCATTACATTAATATCTAAAAAGAATAAAGATACACCAGACTGTGCTAACTTTAGGCCAGTATCTCTACTAAATGTAGATTATAAGATGTTAGCCAAGGTTTTGGCTTTTAGATTTCAAACCATTATATATAAGCATATCGGCAAAGAGCAAGTGGGTTTCATGAGTGGAAGAACTCTGCTGACAATATCCTTAAGATTTTCTCGGTTCTCTGGGTAAAAATAACTCAGAAAGTATCTACTGCCCTACTGTCTAATGACATAAGTGAAGCTTTTGACACCCTAGAATGGCTTTGTCTCTTTCAGATTTTGGGTACATATGCAACTTGGTTAAATTGATATACCAGAAGCCCAGCTCAGCCATCATTACAAATAATCCCATCTCCCAACATATTAACTTAAACAGAAGCACCAGGCAAGGCTGTCCACTTTCCCCTTTTCTATTTATTCTATGCATTGAACCTCTGATTAGGAAAATCTCAGATGCCTTTAACATACATGGCATCCCAGCTGGTCCTTTCAATCATAAAATTGCAGCTTTCACTGATGACCTTCTGCTTACCATTTCTCAACCCTACTACACCATTTGTAATCTTAGGAATCTATTACAAACATTTGGTGACTTGTCAGAGCTGACAGTTAACAAAGTCAGAACAGAAGAACTTATATTTAATGGTGTATATTATGAAAAGGGTAGGCTACTCTCCTTGCCTGACATTAAATGGGCATTACACTCCCTAACATATCTAGGTATTGTAATACATAATACAATCAAACAATGAACTGATGCCAACCTAATTGCATTAATTACACAGATGAAAGAAGATATGAATAAATGGAATAAAACAGGCCTTTAGCTATTAGAGGATATTAATGCCATTAAAGTGGTTATAGCTCCCAAAATTGTTTATGTTCTAAATAATTTGCCCATTCTGATCCATTCCAAATGGTTCAAAAAAATAATAGGCAGACTCATCTCCCTATTTCTATGGGATAAGAAACCACCTAGGCCCAGTCTTCCAAAACTTAGGGTAAGCGAAAATGAAATTGGATTTGCATATCCTTGGTTGCAATGCTATCATTGGGCTTTCTCACTTATTTATTTATTTATTTGTTTTTTGTTTACCGGGTAAGTACACTAGACAACAATGTTGCCTATATTCAGGCATGACCCGGGAGAGTACAGACAGGGGAGACCAGAGTCAACATTAAAGAGTATTTCATGACACAGCATGAGGTGAGAACAAACATTTGAACAGTATACAGTCGGGTACAGTCATTATCAGTGATGACAAAGAGAAACAGATAACATAAACAAACACCCTGATGGTTTCAGACAACTTCCTCTGATGATGACCCTGTTTGGCTTATAATGTAATCAAATCTAGTTAAACTTTTAGCCTTAGCAGATCTGTTGTTCCTTAAGTTACCCAACCACCTGAATGGTCATCCTACTATCACTGCTTTGATTAGGCTCTGCAAGCACTTTACTTTGAGCATGAAAGACAAAACACTGCCCTTACAATACTGTCCTCTATGGAATAATCCAGCTATACAATACAATAATCAACCCATTAAGGACATAGGATGGAGTAACGCAGGTATTAAAACCCTTAAGGACATGCTAAATCAGCAAAGCTATGAACTGCTATCTTTTTCTGAGCTTCGGTCTAAATATAAAATTACAAAACTGAACTTTTGGCTTTATCTCAAACTCAGACAGGCCTTCTTGTACTCTATACTAAATAAAAGTCATACATCACAATATAATGATGAATGGGTCCAATTATTAAAAATCATACAAATGAGGAGAGGGGATAGTTTACTGTACAAAGCTTTGCTTGAATCTAATTCTTCTATTTTGAATTCAGCCAGATTAAAATGGGAGAAAGATCTGAACACAGCACTGTCACCTGAGTTAAGGATGTCCCTATGTGAAAATGCATACTCTTGTGCAAAGGAGGTTCAATCTAGACTTGTCCAGTATAAGATACTTCATCATTACTACTTGTCTCCCAATAAAGTCATTCGAATGTACCAGTCTCAATCAGCCAAGTGTCCAAGCTGTAATACCCCTTCTGCTAATGCACTTCATAGACTTTGGTCCTGCCCAGATATTATACCTGGATGGAAACAAATGCATGACAAATGTCAAAAGATTCTTGCACAAAGAATCCCTTTCTGCCCTATGATCTTTATTTTGGGTGACTGTTCCTCTCTATATGCAACTGGAAAGTTGCATCAGCAATGGTTACTTGCTGCAGCACTAACGTAAAAGAGACTCATCCTTAAAAATGTGAAATCCTCCAAGATTCTCTCATTAAGAGAAAGGCTGGATTGGATGGGTACTACATCCAATAATGAACCGATTACATGGTCTATCTCTGACCAAAGGGAACTGTTTATTAAAATATAGAATCCTTTTTTAATTTTTGTTCCCTGAGCACAGATTAATACCCACTCTCAGATGTTATTACTGTTTGCATTGTTTTTCCTAAGATGCATGTTTATTTGTACTTCTTCCACATCTAAGTTAAGACACAATGTGTTTATTATCCTGTTACTACCTTAATCTCTCTGTAATTTTGTATAATTTGTTGTTCATAAAATCAACAACAATGTACAGTGGCGTGAAAAAGTATTTGCCCCCTTCCTGATTTTCTCTATTGTTGCATATTTGTCACACTGGATGTTTTCAAGTCTTTAGACAAAATATAATATTAGATAAAGGGAACCTAAGTGAACAAATAACACTTTTTTTTTTTACTTATTTCATTTATTTAATGAAAAAAGTTAACCAACACCAACTGGCACTGTGTGAAAAGTAATTGCCCCTAGTTAAATCAACCCAATTAAAGGGATAATTAGAGTCAGCTGATTGAACACAGCCAGGCTTGATTACAGCCAGCCCTGCTCAATATAAACCTCTCTTATTTTGGCCCTTACCATCAGAGTCACGTTGCCAGCACAAAGATTCAACGAGCACATTATGCCATGATCAAAGGAAGTTCCTGAAAAGATCAGAAAAAATTTGTTGCCCCTATCAGTCTGGAAAGGGTTACAAAGCTATTTCTAAGGCTCTGGGACTCCATCGAACCACAGTGAGAGCCATAATCTCCAAATGGAGAACACTTGGAACAGTAGTGAACCTTCCCAAGAGTGGGCGCCTGCCAAAATTACTCCAAGGGCGAGTGTAAAATCATCCAAGAAGTCTCAAAGGATCCTAAAACAACATACAAAGAACTGCAGGCTTCTCTTGCCTCAGCTAAGGTCAGTGTTCATGACTCCACAATCAGAAAGAGACTGGGCAAAATGGGCTTCATGTGAGAGTAGCAAGCAGAAACCACTGCTAACCAAGAAGAACATAAATGCTCGTCTCTCATTTGCCAAGAAGCACCTGGATGATCCACAAGCCTTTTGGGAAAATGTTCTATGGACAGATGAGTCCAAAGTGGAACTTTTGGACAACATGGATCCCATAATGTCTTCACAGAAAGCAAACTCAGCATTCCACAGTAAGAACACCATACCAACAGTCAAACATGGTGGTGGTAGTGTGATGGTGTGGGGATGCTTTCCTGCCTAGGACCTGGATGACTTGCCATAATTAAAGGAACCATGAATTCTGCTCTGTACCAGAAAATTCTTAGGAGAATGTCCAGTCATCCTTCCATCAGCTGAAGCTGAAGCGTAGTTGGTCATGCAACAAGACAATGATCCAAAACACAAAAGCAAGTCCACATCAGAATGGCTAAAAAGTAAAATTAAAGTTTTGGGGTGCCTTAGTCAAAGTCCAGACTTAAACCCAATAGAGATGCTGTGGCAGGACCTGAAATGAGCAGTTCATGCTCGAAAACCTACAAATGTTACTGAATTAAAGCAGTTCTCTTGAGGAAGAGTGGGTTAAAATTCCTCCACAGCGATGTGAAAGACTGATATTGAATTATAGGAAGTGTTTGGTTGCAGTCATTGCAGCTAAATGTGGCATAACCAGTTATTAAGTGTGAGGGGGCAATTACTTTTTCACACAGTGCCAGTTGGTGTTGGTTAACTTTTTTTCATTAAATAAGTGAAATAAAAAAAAAAAACAAGTGTTATTTGTTCACTCAGGTTCCCTTTGTCTAATATTACATTTTCTTTAAAGACCTGAAAACATCCAGTGTGACAAATATGCAATAATAGAGAAAATCAGGAAGGGGGCAAATACTTTTTCACGCCACTGTATACTGGAAAAAAAAATCAGGAATGATGTGAAATCTGTAACAGGTATTGCAGATACTGTGCCTGCAAAATGTAATTCTGGATTAACCTTTTCAAAGACTTTCTATAAATACAATATTTTGTGGAGTATTAGGATCCAGTCAAGAGAAATCCATTTTTGTTTTGAGGTTATACTGTATCTGGTCTCAGAGTTGATTAGTTGTGTCAGAGTGTGTCCCATTGTTTGGCCTGGTTTGGGAATTCATTGCTTCAGTTCTCATTGAAATCTGTATTGAGAATGGTGTAATTGGAGGAGAAAGGTCGATAAGAGGATGTCTTGGATGGTACAGGGTCATAATGTCATGACAAAAACAACGCGGCAAACAATGCCACAGTCAAAATGACATGTGCCACAAAGAGTCAGTGAAAACACCAACCAAAACAAAAAGAATGTACACCATAGAAATTAATGGGAGAAATTGAGATTTTTGTTTTTGTGAGGGCACCACCCCTGCACTCCTGATGTGCGGGGCTTCTCCCGCCTCTCCTTCTGAACTAAAATAACTAACTCCAAGGGGGTGTGGACTGAGGTGATAAGGGGAAACTTGGGAGGGGGATACTTAGTTTCTGGCAACATAAAAATAAAAATAAAACTATCGGGGGATGGTGAATCAAACCCTAATTCCCAGGTCTGTACTGCCTCAGGTGCTTATGCCTTAGTCACTCCAGCATGAGAGTGGCTCGACCAAGTACAGCACCTGAGGCTTCTTCAGCCCTTCCTCCAGTCCCCAGTCAGTGACAGGGGTAGTGGTAGTTCACTACTGCTATTATACCCATGTCACTCTAAACGTTTCCACACTTTACACCACACAGTTATTGCTGTGCTGTTTCAGCAGCGCTATATTGACCTGGTGCTATCTTGGATAATGTCCAGGGAAGAGGTTGGCAGTTTGGGTGGCTTGCAGAGGCAGTCCACATGAAAGTCCTTACACCAGAGAGCTGGTTGTATAAAAATAGGTCAGGGGATGGGATGAGCCTGTTGTTCTAGAGATAGGCTCCTCAAGAATGTTGGACAGCCAGGTAATATTTGAATTGACTGCAACTCCACCACCCCTCCATTGAAGTACACATTTGCAAGACTTTTCATAAACACTAGAATTTCAGGTCATTCCATTCTTCATTACTAGGGGTAAGAAAGGAACTTTACAGTTCACCTAGAGCTGAGGCTTATTCTGGAGCAGAAGCCACAAATGTATTAAATAAATGTTTTTATTTACAAATCACTTTAATGTGATGTGAGCTCATTTTGCTTTCTCCACAGTGGGTGGTGCTTGACTTGTTTATGTAGCAGAAGCCACAGTGCCTGGCTTGTGACTTTGATTATTTTCACAGAAACAGACTGTGATGTAATAATGAAGGGATTATGGCTACAGCTCTGGAATAAGCCTCAGATGCATGTGAACTGTAAGGGAAAAAGCTCTAGTCATTGGTAGATATCATTAATGATAATAAACAAAATAGAGTGAATTAAAAAATTGGGGGAATGTTTCATAGGTTTCATAGGTAAGTCAAGCTAGTATGGACTTGCATCCATGATGCTTGACAGTAGTTTTATTTAAGACAAAATTTAACATTGTCCCCAAGTGCTTTGATCTAAGTTTAGTTTAAAGGAATCCTTATTTGGACTGTCCACTACTTCAGTTGGAAGATGATTCCATGTTGATACTACCCTGTGACTGAACCAGTTTTTCCTTCGCAGGGCATTCCATTTACCCAGGAATAATTGTTTAGAGTGTCTTCTACTGCTGACTCTATTTTTGCTAAGGACTAGCCCCAAATCATCGTTGAGGGTAGGATCCCTTATTGCTCTAAAAAGGAGACACATATCTCCTCTTAGTCTTTTATATTGGAGCGTATCTATATTGAGCAGTTTTAGCCTATCCTCATATGACTTGTCACCCATGCCTACTATGACTTTGGTGGTTCTGCATTGTACTCACTCATTGCTTAAGATGCCCTCCTTAATATATGGGGACCACACCTGGACACAGTATCGAGGTGAGGTTTGACCAAGGCAACATATAACGGGAGTATTACTTCACTCTTACGGCTAGATATGTGTCTAAGTATACAATTTAGGTTTTGATTTGCTTTTTTAACTTAGATTCTACAATGGGATCTGAATTTCAAGTCTGGGCTGACTGTTATTCTTAAGTCATTTTCTTGATTGGTTACTAATAGGGCATCATTCCCTAGTTTGTACTAATGATGTTTGTTGTGTATTCCCAGGTGCATAACTTTGCACTTTGCAGTGTTCAGGATTAGTTTACTATTGTTAGACCAGGTTAATATTTTATCAAGAGCTAGTTGGAAGGCAGTATTATCTTCTGTATTGTTCACCACAGTACCTATATGATGATCATCGGCAAATTTTAGTATCCATATATTGGGTATATCAATAGTAAAAGATGGAATGTAAATATTAAAGAGACAGGGGCCCAAAATGGACCCCTGGGTCACCCCACTTGTGACTGGGGTCCATTTAGAGTATTCACCATTAATAGTAACCCTCTGTTTCCTTCCCTCAATCCAGCTGGCAATCCAGTTTACAATATTAGACTTTAGTTTGTAGGCCCCCAAGGTGTTTATGAGTTCAAGGTGGGGTAGTTTGTCAAACACTTTAGCAAAATCGAGGAACACAAGGTCCACTGAGTTTCCCTGGCCCATTTCCTTGCTGACTTTTTCATAGAAGGATAATAGATTTGTTTGACAGGACCTAGATTTGGTAAACCCATGTTGCAATGGATCGATTAACCCAGTTTGATCGAGGGAGTCTTGTATGAGATCTTTAAAAATACTTTCTAAGATCTTGCCCATTAGGGAGGTTAGACTAATGGGTCTGAAGTTTTCGGAGTTGGATTTTGGTCCTTTTTTTAGGATGGGTACCACAGTTGCTACCTTCCACCCAAGTGGAATTCCCCCGGTATCTAGAGAGTGTTAAAACATATTGGTTAGAGGTAGATAACTAAATTCTGCTTGTTCTTTTAAAACCCTAGGATGAATTTCATCAGGCCCTGGTGATTTGTTAATGTCTACCCTCCTTAACCTGTCCAGTACGTCATTAGGTTCAATGATTAACTTACTGGGGGATGAGTACATGGCTACTCTTGGTAAACTAGAACTGTTATTATTGAACCCCGTACAAAAATATTTATTCTGTATGTCAGCAGCCTCTTTGTTGCTAGCTATCTTGCCTGAATAGTTTAGGAAGGGACCTACAGTATTAGTTCTAACCTTTGGCTTGTTAACATGGGAGAAAAAGGCTTTTTTGTTATATTTTATCCTGGTAGCCAATTGGATCTCATACTGTGATTTTGCTGCTTTAATCCTGGTTTTAATTCTTTTAACCAGTTCTCTATACTTGGTACTAAGGTGGGTTATACCATATTTGATATGCTTGAACAATTTATGTTTTTTGTTAATCAGCCACTTTAGTGTGGGGTTCATCCAGGCAGATACATTTCTTTATTGTTGCCATATTGTTTGTATTTGGAATATTATCTTTAACCAAGTTTTTTAGCTTTTTGAGCAGAAGGCCCCATTTTGATTCTAGCGAAAGGTCGGTGAACTCATTGTGCCAATCCCAATTTGTTAGGTTAGTTTTGATTTTGTTAAAGTTAGCTTTGCTAAAATTTAATGTTTCAGTTACACCAGTCACTGTTTGCCTTAGATTCCCTAGAATTTGAAACTGTACAATATTGTGATCGCTGTTTCCCAAAGGTGCTTTAATAATAATGTTGGATATAGGATGTTCTATATTTGTTAGAATAATATCTAGTGTTTTATCATTTCTGGTGGCTTGCAGGACTTTTTGTTCTAACCCAAGTTTGTCAAATGTATCCAAGTAAAGACTTTCAATTTTACTGGTTGCAGTTGCCAGTGTCCAATCTATGTTTGGTAAATTAAAATTGCCCAAAATCATTAGATTGTTAGATGGATACAGGTTCCCAATATAATTTAATAATTTGGTATCATTTTCTGGGGTTATTGAGGGAGGTCCGTATACTAGGCCTAAGATAAATGGGGGACCATCCTGAGAGGATAGCCTAACCCAGAGGGTTTCCAAATTAGTGGTATCTCCTATAATCTCCTCACATTCAATTGTTTCATGAAGATACTGTAGATGGCTATGCCTCCACCCTTCCTATGATCCCTGCTTTTAGAAAATACATTATATCCTTGTATAGTTGTATCCCAGGGGTCGTTCTCATCCCACCAGGTCTCAGTGACTAGGGTAATTTGGATGTCATTTGTAGCTAGCAAATTTTTGAATTTGTCGAATTTGTTGGTCAGATGTCTAGCATTAATTAATACCCCCTTCCAACCATGGTTGTTGAAGTCGTACCCACTTTTGCTCACTTTGCTGGAGTTTTTAGTATCTCTAGAAGTCCTCCCACCATCTTCCAGTTCAAATGGAGCTTCAGGACCTCATTTATTTTCTTCCCCCAAATCTTGGTACCGAAGAGATTTAGATGTAAACCGTCCCCTTTAAAACAGGCGATGTGATTAAATGTTACAGAATTATCCATAAATCCAATGTTTTCTAAGAGACAAAGTTGTCTCAACCAGGTGTTCAGTTTTTGAATAGTTTTGTTTTTGTACAAATTTTTGAATGTCTTCCAGCAGTGGGCAGGAATACAAATAATATAATTTTACCATTTTTCTTTTTAGTCTGGTTAACAATATTTATATAATCAGCCTGAGTGTCTTCCATGTTGCATGAGGAAAGATCATTGATATCCACATGTAAAATGACACTAGGATTGATAGTGTTTTCTAATAAGCCATCCAGGAGGTACATGATGTCACTAGTCCACACCCCAGGGAGTGTACTTACTGTAGTATATGCCTTCTGACCCTCACAAACTGCAGTGTCTACCCCACTTAGAATTGAATCTCCAATTACCCCATGTCCCTGGTTGGGTGGGGTGATTTCCCAATTAGTTCAGATTTAGCAGAGACAGGTGGTAGTGAGCTAGGTTCTTTGGATATCTCAATGTTTTCTGGGGTAGGGGTTACAACCAGGCCCTCAGCATCTAATACTACACTCTCAAATTTTTTAGACAGAGCAATGGGCAATGAGTCATGTTTGGGAGTTTGGGAGTCTGTGTAAGTGGGGGGGGGTAAATACTCTTGTTTCATGATTTTGTTTAATAGGAGAAATCAAGGCTTCTGGTACATCATTACTTATACAGTCAGTGTGAATTGTATTGAGTTTCACAAGCTACTTTGTCTATAAAATGTTCAAGTAGTTTAATTTCTTTCTGAGTTTCCAACCTCTTATATAACTGGCAAATTTCTTCCTGTAGTGTAATGACCAGCGTACACTTATCACATACAGATTCTTGGTCGGGTGCATCATCAGTGTACATATTACACTGGGAGCACATTTTCTTTTTGTTCTTACCACATTTACCCTTAGCTTGAGCCATTATTGTATAGTTACTAGTACAATGTCTCAGGTTATCAGGTTCTAAGTAGCTTACCTACAGTCTGTTGCGAGATCTGTGACTGCCCAGTTCCCCAGTGTCCCCAGCAGACATGCACAGTGTCTGCATGCATCTCCAAGCACGTGTGGTGGGTGCCCTGCTTGCAGCAGGGCTCACTAAATAGAGCAGAGTGCCCAGGAAGTTATTTTCAGGGGTCACAGTTGGTGCGAGTGATACTTCGGTGCAAAAATACACAAAAACAGCCAAATGCAGCCTGAATATTAAGTCCTGAAGTACAGGAATATAGTGGAGTGTGCACTGGTCGTTTTGCAAGTTTTTCAATAAAAGTATAAAATCGGAACTCAGACTGCAGGTCAGTCTCTCTTCCTGGTTACCAGGTTAGTAACCAGGGCTCCCAAGTGTAAACAACACTATTTAAAACAGTTTAGTCAGTTTTGTCTATCAGATTCACTCCATTTTCCACACCCAAAGTTCGCTCTGTGCTACCTAACTGCTTGCACAGCATGTTATGATCAGTGTTACTGAGCACTCACAGGAGGGCTCGCTAAATGGAGCAGAGTGCCCTGGAAGTTATTTTCAGAGGTCACAGTTGGTGCGAATAATAATTCAGTGCACAAATACACAAAAACAGCCAAATGCAGCCCGAATATTAAGTCCTGAAGTATAGGACAATAGCAGGGTGTGCACTGGTTGTTTTGCGAGTTTCTCAATAAAAATATAAAATTGGAACTCAGACTGTGGGTCAGTCTCTCTTCCTGGTTACCTGTTGTGTAACAGAGTTCTACTGATGCCAGCTGTGATTGTTTTGTGGGTGGCCTGAGCACTCATTAAGGTTAGCTGGCAACTGACTTTGATTCAAAATAAAAAGTAGTTATTTTTTAAATAAATAAACCAGATTATAAAAGGATCTGAGAAATAAAGCTTTCTGAGTGCTGCAAGCATTCTACCAGCCCTTTGTTAATCTTTGGTTAACATACATATAGAGCTTAATCACATGCTGAACATGGTACAACAGTATTTCTTTGTACTATAATAGTAATAAGACATTCCCAGGAGTTATATTAATGATCAGTTAAGCACTCTCTAGGGGCATGTAGCACTCAGTTGCACCTTAAGCAACATTACACCCCTAGAGGGTAGTTAACTTACCATTAATATAACCCCTGGTCATGCCTTGTTGTTTAATAATGGATTTGTGCCCCTCTCTCCCACTCAACTGGTTGAATTACATTACCTTGAGCTGATATTAATTACCATTGAAAAGATTGCTGCCTATTTTGTTCAGTATTAAAGATGAAAATGCATTTAATGCTTTCAATATAATAGGCAAGTTCCTATTACGTAACTTAAGACACCATTTCAAACAATCATTACACAGAAAGAATCTGTAAGGCAGATCAGTTCTCACAAACCACTTTATATGTGCTGCTGATGCTGCTTATTTAGACATTCATGACCATCTTTGAAGGACTAAGGGATTGGCTGGCTATGGAATAAATTTATTCAGAACAGTATAGTAAATCATATTTTTATTTTACAATTTATTTACCCAGGATTGCACAACTGAGATGCAAAATCTAATCTGCAATGGGTTTCTGCTTTATCCCATTTTACAGCTTGGGGAACTGAAGCACAGGGAGGACAAATGACATACTCAAGGTCATAGAGAAAGCACTATTGGTATGGTGCAGTTTTAAAACAGTCTGTCATATAGCATGCTGAAACCAGGGTCTTTTCAGTAGTTACTATCATTTTAGTTTGTTTATATTATGTGCAAGGATGCTATCACTGTGGGTAATCGGCATAATAAAAATTCAGCACTTCTCATCATGTCGCTGCTACCCCAAAAGGGCTCATAATTTTTGGAAAAACATGTTTTTTCTGCTTGTTCCTTACCCAAGTTGAATGCAAGTCTTTAGTTTCCATTTTTCAGATTGGCATTGTGGGCAAACTTGGCTAAGTCATCAAGGTGTGCCCCAACAAGACATGTCCTACTCTATATATTTTAAGCTGAAAGTGAGCTGGAGTGACACTGCTTCTTCTGTTTCTTATGCCAGTCAACTCTCATGCTTGATTTGTAAATGTATACAGCTCAGTTCATCTGGAACCACTAGTAACAGTCCTTTTTGGATGAAAGATTTTTTTTCCTTGATCCAGCTTAAAACTAATGAAGCTTGGCTAGTCTGTGTGGCTTTCACGGTACTCCCAAATATTACGATTTGGCTGCAAAGTGGTTAACTCTGATAATGCAGTCCCCACACCAGACTTGAGAAAGATACCTTTACCAGGGCAGCTTCACACTATCTGGAAACTGATACCATACTGTCAGTAGTATACTACAGATAAAAGACCTGCAATATAATACTGAAAGTCCCTCACCCTCTCACTTTTCACAAAACAGCAAAACTAACTGCTGGCAGTTCTCACGGGCAGCAGAAAAGAAGCACTCAGACCAGTGTTTCTCAGATGAGGCCACCATGGTCACATGTGGTCAACAGCACAATGTTATAGACAATTTCTTACCTTTGAAAGAACATGGGAGATGCATTTCAACTGAAAATACATTAAGGACTTGATTTAATATATACCGTGTGAACATAAATGTGTTACATCATAGGGTCTGGTGTAAATAGAAAGGTTTGGGATGAAAAAATGTAAGGAGTGAGGCCACCCGTATGTTCTGGTGGCCACACTTTGAGGCCAATAGAATTTGGGGCTTGAAAACCACTGACTGGACTGCAGAGAAAAAATATTGCATATGTAAAGTGATTGTAAAAGTTTATTGTAGTGATTTACATGGCAGTCTGTTTTTTCCATAGAGTTTTTTCTCCCTGGCCATGTCCTGCAAGGGATATATTCCAAAGACTAAAGAAGCTCACTATAGTCACTTAAAACTTTGATGGAGCTTGCCATGGCAAAATATCACCAAATTATGAAAAAAAAACAGTGGTGGGCTGCTCAGGAATCAGAATAAAGCCACTACACAGAATTTCTTCAAGGCAAAATATATGTATTAGCTCAGCAGGTCCCGATGTTTCACCTGTTGAGCTTCTTTAAGGGACAGTCTGTAATATAAAAAAACATAAGCAGTAGTTCACCTTTTGAGCTTCTTTAGGGGACATTCTATAATGTAAAAAAAACATAAACAAACAGTAGTTCAAACCATATATGCATTTGGTTATTTAATGCTCCATATCTCTGCTAACTGTTCAAATACTACCTCAGTTCCACTTTAATTATAGACTTTTTTGATGTATAGGAAATCCAGCATTGCTCCTGTACATGTATAGTAGTATAGCACTGGATACACAAGCAAGTATTGTACTTCAATTAAGATTATTAAAATTCTTTACTGCCACCACCATACAGTTAACTCATATCGCGGTACAAAAGTGCCCAAAAGGAAGGAGGCTACTACCCTCATGACCCACCTCAGCCCACCTCAGCCCACTTAGAGCTGTCTTGTACCAGACAGCTTTGTACCTCCTGGGGGGGAGTTGATTAACTTCCTTGTTAATAAATATAAACTGTTTGTGAATTTGTATCTTAGAGAATCTTTTACAGTCCTGAGTCAATATTTTAAAGTGATACCTGCAACACCATTACATGATTATGAATGCCACTGCATACGGAAAAACTTATTTTGACAGCTACGACAACAACAACAGCAACAAAAAGGATTTACCCTTTGCGTAGTACACTGTTACAAGGAACCTACTGGTCCATCATGCTACTACATTAAAGGAAGCTGGATTTGCACATATGCACAAGTGTAAATTGTCAATATACAGTACTTCTGACTGCCTTAAAATCAGCTGTTAAGGGATTCCGTCTATCCATGTACAATACATGAACTGAAGGACAGTGTTAGTCATTAGGTTATTCACTAATGTTTTTCAAATAGTAAATATTCCATGTCTCTTAGATGAGCCTCTGGCTTCCTCCCATTTAAGATGCTTCTGTGTGACAGCTCTCTAGCTTGCACCTGTCCTCACTTAGCTGGCACTTGACTCTAACTTGCGCTCCTCATCCAGTGATAGCCTTGCTGAATTTACTTATTATGCTGAGTTATCTACTGTCATTAGCTGCACTATGTTACCATGTTTGATTTTTTTATATGCCACTTACTGCTTTGTAATCTCAGTTGCTAGCACTGTATTTATTATAATTACTGCTTTGTAATCTCTACTGTTTGTAATATGTATGTCCTTTGGTTCCCCTCCCCAGGTCACACCTGGAAACAAGCTATAGCTCAGTGTGTCTTTCCCAGTCACCAACTTTCAAACAAATAAACAAATGTATATAGTGGTACATTTTTGTTTTCTACTTCAAGTCAATGTGATATTTTAAATGTCAGCAATACCTTGCCTATAGGATCGATGAGGATTCCCATTGGCTGTTGTTGAGTGGTGGAAGGTTTTACAAGGGGCACAAAGGTCCACCCCGTGTGAAGTGGCACTACTGGCCACCCAGTTGATACTGCTGAACACAGATGCCCCCTGCTCTGCCTTTACAGACTAAGGTTGCTTTTTGGTGGCCAGTTGCACCCATGTTCATTGTTGGAGCCCCACTATAGGTGAAGAACAAAGGAATCAAAGAGGCAGACTGGGTTTGACTAGGGGAGAGTCATAAATGGCACAAAATATAATCCAAAAAACTGGCTAACAATGGGTGCAAGGGAACGAATGAAAGCTCAAACAAGGATACAACAGGCAGTAAAAAAGCAGTTCATAGAGACACTCAGGACTTATTTGCCCTCCTTACTAGTGCCAGGAGTTTAAACATCAATAAGAAAGCAGTGCTTAAGCTAATATTGTAAGAAAAACATCTAGACCTAGCCGCAATTCCTGAAACTTGGTGGACAGATACCACCAGCTGGGGTAGAAATATACCAGGGTATAAAGTATTTTATAAGGACAGGGTTGGGAAAAAAGGGGGGCAGTATTGCACTGTACATCATGGAGGACATACAGTGTAGACACATAAATGTTAATGAGTCCATAACACAGGATAAGCTCATGTTGGTTGAAATACTAAGAGCCAATAATAAGAAAAACTACTTGTTGGGGTATGCTATAGACCACCAGAGGTTGAATTAGATGGTCATATTAAACTGCTAAATAGCATTAATGACCAAATTCAAGATCAAGAGGTCCTAATCCTGGGGAATTCAATGTTCTGGGTATTGACTGGCGCATGGGTGCAGCGTCGAATAGGCAGGAGCAACTATTGTTAGAAATGTGCATTGAAAATGGATTACACCAGATGGTGGACAAGCCAACCAGTGATATAAATATTCTTGACTTAATACTAACAGATTAGGCCGAAGGAATTAAAGAAATAGGGATCCATGAACCATTTATCAACAATGACCATAATATCATCCTATTCAGCATTAATACCAAATCCAAATGGATATCTGGTAAAACTATAATTAAGAACTATAACAGAGCAGACTTTGAACAAATTAAACAAAATCTATTAGAATGGGATTGGGAAGCTGGATCACCATCCACTGAGCAGCTATGGTTTAGAATTAAAAACTAATTACTGGAACTACAAGAGAGATGTGTTCCAAATATGGCCCTGTATAATAAAAGAGGTAAAGTAACAAGGTGGTTTATGGATAAGGTTATGAACCAATTAAGTGAAAAAGAAGGACTTACAGAGCTATGAAAAGAGATAATAGCTCCTAAAATATTAACAAATGCAAATGGCTACTAAGGACATGTAAACAGATTATTAAAACTGAAAAGAGCAAGATTGAATTGAGGCTTGCTCACATAAACAACAATGGTAAATCCTTTTTAGCGTATGTAAATAACAAAGCTATAGTTGGGTGGTAGGCCCATTTAAAACTGGGGGCACTGAGAGCACAGAACCTGCAACCCAGGCCAGGATTTTTAATTAATTAATTGATTTAAAATGTGATAACCGGGAAAGGCACCAGTGAGCTGAGGCTTGTTTCCAGGTGCGACTCTGGGAAAAGGTACATAGGGATAAAAAAATGACATAACAAAGCATGAGCAAAGTACAGTAGAGCAAACATGGGCCATGGTTACAAGACCCTAAACGATAGGAAACACGCAGTTGCAGGGGAAAAAAATAAATAATAAAGCAGATATACAAAACAGTGTGTGCATAGCAAAATCAGACGATACGTGATTTAAAATCACAAGGGTAGGAAACATCCAGAAACAAGGAATGCAGTATAAAATGCAGTAAGACAATTACAAAACCACAGTTTACTACAGTTATACATAGTGCCAGACCTTCAGTAACATAAAGTAAAATAGAGACCAGACTCAGGAACAAGGTTCATGGAGTAAATAATGAGGACACATCAGAAAAGAGGAGACAGGGCTTAGAAGGAGTTGACTACTGGGAGGATACGTTAGGTATTTAAGGAGGAGAGGGTTGGGGGACACTGAGGGCAGTGTGGATAAGGATGGAGTCTGAGGAGCCATTTGAGTGAAAAGCAGGAGGATGCAAGTCAGAGGACTGAGAGGAGGGTATTCCAGAGGGAAGGGAAATGGAAGAAGAAAGCAGATTGATCAGATGAAGAATTTGGTTGGGGGATAGAGAAGGTACGTGGACCTCTATGGCAAAGGGAGTCATTTGAGGAGGCAGCTTGGGAGAGACAGGCAGAGAGGTAGGATGGAGGGTGCCAAGCCAGTACTTTGTAACAAAGGAGGCACAGTGAACCATTCTCCTGTGAGACAGAGGAGCAAAGGATAGAGCAGAATAAAGGAGACAGTGGTGAGTAAGGGGGGAGGTGGTGGTGAAGTGGCAGAATATGTTAAGAAGGGTGTCCAGTCTGGCAAGTGAAGAATGAGAGGCTGTGCCATACACGACACTGGCATAATCAAAGATGGGCAGAATCATTTTGGATAAGACGTCACGGTGGGTGGGAGGGGAAGGCTATATTTATGTCGATATAGGACAGCCAGTTTGGGGCAAAGTTTAGTGCAGATGGCATCGACATGGGTTGAGAAATCCAGGTGGCAATCCAACCAAACCCCAAAGTATTTGAAAGCTGGGACATTCTCTAGAGGGGCATTGTCCAGGGTGGTGAAGATGAGAAAAGACTGGAGGGTGGCCAGTTTTTGTCTGGAACCAAAAGTCATGTCTGCAGTTTTTTAACATTTAGTTTGAGTTGCTTTTTTGGAACCAAGTTTGAACTCTGGTGAAGTCCTCTTAGAGGGAGGAATGTACGCTGATGGCAAAGGGTCCAGATATGAAAATAATAGTATCATCAGCATACCTGTGCATATTAGAAAATTTTCAGACTGAGGGCAGGTTGTTTATAATTAAGGAGAAAAGAAGAGGACCAAGGATACAGCTCTGTGGGACACCAGAGAGGATGAGGAGCTGGGGGGGGCAGCATTACCTATTTGCACTGATCTGTCGTGAAGATATGAGCAGAACCAATTGATTGCGGGTTCAGCTAAGCCTGCAGAACTAAGATTTTATAGCAGGAAGGGGTGGGAGACTGAATCAAAGGCCTTCGTCAGGTCTATGAAAATGGCAGTTGTAATATGGCTTTGGTCTATAGCTGAAAGAATCGAGTCTGTTACTCATAGTAGTGTGGAGGTGGTCAAGTGTTGTTTCCTGAAGTCAGCCTGCATTGGCGAGAGGATATTTGCAGTGGCCAGGAATTAAGACAGCCAGGAGTAAATAAAGGATTCTTGAAATTTATCAAGAGTAGGGAGGAGGGAGATAGGCCTATAGTTTCCAGGAACAGAGGGGTCACCTCCTTTGTGGAGAGAAATGGCCTTTGCAGATTTCCAGGACTTAGGGACAGAGGAGGAGCAGAGAGCGAGAGAGAGAGAGAGAGAGGTTGAGTAAGTAGGTGAGTGGGGCTGTTATAGCTGGGGCAGAGATGTGGAGGACCCTGGGGTGAAGACCATCAGGGCTGGACTTGGAAGTGTTAAAGGCAAGGAGGGCTGTGAAGACTTCAAGGTGGGAGAAGGGGGGGAAATGGAATTTTGAAGGTTGGCCTGGAGAATCTGAGTGGACCGAGGGAGGTTCGGGGTGTGTGGGTGAGTGGTTATTGGGGAGGCCACAAGTGGCAAAGAATTTGTTGAAAGTCTCTGTGAACAATGCTGGGTCAGAGATTGGGGAGCCATCAACTTTGAGAACAGAGGAGGCTTGTTGGGCAGGTGGGTCAAGAAGAGGATGGAGGACCTTCCAAAAAGAAGCGGGGGAGTGTTGGTCTTGTTGCAGGTGATGCCGGAAGTATTGGGCCCTGGAAAGGCGGATGACCTTATTGCAACTATTTCTAAGGGTTTTGTAAGCTTGGAGGTCTGTTTGAGATAAAGACACTTTGTAATGGTACCAAGTTCTGTCCCTGGCTCTGCAATTAGCCAGTAGGTTAGCAGTTATCCAGGGGTGATGATGTCTCTTCACTCTGGATTTTTTAGGGTGCATGTTGATTCCAAATGTGTAGGAAGAGGCTAGAGAAGCACAATAGGGCAGAGTCAACATCAAAGGTTGATAAGATGGGTAACCCATGTGCCTCAGAGAGGTCTTGTAGAAGGGCAGAGATGTCAAGATTGTGGAGGGGGCATAACCATATATATTTGGGGGTGGCCCAGGGAAAGTGAATTTTCCTAATACAGAAAGTGATGCAATGATTGCTGAGGGCATTTGGTAGTGTCCCAGATGCAGTGATATGGTGGGTGGTGGGAGGATAATACCCAGTCTAGAAGTGAATGGTTTTGGGGTTGGGGGTTAAAGTGGGTGGGTTTATAGAAGAGTTGCATAAGGTTTAGAGCTTCAATTTTAAGGAGGGTAGGTTTAGAGCAGTGGTGCACAACTTTTTTTTTGTGGAGGGCCAAGCTGAAAACTTGAGTCAAGGCCGAGGGCCAAGGGCTACTGGCTGAGGGTCACTGTAAAATGGACCAAAGTGACAAATGTCCAGCAAGACATTATTAAATATACACATAAAATAAATCAAAACATTCATCTTACTATCTATCTATCTATCCAGCTACATGTTACTAAAAACAAAATGAAATAAACAAAGGCTGCAAGGATAATCTGCTAAGTCCTCAGAGCCACAGACAACTGCTGTGGGGGCCGTTTGTGGCCCCCGGGCTGTATGTTGTGCATCACTGGCTTAGAGAAAGGGGAGAGCCAGTCTACATTGAAGTCTCCCAGAAGCAGCAGCTCACTGTTTGCTGTCTGGGAGGAGATAGAAGTGATAATGATGATAAGTGAGTCAGCTGACATTTTAGGTAGGACATAGAGTGAATCTATACAGAGCGGGGCAAAGGAGGAGAGGGAGATTTGTGCTAAGATAACTTCATGGGAGGAGGTGCAGGACTCTTTGAAGGTAAAATACAGTATACATTGTTTGTGATGGGTGTTGTGCTTTTATCTTGCCTCATAGGACATGTTGCTCCACTAGCAGGTAAAGAAAGGACAATTGAAGCCTATTGGCCATCACTAAATTAGAAAAATGATGACGCAAATTCTAATTTTAAAAGAAAGAATACATTCACGAACATATGGAGAATATATGACCAATTTGGCAGGGCAACAGTTGTAACTCCATATGAGTTGCATAGGTCTTTTCAGGGAAGCCAGGGTAGTGTTACAATTCTTTTATTAATATTAGGGGGAGATGTTGAACTCAACCTAGTACCAGAGGTCGAAAAAATTAAGATACTTCATGACAACGCACAAAGCTTGGGGACTAAAATAAAAATATTGAATGTATTGGTAACCGATCATACTGCAGAAGTTTTGGGCCTGGCAGAAACTTGGCTTACACCCAAAGTGGAAGACAGTGAATTTAGTTTATCTGGTTACACTTTGTTTCATTCTGACAGGGGTAATGCTCTAGATTAAAATTGTCTGGGTCACATGGAACTTGTTCTCAAGGGTTCAGAAAATAACACCGAATACTTGGCAGTTAAAGTTAAATCAGTGAAGGCAGTGTTTGTAGTTTTCTGTTCCCCACCTAAAGCTAAATTAGAAGGAATAGACTGTGTAATAAATAAAATATATAGCATCTTAGGGGAGAAACTATTGATGCTAATGGGGGATTTAAACTGTAATTGGCTGGGCCCTGGTGGCAATCAGTTAAAAGAAATGATATCAATTCTCAGAGTAACCCAACATATAAATGTCCCCACGAGATATACCAAAACCATTAAAAATGGTACCATCTTAGACTTATTATTTACTTCTTCCTCAATGGTTGTAGAAAATTCAGGAGTCCTTCCCTCCTATATGGGGAACTATTTTAACTTTGCAAGTACGGAGACTGTTTGATCATGCAAATCACACATGGACCAGGGATTTAAGAAAATTCTCAGAATTAGAGTTTTTAGTAGATATTGAAAGGGAAAAATGAGATAGATGTCTACTTATTCCAGATTTAGATTTATCAGTGCAGTACTTCACAGACACATTTAACAAAATTTGTGACTTCCATGCACCAAGAAGGAAAAACATATTTAAGCAAGCCAGACTTCCCTGGACTAATGAAAGATTACAGAAGATAATAAGGGTTAAGAATAGACTTTGGTAAAAGGCCAAGGTAACCAGACAGGAGGGGGACTGGACCCTCTTTAAAAGGGAGAGAAATAGATGTAAACAAGAGATAAAGAAGGCTAAGGCTATATATTTCAAAAAAGTTGCATTGTGACAATAATCCTAGGAAGTTTTGGCAGAATATTAACAACTTACTAGACCCTGGACATAAAGATTCATCTAAGAAGCTCACTTTAAAGGCACAAGGATCACTAATGGACAGCCCTCATGAGGTTGCTAAATTATTTAATGATTTTTTTGTGGACCTACCAGGGTATGTTATCAAAACAAATAAACTAGGATTAAAGAAGGAACTAATAAGGGATAATAAAGTTATACAACCACTCTTCAGATTTAAAACATTGAGCATATTAAAAATGTGCAAAGGCCTGAGAAGTCTAAATATACATAAGTCTGCAGGAATAGATGGTTTGGAGTGTAGATTTTTGAGATTAGCTGCATAACAAATTTCTCCGGCTGTCACTCAGATTTGTAATTGGAGCCTACAGGAAGGTTACTTCCCACAGGCATAGAATGAAAGCAAACCTATCCTTAATTTTTAAAGGGGGGGGGGCAGCCTTGGAAATAAATAATTATAGATCAATAGCCTTTCTGTCTATTCTATCCAAATGTCTGGAACAACATGTCCATATCCAAATCATGGAATATTTGCACAAATATAGTTTAATTACACCATACCAGTCAGGGTTTCGAAAAGCACATTCAATTACTATGGCACTTATGGAATTTAATAATTTGATCAATTTATTTATTTATTTATTAGCTTTTGGTAACCGGGTAAGTGCGTTAGGCAAACAATCTTGCCTATTTTCAAGCACGACCCGGGAGAGTACAAGACATAGGAGCCACAAATTACAGTGATCCATCAAGACATGAATAAAGAAATAAAGATAGATTTCAAGCAGAAATATAACATTTTCAGGTACAATCCGGTGGAGTACAAGACAAAGGTGCCACAAGTTAGAGTGATACATCATGACGTAATGACATTAAAGTGAACAATAGATTGCAGGCAAAATATAACCAGTACACATAGTGGCAGGACAACAATTTAGTACTCCAGGATACTCATAACAAAGCTTTAATGTTGCAACAACTGAAGGGGTCTGGGCAGCAGGCGGTGGTCAGGTTATGTTATGAGCAGCAGCAGTGACCAAGTGTATAATGTGAGAGAACAACAGTTTGAAAACCGTGGAAAAGGCAGTTTTGACTTGAAGGGGGAGAGAGTTCCAGAACCGAGGAGCGAAGTACGAGAAAGCCTGTTCACCCATTTTTGTGGCACAAGGTCTACATGTGAGCAGGGGTGAGGAGGAGGATCTAAGTGAGCGAATTTGAGATGTGGGGGTCAGCAGGAGAGCCAGGGAGTCCAGTCTAGACAGCAGTAAGTTTTATTGATTTATCGAAGATCTTTGACCTGGTGAACCACTCCTTCCTTCTGCAGACAGTAAAACTTATGGGTGTAACAGATGGGCCTTGGCCTTGGCTGCAGTCTTACCTGAGTGGACACACTCAGAGAGTCTTGGTTTCAGGAAGTATGTCACCTAGCAGAGCCATAAAAAGAGGGGTACTGCAGGGGTCCATTTTAGAACCCCTGTTATTCTTATTATTTAATAACAGCCTGCCACAAATAGTGTACAATTCACAGGTGAGACTGTATATGGACGATACTGCTCTTGTTACAACTGGCACCAGCATCTAAGAACTACAATTAAAACTGCAGACTGATTTTGATAACCTGAGGTAGTGTTTCACCAGGTCAGGTCTTATCATGACTACAAAGAAGACCAAGTTGCTACATATCACATCTAAACAAAAAGAAATTGTCCATATAAAAATAGATAATAATGAATGTTTGGAGCAGGTAGACCAATACTGTTATCTAGGAGTTGTTTTTGATATCCATATGTCCTTCAAGGAACATATAAATGCACTAGTAGACAGGGTAAACAGAAGAACAGGAGATTTACATTGAACAACAAAATGTTTGCAAAAGAATGACTGAAGAAAGTGGCAGAGCAATTAATTATACCTGTGTTAACATACGGTGAACTCATATATTGAACTGCAAGTAGACAATTACTGACTAGTACCATCTTAGACTTATTATTTACTTCTTCCTCAATGGTTGTAGAAAATTCAGGAGTCCCTCCCTCCTATATGTATGTCATCTGTTAGCACCCTTTGCAAACTGTGTGAGAGGCCTTTTGGCACCATACAATTCTGCTTAAAGTTGAACCAGCATAACATTCTGTGGTGATTTGCATATGCAGCCCATGATGCTTTGCATTGTGTGGGCATGTGTGATTTTGTAATTACTGACTAGATTAGACAAGGTACACTATAAACTAGCAAGGTATGTTTTACAAAGTAATATAAGAACTCACCACTGTATATTACTATCTCAATTACAAAGGCAGTCTTTAGACATTAATTGTACTAGATCATGGCAAAAATTAATATATAGATATCATGTTTTTCATCCAAATCACTGTATCAAAATTACATTATTTGATAAGAAACAAAAGTCCACTAATAAAACTAAAAGAACAGTTCATGTGGAAAAATTCATTTTCCTATTGTTTGGAATAGACATGGGGAACAAACATTATGTTTTCAGGCAGCCAAACATTGGAATATTTTACCCTATTCAGCTCATACTTCACCTTCCCTTGACTTATTTGTTCAGGAGATAAAAGGTATAAGTCAATTCAGATGTCAGTGTAATTAGATTATTGCACTTTAATACTTGTGATTGATGTATATAATGTTATTGTTAATTTGTATTCCATATTGTCTGAATTGTACTTTGTATTCGTGGATTTTATAATTTTTGTGCGTCTTTAAATTTTAGTTTATTCGTGTGTACATGTTTAGGTAACTTAGAGACAAACAGGACTGTCTTGTAAACTGGGTTATCTAACTCAAATGACATGTATCATCCTGTATAAAAATAAAAGTTTTTACTACTACTACTACTACTACTAATGGTACAAGATAAAGATTATTTAATATACAGGGCAACACCGTCACCACGCTTCCCTCAGTTTTGATGAAACAGAGTGAATTCAGGGATCAAGAGAGCAGAGTCTGGGATTCTGGCTGATAGTCCAGTTTCTGTGACACAGACAATATCGGGCGAGTGTTGGGTGATCCAAACTTTAAGAGCATCCATTTTGGGGAGGAGGCTGTGAGCATTTAAATGAAAGATGTGAACACCCTTTGGCAGAGAAGAATGATATAAAGTGGTCCCTGAGTGGCAGTTGGCCTGGTTTAGGGGGAAGAGAGAGGACCTGGGTTTGGGTGTACATCACCAGAAAGAAGAAGGAGGAGTAGGAAAAGGAGGAGGTGAGGGGGGTACCTGTGTCACTAGTGGTTTTAAGGGGAGGTGTGCATAGGTGTTGAAATGCACCAAAGTAGGGCCTCTAGGTTTAGTAAACTTGAGGAGAGTTACCCGGGGTGTATGATAGCAGTGGGGAACGGATTGGTGGTGACTGGTGGAAGCATGGGGACTGAGAAAAGGATGCAAACATAAGAGAGGGACAAGAGAAAGGGAGTGGACAGAGAACTGTAAGGAGAAGAGGTGGGGATGTGATGTTAGGGAAGGGGACAGGAGCCTTTGGGGGGAGGAGGACTGAAGTGGAAGAGAAACAGGTGAAGGAAACTTATGAGTTGGAGACAGGAGCAAGAAGAGGGTAGCTAATATGAAAAGAGTGGGTGGAGACATGGTGGAGGACAAAAGGCTGGGCAGGATAAAGGTGGAGTAAAGAGGTGTACAGTGTAAAAACAAAAGATTGGGGCAGAAACAGAAGAAAGGTCAGGGTGGGTCCAGGCAGAAACCCAGCTAGCCACAGGCAGGGTTAGTGTACTGTCTCTAAAGTGAAACACTTTTAGACCATAAAAATTAAGATAGCTGACAAAAGAGAGCAGCAAAGGAGATGTGTGATGTAAAGGAAAGGAGAAATTGGGTGCACAGTAGTTCCCCCAGAAGACAGATAGTATAATGAACTAATGGGAAATTAGACAAATATAGAAAAAGTCATATGACCCATAGTAGCTATAAAATAAATGCACCAGATGGGGTGGGGGTGGGTGGGGGAGCTGGTGCGCAGCGCCAGCGGGTAGTTAGTTTGAGCTAATGCAGCAAAAATAGGAGCAGTAACAGACTAGTTCAAAGGCTGCAGAATGAGCAAAGACAGAGATCAGTCTACAGAGCTGTTGGAAAAAGGCACTAGTATTTAAACTTCCAGCCATACTCTAGCGGGGGTATCTCTGGTTGAAATCGAACCTGTACCTTGGTGGCTTCTGGGATGAGTGGGCAGGTGGGCAACTGGCTTTGAGAACCACCGGAGCAGTCCGTATCAGCAGGTGGGAGCCCAGTCAGGGGCAGGGGAGACAGCCATGGCGGCTTCAGGGATGAGCGGGCAGGCAGGTGGCTGGCTTGGAGAATGGCCAGAGCAGTCCATTTCAGCAGGCAGGATCCAGTCAGGGGCTGGGGAGACTACTTCTGCTCCATTTATGAGAAAGGGAACACAAGTATAAACTGTAATGATAATACTAACAAACCAGGCTCCAGAGAGACTATATTTAAGAAAATTACAAACAGGAAATAATTAGTAAGCTAAAAAGCACTGATACATCAAAGTTAGCTGGACCAGATGGGTTGCATCCTAGATTATTAAAGAAAATAAGTTCATGGTTTGTGGACCCATTGCTGAAACTTTATAACATGTCTCTAGAGACAGGGGAGGTTCCTCAGGACTGGAGAACAGCGGTGGTGGTCCTGATTTTTAAAAAAGGTGAAAGGGGGGGCCGTGGGAAATTATAGGCCCATAAGCCTGACAGCAATCTTGGGGAAATTATTGGCATCAATAATTAAGGATAGACTGCAACAAGATACAATATAAGTAATAATAATCAGGAGGATAAAACACAACATGGGTTCAAAAGACTGGTCATGGCTGACCAATAATTTGGTTTTCTATGAACAAGTAAGCAGATTATTAGATTGGAAGAAGCCAGTAGATGTGGTGTACTTCAATTTCAAAAAGGCCTTTGACAAGGTACCACATAAAATATTGATACCAAAAATGCATGAGATGGGTATTGACATAACACTAATAAAATGGGTTGATTCCCTGCTAATGGTGAGGACTCAGAGATTTTGAGTTAGAAGCTACTTGTCAGAGAGTGGGGCAGTGACAAATGGAGTCACTCAGGGGTCGCTACTGGGCTCAGTATTATTTTCACTTTTTATTACAGATATGACCAAGGGAATTAAAAAATTCAGCACCAGATTTGTGGATGATTCCAAGTTGAGATCAGAGGTTAGGAATACTCACTAGGTAAACTCAGTGAGGCAGGATTTCAGATTAACGGAGGAATGGGCTAGGAACAATGGAATGAGTTTCAACATTGAAAGATGCTTAGTTATGCACCTCGGTAATGAAAATTAAGGGAACATTTATACACTAAATGGTGTCCAGCTTAAAGCTGTAAATAGTGAAAGAGACCTGGGGGTGTTGGTTACAAATGACATCAGCTTCAGCAACCAGTGAAATGAAGTAATTAAAAAAAAAAAACTGAATAATTGGCTGCATTAAGAAGGCTTTTACATCAAGAAATAGGGCATGTATCATCTCCCTGAATGGAACATTTGTCAGGCCCCACCTAGATAAATGCACCCCCTGTGGAGTCCCTACCTGAGGAGGGACATTGATGGTCTCAAGAGGGTACAGAGGAGGGTGATCAAGATGACTGATAGTCTGAGATACATGAGCTATGAGGACAGATTGCAAATATTAAAGTTATACCCGCTGGAGCTTAGACACACTAGAGGTGATCTTTTGCAAATGTACAGGATATCCAGAGATAGGGACCTGATGCAGGGTCTGGGACTATATACTACTAGTAGGGACATGACCCTGAGAAGTCATGGGTGCCAACTAAAACTGACATACTCTAGGAGGAATATGAGGAGGTATTCTTTAAGCATTGTACCATTGTGGAATAGTTTACCTAGAGAGATAGCTGAGTCCAATACCTTTCATACCTTTAAGGATAAACTAGACAAATATCTTTTACCAGATTATGGTTAACAATTGTTCCACTAGTGCGGGAGATGGATAACATTTGTACTATCTCCTGTCCATCTTATGCTCCTAGTATAGAATCCTAGTGTAGGGGTGCCAACCACCTCCCAATGGCTAATGGAGAGAGCAGTGGTTGACATGAACCTGTTGTAATGCCTTGTATAAGTGGATGACATTGTCATATTTGGGAAAATCCTGAAAGAACATGAAGCTCAGCTGTTTAAAGTGCTCCACAGACTGGAAGAGTATGGCCTCAAGCTGCCCATTGAAAAGTTCCAGTTCTTCAGGATCCCAGTCAAGTATGTGGGTCACATTGTGTCCCAAGATGGCATCTGCACAAATCCTTGTGATGTCCAGGCTGTCATCACCATGCCAAAACCCACCAGGCTGAGTGAACTGCAGAGTTTCTTGAGATTTTTTGGTTGTTACTGAGGTTCATCAAAGTCTACACCAAGATCATCAAGCCTCTGCAAGATCTAACCCAAGGGTAACCTCCTGCCAACTAGAAAAACAAGCAGGTGCCACTGTCCACTACTGAAAAAGTTTACTACAGAGTGCATGATCCATTTGGCCCCACATGGACTCAAGCTTATGATGAAGCATCTGCAGAGATATTTAGACAGTTGACCAATGCTCCTGTGCTGGCCTGTGCATACCCAGCAAGTTGTATGTGTTGCAGACAGATGCCAGTCTCAGTGGTTTGGGAGCAGTATTATATCAAGAACACACACAAGGACTCCAGGTAATAGCTTATGCCAGTCACAGTTTGTCACCATCAGAACGCACTTATCTGGTCCACAGGCTGGAGTTTTTAGCACTCAAATGGACAATTGACTTGTATGGGACCCATACCACAGTCCTCACTGATAGCCCACTCACCTAGGTATTATACATAGAGCCCCTGGAACTGGACACCGTATAAATAAACATTTACTTACTTACTTTGTGCAGACAACAGCAAAACTGGATGCTGTAGGCCATCATTGGTTTTCAGCTCTCTAGACACAAGTACAATTACTGTGTGGAGTATCACCCAGGAAAAAACAAGGTTGATGCTAACGTGCTATCCAGAAGATCCCACATGGGGTGCCAATGCTACAATGGATCCAAATTCCAGAGACTGCCATTCATGTTTTGTGTAAAAGATAGGACCTGAAAGAGTTGCAAAACTCCAGTGAACCACCTCTCCTGGTGAACAACTTGGGTGCCCCATCAAACTGCATACCTGAGGCTTATTGCAATGTTGTGTCCCTCAGTACACCCACTTTGCCACAAATGAGTCTTCAAGACTGGAGAAAAGAGTAGATGGAGGACTCTGCAATCTGAGATATTGTCAACCCTCTCCAATGAGGGGAATGTCCAGAATTTATCAAAGTGAATCATCTTGACATCTGCCTTCTACTGAGAAAGTGGAACAAATTGAAAGTGCATGATGGCATGATTTACAGAGAACCACAGCACAATAATGGGCCAAGTATAAGACTGTTGTGACTGCCAGTGAAATTCATAAAAATGACTTTCAAAGCCCTACATGATAAGTTGGGATACTTGGGAGTAGATGGAATGCTGCACCAAGTTAGAAGGAGGCTCTGTTGGCCCTGGATGAGTACACAGGAGGAGGACTATAGCAAACAGTGTATGAGATGCATCCAGCAGAAAATTCTGCCCACCTAGCAGCCCCTTTGGTGATCATTATCACAAGTGTTCCCATGGATTTGGTTTGCACTGACATTTTGAGCTTGAAATCAGTCAAAAAGGGCATTGCCAACATCCTGGTGGTGACAGACCACAACACCTGGTATACCCAAGCATTTCCCACAAAAGACCAAAAGACCACAGCCATAGCCAAGATTCCAGTTAAAAAGTACTTTGTTCATTATGGACTGCCAAACAGTTCGTTCTGATCAGGGTAGGGGTTTTGAAAGTTGGCTGATCAAAGAGTTGTTGTCTTTTTGGGAATTAGGAAGTCATAAACCACTCCCTACCACCCTCAAGTCAACCCACAACTAGAAAGATTCAATAAGACCTTGTTAAATATGTTGGGAGGGTTCAACCCTTACAAAAAATCAAACTGGAGTCAACAAATGAACATGCTCATCCATGCATATAACTGCACTCGCAATGATGCCATGGGGTAATCCCTTATCTGCTCTTGTTCGAAAGGGAGGCCGGGCTTCAAGTGGACCTTACATTCAGAGTGTCCTCTGTTGGAGAGTTTAAAGACTTACACCAACTATGTTTCAAGACCTAAACAGCAGTTGGACAATGCCTACAGGTTGGCTGCAGAATTGTTGACTAACAGAAACTTTGCAAACAAAACCAGATACGACAAATGTGTCAGAGGTCATGAGTTAATCCTTGGGGACAGAGTCTTGGTTTGGAATTTGGGGTTATCCTTAAAGCATAAAAGCATAAAATTGCAGATCGGTGGGGCAACATCCCTTATGTGGTCACAAAAAATACTGGGGACTTGCTAGTGTACAGAATTTGCCCAGTGTGAGATTACTAGAGAAGTGAGACTTTGCACCATAACCATTTGCTCCCCATTGGACAGTTAGATGTGCCAGAGATGGACAATGGCCCAGTACTCCCAAGAGAATGCAAACCATGAGTTGCCATAGACACCAAAGCAAAACTAATCAGTCTGTCCTCAGCCTAGATAACTATCAACTCGAGCCTCCTGAAAGGCCTTCATTTGAGCCAGAACCCAAAGCAACAGATTTGTCTGATGAAGAATACCTTAAGTATTATACCACTGTCAACATTCCACTTCTGTTAAATGTTTTCAGTGATTGGTGGACATCAGATTCTCCAGCCACACAGTTGTTTTCCCCCAGCTCAGAGTGTGGGTACTTCACTCATCATATATGATCATGAAGACTTGAGTGCTCATCATGGCTGAGGGTGCCAGTTCTATAAGGGGGTGGGGGGATGATTGCCAAGCATGTCTAACAAGGGGGTCCAGATTGCTGTATACTTATTACAACCATTCTCAAAGTTATAAAGAAATTTGTCCACTCGACTCTGACCTACAATATTCTCAACCCATTCAAGATAAGATGGAGACTGTACATCTTTCTAATACTATAAAATAATTCTGCAAGCTATCCGGATAGCAATATTACAGAATTGTTTTTGTGTATTTCAATTGATCTGTATGTTCTATTGCAAAACCAAAAATAAAAATACCTGGATCAAAAGGAAAATGGTAACCCAATACTTTTTCAAGAATGTTCCAGATTGCCTGCCAGTAATCCTTGATTACTTCACAGTTTAGGAGCATATGAGACAGAGTCCTTTGTTCCTTTTTACACCTTTGATAGACATCTGGAATTGTATGAGTAATCCTATGCAATTTTAATGTGGTGAAGTAGGTTTTTTGTATAATATTAAAATGAATCTGGAACAATTTATTATTTCTAATCCTTGTATTATTGAGACTGATGACTTTGGGCCATCCTTCTGCTGGGATTGAAGTTTTTAAATCTTTCTCCCAGGATCTTCTAAGTGTATCCAGATCATACGGAAGATGGTCCATTAAGAGTTGATACATTTTTGAGATTAAGTGATCAGGAAAATCTAGTTTAAGAAAGAGGGTTTCCAGAGGAGAATGTTGCAGATCAAATGATTTATGATTTTTCTTATGTATAAAGCTTTTAACTTGAAGAAACTGCCAACTTTGTGCAGCTAGGATATCATAAATATCTTTCAATTGTGCAAGAGACACTAGGCTACCATCTAAATAGAAGTCATCCAGGGCCCTCACTCCTTTAGTACAGTACCAGTTCTTGAAAGTATTGTCTATGGTTGAAGGTGGAAAGGTACTGTTATTAAAAATTGGGGTGAACTTTGGAAGTGCAGTGGGTGGGCCCATCATTCTTGAAGCTTTTAGCCAAGCAGTGATAGAGGATTTGGTAGATTATAATAGATTTGTATTCATTTAATGTCTAGTATATAATGTCAGAATATTGAGAAGATTGAAACCCTGGCCCGGATATTTCAAAGGGGTTGTGCATGGTGCAACAGAGTTGCACTGGTGCAACCCCGCATTGCACCCCGGTGGGATATTGAAAGGGCTTCCAGGTGCAGTGCAAATCCTGATGCACCAGACCGCAATGTAATTGTATGTGGCGCAGATGCAGGGGGTGTGCCCATGCATATGCGGCACATCCCGATATTTAGCCTGGGATGTGCGGTGCATATGCTGGTGCAACCCTGCATTGCGCCACATAGAGGGGCTCAAAATTGAGCCTGTGAAGAGCAGGAACAACTCCTGGCCACCCACAGGTGGGATGCTGTATTGCAGGGTGCAACACAGCAGCTGCCAGCCGTGGGTGGCCACCCGCCCACCCTGAACACCATCCACAAGCACACATGGCTCCCTTGTAGTCTAACATACCCCCCCGATTCCCCAATCACAGTAAATGTAGATTAAACATTCCCTGGTAGTCTACTGGACCCCCCCTCCCTCCTGAGTCCCCGATCATGGTAAATGTCTAATAAAACATTCTCTGGTAGTCTAGTGGACCCCCTCCTTCCCGATTCCCCAGTCACTGTAAACAGCCCTAAATTAATTCCCTGGTAATCCAGTGGCACCCCTCCACCCCTCCCATCCACACAGGACCCCTCACCCACCCTGCACCCCCATGTCATCGGTGGGTGGCTGCAACCCGCTTGCATACCGCCCATCCACCCACTGAATGACAGGTACAGTATGGGCTTTGCAGGGCATACTGTACTAGACAGTCCCAAATATGTGAATGACTTCATTTACCACTATTGGGAACTTGGGGGGGGGGTCCACTAGACTACCAGGGAATGATTTCTTAGACATTTACTGCAATCAAGGCTACGTGTCGGGGGATGCCCCGGGACCCCCACTGTGCACACATCATGCTGGGTAGGGTGACAGGTGCAAGTTGCCAGGCTGCCCTGTGCAAGGCATGTAAATGGGGCCATAATGACATGCAAATGACTCTGTTTGCACCTTGCATATATTATGACTTCATTTGCATGCCCTCTGCTGAATATCGCAGATGATGCGCCTAGCACAACTGCATTTACACTGGTGCATCCCCATGCTCCCTATCTGTGTCTTACACCATTGCAGTGCAACTGTGCCGTGCGCAGTCCATGCCATATTCAACAGTGCTGCACCATGGCACATCACCATTGAATATCAACTGGTCCTGGCCCTGGCACATCCCAGTTGCGCTGAGCCCAGGCTTGTGCCACTGCCAGGCACAGTCTGAATATCCGGGCCCCTGTGTTTTTTCCTCTTCAAAGCAGATGCCTGCTATCTTTTTATTTGTTGATTGATGGAACCAATAATATATAATTTCCATCTGGGCAGTTAAGAAGTAAAGCCAAAAATTTGGACAAGCCGAACCACCCTTTGCTCTCGGTTGATAGAGTTTATTTAAGGCTACTCGAGGTTGTTTACTTTGCCATAAGAAACTTCTCAATAATTTATCAAGGTCAGTGAAAAGGTTTTTTTTAAGAATTATAGGGATTGACTCAAACATAAATAAAAGTCTAGGTAATACATTTATTTTTATAACATTTATTCTACCTAATGAAGTCAGTGGAAGATATTGCCACTTTATTGTCATTTTTAATTTTAGAAATCAGATGGTCATAATTTAATTGGTTAACCTTACTTCCTGAGTTAATACAACCCCTAAATACTTAGGGCAGGATTCACAAAGATCCCGAAATTCCCGCAGCTGCAGCAAAACATCAGTGCCAAAGGGAGACCACTTGCGGAGCCGCAGGAGTCCCGCAGAGGCGGGTATTCTCAAAGCTGGAGCCTGATTATGACCAGCTCCATGATATACAGCTGCTTGTGGGAAGGTGTTGCCCAGGAGAACTCCGCAGCTGCGGCAAGCTGCTACGGCTGGTGGGAGCAGTCGTAACATCCTCTGCAACTGCTACAGCTGAGAATTGCAACCAGTGCAGCTGCAGGCGATTTCAGCCCGCAAATGCAGTTGCAGAGTGGGACTTTGGTCCCAACAGTTTTGAGAATCCTGCCCTTAATTTTTTTTTTTCATACTGCTTAAATTATGATCTTTTAAATATACAAGATCTCCTAAATACAACAATTCACTTTTAGACCAGTTTATTTTGTAGCCTGAAATAGCACCAAATTCTGTAATAATTTGACTAATTTTAGAATATATTATATCCAGTTGTACTTCTTCCAGAGAGATATCTTTATTTAATTGTTCTAGGTCATACAGTGTGACTTTAGGTATAGGCAGTTTTGAAATGAATTGCTTAATGTCCTCATATTCTACATCCCTCTCCGGTGTGTACAAGATTTCAAAAAAAGACTGAAAGGTAAAATTGATTTCTGTCTCAGATGTACACATGGTTCCATCTACCTTTTTAACACCACAAATGTTATTTCTATTTTGTTCACATTTAAGGTGATAGGCCAAATTCTTGTCTGGGATATCACCATAAGAGTAGTATTTTGCCCTGGCTCTGTAATGTGCGTTTCAATGCCTGTTCTTGTATTTTCTTTTCTATCTTATCTCTTATGAGGGTCAATTTTAACTTAGTGTTTTCATTAGGAAGTTGTCTATATGTTTCTTGTACAGAGGCTAACTCTTGTTCTGATTCCATTAGATCTGAGTTTTGTTATTTCCTCATAATTCCAGTCTGTGAGGATAACCAGCTCCTCAAATAGGCCTTAAATGCATCCCATGTTACTAAGATGTTTGTTTCCATCTTATCATTAAATTTCCAGAACAACATGATTTCTCTTTGAATATTTTCACTAAACTCTGGAAGAAACCATAAAGAGTTATCATATTTCCATTCATTAGATTTATGAATGGTATTATAAGGCTAAGTTCTAAGATTACTGAGGCATGGTCCGAGATTCTTATGGTTCATAAGTTATGTCATAGAAATTTAAATAAGAGATACAAGATAGTAGAAAAAAGTCAGTTCTTGAAAAAGTGCTATGAGTTTTGGAATGGTAAGAGACTTTTTTAGAGTTGGATACTTAAGATTATAGGTATCACAGAGGTCAGGGTCCTACATTAGTTGTTTTAGAATGCAGACTGACCTCTTTTTATCCACAGCATACGGTCTTCTTTCAGATGGAGACAGGGTAAGGTTAAAATCACACCCATTACTACATTAGAATTGAAATTAGAGAGTTCCAGGAAAAAAAATAGTAAATCATTTTGGGTCTTCTTCATTAGGGCCATAAATGGAGCTTAAAGTTATAGTTTTACCTTGTATCATAGTTTCAGTACTAAACCAACCTAACTGGTCAGTAGTAATTTTATTCAGTGTGTGGCCTAGATGACTCCTTATAAAAATTGTAGTGCCTCTTACACCCTTTGAAAAATTGGAGCAGTAACCTTTAGCCTGTAGTAAATTACCAAAGTATGTTGCATCCTTTTTATTAAAGTGGGTTTTTTGCAACAGTAAGCAATCTACCTTTCTTCTTTTAACTAAATTCACCAACTTCCTTATTTTTATCCAATCTCTACAACCATTAAGGTTCTATGAGGTTATTTTTAAAGTATTCATGAAATAAGCAAGTTATTTTTCCATTAGGATGGTCCAGTTTTATGATTCCCCTTAAAGACGTGCTTAGCACCTTCCCCTCAAATTAAACAGACTATAAATTCAATAATCAAAACTTCTTGGCACCCTTGTAGAACTAATAGAAGATAACATTTTATTATTTTCTTTTTATAATTAATTTTTTCTTTTTTGCAAATAGTCCCATGAGCACAGCCCTGTTTTTCTTTAGAAATAATTGAAATAAGGCACCCTCCTTCAAAAAAAAGTGACATAGGGAATTAAAGTTGCCAAGTATTTTATAACGATAGAGACCTTGTGAGTAAAGTAAGAAAGAACAGAACAAGAGAAAAAGTGAGAGATAGATAAAAGGGAAAGAAAAACATATTAACACTGGCGCTAGATGTCCTAGAAGGGCATTGATGCCCCCCACATCGAGGTCGCTAAGCTTCTGCTGTATGTAAAGGTGTATCTGTAAAGGAGGCATCACTATAGGTCACAAAGCTCCTATTTATCCAAAAGGAAAAAAATAAAGTATTTAAGCCCAGATAAGAGAAAGAAATAGTGTTCATTTTCAGTTAGCATGAAACTATTCTACAAGTCACCCTAAGGAATGCCTATAATATGAATTTGTTTACCTTAACCCCTTCCCCCTCCTAAAAGAAATCTCTGATAGAAGGAAAGAAACATCTCCTAATTTGGAGAGCTAGTAGAGGTAGAGGGGGTTTCAAACTTCTGCTTTCAAGATTTTAAAGCTTCCTCTACCTTGGTTGGGGAATGGAAAAAATGAGTTTTGTCATCAATTAGGACTCTTAACTTACTAGGATATAGTAAAGAAAAATAGAACCCCTCTTTGCATAATCTATTCCTAATAGAGTCAAAGATTTATCTTTTGGTCAAGATGGAGGGGGGCAAATCTGTAAATGCCTGTAATGTTATCCTACTATAGAAGAGGCCTTTTTCTATATGGGCTTTGGTTAGAATTTTCTCCTTTTCTTGATATTTAGCTGGTTTGATGTGCATAAACCACAATCTCCCTTCATTATGTTTTGATCCAAAGGCACGGTGAGCCCTATTCAGTTCTATTTTGTGTTCTAGATAAGGCAAACCTAAAATCCCCATAAGCATTTCTTCACAAAATTTCAAGGGGTCCGAATCCGCTATTCCTTTAGGGAGATTCCCAATTCTTAGATTGGCCCTACAAGATCTCAATTCTAGTTCCTCAACTTTAAGTTTCAAGGTTTCCAATTCCTTAGTACTGCTTGCCACTGTGCTAGTTATCTTAGGTAAAGAGTCCTCGATATTACTCACTCTCATTTCACAATCCGTTGTACGATTGCTAAGGACTCAATGTTTTCCATTGTTTCTGAAAGCTCATGTGTAAGATTGGCTACTGCAGAGTTTAACAGTCCAAACTCTTGTCTCATCTCCTTAAGAATGGTATCCTGAGTGGGGTTTAAACCTCCTGCCTGTGTCTTTCATGTTCTCATCTTACTTCTTCCTTTTCTCCCTTTCTAGTTCTTTGTTACCCCCTTTGTCTTTGTCTTGATTTTTATAATTTCTGGTTTTAGAAGTGGTAGCCATGACTGTTGTCTGGTTTATACAGGTCAAATTACTCCTGAGGGTCTTGTCAAGACTACTGTATAGACAAATTGGAGAGTTCAAGTAACTGATGATTGGGGGTATATTCTTCAGTATGCTCTTATGGAAGTGTTTTTTATTATATGCTTTAGAGTGGGCCTTCTGTTTTACATATAGGCACTGATTCTCTGACTCCCTCTCTTTTTTATCTGCCTCAGAAATATTAACCGCTGACACCCCTATTTCAGTGCTATTGCCTTGAAATATAAAAATGCCTCCCACCTGATTAGCTTGAGTGGGAGGTTTACCTGCTTGAAGGTCAGGTGAGAAGGCTGCAAAATTCAACTGGAGCAGTTCTATTCTCGTAAAGAGGTGCTCAGTGGAACAGCTGTGTCTGAGGCATACACAGTGTCTTGTGGAGAGGTAGATTTGCCTGGAGTCTCCACACCCATATCCAAAGTGCAGTTAATTGAGCTGCTGGTAGATTTGAGCTTTTTCAGTGGCATTTCAGGATCCAGTGAGCTCAGTACCATTTAGACATACCCCACTTGAAACTTAGCCCAACAAAGCCAAAATATTAAAACAAGGAGAGAAGTACTGCACTTTGGAAGAGGTCAGTAAGCAGCTATATTATGCTGAGAGGAAAGCAAGTTTAGAGGAAAACGCATCCTTTTTTAGCAAAGTTAGGTCATTCTCTGGAGCAGCGTGGCAGCGACTCTCCTACGTGCAGCTTTGCATTGAGCTGAGCATACTGACATGCGCAGTGTGCTCTCCTTTGGCACCTCCAGACACACAGTTAAAGACAGATGCAGAGCCTTTTAAACCCCTAGTTGGACCAGTTGCACCTAAACTAGAGCATATGGAAGATCCCATAGAATCTCACCAAAAGCCAGACATCGTATTTCAACCAGCTTATTCTGGAACCTTATTCACCACCCACAGAGGAGGGACATACACCCTTATTTGCCCAGGAACCAAAAGAAGTCCCATTGTGATGTTCAGAAAGACTTATAAGACACTTTTTGAAGCTCTGTTAAATACCCTGGTGCTCTCACTGACCTTCCTCTTTATGTTCTGCATCATGGAATCTATATCATGCCCCACTCCTGGCCCATATTGTGTTCAAAAGTCCTAGGCTACAGTGTGTGGACACATATTACTGGAAATGTTGGTCAGACAGGAACCAATTGGCTATATAGAAATACCAGTGAAAACTGTTGTTAATTATGTTGATATTGTTATGTTGCTATGTAGTCTGTGAATAACCTTGCTAGGAAGCATTTGTCTAGGTAGAACTGTTAGTTGTTGTTGCCTGTTTTGTGTCTTTCAGAAATGCACTGAATTTAACTCATAGAACTGCTGGGACAACAATTCATGACCCATGGGAGAATGTAACCCTCTTCTGGAAGGGAGGCTTACCTGACTCCTTCCTGTCCCCTCAAGGTCCCTGGCTGCTGCTGCTGATGGTATCATCTCCCTCCTGCTCAACTACATGTGTGGTAGTGGGAGAGAGTGGGCAGCCAGGACTGTCATATTTGGCACCTTCCACACCCTATGTAATTAATGCCACGGTCTTTTTTGCTCTGGTACCCCGATTTTGGCAATGGGGACCAGAGACTTCCCAGACACCACTTCTAAAGTACCATGAAGCCTAGCTGCCATCTCAAGCTGGAGTGCATGCTACAGGGGCTTATCCCCCACACTCTCATCTCTACTGTCCCTGCCAGCATGCCGACTGACAACCTGCCACACCCACAGCCACCATGGACCAATCGGATGATAGCCCAGGAGAGCTGTTGCAAACATATGGGGGCCAACACACAAAAGGGGAACAGGAAAGATAAAATGAAGAACATGAGACTCCTTCAGCACATATGTTGGCAATTCTTGACCCCACTAACCAACCAGTCAGAGGCTAGGGAGCCCAGAGACAGAATCAGAGGATTATGGGTAGGATGATGCAATCTGACCCTCCCACAAGGACAGGCAAGCTATGAGGGCCCATCAGTGGGCAGGACTTGGAAGAAGGACTGATGAACAGCCTTACCAGTCCAGTGAGACACAGAATGGAGGGCAAGAGGTTTCTTGGCTCTCAAGGCATTGGAGGCAGTCTGAACGGGACACCGAGGTGTGTAGATCTGCTGCTGGTTGGGACCAAGTGAGAGGCCTTAATGACATGCAAATGACTCCACGACTGTGCCTGATGAGCAGCTGAGAGAAGAAATTGCTGAAAGTGTGATCCTGTGGGTCATTGCTGCATACCAAAGCTGCTGAGCTGTACCAAACAGAAACAGAAACCCTGCATCCTATACAGGTTGTTCCAGAGCCAGGTAAGGGGCCCTGCTAGCCCATATCTAGTGGGGTGGATCAGGGAACAGGGAGCCACGGGGTGCATGCCCTAAGTACATGTGTATTCTCCATCTATAGGGGAGTCAGACTGTGGAGATCGCTCCTGAGGTCTGGGATCCTTGGGAACTAGAAAGCCACTGCATAGTGTTCCTGTGGCTGAGAGTTCAGCCAACAGGGTTGTGTTCTGAGAGGTGTGAGCCAGAAGAGCTGTGCTGCTGCAGAATGTTCGAGAGAGTCAGACTCTCCTGGCTGTTGCCTGTCCTGCTGCTGTGTGTTGTTCCCTGCCTCGACTAAACAGCTGCAGCCGTGTGTCACAGTAGTGCTGGCATTGCTGGCTGGGTGTTTGTACTTTTCCAGCTTTGAATAACAAGTTTGGTTTCTGCATTCGGTATTTGGATTTTAAGTTCTTTAAATTGTGCTAATACACTATGGCCTTTTTTTGGGAGGGGGGGTTAAATTGCAAGCTTGCTAACTTTCTTTAAGTGCTATACTGAAAGAACCTGGGCAATGTAGCCACCAGGCTTGCACCAGGACTCTAATGTAATTCTTGGGTACCCAGAGTTATTTGGTATTTGTGCCATACTTGAAACTATACTTTTACTTCTGATATCAGTTAAAGAATTTACTACATCCTGTGTAGAATAATTCATTTTTGTGCCTCTTGTATGGGTGAGTGCTTCTTCAAACTGTGTGGGATCTGAGAGGGTGGTAATGAACCACAGTACAGTGGCTCTTAGGATACATTACTATATGGTAGGGTGCTCAAGGTGACTTGAAACTTCTCAGTCCTTTCTTTTACTCCTGCTGCCATGCCTGTGTTCTTAAATAAAACCACTGTTAATTGGTTGAATTTTAGTTCTTTGTGTACATCTGGTTTGTACAACTGACTGAAGTGTTCATTGGTAAAAGTAACAACTGTCTTAGTGGTCCCCAGGGGGTGGCCCAGTCCAGTGTAGGGAGGTGAGTAGGTACTGCATCCCAGGGGGTGGTACCACAAACAACATCTGGCTCACTTATTCTCTCTGGGTGGAGGCATTGCGCTTACCTCAGTAGTGGGCAAGATTATGGAGGCACTCCTTAAGGAAAGGATAGTGCAACACCTGGAATCCATAGGAGCACAGGATCCAAGAAAGCATGGGTTTCCGACAGGAAGGTCCTGCCAAACTAATCTCATAGATTTCTTTGACTGGATAACCAGAGTGGTGGACCAAGGGGGGGCAGTTGATGCCGCCTACCTTGACTTCAGCAAAGCTTTCGATACTGTTCCACATAGAAGATTGATTAATAAGCTAGGTAGACTCAGGGTGAGTCAGAAGTTGGTCAACTGGGTGGCAAGCTGGTTGACTTGAGAAAACAGAGAGTGGCGGTAAATGGTATACAGTCAGAAGAGATGCAAGTCACAAGTGGGGTACCTAAGGAATCAGTCCTGGGGCCAGTCCTCTTCAATATCTTCATCAGTGACATTGCAGATGGACTGGTGGGTAAGGTTAGTCTGTTTGCAGATGACACCAAGATCTGCAACAGAGTAGAAGATCCAGATGGAGTGGGCAGAATGAGAAGAGCTCTAGATAAACTGGCAAAATGGTCAGAAGAGTGGCAACTAGGGTTTAATGCAAAGAAGTGCAAGATCATGCACATAGGGAAGAGAAACCCTGAAGCCACTTATAGGCTGGGAGGGGAGTTGCTGGCAGTCACAAGGGAAGAATGGACATGAGCATCATCATCACAGATGACCTGAAATCATCCAAGCAGACCACTAAAGCAGTAGGTAAGGCAAGGGGGATGTTGGGGTGTATTAGTAGGGGTATCACAAGTCATAAGAGGGAAGTAATAATCCCTCTTTACAATACACTGGTTAGGCCCCATCTGGAGTACTGTGTGCAGTACTGGAGGCCACACCTTCACAAGGACGTTAACCAAACTGAGGCAGTCCAGAGAAGGGCAACCAAAATGGTGCAGGGACTGCATCGGAATACACATGAGGACAGATTAATGGAGCTCAATATGTATACCCTAGAGCAAAGGAAGGAGAGAGGTAATATGATCAAAACATTCTAACACCTTAAGAGCATTAACAAGGTGAAAGAGTCTAATATGTTTCGATATAAGAAAAATAGCAGAACAAGAGGACACAGCATGAGATTAGAGGGAAACGGATTAAGGGGTAATGTGAGAAAGTTCCCTTTCATAGAAAGGGTGGTGGATGCATGGAACGGCCTACCTCAGGAAGTGGTGGATATGAATACAGTGCAGGGCTTCAAACATGGGTTAGGCATAAGGGAGCAATATGAATAGATAGGCCATTGACAGAGCAAATGCCGATTGCACATTCATTAGGTAGAAAAAGAAATGGGCAGACTGGATGGGCCTTGCAGTCCTTATCTGCCGTCAACTTCTACAGTATGTTTCTATTTATTATTTGTTCTATTTGATTTATACAATCCCCCCACCACAGGAGAAAGAACGAACCCAAACTCCTTAACCGGGGGGCCCTGTACAGTCACCAGGCAGGTTTTTGAACCCAGACATGACATCCCAGGAGGTCACACAGTGGACCCACACCAACTCTCCATTCCAAAGAATGCTCTCTGGTATCTAGTGTGACAACCCTCCCTAGTGCTACTAAGTCTCACTGTCTTTATGGTGATCTGATATCCAGTGCCGTACCTTCCTGTGCACCACTGCTCCTGTTTGCAGCACTGTGACCTACCCACCACTATGCATGTCTGAAATAGTTTTTCACCATATGGGGAGGGGTTTTGAGGAGGCTGCAAACAGGCTTACAATTGACAACATGTAGGCCATTTGCAACATGGCTCCCTATCCTGCATCATCACAGTGCCCTTTTTAACCACACAGAAAGGGTTCCACATCAACACAACAACATTGTCGTTGTTGACACCCCCGACATCAATGGTAACAATGCCGACTGTTGGCAGTGTTCCCATTGGGAAGAAGTGTTTTATTGATAGGGGCTTCGGGGTGAGGGTGCAACACCAGGTATCGCTGACAGCAGACCACCACAGTGATCAATCTTGACCTGAAAGATTTGTCCCTGTGGTGGTGTTCACTCTCGGAATGTCACTGTGGTGGGGTGATGCCCTCAGAAAGGGGTTCTGACATTTGTTGAGCATCATTCAATAGGATCACAAGGTCTTTGGTGTCAAAGTGACCAGTTAACACTACCTACTGTAACTATGAGTGGGACTTTGCTCTTTAAGATAACAAAACCTAAAAAGTCAAATACAATTATATACAACATACAACAGTATATTGAAAAAAATTATCCTCTCATCATTTTTTTTTTTTGGTTATTCTGTTTTTACGCCCCCTGTGCTCACTGGTCCTCACTCCTTCGGGCTCCACAAGTTCCCCCCAGCCCCACTGTCCTTATCCAGCCCTTCTCTGATTCCTCTATTTGCAGCCGATCCCCAGGATATCCAGGTGTATCCCTTCGCCGGGTGGGTCCCCCTCCTCCCAGGGGGAAGGCACAGAGGAGAGAGGGATGGCCCCAGCACACTCTTTCTAGGGCCCGGGGATGCTGCCGAGGAGAAGGAGGCCCCAAGAAGGCACTGGAGGTACAGTACATGGGGAACAGAGAGCCATCATCCGGTGGCCAGCGAGCAATTTTTCCTGGTTTTCCTTCAAGGTGCGTGACGTCCGGACGTCAAGGCAAGAACCGATGTCTGTTATGCACCACCCAGCAATGACCCTGATGTGTTGCCCTACCCCTGACCTCCACCAGCGGTCACCAAACACCAGGTTGCGGCCCTCCCTCCTCCCTGGAGACAACGAGCAGTCGTGGGACGCTCAAGTTGTCTCCCCCCAGCCGGCCCTCCAGCGACCCGTGCTCATTCCCGAACCTGGGTCACTGGTGTCGCAAGCAGAAATCCTCCCATAATTTAATTACAGATTTGTAGTTTATAGTTCTGCCCCCAAGGCTGTTCTGGCCTGAATTACCCCCCCAACCACCTTTTTGCTGTTTGGCCTTAACTATGTATAATCACACCACTGCTCCCTCTACGTCCCCCTCCTCCTCCTCCCTTCCCTCCCTCAATGGCAGATACCTCTTGCACTGTGCCTCTTTCATCTCTAAATTCTTGATTGGCTCCCTCCCCTGCTACTTTAACAACCCCTGCAGTTTTCTACCCCCGCCTCATACTCTGAATAATTCCAACTCACACCCCTTCGCTTCCTCTGCCCTCAGACCACTTCTGGGAAGATGGCCTTCTTCTTCAGGTTTCCAGACTTGAGTCCAAACTGCCATCCCTATCTGCTCCTCCTTCCCTTCTACTCTGAAAGTTCTCCTTAGTGAACATACCTGCCATGTATGTTCACATAGCTAATTCACTATCCCTTCTTCTTTCATTGCTTGGAACTCTGTTATTTTGTATTCCACCTAGTACCTTTTGCTGTACCATACTGTGAATGTTTCCTGGATAATATTAAATAATATTGTAATAATAAATATTAGAGGTGTACTGAACTTACAGGAGTGAAACTGAGCTTTCCCGAACACATACAGCTCAGTTTCCATGAGACCCAAGCTGAACGTTGGAGCTCTGCTTGGATTGGCTCAGATATCCAACTCTTTTTTTTACCCTTGTTTTCCAGCTCCTGCCTGTCATGTAACATGTCAGAAGAGAGCTGGTGAGTTGGTGGCTCAGATACTCCAGTTTGCGCATATGCAAATCAGAGTATAGCTGGATACAGAGCTCTTCTCAGTGCCATTTGAATTGAAACATCGAGGAGAAGGAGCTCTCAGACATCCTTCAGCAAGTGGTTGGGTGGGAAGGGAAGGGAAGGGTCTCCATGGTCAGAGTGTGTGTAGTCAGATCAACTGGCACTCAAAATGAAGAGAGAACATTACAAAAAAAAAAAATTAAAAAAAAAAAGAACTGAGATGGTCGGGTGGGGACTCGGGAGGGACATGGGCCAGGGATTGGGGAGTGGGAGAGTTAGTGGATGGGCAGGAAGGAAGGGAAATGGGTCTCTATGCATGGACCAATTCCACAGGAAAAACTAAGAAAACAAACAACAACAAAAAAAAACCTGAGAGGGTCCAGACTTAGGAGGGACATGAGCCAGGGTCTGACTGTGTGTGTGGGGGGGGCGCGAGGGGGGAGGCCTCTCATGCCCGATGACAGAAGCTGGAAAAGGGCAAGGTGCTAATGGAGGAAGACTGTGTCTTTGTGGGAAGGGAAGTGAGATTGCGCCATTTAGCCCCAAAGCACAGCAGTGGCACAGCACAAGTGCAGCACCAGACAGAAACAAAAGCACAAGTGCTGCAGTGGAAGAACCTGGTCAATCCAAGTTCAGTTAGTTCCAATGCACTGGCACTTAGGTGTCTTGCTGCCTGGCAGTATAGCCTTTGCAGTGTTGTGCTGTGAATGAGCTTGGTGGGACATCCAGCAGACAGACCTGGGTTTGATATTTTTCCCACAACCTCCACTTGCATGCTGTGAGACACTAAGCAAGCCACAGAATCTCCCCGGTGCTCCTGGGTTGCCCCTAAAAACAGGCTCCTGTGCCTAGTAATCCTAAACTGAGAGTAGAGTGGTGACAGTCTGAGCTTATTCAGCTCAGCAGGGATACTGGCACACTATGAGATACTGAGGAAGCCACTTGTGAAACCACCCAAAAGCTGTGTTAGAGCAGTGTCACCAGCCATTTCCCACACAAGCAGGAGTTGGGAAAGAAGGACAATATTTTTTTTTTGTGTAGTCCTGTTAAGTAAAGGCTTGCAACAAGTGTGAAATGCTGAAATGCTTGGGGGAGGGGGCAGCCCAGCAGCTGAGTAGCCTCTGCTCAGTGTCACCAGCCATTTCCCACACAAGCAGGAGTCAGAACAGGAGGACCATATATTTTTGTGTGTAGTTCTGTCAAATAAAGGCTTGCATCACATGTGAAACATTTTGGAGGGAGGGAGCAGCCCAGCAGTTGTGTAGCCTATGTCTGCACAGTGTCATTTGCCATTTACAACACAAGCAGGAGTTGGGACAGGAGGACCATAATTTTTTTGTGTAGTCCTGTCAAGTAAAGGCTTGCATTATGTGTGAAACATTTTGGAGGGGGGGGGGCAGCCATTCAGCTGAGTAGCCTCTTCTGCACAGTGTCACGGTCAGCCATTTCCTGCACAAGCAGGCGTCAGGACAGGAGAACCATATTTTTTTTGTGTAGTCCTGTCAAATAAAGGCTCATGTCATGTGTGAAACATTTTAGAGGGAGGGGCAGCCCAGAAGATGAGTAGCCTCTGTCTGCACAGTGTCACAGTTAGCCATTTCCTGCACAAGCAGGAGACGAGACAGGAGAACCATATTTTTTTGTGTAGTCCTGTCAAATAAAGGCTTGAGTCACGTGTGAAACATTTTGGGAAAGGGGCAGCCTGACAGTTGAGTAGTCTCTGTCTGCATAGTGTCCCAGCCAATTCCCACACAAGCAGGAGTCACAACAGGAGGACCATTATTTTTTGTGTAGTCCTGTCTAAAAAAGGTGTGTGTAACATGTGAAATGTTTTGTGGAGGGGGCTGCCCAGCAGTTGAGTAACCTCTGCCTGCACAGTGTCATGAGCCATTTTCCACACAAGCAGGAGTCGGGAAAGGAGGACCATATTTTTTTTGTGTAGTCCTACCAAATAAAGGTTTGCGTCATGTGTGAAACATTTTGGGGGGGGCAGCTTGACAGTTGAGTAGCCTCTGGCTGCACAGTGTTACAGTCAGCCATTTCCCTCACAAGAAAGAATCAGGACCAGAGGACCATATTTATTTGTGTATTCCTGTCAAATAAAGGCTTGCATTACATGTGAACTGTTTTGGGAGGGGGCAGTCTGGCAGTTGAATAGCCTCTGTCTGCATGGTGTTACAGTCAGCCATTTCCCACACAAGTAGGAATCAGGACAGGAGAACCATATTTTTTTTAAGTAGTCCTGTCAAATAAAGGCTTGTGTCACATGTGAAACATTTTGGAGAGAGGTGGCATCCTGGCTGTTGAGTAGCCTCTGTCTGCACAATATCAAGGTCAGCAATTTCCCACACAAGCAGAAGTCAGGACAGGAGGACCATATTTTTTTTGTGTAGTCCTGTCAAATAAAGGCTTGCATCACATGTGAAACATTTCAGAGGGATGGAGCAGCTTTGGCAGTTGCATACTAGCCCCAACTTGTACAGTAGTCTTGCAAGTTAAGCAATTCATATTATTTGCCTTGAGATGTGCACTAACTACTCACCATCATTGCCACCTATTTCTGCAAAGTGACAGAGGAAGGTAGTATGGTTAGGTCCTGGGATTTTCCTGGAAGGGTGCTGGATTCATTAATGATCAGCAACTGTTATTAAAATAATGAAGGAAGGGAGCAGACCTGTGAAACAAGCTTCCAAGACAAAGACAGCAATTTAGAAGAAAGGAAAAAAAGTCACAAAACCAAAAAGTGCTTCTTCTGCAGTAGGTGCATCCTCTTCTTTATCGATCAAAGCTTCCTCATGCTCCTAGTCCTTGTCTTCTGAGATCCCATCATGTTTGTTTGCTGCTGCAGGTGATACCCAGTTAACAAATACAGGCCAAGCAAAGGCAGCAAGAGCAGCTCGGGTGCAGAATCAGCAACTGAGAAAAATAGATTTGCCAAAGGTAGTTATTAAAACAAACTCTAGCCAGAGCTAATACAGCTGTGACGAGCTGCTAAATGACCAAAGGTACATGTGTGCATAGAAAATATTGAATGCCCAGGTGTAACTTGGCCATTTTTTGGAGGTGTTGCACCAGATTTTCAACATGTCCTTTTTGGGACCCTATCTCATGAAGAATGCCAGTGTCATTTTATTCCCTTGTCCTGAAAGGTGATTTCACAGAGTGACCATGCCATTCAGTGCCACAGGTGCGAAAACACATTTTGGGCAGGATGTGAAAAATGACAGCTATACTGTTATTAAGGAGGTGTGCAAAAATGGCAATGTTAAAAATCTGGAGTGAAAATATTAAAAACTGGTGAAGTTAGGAGCGTGCATAGAATAGAAACTGTGCAATGCACACTTGTAATGCAGTCATTTTTTGGAATTTTTTCACTAAATTTGCAACATGGGCTTTTTGGGACCCCACCTCATGAACAATGGCACTGTCATTTCACTAATGGTTCCAAAAGGTGATTCTGTGCAGTGACTGTGACGTCACCTTTTGGGATGGAGTAATGAAATGACAGTGACAGTATTCATGAGGTGGGGTACCAAGAGCCTCATGTTGAAAATTTGGGGCCAAACTTCCAAACAATGGCTGATTTATCAACCTAAGATGAAACCCCAATTGACTGCCATTATATGGTGCTTACCTTTAATTCTTCAGTTCCCGGTTTGGCTTTGAACAGTGCAGACATGTCCCAGTCTAGAGAAGATGACAGCACCAACCTCCAGTGGTAAGTATGGGGGGTAAGGGGGGGTAAGGGGAGGTGGGTACTCAGTGGGAGGTGAGACTGGGGCAACAACGAGGGACTGTTTTCTTTTTTACAGGAAAAGGAAAACAAAACACGTCGGGACGGTTTTCTTTATTTACAGGGAAAAGAAAGCATATATTTGAGCACACTGGGGGTGGGCTCCCAGTGTGCCACTTGAGTTGTGGAGGGGGGGGAGATGCCAACAAGGGTATTAGGCATCCCGATGTCAGCACAGGAAAAAAGAAAAAAAAAATACATTTGAGCACACTGGGGTGGGCCCCCAGTATGCCACATGAGTTGGGGGGCACATAATGCTGACATGGGGATTGAGCACCTTGATGTTGGCGTAGGGACCACATACATTTGGGCCACTGGGCTGGGCTCCCAGTGTGCCACATGAGTTGAGGGGGGGTACATAATGCCATCATGGGGATTGGGCACCCCGATGTCGGTGTGTGACAGGGAACGGAGGGAGCGGGGAGGACAGCAGCAGTGAGAGGGTGAAGGAGGGTGTTCTTTGCTGCTGGTGCTGTGAGGGAGTGGGGAGGACAGGAGCAATGAGAGGGTGCAGGAGGAGTGCCATCCAAAAGATGGCGGCGACGATGCAACTGTGCATGAGCAACACTCGTGCATACATAGTTGCGGTAAATGGCATGTTGCCATTCACAACATGGCAGCACCAGCAGAACTGCGCATGTGCGTGAGTCGCGCATGTGCAATTCTTGCCCCAGAATGCAGCAGTAAAAGCTGAAATAGTACGGCTGTTATTCTGTAGCAGATGATTGTGGTGGAGTGTTTCAAACTCCATTGGACTTTTAGAAGGATACTTCCAAAAGTCCAATGGAAGGTTCTACGATCCACCATTTTTATAAACTACGAGTAAATCCCAAAATGGCTGTAAGCTCCACCCACAGCCATAAAAATAAAGGAAGTTGCAAACACCACACATAATGGAAAGGAAAGAATAAGCACACTTGCATGCATTATGCCACATTCTCAAGATTCTACCATTTCCTATTCCTCAGAGTCAGACCATGAGGATTGCAGTGGCAGTAAATACATTCTTGAATGAGAGGCAGTGCATTATGAGGACTTTGATGATGAGGGCTCAGAGCCACAGGAACCTGTGAGATGCCAGACCACAAAACCTGGAGAAGGGTCATCAGAGGAAAGGTCATTAAGGTTCAGTGAAACTGAAAAGGAAGTTATGGCTGGCTTTCCTGTCTCCTCTGTTGAGGGCAGGCCTCATACCCAATCATTCAGTGAGGACACTGGGGAAAATAATTAAAATATATAAATTAGCATAGACTTGCCGGATGATGATTCAAAAGTTGCAATGCCAGGGAGAAAAATGAACAAAATCTAGCAAGAGCCAATACGGCTGCATAATAATGGTATTGTGGGCAGTGAGAAATGTATAAACTAGCAATTTTAGCACTAACCACTGAGCTACCTAACTGCACTTTCTAATTGCTGTGCACACACACACACACACACACACACACACACACACACAGACTAATACATGTACACATATATGCATATATATTCCATTGTAACATAGCAGTGAACTGTCTACACATATTTTTACAGATTCAAAAAACAAGACATTGAAGAACCGTTTTCTTCTTTTCAGGCTCTGAGGGACATTGGAGGGTTGGGGGGGTTGCCATGAGACAACTCATTTACAGTAAATCAGCAATGACATGCATATGGCTGAAACTGATTTAGGTAGTGGGGGAATATAGACTAGCAATTTTCACACTAACCACTGAGCCGCCTAACTGCACTTTCTAATTGTTGTGATACACACACACTGACTAACACACACATATATATATAAATATATATATATATATATATATATATATTTATACCATATTTCATTGTTTTAAAGTCGCTGCTTAAAAAACAAATTTTTTTTATAGGGGCTTTAATTCGAGGGCGGCGTGTAATTGAGGGCAGCTATAATTACAAACAGCTGTTGAGGCTAAGTATTTAACTTTTAAAATCTGAGCAATTCTGAGCACTTCTGACTGCCGATTTGCCGAAAAGAAAGTCTTACGATTTGGAGTTTAAATTACACGTTGCTAAGCGTGCTGAAGTAGAGGAGAACCAACCTATGGCACTGGCACTCCATGTAGATGAAAAACAGATTCGGGAGTGGAGGAAGAGTGTCCCAAAACTTGAAGAAAAGCTCCGTGAGATGGGGTGTACAGGCAACAACCGCAAGCGTCGGCGTCTGGATGGAGCTGGTAGACGTGCTGCTTTCCCAGTTGAGGAGTCGAACCTTGCTACCTGGGTAGCACAATAGAGGGAAGTGCATCTTCATGTAACCCGAAAAACGATTGCCCTGAAAGCACAATCACTAATCACAAACCCAGATTTTCAGGCAAGCAGAGGCTGGGTAGATCGATTTCTTTCACGATGGGGGCTCACTATACGCCAAAAGACCACTGTAGGTCAGAAGTTGCCCAAAGATTATGTTCCAAAAGTTATAGACTTAATTTCATTCTGTGCCAGACAAATACAGCAGCACAACCTACCTGCATCTAGCATTGGAAATATGGAAGAAACGGCCGTATGGGCCGACATGCCTGGTGATCGAACCATTGAACAAATCGGTGCTAAATCTATTCCACTACTCACCGCTGGCCACAAGAAGCAAAGGCTCACTGTTTGCTTAGCTGCAATGGCAGATGGAAGAAAATTGCCCCCGCTACTTGTGCTAAAGGGGAAGAGGATCCCCAAGGACATTACAGTAGTTACAGGTGTAGTTGTGGCTATGTCCTTAAATGGATGGATGAACACTGAAATTACAGACATGTGGCTGAAAACTGTGTGGGGAGGAATATCTTTTGGGAAAAGATTGATTGTTTGGGACACTTTCTGCTGTCACATTTGCCCAGAGATAAAATCTGTTTGCAGAAAAAAAAATATGATTATGGCAGCTATTCCAGGGGGGTGTACCAAGCTGCTCCAACCAGCCGACGTATCATGGAATGCTCCCTTTAAATCCAGATATCGGGAGCTGTATGATGAGTGGTTTGCTAATGGTAATAGAGAGTTGACAAAGGCAGGTAACCCTCGTGCTCCTTCCCGTCCGCTAATTGCTGAATGGGTTAAGCTGTCCTGGGCTGCAGTCTTGAGGGAAGTAATTGTTTGTGGCATTACCTCTACTGATCCAGACAAAACAAATTGCTTTAAAGCTGATGGCGTTGCAAGAGAACATGTGGAAGAGCTGTACAGTAGTCTACGGGACTTCGCTGACAGAGTAAATTACCGGTACCCAATGTAACATGTTTGCAAATGAAAGTGACTGTGACTGTGGTTCAGATTATGCAGAATCAGACAGTGATTGTGAACTAGATTAACAACTGTAGGTCTGAAATTAAATTATATTTGTACTCTGTACTAAGTACTCTGCTTATCTTTTCTTAACTCAAGCTATTAAGCTATTAAAAGTAAAATTTTAAACTATGGTAAGCTCTGACTCTTACTTTGTGGCATTTTCAGTAACGGCTTATAAACGGGGCGGCTTTAATTACAAACTTTATTTTTAGCATGGGCTACAATTCAAGGGCGGCTAGAAATCGAGGGCAGCTTCAAAACGATGAAATACGTATTATATATATATATATATATATATATATATATATATATATATATGCAGATATATTCCAGTATAACATAGCAGTGCACTGTCTACACAAACAGAGCATTGTCATACACACACACTAACACACACATACACTGCCTTATATGGCATTTATTTACTTATACATCTAACCCTAACTTTTACTGTATTTAGGATAAGCACTGTTTTTTGCACTAACTCATTGTACTAATCAATGGCATGGCTGGGTAACTAAGGTAGAGGACCAGGGAGGTGTGGTGGAAGTGTCCCATCTGGACTTCAGAAAGGCCTTCAACATTGTCCCCCATAGAAGGCTGATTAACAAACTGCACAGCCTAGGGGTGGATCCTAAAATGGTTCTGTGGGTGGAGAACTGACTGAATGGCAGGAATCAGAGGGTTATGGTAAACAGGGAGCACACTTGAGGGGGAGAGGTGAAAAACAGAGTGCCGCAGGGATCAGTGTTTGGGCTTGTCCTCTTCAATACCTTTATTGGGGACATTGCAGTGGGACTGGAGTAGAAGGTATGCCTCTTCTCAGGTGATACAAAGGTATGCAATAGGGTGGACACTCCATAGAGTGTTGAAAGAATGAGGGAAGACCTTAGACAACTGGAGAAATGGTCTGAAGAATGGCAGTTGGTATTCAATGCAAAGAAGTGCATGATCATGCACATAGGGCAGAAGAACCCAGCAGCAAAGTACAAACTAGGTGGGGAGGCATTGACAGTCACAAAGCAGGAAAGGACCCTAGGAGTTATTATCTTGGAGGACCTAAGAGAAAATAGGCAGTGCAATAAGGTGGCTGGAAAGAAGGAAGCATCTTCAAAAGTAAGAGATGCTCCAAGTCAATGGGACACAAAATGAAGTAAGAGGTGGGAAGGCTCAGGGAAAACGTGAGAAAATATTTTTTCATGGAGAGGGTGGTGGACACCTGGAATAGCTACCAAAGCAAGTTGTGGGGCTAAAATGGTCACAGAATTTAAGAAAGAGTGGAATAGACACAGGGGTATCCTGGGGGCAAAGGGGGTCTCCAGAGTTCAGTTTGGGCATGGGTCCTCACACTAGATAGGGATTAATAGGGCAGACTGGGTGATGATGTGACTCCCACTTCCCCAGCCCGACCTCCTTCTGAGCACCCACCAGCCCACACCCCCAGACTCCACCACACACCCTCATTCACCTGAACAGGTTCCAGTGTGAAGATCCACGCTCCCATGGAAGACATGTCTTGCTGCTAGAACTAGGGACTGCTATATGAAAAATAAGGTAAGTGTGGTTCAATGTATTTCAATGGGTTTTCAACTGCACTTACAATATTTCTCATATAGCAGTTGCCAGTTCCAGCAGCAGGACCTGTCTTCCATGGGACAGTGGATCTTCACACTGGGATCTGTTCAGGTTAGTGAGGGTGTATGGGGAGGTTTAGGGAGTGTGGGGTGGCAGGTGCTCAGTGGGAGGTAGGGTTGGGGGTTCAGGGTTGTATCAGAGATGGACCTTTTTTTGCAGATTAAAAAAAGACTTTGGGGGGACCATGTTCTTCTTTTCAGACTCTGAGGAACATCGGAGAGTGGGTTGTTGCCACTGTACACCTCATTTAAATTAGCAATGGCATGCATAAGGCTGAAACTGATCTAGATAGTGGGGGAATGTAGACTAGAACATTTTGTACTAACCACTGAGCCACCTAACTGCACTTTCTAATTGTTGTGATACACACTCTCTGACTAATACATATACACATTTATTCATACATATTCTAGTATAACATACAGTACAAGTCACATTAAACTGCCCCTCTATCTCACTGGTTTAACATTTTTCAGTGAGTTGCTTAATATGTGCACTGCTCACTATAATAAATTAATAAAAGTTTCCTAATGGTTTGTTTCTAGCTGCTATTCAGTTTCAGCTTACTGTACTTTGCAGCTCTCTGGAAACTTTTATCAAAGCAGTGCATGAGCAGTGCACACATTAAAGGGACACTGTCAGCTTTCAGCATCTATACTGAACTTGTGGGACCAGTGTGCCTGTAATAACATCTATGGCAAAATAAACTATTTGTGTGCCCCAGTATGAGTAACAGTAAGATCTGTTACATAAATTTTAAGAATATGTACTTTAGCTCGGACCAAGCACATTACCTTTGTGCTTGGTCGATCTTCCACCTCCGGATGCCTCTTCTCAATGTGAACATGCATTACGCATGTGCGAATTTCCTGAACAAGTCTAAGTGATAGTTGGGGCTAAAAGTACATGTTCTTCTGAGCATGGTGATCTTTGTAAGAATAATGAAGAGCTTTGCAAGTCTTACTTTTACCACTCTGAAAAACAGGATCATGATCCTGAGCATGTGTGTCATGTCCATGGCAATGTCACGTGCATGCTCAGGATCATGGTCTTGTTTTTCAAAGTTATTTATTTATTTATTGAAATGTTTCACCAGGAAAGGCACACTGAACAACTAGTTGCTTATTTCATGGTGCATCCTGGGGGGAGAGGGTAACAGGGAAAATGTTCATACAGCTAGACATAGTACAATAAAATCCAGTGCTGAAGTTACAGAAGTAGTGTACAACAAGTGCAGCGTAAATACAATTAATAGTAAAAACTCGAGGTGAAGCAGTATGATGGATGACTTCTTAAAGGATCCAAAAAAGATAAGTGTTTGAGATGACTCACTTCGGTATTGGTATGAATAAGGTGTGGTGTGGCCAGCATTGCAAAAAGTGGCCCTTGCTACGAGTATCTATGCAGAAAGAATATTTAGTACTGCTGGCTATGTTGCTAGTACTAAGAGGAGAAAACTCTTTCCAGAAAACTTTAAAATTCTATCTTTTATTAAACTAAACAATGGTGTATTTGCTGGATACTCAGGCGCTTCCAAAATACTGCTTGGACAGTAGTGATGATGAGGCTAGTGGCAGAGATGTTGAAGAAGAATAATAGTACTACTGGCCCAGTACTGGGAGAAAGGGAATGTTGTATCAGCCTGTCTCTCATGTCATTCGTGTCCTGTCTCATGCCAGTTACCATTTTGTTTCTTCCACTGAACTGCTGTTTAGCAAGACTACAAAAGCTAGGGGCTACTCTCTGGCTCTATGGGACATATGAAAGAATTTCACACTCACACATTTTTTCTTCAATCTTTTATTTGTAAGGTTAACTAAAATTTGTAAATGACTCTATTGGTATCTAGTAGATGGCTTGCAATTATGTACCCTATGTGCCAAGTATCTATTTTGGATAACATCTAACCCCATTCTGACTTCTGACTGATCTGCTGCTCTTGAATCGATACTCATCTATGAAAGAAAAAAAAATTACAAACACTACTTACATAAATGTGGGTTTTCTCTTCCACAAATCACAGTGCTATCTCAGTCTTACTTTTCATGGCATTGTACCACAAAAAAAATTGTAGCATGCACGCACATCCTCATTGAGTAAAAAAATAGACTGTCGAAACTGTGGGGGCCCATTGCTGGCTGCCGGCAACACAAACAACAAAGTCAACTTGCCAAAAAAAAAAAACACATCAGTTCAAATGGGTAGATGGGAGGGTCCAGTATATTCCATGTGTACATGCCGCCACCTTTTAAAAAAATATATATATCTTCTCTCAGATCATCACCTGTCATTTACTGTGTCCTTCTGTCCTGTTACCCTCTTTCAGTCACCAAGCCACTTATGTTGGCAGTGCACACCTTTCTTAACAGACTAAACTAAGTATCCAGGGTTTATGAGTGTGTGTATCTGTGTTGTGTGTGTGTGTGTGTGTGTGTGTGTGTGTGTGAGTGCGTGCGTGTGAGTGAGTGTGTGTGTGTGTGTGTGTGTGTGTGTGTATGTTATTCTTTGATAACCAGATAAGGCCCACAAATGCTTGTTTTCAGGGGTGACCCAGGAGCACTGGGGTGGTTAAGTAATGGCTTGCTCAGAGTTGTACAGTTTACAAGTGAAAGCTGTGAGAAATCAAACCCAGGACTGCTGGACCAAGCTCAGTCACAGTTTGTTACTCCAACCTCTAGGCTATACTGCCTGGCTATACAGCTATATTCAGCTGTTACATTGCCTTGGCTTATGCCTGTATTCAGCATATCTTGTCTCCTGTCATTTATGGCCAGGAAGTTAGATTACAAACAAACAAAACTATGTGCTTATTATTCAACTTTAGCACTGGCTCAAAATAATACATAATTTCCTGTGAACTTACTAACAACTGGGCCTTGCTAGCTGCCATGCTATTAAACTGTTTTTCTGCAGAATTCAACCTGTATTCCTTTATATTATACTTTAAAATGAAGGTACAGGCCACGTTTTATGTTGAATGAGTATTGGCTGTGAATCCAAAACTAGAACCAAAACCAGAACCAAAAGCAGGTGTGATTTGGCAAAACCAAAGCCTCCCCGGTTTTGCACACCACTAATAAATATTGCATTTCATTTCGTTGTACATACATGCTGTATTTCACACTGTGTTTGTTACTATAACCTATGACAGTTCCACTGCTCATGTTCTTTTTTATTGCACCCCTTTCCCTTCCTCCAGGATACACCTGGGAGTGAGTTACCCACTGCTCAGTGTGCTCTGCAGGACAAACAAGCATAATCAAAAATAAAATAAGTAAACTGTATTAAATATTAAAAGCAACCAAATATTCAGACAGTCTGATGGCCTGGGAGTGGAGGAAATTAGGTTATGGTTATAAATTACAATGATGTCTATTGTTCAAGCCCAGTAACACAAATCTATAAATGCTGTTAACTTATGTCTAATCATTTCTGTTTCAGCTTTTCCCTGATGGATAGTACTGCCATATTCAAGAATTGACATAAGCACCTGCAGGGCAATTGCTTTTCTTACATCAAATGTAAAACACAATTGTCTATAACCCAGTCCTGAAGTGCTGTAAAGCCCTGATGTAATTTGTCCTGAACCTGGATAACAGCAGAACACTCACAGTAAAGCACAGTATCTATAGCATACATTAGTACTTGATGACAAAGCCTTGACAGACATTAGGCAAATCTTTGACAAAGAGTAACGCACTGAATGAACTTGATACATCCAGCACAATTGGATTTCATTCCCACAACCTCCACTTTCATAAAGTGTGACTATGAGCAAGTTACTTAACCTCCCAAGTGCTCCTGAGTCACCCCTATAAACGGGACTTAAAATAGTATGGGCCTCTTCAAATTGAACCTTTTGTTAATAAGGAGCTCCCTATTGTCGTAAGCTGCTACCTAGGCTAGCAATCAATTTACGCTCTGTTTGTGATGAAATTTTGAAACCAGTGTATAACTGCATCTGTCTCCAAGGCCTTCACTTGGCTGGCTGTTGATCAAATTCTGCATGGCACACAAGGTCAAATGCCTTGGTAAAATCAACAAATACAGCTGCTATTGATTCGCCCATTGTCCAGTGTCATTATATATCATTCGTCATTTGAACAGATAAGAGAAAAAAACTGTCCTTTGAGGTTCTTTAGCTGTGACCTTCACTCCCCTTTGACTTGGTTGCTTATCATTGTCAGTGCATATGCATTCTCTTGCTTGTACAGTATGTTTGTTTCTACATACTGTAAGGCCTATAGCTTTCACCTTAACCCAAGTGGACCTCTGTTTGAATTTTGCTTTTCAGTGTACAAGAAAAGATTAAATCTAAACAAAGTCTAATTGCAAATTGTTACTGAAGCAAGTATTGAACTGTGGCCCCTCCTGAATCTAAACTAGCAGTCTGTTAATAAATTGGGCATGATGCACAGTCACAAGGGATCATCATGAAATGATTGCATTAATGATTTTGCAGTATTCCCTTGACTGCAACCCTCCAAGCCATTTACAGTGGTGGTCATAGCCCTTCCCCACGTGGTCATGAACTACCTTACAACTGCACAGTGATGGGGCAGGGGTTGTCATACAGATGGTCCAGTGGGCCTTCCACAAAGTATGCTAACCCTCGCAGGATGTGTCCTCCTCTTTAGTGCCACTCCCTAGTGTAGAACCAGGGTTAACTTTAGGTTTTTGGGTGCCCCTAGCGAGATACTGCAAATCATGAGGTCCCCACCTAACTCACCTTGGCCATGTCATTTACAATGTACTACATGCTCATTTTATTTTCAATACAACCTATAACATCTTTAGTTCTTTTTAGTGGAAGATAGCAATAATAGACCTTGGGGCCCCTCTACCTGTCCAGTCTATGTCTGTTTCTCTGCCTCTAAACAATTAGACCATACTGTGGTGAAAAATCTTATAAAAATGTCACATCATAAGGCTTTGCCTAACCAAGTGATGCATTTTGTTGCAGTTTAACAAGACAATACTTAAGAAACATTAAAACTAATATGGTACAGTGGCTCTGGTTGTGGGGCCCCAATGAGCAGAGTGCCCCCAGAAACCACAAGGTTGGGTGATGCCTAAAACTGGCTATGTGTGCTGTGGGATATTGCTAAAGGGCTTTGTGATCCCAAGTAGCCTGCAGGAGATGGAAATCAGTAATCAAGTGAATTACCAGGATGATGGATACACACACACATGACTAGGGCTAGTGAGGGGAATCCACAGGCTGCCAGAGATTTGCAACTGGGACAGAGTTTAGGGAGGGGGCTGGGCCACCAAGATTGCCAGATATGGCCCAGTAAAATGCTAGCAATTTCAGCCCACAAACAGGCCTTGAAGTACAGGTTGATTGTGGGGGACAGACTTAGGCAGTAGAAACCTGCTACACCCATCTGTGGATGGTACAATGCCATACAACTGTGTCTGTGTCATCCACAGAAGGCCATGGGTGCTGCAAAGCAGGTGTGTATTTGCATAAACCCTGTTTGAGCCCATCAGTACCTATCAATCATCATTTTCATTGCAACTTAGTTGCCTGGGAAATTTGGAGGCTAGTAGATGGAGCCAGCAGCCAAATGATGTCATGTGGAAAAGCGGGCCAGCTACTATTAAAGCCTGTGCTGCCAACTTCCTTTGCCAGCAGTCTTCAACCCGTGGGAAAAGCACCACAGACTGTGGTGAAAGAGACTGCTGTTTTTTCATCTAGACACAGCTTTCGTGCTGCACTGGGACAGCAGCACATACTCCTCAGCTGGCTGGGGGCTCAGAGGTGAACTGGCAGCTGAGTGTTGTCACACGAGGGCAGGGCCAGGCACTATTAAAACCTATGCCACCCTCTTCCTTTACAAGCAGCCTACAACCCCTGGGAACAGCACCATCGGTGTTGGCAGGCATACTCAGTGCACTTTGCTGAGTACAGTAAACTCTAGAACATCCAGGGGCAACATGAGCATTAGGCCAGGGCAGCAAACAAAAACAGAGTCTGCTGTACCCAAGGAACTTTTTTCCCCCTCCTTGGACACTTTAGTGCGAGTTTGTGAATGATGTTTGGAAGATGTGTGGGCATTAAAGTTAGAGGCCATAATTGTCTGAGTGACCAGATCGAGTATGTACAGTATGCATGAGTGCTGGTGTGAATGGACTTCCGAAAAGCTGGCTACCTTGATGTGGTACAGAGGCCTATCACAGTGTATCCTAAACACTGTAACTAAAAGCCAGCCAACTTCTATCTGATTGATAGTGTGTGTGTTAGACAAAATACAGTGTGAATCTATTTGAATCATTGGCTTACTACATATATTGTTGGTTGAAATGGGAGTAGGGCTATGTTTGTGTCGCAGGGCAGCACCTCTTTTGGTTTGTTTGGGGGGGGGGCAACAGTTCTGTCAACTCTTGAGTACAAGTTACACATTTCTGGCTACACCCTTGACCAGCACCACAGTCTGTGGTGAAAGAGACTGTCATTTTTCCATCCAGGCACAACTTTCATGCAGGGAAATACCTACACCAGGACAGCAGCACAGAATCTTCATCAGGCAGGGGGGGCTTGGAGGTAAGCCAGCAGCCGAATGACAGCATGAGGGCATAGAACAAATCACTACTAAAGCCTGTGCTGCATGGTTTCTTTACCAGTGGCCTACAACCCCCTGGAAACAGCACAGCAGCATGTGGTGAAAGAGACTGCCATTTTTCTATCCAGGCACAGCTTTTGTGCAGGTACATACCTACATTGGGATAGTAGCACAGACTCCACAGCAGGCAGGAGGCTCAGATATGAGGTAGCAGCCGATGAACATCATGCAAGGGTGGGGCCAGCCACTACTAAAGCCCATGCCACCATGCAACACCCTTGCGTGTGGTGCTCACATGAGTAGGGAGTGCCACCCATCCAAATTTCTTTTTTTTTCTATGATATTTTTATGCTCCTGGAGCCCTGGCAGGCAGCTGTTGCAGACATGGGCAGTTTGGAACACCCAGCAAGGCTGATGTATCAAAAAGGGACATAACCTACTCATGGTTATGACTGTGTCAGCACTGAGGGTTACAAACTGTTTCAAAAAGGTCAACTGGTTGGTAAAGGGGCAGGGATTGTTTATGTTAGGGAGAATATTACATGCAAACTAATTGAAATAGGATATTTTAATGATACTGTAGACCACTTAACTACCAAGCTCATTCTTGGGGTTGTAAAGGGTAATAATGCATATTTTTGCATGCATATACTTATAACCTAAATCAGCCAAAACTGATGACCAAGTGTTATAAAAGTTAATGTCGAAAAATGGGGTGCATATTGTATCGAATGACTTCAATATAGATTGGAACACTCTAGCTAAAAATGATAAGGTTAAAAGCATCCTGGTGGGACAATAATAGATTAGCTATTAAAAATCAGGACATATTTTGTAGACAATTCTGGAGTCTAGGTAGACTTTATAGAATATCCAACCATTGTCCAATGTAGATAGTAAGGAAAAAAGGAAAAGGAAGCAGTACACACAATATTAATATATGAAATTAGGTACTTTAGAAATTGAAATGATGAGAGATTACTGAAAGAATAAATTATATTGACTGGTTGCCCTTCTGTATGATAAACCAAGTTGCTAAAGCTGTAACATTTTTCAATAAAATAATAAGTACTACTGAAAATTATACCCCTATCAAAAAACAAAGAATATTATCACAACATTTGCCTTGGTTAAATGCAAATTTACCTTAGTTAATAAATGCAAGGGATGCCTCTGGAGCCAATATAAACAACTTCTGGTCAGAGCCAACATGGCAGCATAAAGCCATTCACACCACTCATGGAGAGCATGGAGCTTATGTGAGAAAGTTGGAAACATAGAAACAGAAAACTGATGGCAGATAAGAACCACTTGCCCCATCTAGTATTCCCTTTTTCCTTAACTGTAACAGTGGCTGGTGACCCTATTTGGACATCAGCTTAGCCTCTCCTTCCCACTTCTAGGGTTCCTTTATGTCTATTCCAAGCATACTTTGAATCACTCTACTGTGCTTGCTCCCACCACATCTTGGGGCAGGCCATTCCATGTATCCAACTCCCTGTCAGTGAAGAAGAATAACTTCCTCATATTTCCTTTATCCACCCCCCTCCAGTCTCATATTGTGCCTCCTTGTTATTGTACTCGTTCTATACTGAAATATATCACCCACTTGCACCTTATTTATACCTTTAAGATACTTGACGGTCTCTATCATATCTCCACTTTGTCTTCGCTCCTCTAGCTAATACATATTGAGGTCCCTCAATGTTTCCTTATATGACTTGTGGTGCAAGCCCTGTACCATCTTAGTTGCCTTTCTCTGAACCACATCCACCCTGTCTACACCTTTACAAAGATGTGGTTGCAGAACTGAACAAGGTATTCCAGATGATACCTCACCAGCTTTCTGTACAGTGGTACCGCCACCTCCCTTCTTCTGCTCGTGATACCCTTCAGTGCATCCCAGCATGCCACTGATTCTCCCTATAGCCTTTGTGCATTGTTTGGCCACTGTTCGGTCATCCAAGATGATAATCCCCAAATATCTTTCTTCCCTAGTGGCTGCCAGCACCCCCCATCCTGAAGCTCTCTGCAGGGTTTCTGCACTCCAAGTGCATGACTTTGCACTTCTTCACATTGAATCTCAGTTGGCACACGTTGGACCATTTTTCCAGCTTTTCTAGGTACCTCCTCATTTTCTCCACCCCATCTGGAGTGTCTACCCTATTGCAAATTTTGGTGTCATATACTAAGAGCCCTTTCCTTCCAGCCCTTCTGCAATGTCACTAATGATGACACTGAAAAGGACTGGCCCCAGGACTGTTCACCGAGATACCCCACTGGTCACCTCCCTTTCCTTGGACTGGATATCATTAACCACCACCCTCTGCTTCCTATCCCCCAGCCAGTTCCTAACCCAGTTCCTGTGATGAATTTCTCCTTAAAGATGGAGCTCAGGGCAGAGAAGTGTGCCCTGTCCAAGATGTCCACTGGAGTTTGCGTATCCGCACTGATTCAAGAGATCCATAGCAATCAGAATCACGAGGTGGCATAATACACTGTGAATCAAATTGTTCACTCTGTATTTTTATAGTGTATAGTATTTTTTTATTCATTTGTTAATTGGGTTGGTACACTGGTCCAAAGACCTTTTTCAGGCATGGCCTGGGCCAGAGACTGGCACAATCAATGGTAAAATACAGTGAACAGCAGCAGTGGATCGTACATAAGCAAGTACAGAATCCAGTACAGTCAGGCAACATACAGAGGTGGACAAATAATAATACAAGCGCACAGTGCAAGATACAGCAAACAAGGTGGGCATTATACAAGATAAATACATAAATATACTCAAGGTATCAATGTCCTGTAACAACAGGTCATGCTACAGTTATGTGAAATGTGCAGTGTTACAGTTATGTGATATGTGCACACAGCAGTTCTTTGGCTTTCAGAATGAAACTGTTGTATGCAGTCTCTAGAGGTTCCATAATGCTGTTGTACCACAGAAGGGTACAATCACATGCAATGACCTTTGAAGAGTGGTACAACAACATTTTGAAAGGGATGGAATTCTATGCAGAGCAATTCTCTGTTATACACAATATATCAGTTCTTGGTAGATAAGGATGTCTTTCCCCACCTAGACAGCCTGTTTCCCCCTACCTACTGTGATGCAACAGACCCTACTTATTTGCTGGCTTTATCATCATTTCCACTGCATCAATGTTCCATTATGCATATCTTATGCATTTGTGAATGTCAGTGTCATTTCTGACCCAATCACCTCTGCTTTGAGGATGTTCAGAGCATTCACCGCCCTATTAGAGAAGAAGGACTTTCACACATTTTGCCAAGATCTACCCTCCCTCTCTCAGCTTCATAGTATGACCCCTTGTTCTTGGACATCTTTTAATCTGAGTATGCTTCCCTCTTGAACCTTATTTATACCTGTGAGGTATTTGAAAGTCCCTATCTTTTCATATCATACGGTATCATATACATAGTTACCTCTAGAGTGTATATAATAAAACACTTTAGTCTCTGGTCATAATTATTTTATAATAACTGGTCAGCAACTTTTTACATAGGCTGACCAAGTTATAATTAGCCATTATAACCCATGGGTTATAATGGCGAATACGCACTGAGTCACTTAAAAAACAGCCACTTGCTGATTGGCTGTTGCTCTACTACTGGGCAGGGTAAACAGTTTCAGAAACATGGTGGCTCCTTATCCCGCGTATCGAGGAGCTGCCAGACTGAGAGTCATCATCGGTTTCTTTTTTTTTAACCAGCTCAACATCTACAAACAAACAAAAAAAATCTATCTGGTTGATCCTGTCATTCAGAACCCACAATGGACAACAACTACAGTGAGAACTGGGAACAGCTCAGAGGCTGAAGTGCCTGAGGTATGCCCGATTGCGACTGCAATCCAAATGACCAACTCTGCAAGTCTGCAAATGAAAAAATAAATGCCAGATTAAATAGAAAAGCTTTACAAGAAAAAAAAAAAAGCAAAGGAGACAAAGATAGGCTGTGTGTGTGTGTGTGTGTGTGTGTTTGTGCGCATGCATGTGCCTGTGTGTGCGCATGTGTGTGTGTGTGTGTGTGCATGTGTGACTGACACATGAGTGAGACTCAGCAATACCAAATGCACTTTGACAAAAATAAATTGCTGATCAGCAATTATAAAAAATAAAAGATCCCTGTGGGGAAGACTTAACACTATCAAAATGAATGTATTGCCGAGGATTTTATGCCCATTGGGGATGCTAGGATGTTTTTTGCCCAAAGCTTGGTTTGCCAGGCTTCAAAAAGTGGTTAATGGCTTTATATGGAGGGGAAAGGGGGTTCGCAGGGCCTATTTCAAGCTAACGGCTCCCAAGCTTCAGGGTGGCCTTGCGGCCCCCTCTTTCTTCTTATTCTACAGTGAATATCATGTCAGTAAGTGGGCTTTTTGGGCCAAAAACCATGGACCTTCTATGCAGTTAGAATACTCCCCCCTGTATCTGGATATAGAGAAACAATTAGTATCAAAAACCCATTGTTCGTTGCCCGCACTCTTGTATGTCACCCCTTCTCACATACCCAGACCTCTTAAGAATACTCCTATTGGATGGGCCCTTAAGGCCCTTCATCAGCTCCAAAATCACCTTGGAATGAAATGGCATCAGTCATTTGAGCAGCCTATTATTTGTAACCCTCATTTTAAAATTGGAAATAAGCCCATTTCTCCTTCCTTTTAGCCACTGATAAATAGTTATAAGGTCTCTGACCTTTTGAATGGGGGACCGGTTCCTTTTGTTCATTTTCAAATGAGCAACAGCGTACCGGATACCTGTGCCTTTAAGTATGCTCAGGTTAGCAAGGCTCTTACTTCCTTTCTCGGGAATATATCTGATATAGACTCTCCGGTTGCTGAATTGTCTGTAATCCTTCAAGTAGCTAACCAGCCCCATTCTGTTTCCAACACATACAAAAATCTCCAAGCACTAGACTCTGGCTTACCAACTGGGATTTGTTACTATTGGACTCAGGAGCTAGGAATTTCTGCTGACATTGATATATGGAGAAAACTCTGGCAGACATCCTATAAATTTATTAAGCAGGGAAGACTTCGATTGGTTCAATTTAATATTATGAATAACCTTTATTTTACACTGATAAAGCTCTTTAAAATTGGTAAATTACTTTCACCTGTTTGTGGATGGTGCAAGAGAGAAATTGGTTCCCTTTACCGCATGTTATGGACCTGTCCTAAGGTGCAGATCTTCTGGCAATCCATTAGTAGAATTTTGGATCCTCTCTTGGGATTAGATACTCTGTTTACCCCTGAATCCTGCTTATTACATTGCTTCCCTCCTGGAACTCCAAGAGTTAGAAAGGCACATTTGGCTCTTATTGTTGCAACTGCCAAGTTGGTAATCATGAGACACTGGGCAGATGATACTCTTCCCCCTGTAATTGAATGGTATAGGGAGGTTCTATTGGCTTTGCAGTTGGAAAGGCATATTGCATCCATGCAGGATAGGATAAAAGCTTTTCAGACAACTTGGGGAACTCTGGAGACTCTACTCGCCTTATGGAAACCTTAATAGTCTTTCATACACCATACTATGATAGAATGCTTTGGTTTAAACTTAGCTGGGTAGTGTTTGGTATAAGAGATGAGGGGGTATTAATGTGATGATGTTTACTTGGTTTTGTTTTGTTTAGTTTATCTTTGTATGTTTTAATACAGTCTTCATGGTTTGTATGACAATTTATACCTGTTTTGTGGACTGTGAAAACTAATAAAGCATATTTAATTATAAAAAAATAGAAAATAAAAGATGGGGAAGTTTCCTACTCGAATGCAATGGTCGCTGTCGGTGTGGGATGCTTTAATAACCCCATTCAGGCTTCGCCCTCAGGGTTTATGTAGCATCCCACACCTTGGATGACCCTTAAATTCTCATAACTCACACTTCCCCATCCATTATTCTATATGTTACAGTCACTGCACCATTTTTTTAATCATAAAAAATTTTATAATAATTTTTCAACAATGGAACATACATGAAGCAGAGATGACTTGGCATCAAATCAATAGGTAACATTTGTATACTTAACTTTTGTTTATAGGATATACTGTTTGCAAATATAGGCATGGACTGAAGGAATTTAACTCAGTACTACTGTATATACTGTACATTAAATAAAAAATACAGAATGTGCAACTTTATTCACAACCAGTGTGTTCTGCCAACTCAGGGTTCTTATTCCCACTGACATCTCAAGCTTCACTTTCGAGGTTAGAGGGAATCAGAACCCAGAATAGAAGAGTAGGACTCTACATTGGGATGATTAGTCTCTTTCTATATTAACCATAATAAGTAAGAACATCAACCATTGCATGGTGAACCATACCCTCTAGCCCTGAGTTAATAAAGGAGTATGCACCCTGGGTATACATCAGTCTGGTAGCAGTGGGAGCTCATGTTGTTGAACCTTTACAGAAGGGAACTGAGCAAAGTCCTGAATATTACCAGCCATTGCTGACCTGTCTGGTGGGGCCGGGGGGATGATCCTATATTATTAAAAGTGCCCCTTTCTAAGACCTTTCATCCTATAAGGACTGCAGTGAACCAGTTCAGGTGGAAACTTAATGTGGAGTAAGACTGTTGTCTGGGTCAGAAGGGAGGGTTGCCAGGTGGTGGGGTGGGGGAAGAGCATAGGTGTGATCTGAGATAAAGGTGCCATTTCTTATTGTAAACCTGTGTTTGGTTGGCGGTGGTGTATGTCAACCATTCGAATTGTGCTAACTAAGCCACTGTCATATGCCATGTAAGAAGAGGGAGAGGCAGATTCTGGCACCACCTCATCAGGATAGCCCTTTTGGCTTCAAGTAGCACCACAACGAGCCATTTTTTGGATTGGTTGGAACAGTTTGACACCTTTGAGGTATTGCCCAAGAGGCTAAGGGTTGGGGCAGCAGAGTCTTTTGTTTGCAGGATCTTGGAGCAGTCCAGAATTACTCCTGTCCAGAAGGGCACCAGTATGGGACACTGCCATAGTATGTGCAGCAGATTGGCCTGTGGTTTCTGCCACCTCCAGCATGTGGAATAGGGGACAGTCCCATCTTTTGGAGTGTGTCCGAGGTACGGTACCATCCCAGCAGTACCTTAAGGTGTATAAGCTGGCTCCTAGAGTCCCTGTAGACCAGATAGGCATCCTTGAGGTATTGTCACCCTTCGGCATCTGTTATCTTTATTTAGGTCCTGCTCCCATTGCACCTTACACTTCATTGTGGTATCGGGTAGAGAGTTCCTAAGCATACCATACATCTTGCCTGCAGTGCTCTTTACTTCACCTTGTTTATGCATGGTGGTCAGCTATTTCTACCCATCTCCCATAGGTGCTGTGGCTCTGGGGGTCTTGGATGCATTCCTGATCTAGAGAAATCTCCAGAAGTCTGTTTTGGGTAGCAGATACTGTGTCTGCCTTTGCAGGAAAGACATCATGGCTTCAGAGTCCCATGCATAAAGATCTGCTATTGTACAGATGCCTGCCTGCTGCCAAGAGTGCCAGTTGATGTTTTGTCCCCCCAGTAGCACATCTGGGTTGCACCATAAGGGGCTGTACTGTGTAGGTGGTGCCCATAAGGGGGCTGGACATTGAGTGAGATGTTTGCACCTGTGCCAGGCTTCTCTTGTCTCTCGGATAACAGGAGGAAGGTGGCCCTTTGGGTGTCCCCTTTGCTCAGCAGGTTCCCCAGCCATTTGGGTTCTGGTAGGTCCATTTCTAGAGTCACCCATACAGGGGCATTTGGAGTTTTAGGGAGAAACCATCTGATTGCTTGTGCAGCCCTATATCCTAGTAAATATCCCTGCAGCCAGGGGAGACCCATTCCCCTAGACCAGTGCACCTGTAAGCTAGTTTTTCCAAATCTTGGGGCTTTGTCTTACCAGATGAACCCTGCTGTCACCTTGTTGGTTTTCATAAGTGTGTTTGGTTGTATAGGGATTGGTAGGTTGCACATGAGGTATCTTAGGCAGCACGAACATGTGTACAGCATCTACCTTGCCTTTTAGGGATTGGTGTAGCTTAGTCCTTCTTAGTGTTTCCACTCTGATGGAGGCTGTCATGGGTGTATAATCTGCCTCAACCAAGTTCCTCCATAATGTGGTGATGTTTATCCCCAAGTATGTAAAACCTTTGGGGTGCCCATACCACTGGAGTGCCCTGTAGGCATTTCCTAATGCAGGGCAAGTTTAGTGGTGACAGCATGCCACTACACCATTTTAGTTGCCCTCCACTAGACTGCCTGTAACCTGTGCATGTCCATTCAGAGATATGGTCTCCAGAACTAGACACACTATACTAGTTGAGGATTCATCAATTACTTCATTTTACAGTGGTATAAACACCTCATACTTCTTGCTTGTGATACCTATGCTCAGCAACATCCCACTGGCATGCTCATCTGCTTTGTCACTCACGCTGCTTGGCTTCTTTTAGGTCATCAGGAAATGACAGCTCCCAGTTTTCTTTCCTCTTTTGTGCTCACCATTGCTGTACCCCCTTCATGTACTCCCCCTTGTTTTCTATGCACCAAGTACTTGATTTCTCATTTATTCACAATGAATGTATGGTGTATTGTAGAGTGTTATTCTGTGTAGAATTCCAGCCTTTTAATATGCTGTTGTACCACAGTTCAAAGGTCATGAAATGTGATTGCACCCTTTTGTGTTACAACATCATTGTGAAAGTTAAAGAGACTGCACACCTCAATTTCATTCTGAAAGCAACATAACTGCCACATGCACATTTAACTCAGTACTATATACATTAAATAAAAAATACAGAATGTGCAACTTTATTCACAACCAGTATATTCTGCCAACTCAGGGTTCTTATTCCCCACTGACATCTCAAGCTTCACTTTCGAGGTTAGAGGGACTCAGAACCCATCTACTGCAGAACACACTGGTTGTGCATAGTTGCCCATCCATTATTCTTTACTTAATGACACAAACTGGACAACTCCTCAAGCTTAAGTAGTTCTCTCTTCATTCTTCCATTCAGTTTTCCACCTCTCCACCTCGGTAGTGTCTACCCTGTGGTAGATCTTTGTCTCAGCCATAAAAAAGCATATCTTACCTTCTAACCCCTCTGTATTATTACCAGTAATATCAATAAAGAGTATAGGCTAAAGTACTGATCCCTGTGGTGCACCACTTGTCACTCCCCCAACATCAGGTAAACGCCATTTCCAGCCACCCATGAATGCTAACTCCCCAACAAATTTTCTACCCAGTTTAACATTTTAGTACACACTCCCAGGCTGCCCAGCTTCTTTACTATTTTGCTATGTAGAAAGGTATTGCGGGCCTTACTGAAATCCAGGTAAGCCACATCCACCACTCCACCCTGATTAATATCCCTCATCACCTGCTCAAAGAAAACTAATAGATTACTTTGATATCAGCTCCTCCGTTCCCCCAAGTGAATCCATGCAGCCACAGATACTGTAAGCCACAGAACTCAAAATATTCCACAATCCTTTCTCTCAACAGTGTCTCCATTACTTTCACCTCCACCAAATTCAGGTTGATGGGCCTGTAGTTGTCAGCTTACTGCTTGCTGCCAGCCTCCTTCCTGCTTCCACCTTTGTACAAAAGATCCCTTGCTGAGGGTGCAGCTCTGCAATAGTGCTAACTCACTTGTTACCTGATGTTGCAAGCATTATGCAGGGAGGCAGTGGTGCAGAGCATTGCAAATGTGATGAAGAATGCACTTGAATATTGGGGCCCTGACAATGAGCCACTTTTGTCACATTCACTTGGCACAGTAACCTAGAATAGAATTCCTGGCTTTGAACATTTAAAGAGCTAGTGTACTGCCTGGAAACTGCCTGCAATTAATTGTAACTTTCAAAAGTAGTCAGCTATAACTTCTTATATCTCAATATGTTTTTCTTTTTTGTTTGCTAATTAGAAGATTTTCCACCTGGCTGTACTGGGGTGATGTGTGGAGCAGCACTCTATCTGGAGGGGAAAAAAACTCAGTTCTGTTCCTCCTACTACATCAGCACTGAGACCACACTGATTATGATATCACTAGCAACCAATGAAAACAATTTCTCACTGCCAGGTTTCACTTTCACATGAAGCAGCATGGACTGGCTCTCCCTGGTTACTAGTGATGTCACAGTTTCCTGCATTTTAATTGGTAGCTTGTGAATGTCACTGCTCAGGCTGCAAGGATTTTGGTGCCTTAAGGTATTTTGTCTAATTTCTGACAATGTAGCGGGAGGAACAGAACTGACTTTTTTTTCCCTTCCGGACAGAGTACTGCTCCACACATCACCCCAGTACTGCCAGGTGGAAAATCTTTTAATTAACAAACAGAAAATAAAAAAAATACTTCAGATATTGGAAGTGATAGCTGACTGCATCTGAAAATCACTATTAATTCCAAGCAGTACACTAGCTCTTTAAATTATTTTATGTTCTAACACAGTACCTCACAACAATATCTAATTGGTATTCCCGAACATACTGATTTAATGTGAAAACATTTTTTTCCTGACATGTTATAAATGGCAGTATGATATTGTTAGACCCTACCAAAAAAGTCTGACCAAATGTCCAAGCAGTGTACCACATTTTCAATAAAACAATACTTTCTATCACCACCCAATAAGTTGCACACTTTTAGCATAATTGTAAGTCCTCTTTTGGTTGCATGTCTACACACACACACACACACACACACACACACACACACACACACACACACAGTGTCTCTCAATCCTAACACAGTGCATGTCTGAAACTAATGTTTAGCCTAGTGTTTCACTTTCCTATTTGTAGCTAGTAGCAGATGTTTTGAAGGAGAAGACTCCAGTTTATTTATGAGCTGGATATTTCTGACATCATACATTACACAAGTTAATTCAAGTATGTCAATAAGAGATCAGTAATTTTTCTGTCGTAACACATAACAAGATTCTGAGGCAGTAACACGAGCTTGCTTGTAACTGTTCAAGCCAATCTTATTGTATATGCAAATGAGGCACTTGTAATACAACCCCCTCATTTTTGGCTAGCACTCGCTCTTTTTACTCAGAAGTGCTGAAAGCATAAGGTTTTCAATGTGAATGTACTCTTGTCTATAATGTTTTCAATGCTTTCTATTTGTATTTTATGTTGTTTCAAAGGCTTAAAACAGTCCTGTCACACCACTCATACAGTGTGTAGTACTAATAGCCTTGATTTGTACAAAGTGTATATTCTACATTTCAAATGCTCTTAAACCACAATTGCTGACTGGAAACACCATGCCAGGGAATGACTACTGTATGACATGGGAGAACTGAAGTAAGCAACCCCCCCCCCCCCCCCCCAATATTCCTTTGTAAATGAACCCATTCACCACTGACTTTAGATACATTCTTGAAGGACTTGACAGAGCAGCACAGGAGGGAGCATGAATCACACACTCACAGGAAGCATAACCAATTGTAAACAAAGCAGAGCACAGGTCTGGGGAACAACATGGCAGGCCTACAAATGTAAACAAAAACAAAGAAGAAACTGTGATCAAATGCTGCACTGCACAACAGAATTTAAAACAGCTGCATGCTCAACAGATCAGAAGAAAGACATCTATGTAGCAATGACTTTTTTTTTGTGTAGTACTGCTGTTTTAAGAGGCAGAGATTTGTGCCTCAGCACCAGTCAAAACACCAAGTGTAGAACAACTAACTCACATTCCTGTACCATACTAATTTTTCTCTCCTACATCATGGCAGTATGTCAGCATGGCTCCACCCATGCTGCCATAAAAAGGCAATGCAAAGTATGATCAAAATGCTTTATTGAAGATATCAGAACTTCTCTTAATGTTACATAAAAAAGTGTCACCAGTCCTGTTGTAAAGAAAAGCAATTAAATGATTTTGCAAATCCTAGACATTTTTGGGACTCTTTTAAGGGATTATGTAAACCCTCAAACCAACTGGAATTGATAGTTCAAAATGAGTTGGCAAATGATAGAAAAAGTATTGCAGAAAAGTTCAACTGTTTATTTACACACGACTGCTTATAAAAATCAACTAACTCAAACTATAGAACAGAGTAAGTATTTTGTCTCCAAAAAAGCTAATGTTAAAACTTTTCATTTTTTTAAAGTTACTGACACAGAAATAAATAAGTTCCTGGTAAAGTTAGAATGAAATAAAGGGGCAGAAGTAGATGGTCTTCTACAAAACTGTTAAAGTCAGTGACAAATTAAATGGCAATGCCTGTGACTTACTTTTTCAACTTGTCTTTATGTACAAATGAAATTCCAGGCTGCTGGAAAATAACAACATTAACACCAATTTGCAAGTCAATGGATAAACAAATACTTTTAAACTATAGGCCAATGTTTGTTTTGCCTGTCTTAGCAAAATTATTAGAAAAAAATTGCATTTAAACAACTAGTAAAGTATCTTGAAAGCAACAACTTGCTGACTGTTGATCAGTGTGGTTTCCATGGGTACTGCAGCATATCACCTACCTTGGTCAGGTTGCCTAGTGACATCTATGATGAAATAGATAATGGTTTGTTCACATGAGCTATATTTGTTAACCTAACTAAAGTCTTCGATTTAATGGATCATCCCATATTGATCTGCAAGTTGGCCCACATAGGGGTAGGAGATCACACTATGATTTGTTAACTACTTATCAAAACAAAAACAGATTGTTAAAATAGGGTCAGAACAGTCAAAACTTCTTAAAATGGACACAATGGGTACTACAAGGTTCAGTTCTAGGTTTGCTCCTCTTCTCTATCTTTTTTATAGCTTTTTCAAAAAAAAACTGTTCTCTATCCACCAGGAATCTGTAACAATACATCTACAATAATGGATGCAGATGACATGGTACTTTACTGTGTAGGGAGAACAGGAGCAGACCTGGAAACACATCATACAGTCAATGTACACCACATTGCAAACTTGGTTTATCAGTAGCAAAACACTAATACATTACAAAAAAGCTGAAACAATTATATTTGGGACAAAATAAAAGACTGAGAAAAAAGGAAATGCAAAGGTGATATTGGGGGCAAATGTTCTTATATTGAAAGGGGTATGACACTTTAATTACCTGGGGTTGCCCTAGATCCATCATTGATATTTCAGGAATATATAAAAAATTACATGTAAAGTAAATAATTAATAGTTTATCTGTACAGGAAATTAATACAAACTAATCCCACAAGTAAAAGATAAATAAAAAAATACAAAACAAGTCCTTCTTCCAACATTGGAGTACAATTCAAACTTGTCATTTAACTTAACGTTCTGGAGACTGTTTTCCATAAATACACTATTACTTTCAATAACATTTCCAGATTTGCATGCCAGTCAGGGGGAAAAACTACATCACTATGATTTATACCAGAGCTTTGACACATTACCCCGTGAACAAATGATTTTAATTTTTCTGTTACAACATTCTTAAAAAACACTTTTGTTAGCAGCTACCAAATGTATTAAGTAAAAGATTGACAAAGACCAATAGTACTAAATCACTTCATAAAACATCAATAAGGCAATTTATTGAAATAAAATGACAAAAACAAAGCACAGTGTTCCTGTTTTAGTACAGTCCAAGATTATTAAATACAATTGTAATCTTGGGGCTTTGACCCTAAATGCCAAACTCATTTATTTAAGAGGTGCTTAAAGAAAAAAATTAGTGTCTTCCTTCAGGTGGTATTATTACATTATGACAATACTTGAAAGTTAGATCTACCTCGATGCATCTAAATGCTAATTATTTATTCCAATTTCAGACTTACATTTTGTTTATATGTAAATATGAACTGTTTGCTGTTTCCTTCTTTCATGAATTTTACCTATACGTGATATGTTTCATGCTATACTGTAATGTTTTCCTACTGTAACCTCCTGAGTCCCCAGATGAAATAAATAAAATAAGCTCCTTCCCTCAGTGGCCAAATTAGACCTTTGTGGATAGCTGCAACATGGGGGGTTACAACTAGGAGGCTGTTTAAGCTCCGATGTGTGATTCCCTTTATCGAGATAAAACCAGGCCCATTGTTTTTACTGCAGCATTCCCCTAGCTGTCTAAGAACAATCCACTCCATCATCTTGGATAGAGCTGATAATTTTGCAAAAGAGTAGCATCTCCATTTTGCAAAATGGGAGTGACAGATGTCTCTTTCCATATGTTAGGTACAGGCCCAGATTTTAAATATAGATTCAAACTTACAGACAAAGGTTGAGTGGAATTTGTTAATTTTAAGGACTTGGTTTCTAAATTTTAACCAAAAGCTACTTGCCTTTTAGAATGTATGTAAAACAGATAATTGTGGATCTCAGGGGGGTGTTACTTCTCTGAAGTGCAGATGACTTTGCACTATAGGCTTTTTTTCTGAACGTTAACACATTTGTTTTCCATATTGCTTTTTCTCCCAGGGGAGGTGAACAGGCTCTCTGCCCTGTCCCTGCAACTGGCATCCACCTCCCCTGACCCACAGGAGCTGAGTCCCACATGGATATCCCCCTGTGGTGCATCAAGAGGGGGAGGGTGTTCCTCCCCCAATACAGAATCCAGAACAGTTCCATGGGCAGGTGGTGGTGCAGGCCATGAGGGAGTGGGCAGGGCTTCATGAAGCCCAACTCCCCCAATTTTTATATTTTCTCCCTTCCCCTGCCACAGTGACACAGTAGAATATGTGCATGGAGGTATGCATGCCCTGCAAGGTGATGGCCTCCCTTTTAAGCTGCTTGAGACCTGCACTACCACTAGGCTTCTACTTGGTGGCAGTCAAATGTCAAGTTAGCTGGCCACCTCAACCCGTGATAGGGGGAGCAGTTCCTGAGATGCTCTGTCCTCTCCCACCCTTGCTGACCCCCAGAGATCCAAGTTTATTCCCAAACCAGAGTTACTGGCATGGCAGCAGGTATGGCACTTGGCACTTTAGCCCTCCACACCACTGGAACAGCTCTATGTTCACATGCTTTTATAGACCATAAATATTTTATCTCCTACAACAATGTTTAAGGATTGTCAAAAAAAAGTTTTAAAAGTTGCTTAATTGTTGATTTTGATAAAATGTTGATTGTGTCAGGTCCTCAGGTCACTGGTAGGTTTACTGCAGATGATAGTGATGACCCAGGTTTTGGAAGGAGCCTGGGATGTCAGGGGCTGACCAGAGAGAGGAGTATCAAGTATCCCAAAGAACGATTTCCTCCAGGGAGGGTGGGCTGCAGGGTCCTCTGTGCCACTCCCACCTGCATAACCACAGGTAATGATCAGAGTCTGCATCAAAAGCCCTATGAGGAAAGACTGAAGGACTTCAATATGTACACCCTGGAGGAAAGGATGGAGGAGGGGATATGACTGAGACTTTTAAATACCTCATAGGTATAAACTAGGTTCAGGAAGGAAGCCTTTGTCAGAGAATAAGATAATCCAAAACAAGGGGTCATGCTATGAAGCTGGAGGGGGGTAGACTCAGGGGAGATGTGAGGAAGTACTTCTTCACAGAAAGAGTAGTGTATGCCTAGAACAGCCTCCCAGCAGAGGTGGTTGGGGCAAAATCTGTAATGGGATTCAAGAATGCATGGGATAGATATAAGGGAACCCTAGTGGTAAGGAAAGGGGGGGAAGTCAGAGATCAAGTTTATGGTTTACTCTGTGTTTCCTGAACATTAGGAACACTCGCAAACAGTGTAGCCACTCAAAATGCAATAGTCTCCTCTCCGTCCACTGCATCATATCTGGCTAGACTGTGTTGGGGTATTCCCAAGTCAAGGAAAGATGCAGTTAGAGATGATCAAGGACTATAAACAAACATGTCTTTGTGTGGTAACACCAGTTTGGTGAGCAGTCTGTTTTTCACTTTTAAACAGAAGAAAGGAATCAGAATCAAACTAGCAGCTACATCAGCGATCTCTACAGAATGTGAGCAATCATGCTACTGTTTTTTTAAACTAGGGACACTCCGAGGCCTAAGGAGGTTGGCAGTGTCCCTTTAAGTGATGATATAATACTGGACTTGGTATACAAGGCAATAACCCAGTTATGGAGTTGATAAAGTACAAGGCCAAAGGCCGAGTACCTTAGTTCCACAGGACAACTGGATTATTGCTGAGGATAGTAAATCTACTACATTGAAAGTCACTCATATTGGACACTGTGGTGCATATGCACTTTTTCCAGTATAGGCATCATCCAGTGTATACAAGTGATGAGTTTACCAAACATTGTGGTGGGGGGAGTCATATGGATCAGTGTGTGTGTGTGTCTAGTGACTCCCTTCAGGTGGCTAGTGATGACAGGAAGTGGTGACTTGCATGATGAGCATAAATTTGGCAACCTGCCCACCCCAAGGAGCAGCTGCTGCAGCAACAGTTTACATATAGTAAAATTAGGTTACAGTGGTAGTTGTATAAAAGTTGGTAGGTACTGAGGTAGTGCTGTAGGTATGCTGAGGCACTCAAGTTGCAATTTGCACTGACTGTAATGTGATTCTGCCTCAGCATACCCTAGCAGTACCTTGTCAACTGCTACCACTGTACCTTATCCGATTCTTCTCTCTTCAGTGCCGCACAGCTGATCTCTCTTTCTGACTTGCTGTGATTACATGCTTGAGTGGAAGGGGTTATTCAGACACCACAGCAATCTGAAAAGTTGATGCAATCCCCAATCCCTCTCTTTTTGAAAGTCTATGCCTGTGGCTCAGTGTGTGAGTAACAAGCCATGCCCCCTTTCTGAGCTATATAAACAGTTCCTCCCAGCCTCCATCGGAAGCATTTTTCTTTGCCAGCCAGAGGCTTTGTTGGTCTGTCTTCTCCTTTGAGGCCTGCTGGGGCCTCCCTCTCCCTGGCTTTGCTTGTGCTCTGGGCTTTGCTTGGTTTCTGCCAGATTCTGTTTGTGTATTTCTCCTACCTTGGTTAGTTTTTGTTTTGTTTCAGCTACTGTGTGCTGTCTTGTGTGCTAGTTTTTCTCATTTCCTGTGATTGTGCTTTTTGGGTTTGTGTTTTTTTTTTTGGGGGCTTTCTCAGTTCCTCAGCATCTTGTTGCCCATTGTTTGCCCTGTGTTTCTCATGTGCTTGTTTCAGGCTCCTACCTAATCTCAGTTTTCCTGCACTTGTTATTGCATAGTTCAGCTTCCACTACAGGTGCTGCTTCTGTGCTTCCATTAATTGATTTCACCTGGTCCTGGCCCTGCTGCTCAGCTAGCAGCTACTCCCAGTTTTACCCTGCCTTGCTCCATTTTGAGCAAGGCCGATTTTACCTCAGCAGCCTTGCGTTCCAGTAATGTTTATTTCCTGCTTCCTTACCTCAACATTTCTTTCTTTACTATGCTTTTCCCTCCATAAGCTCTCAGTTGTCATACAGCCCTTTGGGGATTTCCATCAGTTCAAACATGTTTATTTGCACTCAGTGGGAATCAAACCTGAGTCTACTATAATCCTATATTATTTTCTCCATGGGATTCAAACCTGCTTTCATGTAATTGTACCAATGAATTATTATTGTTGTTGTTCAGTGCGTTATTGCCTATGCCTACAAATCCTATGCTTGTTTAACTGTTCAGTTCAGCTACTGCTGGAAGTTATAACTAATTACTGCTGGAGGCTGTGAACTGCTTTTGTATAATGTTTCATTATACGCTGGAGGTCAACTCAGCTACCACTGTCACTGTAAACTAGTTTTAAAATCCACATGTGGGTCACGGCGCTTTACTGTGACTTCTTTGTTTTTCTTATGGTGGAGGATAGGGGGGAGGTATAGTGGAGAGCTGTGGCCCCATATAGTTCACATACCTTATGTTCGAATACTGCCATCACTGCCAAAATCCTCAGAGTATTTATGTTGTCTTTAAATTGGTATTCCTTGATGGACTGTTAACTTGTATATCTCTCTCTCTCTTTACTTGTATTGATTGTCCTGTAACCTTTGCCTGGCAAACGCCTTGCACTGGATAAGGGACCAGATTCACCTGAGCCGTTGGACTGGTTGGCTTGTATTGATTGTCCTATAACCTTTGCCCGGCAAGCGTCTCACACTGGATAAAGGCCCAGGTTCACCTGAGACATTTGTTCATTTCTTACTGCTTATCATGCTTCAGTTTATCACCTGTTTCCCATGCTGCACATTGCTATACTATGTTGTATTAATGATTGATAGAGTTGGCGTACCGGTCATTGCAAAACTATGTTGTACAAATGGTTTCTTGGTGTACCGGCCCGGCCCCTTGCAACACTTTGTTGCAAAAATGGTTGACAGTGTTGGCATACTGACCATTGTAACACTGTGTTATAAAAATGGTTTGTTGGCATTCCAGCCCTTGCAATAGTATGTTGCAAAAATGGTTGACAGTGTTGGCGTACTGGCCATTGCAACACTGTTTTGTAAAAACAGTTGTTGGCGTACCGGTCCTTGCAACATTATGCTGTAAAAATGGTTGACAGTGTGAGAATTCTACAAGTTAAAGTCCTTCTCCTGCAGTGTGAGGAGGTGTTCCCTTCTCCTGCAATGTGAGGAGGCATTCCATTCTCCTGCAATGTGAGGAGGCATTCCCTTCTCCTGCAGTGTGAGGAGGCATTCCCTTCTCCTGCAGGGTGAGGAAGTGTTTCCTTCACTTGTAGTGTGAGCATTTGAAAAGTTGAAGCCCTTCTCCTGCAGTGTGAGAAGGCATTCCCTTCTCCTGCAGTGTGAGGAGGCGTTCCCTTCTCCTGCAGTGTGAGGAGGCATTCCCTTCTCCTGCAGTGTGAGGAGGCATTCTCTTCTCCTGCAGTGTGAGGAGGTGTTCTCTTCTCCTGCCGCATGACAATTCTAAAAGTAAAGTCCTTTTCCTGCAGTGTGAGCATTCTGAAAGTAAAGTCCTACTGCAGTGTGAGGAGGTGTTCCCTTGTCCTGAAGTGTGAGGAGGCATTCCCTTCTCCTGCAGTGTGAGGAGGCATTCCCTTCTCCTGCAGCATGAGGAGGCATTCCCTTCTCCTACAGCATGAGGAGGTGTTCCCTTCTCTTGCAGTGTGAGCATTCTGAAAGTAAAGTCCTTCTACTGCAATGTGAAGAGGCGTTCGCTTCTCCTGCAGTGTGAAGAGGCATTCCCTTCTCCTGCAGTATGAGGAGGCGTCCCCTTCTCCTGTAGTGTGAGGAGGCATACTGTAAGTTAAAGTACCTTCTCCTGCAGAGTAAGAAGGCATTCCCTTTTCCTGCAGTAAGGAGGCATTTCAGCCTAAAACCATCACTAAAGAAAAATACCCCAAGCCTAGAGGGAAGGCAACCTAGACTTTGGATCCCAGAGATTTCCTCCTCAAAGGGTTTTTTTCTGTCCTCCATGCCAAAAGTCACAATACTTGATTAGGTTTAGTAGTATTCCCTAGTTTAATCAGGTAAGTTCCACTGTTGGATGGAGGTGGATGGTGACCTTGCTGGCCATTCCCTCTCTCTCCTTAGGATGCCACCTGCTGTCATCAGTATAATCCATTTTATCTGTGCTATTCTGCTAACTTGTACTTCTCATCGATGTTTTATCAAGCAGCCTCTTTCTTTGAGTCTGCTTCTCTATCTCATAGTCAACAATCACTGCTAACATTCTTTTGGGGGTTCCTTCCTAAGGTATCTTTAGCAAAAGGAACCTTCCCGCAGCAGCTTTAGGGGTCGAACCCTCTTTGAGGGTTCTTTGCCTTTTGTACCCCTACAGGGTGGAAATTCCTCATGGAATAGATACTGCCAACAGCCACAACAGAGTTACACAGTTGCACAAGCATACCACTTTATTGGTTGCATAGGCCATTGAACTGAAAAGTTATGCCTGTGGTTCAATGGGTGAGCAACCAGCCATGCCCCCATAAGCAGTTCCTCCCAGCCTCCATCTGAAGCATTTTTTCTTTGCCCCACCATCCTCACCTCCTCTTCCAGCAAGCTTACCTCTCTGCTTGGGGGGGGGGTTCCTTCCTAAGGTACCTTTAGCCAAGGGAACCTTTCCACGACACATCTAGGGGTTGAACTCTCTTCAAGGGTTCCTTGCCTTTTGTACCCCTGCAAGGTGGTAATTCCTCATGGAATAAAGAGTGAGAACAGTCACAACAGAGTAACACAGTTGCACAAGCATAACACTGTGCTGGTTGTGTAGGCCATTGAACTGATACTGCATAGCTGATCTCTCTTTCGGACATGCTAAGACTGTGAAAGGGAGAAGAGTATAGTCAGCAGAGTTCATTGATTGATGACTTGCACTTCATCAGCTGGAGTGGCCTCAGAATAGCATCAGGTAAGAGGGCCATTAGCTTATCATGAGGGCATCTGACATGACCATGTTGTCTGCTATAGCAGGCAGTTTTGGTACACCATATCCTTGTATATTCACACAGGGCACTATGGTGTTTGATTTTAGAAAGCAAATTTTGCTCATACAAAATGGCTGTCCGTACTAAAGGTGTACAGTACAAGTGGAGTTGATTATATCACATTATTGCTATTATGCTTCATGTTTTTAAAAATAAAACATTTTTACACTCCTCCCCAATTGGAAAGCAAGGTAATTTAACATCATTACTGCCATCTGAATAACAATAACATGACTGTTGTGAAGTCATGCCTGTTATTTTATTGAGAATAAAATTACTTTTGGGAGTTTACTGTAGGATAAACTGAAACTCTGCCTTCTGATTGAAGAGATTGTATATGTGGTATAAAAGTAGATAAACTTTAAACCACTTTTGTATTGATTTTGCTAAAAATGAGCCCGTTTAAGACTCATACAATTTGTCTGAAACTTTGTAGTTTCATGTATATGTATTGCTACATATTGACACACTACTTTTGTCAACCAGTGCCCAAAATAGTACAACCATGGCACAACCAACCCTGCTGTCAAAGGAGGAAAACATAACCCATAACAAATTTACTTAGTAAACTGTAAAAATAAAATAGTAAATACAGTACAATATAAAGCAGTACCCAATATAATTTATTTTACATAGTGTCTTTGATGTAGAGCATCATAAAATGCTTTGCAGTCAACAATAAATCAAGGCACAGGCTAATAATGATGCTCAAACCTAGTTAGTTGTCATAGATGGAGGATAGGAAAGGCAGAGAGGGGAAGGAGAGAAAATCAAGTTGGTATGGTGAGGAAGGTGAGCTCAGGGGACAAGGCTTAACAGCTGAGTGTCACAGAGCATAGATGATTTTAAGGATAAATCTGACATAGTTCAAGGTCTTAAGACAATAATACTTCTTGAGAGCTTGTTCCAGACACTAGTCAGTACAGTGACTGAAAAAGTTCAGACTGACTGAGAGACTGGAGCCAAACACCATGACTGAGTCTGAAGGTGAGAAGTGTCATTTTAAAGTAGTTTTTTTTTTTAAGAATAGAGAGGGCTATACAATTTTCACAAAAAGGAATTTACATTTGTATTTTTGAGTAAGCATGTAAATAACAGAATTCTGAAGATAAGAGTTTTTAAGGGAGCAGTTAGGGAGGACTATGAAGAGAGTCACAGTAATAAGGGCTCTTTTCAATACTGGGGCCCTCATCAGTGTGATTTGCAAGTTGCTGGCCTATGGAGCTCTGCACCTGTAACTAAACCATGAGCCAAATTCATGTTGTATTTAGTATTCCCAGCTGCATCCATATGTGTGTTCATAGCACTGTGTAGATGGAGGAGACAGCCTTAGGGGTGGAATAGCACAACTGGAAGCACAGTCTTGCAGCCAGGAAGGTCATCCCCTCCTCTGTGGAAGCAGGGGATCATGGGATCTGGCAGTCAACCAATAGGGCTGCAGCATCTAAGAGGAGATTGTTAAAAAATAATGTACTATGTAACCAGTCTCTAACCTGTTCCCACAGACCCACTGCGGTAAGAAAGAGGCCGGGCACATGCCAACATACAGTAGGATGTTGTGCGGTTCAACTGGTCTCAGAATATGCCATGCCAGAAGGTGCAATGCAGAGTGGTTACTGCAGGGTCCCAATGTCTAGAAACACTTGGCTACCCATGCTTACAGGAAGGATTCAAACCACTCTTGGTCAAAGGGTAATCTTTTCAAAGAAGAACTTTACTCACAGTTTATTATTTAGATGCCAAACAACAGTAACTACAGGGTCCCCTCTGGTGTACCTTTTGTGCCTGCTGGTTAGCAGAAGTTATTATGGCTGCCTTATAATATGGCCCTGCCCCCTCCTCAGCATGCCTCTGACCTGGCCACTCACCTATATGCATGAGCAGAGTGGGGTCAAGTGTAGGAGACCATGTTTGTCTGCCGGGGGGGGGGGTGTTAAAGAGATTGTGAGACTGTGAATGTGGCTGGCCCCTTGGCATTTATACTTAGGAAAGTCAATTATCTGTGTAAGTGTGGTGCAGTGGCCTCATAAATAGTGACTTAAAGTAACATTACAAAAGTGTACAAATGAAGCATAAGCAATCATGCTACAAGAAGCAAAATTAGATTTGAACCCCCCAAAAAAACTGGCACTGTACCATCATTTTTTTTTTGCCTTATTGCTCTTAGACTAGGGGATGTGCAGAAAGAATGTGTAACTGTGGGTTACCAATGACAGATATGAAGATAAATAGATACTGAGTCTCTAGGTGAAGCAAAAGTACCACGGAGAAACAATGAAAATTGCTCAGTTCCATTAACAGCAAACAGGGGACTGTTCTGAAACCTGCTTATATGGCAGAAAGAATGACTCTATGCATTTCCCCAGGTATTTGTTCTTTTTTTTCATTTGTTCTTGGTGTTATCCAGGTTCCAGGGCAGACTATCCCATCTTCCTCGACAGCCACATCCCTATTATTAGGGTAGTTTCCTCATGTTGCAATCACATAAACAGATCTACAGTATTTTAGCCTCCATCACCACTGCCTGAAGTGCACTCATTTTGTTCCTGAAGCTTCTGGCATTGAATCAGACCTCTGTCCAGGACCCCATCACCTACCATTACCCCTTCCGCTAACCAGACCTGTCACTCTCAGTCTCATTCCCTGCATTATTTTACCTTCTTTACCTGCCCCACCACACTGTTGTCATAGGTCTCTGACATATGCCCCTTTTACCATCTTTATTTACATTACCCTTTCTCCCCTGATTCCCCCACTAATTGGTGAAGTGCCAGCTAGGCCAATCTCTTCTGAGTTCTCCTTGCAGATGTCCCATGCTTTAGCCTACCCCTGTTAGTTTAAATGCCCCTAAATGTATGCCTTCAGCCTCACCTCCAATACTTTTGTCCCCTCCCTATTACAGTAAGATGAAGGTCATGCATTTTAAAGAGGTTGTTATCACAGTAGAATGTACTCAGTATCCCAGGGAGTGAAACCCCTCACTGGTGCACCACTCTTTCAACCATTTGTTAAATTGTAATATTTTCAGTTTCCTTGCCTCCCTCACCTGAGCATTGTGAGGCCCTCCAAGAATGTCTCAGTACCAGCCAACACTTTAAGCGTGGAACCCAGCATGTTGAAGCATACCTTCCCTGCTCCCAGTGACCTTTGTATCTTCACCTCCAGATGGACAATTACATCTGGCATCCGTCCCGCTTCATTAACCAAAACCATCTACCCTGGAGGGTAATCTATATGCTGTCTCTCCTGGGAGACAGTGCATCACCATCTCCTTCAGGTGTAAGGGACATACCACAGTCTCTGTACCCCCTAAATATAGAACCCCCAACCATAAGTACCCTCCTTCTAACTCTCCCTACCTGCTGAGCCCTCCAGCAGGTATCACTTATTGGATGTTCAGGTTTATCCTTGCTTAAATTTTGTAATTTCTAATTTTATTTACTCCCTTACTCAACATGGGAACTGCTTATTTGTGTTTAATCATGCTGCACTCATCTTTCCACACTTGCTGCCGCCTGTGGTGTGCCCCTATTTAATCTCAACTTGTACTAATTTCTGATTCATTTGAGCATGTCTGTTCTCTTTTGGAAAATGATTTAACTGTGTTAACTACTTAGAATTTATATTTGCTTAACATATGATGTGTAAGTTGAGGCTAATATAACCCCGTATATGCGTGGCTGCTGAGGTACTTACGTATGTTCTTATTGAAAGGTTGTTGCCTTAAACAGGGTATAATCATAGCAAAAAGACTGACGGATTACACCCACAATGTAGCACAAAAGCAGTTTGAAACATTAGAGTGTTTGTCCTAGTAACTGGCAAGTGATCCTGTTCCTGTGAGTATCTTGCCTGATTTAATAATATTTTGGACTTTGCATCCGATAGCCTCCACTAGGAGGCCTTCTTCAGCACAGAAAGTGCACATTTCAGTGTGTGCCATCTTCTTTTGTCTGTTCTGGATGTTATGATTATTTTCAAATTGACAGGGTGCACCTGACTGTGTATCACAGTGTATTATCAATGTTTTGTAAAAAGGTTTTAAATAACCACCTTGTTTAAACATATTTCATTTGTTGTACATTCTCATGGTAATGCATTGAAAGAGGGTGACAACAGTGTGATTAGTTAAGTGACTGATTTAGGAAATGATATCTGGAGGGGTCAGATTTACCTCTGTTCCTTCAGATCGCATACCTATTTACCTGAAGTTTATCCCTTTGCCCCACCACTGAGCAAGCTGCCATGCTACACTTTGACCTGAACATTAAAGCCAATGTTTGCAACCCTACATACTGCAACATTAACACCACTCAAAGCTGGCTATTGTTAGAACTTAATAGGAGGCTGTATCATTCCATTTTCTGAAGACGTGCATCCATCATACTACTAGATCTCCACTGGCTTGAAGTGGGAAGCCCAGAGGACAGTATTGCTACAACTCTCATCATCTGCACTGATCTTAGCTCTGACACAGGAACATACCCTGTTTGGTATTCACAGGCAATAGTTTTCCTATGCAACATTTTCATAGCTGAAGCCCAGTGTGTGATCCACTGGCCCTGGTATGAAAAAAAGGGAAGCTATCATATAAATTCTTATACTCTAGGCCTGCAGTGCAAATCCTCCGTTATTCTGAAGCACTCAAATGTGAGATGTTACTATTCTAAGGCCACACATAACATTGACCTACAGGGGAAAGAAGGAGCATTAGCAGGATTTGCTTTAGCATTTCAAAAGATAAATCCTCAATCCGATGCATCAGGACAATGTTCACCCATCATTCCTTGCCTGTAGTAGAAGAAATCTCATTAATAGATCAATGAGTATAAGACTATCATTGTTCAGATCCTTGCAGAAGTTCTGTCTAGAGTATAGTGTACAGTACAGGTCACCATACTACGACTGATTTGTTTGTCTTTGGTAACACAGTAATCTCACTGGAAAAACATTTACAGTGGAGCCCACCAGGTTACAACACAATACTGCAGCCTTATGCAACAGAGTTCCTGCATGAAACAAGGCAGTTCCAAAGGCAGTTAATCTCTTTTGTCATGCAGTAACCTGAGACATTGCAATGCATCCTAGCAGACTACAGTGTAAATATATTTACATGCTAGAAAGAGTTCTGAGGAAAACAACAAGAACTGTAGATGGTAAGGGAGATTTAAATTATGAGGACAGACACTCTGACCTGGGGTTATCTTTAATAAAGAAAAGAATAGCAAGAGAAGATATAACCATCTTCAAACTGATTAAACTAATACTTCCATCTAATCAGATAAAGCTACTAAAATATATCAAAACATGAGAGAACTACGGGACATAAGAGGGCAATAAAAGGAGGACAATTTAGAAAGAACGTTCAGAAATATTTCATAGAAAGAGTACTGAATTTCTGCAATGGGCTTCCATCAAATCTAAACTAAAACTGCCCATTGGTGAAACAAAGGGCCAGTTAGCTGCCCATGTACATGGGGAGCATTACACACACCCTCATACCCCCAATCACTTATCCTCCTGAGAAGAAGGACCTGCACAAGAAACCATGGTTTGAGAGCCCTTTCTGTTTATGAACATATGTTAGTTGTGTTGGGGACACACTGAGGAGAAGGTAGGTTGGGGAACATTGTAGCCCTTTGGTGGACTTCTCAAGTCTGTGTTCAAGGCTCTACAGGTCCATAAGTGACTTTGTGAGCCCTAATGTATGGCTTCATGTGAATTGCAGCTATCATATGTCCTATAGAGGCATGCTGGGTTTTTATTTTCTTTTTAATCCTTTTTTTCTGCTCTTGTCAGTCAACCGTCCCATATCTGGACTGGTCATGCCAGCCTGCCACCCATTATCTCTGGATCTTACTTGTACTCTAGGTATCCTCTGCCACGGGACCATTTGGAGGTGCCCAATCACCAGTGAGGCACCTATGGGTGCATTTTCTCCTTGGGGCCACATGCTTGCAATCAAGGATGTGTGTTCTCTGCCACCACTTAGACACCCCTTCAATGTGGCTGTAGTATCGCTTCCCTGCATGTAAGTCCTACTGTGCTGCCATTCAGATTCCTCCAGGTGGCAACTGAGCAGCAGGACATGCTAAACACCACTCACTGCTGTAGGAGAGATATGCAAGGGATGCTCAACCCTCCCTCAGCCAGCCCTCAAGTGACCAAGTCCATTTCTGAACCTAGGTTGCTGGTGTAGTGAGTGGTAGTGCTACTGCTGTGCCGGGATCCAGCTGGCACACAAGGGTCTATAAACCGGCAAAGACTTAAAGAGCTGCTGATGCTGCAGGAAAAACTTCAAAAACCATAATGTTTAGACAAAATTTCAGCTTGCATTTCAGACTCTGTATCTTGAAGATGTCTCTTGTTACAGAGGAAGTTTCCACAAAAACTGGATCCTTTTATCCCTTATAGTGCGTAGGTACCAGCAGCTTATTACCCATTTTAAGTCACAATCCTCTGTCATTACATCACACTCAGTTGCCATGTGAACGGTTGTGATGTCAAATAATATTACGACATCAAGTCAGGAAAGAGCAACTAGAACAAATGAACTAAAGAAAGAAATATTTCCTGTAAATGACCTCAGTAATAAACAATGGGGAGAAGACATACAGAACTAATGTGAACTATATGTGAATAATGTTTAAATATTATGTTTATGTTTTCCAAAAGCCTCTACTAGGCCTTGGCTGCTTATTAACAGACTTAAAACTCCAACCACTAAATGAAAATGACTGGCGTGGGGCTTCTCTTCCTGAGTGGCCCTTATTAATTACCAGGTCCCATATTTGTAATTTAAGGCTAGATAGGCACCTAGAGGAAAAAGAAAATAAATGATTAATGCCCACGGAGTTCATGGAGGAAAGAACATGCTGGATAGAACACTTACTTCCTTCCTTCCTTCCTCCTCCCCCCCAAATGTATTGCATAATATGCAATTAATACAAAAACACCACTGAAAAGTTGCAGGCTGACCATAATGTGCTGAAAGAACTTAGAAGATTTCCACAAAGCTTAAAACAATAAACTACATACTGTTCATGTTTCACCTTGCTTGGGGTTGCTCAGTGTGGTGTAGCTATTGTCTTTACCTAGGATGAGCAGGTCAGCCAGGCGCTAATTGTGACTGATACAGTCATGGGAACTCTTAACATTGCTCTATTTCTTGTTGACATGTTGGCATGTTCTGAAAGCAATAATGAGCTCAGCAAAACCTGTGAGGCAGTGATGTTCACCAGATGTCCTTTGGGAGTCAAACTCCAGGGCTGATGGCATCTCTGAAGGCCATATTCAGAAGCATATGTCTGTTAGTGTGTGACTATGGAATTTGTTTCCGTGTACATAAAACTCAACTTCCACTATGCTTCCCCCCATCTTTGCTTTTGATCTTTTAATCTACTGCCTTTCTTTGTGCTTTTTTCCTGCTCTTTCCCCTGTGATATTCAGTTGTTTATTTAATTTTGTTGACTTGAATAGGCACACTAAGCCAGAGCTCATTTCCAGTAAGTTTTTCTGTATGCTTTTTTTGATTATTTTCTTCTTTAGTCTCTGTGCTTTTTCTGTGTGCTTCATTTTCATCTTTTTGTCTCTTGTTTATTGTGACTCTGGGCTTTTACCTCTGTGAGGTATCTTATTCCTCTTCCCCAGTTACTGCAGATTGCAAAGACAGTGCGCTACTCTTAAAGAGTATTTTTTTTCTCTAGGTAATACCAGCTTTTGGATATTAACCATGTCCCTTTCCACACTGCAGTTTTAAACCATTTTAATTCATGAAATAGTTTGCAAGGTTTGCATCTACACTGAGAATATCAAACCATTTTTCAAACCATCTCCTAAAACCATGTTCTAACTCTGCTAGGTGGGTAGACTAGAATACAGTTTTAGCCTAATACAGGCCCCTTAACCAAAGTTACCAGCAGAGTGGATGCAAATTGTGATGGAACCTAGGTTAAAGGGTGTGCAAGTAGTGCCTGCAAATCATTGGACTAGATCGTCTATAAATACAACTGTACCACTCAGAGTAATATGTACTGCAGTATATTTGTAACATATAACCACTTCAACAGTATTTCTCCAATACTGCCACCATGAGAATGTTACAATGGACTGTGGAACCCTAAATGCCTTTTGTGGATGCCACTATGTCACTTTGCATCTCAGAAGGGGCAGCAAGGTGTAGGAATACAGTGTGGATATGCACAGATGTGTGTGAGCACAACCCAGCATGCTCATATCCAGTGAGCTACTGTGCAAATTGGCAAAGCACAGATAAAACAAACAAAATCTGGCCAGAGCCAATAGGGCTGCAGCCAAGGAATTTGGGGGTAGAAATATTGAAAATGTGTTTTTTATTATTTTTACACCAAATTTTCAGCATAGCCTTGTTATGGCCCTGCCTCATGAAGAAGGGCAGAGAAAATGTTCAACTCCTGGCTTAAAGAAGATTTTGCACAGGGACTGCAAACTCAACTTTCTGGATGCAAAAACACATTTTGGGCAGGAGTTGAAAAATGACAGCTGTCACATTCATGAGGTGCTGTGAAGATATGGCTATTAAGTAAATCTGGGCTCAGATATTCAAACTGCGTCAGGCTGTGGCGCAAGCTTGGGCGCAGCGCAACTTGGCTGCGCAGGGGTGTGGACTGGGTGATATTCAACGGAGCTGCACCATGGCTCAGCAGCATTGAATATTGCACCCTGGCCACCCGCAGTGTGCATGGCGCAGTGGCACTGCACCAGCGCAAGTGGCCAGAGTGGAGCATGGGGATGGGGTAGCGCAAGTTCCTTTGCGCTTCGCACAGCAACTGCGATATTCAAAACTTGACATGCAAATGGGGCCATAATGTATGCAAGGCGCAAATGGGGCCATTTGCACGTAATTATGGCCCCATTTTCATGCAGGTGCACCGATCCCCGACGACTTGCACCTGGCGCCCTGCAAGACAGCAGCCATCGGGGACCGTCGCCCCCTGCAGCCGGCAATGTGCTCCACAGCCTGATCGCAGGCTGAAGTAAAAAATGGAAAATCATAAATCCCTGGTGGTCCAGTGGACCGCTGCCCACCCTATCGCGGGCTAAGTAAATAAATAATATCCCCAAACTCCCCGGTGGTCCAGTGGACCTGCCCACCCGGTCACGGGCTAAGTAAATCAATAATATCCCCAAACTCCCTGGTGGTCCAGTGGACCTGCCCACCCGATCGCGGGCTAAGTAAATCAATAATATCCCCAAACTCCCTGGTGGTCCAGTGGACCTCCCGCCCGATCACGGGCTAAGTATATATATAAAATCCTCATCATCCCTGGTGGTCCAGTGGACCTGCCTGCCCGATCACGGGCTAGGTACATAAATAAAATCCCTATCATCCCTGGTGGTCCAGTGGACCGCTGTCTACCCAATTACGAGCATTAGTAAAAAATAGACAGAATTCTGTCCAATATCCCTGGTGGTCCAGTGGACCGCTATCTGCCCGATAGCAGGCATTTGTAAGAAAAATCAATAAATATGTCCAATATCCCTGGTGGTCTAGCGGTACCCCTCCCACCCACCCACTGAGCCCCACCTCCCCTGCCGGTCAGGCGGCGGCAACACCACCGCCTGCCGCCCTGCAGCCACCGACTGACACCATCGGTAGGGCTGTACGCCCATTGGTCCACAGCATGAGCCAATGGGTGTGCAGCCCATACATCACTACACATTACAGATATGTAAATGAATCCCATTCACATATCTGGAATGTGTCGAGCTGATATGGGCTGCAGCCCATTGACTCACGTGCTCAGACCGGTGACGCACAACGCCCACCAACGATGTCAGTCAGCAAACAGCGGGGCAGCAGGTGGGTGGGGTGCTACCGCCCGCCGCCCGGCTGATGGGGAGGCGGGCGGTAGGGCTCTGTGGGCGGGTGGGGAGGAGGGCACGCTAGACCACCAGGGTATTGGACATATTTATTGATTTTTTACAAATGCCCGCGATTGGGCAGACAGTGTCATTGGACCACCAGGGATATTGGACAGAATTCTTTCTACTTTTTACAAATGCCTGCGATCGGGCAGACAGCGGTCTTTGGACCACCAGGGATGATAAGTTTCATTTATGTACTTAGCCCGCGATTGGGCAGGCAGGTCCACTGGACCACCAGGGATGATAGGGTATTTTATGTTACAAATGCCGTGATCGGGCATGAGAAGTGCCGCCAGGTGCAGCGGAGCTCAGGTAGCCACCCACAGGTGGCGGCTGCGTGTTGCAGCCTGCAATGCGGCAGTTCACCTGTGGGTGGCCATCCGTTGTTCCTTTTTTGATCAACTTTGTGCTGGCACAGGTAGGGGTTGTGCATGCATGGCTCTGCACATCCGGGCTGAATATTGGGCTATGCAGGGTAGCCATGGGCCGCCCCCACCTGCACCTGCGTACATTACTGATGTGCTCAACGAAAGAGTTGTGCAGCGCGCACTCCCTTTTGAATGCTCGTGCCAGAATGCATCAGTGGGTTGCGCATGGCGCAACCCTTTTGAATATCTGGGCCCTGGTGTAAAAATATTGAAAATTACTTCAGTTATGAGCCTAAGTTCACAAAATTCAAAGTAGGCTCCTAACTTTATTGGTTTTTTTTGAATATTTTTACACCAGATTTTCAAAATAGTCTTCTTATGACCCCAACTCATGAACAAGGGCAGAGAAAATTTTCAACTCCTGTCTGAAAGATGACTTTGTGCAGGGACCAAAAAATCACCTTTTGGAATGTAAAAAAAAAAAAAAATTTTTGCTAGGACTTGAAAAATGACAGCTGTCACATTCATTAGGTGCTGTAAAGATATGGCTATGTTGTAAATCTGGGCCCAGATATTCAAAAGGGTTGCGCATGGTACGCAGATGTTGCGCCAGCGCCAACCCACTGATGAGCGACGATATTAAAGGAAAAGATAGGAAATCCTCATGGGGCGCATCGGTAATGAATGCAAATGAAGGTAGAGCGCATGCACGCGCAGCCCGTATTCAACCGAATGCAGGCCTACATCCTAACCTAAGCCAGCACAAGACTGATCCCAAAAAGGAACAGCAGATGGCCACCCACAGGTGAGCTGCCATATTTCAGGGTGCAACACGGCAGCTACCACCTGTGGGTGGCCACCCGAGCTCCGGCTGCACCTGGCGGCGCCCCCCATGCCCGATCGTGGGCATTTGTAATAAAATAAATAAATCTGTCCAATATCCCTGGTGGTCCAGTGGAACACTGTCTGCCCGATCGTGGGCATTCGTAATATAAAACAGATTAATGTCCAATATCCCTGGTGGTCCAGTGGACCGCTGTCTGGCCGATCGTGGGCATTTGTAATATAAAACAGATTAATGTCCAATATCCCTGGTGGTCCAGTGGACCGCTGTCTGCCCAATTGTGGGCATTCGTAATATAAAACAGATTAATGTCCAATATCCCTGGTGGTCTAGTGGACTGCTGACAGCCTGATCACGGGCTTAAGTAAAAAAGAAACAACCTATATCCCTGGTGGTCCAGTGGACCACTGACAGCCCGATCGCAGGCTTAAGTAAAGAATAAAGAAACCCATATCCCTGGTGGTCCAGTGGACCCCCCTCCTCACCCGCCCACTGATCCCGACCACCCTGCTTCCCCCCCCGGTCAGCGGCAGGTGGCAGCACCCCGCCCATCTGCCGCCCACCAACTGCGCTGTGAGGTAGGGCTGTCGCCCATTGGTCCTGGCGTGAGCCAATGGGCATGCAGCCCGTACCGTACTACACATCCAGATATGATGGATCATTCACATATCTGGATGTAGTAGCTGAGCTGCGCCATGCTCACGCTATGGACAATGGAGTACAACCGTGCAATCGATGAAAGCGTCAGGCGGCTTAGCGGGTGGGATGCTGATGCCGCCGCTGACCGGGGGAGGCGGGGCAGTGGGGCTCAGTGGGTGGGTGGAAGGGGTCACTGGACACCAGGATATGGACATTAATCTGTTTTATATACAAATGCCAGCGATCGCGGCAGACAGCGATCACTGAACCCAGAGATATTGAACATGTCTGTTTATATACGAATATGCGATCGAACGAACAAGCGTCCACTGGACTACCAGGAAATTCGCTTTTCCTTTTTACTGCAGCCCGCGATCGGGCTGATGGAACACATTACCCGGCTGTAGGGGGCATCGGTCCCCGACGGCTGCTGCTTGGCAGGGCGTCAGGCGCAAGTCATTGGAGATCGGTGCAGCTGCATGCAAATGGGGCCATAATGACATGCAAATGGCCCCATTTGCACCTTGCATACATTATGGCCCCATTTGCATGTCAAGTTTTGAATATCACGGTTGCTGTGCATAGCGCAATGGAACTTGCGCTAGTGCATCCCCATGCTCCACTCTGGCCACTTGCGCTGGCGCAGTACCACTCGCCATGCCACTGCAGGTAGCCAGTGCGATATTCAACATGCTGTGCCATGGCGCAGCCTCGCTGAATTGACGCCCCCAGTCCACACCCCCTGCGCACAAGCTACGCTGGCGCCAGCTTGTGCCACAAGCCTGGCGCAGTTTGAATATCTGGGCCCTGGTGTAACAAACATCAAAAATTACCAAAGTTATAAGCCTGCATTCACAAAATTCAATGTAGGCTCATAACTTCATTGTTTTTTAATATTTTTACATCACATTTTCAACATAGCCTTCTTATCACCCCACCTCATGCACAAGGGCAGAGATATCTTCAGCTCCTGCCCAAAAGGTGATTTTACACAGGGACTGTGAAATCACCTTTTGGGAGAGATTTGCCTGATGTCAGTGCAGTTGTTCATGGTGTGGTATCCAAAAAAGGCATGTTGAAAATCTGGGCCAAAAATATGCAAAATGCCCAAGTTGTGCCACTAAGTTCAAAACCCTATTGAAATACATTGAACTGCATACCTGTTTCTTCAGTTCATGGTCTGGCTTTGAAGAGTGAAGATGTGTCTGTGGTCCAGAGAGGATTATGGTGTTGAACCCCTGATGGGTAAGTAAGGGCTTGGGGGGTACGGGTGGTGGGTGCTGATTGGAAGGGTTGGGTGAGGGGGGCAAAAACAGCTACAAAATACATCAATAGATGATTTTCTTTTTACAGGTTAAAAAAAAAAAAAGGGCCAAGGATTCCCATTATGACATTGGGGGATTGGGCATCCCCAATGGTACTGTTATGTTTCTAGGAGAGGTGTAGGATGGTGGGTACTGAGAGGGAGGGCCGAGTGGGACAGGCATATATATGTATTAAAAAAAGAAAAGGTTACAGGGGAGCACGATCATGACACTGGGTGATTGGGCACCCCCAGTGTTATTGTTATGTTTCTGGGGGGGGTAGTTGCTGAGAGGGAGGGTAAAGTGGAGGGATATCCATAATTTGTTTTTAAACAAAATTGGTGGTCATGGCATAACACGGCACACTCTGCCATTACCAAGATGGCCAGCTCTCTCTACTGCGCATGTGCTAGTGGTTGCGCATATGCAAATACAGTTTGGCAGCCATATTGGACATGGCAGCATGTGCTGTGTTCTGTCATGACCGCCAACAGTTAAAATAATGCAGTGTGACTACTATGGAGACAGTGGAGTGTGCTTCACAGACTTAGAGGTGACTGTGTTGCAAATCTAACATGTTGTTCAGCTGGAAGGGATGTGGCTGTCCTTTTCTGATCGTAAGAGATCTGCAGGGCTATACTCACTGCAGCCCTAAAACGTATACAGTGCTCACCATTACCACGGTCCCCTCTGATGATGTGGAAGTGTGCCACGAAGCACTGGGGATTTTGTGATGTCTGTTTATAGCCTTCAATAAACTACATGTGTGCTGATGGTGAGTGCAATACATTTTTTGTGTCTTTTTGTATGTGCAAAGACAGCAAGACTATTTAATTCTGTTTAAAAAAAATGATTTGTCAGAGTGCACAGGGCCTTAGACTGCATGGTTCTAACATTGTAATCTTAGCCAGTTTCAAGCCCTGTCCACATTGTGCCTTTTAAACATTACTATGGTTTAAAAGATGCCAGCCCAGTGGCACAGAGGGCTGAGGGGATTTAGCACCTTTCCTCTTGCCCCACCAGCAACCTGTGTTCAGGAATGAGAATGGGTTGCTGGGGGTCACCTGGGGAGGGAGAGGATTATGCACCTGTAGGGCTGCTCTTCTCTTCCGAAGAAGGAAGCTGCACACTTTGCTGAATGACTGACACCAGGTGGAGGCCTGATGGCAGTGTGGGTTGAGGAGGGCAGTAGCAGAGAGGTGCTGTAGGACTCTGCAGCATGTGCATACCTTCACACATGCACACTGGCATGCATGCCCTAGTGTGGGGAATGGGCTAAAAAAACTGGTGGAAAAAGTGGCAAGGAAAGTGTTCATGAAGCCTGCTCACAGGCTGTCACCTGCTGCATCACTGGGACCCTGTACCACAACTGGATTGTGCTCTGAAGAGGGGTGGGTGGCCTTCCCCTCCTGATCCTACCACGGGGTGGATCCAGGGGGGTACTCCAACCTCAGGTAAGACCCCAGGGAGGTGATGGATGGTAGGGAATCAGTGAGGCAGAGCTGAATGGGAGCACAGCCTGTCCTAGCCATGAATGGAAAAACAGAACATAAAAAAAGGAAAAAATGGTTTAAAATGTTTGCTGTCACATTGTAGAGGGATAAAAAACATGCTTCAATCTGTGTTTTGAATCTGTGCTTTTAGCGCTGCTCAGAAGTAGGCTAGGGTATAGTTTTATTTATTTATTTTATTTATTTATGTCTTTGATAACCGGGTAAGTGCACTGATCCAAGGGACCGTTTTCAGTCACGACTCGGGCCATGGAGATGGCACAATGAGAACATACTGTACATACAAAAGAGACTACATGACTTGGAGGGGCTGGCTTCAACAACATGACAGGAATTACAAGTGTTAGACTTTGTATAAAATGCTTGTTTGGATAGAAATGTAGTTGAGCAGGACAGAACTACATGTGGTATCACAAATTCAAATGGCAGGAAAATGCTGACTCTAAAATGTAATAAGTGCTATTATCAAGACAAATTTGGAAAGAGAGCAGGGGTAGTAGGGTGAAGGTGAACTCAGAAAGGTAGAGCATTCAGCACTAGGTCCAAAGAGCACTGTCAGTAACAGTGCTGTCTATAACAGCTCTGTATTGGCAGTGCTTTCCAATACAGCGACACTACTCAATGCCACCAGGAAACACAGCGCAAATGGTAGCAGTTTCCATTCTACAATAAATAACAATCCATCTCTCTTTTCTTGTGGGGGGCTCTACCCTCCACACCCCGTGTACTTAAAGAACTTAACTCCGAGGGGGAGCGGATCACGGGGAAAAGCTGAATTTGTGGGGCCATGGAATTACTGCTTCCACAGCCCCTTGTTCCAGACATGAAAAATGTTGAGGGAGACCAGGATTAGAACCCTAGTCTCCCAGTTTTTCCTGGCTGAGCTGCTTCCTTAACCCATTCTGCCATGGGGCAGCTCAGCCAGCAATCACACTTTCCTCTTTCTTCTACTCCTCCTCTAAGTGGGTGAACAGCGACAGGGGTTGCACTAGTAGCTCAGTGCTGTGCTACCCTTGTCACTATTCCAACAAGCATGGTTCCTGCAGTATGGTTTATACCATGTTGTTCAGGAAGCACTCTTGTAACTGGGTAGGGAGCATTCAAGCTGTGGGGGGGATGGAAAAGGTTTCAGTGTAGGGGTGGGCAATGCCTGACAAAGGAAGATACAGTAGGTTTACCTGAGTAGGCATGAGCAATTAACTTTAGTCAATAGCCAGGCTTTGCGACAGGTTTTGAAAGTGTGGTGAGATTCAGTCGAGTGGATGGATGTAGGGATTTTGTTCCACAGTGAGGGGGCAGCGACAGACATGGCTTTGCTGCCCATGACGGTGAAGATTCTAGGGATTCTAGGGACTACCAGTGGGGGAACTGAGGACTCTTGTTGGCACTTGGGCACTGCTCTGGCCTTGAGCAACATGGTTTCCTTAATCTGAGTTAGCAACATGGAAAGCTGGCACTGTACTCAAACTCAGATTAAAGAAACTGGACATAAGTTAAAAAGATACAAATAAAATCATCAAAGTTAGTTTGGTACGCTCATAATGAGAAACAGAAATAAGTGGTCACCTTTTCTGCCATTGTTAGTAACACTCCCAATCCAGATTACTTACAGTGCTTTGTGTTGTGCCAAAGTGGTACCTGGGAACTCGGTTGGGACAGCATGGTGTGTTGGAGCATAGTGTTCTGTTTGCTTTGAACACTATGCTTAAAAATGGGTTAAGAAATGTTTTTAAAACATTTCGTTAATGTGGACAGGGTCTCAGAATACTGCTAGTGTCTCAAGGTAAAAATCCTTTTTTAATGTTAGTGCAGTGAACCAAGGACAGCTTGTTCCATTGAGGCAGTGTAGCCCAGTGGTTTGAAGAACAACGGACTGTGAACTTGGAGACCAAGGATTTGATTTGACATACAGTACTTTATTGCAATTAATAGGTAAAGACTAAAATGTTGAACACAAAAAAAAGGCATCTGCTGGATCCCCAGTGCAGATGGTAAGCAAACAAATGAGAGAAAAAGTAAACATCACACTCAGAAAGACACCGCAGCACACAACTAGGATTCGTAGTGCTGCATACGATAATTGAATGCTCAAAGTCAGCTATATCAGGTGCAAAGTTAACATTTTGTGCATAAGTGCTTAGTCATGTGTGTGTCAGTGTTGCCAGTAGACCACCTTAAATATAGTCTTAAAGGCACAGCTCTAGCACTGGCCCGGTGGTGCTGAGGGTTGAGGCGCTGGATACCACACCTTGTGCTGTGCTGGTGACCAAGGTTCGGGTATGAGCCCGGGTTGTCGGGGGTGAGCTGGGGGGGGAAGGGTGTGGAGAGAGACTGAGCTGCTGCAAGGCAGTTCTCTGGGGCTCCCCAGCCATTGGCCGCCACCCAGAGGAGGATAGATGGTGGTGCCCACCGGAGGGAGCTCTGGCACTAGCCACAGGGAGGGGCGGAAGGGTCTGAGCTGACATCACGGGGCGTGCATGTGCCTCCATGCATGCATGATGCCTGTGTGCTGGAGTCCCATGAATAGGGGAAAAAAACAATAAAGTACTAATTAAAGGCACAGTTCCAGATTTAACATACATGTAATAAAGTGCACGTGCTCAGTGAAAAACAAAAAGGCTGGAGTATAAAATGTAAAAACATGGACTAGGTTTTTAAGTTTTCCGTCACTGCCAACATAAGGTCTAAATCCTCTACCCTAAGCCCTAAAATCACCCTTTTCTATACCCATGAAAGAAAGGGTTCATGCATTGCTGTCCAGTGCTTCCAAAACATGGTTTACGAGGATCTGCTTGTGGTTGCCAAATTTGTGACCACCCTGATATGATCACACACTCTGTCTTTCAAATTCCTTTTCATACAGCCCACATAAAATCTGCTACATATACATGTTGCCATGTAAAAAAAACATATGTAGTATCACAGTTAATGAATATACAGGTGCTAATCAAACTTCCATTAATACAATGTGGTACATCACTGCAGATATTGAGGCTAAACAAAAAACCAATCCATGTCTAAAACATAAAATCCTATCGGCACTATATACTTTCTGTGGGATGTTACTTGAGTCCCTTTAACTACAGGTACTTGTGCATCTAGCCACCCTGTTGTAAAATTATTTAATAGCAGGATCTCTATGTAAATGTGATGTAGGGCTCGATTTTCAAATGACAAACTATGATGCAAGGTGTCTGCGACAAAGGTGTATGATGCAAGTGTTACTTTGCATCATAGTTTGCAACATTCCCAATTTTTAAATGCCAGCTGTGGCAAAATCAGGATGCATGCGGCAAAGCTCCTGTGCACTACTACCCTTGTGGCAAAAGTACCTGTGCACCAGATTGCAAGGGTGGGTGCACTACTGTAGGGCTGCACCATCCCCTTATTTGTGATTCTATAAGCCCCACCATGACTGCAACAGGGGGCTCATGTTAGTCCAGCCAGAAGGTGATCAAAGGGCCCAGTGCCACTGCTGGTCATGGCAGGGAGTGAGCTGTGAGAACTGAAAGGTGGGGAACAAGTCTACTGGGGCAGTGAGGGTGCTATAGCATATGAGGGTGGCATGGCAGCAGTTACAGTGAGTGGAGAAGGCACCTGGCAGAGGTGCCATACAGCATATCTGACAGCCAAGGGGACTGGGTGGGGGTTGACATGGCAATACTATTATGACACAGCCCCAGGTAGAAGCAGCCCTGGCACATGCCCCACAAGACTGTGGGTTCTGTGGGGCAGGTGCCAGGGCTGCTCCCACCTGGCGCCATGTCATAATAATATCACCATGCCAACCCCACTACCTGGTCCCCTTGGCTATCAGATACACCACATGGCACCTCTGCCAGGTGCCTAGTCCACTCTCTGTAATTGTTGCCATGCCCCCCTCATACCCTATGGCACCCATATTGCACCAGCAGTCCCCATTCCCTGCTTTTCAGCCTGAGTTCCCCCCACCTCTGAGGCTCATGTGGCTTGCACGGGGGGTGGGCATTAACAGATCCTGCAATCAAACCCTGAAGGTGCACTCAATGTTTGATGTAACCGAGCGATTGCAGAAGCTCCTTGGTCGTCAGTGCAGGGACCCCTAATTTTACAGAATTGGGAGCAGGGGCCCTGTCGAACCCAGAGTTTGCTGCAGCCCTAGATAACCACAAATTGCAGCAATCAACAGGCTCTCTGAAAATTGAGCCCATAGCATTTTAGCCAGGCTATCTTAGGAAAATGCCTTGTAAGGAGACCCCAGCAAAGAAAATGGAACACTTAAGGAGCATCAAAAAAAATCAAATACTGCACATACTACTGCTGTTAGACATTGCAAGACTCAACTAGGGCGCTGTGCCCCTGTAACTGAAAGACTGGATGTAGTCTCAGTGTCTTCATTGGTGCACCAACTAGTAAGAAATATTGCACTACAGTCTACATGCCAAAGGATCTCCTTGAATTCCATAAAATGCCCGATATTGTAGGAATCTTAATTATGACCCTGACTCATCCAAAGTTGTCCTGGAAAACTCTAAAATTATACTGCATGCTCACTGGAGTGACGGCTCATTTATTCTTCATACTGGTCTCTTATTTGTTGTTTTTCTGTTCTGGTCGGGCTCCACAGTACAATGATGCTCACTGAGAAATATTTACATCATGTCCAGGATGTAAGCTTATGAAGCTGTGTTAATCAACAGAGCTGCCACAGTTTCATTGGCATCCCAGAGCAGTTTATTTTCCATTCATCATATGTTTGAATTTTTAGCTGTTGCACTTTGCAGTTTCATAAGGATAATTATTTATGGTACTGGAACTGGGCCCACTTGAGAAGGCTGAGCTGCTGTCCAGTGCATTAATGTATTTCTCAAAGCTAATATACTGACAATGAATAAATCCTGCATTGGGAATTGCTGCCTCTTTATAGTCCCACTCAAACCACAATCACCAGCATATGTATTAACCATGACATTTATTTTCTTTTTTATGACAAAGTTTTACTCAAGCAGACTATCAAATGGTTACATTGACAGTGGGTGCAGCAGGAGTTGAATTACCAGTTGCAGAAAACAGCAGTGCTTGTTTCTTATTACAAGATGGCATATTTAGGAATAACTGGAATGACACCATGTACTCTAATGTTTATTACCTTTGCAATTTCATTATGTTATGTTCTTACAAGGACCCATTCATCAGAGGCCTTATACTGTATGGTGAAATTGTCTTTGTAGGCTCCATCTCTCCTTCTCCCTAAACAAACGAATGACCACAACATCTTGGAGGAAATGGCAAAAGCCATGTATTTATTGAGAGAAATGCAGACATTACACTCTGCAGTATGATGTGCATAGCCAGAAGTCTCAGTAAGTCTGAGGATGGTCATGCGTTATACTGGTCCATCCTCTACTCCAAAAGGGCCAATCCAAGTGCACCACACACACACATTCCCAAAGGGTATAGCCTCTAGAGAGACTTCTCCCTCTGAGACATAGGAAGGGCTCCTGGGCCATATGACATGATGCCCCCCCCCATCGGATGGTGATATACACATGGGACAAGCCTGAAGAGGTAACCACCTGATCGGCCTACATCCAGGTTCCTGGTCATCAGGGCCTCATCTCCTGCCACCCTGAGGGAAGCCAGTCCATAATGGAAGTGGATTCCCCTGGTACCCACTTGTACAACTGCCTATGAGACTACTATACTGCCATGTTCACTGTGACAAACCTAAATCTAGTGTTTAAGCCTCCCCACCAAAACTGGATGCGATGAGACACCCAGAAAATCTTGTGGGGAAAAAAAATGTGAAACTTCCTCTTCAACCTGTAAGGTGACCCCCCCCCCCAAATGGGACAGCAGGGTTCCATGCCTTAAACCTATCTGCCCAGCTCCCTGCTTTTACAGTGTTGGGCGGGTTGAAATTCTGATCAGAGAGACAGAGCAAAAGGAGTGACAGAGCCTGTGCTGGATAATCTAAGCCATGTTCTCCAAATCTCTGGCCACAAACCTCCTGCCCCTGGGGTGACCCTACCTGCTTACCTCCTCCTCCTCTCTCTGTGGGGGCCCTACCTAAATTGACATAACCTGTTCAGGTATCCAGTAGAAGGGCCACAGACAACTCCTCACCTACTATAAATTCCTTTGCAGGCTGTCTAAAGAAAGAAAATTTATAGCCATGTTTGCCCTTGAACAACAAGAATTGTTATTGCTTGATCCCTTACATTGACCCAACATATATATTGTACAGAGATGTTGCTATGCACAGTCTTTCAGGGCAGCACAAGTCACTTTGTCAGATGTCATTGCACTTTGAATGGAAGTAGCTGACTATATCTCATCAAGTAAACTCCATTTCATTAGAGTGCAGTAATGCCAGATAATGGGACCTGTGCAGCTCTGAAATGACATGTTCTTTGACATTTTTGTACAATATACGTGATGGTCCAATTTAAACTATATCGCTACTCTTCAGTCTCCCACTATAGTTTAAAGAAACTACCACAATATATGTTTTAAGGAATAATTTCCGCAGTTGATGCTGTCAAGCACATGTGACAGGGAGTTTTACCATGTAGTTGTTAAATTTTAATGGTAACTTTTAACTTTTGAAACTGTTGTTCCCCTCTTGGACACAGTTGCAAATGAGGTGATCAAACTCAATGTTTTTATTCCTGGTGGGAATGGGAATACGGTATTTCTGGTACCCATGAAGTGGGTAGTATGTATATATTTACCAGAACCAGACAGGATGCAGTACTGTACCTTGCAGTACTACTGCAAAGTGCTGCAGTATGCTGCAGGGTACAGTGCAGTTCAATGGCAATTAAGCTCTTTTGGCATGCAGTATTTTGTGACATGTTAATTACTGCAAGGGACTGCACTGCATGCTGGCTAGTTCCACTGTATGTATGTATGTCTATATTTATGTATGTATCGTATGTACAGTACAGTAATATATATATTTCTGTATTTATGTATTACAGTATGTATGTATGTATGCATGTATCGTTTGTATGTATGGAGAGTATGTATGTCTGCATGTATGCAAGCAGATATGTACTCTTTTATGCATCCTAGCATGCAGCTAAGACCTTCAACTATGTTGTTTCAGAATAATGATAAATGAGCATGCTCCCATGCAACTATGTCAGGCAATGGTACACTGTTAATATAATTTGCCAGTTGTTTCCAAATTGGGCACTGAAGTCTAATGTAGTGTTCTGTTTTAGTCTGAAGATCTAAATCAGTACCACAAAGCTCAGGTTTCCTTTACAAATGTTTGATTTAGAAAAGCTGATTAATTTATTAAACTACAGTAGGTAAGCTCCTTTGCATAAGATGACTGTTTCAGTCATTTTTCAAACACAGACTCAATCATGTTAACAGATGAAATAAGCAGTTTTCCTCAATGGAAAAATATATTGTCCGAAATGTGTGTTTCATGCTAGTCAACATGCATCAATTCTTCCTGTTTTCATAGCTCACCATGTTAAGACGGGAACCTGTGAAGTGGTTGCTGTTCACAGATGCTGCAATAAGAACAAGATAGAAGAAAGGTCACAAACAGTCAAATGCTCCTGCTTTCCAGGACAGGTGGCTGGGACCACACACATGCAGCACCTTCTTGTGTTGATGGTAAGGACTGTTTTTTTCTTGGAAAATATTCAAGTTAGTCATGTAATATATTTAAGAGCAGCGTAAAAATGTGTTCCCTTTAATCAGTTAAGAGAAACTATTATTTATCTTTCATGAGCACAGGAGACCAACACGATGCAAACACGGTAGGCATGCATTCAGTAGTTACTAGGCAGCAATAAGACAAACTATTTATTACATGTGTAATTACAGTTGTTAAACTTAAATTGGCATGACAAAAAAAACATGTTTGTAAATGTACTGGTGGTTGTGCTCCAAGATCAGGCATATGGTAATATATAAATAATTTACCCTGCAATGATTGTTCAAGTATATGATAAATAATTATTGCACTGCAGTTTATCGCAAAAAATATTTGCTGTCTTCCAGTGTGAAAATTAACATAAATATAATAAATATAGTTCCTGATGGGTAAATAGCAAAATATACAACATTTGAATCTGTTTAAAATAATCTTTAACCATAGCTGATCTCTTGGGATAATCACAAGTAAAGCAAATTTTTTAATTTTTTGGTTATTTTTCTGTATGTAAATTTAGTACTCATAAGAGGTGCTGGATTGAGAGCACTGGAACCTGAAGTCCTCTAAATGGCACACTAGTTGGCAGAGCCACATGAGAGGCCAAGGATTGAATGGGCTTGGAGTCTGGCCTACCAACTAACTTACATGGTATTCCACCCACGCTATATAGTACACCTGTCATCATGTGGATAGACAACTAAAACAATGTTAATTGACCTTATTTGAACGTTATTTTAAAATAAAGGTTGAAATACAAAGCAAAGCCGTGAAGGGCAGCTGAAGCAGGAAGTGATATCGCTTCCTGCTTTGGCTGTATGTCACTGATTTTACATATACAAAAAAACAAAGTAGAGCACAAACTGAAGTTCACAAAATGTAGCAGTTTTCATTGATTTGAATTGCAAAATCGCCAAAAAGTGCTGCTGTGCAAACAAACTGATGACATGCAGACCAAAATGCCATCTGCTCAGACCAAACTAGCACTCCTGTGTTACAAGGTGTCCTGCCTCTTCCTCATTGGCTGGAGCTAGGCCCTTCTTATAGTAAGGAGTTGGAGAAGGGTCCACCTCACTGGGTGGAGCTAGGCCCATCTTATTTATAGTAAGGAGTTGGAGAAAGGCCCACTTTCACCTCCTGAGGAAGAGGCAGGCATCTCATAATGGAGGGGTGCTAGTTCAGCTTGAACAGCGAAAGCTGGTTTGCAGGTCATTCATTTGTTGACACAGCACAATGTTCTGAAGATTTTGCACTTTAATTAATAGTGAATGCTTCATGTTTTGACCTTCTTTTTTTTTCTCTACTTAATTTTTGGTTTTGTTTTTTGTATTTGTAATAGCCACCAATGTGGTGGCGTGGCGGGACACCTGTAGACCTTTGGCAGTCTGCCTCCCATTTTTACGTTGACTGCTCTTGTGCATCCAACATTTTGTGGTAGGAAGAGGGGATTTCAAGGGGAGGGTGTCACTGCCAAGCCCATTGCAAGTCACAAAAGCAAGGGCTAGGCAGTCTACACCAATGACCATGGGCTGTGTCCAGACATCACTCTCTGCTTGGTGGTCTGAAACTTTGTGTATTACAAAGGACCAAAGCCACTCCAATCAGAGATTGCTTCAGTCCTTTGACTTACATCATTCTCTTTTGTCTAGGTATTGATACACAAATATGTCATTAGACGTATTTTGGAGATGGCACACAGATGTTTTCTCTTTATATCCACAAACAGCGTGTTAGTTGGCCTTGGGTATCTTGCTAATTGTTACTACTGCCCAGCTCACTTAAACAAATACTTGCTGCAAAACAAGATCTGATCAATGAGTGAATCAGTTTGAATCATTTTCAGTAATATGCATGGCTTTGTATTTGCCCTAAATTATTAAATTACAAAGATGCCCCCTTAAATGGATACCCGGAAAGGGGATTCAATCTGTCTAATGAACAAAAATCATGGTTATGGAATGGTGGAATCTAATGGTTTTCAGCTAAATACTGGACTGGTTGGCTGCATCCATGGGCACCAGTAACTTGACAATGCTTTGATTTCAGTGAATCTACAACAACCGAGAAAAGAATCATCCTGTTACTATAACACATTTCTTCCTTTATGCTTTTAACTGGAATCCGGTATTAAAAAAAACAACACAAAAAGTCCATCAATGTCTGTTTCTGACCCCGTAACTGCCCCCACCCAACCCTGGTGCCCAGTCCCCAGTGTCATCGCCTGAAATACCCCTCATCATTTTGTTGTTGTTCTTTTTTCTTTTTAAACCATGTAAAATAGAAAACTGTCCATCGTTCTATGTTGCACGTTAGTCCCCACCCAACCCTCCCACTCAGCACCAACCACCCCACACCCTCTCAAGCCCTTATTTGCCCAGTGTGGGTCCAACACCATGATCATCTCCAGACCGCAGAGATGTCTTCACTCTTCAATGCCGGACTGCGAACTGAAGAAATCAGATATGCCGTTCAATATATTTCAATAGGGTTTTGAACCTAGTAGCATAACTTAGGCATTTTTCAATGTGTTTGCCCCAAATTTTCAATATGCTTTTATTGGGACACCACCTCATGAACAACGCAAGTGACGTTAGGTAAATCTGTCCCAAAAGGTGATTTTGAGGTCAATGAGCAAAACCACCTTTTGGGCAGCAGTAAAATATTTCTCCACCATTGTTCATGAGGCAGGGTCATAAGAAGGCTATGTTGAAAATCTGGTGTAAAAATATTAAAAAACAACAAAGTTATGAGCCTATGTTGAAGTTTGTAAATGCAGGCTCGTAACTTTGGTAATTTTCAAAATTTTGACCCCAAATTTTCAACTTAGCCATTTCTTCACATCACCTCATGAATATGACAGCTGTCATTTTTAAAATCCTAGCGAAAATGTGTTTTTGCATCCAGAAAGTTAGCTTTTTGGAGAGTTCCTTTATATGTGTAGTGAATGATAGCCTACAATTGAGCCAGAAGCCCAGGTATTTGAATTTATCCACTACCCCTAGTGGTTCCCCCAAGAGGGTCTTGATCTGGAGTTTGGTATTAGTGGAACTAGTACAAATAGGTTTGGCTTGAGGAGAAGAACATAATTTTGGATTTTTTAGCACTGAGCAACAACTTTAGTTGCAAGAGGTTTTGTTGCAGCAGGCTGAACTCCTGCTGCAGCTGTATACATGCAAGCTCAAGGCTAGGCTTAGCAACGTAGAGAACTGTGTCATCTGCAGTAAAGATGAACACTTGCTGTACTGATTTTGGCATCAATATCATTGATATAGATTGAAAATAGTAATGGCCCCAGTACTGCCCTCTGAGGAAAGCCTCTATGTAATGTTTTAAGGGGGGGGAGATCGCCTTGGGCTTTGACCTGCTGTTTTTTTACCTATCAGATAGCAAGTGAACCACTTCAGAGCCATGTCATCCAGACCAATATTTCTCAACATAAGTAATAATATTTCATGGTCTACGGTATTGAATGCCTTGCTCAAGTCCAAAAAGAGTGCACTGGCGTGGTGTTTAGAATCTATTGCAACTTGCCAATCATTTGTTACCTTTGTCAGTGCTGATACTGTACTATGTTTAGGTCTTAATCCGGATTGGAGGGGGTTTAGCATGTTCTTGGTTTCTAGGTGTTCTCTTAATTGCGCATTAACTAGTTTTTCAAGTAACTTAGAAAGAATAGGTAGTAAGGATATAGGCCGGTAGTTGTTAAGATCACTTGAATTACCAGATTTAAAAAGTGGAATGACATGTGCAATTTTCCACTCAGTGGGAAGAGTCCCTTGGGAAAGAGACAAGTTTAATAGATGGACAATGGGCAATGTCAAAAATTGGTGACCTAGCTTTAGGAAAAAAGGCTCAATTACATCTGCTCCTGCAATTTTTTTTGTATCCAGAGTTATTAAGTGGTCCTCGGCCTGCATAAAGGTTATTGGACTAAAACTAAACTTGGCTGATTGTTTGGTAGCCTTTGGCAGGGGGCATGGCAAGTCTTTGTTGCTGGGTTGCATGAGAAGCTTACTTGCTGGAGAGGTATCAAAATACAACCCAGCAGTAGCAAAATGGTTATTTAGTTGCTCTAAGATGCCTTTTTTACTAGTATAGGTGTTGCCACTGGAGATAATCTTGGAAGGTAGTGATGATACGGTGCTGTGTCCTTCAATATCCCTTAGAATTTGCCAAAATCTGTCTGCATCCTTTTTGGATGATTCTATTGTAGATTGAAAGTATTTGCTTTTTTCAGCACTTATAAGCTTTATGCATTGGTTCTTAGCAGTTCTAAAAGCCACCCAGCCTGTTGTGAGTTTTGTTTTGCGAGCCCTTTTCCATAGGGCATCTCTGCCATGTAAGGCTGACTTTAGTTCACTAGTAAACCAGGGGCATGTCCTTTTTCTTGTTCTGATTTTTACTAGAGGTGCATGTTTGTCAATCACCTTCAGAACAAGGCTGTGGAACAGGTTGTAGACCTCTGCGACTGTGGGTGCTAGGTAGAAATCTTGCCATCGAATTTTGCTTAGGTCTGTGAGGAAGATGGTGCAATTGAATTTGTGGTGATTCCTCTTAAATTTGAAACTGGAGGTAGATAGACCTGATGCAGGCTATAGACCTGTGATCACTTATATCATTGTGGAATACCCCAGTGTGTGATTTTGTGGAGTTTATTTACCAGAATTAGGTCAAGAACTTTACTGTGCACCAGGGTTTTAATGTGAGGGCGAGGGATGTCAGTAATAATTTGTGTAAGGCCATAGCAGTCACAAAGATCTTTTAAGGGTTTTGAGCAAGGGGAATGCCAGTCAAGGTTAATGTCATCCATTATTATTGATTCCGAACTATGGGCATCCAGCAATTTGCAGAGATGGGTTAATAATCGCAGGCCTCCTGAGGGTGGTCTGTAACAGCCTGTGAGTAGTATAGCCTCATCAGGTGATAAGGAGATTTTTAAGGTAACACTTTCAAACTCATTAGGGGCAGTGGACAGAGCAGGAACACCCTGGCCTCTTCCTGCTCCTTTATGTCAGTTCCCACTCTCTGCTGCTGCAGCCCAATCTTCACCAAACCTGATGGCCCCAACTCCGAATACACAGAATAATCCGATCGGACGAGGCCTTGTTGGGCCACTATCTCCCACACCAGACCCCTGGAGCTTTGTTGGGTGGTTATGTTTGCTGTGTTCCTCAAACTGGTTACTGAAATGACCAAAACACTGAGACATGGCCGCCTCACTGCCCAGCTGTTGGCTTGCCTCTTCTGCGCAGCTGACCCTTTAAAACAGCAGTGCAATGAATACCTCAAAAAAATGAAGTGTACTATGTAAAAAGCTTGCTACATTTATTAGGTCTTCTGGTTTATGCCAATGCAACTTATTTTAATGAAGAAAAGAGTAATAAATAGATATTGGTATATTTGTATATTAATTTGTGTGCAAAAACTACCCTGCCAAATGTTTGTAGTCCACACTTTACTTCCACGATACTTCTGTTAGCATATGGGGTTGTCTGGACATGCTCGTCCCCATGGAAACTGCAATTTAGTTAAAAAAGCTATTGTATTAGCAGTAACTTATTGGCAGCAATACATAGTCTTTATGTATACGTGCATGCGTCTTAGTACTATATAGCGAAATTGCACCCATCCAGACTTTTATCTTATTTGTACACTCATTAGGTAACCCATCTCAATACTACACTAATCTGTCTTTCATCATTTGGCTATTGGCACATGCCTTCCCCTCACCTCCATAGCCACCCCCCCTAATGAGAGTTTAGGATTGACTGCATACTTTTAATAGCTGTTTCTTTATGCAGAAGATCACTATTTGTCATTAAGTGAATGGTTGTGGTTTGGAGTGGAATGTACAGTATGTGCTGGCCATTGAATGATAGTGTGTGAGAGGTGTGTGTTGTGTTGTATAGGGGAATGTAGGTTATTATAATGATGGTGTGGGATTCAAACTAGGGACCTAATGTGATTTCATGTAGGTAGTTGCTGGATTTAATCATGTATCTGTTGGTGATTTGTTGGGGGTATCAGTGTGGGTCCCTTTATACAACTATCTATGGTTATCTTTCGTGCCTGTTTTTATGCTTTATGTTTTCAGGTGATGGGGACTGAGGAGCAAGTTGTATTGTCACTCTCAGTCTTTGATATGCAGAATACGAAACACTATGTGCCATTAATTTTTTGTTACTTATTCCAATGCTTATTGTTGTATTTATTTTCATCATTATATATATGATGCAGTCAGAAAGAGAGGGTAAAGCCAGTGATCAAGTAGGGTATATGGTTTAACAGTAGGTAGGGAAAATGCAGACTGGGTGGGCCAAGCGGTCCTCATCTGCCAACAGTTTCTATGCAATTTATTCCTTTGCATATTGCATGTATGTTTTTTTAAGTATACATTAACTCCATTGCACTACTAATACTCAAAATCTCTTCTCTGAAAAATGGATATCTTCTAACTAAATGTCTATTGTTTAACTCGCAGGCGACTGGCACATACCCTCCTCACACCTCAATGGCCAGCCACTGAATGACAGTTTATTTTTATCTGCAGGCTGTAATGGATGTCTCAATATGCAGTCTACTGTAAACTGTCATTTATTGACAAAGCTGTGGTGTATCTCTTCAAATGCCAATACTGCTTGTGTACAGTATTTTTGTTTTATATGAACGTCCCCGCCATCTCCAACTTTCAGTTGTTTACTATGTTAAGGTTGCCATCCCAATACTTAAAATTTTGTTTTCAGAAAAGCTATGTGTTTTTTTTTCCTTCACTGGCAACAAGAGCATACTTTCAACTCACATCCACTGCAGACTACATTGGTCTAACAGTCCTTTTCATCTGACACATTCGATGTTTCTATGTCTCTAACATCCCCTTTACAAATCCTGATTCTAAGGAGTGGAGCACTCTAGCAATCAGTTTTTGGAATGGAGTTGCCAGTCTTACATGGATTGTGATTCTGAGTGGTGGGTGGACGGGTGGTGGTGGTAATTAAAAAAAATCAATATGGACAAAAATAGTGTGATAAGAAGACAAAATAAAATGTGAATAAATAGAATAACAGATAGGTGAGTGTCTATTACAAGGGAGTAATACCATCGAGAGGTTCTGGGGACAAAGGAACCCTCGAGAACGAAGCTCGAGAGGTTCCCTTGTCCGCAGAACCTCGAGATGGTATTTCTCCCAAGTAATGGACACTCACCTATTTTTTATTTGTTATAATATATGGTTGTGAGTTTTATTTGTGTGGTATTGTGAGGGCAGGCTCCCTTGTAGTGAAAACTCAGACGCTGACTGTCTCAGTCTCCGTCTCCACCCCGTCCCGTTCTGTCACGCCTGCTCTCTCACTCGCTCGGTGTCTCTCTTGAGCAAGTTTTGTTTGGATTTCAGTCCTACCTTTATTTGATGTTTTCAGTAGGAATAGCTAGATAATTGTGTTGCAAAGCAGTGGTACTGGAGCAAAGGGAACGATTTTCTCTTGGTAAGCAAGAGACGGCCGCCATGTTTTTCCAACTGTTTTGCCCGCCCTCGGAGAAAGCGTGTCGAATCAGGAGGCACGGTTTTCTAAACGTCACCATGCATGCTAAGAGGTTGCCATGGTGATGTCTGGAACAGGTCTATGGCATTTAAGTGTTTGGAGATTGCGCTCTTCGGGTTTGGTGATAATACTATCATTCAGAGCTCGAACGATAGTATTACGAGTTCTGAATGATAGTATTATCAGTTGTCAATGATGGTATTATTACTTTGGGTACTGTTGTATTACCAGGATTTTTTTTTATATGGGATAGAATACTATTATTTGGCCATCTCCATATATTATAAAACAATAAACCAGCACAATAATTTCAACATTGAGCATATCACAGACAGTGATAAACTTCAAATGTAGACCAGTAACACCAATCAAACTTAAAAAAGTAATTTATTAACTAAACTGAAAGGGAGAATAAAATGTAGGAAAAAAAGATGTAAAGAAACCCAGTCTGCAACAACCACGCCCACCACAGTGACACAAGTTAGATGTTTGAATCCCACCACTACCAGAATAAAATTAATTTTGTACATAAGTTTGAATTCCACATTATCAGCATAACAATATGATCCTGTGTACCACACCACCCACTCAGCCCATACTACCACCAACACCCCCCGAACCATTACCCATTTCCAATATGCAGCACCCACACACCATCTACGTGACAACTGGAAACTTAATGACGTTGTACAATCGCCTGCATACTGTATCATTTGTAACAGTATGCTGGCATTCATAAACTGCAGTATTGCAACTGGCAGGGAACATGAGAGAATGGTGTGTGCCAGTAGGAGACGCAATAAATACAAAAGAATTAGCCAGAAGGTTCCATTTGTTGCATGGATTGTGATGTTCAATTGGGTTAAGTTCTTTAAAAAATTACAATGAGCAGAGTGAGGGAAGGAAAATGACTGATGTGCAAAGGAAGTAAAAAACATAAGCATTATAATAAGTAAAAAGGTAAATGATAACCAGCAGTCATACAGTCTGAATACATCAACAATGATGCACAGGAAAGCTGAGCCATCGACCCCAATACCCTGAAAACATACTGTAGCCAGTTAATAAAAAAGGAAGGAAGAGAAAAAACAATAAATTGTATAAAGAAGCTCACACGGAATACCCCAACCATCACCACACACACACACACACAAAAGTGACAGCAGATGTATCTTCAGATCAGTTCGATACAAACATAAAATTATTACATTTGTTCAGGTGTTTGAATCCTACACTCTCATCATAAAAAATATAAATACCACTGTACTACACCATCCGTACATGGCCCCTCCAATCCCCCCACCCCCCCAAACACCGATTCTGCACCTGGAACATACACACCATCTCATGACAGGGTACTGAATGAAATTTTACAATGGCATGCATATTGTGACAGCCATTGAAGTGTGCATAAGATCAAGACCTGTCACTGGAAGACAGGCAGTTGAGGAGAATGGAGGGTATGTGCACATTGCTGAAGATTTAAATACTAGACTTTTTATATTTGATTACTATATTTCAGTGATGTTTGACAGTATTTTATTTATTTATTTATTTTACTTTGGAATTAAAAAGTATCTTTGCGTTAATAACTCATTTACAAAGGTCCAATATTGAAAGGTTATGGAGAACAGTCAGGAGACAGTATAATAAAATACAAGGTACGTACAATAAAAAGGATTGCATTGTTGAAAAATCGCATTAAATCAGTATCATAGTACATGATCATAGTAGATAGTGCATAGTGCAGGAATATGGGTGCTAAACAGAGTAAATTAAATGTTACCACAAATTTCAAGCTAGCTGTAGAGTGGGGCATAGAACAAAGTGGTGCTGTTTGCTGTAGAGTGAGAGCATTAAACAAGTGATGCACATCAAGGATTAGACAGAGCAAAGATGCCAGAATAAGTGCTGGTAGGAAGGCGGCCAAGCTAGGCTTTGTTAAGGGAAGGGGTAGAGGGTTGGGGTGAAGCAGGAGGGCCTCAATCCCTACTGTCTCCAGTTAGACAGAGGAGATATTGGGTAGTTATTACAAAAAAATAGAAAATCCGAGAGGGGCAGTCACATTCACATAGTTCAGTGAGGTGCTGCCTAAGCCTCTGTTTGAAGAGGCCAAGATTTGTTTCTGCCAGGAGGTCACTGCTAAGAGAGTTTAGCCGGTGTGAGGCACGGTACTCAAAGGATCTTTGACCTTGAAATGTGCAGTAGAATGGGACTTCAAAGGGCTGACAGGTTGCACCTCTGGTATTGCGGAGGTTTTTATTGAGGCACAGAAGGTTCTGGATACTGGGGGAGTCAGACCTAGAATTGTCTTTTTTGCAAGTAAGCAGGTCTGGTATTTTATTCTACCTTTCAGGATTAACCAACCAGTTTCGACATAGAGATTGCATGTGTGCATTAATCAGTGTGCTCCTGTGTGTAGTTGACAGGCTTTGTTTAAGGCAATGGAGACTCTTTTTAGTGCGGTGTCCTATGTAGCCCCATACACTACGAGACCATAATCGATAGTGGATATGACTGTGCTGTTCACTGCAAGCCTGAGAGCCTCTGACATCATACAGTGTTTATGCCTGTGCAGTAGTCTGATTTTGGCATTGAACGGCTTGGCAACAAGATCAATGTGGGTTGCAAATGATAAGGTACTATCAAGCATGACCCCTAAGTATTTGAAGGTGCTTACACCCTCCAAGGGGGTGTTTAGGTTATTGCAAATGGTGAGCTGGTGAGACTTGTTTTTATTTTATGGGGTTGCAAAAGTCATGGTCTTTGTTTTTTTATAGTTGAGGAGTAGCTTGTGCTGCTGGAACCAATTCTCAACTGTGGTAAAGGTCGTTTGTAATTGTTTCTATAGTAAGATTGGGTCAGGGTTACTGGTGAATAGAACAGCATCATCTGCATATAGTAGGACATTTTCTGTGCAGACAAGGGGGAGGCGGTTGAGAAAGCAGCTGAAAAGCAGGGGTCCTAGGATGGAGCCTTGTGGGACCCCCATCCTTACTTTCAGTCTATCTGAAAGTAACCCATCTATTTTCACTTACTGGGATCGGTCTGTGAGGTAGTTGCTAAACCATTTCACAGCTTCTGGTGAGAGTCCAGTGACCGACAACTGTTTAAAAAGTAGGCTATGATTTACCGTGTTGAACGCTTTGGTGAGGTCTATGAATGCTGCCCCCACCAAATGGCCATAGTCCATGGCCTTGTGTATATATTCCATGAATTCAATCAGGGCAGTGGTGGTGCTATGTGACTTTCAAAAGCTGTGTTGTTGGGTGCACTGTACTTGATATTTGTTGAGATATTCCACTAGTTGGTCTGATATAATGCTCTCCACAGGTTTGGAGAGTGGGGGGAGAATGGCTATGGGGCGGTCGTTAGAGTGTGCGGTTCTCTCACCATTTTTATGGATTGATGTGACTATGGCAGCTTTCCATTTCTGGGGGAATATTGACATTCTTAAGGATAGGTTGAGTAATTTCATTAGCGGGGTAACAGCATCATAGGTGAGGGCAATTAATTTAAGGTCTAGTGTATCACTGCTGAGTCTCAAATTACCCAAGGTGCATTTTTTTGTACATTTTTGCCTCCTTTATAGTAATAATTTGGAGGTGGGGGGGGGGGACCTGGTGGTAGACTCTCCTTATTGCTGCTGTTGGTGCTAACTGAAACCTTGTGGTGGTCAGGGGGAGTATGCCACTGAGATCTGTGAAGGTGGTATTAAAGGTGTCTGTGATAGTCTTTATGGACCTGAGTGGTAACTCCATTTAATTGTAACATCGTCGGTGTACTTTTGTTTTCTTTACCAATCAGGGCCTTCAGATTATCCCAGAACCTCTTACCATCTTCCTAGGAGCTGGCGAATTCTTCCTGTAAATGGTGACTTTTTGTTATATGAATTGCCTTTTTGCATGCATTCCTGGCCTGTGTGTATTTTTGTGTATCTCTTGGTTTGCCTGTCACACGTGTCTGGTGCCAGAGGTTGTCCCTTTCCCCCACTAGGTTAAGTAGGGTGGGCGAGATCCAAGGGTGATTGGTACCCTTGAGTTTTCTTTTTTTGGGAGAGGAGGCAAAAATGCCACAGGTGGCATTAAATTTACCAATGAAGTGATCAAGGGCAAAGTCGATATCATCCATAGTCTCTGTAGCAGACCAGTCTTGCTGTCTTAGGTGTTGTTTAAGGTGTTTAAGCTGCCCCCTCTTTTTAGGACTCGCCCTGTGACAGTTTTGGCAAGGGGTTTAGGGGCCTTGTTTGACCATGTACACATAACTGGAGAAAGGTCACTAATGCTGTCTGAGAGGACTGTGACACTCGAGAGTCTTTCTGGATGGTTAATGATGAGCCAGTCCAGAAGCGTACTGGTACCTGTCTGGGAGTTCAGCCTGGTCGGGAAGTCGACCATCTGCATTAAGTTGACGGAGGACAGTCCATCTTTGTATAGGGCCACTTCTAGGGACAACCAGTCTCTGACCATTATCACTTCAGAGCTAGGGTGCAGATTTTTTAAGTAGCCCAGGATTGCTTTGAAAACCACTGGCCTGTTCTTTGGGGGCGATATGGACAGAGACTATAATGAGACCCTTGTTGTTGGCACCAAGTAGTAGTTTGACTCCTAGTGTTTAGATGTTGTTGCCTGTGCCCAGGATGGTGAGGGCATGTCCTTGTAGATTGTCCCTAATGTAGATTCCACATCCACCCCCACGCTTGCTAATTTTGTCCTGCCAGACAGTATATCCATCCAGCGATATGGCACTATCTGGGATTTTGGGTGTGAGCTGCATTTCTACTATGGACAGTACATGTGGCTGATGCTGTGTTACCCAAACCTGGAGCAAGTCCAGTTTAGACACTAGGCTACAGATGTTAATTGAGGCCACCATGAGGGTGCCTTGCCTCCTGGTATTTCCCATAATTTGGTGGCATGGACCTGGGTTGGGGTGTATGTTGTCTGATATTAGCAATAACAGCAGGGTGATTCTCAGGATTTGGTGCTTTAGGAGTTTTAGTCGAGTCCCAACTCCCACATAGTCTCTTTATGACTCATTATCTTTGTCTTTCAGCTAATGATATCATGCCAGGGGATTGGTATGGGGGTGATGATATGACTTGGTGGTAAAGTAACTGTACCCTCCCTTGTCAAAAGTTGGCCTGTGTTGTTCATCCTGTCTGAGATGGTCTGCCATGTCTGTGGTGTTCTTGTGGGAGTGTGAGGTGTTGTATGCGGTTGACATGGTAGGGCACACCTGTGTCCTCCCTAGCAACTAGTGTTATTAGGATGATTACAGAGAACTTGAGGGAGGATGCCAGCATTGTCCTACTAGGTGGCAATTAGTGGCAGAGATAGGTGGAATTGATTAGGTATTTTAACCATCAGAGCACTGTCTATCAAGGGTACTATCCTGGGTGGAAGGGGGTCACAGATACTAAGCGGATTGTAAACACTCTGAGAGATCAGGTAGGGGGTAATGGAGGACAGTACAAACTTAGAGGGTAACTAAAGCCTTCAGCAAGTAGTGACTGCCAAATAGCATAGAGGTTAGAGTCACAGCCTTTGGGACTAAAAGTGCAAGGTTCAAAACCTAGACAGAGACAGAAAAGGATCAAGTGGGGAGAGTGGGGAGCTGGAGGTTATCACTAGGGGCAGGGCAAGGCTTAGGTATGCATGTTTCTACTGTAGAGGAAGATGGTAGGGGGAGGAGGCAAGTGAAAGGTATCAGCAGTAACACCTGTTGGTCAAAAAGCATAGGGTGCTAATAGGAAAGTGGAGTGTTAGGAATAAGTCAGTGTCACATGACCAGTCATGTGACCACCCAGACAAAATAAAAGAAAGGATGACCAAGGGTGGGCATGGTGGGGATAGGGTGGGACAGTGGCCACACAGCGACGATGGGCAAACATGGTGTGTACCTGTGCTGTGGTGTGGTTGCTCCAGTTGGGCAGGAAGGGATCCATATGTTAGCATGTTTGCTTGGAGGCTTCGATGGTCTGAAGAGCCTGCTGTGCTGTAGTGTGGTGTGGTTGCTCCAGTTGGGCAGGGAGGGCACCGTATGTGTGGCCATTTTCTTGGAGGCTCTGATGGTATTAAAGATATGATGATAGAAAGTTGCTAATGCTCAAGTAAACTGAACTGCTTCATAAAGTGATGAATGGCAGATTAGTTAGAAGAGATTAGAAAAAAAGCCAAAATTAGAATAAGTAGAAAAGTAAATTGCACCAGACCTCTAACAGTCTGCACATCAAAGGCAGCGATTGTCTGTAATGATGGACGCTCAATTCTGCCAATTAAAAACATAGACACAAAAATGAAGGAAGAATACAGATACAATAAGGTATAAAGAAAACTACCCCACCAATACCACACCCTCACAAAACCAACATTGACCACAGATTCATGTTCTGATCCATCCACTGCCATCATCAAATCACATCACACTTTTGCCTCAAATTTGAGTCCAGTACTATGCATGATAGCAAATGATCACATGTACATTACCACCAACCACCCCAGCTTGCATTCCATACAACAAGTGGCAAATACCCTCCTCTCCATTATACGGCATTTTACCATTTGACTGTTTAGGACTGTCTGCATATAGAAAATCTGTAACATTATGTATGCTCTAGGATACTGTCATTTAGTGACTGGCCCTGGATTTAACAGGAGCGTATGTGCCAGTCACAGATGAGTTAAGAGATTACACATTTAGATAGATGTGGCTTTGGTTTTTGTGAATGGGGTTGCCAAAATTGCAGATATGTTAATTTTGAGTTGGTGGATGCTTAAAAAATAAGAAATGGGCAGCGGCAACATGGCTGCAAAATGCTATTTTACAGGGATTAGGAGCCATCTACAGGGAACTTCTTCCCATAGATTTGCATTGATTATATAGGAAAATGCAGCAATTAGGCTTCCATAAGAAACAATGTAATAGAAACATAGAAACATAGACATTGTCAGCAGATAAGGACCTCTTGGCCCATCTAGTTTGCCCTATTTTCTCTACCTACAGTGCCACCACAGACCCTACTCAATCTCCCGTCCTTTGCCGCCATTGTCTTATTTCTAAGGTACCCTTATGTCTATCCCATGCATGCTTCAATCCTGGTGCCATTTTAGCACCCCCCACCTCTGCTGGGAGGCAGTTTCAGGTGTACACCACCCTTTCTGTGAAGAAGTATTTCTTCACATCTCCTCTGATTCTCCCCCCACCCCAGCTTCGTAGCATGACCCCTTGTCCTCGAGCATCTTTTTCTTTGTAAAATGCTACCCTCATGTACCTTATTAATACCTGTGAGGTATTTGAATTTTTCTATCATGTCCCCCTTTCTCTTCTTTCCTTTAGAGAGTACATATTTAATTCCATGAGTCTTTCCTCATAGGGGTTTTGATGCAGGCTTTGCACCATTTTGGTAGCCCTCTTTTGTACTGCCTCCACCTCATCAATGTCCTACCAGAGGTTGGGCCTCCAGAACTGGGCACAGTACTTGAGATGGGGTCTTACCAGTAATCTGTCCAGGGGTAATATTACCTACTTCTTCCTACTGGTGATAGCCCTCCCTATGATCCCGAGCATCCTGCTAGCCTTCCCCACTGTCTTATCACAGTGCTTGACTACCTTCAGGTCATCAGAAAAGATTACCCCAGGTCCCTTTCCTGTTTTGTGGTTGCCAATGCCTCCCTGCTGAATTGGTATGTTTCCCCTGGGTTTCTGTTTCTAAGTGCATGATTTTGCACTTTTTTGCATTAAAACCCAGTTGCCAAACCCTTGACCAGTCTTCTAGCTTTTTTAAAATCGTCCCTCATTTTTTCCATCCACCCAGTGTGTCCACTCTGTTGTAGATTTTTGTGTCGTCCTTAAACAGGCATACTTTCCCATCCAACACTCCTGCAATGTTGGTAATAAAGACATTGAAGAGGACTGGGCCTAGTATTGACCCTTGTGGCACCCCACTGGTCACATTGCCTTCTTGACCATTTACCACCACCCCCTGAGTCCTGTTGCTTAGCCAACTTCTTATCCAATTTACAACTTTTGGACTGGCTGCCCAGCTTGCTCACCAGTCTTCTGTGTGGAATAGTGTTGAAGACCTTACTAAAATTCAGGTAGGCCACATCCACCACTCTGATCTGATCCACTTCCCTGCTCACCCAGTCAATGAATTTGATCGGGTTTGTCTGGCAAGATCTACCCCCTTGAAACCATGCTGCCTTGGATCCTGTAATCCTCTGGTCAAATGGTATTCTGCAATACTTTCCTTCAGCAGTGATTCCATTACTTTATCCACCACCAAAGTCAGGCTGACAGGTCTGTAATTTCCGGCCTCTTCCCTGTTACCACTTTTGTGAAGTAGGACAACATCTGCCCTCCTCCAGTCCCCCAGAACTTCCCCATATCTAATGATAGTTCTAACAGGGCTGTCAAATGTGCAGCTATCACCTCCTTGAGCTCCCTCAGTATCCTTGGGTGTACCTCATCAGGCCCCATTGCCTTGTCCACTTTTAGTTGTGCTAGTTCCTTGAGGACTCTCTCCTCTGTAAAAAGACTAGGGTCCACCTCCCTTTAATGCTCTTGTCCCTTATCTGTGACTCATCACCTACCCCTTCCTCTGTAAATACTGAACAAAAGTATTTGTTCAATATGTCTGCTTTTTTTTGTCCTCTTCCACACAACCCCATTTGGCTACATCTGGTTACTTACACAAAGATGGTGAAACTATACAGATGATAGAATTTCAAAATGACTCGACACAGAGGGGAACTGCACTCTAGATTACAAAAACTATGAATGCCTGGCAAGATAAAATACAGGCTCCTTTGTTTAGTAATGACTTAGATACATCTTTGGCAAAATGGACTTCCAGCACTGGTAATTTCGTAGGAGGTTGGGGGGGAATGTAATGCTGAATTATAATAAAGAGATAAAAGAAAGACTCATTAGAGATAGAACAATAAAGTTAAGACTATTAAAGTTATGTAAACTGATGGTAACTCTTAAGTCTGATGATAAGTGGTGACATTCTTCCAAATCCAGGACCACAATTTGATTCCTATTTGGATCATACTGCTGAGACGTTACAGTAGATGAAAAGGGACTTTGGATTGTGCATATCAACATATGTAGTTTTTGTAAACAAAATGACAAGCTAAGAGAATGGGTTATAAAATATAAGCTGGATCAGGGAGCTAGCTAGGGTTTGCAGGGATGAAGTTAGCTCTCTGTCTTTCTCAGAGGTCTTGCCTGTTCACAGTGCTAGCACAGCTAGGCAGCTGAAAATAAAGGAATTCAACCTATGGCTCAGGGATTGGCGCAAAGGGAAGGGATTCACCTGCTTAGGAGAATGGAGAGACACTTGGGAAAGGGAAAACCTATGTATGAGGGACAGGCTGCATGTAAATGAGGGGGATCTTGGGTGCTGATAACAAAATTACAAGATTATATAGATGGGATCCTGGGAAAGGATTTAAACTGAGTGGGAGGAGTATGAGTCTAGCGAAGGGAAGGTGAAAAAACATAGAGGAACTTGCTGTGTTAGCACTCCCCTGCAGGAGAGGACAGAGGGGTTAGGGAGTAAAAAGATAGAGAAGGAGGGACATTAGTGGAAGGGTTTGAAGGCAAATGTCAGGAGTTTGGGAAAGAAAATGGGAGAACTGGAGGCCATGATGGTGGATGAGGGGCTGGATCTGGTTGCCATAACGGAAACATGGTGGACAGAGAATCACAACTGGAAAGCGGTTGTCCCAGGGTACAGCCTCTTTAGATGGGATAGGATGGAGAAAAAAAGGGTGGGGTGGCACTATATGTGAAGGATGGGATAACGGCGACAGCAGGGCAGGAAAATCTGAGTTTGGCGGAGGATCTCTGGGTCACGTTGGATAGGGTAGTGTGCCTGGGAGTGGTCTACAGACCACCAAATCAAGGGGAGGAGGCAGACAAATAATTTATGCAGGAGGTGCAGAGGATGGCCAGCAAGGGGGAAATTTTGCTGGTAGGGGATTTTAATCTCCCTGATGTGGACTGGGGGATCCCATCAGCTGCATCGGGAAGGAGTAGGGAGATACTGGAAACTCTTCAAGAAGCACTCCTGGAACAGCTAGTCAGGGAGCCTAATAGGGGTGGGGCTACTCTGAACTTAATAATGACAAATGGAGACAATGTAGATGGGGTCTCTGTGGGGGAAAATTTGGGGGCAAGTGATCACAGAGTAGTTAGATTTAGGCTTAGTGGGAGTATGACTAAATGCCGAAAGTCGGGATCCCAAGATTCAGGATCCTGAGTTTGGTTTCCTGACACACACCTACCCAACAGATGGACACTGGTGCCGGCAGGGGTAAGGTAGCGGATGTGACAAACCACTACCCTGCCTCTGGCCATGCACCAGAAGAGTGGAAAAAATCCAGCGGTTGGCTGAGCTGCTCCCGTGACGTGGAGGGCTAAGCCACTAGCAGCTCAGCCACCAGTGCACTGAAACTAGGGTTCTATGTTGGGGTCTCCACATTTGCATGGCACTCTTTTGCCTCTCCCCGTAAACTGCTTTAATCTACTCCGAGGTCCGCTCCCCTTTGGAGTTGATTATTTTAGTTATGGGGGGTGCGGGGGGCTTGCCCCCGCATTGCACCAACACCTTGTCAGTCTTCCGACAGTTGGTCTCCTAAACTCAGGCTTATGGAGTTCGGGAAACTGACTGTCAGGATTTCATAGTAGATCCAGGCTTAGGATAGGGAAGGAAGGGAGTCATACCACCGCTAGGGTACTGGACTTCTGGCGGGCGGATTTCAGTAGACTAAGGGAGATTTTCAGGGCTGAGATGGAAGGCAAGGAAATGCTGGGCTATGTGGAAGAACTGTGGGGGGCATTAAAGAGAGGAATTCTGAAAGCCACAGAAAATTGCATTAGAAAGGTAAACAAAGGCAAAAGGAGTAGGAGGACGCTTTGGTTCTTGAGAGAGGTGTCAAGGGCAATAAGGGAGAAAAGGAAGGCTTTCAGGGCATATAAAAGAATACAAGAAAGAGAGGACAGGGAGCTATACAGAGAGATGTTAAGGGAGGCAGGGCAGACAATAGGAGGGCAAGGGCAGAAAAACAGAAGAGAGGATTGCAAGAGGAGCCAGCAGGGGAGACAAAAAGTTCTTCCAATACATCAGCAAGAGAAAGAAAAATAGGTAAGGTATCATGAGACTGAAAGGGAAGGGGGGAGCTACGATGGAGAAGGACTTGGAAAAGGCAGATGTACTAAACAGTTATTTTTGCTCAGTTTTCACAAAAGAAAAAGAAGGGGAAGGGACTGGAGCTGCAGGGGAGGGTATGGAGGCATGCAGGTAAACACTAGCCCATTCAAGGAGAGTAGGATTTGGGAGGAGCTGAGTAAGATAAGGGTGGCTAAGGCAATGGGTCCAGATGCCCTACACCCCAGGGTGCTCAGAGAGCTTAGGGATGAGTTAGTTAAACCACTAATGAGGCAGTTCAATATATCACTGGATATAGGGAAAGTTCCAGGGGACTGGAAAAATGCGGACGTGGTCCCCTTACACAAGAGCGGTGATAGGGAGGAGCTGAGTAACTGTCTTCCAGTCAGACTTACCTCAGTGGTAGGCAAGATCATGGAGGCCCTCCTGAAAGAAAGGATAGTCAAATACCTGGAAGATGGTGATCTTCAGGATGACAGACAACACGGGTTCATAAGGAAAGGTCATGCCAGACAATCCTGATTGAATTTTTCAATGGGTTGACAAGGGTGAATGATCAGGGAGGGGTGGTGGATGTGGCCTATCTGGATTTCAGCATGGCCTTTGACACCATCCCTCACAGGATGTTAGTGAGCAAATTGGGCAGCTTGGGAGTGGGGAAGAAAATAACAAACTGGATAGAGGATTGGCTTGGGGGCAGAAGCCAAAGGGTGGTTGTAAATGGGGTGCATTCAGGGGAGAAACAGGTGATGGGTGTGGTACCATAGGGGTCAGCATTGGGACCAATACTTTTTAACAACTATATAGGGGATATTTGGGAAGGACTACATGGAAAGGTGTGCCTGTTTGCAGACGATACAAAAATCTACAATTGTGTGGACACACCGGTGGGGGGGGGGGTGGAGAATATGAGAGAGGATCTGAGAAAGCTGGAGGGATGGTCTGAGAAGTGATAGTTGAGCTTTAATACAAAAAATGCAGAATAATGCACATAGGGCACAAGAATCTGAGAGCCATATACACACTGGAGAGAGGCGGTTTTGGCAACAGAGCTTGAGAGGAATCTGGGGATTATAATTTCAGAAAACCTAAAGCAGGCAAACCAGTTCGGCAAGGCAATAGGAAAGGCAAACAGAATGCTGGTCTGCATTTGGAGGGGCATTACAAGCAGGAGAAGGAAGGTAATAATGCCTCTATATAGATCCATGGTTCGACCACACCTTGAATATGGGGTACAGTTCTGGAGACCATACCAAAAAAAAGGAATACAGAAAGGGTGGAGAGGGTTCAGAGAAGAGCAACCAAAATGGTGCATGGCATGCATCAGAAGACATATGAGGAGAGGATGGAGGGGCTAGATCTATACTCGCTTGAAACAAGGAGAGAGGGGGGATATGATAGAAATGTTTACATACCTAAAGGGGATAAACAAGGTGAAGGAAAGGAGCATATTCAAGAGGAAAGAAAATCTGAAGACTAGTGGGCACAGCTTAAAGCTAGAGGGTGGATAATTCAGGGGTAAAAGGAGGGGACACTTCTTTACTGAAAGGTTGATGCGCTGCTGGAATGGACTAACAGAGTGGGTTGTGGAGGTGAAAACAGTAAGAGAGTTCAAGAAGGCATGAGATACATACATGGAAACAAAAACTCCCGGAGGCACAGAAGAATGATGGAACCCACATGGGTGGGGGAGAGGGGAGGGCACTAGGGGGCGATGTAAGATAGGAAGGGGAAATGCTTACTGTGGGAGGGATGGAGCAGACTGGTTGGGCCATGGGGTCCTTTTCTGCCATTAGATTTCTATGTTTCTCTGTGATCATCATAACAGAGTCATGGTTACACACAAAAATTACAGATAGTATGATATCATTAGATGACTTTAATCTTTGAAGAAAGGACAGAACAAAAAGAGTTGGGGGTGCATTAAATATGACAGAAATTGGGTTGACTTAAAAGAAATGAGAAAGTTGTATGATTAGTCAGGAGCTGTAATCCTGTCTATGAAAATAAAAATTGCATTTTCAAAACCAATGTTACTGTTTGGAATCTACCACCCTCCCAAAAAATAACTTTAATGTCTTTGAAGAATTGCAGGAAATATTAAAGGACTGCCTAGCAACTCATGAGTTACTATTAGTGGAAGACTTTAATGTTAATTGGAGCTTGATAGATACCCATCATAGTTTGACTGATATGGCAACTACCCTGGGGTTAACTCATCTTATAAATGATATAACTAGATTAAATATAAGAAGTCCAAACTCATCCACCACACTGGACTTAATATTTACTACTAACCCAGAAAAGTTTGTGGTAAGTGGAGTACTACCAGATGCTAGGTCTGATTATCAATTGATTTTTTCCATATGAAATCAGAAAATAAGGATCCTGTGTAAAATAATACATATTTAGTCATATAAACATTTTGACTATACAAAAGTTTATGTTAGACCTGGATGTGTATAAGTGGCATAGGTTGAACTTAATCCCAAACGTGGGTGATGCTTGGGATCTTCTACAGAAAGATTTTCTAAGAATATGTAATATCCATGCCCCTATAAAAGCTTAGCAAGTTAAATTAAAAAAAAATGCCTCGTGGTATGGCTTGAAGCTATTTAAAACAAAAAGAAACAGAGATATGGTGTGGAAAAATGCAAAAACTACTAAAGCTGATCAGGGCTGGTGCACTTATAGATATATGCGAAATCTGTACACCAAAGAATTGAGGAAAGCTAAGCAAGTATACTATAATAAGTAACTCTCTAAAGCTATAATAAGCAACCCAAGGGCATTTTGGAACACAATGAATAAAGTGCAATGGGGCGGACATTGGATTATCCCGATAATTGTATGAAAGAAGGTCAAATGGTAAAAATGAGTACAAGAGTGGTGGATGAGTTTAATGACTTTTTTGTAAAATATGGGTACATGTTCTTTGAACCTAAGTACAAATACTGGTAAAAATAATTCCAATCACAAAATTACAGGGAGGGTTAAGGATATGGTGCCACAGATAGGGAGATGGAAAGGGAATTTAAATTTGTTCCACTAACTGAAAAGGAAGTCAGAGACTTATTGTTTAAAATTCAAACTAATAAATCAGGAGGATTAGATGGAATCCCAAATGTTCTTCTGAAACTAGCCGCACCCATTAGAGCTCAGCAAATGGCAAATATGTTCAGTCTGTCCATGACATCTGCAGAGATGCCATCTATGTGGAAATCTGCCAAAGTGGTACCGATTTATAAGTCTAGGTCCAAAACCCAATTGGAAAATTACCAACCAATTTTCATATTACCAACTATCTCAAAAATATTGGAAAAAAATTCTGGCACCTCAACTGCAAGTTTTTTTAAAAAAACATAAGATTCTTAACAAATTTCAATCTGGATTTAGGCCATTGCATGGAACCACATTGGCTGTATTGAAGATCAATGGGGATATAGTGGAGGGTCTGCACAGGGGATGTCAGTCAGAGCAATATCTATCTATCTATCTATTTATCTATAGCTTTTGATATCTTGGACAACGACATCCTCCTGTCCAGACTAAAGTCCTGTGGTATATATGAGATGGCCATGAAATGATTTAGAAGCTACCTGAAGAATAGATCACAACAGGTAACCATTCATGAATGGTCCTCCAGAATGAAAACGGCCATCTCGGGTGTACCACAGGGATCCATATTAGGACCCATTTTGTATAATTTGTACATGAATGATCTTGTGCTTTCTCAGCAGGGGGGTGGATTACCACCTCTATGCTGATGACAGAATAGTCTATGCTAAGCGTTTTTCAGTAACTTGTATCCAGTCCTAATTACAAAATGCTTTTGACCAGCTACAGGTCTTTTTTAATAAGTCCAAACTAGTATTAAATGCAAAAAAAATCCCAAATAATGATGTTCCATAGAGGAAAAATGATGAGTCTTGTTTAAAATTTTTTTACTGGAGGCAGTATAGCATAGTGGTCTAAGGCTCTGAGCTGCAAATCTGGTGACATCCAGCAGACCAGACCTGGGTTTGAATCCCACAGCTTCCACTTGCATACTGTGTGACCCTGAGCAAGTCACTTAACCTCCTTGTGCTCCCAGGTCGCTCCTGTAAAAAAGCTTTCAGCTTAGTGTGCTATTCCTGGTTAAACAACTAAATAAAAAAAAAAAAATATGATACATGTAGAACTTTATCAGGTATTACATTTGAACAAGCTGATCATTATAAATACTTAGGGGTTTTATGTAGATAAGCATTTAAAATGGGATACCCACATTGAAGCAACTGTAAAGAAAGTCAGGAAGTATGTAGGATCATTATATAGAGTAAGAAACTGTATGTCAGTTGAAATTAGAAGGCATATTATAAATGTCATGGTAATACCCATATTGGAATATGGAGTCATAGTTTATGCATGAGCCTCAACATTACAATTAAATAAACTGGGTATTATGTACAATAAGTTAGCCAGATTCATTCTGAATACACCTAAAAGGACACATAGAATAGATATGTATAAGGAATTGAGTTGGATTACTTTGTCAGAGAGAAGGAATTTACATAATTTGTTGTTTCTAACAAAGTGTATTTCGGGAAAAATCCCTGATTATATATTGGATTGCATTCACTTAAAAACTCCTATAACAGGTTTGAGATCAACAGAGGGTTTACAATGCTTACTGCCTAAATGCAGAATGGAGGTGGGCAGGAAGCATTTCACATATATCAGTTCATTTTTGTGGAATAAATTGCCAGTACAGTTGGGACCTATGAATACGGAAATTCAGGTACAGAAAATAAGAGAGTGGTACTCTGAATATATAACTCAGAACTGACTTAAATGTTATGAAGATAGTTAAGTGTTCTATGTATATTAGTCTGAGATAGTGTAATTAAATTGTCTAATATAGCATTCCACACTGGATTTCTGTGTATATTTTATTATATATTGTATGTTACGTCTATTGAATGTGATCAATTTTATACGTAAAAGTAACTGGAATTTGTACTTAGGACCTCACTGGAAATTAACCTTGGGTCAGGGGAGAAATCCAATTAATTTTGTATACACAGTAGCAGCCACAGACACTGCCAGCTATTTCCCAAAATTTCTGTGATATTTCCAGAGAAATCTCCTGCTTTCTGCATTTTCACAGTAGGGGCAGCAGAGAGGAACTCTTTCGAAATTTTGCGAAATATCTGGAAATAGCTGGCAATGTCTGTGGCTACTACTGTAAATGAATAAAAGTTTTACTATTACTACTACTACTACTGCTACTACTACTACTACTACTTCTTCCCCTTTTAGCCTTACTATCCCTTCTTTGGTCTTCCACTTTTTGCTTATATACATAAAGAATGTTTTATCCCCCTTTTTAGCTGATTTGGCAATATTCTCCTCCTCTTGCACAACTGCTGCCCCTGGCTCCTTTTGTTTCTGCTGTATCTCTCCTATCCTTCTCTTTCTGTGTCATCTTGTAACATTTAAATGCAAACATTTTTGCCTTTACTTTCTCTGCTATTTCTTTAGAGAACCATCACAGTCTCTTTTTCTCTTGCCCTTGTTAACCTGCCTGACACAGAGGTTTGTTGCCTTCTCAATGCCTTCCTTTATTTTTGCCCACTGTTCCTCAACTCCACCCATTTTCCCTATTCATGTTAGGGTATCCCTGAGGCACTCTCCCATTTTCTTAAAATTAGCCCTCCTGAACTCCAGGACCTCATTTTAGTGTGGTTTGATTCTGGCCCAGTTCTTACATATGAACATATGATGATGCCAGCAGATACAGGCCTTACGGTCTAGCAAGTCTGCTCAAGTGTGCAGCTTTCAGTGTTGAGTACTGATGCTGCCCCCATCCCCCTCTTTCCTTTCCTCCTTACTTGTACTGTGAGAGTTATCACCATCCCCCGCTTCCCGGCTCTGATTTTGCCCTTGACCCTCTCCCACCTCCTCTAAAATCCCCCTAATGATGTATGCAAAACCAGTTCTTCAGGCAATGCATTCCATGTCATCATCACCCTTTCTGTGAGAAAATGCCTCCTCATTGTTCTTCTGAACCTCCTCCTTTCCAGTTTCAGACTATGCCCTCGTGTAGTCCCCCTTTTTTTTTCTTATATTGAACCACACTGTGTGATGATCACTGGTTCCCAGGTGGCTACCGACTGTGCCGTCAGCAACACTGTCACCATTTGTCAGTACCAGGTCCAGTATTGCCTCCCCTTGAGTGGGTTCCTTGACTAGTTGCCTAAGCAACATCCCTGCAGGCAGTCCAGGATGTCCCTACTCCTAACTGTTGCTACAGCTGGGAGGCTCCAATCTACATCCAGTAGAAGGAAGTCCCCCACCAGCAATGCCTCCCCCTTGCTTGCCATCCTTTGGATTGCTTCCAACATATCCTTATGCACCTCTTCCCCTGCGCTGGAGGTCTGTAGATCACTCCTGTGTGAATAACAGCCCCCTATTTGACATCCATTGAAAACTTTTACCTTCTTTTTCAAACAAAAGTTTGCAGACTATTTCAGTTACCGTATATCTTTCAATAGAAGTTGTGGCTAGTATTACAATTTTATATAGTATTAAAAGTTTATATTTTGACCTGTGGCTTATGTTTCAGGACAGCTTGCATTCAAGGATGGCTTGTATTGAAAAATCCAACTCTTAACATATCTAGAATTTGACTAAGTATATTGAATATAGTTTACTTCATAGTAAAATAAACCTAAACATAAACTAAGAGGATATGAAGTATATTAATGGTAATATCTAAAGGGATTAAAATTACAAAGAGATGATACAGCTAACCAGAAGATGGTGAGAAACTTTGACAGTGCACCATAGAAGTTCCAGCTTTATCTAACATGTTTAGAAGCTGCAGCTTATATTAGAGAGTGGGTTTTATTAAAAGGTATCAATATGGCTTGCAGCTTATATTCAAGGGTGGCTTATATTCGAGGCTGGCTTCTAATCAAAAATACATGGTATGCTGAATGCCATGCTGTGTATGTAAAGTATGGTGGTTTCAAAGCTGTTTAAAGGACACATAAAAAAGGTTACTGTTTACATTGATGGTGAAATTGCTAAACATCAACTAAGATATGAAATACATTAATGATAATATTTAAAGAGATTAAAATGACAAAGAGATGATACAGCTAAACACCAGATGGTAAGAAACATCATCAGTGCGCCACAGAAGTTCCATCTAAAGTTCTTTATCTAATATGATTAGAAGCTGCGGATTATATCAGAGGGTGACTTTTATTAAAGTATTTTGCTATGGCATGCAGCTTATATTCAAGGGAGGCTTATATTTGAGGATGGCATCTAATCGAAGATATACCATGTATGCTGATTGCCATGCTGTATGAGAAAAGTAGGCAGTTTCAAAGCTGTTCAAAGACAGCTGCTGTTCAGATTGCCATAGGTTTCTCACACACACACACACACACACACACACACACACAATCTTCCTGGCCATAACACACAGAAGAAATAAATTCTGCAGCCATAATGTGCTGGGACCCATTTGCAGGGGGACACAAAAGAACATCACTGAAGCCAATGCAAAGGACCACATGTACTTCAATTTGAAGATATATGGTATGCTGATTACCAAGCTGTGTATGTAAAGTAGGCAGTTTCAAAGCTGTTTAAAGACAGCTGTTGTACAGTTTGCCATAGGTCACACACACACACACATACATACGCACGCATGCATGCACACATGCACACACACACACACACACACACATATACACAATCTGCATGGCCATAACATACAGAAATAAATACTGCAGCCATAATGTTCTGGGACATGTTTGCAGGGGGAGGCAAAAGGACAGCACTATAGCCCATGCAAAGAACCGCATGTGCTTCAGTTTGAAGCTATACGGTATGCTGATTGCCATGCTGTATATGAAAAGTATGGTAGTTTCAAAGCTGTTATACAGATTGCCCGTAGGTCTCTCACACACACACACACACACACACACACACACACACACACACACTCCTCAAGGACATAACATACAGAAATAAATACAGCAGCCGTAATGTGCTGGGACCCCTTTTACAGGGGAAGACAGAAGAACAGCACTATAGCCAATGCAAAGGACTGTATTTGTTTCAATCCGTCGAGTTGTGTTATTTCCAGTCAGAAGGAAAGAAATAGTGTGGCGTAGTGCAGGCAGGGTTGGGGGGAGCAGACAGAGGAACACCACTGTGATAAATTGAGAGGAGGCAGAGAGATGTGGTTCAACTCCAGTTGAAGCACTCAGTGGAAAAAGACAGGCTGGGTATCCAGTCACATGCTTCCACAGTCTCTTCTCTCTCTTATGTCATAGCAATATGTCAGCATGGCTCCTCCCATGCAGCTGTAAAAATGCATTTCCAATGGGTAAATAGATGTATAGCAGATAAGGTAGTTTAAGGATATAAAAAACTAGAGTTATAATAAATAAAAAATATAACAGCACACAAAGTCTAGAACTCTGAATATCTTAGACAGTGAGTGACAGGAAAGCTTTCCCGTCAAGCCACCTCGACTAAAGACATACATCATATCAGCAGGAAGGGAAGATAACCGTTCAAAATTTACTGATAACCCCCCACTCACACACACACACAAATTGTCACGAGGTATGTGTTTGAATCCAGCAACCTCACATTTTGTTCCAATTTTAAATCCCACATATCATTATAATAGCCCAGCTTACCCTGTACAGCATCCCCCCACCTCACATTCCACAAATGGAAAATGCCCTGGTCTCCACACTGAATCTGGACACTGGATGACAGTTTAATAACTTCTGCACACATTTGTTACACTGCGCAGATGATCACAGTCTGTCACTCGATGGCTGGCTGTGGAGATGAATGGAGTGTATGTGCCAGTCCCTGATTTCTATAAAAAATATATGTCTGATTACCTAATACTTACAAGTTTGTTTTCAGAAAAGCTATGTTTTTTTTCCCTAATTGGCAACAGGAGCATACACTCATCTCACATCCACTGCAGACTACATTGGTCTAACAGTCCTTTTCATCGGACACATTCGATGTTTCTATGTCTCTAACATCCCCTTTGCAAATCCTGATTCTACGGAATAGAGCACTCAAGCAATCGATTTTGGGAATGGTGTTGCCAGTCTTACATGGTTTGTGATTCTCAGTGGTAGGTGGATGGGTGGTGGTAATTAAAAAACATCAATATGAACAAAGAGAGTGTGATAAGAAGATGAAATAAAATGTAAATAAAACAATAAACCATTACAATCGGTTAAACAGTGAGCATATCACATACAGTAATAAACTGCAATCATAGACCAGTAACACCAATCCACTTAAAAAAGTAATTTAACAAAATTGAAAGGGAGAATAAAATGTAGGAAAAAAAGATATAAAGAAACCCAGTCTGCAACCACCACCACCACTCAAGTGACACCAGTTAGATGTTTGATTCCCACCACTACCAAAATAAAATTAAATTTATACACTCACCTCTGGACAAGGCTTTTGGACCAGGCGGCAAAATTATTTAGACAGTTGAGAGGTGGTGCAACACCAGGATTGTTTTTTTGTTATTTGTTTATGCTCCCAGGTGCACTGGGGGCACTAACTCCATCCCGCACCACCTGTCCACCAGTCTGACCACCCCAACCATCCCTGAGACTCCCCATGAATTACCTCCCATGGTGGAGCCAGGAAGGGAGCTACATCCCTCCCCGGAGCACAATCCAAATCTGGGAAGGCCAGGATGGCAGACCAGTGGAACGGGGATGGTACCTCATAGAGCCCCCAGCTGCCATTTTTTCCACATTTCTGTGTCAATCCCTCCTGGGTTAAGGCATGGCATGTGCTTTTGGGGGCACACACATGCCACACCCACTGGCTGCTTGTCTCCCTGCCTGTATCACCCCCCCCAGTCCCCCGGAGGGCGATAGATGGGCGGGATGATGATCCCTCCCTCCCCAGTAGAGGAGAGCAGTCCTTTGGATGCTCAGTCCTCTCTCATCCCTGCCAACCCCCGATGGCCCTGGCTTGTTCCTGAACCCAGGCTGCCGGTGTAGCGCGAGGTTAGATATCCAGTGCCTCAGGCTCAACGTCAAGATTTTTAATAGTCTGGCCCACAGAGAATTGTAAGCCCCATCTTCGATCAGCAGAGGCCCCCAAGACTTTTACAGCAGAAACTGGTTGTCAGAATCTACAGCAAATATGCCAGCCCACAAGCAGGGGGAAGGCAGGAGAGTCTTGCAGTGCAGGGGGCTACTGTATATTTTTTTTAAATTTCCAGTGCATATGGGAACATAGGAATGTGATGGCAGAAAAGGACTGCCAGGCCCATCCAGTCTTCCTAAAGATCCCAGAATTCTACTAGGCTTTTGCTATATCCCTCCCCCTGCCCCAACAACCCCTTATGTTTATCTCAGGCCCTTTTGAACCCCCCCAATGTCTTATCCCCACCACCTCCTTTGGCAACCCATTCCGGTTGTCCACCACCCTCTCAGTGAAGAAAAACTTCCTGAGGTTACCCCTGAATTTCCCCCCTTGATCTGATATTCATGACCCCTTGCCCTAAGCCTCTCCTTCAATTGGAAAAGTCTCTCCACAGGCACCTTATTTATACCTTTGAGGTACCTAAAAGTCTTGATCATGTCTCCCTTCTCCCTTCTCTGCTCCAGAGAGTACATGCCCAGGTCACTTTGTCTCCCCTCATATGGCAAGTGCTCTAACCCCCTCACCATCCTTGTTGCCCTCCTCTGAACTCTTTCCACCCTCTCCACATCCTTTCTGAGAAAGGGCCTCCAGAACTGGACCCCATACTCCAGGTGTTGCCTGACCAGCTGTGTGTATAGAGGTACTATGACCTCTCTCTTCCTACTCCAGAACCCTCTCCCTATGCAATCCAATATTCTGCTTGCTCTTGCCACTGCCCCTCCACACTGCTTTCCCACCTTCAGGTCTTGTGAAATGATGATGCCTAAGTCCCTCTCTTCCTCACTGACTTGGAGGGGTCTACCACCCAGCGAATACTCTGCTCTCCCATTCTTTTTGCCCAAATGCTTGATCTTACATTTAGTTGTATTGAATGACAATTACCACTCTGTGGACCATTCCTCCAACCTTTCCAGATCCCTGCACATCATCTCCACCCCATCTAGCATGTTTACTCTATTACAGACCTTTGCATCATCTGCAAAGAGACTCATCCTCCCTTCCAGACCCACCGCTATATCCTCTATAAAGACATTTAACAGAAGAGGCCCTAGCACAGACCTTTGGGGAACCCCACTGATGACCTCTGATTCCTCTGAGAGTGCCCTGTTGACCAATACCCTCTACATTCATCCCTCCAACCAGTTACCAACCCACTTTATTACCACCTCCCCCAGCCCCAAGCAGGCCATTTTGTGTAAAAGTCTTTTGCGTGGCACAGAGTCAAAAGCCTTTCTGAAATCAAGGTCCACTGAGCCCCCCTGATCCACCACCCTAGTGATCCAGTCTAAGAACTCTACTTCTGTTTGCAGGTGGGGTTCATCCTGTTTCCACCCATTTCATTAGCTTTAGGAGTAGTGATCTGGGAATTTTAAGTGATTTGTCCAAGGTCACACACTGGGTATTTGGATCTAGCCAGGTTTTAAGCTGTGAGTTCCTGGTTCCCAGGCCTCTGTGCTAGCCACTAGTCCACATACTGTGCCTCATATTGATCAGTCAAGTCTTTCCTAAGTTCAGGCACTCTTCCCTCCTTCTGTGCCATGTATGTTAATTTGATCCCATGATTAGATCAAATCTTTATTCTACCAGTGCCTTAACCGTTGTTTCAAATCTCCCATCATGACTGCCCTTGGATCTTGGTAGCAATGAAAGACTTATATCTAGCCCAAAAGCCTTTTGAAGCAGAATTATTCCAACAGCAGGTACTACAATGCTAGATCATGTCCTATGGTGCAGTACAAACCTGGTCATTATGTATTCATTAACCAATCAGATTCACAGACTCCCAGTGCATCAGGCACACTCATTTTTATGGCTGCATGGTGAGAGCCATGCTGACATATTGTTATTACATAATAGAAGAAGGGGCTGTGGAAGCACATGACTGGATACCTAGACTGTGTCCTTCCACAGTGGAATCGAAGCACATGTGGTCCTCTCCATTCACCACAGTGCTGTTCATTTGTCTGTCCCCCTTCACTCTGCTGTTGCACTTTTTTCTTGCTGTGTGCTTACTTCCAGTTTACTTCTAGTTCCAATCATTGCAGCATTCACCCCTGCTCCCTGTACTCCAGCAGCAGAGTTGCTCAGTGACACCTTGTCCCATTCTCCCCCCCCCCCAGCAGAACCACTTAGTGGAACTCAAGGAGGTCAAGGTCAAGGAGAGGCTGGGGGGACCTGGAAAAGTCAGGGTGCCTGGACGATAGACAGCATGGATTCGTCCTGGGGAAATCATGTCAGGTAAACCTTGTGGAGTTCTATGACTGGGTGACGAGTGCCTTGGACCCGGGTAGACCAGTGGACATCCTCTTTCTAGACTTCAGCAAGGCATTTGACTCTGTTCCTTACGAGGGCCTGTTGGATAAGCTGGGAGAAATGGGGTGGGGACCCAGATGATCAGATGGATAGGCAAATGGCTCCAGTTGGCGGGATAGTCTCATCCCCAAGGAGGGTCATTAGTGGGGTCCCACAGGGATCAGGTCCTTGGGCCCTCCTGTTCAACACCTACGTCTCTGACATAAGGACAGGTATCAGGAGTGAGATGAGTCTCTTTGCGGATGGCAAAACTGGGGTGGTGGTGGATGGAGAGAAGGGAGGTGGCCTATAGGGGACCTGAAGGCTCTGGAAAGATGGTCTAGAAAGTGGAAGCTGAGGTTCAATGCAGGAAATGCAAGGTACTGCACCTGGGGGCAAAACCGGGCCAAGTGTACACCCTGGGGGATGCTCAAGTCTCGATGGCTGCGAGGGACCTGGGGTGGTGGTGGATGTCAAGATGAACAACTCGGAGACTTGTAGAGGGCAGCAGCCAAGGCCAACAGGATGCTGGGATGCATCGCTAGGGGATCACCTCCAGAAGGGAGGAAGTGATACTCCTCCATATAACTGCTTGGTGAGGCCTGCAGTACTGCATGCATGCAGTTTTGGAGGCCACACTTAAAGAGGGACATTAAACTCCTGGAGAGGGTCCAGAGGAGGGCAACCAAAATGATTTGGGGCTTGGGGGACAGGACCTATGAGGAGAGGCTCGAAGAGCTAAATATGTACACATTGGAAGAGAGAAGGGACCAGGGGGACATGATAGAGGTCTTCAGGTACATGAAGGGGTAAATAGGGGAGGAGCAGTCAGAGTGCTTTGAAGGAAGGAGGAGGGGGCCACTAGAGGGCATGGGTGGAAGCTGGAGGGGGGAAGATTAAGGGGAGAAAGGAGGAGGTGCTACTTCACTGAGAGGGTGGTGGAGCCATGGAATGCACTGCCTAGGGGGCTGGTGGAGGCAGAGATGGTGGAGGGGTTCAAGAGGGGGTGGGACAGGTACAGGGGAAGGGTTCTGGAAGCAAAATCCAATGCAGCGAGAATATCCAGAACTGGGAAGGGAGAAGCCAGAGAAGGCGAGGGAGGCAGCAAGGTCAGCTCCCAGGGTGGGGGCTGACCAAATGAGCAGACGTGAAAGACCGATAGGCCTATTCTGCTGGCATTTTAGTATGTTAGTATGTAAATCTGTCCTGCTCCGTCCTGACACCCCAGAAGCACAGCTGCTTGGCCGCACTCCATCCTGCTCCCCACCCCCAGCAGCAGAGCCGCAGCCTCAGGTCCCACTCCCCTACCCCAGCAGCAGAGTCACTTGGTGACACTCCATCCCACCACCCCCCCCCCGCAGTAGAACCTCTTGGTGGTACTCTGTCCTGCTCCATCCCAACCCCCCCAGTAACAAACCCATTCTGTGGCACTCCATCCTGCTCCCCCTCTCCCAGCAGCATATGGCTTATGGCTTTGTGAGAGTGGCGCTGCTACATAAAACATAGAGTTAATGTTTTGCCATCTTACAGGTTAGAGATGGTACAGGAATCAGCAGATCAGTGGCACTCCATCCCACAACCTCCCCAGCAGAATCACTTGGCAGCACTCCATACTGCTCTGTCCCAGCCCCCGAGTAGTACAGCCACTCAATGGCACTCCATTCTGCTCCCACAACCCCAGCAGAAGAGCCACAGCCTTGGGTTCAGCTTCCCTACTTCAACAGCAGAGTCACTTGGCATTACTGTCCCGCTCCTCTCCCCCTCCACCAGCAGCAGCGCCGCTTGGTGTTACTCCATCCTACTCCCCCTTCTGCAGCAAAATCACTTGGCAGTACTCTGTCCCAGCCTCCCAGTAGCAGTGCTGTTCAGCAACACTCCATCCTGCTCCCCCTCCAGCAGCATATGGCTTATGGCTTTGTGAGAGTGGTGCTGCTACATAAAACATAGAGTTAATGTTTTGCCATCTTGAAGTTTAGAGATGGTACAGAAATCAGTAGAAAGTGATAGAAAGTGCAGGATTTGATGCCATATAAGATTTGTAAAACAAACGCTTACAATGCTGAGCAAGTAAAATATTATATTAAATAAAAGTTAGCGAAGACAATGCTCAGAACTCCTGTGCACAGAGGAATCCTTAGCAAGTGAATGTAATGAAACTGATGTCATGCAGCACCAGTAGTTAACCCCCCAGTGTACACAGCATTTTGGCAGCTGAGGGGGAGACATTGTTGTGTGCAGGAGCCCGTGTGTGATACTATAGCTGAAGCCTAAATGAGGCCTGTTAAATTTAAGGCACATTTGTGATTAATAAGAAGTTTTGGTTGGGTATTTAAAATGGAAGAAGCAAAAATGAAATAACAAGTGCTGTCATTTTCCCGTGCTGCAACTTCTGCTAATGCAGGGCAGAGTAAATCTCATTACATCTTGAGGGTCGAGAGCTTGTTAAACACTTGTGGAGAGGTGACAGTTGCCCTGTTGCTGCAATTACCAATCCACTGACAAGGGACTTCACCACGGTGCAGGTTTACTGTTTATTGAATCAACTAGAAAGTACATTTAAACTACTTTTAGAAATGTTTTTAGAAACGACCAAGAAGTGCTCTCTCTTTGTACTATTCTAAAAGATTCAGGAAAATATATTATTAGAACACAGCCAATTCTAATTGAGCTAAGTAAAACTGGATATTCTGTCTAGAATCATAGTTCAGTTATTTTAAAATTCTCTTGGTAGCGTACAGAGATGTGCGAAGTCCGTGAAAATCATGAATTTCATGGAATCTGATTTTAGCGTACTTTGTGCAATTTTCATTCCACGAATTGTGCAAATTCACAGGTGGGTTGTGCATTTCCCCTGCAAATTTGCACTTCACATGCAGATTGTGCATTTTGTGTAAAAAAAAAAAAAAAAACTCTGAAATCTGGTGCAAATTTCACGCAAATCATGCAAAGCGAATTTCGATGGGAGGGGAGTAGCCAGAACTCCATGAATTTTGTGAAGCTCGAATTTTCAGTGCTTCGCGTGAAATTCACAGTCAAAATTTAACTTCACAACACCTCTAGTAGCTTATTGAGAGCAGTACTAATGAACGCTACTGAATATAACTGGTAATCGGTTTATGTACTTTTACTAGAATGTGATTCAGGTAGTTTTATTACAATGTGCATTCCGTGAGATGTTGCTTCAATCGTGCTTCTCTTGGCATTCTGTGAGGTCTTGGAAGCCCGCATGCAAGATTTCTTTAGTCTGAGTTATATGGTATCTATAAAAACAATGCCCTTGTTCAGTCATCACCCTATGCAGACCTCAGTGATCCTGTAAAGTTACAGATTTCCATAATAATAATAATAATTTCCATCATCAATAACATTATTTTACAGCCAAATTGGCTCTGACCAGATCTTGCTCTAGGTTGCATGAAAGCAGAAAATATGTCTACAGCAACAGAGTGACATTGTAAGTAAAGGTTGGAAGGGACCCTAGATCTCTCAGGTTCACTCCCCCTCCCATGCCCCTTAAGCTGGGATGAATCAATGTGCAAACATCTACTCATTTATATAACATGTATCAATTTATAGGGATTTCCAACACAATCTACTACCCAGAGTACCCTGGGATTCACTTGGTAAGCAGAAATCTGTCCAAGCATATGACGATGAACTACTACATAAATGGGGGAAACTACAACTGCTGTACAGGAGTAGGGTTTGGGAGTATTTATATCTAACAGCCTCAGTAGTTATGCCCAGTGCATGGTAGTAGTGAATAAAGTAAGCAGGATCCTGGGTTGTGTCAGGAGGAACCTTATATCTTACTTTGAGGAAGGCTCTTGCATCAGGCCACACCAGTAGGACTAAGCCGCCAGGCACTAGAACCACACAGAAAACTTCTAGCTAGCAGTCTACCACAGGGGACAATTGCATTGTTTATTGCTACCGCAAGTACAACAAACCCCTTCCGAAAGTAGTCAAGGGCCATTCCACCAGGGATATGGCTGCTTCCATGGCTTGCTTCAAAAATGTGTCTGCTGTGGACATCTGTGCAGCTGCCACCTGGAGTTCTGTCCACACTTTTACCAAGCATTACAGTCTGGAATCATCTGTAGGCGTAGAGCCAATTTCGGCCTAGCAGTTCTTCAGGGTCTTCTGTCATGAGCTCTAGACTGCTGACTTGTCTTCCTCCCTGCGATGTTATTGTGGTGATAACCGGTACATCTTGGGATTCAGTCCTATTGGTGTGGCCTACTGCAAGAGCCTTCCTAGAAATAAGATAGTACTGTTATGTAAGACCTTACCATAACAGTAGATCTTCAACAGAAGCTCTTGCAGCAGGCTTTGCTTTCCCTCCCTCCTTCCCCATGCTGTTCCTTCTCTGTTGACCTTCTTCTGCCTGTCTTTAGGCTCTCAGGAAACCTCCTTGGTTCTCCTTCAGTTGCCCATACAGGGTCTCCGGCAGGAGAACTGAGGTGGTGTGGGGGACCGCCCTACTATATAGGCTATGCTGATGTCAGTTGACTGACTTTGGTGGTGGTGGGGGTGGGTCCCCCATGGTAGACTGCTAACTAGAAGTTTTCCTTGTGGTCCTAGTGCCTGGTGGCTTAGTCCTACCGGTGTGGCCTGCTGCAAGAGCTTCTCTCTAAGATCTACTGTTAAGGTAAGTTCTTATGTAACTGTACTTTCTACAAGTAAAACAGTTTTGGAGCTTCTGTTTAGGCCTAATAAGACCACATTTAGATTACGCCTGTCAGTTCTGAGCACCATGTTGCATTGGAGACACAAGAATAGTCAAAAAGGGCCCCAAAAGAGCTATGAAAATCATGGGGGGAATGGACACTAAGAGTTCTGAGGAAAGACTGGAAGAAACAAACATGCAGACCTTGGGGACCAGGAGATATAGAGGAGACCTCCTACTCCTATATGAGTTGTGTAGCAGGGCTAAGCAGTTGTACACTAGTATAAACTTTAAATGCAAAAATGTAGCTAGAATTAGAAGTCATAATGCAGTTTAAACAAAGCAGGTTCAGAACAAAGAGAAGAACATCGTTCTGTTCTCAAAGGGTACACTGGGAGTTGGGAATAAATTACATCAAGAAATAATAGAAAAAATATAAACATTTTCAAAACTAAAACTGATGCTGCAAGTACATGAGGGAACAAAATATAATATAATATACTACTACCAATGGGAGGTGAAGAGCAGTCATGATGGACCATCTTGGTCTTTTTCTGCCCTTAAATCAGAGTATTGACCCCAGTATTGTGCTGAAGTCCTCTATTAATCAATCAATCAATCAATCAAAATCTTTATTTATCCAGACGGGCACCATTGAGCAAGGCTCATTTGCAAGATGGACCTGGTCATGAATAAAAATCATTGTACAATAACATGGTAGACATAGTGCAATATTATACAGAGAGGAAAAATATACAATATATACAGTACACTAGCAAGGTAGAACATAATGCGATATACAAAAGAAGAAAAATCAGCATATGTACAACAAAATATGAATGGATGGAGATACTGAAGGGGAAGGAATTGTTTCTGTCATACTTCAGGGAGGGGGGGAACTTGGCCACAGTTAATGACAGACAGCTGTGGGATACCAGTTTAGGAAGTTAATGATGGGGAAGGCGTAGTTAACTGGCATACTTAATGGGAGGGGGTAGAACTTGGCCAAGGCTTAAGACAGACAGGGAAGAATGAGAGAAGCAGATATTTTGATAGGAGGAGAGAGGCAGGGGCAGAGGCAGGTTGGGAGGCAGGATGGACAGGGGGAACTGTAGAACAGGTGAGCTAACAATGTGGGAAACATTTTCAGGATTCTTTCATGAAGTGGTCATAGAGCGACTTGAAAATATTCAGACTAACAGGACAGCTCAGCTTCAAGTTTTTTTGCAAACTGTTCCACAAGCCAGGCAACGAGAAACTTATGGCAGCTCTGCTGAAATGAGATTTGACCTTTGGAACTTGAAGGGCGATTAGAGAATAGCTTCTGAGAGCATAGGTGCCTATTACGCTCCGGGGTATACAATCAGAGATGTATGGGGGGACCTTGTTGGTTACCGCTCTGAAGGCCCAAAGAGTGGCGTTTCTATTTCTCCTATAATGAAGGGAAGTCCAGCCCACTGCTGAGTACAAGGAGCAATGGTGTGTGGAAAGAGGAAGGCCGGTTATGAAACTGATCGCTCTGTGGTAAAGGGTGTCCAACTTAGCCAGGGCAGAGGCAGTGCAGTGGCTATAGAGAAGGTCTGCGTAATCTATTAATGAAAGGAAGGTGGCTTGAACCAACTGCAGCTTGGCCTCCTTTGTGAGAATTGTGTGGTTAATTCTGTAGGATAGTCCTAATCTTTGTCTTAGTTTCTTCTGTAGTTCTTCAAGATGTTCAGAGAAGGAGAGTTTGTGATCGAGCCATACACCCAGATATTTGAACTTTAGCACATACTCTAGTTTTTCTCCAAGTACTGTGGAAATCTGAGGGATATCCCAGACGCAAGCAGGATTTGCCGCATAAGAGGAAGGGAGAAAGAGCATCACTTTTATTTTTTTTGCATTAAGCAGAAGCTTTTTGCTTATGAGCTGGTATTGCAATAGGTTAAATTCAGCTTGGAGGTCTTCACAGGCTGCTTCCAGCATAGGCTGACTCAAATAAAGTACTGTGTCATCCGTGAACAAATGGATATTGGCTTTATTAATGGTGTCATCGATGTTGTTAATATAAACCACAAACAAGAGGGGACCAAGGATAGATCCCTGAGGCACACCTGTCAGCATAGTTTTAAGTGGTGAAAGATCACCTTCAGCTTTAACCTGCTGTTTCCGTTCTATGAGGTAGTCGCAAACCAGCACATAGAGTTAAGGTCCAGATCTAAGTTACTTAGAGAAGAAAGAAGCAGGCTATGGTCGACTGTGTTGAAGGCATTACTTAGATCCAAAAAGATGGCACAGACATGATTCCTATCATCAAGGTCAAGGAGTCAATCATTGGTCACTTTTGCTAAGGCAGTTATGTTGCTGTGCTTTGCTCTGAATCCAGACTGAGCAGGGTTTAACAGGCTTCGGGATTCAAGGTACACCCTTAGCTGACCACTCACTATCTTTTCTTATAATTTAGACAGAATGGGGAAGAAGGAGATCGGTCTATAATTATTAAGGTCGCAGGGGTCACCTGATTTTAGTAGAGGGATGACATGGGGCTATTTTCCATTGTGAGGGAAGGCTCCCTTGGGAAAGTGACAAGTTGAAGAGGTGGGTGATTGGCACAGCCAACACAAGGTATGCAGATTTCAGATAGTAAGGCTCTATGAAGTCTCAGCCTGAATCCTTCTTGGTATCCATTTGCAGCAATAAGTCTTCCATATTGTCCTTACATACACTGTCTTCACTGGTAGGCTGTTCCACAGGCTCTCCATCCTCTGGGAGAAGAATGGCCTGCCAGTGTTACCCCTGTATTTACCACCTCTGAGCTTCAGGACATGTCTCTGCATTCTGCTAGAGGAAACCAGATCAAGAATCAATGACTGTATGATCTTCTTGATACTCTTGAGTATGTGTATAACTGAGATTGTACAACTGAAATTGAAACTGTCCTATAACCCTCAGCCTCCTTTACTCCAAGATGAAAATGTTAAGGGCCACCAGTCTATCCTCATAGCTTTCCCACATAACCATGATAATTTTGGTGGCCATGCCTTATTCCCTCATGACTACCTCAATGTCTTTATTTTATTCAGGATCCCAGAACTGCGTACAGTATGCTCAGTCAGCTATCTTCTATGATCTCACCAATAAAATCTTTGTTATTTTTGCACTTCGGCAGTTTGACCCCGTGATGTTTTGTGGCTCCCTCGAGTGTTGGGCTTTGGATAATGGACAATTTAATTGCTTGGCTAGCTATCCTAAACTGAATTACTGTCTCTTTCTGGGATAGCTGTTTTCTGTCATTTTGCTTTTCAGTACTCCAGGTGGGGCCTGATCCCAGCTTTGAGAAATGGCAGGATTACTTCCCATTGTCTGCTGATCACTCCCTTTTACTGAATCCCATAATTCTGCTGGCTGTCTTGATAGGGGCTGGACACTTCCTGCCATGCTTCAGTCCCTTGTCTATTAACCTTTAGGCTGCTGACAGAATTCGAACATATAGGAATTTTGGACTGATGTATCAGTCCACAGCCCTGCAAGGGTTAAGAACCCAAGCCCTTTCCCTCTTCCTCTGTAGTAAGATAAACTTCCCATGTTGTGTAATTCTTACCTCTGCTTTCCCTCCATGTCTAGCACCTTGCATTTGGCTATACTGCATTTGAAACTCCAGTAGCCTGATCAATCACCCGGCTTGTTCCGACTATCCTGAAGTTTATCCCTGACTTCAAGAGAATCCACCACCCTGGCCAGTTTAGTGTCATTTCCAGACTTAATAATGTTTGGGACATTATTTTGTATCAAAGTCAAGCATTGGAAAGCTCGGTCTTCAAAAAGTGTCTCCAGGTAGTAATGACTTTTTAAACAGCTTGTTGGAGACCCCTGCTTCCAGACTGTTGACAGAGACATTGAACAGCAGCGGCCCCAGCACCAACCTCAGAGTGATTTGGCTGAATGTTATTCTCCACTCAGAGTAGTGTTTTTTTCTAAGATTCCCTTCTTCCTGTTCTTTCTAATGTCATAGAAAGGCTGGTCAGCAAACAGTTATCTAAATTTTATACTTCTTCACTGATAAACTGACTACATTCTTCCTGACAAAGATTATGGCTTCCAAACTGGTGGACTCAACCTTAACTTGGCAAAGGCATTTAGCACATATGATGACTTCTTTCTGTCCTAAAAACCTTCTTGCATCATTCTCTGTCAATTTCTGCACTGGTTTCACCCTACTTCAAAGTAAGGCTTCAGTCAGTGGCTGTGGGGCTTGCCTCCACCTTCTCTCTTCAAGTTAACATTCGGAGTCTGGCCGGCTCTGTTCTGGAACTGCTCTTTTTTACCATTTTTGTAAATGTATTTCCTCTCTTTGTTAAAACCTACAATCTACATATGCATGTAGATTATTTTATTCTCTTTACTGCTGGTTACAACCACTCAGACCGTAAAAAGATCCTTGCATGAAGTGTGCTGCAGTCCTTTGAAGTGGTTAATGTCTACTTATCTAGTACTAAATCAAACAGAAACTATTTCTGTGCATCTTGGTTCTAGAAATTGCTTATAAACCCTCCCCAACCTTAATAGTAACTCTCCAGATCTGATTACATTAGGTACAGGATCCCAGTTTAAATATCTTGGATTTATTCTTGACTAGAATCTGGATTTCTCACTACACATGCTGTACAATTCCTGGTCATCAAACTCAATGTCCTCTATAGGTTAATCAACTACTTATCGTAAAGTATGAGGAAAGGGCATGTTGAAAGATTATCCTACCTACCATTGACTACGTTGGTATAATTTATGCCACTGACACCAAAATACACCCATCCAAGCTAGACAACATATTCAATGCTGTCTACCATTTTATTCTTTGGTGCTCTCCCCTTACTCACCACTTTGTCTTGAATGGCCCTATGGTCTAGTCTTCATTAGAGTGTAGGTGCTCTCAGCATCTAGGTCTGTACAGTTTTACATATTGGGTAGGTAAACTTCTGGATTACCAATATGGATTATTTACCCCTACTATAAACTCTGACTACAGTTTGTGCTTTTAACTGTGCACCAGATTCCTCATCCCAAGATGTAAAAGGAAATCTGGACAGTTTGCCTTCCATTACAGTCTCCTCTGCCTTCAGAATAATCTAACATTTAAATCATGCTGAATATGAATGTTGGATGCTATTTACTACCAATGTTTATATTAAGTAATTATGGAATTGGAATTGTACTGGATTAGCCATTAGACTGCCAACAGAATTATAATGTATAAAAATTCTGGACTGATATATCAGTCCATGGTACAGCAAGGGTTAATCGTCTTATACTATGTTATATGTAATATGTATTGCATAACCTTTATAAGTATTTTATAAGTATTGTGTCACCTTTTGTATCCAAATTGAGTTCTCATGCAGAATGTCATTGAAAATGAGCCTTGGCTCAATGGCTTGTAGTGTTGGTTTTCCAACAAACATAATTGATGATGATGATGTTGATGATGACAATGATATGCTCTCCCCACTAGCATCCACTCTGCTAAGGAGTTCCCCAAATGGCAAATTACATCAACTTGGGACTGCACCTTATCTATTTTGTTAGCTGCACTTCATGGGAATGTTTATATTGTTTGATCTTCCTGTTTATTTTTATTGTCTTGTTATTGTAATGCATTGCTTCTCCAATTTGCTCCCCATCCCTGGTAGCATCTGTAGACAAAATTACTCTGTATCTCTGTATATTTACCTGGTAAAACAATTTTCAAATAAATAAATACATAAACAGTGTCAAAGGCCTAGCTTAAATCCAAATAGAGTGCATCCACTGCCCAACCCTTGTGCACCTCCCTTGTCATCCCCTCAAAGTGATTAGGTTGATTTGCTATAAGTCCCTCACAAAAGCATATTGAGACATGGGGAGGACTATGGCCTCAATAAGGTCATTTGACTCTTTCACAGTTTCCAACACCTTCCTCTGTTTCCAAGGGGTCAATTCCCTCTTTTACCTTTTTTATCCCTTTACATACTGGATAAAGATGTTGGTGCTGTCTGGAGCTCCTTATGCTCTCCTGGCATTCAGGCTTTCCTTGACTTCCTTAATTCAAGTTTTGGGGGAGCATAAATAGCTGTCTTTAAGGGCAGCCACAGTTTATGAAGGCTCCTACTAGAGGCTTTTTAATTTACTGAATGTTATTCTTTGACTCTTGGTTAAGAAATCTGCTGCTGAAGTCTACTTCTAACCCCTGGACTGAACTGCCAGGATGGGAAGACCAACAGGAACCCAGTTCCAGGATACAGATTATTTTAAACCCAAGTCAAACCCAGCAGGAGGACAAAAAGTGGCTCCACCATTTCCCCTGCCACCAGCTTGACCTTCTGGGAACAAATTCCAGAACATTAAGAACTCTTTGCAAGTTCTGAGCCACTCTTTTCAGACCCTTGAGCAAAAATGTGATGTTTTCTTAACTATACTGTAGCTGCATTGCAATGCATTCATACGCAACAGGCATGCTACTACAGTGTAATTATCCTTGCTGCATGTGATTCATGATTACTTACCCTGCAGTTACATTGAAACTGACACAAAATAAAGTGTGACCAATGTGAAGATTTTGCCAGTCAACTGATGATGGTGGAACATATAGTAGTTGGTGTTTTAGCTAAAGCAGACTCATCAGTGGGGACAGCGAGCTTGATTAAAGAAAAAAAGGAATTGAAACTGTGACTTGAAAAAATGGAAATCTCACTCCATGATGCAATATCAGGTTAGTGGGACTCCCCCAAGGAGTTTGAAATGGAGGACGTGCTGTCTTTCTTTGAAACATGGTTGCCACAATTTTTGTAATGGGATTCGCCCCACTACTGGAAATTATAGACATAGCAGTTGGTGTTAATCCCTGTAAGGCAGCTACCACTCCATACTTGCTCTGAACAGACATGATCACATTTATTGTATCCAGTACTACAGTCAGCCTAATGACTAAGGGAGCTGCTAGCAGGAAAGATGGTGGTTAGCTTCTGTCCCAATTCATCGTATGCTACCAAGCTTAAACGGAAGGAGTCTGAGGAAGCTTGCATGTGCCTGGAGCTTTGGAGTTACATTTTGCCTCACTACTCCCTGCATGTGCAAAGGCCTCTGTTAGCACAAAAACATATTTATTTTCAAATCTTCAAGACATGGGGAAATACACCCAAAAGCTACAAACTGAACAGCATAATTTATCAAATGAGGCTTCCTCTAAGGATGAGGCAGTGCAGCAGAACAGAATGGGATATTGCACCGAACACTTATTTTTCTACATAACTATTCTACTACAGATTTTATACCTCATTTTGGAAACACTTTGCTTTTTTTATATAAAAATGTCTTCTACATATTCTTGTCACAAAATCAGATTCAGTAATTGTCTGTTCTATCTGACTACATGCAGTTGTGCTTGACTTTTCTTTATGTACAGTATATTACATATAGAATAGTGGATGGGAGACCATCCACAACAAGGCTGTATTTCTCTCAAGGGGTTGATGACATCATAGAGACTTCGAGAGGTCTTTGATGTCATCAACTCCCGAGATGGAAATACAGCCTTTGTTATGGATGGTCTCCCATCCACTGTTTTGTATAGTATATGGTTCTTTGTGTGGTTTTACATCTTTGAGATCCTTTACCATGCTGTTTGCTACTGCTCTCACTCCCACTGGCTTACGTGCTGCTTTCACTCCCTGTGGTGCCCGTCGCTCACTCTCCAACTGCCCTCAACTGTGACCGCAACATTTATTTTAAAATTTTGGGGAAAACACGAATTGCCACATGGAGACGTGTGTGGCTATTCAAGTCCCGACTTCTGAAAAAAATCGGTGGTGCCGCTGCCGCTCATTCGCTCTAGAGGGTCCGTTGCTGGCTCTCGCTAAATCCTATCGCCATGTTTACACTGCTTTTCTGGGACGTCCCACTGTGTCAGCCAATCTGGTGGCAGGTAAAGGCTAAAAGCTGTTGTACTATCGATGTTATGTCAGAACGATAGTACAACAGCTTTTTTGACCTTTGAACTGCCCTAAACAACTTTGTGAGAGCCTCTGATTTCAGTGCACAATAAGAGGCAACCATATACTATATTGTAATTGTAGTACATGGTATGTTTTTCTGTCTTATTTTGTTTCTGTTGTGCTGTTCACCTTATGTGCTCAGGTCATACCTAAAATAAGCATTTGACGTAGTGGACTGACCTGGTTAACAATAAACAAACAAACAAACACATAAATGAATAAATACATAAATAAATAAATACTACTGAAAACTCCATGGGGCTGTGAACTGTAATTTCACAAATACTGTATCTGACCTCTGAGTATGGTCATAGTCGGTCAATGGATTTTGACTGCTTACTTCTTCATAGCTGAATCTGCTGTTCCATGTTTTGGATCTTACGATGGCAGTCTGAGACTTATTAAGTGCATATTCAAATGACTTGCAAACACTTTTAAAGGACAACAGAAACCCTATAGCTGATCCAGTATGGCCACAATGCAGCAGTAACATCATTTTGCAGCTCTCTCTCTCGATCCTAAAACTCTTGCTGTATTTTGGATGAAGAAGGCCTATACTTGTCCTTCTAAGCAGCAAACATGTAAAGTTAAAAGTAACACATCTTTGAAGAACAAATCTCTACTCAAAAATCCTTTACAAAATGGGCCATTTAAACAAGTACAGTTTCCTGCAATTTCTGGCCCTGAGGAAGCTGCTAACACTACATTGGCAAAAGCAGTAGGTAGCTAAACAATGCAGCCAGAGAGACCAGAAATGCAAAGTGAGGCTTAGCCAACGGCTGCTTCTAAGACTGTAACCACAACAGAAACTCCACTCATCACCTGCCGTTTAACTGCTGCTGATTAAAAGAGTAATAGGTCATCAACTGGAATGGGTGATTCTGATATACAGTAGATGCTTTACAATTGAAATCCTAAATAATGAACTTTAAAGAGCTAAATCAAATTATGGGAGGTTATTCAGTTTTTTTTAATATATCTTTAATTAAAAGATGGACACTTTTCTGAAAAGATATGATTTTCTAGATCAGAAAATTGACTGAATGAGCACAATTACCACAGCTGAACTTGATGAAGTTAAAGATATGTGGAGAGGGAGCTTTAAAAAGTTATATCCAGATTTTGTTTTCTGCTGAGCGGCCTGGGACATAAGTCAAATTGCCCCTTATGTCCAATTTTCTCTACTAGGATATAACTACTTTAAGTTCAGTTTCAAAACTGCATCTTAGTTATGTCCAGTTTGCAAAGTTGTGACCAGACACAATTTTCAGACTGAATGTAACCTGGTTTACTGTTTACATCTATGTCTAGCAGTTTGTTACCCAAAACTGAACATAAATTACCATAAAACAGCTACAAATGCTGCAGATAAGTCCAGCTTTTGAAAATAGCTCCAACTAGGTAGAAAATGGTCTAGACATAGTAGGACAGTCTTCTGATATTAATATAACTAAGAGTTGTGTCCATTTTATGACTTTTAAAACTCCAACCGGATGTAACTAGGAGTTGTGCACATTTTATGACTTTGGAAATTGCCACCCACACAGTTCATAACGCTCAAGCAAGACACTGCAGTTAGAATTAAAATGCTGAGTATGGAGGCTCTTGCAACAATGAATACAAGTAGTATATTAGTTCTGCATCATAGAACTGAGCAGCTTGAAAATTGTATGAAGTACAAAAATGTATAAATTCTTGGTATACTGCTCAGTGTGGACTCTGAGTTCCCAGGAAATAGTAAGGGGAAATAAAAAGTGTAACATCCAGTGTGCCCCATTATGCTTATGTCCCAGTGAATGAGTGGGAGACAGCAGGAGTAGAGCATCTGTATTGGAAACATCTGTAGGGTGTCCACAGATACTCTGCAGTTCACAGGACACTGCAAGGGGAACAACAAACCAAGGTAAGGAGGTAACACATTACTGGCTACTGTTTACAACAGCTAGGAAGAAGGCAATTGTTGGTTGTAGGCATACTACAGGTAGGAAAGGAGTAGTACACACCTAGGATAAGATCGATAGACAGATGTAAGTGAGTTAAAGAAAGGAAAACAAGAGACAGCCTATCTAGGGTAGGGTAACAAGTTTCAGGGAAACAAAAGGGAGAAGCAGGGGTACAGTGGAAGTAGGGAGGAGGCAGAAGGGTTCAGAGAAAATAAATAGACACTAAGCAAACAAAGGAAAGATCATGGCAATAGTGCATGGGTGTAGGGCCACAGTCTTTTGGGATGCCTTCTGGAGACTGAGGTGTTGCCAGCCTATTTGAAATAATCTGTCTGGGTTGTGGGCAGAGGCTGATGGACTCTGGGACACACTTGCAAGGGTACAGAGGACTGTGTGCTCCACTCAGTGGCCACCAAGTCTGCCACTGCTCCCAAGCAGGATGCAGAGGCAGAGTGAACGTACCTTGGTGGTCTCTGGGAGGTTGGGGGTGGCAGGAAGGATGCATGGTACTCAGCCTATGTCACTGCAGAATTCCTTCATGATACCAGTGGGATGAGGCAGGAGGGAGAGGAGGTACATGTTACAATGGAAAGGGAAGAAGTGGAGATCCTCAAAAGTGGTGTCCCCAAGAAGAGAGGAAGAGGTTCCCAACATAGTAGGAAGCAGCTGCTGGTGGTGGGGGACTCCATTGCTAGAGTGACAGACATGGGAGTGGGGGAAGGAAAGAAGAGGAAGGTAAAGTGCTTGAGAAGTGCATCAACTAGGAAGGATGGAGAGGAAATCCAGAGGATCTCATGGGCAAAAGGAGATGGAGCTAGATATCTTTGTCCACCTGGGACAAATGTCCTGGCAGTGGATTAACTAGAGGTAGTACAGGGTAGCAGTTAGCATGCATGTTGGCTTTTTCTGATGCGTTACCTCAGTATGGCTGGAGAGATGCAAGCGTAATGTGAACCAGGGCATTTAATAACTGGTTGAAGTCATGGTGCATGGAAAAGGGCATTGGCTGCATCAGTAACTAGGGCCAAGCCTGGGAGACTATTGACATCTATAAGTGAGATTGCCTGCAGCCTTCCAGGAAGGGGACCATAGTCCTTGGTGGGAGGATTTAATGCTATGTGACTGAACATTTAAACTAGCCAGTGAGGAAGGCAGTAAAACAAATAAAGGCAAAAACTGCCTATGTCTCGAGATGATGGGGCAGCAGTGAGGGGGGGCAGGCAGGGTTGCTGAAAGTGGTCAAGACAGAAGAAAGGGGGTAAAACTCAGGTAAGTCAAGGTAGAAGATAGAAGGAAACCAGGAATGAGTAAATTAATAAGGTGGGAGAGCCAGGCCATTGGTGCAGTGGTTGGATTTCCACTTGCAATGCAGGTGACCTGGGTTCGGGAATGGACCTGAGTCATCAGAGGGCTTGCCGGGGGAGAAGGACTGAGCATCCCAGGGACTGCTCTCCTTCTCGGGGGGGAAGGGTGCTGTGTGCAGCCAGTGCTATAGGTATGCCTGGTGGAGGCCAGGGGTATCACAGCATCTGGGGCCAGCTTGACTCTGATGGGTGGGATGGACACTGGCGTCATTGCACACTCCCACCCCTTGCATACGGGGGGAAAGAAAATCAAGCTGCCAGCTGCCCTCCATGATGCCAGCCCTTGGCTCTAATCAGCATCCAGGATGCCCTCCCTGATCTATCTCGTTGTCTGTGGTACTGATGGGAGCCCAGTGCAACAGCCCCACCCTGGGGGGTAAGCCAGGGGGTATTGGGGGAAGGGTTGCGTCGGCTATGGAGGTGGGATCGAGGGTCTGTGACCTGGTGGAATTACCGGGTGGCTGGTGGCTGACAAAAAGTACAATAAATAAAAAAAAGTAAGAGAAAAATCAGAGGGTACTTCAGGAATGGGAGGTGGAAGCAGGGGAGCTGGTGGGGAGAAGTAGGGTGTGGACAGCTGTGTGCGCCAATACAAGGAGTCTTGAAAACAACAAAACACAGCTTTATTATGGGGAAAGGCGAGGGTGGGGTTACCTGGAAAAGGGATAGCTGTGGAGGCAAGAATAGTTTGAAAATTGGTTCAAAACAATTAATAACATATGGGCCAGTAGGCCAGACCACCCCACAGTGCCCACCCCCACTGGTACCAGTGGCTACTCTCTATCCTTTCTGGGCACCCAGGAGTTGCAGGCCTGCTCAGTGCTGTGGATTGGCCAGCGTTGAGGCTCTAGGAACAATGTAACTGACTATAACAATTATACGATTACTCCCCCTGACTGCCAGGACAAGTCCTGGGTAATCATGATCCTGGAGATCTGGAGAGTTCCTGGTGCAGAAGGCTTCCACCAGTCCAAATTCAGGGGATCTCAGTTCAAGGAGGGCAAAAACAAATGGGCAGCAGAAGGTATCCTCAAGACTTGAGCTTGATTGAAGGTCTGGCCGCTTGTCACCTTCAACCTATTGAGGCCCATTGCAAAGCTACTGCGCAAGGACCTCCAATTACAGAGGCCCCAGACCTAGAAGTGGCTCCACAGCCTGGCTCCCTCACAGGTCAAGGGGAGCCATACCTCCCCCAGCATGTGCTGATGGTCCTGTGTAGCCAGCAGACCCCACTGGGTGGGGGCTAGAAGGTTCCCCACCTGGCTCTGAGTTAAGCTTGGACTTGCTTGTGTTCTCTTTTCCTCTCAACAAAGAACCAGCTCCACTGTGCAGCCAGAAATGTTTTTTTCTCACTTTTGGCTTTCCAAGTCTTTATGCAGCAGCCTCCAAACTCCAACTCTAGATCAGCAGTTCCAGTCCTCAGCTGGATCTCAACAACAGCCACAGGTCCTTGAAGTCTAGGGCACCTGCTCATTCTTTGTCTCTTAAAGTCTCTCTCTCTCTGCTTTAAATTAGCTTTCACCTTTTATCTGACTTACTCTTAGTTCCTGGAAAACCTCTTTCTCAGCTCAAGTTGCTTTTTCAGTCCCAAACAGCTGCAGGATGACTGCAGCAAAAGTCTTCACTTAACACAGCAAGTTCCAGCAGGATGCCTGGAATGGTTAGCTTAAAATGCCCAGCTTCTCCAAACAGCAAGAATACTTCTCCATTATTTCTCTGACAAACTCCTCTTTACTCCAATTTAAGCCCAAACTCTGCCCATTCAAACACATACTTTGTCAGCACCTCAATATGAACAGTAACTGTGACGGTTTCACCTAACTGGCATCTCTAATCCATGCTGTGCCATCCCAGCACTCTTCCTCTGCCCCAACTTTGAGCCTTATCCCACCTCCTCTCCTCCTCTCTCATGCTTTCACACCATCTCATGCTTATCTTGCATCCCCTCTTGCTACTGCACTAGCCTCCCTTTCACCCTCCACTTGCTCCCTTTCTCTTTCCCACTCTTCCAGTACCTAGCACCCCCAGTTAGTATCCTAATGGTACTGACAAGGCCACCTAGGCTACCTCCTCTACTGTGTTTATCTATTTATTACCCCATAACTGTTTCACATGTCTACATAACTGTTTTGTAGATTTCTTATTGCAATGACCAGTCATTTTCAAGGCCACTGTTTTTCGGTTTTTACCGGAAAATCCGGTAAAATTCTGGAATTAGGGCTGCCTGAAAACCGTTAAAAACGAAGATTTCATGGAATCTGGCATTTTCTATCAGATCAGTCAATCTACAAAAAAGTCTGTTTTTCTCTTAATTCCTTCCTGTACTGTTTTTAGTTTGCTTTATTTAATGCTCTGTATATTAAGCCTTCTTTAATTCTGATTATTTATGTACATACTAAAAGAATGATAACAGAATCCCGGTAAAATCCAGAAATTAGAGTAACAATCACCGGTGAAATTCCGGAATCTTAAGTCTTGAAAACGGAATTTAATTGTTTTAATCACCGTAAATCAGTGGCCTTGGTCATTTTACTAGATTGCTACTGTCTGTAAATACTATATATTGTTACCTTTGTATGTATGTTGCCCTTCCTCACTGATGTGGAACCTTTATAAATGAGCTGTTTTTGCTCAGAGGTATTGTAAGTCGAGAATTCAATAAATAAATAAATACAGCCCTGTGAAAGGCCTTAAAAGATTTCTTGTGTAGTACAGAGCCTTCCTGACTTGATCAGAGCCTAGCCACAGACTGACTTAACTGCCCAAAGTCTCTGGGATTTCTCCTGAGAATCTAACCTTCAGATTGGCTCATTTCAGTCATCAATCACACTTACAAGCCCTCTGTGATTATTTATTGGATAAGTCTCTTGGTGCCTGAAAGTAGTCCAGCCTTCTCCCATAGGCCCTTTCAGACAGTTTTGGGCACCCAGATAGTTGACTGGCTGTCCATTAAGAGTCATAGCATCACCAATCTGACTGCTCTGTATACAGTTTCACTGCAGTCCACACAGATCCCCACCTTCACAGTCCTCTTGCAGCTCAACAGTAAACTGTTATTCCTCTATCAGCTGACAAATCTGTAGAATCTTCTGTGCCCTGTTAAACCTTTGCATCAGTTAAGATTTTTATCTCTTCTCCTGCCTGTTGTTAATGCCAATAACACTGTCCCCGAGGCACTAGGCAGGCTCACTCTTTGAAAGGCGGCAGCCTCATTAATATTTATGAGGCCCCATTATTATTAATATAGCCCCCAGTCCTGCAGTGCTCCAGGCACTGCTCCCATTTAACTCTGCTGCTCCTCCTCCTTGCCCACCCAGTGTCTGACCCCTGTTTTGTCAAGTGAGAGGGGTTGAGAGCACCAGGGAGGTGTTTGAACATCTGAGAGACCGTCCAAAAGACAAAGCCCTTCTGCTTATGTGCCAAGAGTTAGTTCTCCTGAAGAGCAAAACGGAGCATGGTGACTCTGCGGTCTGACTCTTCCAGCCCCGAGTTGAACTACATACTACGGCAGGGGCCAGACAGAGACTTAAGAGGTAACAGGGACCCAGGACAGGAGCGAGGAAAGAAGGGAGACTCGGGCAATTAAAGGTAAGCCCTTACAAGGAGAACACACTAAGAAATGGAGGACTGCCTCAGAAACTGTCTTGAATGGGGTGCCAGGAAGGGGTGGAGGCACAGTGGATAAAAATAAGGGAGGGTATAACTAAAGCAACTAACTTCTGCATGAATGAAGTAAGTAGAAAACAGAAGGAAAATAGACTGTTAATGGTACTCTAAGGAAGCGGAAAAAGTGGTAAAAGAAAAAAGGGTGGCATTCAGGAAGTATAAGGAAACATAGAGGGAGGAGGGCAGGGAGGTATACCTAGTAAAGCAGAGGAAAGCAGTCAAGGGGCAAGGGAAGCAAAGGCAAAGAAAGAGGAAAGAATCACCAGAGGTCACTAAGGGGGATAAAACTTCCTTCAGATACATAAGTGAGAAGAGGAATGCAAGGGGAGGGACTGTGAGGATTAGAATGGTGGAGACTGCACAGAAAAGGATCAAGAAAAATCAGACTGCCTGATCAGGTACTTCTGTGCAGTCTTCACAGTGATTACCAGAGAGTAGCAGGAACAGGAGAGGTGGACACAAGTCCATTTTCAGAAGAAAGAGTCTGTAAGCACCTTGCAGCTCTGAAGGTGGACAAAGTTATAGGACTGGAAATAATATATCGATAAATTCTAAAGGAACTCAGAGCAGTGCTATCTGCCCCACTGATAGCTTTGTTCAAGAGCTCACTGGAAACATGCATGGGTCCAGAAAACTGGAGAAGAGCTGACATGGGTCCTCTACATGGGAGGCAGCATGGAGGAGGCTAGCAACTATTGGCTGGTCTGTTTTCCATCAGAGGTGGGAAAATTAGGAAAGACTGGTTGAGTATCTTAAATCCAATGGACTGCAAGACCACAGGCAACATAGATTCATTGGGGGGGGGTCATGCCAAACAAATCTGATGTACTTCTTTGACTTGGAGCTCAAGGAAATAGAGCAGGAGAATGTGAGGCCTAGGACACAGTGCCATACAGCAGGCTGATAATAAAATTGAGTAGCCTAGAGGTGGGATCCAAAGTCATGAACTGGGTTAGAAACTGATTTACAGATAAGAGATACAGGGTGGTGGTAAACAGCACTCACTTGAATGATGGAGGAGTTACCAGCAGAGTGCCATAGGGTTTTGTACTAGGACCAGTCCTGTTCATTGTTATTATAACTGACATTGCTGAGAAACTGGAAAGGAAGGCTTGCCTTTTTGTAGATCATACCAAAATCTGCAATAGAATGGACACTCAGGAGGTGGTGGAGAGAATGAGCAGTGATCTGGGGAAACTCAGGGAGTGGTCTAAACCTCAGCAGTTGGGGGTTTAATTTGATTTGTTTATTTAAAATCTGGTAAGTCCATGAGTCAATGGCCCATTTTCAAGGTTGACCAGAGAGTTCAAGGAGGTTCAATGCCAAAAAGTGCAAAATCCAAAAACTAGAGCATAGGAATCCAGGCACTGAGTATATACTGTATGTACAGAGACATTGACAGTCATTAAACAGGAAAGAAGCCTTGGGGTTATCATATATGATGACCTCAAGGTGACAGAGCAGTGTGGCAGAGCAGTGGGTAGGGCTAGTGGGATACTGAGGTGCATAGAGAGGGGTATATCCAGCAGCAGGAAGGAGGGGATGTTGCTGCTGCATTGCTCACTGGCGAGACCTCATCTGGAGTACTGTGTCCATTTTATTAGGTCAAACCTTAGAAAAGACATAGACAGGGTAGAGGCAGTACAGTGGAGGGCAACTAAAATGGTTCTGGGGTTGCACAAGAAGCCTACAAGGAGAGACTTGGGGTTCTCAACGTGTACCCCTTGGAAGAGAGGAAAGTGAGTGGTGACATTATAGAAACCTGTAAGTACCTCTCATGGGTCAACAAGGTGTGAGAAGTAGCACCAGGATCTGGGACATGCAATTGAACTGAAGGAGGGGGAATATAAAGAAAGGTATTATGGAATATTTATTTACTGAAAGTGTGGTAAATGCCTGGAACACACTGCCAGTAAAAGTGGTGAAGGTAGCTTCAGGCATGCATGGGGTAGATGTAAGGGTGTAAGAAAACAAGCAGGGAGGAAGGAGGGTTGCCTAAGACCAGTTAGGGTCTGCAGAGACAGATTAGTCAGAGAACATCTGGGCAGACTGGGTGGGTCAAACTGTCCTCAAGCAGTCCTTTTCTACTGACAAATTCTATATTTGTGTGTTTCTATTTCATTCTGAAGGTAGTTAGTTCTTATTGCTGGAAGAGACTGCTGTCTGCAGTGGTTCACTTTCTTGATTTTCATTACTGCACTGTTGCAGAGTTTTATCTGATTCTGTACATTCGCCGCATAAGATTGACACAGGCTGGTGCATCAGACCGAATGACTTTCCACTGCAGTTATTTTCTTTTTCACTCTTTATTCTTGGGTTATAAAAGTTATTGACATCTTTTTAGCTTATCATCAGATTTGTTCAGCCCTGTCTTATTGCTGGAACACTATTGAACATTTGCTCCACTGATTTTAACTGTTGCACAAGATACTATTTTGTTATTCATCTTTTTTAACATATTAGCATGTAGTTGGGGATATTCTGTTCTTCACAGCCTAAAGCAGCAACCAGAGAATACTGCTGGAAAGTCTCCAATATACTTAGTCATTCTGCTTCAGTTTAGGGGCTGATAAAGCAGATATACAGTCCAAAACAAGTAGAATCAGCCTGTCCATTAAGTCTTCAATCCATCTTATGAGATCATGTGATGTCTGCAGTCTAGTAGCAGCCTTCTGGTGGAGCTCTGTCCTCCCTCTCCTGTATCTACAGTAATCTTTGCGGAAAAACTCCAGAGTTCTACAAAAAACATTTCTATCTAGTGTCTGCATGTTCCTGCATCTAATTGGGCCTTCATTTCATCGCAACTGGTACAAGACAAGCCGCAATGGAGGCCGAGATGCGACAGGCCCTACCACACTACACACCACCAGTCTCGCCTATGAAGGCCCCCAAGAAGACCAAAGCACAGGGGGCTCAAACTGCTCGCTCTCCAATGCAATCTTTGGCTACTGGACCCCTTACAGAGGATCACTTTCTCCAGGAATTGCTTCCTTTTCAAGAGGCCCTAGCAGATATCTCCTCTGAGCTGAAATCAATAAAATCTGACATGGGAGAACTGGGCCGGAAAATTGGAGATGTGGCTGCCAATACTACCTCGCTAGAAGCCTGGAGAGAACGGAGTGATCCAGAGATCATCAGATTGCGGCAACAGCTATCTAAGCTTCAGGCAAAAACCGAAGACCTTGAGGGTAGGAGCCGCAGAAGCAATGTTCTTATTTTCGGACTAATGGAATCGGAGGAGTGCCCTAACGTTATTACAGTCACACAGAAGCTACTAACCAAAATAGTAGGGCCTTCTCCTTTCAGCTCAGGCTACCAAATCGAGAGAGCAAATAGATCACTATGGCCGAGACCCCCTGAGGGTGTGCTGCCAGACCTCTCATCGTTAAGTTCCTAAGTTACCTGGAGAAATAACATGCCCTTGTCAAAGCCAGGGAACTACAATCAATTTTGTGGGAGGGTAAACCCTTGTGTCTCACACAGGACTTGCCTCTTGAGACCAGGCAGAAGCATACCACCTTCCACCCAATGGTCTCGAAGCTGATTGCTGCAAGAATCAAATTTCGTATGTCTTAACCAGCCCATTTAAAGATTCATATCAACGGGACTTGGCTTTCTTATGACAGACCCGAATCAGCTAAGAAAGACCTGACAATGCAACTGCCTAACCTGTTTGTGGACACTTGAACAGTTTAATACCTAGTCTTGGTTTGAGTTATATCTCTGTTTTTGTTAAATACTGTACCTGCTGATGTTGTTGCGCTGTTATGTCCAAATAGGGCTCTGGATATTTCTTTGCTGCCTTCTCGGTGACGGGGTTGGGGGGTAGTATCCATGGTTGGGTAGGTGGTTCAGGCCTACATTTTTTCCACCTGTTGACTGCCTTAGGCCTTAGCTCAGGTGCTTCCCATGCGGCTCTCCACTATTGTTCAGGAGTGCTACTTCGCCTCTAAAGGAAACTACTGTCAGGGGCATATTTTCACAGGGTCCTTAATTGGCTTGCACCAGTCCGGCTGGTATATCTTTCCCCTGCCCAGTTCCTTACACCTAGGCCGGTACCTTACAGTGAGTTCACCCAACTCACTTACAAGGGTTCAATTTAACACCATAGGGTTAACAATCGCCTGTTTTCCACTTGCTAGGCTAACTGGGCCTGCGACTGTTCTACCCACCCCGTCTCCTGGGCATTCCCCAGGTCTGCTGGTTTTCTCCCTTTCTTCCCCTTTACCCCCCTGTGGCTCTTTCCATCTGGTTTGTTCCACTGGTAGTATAACCATGGGACTATGGAATAGTACCAGGCAAGCAACATGGGAGGACTCGTTTTTTGCAATGTACTGGTATTGTAGTGGGTCCCCCTCCCTTCACTTTCTTCTTTTTGACTACATCACTGGAGATGAGATAAGATTCTTTTCATTCTTCTTCCCAACTTGTCAGATCTGCCTTATAGAAACATAGAATTTGACGGCAGATAAGGACCGCTTGGCCCACCCAGTCTGCCCATTTCTCCTACCTAATGGATAAGCTGCAGATCCTAGTTAACCAGCAGCCTACTTCTTCCTACCCCACCCCTTAGAATTGCTTTATGACTGTCCCATGCATGCTTGAATTCCACCACTGTTTTTGACTCCACAACCTCCTCCTCCAGGCCGTTCCATGCATCCACAACCCTCTCTGTGAAAAAATACTTCCTTAGATTACCTCTGAGCGGCCCCCCCATCTTTAAATTGTGCCTCCTTGTTCTTGCACACCTCTTTTTTTGAAAGATGCTACCCTCTTGGACTTTGTTGATTCCCTTAAGGTAGTTGAAAGTTTCTATCATGTCTCCCCTCTCCCTCCTTTCCTCGAGGCTGTACATATTAAGCTCCTTAAGTCTGTCTTCATATGTCTTATGGTGCAGACCCTGCACCATTTTAGTTGCCCTCCTCTGGACAGCTTCCATCCTGTCTATGTCTTTGTGGAGATTGGGTCTCCAGAACTGCATGTAGTACTCCAGATGGGGTCTCACCAGCTGTCTGTACAGAGGGATAAATAACTTCCTGTTTTCTACTGGTGATGCCTCTCCCTATGTATCCCCTCAGCCCTCCTTGCTGCCCTCTCACATTGCTTGCCCACCTTTAGGTCATCTGATATGACTACCCCCAGGTCCCTTTCCATTTTTGTTGTTGTTACTATCTCACCCCCCATTGTGTACTCTTCCCTTGGGTTTTTGTTTCCCAGGTGCATTACCTTGCACTTCTTAGCATTGAATCTTGAATGGGAGAGGGATGGGGGGCTCTGGGGCAAGGTTTGCTGACTATGCTGTACTACATCGTGTTCTGGATTTTAGGGGGGTTGTGTCTGCTTCTGTCCTCCCTAGTTGGAAATTGGAGTCAACATCTTGTTTGCTACCATCTCTTTGATGGGAACAGAACAGGGCACAAGGGGGCTCACCTTTCCCTTTGCATTTTTTGGCATATGCATAACTGGCTTTATCTTGGGGTGGGGTTTCTGTAAATAGTCTGAGTGTTAGGGGTTTATTAGAGTTTAAGGGTGGGAAACTCACTTATTGGCATATATTCAACAAATGGAATATGGGGAGGAATTGAGGAGGGTTGTCTGGGGGTTTACCATCAACACCCCAGATTGGGCTGAGCACCTATTAATTTGGGTTATTGATAATTGGTCTGTTGCTGTTGCCTTCTCAGCTCATACTAACTTTGGGTTTGTTTGGAGGTTTGGTGGGGGGGGTGGGTTGGAGTGTGCCTTATTGGGGAAAATTATGTACGTTTCCTTACGTTTGATTCCTCCTAGCTCTACCAAACATGGTGAGTACTATAGTTAAAGTTGTGACTTGGAATATCCGAGGAGTGTGTGACCCCACCAGAAGATATCAGGCTCTCAAACACTGTAACCTCCTAAAAGCAAATATCATTTTCCTGCAGGAGATTCATCTCCTGACCCAGGAGACCAACTGGCTTCGATGACAGGGAGGGAGTCAGGTCTTTGCTGCTGGTGACTCCTCCTCGAGCAGAGGAGTAGCTATCTTAGTCATGGAGAATGTCTTCTTTCAGGAGGATCTTTCTATAGCAGATCTGAAAGGCAGATACATTCTGGTAAAAGGCCTTCTAGGCCATAAGCAGGTGGTCCTAGGTAGTATATATGGACTGGTAGGAGGTGATGTCCCCTTCCTTATGCATCTTGCAGATAAACTTGTGACCCTGTTACCCACTCAGTTAATCTTAGGTGGTGACTGGAATGTCCCACCCACACAGGACCTAGATCAGACCTATCTACCGCTCAAATCCCTTCCCCTTCCCAGAGAGCTTTGGAAGACTTTATGGACGTGCTGGGTTTATTGGATCCATGGCGTATCCTCAATCTTTCCCACCATCTCTTCTCCTTTTACTCTGCCCTTCACCAGTCCTGGTCCCACCTTGATTACATTTTATTCTTTTATTCTTTCTTTCTTTATTTATTTTATTCATTACAAATCAGGTTTGCAACTTTTGAGTCAGAGACTCATTTACAAAGGCATCTCGTCGGGGGTAGACATCAAGACAGTTATTAGAGTGCAGATTAAAACAGAGGATAACATTACAGGTGCAGTAAAAGGAACATTTAACACAGATACACTTAGGTTACATAATGTAGTAGTTTGTATGTTACTTAGGTTACATAATGTTACAAAATTGTGAGTTACACTCATGGATATAGTAGGTCCTCAGAGAAGACAGTGGGTTACATCCCTGTTTGGACCTAGTAGGGAAGGAGTGGGTCTGGGGAAGGGAGAGGCTGTCCAGTGGATGTTGTCAAGCCAGGGGGCAAGGCGGGTGGGTACCACAGGTTACAACAGGGGGTTAGTTGCACCTACAACAGCGGGTATTAAAGATATGGTTCCGAAGGGCTGTTTTGAAGGAGCCAATTTTTGGCATGTTAGAGATGCAGCTTGGGAGGGAGTTCAAACAGGTGGGAGTTCGGTAGAGGAAAGATCTCTGGGTGAGAGAGGTCTTGGTTCTGGGCACCTTGAAAGTGGCCTTAACAGAGTTACGGGTGGTGACGGATGATGATGACTGCTGTAGGGAGATGGAGACCCCGGGGGAGAGTTCTAACAGTGATTTCTTAGCGAGAAGGCAGGTCTGGTAGAGCAGTCACTCCTCAAAGTTGAGCAGATTGGTGGTAGTATAGAGAAGGCAGGTGTAAGTTCGGCTGGGGGCACCGGTTAGGAGCCTACAGGCCTTATTGATGGAGAGTTGGATTTTGGAGAGTGCAATGTTGTCAGCTGCGGCGTAGATGGGTAAGCCATAGTCCACAAGGGACAAGACGGAGGAGGTGATGACCAGCCTGAGGGCAACCTGAGGCAGGCAGTCCCTGTGCTGGTATAGCAGGCCAATCCAAGAGTTAATGGTGGCTGATAGGGCATTAATGTGGGTGTGGAAGGAGAGGGCAGTATCGAACTTGATGCCTAGGTACTTGTATGTGGTCACTTGTTCTAGTGGTGCAGAGTGCTGGGGATAATCAAGAGGGGGTATTTTTAGCTTTATTTTCGTGGTGGGAGAAGAGCATTGATTTGGTTTTCTTTAGGTTAATGACCAGTCTGTGGTTGTTGAATCACCTTTCGGCTTGGTTGCAAGCTTGCTGGAGGGATAATTGGAGGGAGGTGGGATTGGGATGTGAGGCAATGAGGACTGCATCATCGGCGTAGAGGAGCATTTTACCAGTACATGAGCTGAGGAGGGTATTGAGGTAGAGACTAAAAAGTATTGGACCCAGGATGGAGCCCTGAGGGACCCTGGAGTGAATGGGAAGAGTGCTGGAGAGGGAGCCACTGATCTTGACATGCTGAGATCTAGCAGAGAGGTAGCTATAGAACCAGGAAACGGGACTGCCAGAGAAGCCAAGTTGGTGGAGAGAGTTGAGTAGAGGAGGATGACAGACAGTGTCAAAGGCCTTGGAAAGGTCAATGAACACTGCTCCTGCAAGGGTGCCAGAGTCGAGAGCAGCATGCAGGTGTTGGGAGAATTCCAGGAGAGCCGTGGTTGTATTGTGTTCTGGGTCAGAATCCATGCTGCTCTGGGCATATAATGTCATACTTGGTTAGGTATTCAGAGAGCTGGATCAACACCACTTTTTCAAGGGCTTTAGAGAGTGGGGGGAGGATGGAGATTGGGCGGTAATTGTTGGGGGTGGACCAGTCCCCACTCTTATGTATGGGTGTGATTTCAGCAGTTTTCCAAGCACTTGGGAACTGACCCAAGCATAGAGACCGGTTTAGGTCAGTCAGAGGGACTAGGACTTCATCCAAGACCATACAAAGGATCCTGGAGTCGAGGGGGTCACTGCTGGGGTTATTGCAGCCTAAGGCTGTTAGCAGGTGTGGCCTGGCTTCTTGGGGGGATAGGGTGCTCAGGTAGAATGGTGGGCGATGCAGGACCAGAGGGAGAGAGCTGGGGATTGGGTCAGAGAAGCTGCTGGGGAGGACTGTGCTTAGGTCAGAGAAGGCAGTGTTAAGGCAATCAGTTATAAGGAGTGGATCTGTGGTGGGGGTGCCATTGATGGAGAGCTGAGATGGTGGGGGGAGTGGGACTTCCCATTTAGCTCTCTCATATTATCCCAGAAGGTCCGGGCTGAACCCCAAGTGGAAGCAAGGGTGGTCTGGTAGTGCTCTGCCTTGGCCCGCCTAATGACCCATGTGCATTTATTGCATTCTGCATTGTAGGCCTGTCTATCAGATGCCTTTCGAGACTCTACAGCAATGTGCCAGAGATTATCTCTGTTTTTGAGTCTCTGGAGGAGGGGTGGACAATCCATGGGGCGTTGCATTTTTTGGAGCGAATCCTGGTGAGGGGGGCAAAAAGGTCACAAGCCTTACAGAAGGCATTTGTGAAGTGGTCAAGAGCTGAGTTAATGTCAGGGGCATGCTGGATAGGGGACCAGTCTAGCTGGGCTAGGTATTGTTTTAATTTTCTGAGGCCGCCGGGACATAAACGGCGGTGTAGAGTGGCCTGGGACACTGGCTTCAGAGTGGAGGATGGCCAGAGACAGAGGACTGGGGAGTGAGCGCTAAGAGAGTTGGGGATGACAGTGACATCCTGGATTTTGTAGGGGCGGTTAGATATAACAACATCTAGGAGAGTGCTGGTGCCAGTAGAGTGGTTGAATCTGGTGGGCTGAGTGACTAACTGGGACATATCCAGGAGAGCAAAGGAGTCCCTTATATGGGAGGCAGTGGAGGCAAGCCAGTTAACACTGAGATCACCTAGGATGACTTGCTCCATTTTGTGAGGGAGAGATGTGAGGTAGTCAATGAGGGACTGGACCGCTTGGTTTTGATTCTTCGGGGGTACGTAGGAGACCATGAGTAAGAGAGGGCCTCGGGCGGGGTCAGGCATGATTTTTAAGGTGAGGGCTTGGGCTTCATAATCAAGTTTGGGAGCTGGGAATGCCTGATCTATAAGGGAGTCCCGTACAAGTAGTGTGCAGCCACCACTGAATTTGCCTACTCGGTCTTCCCTGTAGATGGTATATCCAGGGAGGGTGATAGCAGAGTCAGGGGTGGATTTGGAGAGCCAAGTCTCTACCAGTGCAGTTATGTCAGGTTGATGTTGAATGACCCAGCACTGGAGGGCAGCAGATTTCTTTAGGAGATTGGAAATGTTTAAGGATGAAAAGCGGAGGCTAGTTGCAGTACAGGGTTTAGAAGGGCTGGAAGCCATCGGTCCTGGGTTTGGGTGTACATTACCAGATAATAATAATAGCAGTGTAATTATTCTGGTTAGTGGCCAGTGGTGATAGAGACCCTTGGGTTGACATCCAGCTGAGGACATTACAATCAGGGTGCATGGGACAGATAAAGTGCGAAGGGTGGGAATGGCAGGGGAGAGCTGGATTGAGGTCGGGCCTTGGAGGGTGGAGGGACTGGGGGTGTTGGCAGAGTGGGGATGTTGGTGGGTCACTGGTGTGTCAAGAGTGGGGGAGGGCCGAGTCACTGTGGGGTAGTCTGGGGATGAGGTGCCTAGTGTGGAGGAAAGGTGTTCCGGTCGGTGTGAGGTCTGTACCAAAAGGGTGAAGGAGAGCAGACTTAGTAATGGAGTGTAGGTACCCATAGCAGCTGAGCAGTAAAGGAAAAGTGTCCAGGAGTAGTAGAGAGTAAAGAGATGTAGATCAGCTTTGGCACGGCTGGGGGAAAACAACCCCTCTGGTGGGCGAAGAGTATAAGCTGCAAATGGGAAAAATCAGTATCAATCAGTAGAAGAGGGAGGAGGCAAAGACTGATGAACAGTGATAGACTGACCACACAATAAGTGAAATGAGAAAGGAACTGTGTTGTGTTGGATTGAGTAAGTGCGCTTATAACTGGGCCCTCTAGAGGCTAAAAGATATAATCTGCTAATAGAAAAGTCTGCAAAAAAAAAAACAGGCAGGGAGGTTCTGAAACAAGTTTTTTTTGGGGGGGGACACTGCACCAGCCTCAATGGGACATAGAGGTCAAGGGTAGAGTCCACAGACTTACAGCTCTAAGAGAAGGGGCACATGGCTCAGGGCAGATAGCAAAATCACACTACCTTAAAACCTCTCTCAAAACTTAAATCAACTCTTAATCTCTACATCAGACTAAACATTACTTAAAGTGAGAAATCAAGAACATGTCAAGCAGAGGTCAGCCCTAACATTAATTTCTTGGCAGCAGTTCCTTGAAGACTTCTGGATTGCTGCACATAGTGTAAGAAACACTGGAAAACAGGGGCAAGTGAGATTTCTCCAGGGGTAGATGCCAACATTCAGAGTTCCAATCCATACCTTGCTTGGAGGGTGAGCGTCGGGCAGCTTCTCCTTAGTCTGCTTACCAAACTGCAGAATGCAGTTTGTTTGAGAGGAAACAGCCCGAAAGGGCACAGTAGTCCCCTTGCTTAGAGGGTGAGCGTAGGGCAGCTTCTCCTTAGTCTGCTTACCAAACTGTAGAATGCAGTTTGTTTGAGAGGAAACAGCCCAAAAGGGCACAGTAGTCCCCTTGCTTGGAGGGTGAACATTGGGCAGCTTCTCCTTAGTCTGCTTACCAAACTGCAGAATGCAGTTTGTTTGAGAGGAAACAGCCCGAAAGGGCACAGTAGTCCCCCATTTTGATCAGTTTTCCCCTCCTTGCGGATCTCTGCAACTCAGGCATTGAGTCAATGTTATCTGTGACCACTCAGCAGCCTGGAAAGCACTTTCTCCTGATCTAGACATACAGAGAGATACCACATGGAAGTTCAATACCCAGCTTCTTAAGGACAAGCTTATCACTTCCAGGATGAAATCTTTCATTCAGACTTTCACTGAGCTCAACCGAGACTCCGTACCTAGGATAGACCATGAAGCAGTGGGAATTCCAGGCCTTGTCCCTTCTATCACAAATCCAGGCCTTAGAGTTTTTCCTCTCCTCTTTGACCTTGTCTGATTCCCTGGAGACCCTACCTTCTTTAAGGAACCAGTATGCTGATGTCCTACAGGAGAAGACAGAATATTCCATTCTAAAGACTCAGGCTACATATGTATATCAGGGTGAAAAATCTGGGAGACTACTGGCTCTCTGCCTATGGAAATTAGAGAGCTCTAGGCTCATTCCCTCGATCACTGCTCCAGACGTTATTAATAAGACCCTTCCTAGAGAAGTAGCCTTAGTTTTTGAGGACTTTACCTCAAGCTTTATAGTAAAATCATCACCCCCAAGATCTGAGGAGATTGACTCGTGCTTGGACACTCTCACCCTTCCATGCCTCCCAGACACCACCAGTTATCCTTATTCTCTCTGATTTTCCTCTCTGAAATTGAGGAGGCCTTAAAGGCCTGGCCGTAGATAAGGCACCTGACTTGGATGGCTTCCCCTCTAATTTCTACAAGACTTTCTCTAAAGAGCTGCACCCCCCCCTCCTGCTCCACCTGTATACGTACATTCTGGAAGCTGATTCCCTAGACTCTACACTCTTGGAAGCCATTATTGTTCTCCTCCTTAAACCAAACAAAAATTCCTCTCAACCTGGTAATCACCGACCCATCTCTCTCTTAAATTGTGTTAAGATTTTCACAAAAATCCTCGCCTCTAGGATAAAGAAAGTATGGTTACATCTGCTTAGCCCTGAGCAAGTGGGGTTTGTTCCCTGGAGATCCTCCACAGACCACCTGCATAAATTATATCATATTTTTCAAGTAGCCCAATCCTCTCCCACTCCTATGGCCCTAGTTTCACTTGATGCTGAAAAAGCCTTCGACAGAGTGGACTAAAACTTCTTATGGTCACCCTTGCAAAAAATGGGCTTCCCCTCCATATTTTTGAGATAGCTTAAAGTCATCTACTCCTCTCCCTTTGCTAGGATATACTGTAATGGGGTTTTCTCACCTCGATTTCCCCTCTACACAGGTACCAGGTAGGATTTCCCATTGTCCTCCTTTCTTTTTAATTTATACCTGGAACCTCCCCTCAGATACCTCAAGACAACCCCCCAAATTTGGGGAATCTCGGTAGGTGGCTCCAAACTCACTATTTCAGCATATGCGGATGATATTCTGCTACACCTGGAACATCCCTCTGCCTTACTTGCAGGGGCCCTGGCTGTTATATCCCAGTTTAGCCTCTTATCCAGCTACAAGCTGAATCTTAGTAAAACTGAAAATGTTTCCCCTTAATCACTTCACCCATAAGGCTGACTTCACTCATTTTGGTATGAATTGGTCTTCCAACTATATCAGATACTTAGGCATATGTCAAACTACAGACCCATCCCTTACTAAGAAGTTGAATCTTGAGGACCAGATAGCCACCATACAGTAGGACTTCCTGAGATGGGAATCTCTCCCATTATCCCTTTAGGGCCGTATTAGTATCGTTAAAATGAACATCCTTCCCAGGCTTTTCTACCCCTTAAACATGCTGAACATATGGCTTCCTCTTTCTTTTTTCAAGCACATTCGCTCTCTCATCTCCAACTTTATATGGTTGAACAAGTCCCCCAGGCATCCAATCCTTAAATTAAGTCTTTCTAAGGAATCAGGGGGCTCCACCTTCCTAACTTCCTCCTTTATTACTGGGCCAGTCATTTCTCCAAATGTGGTAAATGGCTCTTTGTAACAGAAGGAGATCATAATCCACTCTGGTTGCAAATAGAGATTCAAATTATTCAGCAGCATAACCTATCTCCTTCTACTATACTGTATTTGCCATGGAAGGTGTTACCAACTGTGAAAGTGTGCTGTTAAACCTCCAAATACCTGTCTAATTCTGTTTCACAAGTCTACTGCAGTAGCACTCTCTGAATATCTTTACTGTCCTTTCCTTTACTTTCCCCCTTTTTAATTCCCTTTTTCCAGGCAGGCCACCTGGATAAGAGGCCCTTTCTATCACTTTCATTTCATTAAAAAGACAGGTATGGAGCGTCAGTACCCCCCCCCATGATAGGCTACAGTGTATAGACCTGGGGTTTAGCATATTTGGGCTAGTAGTTCCTCTTTTCATGTTTAAGCAATGCCCAGGAAACAAATGTGAATGCCAAATATAGGGGAATTCTCCTCACAGTACAAGCACTTAGTTTATTTAGGCAGAGAAAAATAAAGATAGTAAAAGGATTCAGAGTCTGCCTGCTGGTCACCCAATCCCTTAGTGTGTTGTTGTAAGGTTTCCTAGATATGCCTTAGCAACACTATTTTGACCCCAAAACAGTTTACTTTTCCTTACTGTTTAACTTTATTATTTTTGGTAAGGTGACATGGAAAGGCAAAATGCCAGCAGCACAAATGGTTTTAAACATAAGCAGATTTGAAATTAAAGGGACTGCTTTTGTTTTGTTGTGCTGCAATGTGTTAGCACTCCCAAAAGAAACTCCTAAACAAAAATATGCAGTATTTCAGATATTGTAAAATAAATGATGGTCTCTTTCAGTTTTACTCCTTTTCATAGCAGTCTGGCTCCTGTTAATATTAGAGAGTAAAACTTACCACATAATGGATATTCAGGCCTTTAGCCAGAGGTAATCCTTGCAGCCATTTGCACTTGTTGCTCTTGCTGTTTCCTAGGAGGCAGCCGCCCATTTCTCACTATAGTTATACTGTGGATAGGTTGAGGGAGGGCTAAACTTGGTAAGAGTACTGTTTTAGTTAAACCTGTATTATATTTCATTTCAGGGATGTCAATGTTTTGTAATAAAGATATATTGAATGTCCCTTGGCTTAGAATGAAATAAAATGTTTTATAAATGAAAATCTGTATTGAAGAGTATAGGGCGGAGTCTGGAGTGATCACCTGATGATTCCCTAGGATAAAAGGAGACTCATTCTTGTGATACCTTCAGATTCGTTTTGGGATCAGCCAGTACTGATCCATTTGGGAGTCTGCACTTACAGACTAAGATAACTGAAATCCCAGGCGGCCTTTTCGTTTGCTGATATTGCCTGTGGAAACATTCATTTATTTTTGTACCTTTTATGTTTCTTTCTGTATTCCTGCAAGGTTAATAGTTTTATATTTTCTTTTTTTTTTGCTGTTACTTTAATAAAGCTTTAGGCTTGGCAATTTTTTTTAGCCTTGCCACATTACCTATTTGTGTCAGTGTCCATCATTACACCCACAGCCTATGACACCAACCCCTGTTAGTGAATCACCAATTGGCACCTCTATTAGAGTCTTCTCCCAGTTGTTTTCCTCACTACAGAGTTCTCTTTCCAAGCATCCCTCTCAGTCAATAATTCTTAATCCCATCATCAAGATTGGGGGCAGGGTGGTTACCCCAATTACATGGTGCCAAGGTCGCTGATTTCTATTCTCTCTTCTCCAGACATTTTACAAACAGTTAATGTAGGATGATCACAGATCTTTAAAATCTTCCAATTAAGACATTTTATAGCTCAACTTTTTGGTACATGGCCTAAACCCTTGACTGTACTCCCTATCCTCTCCAGTTCTTGGACCTGGCTAATCTACTTCATGCAATCTCAAGCATGTATTTATACCTTATGTCCATTCTTCACCCGGATCCCTTAGTGGGTTCCAAGGTCTGGGATTCTCTGCTACCTGATACCCCCCTTAACTGGAAATATGGAAAGATTTCCATATATATAATACCCAGGACAAACTCAAACTTACCTAATTCTATAGTCTTAACAATATGTACTATACACTGGTTAAACTGGCCAAAATGGGTCACCCCCCCTCACCTGTATGCTGTAGATGTGGGAAAGGTGAAGGGAACATCTTGCATATCTTTTGGTCCTGTGAAAAATTTCTCCCCTCTGGCATACTATCCAAACCAGGTTGGACCCCCTGTTGGGGCTTGATGGTCTGTTCACAGTGGAAATTTGCATTTTAGGTGTCTACTCCAACATCAGTGGGAAAGAAAGAAGATTTCACATGGCTATTATATCGATGGCCATCAAGGAACTGGTTCTTAGGCACTGGATGGATCAACTGTCTATCGTTTACAATGAATGGCTAAGTGAACTCACCTTGTGCTTTCAGACTGAACATCTAATTGCTAGCACTCGTAACAGACTTAAACTTTTTGATAAAAAGTGAGGCAAGTTATATGCTTTGTACCTGCACTAATCTGCCTCTGACTCCTCTGATTCTACTGGTGTTAACTTACTATGTAGTATAAGTTTATGCTAGCCTTGTACTCTCGGAGCACACTCTGGGGAGGGTGGGGAGGCTGGGATAGAGTAGTAGATAGTTTGTTCTACGCAGCTTCTAATTTCATGACGTTGTAATCAGGATGTTGGTTGTTACTTTATAAAATCTTAATAAAGCTTTAAATTTCAAAAAATCTTCAATCAATCTTGGTGAATCAGTGGTGGAGTCTTCCTTGGGGTTGTCAACTCTAATATTCACCCCACTCTCCAACCCGTATCCTCATGTGCACTACACACAGTACAACTGAAATGAAAAATCACGGTGTGCAATCAAATTTCATGCTGAGAAACCAATTTTCTGCTGCAAAAAAAAAACTGTTATGTAAAATCAAATGTTATGCTCAGAAACCAATTTTTCTTCTGCAAAACAAAAAAGTATGCTGCAAAACAAAAAAATGATGGTGTGCAATTAAATTTCATACTGAAAAAACAATTTTCTACTGTGAAACTAAAAATTGTTCTGGGCAATCAAAATATGTTTCTAGCACACTTTTTTGAGCCACAGTTAAAAAACAGTTTCACAAGTCAAATTTAGTTTCACACCACCTTAAAGGTGCAACACAAAATGTGAGCCACAATTCAAAAAATAGGAAAGATGTTAATATGGCCAGGAGAAATATGTAAAAGATACTTAAATTATGATTAACTAAAACAAGCCTCAGAATCCATGTTCTAATGAGGTAGATTCATGTTTTTTTCACTATGGCACTGTAGTAAAACTTGAATTAGTAGTGTGTTAGTGAGATGAGAAACAAGATGGTGGCTGTCACAAAACAAAAAGAAATGTTGGTATCATGAACACAACATCTCACAAAATAAAAAATGGCCCTGCGATACCCAGTTTTTGGTGTCTTATCAAAACGTTATCCCAAAAACCCAACTGAGCATGCTCAGAACAGAAAAACACAAGACTTTAATCCTTATATCTCTACAACAATTTAATATTTTTTCACGAAACCTTCCAAAGGCATTAACTAGTCATAGCATGCTTCTAACCTGACAATTTTGGGGAAAAATCCATTCTGTGTAGGCTGTAGGTGACAGTAAAAAAAAAACAACAAAAAAAACATGTGAAGTATAGGAAAAAAAATTACACTCCTACAGGAAAATGACAAATGCAGATCTCAGAAAACACAAAAGCTGCCATCACAAAACTTTCCACAGATCTAAACCTTACCTACTAGACAACACATGCAACATTTCAGCTAATTTTGTCCAATGCTGCCAAAGCTATTATGGTGCAAAGTTAGGGTTTGACACAGAACACTCTACTCAACCCTAATGATAGGGGCACTATTGCACCCTATAATATAACTGAAATACATTTATTTTTACAGTATATTTTGACATTAGAGTTCCTTCCCCTGAAGAAGCCCAGAGAGGGCAAAACACTGAATTTTAACTTGGGGGGGGGGTCCTGCTCACAACATTGAAATATAAATTAATGTTGATTGAAGAATTAACAGTCACTGATTCTACTTGCTTTTGACAATGCAGCCTAACAGACACGGTGATCTATGCAGACAGGTATGACATTTTGCCATGGTGCAGTAGCACTGGTACAGCATTTTATTTTCTTATTATTTTAATGGTCTGGAACCTTGATGGCAGTGTGTTCTGATAAGGTACCACTTTAGTTTACTTCTTAATTGTGAACTTCCCCTCTTAGTGAGGTTACATATTTTGCATTAATTGTTAGTTATTTTTAGATTGTAGTGTTCAGTTTCACTCTATCAACAATACGCTTCCTTGTGTTTTACTTGAAACTTAATAAATAAGGAGTAAAAACAAAATCTAGTCCTGAAGTCACTTGTTGCTGCTCTTTACTCCCCTCTGGTCTGGATGCATATAACTTTCTGGATGTCATAGACCTTTTTGTTCAGGATTAGATGATATAAAGTAGGTGCTGCTTTGCAAAATGAAATCTGTGCTTAATTTGCTTTCCAGTAAATAAATTGAAAATGCAGCACCTGTTGAGTCAGAATGTCACTTCTTGATTCTTTTCCTCATTGCTTATAGGGATGAAACCAGTTTCCAGACCTCCTTCAATGAACCGACATGTGTTCGTAATTACCAGCCCAATACAGCTGCTCTAGCCCTTTCATTAACAGCATCTTCTTCTTGTCAAAAATCAACCGTTCTAAGGTTCTGGGTCCTGGTGGTTGAGGCCCAGTTAGTCTCCTCTATTAACAGGGAGAAGGTTACCCAATTATGGTCATTGCCTCCCAATGGTTCCTTAACGTTCACACTGTGGATGACCACATCCCCACTGCTGAGAAAAACATTGGGTGGACTCAAATCTAATCTTCTGCTGGACATGCTGTTCTAAGAAACAGTCCTTGAAGGGGACAAGAACTTAGTCTCAGCCCTACTGTTAGCCCTTTCAAGATGCCACTCTATGCCTGGGAAACTGAATATCCCTACTGCATCTGATTTTTCTGCTTCCATACTTTCCCTGACCAGCTGGGCCCCATGCTTCACTGAGCCATTTGTGTCCCTTTATCACAACACATCCTTTACAAAGAGAGCCACCCTCTCCCTTTCCTGTCAGGCCTATCCTGGTGATAGTGTTATCTTTAACAGCGATGAAGCGTTTTGTGCATTACATGCCCATGGCTTACCAAACTTCCTGCTTGTTTTGTAGCTACAATAGTGGAACAAAAATGGTGGTGCCAAATGCAGCCATGCCTCGAAGGAGAAGAGTGCAAAGTTCTTCCAGATCGTAAAGGGTGGAGCTGTTCCACTGGAAATAAAGTGAAAACAACTAGGGTAAGTTAATAAGGCATGACACCCACTACCAACACAGCAAAAATAAATATTAAGATGATGAAAATGACTAGAAATAACTGACTATGCAGAATCATACTTTACATTATCAGACAGGTAATCTGCACATTTATCATAGTACAATTTGAAACACTTAGATGATCAACATTTTATTGAAGAAAAGGGTGTGTTTGTCATTAAATTGGAAGGTTCTCAAACAAAAGCTGCATTTATGCTTATAATTATTATATCTACATGTTATATAAAAACCTATTGCACATGCTAGGTTTGGTTATAGACTTCAAACCTAGCAGAAACAACTTTTAGTAAAACATCTTTTGAAAAGGATTGCCCATTTTTACTAAGATGACCCATTCAGGATCCACGACAGGAGTCCGATAGAAATTCTGTCGACGCCCTGTCAGCTGACACCCGGCAGGTCGACAGCATTCTGCAGTGGGCTGCGGTTAGCTATTGATTTCTTTGTTTTCTTCGGTAGAAGCCCCGACCCAATACCAGGCTCACGTCCCCGCACCACCCCACTTAAACATTCTCAACTCCAGTCAGAGCTCATTGGGGTTACAGGACCCCCGACAGGCAGCGCCAGGTTCCAGCGGGTCTCCCACCGTGGCTAGGCACTGTAGTCACTGTGGGGGATCTCACTGGCAAAATGCCACTACGAGGGGGGTAAATGACCCATTCAGATGTGGGGAAAAAACCCAGAAAGCAAACCCTACATTCTTACAGTAGCAGATCAGTTATTTGTTTACCAAATCAACTGTTTGTGTCATGTGGCTAAGTCCACCGAGTTTAATACAACATTTTTAAAAGACTTCAGTTTGAATAAATCATTTTTCTAACCCCAGAGCATTAAAAGTCACTTGCTCTAAGCAATTCCCATCTTAAAGTGAGACATGGCCTTGCCTGGCAGTAAAATGTGTGTGTGTGTGTGTGTGTGTGTGTTTGGGGAGGTCACTTTATTTCACATTAGTAATGTACAAGTAGGACCTAGTACATCCAGTCTTCTTCCTCTTCTCAGAGATACCAAATGTTAGCTCAACTGGTTTCCAGTCTCATTCTCTTTACCAAATATAACACTGTCTCTCAAATACTCAGCCTGCTTCCTTTCTCCTTCACAGATCCAGCCCCCAACAACAGCCTAAGGTCCGTGTAGGTTCCTTCCTTTCTCTTCAGAAACCACCAATAAGTATGTATTTTGTTCAAGTCAGGCTTTTGTTTTAAGAAATACTTTCTCCACTGAACAGCAGCCAGGTAAAGACTATAACCCAGGGAGAAATACGTTCTTAAGATCCACTTACTCTGCTGGCATGGCTGATTTAGTGCCTGCTCACCACTGGCATAGATATGGACTACTCCTGCATTGGATTTTAAAGGATGAATGCTGAACCATTGGACAGAAGGTTGAAACTCCAGAATGTCAAGCAAATGTGCCAGTGGTCAGGCAGGTATGTTGTAATTACAAGGTATGGCTATGCATGATAGTAAGTCATATTTTCTTATGAACAAGTAATGCATGAGACCTGGGTTAGTGCCTCAAGCCATATTCCCATTCCTGGACTGAAGGAGTCTGGAGAACAGGTTGAAGGCAAGCAATACATGCAGACTCTGATGGTGGCTTCTGAGGACCATGTCACTTAAGCACTTCACATAGCTGGTCCAGGATCGGCACTGATATCCTGGATGACCACATTACAACTAGCTTTCCTCAGCATACATCTCATCATGGCTGGTAGGGATCCACTGAAAGGGAGGTGAAAATAACTATATGAGGACAAGTGGGGCAAGCAGCATGGGAGGATGTCATCTGGACATCTTCTCATACACCAAGGTGCCATTGTCCAATTCAGAAGTCCTTGACTGAGTATTGGATCTGGGAATTCTGTGAAGGAAGACTACATGGCTGGTAGGGGAGCTGCACTGGCAAAGCAGGCAGTTTTGTTTTATCCTTTTGCTTCTTGGGGTGATGGTGGTGGGGAGTTAGGGTTGGAAACTCTAATGCCACATTTCTCTACTTTTGTCACATTAAGTTGAGCCCTAACTGGTGCATTAATGCAGTTTTTTTTTGCAATAAATTTCCTTTCTTTTGAGAAAGGTAATAAACTAAAATTAAAATAGCACTTATGGCTGCAAAAGCATTCGCCCATGTGAGACAAGCACTTCTGAAGCCACAGATACATGTGCACACTGAACACATACATAGCTACTTCTGGCATCAGAAATGCAGGCCCCTAAGAGGCATGTGCTTCTGCAAATGGAGATAGAAATACATGAGTGCAGACGTACAGTCCCCACCTTGCATTTTGTGGGTGTGTGGTTTGCGTATGGCCCCCTTGCATAGTGCAAGACGTACACACCACCTTATAGCTTAATGTATGTATGGGCCATTCTGTGCATACACAATTTGCATAGCAAATCCCTTATCATGGCATTATATACTAACATACTAAAATGCCAGCAGAATAGGTTTAATGGTCTTTCGTGTCTGCTCATTTGGTCATCCCCCACCCTGGGAGCTGACCTTGCTGCCCCCCTCGCCCTCTCTGGCTTCTCTCTTCCCAGTCCTGGATATACTCGCTGCAATGGACTTTGCTTCCAGAATCCTTCTCCTGTACCTGTCCCACCCCCTCTTGAACCCCTCCACCATCTCTGCCTCCACCAGCCCCCTGAGCAGTGCATTCCATGGCTCCACCACCCTCTCCGTGAAGTAGCACCTCCTCCTTTCTCCCCTGAATCTCGCCCCCTCCAGCTTCCACCCATGCCCTCTAGTTTCCCCTCCTTCCTTTGTAGCACCCTGACTGCTCCTCCCCTATTTACCCCCTTCATGTACCTGAAGACCTCTATCATGTCCCCCCGGTCCCTTCTCTCTTCCAATGTGTACATATTTAGTTCTTCGAGCCTCTCCCCATAGGTCCTGTCCCCCAAGCCCCAGATCATTTTGGTTGCCTTCCTCTGGACCCTCTCCAGGAGTTCAGTGTCCCTCTTTACGTGTGTCCTCCAAAACTGCACACAGTACTGTAGGTGTGGCCTCACCAAACAGTTATATGGAGGGAGTATCACTTCCCTCCTTCTGGAGGTGATCTCCCTAGCGATGCATCCCAGCATCCTGTTGGCCTTGACCACTGCTCTCCTACAAGTTTCCGAGTTTTTCATCCTGACATCCCTCTCCAACCCCAGGTCCCTCTCAGCCATTGAGACTTGTAGCATTCCCCCCCCCCAGGGTGTACACTTGGCCCAGGTTTCTGGCTCCCAGGTGCAGTACCTTGCATTTCCCTGCATTGAACCTCAGCTTCCAGTTTCTAGACCACCTTTCCTGAGCCTCCAGGTCCCCCTGTAGGGCCACCTCCACTCCTCCCCATCCGCCACTGCCCCCAGTAGTTCAGTGTTATGTGTGCACCAGCAGAATTCTACCACAAGACACATCCCATTTTTCAATATTTATGTCCCAAATTCTTAGAATTTTATTCTATGCCTTCGACACATCCACAGGAGTGTGACCCTTAAAACGGTTTCTATGGCATTAGCACATAAAAACACATTTTAAGGTGGAAGTAACTATTCTTACCCACTGTCTTTATCTAAGGGCCTTAAAAAATATACATCTTCAGAATCTGAGTAGGACCTAGAGGGGCCTGTGTAGATCCTGTAGTTCAGCATTATGTGCTTACTAACAGAATTGTATCACAAGACACATCCCATTTTCAATATTTATGTCCCAAATTCTTAGAACTTTATTTTATGCCTTCGACACATCCATAGGAGTGTGACCCTTAAAATGGTTTCTACGGCATTAGCACATGAAAAACACATTTTGAAGTGGAAGTAACTATTCTTACCCATTGTGTTTATCTAAGGGCCTTAAAAAATAAGATTGCCGAAAACATGATGAAATCTTTTAAAAAAAATGACTGTTATGAATAACGGTTGATTTGGGCTATGAAGTCACCATTTTTATGTTGCGAACAAGGAATTCTTTTTTCACTCTTTTTTTATGTTGCAAAGAATACTTTGTTCTCACTTTTTTAATGTTGTGAACAAATAATTCTTTGTACTTTAGCATTTTGAGGTTGAAGTAAGAGTTGTCACCCGCTGTGTTCATGAAAGGGCCTTAAAAATAGATTGTTGAAAAGTCAGTGAAAATGCTAGAAACAGCTGAGTCATATATAACAGTTGATTTTGGATGCAAAGTCCACAGTTTATGCTGTAAATGAACAATTATATGTTTACACATTTTTGCTGCAAACAAAAAATTCTTGATTCACACTTTTTTATGTCATGAAAAAAACTTTTCTCCATGAGATTCTTTGTCCACACTTTCTCACAAAACAAGAATTCTCAGCTTTCAACACAAGAATTGCAACCACTCACTAAACTAATGTTCAGAGATTATCATGGTACCCAGAAAACATATTTCTGAGTAATCTTTCATCAAACACACTTTAGAATAAAGCTAAACAGGTCTGATTTACTGAACCTACATTAGGTTCAGATGTTTTGTGAAAAGGAATCATTCTTTGTGTTGCTGGAAAAAAGTTTCTCACAAACGTAAAATATATATATATTTTTTTGCAAAATAAAGATTTACTCACAAGCATAAATTATTTTTTCACACCAGCTAGATGACTGGAAAAATCCCACAGAGCATGCTCAGAAGCCAAATTTTAAAACCTCATAACTCAAGAACTAATTCATATTTTTTCATGAAAACTTTAAAAGACACACTCTTGGGTTGAGTCCCTTCTACCCTGAACATTTTGAAACAATATTTCAAATCATTTTTGCTTCAAAGGTGAGAAAAAAAGTAAAAAAAGGGCATTTTAAAGGCTTTTTACATTTCCAAATCTCAGAATCCAGATGAGTGGTTGCCACAAAACTTCCCAAGTCTTAAGAACGTGACACCTGGATTACACATGCAAAATATTGTGCAGTTTTTTCATATCCAACACCAAAGTTATTATGGTGCAGATACTGGGGTTTAACATTTAGGTGCATGCTCAGAAGTCAAACTTTTAAATTATAACTCAAGATATGATTAGTATTTCACAAAATCTTTGAAAGGCACCTCCATGGGCGGAGCTGCTTCACCTCTGAAAATTCTGGAACAGAACTCTAAATAATTTTTGCTCTTGATGCAAACCAAAGAAATGGCCCCAAAAAGAGTGTTTTGCATTTTTTATTATTTTTGCACTTCCTTGTTCTTGGAATCTGGATGAGTGGCCATGAAAAAACTTGCCAAATCATATGAAATTAGCACCCTAACCATGAATGCAAAATTTCATGCAATTTCAAAGGGCAAGAGAGCTGGCTGATTTCTTTCACACTCCTTTCATCAGCCTGATGATGAAAGAAGAGTGAAATAAATCCTTTTCAGTCACACTGGTAACACACCAAATCAGCCTCCTATCTTCAGAAGGCCTCCCAACTCCCAACCAATGGCAGGTGCCAATCTTGCCAATGGTATCTCCCCTCTGTTCTGACCAACATGTCATATAGAAATACTGGACAGCGGGTGCCCAGTTCCACTGCCAGTATCCCCCCTCCTTGCCAACCAACATTTCATAGAGGATAGTGTATGAGCAATCATACACAACAAGGCTGTTTTTCAATTGAGATGTTTCCATGATAAGAGGAGACCTTGAGAGCACAGCTTGAGAGATTCTGTAACCACGGAAACCTCAAAATAAAAAAAAGCCTTCTTATGTATGATTGCTCATACACTGTCTTTTATAGTGTATGGGCCACCATAAATTGAAGACTGTGTCGTTACTTTTTCTTTTCTTTTTCAATGCTGCTCTTTTCTAGGGTAAGTCTCACTGCTGTGGCTATTTCATGAAGAGTGGAGGTTTCTGGAATGCACATCCACGATGATGTTCAAAGGTGTTGTGCTGCAGTGGCTATATATCTAGTGCAGCAACCAAACAAAATGACGTAGCTACTACAACACAACAGTGCTGTTCTAGGTATGGATTTCTACCCAGAACAATGTTCTGTCATACACTATAAATAGAATTACTGGACGGTGGGTGCCCAATCCTGCCAACGGTATCACCCCTCCTTCCAGACCTATGATTTCACTAAAAATGGCTGGTGGGTGCCCAATACCACTGACCATTACACATTTCTTAAAGGCAAACTTCAGGGTACCCATCCAGGTGCCAGATAACATCACTCCCCTCTGAATTAAAAGTGGACCACTCCAGTGCCCACCCCGGTACCTCTGTATATTGCGGCCCCCACCACTTTGGCCAGTCCCACCTCCACACACATAGTTGGTGACACCAGGGTGCCCACCCTAGTGCTGACACTCAAGTACCCAATCCCCAGTGTAGGTCCCCTTAAAAAAATTGCCCCTCACAGATCTTTTTTTTTAGACTTTAAAAAAAATGGTCCCTTATCAATCTCTGACTCTTCTCCTGCCTACACCCACCCACCGACACCCCACTCGGCAGCTATCAACCAACACCTCATCACAATATCACTCACCTACAGAATGTCTAGCACTGTCATCCACTCTCTGTCATGAAAGACATCCTCCTCCTGCAACCATGACTGTGAACTGAGGAAACAAGGAAAGTACTGTCTATTTATTTTCAATGCAGTTTGAACTTTTACTCACAACTTGGTCATTTTTATATATGTTTCACCAAATTTTCAACATTAACTTTTTGGGATCCCACCTCATGAACAAGGTAGGTGAAATTTTTCAAATCCCACCTGAAAAGGTGATTTTACAGTTGCACCACACAAGCCCATTTTTGGGGGGATCTGAAAGATTTTACTCAACAGGTCCATGTGGTAGAGCCATATGAAGACTATGTTGATAATTTGGTGAAAAACTATGTTTAAATGACCCATGAGTGAACACTGACATTTTTTAATGTTCACTCATAACTTTGGTAAGTTTCAGTACTGTGATCTCAAAATTTCAACATAGCCTTTTTATGCCACCTTATGAACATTACAGATGTCATTTTTCAAATCTTGCTCAAAATGGGGTTTCACACTTCTGACCAAAAATGACATTTTGCCAGTATTTTATACATGACGCCTGTCATGTTTAAAAAGGAGCCATACAAACACTGTGTTCAACATTTGGGGTCAAAATGTAAAAAAAAGTTATGAAGAAGTTTGTTCGGAATCAGCCATTGGCCCAGTGGGTGGTGTGTTGCAATCCCATGCTAGTTAGCTGAGACTGGGTGTGATCCCAGTGATCCAGTTGGATTGGCCATGGTGGGAGAAAGGCATTGCAATGTGGCACCACTCCTAGCCAGTGAAGGGACAGTGCAGTGTTGGCTACATGGGCAACAAGTAATCATATATATTTATGAGAACTCTTCTCTTGGTACACTGCATAGAGGGACCATGCTTCCACAGCCAGATGGACTCTTGGCAATGTGCATCTGCATCTGTAGCCTCGTGGAAGTGAAGGGCCCTCCATAGTCCCCAGACAGCTTTACAGATTCTTTGCATTCATAATGACATGGAAGTGCAGGGCGCTCTAGATAGATGGACGTTGTCCTTGGCTCAAGGCCCAAAGTGTCCTGTGCATCTGCAGCTGTTCAAACAAGTCAGGAAGGGACCTGTGTGAATGAGGATATGATTCCACTATTCCCCCTCAAAATACAAAATGCATTGTAATAAATGATGTTAATGCAGACATTAGGATTGAAATGCAATGCTGACAACATAAGGAAATGAAAACCATTAGGATTTGGAGTCTTGGGAGTATTGGTGAATTGGTTGTGTGGTGTTCCTTGGAGTTGGCAGCCCTGATGCCCATCCCTTCCCCTGAGCAAAAAAAAAAAGATCTCTTGATTTACACAAGGCCCACAGGGCCATGCATGAAGAGACCTCTGACTGGTAAGGCTAGGGCAATAAGTGAAAGGAAACAAGCATTCAGGACATATAAAATAACTTAGGAGAAGGAGTACAGAGAGGTATACAGGGAAAAACTGAGGGTGGCAGGGCAGACAATTAGGATGGTGAAGACAGATACAGAGGAGAGGATAGCTAGGGAAGTCAGAAGCTGGGATAAAACTTTCTACAGGTCTATCAGTGAGAGGAGGAAATCAAAATAGGGTGTAGTGAGACTTAAAGGGGAGGGGGGAACTCTGGTAGAAGGTGACTTACAGAAGTCAGACTTACTGAATAGGTACTTCTTAGTTTTCAAGGTGGAAAAGGAGGGTAAAGTACTGAATAGGTACTTCTGCTTGGTTTTCAAGGTGGAAAAGGAGGTTAAGGTACCTGAGTAGTGGACAAGGAGGGCGGGGGTAGATTCTAGACCATTCAAAGAAGGCAGGGTACTGGAGGAGTTGAGAAAGTTGAGGGTGGGTATGGCAATGGGTCAAGAAATCCTGCACCCTAGAATGCTACGAGAGCTTAGAGAGGAACTGGCAGGAACTTTGACTAATCTGTTTAATCAGTCGCTAGAAACCAGGAGGGTTCCAAGTGACAGGAAAGGGGCAAATGTGGTGCTGCTACACAAGAGCAGCATCAGGGAGGATGCAGGCAATTATCGGCCAGTCCACCTTACCTCTGTGGTATGTAATATTATGGAGACACTGCAGGAGATAATTGTAGTCTACCTTGCAGCCAGTGGTCTCCAAGATGACAGACAGCACAGGTTCACAGTGGGGAGGTAATGCCAAACAAATCTGATTAAGTTTTTTGACTGGGTAACAAGAGTAGTTGATCAGGGAGGGGCAGTGGACATGGCCTATCTGGACTTCAGCAAGGCCTTTGACACTATCCCTCACAGGAGGCTGGTGAACAAATTGCGCAATGTAGGGGTGGGGCCAAAAATAACTAAATGGGTGGAGAGCTGGTTTTGCAGCAGAGGCCAGAGGGTGTTGGTAAATGTGATGCACTCCAGGGAGGAAAGGGTGATGAGTGGGGTGCCCCAGGGGTCAGTATTGGGGCTCATCCTCTTTAACATCTACATCGGTAATATTGCAGATGGACTAAGTGGGAAGGTGTGCCTATTTGCAGATGATACACAGATTTGCAATATGGTGGACACATCAGGGAGTGGAAACAATGGTGGAGGACCTGAGGAAACTGGAAGGATGGTCAGAAAGTTAGCATTTGAGATTTAATGCAAAAAAGTGCAGACTAATGCACATAGGGCACAAAAACCCACAAGCCATGTAAACATGGGGGAGTAATGGTTACAGAACAGGAGAGGAATCTGGAGATTATCATTTCAGATAATTTAAAGGTGGCAAATCAGTGCAATAAAGCAATAGGAAAGGCAACTCATGTGCTGGCATGCAGAGGGAGGGGTATTACAAGCAGAAGGCGGGAGGGAGCTGTTAATGCCCCTCTACAGGTCCATAGTGAGACCCCACCTGGAATATGGGGTCCAGTGCTGGAGCCCTCACCTGAATGGGGATATGGATAGGCTGGAGAGGATCCAGAGGAGAGTAACAAAGATGGTGCATGGCATACAGCGGAAGCCCCATGAGGAGAGGATGGAAGAGCTTGATCTGTATCCCCTGGAAATTGGGAGTGAGAGGGGACAAGATTGAGACATTTAAATGTTTGAAAGGGATAAATAAGGTGTAGGAAGGGAGAATATTCCAGAGGAAAAACATCTATCGACCTCCATCTGCAAATTCAGATTACGCAACTGATATGTTTAAAGAAATTACACATTTTTCAGAATCTCAAGATACTGTACTATTTGGTGACTTTAACCTCCCTCATATTAACTGGGACTCATTCTCAGGACAGTCCTATGCTGAGAAAGGGCTAATAGATGTGGTAGTTAGTACTGGATTACAACAACTTGTTACTGAACCCGCTCGAGGTCCTAATATTTTGGATCTATTATTTACTAACATAGAGCAACAAATTAGCAATTTACAAATTTGGGATCCACTTGGGACCAGTGATCATTCATCTATTCTTTTTGAAATTCAACAGTTTAAAACTACACAAAGGAAGTTATACTGTACAAAAAATTATAATAAAAGCAATTTTTTCTAAAATCAATGAATACTTACAAAACATAAACTGGGAATCTAATCTTCTTAATTGTACAACACAACAAGCTTGGGACTTTTTTAAAAACATTGTACATTATTTGGAAAATACCTTTATTCCATCTAAGAGGAAATTTAATAATAAAGGAAAAATTCCCCCTTGGTTCGACAAGACAATTAAAAATCAGATTAAAATAAAAATTAAACTTTTTAGGAAACTTAAGAATAGTTCTGTTCCATTTAAAACTACTCTATTGCATAAATACAGACTATCTGTGAAAACTTAAAAATTATATTAAATTGAAAAAATAAGCTAGAATTTAAACTAGTTCACACAAAGACTGTCACAAATCTCTTTCTCCTATATAAATAGTAAAAAGGTGTATCAAGGACCATTGGTCCCATTATTACCAATGGCTCTTCTCTATCTGATATAGAAACCTCGAATCTCTTTAATAAGTACTTTTGTTCTGTCTTCTCTCAAAAATCACCTATTAGTACATTTAAAGTTCACCACATAGATTATCATAGGTTCTATCCAACTGACATTATACAGGCTATCAAAAAACTAAAAAAAAAAAATACTAGTCCGGGCCTAGACGGTATTCATCCATGGTTTCTGATCGAAACCTCTATAAATATTTCTATACCTTTATCAATTATCTTCAACAAATCCTTACAAGAAAGCATTGTACCAAATGATTGTTGTTCAACAATAATTACTCCCATATTTAAATAAAGCAATAGAGGTTCTATGCAAAATTATCATCCAATTAGCCTGACCTCAGTGGCTGATAAATTAATGGAACAAGTAATGAAGTCTCTAATAGATCAAAAAAATTAAGAATATATGATTCAAATCAGCATGGGTTTACTCCCAAGTATTCCTGCACCACCAATCTGATATCTTTTTACAATAATATAAGTACTCTACTAGATGTGGGTATCCCTACTGATGTCATTCTTTTGGACTTTAGTAGTGCTTTTAATAAAGTCTCACATGAAAAACTCATTACTAAAATGCACAATCTAGGTTTATCACCTGATATTGTCAACTGGACTTTAAACTGGTTGACAGATCATTCTCAGAGAGTCAAAATTAATGATATCTTGTCTGATTCGGGTAGTGTGACAAGTGGTGTACCACAGGGGTCGGTCTTGGGACCAACATTGTTTAATCTCTTTATCAGTGAGTTACAAACAGTGCCAAATAACTTCATGGTTAAATCTGCAGACGATACTAAATTGGGGGGGCAAGGTTAATAATCAAGAAAATATTTCTGCATTAAAGAAGGATTTGGAAAAATTAACACTTTGGGCAAATGAAAATCATATGCAGTTTAATCAAGACAAATGTTTTGTAGTGCATTTCGGTGTAAATAATCCAAAAACGATATATCATATAAACGGACTACCACTTCACTCATCAAATTGTGGAAAAGATTTAGGGATATATGTTAATAATAAAATTACATCAAATTACCACTGTGTTAGAACTGCTTGCATGACCAATAGACTTTTGAGGCAAATAAAATGCACTTTTGTTAATCGCACTGAACAATGCCTTATTCCATTGTATAGGGCATACATTAGACCATATCTAGACTATGGCTCCCCTTTCTGGAATCCAAACCCAAAAAAAGGACATAGCAATTCTTGAACAGGTTCAAAGGAGAGTAACTAGAATGATTCCAAAATTAACAAACTTGGATTATCAGAACAGATTAACAGTTACTGGGCTCTTCTGTCTTCAAACTAGAAGATTGAGATGATATCCTTCTGATTTTTAATTTAATAAATTCACCAGATGTAATGGAAAAATGTGGTCTAATACTCTCCAAAAGGAGACATGTTCCAAGACTGCATAATAAATAGCTTGAAGTAAAAACTTATAAAACCAGCAAAAGGGGAAACTTTTTTCCAATAAGAGCATCCATTGTATGGAACACCTTGCCACAAAAAATTGGTAGAGGCAACTAGTGCCACTGTCTTTAAAAACAAATTAGATGTTTGGTTGAGGGATAATAGATAAATAATGTCCCACATAGTGTGGGGAACAGTCTCGATGGCCTCTGGCCTTCTTCTGTTCTTTTATACCAAGTAAGTAATACCAAGTAAGTAAAAAAGGGCTGAAAACTAGAGGACACAGTTTGAAGTTGGAAGGAGGAAGGTTCAGAGGGAATAGGAGTGGGTACTACTTCACAGAAAGGGTGGTGGTCCCCTGGAACAGACTACCAGAAGAAGTGGTGGGGGTCAAAATGGCAGGAGAATTTAACAGGCCATGGGATAAATACATGGGAATTCGGAGAAAGGAGGAGAAGAAGAACTGGAAAAAAGAAAGGGGACAGGAGTCTTCATTGGGGCGGAGGCAGGGGATGGAGCCAAACTGTGAGGTCTAGAGTTACCTGTGGGTATGGGTTAAAGGGGTAGACTGGATGGGTCAGAGAGTCCTTTTCTGTTGACAGATTTCTATGTTTCTATGATTCTGTTGCTACATGTTGTGAGATATAGTCTCTACCTCCAAAGAGTATATGCCTATGAGGCACTGGTTTGAAGCTGTATCTTGTGCTTTGGATTGAAGGCTATAGGTTGGGGGAAGGGGGGCATTAGGATTGACCATACCACTGATTCTTGAATACTCTCAAGACTCCAAACCCTAATTGTTTTCATTATCTTACTTTGTCAGCTTTGTGTTCCTCAACCCTAATGTCTACATTAACATAGTTTTGTTTTTGCAGTGAGTATATATGTTGCAATAAACTAAATGAATGTTTCTATTAGGGATGAACTGCAAAGCATTAAAAATGAGGAAATAAAAAAACTAGGGTTAGAAGTCCCTTGAACCTTGGCAACATTGGTGGTGTGGTGTTCCTCGGGGTTTAAACGATCAAGTGTTGGCACTACACTAATATCACAGTGCTCTCTATAGAAGCAGTATTAGGGTACTGCAAACACTGCCTTACATGATCATTCAAACCACAAGGAATTCCACATCACTGATTTGCCAAGATTCCAGGGACATACTGTACAACCATATTTTTTTAATACCTTATTTTTGACACTTTGCCCTTCAACCCTAATTGATGCAGTAACATAGTTTTTTGCAATTGTTGTTCCTTACTTTTTGAAAAAGATGTGTCTGCATAGTGACATGCACTGCACTAGAACTGTAGCTTGCTTCAGTAGTGCCCCTTCAGGCCACTCATGAAGTAGCTGTATGACACTCAGTGCTCCAGACCTGAAGCTTGCTTCTTATATCCAAGCACAAAGCAGCTGCATAAATAACAGACTTCAGCTGCATCATCATAGACAAAGCCGATTCCCAAATTCTCTACCCAAACAGCACTGATTGACTTTCATGACTTTGTTTTAGGGCTCTGGACAAGGGGTGTTGTGTGGGATCTGTGTTTATTGATCTCTCTAAAGCTTTCAAAGAGATCAAAACACTCTTTGCTTTTAACTCATTTGTTTTTCTGTGTTTTTCCCTCAAATGTCATAAATTGGTTGTAATCTTATTTACATGGTAGAATGCAATCAGTTTCTTGGAATGGTTGTCTTTCATCTCCTCTTTCTGTTTCCTCAGGGTTCTTTAGCAGTCTATACTTGATCCTATTCAATTTAATCATTTTGTTGATCCATTACCTTCTGTTGTAGATTTTTGTTCTGTTAGACTTTGCGCTGATAACACTGTGCTTTTGTTTGCTCATAGTTCTCTTCCCCTCTTAACAGTACTCTTCTGGGTGACTTTGACAAACTGGTGAAATAGTTTTTGGATAATGTATTACTTTAAATTGTAAGAAGATACAAGTAATGCTGTTTGGGTCTCAGCATTCATTTTATGCAGTGGCTAGTGGGCTCTTCAATTTCAATCCTTCTGAAAAATCAACTTTTGGAACTTATCAGTCAGTTAAAGTGTCTTGGTCCCATTTTTGACTCTTCTTTGACCTTCAACCCACACACAGAAAAACTGTTTCCAAAGTTTGTCAATGCCTGGGATGTCTAAAGTGAGCCAGGCACTGCTTGTCAACCATGGACAGTAAACATAATGTTGGGCAAGCAATTATCCCCATGCATGACTATGGTGATACCATTTATCACCATGCCCTCAGTTTGTATCTCCTTCATTTATTTTTTTTATTCCCCCCCATGCTCGCTGGTCCCCACTCCTTCAGGCCCCAAATGTCCCCCCTCTCCCCACTGTTCTTACCCAGCCCTCCTCTGGACCTCGTATCGCAGCCAATCCCGAGATATCCTGGCATATCCCTTTGCCGGGCGGGTCCCCCTCCTTTGAGGGAGAAGGCATCGGGGAAAGGGATGACCCCAGCACATACTTCTAGGGTCTGGGATGCTGCCGAGGAACAGGTGGCCCTAGGAATGCACTGGAGGCACTCAGGGAAGAGAGGGCCATCATCCGGTGACCAGTGAGCAATTTTCCTGATTTCCTTGTGGTGCGTGACATCTGGACGTCAGGGCAAGAGCCGTCGTCTGCCACACACCTTCCCAGCAATGACCTGACGTGTTGCCCTACCCCTGGTCTCCATCAGTGGTCGCCCAACACCGGTCGCAGCCCTCCCTCCTCCTCCCTGAAGACAATGAGCAGTTGTGGGATGCTCAAGCTGTCTCCCCAGCTGGCCCTCCAGCGTCCCGACTCATTCCCAAACCCGGGTCGCTGGTGTCGCAAGCAGAAATCCAACCACTGCGCTAGCGGGTCAGCTTATCTCCTTCATTTAAATTCTGTTTATGTTCAGTTACTTTGCTTTACATTAAAATAGAATTGAGATGAACATTATTGCTCCTTACTACATCAATTTAACTGGTTATCTCCATCTTCCAGGCACAGTCTTCACTGGTTATCCCTCATTTATAAATTGGTCTATAACCAGACCCCCACATTTTTTATCCAAAAGATGAAAAATCCCTGCTCACAAACATAGTTTTAGCGATGTCCCACAGCGTGGCTTGTCATTGCCTAAACTTTACACATGTTCTGGCAAAGAATGCTTCTCCCATTGGGCCCCTTTTTCTTGGAACAATCTTTCCCCTGATCTAAGAAATTTGCATACCATTGCCATTTTTAAGCATGGCTTAAAAAAAATTTGCTTCAGCAACAATTTGCAATTGTTTTATGAATTAATCTGTGTTGTTTGTTGTTGATGTTTATTTTTGTTGTAAATTGCCTAAATTTGACTTGGGACACTCCATAAATGAGATCTGTTTGTCACAGAACCTGTCCTCTATTATTACAACTTTTAAATAAAATATAAATGTAGAAATGTTCTTGTTTTGAGACTGTGATACTAGTGATTCTGAATCTCATGAAAGTGGTTTTGTAAGTCAAGAAAATAGCTTAACGAGTGAGGAAATCTGGTCCTGTTTTTGTGGCACACCTCAGGCTATTTTCATTAATATTTCAGAAACAAATGTTTTAGCTAAAAAACACTTGTAGACTCATCCTTTCACCCTATATTGTCAATCAGATAAGTTTCAGGCTTAACTTCCAACAGATTTTCTTGTTTTGGGTGTGCAATATTTTCTGTTAATTTCCCAACTTGTCTGACTGCTACAACTCTCAAACATGGGTTTGTGAGTCACAAAAGCAGGTTCATGGTTCACAAAAGCAGGGTCTGTTTCCTCAACTCACAACACTCTAATTTCATGAAAATCTATGAAACTATTTTATGTTTTGAAAAGAAATGGCTTCAAGAATCATCCTTATACCCTATACTATCAATCACACTAAGTTTCACACTTAACTTCCAATATATTTTCTTGTTATTGAAGCAAAAGAGGTTTCTATTCTTTTCCTGACTTTTGAGACCACTAAGACTTAGGAAAATTACAATCTTATGTCACAAAAGTGGATTTGGACACACTAGGATGAGGTATGCCAGTTTTACAAATATCAACTCAGGAAAAAAGGTTAAATTGACTGTGAATGAACAACAGCTAGAATAGTCATATAAATATAATCTCCAAGTTACTGAACAACATGATTTTTTTGAAGAAATACAGTACACGTACTGCATTACTACAGTATTCAGAATTCTTTCATGTCCAGAAGCAAATGATTTGATACCTTTTAATGGACCAACATAGAAGTAACAACAAGAACAAAGTGCTCTAGCTTTCAGACCAACCAGTCCTTCTTCAGTTTAAGCTTCTGAAGGAGGACTGGTTGGTCCGAAAGCTAGAGCTCTTTGTTCTTGTTGTTACATCTATGTTGGTCCATTAAAAGGTATCAAATCATTTGCTTCTGGATCTGTTCTTGCAAGGACCAATACAGCAAATACTAAATCTAGAATTCTTTCATGAGAACTTGAACTGAGGGGGAATACTGTATGTTGGAGTGATTTGTATTGATCTAACAAAAGCTTTCCGCCGCCTCATAAATCATAAGGTCTTATGTAGTAAATTGAAACCTTTGTGTATGTCCATTGATGTTGTTAATTGGTTTTGTGAGTACCTGAGTAACATGACTCAAATGTTCAAGTGTAGAAATGTCTTCTGTAGTGAAAGAGAAGTAACTGTTGGAGTATTACAGGGTCCATTCATGATCCCCTATATTTGGCCTTTTTATGAACCCTTTGCCTCCATCTGTCCCATGACAAGAATAATTCTTTAAAGGGACACTGTCAACTTTTGACTGACATCTATACTTCCATTTGAAATAAGAGCCTGTAGTCATTTATATGCACAGAGAAAGCACAAATGCTGCCAGAATTGCATACTGTGCCATAAAATAGCCAAATGTAATGGGTATTAGTGTTTTTAAGTAGGAATGCCAACCCGCTCTTATTCATGGACATCCATGCTGATGCTCATTCACAGTGGCAATATGTCACCAAGTACCTGTAAACGCATCCAGGGATGAGTCTGGCAAATATTAAACAATGTGGGTTAAGTACATCATCTCCTGATACTGCATAGTGAGCTGAGCTGAGCTTAGCAAAGTAGTTCACTTGCAGAAATGAGGGATGTATTATATTGAAATGTAGCTTTGAAAACTCAAACCATAACTCCGGGCATGCGCATCCATTTCTTGTTTATATTTTCTGTTATTGCTGATTCTGAAAACTGAAAATGGGCATCTACCTAAATGATCTTATGCTTAATAATGTGAAAATAAAATAAAATTAAATGTGCATGCTGTAAGGCATAACTTTGTTTTCTAAGTAATTTAAAATCTGTACATTTTTCAGTTATATCTTCTCTCAAAGACTCATTTTAGTCTGCAGGCCAGTTTTCTAAAGGGCCTTAGTTTAGGTTTTTGTTGCACACTCTGTTAGAGAAGGTTTGTCATATTCATGAGTTAGGTATGACATTGAGCTTTCAGGAAAAGTATGTTGTGGTGTTAGGTCAATGGCAGGTACCGAGATACAAACCTATCTTTGTTGAGTCCCTACCCCATGAAAGTGACATCTGGCACTACCAATGAGAGAGGCTTAACTGGAACTCAGGGATCAATGTCTCAAAAAGGTTTAAAGATATGTGTTGTTTGGTGGTGGAAATTTAATAATGTCTTTTCATTTTTCAGTTTATTGCATGTTTAATATAAATATTTTCTGTTTAATTGTAGGAAATGGCAAGTAAACAAGATATTGGACTTGTACTATCTCCAGCAAAAACATTTCATAGATCACACCAAGACTATGCAACTATTTGTACTATAATAACAAGGAGGCAGTATAGTGCAGTGGGTTAAGGCTCTGAGCTACAGATCTGGATACCTGGGTTTGAATCCCACAGCTGCCTAGGTGCATACTGTGTGATCCTGAGCAAGTCACTTAACTTCCTTGTGCTCCCAGGTTGCATCTGGAAACAAGCTTCAGCTCAGTGTGCTGCTCCTGGTTAAACAATGTTCCCTTTCCCTAATATTTGCCAAGACAGATATGCATTAAAAAATCTTGTTGCAGCCAAGCCAGCAATCAAGAAACTCTGTTCAGATGTATGAGAGAAGCAGATGATGAATCGTATAGAAGCGCTAAAACATCAGGGGTGCTGGATGAGACAGGATTTTTTGTTCATTCATTATCATTGCCAGTGCTATCAGAAATACACCAGCAGGGGGCACTGCTGAGCAGCTGAAGAGGAAGCAGCAATTTTCCTGAGCTCCTGGGAGAACTTTTATAATTCTTTACAAAAAGCTGTTTTCCTCCAGTTTTCTTTACCAACATATATCATGCTGGTCAGTGCCTCAGAAACTTCCAACATGCATAAAACTAGAGGAGCCTCCTACCTGTCTTGGCAGAATTTGTTGTACCTAAGAAGGCACAATGGGAGGAGCAGCCTCCACAGGGTGGTCGAGCCTCAGGCTCTAGTGATTTACCATTAGAGGGAGTCTCCCTTAACACCATTCATGCTACTTTGAGCCAGCTGGTAAAGACTATTCAGGATCTAGATAAAAAATGTGACTCTATTACACCTAGGGTGACCACGCTTGAAACGAGGATGGACCACTGTGAGACCACTGTCCAGCGTTCAGAGGCCTTGGTGCTCAAGTCAGTTGATTCCATAGCAAAACTCATTATAGAGAATGTTCTGCTGTGGCAGCACTTGGAAACAGTGGAAAACCAAGCTAGAGAAGGAAATATTCATTTGTTGGGGCTGTCCGAGGAAACTGAAGGAGATGATTGCCTGGCCTTTGTTTGAACTTTTTTACCTTCTTTGTTGCAGATCCTCCATTGTTGGTTGAAAAGGCATATTGGGTGACCCCTCGCCATGTGGCAGTGGATGCTACCACTCCCAGGACACTCATGATAATATTTACTGGTGTGGGAGATCGGGATCAAGTGTTGGCAATTGCCAGGAGAATTAGAACTTTGATATATGGAGACAATAATCTCATGCTTTTTCTGGATCTTTTCTATAGCACCAGACAGAAAAGGAAGGCTTTTGATGGGATAAGGGGTCAGCTGCATCAGCTTAAAGTGCAGCACCAACTATTGCTACCTGCTAATCTCCGGATTGTGTGGAATGGGCATCAGTACATATTTAATGATCCCAAGGAGGCTGATAAACTTGTGAACTGTATTGACCAGGGGATCACTGAGGGGAGGATGCAGGAATTGTTCTGATGAGGATTGAAGAGTTTATGCAAGTACTGACTTTTTTATGGTAAGGATGTTGGGAGGTAGCCCCTATTGAATTGTTTGTTCCCGTTGTTCTTCTAAGTTTTTACTGCCTATTCTTGTAATATTCAGGGTGGTGATTTTAAATGTTTCTTTTATTAATTGCAATAAAATAGCCGAGGGGGGCCTGCCTACCCATGCTGTGTTGAGCTACTAACTCACTCCTTGCTGCCTAGTTTTAATCAAGCTGGCCATGTTTTGGAAGACTTTCTGAGGACTGGATATTCATAAGAATGGACAAATCTCTTTTATGTTAAGTTGTTTTTACGTTCTTCTGGGGGAAAAGTTTTTAATGTAGAATTCTCCTGTGGTGGGGAATTTCATTTTTTGTTTAATATGTTTTTTTGCTTTGGGGGACTCTTTTTCGACACTAGTGTCATTTTGGTAAAAAGGTAAATGTTTATACTTACTTTTTTTTGAGTCCCCTTTGTCCTTCCTGGGCTGCATGCATTTGGAGCACATACTGTAGTATTGTATAATTTATAGGTATTCCTCCCCATGTTATATCTAAAGAGGGTGTGTCTTGCAAGGATCCTTAGTAAGAGGCTTTATGAAGTTAAGAACTATTGTTATTCCTCTGTGCTTTTATATATTGTGAGTGTTTTTGCTTGCAAAATGCATAAAAAAAAAACATAACACCAGCAAAGAAAACCTTTCACACAAACACAATCCACAAGCAGGTCATCTAGACTCAGCAAAGCTATGAGAACAAGACTTACATCCACAACATTTGCAGCTAGCAAATGCATCATCTGTAATTGTGTAAAGAAATATGGTGATTCAAATCTTTTCCAAGTGATAGTATTTCAAATGCAAAGAAACATTCAGTCAGCAGCCATGTCTCTTAGTAATACAGATCTATTGACTAAGGTACAAAGCCAAGATCTCCTAGCCTTGGTGCTAAGCACCACAAAAATGTCTAGCTCAGCTACTGGTAAGGGCTGGATGAGCCAGTGAAACTAGCACTGAACAGACAGAGGAGAGCACTGATGTCTTCACAAGAGCATTTGACATGCTTGTAAACCACATTCAGGATGACTTAACATGATGCAGGGCATTTGATATGGCATTCCTGTTGACAAAATGCAGAGGATATTTGGACACATGTAGTTATGCTGAATCAGGGACATACCATGCTGAAAAGTTGAAGATGCATCTTGTTAGACACTTCGAAGGTTCAATTACATTCCATCAGCCTCATTCAGCAAACAAACCAGAGCTGGTGTATAGTAGATAAATACATTTGAAAGAAACAATCAACAAGATTGTTGAGTTTCAAAGATAGGACCAGGAAGAAGCAATTGAGGCAAACCTAGAGCTTCCTGATGACGAGTATGAGAATCTCAGTATTTTTCATGCAGCAACATCACTTCATGCATCTGCCAGAAAAGCATCAAGGATTTCCACCAACCCATGCACTGACTGTAGAGAGATTTGTTTTGAAAGAGCAGAGTTCCTAGTGCCTGCTAATCTGTACCAGTTTCTGAGTCTGCTCATGATGAGTAAACCAGCAGAACATATCTGAAACACTCCTGACGCACACAGAAGGGTCTTAGCAGTAGCCCAAGATACAATCTACAGTGCTTCAAATTCTTGCTGTAAAACACCAGAGCATATTGGACTAGCCATATCAGTCCACCATTTGGCTAGGAGTCACCAATTGTTGGATATATTACATAGTCAAGGGCATTCCCTGAGATATTATGATGTTTGCAGAGTTGAGACATCCACAGCAAGTGCCATCATGTCATCAATTACAGAACAGGATGGAACATTTCTTCCAACAAACATCATGCCTGGAATATTTGCACATGCCACAATGGATAACATAGACACAAACAAAAAAACTCAGAGTGGTCAAGGAATAACACATGTTCTAGGACAGGGATTCTCAAATAGTGGTGCCAGCCTCCCTGGGGAGGCCCCAACCTTTTCAAAGGGAGGCTCAAGCAAGTATGAAAAGTACTATATTTAAATGTTGAGTTTTTGGTATTTTGTGTGAAGGGATGAGGTAAACTGAAAGAGAATAATAGTAGGTGAATTGATTTGTAAATTGGTGACCAGGAAAGGCAAACTGAGCCAAGGCACATTTCAGGTGTACCCAGGGCAAGGTAGGGAGTGAATTCAATTCAATAAGTAACTGCAAAACAGTCAAGCAATATTGATGAATAGCAGTGTAAACAAATAGGATCAATGAACAAATAATAACAGGAAACAATTGGCTAATTTGGTGGCCCAACAGCCAAATACACAGGTTAAGAGGAACTAGAAGCACAAGCAGGAGGGAATAAAATGATACTGGAGAAGTTGCTTCAGAGTAGGGTAAAAGGGGGAGAGGAAGAGGTGGGTAGGAAGGTTATCCTAGATAGAGGGGAAGAGACTGCAGTCTGATCCATGAAGGTAGTATAACAAGGGGTAACAATGGTTTGAGAGTCAAAATAGCAGAGTAACTAGATTTGCCCAGGAAGGGGGGTTATGAGGTGTGGGACAATAAGCTAATAAAATGAGAGCCAGCTACTCAAAGAAGTTTAGCTTTATTCCTGATGTAATGTGCAAAGTATACTATTTTTCTATGGGGAGGCCCAAAATTATTTCAATATTTGGGAGAGGTTCAAGATCTTTCTCATGGCTTGGGGCAGACTCTCTATGACGAAGTCTAAGAGCTAATATTCTAGGCAGTATGCTGTATCAGGACACTTTGGGGTCCAATGTGTCTGTTGGACTTAGATCTAAAGTAGTTGACATTAGGGGAAAAGCTGTGAGCAAACTTACATGCCTTTGTGTTCTAGAGTGTCTTAACCAATTTAAGAGAAAGGGCCCACTCAGTCACCTGTCTAGTGAAATTGATGTGAAGTCTTGTGTTTTAAGAAACCAATCCACATATTTGATGCTAACAGAGACTGGGTATTTGCTCATTTATGCCCCACAGAGATCTTCACTCATGAGTTTGAGCCCCTACAACCAGAGGATCACAGTGTGCCAAGCTGGGGCAGGTTTCATGCAATCCTTCACTACAACTTCAAACAGGAAAGATTCAAAACCGCAACTGGTTACAATCCTGCAGTACCAAGTCTTCCCACCCATAAGGATCCTATATACACAGGACTAAAAACAACTGAGAAACAGATGCAGATGCTGGGCCAGGACACCCCAGTGATAATGTTGGACCTTCAGTTGTACATCATTGCCCAAGAAGTCAGTTTCTGCAATGGGAATGAGCTGAAGCATCATGTTTTGAGAATGGGAGGATTCCACATCATGGAGCTCTACTCGAAGATACTTGGCAAATGCTATGCAGACAGTGGATTTGAGGATTTGCTAGTTGAGGCAGAGGTATTTGGAAAAAATGCTGCAGCTGTGATCATGCAGGGAAAAAAAACTACAAATGGTATACATTAGCTCACAAGCAGATGTTTGAAGCCATGTGCCTGCTACATTGGCAAGCATTCTGTGCCTGGGTGGTACAGAAGAAGAAACTGCAATTAGGGGACACAGATCAAATTGAGCTGGAGTGCAAAAATGCTCAGCATCTAATTGCTGTGATAGCAACAGAAGGTGAAATGAATGAGGAAAATAGAGATTTGTTGATGGATTTCAAGACCTTGAAGCCACGCTGAAAACTCTACAAGGTGATTTAGAGGAGTTCGTTAACCAAGGGCAACAGCAGTGGTCAACATTTCACTTCTAGCAGCAGTATATCATAGAGGTGCAAATCGCTCCTAATTAATTGTAGCTGAGAAAATTCCAAACTGGAACCAGCTTCTACAATGCTTTGCTGACATCATTTGCTATGCCTTCACATATGAACAACAAAACCATGCCAGATGGGGTCTTGTGTACCTCTGAGAAATGATTCTGCTTCTGAAGACTGCACCATCAGTGCATGAGCAATTTGTCAATGGAAAAGCATGTTGTCACACAATCAACCTCAGCCTGCTTGAACAGCATCTGGTCAGACTTAGGTCTGGAACAAACTATGGTCAGAGATTCCAAGTCAAGGCAAGGGGGGGGATCATAGGAATAAGCAGGTGAGAGAAAGTAACTCTCAAGTGGTACCTCACAGTACAAGAAAGAAGTGCCATCATGAGGAACTTCAAGTACATGTGTGGACTGGACAATCTTGAAGAGCAGATTCATCATGATCTTCAACCACAGTCAATCAGAAAAGACAACAAAGACATCATGAGGATTATTAGCATAATCTTGGACCACTATGGAAATCCATTTGCTGTGGATGTGCTTGAAGACTCGAGAGATGAACCCAAACTTCTCATGAATATAGTTACAGGAGTTGTTGCTCCATCGCATGTCACTACTGCCCTGTTGACTGCAAAAGAACATGACAAGACTGCCTTTAGGGAATTTGTTGAAGAAAGACTCAGTACTGCTGCAGTCTCACTTAATGACCCTATCAAATGGATGGACCTACCCATGTTTACAAACATACAGCACTCTAACAAACCTAAAAGCTGGGACAAGGTAAAATCCATAGATTCAAATAGACAGCTCTTTGCCAGGCTTCTGGTAGTATCAGGAGACAGAAAGATAGACCTGCAGAAGTTCTTTGAATATGAATTGTCAAGCCAACCTCTGGCTATTGCTAATTCAGATGGTTATCTAGCAAAAAGTAACAAGGCACAAATGCTCAGAGACCTAGAGGCCATAGGTGATTCCTCACTAGATCCAGCTACCTTCATGAAAAACATTAACTCAGAATGCACACCACAATCACTTTCATAGACCATATGGCATGTCTTCAGAAGCTGACATCGAGAACCAGTATTTGAACTTTTGGTGGCATGTTGGATGGACTGCAAAGGTTTGTGGATAGTGCATTTAAGGAAAGTGACACAGTTCAGGTCATATCAGACAGGTACGACAATGATGTGACTGTCAAAGCTGGTGAAAGGAAAAGATGAGGAGAGACAGTGGGATCTCCAGAAATCAGAATTAGTGGAAGAAACCAGGTACTACCCAGAAAAATGAAGGCATACCTTTCCAATCTCAAAAACAAGGAGAACTTCAACCACTTCAGTTTTGAGGAGTGATATAAAACCATGCCTCATGTTCTCACACCATTCCAAACATTGGAGCTATCAGGAGGTTTTGAAAATCATGAACAGGTGGTGGAAATAACTCATTGACAAGTAAAAGATCTTTCTGAACTATTCTCTACCGAGGAAGTCGATAGTAGGATATATGCATGTTGGTGACTCAGCCACTTGCTACAAGACAGAAAATGTGATCATGTGTTCACCAGACACACATGTTCTTGTTCTTGGAACATATTTTGCAGAGGAGCTTGGCATCAAGCTATGGTTTAAAACTGGAACCAAACTGAAGACCCTATACATACCACTGCATATCACAGCTGAGAAACATGGCAGCTCAATATGCAAGTTACTTCTGCCATTCCACACCCTTAAAAGAAATCCTTGCAAATACCCAAGAATGAACCATGAAAACTTGCATAGGTTGGCTGAAGCTGGAGACTCTTTTGAAGTTACGAATGATGTCATTGATGTCTGTCACAAGTTTGTATGCAGACTCTACCAACCAACAGGACATATTAGTTCCGACATCAACCTGCTAAGGTACAAACAGTTTTGCAAGCAAGCAAAGCAGAATGACAGCTTGCCACCATGTATTGACAGTCTGGTACAGCACATAAAGAGACTAATTACTGGTGTGCTGTTTGGGAAAGCAGCACTAGTGGCTAAGCCGTTTATTATGTCAACTGATGAACATGGCTGGACACAGACAGAGAATGGTCTTGAGCCTCAACTAATGACATGAGAATCAGGTCCAAAAGACTTGATAGAACTTACCACATGCCAGTGAACAAAGTCTATATGCTCCTCAAGGAAGTGCAGGTGTGTGATGATAGAACTAATATGCACACTAAGATGTAGGTGTGGACACCCAAACACATGTGACAATATGCATGAAACAGGCAAAGACAATATCAGGTATGACAATGGTGAGTTGGAATCAGATTATAATTCTGACAATGATGGTTCTGAGTAATCAAGTTAAATGTGCCTCCAAATTAAGAATACATGCTATAGTGAAAAGTTGCACGATAAATATGGTCATAAGTCTTCATTAAAATGTCATCTCAAGCAATAATATATTTGCTGCATTAGAATTATTAGTTTAATTTGTGCTCAAGGTGGACCTTATTATGATAATAACATCTTGTGGTAAACATTTTGTGAGTCATTTTTTGGCTAAAAAAGACATTTGCATTCCATTCCATGGGTGTCATTATTATTCAAAAGTACATTTTCTCACTCTTTCTGTTCAGCCTGGAAATAAACTTATTGTTTGAAATTTTGTTTTTTCTCTCTGTATTTGTACAGTGTATGCCTTCAGGATGAGATTCGGTTAGAGGAACGCATTCTTGGCCAGCAACCTTAGTGTATACAAATAAATTATTACAATGAAATTGTGGTATAATTTCTGAGCAAATGGAATTAAAGTGAGAGCAATAAAGAACATAATTAGTTAAAATGTTATTAGACATGATTACTGGAAAAAAGGCATGACAAATTGGTTTTAGATGTTATGTTTTACTTACACTGTATTTATTTATTTTATTTTTTATTTAGTTTTTGTTGACCGAGTAAGTGCACTAGACAAATCCTGCCCATTTTCAGGCACGACCCGGGGAGGGGGATACAGATGAATGCCAACTGACCTTGAACCAGATTAAGCTGTTGGTGGTATTTTTAGTGAATGAGGGAAATTTGGCCAGGACACCGGGGAAATTCCCCTACTCTTTTTGAGAAGTGCCATGGGATCTTTAACATCCACCTGAACTACTACCAATCCAGGCAGATGGGACCTCGGTTTAACGTCTCATCCGAAAGACGGCACCTCAGAAGTGCAGTACCCCTCTCATGCTGCACTACAGTGTCAGTATTGGGATATTAACCCAAGTGTCAGATGTGGGAACTGAACCCACAGTCCTCTGATCTCCCGGCCTCAGAGGCGAGTATGCTACCTACTGAGCCACTGACACTGTATGGTACTTTATGTTTACTTTATTCAAATTTATTTTAGCAATTTACAAACATTGGAAACTAATACTCAAACAATACAAATATGATCTTAAAAATGACAGTTTTACAATTTCTTTGAAATTCAGGATTCACTCGGTTTCATCTTTTTTAAGCTATATTGTCTAGATTTTCTCTTCAAAATTCAATATTATCGACCATGTGACGAACACCACAACATACCTTTTCTGAAAGCTGATGAGTAGAGCTATCTTATGCAACAATCAACCCTTCTCTAACAGGGGAGTGCAACAGGATGAATATTTTGAAAATTGGCTGCTAGACTATTTGTCCAAAATCTAATGAATCTGAAAATGTCAGGTTTCAACTCACAGCCATTTTCTACCATCAGTAAACAAACAGAAAGATTTAACAGCCATATTTTTTGTATTTTCTTTTTGTTAATCATCTGCTGACTGACTGGCCTACACCAAGTGGCAGTCAAGCAGTGGAAGACAGGATACCCTCTCCCAAATGAATAGAGTTATCCTATGTGACATTTATCACTCCTTGCTCCTGCCAGCACTGAGCAACCTAAGTCCAATTCTAAACCCAGGTTGCCAGAGTAGCAAGCAGTAATGCTACAGTTGTGCTGCCTGACCAGCATTTTTATTGCATTTGTATCCTTCTAGAACTTTTAAACCACTGAATGGACCATTCCTACATTTACAGGGTCCAAAAATCCTAGCACTGACTCCACCCTTGACACACTTCAGGTTATTCTGTCCAGGGATGGCTATATTATTAAGGTGTGACAATCGAGGTTTAACATTTAGGTGCTTACACAACCCTAATACAATGGACTCCACTTATACCGTACATGTTTATGCCAGTCAATCACTTTAACTGGCCACATTTTAGACTTTAAAACCACTACCATGTGAGTTCCATTATAAACATGCCTGTTATAATGTAATAAGGATGGTTGTTATACTGGATGCCAGTTCCCCAGACACACACTGCTGATGAGCCTTTTCTCACCCCATCTGACTTCCTATCAGCCATCATTAAGTGCTAATGAGCTGTTATAATGAACCCTTAAGTATTTCTGTCAGTCCTGGCACCTGCCCCTTCCCCCCTTTCAGTCTGATAACTTCACCCAAATATCCTTCCATAATCCTTGTCACAGCAAACCAAACATTCTTGGTGTGTAAGTTAATTTCTTCCCTCTGGCTTCTGTCTTTATCATGGCTGGTGTGTTACAGGTTCAGCGCTTTTCGGTAAAGAAATATTTTTCCAAGTGACTCACCCTCAAAGCCCCTCTGACAATGGCATGCTTTTTCCTTGAGACAGAGGGAAAAGGGCATAAAAAGCTAGCCCATTGACACATCTGTAGAACTACCACCACCCACAACTCAGGCCCGGGAATGAGCCTGGATCATTAGTGGCCAGCTGGGGGAAGAAGGTTCAAGCATCCCATAGCACATTCTCCTCCTCCAAGGGGGGGCAGGACTACCACACCATCCTAGTCCCACTGCTGATGGATGCACAGATGGTGGCTTGGGACTAGCAGTGTGTAGGCAGGGGAGGATGCCGTTAGGTACTTGGCTGAGACATGTACCAGCATGTCTACTGCCTAGATTTTTGTCCTTCATGCTGGTGTCCTCAGGAGTAGGGCTTCAGGGGGAAACCAGAGGTTAAAAGCCACCACTGCAGTGCAGCATGATTCCTGATAGTGAGGGGGGATCAAGGATGATCAGTACCAACTACCAATGAGCCCTTTTGTCAGTGGGTGATAAAGTTTTCTTTAAAAAAAAGGACATAGAGAGAACTGGGCAGCTTTCGCTAACAAATGTAGATTGTAGTTGTGGACATTGGTGGGAATCAGTTGGGAACTAGTGGGCGGGTGTGCTTGTTTTTTGCAGTTTACTTTTTGCTGGATCAGCTTGAACTCAAGTTAGACTTCGCTTTGCTCACTGTACCCAATCCAACAGCATGGAGGCACAGAGGTAGGAGTGTCTAGAGAATCCAGTAATAGTGTGTATCAAGGCAGGTTTGCTGATTGCAAAAACACAACAGAAAATTCAGGTTTATTTAACTGATTTTTACAGCTTGATCTAAGCATATATTCAAGCATGTGCAATACATGTACTGTAGTCCTAATCTTCTGTCCTAAAAAATAAAATGAAAGAATGAGACAGTATAGTAGTACGGCACCATATAAGAGCTGTACAATATTTCACAACACCTGAAAATCACGTCTTCAGCTATTCCAGGCAGCCACTTATAATGGACAACTAGGTTATAAACAGACTAGTCCATTATAAGTGGCTTGTACTGTAATAGGAGCATTAGTGAGCACCTATAATATTGATTACAAAACACTATGTTAATGGATTTATTAGAGTGGGAACACAAAGTAGGGAAATGAAAAATTAGGGTTCAAAGTCTTTGAAACCTTGGTAAATGGGTGGTGTGGTGTTCCTTGGGTTTAAAACTGTGGGAGAATTAAAGAATGCATGGGACAGACATAGGGCAATTCTTGTGGGGGGGTAGGAAGAAATAGGCTGTTGGTTAACTAGGATCTGCAGCTTATCCTGTAGGTAGGGAAATGGGCAGACTAGGTGGGCCAAGGGGTCCTTATCTGTCATCAAAGTCTATGTTTCTATGTTTAAACGATCATGCAGTGCAGGGTTACTGTTACCCTAATATCGACACTCTGTGCAAGCACTGCTGTGTTATATACTTTGTGCGACACAACAGTGCTGATACTAAGGTAATATCAACCCTCCCTTGTATGATTATTCAAGCCATGAGGAACATCACACAAATAGTAGTGTGCAAAGTTGCCCAACTTCGTTTCATGAATAATTTCACAAATTCACACAAATTTGCAAATTTAATCTGCCCAGTATATGTCCATATCCACAGTGCAGGCCTAACTTTGTGGATGGTGAATTCAGCAGCTTCACTGGTGAAGTGGGGGTCATATGGGAAGTTGCAATATACCATTAGACTAGAGGTCACTTGAAACAGAAACAATCTGTATGCCATGGAGAGGCTGTGTTCAGTGCAGTGTGTGGAGGTGAGAGAATGTTACGATTTCCACATTAGCAGAACTTCCACAAAATTTCACAACTTTTGCAGAAGTTTCCTAACTTCTACCTTTGGTGAATCGGAAATCTTCCAAATGTTTTGAGTGAAATTTCACCCTGTTATGCTCAGATATATAGGCAGAAGATAATAAAAAAAAAAAAACTTTACCTGGTGTCCACTAGCCCCTTACCGAAGTCCTGCGCAAAATAAAAATAAAATTCCCTGGTAGCAAACAGCCCCTTCCCCACCCAGTCAATCACCCCATAAGTAAAATGTACTTCCTTGGTGGCTAGCAGTCCCTCCCACACCTGATCACTTGCCCCATACATAAAATATACTTCCCTGCTGTCTAGTGGTCCCTCCTTCCACCTGATCACCCACATGACATGGACATCAGTATGCCCTGGTGTCCAGATTCCACTGTAACCTCCCATTCTGACCCCCCATATAGTCTTTAAATGAATTAACATTTCCCTGTTAATCTATTGAACCCCCCATCCTGATCCCCAGTAGGTGAAGCTATTCTTAATCCCTGGTAGTCTAGTGCCCCTGCCCCCCACCCCAGCAGGTAGTGTCCCACCACCCTGCCCCCCATCCTGAACTCAGGTGGGTGACTGGCATAGCCCTCCACCCTCTGCCACAACCAACCACCCACTGAGCTGTGAAAGAATGAGCATGTGCTTGTACAAACACATGCTCATTCATTGACAGCTCAGTTGGTGGCCAGCCGCAGTGGAGAGAGGAGGGCTGTGCCAATTGTCTGCTCAGGTTTGGAATGGGGGGAGCAGGGTGATGGGACACTACCTGCCAGTGTAGGGGGTCAGGGGCTTCACTAGACCACCAGGGATTGGGAATAGCTTCATCTACTGGGGATTGAGGATTGGGGGGGTTCACTAGACCACCTGGGAAATGTTCATTCATATAAAGACTATACGGAGGATCAAAATGGGGGGTGGGGCATTACACTGGAGACTGGAAACCAAGGCATACTGATGCCCATGTTGGGCAGGTGATTGGGTGTGGGAGGGACTGCTAGCTACCAGGGAAGTATATTTTATTTACAGGGTGAGTGATCAGGTGGGAGGAGGGACCACTAGCCACCAGGGAATTTTATTTTTATTTTGGACAGGTTTTGGGAGCCACTGGACACCAGGGAAATTTCCTTCATAGGTGGTGATAGGTGGCTGGTGGGTGGGGGGGGGCACTAGACACCAGGGTTTCAGGAGGAAAATATTATTATTATGTATGGTGCTGTCCAGTGAAAACATCCACAGAAGTTGCTCTTTTGCTTTTTGAACATTTGCGGAAGTGAAAGTCTGACTTTCGCGGAAATTCTGCTGGCTGAATTTTTTTTCGCACAGCTCTACTGCAGTGTTAAAAAGAGAGAGTTGGATAGAAGTTTGTCTCTGACTCTCTGGTCAAAAAAAAAAAGTAAAAGTACTTAGAACAGAAAGTATTTATAACCAAATCACACTGAAAAATATCTGGACTGCCTTCTGCAACTAAATTTCTGTTTTTGTTATAATTTTTGTAGACTTATTCAGTTTAAAGTAGAGGTTTTATTTTGTGTATTGAAGCAATGCTGTGTGGTGGATGGGAGCTGTTTTAGCTAGCAGTCATGGCAGGTCATGGAGCAGTTTGAGCACTAGTCTTAATTGTTTTCTTCAGTCTTTCTTCTTAACTATTTGTTTATTTTATACTTTTGGCCACAAAAGACACACTAATCCAAGACTTGTTTCCAGGTGCATCCTGGAAACACAAAGAAGTTAAGAGACTTGTTTATAATCACACAGTACTCAAGTGGTGGCTGTGGAATTCAAAGACAGTTCTCCATGTTTGCAGCACTGTGTCCTTCACCACTACACTATACTGCTTCACAACTTTTTGTGTCTGCAGTGTGTGATTTATTTTATTTCTGTAGTATAGTTTGTGTGTTCAAGTGAATTATTTTTTGTATTCTGTTACTATATTGATCATATTTTGTTTAATTAATTGACTGTGTTACTTTAATTCTTACAGTCCCTTGTTTAGAATTTCCCATCTTGTCATTGTGTGTCTTGTTGATCCCACATCTACCTCATCCAAGATGAGGCGTCAGAGGAGAAGGAGACTGCCTACTAGAGAACTGTTTAACTGCTTGAAAAAATATACTTTACAGCAACTTAACTGTTTTCTTGTTTTATTAATTTAGTTAGGGAACACCCTTCTCATAGTTAATCTTTTTTTGAATATTTTATTTATTTCAAAAGTTTTACCCAGAAAGGCATACTGACCTGAGTAGCAGCTCGTTTCCAGATGCGTCCTATGGGAGAGGGGAAAGGAGGACAAGGAAGTAAAGCAGTACAAAATTACAACAGGCATGTGCATATAGAATTTCAGGGTCACATCACAATCAGACTCAATCAAAAACATAGTTTTAATATGTTAGCTGCTAACCATGTAGTAACAATGGAATGCAAAGCATTATAGAGAAAGTGCCTGTGTTTAAATAGGGAGGGAGGGGAGGGTACTGAAGGTGGGTTTACATGAGCAAGAGAAGGGAAAGGAGATGAAAAAGGGGTAGTAGGTGATGCAGCAAAGGATGTCGCTAAGAGACACAGCAACTAGAGAGGAAGGAGAGTGAGTACTGCTCTAGTAGTTTTATTTTCCTCTTCTTCTGAAATAACTTCTGTCTTTTCTTACCTTGCTGTTTTTTTTTTGTAAGGGGGAACCAAGAAAGGGCTTGCAGCTGTGGTGAATCCATGCAGCTGCAGTGGCCAGGTATTTTTGAGTAGCCATCCCACCCATATTACCTCAGCAGCATCTCATCTTTGTAGACATGGCAGAGTCTCCTTCTTCTTCACGGTCACAATCATGTTAAAATACATTTAATTTTCATGAATCAGTTAAAGAAATATACATTTTCTTTGCATCACCTGCAACACATCCACTCCATCTAAAATTATATGACAGAGACCCTCCTGTCTTTACTGTCACAGTCACATTAAAATAAATTTAATTTTGCAGTAATCAGGTAAATAAATCTATATTTACTTGTGTCAACTGCAGCATGCTTAGCTCTGCTAAAATGATGTGACAGGGTCTTCTCCTGCCTTTATGGTCACAGTCACATAAAAATAAATGTTGTTTTCATTAATCATTTAAAGAAATATAAATTGACTTGCATCAACTCCAACACATCCACCTCATCTAAAATTATGTGACAGAGTCTCCTCTTGTCTTTATGGTTACGGTGACGATCATATTACAATAAATTAAATGTTCAGTCATAATTAAAAGAAATATACTTTTACTTACATTGACTCTAACATAACTATTTCATCCAAAGTGAGGCAACAGAGCATCATCCTCCTCCTCCATCTATCCCAACTGAAGCATGCTTTCCTGTTAGGACTGTTGATCCAATCACATTGCATACCCACTGTTGCAGTGCATAAATGATCCCTAAAAACACACATTGCCACCCCTCCACTATCCTAGTACCACCACCATGTAAAATCAAGGGCTACAAAATCCATAATTCAGTATCTGCCAGTGTCAGGTCATTACACTTCTACAGTGCCGAGGCAGATGCTGTTAAATGTATAGCTGGTGCTGGAGGCAAATGGTGATATGGGTAGCTGTGTTTTATTGGAACACATGCTCCATGCCTGCATCCATGGTCTCATCATTCACATCGTCATGGTCGCAGTAAAATAAATTTAATTTTCATGAATCATTTAAAGAAATATGTATTTACTTGTGTAAACTTCAACACATCGGCCTCATCAAAAATGATGTAACAAAGCCTCATCCTGTCTTTACAGTCATGGGTACATTAAAGTAAACTTTATTTTTCATAATCATTAAAAGAAATATACATTTCCTTGCATTGACTACACTACAGCACATCTGCTTCATCCAAAATGAGGTGATCGAGCATCCTCCTCCTCATTCCATCCTCAATCACATTTTCTGAATCATGCTTCACTGTGGCATATCTGAGAGGCCAGTTCATGTGGTTGATACAAACTTCTCAGAAAAATTCAAGAGCTTCAATCTCTTCTCTGTTTAGCATTTTGCACCATTCCCCTAAAGTGCAGTACAAGAAATGTGTTGTGGGTACTAAAACACGATGTGGCACCATGTAGCAGCATGCAGTAGCCTACTATATTTTTGGGGGACCTCAGAAAAATTTTGGCACTCCAATTTCATCTCTATTTAACATTTCACACATTAGCAACAGTACGAAATGCTGGGCTCACAGAATCTTTCAGAAATGTTGCAGACTCAGCCTCAGGTCTCCTCTTCCTCATCTTCATCCAGCTTTTCCACTACTGTGTGGTCTTATTAAAGTAAACACATCTTCTGTATCCAGCGTGACTAAGAGTCATCTGTCTGATGATGCTACCTGATTCTTTGCCACATCACTGAAAATCATCTGAAATGAGAGAAACAGGAGCAGCAAACAGTGATAGTCAGACTTCTGATTAGCTTTTCAGAAGTAAAAACAAAGATCAAAATAACAACAAAATACTTACCTTCCCTGGTAAGGAAAAAAATGTTAAATTTAATAACTGGATCTGGGCTGAACCCATGCAGCAATAGGATTTCATCAACCTAGCAATAAGTCTGAAAAGAGAGAAATGGGAACACAAGATGGTTAGAAAGACACCCCCCTTATAACCAGGCTGAAAAGTAAAAAACTGAAAATAGATGCTTAGCTTTGCTGGTAGGACACAAAGTGATACTTAAAGGTCATCATCCAGATCCGTGCCACCAAGAAACATTGTCATTTCATGCATAAACACTCAGAATTTCTGCTCACTAATGTCCATGACAGGTGACATGGGGACTGAGACACAGCACACCACCTTGTAGCAGCATCCAATAGCCAGAAGTATTTATACTGGAAGCTGAGAAAAATTCTGGGATCACAGAATTCATGTACATTGTGGTTTTCTCACAATTTCTCATAAAGTGCATTACAAGAACTGTCAGATAGGGACTGAGACACAGGGCAACACCTTGTAGCAGCATCCAGCGGCCTAAAGTATTTATTCTGGTAGTTGAGGAAAATTCTGGGAGCACAGAACTGGGTGTATGTTGTGTGTTACACAGTAACTGTGCCAGTGTGACAGACTCACACAGAGTGACACTGGTAAAAAGATTTTCACACTGAATTAGCAGAAAGGGCCTAACAAGAAATATGGCGACGTGAGTGACACAAAGCATATCAGTAGTACATTCTAGCATTAGCAGCAGCATGGCATTACCACTATTTCATAATTTCTTGTTCGTGACATAATTTCAAAAAGGGAGACATTTATGTATTAGACTGGAGAAATTGTATAGCCTTGCTAATGTGCCTTACAGTTAAATCTAGTGTGAGAGGGAAACTTCAACAGTGCAGCAGCAGCTACCACTGTTTCATAATTTCATGTTCGGGCATGGGATATATTTTAGGGAAATAACAGGGAAAAAAAGACACTGTCTTGTGTAAGGGAACAAGTCACATTGTGTGGTTATCTTATCAGCTGGGGTGCTGTTCTAGAAGATTGCCTGTACCAGCTACACACACGGCATCACCTCAAGCAGATGGACTGGTGAGACATCGCTGTGGTATGAATAAGGTTGGGTGCCAGGAAACACCTTTTAAGGAGAGGCAGGAGAAAATCTGAAGTTTGATACCCAGCAGGCTTTTATTTACACCAAGGGAAGGTAGACATGGTCACAAGGGAAAGTCGGGGAATAACTCTTCCTGCTAGACAGTAACTAACAATTACCATTCTAATCACTCAACTCTGTTATCACTCTATATATACATCGGCCTAAGGCCACTCTACAGTATTCACCTTGGCTTAAGGCCACTCTGTGATATTTTTATCCCTCTTACAATACCCTGCCCAGAGGTCTATACATCAAGAGTATAACTTATTACTTTATCACACCATGTGACAAGCATTAAATATACAACCAGCAAATGGTCTCACAGTCTCAAAAGTTCGTTGGATGTAGATGTTCGTCATCTTCATGCACAATTGAAGAATAGGGGTTAAAAGAAAGGGGAACTCTTGCTTGGCACCAAGCTCACCAGAAAACTTATGAGAAGTTACAAACAGAGAATGGAGAGATTATTAAACAGACCATAGGCATCAGTCCAAACCCACACTCCAGGGTTGCTGGAATACAAGAGCATGAACTAACTAACTTGGGGAATGCTCTTCCTTGGCACACAAACCTTTGAACTGGGCTGCCAAGGATGAAGAACCAAAATGTGGCAAGGAATCCACCTGCAGGATTGCCACAAGAGAAGGAATCTGGTGCTTTCTCCTTGGCGCCAGCCCTCAACCAGGGTTGCCAAGGATGAAGAAGAACTGCTGCATGTTTTCCTGGTACCAACCCCTGACTACGGCTGCCAAATGAACAACAGACTTTGGTGAAGAATCCACTAGGACTATCAAGAACGAAGAAGAAGAACTGCTGAGCTGCTTTTGGTGACAGATCCACTCTGAGGACCACCAAACTCGAGCTACTACCCTGAGAATTACACTGGTGATGCAGGACGACACAAGCAAGAAGGAGCAGAGGATGAAGATCAGGATTCCACAAAGATGAACAAAATAAGAAATGGCAGCCACAACCACACTTGGCTATGATGGACTTGTCTACCAGAGAGTGTCTGGGAGGGACTGTCGAGGCACTTTCCAGTCGTCTTTCTTCCAAGATACTCAGGAACCAGCGGCCACGATTACTCACAGGACATCGATTTCAACTACGGCAGATGAAGGGCAAGAAGTTGCTGAAGTCTTCTGCTGGCTGAAGATTGCTATTGTGAAGAGTCGATGGAGGCTGAATATTGCAATTGTGAAGAGTTGATGGAGGCTGAAGATTGAATCAGGACCTGATGCTGCACAATGGTACTTCTTTTAGCACGATATACTAGAATGTTCACTTTCAGGGGTAATTTGCCTGGAGCAGGGGCAAACTGCTACAATCTGGGGTAAATGTTCACTGTCAGGGGCAACTTGCCTGGAGCAGGGGCAAATTGCAATAATACGGGGCAATTGTTCACTGACAGGGGCAACTTACCTGGAGCAGGGGCAAATTGCAACAATCTGGGGCAATTGTTCACTGTCGGGGCAACTTGCCTGGACCAGGGGCAAATTGCAACAATCCAGGGTAATAGTTCACTGGCAGGGGCAACTTGCCTGGATCAGGGGCAAATTACAACAATCCAGGGCAATTGTTCACTGGCAGGGGCAACTTGCCTGGAGCAAGGGCAAATTGCAACAATCCAGGGTAATTGTTCACTGGCAGGGGCAATTTGCCTGGAGCAGGGGCAAATTACAACAATCCAGGGCAGTTCTTCACTGGCAGGGGCAACTTTCCTGGAGCAGGGCAAATTGAAACAATCTGGGGTAATTGTTCACTGTCAGGGGCAACTTGCCTGGAACAGGGGCAAATTGCAACAATCTGGGGCAATTGTTCACTGTCAGGGGCAAATGACCACAATCCTAATATTGTACAATATAGTCTCGGTGCTTCATGCAATAAACACAACAGCTGAGATGCTGGAGGAATAAACAGTTCAAAGAAACAGTACAACAGCTGATAATCACTTCGTAACAGGTTGTCTGCTTAAGCACCCTGAAGTCGAACACTTTTCCTCTTGGGGTCTGTCTTCATTAGGATCTGGCTACTCCTGAGCACTTTAAGGTAATTGCCCCAGCTATTTAGCCTGGTTACACTAATTACCCTTATACCTGCTGCCCTCCTCCCTATTGGCTGGGATGCCCTACCTTTACTTGGCCTTGTGCCCTTTACTACCTGGGGCCTGGTGTCCTTTACTACCAGGGGCCTGGTGCCCTTTACTACCTAGGGCCTGGCTGCCCTTCACTTGACTGGACCTGGTGCCCTTTACTACCCGGGGCCTGGCTGCCCTTTGTCACCACGGGCCTGGTGCCCTTCTTAAACCTGAGCCTGGTGCCCTTCTGAAATGTGGGCCCGGTGCCCTCTCTGTTACCCTGGCCTGGTGCCCTCTTTAATACCCTGGGCCTGGTGCCCTTTATTTTACTGGGCCTGGCTGCCCTCTTATTTCTGTGGCAGGGCCCCTTTAAATTTCTTGCAGGCCTCGGCTGGTGTTACCCCTTTAAATTCTAGAAGGCTCCCCGAGCCTGTTGCCACTCTGCTTCAGTGGTTCCCGCCTCTAATCCCACCCACCTGAATGCGAAATAAGGGGTTTTTATGCCCCACTCTCCCGCGGTGCTTGACCACTTCCCCAAGCGCCTACAGCGTTAACAATTCAATTAAAAAAAACACTCTTTCTTCTATTGTTGGATGGCCAGCACACTTACACATGCTGCCGTCTGACTCACCGCACCACCACTGGATTGGGAAGGTGAACGGGAGGCGGGAGATGCTCTGGCAGTGGGAGAGAATGAAAAGAACAGCTGGTGATGTGAGGGTCAGTCGGGGGCCCTCAGGCAGCCAACAGGATGACTGGCGATGCGGCGCTTGCAAGCCACTGACGGGGGGACCAGAAAATACTTTTAAAATTTAAATAAAATAAAAAAAAGAGTGGGGCTCACAGCTCAATGGCCGCACAATGGGACTTTTGTTTAGTTGTGGTGCCAAGATGGCACCGCGGACTGAACCGGAGCTTCACTTCTTCGTGGTGCCCCGAATGCACCACTGACTGCACCACACAGCAACAGGGAAGATCTTCGGGCACTGGAGGCAGAGCAGGCATGCAGGCAAGTCCTGTGGGATGGCTTCAACCTGAGATAAGCCCTTTACCTGTCCCATTGACTTACTGCATCCTCTCTCCTCAACAGCTGCCCAGGAACTCCCACCAACTGAATAATTTTAAAACTTAAAACTCCCTCTAATTCTAGAATGGCTGGAGTGGAATGCTGTGCATGAGCAACTCAGCACAACATTCCATCCAGGCCATTGTTGTTGCAGCTGCATACAATTCTTTAAAAAAAGTTTAAGTGCACAAGGCACTTTTCTATAATTTACAGCATTCTCCCTTTACAAGGAGAGGAAACTTTACTTAAGAGGGGCCCCCTTTTGAACTATACCCTGCAGCCCACTCCTACAGCAGGCACCCTGGGCACCTGTTAACTCCTCTGCTTTGATGCTTTTATTTTTTTTACTGTGGTGCCCCAACTTTGGGGCATTACACATTGTGAATATGCAAGTGCTATAATGCATTAACACCTGTTGGACTTAAAATATTCATAAGAAGAAACTTAGTGGCTATAGTGCTTTTCAAATGGACTATATTAGTAAACAGCAGGGATTTAACAAACACAGTAGTGAGAGAGAAATAATTATATGGCACATAAACAGTGCAATAAAAAGAAATTGTAGATATAGAAAAGATGGATAGAACATTGGATTTTTTTGGTTTTTTTAAATGGGAGAGACAGAAAACAGAGAGAGCAATGCAAAAGAGAAAGAAGAGAGTGAAACTGTGAATGAAAAAGACAGGAAAATACTTAATTTTGGGGGGGTATTTTTAAGAGTTTTATACATTTTTGGGGGTGAATAACAAATGGGGGAGGAAAGAATAAGAGCAAAATTAGCGTGGAAGGGAGGAATGAGGACTGAAGAAAAAGGGTTGGGAACATATAACCATAACAGGATTCAGGAACGGGCATAGCTAATATGTTTCTTTAAGGGCCCACTGCCAGATGGACCAACAGCAACCACACTGCCACAATCGAGCTATGCCATACCAGCAAGTAGCAGGTGCTGGCTGGCCAAGAGCTGGCTTATCATGTTCTCTAATGAGCCCACTCTCCAGTGGAAGTCCCCAGTCTCATCCCATAGTTATTCTGTCACTGCTGTGGTACCTTGCAGTGGTTTGGGTGCTGGAACAGGGGCTGGTGCTGGTGCCAGTAGTGGGGCTGGTGACAGTTTCCTGTGCCACTTTGGTTGAGGTGGCTCCCCCTAAGTGGTAGTCATGGAGCATCACCTCTTGCTGCCTCACACTTCTGGACTTCCTCTGCTCCCAGTTTTTAATGGGCAGGCACATGTGTTGGCCACATGCACCAAGGTGGCTCCCCCTTTTCTCATGGCTGACCACTGCCTGACAGATATCACATATCATCAGGCTGTCATCATTAGGGTTCATGTTGAAGTACTCCCAGACCATGGAGGAAGGTGGCTGCCTTGGTCTGGGATGTACAGAGCCAGAGGAAGATGGACAGGGATCCTAGAAAGGGTCAGCCTGTGATGGTGATGGTGGTGGTGGTACCACGGGTGGGGCTCAGGGGCTGCAGGCTGCTGTGGTGCAGGTGGGATGGGGGCTGTTGCTTAGCAAGTGAAGCAGAGTGAGAGCAGAGGGAGATGGAGGCTGCAGTAGGGGTCTATGCTGCTGTGGGGTGAGAGGGATGGGGGATTCTGTGCATGTTGGGAAGTTGGTGAAACTGGGGTGGGAGCTGGGTGAAATGCAGGCTACTATATATTTGGCTGCTGTGTGAGGGGGCTGCTGGAGTACCCCCAAACAAGGTATGCGGAAGGTGTATGGTACCCCAAGAACCACAACGAGTACTCAAATGACTCACATGAGAGTGAGACTACACTTTAAAGAGAGACAGAGTCTTACAGACAGATTAGATGGCAGAAAAGGTAAAACACAGACAGATCTTAACTTAAAAATACAGCAAAGAAAGATCAGAAAATAAAACTAATTTACTAATAAAAACACAAAGAATTGATAAACAATAAAAAAGAATACAAAATTGCTGTGAAAGTGGTGAGAAAATAAGGTTACACTTTCAAATCTCTGCTACAAAAGCTGTCTGGCTTCTCTTCTCCTCCACTGACTGATAAACAACGCAAAACTGAAAGTGAAGCTGTCTAACTTTGTACAGAGATGTACCATGTGACCTGCAGAAGCTCTTCAATATGATCTTTACACTTGTTTACTAGTAGCCTCATTTTGACCAAATGTCTTGGTGTACCCCAAGGATTACGTTACAGATGAAGTTGCCAATGGTGAATTCCACAGTAAATAGCAAAAATCCTTGAATTTATGCACAAGGTGGATTGGGTGAATTTGCCTTAAATTTATCCGTGGATTAAAACTTCATGATGTCTCTACACACAACCAATTGGCCATGGTTCCAGAGACTTTAACCCTCAATTCCTCCATGCTCCTACTTTGTACACTTTGCCTTCTACCCTAATAGATGCATTAATACAGTTTAGAAAATGGGTAAAGGAAAAGCTCATTTCTGATTGGCTGAATCTCCCTACCACCAGGGTTGTTATTTCTTAACAACGCCCGCCAAAAATCCAGTTTATCCTGCCACTGCTAATACCACCTGTTACGCTCTGTCTGTGCTGTGCCCACACTCACTCCAATGCTGAAACTCTGCATTTCGCCTCACAAGTTCATGTACCCACTCACCACTGACAACTAACAATAATAAAAAAAAAAAATTCTATTTTTCTCATTTTACTAAAATGAGCAGAATACCATCCTCTGATCAGCACTCTGCTCCAGTAATTGACACTATCTGGCAGCATGACTCCGTGCTCGGGACTGATTTTATGGAAATTCCAGCTCCGGTCCCCGATCTTACCAAGCTAAAATGCCAGACAAAAAACTCTTCCCTAGCCACAAACAAATCACCCCAACATAAAGATGTGTCAAAATACCTCCTTTTTTTATTAGCACTCTTCATCAGCCATCGTGCCTAACACGACTGCACGCCATTCCCGCTTCACCACTGCCACACGCTCCCCGTTCACAGTCTGGCACCAAAACCAATTTTCCCCCATACACATTAATCTGTAATGGTAGCGCGATCCCGAAAGCTCTCATGGGGTTCAGATTCTCAAAAGGCACAACAACAAAACACTGCACTGTAATCCAATACTAAAAAGAAGAGAGACTCTCATATGCAACAACACCCTCTATTGGCACCAAAGGGACTATTTTACAGAACCAGCCATTTCTCTTCATTATTATTAATATCAAACTCTCTTTTTTTTGTTTTATAAACTTTATTACAAAAAACAAAACAAATACTACTAGTCCATTTTCAAAGTGTAATAATACCCTCCAGGGTGGGCATTATGGGATATCATGCCTGCAGCATCCCGCCTCATTACACCCCTAGGCGGTCCGCTATATCCCAATAATGCCCACCCTGTCAGGTATTATTACTTACTTTTGCAATTAATTACCTTACTTTTTGGAAAAGATATCTAAAGGCAGATTCATAGTAAAACTCAATGTGCCAGACCTGAAGCTTAACGTTTAATTGGTCTTGCAGGCCACTCATGAAGCTGCTGCATGGTGACACTTACTGAAACAGACATAAGGCATAGCAATGTGCACTGTGCCAGACCCATTGCTTACTTAGCATATGGCACTGTGAGCCATTGATGAAACAGCTGTATAATGACACTTACTGTGCCAGATCCATTGTCTGCATTGCATGTGGCACTGTGGGCCACTGATGAAGCAGCTGTATTATGATGTTTACTGTTCCAGATCTGTAGCTTGCTTTATGAATGACCCTGCTGCCAACTCAGAAAGAAGCTGCATAGTGATGTGCGGTGGGCTAGGCCTGTAGCTTGCTTCACGAATGTCCTGTGGGCCACTCTTGAAGCAATGGCATAATGATGCTTCCTGATCAGACATGTTGATGGCTTCGTGTGTGGCCCTGCAGACCACTTATGTAGCAGATACATAATGATGCTTCCTGATCAGACATGTTGATTGCTTCGTGTGTGGCCCTGCAGACCACTTATGTAGCAGATACATAATGATGCTTCCTGATCAGACATGTTGATGGCTGATGTGTGGCCCTGCAGACCACTTATGTGCGAGATACATAATGATGCTTCCTGATCAGACATCAGGGCGTAATTATAGGGGAGACGGGGCACAAGTCCCCCAACTTCGCGTTGCCTCCTTTTTATCCCATTTGTACCCCCAACATCTTTAATTTAATTTAAATCAGCCGCCGGCCACGCTCATGTGCCCGGCCAAGTAGCGGTAGGAGTGTGACCGCCCACCCTGGCCAGTAAAAATATTCTCTCTCTCCGCCCTAACCAATCATGAGCTGACTGAGGTCTGAGGAGGAGCTGGCGGGAGACTGGCTGCTGTGGCGTGCTCGCCGTGCTGTGCGTGCTTCATGAGGCGGGAGATGGAGTAGTCGATCGGACTATGACTGAGGTGGACTAGACAGACAGACTACTGAGACTGAGTGTCTTTTTTGCGAACTTGAGGTGACCGTCCGCGACCAACGTCATCGATTCTGTTGTGGCTGTGGCAGTGTGACTCGAGTGAAAGCCTTAGCCTGCTTACGACTGCCAGGAGGACGGAGTAACTCGTCGTCGACTCTACGTCATTGTCGTGGGTTAGCACAGCACTAGCAGTCTCGGAACTCAGGACGGACTGTGGGAGATGGAGTCATCTCATTCTCATCTGAGAGGGTCCGGTCTGGCGGAGAAAGACAAAGAACCGCGGTGGAGTGCAGCTGGACAGAGTTCAGTTCGGGGGTCTCCAGTGCGTTTGTGGTGCGAGTCTGCATCCCTGTGGCTGTGTGTGGGAGTTGACGCTGGGTCTGTCTAGACCGAAATAAAACAGTTCACTTCAGACTGCACTGCTTGTGGCGGGAACCCAACTGCTGGAGTGCTGTGCTGCATGCTGTTGCTGGCATTGCTGCATCAGAAAAAAACAAGCAGGTAATTTTTAAATGTGTTTAACTGCCTGTAGTAGTACTAGTATTTCATAAGTAAAGTTTCAGCAAGTAAATGCTGGTCCAGATGTGGGGGTGTTGGGGGGGGGGAGAATGTATCCCCTAGGTCCTTTTGCAGGCCACATTTGATATTGGATTTTCAATTTCAACCCACACCAGATTTGCAGTGTGTGTGCAGCTATCAGTGCACTAATAATATTTGCTGATAAGTATTATTAATTTATGCATTAAAGTTTCGGTGGGAAAAATGGAATATCCCCTTCTTCATGTGGGGCAGAGGATTTCTGAGGGGTAAAATGAGTGACGTGGGACTGGACGGGGTGCCTCTGAGTCCTGTGGTGATTCAAGGCAACCAGATAGTGATTTGGGGGGGGGGAGGTTCTTGCAAAAACCACAGTGTTAGCTAGTAGCCCTCATCTGCATACCCTGCATGCTAGAAGCAGCATGTGGAGCATGAAATGGTCGTCCGTGGTTCTGCCACCATTAAGCAAGCAAGGAGTGGGTCTTTTTGATTAAAACAGAAAAGCAGCAGGTAAAAGAGAACTTTTTATGCCCAAAGCCTTATCTGGGTATTTCTGCACTAGTTGCTGCATTTTGCAGCCTTACCAGAGTTTCCCTTTAATGAATGGTGAGGGGTCAGGGGGACTGGGTGTAAACTGGGAGGCAGGTGGACAGTGACTTGGCTGACAAGGAGTATGTAAGGTTGCCAAATAGAGGAGTAAAGGCTGCAATGTGACTGGTGATGCAGAGATAAAAATCAGACAGCTCATCACCGAAATCGAGCACCCATCACTAGGAGTAAATGAAGCTCGAACCAGTTTTATTTCTTTAAAAAGTGCTGTATTTCATGAAGTGGCTATGTGCAAAATTAGCAATGTGCAAGTCCCCAGATGCATACCACTCAATTGTCCCTGATTTTGCCTCAAAATTGTCCTCTGTTGACTGTTCCTCATGAAAAGTGGGGATTAAAAGCACAAAATAATGTCAACCATTAATGTAACAGACTTCTTCTTCTTCATAAAATGCAGCTTAACACAAATCTTTTCATTCTATAGGCTTTATGAATGAATAACATCAATTTTTAAGATATGTCCCTCCATTGGGGGTGTTTGTCCCTGATTTTTTTTTAAGCCTTGTCCCTGATTCATGATGCCAGGACCCAGGTTCAAGATGCACTCTCCCTATCGAACCAGTGACTGTAATCAATCTTCCACCTGCTAAGTTTGTAATTTTTAAATATTTTTAACCCATATTTTTTTTATTTTTGCCTGCCGGTACCCCTAGCCCCACAAATGGGCTTGGCCTGGCTCCGGGACCCTCACCTGGGGAATGCCCCCACCGAGGCAGAATTGAATGTGTCTGGAGGGTCAGGCCACCAAGCCCCGGCTCATACACGGGTGCCAGTGTATTTTATGATGCTATATTCCCCTGGAGCTAGGAACATGCAATGATGCTGACAGCAAGCATCTGTTCCAGCTCCACCCATATTACGGCACGACTTTGTGCCTCTCATCCTCCACCAGTGGGCAAGCGACACCAGACCCATCTCCTCTACCCTCCCAGAGAAGGACAGCAGTCCTCTGGATGCTCGATCCTTCTCCTCCCCTGCCAACCCCCAGTTTAGAGGTAGGGAGGTACAAACCGAACATTTATATTTACTGTACTCCAGGTTGTGTGGGAGAGGTTCTTGGGCTGTGCTAAGTCTAACTTGTAAATGCCATAATTTATAGTTTTATAACTTCTAATGACATAATTTTGGACACAGTCCAGGGGACTGGATACACTGGAGGGTCGTCCCGGCGGCTGCAGTCGGCAGTAGGCCAGGGTTTTCGGGAGAGTAGTGATTGAGGAAGACATCAGAGAGGACGTCCCGGCAGCTGCAGTCGGCAGTGGGCCAGGGTTGGAGGGAGCTGTCTGCAGCTGGAGGACCAATCGGCTGTGAGGGTGGCAAGTTTTAAATCTACATCTAGGCTATAGTTCTGGCCCAGCCCTCACGAGCTTGAGGAAGAGCTGTAAATTGCTGGGAGAAGAGGTAGCTAACTGCATCGGTGGTGGAGAATCCTACCAGGGGCTGCTGTGGTGAGAAATTGGAGCTGCATCAGCAGCTGCATCGAGGAAGACGGCTTCAGGGCTGCATTGGCAGCAGAGGTATGCAAGGGGGTTCTGGTCATCCCGGTGGCTGCAGTCGGCAGTGGGACAGGGTTTCGGGACAGAAGTGATTGAGGAAGGCATCAGAGAGGACGTCCCGGTGGCTGCAGTCGGCAGTGGGCCAGGGTTGGAGGGAGCTGTCTGCTGCTGGAGGACCAATCGGCTGTGAGGGTGCCAAGTTTTAAATCTACGTCTGGGCTATAAGTCTGGCCCATCCCTCACAAACTCGGGGAAGAGCTGTAATTGTGTCCACACCAACTACCCCGGCTCCGACCTCTATTAAATGGTCTGTGGGGGTGGATCCTTTGGGGAGTGCACAGTGTGACTAGCTGAGACTGAGCAATAAGAAACTCGGATTTGTGTAGGACCAAGGGGGAAGGGCATAAGATTTGTATATTGTGTTGCTGGAGATTGTGTGTGTGTGTGTGTGGTATAGTAATTGTTGGTGGGGGGCTGTGTAGGTTTGACTGTGTATTGTGATAGTAGGGGTTCACACCCAAAATGGGGGTGATTGGGTAAGGGTGTGGGCAGCACAATATTAAACTGGGCATGGAGGTTTGAGGATGTCAAAATGGTATTCCACAGGGACAACAGGACAAGGCAAAGGACATATCCCAGAGGATAGGTGGATCATATGGTATCTGGAGGTGTGGGGGGCAAAGTTGGCATCATACGTGAAGTATGCCACAGGGAGGCTGCTCAGAGGGAACAGATGAGGGCGGGGGAAGTAGGAGAGAGCAATATGGGTGTGAGCATCAAGCTTGCAAACCATTTCACCATACTATACCCGGGAGATGAAGTGGATGAGGATGGTGGGAGGGTGCAAGTGGACAGGGAGGAGTTGGTCAATAGGCAGAGGGGACAGTGATGGAGGATGGAGCCTGTTTCAAAGGAAAGGGAGGAGGAGGGAGGGAGGGACATGAGCCTAGGTTGGGGTCTCGGGAGTAGATGGTCAATTATGGGCACATCAGTCTGACATCTGTGGTAGATAAAGTAATAGAGGGATTTATCAAGCAGAGACTTGGGAGGCAGTTGGAAATGTTAGGACACCAGGATGATAAAAATAGAGAATACTGGATGAGCAACTATGCACAACCAGTGTGTTCTGCCACAGAGGGTTCTGATTCCTCTGACCTCGAGGCTACGCTCGAGAGGTCCATGGGATCAGAAGCCTGAGGTGTGAACACAGGTATGCGTGAGATCTTTCATCCTGTATTTGTTATAGTGTATAGTAGTACTATGAAATGTGTGCTTTGTGTGTTTTTTTTCCTTTCTCATAATGAAACTGATTTGAAAAGTCTCTAGAGGTTCTAGAATACTGTCACCACATAATTAAATAGAGGAAAGCAACGATGTGCTAGGATTCCTAGTGGTTCTGCTGCAGTAGTGACATCACTGCTGCAGCAGAACAACATAATGACATCACTACTGCAGCAGAACAAGCATATTCCAGACATGGAATTTCATGCATAACAGCATTCCACTATACACTATATATAAAACAGTGGATGGATGGACATCCACAACAAGGCTGTGTTTCCATCGAAGGAGTTGATGACATCATAGAGATCTTGAGATGAAAACGCAGCCTTTGTTGTGGGTGTTCAGCCATCCACTGTTTATATAGTATATGTTTTTTTTTTTGTTTGTTTGTTTCTCATTATTTTATTGAAATTACTTGCTGTGGGTGTCGGTCCATTCCTCCTGCTGCCACTCCTGCTCCGTCCAATCCGGCTTCTAACTTTAACTTCTCCGCACTGCTTAGTTTTCAAATTAGAAAAAACAAATTTTTTTTCCCCAAAATGGAGCCATGTGGCACACCGTGTCCTGGCTCTGAATTCAACTGCCAGTGGCATCGCTGCCCGGCACTGGCTAAATCACGCCATGTTTGTTTTGTTTGTTTCAGCATTTATATAGCTTTTCATACATCCAAAGTGCTTTTACAAGCAATGCTAAACTGGTAGTGAAATGACGTAGTGGTGGCGCCATATCGCACGCCATCACCCACACACAGCCTGGATAATTGCATGAACTAGTTTATGGGAAGGGAATGTTGGCCAGGACACCGGAATGTTCCTACTCTTTTGTGAAGAGTGCCCATGGTTCTTTTACTTCCACCTGGACACCACCAGGACAACACCAGGATGGGCAGAAGGGACCTCAGTTTAATGTCTCATCGAAGATGCACACCCAAGCAGTACAGCACCCACAATACTGCACTCGCATGCCAGCAATTTTATGTACAAGTCCAATCTCGGTGTGGGATGAGAACCCACGACCTTCTGGTCCAGAGGCAGATGTGCTACTTGGTCACTCATTGATTGTCTTGCCCCCCCAACCTGCGCCCACCCTATGTGCATCCACCTCCCCACACCCCCACATTACGGGTGTGCGTTGCACAGTTTCTACGTATGCTCGTGACTTCAGTTTTTTTTATATTGTCACTCCAGATGTAGAGAATGACAGGCATAAGAGGTGTGACTTGGGATTGTTGCCTGTAATGCTGATACCATTTCACCCCCACCCACACCCTGTAGCCAACGGAGAGGCGTCAGGTTTGCCTTGGACTGTTCAGCCACAAAGTTCACCCCATTCTCCTATACAGCACCCATCTCATCAAATGTCACTCTGTGAGTATACTGTCGATGCTTCTCAGAATTACACCACGAGGGGCCATGGATCTCACTGGGTCAGGCAAGTTACTCTGGCCTGATCATATGCTGTAGAGGTGATGGATAGAATCTGTTTGGCTATAGAGCCTATTGCATCCTTGCTGCCCCATCTTTTTCCTCTTTAGCTGGCATGAACACAGCTGAAGTTCTTGCCATGGCTTCCTCTCTTTAATCTCCATATTTCTCCCTTCCCATGTCTAGTGTATACCACTTCCATTCTTGTTGCTTTTAGAGAGTGGGCAGAAGGAGGAAGTATGAACCCTTGATTGTAATAGAGGGAGGACATAACTTTGGCAAATAAAAGTGGAACTGTTCTAGCTGATGAACTAGTGTACAGCTCTTAGGCCAGCAACGCTTTTAGTTTGCTGAAACTCCTAGCAGAAGTAGTAGCTTTGAGAAAAAAGAGGCAATCTTTATTTTGAGATGCATGATGGATGGCATGAGAGGCTCTAAAGGGGGCCTTGATCATGGCCCTGAGCACCATATCAAGACTCCAAGGTGATAGCTTTGGTGAATTGAAGATGTTTTAATGCTGCTGCCTGTAGAAGTACCAGACGTGGGGATATGAGCCCAACAATTCCCCAGTCCCATCAAGAGTGCCCCCAGTGCAGAAACTCTAATTTGTAAGGTGACTGGTTGGAGTCTTTTGCCCATTTGTCTTAAAGGAACTGCAGTAGTACAGGCAATTATATTGTGTCATTCTGTATGTGTCTGGAATGAAGCCAGAAACAAAATCTCCTCCGGATTCTATAATGCATTTTGGAGGAAGAAGAGGCATATGAACTCCCATCATTCCAATAACAGGAGCTGTACTGCATAGCTCTTGAAAGTTTTTCCACTCACTTTCCCAGTCTAGAGAGAGGCCAGTTGTTAAAACTGGGTGCAGAACTGGAGCTTTTCCTGCTCAGTCTTCAGGCCCCAGGAGACAAGTTGTTCAAATTGAGATGCAGACCAAGCCCTTAAAGGAGAAGGTCTGAAGGAAACTGAAGGCTGGGAGGTGGCTCGGAAAGATGAGTGATAGTCAGAAACCCATGTGTGATTCTGGCCATAAGGACCCCTAGAATCATGACTGCCCTGTCCAAGGTCACTTGTGGAGGAGTCTTGATAGAAGCGGTATGATGAAGGCAAATAGGAGGCTGAACTGATCCCAGTTTAGGGGAAGGCGTCTTGAGCCACCGCTGGTTTGTCCATGGCCAGGGAGCAGAATTGCTATGCCTTCAATTCCGCCCACAGGCTAAAGATCTGTCTGAGGATTGCCCCCCTGTTCTGTTGGAGTGTGGCAGGCAATGTCCTCCAGCTCCCATTCCCCTGGAAGAACAACCTCGTGAATTGAGCCAGACTGCTGTCATTTTCCTGTCCAGGAATATACATCTTTCAGTAGTGCTCGCCCCACTGAAAAGAAGAGGGGAATCTTTTAGCATTTTTGGGCTTCTTGTGCCGCCCTGGTCACGGTGGTCGATGTATACCCATGTTGTCAGACTGTAAGTTGGAACCAGACCATCCTCATTGAGGAATTGCTCTTTTAGAAGCCTCTGAGCTGTGTCAGGGGAGCAGGCCCTGTGGATGATCAGCTGGGTATCCCAGAACGCCAACCGATGAATGCACGAGGAGCAAGTAACAGTCGACAAGTGGCTGAGGAGTCCAATGCCAGTCATCGACGGAAACTTCGGGCTGCCTTTGTGAGGGAATATCCTGGATAAGCCCCTCTGGTGTTGATTTTTCTGCCCCAAAATATTCTGGTGCTGTATTTTAGCTCCAAATCTCTACTGGCCAGATTCCAGCTCCTGATGTGGATGGTCTGGTCCAGAAATCGCAGGGAAAATGAGACCGTGTTGAAATGGGGCCAGTCTGTACAGCTTGCAAAGGCTGGAGACTGGGGTCCATGCAGGAGTGCTGGAGAAACAGCTACAATACCCTAAATAAAAGAAATTGATGGAGGAGAGAATTGAGAGTTTAAATTTACAGTATGGAACTGAGTTCGAGATGCAGGTACTCCATTTTGCAAAGGTGCGGCAACGCACTGCCATGCATCATACAAAAGTGTTTAAGCTGCATGTGATGCAGCACTACACCTTTGCAGAAAATGGAGCACCTCCAACTTCTAGACTTCTTGGATCTCAGACTTTTAAAAATTAAAATATACAAAGTTGAGGCTTTGAGAAAATTCCACTTGTGTTGCTAAAAGCTAAGTTGAAGGGATAGTTTAGTTGTGTGGGAACCCACAAACTCAGAGTTTTCCTTTAATGAAGAAGAATCTTTGTAACAGTTGTTCATTTTTGCCAGATCAGGGTTAACTGTCAAATCTCATAACATGAAATGTCAGAGAGACCAACCTTCGATTCTATGTTCTTTCAAGAAGAAACCTCACATAGATCCCTGCATCATCCCCACAGAAGACATCCCCGACTGAAGCGAAATATGTACTGCAGTGTACGAGGAGCTAGATCAGGGTTTCAATGTTAATGTTAACAAGGGAGAACAGCAACCAAGTACAAGTTCTATCCTTTCTATTGGTCGACAGCACAGTTCCTGTACTGGAGATCCAAACAGTGCCTCTGGATCAGCCACCCCAACCACAATCACCATCGTTGCAGAAACAGTGCCTAGAATGGAGATGACAACTGTGATATGGATCGGCCGTACACAACCACCATCTGAGGAAATACCAAAGCAGGACTGTGGAACAAAAAATCCGATTCCAGGAATCATGGTCACAGGGAATTTTCATGGCTGCACTATAGTTCTGAGTTGAAAGTTGTGCTCTGTTTTGTTGCACAAAGAGTGAACAAATGGGATGCTTGAGCTGTCAGTATGAGAACCAGTATTCACAATAGGCTTCACCAACTGAGGAAAGCACGACTCAAGTTTATTGCTCATCAGAGCTCAGAAACACATCAGCATGCCCGCTGGAAGGTGGCTCATGTATCTCGTGGTCAAAGCATTGATTCTGCTCAAGTGGAACAGAAAAAGATCTCAAAAGATGTGTTCCGCAAGTGCTTGATTAAGTTAATAGCCGTTTTGCATTACTTTGGGGAAGACAGGATTGGTAATTGAGGTCATCAGCTTGATGAGGAACTTTGCTAAACTGCTCAAGCTACTCAGCAATGAAGATGAGACCCTAGCAACTTGGTTAAAATGAAAGCAGGACTATACAAGCCCAGCAATTCAAAATGAACTAATCGGACTCATGAGTCGTGAGAACATCCGCTCTGTCGTGGAAGGATATTAACAAGTCATCATACTCATTCCATTATCGCTGATCGGAACACAAGACACTGCTTAGGTGAAGAACAAGAAAGCATTTGCCTTAGATACACTTGATAGAAGTTACTCAGCCCCAGGAGGAGTTCATTGGTTTTATGAGCCACAGGATACTATCGAGCCTCCATAGTAAAGTCATAATGGATGTCTCTACAAACTTCCTCTGCCAATTGAATTCCTCCGAGGTATGGCATTTGATAGTGCTGCAAACATGTCAGGATGCTATCGCTGGAAAACAGGCTATCATAAAGAGAAAGTCAGTAAGTTTCTACATTTGTGCATTGTGGTGCTCATCGTGTAAATCTTGTATGAAGAGAGCTGTGAAGCAAGCCCTGTAGTTAAGAAATTCCTGTAACTGTAAACGAACTGGAAAAACTGTTCAGTGAATCCCTAAAGTACAGAACAATTTTTTTCAGATTGCTTTTATCTGATAATGCATCTACTCCTTCAAGAAACTGTTACTATGTCCAACTAGATGGACTGAGACTAGCAGCAGTCAAGCTGGTGTCACAGCAATATGAGCAAATCCTTGAGAGTCTCCAACGAAATGGAGTTGGAAAATGGGGATGCTGCAACAAGGGCAAGTGGTCCTAGAGAAGCTCAGCAAGGGCAAATACGTTAGTTACCTAAGTTGGTCAAGGTATCATGGAACCACGAGCTTGTCTGAATAGGAGCCTACAAATCCTCCGAACTTCCGAGTAGGTGGCATGCTACCGAAGTGTTCATAAAGCTCAGCTCAAAGACTAAGGGAATGGCAACACGGTCCTGCAAGCCATCAGAAAAGCTGACAGTTGTCCAGGTTGCTGGATCCCATTGCACCACCAAGGCAACGTACGTCCCAGTCCATTTTGCTGGCAAGGGGAGCAGCAGCACAATCATGTGCAATATGGAGGATTATTTCAGAATGGAATTCTTTAAGATGGTAGACATCTCAGTTGCCCAGCTAGAAGAGATAGTTCCATCAGCAAGGCTGACTGAGTATTCGACTTTCTAGAACAGTTCCTTCTTGCAGTACATAAGGGTGGATGAGGGAATGGACTAAAGAGCTGGAGGAAATGTATTTGACTGCATCAAAAATATCCAGAGTTAATCTCAAACGCTGAAAGTTCAGCTTGAGATGTTTGCACAGAGTAACACATATACCTCTTTGAATGAGGTTGTAGTCCTACGTATTTAAAGCACTACCTCTTAGATGTCCGTGGTCTTTTACAGAGTTAGACAGTGTTTGGCGATCACTGTTGGTGATACCAGTAAGCAGCTGTGAAGCAGAGCGCAGTTTTCAGTGCACTTAGGCGCCTAAAAACATGGCTGCAGTTCATAATGACCCAGTGTCTTTGAACGCAGTTGCTGTATGTCATGTTCACCAAACCAGACTGATGAGCTATGTCTGGACACCATTGCACGAAATTTGTTCATGCTCATGAAAGGCGCCAGTTGTATTTGGACTGTAGCACAAAAATATTGCAATGGGTTGATGCACCAAAATCAAATGTTCAAGCAAGCACGCCATATTCCTTTTGGTACTGCATGGGGCTGTATATCACCTTTCGGTCCTCTCATGAAGAGATTATCGCACCTGATTGTAACCTTGTACCTCAGATAGTTGTGCACACCTATATACCGATTCGCTCATTAGCTTGATACTGTTAAAAATGCCTCCCAGTTCACTGTCCAATCCACTTCTCAATGTTTTACTTGCTCCCACAGTAAACATTGAGTGGATCACCACCCACACAGTGAAGGCATGTGTACAGTCTCCGTTGTTGTTTTTTTTCTCCCAATTATTAGCCAACAGTTAGGTCTTCCTAGCAAAGTAATACATTGTGTACACACCTGAACAACTGCTGTCTATGGCCCCTGCTAAAGGCTGCACTACTATGGCTACCAAATATTATTAGCAGGAGAGAGAGATACTAATGCCTTGTGAGAAAATCCCAACCACTTCCAGTGTCAGTCTACTTCCTGATCTGTGATTCGCAAACCCCGCAGGACGGTTCCCGTGACATCTTCTGCAGTACTTTCTGTACCCTACTGCACAGTGCGAGTTGGCTGGCTATCAACATTCCAAATCTTGAATGAGCTATACATAGCTCCCTCAATAATGTCCTAATAAATTCACATTCCTCACCCAAGGGTAATCTCCCATACTGAATTAAAGTAACAGTTTAGGTGCAGACCTGCCACTTGAGTATTTTCAATACTACTGCTTTCATCCACAATCAGGTAGTGATCAGCAGTGCTGGCAGACCCACATCTCAGATATCACAATGATCTGCTCAACGCTCTTCCTGTCCTGTCATTCACTAACCTGAATATAGCATATACTGTGCCGGAATGACTCTATTCAATTCTCTCTGGCTTTCATTCTTCCGTCCTGCTCTCACATCAAAAACCGGCTGCGCTTTTCACCCATCATGAATGTAGTTAGTACAGTCTTCATGTTATTTTTACATATTAATAGTAAACATCATCTTTCTGATCAGTTGGGGAGCTGACAGCAGCAGAGCACAAGGTGAAAGAGGCGCTCTTTCCCATAAGATATAAGCCACGATTACATTAACAGTGAACCGCGGCATAAAGCTCCCCACTCTCGCTACCGCTTTTATGCCGAACTTTTTTTCAGTAGTACGACATTTATTTTTAAAATCACGACCGGTGCAGGGCGATCAGGTAGCTCATTTACCGTAACAGTGCGGTGAGCCAACCGCCACTTAATGCAAGTGAGCGGTGCAGCGCCACACCGTTACAGTAAATGGAGCTGCACACAGTCTGCCTCATTCGTTCGTGGATTTTAAAAATAAATATAAAGTAATTGCCTGCTGGAAAAAAGAGGGTTTATGGCTAAAAGCTTAATCGTGAGGTAAGTTTTCGAGAGGGAGTTTATATTGCCGTGTTTTCTTTAAATGATGTGCATAATGATGCACACACCATCATTTAATAGTGCCCAATTAAAGGCAGCCTAAATCTTTTAAGGACAGATTGCCCATTTTTTCCCTGTTCCCTGCTGCTATCAGCCTGACTTACTGGAAAGATCTGCTTATCTCGGGAACTGTACTGCCTGTATTCATGATGCAGAAAGGTGATGAGCTCATCCATTTGTGCTGTGGGGAGAAGTAGTGAACAATGAATACCAGAGGGGTACCGAGAAGGACACTCCTGCAAGGTACTGGCATATTCAGGGAAGGGGGAACACATAAGGGGAAAAATATGAGTAGATCACTGTGAGATATAAGAGTTGGGGCTGCCAGCACCATGATCGCTACCTGACCCCGTTGTCCAGGCCAACATTCCCCTTCCCATAAAACCATTTCATGCAATTGTCCAATGCTACATGTGAATATTATTGTTTGAAATGACTGCCACTATACATTCAGTCACTTCGCTACCAGTCTAGCATACCTGTAAAGCACTTTGGGATACACTGTGTATGAAAAACGCTATATAAATGTTGATTCTTCTTCTGATTATTCTTATTCTTATTATTATTTCCCATGGGAAAAGAAGTCAAGACAACCATATTTTTGATTTCTAAGAAAGTATTAACTCTGGCATTGGACTACACAAGAATTTTGCTACAAATAAGTGTTGGATCAAGGGGGGGTTGGGTTAAGTGTGCAGCTGCACCCTCCGCCCCCATTGTAAATTACTTGCTTGCTGCATTTCACTTTGTTAAAGTCTGATTTATTGATTGTACAAATGTTTACATTCAAATCTATTGATCACATTTGTAGGTTCTGTCAAAAACATGCTAAAAAGAATAGCAGACAATATAAAGGTTTAATAAAAATGTTAAAAGTGCATATCAAGTATGCATACCACCCCAGCACCCCCATTGTAACATCCTGAATCTGCCATGACCACTGGACCATCAGGTTATTTAAGATTTGTACTGCACTGTGGTTTGCAAAGATAAAGTTATTTCGATTAAAACACAATTTTAACATGTTAAACTAAACACAATGAACAGAACCATAGCTTTGCATGTGTACTGATCAACTTAGTGCACATGGTCTTGACCATTTTGGTGTAACAATTCTATACAGAAGGAAAAATAATTAGTTAACACTATAAGAGCCATGTAGCTATCTGGCTCCAATGATGTCATTGCTTAACAATTGGTGGCCATATTAGGAAGCAGGTAAGGCAGTTCTTGAGGGCCATGTTCCAGCCTTTCTGGACACTCATGTTATTCTTGGTATGACACAAACTACATTACAGTCCAAAGGACACAGTCTCGAGTGTGTTTAGCACTCTGGATATTATCACGTTACTACAGTTATGGTTCTGGGTCTTGGCTTGTGGTCTTGGTGTTTTTGCCACATGTGTTCTATCGACATATTGCAGGATTTTATAGTTCTGTATTGGTTCCACCCGACATGTTGTAACAAAGAGACAAGAAAATTATCCTTTTCTTCACATTCCTTTCTGTAATACTTATTAGGTATTATAAAAGGGTCTGAGAAATGGAGCTTTCTTATTGGCTGCAAACATTCTAACAGCCTTATGTTAATCTTTTATTAACACACATGTAGAGCTTAGCCATATGCTGAACAAGGTTTAACACTGTTTAAAAATGTTTTTATTATAATAGCAATAAGGCACTCCCAGGGATTATGTTAATGGTCAGTTAAGCACTCTCTAGGGGCATGTGGCACTCGGCTACACCTCATGCCATGGTACACCCCTAGAAGGTGATTAATATACCATTAACATAACCCCTGGTCATGCCTCATTGCTTAATTGTCACCAAGTAAAGTACTCTGATATACTGAGAACTGCAATAAAAATTAAGGAAAACAAATAAACAATATATTTAAAATAAAAACGTGTCCTGTGAAAATATTGTCCTCATTGTTTTCCATATGTATTACATTTCAAAGGCATGTTGATAGGAAATTTAGTATTTTTCCATATAACGTTTACATTTTCGTATGTACCACAGTACCCATTATCCGGAGCTGGTTGAGATTGAGGTTGTCCCCCCCAACCTAGGCATCAAAATTACTCCTCTGTCAGACATGTTGATGGCTTCGTGTGTGGCTCTGCAGACCACTTATGTAGCAGATACATAATGATGCTTCCTGATCAGACATGTTGATGGCTTCGTGTGTGGCCCTGCAGACCACTTATGTAGCAGATACATAATGATGCTTCCTGATCAGACATGTTGATGGCTTCATGTGTGGCCCTGCAGACCACTTATGTAGCAGATACATAATGATGCTTCCTGATCAGACATGTCGATGGCTTCATGTGTGGCTCTGCAGACCACTTATGTAGCAGATACATAATGATGCTTCCTGATCAGACATGTTGATGGCTTCATGTGTGGCTCTGCAGACCACTTATGTAGCAGATACATAATGATGCTTACTGCAGCAAACCTGTAGCAGTGCTACTTTAGAGTGGTAGAAGATGGCTTCGGAGCATAGAAAGGCACTGGTCAGAAAAGTAAAGTTTATGTGAAAACCAAGAGATGTAGTTTGTGATGAACAGGGGTCTGAATCCAAGAAACAAAAAAGTTCAGTAGTCACAAAGTCAGAAAACTTTTCAGTGTAATATTCCTTTATTAATTTCTTACACAGGCCCTTTAACCAATGTTTCACCTTTAAGGCTTCCTTAGGGAGTCTGGGCCTCTCACCTACTCTGAGAGCAGAATTGTATAATTCTATAGTGTGTTCAATATTTAGATACTGCAATTTACTTACCCATCAACTTCTATTTTTACTTTCTTAATTGTTCACAATCTTACATAGCTTTAATATTTTTTAGATATATTTACTGCTGCTCATTTCAGCCGATATAACCTTTTCTAGGAAACTCAAGAGTGATGTGAGGAGATATTTCTTCACTGAAGGGTAGTGGACACCTGGATTAGAGTGCCAGAGGAAGTGTTGTAGGGTAGAACAGTGTGTGTGTGCGTGTGTGTGTGTGGTTCAAGCATGCATGAGATAGACACATGGATATATTAGATAGGAGATGGGGAGTTGGGAGGGTCGATGGAAACCAGATGCAGTCTGTGGAGACAGAATAGGTAGGGAACATCTAAACATCTGAGCAGACTACATGGGCTAAGCATTATTCTTCTGCTATTAAATTCTATGTTTCTATGTGTCTATGATCAATAAAACACATACATCCATGTTAATGAAAATAAAAGGCAAATTACTTTGCATATTGTTTGTTTGTTTTTGTTTATTTAAAAAGTTCGGTAAATCCATGGGCCAAAGACCCATTTTCATGGGCGAACAGAACAATGAGCAGATAGACATTCACGTAAACAAACTGATTAATAAAATACACATCAATCCATATACAACTGAAGTAAGTAAGAAACATAGACACAAAACTAATAAACTTATAATATTAGATTGATGATAAAATTAAAAAAGTGATAACCAGAAAATAAATAATTTATAACAAGAGGTAATTTGGCCTAATGGTTAGAGAAGGGATTGAGATATTTTTTAACATTTTTATTTATTTATATGTAATTTTTCACCAGGAAAAGCACACCGAGTTCTGTAGCTCATGTCATTGTGTATCCTGGGGTTGGGTGTTACATGGACTTGTTTTATTGTTCAAGGAAGTTTTGGCCATGACACCAGGAAACTCCCCAGCTCTTTCTCAATAAGTGACATAGCATCTTTATATTTCACCTGGACAGTGAAAAGGGATGGGCAGAAGGGGCCTCAGTTTAACATTTCATCTGAAGGATGGCACCTCAGCAGTGTAGCACACCCCCTATACTGCACTAAAGTGTTAGCTATAAGTATTACCAAAATTACCTGGTGTAAAGTTAGAACCCACGACCTTTCCAATCAACCCAGAAGTGAGTGGGCTACCTACAGTAAGTGCATTTTTTAAATAACTGCTAAGTAAATACCTGTCCTATGGCAAAAATGGGTGCTCCAGTTAAGAAATTCAATGAGATTTAACGTCAGCACTCCCAACCTTGCATGGTGTAACAATGCTACTGGTACATATTTATTTATTTATTTAGTTGAAAATCGGTAACTGAGAAAGGCGCACTGAGCCAAGGCACATTTCCAGGCATAATCAGGGATGGAAACAGAGGAGATAACAGTTGCAAGCAGTTGAGATTACGAATTCATAAAAGGTACATATGATCAAAATGTAGAAGCTGAAAGCTATTAATGACAATGGGTTCTATGCACTATGGGGCAGAGTGGCTATGCATTGCGTAACTGGGGCATAGCCACTGCACACCCTGTATGCCGCCTGTGTGGAATGCACATACAGGGGGTACACAGCACCTATGCACCCGATCCCCCAGAAAACAATGCACCGGTGGCGGGTGGGGCATTCTAGCACTATGCACAATGCACCAAGGCGCATAGTGCTGACCATGGGGGTGGACAGGGATCACAGGGTACACCAGGAAGAACCCTGCTGTAAGCTCCCTACGTGCCCCATGAACCGATCGGGAGTCTCCCAACAATAAGGCAAGTAGTCCACCCACCCTCTGGAGCCACTGCATATGGCCATCCGGTGCCTCCCACCTGCCCAGCACACATCGGTCCCACCTAGCCACCTAGCACAACCCCCCCACACAGCAGCACATGTCATGGATGCTGCCCCCCTGAATGGCACCACCTGCCCACCCCCCCAACTAATGGTGGCGTACAGTGCCCCCCCGCACCTCCAACAGCCATCCCTCCACCCCATCCCTGTGCACGTCTCCAGTGCCATTGGAGGGCTGGTGGCATTGCCCTCTTCACACCACCACAGCTGCTGGCCCTTGGACATCAATGGGGCATGCTGCTAATGTGCCCCTTGCCACATATGGGATCCACTGTGGGTCCCGGTCCAGGCATCTGATTGGATGCCTGACTGGGTCCATGACTCCACTCCCTGGCCACCCTGCAGAGTCCTGTGCACCAGGGGGTGGAGCTGCAGACTGGTGGTGGCCGGTGGTGAATACCACTGATGTGTACCTGTCCGCTGGTGTGGACCTCCATGGGTGGATTATGCACCTCCAGGGCATATTACCCACCCCATACTGAACAGAGCCCAATGGTAGTGGGACAACAACAATAACATTACAATTTAATAACTAGCACTAGAAGAGGACAGAAAGCTAGATCAGGTGCCAGCTAAGTGAGGACAGGAGGAAGCATGTGAGAAGTGGATCTGCAGGCACATATTAATGGAGAGGTAAGAAGGAGCTATGCTGAGAAAGGAGGGGAGAGAGTTCCAGATTGAGGGGAACTGAACTGAGAAAGAGCCTGACCAGTGGACATAGAGCAACATGGACTAATGAAGGAATGAGAGTTAGAAGAGCAAACAGAATATGCATAGGGAGCCAAGGAAAAAATCAGGTCACAGGGTGGGGAGTGTAAACCAATATTTGGAGAGAAAGGAACCACAATGGGATACGTCCAATGGAGGTAAGGAGAGAACAGAAAGGAGATGGTATAGGGAATAAAGATGAGTAGGAGGAGGGGAACCAATAGTAAAACAGTAGAAGGAGTGAAAGATAGGGTCCAGTCTGGCTAATGTAGCTTTGAAGGCCACACCATAGACCACATCCATGTAGTCAAACAGTGGGAGGATCATTTTAAGAATGGTCTCATGCTGGATGGGGTAAAAGACAGAATATATTCCTGTAGAGGGCACCAAGTATAGGGTGTAATTTTTGGATGATGGCCTCAGTGTGGAACAAGAAGTCAAGATGACTGTCTAACCACACACCAAGTTATTTGAAACTGGGATTATCTCCAGGGAAATGCCATTTAGTGTTTTGAAGGTATGAGTCAGGCTACGTCTACTGAACCATTTATGGGTCCCAAATAGCATGGTTACAGTTTTTTGGCATTAAGGGAGAACTGGTTGGCACAAAATCAGCATGGTACACAGACAACCATGACTGGGATGTCAACATACCAGGGTACACAGTCTATAGGAGGGTAGAAGAGGAAGAGGAGTAGCTCTGTATGTAAGGGAAGGGATCAAGGCAACAGAATTAAAGGGTAAACAAGGAGGAGAGGAGGTACTGTGGATCACCCAGGAGACAGGAAATGGCCCACAATCTGCACAGGGGTTGTATACAGACCCCCATCTCAGGGAAGGAAATGGACAGGGAAATGATAGGAGGCATACTTAGAATGGCAGAAAAAGGGGAAATGTTGCTGACAGGGGATCTAAATATTCTGGATGTTAACTGGAGCACATTTGCTGCAGCCACATCCAAGAGCAAAGTCATTCTCAGTGCTCTACAGGGGGCATGCCTCAAATAGCTAGTGTTGGAACCCACTCGAGAGGTTGCAATCTTAGACCTGGTACTCTCAAACTGGTATAGTGAGAGGATCTTGGAATTAGAAGTGGGTAGCCATATAGCAACAAGCGACCACCAAACAGTGTGGTTCACAATAAATACAGCTGTGGAGTCAAGCCATACAAAAGTGAGAGTACTGGACTTTGGGAGGGCTGACTTTGGCAAAATAGGAGAAAACTAAGGAATGCACTAGCAAACAGGCAGGAAGGTGGGGTGGAGGAACAATGGGGAAAAATCAAAAATGCCATCCAAGAAGTAACAAGCCTTTGTGTGAAGCAAATAAACAAAACAAAATGAAGGAAAAAAAAACAATATGGTTCTCAAAAGAGGTGGCGGGAAGGTTAAAGAGAAAAAGATAGCATTCAGGAAGTATGAGGAATCACAAAAGGAGCAGGACAGAGAACTGTATCAGTTAAAGCAGAAGGAAACAGGAAAGGCAGTCTGAATAGCAAAGGCCCAAACTGAGGAAAAGATAGCCAACTCAGTTAAGAAGGGGGATAAAACCTTTTATAGGTACATTAATGAACGAAGTAAGACCAAGGGAGGGATTGTGAGGCTTAATAAAGGGGAGCGTGGGTGGGCAGAGGGTGACAGTGAAAAGGCAGAGATACTGAATGAACACATTTGTTCAGTATTCACAAAAGAAGAGGAGGGGAGGTACCAAAACCAAACAATAGAAGCTCTCTGGATGGGGGGGCGATACCAGTCCATTCACAGAAGAAAGGGTCCTGAAAGAACTCCTGAAACTCAAGGTGGACAAAGCAATGGGGCCTGATGGCATTCACCCCAGAATTCTAAAATAACTAAGGGGAGAACTAGTGGCACCACTGACTATTCTTTTTAACAAATCTTGGGAGGATGGTGTGGTACCTGAGGACTGGAGGAGGGTAGATGTGATTCCCCTTCCCAAAAGTGGGAGCAAGGCAGAGACATGTAGCTACAGGCCTGTTAGTTGGACCTCAGTGGTGGGGAAAATGATGGAATCACTTCTAAAAGAAAGAATTGTTGAGTACCTAGAAGCCAGCGGGGCACAGGACCCAAAGCAGCATGAATTCACAGTGGGAAGGTCATGTCAGATGAATCTAACAGATTTCTTTGACTGGGTGACCAAAGTAGTAGACCAGGGAGGGGCTGTGGATGTGGCCTACCTAGACTTTAGCAAGGCATTTGACACAGTCCCACACAAACGATTAATAAACAAGCTAGCCAGCCTGGGAGTGGGTCCCAGGGTGGTGGCCTGGGTAAAATATTGGCTGGACAACAGGACACAGAGGGTAATAGTAAATGGAGTCCACTCTGAAGAAAGGGGGGTTACTAGTGGGGTACCGCAGGGTTCAGTATTAGGACCGGTCCTCTTCAATGTCTTTATAAGCAATATTGCAGACGGACTGGAAGGAAAAGTATGTCTCTTTGCAGATGACACAAAGATCTGCAACAGGGTTGATACACAAGGGGGTGGAAAGGATGAGAAGGGACTTGGCAAGGTTTAAGGAATTTATTTATTGAAATGTTTCAACAGGAAGGGCATGCTGAACAACAAGTTGCTCAGCTCATGGTGCATCCTGGGGAGAGGGGAAGGGGAAATCATACTTAAAAATAAACAACTTAAGCAAAGAAAAAAAAACAGAATACGTATAGGTGAATAATTAAATAAGAATACAATAATAACAATAGAGAAATTAAAGCACATACAGGATACTTCTAACTGAAGAAATTACATAGGTATAGATTTGATGTACATAATCAGTGTAGCATAAGATACATGTTGAAAACACCTGTGAACAAATCCAGAAGCCCTCTTGATAGGGGGTTGATACCAGTCCATTCATGGAGAAAGGGTCTTGAAAGAACTCCTAAAACTCAAGGTGGACAAGGCAATGGGGCCTGATGGGATTCACACCAGAAAAAGAACTAAGGGGAGAACTAGTGGCACTACTGAATACTCTTTTTAACAAATCATGGGAGGATGGTGTGTTACCTGAGGATCGGAGGAGGGCAGATGTGATTCCCCTTCACAAAAGTAGGAATGGTCACAAGTATGGCAGCTTAGATTCAATGCAAATAGCTGCAAAGTAATGCACCTAAGAAACAAACACCCAGTGGAAAAGTACACAATGGGGGGGGGGATACTAACGACAAAAATGGAAAGGGACTTGAGGGTAGTCATATCAGATGACCTAAAGGTAGGCAAGCAATGTGAAAAGGCAGCCGGCCCAGTGGTGCTGAGGGTTGAGGTGCAGGATGCCACACCTCGCGCCATGCCGGTGACCCGGGTTCGGGAATGAGCCCGGGTCGTTGGGGGTCGGCAGGTGGGGAAGAGATTGAGCATCTGCTGGACTGCCCTCTCTTCCCGGGGAGGGTTGGGGAGAAGTGCTCGGTCCCAGAGCGGCCTCTGGTGGTGAGCCAGGTGGCGCCTAGCGTGGCGACACAGTGAGTGCATTGGGTCGGAGTTTGTGGCTCTACGTTGCCTTACTTGCTGCACTCCATGGAACAAGTACAGAGAAAAGACCACAAAAAAGGCCTCACACCATTCGGTGAGATGACGGTGGCTCCAGGGACTCTGCTCACATCCCAAACGCCGGCCCAACGCACCCAGGATTGTCCTCCACCCCCGACCCAATGACCTTTCAGGTAGACACCTCACACTTATGGAGTTTTCCACCTCGAAGGGTGGACTCAGCCCCAGAGATGGTACCGGGGGTCGAGCCTGCCTGGGATCGTACGGGGGAGGGGATCATGGGAGAAGCGAGGGTTCAGGCTGGGAGTAGGGTGGCTGTCGAGTGGGCACTCCTGAAGGATGCTTGAAAGGTGTGTGAAGAAATAAAGTTAAAAAAATAAATGTGAAAAGACAGTAAGGAGGGCTGGGGGGGATACTGGGATGCATAGGGAGAGGCATCACCATTAGAAAACAGGAAGTTGTCATCCCTCTGTACAGACAGTTGGTGAGACCGCATCTGGAGTACTGCATGCAGTTCTGGAGACCCCATCTCCGCAAGGACATAGACAGTATGGAGGCAGTCCAGAGGAGGGCAACTGAAATGGGTCAGGGTCTGCACCAGAAATCATATAAAGAGAGACTAAAGGAGCTTAATATGTATACCCTCGAGGAAAGGGGGGGGGGACATGATAGAAACTTTCAAGTATGTCAAGGGAATCAACAAAGTCCAAGAGGGAAGCATCTTTCAGAAGAAGAGATGTGTAAGAACAAGGGTGCACAGTTTGAAGATAGAGGGGGGATGGCTCAGGGGCAATGTGAGGAAGTATTTTTTCACAGAGACGGTGGTAGATGCATGGAACAGCCTTCCTGAGGAGGTCGTGGGGTCAAAAACAGTGGGGGAATTCAAGAATGCATGGGACAGACATAAGGCAATCATAGTGGGGTACAGGAGAAAGTAGGCTGTTGGTTAACTAGGATCTGCAGCTTATCTAATAGGTAGGGAAATGGGCAGACTAGGTGGGTGAAGCGGCCCTTATCTGCCATCAAAATCTATGTTTCTATGTTAAAGTCATGCTGTATGGATTGTTTCAGCAAAGGGGATGGAGTTTCTGGTGGCAAAGAGTATTCTGTCATCAGCATACATATGTATGCCATCTAAGGTGCAGTCGGGGGGACAGTTAAGAAAACTTTGAAGAGGATTGGGCAGAGAATAGAGCCTTTGGGCACAACAGAGTTAATTGGGGGGTAGTTAAGAAAGATTCCTCCACCTGTGCTATCTAGCTCTGACCAGAGAGGTCAGAGCAGAATCAATCCAGGGTGGTGACTGAGATCCCAGAAGCCTTCAAGCTGTCTAGTAGTAAGGGATAGACTACAAAGTCAAACATCTTAGCCAGGTCAATAAAGTTAGTGGCTAACACATGATCCTGATCCATCCCCTTCAGGCGGTACGCTCCTTCCTACCTCAGTCGGCCTCAGGCCATGGTGGTGACAGGAGGGCTGAGCCGGTCGCCGGCTCCATTCTGGGATGTGATTGTACTGAGTGGGGTTTCACTGCTGGGTGGGGGAACCACTGGACTACCAGGGAAACAAAATTATATTTATGCAAATCGGGGTTGGGATTCGTGCAGGGGAGTGGGGGGGACCACTAGACTACCAGGGAAATTACATTTATTTTTATTTGAAATGGGAAGGGATTCATGCAGTTGGTGGGGGGACCACTAGACTACCAGGAAATTATATTTATTTGTATTTGAAACAGGGTGGGATTACTGACGGGGGCTGGGGGACCACTAGACTACCTGGGAAATTACATTTATTTTTATTTGAAATGGGATGGGATTCATGCAGTGGGGTGGGGGGACTGCCAGACTACCAAGGACATTAGGTTTAATTATATTGTGAATGGGTCCAGAACTGACTGTGCCTGGCAGCACACAGTTCCTGCTGTTTTCTGCCTGTACTGCTATTCCGACCAACAGGGGATGCTCTGGGTATGCCTTGGCCTGCAGCATCCAGCCTGTACTTCCATTCTGACCAAAAGGGGGAGCTTTGTGCTTCATGCAGTAGCACTGGGCAAACTGCATGGTAATGTATGCTAAGCAGCAGGTAATGAGATGCAAATGTACCTGTTTGCCCATGGATTACCTAAGTGGGTTCATTTGCATAGGAGCTTTGAATATAGCTCCCGTTTGCCCCGGGCTAACCAGTTTGCAGTGGGTAATGTGTTAGCACTGTGTAATCAGATTAGCCCAGGGCAAACCTCACTACAGCATAGCACAGGTCTGCAGTGTGTGGCTTACATTGTTGTTTGCAGTCATACCTCTCAACTGTCCCTGAATTTCAGGGACGTCCCTGATTTTACCTCAAAATTTTACTCTGTCCCTCCTAAAAATTGTGTTTCCATGACCAAACAGTGGGGGTTCTAAGCATAAAATAATGTCAAACATTAATGTTACAGACGTGTTCTTCCTTAGACGATGGCCCAGATATTCAAAAGGGTTGCACATGGTGCAATGGTGTTGCGTCAAGCACAACCCACTGATGCGCCCGGTGTGATATTTAAAAGGGAAAAGTGCGCCGCACAAATCCCGATGCATCGGGGCGCATCAGTAATGTATGCAGGCACAGGTGGGAGGGGGCGTGCCCATGCATAAACTGCACAGCCCGATATTCAGCCGGGCCGTGTAGAGTTACAGGCGCCAACCTACCCGCGCCTGCACAAAGTTACGCAAAAAAGAAAGTCGAGGGCCACCACAGGTGAGCTGCCGCATTGCAGGGCGCAACACAGCAGCTGCCACCTGTGGGTGGCCCTCGACTTGTTCCCCCCACACCTGGCGGCGCCCCATGCCCCATCGTGGGCATCAGTATCCCCCAAGTCCAATATCCCTGGTGGTCCAGTGGACCGCGAATAGCCCAATCATGGCATAACAGTAATCCCCATTAGCCCGGTCGCGGGCATAGCTGTAACCCCCGAGTAGCCCGATCATGGGCTTAACTTCCCCGAGTAGCCGATTACGGGCATAACTTCCCCTCACCATTAGCCCGATCGTGAGAATCAGTATCCCCCAAGCCCAATATCCCTGGTGGTCCAGTGGACCGAACGGAGCCTGATTAGGCTGCATTCCTCACCCCCAAGTCCGAAATCCTGGTGATCTAGTGGACCCCCACCCCACCCGCTACGAGCCCCACCACTCCGCTCCCCATCAGCCGGCGGGCGGCAGCACCTGCGCCTGCGCCGCGCCCGCCGACTGACAGCTCGAGTGGCTGCAGCGCATTGGTTCAGAGCATGAGCCAATGGCGCAGAGCCCATCCGTACTAGTCAGTCAGATATGTGATGAATTCATTCACATATCTGGACTGACTAGTACGGTATGGGCTGCGCACCCATTGGCTCTTGCCTGAACCAATGGGCGTGCAGTCCCATCACCGAGCTGTCAGTCGGCTGGTTGCAGGGCAGCAGGCGGGTGGGTGCTGCCACCCACCAGCTGACGGGAAGCAGGGTGGTGGGGCCCCATGGAGTGGGTGGGGTGGGGACCACTAGATCACCAGGGATATTGGACTTTGGGGGCTGGTTTGACCTTATGCCCGCGATGGGCCCAGCGGTCCACTGACCACCAGGAATATTGGTCTTTGGTGGGGTTGAACTACATTATGCCCGCGATCGGGCTAGATCGGGGGTGGTGGGTAGAATTACTTTATGCCCGCGATTGGGCTGCTGCGGGGGATAATATCTGCCGCCCACATCGGCTATGGGGTTATCATTATGCCCGCGATCGGGCTGCAGGGGTACCGGAACAAGTGGAGGGCCACCCACAAGTGGCAGCTGCTGTATTGTGCCCTGCAATGTGGCAGCTCACCTGTGGGTGGCCCTTGCCTCATAACTCTGCACTGCCCGGCTGAATATCGGGCTGTGCAGATTATGCATGGTTCCTCCCCCTTCAGTTGAGCATGCCTTCATTAGCTTTGCGCTGTTGCTCAGCATGTTTTCGGTGGCGCAACTGCCTCCTGCTGAATATCGCAGAATGGTGCAATTTTGGACTTGTGCAAGTGCAACCCTATTGCGCTTGGCTCAACTCTTTTGAATATCCAGGCCAGTGCTGTCTTATTCCCAGGCTATTTTTGCCCTGCACTCCCAGACCAGTTTGCCCAGCTTCCTTAGACTGCTATATTCATCAGGAGTAGCACCGGGCTATTTCCTTTTCAATATAGCTTGCTTTGTGCTCCAGGCTAAATTTTCCCGCCGGGCAGTGCTAATTTAGCCTCGGGGCAAAGTTTTGAATAGTTGGACCTCAGCGTTCTTCCTTTTTATTATATCTAGAAATGATAATAACCAACTCATAGGTCTTCTTTCTTTACAAGAACTTAGAAGCTTTGTTAATAATGATAATATTTTGTATTTCTGTTTTTACATGTTCAAGTTTATAGAATTACACAAGCTCTTGTTACCCTTTAAGTGAATTACTATCATATAGGGCCAGATATTCAAAACTTTGCCCAGGGGCAAAATTAGCACTGCCCACCGGGCAAACTGAGCCCGGAGCACAAAGCAAGCCATATTCAAACGGAATAGCCCAGGGCAAACAGCTTCTGAATATAGCATGGTAATGAGGCCATGCAAACTGGTCTGGGAGTGCAGGGCAAACATTGCCCTGGAATAAGACAGCACTGAATAAAACAACCAGGAAGTGCAACCCACAACAACAACACAGTACACAGCAACGTGAGGGCAGGTACAGACGAACTACGTGGCCAATGTGTGTGCCAGCAAATGCATGGACTCAGTACAGTTGCAGGAAGCAGCAGATGAGAAAGAACAGTGATCAAAACTTTACAATATTCCCCGTACCATTAGCGCCGCGCTAACACATTAGCGCGGAGCTAAGCAGTTAGCCTGGAGCAAACACGCTTGCCCGGAGCTAAAATGTGCCATATTCAAAAGTGCCGATGCAATGAGCCTACTTAGGTAGTCTCTGGGCAAACAACTGGATTAGCATCTCATTATACCCTGATTTGCACACAGTTTGCCTAGCGTTACTGCAGGGTCCCATAGAGCCACCTGTAGGTCAGTCTGGAAGCACAGGGCAGACAAGGTCCAACCGCAGCTCCATCTGTAGGTCAGTCTGGCAGTGCAATGATGATAGCTACAGGCTACAGGTAAACAGTACAGCATAGCATAGCATAGCATACATATTGTACCCCAGGGGACAGGACAGCATAGGCACAGGTGGTGGTGGTGCTGCATGCAACTGTCACACTGTAGGGCATGCTACAGTGCACAGACACTACAGTAGCAAGGGAGACAGTAGTGTGAGGGACGTGGCACTGCCTATGGTGTGTAGGGCAAGTGATGCTGATTGCACTGTACACAGTGACAGGCAACCTGCAGGTGTTTACTGACAGTCGACATTACTGTTACACTGTTGTGTGACCCACAGATGCTGTACCTGTGGCATGTGATGCTCACAGTGACATGTACATATCTGGCTTTGTGTGTTGTGGCAGTTGTACAGCTGTGTGGTATGTGGCTGGGGCATATAGTATCCGAAAGGCACACTAGTGTTGGGGGTATTCCTAATACTGGCCCATGTGCACTGCATGCTGAGTCCCAGCCTTGTGGCCACACCTGGTCTGTGGCACAGCCTGGCCACCCATACACACTCCCCTCAACATCCTCCATGCCCACAGTGCTGCATGTGTGTGCTGGCATCTGTTTTGTCCACAGATATGTGTGGTCGCAGGTGTGCTGTATGGCTACACTGCCATGCTGTCCACTGGCGGCAGGGTCACCACTTACTGCCTGGCATGGCTGGGACTGGTGGCAGATGATGGCATCATTGTGATGCCATTGGTTAGCAACAAGCTTCCACTATGTTTGGCTTTATCTATGTGTTATATTTATGTATTAGGGTGCGTGCAAGACCCGCGTAAACCAGCAAATCCCGCACAGCCATTTATGTTGCGCAAAGCTGATTGCCCAGAAGTTAAGACCAGCTTTTCTGGGCGGTAATCTACAGCACGCTAACTGTCGCTAAAATTAGGTCGCCTAAACCACTTAAGCGCGGCGCTAGCCACTGAATATAGTGCATTGCGCTTGTATTCATGTCAGTTTGCCCCTTGCATACATTATACTTTTGCCTGGCGCTAATGCAGTTTGCCCGCTCTATTTGGCCTTTTGAATATGGCAGACCCGCGCTAATCCCGCGCTAAACCTGCGCAAATGATTTTTGCCCAGCGCAAAGTTTTGAATATCTGGCCCATAGAGTTATTTTTATAAAACGTGTATCTACTGTTGGAGGTATCAACATTCTGAAGATTTTTGGAATGTGTTCATTTATGTCAAACCATTTCTGGATTCTTAACTTGTACATTTGAAAATTCAACAAAGTCTTTAATGGAAAAAAAAAGATAGTTTGAAAGCTGGGGGAAAACAAGCTCTTCCTAGTTTAGCCAGGAAGCTATTTCCAGATATTTCATGATATGTCTAAAGAAAATCTCTCTGGTGACCCTAGAGTGGTACAGGCAGGCTTGAAATTTCTCTAGAGATATCACAAAAATGTTAAGAACTATCCCGGCTCATTGGTGGCAGCAACTGTATTAAAAATATTTAAAATGTAAATGTCGGCAATTTATTTTTGTTTATTTTTTTATTTAATTAGGTTTTGTTGACTGGCAAAAGAGGGATAGGTAATTCTGCCTATTTTAAACCTTGTCCCAGGGGTGGGATGATGCACCAAGATGCAAACTGATGTACTGAATCAAGTTTAAGCTGCTGGTGGCATTTTTGGTGAATAGGGTGAATTTTTCCAGGACACCAGGGAAAATCCACTACTATACAGCTTTTGGGGTGGAGGCTAGAAGATCGCAGGAGGCAGAATGGTCCCCAGATGCGGTGTTGAACAGGGCAGGATGGTTACAAGATGTAGATGGAAAATGGGCTCCCAACCCAAATTGGGTAACTTTTTTCTTGGTAGGGTTGGGGACGACTCAAGACGATACAAGGAGCAGTAAGGATACGGGGCAGGTAATTCCTGGTACAAGCCAGGAAAAACAACATGGGGGTGTCAAAACAAATGCTGTAACTGACTGCTTAGGGGGGATTTCAGTTGTTGATAGTGACCAGCAGTGGGAAGATAATGCACTAGGGTCCCAGCAGGTCTCAGAATTGGGCCCTTCAGTTCAGGACTCAGTATAAATGAATGTAAAACCTAACACAAAGAGAGTCAGTGGTTATAACTGATATAACAGTTAAGGAAAAAAGCTTAAACGCTGTGATAAATGCTACAGGTACATTAAACCACGTTATGGTAAATTTTCCTCAGGAACTAGATGGTTTGCATGGTCTACCCACGGTTAGAAGGACAGAGCCTGTACTTTATTCTCAGTCTGCCTCTTACCCTACAAGATCTGTTTTACAGTGGGAAGAAAGGTTTACTTTTATGCCTTCACTCTCCTCAGGCCCCCTCATTCAGGGCCTTGATTTGCTGATTTGTTTAACAGAGCAGAACTGGCCCTCAGAAAAAATGTGGTTTGGATTCGCTATAGAGGCGGTCTTGAACCCAGACCTGATAGGTCGTATATGGGATGAAAACTATTAAAAGACTCTATGCATGTCATGGCATCGGAGATATACAACCTGATTCATGTGTCAGGGCAGAAGAACTTTGATATTAATTTCCAGTTCATGCAGGGGCTGGAAAGATTTTGGAATAAGTACAATCAATTGACATTTCTCCCTTATGGACACCATTAGTGGTGATTCCTTTGACTAAGTCTACTGCAAAGACCATTGCTGTAATGTTTTGAAATGAAAGTGTACATGTAGGTGCCATAGTACACTGGCTAAACCAACAATGTGATGTACTGAGTGCCCCAGAGGCTATTATTGATTCAGGTGGCTGGAAGTTTAAAGTTAAACTGAGACATTTAGAAGAAGGAATGTTCCACGTTACCAACAGTTTTTTTCTGGGCCAGGACAGAGGGGTTTGTTTTTGTTCTGGAAAACCCATGGCCTATTATGTGTGGTGCACAAATGCACTTATCCAATGTCTGTGATACATTAAGGTGTGGACTATGTGGAGAGTGTGGACACAAAAGTCCACAATGCAATAATCATGTGAAATGTAATTTATGTAAAGAGCATGGCCACATGTTTCAGGACTGCCCCAGGGCCTCTAGAAATAATTCCAGCAGTGTAAATCCTGATGATTTGATAAAAAAAGTCCAGCAGGCCGATGGGGATGGTATTGTGGAAAGACATCCTACCATAATGGCCCCAGTGGAGCAAGAGGCTTCTGCCAGAGAACAAATCCCTGTATCTGAGGTTTCTGTAGATTTGGAAAAAGAGAAAGAGGTTTCTGACACCCAAATGAAGGTAGTGTCAGTAGAAGGAACAGCCCCTCAGCAGGTACAGTCCGAGAAGGTACTTGCTCCTCAGATGCCCCCCCCCCAACTCAAACTTGGAAGACTCCTTCAGCTAGGCGGCACAGTTTAAGAATCCAAAAGGTGATGGCAACAGACTTTGCAACAGAAAATCAGTTTGGGGTTTTAACCTCAAATGGAGACGGGGCACAGTCTGGTGATGTGGGGTCAGAAAACTCTTCTCATTCAGTACAACAGGAGGTGGAAAAAAAGCATCGGGTCAAGAAGAAAAATGAAATAAAAGAAGAGCTGAGCACTTTGAGACTGTTTTGAATAGTGTTGCTTGTATTGCATCAGTTAACAACTGCAGCCTTTTAAATAGTAAAAAGAGAGATGCTATTGTTTCTTTATTACGGGATTTAGCTTGTGAAGTTATTTTTTTACAAGAAACATGGCTATATTCAGTAAATTCTGTCTTTCAAGCTCAGCACTCCTGGATCTGGGGCCCATCCTATTGGTCCTTTGGACTAGATAGAGCAGATGGGGTGGGTTTATTTGTTTATGGGAACAGGACTGAAATTTCAATGAATAATGGACGTCCAACCTGGTAGGGCTTTAACTGTGGACGAGATCTGGCATCACCAACCTAGCAGGTTTATCATTATTTATGGATCTCAAAATAAGGCAACATGAGTGTGGTTATGTCAGACAATTCAGCCTTATTTAGCCACAGCTATTAATGTTTATCTGGAAGGGGAGGTTAATTATTCTTTAGATATAGCAGAACAAAGAGCACAAGGAAAGAAAGTATACTGTGATTCTTATGCTTTGAAAAGATGCATTGAGACAGCAGAATTAACTGACTGCTTTACTAATGCTTCCCCTCCTATACAGTATACTTATGTTAGGGAGGCCAGTAACACCAACATTGATTATGTGTTTGTTTCTAAAATAATTCAAGTAGTTAAGATGCAAATCATGCCCCTAGAATTTTCAGATCATGTCCTGATTAAAACAGTGGTGAATACAGATGTAGGGGTGTCTCATCCCATTATCAGATGGAGAATGAATACAGCTACAGTAGTTTATTAGAAGCAGCAATAAAGCTTGGACTTTCATCAGTATTAGTAACTAGAGGTTCAGTTTTGTATCTTTATGAAGATATGCATATCTGTTGGAAGAAACTAAAATAGTTGTTAGCAAATGGATGCAGGAATTTGGGGAATCAAGGATGCAACAGAATTTTTTTCTGTACTTTGTGTTATGGTCACAGTTATATAAACTTGTGATGGCTTCCTATTTTTCCAGAACTGAGATAGGATTCAGAAAACTTTGCCCAGGCACGAAACCAGTTTGCCCAGGGCAAACTGTTTTTTTGTGAATAGTTGCCATTCACAAAGCAGTTTGCACCCAAGCAAAGTAGTGAGGGGGCCATAATGCAAATGAGTGGGAGGGAACCTGCATAGCCCCACAAGCCTATTCACAAAATATTTGCTCCACGCAAGGGCCTTTGCGAAGGTCCTTCAGTGGAGCAAATTACCGACGAATAAACCTGGCAGTAATCCGCGCAACCCTAGTGGTTGGCAGAGGTAGTGTGGCCCCCCCACCCTCCTCCCATCCCAGATTGCCCTTCCGATAATTAAAAAAAACTTGTGTCTGTATTGTACAGTCCCACCCAATCCCCGATCGCCTGCCCAATAATAAAAAATAAGTCCTTCCATAGTGTAGTGCCCCACCCGATTCACCATCGCCTGCCCGGTAATATACACAACATACAAACGTTTTCATAATGTAGTGGCCCCCGCTCCCATCCACAGTCATCCACCCAGTAAAATCAAAGTACCCTCCCTAATGTAGTGCCCCCACCCCATCCCCGATCACCCGGTAATATAAAAAACAAATGTCCCACTGTAATGGTCCTTCCCCATTACCTGATCACCCACCAGGTGGCAAAGGAACCCCAATTCCATAGTATAGTGGTCCCCAACCCCCACCCACTGTGTTATGTACACACCACCCTGCTCCCCGTCCCAGTATGGCCTCTGGTTGGCAAGCAGCACAGCCCTCCTCACACCTCACGGCTGCCCACCGACTGAACTGTCAATGAATGACAGCTTACAGTATTCACTACAAGCCCATTGGTTGACACTGCCGACCACTGGGCTTGCAGTGAAATACTATAAGCTATCATTCTATAACCTACAAACAACTGTGAATGACAGTTTACAGTACACACTACTGAGCCCATTGGTCAATAGTGTCAGCAATGGACTTGTAGCGAGTACTACAGCTGTCGTTCATTGACAGTTCGGTCAGTGGGCGGCTGTGGTAATGAAGAGCTGTCTCTCACTGGCAGCCCTATTGGGGTAGGTGGTGTGTACATAACAGGTGGAAGTAGAGAGAGAGAGCTCTCACTAAACAGTTCCCTTGCCACTGGGTGGGTGAGGAAACAGAGAGAGACCACTACAGTGGGATGTTTGTTTTGCATATCTGGTGATCGAAGATGAGGGGGACACTACATTAGGGAAGATATTTGTTCTTACTGGGTGTGTGATCATGGATGAAGCGCAGGAGTCCACTACATTATGAAAACGTTTTTTTGTTGTGTATATTACCGGGCTGTGGGAAGTGGGTGGGGATACACTGAAGGACTTTTTATTATCGGACAGGCGATCTGGGATTGGGTAGGACCCTACACTATAGTACAGGGTTGTTTTTTTTATGGGGTGGGCAATCGGGGATGGACGGGGAGCACTACACTATGGGATGTGTTTTGCTGTGATTATCAGCCAGCGATCGGGGTTGGGGGAGGGCACCACTAAACCACCAGGGAATGCAGCTGCCTGGGGCTTGGGGGTAGTGCACAACACCACACTACTGCCATGCAAATGAGCCCATAATGGGCATGCTAATGGCCTCTAGCACCTTGCATGACCAATGGGCTCATTTGTATGCCTATCTTTGTAAATTCCACTGTAGTGCCTGAGCGCTATTTGCTGTTGGTACATTTGCCTGGAGGGAGCGCTACCATGTGTTACACTGCTTTTGTTTGGATTAGCACTGTCCCCCGCTGGCCCCTATTCACAGTCGGATACCCCACCGGGCTATCTGACTGTGACTAGCTCTGTTACCCACCAGCACAACTGGGAAGTGAAGCACAAACTTTTGCACTAACTTTGCACAATCGTTGTGAATCCTGCTCTTGATCTTTCAGACCAGATCTCAGTTGTAAAATCTAAAATGAAAGAGGTTCAGTATGACAGGTCAGCTTCTTTACAGACTGAATCGTGTTTTGGGACTCAAAGGACACCATATTCTGACCCTTGCCAAGCGTGTAAGGAAAGAAAATACGTTTCTAGGTTCACTTGTCTTAAAAATGAGGGGGGAGAACCTGTGGTTCATACAGCAGGAATTATCAATATAGTGGAACGTCATTTACTGTAAGTTACTTTTCTTAAACACCACACACAGACACCCAAGACATAGATAATTATTTAAATGACATATATTTGCATTAGTTAAGAATAGAAAAATAAAGGATTTAACAGCTCCGTTTGAAGAACAGGAAATTATAACAGTTATTAGACCTTCAAAATGTGGAGTGGCTCCTGGTATTGATGGAAGACTGAATGAGTTTTATAAAAGTTTTGATACTATTTTGGTAGCCTTTTTAGTATATGTATTTAATTTTTTCTTCTTTTTGAATCACATTTCATCTGAGTTTACATTAGGTTTGACTATTTTTTTACATAAATCGGGGGACACTTCAGAGATTGGGAATTGGAGGCCACTGTGCCTACTGAATTCAGATTTCAAAATCCTGTCCCATGTTTTACAAAAAGATTGAGGAATGTTGCATCAGATTTAATTAATCTTTTACATACATGTTCAATTCCAGGAAGAAATATACAAGATTACTTAGCTATCATCAGAGATGTATATGAATATTGTGATAATCATGATATTTCAGGGTATTTGTTATCACTGTACCAGAGCAAAGCTTTTGACAGAATTAATCATGTTTTTTGTTTAAGGTTTTACATTACTATAGTGTATGGTAGAACGTTGTTATTAGTAAAAATCTATCATTTACTAGTGTTGTACCATCGATGTGACGTCACGATGTTGTTGTACCATTGTTGGTGCGTCACATCGATGGTACAACAGCACTGACAAGTTCTGAGCATGCGCGAGTCGCGGTTCATGTAGATGACAACATGGGCACCGCGGTTCACCGGAGGCACCAAAGGACGTCTAAAAACTTTCTGTAAGTACCATTTTATTTAAAGAGTGGCCGGCACACAGCAGGACAGACATATTTGTATTACAATATTTAAGATCGCACTGGAAGGAATGTAGTGTATTAACCGACATGGGTGGGGAGGGGCAGAGGTCACTGACATCATGTCGCGATTTCACGGGCAGCCAACAGCTTATTTGTTTAGTGTTGTCCATACACTATAAAAGACAGTGGATGGGCAACAGTAAACAACAACACTGTTGTTACACTTCTCAAGTTTTTCATGCCAACCGAAAACCTCTCGAGCTTCGCTCTCGAGGTTTTCTTGGTTGTCATGACAACCTCTCGAAGTGAACAACAGTGTTGTTGTTCACTGTTGCCCATCCACTATCCTCTATATGGAATCCCAGTCTCTTTTATCAAATGGATAAAATTATTGTGTGAACAGGCTGTTATTACACCAGAAATTGCAGGTCAGGGAGGTGCACATATTCTAATCAGGACAGGGTTAGGCAAGGTTGCCCCTTAAGTCCACTTTTGTGTGTGTTTGCCATAGATTTGTTTGTCCATAAAATTATAGCCCACCCAGAGATACAGGGTATTATATGGTTACAGCAGGGAGATTCAGTTAAAATGTTTGCATATGCTCATGATCTTTGCCTTTTTCTTCAGGATAATATTAGTGTGGATCAGCTTATGCAAGAAATTGAGAAATTTTCACACAAGTATCAGGGTCAAAATTGAACCTTGATAAAAGTAGAGGGTTGTGTATGACAATAAATGTACCCAAACTGAGGAAGGCTAGTAGCCATCGAGGTACCCTTACAGAGTTTAGAGCAAGGACTAGGATGGACCAACCTCACCAGACAATAATGTTGTGGGAGCAACCCCCCCTCCCGAACAACAGCCCCAAAGCAACCTCTCCACTACACTGTTCCTATTGAATAGAAAGTTACTTAGCAGTCACCCATCTTTGGCACCCACTATACTTAGCAATGGCTATCCAACAGATAATGTGGGTCTTGTGGAATATAAAGGGGATCCAGACCCCAATAAAAAGAAGGAAAATCATCGACCAACTTAGATGAGAAGGGGCAGGGAATGCCTTTCTACAAAAGACCCACAATACTAAAGCAGGGGCCGCCAAACTAAAGATGGGTTGGGTGGCACAGGTATTTAGCACACATTATCATTCCAAAAGCAGGGGGTAGCCATTACGGTAAAGAAAAACATAGCCTTCCAAGTGAACTCCACAATATCTGACCCAAAGGGGAGGCTCATCATAGTGCAAGGGGACCTAGGGGATCAAGCGATAAGCATGTGCAATGTCTATGCTCCAAACTCCTGTGATGCCTCCTTCTTTCAAGGTCTAGCTCAGACTCTTTTGGAGTACTCCTCAGGCTATCTTATTCTTGGGGGGGGGGGGATATGAATACTGAACTTGATGATTTCCTGGACAGGAGCAAAATCCTGACAGGTACAGTAGGAGAACCCCAGCCTCCCAAACCCTGGAGGATTTGACCCAGGAACTCAGACTCATGGACATATGGAGACTAGTGAATCCTACGGGGATAGACTATTCCTTTTTCTCCCCCCATATCAGTCTTTCTGTCACATAGACATATGGTTAATACCTGCAGCTTGCAACCCAGGTGTCCAGAGGCCTCCACTGGAATAGTGATCATATCAGATTAAGCCCCGGTGATGTTCACCTGGCTTCTGCATGGGCATGCAAAGGGTCCCAAAGGGACGATGGCACCTCAACGCCTCCATGCTTGAAGACACAAACTTCTGTGCAAGCCTCAGGCAAGATATTAGCACCTTCTTGGAAATAAACAAACCAGAGGACACATCTGTAGCCACCCGATGGAATGCTCTTAAGGCATTCATTAGGGGGAGATGTAGTAGCCATGCTTCCAACCAAAAATAAACCCAGGCCATGAATTAGAGGCACACTTAGAAAAACTCAAGGACCTGGAGAAATGGTTCCGAGAGAACCCAACAGGAGAGAGGGCCATACTTGCAGAAATAACAGGTCTTAGATTTGAAGTTAATAAACATCTCCACACCAGAGCGGAATATGTCCTATTCCAACTACTCCAGACTTTGTGGGAATCAGGTGGAAAACCAGGCAGACTCCTGGCATATATGCTTAAAAAGAGGTAGGAACACTCCAGAATTAAATGCATTAAAAATGACTGAGGGGAGCTAACCTGCAGTGAAGCCCATAAAAACGATGCCTTCCAATAATTGTACACCTCCCTTTACTCCACTGAAGTGAACCCCAGCACACAGCAGATGGAGAGTTTCCTAAACCCGCTGCAACTACCCTACCTAGACTTAGGTAACCAGAATAAACTGGACAATCCCATTGAGTGTGATGAAATCTGAGGGGCGATAACAAGCATGCCAGTGGGAAAGGCACCTGGAGGAGATGGACGTCCAGTAGAATTGCTGAAAACATTCATGATGTGCTACAGGCCCTACTCCAGGCAGCCTACTCAGAGGCCTGTGAGACTGGGGTGCTGCCTCAATCTATGAGCACTGTCAAAATATCTTTACTGCCCAAACCAGACAAGGACCCCTCCATATGTGGCAGCTACAGGCCCATTTCTCTGACCACAGCTGACTGCAAAGTACTGGATATGCCAAAGTGCTGGCAAACAGGTTGAAGGAGGTGATCCCAAACTTAATACACAAAGACCAAGTGGACTTTGTGCCAGGGCGCAAAGGAACCAACAACACTAGGCACCTGCTGAACTTGTTATATCAGACGAAGCACCCTCATCCCCCCACCATACTCCTGTCTCTAGATGCCGAAAAGGCATTTGACAGGGTGGAATGGGACTACTTATTCCAAACCCCGAGCAAGTTCAGTATTGGACCTAACTTCAGGAGGTGGGTGTCCATTCTATATAAGGATGCAGATGCACAAGTTGTCACCCAATGGCACGCTGTCCAAGCCCTTTAGTCTGGAGAGGGGACCATGCAGGGCTGCCCTCTATCACCCATGCTCTTCATATTGGTACTGGAGCCACTTCTGCAAGCCATAAGGCAAGAAAAGGACATCATGGGGGTGAGCCTTGGTGGAGAGCACAAGTTACAGTATTAGCATATGCTGATGACATCTTGCTAACACTCACAGAACTGCAGTGGTTAGTACCCCAGTGACTGAAACTGATCTTGGAAAATAGCGAGCTATCTGGATACAAATTGAACCTAGCGAAATCGCAAAACTTAGCCTCCTCTCACCTTCTTTCTCATTATCCCCAATACCCCATGCACATCAAGCACTCCCGTACATGGGTTGAGTACCTGGGAATAAAATTCAACTGGAACCTGGCTCAGCTGGGAAAACTGAATATCTTTCCCCTAATGGTGGAGCTGGAAGCAGACCTCAACAGATGGGGCATGTTCCACTTGACACATTGGGGCAGAGCCCAGGAATTCAAAATGATGGCCGCTCCCAAAATCCAATATATCTTGGACAATCTCCCCATGAGAATGAACTACGAGATCCTGAGAAGCCTACAGGCAAGATTGTCGAAATTCTTTTGGGGTGGGGACTTGGTCAAAACTATGAGTAGGATATGAGTGGGGGGTTTCAAGCTACCAGACTTTAACTTAAGAGTCTATGCCCAAGCACTCACACAGTTGGCCCAGACCACTTCCTGGACCCCTAACCTGACTCTCAGGTGGGCAGATTATGAGGCCGTAATGACCAGAAACTCCCTAGCCCATGCCTTGCTGTTCAGAGAGATACCCAAATGCCCCACTTATTCTCCCACCATATTGCTGGCCAAGCTAGTGTGGGCTAAGTACTGTAAGTTAAGCAACTGGATGCCAGAAAGGGTCAGGCACTTGCCTTTGTGGGCCAACCAACACTTACTTACAAGGGGGAAAGCCGGTAAGATACACGGAGTGGGAGGAAGCTGGGACCACAACTTTGCAAGATATTACACACCCCATACTAAACACCATGATGTCCTTTGCTCAAATTAGAAATCAGTATGGTATCTTACAGCACAATCACTGGAGATACTTCCAATTGAGGCATACACTGGGAGCGATCCTAGGACCGGTTTTGACCTTACCTAGGCACAGCCAGATAGACAAACTGCTATGGTCTGGCCAGGGGAAGATACCCCGAAACAGGGACATTTACCAACACTTACTTAATTTGCATCCAGATCCATCCACAAGGACCAGGCAGCAATGATCAATGGAACTGGGATGTGAGATTGGCACAGACACTTGGGAAATATGCTGGACAGAAGCCCAGAAGGCCTCAAAGGATACAAAAAGAAGGTTTACACAGTTAAAGATGCTACAAAGGTGGCACAGAACCCTGGGAAAACTACAAGCATGGGGCCTACTGCCCTCAAGTTATTGCTGGAGATGTAAGAACACAGCAGCATCCATCACTCATATTATTTGGACCTGCCCATATTTGCTGAACTACTGGAAAGAGGTACAGAGCACTTGTTCCACCATACTCTCCCAAGATGTTCAGCTAACCAGTCAATTGGTGATGGTAGGCCTATACACTGTCCCAAACATAGCCCCACCACTAAGCTGTACATGGTGTTCCTGGCTGCTAGGCACATTAATAGATGTCAAAAGAGAAATCCTGAGATACTAGAAAAAGTCCAACCCTCCACCCGTACAGGAATGGCTGCTAGAGTTTGACAAAGCAGCCAGCTATGAGTGGGTCCTCTACAAATCCCAATGCATACTTAGCCTATTTGAGGACATATGGGGCCCTTACAGCACCTACGGTCAAAATATTGCAAGATCCCAAATGGGTACTTTATTTCCAATGGGTCTACTCCACAGGGTATAGGATAGCCCCCTGCAGAAGGAGGACCGAATTTCCAGCCGAATATTTTTTTTGGGGGGGACACACTAGTCTAAGGCCGCTGACACAAGAACCGATCCCACTATCAACATGGCCAGACTGGATAGGATCTGGTCCAGGACAGTCACCCGGGGCACTTGCAGCCCAGACTCTGACTGGCACCGGTCCCAAACTGCACTATTCCAGTACAGATAACTAACATAGAAACACAGAGATTACAATATGTGGACATTAGAGACATGAATATCTGTATATGTAGAAGATACCAGCAAATTCAAATATATGCTTAGTTTGTAATCCAAGGGCTAACCACCCAGCTGGGATGCATAACATATGATGTTCTGCATGTTTGCATTAAAAAAAAAAAAAACGGAACTTCTGGTTGGAAGGCCCTGTGAAATGTTAAAATGTTAAAATGTTAAAATAACAATAAACTTTGAATTAAAAAAAAAAGTAGATGGTTGTGTTTACGTAGGACAAATAGACCACTTTCAAATATTCAGGGAATTCAGATTCTAGATGTACCCATAAACATTTTAGGGATCTATTTCAAACCAGGAGATATGGCCAGACATAATTGGGAGACAGCTTTACAGGTGGGAAACTTTAAAGTGGTGAAACGGAAAGGATGGAAGTGCCTATGTTAAAAAGCATTTTTTAGTGAAACAATTTTTTCTGCCATGTTTATTTTATGTAGGTATGGTGTTTCCTCTACCGATTAATTTTGAAATCAAATTGTTCAGCATTTTTTTTCAGTTTCTGTGGGAATGTAGGTTAAATCGCATAAAGAGAGAATTGACATATCTACCGATTAAAAGGGGTGGTGTCAGCATGGTGAACCCGTTAGTATTTTTCCACACTTTATTTTGGACCAAGAATCTTAGCACTCTTTTTCAACCTCAGCAGACATTAACTTCCAGATGGCTTGGGAACACTCTTAGGGAAACTTTGCTAAGATGGGTTATTCAGGTTCCCAAGATTACCCAGAGTTTAAAAATACCAGCTTACTTAGCTAGTACTTTTCATAAACTGCATAAATGGAAGGTAATAAAGCAAATGATTGCACAAGGGGCTAGGAAACAGATGTATGCTTGGGTTCTTTGTACCACAGGATCAACAGAGCTGGAGTTCAAACAGTGCACCCCATCCAATAATAGTTTGGTTTTCAAGCAGTTAACAAATACTAGAGTACCAAATAAAATATGGGATGTACAATGGCTGTGTGCACATGGCAGGTTGGGAGTAAAGGGAAACAATAAACATAAAGCTTTAGATGAGTGGAATTATTTATACCCTGATTGTGTAGCTCAAACAGAAACACAGAAACATTTTCTTTTTGACTGTTCATATACTTCTCAGTTACAGCCTTTCTTGCCAGGAAAATGGAAGCTGCCATGGTTGGCACATCTTACATATGCCAATTTGGTGTTAGGAAATTCTCCCCATCTTTTAAATAAATACCACATCAGTACACATTATATCGTTTGCTTGTCTTAAGTATTATCTGTGGCAAAGCCGTTGCCGGTGTATTTTGCAACAGCTGGAAATGTCATATGTCACTTTTAGTAAAGTATGTGAAGCAGCTCTACTGGAGATTTATGCTAGAGAGACCAAGCAGCATCCTAAGTCAAAGGCTGTGATGTGGTGGAAAGGTTTGACTCTTTTTTCAGAAATATGCTTAAAATATCAAGGGAGTGGGGCTTGGATATGTATTTTTGACACTGCTGTAAAAGTGTTGTATTTTCTTTGGCATTTTTCTATGTATGATTTCTATGATTTGATGTTTGCATTAGTTTGTTTTGTTTCTTTAATAAAACTCCCCTACTCTTCCAGTAGGATAAACCCATGCCTGTAGTCTGAAGATGACTGCTGTCCTGGAGGAAGGAGTGGAGGTTGAATGGTATCTGGCAACTGGGGGATCTGCTTCCTCACCAGTTGTGATTGCCTCGGAAGTGCTTGTGTTGCTGCAGGATATGCTGCCTTGTCTGGAGAATGACGGTGCTTCTGCCTTGATGGAGGAAGCGTGAACAGCCACAGTATTCAGTGCCAGTACCTTAGGGTTACTGGATTGTGATGGACCTGTTGTATGGTTGCCTGCTCAAGAGGAGGCTACTGTTCTGCCTGTTTACCACCTGGTTAGGTCTCCAGAGACTGGTATGCCTTGTCATTTGTGGGGAGTAACGTGTGATGTGGAGAAAGAGCCCTGGACTCTGGATATGGCCTTGAAGGATGCAGGATATATCCCAACTGCTGTGGGTACTTGGGTGCCTGACATTGCAGACCTGGAAGTTAGACATTATCAGGCCTCACTGCCTGGCTCCCCCTTACCCTCTGAAGGTACTACCAGTTCAGCCAATATATTAGTCGCATCCCAGACTCAAGTAAGGAGCACACAGGTTGCTCCTTCTCTTGAACATCCTAATTGTTCTAACCACTGTCTGCAGACTCAGCTGGCTACTTGTACTGACGTTCTTGCCCTGGTACAAATGGTGCACCAGCTACTTGTACTGATGTTCTTGCCCTGGTACAAATGGTGTACCATTGGCAGTCTAGTAATTATTTGACCCCTGTTGGGTCTGCCTTTTCCTCAGCACCAGCTTTGGTGGGGGATGCTGTCTCTGCTGAACTGGCATGACTCCAGAGGCTTTGGTTCATCCTCTGGTGACTTCTGTGGCAGATACTGCGAGACCCTATGCCCAGATTACTCTGTGCTACCTCATCCGAGACATAGACAATTTTCTGATTTGTTTCAGGCCCATAAGGGAACCTGCCTCTGGCCAGAACGCGGTCCGGCTAATTTACAAAGAGGGCTTGGATACTGCTCTGGACTGGGTCTATGTGGCTGAAAAACTGCTCAACGATTCTTGTTTGTTCAAGGCTGCCAACATTTATGCCCTAATTAATGTTGCTGACTGTACCTGTGACATTAGCTTCAAACTGATTGCAGGACTTGAGAGATTTTGGGCTGACTTTGAGAAACATAAGGACACCCCATTGTGGACTCCATTCCTGGCAGTGCCATTGACTAAGCCAACCTTTCAGACTATTACTGTGTGTTTCCACAATGATGGCGTCAATAAAGTGGACATCTTGAGCTGGCTACGCAGACATTGCGAGTTCCTGGGCCATCCAGAAACCTTGATCAATTCGTAACAACTTTGAGGGGGAGGATCTGAGTTAAGTTGCTGCAGTCTGATCTGGGAGTGATGCACCTCCCCTGCACTTTTTTGTGGGTAGGGACAGGGGCAACCTAAAACGTGTTTTAAGTGTGGGTCTCTTGCTCATTTCAGTACTGCCTGTTACAGTGTCCGGTGTAGCCATTGCCTTGTTTTTTGCCATTTGGCTAAGGACTGTCTGACTGGGTTTTGTTGTAACTTGTGTAATGGAAGGGGCCACACCTATGTTAAATGCCGTTGCGCATCCCACAATAAGGGAGTGGCCATCTCTCAAGAAGACATGGTCACAAAGGCTCAGTTTCATAGTTCATCTCTGAGCCCGGTCCCTCCTCAAGCCACAGCCCCAGTGACACCACATGAATTGAACTTGGAGCCCATCCACCGGAAAAGGAGGATATGGTACTGGCTGTCAGGCCTCAGACCACTCCTGCAGTAGTTGCTGCCCCTGTTTTACTGTTAGAGCCCCCTTTAGTAACTCTGCCTCCATTGCTTGCTGGGGTTCCTCCTTCTGCTTCAGAACAGCATGTGTTACTGCCCCTTCCACCTGTTATGCTTCCTCCTCCTGCCCTGGAGGAATGTTTTTCAGTCCCCTTAAAAGGTAAGAAGCAGAATCATGGAGGGTCACATCCCCCTCAGCACCAGGGGAAGAAGAGTGTGGCTGCTTTTCTCCAACAGAACAGATACAGCATGCTGGTCAAGCCTAAAGCATGTGGGGACATGGACGTGGAAGATGGTGACTCTGAGGCATCTTCCATCCTCTCATCTCTATTAGATTGCTCCTCAAGTGTGCTCCACCTGACCTGAACCCCCCCTTCCTCTGGAGGATAGACAGAGAACTAGATCCCAAGATGTTGCCAAATGATCTTAGCCCATATTTTTTGGCTTCTTGATGGGATCCCTAAATGTGGCTACTATCAATATAAATAGTATTAATAACTATGGTAAGAGGTTGTTGACACTCACGTTTCTGCAGACTCTTACAGCACACATTATTTTAATCCAAGATACATGTATGAAGAATAAGATGAGGTTCGAATTGACTCAAGCATCCCGTTTGTGGACTAAAAGTCCATCATTTTGGTTGGTTGGTGGGGATCGGTGTGATGGGGTGGGGATCCTCTTTCACTCCCTGGAGGTTAGTGTTTCCAGATTGGTTGAAATTTGCCCAGGTCATGTTATGGCTTTAGATGTCTCGCACCAGTACGATAAATTGTGGCTTTTCAATGTATACGCTTCTCAGTCTAAGGCTGATAGGGTGTCCCTGTTTCAGTCAATTCAGCCATTCTTATATACTTCTTGCCTCATTGTGTGGGGTAGCAATTTTAATTGTGGATTGGCTAGGATAGTCAGAGGTTTGCAGACGGATAAGCTCTTTTCAGATTCTGTTTGAACTCAATTCTGCACACAGCTTCCCTTATGGATGCCTACAGGGTGCTCCATTCTGGGGGTGGGGGTGGATGTACTTCAGGGCCCATTGTCAACATGTATCAATTATGTTTTTGTCTCCCAACTCATGGCGGTGGTCACTGCACAAACTTGAAGCACGGAATATTCTGCATAACCTGTTGTCCTATACCCTGTCTTCATATGAAACCCCGAAACATGGCAAAGGACCCTGGAGGCTGAATTCATCAGCCTTGCAGGACCCCGTATTGTTGGCTGAGTATCCATGCAATGCATGTATGATTCTTTGGTGGAATGGTGGATGGACTGTAAGTCTGACTTCTGGACCCTTTTTCACCAGTATACTGGCAGAAAGGTGAATAGTGGCTATCTGCAGAATTTGTTCCTGAGGGATCAGTTACAGAGAGTCTACTGTCTGGCTGAGACCACTGGTATGTATTATGACACTCAAATCTGTGCTTTGCAAATGGATATGAAAAGGTTGCAGTGTGATCGGGTGCAATCCCTGCAGCAAGAAATGCGTTTTGGCATGCAGTGTTCCTCTCAGGCTTTTAACCTGTTTACTGACTGTAAACACAGTGTTGAAAGTCAGTCCATGAGGTCTCTACGGGATGCTTCTGGCCAAAACGTTGGCATAGGTTATGCTATTTTGCAGGTAGTTTCAGAATTCATGAAATCAACCTTTTCATCAGCCACCCAATCCCACTTGGATTGGTCATTTCTTTCCAGTCTGTCTCTTCTGGTCTTTTCTGTGACAGATGCTCCATCGCTGGTGCAGACAATTACAGCACTTAAGGTTCTGTGGGGTATCTCTTCACTCAGTGCAAACACATCCCCTTGCCCGGATGCTTTGAGCCCTGAGTTTTGTAAGTGTTTTAAGGAGACACTTGCTCCTGTGCTAACTTATATTTTTAATGACTGCCTCACTAAGGGCATTTTCTCTGCCCCCATGTCCCAGGCCCTGCTTGTTTATATTTTTAAGAAAGGGGATGAGTCAGACCTCTGTAACTGGAGACCTTTGAGTCTGTTAAATGTGGACTATAATGTCCTTGCTAAGGTTCTGGTGGCCTGTTTTGGTAAAGTGCATATTTCTTGATTAGCCTACTCCAGACTTGTTAGGTGGCCCATCGACGCATACAGGACAACCTGTTGCTTCTGAAGGAAATTTTTCTTTGGGGTGCTGTGCACAAACCCGATGGCTTTGTGCTCAAGTTTGGACCAGGAAAAGGCTTTTGATAGGGTCTCGCATGAGTGCCTCTTTTGGGTCTTGTACAGATTTGGTCTTCCCATAGTTTACATGTGCTGGATACGTTGTTTACATGCCACAGCTATGGCCTGCCCATTGGCAAATGGTTAGTTAAGACCCCCAAGCCCACTGCAGAGGGGGGTCAGACAGGGCTGCCCCCTGAGCCCTCTCTTGTATGGCTTCTGTTTGGATCCCCTCCTTCATCAAATTCATGATAGCATTTCCTTAAGGAGCCTCAGCTTCTCACCTCAGAAACCCTTGGTGAAAGTTCTTTCGTACACAGATGACATAGTCATTTTTGTAGTTCAGAGACTAAAGGTTCAGCACTGCACCATATCCTGGCTGCATACTCGGCTGTGTCTTCCTCTAACATTAATTATCACAAAAGCAGGGACTAACCTCTTGGGGAAGGGTCACATCCCTCTCTGTCTGCCATAGCCTCTATCCCCATTCAGACCATGGCAATTAAGATTCTGGGTATCTTGTATGGTTCTTCTGTGATGGATGTAGATAACTGGGAGGCATTCATGGAATGGACTTTTAATTAAAGTGTCAAAATGGAATGAGGCTTGTTTGTCAAAATTGAAGAGGGTCCTGCTGATTAAGACGTATTTTGTTCCAGTCTTCCTGTATACTAGTTATGTCTCTCCCCCCCCAGCTTTGAGACAAGGCTTTACAGTATTTTCGTCCAAGCTGTTTCGGGGAGTAGGCTTAACCCAGTTAGAAGAAACATAATGTACAGACCACAGCAGAAAGGGGGGTGGGTACTGGATATGCTGAACCCCCTTGTATTTTTCTTTTGTATTTTTGTTTCCACTAATCTTTCTCCGATGCTCCGGCAAGTCACAACTTTGTGAGTCCAGCTGTGAACAAGTGGGTGGAGGTGTACCTCCCAGAATGGCAGTCTTCTGGCCTCTGAATCATCCGTAAGCCCCTGTTCATGCCTAATTATGTGATAGTGGGCTTCCAGAAGATTAAAAAATGGAATCTTTCCTATAGAGCAGGTTTGACTGCTACTAGGAAGATGCTGTACCAGTACATTCTGGCATAACATTTTATTCTAGTTTTTCTTTTCCCGCTCTGTCCTGTGTCTTCTAAGGACATGGTATTGAAGCCACTTGTCCAATCCCAGATTACCCCCCCTTGTATGGGACCTGGTGTGGCTTATTTGCCACAATTGGCTGGGGGTTGTAATACACATAAGCATAAGCCGGTAGCTGACCACCACAGTCTGTAGAAGGGCTGCAGCCCCATGTTGGAAACTCAAGAGTACTTCTTTTTGTATTGTCTCTGTATTTTCAGCAGTTTTAGTCTTACACAGCAGCATGTTGGCGTGACCCCCGCTTTCTCTCCCTTACGTCCTGGAGTTGGTATTGGGCTTATTCTCCCCTCTCTGGAAGTCACTTTCATAGTCCACATTACAAATTTTGCTCGCCTTATATAAATATTACTCATGGCAGGCACGGTGTTCTTGGATTTTCCAACAAAAATTGGTGTCCCATCAAGAACTGTTTATTCATGTTCATTTGGAGTTTTACAAGGTGTATGAAAGAGATAAGAGGGCTGGTACGTATTGGGTGTTTCATGAATTGTGGGATTCCTGTATCTCATACCTTTGACACATGGGTGCATCCAATTTACCTGCTTAGCCCTATTGTACTTTCTGCCCATCTGTTGTGTCTATGATGTACTAGTCCCCACATTGTGTTGCATTCATTTTGGTATAATTTTTGTTGCTACAGTATGCTGTTTTCTGGATGCTGATCTGTATATGTCTGGTTTCTTATTTCAAAAAAATTCCCCTGCTCAGTAATGATGTGACAATCCTAGCATAAATTCTTACCAGACATTTAGCTATGGCAGCAGAGGTGGCACTCTCCACTTCACAGACATGTGCTATTCCCCAATAGATCTATTTTTGATTGTTTAATTACTATACGGGAATTAGTGGAAAGAGGAATAACAGAAAATATCACAGGCTTTCTCTTGGCACTTGACCAGGAAAAGGCCTTTGAAGGAGTGAAGCATCATTAACTACTGTTTACATTGATGCTGAAACTGTTAAACATCTACTAGGATCATCTGAAATGCATTAATGATTATATTTAAAGGGATTAAAATGACAAAGACATGATACAGCTAAACAGTAGATGGTAAGAAACTTCATCAGTGTACCACAGAAATTCTTTATCTAACATTACTAGAAGCTGCAGCTTATATTATAGGGTGGCTTTTATGAAATGATTTCACTATCACGTGCAGCTTATATTCAAGGGCAGCTTATAATCAAAGATGGCTTCTAATCGAAGATATACAATATTTATTTTGTGTGCTTAAATATAATGGTATACCTGATACCTTTGTCTCATGGATCAGTATTCTTTATAAACAAGCTGTAATGGTTCTTAACATACATGGACATATAGGAACTAAAATAAAGGTAGCCTGAGGCATGAGGCATGGTGGTTGCAAACTAAGCCCCCTGCTTATTACATTTGCTCTTCATCCAGCCTTCTACTTTACACATTTGGGCCCCCATTTTCAAAGGAAGATGGACCAGAGATGTGCTACGCATCCCAACCAATGCGCCGATGTGCGATATTCATATGGGGGAGATGGGCCGCCCAAATGTGAATGGGCCATGGCCCAAACATAATGTATGCAGCCCATGTAGAGAGGGCATTCCCATAAATGTGCCGCACAGTGACATGTTCACTGGAAACATGCCCCACAAGGGCCAGAAATGTGCCATGCACAGATAGGCTATAAAAAGCAGGCTTAAATCAGCCAGTCACCCACTGGCAGGCTGCAGAAGTGCAGACTGCTGTACAGCAGCCTGCCAGCCGTGGTAGTCAAGTGGAACCCCAGCCCTGAACCACAAACACTGTACAATACCCAGTCCCACCCATTTCCATAGTGTAGGGTCCCCCCACCACTTCCCCGATCCCCAATCGATGTAGAATCCTGTATCGATGCTGTTTCCATATTGCAGTGCCCCCACCCAACCCCAATCCCTGATGCAGAAATGAATACCAATTAATCCCCCCATTTCCATAGTGCTGTGTGCCTACAGCCAGCCTCATATCTGGTTTGGGTCATAATCCCACCATGCACCCATCCCCGATCACCATAATTAAGTTATACCACCTTGTGTTTCCGTAGTGTAGTGGCTCCACACCCCACCAGGATGGGACCCCCAATCCCACTCCCCCCTCAAAGCTACACAGAGCCAGTGACTGGCACAGCCCTTCACACACCACCACCACAGCCAGCCACTGACTGAACCATCAGTGAATGTGTACTGTACATGGTACATAGTACGCACTCAGCCATGAGCGTGTACTACGTACAGTATGCGTTCACTGATGGTTCGTCAGTGACACAACTGTGATGAACAATAATGAGCTTCATGCCAATCTCAGAGTAACAGGGGAACAGAATTAAGTCCCCTATCCCTATTAGAAATGAAAAGCTGGCACTACACTATGAAAACTTTACAAATGCTAACTGCTATTAGTGATTACAGAATTCTAAACTGCACGTGTTAGGAGTAGGATATGACTCAAACTAGAGATCGAGGTTCGATTGCAGGGTGGATTGTGAGCCAAATTGGGATCGGGGCTGGGTGAGTGGCACTCTGCGTAATGGAAATGGGTGGAGGATGTATTGGTATTCATTTCTGTACGGGTGGGATTGGGTGGGGGCAACTACACTATGGAAAACAGCCTCGATGTAGGATTCTACTTCAATCAGGGATCAGGAATAGGTGGATTCCATTCATGGACAGGAGCCAGTCGCTGGCTCTGGTTGGGTTGGGGGGAGAGGGGGTGGGCCACTACACTATGGAAATACCTGGGGCTATGTATGTTACTCTGAACAGATGGGTGGTTGCACACTACACGTGGGATCTGGGTTCAGACTGGGATTATTGTATGAACGCGGATTGAGGCCAGGTGGGGGGTATGCTCCTATGAGGGATGGGGATCATGGAAGGGTGGGGGTTCCCTACACTATGGAAACAGGTTCATGGGCATTTAACCTCGAATGGGGATTGGGGAAGTGAGGGGATCCTTACACTGTGGAATGGGGTTAGGGAGGAATTTATACTTCAGATGGTAATCGGGGATGCAAGGGGGATACCACTTGACTACTGGGGCAGACAGGGGATGGCACTTGCGGTCTACTGGGAACAGGGCTGGGGGGACTTACCTGGCATATTCAGCTGGTGCAGCCATGCTAATGAGTTCATTATGAGCATGCATGGGGCCTGGTTGTGCCATGCATGCCCAATGTGCTCATTTGCATGTGTCGGCTGAATATACCCTTGGGGGAATGGCGCATCCAGGTATGTGCCACACATTCCCTGATTGGCAGTGTTCAATCCTGACCCTGGTTGCAGAGCGTCCACCATGGCAGTCGTTTGCATTGAGCTGCGCTTCCAGGTCCCATATTCAAACAGGATGCGCAATCTGTACCAGTCGCGCATACTGTTTGAAGTAAAGAGCATTGCAGTAGTTGAGCCTGGAGGTAACAAAGGCATGTACTAGGGTTGGTAGATCCTTGGGCGGAATGAGGGGCTTGATCCTGGTGATGTTCTGTAAGTGGTAAAAACACTCCTAACAGCAGATGACACCTGATCTTCAAAGGTCAGTCTGCTGTCCAGGATCACACCTAGATTACACACCCTCGGGGAGGCAACCAATGGAGCAGACCCCAGGAAAAGGCCTGTGTCTTCTCCAGGCAGCAACCCATCATGCCTGTGACCAGGCTCATCCACCGGCACCTCTGTCTTATCCAGGTTAAGTCTCAGCCAGCTGGAAGCCATCCAGTCATTGATTTTAGCTAGACAGATATTAAGCATATCAACAGCACTGGATGTTCTGGGAGCAAATGACAAATACAGCTTGGTGTCATCTGCATAGCAGTGAAACTCCATGCTGTATTGCCGAATTATCTCACCCAGGGGCAACATATACACCACAAACATCATCGGTGACAAAGATCAAGTCCTGCAGAACTCCACATGACAGAGGTATTGGAGGGGAGGAGAGATTTCCCATCTGAGAGATAGGACTCAAACCATCTGATGACAGTACTGATGAGTCCACAAAACTCACAGAGCCGATCAAGAAGCACAGCGTGGTCCACTGTGTCAAAGGTTGAAGAGAGATTGAGAAGTACAAGAACTGTTCTGTCTCCTCTATCTCTAGCCTTGAGTAGATCATTATGTACCCTCACTAATGCCGTTTCTGTGCTGTGACTAGACTGAAAACCCAACTGAAATGGCTCATAGATGTCGTAGGAAACGAGATGATTCTCGAGCTGATGAGCAACCAATTTCTCAATAACCTTGCTCAAAAAAGGCAGGTTGCAGATAGGACAGTAATTTGCCAGGACGTCTGGTTCAAGGGAAGATTTCTTTAGATGGGGTATCACCAGCACCTCTTTCAAGGCCACTGGGAACATCCCCTCCACCATGAAACACCTGGCAATCCTGGTGAACCCCGGGCCAACAGACTCAGCACATCCCATTAAGAAATGCATCGTGCTGTCTCCAGTTCACAAAATGTGTGTTTCAGCTCTAAAAACATCCCAGTCACTTCCAGCACCTCCACTGGCCTAAAATCCTCCCAGACAGGCAAAGTTCCTCTGCTCCCACCATCCAGAAACTGTGAGGAGTAAGCCCCCCGGATGGAATCCCTGACCAGATGGACGATATCCTGTCATAGAAGAACAGAGCAAACCTCTTCACACAAGGTGGATGAAAAGGTCTTCTTTGACTGTAGACGGGCCAGATGAAGGAGCCTATCCACAGTCCAAAAAAGTTGAGCAGGTCTATTTCTCCCTGCCACAATCTCCCTTATCAGGAAGTCTGCCTTCTTATGGGAGATTGCCTCCTGGTACTCACCATAGTGGGCATACAGGACCAGTTTGTTGCCCTCCAGCTGGGTCTTCTGCCAACAATGCTCCAACTTCTGACCCTTGACCTTCAGGGCTTTGAGATCTCCATCAAATCAAGGGTATCTCAAGTGAGAGGATCTGGGTCATGCACGAACCAGACCGATGGCGTCAAGTGTTTCGTACACCACCATACTATAGGGGGCCACTGCCTCACTGGAGCCAATAGCACAAGCTGCCTCAACTCTAGATAGGTCAGTGCTGTGGTAATTTTAAGGCCCTGGTATCTGAACATGTTTCTAGAGCCCATTTAAATTGAAAATCTGTCCTAAATCTGGGTGGGCAGGCCCCCAATATCATCATCGCCTCTAATTTAGTGTAGTTTATTTTGCAACCTGAAATTTCACCAAAATGTTCAGTTCCTCAAAGCAGTGTGGAGGTGGAGGTTGGGGATGGGGGTCTATTAAAAAAAATAGGGTATCATAAGCATATAGTGAAATCCTTTGCTCTGAATCCCCCACCTCCACTCCCTTGATGTCCCCATTAACTCAGATCGCCACTGCCAAATGCTCTGTACACAGAACAGACAATAGTGGGGAGAGGTGACAAACCTGACTGGTCTCCCTGGCCATTGGGAACCTTAGGGAGAGTACCCCATAAACCTTCACCATTGCCTCCAATGAGCTGTACAAGGCTATTAGGCAGAAAATAAATTTGAGGCTGAAACCGATGACTCCCAGGGTGCGGAGGAGGAAGACCCAGTCAGCTTGGTCAAATGCTTCTTCAGCATCAATAGATATCACCAGCTGGAAGGCTGATATTGTATGCTGTGCTTGCAGGATATTAAGGAGATGCCAGATATTGTCATGAAGATTCTGCTCCTTAATGAATCCTGTTTGATCTGGGTTGACTAGGGAGCCCACTACCTCCTGCATTTGTGTTGCTAAGATGTATGTGAAAATGTTTATGTCCACTGGGAGTAGGGAAATTGGTCTGTAGGATTTTTCCTGGTTTCAATAATACTAAAATTTGTACTCTTCTCCAAGTTGGGATGATTCCTTCCCCACCCAGAACTGACCCAAAGTCAGCAATTCAGGAGCGAAGGGGTCTCTTAATGTCTTATAGTACTATGATGTAAGCTTATCTGTCCTTGAGGACTTCCCATTCTTTAGCTGTTTCATCACGTCATTAATTTCTGCTTCTTTGATTGGGGCTTCTCTCTATTGTTACTGTTGGGAGTCAAAGAAGGTAGATGGACCCTCCCCCAGTATTCTATCCATTCTGTGTGAGTAGGACCTCTTTCTTCAAAGTATAAAGTCTAATAGTAATCATTAAAGATACAGGTGATTTCTGTTGGGGAGGATGTTTCTTGACTCCGCTTAGCCCTGTCCTTCATCATCAATACCGCCCTGTTTGCATATCTACCATGCCAGGATTTTACCTGCTTGCCCCCATAACATTGTTTTCATGCGTAATGTAAGGGCCCCTCTATTTCCTGTTCAGTTGTACTGCTTGAAAGTGCCCCTACACTGTTTAATCTGATGTAACACATTTGTGTCCCGAGAAATTTTGTGCATAGCCTCTAAGTCAAATAGTTCCTGCTCAAGCTCCAATTGATTTCTAGGTGGCATATGGAATTATGACCACAATAATTGTGGCCTTCATGCAGTCCCATCTGTTTGATATAGTTGCAACTCCTACCATGTTATTTTGAAGGTACCCCTTCATGTGTCTGGGGGTTACCTCTGTGAAGTCTGATCTATTCAGCAAAGAAGTATTCATTCTCCACAGTGTACTGAATTTATTTGGAATGACATGTAGGGTCTTTTCCATGGGAGCATAGTCAGAAAGTGCAATATGACCAGTTCTGGAATCAGTCATTGCATGCACCCATTCACTATTTATCAAGATCGTATCTGTTCTGGAGTAAGATGTTTGAGGGACCAAATTAAATGTATAATCTGAATTGTGTAGGTGGAGCCCTTACAGAAATAATTATATGAAATGTTTTCATGCTGCACACATGAAACTACCCAAGTGATATGCGTGCTGCAAGTATTATTTAAATGTTAAATTGGAACCGATTGCCTGCATATGGCATGCATGCAGCAAGTAAGCGTGGAAACCATGATTTTTATGTTAAATTGGGAAAGACTGCATGCATGTGGCATGCGTGCAAAAACAAGTGGTCATTGCACACATAAAAGTTAAGTGACTTGCTTAGGATCATACTACACCAGTATGGGCTGATGAAATTCAAACCCAGGTCTTAATGCCTCTAAGTCTCCTGGCTTACAGTTCAGTGCCTTTAACCACTAAGCCATACTGTCTGCACACAAATGGCTCACTTGTACTTCAATACATACCGTATCTGATTACATCTGCACGTATGAGGCATGCTTGTAGCCACTGTTAAGCTTTTCAGTTTTCTTCTCTTACTCATCTCAGTTTCACAGTCGAACTGTAGCACACATACCAATGGAAACACATGTGTTTTTCCCACCCTCGATATACAAACTTACCCACAAAACCACCTAATTACTTCTGTCTGGCCTGTACTCCTACTATTTTCTCTCCATAGTTTTGAATGCTTCCACGCAAACAGACTTTAATGTGCAAACACAAATGTCGCAATAACTTGACACACACCCACATGGCCAGTCCCCCCACCCATGCACACACACTGTAGTGGTATCACATGCTGCTACAGACAACCCACCAAGTATTGATATAAGTAAAAAGTCTTTTATTTGAGTACTATGGAGCCAGAGGCAGGAGTCTTTAAGAGGTGATATCCATTGGTCAGTGCTGGGGCGTACCCCCTTGAAATGAATGAAGTTATTTTATATTACTATTTTATATATTATGATGATGAGTTGGAGAATAACAAAGACCACTGTTCTACTAACAAAGCTCTTGTTAGTCGAGCGGTGGCCTTCATTAATCTCCAACTCTCCATCAATAATGTGTAAAATAGTGATAAAAATTACCCACATTCATTTCAATAGTGCACACCCCTGCAGTCTCCTTTGCCCTCTGTCATAATGTGCCTGAGCATGGGGATGTGGAGGTCAGCTTCACTGGGGCATAAACCTGACTATAGTGGGGCTCCAATAGTCTCTGCATACCATACTGCTCAACTGTCCGTTAATGCAAGGGACAGCTCTAGAATGTCTGTAACATCTCTAAAAGGGACAATTTATTTGTTTTGACTGAAAAGTGATATGCAAATCAGAAAAAATTCAAATGTATAAGATTCATCTGTATATACCCAGGAGAAGTGCATCAGATTTGGGCCTAAACCCACTTAAACCCACTCAATTACTAACTAATTTTTTTCCTGGCTGAAGTTCTGCCCCCCCTCCAAAAAAGAACTTTGTCTTGATTTTTCTCCTATCCTCTGTGGGTCTTGAAGCCACCCAAAGGTGAAGAAACATGATAAAAACACATCAATATTTCAGTCCTTCCTTCTTCCTCAATCCCCCTGTAAAAAAAAATATTTACGTTTACTTATCCGGCCATATGGCCAGAACCTGCAGCCTGGCATGGTGTGCCACCAGCCCAGTTTTCAGTCCACTCCCTCCTCTCCTTCCACCAGAAGCTGGATGCTAGAACTGACCATCACAGGTCCCCAACATGGTCTGTGCCCAAGTCACCTCACCAACTGAACCCACCCAACCTGAGTTGCTTGCTTCTTGCTTGGTTGCTGTTGTGGCTGCCCCACACTGTACTGATCAAGGCCTATGAAGGCCACCCACCCTGCTGTCACCACTGCTGCTAAGCCCAGCTTGTTGCGGTGGGGGTCTGTGCTGTTTTTTTGCAAGGCGAGCCTAATAGAGTAAACAGTTAGCCTAGTCTTGAGTTAGCTTCTAGCTCACCCTATGCCTCTTCAGCCACCAGGGGAGACGGAGACTCACTAAGAGTAGACCAAAAAAATATGTTGCCACAACACTGCTATTGAGAATTCAGTGTTCACTGACTCCTGAAAGCTGTAGTGACCAGTCTGTCTACTCTGTGGTGGGAAAGACAGTGTCACACTTGCAAGACTCATACTCTTTTTCTTGGCTGGAGCTCATCCACATCACATGTGATTGTACCGCTGCTAATAGGTGGAGAGAGTGGACAACACAATACAGACACAGTTGAGTCTGGAGAGTACCTGCAGCATGAGCACACACAGGCCAGGTGGGCACTTATTGTGCAAAAGATTAAATCCAAATTTAATGCAATTATTGTCACACCATAAGAACAACCTAGGCACAAATACATGGGGGGGGGGCAACTGCCCCCCTCTGCCCGGTATACTTCCCTGACAGTGACACCATTACAGTGAACAATATCGATGCTGAAAACATCGACAGTTCACTGTAATGGTGCACCAGAAACCTGGGCACACTGTCTCCCTGTACTGCACCCCCTCCTCGAATCAACTCCAATTCAGAGTTGATTATATTTAGTATAGAGTTCGGTAAGCCCCCAATTGAAACAAGGATCGTGTTCCCATATGGATTTATGTCAACCACAACTTGTTGTCGACATAAACTCCATCACTGTGATGCCAGTTGACAAAATTGTTGTCAAACCAGCATTGTAGTGCCCTTCTGCTCTACCTAAATGGCACCCCTGCTTAGAAATTCATTCTCAGGTGCTAATGCAATGGTTTCCACTGTGTTCTCAGTTACTGTATCTCCATGTTTCATGATGTGTCCTGATCATCATGTGGGTTAATGTCCCTCATTTTGAGTGTCCATGTCCCTCATTTCAGTGACAAAATGTAAGGTATGGTGCATGCTTCCAAGACCCTACTCAGCACAATGAGTGCTGAGCATAGCCATATTTTATATGCTCAATACAGAACAACAAAAGGAAAGTAAATGAGATGAAACAGTCATGGAGAAACACATTTGTAGCACTAAATATGCATAAGGGATTTGCATGGTCCAAAACAAAAAGGATAGGCTTCACAACACAGAGGCCCCTCTTCGTATATCTGGAATGGGGGATGTTGATTGGCTATATCCTAGGCATTTAATGCAGTAAGCAAACAATACTTCACAAAATAATGGTGCTTTAAAGAGCCCCTGACACCGTTAGAAAAACTTAGAAAAAATGTGAGATTTAAACAGTTCAGTTTATATTTCATGTATTTTCTATTATTATTTACCTTTTTTCTTTATTACCGAGGGCAGCTGTATGAAAGAGGCTTACTGTCCCTTAGACTTTATCTGCTCTTTCTGCTATCCTACATATGACATAATCTGGGTTGCACCTGGCAATGAGCTTCTGGTCGTGGTGCTTTTCCTGGTCACCAACTTTTAAATAAATAAATAAAATAATCCCCTGTTTATGGCATCATAATTATTCCCACAGCAACAGACTGTTATGTCATGAACAGAACTGTGATGTCATATGTAAGCAAGCAGCCAGAACAGATAGGGCAGTGATTCTGTTTACATGCATATGTCCTTAGTAATAAAGAAGAATGAGAAATACAGAAACAATATTAAAATATAAGCTCACTTGTGCTAAACATTACATTTTCTCAACATTGTCACAACGGTGTCAGGGGCTCTTTAATGACAAAAATCAAAAGCCATTAAACAACTTGCAAAAGGATCAGAAATAATGAGTTTACCTAATTTTTATGGGAATTCAAATAAAAATGTCTTTTAATGACTCTAATGAACGTAAAATTGTATTTTATATTTTCCAATCTACTGTGATGCTCTTTTTTGTACCCTATGTATTGATGTCTTTGTCTGTATATATGTACCAGGACCTCCTTGTGAATGAGCTTGCTCAATGGAGTTTTCCTGTAATAATAATAAACTTGAACTAATTTCTAGCAGTAGTATAAGAAACAGAAACTGATGTGTTGTTTTAGATGAGATTTGTTCCAGCTTACCTGCTGCACAAATGGCAAACGTGCAGCATGTGAACCTGATGTGATGTTTAAAGGATGTTCACACCAGCTTAACTGTTCCACTCATGTCAAGCGTGCAACATGAGAACCTGATGTAATTTTTAGAAGATGTTCACATCAGCTTACAGTACCTGCTGCACACATGTCAAGCTTGCAGCATGTGAACCTGATTTGCTTTTTAGACCTGGTTCACTTAGGTTCACTTTGTGTATTCGAACCACATGCAAACATTGCACAATTAAGCATGTGGCATGCATTCTGCACGTACACCGCACACCTATATTTCTGTAAGGGAGGAATCTCCTGCTGTCATTTAAGCCTAAGTCCCTAGTGAACCTCTGTAGGCCTTGGTCTGATCTGTTCCTTCCCCTGCATCTACATGTGTGCATTTTTGGTCTGCTGCTTCACTGAGCACAGCAGTGATGCTCTCACCAGTGATGCAGATGGTATGGGGATCTCCTGGGTGAGACATCAGAACCACCCTGAAGAACCTGTCTCACTTTGCTGCCTCATTCAAGTCATATACATTCAGAATCTGTATCTGTGTATCCCAGCAGGTTCGCTTTATGCTAGTAAGTTTGCCCTGTGGGTCAAACTCTATATCTGATATCCTGAGTGGGGAATCCCTCCTTATCAGAATAGCCACCCTCTTTCTGGGCAGATGGCTCTCATAGGATGAAGAATAGCATGCCCCCACCCAGGAAAGCAGCAGTTTAGCATGTTCTTCCTGGGTGAGGTGTGTCTCCGTTAGGAGTGCCACCACTGCACCTCATTAATTCAATTCCTGCAGCACTCTGGTCCATTTAATCAGGCTGTTTAGACCCTTAATATTGTAAGATATGATGTTCAAATCCCCTGTCATTTGTATAAGATCAGTATGTTATGATAATGCATATTACTCCTAATGAACTGTAAAATGAGAACCAGTTCTATCTTATACCTCTTAGTCCCTCTGTGATAGGCTGAGATTCCCTCATTCACTTTCTTTCACAGACATTTCAAAACACATGTAGTCATGCACTGTTGCATAGGCTGTAGTATTAAAAGAGCTATGTAATATAGTATATAATCTGCTAGGTTCCGTTTCCCATAGCTTGAACAAAATGGATATAACACATTTACTGAATGTAATTGCAATCTTTTGTGAATTGAATGATGATGTCTTTATACCTCTATGCTCTGTATTCATCATTTTAACTCTGTTTGCTGTCCTACCCAGAACCACCTTGTAAATGAGCTTGCTCAGTGGAGCCTTAAAGGGACACTGTCAATCCCCTTAGGTCTCAAAGTGTCCCTAGTTTAAAAAACACATTCTATGATTGCTCACATTCTGTAAAGATTGCTGATGTAGCTGGTAATTTGATTCTGACTCTTTTTTCTTTAAAAAAGTGAGAAACAGACTGCTCACCATACTGGTGCTACCACACAAACACAGGTTTGTTTGCATTCCTTGATCAGCTCCAACTGCATCTTTCCTGGACTTGGAAACACCCACAACACAGTCTAGCCCTCATGATGCAGTGGGAGTTTAGGAGGCTACTGCCTCATGAATGACTGCACTGTTTGGGTGTGTTTCTAATGCTTAGGAAGTATGCAGTAAGAACAGATGCAGGACTGTAAACAAAACAAGGTTGTTTATAAATATACAGTACATTATCATGCATCTCAGTTCTACTAAACAAGGATACAGACAAAACAAACAGCAACATCAATGAATTTTATAGAAGGTAAGCAATCATGAAATGTAGATTTTTATCTAGCACTGACATGATGAAAAAACAGGTTGACAGTGTCCCTTTAATAAATACAAATATAACAATAGGTCACTTTTCTCAGGTTTTGGCTTTTGTGCTTCCTGTCACCTTAGTTTATTGTTGACTAATGTCCTATTTAGGATGTATGCACGTCTGCAAGGTGGTCTGCTGAAGGTGCAGCACTGCAGCCCTCCCTCAGGTCCTGAATTATATGAACTCCACCCAGGAAGCCCCTCCACCCCCCCCCACCATCAGCTGGAAACCTTACTCATGTTACATGGCTACCAACGTTGTTTGCCTCCGAGTCCAGCTGTTCACCTCATGGTATTTCTCTTGTGGTCCCATTTTGGTGCTGGGAATAATATTGTGACTTTCAAGCTCTGCCTAAAGTAACCAGTGGGAAACCTACTTGGCCTGGGTTCTGAAGGGCCCAATTTACCATTTGCCTAGGTTGCTATGGATGTTGGGGAGATGCAGACCAGCAAGCAGTCTAGCTTATTACCGCCATCTGCCCAACCCCCACCCCATTGCTGCTATACTAGTAACTTGTGGTGGTACCAGAACTGTGGGCTTCTTTTCTTGTTGCGGAATCGCAGCTGATCAAGAGAGACAGGAGCTCGCCCCCCAAATTTCTAAAATGATATTTTAATTAAAGGACCCATGTCAAGAGGGAGAGCCATCATGGAGCTATCCTGCTCTTATCACCTTGCAAGCCACCCCATTTATTTGCTTCCCTGCAGACCCCCCCCATGAAAAATTGATCATCAAACATTTACTCTATATATTCGCAAAGAATACTGTTAATATCATTCTGAATCCTTAAAATGATACTATAAATCTGTCTCTTAGTACAGTAAGCTATGTCTTTTTTCCAGCATTTTGGTTGTTTTCTGTGGAGGATTGTTGTTGATTCAATTGACCTAAAAGATGGAACTCTAGTGCCTTGCTCTTGCATAGGTGGAGACATCACCAGAAGGCCTAGAAAAATAATTATATTTGAAAAAAAGAGTCTATCTAATCAAGACGTTGTTACATCTTAGTCAAATCTTTCCACCACCTCTGGCATGTGAAACAAAGATATAGAAACATAGAAACATAGACTTTGATGCCAGATAAGGCATACTTGGCCCATCTAGTCTGCCCATTTCCCGACCTACAGGATAGGCCACAGATCCAAGTTAACCAACAGCCTATTTCCTCCTACCCCCCACAAGAATTGCCTTATGTCTGTCCCATGCATTCTTGAATTCTCCCACAGTTTTAGACCCCACAACCTCCTCAGGAAGGCTGTTCCATGCATCCACTACCCTCTCTGTGAAATAATACTTCCTCACATTGCCCCTGAACCGCCCCCCTCTATCTTTAAATTGTGTCCCCTTGTTCTTGCACGTCTCTTTTTCTGAAAGATGCTACCCTCTTGGACTTTGTTGATTCCACTGAGGTGCTTAAAAGTTTCTATCATGTCCCCCCTCTCCCTTCTTTCCTCAAGGGTATACATATTAAGCTCCTTTAGTCTCTCCTCATACGGCTTCTCTTGCAGACTCTGCACCATTTTAGTTGCCCTCCTCTGGACTGCCTCTATCCTGTCTATGTCCTTGCGGAGATGGGGTCTCCAGAACTGGACACAGTACTCAGATGGGGTCTCACCAACTGTCTGTACAGAGGATAACAACTTCCTGTTTTCTGCTGCTGATGACGCTTCCTATGCATCCCAGTATACCCCAGCGCTCCCTACTGCCTCACATTGGCACTAACCTTGAGGTCATCTGATATGATTACCCCCAGGTCCCTTTCCTTTTTGTTTTTGTTACTACCTCCGCCCCATTGTGTATTCTTCCCTGGGTTCTTGTTTCCAGGTGCATTATTTTGCACTTCTTTGCATTGAATCCCAGCTGCCATACTTCTGACCATTCCTCCAACTTTGCCAAGTCCCTTCTCATTCTTTCCACGCCTCCTTGTGTATCAACCCTGTTGCAGATCTTTGTGTCATCTGCAAAGAGGCATACTTTTCTTTCCAGTCCCTCTGCAATGTCACTTATGAAGACATTAAAAAGGACTGGACCCAATACTGAACCCTGCGATACCCCACTAGTAACCCCTCTTTCTTCAGAGTGGACTCCATTTACAATTACCTTCTGTGTCCTGTTGTCCAGCCAATGTTTTACCCAGGCTACCACCCTGGGACCCACTCCCAGGCTGGTTAATTTGACTATTAATCTTTTGTGTGGGACTGTGTCAAATGCCTTGCTAAAGTCTAGGTAGGCCATGTCCACAGCCCCTCCCTGGTCTACTACTTTGGTCACCCAGTCAAAGAAATCTATTAGATTCGTCTGACATGACCTTCCTGCTGTGAACCCATGCTGCCTTGGGTCCTGTGCCCCACTGGCCTCTAGGTACTCAACTATTCTTTCCTTCAGAAGTGACTCCTTCACTTTCCTTACCACAGAGGTCAGACTGACAGGTCTGTAGTTTTCTGCCTCTGTCTTGGTCCCACTTTTGTGAAGGGGAATCACATCCGCCTTCCTCCAGTCCTCGGGTACCACACCATCCTCCCATGATTTATTAAAAAGAGTAGCCAGTGGTTTCACTAGTTCCCCCATCATACCTCTCAACCTCCCCTCATAAATCAGGGACAAGGTTTAAAAAAAAATCAACTAAGAAAGAACAAGTCTGTAACTTTTATGTTTGATATTATTTTGCACTTATAACCCCACTGTTTAGTCACAGAAACACAATTTTAGGAGGGCAGAGTAAAATTTTTAGACAAATCAAGTCCCTGAAAATCAGGGACAGTTGAGAGGTATGTCCCCCATTAATTCTTTTAGAATTCTGGGGTGAATTCCATCAGGCCCCATTGCTTTGTCCACCTTCAGTTTTAGGAGTTCTTGCAGAACCCTTTCTTCTGTGAAAGGACTGGGATCGACCCCCTATCAAGAGTGCTTCTGTTAATTGGATTAGGCGCTCCCCTCCTCTTTTGTGAATACTGAGCATAAATATTCATTCAGTATCCCTGCTTTTCACTGTCCCCTCTGCCCACCACCGTTCATTCTGTTCAGCCTCACTATCCCTCCTTTTTGTCTTTCGCTCGCTGATGTACCTATAAAGGTTTTATCCCCTTCTTAACCGAGTTGGCTATCTTTTCCTCAGTTTTGGCCTTTGCTATTCTGACTTCCCTCCCTGCTTCCTTCTGCCTTAACTGGTACAGCTCTGTCCTGCTCCTTCTGTGTTTCCTTATACTTCCGGAATGCTATCTTTTCTTTCTGACTTTCACAGCCACCTCTTTTGAGAACCATAGTGCTTTTTCTTTCATTTTGATTTGTTTATTTGCTTCACACAAAGGCTTGTTGCCTCTGTGATGGCAGTTTTGATGATTCTCCATTGTTGCTCCACCCCTCCTTCTAGCCTGTTTGTTAGTGCTTTTCTGAGGCAATCTCTCATCTTGCCAAAGTCAGCCCTCCTGAAGTCCAGTACCCTCACTTTTGCATGGCCTGACTCTGTAGCTGAGTTTAACGTGAACCCCACTGTTTGATGGTCACTTGTTCCCAGATGGCAACCTACTTCTAGATCAGAGATCCTCTCACTGCCACCGTTTGAGAGTACGAGGTCTAAAATTGCTCCCTCACGAGTGGGTTCCAAAACTAGCTGTCTGAGGCCTGCCACCTGTAGGGCATCAAGAATGGCCGTGCTCTTGGATGTGGCTGCAGCAAATGTGCTCCAGTTAACATCTGGCATATTCAGGTCTCCCATCAATAGTATCTCCCCTTTCTCTGCCATTCTAAGCATGCCTTCTATCTATATAGTTTGTTTTTTTCAAGGTCTGTGAGAAAGCAGGTTGAATCCCATTGAAAATGAAATCCCCTATAGAACTGTTTCTGATGGTGGAGTAGATACTGTATGCTACACTCTGTTGTTGTTTTATAGTGTTTTATTTCTAGGATTATCACTCAAGTAATGATGCACTCTCAAAAGATTTGGGTGGATCTTAAACAGGATTGGCTTTCCCTTATTTATGAGCTGGAAAACGGCTTTTTCAGACTTCCCAGGGTGGGGATTATCCCACACATCCCAGAACACCTGAGACATGTTCTAACTAAGATAAGGTCTTGGAAACTCTCACACACTCAAACAACCTCTCCGATGTATAAGACATTATACAGAACAACAGTGGACAGTGTATGTACTAATCGTATAACATTTCCAGGCTGTACTCAAACAAAGGTACAGAAACTGTTATTACTCTTGCAGGATAAAAGAATACCCGAGTTCATGTGGGATATCTCCTGATTATGTGTATACAATAGATTGGGTGTACAAGGATCTATTAAAGATAAATCCATGGATAAAAGGGCATGCGTGAGGCCTACCTGCCCACCTGTGTTAGAAACCCAGTACCATTTTTTATTTAAATGCCCATTTTCCAAAGAATTTTGGTGCGCAGTTGGGGCTGAGGTGCGTAGTTGTGTAAGAGGCTGATTGACTCTCATGGGAGTGGCAGTGTGCCCAAAACCCACCCTCCCATCCCTCCACCCCCAGCTTATCCATACTTATTGGGGTGGTGCTGCATTGGGATTGGTAGAAAGCACTACCAGGTGCATCCACTAACATGCCCTAACAGAGGAGATTGTTCTTTGTAATGTTATAGAGTGATATGCAGCTCTGGTTAAAGAGGTAAAAGTTAAAAACGTATAGATAGTACTGTGTTTTGTACTTATGTGTAGCATCTCAAGCTGTATTTTGCTGGGAAACATATGGATGGTATGATAACATAGTAAGTAGTGTTTTATGCTTCTCTGCAAGTGGAGTTGGTATTGTATTTTTAAGTAGGGACTAGACTGGTTAGAAACTTATAGATAGAACTGTATTTTGTAGTTAGTACTGGTATCATGGGTAGGGTAGTGGGCTGTAATGGATGTGAGGCAGCAGTTTGGATGAACATATTGTGGAGGCTGGGGGAGTGCCCAATCTGTCACAGGCTGAAAAGACTCAAGGAGGGGGTACTGTGGCTTGCTAGAGAGTTGGAGAGGATGAGGGGTGGCAGGGGAAGCTGGGGCAGGAGGGCCTCCCTCAAGGAGCAACATGAGGACACCACAGGGGAGGAACATTGGATCAAAGGAGGGGATGAGGAGTAACATGAGGACACCACAGGGGAGGAACATTGGATTGAGGGATGGGATGGGGAGTAACATGAGGACACCACATGGGAGGAACATTGGATCAAAGGAGGGGATGAGGAGTAACATGAGGACACCACAGGATTGGAACATTGGATTGAGGGATGGGATGGGGAGTAACATGAGGACACTACAGGGGAGGAAAATTGGATTGAGGGATGGGATGGGGAGTAACATGAGGACACCACAGGGGAGGAACATTGGATTGAGGGATGGGATGGGGAGTAACATGAGGACACCACAGGGGAGGAACATTGGATTGAGGGATGGGATGGGGAGTAATATGAGGACACCACATGGGAGGAACATTGGATCAAGAGAGGGGATGGGTAGGGATGCAGGAGCAAAACAAACAGGAGGTCTGGTACTGAAGGAAAGGCTCAGGTCAGGAGGAAGGAGCCAACTCACAGTATTGCAGAGGGGGCAGGTAATAAGGTTGCAGTGCTGGTGACATTGGGGGAGGAGGAAGGGGTGAAAGATCTCCAGGAGGAGGCAAGAGAGGGAAGGGGGGAAATGCACAAGAAATGGTAGTCAGTCAGAGGAGGGTGGTAGGGGTGAAGGGGTAGGGGCACAGCTGGAGGGATGATCAAAGGGAGCAGAGATATAGGGGAGAGGAGCAGGGTGGATAGAGAGGACAACAAGGGCATAGCAGAGGATGGGGCAAGGGCTGAAGGGAAGGGTGTGATGGATGGTGAGAGAATGATGAAGGGAAGGGGATGAGTCAGGTGTAGGGAAGGGGGAGCTATGGGGGAAGGGTGGAGCTACAAATGTGGTGGACTCGAGGGATAGGTACCTAGGTATTAGGGCAGGGGCGGAGATGAGGAATGAAGAGGGGGTGTACTGGTGCTGGGGGATTCCACTCTAAAAGGGATCAGATGGGGCAGTAAGGGTGAAAGATATAGTCGGGGGAGATGGTGGAAGTACTAAGGGAGAGGTTCAAGGAACTAGGAAGGCTGTGTGAGGAGTTGGGGGAATCTGTGGCATTCTCAGAGGTGCTCCCAGTGCCCTGCATGAGTACAGCGAGGAAAGGGAGGATTGGGGAGTTCAACACATGGCTGGGGGAATGGTATCCATCCAGGGCGTATGGGTTGGTGGGTTCCTGGGGCAGAACCTGGGACAATAATGATTTATATGCAAGGGACAGGCTACACTTGAGCAGGGAGGGGAAGGGGATATTAAAGCAGAATATGGGGGATACATAGCAGCAAAGGTGGATTTAAAATAGGTGGGGGGCAAGTGGACAGCTGGTAGGCAGAGATCCCATGCAGGGGCGCCAAATGAGCTCACCCCCCAAGCTAAATGAGAATAAATCGGGGTAGTGGCACTGGGGGGTTAGGATCAGGGAAAGGCAGGGAAGGATAGAGAAGGAAACAGGGTAGAGGGTAGTCTCAGTGAATGCAAGAAGCCTAGGAAACAAGTCAGCTGAGTTGCAGGCCCTCTTGGCAGTATGGAGGGTGGACATTGCGGTCATCATGGAAATGTGGGCCACCCAGTATCAGAATTGGGATATGGTGATCCCAGGGTATAGGATATTCAGGAAGGATATGGATAAGGGGAAAGGTGGGGGTGTGGCAATCTTTGTACGAGAGGGGATAAGGAGTATAAGGCAGGAGGGAGAGGAAGGCAGAACAGAGGCCCCATGGATGCAGTTTCAAGGCCTGAAAGGTAGGACACTGAGGATGGGGGTAGTATACAGACCACCAGCTCAAGGGGAAGACCTGGATAAAGAGTTAGCTTAGCAAATTAGAAGGGTCTGTAGGAAGGGGAGCACAATGATGGTGGGGGACATCAACCTACCTGGTGTGGAGTGGAGCATCCTAGCTACCACAAGTGCAAAGGAGCAGGTCGTATTAGAAGCATTTCAATACAGCTTCCTGGTGCAGTTGGTCCACTAGATTGGAAAATACTCTGGACCTGGTACTATCAAATGGGGAGGCTATAAGGGATCTGGGGGTAGAGGACCCTCTGGCTGAGAGTGACCACTGGATGTGGTTCATGCTCAGTATGGGTAGGGAAACAGGGGGTACAGGAATCAGGGTTATTGAATTTAAGGGGGTGGACTATAAAAGGATGGGGGAAATTTTGGGTAAGCATCTGGAAGGAATGCAGCCAAGCATGGATGCAAGTCAAAAATAAGACATTATTAAAAAAGGGCTGGCAGAGGCTACTGGGACATGTACAAGGGCACAGAATAAGAAGGGAAGGGCAAAGAAGCACAGCTGGTTAACTCAAGAGGTCACAAAGGGGGTGAGGGCCAACAGAAAATCATTTTGGAGACTCAGTTTGGGAGGGGAAGATGACAAGGATGAGTATACAAAGAAGTCCAGGGAGGTTACCAGGCTAGTCAGAGTGGCCAAGGCTTCAAGAGAGCTGAGACAGGCAAATGGTATTAAGGATGGAGAAAAGGACTTCTTCAGATACATAAGCAAGAGAAGGAAGAACTAAGACCAAATTGTGAGGATTAGGAAGGACAGAAGGTGAGTGGAGAAGGGACTGGATCAGGCAGAGGCACTAAATGAATATTTCTGTTCTGTGTTCATGGAGGAGAAAGTGGGGCATATGCCACAAGGGAGGGGTGGAGCTGGCTGTGGGGGGTAGGGGGTGACTGATATAGGGATTACAGAGGACAGGATTAAGGGCACTAAGGGTGGACAAGGCACTGGAACCAGAGGGCATTCACCCTAGGGTACTTAAGGAACTAGCAGAGATCCTGGCCGGACCTCTGGCTGACCTGTTAAACACCTCCCTGGACACAGGATGCATACCACAGGACTGGAGGATGGCCCATATGGTGCCCATTCACAAAAGAGACCCTAAGGATGAACCGGGCAACTACAGACCAGTGATCCTCATGCCAATTGTGGGTAAGCTCATGAAGACAATCCTAAAAGAAAGGCTGGTGACCTTTTTGGAGAATATGGACTCCAAGATGGTCAGCAGTACGGGTTTGTTTTGGGCAGATCCTGCCAGATAACCCTAACTGAGTACCATGACTGGGTTACCAGGGAGCTGGACAAGGGCCATGGGTGGATGTCCTGTATTTAGACTTCAGCAAGGCCTTTGATTCCGTGCCACATTGGAGGCTGGGGCAGGAGGGAAAAGCTGGAGTATATAGAATGGGAACAAGGATGGTCAAATGGATTAACAACTGGCTGAATGGAAGGCAGCAAAGGGTGGTAGTGGGGGGGACTCTCATCCCCGAGGGTGATGACAAGCGGGGTACCACAGGGATCGGTACTGGGACTAGTGCTGTTTGGGATATTCATAGCTGATATCTCACTCGGGATCTAGAGTAGGATCAGTCTGTTTGCAGATGATATGAAGATGAGAGCTGTGGTAAATGACATCGAGGGTTGGAGGGGGGCTGCAGGAAGACCTGATCAAACTGCAGGAATGGTCAGAAACATGGCAGTTGGGGTTCAATGCCAAGAAGTGCAAGATACTGCACTTCGGGGCTAGGAACCAGGGGAGGATCTATCAGCTGGGAGGGGTACAGTTGGAAAACACTAAGGAGGAAAGTGATCTAGGGGTGCTTATAGCAGGGAGTATCAACAACTCAGCTCAGTGCAGGAAGGCGGCAGCATAAACCAACAAGATGCTGGAGTGTATAGCGAAGGGAATCTCATCCAGAAATATGGAGGTGATCCTTCCCCTGTACAGGTCACTGGTCAGGTTGCACTTGGAATACTGCATGCAGTACTGGTGCCCGTTCCTGAAGAAGAATGTCAGATTTTTGGAGGGGATGCAGCGTAGGGTGACAAAGATGATCCAGGGATTGGAGGGAAAGTACTATCAGGATAGGCTGGGCGAGCTGAATATGTACTCCCTGTAGGAGAGAAGAGATAGGGATATGGTCAAAACCTTTAAATACTTAAAGGGGATAAATAAGACAAATACAGAAGGGATTTTCCAGATTAGAAGAGTGTGGTCTATGAGAGGGCACCAGCTGAGATTGGAGGATGAAGATTCAGGAGGGAAATCATGAGACATTTTTTCACAGAACTATTGGTAGACAGATGGAATGCTCTGCCCGAGGAGGTGGTATCTTGTAGAATGGTGGGTGGTTTTAAGAGGGGATGGACAGAGTGAGGTGGGTGGAGGTAATGATGAAGAAGGGTGGGGCAGCTGCAAGTTGAGGGGCTAGCTGCACAATCGGGCAGACTCAATACACCGTGAGGCCTGTTTCTGCTGGCATTTTCATATGTTTGTATGATACCCTGGCTGTTACTTGTGAGGAACCTTTTTTTTCGGTCCCTGTTTAGGAATGTGTTGTTTTGGCCATGTTTCAACTGAAATAGAAGAAATTTCACTCTAGCAAACTAAGAATGATACTTGCTGTATGTAACTGTTATACATGGCAAGCACGGTGTACTTTGTCATTACAGAAAAAAAAGTCCCTGAGTGTGGAGGTAGTCAATCAGGCCACTAACACTCTGCAGTAGATATGCCTGATGAAACTACAAAACCTGTCCCTCCAACAGCTTAGAGGTTACTGGGATGCTTGCTTCTGGATAACTGAGAGATGGTCAACCTGAATTTAGTTTGAACAATAATGGTTCTCCCACCATCTGTGCTACACTTCTTGAACTTGCCTACCTGTTTATATAATGATATAGTGCAGCACAATATATATGAGTAGTTTTATTTCCCTTGTTTTTTTGTTGTCGTTTTGACTTATTGCTTACAATTATAAAAGCCTTTCCACTGTTTGTATTTGGACTTTACTGGGAAGTCTTGAATAGATTATTTGGTTTGATTGATGAGAATTGTTTATGTTGTATTGATTATTTTTTTCTTCACTAAAAATCCCCTACTCTTTTCGAGATGTCCCATGGGATCTTTAATGTCCACCTGAACAACCACCAGAATAGTCAGATAGGGCCTCAGTTTAATGCCCATCCAAAAGACAGTACCTCAGGAGTGCAGCACCCCCTCATGCTGCACTAGTTTTAGCATTGTGATTTACCTCAAGTTTCTGGTATGGAGTTATAACACATAACCTTCCAATCTTATGGCCTCAGAGATGAGTGTGCAACAAACAGGGCCACTAAAATTGTTTCACTTCCCTTTCTCAGTTTCCACATTTTGGCTACATAGTCATTACATGTGGCATTTCATATTTTTCACCTTGGCTTCATATTTTCCTCTATTTTCTCAAATATTTCTTTCATTCTTCCCCTCTATTCAGTCTCCTGTATTGTAGAGTAGTAGTGCACATTAGCTTTTTTTCTTCACTGGTAGTCCAATAGTAGTCCATAGTGAGCATGGCATTGTTTGATCACTTATAGCTCAAAATAGGGCTGTAGGGAGCATTGGTTTGTTTAAGTAACAGCAGCTCAACAGACGGCTGTAGTGAGCATTGACTGGTTTGATCACTGACAGGGCATAAGGCCATACAGGAATAAGCATGGGCGGTTTTGATCACTGACAGCCCAGCTGATGACTACAATGAGCATTGACTGGTTTGATCACTAATAGCCCAGTAGAGGGCCATAGTGAGCATTAGCTGATTTATTTACTGATAGCTCAACAGGGGGCTTAGTGAGCAATGGCTGGTTTGATCACTGGTGTCCAAACAGAGGGCTATAGTGAGCATTGACTTGTTTGGTAACTGACAGCCCAGCAGATCAGTGACAACCCAGTAAGGGCAATAATAGTATTTGCTGGTTTAACAACTGAAAACCCAATAGGAGGCCATAATGAGCATTGACTGGTTTGATCACTGATGGCCCAGTAGAGGACCATAGATAAGACTGGCTGGTTTGATCATTGACAGCCCAACAAGGAGCTGTAATTATGATCCACTGGTTTGTGCAGTGACAGCTCAAAAATGGGCTCTAGTGAACATTTATTTGATTTAACCCTGATGGCCTAATAGGGGGCAATAGTGATCATTGGCTGGGTTGATCACTGGCAGCTCAACTGGGCCTGTAGTGAACACTGGCTGACAGATCAATAGAGGGCCACTAGAGGACCATAGTGAGAATTGGCTGGTTTGGGCTCTGACGACTCAACAGAGTGCTGTTGTGAGCTTTGACTGGTTTGATCTATGACAGCCCTACTGAGGGTATAGTGAGCATTAACTGATGTGATCATTGACAGTCCAACAGGGGGCTGCATCTACTAGTTTGTGCAGCAACAGACAAATAGTGTACTGTGGTGAACATTGACTGTTTTGAACCCTAATGGACCAATAAGGGATAATAGTGAGCACTTGCTGGTTTGATCTCTGACAGCTCAACAGGGGGCTGTAGCGAGCACTCACTGATTTGATCACTGGCAGCACAATGGGGGCTGTAATTAGAATCTACTAGTTTGTGCAGTGATAGCTCAACAGTTGCTATAGTGAACATTGACTGGTTTGAACCCTGTTAGACCAGTAGGGGGCCATAGTGAGCATTGGTTGGCTTGGTCCCTGATAGCTCAACAGAGGGCCATAGTGAGCATTGGCCAGTTTGAATACTGATTGCCCAACAGGAGACCATAGTTAGGATTGTCCAGTTTGATCTCTGAAAGCCCAACAGAGGGTCATAATGAGCACTAACAGGTTTGATCACTAACAGCCCAACTGGAGCTGCAATTAGAATCCAGTGGTTTGTGCACCAACAGCTCAACAGTAGGCTATAATTATCATTCACTGGTTTGAATCCTGATGGCCCAATAGGAGACCATAGTGATAACTGGCTGGTGTGATCACTGACAGCTCAATAGGGGGCTATAGTGAGCATTGGTTAGTTTGATCAGCTGGTGTGATCACTGATGGTCTCAATAGGGAGCTATAGTGAGCACTAGCTAGTTTGATCACTGACAGTCCAGTATAGGCTATAATGAGTAAAGACTGATTTGATCACTGACAGTCTTTTTGATGGTCATAGTGAGCACTAACTGGTTTCCTTCCTTCCTTCCTTCCTTCCTTCCTCCTTTGAGCTCAAGAGCCCTTTTTCAAAGGTGTCCAGGTCTATCACATTACATACAGTGGTAGTTACATAGAAGTTGATTGTTAATGCAGTATTTGCTTCAACCACAGAAAAAAAAATATTGCAGATTTACCACTACTATTGCAGATTTACCACTTACCACTGAATCCTGATAGACCAATAGGAAGCAATAGTGATAAGTGGATGGTGTAATTACTGACAGCTGAACAGGGGGCTATAGTGAGCTTTGGCTAGTTTGATCAGTGACAGTCCATTATAGGCTATAATGAGAAAAGATTGGTTTGATCACTGACAGTCCTTTAGATGGCCATAGTGAGCACTAACTGGTTTCTTTCTTTCTTTCTTTCTTTTTCTTTCTTTCTTTCTTTCTTTCTTTCTTTCTTTCTTTCTTTCTTTCTTTCTTTCTTTCTTTCTTTCTTTCTTTCTCTCTCCTTTGAGCTCAAGAGCCCTTTTTCAAAGGTGTCAAGCTCTATCACGTTACATACAGTGGTAGTTATACAGAAGTTGATTAGTACTGCCATATTTACCTCAACCACAGAAAAAAGTACTGTGGGATTTACCACTACTGTGGGAAAAATGCATTGAATAAAAAGCATTTGTTTTCTGCGGTACGCGGTAAACCACTGTATTTTTTTTTCATGGTTGCAGCAATATTTTGTACCGTAGTTGTGACAAATACCACAGTACTGTGGTCAACTTTTATATAACTACCACTGTACAATAGCAGAACAAGTTACATTTGACAGTAGACCAGTACAATAAATGACAGGTATAACAGTAATGATCATGTCATAAGGATGAGTAAGTTAACAACAGCTTTGCACAATTGCAAGAGGCATCAACAAGGGGTGCAGGCTAATGCAAGTAGGGGGTACTATTTCAAAATGTAGCAGGGACGGCATTTCAAAACACAGTAGGGATGCACAATTTCAGAACATGTAGGAGATATGCAATTTTAGAATGTAGGGGATGCCCAGTTTTAGAATGTGGTAGGGACACACAATTTTGGAATATAGGTGGGTCATATAATTTTGAATTGTGGCTGGGTTGCAGAATCTTGAAATGTGGGGAAATGTGCAATGTTGTAAAGTGGTGGTGGGGGACAGTCCTGTAATGTTGAGATGTGCACTTTCAGAATGTGGTAGACAAGGAATATGTGAAGGTGGTGCTGATTCACAATTGTTGAATATCGTGGTGGCCCATCATTTTTGATTGTGGCAGGTGTGTGTAATTTTGAAATGTGGTAGGGACACTATATTTCAGAATGGCAAGGGCACACAGTCTTGGATGGGGGTGGGGTGGGGATGCACAATTTTGCAGTGTGGCTGGAAACTACAATTTTGGAATACACAATCTGAAATTCATCTTCACCACACTCCAAAATTGCATATCACTGCCACTTTGCAAAATTGTACATTCCTGATATTCTGAAATTGTGTTCCCTCTCCACATTCAAAAATTGTGGATCCATCACATTCCAAAAATGCAAGTCACAACCACACTATAAAATTGCACAAATCCCATTTCCAAAATTGGGCATCCTAGCCTCTTTCTCAAATTGTGTCCTTCCCCGCATTCCAAAATTTTGCTTCCTTTCCAATGTCTGAAAATGCACATCCCTGCCTCATTCTAAAATTGTGCATTCCCAGTCACAGTTTAAAACTGTGTATTCTTGTCACATTCTGAAAGTGTGCATCCCGTCACATTCTGAAATTGCACATCCCCAGCATATTCCAAAATTGCGCATTCATCCATTTTCCAAAATCCCAATCCCACAAGTCAGAAATTGTGCATCCACTCACATTCTGAAAATACACAATCCCATGTTCCAAAACTGCATGTCCTCCCCACATTCCAATATTGCACATCCCTGTCACATTCCAAAAATGAGTCACTATGACAACCTAAAATTGTCCATGCTTCATTCCAAAATTAGGCATCTCAACTACATTCCAAAATTGTCTCCACCTTATTTTCTAAAATTGTACATCTTCATATTCTGAAATTTCATGTCCTAATCCCGTTTCAAAATTGTGTTCCCTCCCACATTTAAACTCTGCATCCTCACCACATTACACAACTGTGCTCTCATATTGTGGAATTGCATATTTCTGCCACATTCCAAAATTCCACACCCCGTCACACTCTGAAATTGTATATCCTCTGCATTCTGAAACAGTGCAACTCCCATATTCTTAAATTTTAAGTCTATTTCCAAAATTGCACATCATAACCACAATCCAAAATTTTGTCCCACCCACATTTCATTATTATGTATCTTCACCACATTCCAAAATTGTGTGTTCTTGCCACAGTCAAAGATGGCATACCCCCCTAAAACTTTTCATTCCTACCACAGTCCAAAATTGACCATCCTCATCAAATTCTAAAACTGCACATCCTCAGCACATTTCAAAATTGTCCATCCTCCACAAGCTGCAACTGTACATTGCCACCACATTACAAAATCATGTCCAACATTGCAAAATTGTGCTTCTCCCACATACCATAATTGTGCTTCCAATCACAATCCAAAAGCTGCATATCCTCCATCATCCCAAAATTACACATCCCCAACACATTCTAATAATGTGTGTCTCCACCACAATCCAAAAATATGTGTCCCTGATACATTCTAAAATTGCATATACCTTCATACTTTTCAACCCATAGCACTGGCCTTCAAAATTCAGAACAAATGGCCACAATGTGTAGTATTTTCTTATTTTAAATAATATGTCTAAGAATAGTGAGTTTCATGTGTTTAGTGTAAGGGAATGTTTCTATCAAGTTAGTCCAATGTTATAATAGTTTGTGTGTCCAGAAATAGCTGTAACATTATAAGGAACATTGGCAAACCTTTGCAAAGCAAGGGTGAATTTTAGTGCAAAAATCCTAGCACTAAGTGAAATTCATAGCCCTTGAGAGGTATGCATACCATTATAGATCCAGGTAGCACTTTTGACAAATTAGACAGCTCCCTTTCCTTGCATGTGAAAACCTTATTTTGTAAAGAGTGTCTCATGAGAAGTTGTCCTGAAAATGGGCATGCTTGGGGTTAGTTGTTTGAATTTTGAATAAATTATTGATTGATATCAATCTATATTATATTAATACTGATGTAAAGACTACTCATAGTTGCACAAAAGCTTTCCCTTATGTTCCTGTCCCCAGGGCTCCCACCAGACCACGTAGGCAGGAAGCTAGAGAGTCTGCAGTTTCTGCTAGTCCCCTACAGGCTGTGCTGTGCAATACCAGGTTGATGAGGAACAGGATCATTATTATGTCGGACTTGATTTCCTTGGTCGACCTGGCTTGCATTATGGAGAACAGGTTGGAGGATGATGCTGGTCCAATATTGGAGGCATCGGTCCCCTCTGGGTACTTGGTAATATACTGCCTGAGGAGGGATGCAGGGACAGGTGAGTGGCCATCTACTTTAGATCCAGCCTGAACTTCTCAGTGCACCCGATGGGTTCTACCTCATCATTTGAATGTGTAGCGATGTGTGGGAATCCAGGTGCAGGTTGCACGATTCTCCTCATTTACCATCCTCTGGGATGGGGAGAGAATTCCTGCAGAAGGTAGCGGACTTTGTTGCCGACAGGGTGTTGGAGTCATCTAGATGGCTGATTCTGGGGGACTTCAATGCCTAGGTTGATGACAAATCCTCGAATTTTGGTTATGACCTCCTCCAGACAATGACATCTCTGAGCCTGGCACAAGCTGTTGCCTCTGCAACCCATCAGCATGGCCACACCTTGGACTTGGTTTGGTTTTCTCAATGGGGCTTGAGGTCACTGACCTCAGGCCTGATCAGGTCAGCTGATCTGATCATTATACTGTGGAGTTCTTGTTTGGGGCCCCGGCTGACAGTCCCTCCCCTGTTGAGATGGTCCACTATTGCCCTTTAAGGGGACTGTCCCCAGAGGGACTCTTGATGGTAGTAGACTTCTCTGGCATGTGTACTGCATGTGCAACTGGCACTGGCGAGGCTGTGGTGGACTATAATGGGGCCATTTCCAAGGTGCTCAATGCCATTGCACTGGTCCGTACATGACCCAGGTCATCTTGCTTGAGCTCCCATGGTTTGATAGGGCTCTCAAGGATATGAATACCAGGGGTTGGATGTTGAAGTGTTGTTGGCAGAGGACCTGGTCCATGGAGGACAGACTGGCCTTGAGAAATTATTATAATGACTATCAAGGGTCAATCAATCAAATGAAGGTAGAGTTCTTGTTCAGGGAAATTGCTGCTGGGAGGAACAGACCAGCTCTGCTATTTCAGACTGTAGACAGACTGTTATACCCAGCCTGTCCACAGCCAAAAAGGACATTTTCAATTGCATTGTGCAAAGTGTTTGCTCTGTTCTTCTCAGACAGGATGTCTTCTATTCAGGCCAGAATCTCCCCAGCAGGACAAGATTTGTCCCGCAGTGGTCGGCCTGGTTGGATCAGAGGCACTCCTATTGTCTGGGGAGAGTTTCAGCTGGTAGAGGTAGCTGAAGTTGTTAAGGTGATTTCGAAGATGCGGCCCACATGTTGCAAATTGGACCCTGGCCCGACTCATCTCCTAGTGGGATGTGCCAAGACCATCAGGCTTAGCAGGGGTTGGCCAAACAAATCGTGATATACTGTTTCAGCAAGTGTAACGCAGTGCTACACTCGCTGTATCTTACTGATTGATGTTTTCTGATAGTCGCTCTAAACTTCAAGCGGTATTACTGAGTCGCTCATTTTGAGCCCCTCAATAATACTCGCTCTTATCACTGTACACCTTGTACGTCTGTATGTTGCCTGTGGACCCTGCTTTTAATATCTGCAATGGTGCCCAGAGCCTCCAGGATTGGGCACAATATGTAAATAAAATATTACTTACTTACTTTCTAATGGTATCTGAACCACTTACTTTCCGTTCACAGTTTCATACCATAGGAATTTATGTGAGCTCACTCTTACAACCATAAGAGTGGTTTCCTCAGCACTATTAACATACATCCACATTGTGAAAGGCTACATTCCTACCATATTCCATAATTACAGACCCCCACTAAATTCTGAAATTGCAAGTCTCATTCTGAAATTCAACATCCTAATTGTATTCCAAAATTATATTGCCCCCATTCTGAATATGTCTGTTACTGCCCCATTCCAAAATGCTGTATCCTTTCCACAGCCAAAATTGACATGTCCTGGCCTCATTCAGAAATTTCAGATCCTCATCATATTCCAAAACTAAGCATCCATGCAAATTTCCAAAATTACATGTCTCCACATTAAGAAATTGTGCCTCCCTGCCAAATTCCAAAATTGTGCATTTCTCTGTATTTTAAAATTGTTTAGCCCCACATTCCTAAACTGTACATCCGCTTTGCATTCCAAAATGTCCTGTACTGTCACATTCTGAAACTATGCATCTAAATTGCATTCGTTCTGAAATACTGTAGTTTATCCTCACCATTTTCCAAAATGACGTCCCTATTGCATTATAAAGCTGGATGTATCAGCTGCATACAAGTCCCAGAGTGCTGCAGGAAACTGCACAGATTAGTTGTACTTCATATAATGTGGCTAAGTCCAAGATGAAAATGTTTATTGGAGCTGCTCCACTACCTTTTTTAATCAAAAAAGATTTCCAAAAAATGTTCACATGCTGTTGCCTTAGTTCAAAATATTTTCATTATTTCTTCCACATGCTCCAACATTTCACCCTATTAGTGCTTCTTCAGGGGACTTCACATCTGCACCATAAAATACATAAATGAATATTCATTCCTATTGCTAAGTACACAGCACCCACATGTCACACTTGGTAAGATAGTCTTTGTCAGTAGAACTGATCTACTTATGTAAATACAGTGCCATGTTATATTCATTTGCATGCTTATTTTATATCCTGCTGATATTTTTAATGTTCTGTTTTTTAAATCAGTAATTGTTTTAATATTGGCTGTATTATCTTATTATGAAAAAATATAAAATATGGAAAGCATAGCACTAATTAACTCCTTTTAACTCCTACTGATTGAACTACCTCTCCTAGTGCTCTCTATTTGCAATCTTTCAAGCCCCCTCTCTGCCCCCTATTAATTCTTCCCTCCTGCTACTAATCCTCACTCTCATCCTGCTGATATCTCACCCACCTATGCCTGCCCTTTTTCTGTCAAATGCTCATACTCCATTTCTAGGGTCCCCCTATCTTTTGTATCTCTATGTAGCTTCCTTTTCCACCATACTCCTCCCACCTGGCTATAGCTTCTTACTCCTTCCCCTAGTGTTTCTGTCTGTGCACCAACTCTCTATCTAAGGTACCAATATCTTTATATCTCTGTGCTGTCTCCACTTCTACCTTTCTACCACTTCCTAGCTGCACTCTCACTCCTCCCTCTCCTCTTATTCAGTTTTCTCCAGCTCAACTCCCTATATAGGGTTCTTCTATCCCAACACCACTGTACTACTCATCTCTCTGTCTCCTGTCCCCTGCCTGGCTGACCCCCTGTCCCCACTAGCCCTCTCTATAATATGTCTTTCTTCTACTCATCTCTCCCTGCTCTTCTCTATTGATTCCACTCCACTCCCCAGATAAGTTGTACGCTTCCATCTTCTCCACAAACACTCCTCCTACCCCTCCTCCATGCAAACTCTATCCCCTCTCTCATACTACCAACATACCCTGTCCTCCTGTCACTCCAATATGTTCCCCATAACCCTCTCTCTACTTCCCCTCCTGTTTCCCTTTGCTTCCCTCCCACTTACTAGCCTCCCCTCTTCTCCCCCCTCCTTCTCAATCTCTTCCACCCCTTCTCCCACACATCCCTCCTCCTGCCTTCCCTATCTCTAACACTCCCCAGCTCCCTGGTCCCTCACTCCTTCCTTCCTCCTCTCTTCATCTGAAATCTCTTCAATACTTGCTTCCAACCTACCCCCTCCTCCCACTTAACTCTACCCTTCCTTTCAACTGTGACGCAGATGCACATCTGTCCCAGCTAAACTCCTTATCTCACTGATGCTCTTAGTTGCAGGGGATATCGAGCCCAACCCTGGCCCTACTCACTCCTCTCCTTCTGCCTCTCCAAAGTGTCTCACCTCATACATAGAAAAATAGAAACATAGAATTTGATGGCAGATAAGGACCGCTTGGCCCACCCAGTCTGCCCATTTCCCTACCTAATGGATAAGCTGCAGATCCTAGTTAACCAGCAGCCTACTTCTTCCTACCCCCACCCCCTAGAATTGCCTTATGACTGTCCCATGCATGCTTGAATTCCACCACTGTTTTGACTCCACAACCTCCTCCGGAAGGCCATTCCATGCATCCACAACCCTCTCTGTGAAAAATACTTCCTTAAATTACCTCTGAGCACGCCCCATCTTCAAATTGTGCCCTTGCTCTTGCACACCTCTTTTTTGAAAGATGCTACCTCTTGACTTTGTTGATTCCCTTGAGGTACTTGAAAGTTTCTATCATGTCCCCTCTCCCTCCTTTCCTCGAGGCTATACATATTAAGCTCCTTAAGTCTCTCTTCATATGTCTTCCAGTACAGACCCTGCACCATTTTAGTTGCCCTCCTCTGGACAGCTTCCATCCTGTCTATGTATTTGCAGGATGGGTCTCCAGAACTGCATTCAGTACTCAGATGGGGTCTCACCAGCTGTCTGTACAGAGGATAATAACTTCCTGTTTCTACTGGTGATGCCTCTCCTATGCATCCCAGCATCCCCAACTCCTTGTCTGCCCTCTCACATTGCTTGCCCACCTTTAGGTCATCTGATATGACTACCCCCAGGTCCCTTTCCATTTTTGTTGTTGTTAGTATCTCACCCCCCATTGTGTACTCTTCCCCAGGGTTTTTGTTTCCCAGCTGCATTACCTTGCACTTCCTAGCATTAAATCTAAGCTGCCATACATTTAACCATTCCTCTAACCTTGCCAAGTCCCTTCTCATCCTTTCCACCCCAACTTGCGCATCAATTCTGTTGCAGATCTTTGTGTCATCTGCAAAGAGACATACTTTTCCTTCCAGTCCCTCTGCAATATCGCTTATAAAGACATTGAAGAGGACCGGTCCTAATACTGAACCCTGCGGTACCCCACTAGTAACTCCCTTCTTCAGAGGGACTCCATTTACTATTACTCTCTGTGTCCTATTCTCCAGCCAATTTTTACCCAGGCTGTTATCTTGGGACCCAGTCCCAGGCTGGCTAACTTGTATATTAATCTTTTGTGTGGGACTGTGTCAAATGCCTTGCTGAAGTCTAGGTAGACCATGTCCACAGCCCCTCCCTGATCTACTACTTTGGTCACCCAGTCAAAGAAATCTATCACATTCATCTGGCATGATCTGCCCGCTGTGAATCCATGCTGTCTTGGGTCCTGTGCCCCTCTGGCCTCTAGATACTCAAAAATTCTTTCCTTCAGAAGTGATTCCATCATTTTCCCTATCACTGAGGTTAAATTAACAGGTCTGTAGTTTCCTGCTTCTGCCTTGCTCTCACTTTGTGAAGAGAATCACATCTGCCCTCCTCCAGTCCTCGGTACCACCCATCCTCCATGATTTGTTAAAGAGGGTAGTCAGTGGTGTCACTAGTTCTACCCTTAGTTCTTTTAGAATTCTGGATGAATCCCATCAAGCCCCATTGCTTTATCCACCTTCAGTTTTAAGAGTTCTTTCAGAACCCTTTCTTCTGTAAATGGGCTGGTATCAACTTCTGTATCCAGAGTGTTTCTACTGTTTGTTTTAGGTACCTCCCCTCTTCATTTGTAAATACTGAGCAAAAATATTTGTTTAGTATCTCTGCCTTTTCACAGTCACCCCTGCCCACCTCCTCCCTTTATTAAGCCTCACTATCCCTCCCTTGGTCTTCCTTCACTCCCTGATGTACCTATAAAAGGTTTTATCCCCCTTCTTAACTAAGTTGGCGATCTTTTCCTCAGTTTGGGCCTTTGCTGTTCTGACTGCCTTCCCAGCTTCCTTTTGCTTTAACTGATACAGTTCTCTGTCCTGCTCCTTCTGTTATTCCTTCCTGAATGCTGTCTTTTTCTCTTGAACCTTCACTGCCACTTCCTTTGAGAACCATAGTGGTTTCTTACATCATTTTGTTTTGTTTATTTGCTTTACACAAAGGCTTGTTACCTCTGTGATGGCAGTTTTTATTATTCCCCATTGTTCTTCCACCCCTCCTTCCGCATATTTTGCTAGTGCATTCCTTTTAGGCACTCACCCATTTTGCCAAAGTCAGCCCTCCTAAAGTCAGTACTTTTTGCCTTTGTATGGCTTGACTCTATTGCTGTGTTTATTGTAGACCATACTGTTTGATGGTCAGCTAGTTCCCCAGATAGCTACCCACTTCTACATCTGTGATCTGTCTCCATCTCCATTTGAAGAACTAGGTCTAAGATGGCTCCCTCTTGGGTGGGCTTCAATACTAGTTGTCTAAGGCATGCCCCTGTAGGGCATCTTGAATAACCCACTCTTCAGAGTGGCTGCTACAACTGCACTCCAGTTAACATCTGGCATATTCAGATCACCCATCAGCAATATCTCCTCTTTTTCTGCCATTCTAAGTATACTTTCTATCATTTCCTTGTCCATTTCCTCCCCCCGAGAAGGGAGTCTGTATACAACCCCTGTGCAGATTGTGGTGCCATTGCCTGTCTCCAAATTTACCCACAGTGCTTCTTCTCCTCCCTGTTTACCCTTTTGTTCTTTTGCTCAATATCAGAAGCCTCCTCCCAAAGGTAGACCTTCTGCAACCGCTCAAGGTTAACCTTCAATCTGTTGTGTTAATCATCTCTGAATCTTGGTTTTCCCTAAAGATTCCAGAACCTGCAGTTGCCATGCCAGGGTACTCTCTTGCCCACCAGGATCATACCGATAGGCATGGTGGTGTTGCCATATACCTCTCCTCTGCTATTCAGTTCTTTCCTATACTCTCTATCTTCTCCCCTTCCACCTACAAACTATTACTCCTCAAACTCTTCCTCCCATTCTCTCTCTCTCCCATCTATTTGACTGGTGTCTACTGCTGCCCAGGCATCTCCCCCTCTTCTGTAACTGACCTCTTCACTACTAGCTCTACCTCACGACTTGTCCAGTGAATTACTCATCTTTGAGGACTTCAATATAAATTGGCTTTCCCCTGCTCGTTACAAATTCTGCCATAATATTAAGTCCCTAAATCTTTTTCAATTGATCACTGACCCTACCAGCCACAACTACAAAACCGTCAATTACACCCTACTGAACTGGGTTCTTGCCTCCCCATCCCCACCAAATTATTGCTGCTGGCACTGTTCCAGATGCCCTCAGTGACCACCATATGATCTACTGTGTGCGCAAATTACACCGCCCCAAGGCCCACACAAGCTTCTTCAGATCAAGTCCTTCTGATCACTGGACTTGTCCTCTTTCAATGTGGATTTGGCAGCTACTGACTGGTCACCCATCTCCTCTGCCAGCACCACTGACTCTGCCCTCAATTATTTAAAGACCAAATTCCTGTCTATCTGGGATCTACAAGCTCCCCTCAGTAAAACCAGGGTGCATGGCTCCCACCACCCCTGGCCTGCCTGTGAGCTCAGAATATTGCCTGGAAGTCCCACAAGTCCTCTGGCTCCCTTGATGATCTACTCAGATACTCTGCCATGTGCAATGCCTATACATAGAAACATAGAAAGATAGACTTTGATGGCAGATAAGGACCACTTGGCCCACCTAGTCTGCCCATTTCCCTACCTACTGGATAAGCTGCAGATCCTAGTTAACCAACAGCCTATTTCTTCCTACCCCTCACAAGAATTGTCTTATGTCTGTCCCATGCATTCTTGAATTCCCCCACTGTTTTTGATCCCACAACCTCCTCACATGGCTTGCCAAGGCTGAGTTCTTCGCCTTCACCTTCCAGAACAACATTATCCACAACATTATCAACATAACCTACACGTTTTGGAAGGTCATCCATGCCCTCTTCTCCCCCCTCCATTCCAGTCCCCCACCCTGATTCTAAAGGTTAGAGATGTTACTGTTTCAGACCCCTCTGTTACCTCCAAATTCAAAGTTTTTTCACCTCCTGTGCCTCCTCCCTTCTGTCTGCCTTCCCTGTCACCTGCTCACCTCCCATCTCCCTCTTTCTCTTTCTCTCCTATTTCTCCTGTTGACACCCTTGCATTCCCTCTAGCTGTGAACCCACTCAAGGGCACAATCCCTGACGAGCTTGACCCTAAACTTCTCCATATATCTTCCCCAGCCATAACTCTTCCAATCACCTCCCTTCTCAACCTTGCTTTCTCCCTTGCCTCTGTCCCTGACACTTGGAAACATGCTACTGTTGTACCCCTTCCTAAAGCAGGCAGCTCTTCCTGTCCAGGCAGTTACTATCCTATCTCTCTGCTCTCCACCCTTGCTAAACTGCAGGAGTACCTAGTGCTTTCTCAGCTTCACCTTTCCTTGATTCATCCTCTGAGCACATTGGAAGAATTGTGGACAGAAAGGAAGGGGACACAGGAATACTGGTACACAGAGGAACCAACAATCTGGCTGACCAGAAGGTCGAGGATGCTAAACAGAGTTTCTAAAGGCTGGGAGAATGGCTTTCAGCAGCTGCAACTTCCGTAGCATTCTCAGAAGTTCTACCAATGTGGGGAAAGGATGACAGTATGGAAAAAATCAGACTAGCAGAGATAGATGAATTCAACAGCGGCTGAAGAACTGGTGCCAGGCAAGAGGCTTCCATTACATTGGATCCTGGGGGAACTTCTGGGATAGATCATTCTTCGGATGGGATGGACATCACCTATTTGCAGAGGGATCAAGAGCACTGACCCAGAAGATGGAGGTGTACCTGGACCATTTAAACTAAATGGGGGGGAGGCAAAGGCATGGAAACAAGCAGCATGCTGTGCCAAATCCTCCTGAAAAAGGAAATCATACAGTAGGTGTAATGGTACCATTCACATTAAGACAAAGGCAGCATACAATGAAGGACTGGCATCAGCAACACAGCACAGGGGAGCATCTGTGGGAAAAGTGGAACTAAAATCAGACAACAGTGGGCAAGCTCATGGTGAAGAGTCTTCCTCAATGCTAGGAGCCTAAGCAACAATATCAATTACTTTGAGCTGTAGTGGCAGATGCAGTGGTTGACCTGGTGGCTATTACTGAAATATGGGCCATGGACAACAACGAATGGGACCTTGCCATCTCAGGTTACACACTGTTCAGAAGGGACAGACAAGAAAGGAGGGGAGAGGGAATTGCCCTCTATGTGAAGGAGGGCATTGAAGCAACTGAGGATGTAAGTACCAAGACTAGTGGGGTGGGCATTGAGTCACTCTGGGCTCAACTAATCACCCCTGTAGGAAGGAAACTGCTCGTGGGGGTGATATACAGACCTCCGGGGCAGGGAGAAGGGAAAGATGAAAAATTAGCACAAGAGTTACATAGGATGGCAGGTAAAGGTGGCATAGTGGTGGTTGGGAACCTTGTGCTCCCAGATGTGGACTGGAGGATTCCAGTAGCCAAGAGTGCCAGAAGTCAGGCTTTGCTGGACTCATTCCAGGACTACCTACTGTCCCAACTGGTGAAGGATCTGACCAGGGAAGATGCCATCCTGGATCTGATCCTTACAAATTCTGAAGAGATTAGATCTGGGATGGTAGAAGAGCCCTTGACAAATAGTGACAATAATTCAGTATGATTTGAAATATCAGTTGACAATACAAAAACCTCCTCAAAGACAGAGGTGCTATGCTTTAATAAGGCAGATTTTGGTAGATAAAGCACATAGTGAGGGATAGATTAGCTACACACTTTTCAGAGATGACAGGACTGGTAGAAGGGGAGAAGGCTGCACAATTTACATTAAAGCCTCTCTCCAAGGACATGCTTTCCCCAAGATAGTTACCAGTATTAGCTCCCAAGCCCTTGCGTTTAAAGTGTTTCTAGAACCTCATGGAAAATCGCTAACTATCATCGCTTGCTACTTCCCACCCCATGACCAATCCAGTGATTTCACTGCAATAAGTGACTATCTCTCCAAACTTCCCCCCAGCACTGAAGTAGTGCTCATTGGGGACTTCACCGTAAACTGGTTGGCACCCGTGACTGACATCTACAAAGACACTACAACCACTATTAATCTGGCCAAAGTGGTAACCTCCCCGACCAGACACAGCCCTAGGACTGGCAACTGTATCTTGCTGGACCTCATTTTCACCAATAGACCTGACAGAATAACTAGTTGTGATGTTCTCCCAATGCCATTAGCGACCACTCCTCATCATCTGCTTGTGGTCCAATAAGTCCCCCAAACTAACTAAAAAATCCACACACCAGCATGTCCTTAAGAAGGTCAGCTCAAACAGTTCCAAGACCACCTACACAACCTGGACTGGTCAATCCTGAATCATGCTCCCAGTGTTGATCTGGCCCTGGACCACTTCATAACCAGCTTCAAAACAGCTTGCGACATCTATGCCCCCTGAAAAAGTGGAGGTCTAAAGCAGTTTCAAACCCTTGGATCTCTCCCTCACTCCTATCCCAAATGGACAACAGAGACCACCTGTGGCACAAAGCTCAGGCAACTGGCAATCAACTCCACTCGCAGCAGTAGAGAACAACAAGAAAGTCCTGCACCCAAGCCATCAGACAAGCAAAAAAAGGACCATTTCAAAGATGCACTCTCAAACTCCTGGGATGACAGCAGGAAGTTTTGCGATAACCTAAAACAACTTACTGGTAAGCCCATCAAAACCCCTTCCACCATGCTCAACCTTCATGGTACTATCATCAAAGACCCACAGCAGATAGCCACCACCTTTAACTTAGGTTTCTCAGACCTTAGTGGTGTATTTCCCTCTGACTTCTTTGACCCTCTCATCCCCCCCACCCGCATTGAAGGATGCCGGCCCTCCGACCACAAAACTACCCTTCTACCTTAAAACAGTCTCCACCAGCAATGCCAGAAAATACCTACTCAAGGTTCTAGGCAAATCTTGCTTTAGTAGCAACTCACTAGACTTGAAGCTGTTACAATTGGCATTGGATGCTGTCCTTGCACCCCTCACTAAAATTCTGAACAAGTCCCTTGTCTCAGGCAATTCTCTGCCCAGTGGAAAGCTGCTTTAGTGACCCTCCATCCATAAGAGTAGAGATAGAGCCCTCCACTCCAACTACCATCCCATATCAATCTTACCTCCCTTTTCTAAAGCCCTGGAATGGATAGTTGCAGACCAGCTCACTGAGTATCTAACTAAGTATAACATCCAATTCCCTGAACCACACGGCTTCAGGAAAAATCACAGCACCACCTCTGCTCTACTTGAGTACACCAACTTCATACACAAAGCCTTTGACTGTGGGCACTTAGTGGGATCAGTGTACATTGACCTCACTAAGGCCTTTGACACGGTTCACCACACCCTTCTTATCAACTCCCTTAGCACAGTGGGGTCTCCACTGAGACAGTCGTCTGGTTCAAAAATTACCTGAAAGATAGGTCACAACAGGTAAAAATATGTGATGCTCTATCCTCCAGTCTACCTGTCCTCTCTGGAGTACCCCAAGACTCCATTTTAGGCCCTCTATTATTCAGCCTCTTTCTGAACTCCTTCCCTCAATCCAGCCCTGGTGACCTACTCCTTTAGGTGGTCAATGAGGTACTCTTTACTAGCCACCCTGACCTACACACTCTTGCCTCTGGCTTACAACACAACTTCTCAGCAGTTGAAGACTGGTTCACAACCCACAAACTTATCATGAACTATAAAAAGACTAAGTCCATGCTGTTTTCTAGCACACATAATAAGCTAAAATTCACCCCACTTACTATCCTAAACAACCTCAATGCCCCAGTTGAACAAGTTCAATCATTTAAATACCTCATAATTACACTTGGCAATGCCCTTTCTTTCAAAGAGCGCATCGATGTTGTCTTGAAAGCAGTAAACTCTAGGTTAGGCATGCTTTACAGGAATAGAAATTATATGACCAAAGAAGCACTCATGACAGCTGTTACCAGCTCCATACTGTCAATTGTAGACTATGGCCTAGTTATTTATGGCACTGCCACAGAATCATCCCTCAAAAGGATTAGCACTGCTCTCAACAAGGCCTGTCACCTGGTAATGGGCGCGCATCACTGGACACGTACTTACGACCTTTACACCAGAACAAACTGGCTGAACCTTAGGAACAGAATCCAATACCACACCTGCTTATACACAAAGAAAATCAATATGGGCCTAACTCCCCCAAAATCCCAGTGCCTGATCACTCATGCACCACGCTCATGCAGCACCAGGAGTACCACCAGGCTGAATTTCCAAGTCCATTTCTGTCGCACCACCCTAGCCCAACATTCCTTCAGCTACCAGGACCCTTCCTGGCTTAATGACCTCCCTATTGACATGGCCAGGGTTCCCAAGCTTGGTACGTTCAAGCATCTCCTCAAATAGCACCTGATCTTGTGCAGCAGCTGTGACGGCTCAGCTTAGGTACCTGTAGCACTATTTGTTCCCCCCCACTTCCACTTTTCTCCCTTAACCTACTGTACCCTCCTCCACCCCTGTATCAGGCTGTTACACATTCTTCTTCTTCCACCTGCCAGCCTGAGTCTACAACTGGCTGCCCCCTTGACCAAGCCAGCCTCTGGCTGCTTCTACCACTGGACAGAGCCAACCTCTGGCTGTCTTCACCACCAACTACCCTGCTACTCTGGCCCAGGACTGCAACAGTGACTCTAATATAACTATCAGTCTCCCTTTCTGCAACTTGACTAGTGTCACCTTAGTCACTGTAAGATTTCTTCTCCTGCCCTTGCATTGTTTATGATTATATCTGATGTTATGTACTACCTGTTTTCAATGAGTCTCTGACTCTTTTGTTTCTCTCTGTACTTACTCTCATGCTGTAATTTTCGTGGAACCTATGTAAAAGTAAAAGAGTCTCTGACTCATAGGTATGTAGTCCGAGAATTTAAATAAATAAATAAGCATCAGGGACAAGTCAGAGGTGGAGGAAATATGGGAGGGTATTAGGGGAGCAGTCCTCGAGGCAATTAGGCTCTGTATCAAGACTGTAACAAAGAAGAGTAGGTTTAAAAGACCCATGTGGTTCTCCCCTCCAGTAAGGGAGGCAATCAAGGCCAAACAGAAAGCATGTAAAGTGTTCAAACAACAAAAAAGGGGACAGGGAATCAGAGGATTAAATTCAGAAAAGCAGGGAGGTCAGGAAAAAGATGAGGGATGCCAAAGCTGCAAAACAGCTGCAGATTGTAAGGGGAGTCAAGACAGGGGAGAAGACCTTTTTCTGATAGATTAGCAAAAAAAGGAAGAAGAGGGGAATTGTTTGGTTAAAAGTTAGGGATGAGGTACTAGAGGACAACAGGCAGAAGGCAGAGGCCCTAAATTAATACTTTGCTCAGTATTCAATGGGGAGGAACAGGGCCCATTTCCAGACAGTGGTATCAGAGCCATAGCCAGAAGAATTCAGAGAATGTGCAGCCACGAGTTCACCATGGACAGGGTCAGGAAGGGCCTTTTAGACTTCAGACCCAGCAAGACCCTTGGCTCAAATGGTTTGCACCCCAGAGTGCTGAGAGAACTCACAGAAGAGCTAGTGGCTTCACCTGCACACCTATGCAATAGGTTGATTGAATCTGGGGTAGTACCGAGTGAGTGGAGGGTGGGAGACATGGTGCCACTCCATAAGAGTGGAGATAGGGTGGAGACAGGTAACTATAGGTCAGTCAGTCTCACATCAATAGTCGGTAAACTGATGGAATCCCTTATTAAGCAGGATCTGGTGGAATACCTCAAAGTATATCAACTCCAGAACAATAAAGAACGCAAGTTTATGACAGGCGAATCATGTCAGACAAACCTTATTACTTTCTTCAATCACTTGACCAGGGATTTGGATAAGGGCCATATGGTGGACCTGCTTTACTTTGACTTCAGTAAAGCTTTTATTTATTTATTTAAGAAGTTCACCAGGAAAGACATACTGAGCTCAAACAGCTCATTTCCAGATGCGTCCTGGGGGAAGAGGAGAGGGATTGATAAGAAAACATAATATATATTTATATATTCACACAACAGTGGAGTTACAGAGTGACAATGAACAAAGAGGTAGATACAAAATATATACAGTATGTACAACCTAATGAGACAGAGTAACCAGGTCAGTAGTGTTGGTATATACAATATTTACAAATAACTGTTGTAGTAGTTCAGGTAACAGTGCAGCTAATAGCAAATGAGGCAGATACACACTGAATATTATGCCTTAGGGCTTAGGAACAGAAGTACAATTATAAATAGATCTTGTGTAATCCATGTGGGTAGTAGGAGCAGGAAGAAGTATAGAATTACACATGGGACTTGAAGATGTTCAAAAACTGGGAGCTAGAAGGGATAAGGCTAAAGACAGAGCATGGGGGAAGGGAGAGAAAGAGGGAGGGAAACCAAATGGGAGGAGGGGGGAGAGGAGGAGGTGGGGGAGAAGAGAGGAGGAAAGGAACAGAAAGGACAGGACAAAAGTAGGGGAGGAGACACTGTCCCACACAGGTGTCTCTTAAAAAAGTTAGAAGACCTCAGGGTAGCAGAGCAGATAGTCAAATGGGTACAAAATTGGCTGAAGGACAGGAAACAAAGGGTGGTAGTAAATGGGGTAAGATCTACCGAAAGATATGTCACTAGTGGGGTGCCTCAGGGGTTGGTTCCGGGACCAGTCCTCTTCAACATATTCATTAGTGACATCAGCAAGACTATAAATGGCAACATTGTCCTGCTTGCTGATGACATGAAACTCAGCAGTAGAGTGGACACAATGGAGGGAATCAGAGAACCACAGGTGGATCTTAAGAAGTTGGAAAGGTGGACACACATTTGGCAGTTGAAATTCAATGCTAAGAAGTGCAAAGTAATGCACCTGGGTAGGGCCAACCCTAAGAAAGAATACTGGCTAAATGGGGTCAAACCTAACTCCTCTGCTGAAGATCAGGATCTGGGGGTCATTATTAGAGATGACCTCAAGCAGCAGATTCAGTGCAATAAGGCTTACATCAGGGTACTGGGATGTATTAGTAGGAGGATAGATAGGAGGAACAGGGCAGTGATACTGCCGCTCCACTGGTTATTAGTGAGACCACACCTGGAGTACTGTGTCCAGTTCTGGAGGCCTCACCTTAGAAAGGACATTGACAGATAGAGGTGGTCCAGAGGAAGGCAACAAAAATGATTCTGGGCCTTCATAAAATCACCTATGAGGATAGGCTTAGGGCTTTGAACATGTACTCACTGGAGATTAGAAGAGAAAGGGGGGATAGGATCAAAACTTTCAAGTTCCTTAGAGGTATTAACAAAGTACCATACCCAGCACTTTTTTACAGGAATGCCAATTCTACAACAAGGGGCCACAAGTGGAAACTGAAAAGGGGAAGGTTCAGGAGGGACATCAGAAAGTATTACTTCTCTGAAAGAGAGGTGAAACCTTGGAAAAAAATGCCACTCAAGGTGGTGGCAGCTAAGATAGTATCTAGTTTTAAACACTTGTGGGACAAGGCTAGGTCTCAGTGCTAGACTGGGCATCTTGGGGGACAGGGCATCAGTGTAGAATAGGTCCCGGGATACCTTGCTTGGGCAGACTCAATGGACCACAGGTCCCCGTCTGCCAACATTTTCTATGTTTCTGTGTTTTATTCTTCACCACTTTTCAGTCTGGTTTCAGTAAATCCCACTCCACTTTCTCAAACCTGCTCTAGCTTACTGACTCCATTCTCTCAAGCATGGATCAGTGCCTTATCACCTCTGCCATCTTTGTTGACTTGGTCAAAGCCTTCAGCACTGTAACACACCCTCTTCCACTTGAAAAACCTACAGCAGCAGGGCTTTCCATCTCTGTTACCAACTGCCCATCAGCTCTGGTGTCCCCCAAGGTTTGGTCCTTGGCCTAATACTCTTTTCAGCTTTCCTGAATGACCTCCCCACTGCCTATACCTCTGCATCCATCCATATGCACACAGATGACACAGTTATTTTTGTCTTCGGTTCCACCCCTTCTGATCTGGTGGCCAAGGTCCAGACGGACTTTGACATTGTCCAGCACTGGTTCTGTTCAAATCAATTGTCCCTCAACAATAAAAAAACTGTCTCCTTGACCTTTGGCTCAAGGCAGAAGTTCTCCAGGCTTGCTACCCTCCCATCCTTCCATACCCTTGATTGATCTGCAATCAACAATGTCCCCAAGTACTTTGGGTTCTGGTTCTACTGACACCTCAACTTTTCTGGTCATGTAGATTCCATCCATAAAAAATGACACCACAATCTAGGGGTCCTGTATAGGAACTGTGGTTGCATCCCCCTGCCGGCTCGCAGAGCCATTATCCAGAAAATGACTCCCCCTATTTTTTGCTATGGCGACATTGTGTATAGTGCTGCTCCTAAGTCAACCCTGACCAGACTGGACTCCCTTTTCCACTCCTTCTGCCACTTTGCTCTGGACTGCCCACCCACACCCACCATTGCTCCCTTTATACCTCCCTCCCTCTCCCTTCCCTTCCTTTTCTGGAAGCCAGGAGCCTCTCCCATTGTTCCTCCTTTGTAGCAAAATACTGGCTAGGCTGTCTTCCCTCTTATCTCAGCTCTCTCCTTCCCCTCCCTCCTTCTCATTATACCCTTTGAAACTCTGGCTTTCATTCCCTGGCACTCTCTTCTAGGACATCCACAGCTGGCCAGGCTGCCTTCTCCCACCTTCCCCCAGACTTTGGAATTCTCTACCCCTTTCTTTCCACTCTGCTTCCCACCTACTGTATACTCACTCTCCTCTTTTCTCCTCAAATTCACTTCTAACTCTTGCAACTGCACCTGATCCTGACCGCTGTACTTCTCTTCCCATTTTTCCACTCCATCCCTTCCCCCCCTTGTCTCCCCCAACTCTCTGACATAATCCCTGCTACAATCCCCCCATTCCCCCTGTTCCAGTTGCACTTTTCCTTGATTTCTTCTGGATTGCATTGCTACGGTATACCATCACCACAGCGATGGGAAAACAGTGAAGACCATCACAGCAACAGAATCAGCTGTTCGCTGTGACGGTCCGCTGGTTTCCCGATGCTGCTGTCTCTGGGGAGATCGCCCCCTTCCTGAACCAACTCCAACTCAGAGTTGGTAATCTGTAGTGCAGGGGGTGCTGGGGACAGAGCCCCCTGAACAGGGAGTGCAGGGGGCAAAGCCCCCCAGAAAAAAAAAAAAACACTTTTATACAGTGACAGTACAGTGCCAATTGTCAGCATTGTGCTGTTGTAATGATGGTTAGCAAATTTTCTGTTGCTGTGGTGACATGGAACCCTTTGCTACCACTTGCCTACATTTATTACACTCTGCATTTTAATTAGCACTCTCTTGCTACCCTTCTGGATGCATTTCTGCTATACCACATGCCATTGTACATAATGCTTAGTTAGCAAATCTATTATAGCCTGTCTGTGTTGCTTAGCCAATTGTACATATTTATCTGCTGGCCTATCAATTGTAGCTTGTATTTGATGCTTAGTTCTGTTTCTTCCTGCTATGTAAATTAATTTCCTATTGTTACTCATTAGCCTCCTCTTACCCAGCCTCCTAGATGCATCTAGAAATGAGCTGCTATTCAGATCAGTATGTCTTTCCTGGTGAAACTTTAGAAATAAATTAATTAGTTGAAGTTGTTTGTACACCCTTACCACCACACCAAAACCTTGTGCATTTCATTCATTTTAACTAAGGCTCCCTGCCTTCCCCTGTGAAATGGGGCCACAAACATGGCCTACCCGACTTCATGCCTGTCTGTTCAAATTTCTTCAAAATGTATTATTGTGCTCCTTTTCTATAGTTACAAGTTCAAAATCAAATAGTGTTTCCATTCTTTGTGCTCTAATATGCTTTTGTCTCTTCCTATATTTTGTAAAAGCAGCCATTTAAGAAACTTTCTTACCTCTTTCTTTTTCTTCCATCTACCTGCCATGCAGTACTTGATTTGTGTTTGCACCAACCCTCTCATGCTCACACCTGGTGGGCATGGCACTTTAGAATGGTGACATCAGTGGCATGACTAGCTAGTCCCTGACATAGCTGACCATATTCAGCTGACCCCCTCTGTGAAACAGTACTAGCTGCCCATAAGTCAGGGCATTTTGGCGCAGTGTGGTCTGTCTCATGGGACATGCCAGGTATGGCAACAATGCACTAGATTACGGTTTAAGCAATCCATTTTTTCATACAATATTATTCCATTGTTTACCTTTTAGCATTATTCTATTAGTCTCATTTCCCTTGTTTCATATTTAAGTGTCTTAGTTTATTAATACCAATATTATGACCATACTGAGTTACTGTAGCAGAAATATTTGTGCAGCCACCCCCAGTGTATATACATTATCATTTAGGCACCGTGCCTTTCTAGTATCCAGCAGCTATCATTTTGTTCATTCAAATACCTGCCATTACTGTTCCAAATTAAACATGATAATCTTATGTCGAGTGTTGACTTGTTCCTAAAGCATGGAGTCTGATATTTTTTTGACCCAGTATAATCTGCTTACTGTGTCTCTTGTTTTGATTTTATTTTTTTTTAACTTTCATTAGTGTTTTTAAGTTATCTTATGCACTGACATCCTCTGATGAAGAAATAGTGTTCACCTTCTTATCTCTACACTGGGAGAACCCTTGATCCTAAAAAGTATTTCAAGATTGTGACCAGTAATCTCTTGACTTACTCCTCAGGGTCAAACAAGTTGACCCCCTATATGAGGGAAATCTTCTCCCTCCATATGTCAGGGTTTTTTGAGGGACTAGAGGCCCCCTCCTAGGTTTCTTCAGGCATACTTCTCACACAGGTTAAGCAGTGGCAGCAAAAAGGTCTTGCTGAACCATTCCTGCAAAAGTTTCCACTGCTCAGAACCTGCCGTTAGGTGAACTGTATGTGGACTTAATTCCCATATACTTCCACAAATCCTTCTGGTATTCATCTTGTTCTGTACTGTCCCCAAACTGGGCAACTAGGTATGAGTGTCTATAGCATCTCTGTAGGTAACTGCAAATCAAAGATGCTAATGTCTGTAGCTAGTGAGCAAGAAAACCCTTTAGACAGGACTGCCATTTGTTGAGGGCTTAATGTTTTATTGCTAACACTGAATATTACTACCTTCCTCTCACCTTGCCTCTACCTCTGGCTGCATTGTCTATCCCTCTTTCTGTAAGCCACTGCCTTATTCTCAGATGCTTTCCCCCTTAGGCCCTCCCCAACCCCCTCCCCTCTTTCATCATTTATTACCATATTATCCAGCTAAATGGTCTGATGACTGGAGTGTAGTAAACACTGAGATCTCCTGAGAGAGGAACTCATCTATGGCCCAGCACGGGGTAGTGCAACCACCACACAGGAAATAGGTATAGGAGTATATAAGAACAAAATAAGAAATATAAAGTTGTGTTTCTTCTTTGCTACCTTCATAATAAAAACACTAGACACAGGTGATTATAGTGGGGTTTAAACATATCAGACTCCATGCTTTAGGAACAAGTCAATACTCAGCATAAGATTAGCATTTTTAATATGGAATAGTAATGGCAGGCATTTAATTGAACAGCATGACAACACCCAGATACTAGGGAAGGCAGGGTGCATAACAAATAAAGTATATGCACAGATGCACTGAGGCAGCAGCAACAATATTTCTGCTACATCAGTATGGTCAGAATATTGACATTAACAAACTAACACACTTAAAAATTAAAATGAAGGAAATTAAACTACCAGACTGTTACTAAAATGGGCACGTCCAAGATGACAGAACAGGAAGCAGTCTAGTTCCTATGATCTGTTCCAACTTAGGCAAACTTTATGAGTTTCTATGTCTTCAGAAATGACTGGTAATACAAAGCATCATCCAAGGATAACCCAGGAGTTTATCTATCCTAAGGTGGGACCACTTGATCAGTGGTGTCATCCAGACAAAGTGAACCTGGTGAGTGGTGACAGACCTGGTGGCAGGACTGTTAACCCAAGCATTCCGTCCACCACACAGGCTAAATTATTATTCCCTCTTACAAGCAAGAATACTGACCGAATAAATTCTTCTGTAAGTACAATAATGACATTACCTCAAAATCCTTGTGCTGAGTCCTTGTCTGCTGAACCTTTGGCCCATTCCTCTCCACATGGGGCAAAGTATTACACTGCTGGGACTTTGGTTTGGTCTATCCACAGAATAGTCTATTGCTTTGATAAATATGATAGCTGGTTTCAGGCAATAAATACAAAAACAGATTTTCTTCAATCAGAAATAAAAGACGCAAAACAAAATCTTAAAGGGACTCTGTCAACCCCCTTAGGCCTCAAAGTGTCCATAGTTTAAAAAAATGATTTTTTATGATTGTTCACATTTGATAGAGACTGCTGATGCAACTGGTACTGTGATTCTAGAAAGTCAGATATTTTATTTCTAAAGTGCCCATTTTCAGAGACTCTGGGCACTATATAATATAAAACCATACAATTTAAAATCACACACACAAGTGCAGATATAAACAAATATAACTGGGAGCATCTAAATCTATCTATCCCATATAAAACAAATAATTTAAAAACATTAATCAATAAAATGCTTTCTGGAACAAATATGTTTTCAGACCCCTTTTAAAGGCTTCCATAACCAGGCAAGGAGTTCCACAGGGTAGGCACAGCCACTGAGAATGACCTGTCCCCAGAATGCTGCAGCCTAGCCTTGGGAACTCCCAGGAGGCCTCCCCCAGCAGAACAGAGTGTCCAGGCCAACCAGTTGGGGACAAGGAGATCTTGCAGATAGACAGGTCCCTTTTCATACAGGGTCTTATAGGTCAAGAGCCCTATCTTGAAGACAGCCTTCCACTGGACCAGCAGTCAGTGCAGTCCACAGAGGACTGGGGTGATATGTTCACACCTTTTCATCCCCGTCAGCAATCTTGCTGCTGCGTTCTGCATCAGCTGCAGCCTGTGGAGGTTGCCTCCAGATAATCCTAGGCACAGGGCATTATAGTAGTCCAACCTGGAAGTGATGAAAGCATGCACCAGCATGGTCAGGTCCTCTGGTGGGATCAGGGCTCGAATTTGGGTGATACTCCTGAGATGAAAAAACCTGCTTTTAACCATGGCTGACACCTGAGCATCGAGTGTCAGGCCATCATCCACGATCATGCCCAAATTCTTCACCTGTCTAGAGGGGTCTAGGGACACATACCCCAAAACTAGGTTAGGGGTAATCTCTCTCTGCCCTGATGACCTGGATCCACAACCAGTATCTCAGTTTTGTCTGGGTTAAGTTTAAGCCAGTTGTGAGTCATCCATGACTGGATTTCCTCAAGGCAGCTGTTAAATATAGAGTCTGACACCTGGGTATTGGGCGCTCAGGACACATACAGCTGGGTATCATCTCCATGACAATGAAAACCCAGCCCTTACTGCCTGACAATGTCCCCCAATGGCAGCATGTACACCGTGAACAATAAGGGTGACAAGACCAAACCTTGCAGAATCCCACAGCACAGAGGCATCAGGTTAGATGAAACAAGTTGCATTCTGATCCCTTTTTTCTTTTAAAAAGTGAAAAACTGACTGTCCACCAAACTGGTGTTACCACACAAAAACATGTTTGTTTACATTCCTTGATCAACTCCCACTGCATTTTTCCTGAGTTTAGGAACAGTTCCAACACAGTCTAACCCACTCATGCCATGGGAGTAGAGGAGACTATTGTTTCATGAGTGACTGCATTGTTTGGATTTCAAAGTATTTTATCTTCCCTGACTTTTGCCATCAAACTAAGCAGAAAAGATGCAAAGTCCAAGCATACAGGCAAGAAGTATTGGAGCTTGGAGCTCAGTTTTCACTATTACCATCAGCACAAGTAAAAATCATCAAGGTTGGCAAAACTTACACTCTCTTCAATATCAACCAACTTGTGTCTTTACATTAAGTGCAATATTCAGCTGCCTTAGAACCAGATGCAACTAGCTCACCAAACCCTTCAGAAAAGAACATGTTAACTTCACTAGAGAAAATGGAACTTTGAATGATGGACTTATACTTGATTTAGTGCAGGTGAGAATTTTATTTCTCTGAATTTCACTTTGATGTGATAAGTGGGTACACTATTTCAGAAAGGTGATACCATAAATAAAATGGACTGAAATATGGACACTGCAGCTACATATCTGCAGGTTTATCAAATATGTAATTTCCTTTAAAAACCTCACTTCAGAGCCTTGACGGTAGCTAAAAAAAAACTCCCTTCAAATTAGTTAGTCTAATTCTATGCATAATGTTATTATTGAGCTCTTTCCTAGATATACTGACAGTCTTTCTTTGTTTACATCAAGTCTGTAATGAGTTACTAATTCCTGATAAATCTTGATTATATATATTATGATTAACATTATTTAAATGTCAGTAAATAGCAATTTAAACAGAAATTACCAAAAGAGAAATAATAGCAGACTATTGTATGAAAAAATGGATTGCTCAAGCCCAAATCTAATGCATTGTTGTCATACTTGGCATAACCAGAGAGATGGCCCACATTTCCCCAAAATGCCTTGACCTATGGGTGGCTAGGACCATTTCACAGAGGGGTTCAGCTGAGAATGATCAGCTGTCTCAGGAACTAGGTGGTCATGCTGCTGACATCATTATTCTACAGCACCAAGACCGCCAAGTATAAACATAAGAGAGGGGGGTGCTAGCATGAATTGAGTGCTGCACTATGGAGAGAAGGAAGAAAAAGCAGGCAGTCTGAAAGTTTCTTAAACAGCTGTGTTTACAAATTACAGTATATGCAGAGACAAAAAAGTACAAAGAGCTGACACATTATTTGCTTCTGCATTTGTAACTATAGAAAATGAGCACAATGCCATTGTACATGTTGGAGAAATTTGAATAGACAGGCATGAAGTCAGTTAGGATGTGTCTGTGGCAACATGTCACAGGGGAAGGGTTCCTGCCTCACTTTAAATGAATGAAATGGTCGAGATTTTGGTGTGGTGGTAGGGTATGCAAATACTTTGAACTAATGCGTACAGTATGGTTTTTCATTATTTCATATTTTTTCCATACTAGGATGATACATCCAGTATTAAAACTATTGCTGATTTAAGAAACAAAACAGTGATAATATCAGAGATATGCAAATGAATATACCATGGCACTGTATTCACATAAGCAGATAAGGTCTAGTGACAAAGAGTATCTTACCAAGTGTGACCTGTGGGTAATGTGTACTCCACAATAGGACTAACTATTAGTTTTTGTATTGTATTATCTAGAGATAGAGACCCCTGAAGGAGCCTTAATAGGGTTATACATTAGGGTGTGTACAAGAAATAAAGAAACATTTTGAACATAGATGCTGTAACAGCCTGTGGAAATTGTTTTGTGAACTTTTTTGGTAAAAAAAGTGTCTGAGTGTCCCTAACCCCCCCTTATCATCTTGTCCCAGCTGCATCCTGTTCTAACATTTTTTAACCCTACCACATTTTGAATGTCAGCAGCTCTGCCATATTTTAAAATGGTATGTTCCCACTGCATTTTGAAATAGCAACTCTGCTGTATTCTGAAACTGTAACAATGCTGCTTTCTAAAATATCATCCCTGCAACATTTTGAATCATACACAACCTTGACATTCACAGTTCTTTTCCCTCACTGCATCTCAAACCATCTCCCCTGCACATTCTAAAGTGCAATGCAGCTGCACTTTTTAGAAATGCATGCATCTTATCCAACCGAGTGTAAAAAACAAAGTGAAGTGGCTATGTTGAGTTTTGCAAATGCAGACTCATAACGTTGATAATATTCAATATTTTTACCCCAAATTTTCAACATAGCCATTTCTTTACAGCACCTCATGAATGTGACAGGTGACATTTTTCAACTTCTGCCCAAAATGTGTTTTTGCATCCTGAAAGTTGATTTTGCAGTCCCTCCATGAAATCACATTTAGGCCAGGAGTTTAACATTTGCTCTGCCCTTCTTTGTGAGGCAGGGTCCAAACAAGGCTGTGTTGAAAATGTGGTGTACAAATATTACAAAACAACAAATGTAGGAGCCTATGTTACATTCTGCTAACAAAGTCTCATAACTTTGGTAATTCTCACTATTTTGTACACCACATTCCTTACTTGCAGCCTTATTGGCTCTGGCCAGAGTTTGTTTAAACAAGTAGTGAAATCATTGTTACTGAAAGGCTTGCAACTTTTAGACACATTTAGAAATCTCAGATTGTCTTACCTTGGCTTTAACTGCACCCACATCTCATACTGTTTCTTTTTACTATCATAAATTACAAGAAGCTCTTTCCAATGAGGAAGGTGAATTATTTTATTAGTGGGATCACGCCCTTCCCAACTCAAATGGCTCTCATAATTATTCCCATATTTGGAAAAATAACAACAAGTATAAAAAGTGGGACAGATATCACTTTATGCAGTTTCAACGTCTTCATAATTTTTACTATATGCCTATTAAACTGCATAAAATTGGTAAGCTTCCATCTGATATTTGTTCCAGGTATAATAAAGAGCCTGGCAAATTATTCCATATACTCTGGACCTGTTAGAAAGTAATTCCTTTCTGGGGGGATACACAACAATGACTGGACCCAATGTTAGGTTTGAACACTGTGTTTCTCCCTGAAATATATTTATTGGGAGCAAGTTGGGAATCAAAGACCCCATGTGGCCCTGATATTGGCCTGTGCCAGAAAAGTAATCCTCAGGCACTGGTGTGATCAAACTGTTCCTCAATATGTAATGGTATAGAGAAATACTGTTTGCATTGCAGGTGGAGCGAATTATTGCTACTATAGTTTAGCAGACCGTTTGGATAGATATAGGAAAATCTGGGAACCTTTGTATGTTCTGTTAACTGTTGAGTAGCTGAAGGGTTTCCTGATTAAACCTCTTATATATTATCCTCCATGTAGCATAATATTATAATAATTTGTACTGGAGACCGGTAGCTCAGAAATTATGGCCATAGTCGCCTATTATATAGCACCCTAATATGTGATTTGTGGAATTTATTACACAGTTTTGACCCTTAGGACAACCTTACTTTCCTGAGGTATACTCTTTTTCCTATTTTGCTTTATTGTTCCAATGATTTATGACCAAGAGCTCCTTTATATTTGTCTTCCAGGCTGGGGTGGGTGGGAGAGTTGGGAGGTAGTGCATGGGATGGTAGGGGATGTTGGTATATAAAAATAATTTCAGATATTTGTTATCGATCAGACAAATCATAATTGGCTGTATGTTCCTTGTATGCCAATATTTGCAATAATGTGTTTTTTCTTGATTTTTTATAAAGTTTATTCAATTTGAAAACAGAAAACTCAAATCTGCTAATAGTGAATCTGCTGTTCCTTATTCTGATTTGTGTGCTTTGGTCCAACCTTCCCACTAGAGAGTGACTAAACATTTTTCTCATAATATTGACAGCTACAGTTGCCAGAATGGCAGGCAGTAAACATGAGGGACTTTGGTCTGTATTGTGTCTAGTATTCCTTATGTTCCTATGTTTCCCCTCCCCCCACCACCTGGACCATAGGAGCCAAATGTGTTTGACATTTTTCATGGAACACAAACCTATACAGAGTTTATATGGCCCTGATCAACATGGTTGTATGGAAGGAGGAATGAGGCTACTATATTCGCAACAGGGGCTTAAATACCTCCAAAGCAGGACTTTAAAAAAATGACCCATTACCATCAATGTGCCAGCACTGCTGAGCCCCAAAGTTCCCCCACCTCCTTTTGTCTTCCTTGCATACCTCTATGTTCAATTCCTTCTTTTGATTCATGCTTTACTGGTAAATCTAGCCCTCCCTAGTGGTCCAGCTGTTTTGGGTAGGGGAATTGTAAATCTGCTTCGTGCAGATGCCCTTCCCCGATGCAGCACAGTGCAGCATACATGTTGGCCCTATTGCTACACTATATACTGTATGATCTGAGCAACCAAGCAAATAAGGTTATTTTCTTGTTCATGTTTCCCTTAGAAGGAATAAACCATAGTGATCATGCCAGAGGATGCAGAACAGCCCAGTGCAGTGCAACAAAAAAAAAGTTTTCCAAATAACTAATTTTCTGCTATGGCTATGAAAAATATTGGCAGAACTGTTGATTTGGGTTTTCTGGATGCTCCCTATGTGGTGTACTATACCTTTGCATTTTTGTCAGGATTCTTACCCTCCACATATCTTCAATATTATTTCTATGCAAAAATGAGGTGGCCATATTTTTTCTTGAGAAATAATTGTTTTAAAATGTTCACAAAATTCTTAAATGATAACAGAAACTGAAAGTGTCACCACCAAGGTAAACTGGAAGACATCTGCCATCAATTAGGAAGAAAAAAGGTGGGGTAAAATTTTGACCCATTTTCGTTGTACTGCTGCTTTAAACATATCTTGTTCACATTAGCCTGATTTACATGGACAAAACTACAGTTTTGCTTGCAGGAATGTACCCTATTCTTCATTAATATCATGCTCCTAAATCTCTTATTTTTGGCAGATGCTGATCTTTAATTTTCTTCAGACTCTCCATTCGAATGAATCCTGTAATTAGTCACAATGCTAAACTCTTGCAGAAGTACCAGAGACACTCATATGCTAGACAGATCAGTCATCTAGTCTTAGATTCTGAGTTCTCCTCCATATAGGCAATAAATGACACTTGTAGTATACCTCAGTAGACTCTAGATTTCTTGGGTGAATTAAGACAATTTAAAATAATCTCTCTGATGCTGTACTACTAGATCAAAGCAAATTATTCTGGTTGCCTTCATTTTTACTCCCCTAATAAGCAAAATGTTGAAATATATGGCATTCTACAGCATGCTCTTTTAAAAATGAGCTCTCTGGTATTTTCATGAGAAATTTATATTTATTTACTGGTACTGTAATACTCTTACGTGTCTTTATTATTTTTTGTTTATGGTTTCAATAACTTCTTGTATATACTGCTATGTGCTCTTGCTATTTGCTGATTTCTGAATTAGAAAAATTTAATACAGAAACATATGACTAAATTTATATTATACCTGCTTAAATTGTGGAAATGCAGAGCTGCGTTGAGTTTAGATTCCTGATAATAAAGCCCATTTCCATATGATTTAGGTATGCTGAAGTTCTGAACTGCCACTGATGCAGTTTAGGACTTTTCTTTGCTCCCATGGCTCGGGTACCCACACTGTTAGGCATACTACATGGCAGACCCCCACAACCCACTGGACTCACCCTGTGATGCCAGTCTGCTGCCATTTCCCCAAGTCCCCTATTGGCCAGGTATTCTGACTGATCCCTGTTGGGGGGGCTCCTACTGCCATCAGGAGAGAAGCACCTTGGTCAGTCTGCTAACAGGGGGGTAGCTGACAAGCTCACTTAGGGGCCTGGTGGCATTGGAGGGGCTGCCAGAGGAGCCATCATCTAGTGTGTCCAGCACAATTCCTTTTTCTGTTTGGGACCACACATTTACCCATGTGTGTGCTAATATGCAATTTTCTCAGGGTGAGGAGGATTGACAGCATGTGGTCATCCATACCACCAAGTCCTTTTTATGGCTGTGGGCAGAGCCTACAGCCATTTTGCTATCTGTAGGTTGAAAATGGAGTTTTGTGGAACACATTATTTGGACTTTTCAGTGTGTCCTTCCACATCTACAAATCACTATGACAACTAAAATAAAGTAATTCCTTCTTTCTGTTTAGAATGTTGGAGACATAACTCCAAGCTGCTTACCTGATTGCCATTAGGAAACTGAAACAGCCTGTTAAATATTGATTGCCTATTAAACTGGATATTTGTTGCCCCTTCAAAATGCAACAGCTTGCCCATTTAAATGATTAGCATTTAAACATTTTTTGCTACTAACTTCAGTTGGGGAGTAATACCTTTCAAGAAAGATTCATACCTCCAAAATGTTATCCTTTCCCAGCAAATTTTGTAAAGATTGACACTGTTTTTAACCTCTCAAGACTTATCTGATAAAATACCAGGTCTTCAGTGAACTACCCAGACTAAATACTTAAATTTCTTTTTGACAGTAAGGGCTGTGGCCTGCTTCCCAAATATAACAGATAACAGCTACTGAGATCTCTTATAGTAAGAGAGAGAGAGTGTGTGTGTGTGTGTGTGTGTGTGTGTGTGTGTGTGTTTGAGGGAGGGGTGGAGAAACAGTGAAACTCTGGCAAGGGGTACCTCATCTAATGAATTAACTGCTGACAAACCATGAATGATACAGAAGCAAATAATTTGATACCTTTTATTGGACCAACATAGAGGTAACAAAAAAAAAAACTTTAAACTATTTATAAAATTCCTGATCAAACAACTGCAAACAAAAGACTGTTTTTTGTCATTTTATAATATGATATACTGAGTGTGTATTTACTGAGTTGTGGGATCAGGGCCTTGATAAAATAATAACATTTACTTAACGCATTCAAGATTCCATCAGGTGGACAGAAAAAAGTCTATAAGAATTTGTCTCAAAACTAACAGCTATAAGATGCAAAAATAGCATTTGTATCTATCTATCTAGAAATGTCTCTATTTGCAATAAATATATTTACAGGAATTACTAGTATCCTTTAAAAGATTGTCTGACTTGTGGTTACTAATTTTGAATATAGTTCATGAAACAATGAGCTTGATATTTGTTATTTCATATAGTCCTCATCATGCCTTATGCATAGCATATACATCTAAGTCATTCCAAGTCCATCATGACATATAATATTAATACTGAGCAGCAAATCAGAGCTCTTTTCCTAATAAAAGGCTGCTGATATAATAAATAAAGAACAAAGTCATAAATAAGGAATCAGTGGCTTATAGAAAAATCTACAGGAATTTATACAGGGATTTGATTCTGCCTTTGTGGGGAAAACACATGGAAAATGTGGGGTTCTTACAGAGTAATGGTTCTGTGGATCTGGGAGCACTAAATATTTCTTATCCTATATTTTGTATCCTGGGTAGGGCAGGGGAGATGCTACATCTCATTGTCACAGGGATGTTCATTTATACATTTTTGCACTGTATTTACTCAGGCTGTCCCAGAATACATGCAGGATCTTGTTTTCAGTGGGGTCATGATTTTACCATTTTTATAATGTATTTATTCAGGCTACCTAGTCCAGGGCCCCCATATTCAAAGGAGATATGCAGCACATCCCAGTGGAAAAGTGAGATGTTCTGCAGAACTCCAACAATGCACAGCAGTATAATATTCAAACGTGCAGGATGCACCAGCTGCAAGTGAATGGGCCAGGGCACACACAAATGGTATGCTGTTCAAGTCAAGGGGGCAATCCCATGCATATGCCGTGCTGCAGCATATTCAGTGGGAATGTGCCCCTCACAGTCCAGAGCACCGCGGCCCACAGTTATTTATTTATTTAGCTTTTGTTTACCGGGTAAGAACACTAGACAAGTATTATGCCTATTTTCAGGAACAACCCGGGAGAATACAACATGAGGAACAACAGTCAAAGAGACATGGCAAAGAGAATACCGTTTTTTGTCACTTTAAACAAACATGTGGGAAATACATCATTTGACGCTAGGGAAAACATATAGTAGTAAGCACATTTCAGATTATACACTCTAGACTAGCTAGTTCAACTGACAGATATATACAGGTCATCATACATAGGAGTGGAGCATAGCTCCAGGACTGGATTGGTCATAATATAACTTGTAACATTGTCATATACACCCCCTAGGCTAGTTGGATTGTGGACAGGTATATACAGCTCATCACATTTTTCTAAATATGCACATGTTAGACAGAAACAGAAACACTTGGTAGTACAAGTTTCTACCAAGTGACCAAGCTGCAATATGTCATGGTTAGCCTATGACCGTGGAGCAATAATGGGTGTAAAAATGCCCAAGGCTTTTTAGGCAAGAGTAGTCAGAAGTCATTGATACAGTGGGGAAAATATCTCCAGGAATTCAATGGAGACACCCTGGGGAGGTTCAGACAGAACAATTTGACACTTTACTCTAGGGAGGTTTGGGGCAGTCACACTCTGATGCTAGACCACAAATAGCTGGCCTAACCCAGCCAGCCACCTACAGGCAGGCTGCAGATGTGCACCCAGGTGCACAGCAGCCTGGCAGTCCTGGTGGACTAGAGGTACCCCCTTTACATCCCCAATCTAGCCAACTCCATCCCTGAAGAGTCCATAGTTTAGGAACCCCCAAACCCGATTGCACCACAGGAAACCATGGTCCATATCTGAAGTCTAGAGGACACCCATCCACTGCCCCTGTATACAGACACCCTCACTCCCCCCATACCCAACCAGTTGCAAAGACTGGCACTGCATTCCACACCCTTCTATTTCCAGCCATTGACTGCACTGAACCTGGGCTGGGGACCTGCACTCTGGAATGACCCAACTGGCTGTACCATGCATTGTGGCACCATGCCAGCTGCAGATCCACCAGTGTATACAGCTGTGGCATCCCTGGCAAACTGAAGAGGGAATTTACATACCTCCATTGCATTCCTTGCCAATACTGTATCTTCCTGCTGTCATACGACACTGCAAGTCCACACTCTCCCCTGTTTCCCTGTATAGCATGCCACCCTCCGGACCGCTGAAGTATCCCAGGAGCCATGGGTTGCTGTATCCTGTAATGCCATTTGCAGTGTATGCTTCAGGCTATAGATAGTTCATCCGCAGTTCCCCAATTGTACAAACCAATGGGAGTTCAGCTGTAACATGCCTGTTTTGGGACCTGTGTGAGTGGGTACAGCACTGGCTGTCACCGACACTGAGCAGTGCAATGGCACCAGGATGATGGATCCGCATGCCAGTGCCTGAGGACTATGGCCACTGGGTATTTTCACCCACACACAGCTCATGCCTATGTATAACACATTCCAGCATCCTACTGCAAGTGCTTCACCACCCACTGATAGAGTGGTACGATCCCATTCCAGATCCAGTCATTGCAATGGGATGGGCAGGGGGGCAGGAAGGGGGTGTCTGTGCACCAATGAGGGAGAGGGGGACCACTATACTAGGGACATGGACTGTAGGTGTATTCAGGTGCAATTAGGGACAGCACTGGGGTCCCTACAATATTGAACCGATAGAGCCTGGACTCCGATATGATCAGGGCTGGTGGAATGGGTGGGGGGTTGCCAATATACCACCAGAGATTTCAGGACCTGTCCCACATGGGAGCGATTGGGGTTGAGGCTTGTGGGTGAGAGCTATTCTGGCACATTCATCCCCATGCCGACATGCAAATGAGCTGGAAATGAGGACGCATAAGGCCCCTTTGCACCCTGCATGCTCAATTAGTTCATTTGCATTCCTGGGCTGAAAATCGCCCATGGGGGCTGCGGTGCATACTGATATGTGCCACGCATTTCCCCTGGAAGGTATTCAGTTGGGGTCACCCTGGATACACCGGACTTGGTGGCTGCCTGCATTGCAAATCCCGTTCAGGGTCACATTTTCAACAGGAATGATGAAGCCCACCAGAATGAAGCGCAGTGTCACAGGTTTACTGCATGACAAAAGGGATTAACTCCCTTTGAAATTGCATTGTTTGCTGCAGTAACTCTACTGCAGAATCCTGCAGAACTGCGCTTCATCCTGGTGGGCTTAATTGTAAACACACACTGTACCGGTGGTGCATTCTCTTTGAATATTGTATCAGTGCCGACTGCTGCACCCACTTTATGCAATGCATCTTTCTGTTCATGCATCGATCTGGCACTTAATATATCCCCCCAGATGTAAAAAAAAATGTTTTAATGCTTTCTGATTTTACATAATGCAGCATAATATTGTGTAGATGTGGAGCACCACTGAAAATAAGATGTCATTTCTTCTGTGAACTATCCAGGCTTAATATATAGCAATCAGTAGACATATTCCAGGACAACACATTGTAAAAACGTATAAAAGGAAGACCACATTGAAACTGCCTCCCCACAGAGCTGCATTGTGCAGTTCATTAGAAAGGATGGGTAAAAGCATCCCAAAAGCTCTTCACAGCCATATCGGCTCTGACCAGATCTTGTCTGTAATGCCACCACCAAGCACCACTGGACAGGTGGAACTCTACCATCACCATTCTGGAGGAAACTGTCCAAAAGAGATACTGATTCCCTCACTGCCTGCTTCTGCTCCTGACATATAAGGCTCAGTGTATGAACCTGGGTCACCAGTGTGCCAGAGTTATATCCCACTGCACAGAGCCATAAAACCAACACATTTGGATATTCCTGATGTCTATGTTGACATTACATAATTGGAAATAGGTGCCAAGAACTTGCATAGAGACACTATGATGTTAAGTCTGTCTGTGTTTGCTTGGCTTATTTGTATTAAGGTGGAACTCTTAACTCCCCTGTTTACATACAGCAGAACCTAGAGGTCCAAATTAAACAAACCATTTAAAGAAATATTTTTTTTACAGCTCTGACATGTTAGATATTTTACATTTTTATCTGCGCTATCCTATATTCCTCTACACACCATGCTTTCCAATTAACTGTCCCACTGTCACCCATAGCCATCCCATTAATGATGTGAATTATGGGCTAAGCGGCATGGGATGTCTATGTGCCAGCACTTAGTTAAAGTATGTTAATGCTCTGCAATGGTGCATTTTCACACTTAGTCCAGTGGTACTGATCAAGCAGATTCAGCCAGATTGGTAGCAGTAGACTAAGTGCAGAATTGCACTACTGCATTCTGTTAACTTACTTTACTAAGTGCTTGCACATTGATGTCCCACATGGCTCAGCCCGTCACAGCATCACAGGAATGACTTCAAGGAACAATAGGACAGTTTGTTGGGCAGGGGGATGCGGGTTCAGCTAGATAAAATGTAAGATATCTAACAAGTAAGAGCTTAAAAAAAAACGTATTTCTTTAGGTGGTTTGCTTAATTTGGACCAGTAAGATGGGAGATGAAAGTTCCCCTTTGAATATCTTGCAGGCTGGCCAATGTGCCATAACAGCGGTAGCACTACCACTTTTCTGACACTGACGACTCAGATTTGGGAATCAACCAGGGCTGGCTGGGGGGTGCAGAAGGATTGGGCATCCTAACGGATGGGTCCTCCTCTGGGGGAGAGGTATCTGTGTCCAGCTGCTATACCACTACCTGAGTGACCACTGGTGGTGGTGGTGCAGGGGGGTGGTGTACAGCAAGACTTTTAAGCTTGGTTGTCATTGGGTGCAACAGGCAGGCCAGCATCACATGATGTCACTTCACTCTGGGGGTGGAGTTTAAAGGGTAAAATAGTCCCAACCATAGAGAATGAAGCCAAGCCACCACCTGTCCCCCACATCCAACCAGGGACCTAGCTACTGACTTGTAAGGTTGCTCTGGATCCTCACCTCTACTGTGGGAATGCCATATATAGAACAGGGAAGAGAGACAAAGGATTAGAAAGGCAACCCTAGCTCTGGGGAAAGAAAGCCTGGGAGGCAGAATGTTACAAGTGGGATACAGAGTCTCAGGTACAGCAGGTCCCCTGGCAGGGCCTCAGGGAATGGGTAACAGGACATTAGTGGTTGGTGGAAGTGATGTCCTGGTTGGAGACCTGGGGGCAAAAAGACAGACTAAATATATATATGTATAGATAGATAGCTACACACACACACACACACACACACACACACACACACACACACACACACACACATCCTGTAGATTATGAATAAATTAAAGCAAAAGGAAAACTATTTTGTCTTAGGAAAATGATTGCCAAAGTGCTAACAAGAACAAGTCATTATATGTTAATGAGTGATATTGTTCAGATTACTGGATTAAATGAAATGATCTCTTCAGGCTGGCTGTAGATGTTTTAATTGCTTAAAGTGAGAAATGTGAAAAGTTCTTTTTTTTGTTTGTTTACAGGTAACCTGGTAGCTGAAGAAAAACTAATAAGCCGTCTCAGTGTCAACATAATTAAACAAAACATGCAGGAATTGTACACCTACGGTGATCCCCAAAGTGTGATTCTATATAACAAGGATTTATCCTTCAGAATGAATTATTTGTACATCATAAAATGGCTTAGAAAAGACAGCCAATACAAAGTTAAGTGCTAGAAAGCCTCGGGCATGTGGACTTGTTTCTTACGAAGATTTGCAATGAAAAAACAAACAAGACTCTGACATTTGCCTGAAAGAAACTCTTGCAGCAATATTATTAAATGATGCTTGAAGGATGGCCAGTGAATAATAAACTGCAATACTTGGATTTTTAGTTTGAGACAGACCATGTTCCTATATTTATATGAAATCATACATGAGCATTTAGTGTCTCCTTGGCACTGGAAGTTACATGGCCCTAAATTTAATTGCTGGTGGGATTGTGCACTCTTTTAATCAAGTTTCCTTTACAGACATTGTCCTCTGGCATGGTACAGACACAGACATTTTTATTTGTGCTCTAATCTTGGAGCTCTGACAGGCTATATATTTCAACAGCTTGAACTTGTTTTTGTTATAGAAATGGAAATATACAGTATATCCATTGTTAATAATTATTGTTGACAAAAATAATACTTATCTGAATACATCAATCTTATAAGAATGTACAGTCAGTATGACACATTCCCCTGAGGCAAACCAGCTGCTGCAGCTCTTTGGCAGTTAAGTAAGTGCTGGTCAAAACTGATTTGTCATTTTCATTATGAAGTCAACTCCCTGTACGGCTTTGGGTGTAATGTAGGTTTTTCTTCCATTGCAAAAAAAGTTTGACCAACATTTTGTAAGTTTTTCAAATTTTTTTTAAGAAGCATTTGTGTTTACATACAGTCTAAGAGTGCATGTGAATTTTTAGCATCATACGTTTGATAGAATGTGTGCTGAGCTACTTTGCATTTTCTGCTGTTTAACACAACTTGTTCTTCAGATGACATCTGCTCAGTTTGTCCATAGGTACTGATAAATCTAATTCCTTATGGCCCCATTTCATGTAAAACAGGCCCACTCATGAAATAATTAAGATGATAGTAATTGCTGCTTCATTCTAGTTCATTCCGCAGACACCAACTTGGACTGACATTTGATAGCCAATCATCCTTAAGGAATGTATTTCATCTATGGGTCAAGATTTTGCAATGTTATAAATATTTGAAGGAACAGTTGAGCATTAGACTTTCTTTCTGGCTCAAATAGCTTTATTTGGGGAAGCCCTTCATTGCTGAATTATCCCAGGTTTTATAACTATGCCTACTACACATGGTCTTAAATAATGTAGTTTGACAAGAAATAACTACTTTCTAGGATCTGGTATTTTTAAATTCTCCCAAGAAATGATTAAACAACTATATTCCCACAGACTGTATTTATCCATACATAAATCATTTCAAGTGCAACAAATTTGGTGTCCATGTTACCACAAGTGACAGTCCTATAGCATATGAGGTAGCAGCACTTGTAGAGGTGGAAGGGGGCTTAATTGAATGCATCTCTCGACAAGACTAGTTTATAGTTTTGTATGAAGAACTCTTACTTGTGGGGCAATACAATTTCCAGGATAAAAATATCTGAGCCAGCAACAGAATAATTATTGAGAAGGCCCCAATGTCTGCCCTATACCAAGCAGAACTGAACCAGTATGCATGTCTTCTGATGATAGTGCACATCAGTTCCATATGGCATGCATGAGATTTTTACATTTATTCTGTTTTCCAATTTATTTACCCAGGATAGCCCACTTATGATGCAATGTTTAATGTTTGGTGGGGTCTTTCTGATATCCAGTTTTACACCTGTCAGAATTGCAGCACAGGGATGTCATGTGACATGATTGAGGTCTTATTCTTATTCGATCGTGGAGGGGATTGCAACTATGATCTCTCATTTCAATGTTTGGTGATCTAACCACTACAATACATTGCAGTCCTGTGTTGTCCGACAATTTGCATTTACGTAAGTGTGGCAGCATATAGTATTATTATTGATATAATTCAAGTAGTCTTATGATAAAGTACAGTTTAAAATGATTGGGTAAGGACAAAACTTCATGCCTTCTGGTTTGTTCTGGATCTAGTGTGGACACCAAAATTGTCTCATGTGGAACACTTTACTAAGTAATGGTCATCTTAAAAACAAAACTACTTCAAACACTATAGTAAGAGGGCTCTTTTTAAATCATTTTTGACATTGATTTCTCTGGGATACTTCAGTTAATGTTTACAAAAGCGATGGATATATTGCCACAAGTAACGATTAATTTTGCACTGTAAGAAATAAAATATGCTGTTATCGTTCCATGCAAAGAAGAACATCATTGGTTTTGACCTGGTCAAAATCTGCATCATGCTTTTTGAATAGTTGATTCAGTAAATTATGTTGGTCTTATCAATGAATGAAACATATCAATCTGGAATATATAACATACTATTAGAAATGCTGTTGAAAAAATACATGAATCTTCAACATTACTGCATTAATCCCAGTAGCGTATTGTTGTGACTATTCTTAAGAAGTGAATAAAATTGTGATACAAAATAGATTTTACTGTATGGCTTAGTGTATGTTGGGAACATAGTGGTCTGCATTCTGAATTGGTCAGTCCATTATACAAGCTGGCACTTCAGCAGTCACAGTATTACAGTGGTCAAAGTCAGAGCCTTATCAGCTGAACTACTGCGTTACTAATCTTGCACCTGAATCAAATCAGCATAATATCAGAGGTTCACATTTTCTATTTTATAACTGGTGATTCTGTCATAAGGAAAATGCTCCCAGAAGCTGAAAAATATATTTTAAATATTTTCAAAGCCATGTCAATATAGTAGTGTAGTAAACTCTTGCAAAGAATGTAGGTATCTCAAAACACCTTGAGAAGAAGCCAAGAGTAAAAAGTCTAACCAGAGAACATGCACTCACACTTGGCTGCTTTTCCTGACTCTAAATAGAATCCCTCAAATCTTGGAGTGGATAATAAAGTCTTATTAGCAAAAATGCTAAAATTATCATGGTATTACTCCTACAGATGAGTGTCAATGTCTCACACCGGTGCACCCCTTCAGGTCGACACCTGCCAGGCGAGAAACGAAAGAGACCATTACATCCTTTTTCCATGTTACGTTTACCCCAGTGTCCTGCCTCTCCCGGACCAACTCTGACCTGGAGTTGATAATCCTAAGGTACGGGGGTGTGCAGGGGGCATGGGGGGGTGTGGGGGCACAGCCCCCTCCCACAGAAAACACTTGTAGACTGGGCGGCACAGTACCTGCATCGGTATAGTGCCGCCGCTGTGAGGGAGGTCAGCATTTTCACTGTTGACCTTCCTTGATGCTTCCATCTCACACCACTCTTACACTTTTTCAAGACAGATTACATATGTCTACACATCACCACCTATTGAGCAAGGTATGCAAATGTTGTTTAAAGTGGCAGTATAAATATAAATAATTATGAACAAAACTTAGCTAAAATACACAGATATTAAAAATATATAGCTAATAAACTGCTAGTAAGGATGGTGTGAAAGATTTGCTTAACCCAATGATGATAAAGTAAAATTATGCAGACACCAAAAAGCAAGAAGGGAAGGGGGAGGGTAGTTGGTAATACAAGGAAGGAAAGAAACCAGGGTCATGCAGTGGATATAAAAAAAGGATAGTAGAAGAGAGGCGGGGATGGAAAAAAAAGGAGGGATGATAAAGTGAAAAAAGCGGGACTGTTTTTAAAAACATTTTTGAATTTTTGAATCTCAGCTGTCAATGTACACTATACAGTGTATAATGCCTAGGCAGGATCAGTATGGCATCATATTTCTGATTAAAAAAAACAAACACTATTATAGTGTATGGTGGAATGTTGTATTTAGTGGAAATCTAGCATTTACCAGCATTGTTGTACCACTGATGTGACGCACAGCTGCTGTTATACCATCGCTGTCACATTACATCAATGGTACAACTTGGAACTAGATCATGCAGCCACCAGCCACTGTCCTCAAATGTTTGAACTGCCACACTGCAGTTTGAATAAGTGCAAGGAGTAGCAGGCAGTACCAGTGACTGAAACGTTGTAAAACAAAACAAAAGAAGTTTTCTGATGTTGATTTACTGATGTCCATACACTATAAAGGACAGTGGATGGGCAACAGTAAACAATAACATTGTTTTCACTTCTCGAGGTTTCATGACAACCATAAACCTCTCGAGCTTCACTGTTGAGGTTTACAAGGTTGTTGTGACAACCTCTCAAAGTGAACAACAGTGTTGTTCACTGTTGCCCATCCACTATCTTGTATATCATACTTTCTTAGAGTTAGAGTCTAAAGGCTAGAGAGATAAGACTGGTGCATTAGAGAGACATATCATCCATCACCTAACAGTATTACTTAAGAAACAGAGCCAACTGAAAGCAGTCAAACCTGGTGGAGTGAGGGTCTTTAACTTATATTGCCAAAATGTTTTTCTGCATAGCAAATTATTGTCCAGGTTCCCACCTCGTGCAGTCATAGTCACTTTTTCAAGTCCAAAAATCTTGAGCTTATGTCCCACACCATTTTTAGTGATGTGCATGACTAATGCATTTTCTCTGTTTCAATCGAATGCTGCAAAGCTGTTCATTTATTCTTAGTCTGACTTTCCTTATAGCTTTTCCCACATAAAAACTGTGGCAACTACAAATCACCACATATACAACTGCCTCAGTACTACAAGACTCCAAATATACCTTTTTTGAAGGCTCTTTTTTTGTAACCACATTCCTGATTATAGCTGTGCTGTACCTAGCCATCTTAGCAGTTGTGTACTGGCTGTATTGTTATATTCTGATTGCCCCGCCGCTCTCATACATGACTGTACTCCACCAGGCATTCCTTCCATGATGTAACAGACTACCTGTATTCTAATCCTCTGGCTCTACCCTCTGTACTTAATGTGCTTGTACTCATACATTACCGATGTATTCATACTCTGTGTTGACTCCCCTGATCCCCAACCCCCTATTTCTGTACATAGGGGTGGGATATTCAGAAATGCACCAGGCAGGGGCGCAAGCTGGGCACAGCACAAATGGGATGCACCAGGGAGTGTGCTGGGCAATATTCAATGGTGCTGTGCCATGGCTCAGCACACCATTGAATATGTAACAGCGTCAGCCTCCGCATTGCGCGTGGTGCAGTGGCACTGCGCAAGTGCAAGTGTGGCAGAGAGGAGCAGGGGTATGCTCAGTGCAAGTCGCGGTTACACTAGGTGCAGGGACTGTGTAATATTCAGTGGTGGATATGCAAATGAACATAATGCATGCAGGTGCATCTGGGGCCATTAGCATGTCATAGCTCATTTGCATGCAGGTGTGCTGATCCCCAGCGACTTGCTCCTGGCACACCTGGCTGCAGCCATCAAGGACCGGCGCCCTGCGCATGCGGCGCTGATGCCCAGCGCGATCGCGGGCATAAGTATAAACAAATGAAGTTAATATCCCTGGTGGTCCAGTGGACCGCTGCCAATGATCGCAGGCATAAGTATACTAAATACAGTTTAAACTAACCCTGGTGGTCCAGCAGTACCCCTCCCACCTGCCCACTGAGCCCCGCCACCCCACTCCCCCCCAGTCAGTGGCGGGAGGCAGCTTCCCACCCACAAGCCGCCCGGCTGCCCACTGACTGACTGTGAACAGTGCGGCTGTATGCCCATTGGTCCACAGCGTAAATGGATCCATTCACATATCTGGATTGTGGCAGATGCGGTATGGTCTGCACACCATTGGCCCACACTGCGGGACCAATGGGCAGTACAGCTGTACTGTACGCAGTCAGTGGGTGGCGTGCTGGCGGAGGGAGCTGCCGCCCGCTGCTGACCGGGGAGCCGCGGAGGGGCTTAGTGGGCGGTGAGAAAGGGGGGTACTGCTGGACTACCAGGGTTAGTTTAAACTGTATTTAGTATACTTATGCCCGCGGTCGGGCTGGAAGTGGTCCACTGGACCACCAGGGATATTGGAAGTCATTTATGTTATACTTATGCCCGCGATTGGGCTGCAGTAGTCCACTGGACCACCAGGGATATTGGACGTGTTTCTTATATACATATGCCCGCGATCAGGTGTGGGGGTTTGCGATGTCGACAGACCCTGGCTCCAGAGCTTGGGTGGCTACTCACAACTGGTAGCTGCTGTGTTGCACCCTGCAATACAGCAGCTCACCTTTGGGTGGCCAGCCATTGCTCCTATTTCTTTTAGGCTCAACTTTGAGCACCAGTGTGCAGTGCAAGTAGGTGCTGCGCCAGCATCTGCGCCGCAGTTCCCAGGCTGAATATCGGGATGTGCGGAATATGCATGGGCATGCCCCCCGCACTTGCGCCACATATATTACTGGTGTGCCCCAGCACATCGGGATTTGTGCAGAGAAAATTCCCCTTTTGAATATCGTGCCGGGTATGCTGTTGCACCATGCACAATACCTTTGAATATCCCACCCAATGTGTTTTGTAATCATGCATTTTACTGTTATATTCAGCTCTTTGATGCCTCCCTTGCTCCCCACCCCACAGGATACATCTGGAATTGAGCGATAGTCTGCTCAGCATGCCTTCCTGGTAAAACATTTAAATAAATAAATAAATAAAATGAAAACAAGAGATTAAATTATTTACCTTAAATTTCACTCCTGTCAATGGCTGAGTGAAAGAATCTCCCATCTGCATGTGGTCACAGGCCAAGCAGCACCCACAATGATAGGTCTCATTTGGAGTGTTCCTGTTTTTTTCTGGTTTCCGCTGGGATGTGCAAGCTGTGGACTAACTCATCCACCAGGTTTCTTGCTCCCCTAAAGGTGATTTCGGGTCATTTTTCTATAATGTCCCTTAGTCCTATCTCTGTTTCAAAAATGTTCCAGTTTTTGTTGATATCTTTCTCAGCCTGGTAGCCTGCCTACCGGGTCACTCCACCATATGTAAGATGGCGTAAGTCAAAACCACTCAACATGCATCGTGTGGGTTGGAATATTGACAGGGTGCAAAACTGCTAAATAGTATACAGTATGTGTGGTTGTGCACCCTGCCACTGTTCTCTGGCAGAGGATAAGTCCTTTGCTGGGAGGAGGGTCTGCTGAGCAGCTGCCATGGCTCAACAGGATAGGCCACAGGCAGCAATGAAGACAATGTGTCTGCGGATCGGGTATCCCTCGTAATGGGGGGTGTGGGAGCAGAGCCCCCCTGCAAAACATAGAGAAATGCCACTGGCAATATATCACACTGTATTGACAGCATGGTATATTGCAGTGGCATTCTGTCTTGTGACATTACAGTATGACCCCATGCCGGTAGCCTGTGTGTTGAAAGTGGTGACAAAGTTAGGACTCTTACCCTTATAATTAGATTGTCTATATTTGTTGCCTATCCATTAAGTCAGCACTTTATTTTGCACTGGACACACATATTCTCATAAACCCTACTGATGAACTTCTCTGTTAACATGCCACACCCTTTTTCATATGCTTCTACCATATCACAATTCCATTTTAAGAGCATGACTTACCAGTTTTGGATGTTTTTTTACCATGTGTTTGGGGTGGCAAATATTAGAGTGTCAAATTGCAGTGGTATCAGTCAGTTTTCTGTACTGGTTGGTGGACAGACTGCCTTCTGAGTCTTTTGATATTTGCAAATCTAAGAAGCCAACTTTTGTGAGACCTGCTATGAGTGTAAACCTGAGATTTGGATTTGTGCTTTCCAAATATTAAACACAATTTTTCAATTCACTCATGGTTCCCTTCCACATAATGAATATATCATTGGTAAACCATCTTTATAGATCAAGTTTATTTGACATATATTATGTTTTGTTGAATACACAATTTTTTTTCCCACTGTGCGAAATAAATATTGGCATATAACAAAATAAACCACACATAGCAAGAATGAGAAGGAAGCACTTAAGTTAGCATCACAGAGTGATACTTTATTGGGAAAACAGGGCACAAAAAGGCCACAATGCTTTGAACCCATGTGGGTTTTTTTCTCAAGTGGCGTGGGCAATTACACTTCAGGTGCTGCTTAAGTAGCAGATCTGTTAAAGGTTTTAGCTTCTTCTGCAGTATCATCCCAAATAATAAGTAGATCATTGATAAAATGTCCCCAATATTTAATCCTCCCAGTATAAATGTTTTCTTTGAGATCATAGATGGCTTCCTCCTCCCCCAGGTCAAAAAAAAAGGTTGGCATAGGAGAATGCCATTGCTGACCCCAAAGCAGTGCCACAAGTTTAGAGGTAAAAATTATTGCTAAAGGTAAAATAATTACTGGTGAGGATTACATCAAGGGTGGTAAGAACAAAATCAGAAGACAGATTGGCAGGAGTATCAAAAAAGATTCATAAATAAGCAGACATCATTCAGGCCCAGATGATGTTGGATAGAGGTATAAAGTGACGTCACATCAATTGTGAGCCATCTGAAGCCTTTATCCCATTTAAATACACTCAGGGCCTCCAGTACCACTTTGGTATCCCTTAAGTATGAAGAAAGGAAAACAACTGTTTGTAAAACATCATCAATAAATTTTGATAGACCTTCAGTAAGGGAACCTATCCCAGAAATAATTGGTCTACCTGACAGATGCTGGGGGCCCTTGTGAATGTTAGGTAGTAAATAGAATGGAGAGACATTACGACTGTCTTACTAATTTTTGTTATATACTTATATTGATTTTTTTTCTCACTTTTTATAGGTAGTGGTCACATTTAGGGTAGTGCTTTATGTTTATTCTTTTGAAATGTGGTCTTGTTATATCTAGTATGTATTATAGAGGTGCAGTGGTGCCCCTATGGTTAGGGTTCAACCTTCACTTCAATGATAAACTTGAAAGTTTGCACTTTAATAACTTTGCAACTGTTCAACTGATTTGCATAAAAGTTTGCATGTTTCATCACAGACCACATATCTCTCAATGTGCCAAGTTTCTTTCTGGTCAGATGTGTGAATGTGGAGATACAGAGTATCAAAAAAATGTAAACAGTAACATTTTTTTGTAAAATTCTTTGTCACACTGCTGTGCAAAAATGACTAAGGATTTTGGTCTGAAATGTTTAGGGTAGAAAGCTCTTGGGTCACAGATGTGCATTTGAAGATTTAGTGAAGAAATATTAATCAGTTCAAAAGTTATTACATTCTAAAATTTACCATCGTTTTCAATGGGAAAAATTAGATGTGGTGCTCAATAAAGGATTCTTTGTCGCAAATGGGTAATCCATTGTCACAAATGAGGAATTCTTTTTCATGCTGTTTCCATCTTGTTTTTTTCTTAGCGAGGCAAACAAACTTAAAAAACTCAAAAAATTATGTTTTGTGAAGTAATCAACACGTGTCTTGCTAATCAGGACTCATTCTAATAGATTCTGGTGTTAGTTTTTTCATAAATCACCTGGAAATCTGTTGTTTTGAACATGTCGAAATCCTGTTTCACAAATGTGTGAAAAAAGTATGACAAAACATTACCCTGTTTCGTAATTTGTGAAAAGGAATTTTTCTTTTTTCACAAATTGAAAAAAACAAACAAACCACAGAACCTGTTTCTCAATTTGTGAAAAAAATAATTTTTATAATGTTACAAAAGCCCTGGTGCTGTTCTCCTTTCGTGTTTCCATATTTCCTGATGGATGAAATGATTGTACAAAAATGCTACTGAGATCTCAGGTCCTGTCTGTGATGGAGCTGACATCCTTGTAGACACTCAATGGGTGATTCAACAAGTTCCCAAACTGGAACTGTTCTGGATATTTCACTTTTCAGCTCATGCTGAGGTAAATTGAGAGAAAAAAAAAAAATGCCTGAAATGCCAGCGTCTTGTCTACCGAGCTCAGCATGGTGCAGCAGTTTACTTATCAGATGCTGAAGCTGGAGATGCCCAGGTATTATCCCCCAAGTGAGTAGGGCAGGAGGTTTAAATGGGAGCAGCATCATCTCTTATCCTGCCTGTCAGGCTGAACAGCCCAGTGACATAGCTGAATCAGTAGAAATACTGAACGAATGAAGTTTCTGAGCCAAAAGAGATCACTAATTTATAGACAAATCCTGACCTCCTATATAGAGGTCTTGAACCCCTTGAGACACTAAGAGCCATATACATTTACCAGGGTCCAGTGCTGCTCCCTCCCCCCCTTGTTCTGACCCTTATTGCAGATGTGCAAGCACCAATCAAGGCCAAGCCTTGTTAACAATACAGGAGATGGTTAAGAGCTATAGTCGCTGGATTATATCCTGGGGGAAAAAACAAATACACCGCATGGTCCCTGTTCAGGTTTTACAAACTCTCACCTGCCTACTCTTCTCTTGGAGATGCCTGTGAGTTTTAACGTTAAAGTTTGGGGTTGAACTACTGCCATATATTGAACGTTTACATCAGTTCCCAGGAACAAAAAAGGAGAAAGAAGCGTTTCACATCACTGCACCTAACTGCACAAATAAGAAGCAAATCTCATGACAAACAGCTAAGCTATAGGGCACATGTGGACAGATGGGAGTGGGGTGGGCAAGATCTACTCAATCAGGGTGCATGGGTGACTCACAGTTCCAACATGTGCTGAAGGATTATATTTTGGTTGGGGGACAAGCAGTGTTCTAGAAAACACAATTGTAACATAGAAGCAGGTAAATCTTACAGGCAGAAAAATAACAAAGTCAGTCTAGTCTGCTCTGCTCCTACCTAACTTGCAACCAAAAGCAACATGCAGGTATACCTAACATACCGGTATCCAATAAAATAGTACACTTTCTATAAATAACACAACTGACTGAAATAACTTAAACTGATTTCTTTTCCTGGAACAGATGTATAAGAGAAGAGCTCTTTATCTAATTTGAATGTTCAGAGTGGAAATGTATGCTTTGGTTTACTGTGTTTTCTTGCAGAAGTTTTATTCCCAGCTTAGCATCTAATATGCTTTTATTCCCTTGAATTTCACTGCAGGAACATTTCTTGTCTAAATCCACTTACAGTAGATCAACTTGTCTATTTTTATTTAGTTTTTGTTGGTCAGGAAAGGAAGGCTAGGCAGTTTGGCCTATTTTCAGTCTCATTGGGGGGAGGGGTATTATACAGATGAAAACCAACTTAAATTTTACCAGAAGCTGTTGGTGCTATTTTTAGCGCATGGGGGGAATTTGATCAGGACACAGTAGGGGGAACCGCTGGTTACCAGCAGTGATGGGCAGTCCTGGTGAGACTCAGGAGTGCATGGATGTGCAGGAGACTGGGGAGCGAGTGTCCTTCCCAGTCTCAGCTCAGAGACTAATCAGTTTTACGAGACACCAAGTCAGATGGAAATGGACCAACTTACCAAAAGCACAGAATCCTCAATCCTAACATCGGGCACGGAAGACAGATCTGTGGGACCTTCCAGGAGAAACCTGCAGGAAAAAAGTTCACCGGCGACCATAGTAAAAATAAAATACATACCAGTAATTTCAGAGGCACTGCTAGTTGCTGCAGAATAACGGGAACAGGGATAACTGGAACCTACAGAGGATGTACTGCCCAGCTCGCCGAGTCAAATACAGGCACTGTTAGAGGCAGAGGAGGCCTACTTCATGAAATGGAAACTTGGAGAACACAGAAACACACTCAGTACAACACCCATAAAGAACACGACCTGCATCATCAGTCTGTGACAGTGTTTCAGATACGGCTACGTTTTCGGGTAGCACAGCAACTGCTGACACAACGACTAAAACCACATGTACCACTTCTTCTCTTCCTTTTCTTGCCAAGAAATGGGATCCATCATTGTTTATTTTGATCAGAAATGCAACAACCAGAAGAAACCATCTGGAAATGCACAAACGACTTCTGGAAAAGCTGACCAATGTCAGTTTCCCAAGATTGCATCAGAGGCTACTCCTCCACAAGCATGGTCTGCAGAAACAGCCCTGAAAGTAGCAGTCTGGGCTAAAGAAAAAGACACAGGCAGATGGATGTCAGGTTTTACTCCCATTCTAATGCTCCAGGAGGGGCAGACCTCCCACATGATTAATAATATCTCTACTGCTCATGCAACTGTGCATGAGACTGTAACTGCCATCTCAGACTCAGAAATGGAGGCTGTCAGCATGGGATCAAAGTTCCCCATGGAGATTCTGGATGATCTCCAACTAACACAGAACAAGGAATATGCAGTTTTTGTTTGGTGAAAAAATGTTGTTCCTTTCCTGAGTTATTGCCATTTGAATTTGGTCCCCCCCATGGTTACAGATTTTTTGGAACCCAGGTCTGCCATTGTAGCACATTTTAGACCACAATTTCCACTAGTTTGTGGTGGAAGACTTCTTAAAGGTGCAGAAACATATAAAAAAAATTAATATCTCTAGAACGGTTCGGTCTTTTCACATGAAATTTGGAGGGTGTTGAGTGGATGTACTGGGGATGCGAATAATGCTCTCTCTAATTTTTTGAAAAAATAATATGCTGTGGAGATACTGCATGATGCAGTTAACATTTTTTGCATAGCATTCTGCATGGTGCTACTGGCATGAAATTAATAGCATAGGTAGCACTCGTGGTACGGCGGTGCCTTGCAGTGGTTTAGTGTGTAAAACATTAACAGGTGCGGAATAATGCCACTCTGAAGTATGAAAATGTGGTTCATTATGCTTTAATAACTTCTGAACCATGTGTCCAATTTGCCTGGCATTCAGAATGTTCAAATATTTATAATACTTCTTTGATTGTGATAATTTTCGTGTCACTGGCACTTACGGTTGGTGAATTGTGTATGTTAAGTTGTTTGCTCATAGCGCTGTGCGACTGTTGAGTGGATATAAACACAATTGTGGACACAAAGTGTGCTATGGTACATGTCTTTTTTTAACAATTTTTGGTTCCATCGGATATATGGTTCTTGTGTAGCGAAGTGGCAAAAATGTTATTTGTGACACTCCTGTGCAGTTTCATAGCACAGCCAGTGTGTGATTGATTGATCTTAAACTTATCATGTAGAAAGACCTACGTTCAAGGAACATTGCAGTTTTTGTTTGCTGAAAAAATGTTTTGCCATTCCAGAGTTATTGCCATTTGTAGTAGGCCCCCTCACAGTTACAGATTTTACGTCCTCTGGGTCCACCATTTTAGCGCATTTTCAGCTGTGATTTCTGCCATTTTGTGGTGGAAGACTTCTTAAAGGTGCAAAAATGTGAACACTGAATATCTCTGGAATGTTTGGTCTTTTCACATGAAATTTGGAGGGTGTTGAGTGGATGTCTGGGGATGTGAATAATGCTATTTACATGCTGGAAAAATTATTCACTGCAGAGATACTGTGTGACGCATTCTCAAAAAGAAGGGAAATTCATGGCAAAAACTGCCATTTAATGCATCAGTTAGGGTTGTTCCACAGTGACAAAAGCAAGGAAATTTGGTGTTAGGGTTGCCACCCCTTGTACCCCACACCTACCCTGCCCCCACCAATAGGCATCGGGGTGTGCGTTGGGGTCATCGGTCCTAACTCTCACACCATTCTCCTATACTGCACCACCGCAGCTTATTTACACATGGAATGAGGTGAGAGTTAGGGCTGACAACCCCAACACACACCCCGATGCCTTTTGATGGGGACAGGGTGGGTGTGGGGTGCAAGGGGTGGCAACCCTAACACCAAATTTCCTTGCCTTTGTCACTGTGGAATAATCCTAATTGATGCATTAAATGGAGTTTTTTGCCATAAAAAAATATATATTATATATATATATATATATATATATATATATATGCATATACTTTGCAAAAACTTTGTGAATGCAGCAGTTAGGGTTAAAGCAGCAACAAAAGTAAGGAAATGTGGTGTTACAGTTTTCAATCCTAACACCCCATTCCCCACCCCACAGACCCACAGGTGGGGGGAGGGTCTGTTTTGGGGGTAGCGAACCCTAACACTCATCCCATTCAGCTATGCTGTACCCATGTCGCCTAATTTTGTACTGGAATGGGGTGAGAATTATGGTTCGCAACCCCAAGACAGACCCTCCCCACCCCTGTGGGTCTGTGCAGGGTGGGAAAAGGGATGTATGGATTGGAAACCCTAATGCCACATTTCCCTACTTTTGTTGCCTTAACCCTAACTGATGCATAAATGACATTGTTTGCAATTTATTTCCTCACTTTTTGAGATAGTATAATAGTATCCTTCTTTTACGGTGGGAGTGCAGGGTCCTTTGGACCCTGCTCTCCCATCCCACCATTGAGATAGTATAAAAGTATCCTTCTTTTATGGTGGGAGTGCAGGGTCGTTTGGACCCTGCACTCCAATCCTTTCATAGATGCACATCTGTTTGAAGATGTGGAAGCACAGGGACCTCCAGCCACTGTGCTTCTAGTCATAGCACAGCATTCACCAAATTGTCACCATACCCATGTTATTACCCTACCTCATGTTCCCAGTGCAGAAACTGTTTCAATCCTTGCCAAAATGTAACTCTGCACAACCACAATGCCAATCCACAGTGCAGGTACAAGAACACATTTTGGACAGGATTTGAAAAATGATAGCAGTGACATACATGAGGTGGTGTAATTAATAGCCTATGTTGAAAATTTTGTTTAAAATATTTAAAATTTCCAAAGTTATGAGCAGGCATAGCTGGATTGTGATAAATAATCATAACTCTGTGATATTTATTCATTTTGACCCTGCATTTTCAACATAGCCTTCTTATGACCTCACGGCATGTACCCAGTACAGAAAATGTTCAGATCCCCACCAAAACATAATTCTGTGCAATTACAGCGCCATTCTACTCCACAGGTGCAGAAACACATTTTGGACAGGATTTGGAAAATGCCAGCTGTGACATACATGAGGTGGGGTAATAAGAAGACTCTGTTGAAAATATGGGGTGAAAATAATGGAAATTTCCAAAGTTACAGGTGTGTGTCGTGAGATTGCAACAAATGGCCATAACACAGCCATTTTTTGATGTTTTGACTCCACATTTTCAACATAGCTTTCTTATGACCCCACCTCATGAACAATATGGCTGTCTTTACACAGATCCTGCCAGAAAGGTGGTTTCACATAACCGACTGTGAAATCACCTTTTGGCAGGAGTTAGCTAATGGCAATCATATTGTTCATGAGGTGATGTCCCCAAACATCCATGTTGAAAATTTGGGGCCAGAATTCCAAAAAAAGGCTGAGTTATAGGTAAAAGCTGAAATCCCCCATTGAATTACATTGAAACACATTTACCTTAGTTCATATTGCAGTCACTGGATCCAGCAGCAAGGCATGTCCTCGATCAGTGGAGTGGGTCTTGAACCTGGGACCTCTGGAGGTGAGTGAGACTCTGTGAGGACATCACGGCGGTGTTGGGAGGTGGCTGTACAGTGGGTGGTTGGGTGGGGGTTATGAGCGTAATTGGCAATGGACTTTTTTTACAGGCATAAAAAAGATAGTAAGACATCGAGGGACCATTTTCTTATTTTCAGTTAGAAAATAAATGGGAGGGTGAGAGGATTCCACCATCCCACCAACAAAAAAATAAAACACATTGTAGTGTGGGGGACCACTAGACACCAGGGACAAAGCCAGTATCAAAGTAAGCCCCCCCCAGAAAAAAAGGGGTAGGGGCTTTAAGAAATATAACATTAAAAAATGAAATAAAACAATTGGGAGTGGGGAGTACAGCATAACATACAGGGTGGAGGGATGCCACTACACACTAGGGGTTTTTTTTCCAAATGGGTTCAAAGAAGACTCTATTCAAGAAATATATTAAAAAATCTTTTTTTGGGGCTGGCCCAGTGGCGCTGAGGGCTGAGGTGCTGGACGCCTTATCTGTTGCCAAGTTGGTGACCCGTGTTCGGGAGTGAGCACTGGCCACCGGGGGTTGGCAGGGGATGAGAAGGATTGAGCATCTGATGGACTGCTCTCCTTCTCCAAGGAGGGGGGTCACAGCTATTGGTGCTTTACTGGCTCCTGGTGCTGGCTGGGGGGCAGTGCACCAAAGATCTCTCCAAGCTCGCTCCTCCGGCCTCATTGCATGCTCCACCTCCAAAGGGGAAGGAAAACAGAAAAAGGTGCTGGCTGTGATGAATGATACTGTCCCTCACAGGCATTGCCCTCGGGAAGACATCTCCCTGGTCAGATCTATGCTCAGTGGGTTGAGTCACTCCCCACCATCCTGCCACAAAGAGTAAGTCATGAGGACTCAAGGGAGGGGGTCTGATCCTCAAGGGATAGTGCTGGAGGAACAGTGGATAAGGATAGAGAGCTGGTCAGTGCCATGAAAGAAATACCATATCAAAAAAAATAATCCTTTTTTGTCGGCGGCAATCCTTTTTCATCAGCATCCCTTTTCTGCCTATCCTTTGCTCTGTTGACAGAAAAGAATTCACTTGGCAAAAAAGGATCCATTTGTATGATGAGATGAACCAGTTTCTGACAAGATGGCTCCATCTTCATTACCAGATGGCCGTGGAAAAATCATTTTTTGCCTGCCAATTTCCTTTTTCATCATGATGAACAAAGAATAGTGAGAAAGAAAGTTAGCGAATGACTTAAAAGGATATAAAATGATTAAAAAAAATTGTAGGGACATACAGACATTGTAAACTACAAAGAACTGCTCAACTCCCGATAAGCAAGAAACATACTAAGATGCCTCAAACAAACATCCCTGGGCAGAGTTATGGCAGTTTTTAGCACCAAAATGAAAAAAAAGAAGATGGCAGCTCACAAAAAAGGATTTTTTTCTGGTGACCAAGGATTGCCCCCTGGTGAACAAGGACTGGAGCCTCAAGAAAAAACATCCTTTTTCATTCTGTTCCTCTATCCAAAATCTGAGCTGAGCATGCTCAGAACCCCTAAAAGTTTAAAACCAAATAACTTACAAATGAATTAATATTATTTCACCAAACCAATGCTGACATGCTCCATGGAACAAGCACTTTCTACCCTGAAAATTTCAGACCAAAATTCTAAACCATTTGGCCAAAGCACGATGATGAAAAAACTGCAAAAAAGGAAAATTTTCAAATTTTTTCACTATGTGCAGCACAAACTCTGCTCATCCAATCAACTCACAGCTTGGCATGTCAAAAGACCTGCCACAGGAAACCGAGCGTGCAAACTTTTATGCAAATCTGTCAAATGGTTTCAAAGTTCTTAAAGTGCAAAATCTGAGGTTTAACATTAAAGTGCCTGCTAAACCCCAACTATAGGGGTGCTATTGCACCCCATCATGTATATATATTCATTGCAAAAAACTCTGTTAATGCATCAGTTAGGGTTCATATTTCAGTGACAAAAGTATGGAAATGTGGAAATGACACCCCATCCCACTCTTCCAATCAACCCTAGTACCCCACCCTCCACAGACCAACAGGCATCGAGGTGTGTCTTGAGGTCATTGACCCTAACACTCACCCCATTCTATGTGTAAGGAAGCTGAGATGGTACAGTAGAGGGGAATGGAGTGAGTGTTAGGGTCTATGACCCCAAGACACACCCAGATGCCTATTGGTGTGAGGAGGGTGTGGGTGGATTAGGGTGGTAGGGTTGGTTGTGGGGGTGGGATGGACACCACATTTCCATACTTTTGTTACTGCCATATGAACCCTAACTGATGCATTTACTGAGTTTTTTTGCAATGAATTTCTTTACTTTTTGTGAAAGTATCACCATAGTCATAGTTATTTATGGGAGCACAGGGCCCCATCTATCCGTAAGTGTAGAGACATTATAATTCACTTTCGTCTCCCTGAAGGGCCCTGCAGTCCCATGCTCTGTGATTTTCCTTATTTTATTGTGGAAGAGCAGGATCCTTTGAACCATGCGGACCCACCCCTCAATAGATGCGTGAACAAATTATCACCATAGCCATCTGATTACCCCAGGACATATACCTGATACAAAAAATGTTAAAATCTTCGCCAAAACATAATTCTGTGCAACTGCAATGCCATTATGCACCACAAGTGTGAAAACACATTTTGGTAAGGATTTGAGAAATTACAGCTGTGACATACATAAGGTGGGGGAATAAGAAGGCTATGTTGAAAATCTGGCACTTTTCATAGAAACATTCATAGAACATAGAAGTTGAAGGCAGATAAGGACTGCAAGGCCCATCCAGTCTGTCCATTTCTTTTTCTACTTTATAAATAAATGTGCCATTGGCTTTTGCTCTGTCAATGGCCTATCGATTCATACTCATCTGTATTGCTCCCTTATGCCTATCCCATGCCTGTTTGAAGCCCTGCACTGTATTCATATCCACCACTTCCTGAGGTAGGCCACTCCATGCACCCACCACCCTTTCTGTGAAAAAGAACTTCCTCACATTACCCCTTAATCGGCTTCCCTCTAATCTCATGCTGTGTCCTCTTGTCCTGCCATTTTTCTTATATTGAAACATGTTAGACTCTTTCACCTTGTTAATGCCCTTACGGCGTTTGAATGTTTCGATCATATCACCTCTCTCCCTCCTTTGCTCTAGGGTATACATATTGAGCTCCATTAATCTGTCTTCATATGTTTTCTGATGCAGTCCCTGCACCATTTTGGTTGCCCTTCTCTGGACTGCCTCAATTTGGTTAATGTCCTTGTGAAGGTGTGGCGTCCAGTACTACACGAAGTACTCCAGATGGGGCCTAACCATTGTCTTGTAAAGAAGGATTATTACCTCCCTCTTCTGACTTGTGATACCCCTACTAATATGAAATAATTTTTGTTTGGTGAAAAAATATTAATCCATTCCAATGTTATTAAAGTTTTAAGTTCCCATTGTAAGTCAATGGGAAAATGTATATGGTTATTTTGCTAAAGAAGTATGGAGTGCTGGCCATCTGGTTCCTCCTCATGATCAAAGAATTTGCAGGCTCACGATCAAAGAATCTTTGATCATGAGGAATCCTTTGATCGCGACGGTCACCATCTTGTTTTAAGTTTGCGGTCGGAAAAACTCAAATATCTCAGCTCAGGGGTGACTCCTTAAGTAAAACTTGGATGGGTTTTGCTCAGGGGGCTTCATTAAATCGAGTCATGGCTGTGGTTTCATTTATTTTTGTGTAAAAATTGATCATGAGCCTGCAAATATTTTTGTCGTGAGCCTGCAAATTCTTTGATCACAAGATTCTTTGATCGCAATCTTTGATCATGAGGGAGGGAGGGACTAGATGGCCAGATTTGGAAGGACCAGATAGCCCAGTTTTCACAATTTTTAAAATGAAATATCTCGGAAATGGTTTGGTCTTTTCACTTGAAATTTGGAGGGATGTCCTGTAGATGTGAATTATGGTGTTTGGATGTCAGCCAATACATTTTTTGCAGAGATATTGCATGGCGCAGTTTACATTTTTCAGACAGAGTTTTGCATTGTGGTAGTGGCTTGAAATTTTTAGGGCAGCTAGTGTTATTGCTGTGGATGTACTTTTTAGTTGTTAGGTATGTGAAATATAAACAGGTGCAGAATTGTGCCATTCTGACAAATCAAAATTCTTTATCAAAAAGTAAGGAAATTCTATGCAACAAACTTTGTTAATGCATGATTTAGGGTTACAACACAAAAAGTCAGGAAATTAGACCTTTAGGGTTGCCCCCCCCCGTGGACCCGCCCATCCTCCAGAAATTGACAGATGATGGGGTGTGTCATTGGAGTCATGAGGCCTAAATATCACCCCATTCTTCTTTACTGTGGCTTGCGAATATGATTATACAAGAAATGGGGTGACATTTAGGCTTCACAACCCCAATGACACACCCTGTCATTTGTCAATCTCGGGAGGATGTATGGGTCCATGAAGAGGCAACCCAAAAGGTCTCTTTTCTGGAATTTTTGTGTTTTAACCCTAAATGATGCATTCACAAAGTTGTTAGCATAGAATATATATGTATATGTATATATATATATATATATATATATATATATATATATATTATTTGCAAAAAAACCTTCATTAATTCATCAGTTAGGGTTGCATGACAAAAGTAAGGAAATGAGGCATTAGGGTTACATCCTAACACCTACCCATGTCCTGTGGAGAGCAGGAGGCACCGTGGGTGTCATTGGGGTCATCAACCCTAACACTCACCCCATTCATTCTAAAATAAGCTGGGTTTACAGTGTAGGAGAATGAGGTGACTGTTAGGGTTGATGACCCCAATGCCACCCTGACACCTCCTGGTCTCTGCAGGGCAGGGGTGGGGTGTTACAGTGAAATCCTAACACCTCATTTCCCTACTTTTGTAGCAGCAACCATAACTGATGCACTAACAAAGTTTTTTGCAACTAATTTCATTATTTTTTGAGACAGTATAATAGTATCCTCATTTTCCTGTGGGAGCACAGGATCCTTTGGTCTCTATGCTCCCATCCCTCCATAGATGTGCATATGTCTGTAGCAGTGTAAATGTCTTTAGGGGTGGGAGCACAGAGTCCTTCAGACCCTGCACTACCACAGCATGTCAGGCACCAGCATAGTGCCTCGAAGATCAAGCACTACAGTGTCTTTAAGGGTGGGAGCACAGGGTCCACAGTATCTCAGGCACTAGCACAGTGCCCACAGACCCTGCAGTACAACATCTTTAGGGATATCCCACAGTATCTCAGGCACCAGCATAGTAGCCCACAAACCCTGTGCTAAAACGTCTGTAGGCCTGGGAGCGCACATTATTTAAAAAAAAACATTTTTTTGTGAGCTGTCAAAATCCAGTTTTGCAAGATGCTTCCTCTTTCATGAGGTGACAAAATCTTTTGTCATCATGGCAAAACAGGATTAGGGGTAGGGCCATCTGGTCCTGCCCCTGATCCTATTTTGCATGACAACACAGGATTTTGTTGCATTACGAAAGAGGATTTGGGTCATGAAACAGGATTTTGACAGCTCACAAAACAGGATTAGGTTTCTCTGACCAGATTGGCCTGCCCTAATCCTGTTTCGCATGATGAGACAGGATTTTGCAGCTTTGTAAAATAGGAATCGTCTCATGAAACAGGATTTTAACAGCTCGCAAAACAGGATTAGGGTTCTCTGACCAGATGACTCTACCCCTAAACCTTTTTTTGCATGATGACACAGGATTTTGTCACCTTGTGAAATAGGATTTGATTTGCAAAACATGATTTTGATACCTTGTGAAAGAGGATTATTTTTCTAAATCCTCTTTCGTGAGTTGTTAAAATCCTGTTTCGCAAGCCAAATCTTTTTTTCATGAGGTGACAAAATCCTGTGTCATTATGCAAATAGGATTAGGGTTCCCCGATCAGATAGCCCTGCTCCCCTAATCCTGTTTCACATTACAACACAGGATTTTGTCAACTCATGAAAGAGGATTTGGCTCACAAAACAGGATTTTGACAGCTCACTCATTAGGATGAGGGTTCTCTGACCAGACAGCCCTGCCTCTAATCCTGTTTCACATGATAACACAGGATTTTACAGCCTCATGAAATTGGAATCGGCTCACAAAACAGGATTTTGAAACCTCAGGAAAGAGGATTATTTTTCTGAATCCTGTTTTGCAAGCTGTCAAAATCCTGTTTTGTGAGCAGATTCCTATTTCATGAGGTGACGAAATCCTTGGTGATCATGCAAAACAGGATATGGGGCAGGGCCATCTGGTTGGAGAACCCTAATTCTGTTTTGTGAGCTATCAAAATCCTGCTTTGTGAGCTGTGAAAATCCTTTTTCACCATGCAAAACAGGATCGAAAGCAAGTCGCAAAACAAGAATTTTAAAAATGAAAAATAAGCATTCTGAGGCTACCAAAATTAAAGTGAAGGCACACAACAATAGAGGATGTCCTGATGAACAAAACACATACCTGTACTTCCATGCCTGCAGAGGACATCCCTAGGCATAGTTATAACAGTTTGTTTGTGCCCCAAAGAAAAAAATAAGATGGCGGCTTGCAAAATAGGAATTTTTTCTCATGAACAAGGATTCTAAGCATCCTTTTTTGTGAGTTGACAAAATCCTTGTTTGTGAGACTCAAAGCCTCTTTTGCATTGTGCAGCTATCCAAAAGACTGAACTGAGCATGCTCAGAACCCCAAATTTAAAAACTTAATTACGTTGGAACAAAGTAATATTTTTTCACCAACTCAATGCTGGATTATTTCTTGGGGTAAGCTCTTTCCACCAAAATTCCATATGGTTTGGTCACAACACAATGAGGAAAAATCAGCCAAAATTGACGATTGTTGGCATTTTTTCACTATGTGCAGCAAAAAATCTGCAAATCTGACTGACATGCAACTTGGCACATCAAGAGATCTACCCCTGTTATACATTAAGCCAACAGGGGATTCTTCCAGTTACTTCCCTATATGACTTCAACTTGAGACAGAGTTCATTGGCGATGCTGGTGTTTTGTGGGCCTTACTGTTTTTATCTGCAAGAGCACTCTACTGTCCCTCATAGACATTGTAAGAGGGACCTCAGTCCAGGTCCATCAGCAACTGTGCTCTGTGATGCATTATAAATCTTTTTATGATGTAGCACAACCTATCCTAAGGAACTCTAACATTAAAATTGGTTGTAGCATAATAGATGAAAAGTCGATGCCTCGGTTAAATGGGTTGAAGGTAAGCAGCTTGCTCCAGGATGGGTCCTTGCAAACTTGTTAGTCCATTATTGCCTCTTTGCATATTACTTCTAAAATGATATTTCAAGTTTTTCAGCTTCATCACTGTTTGCAGCAGTATTTTGGTTCTGCTATTGGGATGGTAAACTTCAAGGAGTTACTGCAATAGTTGGTAGATGCTGCATTACAACCTCATGCAGTGTCCAATTTGTATTTGCTCCTGCTCCCTAAAATTTATTCCAGTGACTCTTTGGTATCCCCTTATTGGACTATAGCCCCTTTACCTTCAACTTTTAATTGGACAAAAATCTCATCTGATTTATATATTTATATTACCCAAGATTGGTTGCACGTCACTCAATTCTGCATCTTGAATAGTTTATATTATACATCTATCAAACTGTTTAGAATGGGCGCCATCACCAACTTGTATGAGATGTGGGCAACCAGATGGTACTCAATACCACCTCTTCTGGGAATATATTTTATTTATTTTTTATTTTATTTAGTTTTTGTTGACCGGGTAAGTGCAATAGACAAATCCTGCCTATTTTCAGGCACGACCCGGGGATGGGGGATACAGATGAATGCCAACTGATCTTGAACCAGATTAAGCTGTTGGTGGTATTTTTAATGAATGATGGAAATTTGGCCAGGACACCGGGGAAATTCCCCTACTCTTTTTGATAAGTGCCACGGGATCTTTAACATCCACCTGAACTACCACCAATCCAGGCAGATGGAACCTCAGTTTAACGTCTCATCTGAAAGACGGCATGTCAGAAGTGCAGCACCCCCTCATGCTGAACTACAGTGTCAGTACTGGGATATTAACCCAAGAGCCAGATGTGGGAACTGAACCCACAGCCCTCTGATCTCATGGCCTCAGAGGCGAGTGTGCTATCTGGTAGCTACTGAGCCACTGACACTGATATTAAAGTGGATCCTTGTCTGATCTATTTAGGTTCAGAGCCGATCCTTTATTGGGGATTGAACCTTATTTTACTCTGGAGGTTTGTTTAATAGGAGACTAAGCCAAGTGGATGTTAAGGAGTGGAGATTTATCATGGCCATTATTTCAGTTTTGGTCAAAAGACCAGGGTTTCATCATTGATTAGATCAATCTCCACTCTTTTACACAGAATGGTTGCAGGAGATCCTTGACAATCTTCATATTGAGAAAATGATAGCTAGTATCAGTAATAAATTGCATAGTTATAATAGGAAAGGGAGCAGGCTGCATACACTTTATATGGTTTAGGACATTTGAACAGGCTCTCCTCCCCCTTTAAATGTATCCCAAAGTTCTGCATATATCTGACTTAGATAATGATTCTTATATATTTCCTCCTTTTATATATCATACTAATCAAACTGTGTTTTTTATTTTAAAATTTTCCGCCACGGGATAGGGAGGGTTAGGGTGGTTGGATGGGGTAGGGAGATTTGTTTTTTGTTTTTTCTTACCTTGTTAGGCATGTTGTTTCTGTTTTATGGCTTTCTTCTTTTGTGGTATATTGTTGTTGTTTTTTTGGTTTGGTTGATTGTAATATTTTTGACACATCAATAAAATAACCTATTTAAAAACAAAACAAAACAAAAAAAAGATCTACCCCTGGAGACTGTGCATGCAAATGTCCGTGTAAATCCGTCAAATGGTTGCAAAGTTATTAAAGTGCAAAATTTGAGGTTTAACATTGAAGTGCCTATTCAACCCTAACTACAGAGGTGTGACTGCACCTCTCTAAGATCAATATATATATATATATATATATATATGTGTGTGTGTGTGTGTGTGTTGAGTTTATATATATTTATATATTCTTTGCAATTACATTAATGCAGACATTAGAGTTGTAAAATGAAAAGCATAGAAAGATGGGAAATGAAAAAAACATTAGGGATTTGGGTCTTTGGAGTATTGGTGAATCTATGGTGGGGTCTTACTTTTGGTTGCCAAAACTAATGCCCACTCCCCAGCCCATAGACTCCTATCCAAAGCACAAGATACAGTTTCAACTGAGTGCCTCATAGTGATACAGTATGGCGAACATAATCTGTCAGAGTTTTCTTCACACAGGGCCCTACAGATCCTGTGTGAAGACATCACATTTGACCTTGTCTGTACCAGGGTAGGGGTGTGCATTAGGACTGAGAACCTCAAGTAAGACCCCATAACTGAGTCACCTTCCTAATGTTTTTTCGTTTCCTGTCTTTGGGTGCTTTGCATTTTACAACCTTAGTGTCTGCATTAACGTAGTTTTCTGCAAAGAATTTCCCTTCTATGAGATAAATACAACACTGGAGACAGTCCTGATACAGTGCATTGGCCTAGCAGACCTCAGCACACATATCGATACCTTGTGAGTGAGATTCCCTGACTCACTACAGGGTGTGTCTGTGCCCAAACACTGCTCTGTCCCTACCTGGCCATGACTGGTGCTGCACATCAGTCTTGTCCCATTAAACTGGCTCACTGAGTTCACACCTGAACTCAGCTCACTGACTCGGTAAGGCAACGTATTCCTGAGAGGTGCAACGAACATCCCTAAAACAATGTTACTTAATAGACTATTTCTTTTTCAACATTTTGACCCCATACGTTCAACATTGTCTTCTTATGATGCCACCTAATAAACCTCTTAGGTGAAAATGTTCAATTATGTGCTGAAACACCGTTCCATACCACAGGTGTGAAAACACATTTCAGACTGGATGTGAAAAATGACTGCTGTACTGTTAATGAGGTGGTGTGAAAAAAATGGGTATGTTGAAAATCTGGAGTCAAAATATTATAAATTATCAAAGTTATGCACCTGCATATAAAAATGTCAACACACACTCACAACTCAGCCAGTTTTAGGAATTTTTTCTCCAAAGTTTTAAAATGGTCTGTTTGGGACCATACTGTACCTCATGAGTACTGACACTGTCATTTCCTTAATTGGTCTCAAAAGGTGATTTCAGGTTGCTGCGTGAAATCACCTTCTGGGCCCTATTAATGAAATGACAGTGACAGTGTTCATTAGGTTCAGCCCCAAAAAGCCCATGTAAAAAATTTGGTGGAAAAAAAAACCAACAAAAAATGGCAAAGATATCAACATAAGTTGAAAACAACATTAAAATACATTTTATGGCTCTTACCTTTATTCCTCAGTTGGCAGGTTGGCTTTGAAGAGTGCAAACATGTCTTGGTCCACAGAAGATGACAGCATATGACCCCAGCAGGTAAGTATAAGGTAAGGGGGTGTGGGGTGGTGGGTGCTCAGTGTGAGGGTCAGGATGGGGGAGGTGGATGGCAGAGATGATTAGGAACAGTTTTCTTATTTTTGCAGGTCATTACAAAATAAAAAAATATGTCAGGGGACCGTTTTCTTTGCAGCTACAAATACATCGCTACATCTATCTCCGGATATTGGGGGTGGACTCCCCAGTGTCCCATACTGCTGGGGGAAGATATAGTTAATTCTGACATGGGGATTGGGGCCCCTGATGTCAGTAGAATGTAATTAAAACAAGGGCTGCAGGGGGAGGTGTTCCAGTGTGGGGAATGGGCATCCTGGTGTCAGATATTATCATATTTTTCCTGCACCACTTTTGGGACACTGGAGGTGGGCCCCCTAATGTCCACGCTGCTGGGGGTGTGCATGCTGACACAGGAATTTGGCCCCCATGTCGGCACTTTTACTACAGCAACAGGCTGGGGTGGGCATCCTGGTGTCAGATCAGATAAAAAAAGGAAAATATATGATAAAGAACAAAAAATAATAAGGGGGGATGGCATTAGGGTTACCAACCCTAAGACTCACTCCATTTTATTGTACAATAAGCTGGATGGCTACAGTATAGGAGAATGGGGTGAGTGTTAGGGTTGGTGACTCCAATGACACCCCTCCTCCCCTGTGACACTTACTAGTCTCCACAAGGCAGGGGTGGTGTGTTAGGGTGAAACCCTAACAACTAATTTCCCTACTTTTGTCATGACAACTCTAACTGATGCGCTAAGAAAGTTATTACAACTACTTTCTTTACTTTTTGAGATAGTATAATAGTATTCTTATTTTACTGTGGGAGCGCAGGGTACTTTGGAACCTGTGATCCCATCCCTCCATTGAGAGAGCATAACAATATCCTTATGTTATGTTAGGAGTGCAGGGTCCTTTGGACCCTGCACTCCCATCCCTCCTTTGAGATAGTATAACCGTATCCTTATGTTATGGTGGGAGCACAGGGTCCTTCAGACCCTGATTTCCCATCCCTCCATTGAGACAGTATCCTTATTTGACCCCAAATTTCTAACATATCCTTCGTATGATCTCTCCGCACATACCCAGTACAGAACATTTTCAAATCCCTGCTAAAACATAATTTTGTGCAATGGCACTGCCATTCTGCACCACAAGTGCAAAAACAGATTTTAGTCAGGATTTGAGAAATAACAGCTATCACAGACATGAGGTGGGATAATAGCAAGGCTATGCTGAAAATATGAGGTGAAAATAGTGAACATTTCCAAAGTTATGAGTGTGCATAGTGATATAGCAAAGACTGCTCATAATGCAGCCATTTTTAAAGTTTGACCCCAAATTTTTAACATAGCCTTCTTAAGACCCTACCTCATGAACAATATGACTGTAGTTATGCAAATCCCACTAGAAAGGTGATTTCACCAACTGACCACAAAAATCACCTTTCTGGCAAGAGTTGCCTAATGATAGTCATATTGTTCATGAGGTGAGGTTCCCAGGAGTCCATGTTAAAAATATGGGGCCAAAATCTAAGAAAATGGCTGAGTTATGGACGAACGTTGAAAGTCCCCATTAAATACCTAGCAGTGTATTTACTTTTGTTCATGTTGCAATCACTGGGATCTCGAACCTGGGGCCTCCTCAGGTGAGTGAGGGTCAGTGGGGACATTGGGGGTGGATGGTGTGGGGAGGAGGGTCTGCAGTGGGAGGTCAGGAGGGGGTGCAGAAGCGATCAGCAATGGATTTTTTTTACAGCTAAAATAAAAAACAAAAGACAACGAAGGATGGTTATTCCAATTATAGGAAAAAAAAAAAAAACATGGAGGGTGTGCACTACCATTGACCACCAAAGAAAAAGGAAATTGGAGAGTGGTGGAGGTTGGGGGTACCACTAGACACCAGGTACATAAGGACAAATACATGGCAGAATGCAACAATACATTATAAAAATATAAAAAAAAAAAAATGAAAAAAAGTAACTATATAGGGATTGAGGGTGGGGAAGGGGATGCCACTTGACACCAGGGCTTAAAATGAGGGGGGCACACTTTTTGGGACCATATTGTCCCACAACACTTCAGTTCCCTGCAGACAAGTCCGCAACACTTCATTTCTCTGGGGACAAAATGGTGGAAAACAATCCTTCCTTGCCAGCTCCTTTCCTTGTTCTCCACCCTGATTCATCAATTGGCTGGTGGACAAGGATTCTTGGTCTGGCCATCTGGTAGGCAAATTTGCATGACCAGATGGCCAGACAGGAATCCTTGCCCACCAGTAGAATTCCTTGTCCGCCACCCTGATTCATCACTGGCAGACAAGGATCCCCGGTCCAGCCATCTGGTCAGAAAAATGTATAACCAGATGTCCGAACTGGGCATCCTTGTCCACCAACCAATTTTCTTGTTCACCAGTGACAAATCAGGATGGCAAACAAGGAATTTAGTGAGTGGTGAACAACATTTAAAGTAAGTAAAAAAAAATGTTCTGAGGGGCATATGGACCTAGAAAACCACTGAGCACAGCTCATCAGCTCCCGATGAGCAGCAATCACACAATAATGTGTGAAACAGCAACCCCTGGGCAGAGTTATGACAGTTTGTTCAGGACAAAATTTAAAAAAAACAAGATGGTGACTGACAAACAAGGAATTCTTTTCTGGATAGCCAGGACTGATAGCTGGCAAACCAGGGTTGGCCCCTGATGAACCAGGATCATGGTTTGCACCATGCAGCTATCCTGAAAAATAAAAGTCCCATTGAAAATAATGGGATCTTAAAATAAAATAACTTTTGAACAGATCAATATGTTTTCACCAAATAAATGCTGGTTGTTCTATGATCCATGCTCTTTCTATCATAAAAATGTCAGACCAAAATTCAATACCATCTCTGCACAGTGCGATGTGTAATAAAGTGGCAAATTTTAGGGTTCTTTCACTATCTGCATCTCCGAATCCACAAATCTGACCGGAACGAAACTTGGCATGTCCAGAGATATACCCCCAGAAACCATGCATGCAAAATGTTGTGTAGATCCATTTAACAGTTGCAAAGTTATTAAAGCGCAAAATTTGAAGTTTAACATAGAAACTACTGCTCAACTCTAACTATAAGGGTGCTACTGCACCCTAAAATATATATCTAATTATATATATATATGAGAAAAAGAACCTCTGTGTGCAAACACTGAGGCAAAGGTTACCTAAAGGGCATTTGGCTGGGAAGCCAAGTTTCAAGAAAATACAAATCACACATGCCCACACAATGCAAAGCATCATGGGCTGCATATATATATATATATATATATATAATATGTATGTCGATATATATATATATATATATATATATACATATTATAGTGGCATGGTAGCGCTACTATAGTTAAGGTTGAGTACCCCATTTAAGGTTAAAGTGTGAAATTGTGCAGCTTAATAACTTTGCCATTGTATGACGGATTTGTCTGAAACTTGGCAGACATGGAGTGGTACCATAGATCTCAGGATCTGCTAAAATTTGTAACAGTTGGATATATGGTTGCGAAGCAATAAAGCACAATAGAAAATAGTATTTATGCTTTTTTGTGCATTCTTTGCTCATGCCTACAGGTCTCACAGTTTGTGCGACCAGTACAAAACCTTCAGGGAACATGCAACTGGGGTCTCCAATGTGTCTTTCGAAGATTTCATGAAAAAATATTAAACGGTTCACAAGTTATTCATAAAACAAGTTTCCCATTATAGACAATGAGAAAAGTTAAAAGGTTTGACTGTCGCAAATGCAGTTTTTAGTGTTGCAAATGACCCCTGTAGTGTCATGAGTCAGTCATTATTTTTCACTTACTGGTCACAGAAATGCTTGGCATTTAAATGTGGGACCCTCTAGGGACACAATTATTTTTGTGTTCACCTAGTCGAGCCCTGAGGATGCTAGCCATGTTTTTTGGGGTTTAAACACCCCAGAAATATGTTTTTGTAAACTGTAGTGTTGTAAAATAATATCTCACTTGCGACACTTTTGTGATTTTTTTTTTGCAAACGTGTCGTGATTTGTGGCACTACTTTGCGACACTATGCCCAAAAGAATAGGAAATCTTTGCCATCTTGCTGCAAAATAATGGTTTGGTCTTTTGGGCTGAAATTTGGAAGGAAGAAAGCCAAGATCCCACAGATGTGCCTTGTGGTGGTTTGGTGACAAAATATTACAGGGCTGCAAAGTTACAGTATTCTGAATTTGACAATTTTTCCCATAGACTAACATTACGGCATCCGCTGCGCCTTTCGGAATCTTGGAAACGCTTCGAGATACAGACTTTTTGTCAGAAAAATGCTTAGCCCCCACCCCAGTATGGGGTGAAGTACAAAACTAGCCAGGAAACTCATGAATTATATGAATTTTTTCCTTTTTTTCTACGTCGTACGGTTCCTGAGACATAAGCAATTTAGTATTCCAAGTGTTCATTTTCTGCTCTGAGGCCCATTATTATGCATACATGCTTTGTATTCACTGTGTTTCTCAATGCAGCTTTTGGGAAAAAAAGTGTGTGTTTCGTTACTGTTACATAGCGTTTCACTTGCGTTTCTGTAACCGTTGCGCGGCTGCTCTGCCACGCCACTGTGTGCAAGTATCTTTGCGTTTTCATTTGTGCTTGCATTTGCATTACTGTTAACATTTGTATTTCCATTACTGTTTCAGTTTGCATTTCCTTTTGCATCACCGTGTGCATTTCCATTTGCATTTGCGTACGCGCTTCCATTTGAGTTTCCGTTTCTGTTTCCTTTGGCATCATCGTTGCTGTCACCATAACTATTTGCATTTCCAATTGCATTACCATGACCATGCATGTTACGATTTGCGTTTCCATATGCTTTTGCATTTCTGTTTTCATTAACGTTTGTGCTTGCATTTCTATTACTGTTTGCGTTATTGTTTACATTTGTGTCACCATGTGCATTACCGTTTGTGCTTGCGTTACCATTACTTCACTATTTATAGTGCACATTCTCAAAAAGAAGGGAAATTCATGGCAATAAAACTCCATTTGATGCATCAGTTAGGATTGCTCCACAGTGACAAAAGCAAGGAAATTCGATGTAAGGGTTCCCAGCCCCCTTGCACCCCATCCCACCCCTCCCCCACCAACAGGCCTCGGGGTATGTGTTGGGGTTTTTGGTCCTAACTCTCACCCCATTCTCCTATACTGCACCATCTCAGCTTGTTTACACATGGAATGGGGTGAGAGTTAGGACTGATGACCCCAACGCACACCCTGAAGCGTGTTGGTGGGGGAAGGGTGAGGTGCAAGGGGGCGGGAATGCTAACATCAAATTTCCTCACTTTTGTCATTGTGGAACAACCCTAACTGATGCATTAAATTAAGTTTTATTGCCATGAATATATATTATAGTGGCACAGTAGTTCCATTATAGCTAGGGTTGATTACCCCATTTAAGGTTAAATCTGAAATTTGGCAGCTTAATAACTTTGCTACCATATGACATATTTGCCTGAAATTTGGCATGCACAGTTTGTTCCCATAGCTCTCTGGATCCGCCAAGTTTAATTATGGTCAAATTTATGGTTGTGGAGCTACAGTGCACTGAGAAATGCACAAATTACACATTTTTGTGCATTCTTTGCTCACACCTACAGGTTGCACGGTCTGTGCGTCCAGTCCAAAACCTTCAGGGAACATGCAGCTGGTGTCCCTGATGTGCCTTTTGAAGATTTCGTGAAAAGATATTGAATGGTTCAAAAGTTATTCAAAAAACAAGTTTCCCATTATAGTCAATGGGAAAAGTTAACAAAATATTAGAAAGTGTCACAAACACAGTTTTTAGTGTTGCAAATGATCCCTGTAGTGTTGCAAATCTGCCATCTTGTTTTCAGTTGGTGGTCACAGAAATGTTTGGCATTTAAATTTGGGACCCTCTAGGGACACAATTATTTTTGTGTTCACCCAGTAGAGCCTTGAAAATGCTAGCCATGTCTTTTTTGGGGGGTTAAACACCCCAGAAATATGTTTTTAACATTTTTGTAAACAGTAGTGTCGCAAAGTAGTGCCACACATTTGACAATTTCGTGATTTTTTTTTACGACACTATGCCCAAAAGAATGGGAAATATTTGTCACCCTGCTGCAGAAGAACGGTTTAGTCTTTAGGGCTTAAATTTGGAGGGAAGAAAGACAAGTCCCCACAGATGTGTCTTTTGGTGGTTTGGTGACAAAATATTACAGGGCTGCAAAGTTACAGTACTCCAAATTTGACAATTTTTCCCATATGCTAACATTACTGCAGCTTTCGGGGCCCGTATCTCGAAAATGCTTTGAGATACGGACTTTTCATCAGACAAATGCTTAGCCTCCTGAATGGGGGCTAAATACAAAACTAGCCAGGAAAGTCATAAATAATATGAGATTTAAATGTTTTTTCTACATTGTACGGTTCCTGAGATATAAGCACTTTAGTATTTCAAGTGTTCATTTTCTGCTCCGAGGGCCATTATTATGCACACATTCTTTGTATTTACTGTGCTTCTGAATGCACCTTTTAGGGAAAAAAAGTGTGGCCTTTTGCATTACTGTTACAGTCAGCATTTCCGCTTGCATTTCTGTTACCGTTTGTGTTATTGTTTCTGTTTACGTCACCGTGTGTGTTACCATTTGTGCTTGCTTTTGCGTAACTGTTACCATTTGTGTTTCCATTACTGATTTTGTTTGCGTTTCCTTTTGCATCACCGTGTGCATTACCATTTGCGTTTGCGTACGCGCTTCCAATTGCATTTCCGTTTGTGTTTCCTTTGGCATCATCGTTGATGTTACCATAACCAATTGCGTTTCGGTTACTGTTTGTGTGTTTGTCACCATTTGTGTTTCTGTTGGCCTTAGTGTTGGGCAGTGTTTCCATTGTCAATAGTGTTACCGTTTCCTTCTGCATCGCTGTTGCCGTTAACCGTTTCATTTCTGTTTGCATTTGTCTTACCGTTTGCATTTTTGTTTCTGTTGGCATTAGCGTTTGCATTACTGTTTTCATTAACATTTGCATTTTTGTTGCTGTTAGCATTTGCATTAGCATTTGCATTACCATTTCTGTTTCCTTTAATGTTTGTGCTTGTGTTTCTCTTACCGTTTGCGTTATCCTTTACATTTGCATCACCATGTGTGTTACCATTTGAGTTACCGTTAGCATTACTATTATATTTTACCTTACTATTTCCATTACCATTTGCGTTAATATTATTGTTTATGTTTTTGTGGTTGTGTAGTGCTGTGCAAAACATTACATTTTTGCTATTTTTCTGCACTGTCTTCAGTGATGCATAACACAGCCAGTGTGTGGTAGATTGGCCTGAAACTTGGCAAGTAGGAACATGCCAGTTTTTGTTTGGTGAAATAATGTTGTTCTGTTCCAGAGTTATGGCCATTTGAAGTTGGCCTGCTTCACAGTTACTGATTTTTTGGCCACCAGGTCTGCCATTTTAGTGCATTTTTGGACTCCATTTCCTTCATTTTGTGGTGGAAGACTTCTTAAAGGTAAAGAAACATAAACATTGAATATCTCTGGAATGGTTTGTTCTTTTCACATGAAATTTGGAGGGTGTTGAGTTGAGAGATGTGAATTATGCTGTTTACATGTTTGAAAAATAATTCACTGCAGAGATACTGCATGACAGAGTTAACATTTTGTGCATAGTGTTCTGCATGGTGCTACTGCCTTTAATTTATAGTGTAGGTAGCCCTAGTGGCATGGAGGTGCCTCACAGTGGTTTAGTGTGTAAAACATTAACAGGTGCAGAATTATGCCACTCCGATGAATGAAAATCTGGTTCATTATGCTTCAATAACTTCTGAACTGTGTGTCTGATTTGCCTGGCATTTGGAATGTGCAAAGATTTGTAATTCATCTTTCATTGTGGTAATTGTCATGTCATTGGCACTTGCAGTTGATAAATTGTGCATGTTACATTCTTTGCTCATGGTGCTGTGTGACCTTTTAGATGTACACACAATTCTGGACACACGGTGTGCCATGGTACATGTCTTCATTTAACAATTTTCATTTCAGTCAGTCATACAGTTTTTGTGCAGTGAAGTGACAAAAAAAATCACATTATTTATAGTGCACATTCTCAAAAAGAAGGGAAATTCATGGCAAAAATCTCTGTTTAATGCATCAGTTAGAGTTGTTCCACTCTCACCCCATTGTCTCCTGTCCTGCACCACCTCAGCTTATTTACACATGGAATGGGGTGAGAGTTAGGGCCAATGACCCCAACACACACCTTGATGCCCGTTGGTGGGGACAGGGTGGGCATGGGGTGCAAGAGGTGGCAACCCTAACACCGAATTTCCTCACTTTTGTCACTGTGGAATGACCTAACTGATGCATTAAACAGAGTTTTTTTTGCCATGAATATATATATATATATTTCATTGCAAAAAATCCTCTTTTGATGCATCAGTTAGGGTTGATATTACAGTGACAAAACTTTGGAAATGTCGGTGTTAGGGTTACCAACCCTACCACCACCCCACCACCCTCCACACACCAACAGGCATTGGGGTGTGCCTTGGGATTGTTTGGACTAACTCTTACTCCATTCCATGTGTAAGGAATCCAACATGGTACAGTATAGGAGAGAATATCAACCCTAACTGATGCATTAATGAATTTTTTTGCAATGAATTTCCCTTCTTTTTGACAAATTGTAATGTCACTCATATGTGGTTGTGGGAGGGCCCTGTGTTCCCATCATGCATGCATTTTGTAATAGTCTCAGATTTTTACGTGGCAGGGCCCTGCGTGCTCTCATCTATACATAACTTTAGATATTTTAATGATCTTGCATCTCCCTGTGGGAGTGCTGCACTGCCAGTACTATATAATGGAGGACCCTGTGCTCCCAGTATTGCATAATGGTATCCATATGTGGGAGCGCAGGGCCCACTGGGCCCTGAGCTGTCATCTACCCATAAGTATAGAGACATAGTGCAAGCCTAGAGACATTCCAAGTAACCCTTGTGCTGCAAATGTGGCAATATCTCAGTAACATAGGAAGTTTGAAAAAAATCCATGACAGTTATAATCATGACCTGGTAACCTGCACACATGCTTAGTAGCTGCACTTAGCAAAAAATCCATATTTCGAACTGTTTTTGAGATACAGTCAGTAAAAGATGGGAAATTCAGAAAATTCAGAATGTTATAACTATGGAACCGTTGTATATTCTTTCACAAACCAACAAAAGACATCTGTGGTTCAATATTACTGCCCTGCAAATTTCAGCCCAAAAGTCCTAGCAGTTTTTGCTGAGTGACAAAAGAAACAGTTTTTTGGGGTGTGTAGTTTACCAAAATTTATGAAGATTTCCAAAATTTTGCAAAAGTCTTGTAAAAGCTTTCAGAGTTTCGAAAGTACTTTTGCAAATTTGCAAAAGTACAAATGGAAAATTGAGAAACATATTTCCAGGCATTATTTTAAAAACTAATGACAGGATCATGTTCCTCAGACCCCAATTAGGTAAACACAACTGTTAGTGTTTACCAAGGGCCAGCCTTTTTTAAATTACAGCTTTTTCTGCTATCACTAACTGAAAACAAGATGATGATGGTATGAAAGTAAAAAAAAACATTTGTGGCAGCAAAAAGTGCTTTTGTGAATGTTTTCGTGCCTAGCATATATTGTTTCCCATATGCTATAATGGGAAATGTAAAAGTTTAATAACTTTTAAAAGGATTAATATTTTTACACAAAACCTTCAAAAGGTTCCTCAATGACCCAGTTCCCATATACCCTGAAAATTTCAGACCAGAACCACAAACTGTTTGGGCTGTAGAGAGACGAGCAAAGAATTTACCAAAAAGTGAGGATTTTTTTACACTTTTTGGCATTCTGCATCTCCACAACCTCACATCCAACTGGCACAAAACTTACCAGATCCAGAGAGCTTTGGTACCAGACAGAGCATGCAAACCTTCAGGCAAATTGGACAAATGGTACCAGACAGAGTGTGCAAACTCTAAGGCAAATTGGACAAATGGTTGCGAAGTTATTAAAGTGCAAACCTTTGAGTTTAAGCTAGACGTGGCCGTGCAGTCCTAACTATAGTGCCACTGCTGTGACAGTATAATATACATGTGCATGTATGTATGTGTATATAAATATATATATATATATATATATATATATATATATATAACACACATATATACATATACATATATATATATATATATATATATATATATATATACACACACACACACACACACACACACAGTCACACCCCTATAGTTAGGGTTAAGTTGCCTGTTTAATGTTAATCCTCAAATTTTGCACTTTAATAACTTTACAACCGGTCAACATATTTGCACATCATTTGGTATGTTCTGTCATATGGGGGCAGATCTCTTAATGTGGCAAGTTTCTTTCTGGTTGGATGTGCTGATTCTGAGATCTGGATAGTGAAAAAAAGTAAAAAGTCACCATTATTTGCAGTTTTTTTCCCTCATCACCTTGTTCCCAGATGGTGTTGAATTTTGTTTTGTCTTTTTTATGGTAGAAAGAACTTGGGTAACAGAACTGCCACTGCTAGTTTGGTGCAAAAATATTAAACTGTTGCAAACTTGCTAAGTTTTTAAATTCCCTTATATCCTATGGGAAGTTCATTTTTCAGAATAGATGTAAAAAGTTTGCAAAGGATTTGTTCTTGCAAAAAAATATTTATTCTTGTGAGATCCATTCCTTTTTCATGAGGAAAAAATCATTTTTCATTAGCCACCATCTTGTTTCTTTTTCCAGCAACTAAAAAGTCTGGAAAATACTTAAAAATGGTGTCATGTTAAAATTACACGCCAAAACCTAACTAAACAGGCCCCATTTTGCTAGATTCTGTTTGTTTTTCAAAATTAGGGCAACAGATACTTTTTATGGGTACCCGAAATCCTGGGTGCCCAGCTTAGTGAGAGGAGCCTTCTGCCATACTTCTGCAGCTGCAGCTGAACTCCTGTTGCTGGCAGCAGTGGGAGTTATGAACCCCTTGTTTTCCCTGATTTCTAGTGGCATAACTCACTCTTGACCCTGATAACTGCCCCATATATTCTCCCTGGTGTCTAGTGGCACCCCCCACACTCTGATCCCCATCCCCTGCTCACTTCTGATTTTGAGTATATCATCCGACACCATGATGCCCATGATGTTGGATGCTCTCCCCCACTTGCAGCAAGTTGTTTTATTAATTTGTCAACATCAGGGGGCTCAATCTCCTTGTCAGCATTTAGATTCCACCCCCCAGCAGTGTGGAACATTGGGGAGCCCACTCACAGTGTCCCAAAATATTGCCAGAAACCTGTGAAAAAAAGGAAAACAGTCCCCCAGCATCTTTTTTTCTAAAACCTAAAAAAAAAGCAAATGGTGCCTCATTGTCCCACCATCTGCCTCCCCCATCCTGATCCTCCTGCTGTGCACTCACTACCTCACACCCCCTTACTCTATACTTACCACCGGGGGTCGAGGGCTGTCATTTTCTGTGGACCGGGACACGTCTGCACTCTTCAAAGCTGAATGACAACTTGAGGAATAAAGATAAGTGCTGTATAATATATTTCAATGGTGTTTTGAACTTATGTTCATAACTTTGCCATTTTAAGGTATTTTTCTCACCAAATTTTCAACATGTCCTTCTTGGGACCCCACCACATGAATACTGTCACTGACATCTTGTTAATTGGGCCCTGAAAGTGATTTCACAGTCACTGCCTGAAATCACCTTTTGGGCCCAATTGATGAAATGACAGTGCCAGTGTTCATGAGGTGGGGTTCCAAAAAGGCCATGTTGAAAATTTGGTGAAGAAAGTCCTAAAAATAACTGAGTTATGAGCATTCATTGAAATTTTTCTATGCATGTACTTAACTTTGGTAATTTTCAGTATTTTGAGTCCAAATTTTCAACATAGCGAATTTTTTCACACCATCTCATGAACAGTACAGCTGTCATTGTTCACATCCTGCCCAAAATGTGTTTTCACATCTGTGGTACAGAATGGTATTTTGGCTCAGATTTGAAAAGTTTCACCTATGGGGTTTATGAGGTGGGGTCATAAAAAGAATATGTTGAAAATTTGGGGTCAAAATATGAACAAATGCAAACTTATGATCATTTGTTGCAAATTCACTACTCCCGCTTGTAAATCTAGAAAGTTTAAATATTTTGACATCCGATTTTCAACATAGCCTAATTATCTGACCTCATGTATGTCACAGCTGTCATGTTTCAAATCTTGGCCAAAATGTGTCTTCACACCTGTGGTGCAGAATGGCACTACAGTTGCACAGAATCATATTTTGCAGAAAATAATTTGATCACTGTTGCCCTATAAATGGAAGCGCAGGACCCAGTGCTTCCACAGCTATATCTATATCTATCTATCTATCTATCTATCTATCTATCTATCTATCTATCTATATATGTATGCATCTATAGAGGGATGGGAGCGTAGGGTTCAAAGGACCCTGCACTCCTACAGTAAAATAAAGATATTATTATACTATCAAAAAAGTAAGAAAATAAAAGTAAGAAAATAAGTTGCAAAAAATGTTATTAATGCTCCTGTTGGGGTCAAAGTGACAAAAGTCGGGAAATGGGATCTTATGGTTTCCCTAACACCCCTCCAAACCAGGCAGAAGAGCAGGTGTGGGGTGTGCCTTGGGCTTCTCAAACCTAATAACAATAATAATAATAAAATATTTATTTATATAGCACAATTCAAATTGATCAAAGCGCTGTACAATAAAACAATAAAAGCAGAGATAAAACAGTAAAATACAGTAAAACAAACACTAATAGAATTTGCAGTAAACAATATTCTTATGTACAATCCCCAAAGGCACAGTAAAACAGGTCAGTCTTCAAAGCTGTCTTAAAGCTCTCCATGGTCTGGCACTCTCAAAACTGATGAGGTAGAGAATTCCACGGGGTCAGAGCATACATAAATGCTTGAGCACCGAAGTTTTCAATCTAATCCTGGGAACCTCTAGCAATCCCTCGTCAGCTGAGCAGAGGGGATGGAGGGAGCAGTAAGGAACCAGGAGCTCTTGCAGGTAGCCTGGACCCTGTCCATGTAGGGCCTTGTATGTCAGTAAACCGACCTTGAAGGTGATTCGCCACTGTTCAGGTAGCCAGTGCAGTTCACACAGCACAGGAGCGATATGACTGGCCCAGGAAACCCCTTGTCAGTAACCTGGCTGCCATGTTCTGCATGAGCTGCAATTGGGGGATATCAACCTCTGGAAGCCTTATGTAGAGGAAGTTGCACTAGTTGAGGCATGAGGTCACAAAGGTGTGGATCAACATTGAATGGTCACAAGATGGAACAAGGTGCTTAATCCTGGTGATGTTTCTCTGGTGGTAAAAAGAGGACTTGACTATTGCTGACATCTGGCAATGTAATGTCAGCCCCTCATCAAAAATCACCCCCAGATTCTGCACTAGAATAGAGGGGATGAGTTGGCTACCTCCAAGCCAAAGCCCAGAGGCAGACCCTGCCCCCACCCTCTCTATCCTGTGACCTAGATTCACCTCCAGTACCTCAGTCTTATCAGGATTCAGCCTTAACCAGCTGGCTGCATCCAGTCCTGGATTTCTATGAGGCAGCTATTAAAGACAGAGACTGCACTATCCTAGTCAGGTGCAAAAGACTGGTAGAGCTGGGTGTCATCTGCATAACAGTGAAACCTCAGCCCATACCATCTCCCAGTGTCTTCCAATGGCAGCAAATACACTGCAAACAACATAGGGGACAGCACAGAGGCCTGAGGAACCCCATATGGCAGAGAGAATGACACCAGAAATAAATCCCAGATACCACTCTCTGAGTCCTGCCAGTGAGGAAAGAGCCAAACCATCTGAGAACAGTGCCTGACAGGCCACAGATGTCCATCAGGCACTCCAGCAGCCCCCCATGAGCCACGATGTCGAAGGCTGATGAGAGATCAAGAAGGACCAAGACTGAATGGCACTTCTGATCTCTTGCAATCAGGAGATCATTGAGCATCCAAACCAGAGTAGTCTCAGTACTATGCCTCTTCTGGAAACAGACTGGAGGGGATCATAGATGTCGTGGATGGTCAAATGGTTCTCCAGCTGTAGGGCAACTACTTTCTCTATCACCTTCCCAACAAAGGGAAGATTAGAGAGTGGTCTGTAGTTAGCAGGGCAGTTTGAGTCCAGAGAAGATTTTTTAAGGAGAGGTGTTGCCACTGCCTCCTTCAGGGAGTTCATGAACTCACCTAACTCTAAAGAGTGCCAAACTATCTCTTCCAGGACAGGGCCAATGGTATCCACACACCCCAAAATGAGGCATGTAGGGCCAAGGTCCAAACTACAGCATGTAGGCCGCATACTCTGAACAATCTTCATGACATCAGAAACTGCCAGCCGGTCAAAGTATACCCAAGAAAACCGAGGCATAGTAACCATGCACTGACCATTTTCAACCACCATGGAGTGAGCTGAATGGATCTCCACCCTAACATCAGCAACTTTATTAGCAAAGAATCGAGCGAACTTGTCACACTTATCCAGTGAAAATGCTGTAAGAACATGTAGACAGGTTGGATTGCACAACCTGTCCACAGTTCAAAAGAGCTGAGCTGGTCAATTCTGAGCCACAGCAATCTCCCTGGACAGGAACTCTGCCTTCTTATGGGAGATTGTTGATTGATAGACTCGATAATGAGCCATCAATCTAAGGCAGTCGGCGTCCAGGGCAGATCTCCGCCAGCATCACTCTAGCCTTTGTTGCCCTCGCCTCAGCTCCCTCAAAGTCCTGTCAAACCAAGGGTTCACCCCATTTTCATAATGTCTACACTTCTGACCTTATTTACAGATGGAATGGGGTGAGCATTAGGCTTGAGTAGCCCAAGGTACACCCCACACCTGCTCTCCTGCCTAGTTTGGTAAGGTGGGGTGTAAAGTAAACCATAATGCCTAATTTCCCAACTTTTTCATCTTTGACCCTAACTGGAGTATTAACGATGTGTTTTTCCAACTTACATACATATATACAAATACATACATACAGTGAAGTCCACCAGGATGAAGCGCAGTGTCATAGGTTTACTGCATGACAAAAGTGAATAACTCCCATTGAAATTGCATTGTTTACTGTAGTATCTGTGCTGCAGAATTCTGCAGTGCTCCGCTTCATCCTGGTGGGCTTCACTGTGTGTGTATATATATATATATATATATATATATATATATATATATATATATATATATATATATATTAGGTCCCTTGATGTGCCACATTTCATGTGACTCAGTTGTGTGGTTTTTGAGATACAGATGGTCAAAAACCCTAAATTTACTTGTTTTTGGATGTTTCTTTGTCCACCTGTATCTCAGGAATGGGTTTATGCTGTGGTCTGAATTTGTAGTGTAGAAAACCTTTGGGTCACAGATGTGTCTTTTGAAGGTTTGTTGAAATAATATTAATTCGTTCAAAATTTATATCAGTTTTAAGTTTTCCATTATTTCCTATTGGAAAAGTTAAGTGTTCAGTATGAAAGTACCATATTCTCGCAAATCATGGTGTTTGTGCGAAAATAGGTGTGTTCTATTTTTGCACACACACCATGATTTGTGAAAATAAGATGGTCAATTGCCAACAGCAGGGTGCCCAATCCTCCTGTCAGCATTCCCCCCCCCCACTACTGTGTCACACTGGAAGCCCAGCCAATTGTGGCAAATAATTGTTTTCTTTTATCTGTTTCTGACACTGGGATGCCCAGTCCCAGTGTCAGTTGTCAACAGGGGTGCAAAATCCCCGTCGGCAGCATGTATCCATCCCAATTCTTGTAGCACACTGGGAGCCAATCCCAATGTGCCCATCATTTATTTATTTATTTTATTTGCCCCATCCCCACCCTCCCACTGAGCACCCACCTCCCCGCACCCCCCATCCCATACTTACCTCAGGAGGTTGGCACTGTCATCTTCTCTGGACAGGGACATATCTGCACTCTTCAAAGTCGAACTGGAAACTGAAGAATCAAAGGTAAGTGCTGCATAATTGCAGTGAATGGGGGGGTTCAACTTAGGTTGATATCTCAGCAATTTTTAGGAATTTTGGTCCAAAATGTTCAACATGGGATTCTTGGGACCCCACCTCATGAACTCTGTCACTGTCATTTTGTTACTCGGTCCTGAAAGGCAATTTTGTGGTCACTGCATGGAATCACCTTTCAGGACCAAGTAACAAAACAACAGTGCCACTGTTCATGAGGTGGGGTCCCAAAAAGCCTATGTAGCAAATTTGGTGAAAAAATTCCCAAAAATGACTGTGTTACAAGCGTGCATTGTGCAGTTTCTATGCACGCTTGTACCTTCACCAATTTTTTACATTTTTACTCCAGTTTTTCAACATTGCCACTTTTTTCACATCTCCTTATGTACAGTACAGCTGTCATCTGTCACATCCTGCCCAAAATGTGTTTTCGCACCTGTGGCTCAGAATGGTGCAATTGCTGTGTAAAATCAACTTTTGGGATGGATTAACAAAATCAAAATGCCACTGTTCACGAGGGGATGTCCCAAAAAGCCCATGTTGAAAGTTTGGTGAAACAATTCCAAAAAATGACTGTGTTATGAATGTGCGTTGTGCAGTTTATACATACGCTCATAACTTCGCAAATTTTCATATTTTCACACCAGATTTTCAACAATACCATTTTGTCACACCACCTCATGAACAATACAGCTGTCATTTCTCACATACTGTCTGACATGTGTTTTCACACCTGTGGTGAAGACTGGTACAGCTGTGGTGCGAAATCTCCTTTTAGGACTGATTAATGAAGTGACAGTACCACTGTTCATGAAGCTGGTTCTCGAAAAGGCCATGTTCAAAATTACATAACATTCCTAAAATTATGTGTATTATAAGCATGGATTGTACAGTTTCTATGCAGGCACATAACTGGTAATTTACAATATTTTCACTCCAGATTTTCAACATACAATTTTTTTAAAACCACCTCATCAGTGGTACAGCTTTCATTTCTTGCATCTTGCTCAAAATGTTTTTTCACACCTGAGGGGAAGAATACAACAGTAGCTATGTGAAATCACCTTTCGGAATTGATTAATGAAATGACAGTACCACTGTTCATGAGGTGGGGTCCCAAAAAGCCCATGTTAAAAGTTTGGTGAAAAAAATCCTAAAAATGGCCAAGTTATGAGTGTTTGTTGAAATTGTCCTATGCACAAGCATAACTTAGGTAATTTTTAATATTTTCATTCCAAATTTCCAACAAAGCCATTTCTTTCATATCACCTCATGAATAGTAACCCTTAATAGGGATACAAATAAAGTATCTGAAAAGGTAAGGAAATTCACTGCAAAAAAACTTTGTTAATGCACCATTAGGGTTGAAGTGTAAAAAGTAGGGACATCTGATCTTAGGGTTCCCAAGCCTAGCACACTGCCCCCACCCTTGGCTTCCAACCTGAACACCCCACCCCCACCCTTGGATTACAAACCTAATGCCCCACCTCCACCCTGCATGCAGGAACAGATGTGAGGGGTGTGCCTTGGAATTTTGAGCCCTAATGCTCACCCCATTGTTTTATTCAGTTCCCATGTTAAATTATTAATTGTTGAGACGGGGTGAGCATTAGGGCATTCAAATATCTGCCCCTCCTCATAATCATGATGATCCTGCTTAAACTTCCTCTCTTTGGTCTTCCTGATTCTTTCAGCATTACAGTATTTTGTAGTGTAGGTCTAAGTTGGTTTCTGTATGAATCATATTCAGAATGACTCAAAAATTACTGCAGCTGAACTTCGTTTAAAATAAGTTCATTTTTAACTGCTGTTTATATGATGTGATAAAGGTTTATTTTTATACAGGGGTACAAACTTTAGAGGAATTAACCCCTATTTTAAATAAGTAAGCCCTGTCATAGATCCACTAGAGGTTAGAGGAACGAGGTGTGAACAAGTTTGATACATCAAGCAGACCAGAACTGAGTTTGATTCTCACAACCTCCACTTGCATACTGTGTGACTCTGAGCAAGTCACTTAACAGCCCAGTGCTCCCAGGTTGCCCCTGAAAACAGGCACTTGTGCCTAGTGCGCTTTACCCGGTTACCAAAGACGAAAAAAAATAAAAATAAAAATAAAACAATTACAACTTCAGTCTAAGTAATAATCTTACAACAAATATTACATATTTCATAAAAACATATAGGATCTAGAGACAAGCAAGTACAAAAGTCCCAGAAACAAAAACTGTTTCATTCTGACAGATGTAAATACAAGAGTTACATACAGTTTGTAAAATCTTTTTTAAGGCTGATTGACTGGATTATGCATCTTTTAAGATGCATTTAATAGGGCCAGCAGAAAATTCTAACTGGTGAATTTGCCATCCCCCTAGAAAATCACTTGTATCCATTCCCAAAGTAGATTGCTTAAATAATCTTAACCCCTGTGGCATGTGGTTTACTTTTAAATAAGCCTCAAGAATAACACACTGCCTATAAAGGTGTTTGACCTTTAAAGCAGTTCTCTCCACAGCTATGAATGCCTCTTTAATACCATATGGTCTCCTGTTCTGAGCGTTATCAGTTGCTGCGTTCAAAGGGGATGCAGGTCTGTCTAACAAGGGGTTATTATGTCCTTATTTAAAGAAAAGAGACTCAATAAAAATGTTGTCCTTTCTAAGGTTAAAAAGGAATGTGGGGGTGCTATTCACAGTTTCAGTATGAGTAACGCCACCCAATGCCATGCTTCTGAATTTACAAGAGTCTGTGTACGAGCCATTCCAGAAAACTCAGAAAATTGCTGCAAAGAATGTAGACAGCTCAGAACACCTCGGGAAGCAATGAAGTGTAAAATCTCTGTCCAGAGAACACACACTCACACTCATCTGCTCTTTCTGACTCCAAACAGAATCCTTTATACCTTGGAGTGGTTAATAAAGCTTTATTAGGGGAAGAAAGGACTGAGCATCTGTAGGACTGCTCTCCTCTCCTGGGGTGGGTGGGTGGTGGTATCCCCAATATTAGCAACTCTGTGCTACTGCCAGGCACCACATTAAGAAGGGTTGGAGGTGATGATGGATGTCTGTGGGCTGGGTGCAGGAATGCACCTGCCTTGCACTAGATGCCATTGCACATCCATGCCTCCTGCCTTGCGTTGGATGCCACTGCACATCCATGCCTCCTGGGGGGGTTAGGCTTACACTCATGTTCACAGAAAAAGGATATAACCCTGGTGACCTGGAGGATGATGATGATGAGCCCACAGCAGCCACATGCCCACCACTGGAACCTATTCACCCAAGTCACTGATATCCTCCAGCCTACACTCTTCCTGCAAGATTAGATTGATGGAGTGCCAAGTAAGTGGATGGTGGCCCTGCCTCAGGGGGTACAGGCTGGGGGGGACTTATGCAGGGTCAGGAGTGGAAGGTCTGAATTCTGGTGGGGATCTAGGGATGGGAGGGTCTCAGGCCAGGTGGGAAAAAGGCTGAAGGAGCTACATCCAAGGGAGTTCTCAGGGGCTGGTGACCAGAGACAAAAAGAGGTGAAAAAAATAAAGCTTTATTAGGAGAACTGGTAAAATACCACCATGGCAGCACTGCCACAGATGAGTGCTATCATCTCATGTCACTTTGACATTTTTTCAAAATAGATAACATACATCTACACATCACCATTTATAGCACAAGGTATACAAAAGCTGTTTAAAATGGCAATGTCAATTTAAATAATTGTGTACAAAACTTAGTTCAAATACATAAATATTATAAAAATGTATACAGCAATGCCAGCCAAGATGCAACACAGTACTGCTGCAGTATATCACAAAATGCTGTGGTATGCCTCGGGGTACAGTGTAATTCAATGGCAGTTAAGCCATTTTTTACTGCAGTATTTTGTAACACGTCATTTACTGCAAGTTACTGCATTGCATCGTGGCTGGCTCTGCTGTAGCTAATAAATGCTAATAATGATGATGTGCAAGATTTGCTTAAGTGAACAATGATAAAGTTAAATTATGCAGAACACCAAATAGCAAGAAGGGAAAAGCCGGGGATGGGTGGGTAATAAGGGGAAGGGAAGAAACCAGGGCCATGCAATGGATAAAAAAGATAACACTGTCACTTCAAGCAGTGTTTTCATACATTGCACTATAAACGGTGATGTGTAGAAGTACATTATCTGTCTTGAAAAAGCATTAGAGCAATGTGAAATGTTGATGCTCATGTGTGGGTGGTGCTACCATGGTGGCATTTTAGCATTTTTGTTAATAAGGCTTTATTGTCCACTCCAAGATTTGGGGGATTCTATTTGGAGTCAGGAAGAGCATCCAAGTGTGAGAGTATGTTCTCTGACAATAGTGTAATAGCTACAGTATATGACGATATGCTGGACATTTAGGTTTGCATCCAACTTTGAGACTTCCATTTTGCAGTAGTAGTAGATAACATTTGTTTATACAGTGATAACACTATTAGGACTGTAAGTGCCATTTTCTCAAGGTGCACCTGTTTAAAGTGTCAGGTTACAATGGCATAAAGTACATGTGCAAAAAAAAAAAAAAAACACAACAAACAATACATATCCAAAATGTACAAATTTCTAGTAAAAAAGGGATTTTACACACTTAACAAAAGAGACAGTAATAACAAGCAGGCAATACAATACTCATATTAAATCATTACAATTATGATTCTTGTCAACATATATACTTATATTTATCTTCTATCCATTGCAAGTGCAATGATACCCCATTTCCCAATAAACAGTGGCTTTAAAAACATTTGAGTTTATATGTGCATCTTTAAGGTGCAAAGGCAGTTGGTTCCAGAAAATAACTGCCTTATGCTGAAAAGTCATAGTTGTAAATTTGTTTTTAAATTTTGGTACTGTTACCTCTCTGGCCTTATTTTTCCTCACATTATGGCCATAGTTTGGTTCCTCTAACCTCTCTACCAGTTTGTGCATCACATGATTTTTTTTAAATCCCATGGACTTGTACGGCCCATGCCCGCTTTCTTCTCATCTCCAGTGAGCTCCAGCCAAGGGAGCCATACATAGTACAGTGGTGGGTGTTAAACTCACACTTCAATACAAATCTTGCCATCTTGTTTAAAGTCAAATCCAATTTTGCCAATTGCTGCCTGTTTGTGTGGCAGTAAATATGACTCCCATAATCCACAATGGGTAGTAGTAGTTGATTCACCATGGTTTGGCGTACTGTCTTAGTTATACAATATGACAACCGTTTTGCTGCCCCTAACCTCATGTTTACTTTTTTTTCCTAATTCATTTATATGGTATTCAAATGTTAAGTGTTGGTCAATGTGAACTCCCAGATATTTCTATACCTCAGTTTGTTTCAAGATGTTACCTTCCTTGGTCTTAACCTCTATCTTAAAGTCCAAACTGTCTCTGACTCTTTTAGGTTTTGAATAGAACAGCATTGTTTGAGTTTTTTTTATTGTTTATTGCCAGCCCTATGCCAGCAAAAACTTTTGCATAACCAAAAAATCCTTTTGTAATCTCTCCTCTACTTCCTTTTGGTATTTCCCATCAGTAATAAGTACTGTGTCATCCGCATGTAAGCGGACGGAAGTATTAGTTAAACAATTGAGCAGAATGTTTATGTAATAAATAAATAAAAGGGGGCCCAATACTGATCCCTGTGGGACCCCTTGAGTTATAGGTAGTGGTTTAGAACTAATTTCGTTTACACTAACAACCTGATATCTACCCACTAGATAAGAATGAAACCACTGACAAGATTTTGTTTCCACCCCCGATTTTTATCAATAAGTTTAACAGAATTTTATGATCAACAAGCTCAAAAGCTTTTGACAGGTCCATGTACACCGCACCCATGGACCTTGCATCCCCTAATAGGGTAGCAATCAGATCTAACTGGTCCATGAGTGCAGTGGTCATGGACCTGCCCCTTCTAAAACCTGACTGAAAGGGAAACAACTTCCTATACTTTTCAAGGTAGCCCATTAATTGCCTATGGACTATTCTGTCTAATGTTTTAGAGACAGTGGACAACAAGGCAATTGGGTGATAGTTTAAGGGGTCAGTGGAATCACCTCCTTTAGCTAGAGGAACAATTTTAGCTAGTTTCCAGTTCTGGGGAAATATCCCCTCACTCAAACTCCAGTTAAACAAACCAGCCAAAATGGGTGATATTTCAGACTCTGATTCCTTCAATAAATGATTTTCTATTCCATCAATGCCACTAGCTTTTGAGTTTGTAATTTGTCTATCATGGCTGCAACTTCTTTAGCATTTGTACTTTGAAATCTAAACTTGGGACCATTTATGCCCACATTTAAGTCAAAGGGTGCATTATGTTTTTCATTTGCACCAGCTGTGTTGACATCTGCAAGATCTACAAAATAATGATTTAACAAATCTGCTGCTATATCCTTATGTTGCAAAACCCCATTTATCTTTATTTGCATTACTGGGTGGTTTATAACTGGTGTTTTTAATCTGTTTGTCAGTGTCCAATAGTCCCTGGGGTTCTTTGTAGTTTGAATTTTTTGTTTACAGTAAAATGTCTTGGCATTTCTAATAGCAGTGGTAACTCTATTTCTCATAATTTTAAATCTGGCCCAAGAATCGTTACATAAGGTTTTGTTTGCTTTCTTCCATAATTGATTTTTTAATCTTATCAATTTGTTTATTTTTGGTCATAACCAAACAGGTTGAATGGATTTGGCTTTAATAATTTCTTTTGGTGCAAATCTGTCACATGCCTCCAAAAACAACTAAGTGAATTCACTCACCGCCATGTTTAAATCTGGCATCAGAAAGATTCGATACCAGGGCACATTTGACAGATACCTGCAAAATAACAACTTATTGAATTTTCTATAGGTTCTCCTAAAAATAGGTTGCTTGGAATTATATTTATTTGGGGTGTCACTAGCTTTGGTAGTGCATTGTATCACACAGTGATCTCCTAATTTAGGTGGTTCCACACCAAATCCTACCACTTTTAGGTCGGGGGAAATGAAAATTAACTCCAAGATGTTTCCTCAATTTGTAAGTTTATCCTTCCTTGTGGGAGAATTTATCACCTGAACAAATTGCAAGACTGCATTGCACTCTCCAATGTCTGGCCTTGTGAACACCCCCAGGTGGCATTAAAGTCACCCAGGAGAAGAGTTTTTTTTAAATAATGGAGTTTGCCCTATAAGAGGCAAACCAAGTTGTCCTGGTGGACCCTGTAATTCATTGTGGATGGCTGTGCTCAGAAAGGAGGGGAGCGGGAGTGCCAGGAAACAGGACAGGAGAAGGGACAGGAAGTGGGGGAGCTCAAAAAGAAAAGACAGGGATAGGGGAAAATGAAAAGGGGAGGGGTTCTGTACAGGGTACATAATCCTATGCACTGCAGCAGCTCAGCCTCTTTTGCTGGAGTCTTTTGATTTACAACTTCAGCACATCAGATTGGCCAAAAAAAAACAATTTTTTTCTTTTGGTAGCGCTTTCTTGGCGGTGGTACAGATTAAGGTTTGTGATCTGAGTCAACACAAGGTAAGGCAAAATGTAATTATGTAGTTTATTTGAAGGCGTCGCCAATTGTAGAATGAATGGCTGCTAGAAAAAGTATGCAGAGGTTGCTAGAATTGGTAGAACTTGAGTGATCTTCCTAGAATGAATGGCTGCTAGAAAAAGTAGGCAGAGGGTGCTAGATTTGGTAGAACTTGAGCAATCTCACTAGAATGAATGGCTAACTTTCCGGAAAGCATGGCATTGTTCGCGGAAGCTATGCAAAAGATCGAATGGTACACGTTGCATTGAGAGAGAGCCATGAGGCAGAGGGAGCTGTGGCGACAAACACCCAAGTGAAAACGGGGCATATTGTTGTTTAGTGAGACCGGGGAAGTCAGCATGCTGAAGACCACGTGGTTCTGCCTATAAGGTTGGAGAAGGCCAGGATTGTAGCTGGAAGCAGGGTGAGATACGTCAAGGCCACGTGGACTCTGTAGCAAAATCAGTAGGTCAGTGGTTGTAGCATTGAAGGGGAAAGAAAGATTAAGGGGCCAGTTTGCCACGAGGCGAGGTTTGAAAGTTATGGAGGGGCAGATGGTCACAGGGGAGACATGCCAAAGGCCATGAGGACTGGTAGCTCCCCTTCCCCTCACCACCCTTTCAAGGAAGCTGTGGGGCACCATGGGAATAATATTAAAAAAAAAAAGAAAGCGGGCTGGTATTTAGAGAGGGGATTTCTCACTGCATTGAATCGCTGTGGCCTCTCCTAATTGAGGGCATGCAGGGAAGACGCTGTCATAGTGCAGTGAGGAGAACATGCATTTCGAATGGCTTGTGACATCACATCAGGTAGCGTTGTGGTTGAAAGCACCCCAGGTGCAAGGAGATAACATTGTGGATCCGGAGCGGATGATTTTTAAATAGAAAATAAAATAAATATTACAAGACACACTCTTGCAGGCTGTTCCCCCCTTGTATTGCAGCAATAAGAAAAAGCATGGGGAACAACACGCGATTAGCACTGAAGCTTTATGATGCATGATGTCACATTGGATAGTGATGCTGCAGAAAGAGCCCCAGGTTTAAGGAGCTAATGATGGGGACAGAGAGTGGATATTTCAAAATAGAAACTAAAATAAATAATACAAGACACACTTTGGAGGTGTCACCTGTTTTATTTCAGCAAGAAGGGAAAGCATAGGGGACAGAAGGGATTAGCAAGTTGTCTTACGGTGAGAATGGAGGCTGATGCTATACCAAGCCCAGATAGCAGGTGGACATTAAAAAGTGATAAAAAAAAGAGGATTATAAAAAAAAAGAAAAACAAGGGGGTTGAGGTAAGAGGATTAAGGGGACAGGCCACCAAGTCAAAATAAGGCCTTAAAAAAAAAGGGTGGAGATGGCAGCAGGATAATGAAATTAGCCTGGGAGATGCATTTAAGGATTTATAGAATGTTAAATAATGAAGAAAATTTTCTCAGTTTATCTGCAGGTAAAGAAAATCGGGAGTAGAATGGCACCAAGGAAGAGAAAACCAACCAAAGAAGAGGTGTACAAGGCAGTCATTGAGTTGGCAGAGAAGGCCAACTTGATGTGGCAAATGGTGGAGGGAGAGGAACCGGGGAAGTCAGGGGAGAAGTGGAAGGCAGAAAGGGGAGCAGGGGGCGGTGGAAAGAGATTGACTGAAAGGCCATGCAGCCCACAGGGACTGGCACCACAAGTGGTCAGTCCAGCACCTCCACAACCCCTGCTGCCTGAACCATTTGGACCATCAGAACCCAGAGAGGAACCTGCGGTGGTACCGACCCCTCCAGCAGCAGTGCCACTGCCTGTTGCACTGTCAGAAGAAAATGGACAAGCTCAGCCCAAAAACAACAGGACACACAATGGGGACAAGCATACAGGTAGTGTGTCAGGTACGGTTGGGGACAGCATAAAAGAATACATTGGGCAAATTATAGCAGCCCCAGGGAAAGGTGGTTTAGAGCAAATGGAGACTGCATTAGCGGAGCTCAAGAGGGACATAGAACCTAGGGGAGAAGTAGGCAAAATAGTGGAAGGGATGGGAAAGGGAACGAGGGATATAGGTGCGCTGGGCATGAGGATAGGGAAACATGTGCCATTGGCCACAAAAGAGAAAATATGGAAGGGGGAATATGTTGATATATTTGCATTGGTCAGCAGGGAAGTGGCAGCAAAATATGAGGAGACAGAAAATATAGGAAAGAGAGAGATGGCAGCTACTGAGGTCTTACTGGGGGAAAAAAAAGAAGACAAGTTTACAAAAGGGAAGACCCGGGATGGGTGGTTTGTGGGCTTTGCAACATATTCAGTCATTGTTCTGGAAAAGAAACCAGAGCTGGACATATCACTTATCACTTATTCCCTGATTATAAGGAGGGCAAAGGCAAAAGGTGGAGTGGGCTGGATATATTCTGATGAGTTTTTTCACCAAAGGATGGCCACCTATGGGGATGTGAGATGGGACATGAAACAGTTAGACTTGTGGACTGATTATGTAACCGACCGGTCCGTTCCCAAAGAGGAAATGGGAATAAAGGGAGGGATGTTACAGAAATGCTGTTGTGGGTATAATAGGGCATTTTACTCATGGCCACAATGTCGTTTTCGACATGCCTGTTCAAAATGTGGGGAAATCTCACTTAGCATCCAGGTGCAGGACAACATGGTTAATGGGGGCTGAACAGGGGGGAAACCAGGGGACCGGGCCCCAGCCTTTTCGAGAAGGGACTTTTTTAAAGGACAGAGATGGAATAGAGGATCAAGAAGTAGGGATTTTTGGAGGGGGGGCACAGGCCTACTGAAGGAAGGGCCAGCGGAGCGATAACCAGAAGGAGTAAAGAGGAACTGGGGGGGGGTCATGGCTAAGGAATGATTCCAATTAGCAAAACCCCCCATTAAAACTGAAGCATGGGAAAAATGGCTAAAAGAACACCCAGATAGTGAGGTGGCAAAAAGCATACGGAAAGGTTTTAGAACGGGTTTCCCGCTACACTGCATGGGCCCGAGGCAATCAAGAGACGCCAACAACTTAGCATCAATAAAAGGAAAGGAGGATATTTAAAGAAGGAAAATTAGAAAAGAAAAAATGGCAGGGAGGGTGGAAGGGCAGTATGCGGTTCCCCTGTTAGAGAACATGAGTATTTCCCCCCCTTGGTCTGGTGCCTAAGAAACAAGAAGGGGAATATAGGGTGATACACCATCTGTCATTCCCAGAGGGAAACTAAGTGAATGATTTCATAGGAGAGGAACACAGCTGGGTCACCTATGCGACTTTGGAAGAAGCAGTGCAGCTTACCCAGGCAACTCCAGATGCATGGATAGCAAAGACCAATCAAGAAGCAGCCTTTAGGCTGCTCCTGGTGAGGAAAGAAGATTGAGATTTATTGGGATTTAAAGTAGACGGACAGTATTATTTTGATAAAGCCATGCCGATGGGGTGCTCCATTGCATGTTCCACATTTGAAACAATGACTATTTCAACAGAGAACAAGGCACAAGCCAGTAATACAACATTTAGATGACTTCTTATTGATAGGCAGTGGACGGGAAGAGACAGAAGAGATGTTGGCAAATTTTCAGGAACTATGCAAGGAACTAGGAGTGCCATTAGCTCCTGATAAAACCGAGGGCCCCAGCAGGGTTATAGAATTTTTAGAGATTGAAATAGATGCCTGGGGAGAATTGTTTAGGTTACCAGAAGGCAAGGTACAGAAACTAAGAGAATTGATTCAGACACACACTAGCAGAAGACTGCTGCAACTAAGGCAGGTGCAGCAAGTGATGGGGCACTTGAATTTCACATGCTGGGCAATTAGGCCGGGAAGGACATTCACAAAGAGATTAGCCCGGGCAACTTCGGGGTAAGAAGGCCACACCACTGGGTGGACATAACCAAAGGGATAAAAGAAGACTTCAAAGTGTGGGGGAAATTTCTAGAGGACTACAATGGATGCTCCTTTTGGCAGGATGAATGGCTCTATAACACAGATTTGGAACTATACATGGATGTGGCAGGGGGACTAGGAATGGGGGGTTATTTTAGAGGAAAATGGTCTTCAGAACCATGGCCAAGAGAATGGGTACAAGAGGGGAAAGTAAAAGATATCACACTGCTGGAAATCATGCCTATTCTGGCATGCACCATGGTATGGGGAGAAGACCTGAGGAATCAGAAGATCACATTCTGATGCGATAGCAAAGCAGTGGTTGAGGTGTTGAGCAGGAAGGGGGCTAAAGCAGAGACAGTTATGGGAGTATTGAGGCAGTTAGTTTTGCAGAGTTTGCAGTTAAACATGTCTTTTGGAGCCAGACACATAGACGGGGTGACAAATACACTAGCTGATAGCCTTTCCCGTCTGTAGCTGGATCATTTCCGGATGCTAGCACCAACAGCAGAAGAGAAAAAATGGCCATTCCAATGAACATCTGGGACATTGGCAAGAATGAGCCGAAAAGTTGTTCCACAGCTCATGGGCGCCACAGACATTGAGGGCATATGAAGGGGCATGGCAGGCACTACAAACATTCAGGGCAACATACCACATGGAGCCAAGTGGGCCAATAATGGAAGAACAGTTAGGAAAATTCACGGTAGAGCAGTGGCAGAAAGGGATGGTTCACGTAACAATGAGTGTACTTAGCAAGGATCAGCTTGGTGTGTAGTCTAAAGAGGTAGAATGATCCTACGAGGTTGATGCTGATTCATAGAATGATGCAAGGGTGGAGCAGATTAAAACAGAAGAACAAAGATGGGTAGAAGCCAATAGCGGACCAATGGTTGGGTAGACTGGGAGAGATATTACCAGCTATGTGTAAAACCAAGGATGAGGCCCAGCTGTTTCACACAGTTTACTTAGTGATGTTTGCAGGAGCTCTGAGGGTGAGCGAGGCGGTGGGACACAATAGGAAGAACGAAGAGGGAGACCTAGAATGTGGGGACATAAAGTGGGGAGCACAGGAAATACAGCTGAAGATTAGCAGATCCAAGACAGACCAAGAAGTAAAAGGGAACATACTAACCATTAATGCACACCCGGATGAGGCCTTATGTCCGGTAAAAGCTTTGTGGACTTACGCTGCAGAGCGCTATAACAAGCAAGGAAGATTATTTGTGCATGGGGATGGGAAGAAGGTGACGAGTTACCAGGTGACAGCTGTACTCAGAAAAGGCATGGAGTTCCTTGGGGAGGACCCAAGTAATTACTCGTTCCATTCCTTTCAGATAGGGGCTGCTTCAAAATCGGCAATCGAAGGGGAGACAGTGGCGGCTATGATGGAGAAAGGGAGGTGGTGGTCCACCTGCTATAAAAGGTACATAAGAGCTTTAAAGAATGGTGATTAACCTGTCATTGAGTTTTTCTTCCAGGACGGAGAATAGAACGTGGGGGGGAGGGGGGTTGTATGTATAAAAAAACAAAATTTTGGAGATGATGTGATGAGATTAATAATTTGCTTAGTTTAATAGGACAAGGGATGACCACAGAAATATGGATCTACGGGCATTCCTATATTTACTGGGCAGAAAGGAGAGCAGAGAAGAAGGCCGGGGAAAACAGCTGTATCAAGGTGCTAAAAAATGTAAGCTGGTATGGCGGGGCATTCGGGGGATGAGATGGGCACAGTTACTCCGCACCCTAAGAGAACTGAAAGAAAGGTGACCCACCCCTGATTTAATCATTTTACATCTTGGGGGCAATGACATCAGGGGAAAGCCATGGGTTGATGCTTATTTGAAGATTAAGCAGGATCTCATAAGGATAATGGAATGATGTCCAAAAGTGAGCATAGCATGGTCAGACATGATACTGAGGAGGGTGTGGAGACACGAGCACAGCCACACAGCAATAGATAGAGGCAGGAGGAAGATGAATAGGAGGGTGGGGACACTAATAAAGGCTATGGAAGGAAATGTCATATTTAGGGGGGGTGGAAGAATGGGTAGATGAATTTTACAGAGCAGATGGGGTACACCTGTCTGATATAGCAATAGACATGTTTAATACAGAGATGATGGGTCTCACTGAGGCATGGAGGAGGCAGGAAGAAAGAGGATAGGAAGAAGAGGAACAGGTAAAGGGGGAAGGCCAGTCATCCAAAGCAATCTGGAGACAGACTGTGGGGAAAAAAGGGGGAGGAAAAAGGGGGGAATGATAAGGGAATACAAGCAGAAGAAGAAGGAGGAACAGAAGGAGAAAAGAGAGGTCTCGTTTCTCACCGTTACCTGAAGGAAAGAGAGAAGAAGATGGCTCCCAGGTTTTCACCTGGGGAGGCCAGAAGAAGTGAACAAGAAGGATGGGGGACCAGATATTGGTATGTTAAGACAATATGAACAAAGAATTGTAAAGAAAAAAAATTGGTGATGGTACATGAAAAGAAAGAAAATGAATAAATTAATTGCCAATCTGAGCACAACAACTTCATTGTCTGTCTTTTGTGGGAAAAGGGGAAATCTGGGACAATGGAGTTTGCTCTTTAAGGGGCAAACCAAGCTGTCCTGGTGGACCCTGTAATTCCCTGTGGATGGTTGTGCTCAGAAAGTGGGGGGGAGGAGAGGGAGGACCAGGAAACAGAACAGGAGGAAGGGAAAGGAAGGGCAGGAGCTCAAAAAGAAAAGACAGGGATAGGGGAAAATGAAAATGGGAGGGGTTCTATGCAGGGTACATAATCATCTGCACTGCAGCAGCTCAGCCTCTTTTACTGAAGTCTTTTGATGCCTCCCACCCACCCGGCAATGGAGAGCAGTAAAAAGGAATAAAAAGGATGTGGCCTGCCTAAGGTGGATGGCAGTAGGGTCTGGTACAGACAAGGTTGGACTGCCAGAGGTGGAAGGCAGATGGAAAGAGGAAAAAGGGGGGGAAGGGGGGGAATGATAAGGGAATATGAGGAGAAGAAGAAGGAACAGAAGGAGAAAAGAGCAGTCTTGGTTCACACCATTACCTGCAGCAGGAAAGAGAGAAGAAGATGGCTCCCAGGTTTTCACCTGGGGAGGCCAGCAGAAGCGAACGAGAAGGATGGGGGACCAGATATTGATATGTTAAGGCAATATAAACAAAGAATTGTAAAAATAAAGAAAAAGAAAAATTGGTGATGGTACATGAAAAGAAAGAAAAATTAAATTAATTGCCAATCTGAGCACAACAACAACTCTGTTGTCTGTCTTTTGTGGGAAAAGGGGAAATCTGGGACAACATGTTTTGTCAGTTCATGACAAAGTTTTTCAAAACACCTTGGATTTAACTTCGGTGGAGAATATACTGCTCCCACTACCAGGTCCAAGCTCTGCAAACACACCACTAAACATTCCATACCTTCTATCTTACCAGAGTATATTAGATTTGAGTGTCCCAGTGAATACTTAACATACATCAAAACACCTCCTCTAGAACCCCTGTCCTGTTTATGATGGTAATAATTCTGTAGCTCAACTTCATCATGCCCGATTCCCCTGTAAAGCCATGTTTCAGTTAAAATAATAATGTCAGGAGACTCTGTGCCAATCCAGGCCCTGAAGGTCCCCATCTTTTTTACTAAACTTCTTGCATTATCATGAATTATCTTGATGGATCTCTCTCCAGGGCCAGGGTTCAGCTCCATGTCTCCACATAGAATTAGGGTTTGCCAGAGTACAAGTCTGGGAGCCAGGCTGCAGCTCAACCTATGTGAGAAAGTCCTCCTCAACAGACTATTTCTTATTGCATGACTGAGGACCATCATGGAAGTGATTGGCTTGACCTTGGAAAGGAGTAAATGCCTGACTATTGCATAAGTACCTTCTAATGGCCATAGAGAAAGCACTGGCAGTGACAGTTGCTGTGGGCCTGTGACTGGGTGGAGGGATGTAAGTAAAGGTATTTAAAAATGACAGTAAAAGGGACAGGTGGAAAAACACCTTCTTTGTTGAAGCCAACTGAACATGAGCCACTTATTCAGACTGGACAACCAAAACACCGTAACGCACTGTACAGGGCTATCGTTGTATCCTGTATTTACAGAAGAGCTACTAGACTGATTTCACAAACAAGACTATTTGAATCTTTTCCATCTTCTCTGTCCTCTAAGACAGTGTAATGTTCACTTAAGAAGAACCCACAGTGCCTCAGCCCATTAAGGTGTTGGAACATGGAAAGTGATCAAATACTGAAACTTGTGAGTAGTAGGGGACATGTTGGTAAACAAAACTTATAGGAGGCAATCTTTGCTAAAACCCCAACATAGTTAACATGCTGTGCCAATTTAAGAAGAAAGATCATAAGATATTCAAGGAAAAGCTTGGCTTGGATAAATAAAATGTCTAGCAGATCTGGGGTTTTCTATAACTCAGATAGGAGGAAAAGCTTAGAAAAGCTGCAATGATATTTGCACTCCTACCTTTTCTAGGAAAAGGTTGGATTCTTTCCAAGTCTCAGTCTAAATTTTGTTAAGCTATGGTAGTAGCTTGTTAAAAAGATTAATGCGCTAGCATTACGTCAGAGTTCTTGAGCATGGTCTGTGTTGTCGAGAATTGAATCTGCATTCTGTTGATTTATAGGCCTGCACTTTTACCCTCCGTACTATTCAACCAGACCTACATGCTTTCCCTGTTTATCCCAGTTTTTCTGAGATTTTCACATTGGCATCCTCAGTTCTGTGTGGTTTTGCCTCAGTTACAGTATTTCACCTCTAGCATCAACAGCTTGAAGCTTTTAACGTCATACATTAAAATTTAACCTATAAAACAAATTTAAAGGGAAAATAACATAATCTGGGATGTATTGTTAGTGTGAGGCAGAAAAACAGTGTTAAGAAATATAGAACAAAGTTCAATTCTTTATCTGACATACAGCAAATTGCATATCTAACAGACACTACACATGACACAAACTAAACTCATTTAGTAACTATTCATCTTTTTCAAAGATCTGATCTGAAATGAGTCCTCAACTTTAAACTACTCAACATTTTATAAAGGCTTAGATTCTTGATATTAAGTACATTCTGTACAGTGGTAGCCATCCTAATTGTTCGCTTTACTACAGAAAAAAGTTACCGCATTAAGGTATTGCAGTACAGAATTTCCTTTGTATGGCTATATTTATTCAAAGTACCACATGAGCTGAAGTACTACCTTGTTGTGCTCAGTCAGCAAAATAAGGTAACACTTCAGTTAATGTGGTACTTTGAATAATATTACCATAAGGGAGAAATGCTTTATTGCAGTACCTTGATGTGGGAAACTTTTCTGTGTTAAAGTGAAAGATTAGGACGACTACCACTGCATGAGGTTGTCAGAAAGTAGATACAGTCAGATATATGTAATGCAGGACCATGAAACTGAATGAATATAACAAAATATATGTTCAAAGCCAGATGCCCAATGATATTGTCTATTTTCAGACTTTTTCCATTTCTCTCCGGAAACAGTTTACTATTAATGTTTAGCTCAGAGAGTCTGTCAATTCCCTGACCAGTTTCATACTCACAAGAAAACAGAATGAGACTTCACCTCAGTGTCTACACTTCATTTATTGTCTCGTTACAGGCCTCTTGCAACATTTTGCCTACACTGAAGCTTAATCATGCATGGTACTTGCTGTTAATTGATGGATAAATAAGCTGATGCAAGTTTTTGTCAGAATATCCCTGTTTCTTAATGGCTTCACTCTCTCTCTCTCTTTCTCTCCATCTCTCTCTCTCTCTCTATCTCTCTCTCACTACCCAGTTCCAAGTGTCAGCTCTATGGTGTGATTTTTTTTTATTTTGTAGAAACTTAAGCAGTATAATGGAAACAGATAGAATCAGCTTGTGTGCTGGTAGATCTGCTTACCAACATGAATAGTGTGATGCCATGCTGCTCACTCAAGCTCATTCTCTTTATACTCTATTTTACTGCTTAAGTTTCTCTAAATTTTTTAAAAACCACAAGACTTAAGAAACCCTTTCCTTTTTTATGCTTACAGATCATAGAGCTGACATAGAAGTCATGAAGTGAGAGAAAAGACCATAAGAGGCAGAGATATTCTGATAAAATCTTGCATCAAGCTATGTCTCCATGAATTAACAATGACCATGCATGACTGAGCCTGAATCTTGATGAAACATTGCAAGAGGCCTGTCACAACAAAATAAATGATGTGTAGATACTGAGACAGAGTCTCATCCTGTTTTCTTGGGAGTACAAAGCCAGATACTCAAAATCTACAATTTAGCTCTCATTGCATATGACCTGTACAAATCTTTTTTATTCCTGTATTAGCTTATCTTTGTAGTACTTTTTACTACATTTCTCATAGGCTAATGAAGTGTACTAGTGTAAAATATTTAGGCCAAACATTTCCTTGCTATTCCAAACTGCCAATAGTCTTATAGTCTACTAAGAGTCCAAACATTTCCCAGAACAACAGAAAAACCATGAGTCCAACAATTTCTATGCTCTGAAAACAGTTTAAGTCTTATTAAGAGTTGTAACCTCAGACTGATCTTAAAAAGCTTCGGGATTCCTATGACTTCTAATCTTCTTATGAAAATCTGGGTTAACATTCTGCATAAGCTAGCCCTTTTCAAGGCAACACTTACAGCAGAAGTGAAGATGACAGATGGAAGAACCCATACTGGAAACCAGATATGAGTCATCCAAAAGTGTAACTTTGAAATGTTCTAACAGTGACTAAGAGCACAACTGAGTTCTCTTACAACTATTTTCATTGTTTTCATGGTCTAGTTTGGTCCTCAAAGTGTAGTGTAAGTGACATCTGGCAGATTCAGGAACAAAAGTATCACTATTTGTAGTTGAAAAACTCAGTCCTGGAGAAAACTGTAATACAATTCCTTGGCCTGGCAGTGTGGAGAATGGTCATCAAAAAGGGCAAACCTCCCAAATAATACTATCATTCAGCAAATTTAAGCTCTAATTGACACAATCTCCCAGTTCCATGCAACACTCTTTTTAAAGGAACGAGCTCAGTGTAAAACTATTTGTAAAGAGTAACAGATGACAACAAACAAATACTGTATTTAACATGTAATATTTTATGGACTGTTCTTGCCTGTTCACTATTTTGTTAGAAATAAAATACATTCAAGTGCTTTCAGAGTTATATGGTTTTCCTTCAATAATTCGTGCCTATCCCTCCCATTTCAAATAACCTTAACACATCTATTAAAAAGGCAACTTTATAGTAGTAGTAAAACCTCAAATGTGTGTGTAACCAATCACCCCTGCCTTTTAGGCAAAACGACAGGTGGCATGCTGTTGAAGCCGACAGCAGTACCTGGTGGGGACTGGGTTCGGGGAGGATGAGGTTACTCGGCACAGGGAGGCCTAGGTTTGGCTACTCTGCACAGGGGCACCCAAGTAAATCCGAACACAGGAAGCAATAACTGTAATGTCCAGAACCAGGAATGGGATTCTTCAGTGTGGCTTTTATTCACATCCAAGCTGAACAAACAAAGCATAGATGGACCCCCACGGGCTACAATTCCTGGTAATGCAGATTAGAGACTACAGAACACTTTATCACTATTTCCAGCCCTCAGGCTGTAAACCCACCAGGCACACAGCTCGGACTTGCACGCAGCTTTGGGTACACAGCCCGACTTGTACACTACTTGGGTTTTCCCCACTGGCCCGGCTCCCCTGCTGGCCACTTGATCCATGGTCCATTTGAGGAATGAACCAATTATCCTGTTGTGGCTCCCCAAACCACACCAGAGCCTTTGACTCCTAGAGAGAATTTTCCTTACAATCCCACATCTGGGTACTTCCCTCATCACTGGCCAAGTGCCTAAGGTAAAGTAGAAATCCACAGAAGAAATCCGTAGAGGTGGACCTGGTCACTATAGATGGGGGGCCACCCACCTCCAGCTCCCACAGCCCATACCCTGCCATTTCTCTGGAAACTAAACCATTCCTTTACTGAAAACTTTCAAATGTAGATTCTGGGTAGACGTCTGTCACATCTCCGCTACATATCATTTGCATCCCAACAAACTCTGGACTTGAACCTACTTTTACTTTGCTTAGCCCATTACTCTAGGCTTCCCAATATTTAGTAGTTCAATCCCCACATTGTCACACAAGTCCCAGGGTGAAAAACATAGGCCCTTTTAGCAAGAGCAGACACTCACCCTTACGTTGCAGGTGCCCCACAGGCGACTCACAAATCTTCTTGTTCTCCCAAATAAACTCTGGAACACATAGGCAGCTTTTCCTTCACAAGCAGTACTAGGGGTTGCCCCAGGAATCTGCAGGAACCCTTTCCTGCCCCTGGAGGGAGGGGGCACTGAGACCAAAAACAGTGGTCTCCACCACTTCAGTTATCTTCTGTGTCTCTCTTTAAGGTGGAGACACACACCCTTTTAAACTAAAGTAGCCCTCTGTCAGGGCTGAGGCTCCTAGAGCCTTCACTGAGCTGCTTTCTCAGCAAGCTCCCAACTTCACACTGAACTGACTCACACTGACTGAAGACTGACTTCAAAACCTCCCAACATTCTAACTAATTCCCTTGCTGCAGATTCCAATGTGGCTCATGCAGCTGTGATAGTTCTATTGGTGATGTCATCCCTCAGTCTCAGCTGAGACTGAGAACAGAGTGAGACAGTGTGAAACCCATTTAACTGGAGTTTCACAAGCTGCCTTCCCTGCCTACCACTAGCTCTTACTGGTATTCTAGTAACCCTGGGTAACAAGGGGGTTACACTCGCCCTTGACCAGGAAAATGACTGTCCGCAGTCATTGCTTACCCTGCCTTAGGCCATCCCACCCTATGTGCTACCTGCGGAGGGGGGTGATCAGGCCCCCTCCTACCATGTGCAAGCACAGGCAGGCAACACTAAGGGCCTAGAGGCCTTTAGCTGACATATCAGCCTTTGCACTATTCTCTTACTATGGATGCCTAGTGGCTCTGGTAGAACCATCCAGAGCATAGCCCTGATAGATCAGAACTGCAGTCTCTACTGCAGGTCAGGGCCACAGCCTGTCTATACCCCCTAACCCTCTAGGGAAAACCTATCTGCCTTTAACCTAATACCCCAAAAACAAAAACAACCCGGGGACCTCCCCGATCTTGGGCAACCTGCAACCACACACCATTAAAATACCAAATTTTATACCATGTTACTGCCTCCTCCCTACCCCCACAACCACACCTGTGGAAGGAAAGGGATAATACAGTAATAACAACAATAACACCACAGTACTTTAAATTTCTACACACTAAAGTACTAATGAGGAACTCCGATGAGCCCCTCCTCCTCTTCTTATCTTCTCTTCTGTCTTCCCAGGAACACCTGTAAGAAAAAGAAAGACAACACACACTCCTAATCTGCATACACAGTCTACCTAAACCCCTACCATCAAAACACTGAAAAATCCCCAAAAGATTTTTTTTTAGAAAAAGGTAGAAAAACAGTATTTACATTAGAAAACAATGACATTATTTACAATACACAATTTGGGGTGATGGAGTGCCCTAAAAGTCCCAACTAGTGACCACAATGCCCGAAGGCTAGTCCAATAAAGAGTCTTTCCTGGGCCGGAGCCCGGTGAAGCACAGTTCTAACAGGCCAAAGTCCTGAAGGGGAGAGTCTTTGAGGACAGTTCACACATTTTGAAGTCTGCTAGTGTAGGGTGTGTACTGCAATGTCATAAAGATACAAAAGTTCGGACTTACCAGCCACTTGTAGAATGGAAATTTTGGGACCGATCTGCACCTCTGACGAAGACTCTCCCTGGCAGCATTTCTTCCGATACAGCTGGGTGGACATCTTCTGGGAACCACAGGAGGGTACATCTGGGAACTGCTGGGTTGATGTCATCTCTGGAGATGGAACCTTAGAACAGGAACAAAAAGAAAACAGCTGGTCCGACGTCATCCGATTACCAGGCAATGAACAGGATACAGCGGGGCTGGCATCCTCTCTGGATCTGAAGTCATCTGGTGGGCCAGTCAATGGAGTCTGGGGAGGCCAGTATACTGTAGACTGATGAATGTGGGGCACCTGAGTCCTGGATGTCCATATTGGGGAATCAATAAAGGCACTTCACAGTCTGGTGTGGCAGTATTGACTACCACTGCTCGGCTTTCCATTTTGCAGGCACAGGCACATTTGCTGAGAGGTCCTTGCACTGAGGCCAATAGTACTGGGGTCAGAGCTTGAATTATTAATTGCCCACAAGACATAATTCACACAGTGGGAGATTTCCGTCCTCTCTATCCACTATTCTCACTCTGTCTATAAACAATGTCCTGCCTCTCTTCCACTGGGTATATTTCTCATGAAACAGTCTGTTCTTTACATGCTTGTTGGCCCCAGGATGCACACTTTTCATTGCTTCGTCCCAGATCCAGGATTTCCTGCAGTTCTCAATCTCCTCCCAGACTTTCTGAGGAAAGGTAAGAAAGGTCATACCATAGATCTCATTTGCCTTTCTACAAACCAGTCTCTCCTCTTTACTTGCTTTGGTCAATCTGAGACCGCTGGCCTGGCTTGGGGGTGGCCAGTTCTGGTTCTGCCAGCTACGCATCCTTAAAGAAATTAGAAATGGATCCCTGACTTCTTCCTCTTGCAAAGCCAGGGCAGTGGCATCACCACTTTCTTCCATACATTCCTTCGAGGCAAGATCTTGAGGCTGAATACCCGTTCCTTTTTCACAAGGCCACATAGGTTCCCCCCATCTTCCTCTTCACTGAGGATCTGAGCCCAGGAGTTAGCAGTCGTTCTCACTCCTGAGACTATCCACTCATCACTAGGCGTGGAGGTCGACACCTCCCACTCAAGGGCCTCCCGCATCTCATCTTCGCCTAAGAGACTTGGGCTAGGCCCCCCCCTCCAGGGGTCGATTGATGCTTTATCCGAACTTCCCTTCTGGGATCCAGCATCCAAAACTTCAACTTCGGGTTCTGTCTCTAACTCTGCACCTCAGCTTGTGCCACACTCTCCCGAGGGGCCTTCCTCCACAGGCTCCACCTGGTGCTGTGTGCTGCCAACTGCAGATTCCTGAACCTTTGTCCATGTGGGAGCCAACCGAATTTGAGGCGCTTTATACAAGTCATATTTTTCTAGGCATCCAGCACAGTGAGGAATCATGACGATGTCCCTTCCAGCTTTCAAGCATATTTGACATACATGCACTGGAAAACCAGGAACCGCCACATGAGGAGGCAGTTGCCCTCCATAGCACCACTTTTCAATATCCCTCAGTCTATTCACTGCTGCTGTTACTGCAACCCGGGCATGATCCGGGTAATGAGCTGGTCCTAAGGCTATAACTGCAGAAAAACAAACAAAAGTTCACTGTAACTGAAAGTCCCAACTTTATTGAACACACTCTTTAGTTGTAAAATGGCTCCTCTGCTGCTGTGTTTACTTTACTACCCCGCCCTGTAATGGCGGCGGCAGCACTCCTGTGCATCAACATTCAGAATCTGGGTCAAGCCACTGCACTCCCGATTTACACAAACTACTGATAACTTTTGCTCAAACTGCACAACTTGCTCCGTTCTTGCTTTAAACACATTCACTTGATTTTCCAGGGACTTTTTACATGCTGGTAACATTCATTTGATTCACAGTCCCTTAAAGCTTCAGGTTTTTAGCACAGGGTTGCCTGTATTACTAGTGTTGCACATTGGCTACAACCCACAGTCTCTCTCTGGCTTTAAACTTTAAACTGAGGCTGAATTCATTACTATGCATACAGTAAATGGCTTAACAGACTTGCATTTGCTGGCAGGACTTGACACAGTCGTTACTTGCAAAGCGACTACACTGCTGCACACACATTTACACGGCATAGGGTAGAAAATCACTGTTTGAGCAGTTTTTATGTTGTTACTTACTGTTATCAGTAGCAGTTTGCTGCGATGGGGAAAAACGGCCTGCAGCCAGTTCTTGGAGGCCTCAGAACAGAAACGGGCGGGCAGTTCTACCGATCGTCTTCTTAACCACCACTTCTGCAATTTCAATGATCGATTAGCGGGTTGAGCCCGATTTTAAACAAGATAGTCTATTTTTAACAAGGTTTACAGTGATTTTAACACTCCGCGACGCTCCTCCACTAGCCAATACATGCACTCCACTCACACTCCCTCTCGAATGCTGGGGCAGTCAATGTAGAGCTGGCTGAGGGGCGGGACTGATCTCAACCTGACCAATCACATGACATCATGCAAATGAGCCTCTTCTTCCTCGCGAGGGCTCTTCTCCTCACAGCGATCGTCAAGCAGGCAAATTTAAACTGCAGAATGTAACTTTTTTCTTTACCAACTGACTCCACGGCGGGAGCCCACTTCAGCCATTTAACATAGCCATTACACCTGCAAGTCTCTCATTCATTCAGAAAGCATTTCCAACATCCAGGGCACAATTTTCCTGTTGCTACCCTTAGTCTTCCACACTTTTCTTTACCACAGTTCATTTTAAAAGCAGGCAAAAACGTCCAGGGCACAATTTTCCTGTTGCTACCCCTAGTCTTCCACACTTTTCTTTGCAACAGTTCATTTTAAAAGTAGGCAAAAAATGCTGTAAACAATTTGATGCAGAACAAGGGCACACTCTTTGGCTTTACTGTTCCTTGGTAAACAGTTGGCATTTTAAACAGCAGCATAAGATCCACAGCACACAGCAACACACTAGGGAAATTGCTTCAGCTTTTTGGGCTACCCACTGCCAGATAGCCAAAATGCTAGCCCCTTGCCCAAGCACCTTCCTCCCAGAACAAAATCCAAAGTGGTGCCTCCATTTTTGTAACCCCTCACCCCTGTCTTTTTGGCAAAATGACAGGTGGCATGCTGTTGAAGCTGACAACAGTACCTGGTGGGGACTGGGTTCGGGGAGGATGAGGTTACTCGGCACAGGGAGGCCTAGGTTTGGCTACTCTGCACAGGGGCACCCAAGTAAATCCAAACACAGGAAGCAATAACTGTAATGTCCAGAACCAGGAATGGGAGTCTTCAGTGTGGCTTTTATTCACATCCAAGCTGAACAAACAAAGCATAGACAGACCCCCACGGGGCTACATTTCCTGGTAATGCAGATTAGAGACTACAGAACACTTTATCACTATTTCTAGCCCTCAACTCCAAACCCACCAGGCACACAGCTTGGACTTGCACGCAGCTTTGGGTACACAGCCCGACTTGTACACTACTTGGGTTTTCCCCAATGGCCCGGCTCCCCTGTCGGCCACTTGATCCATGGTCCATTTGAGGAATGAACCAATTATCCTGTTGTGGCTCCCCAAACCACACTAGAGCCTTCGACTCCTAGAGAGAATTTTCCTTACAATCCCACGTCTGGGTACTTCCCTCATCACTGGCCAAGTGCCTGAGGTAAAGTAGAAATCACAGAAGAAATCCATAGAGGTGGACCTGGTCACTAAAGATGGGGCCACCCACCTCCAGCTCCCACAGCCCATACCCTGCCATTTCTCTGGAAACTGAACCATTCCTTTACTGAAAACTTTCAAATGTAGATTCTGGGTAGATGTCTGTCACTCTTCTACATATCATTTGCATCCCAACAAGCTCTGGACTTGAACCTACTTTTACTTTGCTTAGCCCATTACTCTAGGCTTCCCAATATTTAGTAGTTCAATCCCCACATTGTCACACAAGTCCCAGGGTGAAAAACAAAGGTCCTTTTAGCAAGAGCAGACACTCACCCTCACGTTGTAGGTGCCCCACAGGTGACTCACAAATCTTCTTGTTCTCCCAAATAAACTCTGGAACACATAGGCAGCTTTTCCTTCACAAGCAGTACTAGGGGGTTGCCCTAGGAATCTGCAGGGAACCCTTTCCTGCCCCCCCTGGAGGGAGGGGGCACTGAGAACCGAAAACAGTGGTCTCCACCACTTCAATTTTCTTCTGTGTCTCTCTTTAAGGTGGAGACACACACCCTTTTAAAATAAAAGTAGCCCTCTGTCAGGGCTGAGGCTCCTAGAGCCTTCACTGAGCTGCTTTCTCAGCAAGCTCCCAACTTCACACTGAACTGACTCACACTGACTGAAGACTGACTTCAAAACCTCCCAACATTCTAACTAACTTCCTTGCTGCAGATTCCAATGTGGCTTATGCAGCTGTGATAGTTCTATTGGTGATGTCATCCCTCAGTCTCAGCTGAGACTGAGAACAGAGTGAGACAGTGTGAAACCCATTTAACTGGAGTGTCACAAGATGCCTTCCCTGCCTACTACTAACTCTTACTGGGATTCTAGTAACCCTGGGTAACAAGGGGGTTACATGTGAAATTAGTGCAGCAGAATGTTACACCTTTTTGTTTATTATTAAGCATCTATACCCCCATTCTCAGTCACGGTATCACATCATATGAGTGAAACAAATTGAGTGACTCAAATATGAGGGACTTAATTTGCATGCCCAATGGGACAGTGAGTGTGGAGATATAGCAATGGGAGAAGATAGCAACTGTGGAGTGGAGTGGAGTGATGTAATGGTGAGGGCTAATGACGGGAGAGATGTAGAGTAATGCTGGTCAAGTATTGCAATGAAGCCTGCTTCTGCTAAGCTATCCACCTGGTGTGGCAGATATGGTCACCAACTAGCTTGGTGAGGTCCCAGGTTTGAGACTGCCTATAGGCAAAACATTTTTCTTACAGTTTTGGCTGTTAGGAATTTTTTTTACTACTGATGTTCCCCGAACCAATGGTGCCCCAGCTGCAGTATCCCCCTTGCATACTGTTGCCCCGTGTATTACCCTTTCCCACAATGTCTACCTCCTGGTGTTGATTATATTATTTGGGGAGCTGCAGGGGAACAGCCCCCCACATTAAATGCTAATTCTAACATCCACCTGGTTGCCATATTGGCAGTCATTGAGGTGGGGTAGGGGCCGATTTTTCATTCAGTGAAATATACTCACTCTTGTGCGAGTTGCCATAGATACTGCATCCTTATGACATGGAACCCTCAGTCACAAATGGTGGGCTAGGGGGTTCTTTCAACCTCTCAGCACCACCACTGACTTTGCAGTGGTTGCACTTTTTTCTGAATGCTCACACACCTGCTAGCATTCTCCTGTAACTCCCTCAAGCAGATAGTAAAGATGTCTTGCCAGACATAAAGGGCAGCATGAGGAGGATTAGGTGACACCCTTACAGATACCCTCACCATTACAGCATACACTTGTGTACTGCCAGGAAATTGGATGGCAGGAGGTGCGAGGGTTGCCCTTGGCTGACCTGGACATTGAGCCATGGAACAGTTAGCCCACCAGCACAAAAATGTATGCGGGATTAGGGAGGGGGGAGATTTCTTGGTGGGAAAATCCTGTCCACAACCAAGGACAACAATGCTCATAGCATTGTCACAATCCAGAATGTTAGTGCATGCAAATAGTCTAATATCTTTTCAGTGATTTTCATTGTGGTTCTGTCAAAGGAAGAACTCCTTCCCCTGTGACAAGCATCTAACTTTGTGTATCATGCCAGTGGGGGATGTAACAAGGGATAACTAGTTTTACCCTGTTTCGTGATGTGACCTCAAGCAACTAAAAATAAATACCTTTGATCTGTAATTATAGCTGTTCAAAACTGGCTATGAAGGGTGTTGAATGTGCACAGACATTTTCTGTAGCTGTGATATGTACAAAACAGCATCTACAACATTTTCAGCAATTACTTTCTTTATTTTGAACTCCCTAAAATGTATTGATTTGGAGATATTACGTGTGCACTACCTAGGTCTTAGATTGCAGGCAGTATTTAATTACTGAAAAACTACAGAAGACATGTGAGGTTAAAGAAAGAAGGGAATTAATATGTATTGTAGGCTTGTGTGCAAGAACATTGGCAATGTTTTTAAAAACAAATTACAAAATGTGTTTTGTTTGTGATTTTTCATGCACTGTGTATGTCTCAAAGATAAATTCAATGTTTATGGAATAGCAATGAGGAGAGATGAAGTATATATGCTTGTGTAAATTTGTGGTACTTTTTGTGGCTTTACTCTATTCCCACCCTTGAGTAGTAGTAGGCAGGTAGTAATTTGTAGGGAATAGAAGACCCAAAAAACAAACCTCCTCCAACTCACAGAGAGTACAACCCCCTTCCGCTCAGGAGAGGAAAACCCCCAGGTGGAAGAATTCTCTGAGGACCCATGGCCAGAGGTCTGCCCATCCTTCTGGGCATACTTAATTGAGAAGGAGCTAGGTTCTAGTAACCATAGCTAATTCAAGGTTAGTGAGGTGCTTGGAGAGATGATAATCCATCTTTGATCCATAGATAATGCCGATTGCATGATAATTCTAAGGTTGAAGAGGAGATGCATTCTGAATGAGTGATAGGATCCTGAATATAAAGTAAATCCAAGTGAAGGAGGATGAAGGAAGTCCAAGTATCTGAGATGATGAATGATACTCGTCCAACTGAATTGTAGTAGGCAGAGGGATCATGAGTGGATTGATAAGGTACTAAACTGGGAATGGTGGAACTGCAATGGTAGAAGAAGTCCCTAGTGAATGATCCAACTTGTGAAAGGCTCGAATGTAAGGGTATGGTCTGGAGGCTAGGAATTATGTATTGAATAAGGAATCTCTAAGGAAATATCCATAGAATATAATTTGTAGAAGAGTCTTTGAGTGCTATGTAGATGATGGTTCATTCTCGATCCAAGGATGATACAGCTTGAATGATGATCCTGAAGAAGAAGGGTACATCTTTCTGTAGGGATGGTAAAGTCCTATGTGTAAAGCATATCCAGTTAAAGAAGGGCTAATGTAGACCATATTTCTGAAGTGACAAAGGATGGATGTCCAAGGAATTGTACGGAGGTTATGAGGCGGGAGAGCAAGATGAGATTGATATAAGACCAAATGGAACACTGTGATAGTTATGATGATTAGTAAAGTTATGAGTGACTAGTCCAATTTGTGGAAGGTTTAATATTCAAGGTAGTTTGAAGGTAAAGAATTGATTAGTAAGCGAAAGTCACTAGGTAAGTATCCCAGAGGAGAATGAGTAGAGGAGTTTGAGTGCCTGATAAGAGTAATGCCATAAGTGATTAGTAAAGCCCAGAAGATCATTTGTGGAGCCATCCAGATGGTAAGCTAGTGTATATGAGGAATGATTAGAAATGTGGTATAAGGAGGTGATGGCTTCTTTGGTCATGATGTTCATGACTTTATGCTTAATGCTTTGCTGGTACACTGTCTCAATTACATATGGGTATTCCTGTGTTGTGACCATTTAGGAAATGCATTGTGGTGGCATAGGTGGTTACGTTTATGAGTAATCCCGATGCTGAAGCACATGAGAAAAGCTTGAGGCAGATGAGAGGAAAAGTTGGTAGGCTGGATTGGTAGTGAGATCTATAAATGCAGGACACCATAGGATTTAGTGTAACAGCAGATAAATGCAGATTGGGATGCAAGGCTGAGTTGGTGAATTGACTTGGCAGTTATGGATTGCCAGACAGAATTTAGGAGAGCCAGTTTTCAGTGATTGTCTTTACTGTAGAGACCAACAAAGGTACTTTGAGAAGAAGAGGCTGACTGGGCTGCTGGAAGTATAATTAACCTGGAGGAAAGTACTAGGTGAAGAGGTGTGAATAATAATATAAGGAATAACGATGTCTGAGAGTGAAATCAAAGGTGTGGATGGCATGGAGTCGGGAATCAGCTAGGCAATGGAGATCCCGCGATGAATATTCTGGATGATATCTATGCAATTCCTAAAACTAACAATGACTGTTGGGAAGTAGGAGTCGAGTAACATGGTCATCAGTGTCATTGTTGAACTAAGAAGCGGCATAAGGTAAAATGGATGAAGTCCATAGTTAAGGCTGTAATTAATTCACGGGGGGCACGGATTTCACGATTACTGTGAAATTTGCGATTTTTCTCTCTGTGCCGTGAAATCCGTTGCTCCCTTTGACATTCAATAAAAATAAGCAGAAATGTGTTAGACACTGATCAGACAGCTATTTATGCTCCATTCTATTCCCGTTCTATCTCCCCTGCAACCCTCAATGAGCATGTAAAGCCTGTAAAGGTGTTAGCTTACATCTGTTCCCAAACTCCTACAGCCATTCTGTCCCTCCTGCAGCCCACTGATCAGACCATTTCCCACTTCCTGCGGTTAGAAGATGAGTCAAAGCGGATCCAAACGGAAGTGCAGAATTCCGACCGCAAGTCCATTTCTGGTCTCCATCCTGAGTTGCGACTTGCAGCGGAAGGGCAGCCATAATCAAACTGTGCCTGCCCTCGGCCCCCTGGTTCTTTTTTTGGCAGCTGTTTTCCAGAATTGCAGCCTGGCTGCAGGTCTGATTTGTTAAAAAAAAAACAGTCCTTGGTGCTGCCCTCAGACCCTAGGTCATTTGCAGCTCTCACAGTGAATGAATTAGTTTCAATTAGGCAGGAGGGAGGCAATGCAAAAAATTTCAATGGGCAAGTCTGTTGTTGGTCTCCATCCTGAGTTGTGACCAGGACCGTGAAATACTGTGAAATCTGCCTAATTTTACCGTGAAAAACTTACAGCCTTATCCATAGTTAAATGGGTTATCTTGCAAATAGAACAGAAGGATTTAAGTCCTTTTCATGTATGAGGATGGCCAATGAGAAGTGGCATCCAAGGAATGATGGTGATTGGATGGACAGGAATTGGAGGATATATCCAATAGAAATGGAAATGGAAGAGATCTTCCTATTGTCCGTGCAACTGGGATTCCATGAATGATTGTGAAAGACTGAATGGGCAGTGTGAGACTTCAATAATAATGTAAGAGTCTGTTGGGCATGTGAGTCAAGGAATGTTTGCTGGCAGAAGTATTACTCCAGAGTAATGAATGAATGATTGAATGAGTAACGGAAGGTACTGTTAGGGCAGGAGTAGAAGTAGGGATGGATCATATGGAAGCAGATGGCTTGGCAGGAGTACTGGTTAGAAGTGAGGTACTACAGTAGTAGCGCAGAATATGTTAAGCAATTTTGTGAAATTCCCTATTTATCCTTCACAAAATTTAGGGAAAAAATCCTTCAAAATTCTTTTTGTTATACCTACAGAAAGAGGCCAGTTCCTATCACAGTACTTAAGTGCCATCTGGTAGATTTTCAGCTACACTATCAGATGAGAGCACCCTCTCTGGGTAGCAGTGAATGCTCTAACAAACAAAACAAAATCCCTAACAAAAGGTTTCACAATTCTCAACTGGATTTAAAAAAAATCCTTAACAATCCCTTGACTAATTTGGTGCTACGACTGTAGGTCCAAAAAGAGCCACAGTAAATAGTACGAAGCCCCAAGCCAGCTAGGTGAAGAGGAGTAGGTGGCCAGGCAAATGTGAAGGCAGTACTGTGTGGATCCTAAGTAACTGAAGGAATGAGCAGAAGAAGCTATGGGTCAGGTGAGCTGGATGACATCCAGAGCAGGATGGAGCAGGATGAAGTCAGTTCCAAGGGGAGAACAGCAGTGAAGTGCAGGAAAGGTGAAGCAAGGCATCGGATGATGATCCACAGAAGGCCAAGGAGCCAAGCTAAGCACTATGAGCAATGGAAGTCCCACATCTGACAAAGGCTAGAAGTGACCAGAGAATATGCTGGAAGGTGCTGGAGTGACAAAGGACAGGGTTCCATATCTGCAAAAGAAAATAAGTTTGTACGCCAGCCGAATGAGAAACCTGCAGCAAGGAAGTGCATGAGGCAGTCGACCAGAAGAGAGAGAGAGGGAGGGATGGAACAAGTCAACAGGATCCATATGATGAGGGTGATCAAAGAGGTCATGGTTCCATAGTCAAAGTCACAGGCAGAGCCTGAGGAGCAGAAGGGTGTAGGAGTGAAAGTGCCCCAGTCCTTAAGGAAAGCAACAACTTGCAGTAAGGAAAGAAGCAGACAGTGGACAGAGCATTGTGAGCTAGGACCATGGACTAGGCAAGGTAGACTCTGCATGTTTGAATGGGAAGGCTGGAAGAACAACTGCAGTGAGGAGAATTGGAGACTGCTCAGAATGAAGAGTTCCAAGTCCAGGAAGGTCATGACATCGGGCAGCAGGTGAAGTAAAACACATGTGAAGCAGAGGAATGGAAGGTCATGGTCCAGATGAGTCATTCGAGGTAAGTTGAGATGGGCTGGATTTGGCTAGGGAATGTGAACAATGAGATAACTTGGATGGAGAAGTCCCATTCCAGAATAAAACTGGTACTCTGCATCAGTGAGAATGCAAACAGTGAAGACTGTCTATTGCAGTCAGATTCCTAGCCAAGGCAGTCATCTAGGCTGCAAATGAGATAAGGCGGAGAAGCAGGAAGTGCAAAGTCCTGTTCCTGGAGGGAGTGGCAGCCAGGTATCAGGCTGAGAACATACAAGATGCAGCAGGAGACTGGAGACTCAAGCAACTGTCAGGGACCATAGATGAATGGTGGTGACCAGAAGCAGCAGAAGTAAAATGAGGGTACACAGAGTGTGAAAGTTCCATTCCCGAAGGGAAGCAGCAACTGGCAAAGTTAGAGAAGGCATGGTATAAGTCCATAGAAAAGAGACATGGCTTCCATCCCCGGTAGTCAAGTTGAGCTAACCTGCACTCAATGCTGCTAAGCAGAGTTAGGGACAGAGGAAGTCGAGTTGGTAAATAGAAGGTAGTACTGTTCCTGAAGGGAAGTGGCAATTGGTATGAGATGGAAAAGATATGGTAACAGTCCGTAGATGGCAGACATGACTCCCATCCCCAGTCATTGGGGCTAGCGAACCTTCACTCAATGCTGACCAGCAGAGTTAGGGACAGAGGATGTCAGACTGGTATTAGTAGGATGTAATGACTGAAACAGACTCCCATCCCTGGTAGACAGGGGTAGCCTTTGGTAGTTTGGTATTATTGGACAAAAGAAGGCGGATTGCCCATCACGATTGTCCTCCATATTTATGGATCATTCAATGGGTCCCTAATCGATCAACCATTTGTCTAACTTATTTTTAAATGACGAGTTGTTTGGAGAGTCAACTATTTCCTGTGGCAGCCTGTTCCAAATTCTAGGTGTCCTTATGGTGAAGTAATTTATTCTTTTGTTCGTTTTTGCCCTCATAATCTCTAATTGTCTGTTGTGTAATCTAGCCACTGTTTTTATAGTAGAAAATGTAATGCCACAGATTTGCATCTGTTCTTGGTTAGCTAATATTTTGAATAGTAGTAGCAAGTCCCCTCTGAGTCTTCTTTGGGCTAGTGTATGTAAACCTGTTCTTGCTAATCTGGTGGTGTAGTTAAGTTTTGATAAGTGAGGTATGAGCTTTGTGGCTTTATGCTGAATATTTTCAATCCTATTTATATCCAAGATCAAGTAGGGATCCACAAGAGGGAGCCATAGTCTAAGAGTGGCCTGACATGAGATCTGTAAAGTGGTAGGAGACATTGTTCTGTTCTGGATACAAATGTTTTACTTATCCTACGAAGAATGGCATTTGCTTGGTTTGCTATTTTAGTACAGTGGGAAGTTGAGGATAGTTTGTTGTTGACCAGAATTCCTAAGTCTTTTTCTACTGTTGAAGTTCTAATGACCGTGTTGTTTAAATAATATGTATGTAGTGGGTTATTTTTTCCCAGATGTAGTACTGCGCATTTAGTAATGTTAAAGTACATCTCATTTGCACATGCCCACTGTTCTACCAATGATAAATCAGTTTGTAGTACAGAATTTATGTTTTGTTTTATGGCTTTTCCCCCAAGTTTTGTATCATCAGCGAATTTGACCATTTTGTTGCTGGAGGATATATGCATGTCACCAATAAACAGATTGAAAAGGACTGGCCCAAGCACAGAGCCCTGGGGGACTCCACTGGTCACTCCTCTTTCCCCGGAGATTGCATTGTTAACCCTAACCCTCTGAGTTCTCTTATCCAGCCATTGATTAATCCATGAAGTCAGTATGGGTGAAATTCCTATGTTAATAAGTTTACTAATTAATAGTAAGTGGGAAACTTTATCAAATGCCTTGCTATAGTCCAGTAGAATGATGTCCATGGGTATGTTGCCATCCAGATGGTAGTTAATGTACTCATAAAAAGAGATAAGGTTTGTAACACATGAAAAACCTTGTTTGAAACCATGTTGATATGTGTCGTTTATATTTAGTGTTAACATTTCATTTTCAATTTTGTGTTTGATGATTTTTTCCATTAGTTTACATGGTATAGATGTAAGGCTAATAGGTCGATAATTTTCAGTTTTTGAGTGGGAACTTTTTTTAAAGATGGGCGTAACTATTGCGGTACGTCAGCCATTTGGTACTGCTGATTCAAGCAAGGATTTATTGTAAATTATTTTCAATGGTCTGATAATAGCATTTTTTGTTTCTACTAGAAATCTGGAAGTAATCCCATCAGGTCCTGGGCTTGTGTGTTTTTTTAGAGTATTTAGTGCAGTTACAACATCCTTTTCTGAAATTATATTTATATTTAATTCAACCTTAGCGGGTACAGTAGTAGGTATAAAGACTGTTTTATGTGTATATACAGATGAAAAGTAGTTATTTAATTCAATGGCTGTTTCAATATCCGAAGTTATAGTTTGTGCATTTATGATTAATGGCCCGATTAAGTTATTACAGTTCTTTTTTTCATTTAGAAAAGAATATAAAGCCTTGTGAGAGTCTTTTGTGTGGGTATCCTGAATTCTAGTTTATGCTTGGCCATGACTATGTGCTTTTTTAGCATCTTTACTGTCTGTCTATAAGTTAGAAGTATTTTGTTTACTTGAGATGCTGGTGTTTTTTTGAGTTTGGAAAAAAGCTTCTTTTTACGAGTAATTAGAGCTTTGATATTTTTGTTAAACCATTGTGGAATTTTCCCTTTGTTATTGTATTTGTGTTTCTCAGGAATATATTGTTTATCTAATTGTGTTAATTTGGATTTTAAAAGTTCCCATGCTTCGCTTGTTTTAAGGGGGAGAAGGGCCTGTTCCCAGTTAGTTTCCTCTAGGGCTTGATTTATGTGATTAAAGTTGGCTTTGTGATACTGTTTTATTTTGATTGTATTTATTTTGGGTTGTAAGGGAAGTTGCACTGAAAAAAATATGGACATGTGGTCACTATTTCCTAAAGGAGGTAGAATCTTAGCTTCAGATAAGGGGATTTCTAAATTGGTTATAACTAGGTCTAGTACATTTTTTTCCCTAGTAGGCTCTCTTACAATCTGTTTTAGACCTTGGTCAATTATTACTGAAAGAAGTTGTTTGTCATGTTGATTTACTCCAGATAGGGTATCCCAATTTATGGTTGGTAAGTTGAAGTCTCCTAGTATTAGTACAGTATTTTTATTGGCTAGTTGCTGTATTTCTTCAGCTAGCAGCCTGGTGGTATTTAAATCTGAGGCTGGTGGTCTGTAACAAGTTACAACAAGTAGTTTGTGGGAGCAAGTTACTTGAATGTAGGCCCAAACATGTTCCAGTTGTGAGTCAGTTTCTTTTTTAAAAGAATGGATGTCATTTCTTATGTATAGGCTAACCCCTCCTCCTCTTTTTGTATTTTCTCTATGTTTATAGTAATGTTTATATCCAGGTAATTCTGTTGTCCAGTCTTTATCTGTGCTACCCCATGTTTCTGTTATTGCAATTATTGCCAGCCCTAGTGCTTGAGAGAGTATTTCTAATTCTGCATATTTAGAGACAGTCATGGATTTAGCATTAAAGGCAGGAATATTTAAATTGAGTTTTAATGATGAACCTATGTTGTTAACTAGAGAATGGAATGAATTCCCAGACTCTCCCCTGTTTTTTAGTTTAAATATGTGTTTATATGTGCGTTCATTTTTTGCCCCAGAATCATACTGCCTCTTCTACTGAGGTGCCATCCATCCCAACAGTAGAAAGATGGTCTGTCCTCGAATTCTTCCCAATGAGTTAGACACTTAATTTCTTGTTTATAACGCCATTTTTGGAGCCACTCATTTAGAGCCTTGATTTTTGAAGTGATATATCCAGTAGATCTTGGAATGGGTAGCACCTCAGGGATGCAAACAGAACAGCCATGTTCGCTTAATATATTATTTAGTGCTACAAAATCTTGTTTGATTTTTGTGAGACTTGAATCTTTAATGTCATTTGTTCCTGCGTGTATAATCACCAAGGGATTTTCCCCTGCATTAGTTAGTATTGGTTTTACCATTTTTGTTATATCTGCAATTTTGGCCCCTCTAAAGCTAGAGCACATTCTGTGTTGTTTGTCTGGGTTACATATTGGTCAGTCTAGGTATTTAATGATAGAGTCACCTAGTACAATCACCTGTTTCTGTTTGGTTTGTGATTTAGTAGGAAGGGGTGTTTCTTTTATTTCCGGACATGATTTATCAGGTAGTTTGTTTTTAGTTTGGTGATTTGTAGAATAATTTTGTTTATCATGTTCGGGTATAGGGAGGTTTAATATGTCTGAGGAGGTGTTTGTATCCTCTGTATTGTATCTACCGTTTGTTTCTGAAATGAGGGTTTCGAATGAATTATGTAAGATTAACGCTTGGTTATTTTTGTTTAAGTGATTGCTTTTTTGTGTGTGTTTTTTATGAGGAATTATTGTCCAGTTTTCATCTGTATTATAGTTTGAAGGGGTAGATGATGTGACTGGTTGCTCTACTAGGTTGACAACTGTGTGTTTGTTTAGGGATATGTCGAGATGAGGTGAATCTTCTAAAATTTTGGAGGTAGATGCATTAGTTTCAACTAGGAGAGACATTTGATCGATATAGTCCTCAAGTGCTTTGATATCAGGTTGCAAGTTGTCTTTGGGTTGCAAGCATTTGACTTCTTCCTGAAGTTTTTCTAACAATATGCATCTATCACAAACAAAATTAGGTGTCTGTTTCCCTGCAGTGTACATTTGGCAAGATGAGCACATTTTGTTTGCCTTCTTCATCATGTTGTTTAAACAGACCAAAGATTATCTTAGAAAGAACGAATGAAAATAAAGCAAAAGAGAGATTTACAGTGTTTACCTGTGTTAATCTTGGTTTCTTGTGCCCTGAGCCCATTTGCCCGGAGACACGGAAGACACAGGTGGAGCAGCTTGTCTCTGCATGCATCTCCATGCGTGGTTCACGCACGCCGCCTCGCTCGCTAGTGCGAAGTGTTTTAAAGTTCAAACCAGAAGTACGTCGCAACGCTACTTCCGGTTTAGTGATGTGGTTAATTTGGCACAGAGAATGTTAAAAATTAGCCTTTAAGAAGGCTTTAGTGTAGAGAAAAGTGTTATTGCCTTACAAAAATGCTGGCTAGCTGGTTTTGGCACAGCAAAAGTTTAAAAATTCGGACCAGGAAGTGTCAGTGGCAAACCACAGACCTCCAATGTCCCACAATGCAGTTGTTTTAGCAGAAGAAGTGCCCTACACAAGAAGGCACCTCAAACAGTTTTAACACACAAAAAATAAAACAGTGGTACACAGAGTTTTATACAGTTTACAGTTCAGGCTATCACAAGTTGCATAAAGGAGGTTATCTCAAAGTTTATCTGGCAGCAAGTGCTCTATCTGCTTCCCGCTCTCTAGTGTGAGTGTTTTAAAGTTCAAAACCGGAAGTATGTTGCAGTGCTACTTCTGGTTTCACGATGTGGTTAATTTGGCAAAGAGAATGTTAAAAATTAGCCTTTAAGAAGGCTTTAATGTAGAGAAAAGTGTTATTTCCTTACAAAAATGCTGGCTAGCTGGTTTTGGCACAGCAAAAGTTTTAAAATTCGGACCAGGAAGTGTCAGTGGCAAACCACAGACCTCCAATGTCCCACAATGCAGTTGTTTTAGCAGAAGAAGTGCCCTACACAAGAAGGCACCTCAAACAGTTTTAACATACAAAAACTAAAACAGTGGTACACAGAACTTTATACAGTTTACAGTTCAGGCTATCACAAGTTGCATAAAGGAGGCTATCTCAAAGTTTATCTGGCAGTAAGTGCTCTATCTCGAAGCCTACCTTCGCTCAGCACCTCAAAAGGCACGAGTTAGGGATGGAGTCCAGAGTACTGCTGGTATGGGCTGGCAGAGAGCACAAAATGCTGCTGGAAGGAAAGGTAGATTTAGGAATGAAACAGATAGGATGATGACTCAGTACTTGACATTGCATTAGAGATGAAGAATGGGAGTCACATGAATCAAAGTATGAAATGTAGGGAAGGGAGCAGGAGCATGCAAATGGAAGAAGACAACTCACAGAACCAGGAGGAATGATGGAAGGCAATAGGAATTGTGGCAATGACTGGTCAGTGGCACAAGCCCCCATGCCTAGAGTAGGAAGTGAGAGGTACACTTGCAGCTGTTAGACTGCAGTACAGAATAGTCCTGTGCAGAGAGATGCAGTGCAGTACACTGAATAGTAGCAACAATATCCATGTGGAAGGGAAGACCTACAAATAGAGGCACCAGGTAGGGTAGTGGCGAACCCCTCCCCTTTCAATGTTCTGCAGAATGCTTCCATTCATCACAGAGATCCTAGTTGAAGAGCTCAGAGGTGCCAGCTCTGCATTCCCATGGTCAAAAGGAAGTGATGTAATGGGCGGTCTCGCACTGGTGAGTGAGGACCAGCTGGGTAATAAGGACGGGTGTCCAGCAGCAGAAAATAAAATCCAATGAAGCATTGCTACAATGTAGCACCAAGCAGCAGCAAATATGGAAGTACAACACATGAATGAAAGCTAGACAATAAAACCGGTAACAGAGTCGAGTGTTGTGGCACCACATTAATAGGACAGATCAAATGCAAATAAGTAACAGATGAAGGGAGTTGAATACCAAGGGAAAGCTTCAATATGTCAGCAAAGGACAATGTCAGCATGTGGTATAGCAGAGTTCAGCCAAGCCCAAGTTGTAATCTGCAGCCTGAGAAGTAAAGGTAGTGATGTACTTACTGTACAAATTGTGAAACGGACGCAGCCGCGACAGGGAAGAGGTGGAGAAACATGACACTACACAGTGTGGTTCCTGGAGGTAAGTTGAGCACCCAGTGTTGTCAGTGGAAGAGGAGAAGGGGTGGCTGAGGCACTTACAGAAGGAGGGATAATAAACAGAAGGGATGGAGGACAAAACAGAAAAATGAGGGAGTGGAGCAGGAGCACTTGGAAGCACCGTTGTTGGTAGTGGGTGGAGCAGGGAGGCTCGGAGAGCTGGCGGGGAAAGGAAGAGCCCAAAAAGGAACAACAGAATGGGGACCCCAGGATGCATGGGAAGGAGGGGGCTCAGAAAAGAGCAGGGAGGTGGCCGGAATCGCCTCAGGAGAAGGAAAGAAATGGAAGATAGGCAGGGAAAAATGAGACAGGCAAGGGAGCACACAGGAGAGCGAGCAAACATGGGAATAGGGTGGAGAGGGGAGACAAAAAGAATCAGAACAGTACTACAAGGGGAGACAAAACAGAGCAGCAAGCGCAAGGAGGCACAGTCCACAAGCCACGCAGGGAGTACCGACAAAAGCACTCCCTAAGCAAGGGAGGTGTGTCAGCAGAGGGCTTATGTAGAGGTTATGGGAGGAGCTATTCACCACACTGAACGTCGGGCAAGCCCTCACATTATCCAAAATGATTGTATAGTCATGTTTTTCATTAAAATAACATGTAATTGTCATTCTCAACATTTCAATATAGCACATTCTTTTATTCTAATAATCCTTGATAGATAGGATTTGTCAACATTTTAATATGTCTAGCATAACACAAACATCATCCATAAAGTTCATATATTAAATATAACCAATGTTTTCTTCAGGAAATTATGATGCATAGCATTGTTTAAAGTTCATAAGAAATTCTTATGTAGTATACATTAAAACAAATAATAGGAAGAAAAATCCCTAACTAACTATGGTAAAATGTAATGTAGTTTAACCCTGGTGAAGAATGCCATAACAATATTCAAGTGTATGGTTAATAATTTGAAACTCTTTAATAAAGATGTCTTTAAAAAAAAGAATGCTATAACAATGCAATGAAATGTTTTTGTGCTATGTGTTTCATACAATAAATAGCATTAAATGCTTCACAGAGGCAAACAGATTTGCAAGAAAGATTATGTATTTAAAACAAAAGAGAAGCAATGAGAGAATAGAGTATGAGGAAACTGGAATGCTAAGGTTTGGGCAACAAAATGCATTTTGTGAAGAGATTTGCAGTTTAGAAGCTGTTCCAGGTGAGAGGCAAAGTAATTGAAAGGTCCTCCAGCAACAACTGTTAAGTTAACGTACAGATGGGATGGTGGTAAACATGCTAGAGGAATGGAAGGGAAGCGGATAGATGTAATAAAGAAGAAACAGCGAGAAAGGGAAGGATGAGGCTATGAATGATTTCAAAAATATAATTTTTAAAAACTGGATTCTAAGTAGTAATGACTGGCTAGCTCATTGCCTGATCAAGGTCACACTCTGCTGATAGCTTCAGTATTCACATTGGGTCACATAGTTCTGGACATTTAATAATTTCACCAGATGATAATAATAGATAATTAAGATCATGTGACCAATGACACAGGTACTTGCTTATCTGACCCAGACAATCATTTTCAAGTCAGAATTTATCAGTGTCATAGATATCCATTGAACCCCATGGACTCATCAACCCTCTCTAAGTCTATGGTTGATAAGGAGTTAGACGAAGTCTTTGAGGAGAAAGGTGATGCAGTTCAGATTGTGGGTTAAGGTGTTGAGGTGGATAGCAGGGTGTGGAAGCACCAAAAATTGGAGAGTTGGACTTGAGTGCACATACAGTAAAAGGGGATATAAAACTATGAAACAGAGTTTGTAATGAACAAATGCAGAAAATGTTTCAAGTAAAAAAAATTGAATACCAGCAGCCTTGGGAGATGTGAGATGCAAAGATAAGTATGAAAGTAAGTAATGGTTCATTATAACATGGGTGAAGAGCAGGCGGCACCAATCCAGCTGCTGGAACACCATCAGGTGACCATGCATTAAATGCCTGTACAAGCACAGTCAGTGTGATAGTGCCTCAAACAGCATCCTGGGGCAGTGCGGTACTGGGTGTTTACTCACCTGGTAAAGGTGATTGTGTTGGTTGGCATCCATGGCACTCCAGACATTACCTCATGGGTTACAGCCCACCTGATAGGCTAATGATGCACATGACCCAGAGCAGATTTCCAGTATATCCAGGTCCCAGGAACCCCTGCTCTCCAGTTTGATTTTCCATAGCTGAAAGGAAGAATGTTAGTACCAGAAACAATACACACAACAGAGACTAGCAAGGATGAGGTCTGCAATGACATGATGACAATAACAAGGCCAGAGGCCTGAGTTTATTCCCTATTATGTACACACTACCTCGAACCGTGGTTCGACTGATTTTGCAGCGGGATTGATTTCAGAGGGACTGGTGTAGGAACCTCCTGGATCTTTACTGGCTGGACGCTCCGATCATTCCCGAGGGAGGGCCTTGGAGTTCCATGGATGCCAACCAACACAATCACCTTTACCAGGTGAGTAAACACCCATTGTGATTGGTTGGCATCCCATGGCACTCCAGACATTACCTCATGGGAGATAAGAAGCAGTTAAACCTCCGGGTGGGATTCGGATGAATCGGAGGGTCCAGGAAATGGAGCCGCTGCTAGGACATGGGAGGCGAAGGCTGGCCTGAAGTCCTGGAGATGTTCCAGTCTGTAGTGCCTGGCGAAGATGTGTAGGGAGCTCCATGTAGCCACCCTGCAGATGTCTTCAGATGACACCGATGCTCATTCTGCCCAGGAGGTGGATACCGCTCTGGTGGAGTGAGCCCTGATTCCCTGGGGCGGGGTCAGTCGTTTCGCCGTGTAAGCGTGGAGGACGACCCATCTGATCCACCCTGCGATGGTGGTTTTGGACGCTGTGAGCCCCTGTCTTTGGCCCTTCGTGACGATGAAGAGTCTCTCCGTCTTACGGATGGACTGAGTACTGGTCAGGTAGACAGAGAGAGCCGACCCCACGTCCAATGAGTCAGGAGCACTGCTCTCGGCCTGAGGGGCTGCGGGCGGCAGAGTGGGTAGGTCTATGGGTTGTTCTCTGTGGAACCTTGTCGGAACCTTCGGCTGGAAGGCCGGTACTGTCCGGAGCCGTACCCCTTCGGGGGTGAAGATGGTGTAGGGTGGAGCGCAAGACAGGGCACCGAGCTCCCCAATTCTTCTAGCCGAACAGATGGCTACCAGAAAAGCAGTCTTCAGGCCTACCCAGCAAAGGTCCGTGTCAGCGAGTGGTTCGTAGGGTGCCATTCTTAGGGAGTCCAATACCAGTGGTAGGTCCCACGGTAAGATGTTAGGCCTGGTCCTGGGTCGCATGAGGTCTACCGCCCTCAAGAAGCAGATGGCATCTGAGTGGGCCCCCGGAGGGTGCCCTTCAACTAGGCCTCTGGCCGCCCCGATGGCCGCCAGTTGCACCCTTAGAGAGGAGGGTGCCAGCCCCTTGTCCACCCCTTGTTGCAGGAACAGCAAGATAGTGGGAAGGTCGGCCTGTTCAGGTACCGAGCCTCGTAGGTGGCACCACTGTGCGAAGATGGCCCATTGCCTCTCGTAGGTGGATGTAGTGGAGGCTTGACGAGATCGGAGGAGTGTGCCTATGACCGACTCGTGATACCTGGTAGCGGTTAGTCGTTCCCTCTCAGGAGCCAGGCCGTGAGTTTTAGGGCTCGAGGGGATGGGTGCAGCACCGGTCCCTGCGTCAGCATGTCTGGATGGGACGGGATCCAGGAGGCTGGCTAGCGACATCTCTGTGATTGCCGCGAACCAAGCTCTGCTAGGCCAGTACGGGGCCACCAAGATGATGGAGGTCCAGGATTTCCGGATCTTCTCCAAAATTTGCGGTATGAGGGGTAGCGGAGGGAACACGTACGCGTAGTCCCGTGACCATACCTGAGACAGAGCGTCCGTGCCTTGGGAGTGCGTGTCTCTGAACTGGGAGACATACTGGTCCACCTGGGTGTTGTCTCTCGATACCATTAGGTCCATGGACTCTGGACCCCATGCTGCCTGGATTACCTGAAACAGGTCCGGGTGTAGGTGCCATTCTCCGGGGTGGATCTGCTGACGGCTGAGCCAATCCGCCCTTACGTTCAGTTTTCCCGCCAAGTGTACTGCCCCCAGGTGTGATAGGTGCGTTTGTGCCCAGTTCATCACCCTTGTGGTTTCTCGTGCCATGGTCCTGCTTCTGGTACCTCCCTGCTTTGTGATGTATGCCACCGTCACACGATTGTCAGACCTGATCAGGACCGTCTTTTTCCTGGATGATGTGGTGGAATGCCCTTAGTGCGTGGAACACCGCTCTCATTTCCAGGACAATGATTGAGAGTTGCGACTCCGCTGAGGACCAACAGCTCTGTGCTGACTCGTCCCCCAGACAGGCTCCCCAGCTGGAGAGACTCGCGTCCGTCTCGATGGGGATCGGGTGTGGGGCCTCCAGGGGGATCCCCCTCGTCAGATTTCCCGGAGTGACCCACCACTCCAGGGAGGATCTTACTTCGGCGGGTAACTGAACCACGCAGCGCCGGTTGTACTCGTTGGGTGCTCCGCGTGCCAGGATGTAATTCTGGAGCGGACGCATGTGCGACCTGGCCCAGGGGACGAGGTCGATGCAGGAGGCCATGCATCCCAGGAGTCTCGCCACCTTCTCCACCGTGGTGTGGGAGTGTGACCTTAACTGTCCGGCCAGACTTCGGAGGCTGCGGATCCGTGCGGGGCGGTCTTGCCCAACCTTCTGCTGAGTTGATGATGGCCCGAGGTGCTCGATCTGTTGGGTCAGGCGGAGTTGGCTCTTTTCTCTGTTCATCACCCAGCCGTGGTCCTCGAGTGCTCGTACTGCGTGCTCAGTATGAGCACATGCCTGATCCTCGGATCGAGCGCGTATGAGCCAGTCATCCAGGTACGGCACTATGACTAGTCCTTGTTCCCTGAGTCTGGCCACCAAGGTGATGGAGACCTTGGTGAAGACTCTGGGGGCCGAGGACGGACCGAATGGGAGCGCCCGGTATTGAAAGTGGTGTCCCAAGGTGTGGAAGCGGAGGAATCTTCTGTGACTCTTTGTCGATTGGGATGTGTAGGTAGGCGTCCTTGAGATCGATGGATGTCGAGAAGTTGCCTACCCTGATGCCCTGAAGGGTGGATCGGACGGTCTCCATTTTGAACCGGCGTGGAATCACGTATCGGTTCAGGCGTTTGAGGTCCAGGATGGGCCTCAGCTCCCCCGACTTCTTGGGGACCAGGAGGAAGATGGAGTACATGCCTTCCCCCTGTTCCTGAACTGGGATGGGTTGGATGGCCCTGTTCTGGATCAGCTCTGCCAGGATCCCCTGCCCTGGTGGGGCGAGGCTCTTCTTCTGGAGACTGGGGATGAGACAAAGCATTGGGGAACAGAAGAATTGTACAATTCTATGGCGTACCCCCTTGAGACCACGTCTCGGACCCACCTGTCCAACGTGGTGGATGCCCAGCGGTAAGCAAACAGGGCTAGCCGTTGGCTGACAGGGGGGTACGAGCTCTGGTGAGGGTGGCTCGGTGAGTCGGAGTCACTGTTTCCCCCTGAACCCTCTTCCTCGACCTCCGGACTTTTGTCCCCAGGGTCGGAAGGAGGGGGATTTGTAGTTGCTGAAGGCGGGCGTGCGTGAATAGGATGAAGAGGCTCTACCCCGAAAGGAGTGGTTCTGAGGATAGGAGTCCCTGCGAGTTTAGGTCTTTGCCCCAGGACGAAACCTCCGTCTAGCGGAAGGTAGATGTGAGGGTCTTGACCGGTTTCTTAGGAGGTCCCTACCCTCTTCCCTCTGTTTTAGGTAATTTTGGAGACCCTCCCTGAATACATGAGTCCCCTTAAGGGGTAAGTTCTGAAGAAGAGTCTTAGATTCTGAATCGGCGTCCCAGAGCTTGAGCCATAGAGCTCTGCGGGCCCGATTTATGATTGCGGCCGCCCTGGCCTGGAGGCGTAGGGAGTCCACTGCCATGTCTGCCAGGTATTTGGCTGCGTCGAGGGTGCAGTATAAGAGTTCAGCTTCCCTGGACTTTGGGTTCGCCTGTTCCTGTAGTTCCTCCAGCCAGCGGATCTGGGCCCGAGAGGTATAGATCACCGCTGTCATCGCCTTGGCCATGGTGCCCTCAATTTCAAAAGTCCTCTTTAACATATCTTCGATTCTTTTGTCCATAGGGTCCTTGAGGGCTATGGTACCACATGGTAGCACAGTCTTCTTACTCAAGGCCGCCACTTGTGGATCGATGGAGGGCGCCTTACACCAGAAGTCATTCTGCCCGGGTCTGTGGATTGCCATTCCGTGTGAATCAGTTCCTCAATGGCCGGGCAGACTGGGAAGGTCTCTGAGGTGGTGGTCCTTAGCTGGATCATTGGATCTATCTTCGACTCCATCTTCTCCCCTTCCTGTTCCTCTGTGGACAGGCCTATGGTGGCCTTGATGACCTTCATGAGGCCGGGATTTTTCAAGCGCACACAGTTTTGGCGTGAGAGGCGGAGCTGCCTGCTGGTCGATGTCCTCCATGTCGGACTCAAACCATGCTCCTCCTCATCTTCCTCATCGAATTCATCCTCTTTGTCCCTTTCTTCGGATTGCCATCAGAGGAGCTGGTGGTTCCTCTGGAAGCTCTCTCTGGTGGGGGGGCTCTGCGCTGGGCGGTCGAGATCTGTTTTGGGTAAGATCTTCCAGCTTCTCCATGATCTTCAGCATGAAGTTCTGCTGACTCTCCATCATGGCGACCACCGCCTGTTGGTTCTGTATCAACAGGGGGCCCGGGTCCACCCATGTCGAGGTGCTGGGGCTGGGGAGAGAAGGTGCCGGGGGGGGTTCTCTCCATCGAAGACAGTTCATCGTCAAAGAGGCAGGCTGCGCAGAGAGGGCCTGGAGTTTGAGGGAGGAGGGAGGCGCTGCATGCGGTGCATTTCTTTGCCTTAACCATCTGAACGGTAAAGAGAGAGGTCTGAGTGAAGAACGAGACTCCGGAATCTGTCCCCCATGCCCCAGGGTGGAACACGCCCGTAGGCGGGATAGTAAAGGGGGGGGTTGGAGCCGTAGTTGGGAGCTGTGATAAGGACGCTGTGTGAGGGCCCTTAGACAGACCATGGAGGGGGGCGGAGACTCCTTTCCTGGCATCCTTACCTGTCTATCCCCTCTCAGAAGATTGCTACTCGGAGTAAGCCGGGGCCCGCTGTGGGAGGGGGCCGCGGCCACCGAGTGATGGGAATAGTTCCGCTGGAGCCTGCCAGGGTCGCTGTGGGAGGTACCCGGACATGGACTCTGCGGTGTCCTACTGGGGTCGCTATGTGAGGGACTCGAGTCGGACTAAGGAGATCTCCTGTTTTTTTTGTTTTTTTTTCCCAGAAGGTTGATAAGAGTGCCTAAGACTTGCTCAGGGTCACACAGGAAGCAAGAGGTCGCTGTGGGATTCAAGCCCAGGACTCCAGAGGCGTAGCTCAGGGCCCTCAGCACTGTGCTAAACTGCCTCTTAGAGTGGCCACTGGGGGTCAGGAGTCCTGCTGAGGCCTGGACCCCCTGAATCTGCTCCTCAGCTTTATTAATTTTTCCTTCAGTTTTATTTTATTTATTTTTATCTGTTTTATTCTATTCTGTTGTCCCCAGCTCGCCCTAGGCTGAGGGAGGGACGGGGGAGCTCCCCCGCGGAGAAAAAGGTGTCGCCCTGCAGCCTAGCGTGGCGCCGCGTGGCTTGGTTGGCCTCCGAGAAGGCCTATCATCCAAGCAGATGACCACGCCACGGTGCCAACCCCTCTGAATGTCTCTGGGAGAGGGGGCAAGGTGAAGCCACTAGGAGGTCTCCGGGAATCCCGGGAGGCTGGAAGGCCGTCGGCCAGATGGCCAAAGAGAGGAGCAGGGAGCTGAGGCGCGTGTCCGCTGGGCCTGAGTCGGAGGCTGCACCTGCAGGAGAAGGCCCCGAAGAGGCCTGGCGAGAGATCTGTGCCTCCGTTTGGAGGCGCGAGAGGGTGAGACGCCAGGGTGGCATCTGGAAGCATGCCCGAATGCGGTGGAACGGCCGGAAAGGCCGTGACCTTCCCGGGGGGCCAGGAGGGAGGGGGAGGGCCTCAGAGGGAGGAAAGGGCTGGGGAAGACCCGGAGTCACGGGAAAAGAGGCGACTCAAGGGAGGTTGGGCCAGGCGTGGCCTGAAAAGGGGAGCTAGCGGTCCTGGAAGTGAGCGCCAGAGGCAAGAGGGGAGGATTCAACCGCATCAACCCTCTGAAGGTAGGAGGGTCAGCAAGAGAGACCGCTGGAGTCACGGGGAGGAGAGGCGACTGCTGGTGGATTTTCTCAGGCGAGTGCCTGCTGGGGAACCTCAGGCCGCTGGGCTCTGGAGCAGGCAGCACGCTGCCTGGGAGGCCTGGAATCAGGGCGTGTGGCCCAGAGAGCGAGGGTCCCAGCCTAATGGCTCAAGAAAACATCCTGTAAGCACCATATACAGCATAACACAGATAATAAGGAGCGAAAATAAAAACACCTGGACAACCAAGAGCAATGTTGCTATTAAATAAAAATTCCTAGGAGCACAGAATGCTCCTGTTTTAATCATGATTAGGAGTATGGGTCAGCAGCCGGCCCCCAGACAATATAAAATAACTGGTCCAAGTAAAATTGCAATAAACAGAGAAGGCTTTTAAGAACAAACACAGTTCCTACCTTAGAATTTAAGGAGCAGACAGGGGTTCTCTGGATGCTTCTTGCCTATTCAGATGCACAAATTACAACTGAAGAGCAGGGGTTCCTGGGACCTGGATATACTGGAAATCTGATCTGGGTCATGTGCATCGTTAGCCTATCAGGTGGGCTGTAACCCATGAGGTAATGTCTGGAGTGCCATGGGATGCCAACCAATCACAATTATTATTTACTACAGAACTGTAAACTGAAAGGCAACCATGCTGAAGAGTGCATAAGTGAGAGTAAGCTGTAATAGACTTACAGGGGAAATGGAGCACTGTTCCTTGAGTTCTGGCATGTCATGCTCCGTGACCTCAGCATTTTGGAGCACTGCACTTTTGTTACTGTGATAAGTAGACATCACAAGCCTGACAGTAGAAGAGAGACAGTGTCAGTGACAGTGGCACCTACACTTAAAAAACTTTGACTATGGTGTGTCTCTCAGTGTCTATGTAGAGCAACAGCAGTTATTAGTGTGCACCTGACCTACCTCATGTGCCAGGTGGAGAGCAACAGGAGTCCTGAACCTGCAGTACAGCAGCCGCCAGTCACCCCAGACAGTCAGAGGGAGAGAGAGTCCCCCCCAAAATACACACATTGTATCACCATACCCAGCAAAGATGGATGTGAGTGGTGTTTTTATTTGCCTGTGTGTCTGTCACTTTCAGCCTGTCACAGAACTAGTTATCTGAAAGCAATGCTGACCACAGGACACTGCAGGACAGAGACAGAAAGACACTTTCTGCAGTAGATGATGCAGACCCCATCAGAAATGAGATGTAGAGAGAGACAGACAGAGAAAAATCACTGTTTGAAGCCTGAAGTTGATGTGAGAGTGCATATGACAAAAGCAGTTCTGTACTGTATCTCATGCTTGATGTAACTATGTATCTCTCTGTTCCTGTCTTTCTTTCTGTCTCTCTGTCTCTCTCTCTCTCTCTTTCTCTCTCTGCATCATGCTTGTAGTCTGTGAAGGTTGTGGCACAAACATTCTGGTACATGTACTACTCATCAGAGGACACTGCAGGACATACAAAGAAGGCCACCTTGTGCCATGCATATTTAGCACACCATCACAGAACAGAGAAAATGACAGAGAGACAATTCACCCTCACAAGCCTAATCTGGTCAGTGTCTCTGTGTGTTGGTTTGTCTCTCTCCTGGGCACCTATGGGGGCTGTCACTCTAGAGCAAATATGCCTGTGGCATATCTTGTGAAGAGAGAAAATCACACCCGTGTTTTGTGTGTCTCTCTGTCCATGCTAGTCCTGCTGCACAATGTGTTCTGTTCTAAAAATTGCTTGCTGTACTACTGTCAACAGTGTCAGGCAAGCTTCCCCTGTGTCCGATCCAGTATCCAACAGAGAGAGAAACAGAGAGAGAGAGAGAGAGAGACCCAACAGCATGGCAAGTTCTTGTTTATGAGAAAACATGCACAAGTTAGCACTCTGGTGATCTGTTCTGTTGTCCCAGGCTGGCAGTTACATTTACAGGTGCATACATGGCCCACAGTGCTAGGAGCACAATGGGCTGTGCAGAGCCAGAGAGAGAGAGAGAGAGAGAGAGAGAGAGAGAGAGAGAGAGAGAGAGAAAACACAGTAATACAGCATGGGGGGGGGGTTAAATGACAGGTGTTATATATGTTGGCAGATCATTTTATGCACAAGAAATGTGACAGATCATATCAGCAGTGTGTCTGGCACATTTCTATGTGCATAACTGCAAGGATATGCTGTTATTTCCTTAGGGACTATTTTGCAAGGTAGCAGGATACATTACCTTTATTGACATTTAAACAGGAGCAAAAATATTTTTTGTAGGTTTTGTCATGGTTTTGACATAACCCATGTTATAAGCGCAATAACCCACTCCAGGGTGTGCATTTATAGACATTTAATGCATGTCTGGGGTGCTGTGAGGACACACAGTCTGCTGCTTCGTGCCTCACAACACACCCCAGGCATGCACTAAATGCCTATAAATGCACACCCTGCCATGAGTTATTGCTTATTTATTATAGCATTTCTGCAGTTCTCCAATTGCTTCACATAATAAAACAAGACAAGACCTGCTGATCACCAATCAAATAAACATTCTACTGGATATAATGTTACAAAAATATCTGAGAAATCTTTAATCTAGTTTTGTAACTGTCTCCCTTGCAACAAGAACCATCATAGGGAGAGCATTTCAGTGCATAGTGGTAGCCATAGAAAAATCCTGGTCAGCTTCTTATCTCAGTTTTGATCTGGGGAGTGAGAAAATCATCCTCGCTAATTGAAAAGGGCAGAAAGGGGCATAGTAGCAGACTCTATCTGATAATAAGTGAAGACTTTGGATTTGGAAAACAACTTGAGCTAGAGAAAGCTAAACCTGACTGCAGTGACTGAGATATAATCAAGTAATGATGTATGTTTACTAAAAAAGCAAAGTTGATTATTTTGACAGAAATATCTTTGTAACTGTATTTTGGTAAAACATTATTCATGGTTTGTGTTTTAATCAAGTTTCCTCAATACAATCAATAATTGATAATATCTGAGTCTAGATATTTGCATTCTGATTCAGTATAATATAATAATATCTGACAATCCATCACTAGAAGCATCAGTAATGAAGAATGCTTATTTTAGGATGACAAACCATGGTTACTTTTTTCTTTCTAACAGACTTTGAGACAGCGCCAGCTATACTTTTAATAATGTTAAAGCTGATAAAGAGAGGGGAAATGAATGGACAAATACAGGAGATGAATGAAACTCACAGCTGGGTGTTAGGTATCAAAGTTTAATGACCTAGCAGCTAGAAGGAGCAGGTTTCACTCAGGCATTGTACTGTATATGATCAGTAAAAATGGCACCACTTCAGCCTCACGGCATTCTAATGTCCACAAAGCAAAATGTGTTTTTCTTGCATTTATTGTGCATGCAAACAGTGAATTTAAATACCTGCAGTGTGCTGACCCTGAGCTGAGAGGCCAGCAACAGCAAGGAAAACCTCCAACTGGTTTTGCACACCTAAAGCATCATGAAGGAGTATGACCAGCATGGGCAATAACACATTTATTCATTGGATGATTGATAGAGATAGATAGATAGATAGATAGATAGATAGATAGATAGATAGATAGATAGATAGATAGATAGATAGATATAACCTGCCAATACTTAAACAACTACTATATACAGTATGTTTCAAAAAATAACATTCTATCAATGTGCAGTCATTTCTCTTTAATGTAATGCAAACCTGTACTGAAGATATCATCATTTGAATCGTTGCATAAAAATGATGTTTTTAACAACAAAACATATGACAATCATTTTTAAGGAAATATCCTATAGGACTGGCTCAGAAAAAAATTACTATTATTCAAATTATCTAACGACAAAAATAAATAAGTATATTGGGCAATAACTCAGGCATTTAGACCCATTACTGCAACACCATTTTTATCTTCTATGGGGTGTAAAATGTGGAATTGGGCAAGAGGGATGGAGACTTTGAATAAGGGGATACGTGATGCTGCAGCATCTGAAAGTGGTTCTATCAATATGAGTGGCAAGTGAGCGCGGGGGTTATCATGAGTGGCTCCGTGAACAGAGCCACGAGTGCTTAATCCCTGAGCTCACTTGCCACGAGAGCTGATATAAACCGCTATCAGATGCAGCAGCATCACATACTCATTCTTTATTATAGGGGTTGACTTCACTGTGTCATTTGGTTGTATATTTCTGTGGCTACTGTGATAGTTTTCTGCTGTGTTTGGGGGTTACATTTGTGCTTCTGTGCTGCTGCGCTACACGTTCATACTTTAATTTGTGCTTTACTGCAGCTGAAACATTACCGGCAGCATTACTACTGAATGTAGTTTGGCATTGATGTTATCAGTGATGTGTAGACAGGGCTGATAGCAGCAACTACATAATGACAGTGCTGACAACCTGCAGTCCTTGTTGCCTGTCTACAAGTCATTAGAAGTATTCTGTTTAGTGGTACTGATAGCTGTTTTTAGCAAATGAGTTATCTGTCAACCCCTATAATATAATTCCCACTATTAGTGAAGGAGTCTTTTTTGAATAATTGAGCTGGGAGATTTGTATCCACCTGGTTTGAGCAATACAGTAGGACTGGCTTTGAAGAAAACTTCTAACATTCTGATTAGCTAATTACAAAAATAAATAAGTGAATGGAGGAATAAGTCAGGCACTTAGATATATTTCTGCAACCCCAGTTTTACTTGCACTAATGTGTTAACTAGCATATATGCTAGTAAACCAAGGCCCAGGTATAAACAGTGGGCTTGATGTTCAAAACACCTGGAATGATGCAAGGTGCTTGCCTCAAAGAGAAATGATGCAAGTGAGTGACTGCACCACATCTTGTGTCTTTCCCAGTTTTAGAAGTGGAGTTGCTGCAACCAGGGGTTGGTATGCAACAAAATGGTTTATGCCATGCTTGCATCGGAAATCCTTGAGTGGAATGGTGCATGGGGTGCTTGCACCAGGAACCTGCTGCACCATCCCCTTTCTTTGGGATTCCAGAAGTGGTCTGGATCCTCTCAGGCTTAGACCAGCCCTGGGCTGGTCTAAGGCCCCTTGCACCACTCATCCAATAGTATCCCTGCCAATGGGTCCCCATTGCAACCCCTCCAGCACCACAACAGGCCACCACTGTGTTAAAAATTGGGTGTTTGTGAGCTTGGGGGCAGGGCTATGAGAATAATTTTCCTGGGTTTCTAAAAAGGGGATGCGGTGACAATAATATCACATGCATCAACCCAAATGTATACATTTACTATGAGAGCTACAATACTGAAACTGTTACAGAAAAATGTATTATTGTTCAATGTATCTCTCTTTAACTCCATTATAAATACCATCAACAGGCTATATATTATATAAATCTGTTTTTGAAGTGTAAAATTGTTCAGAAGCTCATATATTAGAGCCCGAGTGTATTTGGAAGCTTTTAAAACTAATATTCATGTTGGTAATGAGAAAAACATTCTGATAAAAGAGAGAATTTTTTTCAGCATTAATGATTATCTCTGTTTGCTTAAGAATGGTTTTAGTTCTGTTGCATCAGTCAGACTAGGTGGATACACAGCCCCCAGCTTGAATATTCAAAGACTCCCTCATTAATAGTTGGGATTCAAAGTCTCTACTTGTCTTCTCCAATCACACTTTCTTCCAGCCCACAAAAGACAAAATTATGGTTCTGTCTATCCCTTGCAGCCACAAGGTGCTGCACAAAGCATTTTTGATTGTCCTGAGTTCTAATATCACTAAAGTGCTCACCTATTTGAATTTTAATGGGATGTTTAGTTTTTCCACCATAGAATGATTTACAGTTGCAAGTGTAAATCACTCCATGTGCACTACAGTTGAGAACTGTTTTTGATATAATAGTCACTTTTAGCATTTGTAAGAACAAGAAAACAAAAAACCAAGGTGCTGCATCAGCATTTGGTCTGAAAACAAAACAAAATGGTAATATTTAATGTACACTGAAAAGACAAAATAAGAGGTATAACTGATGTTTTGACCTTAGGTCTTCAGGAATTATTGAGAGAAAAAAGCATAGTTAGTGAAGAGGTAAGGGGAAACCAGTTGGACTGCTGAAGGTGTTTTAATTTTTTTTCACAGTGTGACACAGTACTGTATGCACATTGGCTACACTGGAATGACCCAGATGGTGCTTTTGGTAGCCTGGAAATGTGGCTTTTTGTTCAGAGGTTGAAAAGTCTTGTACCAGTTTCTCACCTAAATAAGGGCCTCATCTGCATATCATTTTTTTGCAGTTCCTCTGTATTCTTCTTTAATGCAGGGTCAGTTTTCAAAATGTGCCTATTTTAATTAAACACTTCCTAAATTTGTTTTGATGAACACTGAGTAATAAAACTAGGAGTCTCAGTACATGTCTCAACGTTTGGCCTGTATTGAAGTAAATTCTGTCTTGGAATTTTACTAACTTCATCCCTAGCCTTGCTGATAAACTGATGACAGTACCCTAGCTTTATTACTCTATTACTCAGTCCTCTGGTCTCCTCACAAAATCAGTTTCCTCACAACATTTATGTCTTATCTGCAAAAATTGCAACTTAGAAGTATTGCATATAGTGTGATGTGAAGCTTCAGGAGTGCTGTGATGATAGTGACAGAAAATGAATGACTGCTAAAACAGTGCCACATTTTCAGCGATATCATCAAGGGTTACCTGTAGGTAGGCTGTAGGGAAAGTGACTGGAAGGGGGATAGTGAAGGAAAGGGGAGGGATAGGGGAAAGGTCCATAGACGACTACTGTGCCTGCTGTACCTGTTCCAGCTGAGCTAGCCCTGTGGTGTGGTGGTGAGGGTGACTTGCTCTGGCTGAGCAGGTACAGGGTTCGGGGATGGGGACCAGGAGGGTTACAATGTTGCCGCTGCCTGCAGGTGAGGCACTTCTTTTTTCTCACAAATGTGGTCTGTGCCCCTTCCTCAACATGCACCCCCTGGAGTTCATAATCTTTATGCAAGGGGTTGGGGGGGGCAGTCCCTTGCAAAAGCATTTTTTCTTTTGCTGGATGTCGGATCACCAGCAAGTGTATTTCACTGATTTGCTTTTCAGTGATATACACTCGCCATGATAGTGATCGCTAATTTGTGATCTCTATTATGACATGGAACCCAGGATTGTGTTCCAGTCTGTTTTCTTTCAAAAAAGGTCCAAAACATGCAGAACATCTTGTGTTTTGTGAATATCCAAATCCAAAAACTAGATATAATTAGGATGATTGTTAACCACAAATCTCAAGTTTGGATTAGATTTTTCCAGATATTGAACATATTGAAACAATTCCTTAGTTTCTCCATGCCACATCATTACCAGACCATCAATACAACAATGCCAAAGGTCAATTACACCAAAATATGGATGTCTTTCCTGATTATAGATCATTGATTTTTCCCCATCTGCCTAAGCAACAAAATTAAGAGCAAATGCAGTCCCCATTATGGTGCCTTTTACCCGCAAGAAATATTGACCTGGAAATAGAAGACTGTTGCATTTAAATACAAGCTCAGAGATGTCTGTCACAAATGTTTTAAAACTGGCAGTGTAGTTGGAATGGCTATCCAATCATTTCCTCAGAGCATGAAGGCCAGCATCATGTGGTATATTGGTTGGTATACACTGAATCCACATCCAAGGTTACTAACATCCAATATGGTTCCATATGTATATTCCCCAGGACTCCCAATATCTGGATAAGTTTCCTGATATGAGATGGTAGTTTTCTTACTATATCACATGTGTGCCTGTCCACAAATTTTAACAAGGGCTCTGTCAAGCATCCAATTCCAGAGACAATTCGATGTTCTGGGGTTCTATTTAACCTTTTATGGACCTTACGCGAGACATAGATAGAAGGTCTAACAGGGAAAGGCAAAAAAAAAAATAAATAAATAAAATGTTTGTTCAGAAAAATGATGTTATCATTATCACATTCTTCTTATTACTTATATGTTGTCCATTGTTGAACCACTGCTTGGTATTTATAATATTTTAATAATGACTGGTGACCCCCCTTTATTACACTGTTTACAGTTACCTCTCAAACACTGTAATAAACCAAAAACTGGTTATTACGGCAGTTTACTTTAAGTTTCATGTCACTTCTGCAGCCTGTTGTGTCAATCAAATGTAGCGTGCCACCCCACTAGCTCTTAGTGTGTTGGTGGGCCATACATCCCAGCAGCATCGCGGCTCTGTTCCTTGGCTACCAAGCACCCAACTTGATCTCTTCCTTCCAGCTAAAAGGCCAGGAATTTTTTTTAACACTTCTTTTTTTTTAATGTCTTTTTCCCTCTGGTCGCAGCCTACGGGGCCTCTCTCAGGCATCCTGGCCTAATCCTGCCTGCCTGAGGTCTCCCCATCCTGAGCCTCCTCTCTCCCCCCCTCTTCCTGCAGCTAGTACCCCTGGCTTGACCCCTCTGGGTTGGAGCCACCCCTCCTGTTGGGCACTCTCTTATAGACTGCCCAAGCTGCAGGTGAGGGCCCTGGTGGAGGAACTGGAAGGCTGGGTGGATGAGATCCGATGGTGGGCATGGGGGCCAGGTGCTGTTGCCTACCCCACAAAGCTGGTTGTTTCCTTATTCTGTTGTGTTCCTTCCCCCTCCCAAGCATGGCGTGCAATTATGCCATGGTGCATGGCAACCCTGCCGGCATCTGCCATGCTCCCCCATGTCTTTTTGTCTACTTCCTGCAACACCCACCGATCTCCACAAGGGGTCGCTGGGACACTGGACAACCCAGTAACCCCCCCAAGAGATGAAAGCAGTCCATTGGATGCTCAATCCTTTCCCCCCCCCGCCGACCCCCAGTGCCTGAGCTTGCTCCCCAACTCGGGTCGCCGGTGTAGCATCCAGCGCCTCAACCCTCAGCACCACCGGTCTGGGCTTTTTAACACTTCTTAATATCTATCCAGTTGATCCTGCTCTTACAAACTTACACATTTATCTGGTTGATCTAGCCATTGATTTGTACTGTTCGGGTGGGTCTTTGGCGCTTTGGACACAGTGGCCACACTGCAAACGGACTGTCCCAAAAAAAGAAACTGAACTTTTTTTTTTGTAGCAGTGTAATCAAACAAAAAAGTAGAGAAAAAAGCCTGTATTAGAAAATAGACACAGGCAATGGCTGTGTGTGTGTGTGTGTGTGTGTGTGTGTGTGTGTGTGACATACCAGTTCTCTGCTAACTTATGTTTCAAAGGACAGACCTCCCTGCACAAGTAATTATAAAAAATAATGTCTATGCAACTGTTTTGTTAAGGATTTTTTTACACAAGCTTGGTGTGTGATGATCTCATAAACTTCTTAAGCTTAGATCTCAAGGTTTATGGGTCATCACACACCAAGGGTGTGTAAAAAAATTCCATAACGCACAGTTGCATAGCCATTATTCTCTATTTATGCATTATGTTCTATGACTTGGACATTTTGAAAAAGGGCTCCAAACACAAAGGTCTTTTGAATATGAATTAAATGAAAATAAAAAAAAGGTTATTCTGTAAGACAATTAGCAAATAATCGTCAATTTGTTTTTTAATGTCCATGTTTAAATCTGACTTCAAAGTTGCATTGAAGGTGGTATTTACCAGTTGCCGAACAATTTCCTGTAGATACTTCACAGTGCCCATTAAGATGACTAAGAAACCCTTGTCTGCTGGTTTCTTGCTTACTTACTTGGCCCTGGCTACCTAGCTGATCTCTTGGCACCCGCCATCTTAGTTCACTCCCTCTGCTCCTTGACCAGGGGCCTCCTTGAAGTTCCTAGGACCAGATTAAGAACTTCCGGTGACCAGGCTTTCAGTGTTGCTGGACTGGTTCTGTAGAACTCTCTTCTAGCTGTTCTTGGGGAAGCCCTGTTGGTCAAGAGGTTCAAGACTGGTCTGAAGGTCTTCTTGTTTTCTATGGCTTTCCCTGCTGAATTTATCTGACCAGCCCAAAGAAACTGCTAGGCCAAATGTTTAAGCTGTATTTGAAGATTTTATTGTTTTATTTGTTTTTGTCTTATTTATGATGTATGTTTTATTTAATACCCTTCCTGTTTTATGTAAGGCACCCACAGCCTCTGGGATTGGGCACCGTATAAATAAGCTTTGCCTTACTGTGAGCAGCATACTTTCTTGCTGTGGTGCATTCTCTTCTGGTGATGTTAACATCTGTCACAAAAAGTGACCGAAATCTTGTGCACACGTTTTTTGAAACACACTGACTGCAGTCAGATATGATGGGATAAATGTGATGTTTGGTTTAAAGGCTTTAGAATCACTACTCCTAGTTGTCACAGGAGACTCAGTTTGTACAATTTGGTTTGTGCTATCATTGTCATTGCTGACACCCATGTTTGTCTTCTGAAAAATGCTTTTTTTAAAGTTTTATTTTCTAGTGAACTTCTTTACATAGAAACAGAACTTGTCAGCAGAAAAGGCCCACCAGGCCCACCCAGTCTGCCCAGTTTGCCTAGCAAGCCACTAGGACTTTCCTTCCACCCACCCCCTCCCTGGAACTACCAGTCCCTTGTGTCTATCCCATGCTGTCTTGAAACCCACCACAGTTCCTGCCTCCACCACCTCCCTTGGGAGTCTGTTCCAGCTGTTAACCACCCTCACTGTAAAGTAGAATTTTCTGATGTTCCCCCTGAATCTCTCCCCTACTATCTGCATGTCATGGCCCCTTGTTTTTGATTTTTCCTTTAGTTGGAAGATATCCCCTGCTGGCACCTTGTTGAAGCCCTTGATAAACTTGAAGGTCTTAATCATGTCCCTCCCTTTCCCTCCTCTGTTCAAGGGAGCACATGTTGAGGTCCTTCAACCGTTCCTCATATGACAGATGCCCAAGTCTCCCTACCATTTTTGTTACCCGTCTCTGGATGTACTCCACCCTCTCCACAACCTTCCTAAGGTATGGCCCCCAGAACTGAACTCCATACTCAAGATGTGTCCTGACAAGCTTCCTGTATAAGGGCATTATGACCTTTCTCCTTCTGCTCATTATTCCCCTGCTGATACAACCCAGCATCCTACTGGCCCTTGCCACCGCCTTCTCACGTCGCTTTGCCTCTTTCAGGTCCCGTGAAATGGTGATGCCAAGGTCTATTTCCAGGTTGGTGACCTCTAGGGCTTGTTCTCCCATACTGTATTCTGTGCCCTGATTATTTTTGCCTAAATGCATAATTTTGCATTTTTTGATGTTGAAGGTCAACTGCCATTCCCTGGACCATTCCTCCAGCTTCTCTAGATCCCTGTGCTTGTTCTCAACCCCCTCAGGTGTGTTTACTCTATTGCAGACCTTTGTGTCATCTATTAATAGACACACTCTTCCCTCTAGCCCCTCCGCTATGTCCCTTATAAATATATTGAAAAGGAGTGGCCCCAGCACTGACCCCTGAGGTACCCAACTGGTGACCATACACTCCCTTGATGGTACCCCATTAACAATAACCCTCTGCCTTCTGCCCAGCAGCCAGTTTTGCACCCACCCAACCATTAGTGTCCCCAGCCCAAGACATCTCATTTTGTGCAATAGTCTCCTGTGCGGCACAGAATCAAATTGCATTATTGAGGTTGAGATATGCAACATTTAAAGATCCCCCCTGATTCAGTACCCTGGTGACCCATTTAAAGAACTCTATCAAATTCATTTGACATGACCTTCCCTCAATGAAACCATGCTGCCACCTGTACAGAAGACCATTGGTCTCCAGGTAGCTTGAGATTCTCTTCTTGAGTAGTTTCTCCATGAACTTGCCCACCACCAATGTTAAGCTCACCAGCCTATAGTTGTCTGGCTCCTCCTTGTTCCCCCCTTATGAAGTGGGACCACATCTGCCCTTCTCCAGTCATCAGGGATTTCACTGATCTCCAAAGACCTGTTGAAGAGGCTGATCAGAGGTTCCACCAGCACTTTGCTGATCTCCCTCAGCACCCTGGGGTGCACCCCATCTGGCCCCATCACTTTTTCCACCTTCAACCCTCAAGCTTCCCCAGGACCTTCTCTACCTGAAATGGACTGGAGTCCAACCCCCATAACCTCATGTTCTCTGATTTTCTTGATCTCCACCTCCTTTTCAACCATGAACACCGAGCAAAAATTGCTATTGAGCAATTCTGCCTTCCCACAGTCATCCTTCACCAACTTCCCTGCCCCATTTTTCAGCCTGATTATCCCTTCCCTTGATCTTCTCTTTTCGCTCACATACAGGAAGAAGGTTTTATTCCCCACCTTGACTGTGTTAGCTTTTTCTCTTCCATTCTTGCCTTTGCCCTCCTGACCTCCTTACCTGCTTCCCACTGCTTCTCCTGGTATATAGCCCTATCCTCTTCCCTTTGTGTCCCCTTATACCACCTAAATGCCTTTCTCTTTTCCTTGACCTTCTCTGCCACCTCTTTATTGAACCTAAGGGGCTTCCTCCTTTTCCTATTTTTAGCTACCCTCCTAACATAGAGGTTAGTGGCCTCCACTATTGCCCCTTTTATTTTACCCCACATTTCCTCCAACCACCTTAGTTTTTCCACCCTAGCTAGTGCTTGATGAACACTTTCCCCCATTTTCTGAAAGTCTGCATGCCTAAAGTCTAACACTTTCACTCTTGGCCAAGAACCTTTAGGTATATCCTTTTTTAGATTGATGAAGAGTTGAAAATGGTTAATGTTACAGGTGGCAACAAAATGTAAACCTTTTTAAGGATGCTCAGTTGAGGATCTGTAAGTTGAAAGGAAAAAAGATTTATGACATTTGTGTCTTGGACTTGTAAGTCTTGCCCATTTTCTCCTTGGATATCTGTTTGATTTGCACTTGTATAGCCTTGCTTTCATCTCTTCCATCCCTCCCACTTTGTATGTGCATATATTTGGACTGAACAATACTATTCTGTTGCTCCTATGGGGTGTGGCTTGTTTGGCTGCTGTCACTATTTCTGAAAAAATCATCAGCAGACTCAATCCTATACTCACTTAAGAAAAATGATCTTGGCTGGTGTTTTTCAATATCAATTAATAGTGATCATCATACAGTGTGATTTAACATAAAGATGGCAGCAGAGGCAAACCACACTAGGATGAGGGTCCTAGACAACAGAAGGGACATTTTTTAAAAAATGGGTGAATGCCTCAGTGATGATCTAGCAGGTGATGATTGCCAGGGTGGGGTGGAAGAACAGTAGGCCAAATTAAGGGATGGCATAGTGAAGATAACAAACTTCTGTGTGAAAGAAGTTAGCAAAAACCGGAGGAAAAATAGACCTCTATGTTTCTTGAAGGAAGTTGTTTCAAATGTAAAAGCTAAAAGGGTTGCATTTGGGAAGTACAAAGAGATGCAGATGGAATAGGAAAGGGAGCTGTACCAGGAAAATCTGAGGAAAGTGGGAAGGCGGTGAGGGCTGCAAAGGCTCTGACTGAGGAGATGATAGCCAAAGCGGTAACTAAAAGGGCCAAGACCTGTTTTAGGTACATAAGTGAAAAAAGGAAGACAAGGGGAGGTATTGTAAGGATAAAAAGGGCAGAGGGAGACTGTGGAGGGGAGGATCGAGAAAAAGCAGATACCCTAAATATGATGCATCTGTTCGAGTCTTCACAGTGTAAGGAGACATGGATGGACTACATAAAAGCAGCAGGAGTGGGGGGTGACACAGGTTCATTCACAGAGAATGAGTCCAAAGATGTCTTGCAAATCTGAAAGTGGATAAGGCAAAGGATCCAGATGGAGTACACCTAAAGGTGCTGAAGGATCTCAGGGAGGTACTGGCTGCACCCCTGACAGTCGTATTCAACAACTCACAGGAAACAAGAGTGGCTCCACATGACTGGAGGAAGGCAGAAGTAGTCCCACTTCAGTAAAGCAGTGTCACGGAGGAGGCTGGCAACTATAGACCAGTCAGTGTGACACAGTGGTGGGGAAGTTAATAGAGACACTTTTAAAAGAAAGGCTAGAGAAAAATCTTGAATCCAGCAGATTACAAGACCCAAAGCAACAAGTATTCATGAGGGGGAGGTGTTGTCTATAAACTTGATAGATTTCTTTGACTGCGTGACCAGAGAATGGAAAATAGATCAGGATGGGTCAGTGGTCATGGCCAGCTTAGACTAGAGCAAGGCTTTTGATGCCATACCACATAGGAGGCTTATAAGGAGAGTGGGCAGTTTGGGGCTAAGACCCAAGGTGGTAAACTGGTATGAAACTGCTTGATGGCTAGGCAACTGAGTATGATGGTAAATGGCACTCACTCTGGGAGGGAAGCATGACCAGAGGGTACCTTAGTGATCACTACTGGGACCAGTCCTCTTTAATGCCTTAATTTGGTGACATTGCAGAACAGCTGGGAGACAAGGCACACTTCTTTGCAGATAGCACCAAAATCTGCAATAAGGTAGACATTACATATGGTCTGAAAATAATGAGTAAAGGTCTGAGAAAACTCAAGTAGTGATCAAGGGTAGGGCAGCTGAGTTTCATTGTGAAAAAGTGCAACATTTTGCACCTGGGGCACAGAAACCCAGAAGTGGTGTACAAAATGGGGAAAGAGGTATTGGCAGTCACTTAACAGGAAAGGGACCTTGGGGTAATCATATCTGATGATCTCATGGTGGCAAGGCAATGTGACAAGGCAGTAGGCAGGGCAAGGGGATGCTGTGGTGCATAAGAGGGGTATCACCAACAGAAGGCGAGAGGTGGTATTACTACAGTATTGATCATTGGTGAGATCCCCTCTGGAGTACAGTGTCCAGTTCTGGAGGCCTCATCTCAGGAGGGACATTAACATGGTAGAGGCTGTCCAGAGGAGGGCAATGAAAATGGTGAAGGGACTTCATCATAAGCCCTATGAAGAGAGACTGAGGGATCTCAATATGTACACATTGGAAGAGTAGTGGGATGGGGGACATGATAGACATGTATAAATACCTCACTGGGGTGAATAAGGTAGAGGAGGGGAGTATTTTTCAGAATAGAAGATGCACTAGAACAGGGGGCATGCAATGAAGCTGGAAGGGGGGGATTTAGGAGGGATGTGAAGAAGTACTTTCTTTACTGGAAGAGTGGTGGATGTCTGAAACAGTCTTCCAGCAGAGGTGGTGGGGCAAAAACAGTGGTGGTCTTCAGGCATGCATGGGATGAGCACAATGGAATTTTGGTAGGAAAGCAGGGGGCAGGGGAGCCAGATATCATGTAGGTTCTGTGGTGACAGGCAAGGAAAAAATGGACAGACTGGGTGGGTCAAGCAGTCCTTATCTGCTGACAAATTCTATGTTTCTATAATCTTGGTGTGAAAGGTTTTTTTTCTTGTTTGTTTAGAACCCAGTGGTCACCTCCTATTACTTGTGCCCTTCTTCCATGTAAAGACTCTATCAATCAGGTAATTGTGTTGGTGTCATTTGAATTTCAACAACTTATGTGTTTTGAGTTTGGAGTCCTCAGCCTCAATTATTTGTTTCAGTTGCTGTTTATAAGTTAGAAAATCTGGGTGTTCTTTGAAACAAGCAACACTGTTTTTTTCTCACTAAGATCTGCTTGGAGTTCTTCCTCTTGTGGAAAATAAACATTCACAATGCATTCAAGAAATAAGAGCGAAGCTTTTTACATAGCCTGCTTCCTGTTTGCTATGACCAGTTCACAATCCTGTCTGTAACCTGTCCTTTTCAGAACTCTATATGCTCATTCACATGGCCAGATCTGCAGCATTATTGGAGGCACACAGCAGCAAGATCATTGCTGCTGTGTACATCTGAACACTGTAGTTTGACCGTTTTGGGTTCCGTTTCATTGTGGCAATTATCCCTCTTTTCCTGGGATCATGTAGTGGTGCGGGGGTTTTGTGGCATTTTACTTTGCAGTGTGAATGGCCTGCACAACCCAGAATGCTGTGACAGGCTTTTCACAGCCTGCACCTGTGGTTGTCATGCAGCATTTACCAAATTATTTCAGACTCCAGTTCAGCTAACCTTTTTTCTGTGTCTGTTTGTTACTGTACACTGAGGGCTAAATAGTGAAGGAAAGATGGACTCAGAGTTGAGCCATGACATTGGGCATGCACTTATGCATATGCATAAGCGAATGCCTGGTGTCACGGCTCAACTCTGAGACTGTGTTTCCTTCACTTTTTAGCCCTCGATGTACAATAAAAAACACTTCCCCAAGTTCAACTTTGTTGACAAACACAGAAAAAAAGTTTAGCTGAACTCTGGTTGGAAAACCCATCCCTGATCCTTGGCTACTGCCATAGGGAGACCGACCCACATCCAAGGCCCCATCCTGGCCAGAACACTTCTCAAACCACCGGAACTTTGATTGGAGCCTATACAGTGCTCTCCTGGCCATGTCATCTGAATGCTGATCCACAGCATTTTGGTGAGCATGGCCACATCAATCTACATGGTGGCGATGCTGTGTGAACATGCCTTATGACACTGGGGCACACAGGCTGTTTTGCATAAGACTCCAAAGACATGTGGTGCCAGCATACCTATCAGCTTGCTAGGACCAAAATCAGGGACACTCCTAAAAATCAGGGACAAATGACTAAAATCAGGGACACCATATTTCACTCAGTGTGGCACATTGCCATCACCTGACATGTACATCACATGATGTAGTACTGTACATATGTAAATTACCTTTAGCTTATGCTTTTTAAATGTTTAATTCAGTTGCATATGACCAAATGGCATAATAAAAAAACATAGGCAAATGTTCTGCATGTTTATGCTGTAATTTCTCTGCATTTACATATTTGAAACTAAAATGGAATCTAGGCACTGATAAAGAATTTTTTTTTTAGGATCCAGTGCTAAGTTAATTTTCAGGCTTTTAAGGATCCACTGTTATTACTTTCCAAACTTATCTGAACAGAAATATACTGTATTAGAATGCAATGTGTGTGTGTGTATATGTGTGTGTGTGTGTGTGTGTGTCCTTCTTTCTCTCTCTCTCTCTCTCTCTCCTCAGAACTCTCATTAGAGAAACAGATGAGCCTGTGGAATGCCTGGGGGGGAGTGGCTCCTACAACCCCCTTTTTTCTGCTTTGACAAGTTTAACCCTTGCTGTGTTGTTGACTGACATAGCATCCCAGAGTCCCCATACTTTCAAATTATGTTGTTAGCCTAAGGGTTAAACAGGTCTGCTAGGCTTACACTGGTATTCTAAAAATCTGTAGAAGAAGCAATCAATTTGGGACTTTGGGACAGAGAGTCTAAATTCAGGAAACCCCAGAAAAAACAGGACAGTTGTGCCATGTGGGTGCCATTATTTCTGTATACTTTTAATGCTGACTTTTCCAGTTGTTGAAAAGCAAGTACTATATCAGGTGTCTGTTTATTGTGATCGCAACAGATTGAGACTTATTTCACTGCTGTACTGTTTCTGTATTCAGAAAATAGCTTTTCTCTTCTGTGGTACTGAAAATGGCTACCGGCAATGCTTCACTGGAGTCTCCAAAAACAATGTCCCACATTTATAGAGACATGTTAGTTACTACCACTCACCAATGTGGAAGAACTGGGAAAGTTCCTATATACACTATTTTAAAATGTAAAGTTTCTGTGCAGTGAGCTAGTTTTCAAAAACAATCCAGTCAGTAAATAAGAATTGCTCCTCCACCAAGTGTGCCAGCTCAGTTGCAAAGCTGTGTGATCAGTAAAATGGCTCAACTTCAGCCACAAGAAATTCTAAAGTCCACAACACAAAACTTGTATTTCTTGCATTTATTGTGCACACAGATAGTGAATTTAAACACTTACAGTGTGTTGTCCCCAATCAGAGATGCTGGCAGGAGCAAGAAAAACCTCCGACTAGTTTTACATGCCCAGTGTCTCATCAGGGAGTGAAGCTAGCACTGGTGATGTCACATTTATTCATTAGCGTTAAAGTAATAGAGGGCAATTATTTAAAAAAGTAAGTTAAAAAGTAACCACTTCAAGAGGCAGTATTTTGGTATATTTAACATACTAGTTATTTCGTCCTGGGATATATACAGTATCACCTGCCAGTACTCAGACAATTACTATGTACTACATGTTCTAGATATAATTCTGCCATGGGCAGTAAAGCCTTTTCTGTGTCAGCCTCCTCTCTCTGGAATAGGCTCTCACTAATGATCTGCTCCTCCTCTTCACACATGGCCCTTAGAAACAACCTATGAGCCTGGCTCCCGATGGGATCCTCCTGCAACTGCTCCGAAGACCATGTCTTGGCCCATGATCTGCCTTAGCCACCTTACTGCACCACCTTTTTGCTCTGCCTCTATCCAAGACTTTTTACTCATTCAGCTTTCACCCCTGCCTTCTAATTCCATTGGGGTTATCTAATTTTGCTTGTCTCTGCTCTCTTATTTTCCTCAGGGTCAAGCAAGGCTGCCTCCGTCAACATTATCTGCTGTATTATAGTCTAATATTGCATAATTGACAAAATAATCTGCTGTATTATAGTAAAAAATGTTTTTGGTTTTTTTGTTAGAAACCCTGTCTAAATGTACGACAGCTCAAATATTGTAAATAAGCTTTTTTCTGTGTAATTGTACATACTTTATTGATCTGCAGACCTAGATATCATTTTGTTACACAGTCTCTACTTCTCTGTGTCCTAACTGTTTCTCTGTCCCTACATGTACTTATATTACTGCTGGATATGCACTTTGTACAATCTTCCAATATCCACCTTGCTGCCTCTCTCTGGGGCCCGAGTCATGGCTGAAATTGGTCCTTATGGATCAGCCCACCTACCTGGTTATCAAAGACATAAATAAATAAATAAATAAATAATAGTTCATCAATGTGTAATTGTTTCTCTTTAAAACAAACCCTGCACTGAACATAACCTCATTTAAATCTACATATGAAAATGATGCTTTTAACAACAAAATGTACCAAAATCACTTTTAAGGAAATGTCGTATAAGATCAGGTCAGAACAAAACTATTAATATTTAAATGATCTAACTACAAAATGAATAAGTAAATATATTGGGCAACACGTCAAGTATTTAGGCATGTTTCTGCAACACAAGTTGCTTCTTTTGTGGGTTGAAAAAAGTGGAATATGGCAAGAGGGGTGAAAACTTTGAATCCCTACTATTATAAGGGAGAGTTAGGGGCTATTTGAGTTGGGAGCTTTGTATCCACCTTGTTTGAAGTATGCAATATAGAACTACTATAAAACCTTTCTTACGAAAAATTAGATAATCATTAAAGATAGGTTTGAAAGTAAGTAAAGTTTCATTACTATAGCAATCAAATAATCATTAAAGAACAGTTCTGAACTTCAGCATATACTTTCATCTTAAATTAGCTGTTTCAACTATTACAATTTGCTAAAAATTATATGTATATTTTATTTTCAATGTTTCTATCCACAGTTTACAGCACGTCTTGGTCATCTATCTAAAAAGTCTATATAAAAAACATTTGCCTCTTCCTTATTAACTTCACAGTGCCTTTGCTTATGACATCATAATGCTCACCATGACAATGTACTGTGATGACACAAACAGCAATTGTGTGGTTTGCAAGGAAGAGGCAGATACATTTTGAAAGTGAATTAAGTAATGAATTATCTACAATATTTGGTAGACCAACAACAAAGAAAAGTAAAAAAAAGTAGCAAATAAGTAGAAAACAATAAGGTTAAAAACATAACTGTTGTAAATCTAGTGTTTTTTAAGTTTTGTAGGTTTGCTTGCTGTGCATGCATAAGCTAACATCTTGCTACTGGAATGGCATTTCAGAGGTGTGTCACTGTCTGGTCCAGTGCAGCTCAGGCTGCAATGGGCTCAACAGTGACAGCTCAATGATCAGCAAGTCTGATTATGACACTGTTCCCTGGCATGTGAGTGGAAACTTCTTGTACTGTAGTTGAAAGGAAGGAGTCACTCCAATCCAGAGCAGCTCTATCCTGTTATCTGCATGACATCACCCAGCAGCCAGCTGAGCAGCATCAAGATCAGCCTTCTGTCATCCTCTTTCTCTAGTGGTAAAAGCAATCCCACTTAACTATCCCTTCCACCTACCCATTGCTCCCCATGCCCCATTTCAATATCCCACCCTCTGCAAAGTATCTTTTCCACTTCCCTGTTGCTTCCTGTGCCCTGTTCCAATATCCTACTCTCTGCCAAGTATCCCTTCTAACCTCCTGATTGCTTCCCTTCCCCCTTTTAATATCCCTCCCTCTGCCAAGTATTCCTCCTACCTCCCTGACTGTCCCTTTATGTCTTTTTTATTGTTTAAACCTGTAAAAAGACAACAGTCTATCAATGTTGCTGCTGCCACCCCACTACTGTTACCCTACCCCCACCTGACTCCCCACTCAGCAACCACCCCAACCCCTTACCTACCTACCTACAGGAGGTCCAATGCCATAATCTTCTTTGGACCAGAGACATATCTTCACTGTTCAACACTGGACTGGGAACTCAGAAAATCAGATAAGCGTGTTAGTGTATTTCAATTAGTTTTGAACTTGTACTCACAGTTTGGTCTTTTTTTTACTATCTTCTTCCAAACTTTCAACATGGCCTTTTTGACACCCCACCTCACAAACAATGTAGATGAAATTTTTCAAGTCCAACCCAAAAGGTGATTTCACAGTCATTCTGTGATATCACCTTTCAGGCAGAATTTGAAACATATACCTACTGGGTTCTTTGAATGGGGTCATAAGAAGACTATGCTGAAAATTTGGTTTCAGAATGTTAAAAAAAACAAAGTTATGGAGGTATGTTGACATTTTTCAACACTTGCTTATAACTTTGGTCATTTTCAATATTTTGACCCCCAATTTTCAAAATAGACATGTTAGCACCTCATGACAGTGATAAATGTAATTTTTCCAATCCTGGCTAAAATGTGTTTTCCTATTTGTGGCACAAAATGGCATTTTGGCCAGTATTTTATGAAAGACACATGTCATGTTCAGAAGGTGGAGTCCTAAAAAGACTATGTTAAAAAGTTGGGGTCAAAATATCACAAAAGAACAAAGTTATGAAGAAACATTGCATTTTTTCAACATTGACTCTTAACATTGTGATGAGTGCAGATTTTGGCCCCCAATGTTTAACATAGCCTTCTTGTTACCCCACCTCATGAACCTGACAGGTGTCAGTTTTGAAATCTCCTCCTAAACATGTTCTTACATTTCCTCCGTGAAGTCATCTATCAAATGGGATTTTTAAAACTTCTACCTGCCATGATCATAAGGTTGAGTCATAAACAGACCGTGTTCAAAATATGGGGTCTAAATGTCAAAAAACAACAAAATTATTTGGAAAAGACTTGTTTCCCCATTTACTCATAGTCTTGTGATTTTGGCCCACATGTGTACATATAGCCCTTTTGTTACACCACCTGATGAACATGACAGGTGCCATTTTTTTTAAATCCCCTTTGAAACATGTTTTTGCAGTCCCTCTGGAAAGTCTCCTTTTCAACAGGATTTAAAAAAATCTACCTATCTTGATCATAACATGGTGGTCATAAAAGTCTATGTTGAAAACTTGGGGTCAAAATGTTAAAACACAAGTAAGTTATGAAGAAACATTAAATTGTTCTATTTACTTGTAACTTTGTTCTCTTGGCCTCTAATTTTCAGTATATCCCCTGTGTTACCCTACCTTATGAACATGACAGGTGCAATTTTTCAAATCCCCTCTGAAACATGTTTTTGTAGTTGTACTGCAAAATCACCTCTCTGATGGGATTAAAACAATTCTGTCTTGATCATAACATCTGGTCATAGAAACACTATGTTGGAAAGTTGGGGTCAAAATGTAGGCGCTCACTGAAAATCAGATATTGCCTCTCAGCTAGCCTATCATTGGTAAATACAATAATAAAATGTGTATCGTGGGAAAAATACATTAGAAAAGCTGGACCCCTCTGAAAATGTAACTTGACTTTCAGCTGGGCTATCCTTGGTAAATACATAATGAAAATTGATAAAAGCAGGGCCCCATTGAACATTAGATACTAATATACTGCAGCTCAATGGTGTTATCACGAGTAAGTACAGTGAAAAAACTGAGAAAAGGAAGTTCCCACTGAAACCAAGATAAAATCAGAGCTGTGCTACCCTAGTTAAATTCAGTACAAAAGCAGGGCCCCTCTGGAAAAAATATATTGTATCTCAATTGGGTTATCCTGGGCAAATATACTGCAAAACTGTGCAAAAAAAAGGAGTCCTATAGCAAAATCCCACAGAAAAAGATATGCTGCATCTAAGATGATCTGTCCTGGAAAAACTAGATTATAAACACTGAACCCCACTAAAAAACAAGATATCACATCTCACCTCTACTGTCCTGGGTAAATGCAGTATAAAACTGCTTACAATCAGGACCCCATTGCAAATGACATATTACATCTTATCTGGTCTAACTTGGGTAAATATACAGTAAAAATGTGTATAAGCATGACCCAGTGCAATAGCATGCAAGAAAACATTCGACATTGACAAATGTTTGTTATTATGGTAGAGACAAGAGTTGGTTTTTAATTCTGTAAAATTTGTCTCTCATTTATCAGAATGCTTTGTTCATTGCCAACATGAAGATTAGTTGCTAAATACATGTGGGTTCTACTATGTATACAATTATACATGTTGAAAACATGGGTATATAATATATATCCCATTGGAGGCACTTATAATGGAGTTTTACAGGCATACATAGAATAAAAATACATTTGATGTCTAGGGGGTTCAGCATACTAGCTCTCATAGTACATGTATAAATTTGGTTTGGGTTGATATATGTGACTTTATTGTCACAGTGCCCCTTCCCTTTTATAAACCCATAAAAACATTCTCATAGCCTCCCCGAGCCATAAACATTTTTTAATGGGACCTCAGTTTACTAGCATATATAGCACAGCCAGCCACAATGTAGCATATTAATTTGTAGTAAGTGACATGTCACAAAATACCACATGACAAAAGGGCTTAATTATTTATTATTGAATTACACTGTTCCCTGCAGTACACTGCAGTATTTTGTGATATATTGCAGCATTGCTGCAGAACATCCTTGCTAGCACTGCCATATGCTAGTGAACGCATTACAGCAGTGAAAACTGTGGTTGCAGTAATATGACTAAATTCCTCACTTATTGCTCCATATATGTATTTATTTTTGTAGTTTGATCATTTGAATACTAATAGTTTTGTTCTGAACTGATCCTTTATGATGCTTCCTCGGAAATGGTTTTGATATTACTTGTTTTTAAAAACACTAGTTTTATGCATTGATTCAAATAATGATATGTTCAGTACAGGACTATTTTACGTTGAAGAGAAACAATTTTACATTGATGAAATATAGCTGAAACATGCTGTATTTAGTAACTGTTTAAGAATTGACAGTTGCCTCAGTGCTTGCACACTGAGGTTCTTTGTCTTTGAGTTTTACATATACAGGTATATATCTATATACCTGCATGAACTCAATTGTGTGTTAAATGTAACAAAACATCGTCCATTGGAGTGGCTACTTTTAACTGACATTTTAAAAAATTGCACTATCACTTTAAATCCAATGAATAATTATGACATCACCCATGCTGGCAGCACTCCCTGATGCTACAATAGACCTGCAAAACCAGTCAGAGGTTTTCTTTGTTCCTGTTGACGTATTTGGTCTGGGCTAACAGGTTGTGTTTAAATTCACTATTTGTGTGCATAATGAATGCACCCTTTGGTGATAGTCTTCCAGTGAAAGAACTATTTATGAAGCAAAAAAAATATTATTTTAAATGTGTATGCTTTTCTCTTAATTTGTTAAAATTTTATAAACATGTTTTAAAAGCATAATAAGGCACTCCAGGGTTTGATTTATGTTGAGTTTACCAAACTGCCAAGGGCTGTAAGGACCTTTGCCTTCAGCATCAGGCCTCAGCACACCCCTGATCATGTAGGGCTGTCACCATAAATCCCATGCTGCCATGTCTTATCTTTTGCATAATGTTACCTTACATACTAAGTAGTCTATTGCATTAAAGCTGAACAAGAATACTCATAAAATGAGAAGTATTCCTTTGTTTAGCTATTTACTACAGCCATATTTATAGTAGTCAGATTCATGCACAATCAAAATTTGTACTGTATATTTCACAAAAATAATAAATACTATCAGAAGGTGACATTCTTTTACACTAAATAAATTAGATAAAGGAGATTAATAATTAGCCCTAGTTGCTCTCTATATGTTACTGCAAATCTAACAAGGGCTACTACTTTATTACAGATTATGTAAGCAATAATACTCAACAAGGTGGGTGGTATTGAGAAATACCAGACCACCCAAGGGTGTAATGAGGCCTGACACTGCAGGCGGAGGGCCTTATAGCCCCTGGAAGGTCTGGTATTTCCCCAAACCGCCCACCCTGGAGGGTATTATAGCACTTAGAAAATGGGCCACTGTGCCATATACGTTTGGAATAAAATCATTTTTATGTTAACATTTTAAGTCTCTTGCGTCTTTTATTTATTTTGGGGTAAAATAATTCATCCTCCTAAACTTATGTATTGAATTTTTTTTTCCCTTGAGGTAAGGACTTTTGTCCTTGTTGAGCCCCTGTACTTTGTTTGTGGAACTGGTTGTTCTAGTTACCTTCCAACAATACAGAACTACACAGACACACACATTGGCAGTTTGTTTTGCTTGGGTTTTAAAATGTTACTTATTTACGGATTGAACCTTTTTTTATTTTTCAGTGTCTTTTTTTTTTGTACTTGTGAGCATAGCCATGATGTCAATGGCAGGGTCAGGACAGTGGCAGTGTGAGCTGGGCATCACAGAGCCACTGGAATGAGGTATGGTGATTTTTTAATTATTATTTATTTCTGCAGTAGGAATACCCAAGCAGCAGCTCATTTCCATTGTACATAAGCAGAGGGAGACAGGTCGAGAGACAGCGAGATTGTGTGTGCGAGAGAGAGAGAGAGCATGCTACCTTCAGTGCCACCACATTGTGTGTGACAGGGTGGTAATGCTTTGTGACTTACTGTATCTTCATCAGCTTTTTGAGGTGAGTTTTATTTTTCTGAGAATTGTATTCATTTTTTTTAAATTGCGACTGTTAATCTTTTCAGGAGGATGTGGAAATTGGGTGCTGGTACGTGTAGCTCACGGGTGGCTCGCTTAGTGAGCGGAAAACAAATGGTGGCAGTTTGGCTCAAAATTTGGGGTGCCATGGATACTCTAAGCAATGGGACACCCTGAATTGGCATTTGTTATTTAGCGGGCTGTATCGAGAAATACCTACCCGCTGAAGTTACTCTCCCAACCAATCAGAATGCCAGCATTTACTTTGCCATTTTCTAATAAGAAATAATTTGCCCTTATTTAGTCAAGCTTCCAAATTCCTTCCTGCCTTAACTATCTGTTTCTTTTCTGAGGGATTCTCAGGAGTACACTTTATCAAATCCTATTTCTGCCCAAAGAAGGCCTGGATTTTGGCAGACTAAAGAGTCTTTGGAGGAAAAGCATTCCTAAAAAGTGAGAAGATGGGAAAAAAAGATCAAGAAGTTAACTGGAAAAAGTCTGAAATACATGAAAATCAGAAGTGTCTCCTAAATATGATGTCTCCTGTTTGATGACACCCCCTGTCTGCAAAGAAACTGTGAAGGATTCGACAGAGAAAATAAAAGTGAGAATTACATATAGAATAATGCATAGGGTGATGTGTTTAATGAGATTTTACACCCACCCCGAGGTGTTGGATGCTACATAAACCCTGAGAGCGAAGCTCAAAGGGTTTATTTAAGCATCCAGTACTGAAGGGGTGGGTAAAATCCCGAGTTAAACACACCACCCCATGTTTTATTTTATATAATTGCTGGGGAGCATTTTTTTCAACACAGCAATTATATAAAATAAAACAGCTGCGGTCTGGTGGGGATAAGCACTGTCCATGGTCTGTGGCCAAGCGGCTGCTGAAACACTTTTTCTTTACTTTTTTTTAATGTTTAACCGAGTGAGAAAACTCAGCAGCTGAGAAGCAAGTTTCTCTTTTTTTTTTATTCACTTAACACCGAGTGATACTGTTGGTGCTGACAGCAGCGAAGTTTCCGGCTCCACATAAGTGGAGAGTGGTGGCAGATGCATGCGTGGAATGCTGGAAACCCAGAGCATGTTTGCTGTTATAACCCACAGGTTATAATGGCAAATTATAACCAGGTTTCCTATAAGAGAAAACACTCCCTAGTTATTATAAGAAAATAAGAATTTGATTATCTTAGTTATCTACTGGAGGAGGAGAAGCTGCAATCCCAGAGTCATAGGCAATATTAAATGACTTTTTGTGAAGGACTACTGTGCTCCAAGAACCTGTGAAGTAAATTTATGATAGGAAACATCATTTAGGTCATGAACTAGTTTATTAAGCTGCTACATTACTTGTTTATTGTCACAGAAAATTAGTTGTGTTGCCATATTGATCCTTGTGACAAAAAACCCAGAACAAAAGAGGTGATTTGAAATCATGCCTGAAAATGGTCCCCTGGATCAGTGCACTTACCCGGTGACCAAAGACACCCATTCCCCTCTCTGTCCCCACCTTCATGCCCCCCCCTGTCTGCTGCTGTCCTAGCCCCACTCTCTCCAACCTTCCTTAAATCTGTTCTTAACCCCATACGCAGGCATACTCTTTGCTATGCCATAGCTGTGCCTGTTCTCCACTCTGTTTCTCCCCCGACAAGTAGGCATAACTCTGTGATGCAGGCACCCTTTCACCAATGCCAAAGCAATGTCGAAATGTTATACCTTAAGTTAAATGCTATCCCAATCTTATAATCCACACCAATTTATTGTCTACCTAGCTTGTAATGTATTGTTTTGTACCAATGCAATTTTGTACTTGAGTGCAGTGTAATACCTTGTATGTAATACTATGCACCTGTTCACTTTATTCTTGTAACTGACACAGAACCTACAAATGAACATCTGCTCACAGGGGTACTCCAAGATATTATTAAATAAATAAACACTAATAAAATAAATTAATAAATACATAATGTTTCTACCTTTTATTGGACCAACAGAGATGTTGTAAAAGAAAACAGGTGTTTGAGCTTTCGGACTTCACTGAGTCTTTCATCAAAAACTACTGTCAGTTGATTTGGAAGAATGTGTTCTATTAACACCCAGATCATACATAAAAAACAGATAGAAAAAGTTGTAAAAATTATATTGACCAAAAATTCATTCAAAAATCAGCTGAGAAATATATGGAAAGCACATAGTCAGACTGTCATCCAGGGACACAAATCAACTTCTTTTCTTATCCAGGGAGGCATTTCAAGGTCAAATGTCAACAAAACAGATAACACCATTCCTAAAACATTCCTAAAATAACCCATAAAACATCAATGAGTTTCATTTTGAACTATGCATGAGTGAGTGTGTTTTTGTATACACAAGGCACTAAATCTCATTAGCTTAAACTGGCAGTTGAGAAAGTTAACCTAAAAAAATATGCAACAAGGAAGGCCTTTCAAGGTCAACGTTACAGAATGAATCACCCATTACCTTGAGAGAAGAAAGCTAGAACACCCTTAATTAAAACTACGACCTGCGATTTAAATCCCAAGCAAGGATATGCTGAGGGTTTCATAGTATATAATGCTAAAAAGTCCTAAAAGATAAGCTGCACTAGTGAAAATTAACCATAAACATACTATATCACACATTCATACAATGTTAGCTCTATCAGGAGAAGTAATGTCCACCATATGTTAAAAAAGTCAATATTATCTATTGATATTAAAACCCACACTGCTATAAAATGATCTTTCCATAATATTGTTTAAAATATCAAGTAGAAGTACACCATTAAAAATCAAACCTAACAAAGACCCCCTAGTAATTGAGATGCTGTATCCTAATATGTTCATAGTTTCATAATGTGCCAGTATATAATCAATCTGCAGTATATATAGTAACAGTCCTAGAAATATGAAACAAATCCTAAGTGAATCCCACCTCTCTGGGGGACACCAATGCATTGATAACTGGTAGAAGGAATTACGCAGTATATCAACTCTATATGTGAACAAATAGTCATTATACAATGTAACCCCATTATACCATGTACTGGGTGTCAAGAGTTTGTGCGCATTAAAGGAACAAGCACAACACCGACTACCTAGTAAATTAGATACTGTACCTAAAATGTCCATGTATGAACATTTGCCTGATACCATCTGTGAAGATAAGCAGAGCCTGCCTTCAGCTAAGATTTATGTAGTAGGACAGATAGCTTAGATTTCAGTTTCTCGTTCAGCTTAGTAAGACAACTACCTTTTTATGTTAGATTAAAGTAGTCTGCAGTTGTTTCCTTTTCTGACTCCTGTTATTTAAAACCATTTGTTTATTCTTCCTGTAAAAGTGTTTTCCTCTCATTTCTACTATTGATATCCTGGAGTTGCACCTTAACTCCTAACATATAATATTTTTATTTACATAGCAGTCATGACTGTATCTTAATTGTAAGGTAGTGATTTATTTTCTCTGGCTGAGGGAAACATTGTTAGCATCCAGCATCAGAAGTTCATACTACCAAAGTTAACCTGCGGTGACCTTCCTAGCTTTGTGCAAGGAGAAGTGAAGCCCTGGGCAACCAGGCTGGTGGCAGCTTAAAAACAAGAAAACAGGCAACTCTCTAAAGGCAGTTACAGCCAAAAGAGAGAGGGTTGTCACAAACTGGGGTGTGTAGGAAAGCTTGAATTCAAGTAATGGTATATAAACATTTTTGCAGGAGAAAAGGTATTCAAATAAAGTTACAAAGAGAAGTTTTGAAATAGTTAGACAAAGCTATTGGAAGTCTTTCTACAACAACAATTTTACTGATTGCAGATGTTATCAGAACTACAAGCTGTGTATTTTTGCTTGTTTATTGTCAAACTGAATGATGATTAAAACTAGGAGTGGTGGAGTGGTGTGTGTGAACCTACACATAACAAAGAATCTATTAAGCAGAAAGTAAAATAAGTAATTGCAAAATAAGAAAGTAAAGCAATACGACCCATTGAAGATTATGTTAGTTTAAATGATTAATAAATTAGGGTCTGTTAAGGATGCAAGAGCAGAAATACAATCAAATATTAGTTCAATGTTTGTGGAATAAAATATGTTTAAGCTTGTGCATACTCTGTTGTGGCTTAACTCTATTTGCATCCTGGTTATTATTACTTAAGCTAGGTAGGTGCAGGAACTTTAAACTGGATAGCTGTAGGAATAGAGCCCAAAAATGTTGTGTTAGATAACCTCCTCAAACTCACGGTGAATATGACCAGTAACATGCAGGAGGGGAAAAAAAAACACTTGGGGGGGTGGACCTCCAAGGACCCATGGTTACTGAACTACCCATCCTCTGGGCATACTAAGAGGGGATGATCAAAAATGTTATTCTAATTTCAGAATTTGGATTTGAAATGTAGGCTTCATAAGTTGATGACTTCCATCTTCCGAACTTCTTTATAATATGGCTGGGGATGTTATTTCTTGACTCTGATGATGCTTCTCTAAGTGTGAAAGACTGCCCAGAAAATGAATAAGGATCATGTCTCAGCAGATGAAGCAAAATCTGATATGATCTAAGAACCATTTTTTAGTCACTGGAGAGTTATGGACTGAGGATAATAAAGGATAAGAATGATTTGATCAAGAATGAAAAAAAGTTTGTCCAATTGAGTGACTGGGAACCATTTGATCTTGATGGAAATATGGGTATGAAAACTCCTTTATATACACAATCCGTATGTTAGTAAGGCATCTGATTAAATCCTAGGGTCTGGTGAAGGGTCTTTATAGAACATAGAACATCCATTACAGTGACCCAGAAATAAAGACCACATAGCAAAATCCAATTTTACTGCAGTCATAATGAAAGGTAGGAAACGGGGCCAAAGGAACGGACCAGTGATGAGGTTCCTTTGGCGCTCCTTCTGAATTAGCCTGTCTGGTTCTTGAAATGCAGATTGCAAACTGAGGCAAATGTATGCTTTGGAAGGAATGACAACTAGATCAGTATGAAATCCATGCTGAAACCCCAAGAGGAGCTGAGCAACAGTAGTATGAAAAGGAGAAGAGGCCAAATCAGGCACTGACACTGAGAGAAGGAGAGGAGATGACAGAAGGAAAATGTCCTTCTGAAGACTGGAGCACATCAGGACAAACACAGTGGCACCAATAGTGGTAGACATGTAGAAAGGTACGATCAGAACTATGAAAACTCCAAATGGGCACCATCTTCCTCAGTCTCAGCAAAGCTTTTGATACTGTTGACCACAACATTTCACTGTAGTAGCTTCACAATATAGAGGAAAGCTCAAGTTCCTTGCCTTGGTTCTTGAGCAATTTATCTGGATGGCAGCAAGAGGTGAAAGTAGAAGGTCACTCATCCTCATATGCATCCCTAAGCAAGGGAGTCCTGCAGAAGGCAGTCCAGGGTTCTCTTCTTTCTAATGAGTTATATAAAAGATCTGGGTTCAAATATTGGTAATGCCAGTCTCCATTTTTATGCTGATGACACTGCTGTGTACATCCCGAAAGCCACCAGTGAGGCAGGAATGTCTGGTCTCCAAGTCGCATTCAACAGGTTGCAGCTCAACCGTTTCCATTCTAAGTGTCTGTTCAATGCCACTAAAACTAAATTAATACTTGTCTCCACAAATGGGTCCCTCCCACCTTGTATTCCCCCATTCACGATGTGCACATTGGTAGGGGACTTATTAGGGCTGGTGGACAGCTGTAAGTATGGAGGTCTATGGCTAGATAGCAAACTGGCTTTCACTATTCACACTGAGACCTTATGTAACAAACATTGTGCTAAATTGGGTTTCTGTTACAGAAACAATGTCTGTTTCAATGCTGACACATGGAAAAGATTAGTCCAGGCCACAGTCCTCCCAGTCCAGGGGTTGAAATTAAGTTTTGCAGTCACTAGCCAGCAGGGCTACTGACTGGAGAAAATCCACTAGCCCCACAGTGTTTTCTACCGGCCTAGCTGATGTACTTATGGAAATGTTACCTTCTCCAGTACAAGCCCACAGGGCTAGGGAAAGGAAACTGCATCCCCAGGCAGTGAAAGCATTGCAAATGGGCCAGCTGCTAAATAACCAGACAGGATGACCAAAGCAGTGGAATGAGCCAGAGCGTTGACAACGGTATGAGGAATCTAACTGGACACAGATATCCATCAAGAGAGAGGAAGATGGAGGAGCCACAGGGACAGGCACTAAAAGCTGGCATAGGCTGGCAACTGGAGATATAGAGGTTGCAGAGGTCCTGCAGGTGAGCAAAAGTGGGGTATATAATGCCACAATGGCAATGCTCCACAGTCAGGCAAGGAACAGTCCAATCTGAAATAGAAAGCTGAGCCATGGATATGCGCTCCCTATTGAGTGGAAGCATAGGAACAGCAGCAGGAGCAGTAGAAGGAGTAACATCATAGTCCAACAAAGGAGCATTAAGGGAGGAGGAAGCCAGAATAAAACAGATCCCAGAAATAAGGTGTAACTACCAGAGGTGGAAATGGATAACAGGGCACCACAGAGGCCCAAGCTGGGAAGAAGAGCAGCAGTGGCAGGCAGCAGCAGGGTGAGACATGATCAATGCAGACAATGTCAGCTTCTTTCCCAATCTCCAGGCCAACTTCAACCGAGTGCAGTTCTGGTTTCTGGAAAACCAGCTAAAACTAAATACCAATAAAACTGTCACCATGGTTTTTGGATCAAGACAGAAGTTCGCCTCCTTCCCTGCTCCCCCTGTGATCACCAGTCTGGACAGTTCTGCCCTGCAATTGGTCCCAGCTTTCAAATACCTATGTGTCTGGCTGGACAGCCACCTCAGTTTCACCACTCACATTGAGTCTATCTGTGCCAAACTCTGGTCAAAGCTTGCCATCCTATATCAGTACAAAGCCAGCCTACCCCTTCCCTCCCGGTGCAAGCTTGTACATAAAACAATATTGGCAGTATTGGATTATGCCGATATTGTTTATGGAATGGCCCCAACCTCTTCTCTCTCCAAACTAGACATTCTACTCAACTCTTTCTGCTGCTTTGCCACTGTCTCCCCCCACGCACTCACCACTGCACCATCTAAGCTCCACTCTCCCTTGCCCCGCTCTCCCACAGAAGAACTATCAACAGCATCTCCCTCATAGCAAAATTCTGGTTTGGCTTCCTCCCCCCTACCTCACTTCCCATCTGACCCCAGCAAACTCCCTTGATTACCCTCTCTGACACAGGGACTTGTGCTCCTTTCACATCCCTCGCCCACAAAGTGTCTCCAGCAAAGCTGCCTTTTTGCACTGGCTCACCTTCTCTGGAACAGCCTTCCCTCTGACCTGCACCAGGCCTCCTCTCTTTCAGCCATGAAAAAACTCCTCAGGCTCTTCCCCACCCCACCCGGTTCCAATTGTCCAAATATTTCCCCGAACGCCCCCAAGTCCCACCACCTTAAGATAATTTTTTTGCAGCAGTCCTGAACACGATTTCTGTATACTGGCTGACTCTTTAATGAATGTAAAAATTTCATGTACTGTATGAAATATGGTTGTGTATACTGTGTCTTTTTGAAATTACCTTGTGAATACTCTTCTCAGTTCTGTGTACACTCTGTACCCGGGTGGCACCTGGAAATGAGCTTTGGCTCAGTGTGCCTTTCCCGGTTATGAATTTTTAATAAATAAATAATCATAAAAAATCTAGGGTAGCAGCAGAGTTAGACTACAACAGTGGGAGACCTGGTCAAAGCATGGGATATACAATAGCAGCAGTGGCAGGCCGCAGCACTGTTAGACCTGAGTAATGCAGATAGTATACAGTAGCAGCAGAGACAGACAGCAGTGGTGTGAGACTTGAGTAAGGCAGACAATATACAACAGCAGCAGTGGCAGCAGTGTGAGCTGGGATGATGATCAGCAAAACACAGCTAATGTGAAGCAGCAAGGAAAGCATGGCACTCCCAACCCATGATGCAAAAAACAAAGGCACCAGCAGTCAGAGATACACAGGGATGAAAACCAAAATGAAACAGAAGACAAAGCAAAACAGGCATGATGATTCCTTATCCAAGGCAGGGCTATGTAAGCAGAGGTGATGAGATGATCACAGAGGCAGCAAGACACAACAGGCACAATGATCCCATATCCAAAGCGAGGCAATGCCAGGCAGAGGTTATGAGATAAACACAGAGGCAGCAATGCATAACAGGCACGATGATCCCTTATCCAATGTGAGGCAATGCCAGGCAGAGATCATGAGATAAACACAGAGGCAACATGGCAGAACAGCACGATGAACCCATATCCAATGTGAGTCCAAGCCAGGCAGAGGTTAGGTGCTGTTAGAACTTTACTACTCTACTAATGGAACCTTCAATTTAGGGTAAAAACAAAGAAAGAAAGAAAAAAGTTAGTGTGTTTATCTGAGTTGGGTGAAGTGAAGTGAATTGTTATCTGTGCAGTTAGCTAAGTGAAGAAGGAAACCATGAATTAGGGGCAGTGGCTTAAGCAGAAGGAAACCAGGTGTTTTGGTTTTAAAAAATTGCCCTAGATAGCTTTGGGCAGAAATGAGCAAGAGGAGGGAGGTGCTGTTAGAACATTATTACTCTATTGGAACTATATAGCCCTCCCTTCCTCCCCTCCACCCCTTCACCCATAGCCAGTTCTACTTTTATAGGCAAAGGATTTGACTAACAACAGGAACTTCCTGTTCAGAGCAGGAAGGGAGTGATCACAGAGGCACAAAAGACTCACCATCCTAAAAGGAAAAGAGTAGCTCTCCATTCCCCCTAGCTGCTGGAGGTCTGACTCTCAGCAAGTAAGAAGAGACTACCAAGGAATATAGGAATTTCCTGTCCCAGAACAGGAAAATCAGGAGCTTTAAGGACACGGAGGCAGTAGGAAAGTAGGGAGAAAAAATAGTTATATAAAAATAAAAAAAAATTGAATAAACAGAGAGAGAAAAGAGTAAGTATACAAAACAACAGTTAAGGGGCCACAAATAAGACATAATGGGAGTGGTGCATGCAGCAGCTGTGGAGCAGCAGTCTTCTGGAAGTCATTCTGGAGGATGCAGTGTTGTCCCATCTGCGGGCACCTCTCTGGGCTGAGTGAGGAGGTTGCTCATCTCCAGGCTGAGTTGGCCAGGATTCAGGGGACCTCCTTTCCCACTTAGGGACCACCAGGGTGACTGCCACTGCCTCAGAGGTTGGCAAGAAAGAGGAGTGGTTGGAACACAGTGGGCACAGGGAGGGTGAGGGTGGTGGAACAGAGGCACATCTCTCCAGTCATAGCTATCCACAATTCATATGCCATTCTGGCTGAGTGTGGTTCCTCTATGGAGGCACCGGCAGTGGAGATCAAGGAGGATGCTGGAACCTCCACAAAGGAGACCCACAGGAGGGTGGCATAGGACCCCACAGTGGAAGAAAACAACTCCTGTTGGGGACTCCTTTGTTAGGAGGTTAGAACTGGGGGAGGGAGGGGAGAGGGAGACAAGCTTCCTGCCTGGCACCATGGCTTGGAGGGATAGGGAGCAAATCCTCATGATCACTGAAGCAGCTGCATGGGGAGAGAGTTGGAGTCATTGTCCACCTAGGGACAAATGACCAGGCTAGGAAAGGGATCAGAACAGTGGAGGAGGAGTTTATGGAGCTGGGGAGGGGCCTTAGACAAGTAACACGCATGATAACCTTCTCAGAGGTGCTGCCTGCCTATGGCATGGGTGAGGTTTGGCTGCTCCGCACCATGGGATTCAATCAATCATTGAAAAACTGGTGCAGAGCTCAGGGTTTGGGCTTCTTTGGGGACTGGGGGTCCACCTGGAGGGATGCAGGCCTATACTGGCATGATGGTCTGCATCTGTCTAGGAGGGGAGCCAGGATCCTAGGTGATAGGTTTAAATGCTTCATTGGCAAGCATTTAAACTAGCCAAGGGGGAGGCATAGAAAAGGAGCAGGGAAATCCTAGCCCCCCCCCAGAAAATCAGGGTAGTTAGTGAGGTAAACACAAAGATAGAGACATCAATGGGGAGAAGGGTGGGGTAAATATAGAAAAAGGCAAAGGCAGTAAGGACAGGGATGGGGCAAAAAGGGGTAAGGCCATCAAAAAATGGAGGGTAATGAGTACCAATGGCTGTAGTCTAGGTAACAAGCTCCCTGAACTGGTGGCCTTGATGGAAGAGGGATGCCTGGATATCGTGGCAGTCAGAGAAACATGGTACACAGAGAACCATGACTGGGATGTCAACATACCAGGGTACACAATCTACAGGAGGTACAGGGAGGGTAGAAGAGGAGGAGGTGTAGCTCTCTATGTAAGGGAAGGGATCAAGGCAATGGAACAAAAAGGTAAACAGGAAGGAGAGGAGGCACTGTGGATCACCATGGAAAATGGAAATGGTACCACAGTCCACACAGGAGTTGTATACAGACCCCCATCTCAGGCAGAGGAAATGGACAAGGACATGATAGAAGGCATCCTTAGGATGGCAGAGAAAGTGGAAAGATTATTGATGGGGGACCTGAATATGCCAGATGTTGACTGGAGCACTTTTGCTGAAGCCACATCCAAGAGCAGGGCCATTCTCAATGCCCTACAGGGGGCATGCCTCAGACAGCTAGTGTTGGAACCCCCTCAGGAGGGAGCAATCTTAGACCTGGTACTCTCAAATGGGGATGGACAGAGGATCTCAGATCTAGAAGTGGGTAGCCATCTGGGAACAAGTGACCACCAAACAGTGTGGTTCACTATAAACTCAGCTGCAGAGTCAAGCCATACAAAAGTGAGGCTACTGGACTTCAGTAGGGCTGACTTTGTCAAAATGGGAGAGTGCCTCAGCAAAGCACTAGTAAACAGGCAAGAAGGAGGGGTGGAGCAACAATGGGGAAATATCAAAACTGCCATTACAGAGGCAACAAGCCTTTGTGTGAAGCAAATAAACAAATCAAAATGAAAGAAAAAAACATTATGGTTTTCAAAAGAGGTGGCGGGGAAGGTTAGGGAGAAAAAGATAGCATTTAGGAAGTATAAGGAAACACAGAAGGAGCAGGACAGAGAACTGTACCAGTTAAAGTAGAAGGAAGCATGGAAGGCAGTCAGAATAGCAAAGGTCCAAACCAAGGAAAAGATAGCAAACTTGGATAAGAAGGGGGATAAAACCCTTTATAGGTACATTAGGAAGTGAAGAAAGACAAAAGGAAGGGATAGTGAAGCTGAATAAAGGGGACAGTTGGTGGGCAGAGAGGGACAGTGAAAAAGCAGGGATACTGAACAAATATTTCTGCTCAGTATTCAAAAAATAAGAGGAGGGGGAGGTACCTAATCCAATCAATAGAAACAGTCTGGATATGGGGGTCAATCCCAGTCCTTTCAGAGAAGAAAGGGTTCTGAAAGAACTCCTAAAACTGAAGCTGGACAATGCAATGGGGCCTGATGGGATTCACCCCAGAATTCTAAAAGAACTAAGGAGAGAACTAGTGACACCACTGACTACCCCTTTTAACCAATCATGGGAGGATGGTGTGGTACCTGAGGACTGGAGGAGGTCAGATGTGATTCCCCTTCACAAAAGTGGGAGCAAGACAGAGGCAGGAAACTACAGACCTGTCAGTTTGACCTCAGTGGTAGGGAAAATGATGGAATCACTTCTGAAGGAAAGAACAGTTGAGCACCTAGAGGCCAGTGGGGCACAGGACCCAAGGCAGCATTGATTCACAGCGGGAAGGTCATGTCAGATGAATCTGATTGATTTCTTTGACTGGATGACCAAGGTAGTAGACCAGGGAGGGGCTGTGGACATGGCCTACCTAGGCTATAGCAAGGCATTTGACACAGTCCCACACAAAAGATTAATAAACAAATTAGCCAGCCTGGGAGTGGTTCCAGGGTGGTAGCCTGGTTAAAACATTGGCTGGACAACAGGACACAGAAGGTAATAGTAAACAGAGTCCACTCTGAAGAAAGGGGGGTTACTAGTGGGGTGCCACAGGGTTCAGTACTGGGTCCGGTCCTTTTTAATGTCTTTATAAGTGACATTGCAAAGGAACTGGAAGGAAAAGTATGCCTCTTTGCAGATGACACAAAGATCTGCAACAGAGTTTGTACACAAGGGATGGTGAAAAGGATAAGAAGGGACTTGGCAAGGTTGGAGGAATGGTCAGAAGTATGGTAGCATGGATTCAATGCAAAGAAGTGCAAAGTAATGCACCTGGGAAACAGAAACCCAGGAAAGAGTACACAGTGGGGGGGGGGAGGTTGTAACAACAAAAAAAAAAGAAAGGGACCTGGGAGTAATCATGTCAGATAACCTAAAGGTTAGCAAGCAATGTGAGAAGGCAGTAGGGAGCGCTGGGAGGATAATGAGATGTATAGGGAGAGGCATCACCAGTAGAAAACAAGAAGTTGTTATCTCTCTGTACAGACAGTTGGTGAGACCCCGTCTGGAGTACTGTGTCCAGTTCTGGAGACTTCATCTCTGCAAGGACATAGGATGGAGGCAGTCCAGAGGAGGGCAACTAAAATGGTGCAGGGTCTGCAACAGAAGCCATACAAAGAGAGACTAAATAACCTTAATATGTATACCCTTGAGCAAAGGAGGGAGAGGGGGACATGGCAGAAACTTTTAAGTACCTCAAGGGAATCAACAAAGTCCAAGAGGGTAGCATCTTTCAGAAAAAGAGATGTGCAAGATCAAGAGGACGCAATTTGAAGATAGAGTGAGGATGCTTCAGGGACAATGTCAGGAAGTAGTTTTTTACAGAGAGGGTGGTGGATGCATGGAATGGCCTTTCTGAGGAGGTTGTGAGGTCAAAACAGTGGGGGAATTCAAGAATGCATGGGACAGACATAAATCAATTCTAGTGTGGGATAAGAAGAAGTAGGCTGTTGGTTAACTAGGATCTGCAGCCTATTAAGTAGGTAGGAAAATGGGCAGACTTGGTGGGCCAAGCGGTCCTTATCTGCCATCAAAGTCTATGCTTTTATGACCTCCAGAGTGAAATAAAGCACTGTAAAAAAGCAGTTTAACAGCTTCCAGCAGTAGCTAAGCTGAACAATTAAACAAGCATAGGAATGGTAGGTCGAGGCAGTAATGCAGCGAAATACAATTGTAATAATTGCTTGATACAAATGAAGTTAAACAGATTTAAATACCATGAAGGAAGTAATATAGAATAGCAGTAGACTCTGGTTTGATTCCCACTGAGTGCAAATAAACATATGTGAATGGGTTGAAATCCCCAAAAGGGCTGAATGAAAACTGAAGGCTTGCATAATGAAATGCGTAGTAAAGAAATGAAAGTCTGAGTAAAGTAAACAGTAAAGAAACCACTGTAGAATGCAAGACTGCTGGGTTAAAATAGGGCTTGCACACAGTCAAGCGAGTTTGATCCCAGATAGGCTACAAATGAGTAGATTTGAATGAAGCAAATGTAGAAAGAGTAGCAGCAGGAGGGAATGGAGAACTGAAATCTAGGAAGCAGTCAGCTCAGAGACTCAAAGCAAGCTGGGAAAACACAACAGAACATACAGTGAGAAGCTGAGAAGAGCCTGCCAGGTATAGACTATTGGGAACTTGAGCGTACTGAAAGGAATGCCAACGACAGCAGACATTGAGTAACACAGCATACACAAGTGCAACCAAAACCCCCAAAAGAAAAGACAAAACCAAAAGACAAACACAGAAAAACAAAACCAAGCACAGGAGGAAGCACACAGTGGCCAGAGGCCAAACAAATTCTAACCAAGCAGGACAAACACAATCAAAATCCAGCAGAAACCAAGCCGAGGCCAGTGCACAAGCAGGCAGGAGGTGAATGCAAGTAGGGAAAAACAACAAGAGAAGTTGCAAAGGAAACACAAAACAGAGTGGAAAGGCAAGCCTGCACACATGCCATGCAGGGTATACATCTCCGATGTCGACATGTTGACAGCAGAGTCCCCTACAGCGACAACAGTGCCAGGCCACTGTAGGGAACCTGCTGGCACCGAGCACTGTCTGTAGGGGGTCCTGTACCCCCCCGACTCAGCCCCAACTCGGAGTTGAGAATCCTAAGTGGGGAGTGCAGGGAGTCCGTGGGCAAAGCCCCCCCAAAGAAAACACTTGTTGCTTCTGCAAACCAGCAGCTGACTGCAAAATGCAGTTGACCTGACTGTTTTGCTGTCAGGACATTCGACAAATATTTTGTCAACGACCTGTTGTGGATCCGCCATGCAGGCATTCCATGCAGGTAACTTTTCCAAACACTCCAGCAAGGGGTCCTGGGAAAGGATGGTTTTTATAACGTATGTGAGAAGAGTTATTCCCCCACATTGAACCTTGGGCTAAGCGGTCCCATAATACCCTTAATTGTACTCAAAGGGTTGCATCTATTCCCCACTACCAAGTCAATTTAAGTAGTCATAATGGCCCTCCCACCAGATGTGCTATTACTGGTGATCCAGCAAGGGGATGTACAAGGCTCCCATCTTTCCTAGGGAGCTCTCAAGGTTTGCCCTTCGACAAAATTCCCTTGAATATGGTCAAAAAGCATTGTGGCAAAAACATTTACCCAATTATCTATTATGATTCTAGTGAGAAAACTAGCAGCCTTCTTATTACTTTAAGTCCCAATGCAGAGGAATGCTCAGATATTAATTCTATTTGCTTAAATGATGAATCCATAAAATATTCTCATGAGGAGAGTGTTTGTGTGACCTCCCAGTACAAACTAGTGGAAATAATTTTAAGTGGTCCAACTTTGATGGAAATAACTCAATGGTATTTTAGGTGTGCCTCCCATACATTGGGGACATGTTTCCCTGGCTAAATATACATTTGAACTCCCATTTAGGAATACTGCTTTTGGCCAGACAGCTTTGTCCTTCTGGGCCATTGGCCCTTACAGCATTCTTGCCTCTCAAATTCTTGAAGGGAATCACATTCCATCTTTTAGTAAAAGACTTTATCAATTTTTGTTTGATAATTCCAACTGTGATTTTTTTTTTTAGTTGTACTGTATTGGGTTTCTGCACATCTGTATAATTGTATTGTGTCTGTAGTACTGGTCACTTGTGAAAACAGGCATTTTGCTCATCTTGCTCACCAGGTTAATAAATCAAGCTGGAATTAATGAAAAGTTCCTTGAATCATTAGGAGAACAACTGAGAACAAATATAATTAGTTTGAAACAGTTACTTGAAATTCAGGACTTGATAGGTAAAGATATTGGTGGGATAGGAGGCTATTTAAGGGAGATGACTTTCATATCACAAGGGAGGGGACAAGTCCATTTGGACAGAAACTTAGCATCTAAAGGATAGCCATTTAGCTGAATGATGGGGAGACAGGTGCTGAGAATTCGCTAGTAGGAGGGGAACAGGGAGAATCTAGTAGGATTCCCCCAGAAATGGGAAAGCTACTAGCGGGTGCTAGTGGTGGCAAGGGCAGGGAACTGAAGGAGATGGAAAGGTGGGGGAGGGTGGAAAAGGTCATGACAAACCAGCTAGCGGGAAGGGAAACAGGCTTGGGTGGGAAGGGAGTGGCAGGCAATAACTGGAGAACATGTAAGGTTTATGAGAATAAGGTGGGAGCATGGAAGCTGGCCTGCCCCATGCTGGAAGCCTGAACAACAAGGTGAGTGAACTAGAAGCAATGGTGGCAGAGGCCAGTTTAGTTTGGTAGCCATTACTGAGATATGGGCCTCTGGGAAAAATGATGAGAATCTGGCTGTTCCAGGGTCCAGGAACATGGGTGGGGGGGGAGCATTCTATATCAGGGAGAGAATACAGCCAATGCAGGATTGGTCCATCAAGAGAGAGAAGAAAGGATTAGAGTTACTGTAGTCTGGGTACAGGTTACAACTTCTGTTGGAAAAAAAAGATTGGACTGGGGTTGGTCTGTAAAATTCCATGACAAAAAGAAGAGGGGGATAAAGAATCTGGGGAGCTACTCTGAAGGGGGTAACAAAAAAGGATCTAGTGTTAGTGGGGGATCTGAACCTGCTTGATACAGACTGGGATACCCCTGCAGCCAAGAAAAGCAGTAGTCAGGCCACTGCTGTGCACATTGCAGGACTGCTTACTGATGCAACTGATCAAGGATCCCACATAGGATGACACCACTCTCAACTTGGTACCCACCAACATTGAAGTGGTGGTAAGGGGTGGCAGTTAGGGAACCTTTGGAGTCCAGTGACCACAGTTCTGTGTGGTTTGAGTTGGAAGTGAAGAACACTGGACCCCCTTGAGGACAGAGGTTCTAGATGTCAAGCAAGCAGACTTTCATCTTATATGGGGAATGGTTAGGGAAAGCTTGGTGGTTACAGACCAGATCGCAGGAGTAGACCAAAAGTGGGGGACTAACAAAGGAGCAATTATGGAGATGACTGACACTTGTGCAAGAAAGATCCCTAAAAGAAACAAGCACACAAGGCTGATATGGTTCTCAAAGGACAGAAGGGAGTTTGTAAGGGTGAAAATAAGCTCGGGCAGAGCCACTATGACTATAAATGCATTAACTAGATAAGGGTGTTTCATGGACTTAAACAGAAACATGAATTGCTGTTGCATACACTAACTGAAGCAAAGTATGGTACATTGAGAAAGGGCAGATATAAAAATAATGTCACCATCTGTATTAGTTACCTATATGTTTCACATTTTATTCTATGCACTGTTACGTCAATTAACTCAACAGAACCAGCCATCATATACATGAAGGTACTGTACCTTAATTGCAAACACTGCTGAGACAACTATATGCTATGATAAGGTGGAAGATAAACAGAATGTTGAGACATGTTTTTGAAGACATTTGATGTGTTTAATTGATTTTTTAGAGATTACTATACAGTTCACACACATACAGTACTTGTAATATAAAAGTGCATATACCCAAATGTCAGTGTAAATATTACACACTTCATTACAAGTTGTTCTCTTGTATGAAGATCTTACTGTACAAGGTCTAAAAATGGGCATTAGATAAAAGTAAACTGGGGTAGATGTGTTATTGAGGGTACTGCATAGATTATCTTTTATTGCTGCTCCACCCCAGGCACACACAATACGAAAATCAACATCCCCTTGATATGAAGCAATATGAATTATTTAGTACAAGGACAGAAACAAGTAGGAGACTGAGTAAGTGGGTAGACAAGCATGAGTAAGGCAAGTCAAATAACATTTCAAAAGTCTTACTATTATAATTCATTTTATACAAATGTGTCAGCACAGTTGACAATTTTTGCAAAAAAAAATAACAATGGGAGTCATTCCACATATTTCCACAGGTGCCACACATGCAGGTGGAGGGATCTGAGGCCTGGATGCACCAATCTGCCTTGCTCCTGAGTCAGAAGATCATGGCAGAGAGGTAGAGGTACTGGGAGTTCCATCGATAGCTTTTGAAGCAGAGGGAACCAAATCTGACTAGGCCAAAGAGGGACTATGAGAATCAAGTGAGCCCCTTCTGCCTGTAGCTTCAGAAGAACCCTCTGAAGCACTGGGAAGGGAGGAAAGGCATACAAGAACCTCCCTGTCCAGCAAAGAGACAGCGCATCTCACCAGAAAACACCACGCCCGAGAACGAGCAAGCAAAAATTAGGTAGTTTTGTGTTGGATGGGGAGACGAAGATATCTATCTCTGGCCGACCCCACAGGTTGAATAAGTTTTCAACCACCTCTTGATTTAGCTCCCACTCATGAGCCCTGACAGTGGTGTGGCTGAGACTGTCTGCCAGGATGTTGCTGATGCCTGGCACATGGACAGAAGTCAGGCAGAGGTTGTGCTGGACTACCCAGTACCACACTCACATTGCCTCCTGGCATAGAGGGTATGAGCATGTGCCTCCCGTTTGTTCAGGTACCAGACCACAGATATATTGTTGGTCTGAACTAGGAGTGTCCCTGGGCATAGAAGAGGTTGCAAGGTCTGGAGGGCATACAGTACTGCCCTCATTTCAAACACATTGATGTGTAGAGATGCTTCCAGCTGAGACCATGTTCCTGGGTCTGATGGCCTCCTAGGTAGGCGTCTCAGCCTTGACACTAAGCATCCATTGTAAGGGTCATGGTAGGAGCAGATGGTTAAAAAGGAACCCCCATGAAAAGATTGGACAACTCCTGCCACCAAAGATGATCCTTCTTCATGTACCCAGGCACTAGGACCCTGTGGTCCAGCTTGTTAAGCTGCTGATCCCATTGGACACAAAGTGTCCATTGGGTCACCCTCATATGCAATCTGGCTAGAGGAACTGTAGGAATCACAGATGCCATCAGCCTGAGAAGACAGAGGATCGACAGGACTGTGGTCCAGCATGAGTTAACCACTGATCTGGCCTGTTCCTGCAGGGTCTCCGCTCCTTTTGATGAGAGGAAGGCCCTGCCCTGGACCATATCCAGCACTGCCTCAAATGAATTGTAGGTGCTGGGAAGGGAGAGGTGGGATTTGGGATAGTTGACTGTTATTCCAAGTCTAGAAAAGAGGTCCAGGGTGAAGAAGAGTGACTCCCTCAGACTGCTATGTAATGGGGCTGATAGAAGCCAATCATCCCAATGCACACACAATTAGATCCCTCTGCGGCATAGGGCTGCACCACCACTGCTAGACACTTGGTAAAAACAGAGGTGCTTAGGATAGGCCAAAAGGGAGAGCCTGGAACTGGTAATGTTCCCCTGGAAGGCAAACCAAAGAAAGTGGTGGTGGGCCTGGAAGACAGGGATGTGCAGGTAAGCATCCTGCATGTCCAGCGCACAAAGTCAATGGTTCTTGTGGAGCAGGGGTAGAAGTCCCTGGACGGTGAGCATGCAGAACCTCTTGTTGCTGAGGTTCAAGATGGGTCTTAGGTTGCCCGTCTTTTTGGGCACTAGGAAGAAATGGAAGTAGTACCATCATCCTATCTGTGCTGGAGCCACTGGCTCTATGGCTAACATTTGCAGAAAAGCCTGGATCTCATCCTCTATCAGAGACAGGTGCCTTGGAGGATAATGGGAGAGGCCTGGGGGGTTGTCCGGAGACCTGTCTAGTAAATCTACGGTGTGATCTCTTGCTATTAATTGAAGGACCCAAGAGTCCATGGTTATGTCCTGTGATCCTGGAAGGTGGAGGGCAAATCCCCCCCCCATTGGTTTCCCTAGAGAATCTGGAGGAGGTGGGGGTGTCCCCCACAAGTCAGGAGGCTGAGGGGAGGGAATCAGCAGCTCCTCTTGGGGGCTTCTGGGACTTGACAGGGGGAGTAGGGGTTCCTGATGCTAGATACCAGCATTTGGCCTGGCATTTGGCAGGGACCTCTTTGGTCTGGCATCTCTGTTGCTGAAGAAAAGGCTGTTTGCCTTTGTAACCCCCCTTGGTACATGAAGCGGATGTCATGGTTGGATTTACCTCGGTCCTGCAATTCAGTGATAATATCCTTCCTTAACATCACCTCTGAATAACACAGATCCCCTGAAAGGCTCATCCAGGGATAGAGGTCTAGATGACTTCTGCCAGGCCAGCAGTCCTGAGCCACAGATGTCTCCTAATGCAGACAGCAGTGGCTGTGGTGCAAGCAACTGAGTCTACTGTGTCATAAGTGGCCTGGAGGGCATGATGATAAAAGATTTTAGCTATTCTCACTGTCTTAGCAATCTCGGCCTTAAGCTCCTGGTCCTGGACAGCTTCCATCTTTGACTCGAGTGAGGCCAGGGAAGATTTCTGATAGGAAACCATATGAGCCACATAATTAAGGGACCTGAGGGCACAAGTGGAGAAGGAATGGATCTTGTGACTGAAATTGTCCTGCTGTTTAGACTCCTTATCAGGCTCAAATGTTAGGTTTAGAGGAACAGTCGTGGGCAGCTGTGATAACAACTGAGTCTGCATTAGGTTGGCCAGTAAGGTGTGTGACCCCATCTGGGGGATGGTACACCATCTTCCTTTTTTGAAACAGCCAGAATGGAGGAAGGTTGTTACCAGATAGTGGACATCAGGTCTTCATGGGGCCCAGTCCAAGGCAGTATGGGGACAGGAACTGTGTCAGTCATGTCTAGATGCTCCACAAGCCTTTTCCACTATGGATCCTGTTCCTGGATAGCCCAGCCACAGGCATTTTGTATAGTTATGAGGCATTCTGTAAAGGAAGGGCCCTCTGAAATGGACTTTGGGGACTCCTTAGGCTGAGGCTCTATAGGTGTATGTGTGCCAGATCTGGAGGACAAGTCAGAGTCAGAGTCTGAAAGGTGCCACTGGAGGTCTGAACTCTTTTTAGAGGAGTGTCCTGGGTTTTATCCCAGACCTGGTGTCTAGAGGAGCCTTCTCTGGAAAGGTGGGAATCCACAGGAGAGGCTTATCTAGGGGTCAGAAAGGAGGCAGGACTAGAGGCCGCCACTGGTTTCCGATGGTCAAGCTCCAAGACTAACTGAGTCCTGTCCTCCTGAATCAGGGTCTGAGATACTGCCTGGATATCAGCCTGAGGCTGCTGTGGAGTCAGAGGCTGAGGCTGAGGAGAAGGTGGTGGAGGAGGAGGAGGCTGGTGTAATGGATAGCCCGGCATCTGATATTGAGGGTATCCATGAGCCTGATAGGAGTAGGGAAAGCCAGAAGGAGCACACCCTTGATTAGACATAGCCCGGTGTCTGGTATCCTGGTACATAATGGGGTTGATGACGAGGCATTGGATACCCTGGTGAAGGGTACATTGGGTATTGTGAGGGCAGATAGCCTGGTACAGTGCCCATAGGTCCAGCCAGATGAAGAGCTGAAGACCTGGCAGGAGGTCCAGAAGGACCAGGCATTGGCCCAGTAGGGACATTCGAAGGGGCTGGCACTGGATCAGGCACAGGAATGTCCAGTACCGGAAGAGTCTGTGCCTGGAGGCCTGTTGGAAGGCCATCCAACATTTGAGGAATGGCCAGAGTGGCAGATATACCCTGATCCTGTGAAGGGTCACATGGCAAAGGGTCACTTGGGGTCAGGATATGAGTAGAACCTGATGGAAGACCCACTGTCGTCTGGGCAGCCGGACTCCAAGATGGTGGAAACTGGTTGTACAAGGGGGCTTGGGTTGAGGAGGTCCCAAAAGAAGGTCCCCAGAGGGATTAACAATAGGCCCAGTGGGTGAATCAGGAAGAGACTGACCCGGCGAAGGAGGGGGAATCTCCAGATTAGTGCCCACCTCCAGATCTTGATCTTCAGGCAAGCCCAGAGGGTCTGGTTGTGTCAGTGGGAGCAAGGAACCCACAAAAACTGTTGAATGTCCAGCAGCTGGCTCAACTCAATGTCAGGGGTATATTGCAACCCTCATGGGAGAGCCCTAGCTCTGTGGTCCCCAGAGGAACCGGGGAGCAACTTATCAGCCACAGCAGTGCAGATGTCAGAAGAGCTAATGTCCGGTGTATCGGCCTGGGCAATGCAGACAACAGCAGAGATGGAGTCCAGTTTACCAGCTGTGACTGTGCACTCCTTGGTGTGGCTGGTAAGTGAGTTATTGACCTAGCTTCTGGCAATAGACCCTGAAGAAGATATGGGCCTAAGGAGCACAATAGGGGTTCTGTCGTCCAAGAAGAGCCTCGACTGCACCATGAGTAAAGCAGGCAGGGAGGCAGTGGTCTGATCCACTGGAGTGGTAGGAGGCCTGGCAGTAGGGGTACTTACTGAAGTGGAGACTCCTGCAGTGTCAGTGGTGATTGGCAGGGTGCACAATCCTTGACTTGATGTTTTGGGCTTAGGCAGATCATGCAGTGGGAATGCTCATCAGCATGTATGATCTGGGTGCCGCAGGACTTGCACTTCTTTTCGACACATCACCCAACTGTTCATGTTCCTGAATTGTACCTCCAACTATATGCCATGCTGTAAATTTGTCACTGTTATTTATTTGCTTCCCCCTTCTTCTGTATATCCCTCAAGATCTTTGTATTAGACCAGTTTATATTGTACTTTACTATGTAATTGTTTGACCTGGTGTTCTGTTTCTCTTTTTATACTAAACTGGATGTCTGTGTAAGTGGGCAATTTTGCTCACGTACCTTTGAGTATAAAATAAAGATAGACTGATTAAAAATTGAAATGACAGACCTGAACCACAGCAGTTCTGTAAAAATTCAAACTGGAAATACTGGGTGCAACTTGTACAAATTTTGCTGGTTCGGTCACTCTGGTTGCACTGTTCAGTCCGACTTTTACATATCTGGTCCACTCCTGGAAGTCTGCTTTTCAACTGTTCCTTGATACAATTGAAAATAGAACCATCAGGACCAGACCAGATAGATAAAAGCCTGACCAGATCATCTGAAGTGAGTGAATCAGCAATATTTGCACAAGCTGTGCCCAGTCCAGATTTTACAGCTCTGGTCCAGGGCCGGTGATCTGTTTTTTTACCCATACCCCACTGCATATGGCTTAGAGACATACTGTACAGATGGATGCAGAGTCTAACCCATTGAAGGTTGAAGTTTCAGAAAATTATTATGCTAAAAATATCAAGACTCACTCCCCCAACCCCCAAGTCACACTTTGTCCTCTACCAAAGTCATGCTTAAATATTGGTGCCTCTACATCCACACCATTAAACTTTTAATGCCATCATGCCTCTTCTGCTGCCATGAGCTCCCCCATCCATGAAGTCCCATTCTGCTTGTGACAGCTCCTCCTACCCCAACCAAGTAATTTTCAAGGGAATAGCGCTTTACACCACATCAACTAAATTACTGCTAAACTCCTTATTTTCTAAACATTTTGTTGATAAATTTTTGTTTTAGTATATCCATGGTCAGGAAAAATGTATTTGTAAAAGAAACCAAAGCCCCCATTTATCAGTATAGCTAATCACAATACAGCATGTTATAAACTGATCAGATTCTATGTCCTGCAAAGTTGCAGAATGACTGCTCTTAGGATGGTAGTGTCAAATGGCTTAATGAGGTTGTTCATAGGGGCTTAGGGGAACAGCAGAGCTTATTTGTTATGCAGAAAGCTTCAAGAAATGTTTAACCCATTCTGCTTCCAATAGCTTTCTATGATGTCTGTACTATCCATTTGTAATCTGACACAGAATGACTATCAGAAGATAATGAGTTAACTTTCTGTGGGCTCAATTAACTCCTCAAGCCAGAGGAAAAATAGTGCTCTATAGCGTCCTATACACACACAGGCAGCATAGTAATGAGACTTCAGTGGCACAATCTTTTTTTAACACTCTAACATGTTGTTTGGTAGCAAAAATGACATCAGCCCTTTTCTGAATGCAAAACACCTGCTGGGCTATGCCCACAGTTGTAAAAATGGGCCTTCATAAGGTATGGTGGGGAAAAAGAGGGAGGAAGAATGGGAGGAATACCAGACCAGGCTTAAGGCAGGGGTTGCTATCAGGAGGGCAAAGGCAGACATGGGAGATCCAGCAAAACAGCTCAGTCACCAGTGAGCGGCCAGGATCATACAAAGTCGACAGCAAAAAAGTAAAATCAGCACATTTCCAAGACAGTAAATAGGTTTTATTTTATTGTGGGGTAGACCACCTTCACATGAGAACTTTGCAGTACAGAGATCCTGACCAGTTTTGCACCTAGTGCATAATCAGGGGAATGATCATCCCCATGATGATGCACTAGGTGCAGAACTGGTCGGAGTCTCTGTACTGCAAGCATTCTCATGTGGAGCAGATTTGGTATGCTTTTTTAATATTAAAATAAAATCTGTTTTTTACTGTCTTGGAGCTGTGCTGATTTTGCCTTTTTCCAAAGGCAGACATGGACCTGTTGATTGCTTAGGTTGTGAAGGGAGGAGAAAAAATAAATAATTTAGGTATACTCAGGAGGAAAACTTGGGGGATTATCAGGCTAGTTGAGAGGGTAGGTAGTAGAGGACAATGAGCAGAAGGCAAATGTTGTAAACAATTACTTCGGCTTAGTATTCTTAGATAAGGATGATGGGCCTCTAGTGCAGAGCATAGTCAAGGCAGCTACACAACTGGTGCAGAAAATGGGGAGGGTAGTGATCATAGCCAAACAGGTCAGAAAAAGATAGGAGATTCCCAGGGTGGATAAGCTCTGGGCCTGGAGGGCCTGCAACTGAGAGTACGTAGGGGACTGGCCACAGAACCAGTGGAACCCATGACACAGCAGTTTAATGACTGTTTGGAATCTGGAGTAGTGCCAAGGATTGAAGATCTGTGGACATGGTCCCACTCCACAAGGGGTGGGGGCAGGAAGGACCAAGGCAAGTGCAGGCCAGTCAGGCTTCTCTCCACTGCAGGTAGGCTGATGGAGACTATAGCTAAGGAACATCATGTGGCCTACTCAAAAGACAGTGGATTACAGGATGGCAGGGAGCATGGTAGTGTGTCAAAAAAAGTCATGCAAGACCAACCTGATACCAATTTTTGACTGGGTCACTAGGGTGATTGATAAAGAGCAGGCAGTAGATTTGCTCTAGTTTGACACCAGCAAAGCCTTCAATTCAGTGCCACAGAGGAGGCTGATGAAAAAACTGGAGAACTTGGGAGTACCTGTACAGAAGGGTTCAGTCAGGAGGGTGGGGAACTGACCAGGAGGGAGGCAACAGAATGTACAGTAGTAGTCAATGGGACCAAATCAGAGGATGGGAGTTCTGAAAGGGGTGCCAGAAGGATCAATCCTGTGATCTGTCCTACTCAGTATATTCCTTAGTGACATAGGGGAGGATATCCAAGGCAAGATATGTCTCTTTGTTGATGACATAAAGCTATGTAGCAGACTGCACAGTGAGAAAGGGCTGAGAGAACTAAAGAAAACCCTAGAGAAGCTGTAAAGGTGGTCAAAAATCTCTCAGTTTATATTTAATGCCAAGAAGTGCAAGGTGATGCACTTAGGGAAAATGAACCCACACAAGGAATATTGATTGGGAGGGGTTAGGCTGGCCTCTAAAACAGGGGACAGGGATCTTAGGGTAATCAACAGTGACTCCATCTAGCAAATCAGCCAATGCAATAAGGCATACAGCAAGGCATCAAGCATGCCAGGTTGTACAGAAGGGGGCTTTGATAGCAGAAGAGTTAAAGTGATACTGCCCCTTTATAAATCACTGGTAAGACCTCACCTGAAATACTGTGGCCAGTTTTAGAGTCCTCACCTGAGAAAGGGCATGGACAGGCTGGACTCAATACCGATAAAGGTCACAAAGATGATACAGGGCCAGCAAGGCAGATCCTATGATGCACAGCTGGTGGCCCTGAATATGTACTTGCTGGAGATCAGATGTGAGGGGGGTGAGGATGTGATAGAAACATATACATTTCTGAGGGGTATAAACAAGGTAAATAGCGAATACCTGTTTGTTAGAAATCGGGACACAGTCACAAGAGGGCATGATTACAGACTGGCAGTGAATAACTTTAGGAGGGATGTCAGTACGTTCTACCTAACAAAGAGGGTGATTGATCCTTAGAACAGATTACCAGTGGAAGTGGTGGGGGCAGGTACTCTAAGTAGTTTTAAACACAGCTGGACAGAGCAAGAGGACTCATAATCCAAAGGGGAAGTACAGGGGAAGGGTTGAAGGAAGGAGGGCAGAGGGGGTTTAATCTACCTGGATACTAGGCTGGGGGGGGTGAGGTAGTATAAAATGGGCAGACTAGATGGACCATTGGTCTCTTTCTGCCATTAGGTTCTATGGTTCTATAAATGTCAAGACCCATTTGAATGCCTCTAAGGCATGAATACTGAGGTAGGGTCAAAGATCAATACTGAAAATAGCCCAGGTTTGTTGGTTATTGAAGTGATCCTAGGTGTTGTACAAATACAGTCTCACCTCCTCTGAATCACCATTATTAATAAAGATAATTTCATGTACCTGTTTAATCTCTCTAGAGCTTTAACTTCAAGTCTAAAAGCATAGAACTCTGAAAATGTGTTAATATTAGAATAGTTATCTACTGTACATGAGGAAGTAGTGTTGCTAAGGGAACAAAATGCTATTAATGCAGCAACCCTGGAATACCTGAAGTCAATAAATAGTCAAAAAGATCATTTCTGATTTTTTTGAATCTGAAACTGTTAACTACCAGCCTAGAAATGTAATTACACAAGAAACTCATACACCAGGATTTACCCCAATAAAGATACCAGATAAAGTGATAAAGTAAAAACCAAAAAGATCAAAAGACAAACTAAAACTGAGAATACAAGATATTCAGTAGAAACACTAATAGTGAGCAAAGAAGTTGGAGCTGCAGAACAAATAATATCCATAGTTAATGGGGTTCTGCTGATGAATCAGACATGGTTCAGATTACAGATTCAAATTTATGCAGAAATGGTCTTGGTGGTGCAAGAAGTAGAAGACTCTCATTTAATGACTATAAATAGGAAATATAGAGAATGCACAACTGCCCATAAATCAAAGAAATAGTTTGGAGCTCAACATTACGGGGAAATAATTGATTGTTCAATTGTGGCTAATGTACAGGAAAGAATATATAAAAAAGGCCTAACCTGGCTCACCCAGGAAGGCTCATTGTCTTGAGTTCCCTCCCCTCCTTCCAGAATCAGTGTTGGATCTCACTGGGAAGGGGGAGAAATTTGCAGGCAGACTGTTTCAGCCCCCGATGAAATGTGGCTGGGCAGAAATGGCCCCCGGGGGGAACTAAAGTATGGTTCCTCATAGCCTACCAGCCTCCCCCTCAGCTGCAGGAAGTGATCATTTGTGCACTGGCACAGCAGGGGGTCTGCTTTGCAGATGCTAGGCATCCTGTAAACTGCATGGCCAGACAAAAGACCATGCAGTCAAGGCATGAGGAGACAGGCTGAAATGGGGGGAGGGGAGAGAAACAAGGATGAGGAGGATATGAAGGTTTGAACTCTATGACTATGCCCTGAGAGTTTACTGGGCACCAGAGGCCCCAGAAGACAAAAGAGGTGTGAGTTTAAAACATATATGCAGAGGAGCCCCTACCTCTTTTTGCTCCACTTAGCTCTGGTAAGGTGTGGTTCTATGTGATAACGGTGAGCGCCAAACGGCGACCCACATTATCGTGACATCAAGTCAGTGAAAACAATTTTGACACCCTGACATCCTCGGTGCATGGAAGAACGGTGCCAGGGACTTAGGTCTATTACTCTCTGTGGGGGGGCTCCCAACACCCCTACAAAAGAATTCTCAACTCCAGGGGGGTTCATGTCGGGGGGGCAAAAGCGAAAAAAAAAGGTTTTGGGCCAGGTGTGACAAAAACGTAGTAGTGCCCTGGACCCAGACCCGAACCCGGAACTCCACGCACCACAAGCAGAGGCCAACCCCCCGATGCCATGGTGTAGCTTGGCAGTTGACTGCAGCACCACCCCCTACATCACCACCGCTGCCTCCCAGCCCATGCTCACCATGCTTGCTCCTCCCCGCGCACGTGTGTGTGTGTGTACATATAGTGACATACTGTTGCTTCAGTCACCCATCACATCTGGTCACCCTACCCCCCCATCGCCATTTGAGCTTTCATCCACATTGCTTCACCGTTTCAGATGGCGCCTTAATTCAGGCGTCCACCTCACGTGCTACCTAAGGTGTTTTGTTGAAAATGAGCTTATTTTCCCTGTTAAGGAAATTAGGAGTCAGTGGATAGTTTGATACATTTTATTGAACCAACATACAGTATATCTTTTACAAAGATAATATAGTGCACATGCTTTTGGGGCCCAACAGGTTCCTTCATCAGGCATATTTAAGAACTTCTAAATATCTTAATAGTCACATATTCCATTGGGTTAGCCTATGAAACTTGGAATTATAAAGAAAGCCTGGAAAGAATTAACCTATTGTATTACCTACAAATAAACCAGGTCCTTTCTCAGCATTGCTGAATTATATTTGTGAGGTTAAGGACCATAGAGTCTCTCATGTTAATGTAACAGTGTAGTGTTTTATTGAGGTAATTTATAAATATGAACATAATGCTCAATGGGATATCCCATCTATACAGCTAAATGTGTTCCTCTGGATATATGGTCCTTCTAGATGTAGTAAAGAGCTGAACAGTTTTTATTATAAAGTATTTCATATATAATCTACTTAAAAATGTGCTGAGTTTGGATATGAGTAAGAAAGATATTCTAGAGACTTTCAGAACAGAAAGTTTAAATGGTAATGGCAAAGTAGATACAGTATCTTAGTAAGGAACGATGAGCTTATACAGAAGATCCTAGTGGAAGCTGTAACATTTAATTAAAAGGGATTATTCATTTTAAATAATGCAACACTAGACATTGTGCTCCCCAGTATCTTGATAATTATTGTCTAATTACACATTCAAATAGAAATGCTACTCTATAGAATAATCAGCGATGCTGACTAAATATTAATACCAGTAATGACCTTAAAATAGATGCGGAGAGGGGTCTTAATGCATCATCTGACAGTGCTCCTTGTTAAGGAAGTGTTCACTGCCATACTTTCATTCAAATCTAATAAAGCAACTGGTTCATACATAGTAATCTCTGATATTTCAAAAGAAGATACCAAATGGTGGTCAATAAATATACCACAGATAATTTCTGACAGCTGGAGGAGTACTCAATGAATTCTACTCCATAAAAATGGCATATTAGATAACACCTCTATAGTATGTATAGACCCATCAATCTGATCAACTCAGTAGCACAAATACTATCAAATATTATTTTTACCAACTTGTGAATATGGGTCTTAGAAAACAAAATTCTTTAAGATTTCAAGGTGGGTTTAAGAGAAGGATTTGCCACTACTGACCACAACTCTGTACTTCAACATTTACACAAAAAATCTAAACTGTACTTGTAAGAAAGCAACCCCTCTTTGCTACCTACAGTTTATAGGTTTAAAGGTGTCATTTGACTCATTGTCAATGGCGTTACTTTTGGAATTATTACTTTTCTTGGGAACAGATAATAACTTGCTAAATTTTTATAAAGTAATACTCCTATATATGAGCTGAAGCACACTTTGGTAAAAAAAAAAAATGGTCCTACTGATACATTCGGTTAAAATAAAGGAGTTAAACAAGGGTGTGTCCTGGCCCTGTTTTATTAGGCAATCTTTATATTGATGAGTTACTTAACCATCTATATAGGATTTGCTTCCATATGTCTAATGTGAATGGTCAATATAAAATAATACAATGAAATACAATATTAGAATTAGAAAGGGAAAAAACCCATCATGTCCAATTTTCCACTAGTCTAATATGCATATCCAATAACTCCCTCCTCCTCTGATGCACTTCCAAGAACTTCTACAAGGTCTCCACATTCTTAGCACTCACTAACTCCCTAGGTAAACTGTTTCAATGTTTCACCGCTCTGTTTTTGTAGGAAAAAAAAATGTTTTTCCTAATATCAGGTCCTAACACTCCTGTATCTATCTTCAGGCTGTTACCCCTCATTACTATTTCCTGGACTGTGTACAAATCACTTACAGATATTCCCACCATAACATGTAGGGCTCAATTTTCAAAGGTTGATACTGGGCTTGCATCAAGTCCTGTCAAACCTGTTTTTTGAGCAGCTGCGCTAAACTCCTTTAACACAACTGCACCTGATTTTAGTACATTGGGTACAGTTGCAGCAGTTTCCTCAGCTTATGGCAGCTTGCACCAAAGATTTGGTGCAAGCCCCATAAAAAGGGTCCCACAAATGGCACAAGTTAGGCCATGGAAAATCTGGTCTAACTTGTGCCATTTGGTGCTTGGGATTGCAAATCCCGATCACCAGTTGGGAGAATGCTGCAAGCCATGTGAGCCAAATGATCAGCACACCAGGGGCTTGTGGCATTCTCAGGGCTCTGAGAATCAAGCCTGTAGTATTTTAAAGACCATAATCATGTCTCACTACAGCATCCCATGTTACAAAGTGAAAAGTCTCCAACCCGTCCAGTCCTTTCTTGAAGTCTCATACCTTCATTCCATTCACATTCTTATGACCCTCACAGGCATCCTCTCCAACAGCTTCACACCTCATCTTATACAAGGTGACCATACTAGGGCACAATATTCCATATGCAGCTTCACATAAGTCTGGTACAGAGGAATCATCACAGCACTTAACCCTACTAACAAATGGCCTCTTAATATTACCTTATACTCCATTAGCTTTTGCTGCTGCCTTGCACACTGCTGTGCACTTTTCAGATCCAATGATATTAACATCCCCAAATATCTGTTATGTTTTAGCCTACGCAGACATTTGTGCTATGATTTATCATTAATTGGACTGCAAAGACAGCTAACTGTGTTCACAGAACAAATATTAATATGACAGTTAACAGAAACATCAACAGAGGCAAAATCTTAGTCATGGGGCACACAATCTACAACTTAAACAAGGTCTGGTGTACTAAAAACAGTAAGATGGAAACTGTATATAATTAAACAATACCTGGAAGTAACTTTTGATAAAAAGAACTGGAAGAATAATACACAAAGTATACTCCCAAAACTAAAAAAAATAGGGTTTCTCAGATTTGATAAACATTATGGGGTAATTGAGTAATATCACCAATCGGGGCATTAAATAGTACATGCATGTCAGCAGATGTGATTACTGAATTTTTTTTTCTGTATAATGAACATAAATTATTTGCTGTCTGACAAACCCCTGGTCTGTGTATATGAAATTTCACCAGGCAATACAGAGCAGGTGTGAGGTAGCCTAGAGAAGGAAGAGGCATTTTTACATGAATAGACTGGCCTGCTTCATCAGGAGAATGAGGGGCAGGGCATGGCTAACTCATTTGTGGCACTGAATGACCTTCAAGAAGACATGGCTTGTCCTGCAGCCTTTAGCAACATATTGTTGAGGTGGAAGCAGGACACCAGAATTGGGTATGAAATCAGTTTCAGCCAATCAAATAAATTCTGGTACAAGGGAAATGATATCACAGACTCCAAACTCTTCTGCACATCTTGAGTGACGGAGAAAGATAGTGTGTGTGTGTGTAAAAACAACCAACTCCGATGACTCACTCTCTTTTGTTGGGAGTTTGGTGTGAACCAATTTAAGGTGGGGGCCAGACTGGGGGTTTAAAGAAGGACTATGGTAACAGAATGTTGTGTGCATAGTGAGGTTAGTAAGCACTGTAACTTTAATTGTGCAAGCTTTATTTTCTAAGTCCTGATATTCTTACTGTCTATATGGATTATTTAATAGATAACCCACTACAGGACGTGTGGTTGTGCTCTGATATACGCATGCTTTGGTGTGTGTTCAACCACCCAAGGCATGCGTATATCAGAGTATGGCCACACGCTCTAAAGTGGGTTATCTGTCTTACAAAATGGCCACAAATATTGGGGTTGGGGTGCAAAAAGTAGTCCTCGTGTGGCACAAATAAGTGTTTCATTTACAATAGATGATCTGGTTGATCGTGTTATAATTGCGATTTCTTTAAGTTGTAGGTAATAGTTGTCTGGTTGAGCCTGCTATAATTTTTAAATAAAACATCATTTTAAAATCTTATCTGGTTGATCCTGCCATTTTTAGACTGCCTTACTGCAGAAGCACTTTCACTTTTATTACAGTAATGTAGGGTGACTGAGCTCTATAATACTGGTAAATAACATGTTGGCAGGCATTTAAAACTCAGTTTTTTTTGGTGTTTACTTCAGTTAGATTTGTGTGAAAGAAGGTGCCAACTGTAGGGAGAGGAAAACAAGCATGGAGCACTTTCACTTTTTTTACTGAAATGTAGCAAGACCGAGCGGTGTCAATAGCGATAAGTAACATCCTGTCAGAAGTTGAATGTAAGCCCCTCTCTGTTCAAAAACTAAGAAAAGTGTGTCCCATATATTAACTTTACTTAGCTTTCTGTACTAGAAGCCATTGACTGTAGAAAGAGGAGAGTGAGCACAGAGCAAGTGAGTCAGTGGCTTCAGAAAGGTAGACGCAAGCCAGAGCAACTGTTGCTATAGCAACACTCACTCTGGTTTGCATCTACCTTTCTGAAGCTGCTGACATGTTCGCTCTGTGCTCGCTCTCCTCTTGCTGTAGTCAGTGGCTTCTATTACAGAAAGCTAAGTAAAGTTAAGATAAGGGATACACTTTTTCTTAGTTTTTGGACAGAGAAGGGCTTACTTTCAACTTCTGACAAGAGGTCACTTATCGCTGTTGACACCACTTGGTCACTCTACATTTCAGCAATAAAAGTGAATGTGCTCCATGCTCACGCTCCTCTTGCAACAAATGGCATTTTCTTTCACATAAAGCTAACTGAAGTAAGTGCAATAAATGAAAATTTCTTACTTTTTCAACACAGACAGGCTTATTTTAAACATCTGCCAGCATGTTATTTACCAGTATTGACAGCACTTGGTTATGCTACATTCCAGTAATAAAAGTGAAAGTACTTCCATGCGAAGAGTATCTGAAAATGGCAGGACCAATGAGATAAGATTTGTATATGAATTATTATTTAAAAATAATGGCAGGATCAAGCACATCATTGTGTACAGTGTGGGACTGTTATATTAATTTACTTATGCCTGTGGGTGGCAGCCTTAGTGTACCAGCTGTGTGTGTGTGGCTGCCTATCTGTGCCAGGTGTGGAGTCATCTCACTGCTGGTGAGAATGTTTTGAGGGCTGGAAAGTAGTTCAGGCATGTGGTTGTACTGGGAGACGTGAGATCTTTGTGGAATAATGGACAGTCATGTGACATGTTTTATCCAATTAAGATACTGGATTTTCACTGATTTTTTTTACCCATTTTATAAATGTAAATACTGTACTGTATATACTGTATAGTACCTGTTTACTGCTGTTATAGCTTGCTAATCAATGTTTCATAATGAATTACATGTTTATTATAAATATTGGAGTAACTTTTTTGTGTAACTGCATCCCAAAGGAAAGGTTCCTGGCTAAGTTGTGTAGGGTAAAGCATCTTCAATAGAGCAAAGTATGCCTATCCAGCAAGAGACCATCACCACACAGAGTCTGAAGGGGAGAAGGTGGTGATTAAAAGGTGTATTCAAGCACCAGAGTATGTATTTTTGGTAAAGAGGGGACCTTGATGGCAGCACTGGCCTGGATGGTTTAAGGGGGAAAGAAAGAATGAACTTTGTATATTCAGTACCTAAGGGGTCAGTCACAACATTTCAACAATATTAACAACTATATGGAGCAGTAGAGCACACACATTTGTCTTCCCTTATTTCTAACTTTTTTTTATTATTGTTATTCTCAACAGGCTTAAAAGTTTAGGGATATAAATACATGGCAAATACAATGTAGTACTAGAGATCTTTATTTTTCAGCAAAACCGCCATTACAAAGATTACATAATAAATGAGTAGTAAGATAAGACAATTTTACTATATATATATATATATATATATATATATATATATATATATATATATATAAAACAAACATACATGCTGATTGCTAGTAGACTGTGCTTAGCAATGATAAAGTGTGTATATCAAGTATCAAGTACAGCCTTAAAAAGGGTCATCCATAATACTATTATTGCATAATTGCAGTAATATTAAAAGCTATAAATCTAACAAAATCAAGTTTAGAGAGGTGAGGTGTGTTAGAAAATGCAATCTAACTAGCATGTAAACCAGATCACAAACTGGTAATTACCATTCCTAATGACATAAAGTCAATAAGGACATACTGTAATATGTTATGTCATCAGTTGAATCCAACATACTGGACAAATATGTGTTTCATCTTTATGTCTTAAGTGATGGAAAATATTAGCAGATGCTGCTTTAACAGCATGTAATCCAGCGTTAATCACTAAAATTCCCATATAGATTGCAGTCCTATCTAACTTAGAAAACACGTATTCATCTGTGTATACTAGATGGAAGGAATAACGACAGGTTAAAAAAGATCATATCGCAGGCATACAGGGGGTAAATAGACTCTTGGGCATCCAGTACTCCAATTACTACAGTTTACTCTTAGAACTGACAATACACATTTTTGTTCAAATTATTTTTATCATTAAGAAATAATTTACTAGCTGATAAATAATACAGTTGTCATTTACTGTCATTAAGAAAGGAACCAGACCCTCAAGGGAAACAGACAAACTGGACAAGACTGTATTAAGCCAGGCATCCCTGGCTTTTGCATACCATATGTAATATAGCAAGACATTTTCTAAGTCCTTAATACAACCTAAGCTGCAATAACAATATTTGCTAAGCAGATTGGAATCCTTAGCAAACCTTTTGCCAGAAAATTACTGATACAGGTTTAAAATGTATAGCTGACAAAAGTATTTATTTTCTTTGGATGACAGGTAGGCTGTATAACCATAGCAAACATCATTTCCAAATATCACAAGAAAATTTAGAATTCTTAATAGAATCTAGGTCCTTTATTTAATTTTTACCCCTGGTTCCAACATTTCACAACCATATAAGGCATGCATGTTAAATTTAGAGGACAAGACCTGTAATAATGGCTTGACACCATTGCCCCTAACTAGAAATTGAATTCCTTTAATTCAAGTGAAGTACACCTGACTTTCAGTTTGCATTCAGAAATGTGAGATGACCATGACCAATTTACAGCAAATTCTAAACCCAGCCAGGTGTATTTAGAGAATTTATCGAGACTCATATCATCAAACCTCTATTTAGCATGGCTATTGTTTGATCTGAAAATGACAACCTGACTTTTCTGAGAGTTTATTTTTAAAGAATGTTGTGCTTCTACATACAGAAGGCTTTTTTTTGCAAGTCCAAACTAGTTAAAGAGAAATTGCCAAATAATCAGCATAGGAAGGAGAGGAATTTCAGCCATGCCAGCTCTTGGTGAATATGATAATATTTCAGATAACATAAAATAATCTGATTTGCGTTGATATTGTATAAGGTGGGTGCTATTAAGCACCCCTGCCTTAGTTCTTTGATGGTAGCAAAGTTTCAGAATAGATGAACTCTGGGACTTAACCTGACTCTAGCCCAAGTTGAAATGTGAAGCTTTTTAGTTATGGTAACTAAGTTAAAATCAATTCCCCATGTGTATATGTGTTGCTATAGAAAAGTCTGCAAATTAGAATCAAAAGCAGCACTGTAATCAATGAAAGCTACATATAACTTTTACTTTCTTAGATAAATGTATTTTTCCAAAAGATGTCTTAAAACAAAACAATAATCTATTGTAGTGAAATCTTTCCTAAAACCAAATTATTAGCTGAACAAACACCCAACTACCCTGATCTGTTCATTTAGTCATTCTAAAATGAAGTACACCTGACTTTCAGTTTGCATTCAGAAATGTGAGATGACCATGACCAATTTACAGCAAATTCTAAACCCAGCCAGGTGTATTTAGAGAATTTATCGAGACTCATATCATCAAACCTCTATTTAGCATGGCTATTGTTTGATCTGAAAATGACAACCTGACTTTTCTGAGAGTTTATTTTTAAAGAATGTTGTGCTTCTACATACAGAAGGCTTTTTTTTTTGCAAGTCCAAACTAGTTAAAGAGAAAATTGCCAAATAATCAGCATAGGGAAGGAGAGGAATTTCAGCCATGCCAGCTCTTGGTGAATATGATAATATTTCAGATAACATAAAATAATCTGATTTGCGTTGATATTGTATAAGGTGGGTGCTATTAAGCACCCCTGCCTTAGTTCTTTGATGGTAGCAAAGTTTCAGAATAGATGAACTCTGGGACTTAACCTGACTCTAGCCCAAGTTGAAATGTGAAGCTTTTTAGTTATGGTAACTAAGTTAAAATCAATTCCCCATGTGTATATGTGTTGCTATAGAAAAGTCTGCAAATTAGAATCAAAAGCAGCACTGTAATCAATGAAAGCTACATATAACTTTTACTTTCTTAGATAAATGTATTTTTCCAAAAGATGTCTTAAAACAAAACAATAATCTATTGTAGTGAAATCTTTCCTAAAACCAAATTATTAGCTGAACAAACACCCAACTACCCTGATCTGTTCATTTAGTCATTCTAAAATAATTTCCATGCACATTTTTGACACTATGTCTAAGAGATGTATTGGTCTATACATGACTGGAACTTATTTTTTAATAAATGTGACTGTGATACATTTACTGAAAAATAAGACTATCAGTCCATCCTAAAGGCATATGAAGATAAACCTCTTCTGGAATCAAGTCCAGACTTGGAGCCTTATTATACTTACAAGAGTTTAGTGCCAGCAATACCGCATATACTGTATATTTACAAGGTTAACATAAGACTGTTTATTTTTTGAGAGATTAGGCAGCAAATCTGATAAATTATTATGAAAAACAGTGAAGTTCAATGAGTTACCCAGTTATGTGCAGGGATAAATGCATCAATTGATGAATTATAGTTGGAAGTTACCTGTGCTACCTGAAACCAAAAGGCTCTATTTTCATTTTTTCTGCACAATATCTAACATCCTTTTCCACTGTTTATTTTGAAAAACATTATTTTTTATTTCATGTTTTTCATTTCATTTTATTAAAAGGTTAAACCCATTGAGCCAAAGCTCATTTGCAATGGGGACCCATTATACCGCTACAATACAAGTTCCATATAAATCACATATAAATACTAGACATATAATTAAAATTAACAATATAGGCAACATACTCATATAAACTGGGTACATTGAAATATTATAGATCAGATAATTAGGTAATGCCAGTTAAAAAAAAGACAATTACAACTACATAAGGATGATGTGAACCATGTTTTAAAGCAGAGACTGAAGGACACTTAACATCCACTATATCAAACTGAGCAGTGAGAAAGTTCCAGCTCAGGAGAACAAAATGACTTAAGAAATACTTAGACATAATGGTCTTAGCACCAAGACTTACAAGCTCACAAAGAAGGCTGTTCATGAGGAAGGTTTAACCTTCCTGAAATTAATTTGCTCCACCAAGTAATCCACAGCCTGGTCTAGGACACATTTGTAAACAAAACTAAATTTAGGAAGTTTCCTCCTATTGCCAGTGAGATCTTGCTCAGCCTGTTATAGAGGTCACATTGGTGGGTTTCATGAGGACAAGCAAGGAATAGTCTTGCTAGATTATTAAACACTACTTCTAGTTTATGGAGCCAGTCAGAAGAATCATGTTCATACAGCAAATCTGCATAATCAGAAATAAGTACAATTTGAAACTGCATAATTTTTTATATTGTATCTCAAAATCAAACTTTTTTTTATCCGGTAATGGAGACCCACCCTTGTGCCAATTTTCCTATCAAATGCTTGGCCCATTTGTTTCTAGAACCCTGAGGGTCTAGCCAAAATCCAAGATATTTAGATGACTCCACTATCTCCAAAGAGGTACCATTGTTTCTGACAACATTATTATCAATAGATTATTTTGATTTAGAGGGATGACCAAAAAGCAAAAGTTTGGATTCAGTCAAATTCAAATTCAACTGTGAGTTCAAAAAAAATAATTGCAACTCATCAAGACTCCTCTGAAGAATCAACTGTATGTCCATGGGGGATTTACAAAAGCTATAAATGACAGTATCATCTGCATAGAAACGATACTTATGTTGGCAACACAGATGTTCAGACCCCTAAGAAAAATCAAAAACAATAAAGGCTGAGGACTGAGCCCAGGAGTGCACTCTGGATATTGTAATAGTACAAGGCTCCATCACATTCACAACAGTAATTTGCTTTCTGGAGGACAGATAATCCACAAACCAATTTAGAGCATCAACACCCAATCCTAATCATTCCAAACAAGTGGCCACTAGCCTAGAAAGCTGATCTGCAATTGTATAAATTTAAAGTCAGTCCACAGAACAGAAGAGTTCTGGAATCACTAAGAGAAGAAAACCCCTCACACTTGGGTATCCGATTCAAAAAAATGCACTATACTGTAGATAAAAATTGAGCCGCTGCACCATCACCCACCAAAGGTTTTTGAGCACCAACTGGGCTCTTTCTCAAAGTCTTAAGAAAGCAATCATGGAACTTAAGTCTGCCCTCTCAAATCTGTTCAGAGATCATTGAAATAATGGTTTCCATTTATTGCTGGCTATATACATCGGGATGAGGGGCTTGTACACCTACTACTTGCTCTGTCTACTTCAACTGTGGATCCTGTTTTATTCTCAGTCCCTATTTTCTACAGGGTTCTGCTTTTTAGTGCTGACAGTTGGACCTCAGTTTCACTGTTTCTGGTATCTTGCACAGTGCCACTGGAGGTCTCCTGGATTCATATTTTACTCACTATTACTGAGGTCTAAAGATGTTGGGCCTTTTTTCTGGGTCTGTTGTAATTGCTGCTGGTTTTTGCTTTCTGGCTAAAATACCAGATCAGCCTGTTTGTGTTTTGCTACATTTTTTATACCCTCTATTATAGACTAAACAAAAGACATTTTGGTACTGATTTTCCTTTTGCTGGGTCCAACGAGGAGATAACTCCTGATTGCCACCTACTGGCAGACTTTTTGTTTTATCTTCCTTAGCTCAAGCAGCAGCTTATCTTTTAATTTTGTTTGGACATATATTCCAGAGGGAACTGTTTAAGTTTAACAATGTATGGACCCTTCCTTTTTTTTCTACTTTTATTTTCAATTGCATTTTTAAAAAGCTCTACAAATGCTAATAAGGTGAGACTGACATTACCTTTTTATTACCAAATACCTTGTCACCGATGTTTTTCTTTTTTATTGCATTAATCTTAATTGTGTCAGTTTGATCTACTGTCTGGGGACAAATACGTAGTTATGGTTCTTTCTTCTCTGTTAGGAAGCTTGATGGGCTCCCCTCCTTTATTTGCTCATAGTGGGCAGCTAGCCATATAGAACTGAGAGCCCCTACACCTTTCAAACATGGGGTTTTGGGGGGTAAGTGGAAGGTATACGGGCACTAGGTGGGTGAGGCTATTTTATCATGAACCATGAAGGTTATTGTTTGGAGGAAGGGGAGTTTGGAAATGAGGTTTTATGTCAATGGGTTTGGATCATTATTCCTTATGATGTTAGAAGAGGAGTGACTTGGGATGTGGGGAGGGTTGAATTTACTGCCATTATCCCATCATCTTTTTTAACTTCAGTTTTTCCCCGGGACAATTCTGTTTGCTGCCTGGTTGTCTCTTTCTGGGGGGTCTTATTGTGGGGGGGGGCGAGTGCCACTGGAGGAAGGGCTTCTTTTTGGTTAGTCATTATCTTTTACCTGTCTGGGTATTTCCACCCTAAACTGAGTTTTCATCACCAAATACTGCTTTGTTATGGTGATGCATGATATCTGTACATTTAATATTAAAGGTGCCCAATCTCCCACTAAAAGACTTAAAGTTTTGCTACATCTACAAAAATTGCAAACTGATGTGGCCTTCTTACAAGAAACTCACCTGCACCCATCCCAGGTTTTCCTTTTTAGGTGATCCAGGGTGGGGCAGGTTTTTGGAGCAGGTCTTGACATGATTAAATGGGGGGGTGGCCATTCTTATCACCAGGAAAATTCCTTTCCGCCTTATTCTGGAAATACTAGACCATCAAGTCCATTATGTTATTCTCCATGTCCTCCTAGGTCACTTAGAGGTGATCTTGGGAGCTATACATATGGCCCTAGAACTGATGATCTGGCTTTCTTCACTACTCTTATGTCCATTTTAGCTCCATGGATCTCTCTACCAATTATTCTTGGGGGTGATTGGAATATGGTCTTTTGCAATGACCTGGATAAAACTGGTAAAGTCTGACAAGTTCTATCACCTGGACAATTGGCCCTCCAAGAATTTATGGATTCGGTGGGTCTGGTAGACCCATAGCGAGCCCTGCTTCCACATAGTCGAGAGTATTCCTTCTATTCCTTCCCTCACAGTTCCTTTTCTAGACCCGAATATTTCTTCATTGGGGTTGACCATCTCCCTGGGACTACCTTATGTTATTATTCAGCCAAAGTCATTTCTGACCACCATCCTGCCCATGTTCAACTAAACCTTGCCCCTTCGACAGGAAGAGACAAGGTTTGGACACTTAATAACCAGTTACTTAAATCAGAGCAATTATTACAACATCTCTACTCTTTTTTCACTACTTTTATGGAACTTAACTTATCCTCAATGCCTTAGCTTGACCTGTTATGGGGGGCTTTGAAATGTGCCCTATGGGGGGAGCTGATTCATTGGCTACTAAAAGAAAGAAGCAGCAGTCAGTTACCCTATCTTCTTTGTCAAACCAGATAAAACCCCTCTAGGGGCACATTTCCCAAAATTCTTCCCTTTCAGAGTGGGAGTCGCTAGAAGGTCTCTGATTCCAGTACAATACCTTAATAGGGGAGAAGGTGGAGCACCTTATCTTGAGGTCCAGTCACAATCCCTTGCTTGTCTCCAACTACAGGCCTATCGCTCTCATTCATGTGGATTTTAAAATTCTAGCTAAAGTGTTTGCTTGCAGGTTGGGACAGATGTGGGAATCACTCATAAGTAGGGAGCAGGTCAGTTTTACGAAGGGTAGACTGTCGGCTGATCACCTCAGGATGCTTTATTATCTCATCTTGGCATCTAGGGACTCCCCCACTCCTGCGGTGCTGGTGTCCCTGGATACTGAAAAGGCCTTTGATAGGGTTTCATGGGATTATTTATTTACCCTATTACCAAAGTACTGTATCCCTCAATGATTCATACAATGGATCAGAGTACTTTACTCTTCTCCATCAGCCCATATACTTTGTAATGGAGTACTATCATCATTGTTCTCTCCTCATCAGGGCACCAGGCAGGGATGTCCTCTCTCACCCTATTTGCTTAATCTCCTTTTGTAACCCTTGATCTGCAAACTCAAACTTTCCCCTCAGGTTCATGGTATTTCAGTCGGTGAATTGGATTAAAAACTATCTGTATATGCTGATGATATATTACTGCACATTTCTTCACCTGCTACATCCCTGCCTGCTGCCCTATAAATTATCTCTCAATTTGGATTGATTTCCAACTACAAATTAAACATTGTTAAAACTAAGGACATGTCCCTTAACAGTAAAACTTTTAAAGCAGAAATTGAACTCTTGGGCTTAACTTGGAGAAGACATAAACTGAAATACCTGGGGATTTACCTTAGAACAGCACTGATCAAGATGAAACAAGACAATCTAGATTCCCTGGTATCCCATATTAAGATGGACTTGGACCACTGGGCCTTGTTACTTCTCTTACTGTGGGGCCAACTTAATGTTATAAAAATGAATATACTGCCCTGTCTTCTTTACCCCCTTCAGATATGTAACTCTACCCTCCCTCAGACATGGTTCACCCAAGTGCACAGGATGCGAATCGCTTTTCTATGGTTGGCCAAAATGGCCCACCGGCCATGTCGTAAATTAATGAGTTAAGCAGGATGGTGGTTTATAAGTTCCCAATTTCTTTTTATACTACCTGGCCATACATCTAACAAGACTCTCTTATTGGGTGAACCGATCACATAGGGAAGTCTCTGCATCATATATAGCCTGCTGGGTGGAAATAAAGCATTCCATATGGTCCACTAATGATCTGGACATTCAGTCTCCCCCCTATCTTTCCAGGAAAAACCTTCCCCACTCCCTTAGAGATACACCCTTAGAGGCATCTCATCACACTCATCTACAGCTGTGTTCACTCCTCAAGATTTGCCAATATAAGGACACTTCACAACCTTTATTTGGAAACCCTAATTTTCAGACAGCTGGCCAGATGCTTACTAAGGGATTTTGGCCGGACATGGGCATGGACACAGTTGCAGATCTCACTTCCAAAAAAAACCCCTGCTCCCCTTTAAAGATGCCTGTATTTTATATAACTGGTCTGCCTCTCTATGTTTCCAATATTTCCAATTGTCACACATGCTTCTTAAATTTTTTAGCATGGGTCCATGGAATAGTCCCCTGGGCAGATCAGTTTTTGCCTTTTTTTATATGGCTTCTACCTCCAATCTTCTCTTGTATTTCTACCCATCTTTATAGGAATATTTGACTGCTCAGGAAGGACCTAGGTTCCATTGGTTGGACCAGGTTCTTCCGGCTGCTAAATCCTCTAGGGATTGGTCAGTTATCTGGAAGCACTTGTATAAGTTTATTAAATGGTACAGATTCTGCCTTATGCAATTCCAGATTATTCATAATCTTTATTATACCCCCAGTTAAATTGCACAAGATGGGTCACTTATCTATTGATTCTTGTTCCAGATGTGGTAAAGAACAAGGTACTTTACTCCATATCTTGTGGTCCTGCAAGACAGTTACTTCCTTTTAGGACTCCATTAGATCTTGTCTTGACCCTCTCTTGGGATTGGCAGATGCCTTCCTCCCTGAAATATGTTTTCTAGGTGACTATAATGATGCCCTGATTGGCAACCAAAAACCCCATATAGCCTTGATTTCAGCATGTGTGAAAAAAGTTATCCTCCAGCATTGGTTTGATCGTTGTATCCCCCAGTATCTGGAATGGCATTAGGAGATTCTGTTTGCTCTGCAAACTGAATTCCTCATTACTCACATGTCTGGTAAAATCTCTTCATATAAGTGGATATGGGAGCCATTAACAACATAAATGGTAACTTCTGGCCCCCCTTGATCTTTGTTGTCCAATGGGCACATTTTAGGTTATGAGTTTTAAGGCTTCTTATAATTCTAAGTCTCCTCCAGTGGTGGGGAAGGGGGAAGAAGGATGTGAGTGATAGGCAATGGGATGTGGGGGATTGAATTGTTATTTGCTTGTTATTTGATTATTGTAAAATGATTGCTATTAGATTTGCTTCATCTTCTCTTGCTTTCCACTGTACATCCAGGTTGTGATTTATTTAATAAAGTTTATTCAGTTTGAAAACAAAAGAATAATCCCACCCCAATTGAATCTCAGGAATCAGTTTTAGTTGATCCCAGTTTATATTTTCCAAATCTAATATAATCAAACAATTTGAAAGAGCAAAACTTAATCATTTTCAAAGGACCAGAGACTTTATCTTTACCACAAACACAAACACAAAAACAAACTCAAATTATGATTGTGGTCACTAAATAAATTAGTTAAAACTGATTTATAGCGGAGTGTAAAAAGTGATGAGGGGAACTGGTAAAAATGAAATCTAATAGGGTTGAGCCATCACAGTGATTAATACTAGTACGGGTAGTACCAACAGTTACTTGTGCTAGACCGAACTGTAGATCAAATGTTCTGTCATATTTATATTTCTCCTTATTCTGCCAGTCCATGTTAAAATTCTCAATTAATAATATTTTGTGTGATTCTGAAAAGGGTGGCAAAACATCAGCAAAAACTGAAGGGAGAAAATTTAGGAGGTCTATATACCCCAACCAAAAGACTAGGTTTCCCTGTTTATTTCTAAAGTGAAGTAGCAAATGTTCACAACTGTTTACCCCATCTAGTAAAGTGATTTGCTTCAGGGTAAATCTATCCTGAAAATAAACCATCACCCCCACCTCCTTTTTTATTTCTATCAGCTCTAAATATGTTATAACCCTGAATTACAAATCATAGTCCTGAGTTCAACTGCTCAACCAGGTTTCACTATATATTGAAAAATCAGGAACACAGCTGAGCACCAAATCTTTGACTAACTCCATTTTGGGAATGATACTTATATTAGCATGAACAAACAGGACACCACATCTATCCTTAAAGGCAGTTCAATCCAATCCTGGATTAAAACTAACATCACCATTTTCTAATAAGCTTAGAAGTAATAGTGACCTAAAATAATCTAAAACATTTACAGTTTAAGGGAAAAACTATTTTAAATGGTTTTATTATTTCTCTGCCTAAGACCCAGTCCACTCCTCGGATAAAACGCACCTGTGGAGCAGATAGGTGGACCAGTGTCAAAGTATTTCAAAGCACTTTCAGAGTGACACATGCAAACTGGGAACCTTTAATCTTTGCTTCTACAGCTGCCGCATCAAGTCACATGAGTAGTGAGGGACTCATTCTAGCAAAGAACCCCTCCCTTTTACCAGCAGCAACAGCATCTCCCTAACTGACCACAGAATGTCCCTGCTACTTGCTTCTTGCCAAGAGCCAATCAGGAGCTGGACACCAGAGCATTTAGAAAACTGAACTGACTGGCTGGTCTTTTTGAATCTAAATACTCTTTTGGCATTTATCCAACTGGCTTAAAAGACATAACTCACTGGCTGACTTTGCCCTTGCTACTGCAGCCACTACGTTGACCACAGGGGTCATAAGAGACTCATTCCAGCAAGGACCACCTTTCCTTCACTGGCAGCAACACAGCCTCCCCAATCCACCACCAGATGTATCTGTTATACTTGTTACTTGCCAACGGTCAATTGGGAGCTGGACGCCTGAGCATTCAGTAAATCGATCTGACTGGTGGGACTTTTTGAATCTAAACACTGTTGCGGCATTCATCCAATTGGTTTAAAAGTCACACCTCAACAGCTGACATTGCCCTTGCTTCTATAGCTGCCACGACGAGCACAGGAGTCATGAGGGAGTTGTTCCAGCAAGTGCCCCTTCCCCTCCACTCTCAGCAACAGCATCTTCTCAAATCACCACCGGGTATCCTTGCTAAACTTGCTACTCGCCAACAGCCAATTGGGAGCCAGACATCAGAGCATTCAGCAAATTGGACTGACTGGCTGGACTTTTTCAGAATCCTCCTTCTACTTAACGCTACCTGCCCTAGTGATCCTCTATGCTAGCAGTCTGGAGCACTAAGGGCCGCAGTGCAAAGGGTGTCACACTGTGAGTGTCAACTGTGGGAGTCAGTTGTTGGTCAGCAACACTGCCCCAGGTGGAACAGCCCTGCCCTCTAGTTTATCTTCTTTATCTTTGGACTGCTGCTTTCTGGTCAGTGCTCCCCATGATTGTAAGTTGCTCATCATAAATCATGCTCTAGCATAAATAAAACAGTTACTGTTCAATGACACCTGCTAGTATCAAATTATTAGTTTGCCCTGACCCATAGGGAAGGAGTGTACTCTTTAGGTTCCTGTTGTTTTGTACATAGTTCTTGATACGCTGATGTATGAGTTACATGAGACAGATGTTCCCATGATACTCTCTAGAAGGCAATTTATCTATCCCATGTAAGAGACAATATCAGTATCTGTCTGTTTCAACACAGCAAGTTTTTGTTATAATCCCATTTGTTTTTGCTCTCTAATTGTAACAGGTATATTGATATACTGTTAATTTATATCTACCTTACAGTGTGGGTTGTTACACTTAAGAGCCTCTGCCCCCAATTTCTAACTGTAAATCAAACCCCCCTCTGAGCAAGTGGACTCCTCTAAATACTTAGGGATCACTCTAGACATGGCTCTCAGCTTTAATCAACATATTCTGCCCTATCCACTGCCCTTAACTCTAGACTAAGCGTACTTTATCAGTACAAACACTGCCTCACCCCTGAGGCTCTACGACTTACCATAAACTCCTCTGTCCTCTCTCTGCTGGACTACAGCATACTCATCTACAGTGCCACTCCCACCTCTGCCCTCAATAGACTCTGGCTTGTTCTCAACAAGGCCTGCCGTCTCATCCTCGGATGTGTTTGCTTCACACACACCTGTTCCCTCTACAGTACCGCAAACTGGCTAAACCTAGACAACAGAATCAAGTACCACACCTGCTTAATGACCAAAAAAGATAACTTTAGGCCTCACCTCCCTGCCCTGAACAACATTATTCGCCCAACATCTCCTGTCAGAACCACCCATAACTCAAATAAACCATTACTATGGGTATCCCGATGCCAGACCTCCCAATTCCAAAGAACCTTCAGTTACAATGTCCCCCTCCTGGACAAACGTACTCCCAAGTCTTATAACCAACAAAATAAGTGTAAAGCATATGTCCATTTTTGTAACATGGATATACATATGTCTATCTATGGGTTCAGGGAAGGATGAGGTTACCTGGCACAAGAGACATAGGTTTGGCTACTCTGCACAGGGGCACCCAAGTAAATCCAACTACAGGAAGCAATAACTGTAATGTCCAGAACCAGAATTGGGATTTTTCAGTGTGGCTTTATTTATTAACTCACTGAACATAAACAAAGCTCTGTATGGTCCCCCAAAGGGCTACATAACTGTAATGCAGATTAGAGGTTAAACACAGCAGTCCATTTGAGGAATGAACACAATACAACAGTTGTCTGGCTTTGGACCCACCAGGCACTCAGCCTGGACTTTGCATGTGCATTGGATACACAGCCCGACTGGCCCGGCTCCCCTGCCGGCCACTCGACTGACGGTCCACTTGGTGAATGAACCCAAACTCTACTTGGAAAGACATCCCATCAAACAAGGAGACTCCCAAACTGTGGCTCCCCACACCACTTGAAGTCTGCGACTCCTAGAGAGATTTTGTTTTCGTACTTCCAGTTTGAAACTCCCATCAAACAAGGAGTATTCCCATCCAGCAAGGAGTAATTTTCCTATCCTGTGGCTCCCCACACCACTTAGAGTCTGCGACTCCTAGAGAGATTTTCAAGTTGCGACCCACGTCTGGGTACCCACCCCATCACTGGCCAAGTGCATGAGACAAGTAGCAAAAACACAGAAGAAATCTGTAGAAGTGGACCTGGTTACTAAAGATGGGGTGTTTTCCCACCTCCAGCTCCCACAGCCCATACCCGGCCATTTCTCTGGACACACAGAACTTTAGACTTTAAAATGTAGATTGACGGTGGATGACCTGAAGCACCCCCTCTACAATGAACTTTAACACTTTAAACAGATGACTGTTCTATTTGTTTGTCCTAGTTGACATAGTCCTTCCAAATAGCAGTCCCCAATACTTGACATCCAACTGAAGAAAATAAGTTGTTTGCCCCTTCCAATGGGGCCGAACACTTACCCATTCGTTGCAGGTGCCCCACAGGCAAAGAAATGTAACCTTTGCTGTTATACATGAGCAGACTGAACTTAAATTAAAACAGGCAGCTTTCTTTCCAAGGTGGGAGAAGGGGATTGCCCCTGGAACCCACAAAGAACTTTTCCTCACCCCCCCCAGAGGGAGGGGGGTAAACAGACAACTACTGGTGTCCTTCTTGTTTGCTTAAGGACAAACTGAAGACTGACTTTGAATTCTCAAGGTTCTAAACTTACTCTGAGCTGAAGATTCCAAATGTGGCTCATGCAGCTGCAACAGTTCTATTATGATGTCACCCTCTAGTCTCAGCTGTGACTGAGGACAGAGTGAGACAGTGTGAAACCCATTTAACTGGAGTTTCACAAGCTGCTTTCCCTGCCTACCACTAGGTCTTACTGGGATTCTAGTAACCCCGGGTAACAAAGGGGTTACATAAGATTAGGCCCTTTTAAATCCAGGCTAAGGAAACACCTATAGACCTCCAACCTATGTGACAGCCCCGGCCCCTTTCCCCCCTGATGACCTAGACCAGCTTCCTGACGGTTCTAGACCTAACTCCAATGAATTTACTACCTGACAAGCAGCCCCTCTGCAATGCTTTGGCTGTGCTAAAACACTGTAATCCATGTTATCCTTGTCATTTCAGTCACTTAATGTATCCAGTGTGTATCCTATACTGTGATGTAAAGTAATGCACTGCAATCTGTACGTAATGTTATCTCTGTATCACTCTATGTATGACCTGGAACCTTTGTAAATGAGTCTTTTACTCAAAGGACTTTCTGAATATCCCAATAAATAAATAAAAAACTACAATTGTTGCTCTATGGAGCAAATTCCCTTCAGAAATATGGCCTCAAACACTATATCACTATTCAGTTGCAATCATCAAGGACACAGATATTTATGCTCAGCAGTGTCTACCTCTGGACCCTCAACTGTATTATGCTGGTGGATCACCTGATTACACCCTCCCCCTTGTATTGTACCCCACTTATAGCATTTTTGAGACAGCACTACAGCTCTAACCGTAGCCTTGAAGCAAATCTGTTAACCACTCATTTGTACCACCCAAAGGGCAACATAAAGCCTCTCAGAAATAATTTTAAACTTGTTAAACACACCATCCTTCTGCTCCTAATCTTCTCTGATAATGTTGAAATCAACCCAGAGCACACAGTTTCCTGCCTAACTCCCTTCAAATTTGCTAAACTGCCAGGATTAAAAAATACAACTATCAATATCCAAAGCTTAATTAACAAACTTGACAGTGTGAAAGTATGGATATGCCTAATCAACTCAGATATCAAATGAAATCAACTTTATTTGAAAATGCTGTTCCAAAAAGACCACAGTGCTGTACAATAACAAAAAAAAACAAAAACAAAAACTATGCAAACAAAATAATAAATATTAACATCAGACAGTTAAAAGTAGATCAAAGATAAAACAACAATAAACTAACAGTTACAACCAAAGTATCGGGGATAAAACAGTAATAAACTAACTATTGTTAAAATCAGGGTATGCTAAACCAAACAGATGGGCTTTTAAGGTAGTTTTAAAACTCTTGAAGGTCAGGCATGCTCTAACCTGGTGAGATAGAGAATTCCACAGGGTACGGGCCACAGAAGTAAAAGAGCGGGCACCAGAGGTCTTCAGTTGAACTCTGAGAACCTTTAGCAATCCCTCACCAGTGGAACGGAGTGAGCAGAGGGGGTAGTAGGGGTGAAGAAGATCATGCAGGTAGCGTGGACCCTGTCCATGTAGGGCTTTAGAGGTCAGTAACCCGACCTTGAAGGTGATCCGCCAATGTACAGGCAAACAATGCAGGCCGCGGAGCACAGGCATGACATGGCAAGATCTTGGTAAGCCAGTTAACAACCTGGCCACAGCATTCTGCACTAGCTGCAACTGACAGATGTCAGCCCCCAGTAGCATTAGGTATAGGGCATTGCAGTAATCAAGGTGTGATGTAACAAAGACGTGGACTAACATTGGAAAGTCACCGGGAGGGACCAGGCACTTAATCCAGGCGATGCTCCTCAGATGGAAAAAAGAGGTCTTAATGACAGCAGACACCTGAGATTTTAATGTCAGACCACCATTGAACTCAACACCCAGGTTTTGCACCCAATCTGAGGTAAGCAGCTAGTCACCACCGAGCCAAAGTCTGGAAGACTGACCTGCCAATAACCCCAAACCACGGTGACCTGGCTCCGCCACCAACATCTCAGTCTTGTGTGAATTCAGCTTCAGCCAGTTGGCACTCATCCAGCCCTAGATCTCAGAGAGGCAGCTGTTAAATACCAAGACCATTCCACTCTGTTCGGGTACGAAGGACATGTAGAGCTGAGTATCATCTGTGTGTAGCAGTGAAAACTCAGCCCATACCACCTTATAATGTCTCCCAATGGCAGCATACTGAATACACTGCAAACAACATGGGGGACAGCACAGAGTTCTGTGGTTTTATGTGATAATGGTGCTCGCTGATGGACAATTGCTGTTACAGCGAAGTCACATGGCCAAAAGTTTTTTCGGCGATGGACTGTATGACGCACAGCAACACGGCACTGGGGACATAGATTTTTATTGTTTATGTGGGCGGCTGTGCCCCCTGCACCCCCCCTACATAAGGATTCTCAACTCAGGGGGTACATGTCGGGGGGGTGCAAGTCGGAGAAAAGAAAAATCTGGGCTGGGCGCAACAGAAGGCACCCATGCCAGGACCTGAACCCAGTGCCACACTTGCTGCAGCCATGGATCAACCTCTGATGCCATGACACAGCATGGCAGCCCACCGCAGTGCCACCCCCTACAACTCCTCTATTCCCTCCCAACCCATGCTCGGCATGCTTGCTGCCCCGTGCCCATAGACATATAGCGACATCTGGTCACTATTTCACCCACCCACACCATTCGGTCACCCAGCTCCCCCAATCACCCCATCCACAGGTGCCATGATTGTGTTGCCCTTTTTGGAGATTGCCCAATAGCGATTGCTGGCATCATGGGATACCGAGCCCTGCAGAACCCCACAACACAGGAGGAGAAGGGCCGAGCAATAAATCCCCGACACCACCCTCTGAGTCCTGCCAGTGAGGAAAGATTGAAACCATCTGAGAACTGTACCAGACAGCCCACAGAGAATCTGCAGTTGCTCCAGCAGCACCCCATGGTCTACAGTGTCAAATGCTGAAAAGAGATCAAGAAGAACCAAGATCGATGGACCGGCTCTCCTGACCTCTCGCTATTAGGAGATCATTAAGCACCTGAACAAGGGCGGTCTCTGTACTATGCCTCTTTCCAAGCCTGGACTGGAGAGGATCATAGAAATTGAGTGCTGTTTCATGGTTGTCCAGCTGTGCCACAACAACCTTCTCAATAACCTTGCCCACAAAGGGCAGGTTAGAGACTGGTCTGTAGTTGGCTAAGCAGTCTGGGTCAAGGGAGGATTTCTTCAGGAGGGGTACCACTACCGCCTCCTTCAGGGAGTCTGGAAACATTCCTGTCTCCAACGAACACCATACTATCTCAGCAAGGACTGGGATGATGACTTTAGTGTACACCACAAGGAGGCGCATTGGGACTGGGTCCAAACTACAGTAGGTTGGATGCATACTCTGGGCAACCAGCACCATGTCCTTGACTGCCAACCTGCCGAAGTGGACCAGACAGGCTGGGTACTTGCATCCCCATGCAGATCACCACAATACCCATTAGAGGGCACTAGATGGATCTCTGACCTGATGATGTAAATTTTATTGGCGAAGATGTGAGCAAACTCATCACACTTAACTTGTGAAAATGCTCCCCACAACTGAAGACAGGTTGGATTGCACAATCTGTCGACAGTTTGAAAGAACTGAGCAAGGCGATTCCTCATTACAGCAATCTCCTTGGACAGGAATTCTACCCTCTTACAGGAGATTACTGATTGATAGTCTTTATAATGTGCTGTCAATCTAAATTTGTCAACTAAAAAGCCCGATTTCCACCAGTGTTTCTCCAACCTCTGACTGTCTCACCCCAACTCCTTCAAAGTCCCATCAAACCAGGGGGACTTTGGGTGATGAATAAGGGGGCAAACATGTACAGGAGCTAGGGAGTTGAGGGCACCTGTCACCACCTTATTATAGGCAAGTACAAGTTCCCCCAGTTCTCTGCATACACTCATTACATCTGGTAGGTCCAGGACTGCAATAAGGCCATTGGAAGTCAAACCCCTTAAAGGGTGGTACTGGTCCATCCCCATAGGAGCAGGTCTATTTGGGGGAGCCTCAAATCTGAACCTTATAGTGTGATGGTCTGACAAACTGACCGGTTTCACCACCAGGTCAGTGATCTCCATCCCCAAAAGGAAGACCAGGTCCAATGAATGATGGTGGCTATGGGTAGCAGCGGTAACTACCTGTGTAAGGCTCACCAAATTCATCAGTTGGTGGAAGTCCTGACCAAACTGCGAGAGTTCATCATCAACCCATGCTTTGAAATCCCCTCAAATCACTCATCTGGGAAATTCCAACACAAGATAGAAGATGAAGTCTGCAACTTCCTGCAGGAATTCCTTCACACCCCTGGGTGGATGGTACATGAGAAGTATCCTGTGACCTACACCTGCTCCCACCATACATTCAAAGGATGTGGTTGCTCCCACTGGGGTGTCTACAAGGCCCAGATCTGACTTAAAACAGATGGCTACTCCCCCATCCCTATGATCCTCTCTCAGGTGGTGTATCACCAAGTACCCAGCTGGAATTGTAGCTTCCAACACTGGGCCAGCATTCTTATCCAGCAAGGTCTTGGTGATGCAAGCCAGGTCAGCTGTACCAACAAGTTCTGCTGTAATAGCTGCCTTGTTTTTTATTGACCTGGCATTGCACAACACTGCTGAGTAGAATAGGTGGACGAGGTAGACCGAGCGACCTGCCCATTCAAGGTGGAGCCCTTGGGTGTCTTCTTGTTCCCACCACTCCAATTCATCCACCCCACTCCACATCCCCACCAGGTTCCTTCCCACTCCCCCCCCCTTGCTATCCCCAATGCCCGGAAATGCTCATACACCTCCACCAGCAGAGGGGGGCACTTGAAAGGGTGGAGGTCCCTAAGCCTGGTGGGAGAGCAGTGCCTGACCACCAATGACCTTAGCCAACACAATCACCCCAGTGCTAGGTTGACCACAATCAACAATTAAAACAATCACTCAACCAATTCACAACCATAAACATACACACATACACATACACATACACATCCACTCACCCTCACACAATCACTCACAATCAATAATAAATTCTAACACATACTCCCCTCATGCACCAGTTACAAAAGCAATACCCAACAAGACCTAAAATAGCCCAAAATTCGCTAACCCCACTTAACTAAAATACATAAAAAATTATACTGAATTAAAAGTCCATTGAGGGTGCATGAGACAATGTTCTTCAAACCTTAACAATAAGTGTTTCAGTCAGTATTAAGGGACTCGCAAAATTTCCCCAGGAAGCAGAAAATTAAGGTCACAGGAACTCTCACTTCCGTGTGTCCATAACCAAGTTGTACATGAATCAGGGCACTCTCACTGTCCTAGATGTCATGTTATTCAGATTAAAGTCAAAATAAATGAAGTAGCTTCAAGCACTCTCACTGCCTCCTTATGTAAAGAAAAACTGAAATTTCATCTGACCTGCCCAGCCATTTCTGTTTATCTATCCTCACAGTAGATAGTCCATCTCTCCCTTGTTGTAGAGTCAGCTTGCATAATGGAGATTACTTCCAAGCAAAATAGACCCCCAGGCTGAACACCACCAGGCCAGACAACTGAAGTAACTGCCCTTCAGCAGTCAGCCCCTGAACAGCCCAAAGCCACAGAGGTGACCACCCTCTGGTGGCCCACCCCAGCAACCAACCAGAAAAATGCCCGATCCAAGACACCTATCCCCTGTACTCCTCAGGCAGCTTGATCCAAATTCTGGCATCTCCTCATGAAGGGAAAAGCGGTAAGAGGAACCCCCAGGAACCCAGTACAACACTCCAGATGCTAATTACACTACCTCCGACAGCTGACCTGCAATTACAGCTGTACCACCGACTGCCCTCTGGCAGCCAGTCTGCAGGCCCCTGCCAGAGTGTCTCCCCACCCAGAAAGAACTCACCCTGTTACTCACTGAAACCCAGCTTAATGGACCACAGTGTCACGATGATAGCTGGGTACAAACAATATTGCCAGGATAGAACCTCTTGAGGTGGTGGCATAATCCTCTGTATAAAATATAAATTCTCCTCTACTATTACTAACTTCCTGATGTTACTCCAGGAATTTGAATGTCTGGAGGTCACGCTAGCTGTATCCCAAATCAAATCCTTCAACTTTGTCGGCTTTTATAAGCCCCCCCCTTCTGATAGTTTAAATTTAATTAGCCACCTGAAAAGTCTACTAAGCACTCACAGTAATTAGACCATAATTCTGGGAGATTTTAACCTAGACTGGCTCTCATCGAAATCATGAACTCAAAGTGCTCTGTGATGAGTATGGTCTAATGGAGGTAGTTACTGAACCTGCTAGACCCAATCATGAGAATCCTTCCATTTCTCACTATTAGACTTAGTGTTTACCAATAGACCACAAAAGATTACAACCACAGCTGTATTCGATAATGACTGTGGTGACCATAATGCAATAGCATGTCTCAGTGGCACATGGATACTTCCTACAGTATCTGCCTTCCACTATAAAAGAAATATTAACTGGCAGCACTTTTACCTGGCCCCCTCAGTATACAGCAGTAGAGGGTTTTAACAAGTACTCACTGTAATAAATCAGTCCTCTCCACTAATTAAGCACACAGTCAAGAAAAAGATATGCACCTGGTGTACTAAAGACATTAAACAAGTACTGAGAAATAAGGATATACACTGGGCTATAGGCAGGAAAACTAAAGTGCCCCATGATTGGACTGTGTTTAGTCAAAAAAGGAGCAATTGCACCAAATTAATCTGCATGGCCAAACCTAATAACTACCTAATCTTCTAGAGGCTAACACAAATAATCCTTTTAAATTCTGGCAGACCATACAGTTCCTTGAAGATGGAGCTACTCTTTTTGCCCTACCATGTAAAATTGAAACAAATGACAAAATTATTACTTATAAGCATCTCTTCCTTAAAGAACTTAATTCACACTTTGTGTCTGCTTGACAAGCATTTGACCAATCACCTGATGCAGCGATCCCACTCATAAAACCCAAACAACCCCAACCAAAAGTAGCACCAAACCACCCTTCTGTTTTTAGAAAGTCACCGACAAACAGGTGGAGGACATCCTATATTCCCTAGACACTAAAAAAGGACCTGAGTCAGACAACATGGAACCATTCTTTCTGAAAGCAGGGGCCCAGTATTAACTGCACCCATAACTCATTTGTTCAACCTCACCCTCACTATCCATGACATTCCTACACTCTGAAAGACTGCTCACATAACCCAGCTTTCCAAAGTTGGTGATAAGTCCAAAGGTAACAACTATCAGCCTATACCAGTCTTTTCTGTACTAGCTAAAGTCCTGGAGAAACTAGTCAATGAACAAGTGCAAGATAATCTCTCCAACTATCATCTACTCCCACCCTACCAGTCTAGTTTCAGGCCACTGCATAGCACTGCTACTGCTCTTATCAAATTAACTGATGATTGCTTCACCTCACTTGATCAAAAACATGTAACAGCTGCCATTTTCTTAGACCTCAGCAAAGCCTTTGATACGATGGACCATCAAACACTGCTGCAAAAACTGTCTGATGTAGGTATTGGACAACATGCTTTACCGTGGTTTAAAAAATTAATTAATGGGTAGGCAACAGCAACTGAAGTAAGAAGGGTTGCTGTCCTCCTGTTTACAAATCACTAAAGGTGTACCACAAGGATCTGTCGTTGGACCACTCTTTTTTTACTGTATATAAATGATCTGGAGGTGATGACATAGGAGATGTCAAACTGCACTGCTATGCAGATAATATAGTACTATGCTCAACCAAACTCACTTTATTAGAAGGTTTACGTGCCCGCCAATCTGCCTTCAATAGTCTTCAACAAAAATTGTGTTCATCAAAGCTTCTCCTTAATGCTGTGAAAGCAAAATATATACTTTTTGCCCCAAATAACAAGCAGTTATCTGGCCCCTCCACCCCTGGTATACATACCCTATTAGGCAATCAATTGGAATTAGTAGAGACTGTCAAATATCTAGGAGTATAGCTTCATAATAAACTATCATTCAGCAACTACATAGATAACCTATGTAAAAAGATTAGGTCAAGACTGGGTTTCTACTACAAAAATAAATTCAATCTGCCCCCAGATCCTTGCAGAACCCTAATCAGGGCTGCATTTTTACCCCCTGCTGGACAATGGTGATTTTATATACATGGGTGCTACTGCAGGCAAACTTACAAAACAGGATGTTCTGTATCATAGGGCATTTAGATTCATTACAGGGCTGCTCACAAGAACCCATCACTGCACCTCAGTACACCAGTTGGTTGGCCTCCCCTCACCTCCAAGCACTTAAAAAACTTTACCTGTGGACATATACATTCCTTATGCGTGATGTACCCCAATACATCTCTGGCCTGCTCAATAAGATCTCTAGCATCTATAACCTCAGAGCATGCAGCTGTATTTTGCTTGCGATGCCAAGAGTTGCTTCTAAATATGGAAAAATGGCCTTTAGATGGCTTGCCCCAACTTATTGGAATAAACATCAAGCCTGCCTTGAAATTAACTCCATAGTGAGCTTATGTACCTTGAAGCACCTGATTGACCCATACTGTTCTGACAAATGTACTTGCCCCAATATATGGTTGCTGATATCTGCTTATTTTTCTACACATTGCATCCAACCTGCTCTTTTACCATTCTTATGACTTAAATCATATGTTTTTCTTGCCTCTAGTTAGTACATGTTACTATGACTTACCAGACTATATACTATTGTACTTTTACATTAATTTCTCACTGTCTATATTTAGCATTGCTATTTTTTTTAACTGTACTGTACTGTACTAACCAGGACCTCCTTGCGAATGACCTTTTTCACTGAACCTTTTCCTGGTAGAACAAATAAAATGAAATGAATGAAAAATGAAATCTTGGTGGAGTTTAGCCAAAATAGATTAGGTAACACTATTCAACTTGATGTTTTCCAAGTTATGCACTGAATGGTGTTTATCGTTACTTTTGTTCATGCAAAGTTGGCTACCCCCCAAAAATCCCAATAATTAAAAAAAACTACCAAAACTAATAAAAAAAATGTTAAAAAGAATGAATAAACCTAATAATAAAAATAGTATTAGACAAATAAAAATAAAAACTAATAACTAATAAAATCTCTAAGTAAAAAAATAATAGCAGAACAAAAAGAACAGATCAGTTAATAAAGTTCCAATCAACTCAGGAATGATCCAAACCAGTAAAGAAAGATAGTCAGAACAAGAGAGGTAGGCACATGGAGTGGTGGTGCATACACAAAACATCCATATGTAATGTAAAAGCAGTGTAGCACTCACCACCACAACAAAGGGAGTCAAAACAAAAGACTGCTGCTTAAATCATTTATTAGCAGACCTTGCCAAAAGTAGAGCAGAGCAGTGCTGCAACATGGAGTTCTTCCGTATCACCGAGACCCAACCAGGCTTCTTCTGAAGAAACCTAGTTGGGTCTGGGCGATACGTAAGAATCTCCATGTTGCAGCACTGCTCAGCTTCTGGCAGAGGCTGCTAATAAATGATTCAAGCAGGAGTCTTTTGTTTTGGCTCTCTTTGTGGTGATGGTGAGTGCTACACTGCTTTTACATTATAGTAAAGAAAGATGCTAGACAAATTGTGATTGTACTTTCAACCTGAAAATAAGAGGAAGTTACAAAATATAGAAACACATGACTCAAGTCAGCCCGGTGGTGCATGGGGTTGAGGCAGTGGATGCCACACCTCACACCACACCACACCAGTGGCTAGTATGTAGGTGTGAGCACAGGTTGCCAGAGGACAGCCAGGGGAGAGGATTGAGCAGCTGAGGTACTGCTCTTATCTCCTGAGTAGGGAGACCTGAAGATACCACCAAATGAGTGCCACCAGATGTGGGCCTGATGGCAGTTTTAGTTGAGGTGTGGCAGACAGTGAGTTGTGCTGCGGGACACCACAATGTGCATGTGCCTCCACATGGGGCATTGTTGAGCCCCCCAGTATGTGGAAGGGCAAACAATGGAGGAAACAGCAATGGGGAAGGCTTCCATGACACCCTGTCTGCTGATTCTTCAACTGTTAGACCTACAGGATGCCACGGGCTAAACTGGACGTGTACTTCATAGGGAAAGATGGCCTTCCCCTCTTGACCCCCCATGAAAGGCCCATGGGAGAATTTGTGGGGATATCTTGCCGCCTGTTAAGTCCTGGAAGGTAGAGGACAGTGGAGATATGGAGAAGGGCTAATGGCAGCCCAACCTGTTCCAGCCACAATGAGGTTAAAATAAAATTACCCTGAGTAGTAACAGATATAGACAAGCAATGAAACTCTGACTCAAAAAGTAGCATCACTTGACAAGCACAAGTCCCAGAACAGTAAAATATTAAAGCAAACAGTCTTGAAAGTCACACTTGACAGCAAAAATGTTGTAGCAAACAACAAATGCGCAGGGTCCAAAATGGTGGGAAAGAAAATAGATGAGCTTGAGAATGATTATAGTCCATATTAGCAGAATGGACCAGGTAGTCAGTTACAATGAAACAGCTACAGTAGTCTTTAGAATGATCTTGAAACCAGTACCTCAAGTGGGCAGAGTGCTATGACCCACTGGTCCTCACTTCTGGGACTCCCTACTGGACTCCAATACTCTGTCCGTGCTACCGTGTGGATGGAAAAAACATAATAATGTTTTAAATGCCTTTCTTTCCTGGTTTAAGATTCCACAATTAAGCATAGATAAATTATTTTTCATGTATCTGACCTCTGCTAATATATTTTAGCTTTGTCCTTATTACATTGGGTGTCAAACCATCCAGTGAACTTATAGGATTCTTACTGAGTTTTATAATATAAAATAGAATGGATCTGGTCTAGCAAACCACCTATCAAATAATACGTATCAGAGGCAGCAGTATTTTCAAAATCAATGTTCACCTACACATTTAAACAGGGGATAATCATACTTTCAAGATTCATCATAAGAACAGCATCCTGCTTTACTCTTTATTTTTATTTCTAATTCCCAAAGGGGTAATAGAGCAATATCATGCTGATTAATAGAAATATGACTTAGATAAGAGGTTTTTATCATTCCATAACACAACAGGAAAATGGTCACTTTCTGCTCTGTTCATTAGTTTTCAAAGATTTCCAAAAAGTTAAATGCCCATCTCCAATTGCTAGGTCAATCACAGATGCTCCTAAAGATGAAAAATGAGAGGAATTTCCTTTAGAATTAGCAACCAACTGACTATTATGAGAGTAAACATTATAGTCTTGCCTAAGATTAATTAATTTAAGACCAGAACTATTAATTTTAACATCTATGGACTTTCTTTGGAGACTGTAACATTTTCACGTAGAAAATTCAATACTGTATCATTAACAAGAACATTGAAATTTCCAATACAAGCAATCAGGTCTCCTAGTAGTAAAAACTGGGAGGCCTGAGAAGGTCGCATAAAGATTTCCAGAGTATCCCTTATTTGATCCCATATGTCAACATTAAAATATTTGGAAGAATATGAGGTGACGTATGTATGTATTAATTAGTATTAGTATTATGAAACAGGATTATACAAAACTCAGTAGCCTTGGTTGGTTTCAGTGATAAAGGAAAATCAATAGTAACATAGCAGGAAAGACTACCCAATGCTCTACTGGATTTCCTATTCTTTCTAGCAAGTATTTTTTTTTTGTTTAATATTGCTTTTTCTTCTCCACATCTCCACTGGCCCCTTCAGTCCAGTCACTCACCCAGCCCCATCAAATGCCATCCCTGGGACTTTCCTGCACCCTGCATGTTCCCCTATGGATGACCCCATGTGGGAAGGGCCACCAGGGGCCCCACAACCCTTGGCAGAGTTAGTGTAGTTGGTGGGTGAGCTGGAGAGCCCAGTCAGAGGCACGCAGTTGGTGACAAGTGGTTGGGTAGCATTCTGAATGGTGGAGGGTTTTCCTGTTTTCTTTGCCTGGGAGGTGGGGCATGCAGTGAGATCAAGGGTGCAAGCACTGACATCTACCCTGCCTCCAGTATTGGTTAGGGCTGGTTTGCCAGACCCCTGGTCTCCACCAGGAGTCTGGTACACACACACACACTGGGAGCTCCCCCACCCTCAGCCCTCCGATGCCCATGCTCACTTCCAAACTGGGTCATCGGTGTCATGAGTAGTAGTACTACCGCTGTGCTGGCAGTCTGGCATTCCTTTCTAGCAAGTATGTGAATTAGCTTATAATTGTTAATATTGATATCTGAGTCCCCAACATGCCAGGTCTCTTGAAAGCAGATAACAGAAAATTTACTAATAAATGTAAATTAAATTCAGATCACCCCATTTTGATTTTAAGTCTGAGATATCCCCAAACATTTTTGATTCAGAGGGATCAGTCAATAGGACATAGTTTGAATATCATCAGCTGAGCATACAGTCTGATTCAAATTGTCATCAGCCATACTCTATAGTTATTGATAACCTGCTGGTAGATTAAATCTACTAGTAGGAATTGTAAACTGGGAAAACTCTGAGGTAGTAGTAAGGACCATAGCTTTTGAAGGGGCAGTCACTTTACTACTGTTAACAACATAGATTCCCATGCTATCCATAATGTCTGATTTTGACAGAACTCTGTTCGCAGATTCTCTTGTTCTAAATAACACATCAACCTAAGCCCCATCAAGACCTTCCCTGCTCTGAACACTAATAAACCCCTATTTGCCCAGGTTAATGTGAAGATCATTTAGAAAAAAATGCACACATTGACTTTGTCAGTATAACACCATTTTCACCAGGCGTTTGCTTATTATCTAAAGGACTCTAACCATTAATAGATGGCGATGTCTGTCTGTTTCTATAAGTAAGGATGCATTTAGACTTTTCCAGAAAATGACCATTATTCCAGAAGTAATTCACTAGCCTATGAGTGGCACAAATGATAAGGAAACAATCCAGGCCCATTTCACCCATTTAATCTTTTGTCCAAGACACCTTAACTATGTTGTCTTCATTCACCAAAACTCCATTTCAGATTTAAACAAAGTCATTTTTGTATCAAAAGGGTATTCTCAGTTGTGGAGGCATTGTTCCCTAACCAATGTAGCTTCAATACCCCATATTTGGGGGGCATTTCAGCCAGTGGCAGCTCACAGTACCTGAACCCATCATCTCATTATTATCATTATCAGATTCTGTACTGCATAAACAGGAAAAGTGCCAAAATCATAAAGTGTGGTTAGACCCCTAGTTGGCTTTGATTTATCTGAGACTACTACTTTTTTAAGAAGAATGCCTGGCAAAGGAGCTAGCCTGTTGCTGATTAGAAATGTTTGATTTATAACCCATATCACAAGTTATTTTACAGAAAAGCTTATTTCAGTCATCCTTCAAAGAGATCAAATCTGCTCAAGTAGTTTGTATTTTAGTGGCCAAGGAAACATATTCTTTCCTAAGAGTTAGTGTTTTGGGATTGTCAATGTGAGGATCCTGCCCAGAAACATTATTTTCAGTTGAACCTGAATTACTCAGGGGTTCCACAACTTTTGTCACCCTCTGTGTTAACCCATCTACATTTGGAATCCCTGAGTGTTTTCCCCGCTTTTTCTTTTTTCACTTCTTCCTAGATGCCGGATCTGTATCCTGAGATTTGTCTATTAGAAAGCAAATCTATACTTCAGCATGTGCTTTCATAAATAAGATGTTCAGCTGTTCCAATTTACTAGAGAATACATTTTTTCGTTTTCAATGTTCCGTCCCAAGATTTACAGCACTCTTGGTAGTCCATCTAAAAAGTCTCTATAAACACTTGTAAACATTTGTCTCTCCCATTAACCTCATACTGCCTTTGTTTATGACATCATATTGCTTACCGTGACAACAGACGGTGATGTCACAAACAGCAATTGTGTGGTTAGCAGGGGACAGTCAGATACATTTTGAAAGACTCAGTGAAACAACTGCTGTATTATCTGCAATATTTAGCATACTAACTGCACAGGAACAGTAAACATAAATAAAAAGTAACTAGAAAATGATGAAGTTAGTGTAAATTTAGAGTTTTTAAACTTTTTATTATAAGAAAGAGTTGCTCTTTAAAAAACTTCTGAAATCTGGTCTGTGTGGTTTGTTTATTAATTCCTGTTCTTCACATACTATAGATGAAGATTCACGGGGCGGGGGCAAGTCAGCACTCTAAGAATATCATCCATTTGAGCTCCATTAATCACCAGATCTTACCTAATAGTAGCCAAGTCATGTCTATGAATGACTGGTTGCTCCATGAGCATTAAGTTAGCTCATGAGATTAATGATGGCTTTACTTAGAGGCATAGTTTGACTGCCAAGAACATGGCCACTTAACTCTGTGCTCTCCTCCAAGTCCGGATAAACCCCCCACTTGACTACCCCAATCTGGGGTCTGATTCATTAATATCTCCCCTGCGGCATCTTGGGCGGAGTACCCCAACTGTCTGGCGTGACCTTGGAGGTTTCTGGCATGGAGTTTTAAAGTATTTAGTGCCAGTTACCACAAGGCAAACCTAGAGCTAGGTCGTGCAGGCCTCGGTCCCCTTATACAGGATCCACCACCCCTGAGCCCCCTCTGTCTGTGAACTGTCCCACTCTGAGGCATCTCTTATATCTTCTGCTGGGATGACTTTTCAGGGGCCCCCCCACCATCCTCTCCTTCTCAAATAAGCACCCAGCAGCAACCTACCTTGGTGGAGGATTCTTTAAACTATATTATCTGCATGCTGGAGGCTTTGTTATCTAGGGTGGATGACATTAATATCACCCTTACTGGCACCACAGCAGACGTGCGGCAGCTACAGGATAGGGTCAATGTGGCAGAACAACAGGTCAAAACCCTGGAACAGCAGCAGGCCAGGCTTTGGCATAAATTGCAATCTCAGGAAGACCGACTGGCCTCCCTGCACAACAGGTCAGTGGACCAGGAGAATAGGGGACGCCGCAATAACCTCTGAATTATTGGCATCCCCGAAGGTGCAGAAGGGGCTTCCATGGAATGATTTCTAAATGAGACCATTCCTGTGATGTTGGGGGAATGCTGGCATGGCCCCATAGAAGTGGAACGAGCCCATCGAATCATGACGAAGAGTGTGAAACCTAATCAGCCTCCATGACCAATTGTGGCATTCCTGCTTCGTTACTCCACTAAAGAGAGAATTTTAAGGGTGGCAAGGGACCTCGGAGAGATTCAATGGCAAGGGGCTCATACATGTTTTTATCGGGACTTTGCTCAAGAGATCTCTGCAAAATGTTGAGCTTTTATTTCCCTCAGAAAGTTTCTGGCTGCTCACAATTTTCACTACCAGTTCCAGGAACTCAGCAGGCTTCTGGTTACCAAGGAAGGGAAGGAGATCCTGGTGGACTGTCCAGCTGATGTAGAGCGATGGATGGCTAGATTTTGGCCTAATCTCCCACTGGTGCCTAGATCCCCCAGAAGGCTCTGAGAACCTGATGGCCAAAGGCCCACAACCTGGAACTGTAACACAGGGAAGCAGACTCTGGAGGGATGCTATTTGAGTGCACAGGATCCCTCGCTAAATGGTCTTCCTGCTCAGAGTCCCACTAACTGACCTATGCCTGCTGCCAGCTAGTCTTCTGCTGCCATGGTTATAGTGGACCAGCCATCCTTACCCCCCAGGAACCATGGGTCCAAGCATCATTCAAGGCAGTGTTCTAGAAGTGGGCAACATTTCCCCATGGACCACTGAGAATCTGCTCCTCCAGCTAAGATGTCTAGAGACGACCACTCTCTAGTGACCATCGGCTGCTGCTCTCCTAACCCTGATGCTTCGGAGTTGTACATGGAACTGTCAACCGACTGGGCAGACATTTCTGAGTCCTCTTTAGTGGATGTGGCTGACCAATCTGAACTGATCAAGCCTGGGACTAAGTCTTATGCAGCCGTGGTTTCTACCCACGTCTCAGAGCCTGATTCTAGAGTGGGAGCTTCCCATGCCCCTGTGGATGGAAAGCTTTTGGCTCCATAAATAAGAGTAGTATCTGTTATAGTATTCCTTGTTGTTTAGCTAGAGGGAATCCCTCTATGGGTGGTAATGGCATTATATCGGGGTGGTGATGCAATTTTGGAGCCCCCCCCTTCTGAGGTGTTTGGCTTACAACCCCCTCCATAACTCTTTATTATTAAAAGCTGGGCCCTGGGACCTGGGGCAGTGCTGGATTATACCCAGGAGAATGTGGTGCTGGCTAGCTGCTAGCCCCCTCTCAGCCTGCCTGGGTTTGATCGGGTGGTGGCCCCCCTTTTTGTGTAGCTAGTATTTGGAATGATGTTGTGGGTATGTGACTGAGGCTGGACTTACCTCAGTACCATTGTAAGGGTTCATAAGGCCGGATTGGCCATGTTGATAGGGCTTTTCAAGTCCTGGTAATAACAGTCGGGTCCTTCTGCCCACTACCTCCCCTTCCCCCTCCAGGCATTGTGACAGCCAACTGGGGGATAACCTCCAGGTGAGGAGGGGTGTGATCATGACTGGCTGTTCTTGTTACTCCCCTATTGTTGGGTGTTAAAGCATGCATAGCTGAGGGTCCCCTCTGCAAGAGCTCCTCTTTTGCTTTAAGCTTTATACACTCATAGAGTTTATATGCTTATTTAGATACTGTTACGCTTGCGCCTGGTCAGTTTGTTCTGTTTAGGCGTTTAGGCATAGGCTCAGTAAGTAGTCAGTATTTACTGTATTGCTTTCCTGTTTGATACTTTTTTCAGGCTGCACTTGTTAATAACACTGTTTCTAGATTTTTTCTCTTGTAGTGTATTTTGGACTCCTGTTAGTGTGGTGGATCTCATTCCTCCTTTTACAAAGCAGCAGCCCTTTTGTGGATTGGCTCAGGTACCGTGTATTAGTCTTTTCTCCTTCTCTCCCTCTTAACTCAGCACACCAGGGTCAGTGAGTACTTTGTTTTTGACTTCCCACCCCCCCCCCATCATCATGCCTACTGACTTAGTTAAAGGGCTCCGTCCTGTGTCTTGGAACGTCAAGGGGCTTAACCATCCCATTAAACGCACCAAGGTTCTGCAGCACTTATGTTCCTTACACACGGATGTAACCCTTTTACAAGAAACACACCTCCTTATCAGATCTGTTCCCTGGCTGAAGAAGATGTATGTGGGGGGATGTTCATGCCAGTTCTGCCTCCTCCAAGGTTAAAAGAGTGGCCATACTTATCTGCCATTTTAGCCCAAGGGTGGTTGAGGAGTGGCGGGCTGACTCATAGGGGCACTGGGTTATTGTTAAACTTTCCTCTCCACATGGGAAACTGATTGTGGGCAACCTGCATGTGCCCAAAATAGACCAAACTGACTTTTCCCCATGTTTAGTCAAGCCCTTTAGTCCTTAGTATAAGCCGATGCACATATCCCCATTCTGGTTGGGGGAGACGTTAAGTTGGTGCATGACATATTTTTGGATAAGTCCAAGCCCAGTCCCCCCTAAGCACACCCTCGAGCCTATGCTGCCCTACAAAATATGCAGGAAGAGGTGGGATTGGTGGATACTTGGAGGTGTAAATTCCCTTCAGGCAGGGACTATTCCTATTATTCCGCTTCTCATGGGGTACACAGTCGCATCAGTTTTTGGCTTGCCAACTCTGCAGTATCAGGATGTATAACCAATAACCATATTGGGAACATCATTATTTCAGACCATGCCCCTGTGTTGATGACCTACACCCCTGTTGGTCAGCAGCCTGCTGGCACGAGATGGTGGTGTAATCCCTTACTGTTCAGGAACCCGGAGTTCAGATGAGCGATGGTTGAGGCTGCCAAGGAGTATTTTGCTAACAACTCAGCATGCGGAGTTACTCTGGGTGTTGTGTGGGAGGCATTTATGGCAGTCCTGCAGGGCCATATTATATCTTTTGTGGCTAAACAAAACAAAGACTGCAAGAAAGCCTTGGAGTCCTTGCAGTTGGAACTTGTTGGATTGGAGGCTCAAAGCTCACCCCGGTGCCCCTAGGGATACCTCCTTAACCAGAAGAACAGTGGCTCTCAAATACCAAATCAACTCCCTGCTCAGTCAGATGGCTGAATGGTTATTGTTGAGATCCAAACACCAGTATTAGGGGAGTGGAGAAGAGGGAGGTAGGCTCCTAGCATTTCAACTGTGGAAGCAGAAGGCCTCCTCCAGAATCCAGTCAGTTTGCACTGCAGCTGGTGCGGTAGTTACTGACTCATTAGATATCAATGAGGCTATGCAGCAGTACTACCGCACACTGTACCAGTCCCATTACTCTCTTTCTGATGCCCAATTATCTCAGAATTTCTGGCAATTTTGCAAAGGTTCTATTACACCGTCCTTATCTCCGCCCCAGATGGCCCTTCAGGAGGCCCCACTCACCTGCAATGAGGTCGACCAGGCTCTCTCCCAGATGGCCAAGAGAAAGCCCCATGACCAGACAGAATGGCTGTTGGGTTATACCAGGTTATTAAGCAAGAGATTACCCCTCCATTATTAGCTGCACTACAAGAATCCCACTCTATTGGTGCCCTTCCTCCCACGATGCGAGACACTCTGATCACCCTTCTTCTGAAAAAAAGTTACCAACCCCCTTAACTGTGCCAACTTTTGCCCCATCTCCCTTTTATCAGTCAATACCAAGATACTGGCTAAAAGTCTGGCCACCAGGATGCTGGAGGTGTTGCCCTCTTTGATCCACCCGGCCCAAGTAAGTTTTATGCAAGGGAAATCAGGGTCAGATAACACCAGGCTTTTGCTTAATTTGAAATGGATAGAGAGCCACTCGAAGATCCCTATGACCACACTGGCTGTTGACTTTTCTAAAGCATTTGATTCAGTAGAATGGAACTAATTGCATGAGTTACTTTGGCTGTATGGCTTTGGCTCTTGTTTCCGCCAGTGGATAGCTACCTTTTACAGCTCTCCTATGGCCAGAATTTTAACCAATATGAATATTCCCCCCCCTTTCCCCTATTCAGGGGTACCCAGCAGGGCTGCCCCCTGTCTCCCTAGCTTTTCCTGTTAGCACTAGACCTGTTAATTTAGTCACTGTCTGCGGTGGATGGTATTACTGGGATTTCATCAGGAAGTAGAACACATGTGGTGGCAGCCTATGCTGATGACCTGCTTCTTATCCTGTCTCACCCTCAGCAATCCCTCCCATTGGTTCTCTTTACCTTGCTTGACTTTGCTAAAATCTCTGGGTTGCAGGTCAATCAGCGTAAGACCATCCTGGCCCCCCAACCCGTTCTGTACTAATGATTGCCTCAGTGGCAGTGAGCTGAGTTGGGCAGAGCAGGGCTTTACTTATCTGGGGGTTTATATACCTAATACTTGGGCTGACATAGAATTCTCCAACTTCTCCCCACTATTAAGGTATCTCTCGGTGGAGGTGGAACGTTGGAGAAAGCTGCATCTATCTCTCACAGGGAAAGCGGCCGCTATTAGAATGCTCCTCCTTCCCAAAGTAGCCTATCTGTTCAATAATCTCCCGATCTGTCTCTCTCCTAAGTCGTTTACCTCTCTTGAAAAACTCACTACTTCCTTTCTGTGGGAAGGCAGAATGCGTAGATGGGGGAGATATAAGCTTTGAGCCCACTGGTCTAAAGGGGGCTTAGGGGTTCCCTGGTTTCAAGGGTACCACATGGCTGGTATCCTGGTGCAGGCCACTAAGTGGTTTGTCCCGATGGCTGCTTCCCCTCCTGCCTGGGTTGAACTTGAAGCCAGCCAGGTCAACTCTTTCCTCTTGGGTCCTGTTAGGGGGCAGTGGTCCCTCAATGACTGACCTTTCCCCCACTATGTGTGAAACCAGGCAGGCCTGGTGATCCATTATGTCCCAATCAGGTACAACTAAGGAGGCATGGCTTCCTCCTCTCAGATATGCCAATTTGTGGTGCAATAATGTGTTTATGGTTGGGGGTGGACCCCTAAATTGGCCAATGTGGGAAGCAAAGGGAATTTGATACATGCAGGACCTTGTTATCAGGGATTCAGACACCCTATTTTCTTTTGATCAAGTGAGGAAGAAATTTGATCTCCCCTCCAGTGATTTCTGGAGATACCTCCAGTTACGCAGTTCTATTAGAAGCATGCAAGCTCAGTGTAAAGTGGACCGTAAATGGCATTGATTATTGACTTTGCATAAGTCAGCATCATCTCAGGGGCTGATGGCTCAGTTTTATAGTACCTGGAGGGACTCATGTCCTAACCCCTTTAATCAATGCAGGTTCAAGTGGGGTGCTGACCTCGGGAGAGACATACCTGAACCCTTCTGGTCTCGCTACCTCCAAGACGCACGTACTGTCTACAAAGATTCCAAAAGCCCACTTTTTGCAGCTCAGAATTATTTTATGTTAGTACAGAACCCCGGCTGCTCTTTGTGTGGTGGGGGCATTACCCCACTCAGAATACTGGAGGTGTCAGCAATCTGATGCTCACTTACTACATATCTTATGGTCTTGTCCCCAGATCAGGCCTTTCTGGGTCATCATTGCTACTGAATGCTCCAGGGTTTTGGGTGCCAGGATGACCCTGCAAGATCTCTGCATTCTTCTTGGGGATACTTCCCAATTATACTCACTGACCAAGGCTCAAAAAGAGTGGCTTATGCTGGCGATGATGAAGGCTAAAAGGCTCCTGTTGATGCATTGGAGACAGATGGGTCTTTCGGCTCTCAGTACCTGGCATGTTGCAGTAGCTCACCTTGCCCTTCTAGAGTGGATATCTTACTCCCACTGAGGAAGGAAGGACCTTTTCTTTAGTAAATGGGAAGCCTATCTGCAATCCTCCCTCTGTAAAACCCCTACACCACTGGGTAACCCTCCATAAAGTTAGTTTTAGAAGCACTGGTATGTATCAGTAACTGCTTAGGGCTGCTGCTAGGAGGAAAGATACTTTACTTAAGGGAAGCAGCTTTAATCTGTTTTTAGGTTGCTGAATACTGTTGTGATATTGTGGCTTATGGTCAGGAGTGAGTCCTGCTGTTACGTATTGGTCACTTGTCACCCTTTAGGGTGTGATAATCCTGTGTGACCTGTATAATGCCGTTTTGTCAAAACTTGAAAACCTCAATAAAATTTTATATGATAAAAATAAAAGATGCTTTACTTAGATATGAAGGAAAATAAGTTAATGGTTCTAACCCCCTCATCTCTATGTACAGATCATACAGATTTGTTACTATTTGAATTACTTGTGCCACAAGAACTAAATGGTTTATGAAAAATTATTTTTCAGTTTCATCTATGCTGTTTTGATTAGTTTTTCCAAGTACTTTAGATAAGTGATAGTATGGTGGCACTCCTTTATAACCTTAGCAATACTGTGATCAGTTTTATTAACCTTAAGCATATTGGTCTCCATAGGCCCTCTGGTCTAAGTAACTGTGCAATTGAGTGCTCAAAATCTAAGGTGTTAAAATGGGGATCCATAATATTTTTCTTTGAATTGCACTACCTTGCTTCTCTACTGCCTGAAAGAGTTCAGGAGATTTTGATAAGGATTCAGACAAGCAGTGAGAATCATGTTTATGAATAAGTTCAGAACTTCTCTGTATCACACTAAGCATCCTGAGTGTAGAAGTAAGCTGAACAAATTCTAGAAGGTTATAACTAGCGGTGGGTGAAGTGGCCAAAATCTGCTACATGAAGTAATTTGTCCATTAAGGCGGAATCCGCGAAGTAATCTGCAATGCAAAGCGGAGTACTCTACCTTGTAATTAGGATCGCAAAGTCCATTGGAAACAAAGACTTTACATTACTCTGCCTTTCCACAACCACCTCTACACCAATTTTAATGCAAAGTACATTGAAATCAATGTACTTTGCATCACTTCGCCATGTTGGTGAGCTGCAAGGCACATTTTGAAGTGATTCATGGGATTGCAGGTCACATGGGCTCTAGCTTGTTCTGCACAGTCTCAGTTCTGTGCAGTGTGTGTGTAGTGTCAGCTGGAGACAGTTTGCTCTTACAGCCCTGAGATTCAAACTCTCTAAAAACCATTCAAAAAGCCTTTTTGAGCCATTGTTTTTGCTCAAAATTTAGTACATTGATCGTAGGAAACCCTCCTGTGCTCATATCATCAAGTGTTTGTTGTTTGTGTGTGGATTTTGAATGCAAATTTAGAACATTCAGTGTGTGTACTTAAAGTTGAAGTGTGCTTGGGGAAGGGGTGTATCTGTGGTGGAGGTAGATTAACTGGGAGAAGGCAGTCTTTCTGTTTTGGTTATATTTTTCTTGCATAACTGTGTTCATGTACACACAGTAATATTTTCAGTAATTTTTGAAATCTTTTTGCTGATTGTTGTGGTGCAGTGCATAATTTCAGTTTGTTTAAAATATTTGGTTATATTACTGAAGTTTTCAATTTGCTACGCATTACCTGTAGTGTATGTGTGAGTGTGTGTGTGACGCATGCCATCAAATCAGACACATTTTATTGTGCCACACAGTAATTGCAGCAGTGTGAACCTGCTATCCATCTGTGTTATTATATACTCCTTTGTGGTATCTTGGTAGTGGACTGTTATTGCAGTGCACTGCCCCTCCCCAACCGGCAAAAGGTATTCTTTTCCAGATTTGGATTTAAGACTTGTGAGCACTGGTTAAGGTGTTATTGTGCCTTTGCATCTGTATCTCTTGAGTGTGCAGCACAATCTTAATCTGTCTGTGTATTTGCATCTCTTTAGGGCCCAATCTCCATCTGTAACTTAAGTTACACAGGGGCATAGCCAGGATTTGGTGTGGGGGGGTTCCCAAACAATTATAGGGGGGTCTGGGGGCAGCCCCCCCCAGAAAATTTTGAAAATGTAGGTGTTAAATGGTGCAGTTTCGTGCATTTTAGGCAATAATTGTTGAGTCACAAAATGTTCAAAATTCGAATCATCATTCTCATCCATCCCTGCCATCTCAAGTATTTCAGCCAGGTGTTCCTTCTAAACTTTATTTTTTTTGGGGGGGGAGAGTAATTTGCATTCCCCAAATTTAATTTATGTGTTCAGCTATTGCATTGCCCTTTATGTTCCACCTTTCCCACTGCATGTATTCCCCTTTTAAAAATTGCCCACAGTTTGTATGGTTTCTGTTAATTGTTTTCCTCCCTTTGCTTCTACATTACATGCATGACCCCCACTCTTAAGGCAAACAAATAATACTCTTTACTGTTTGGGTGCAGCTCACATATTAAAGAGTAATGCATTAGATATAGGAAAAAGTATGGGGAGAAGTGTGTTGCAAGAATTTAACACACACCTGAGTTGTTGGATGGCACATACAGTAAACCCCGAGGGTGAAGCCTGAGGGGTTTATGAATGCCATCCAACAATGAGGGTGTGTGTTAAATTCGAGTTTGACACACTTCTCCCCATACTTTATTTTATATAATTGAAGGGCTCCGTTTTTTCTTTTGTTAAGCTTGGAGTTTGCAAAAAAAGACGTGGAGACTTAACTTGCAGATGAACGCTTTTATTTCTGTAAGGAAAACAGAACTGTGGTTGAACAGTAACTTTAATAATTCAAACTGTAAATAAAATAAAGTGGATACAACTGTTAGAAGTCCATGAGTGTGGAGATTGTTCGGTATCATTTCCTGTTTGAAGGGTATTTTGCGTTGTTGTAGTCATTTGACCTGCAGAGGAGAGGTTAGGGTTGAAAGGGAGATAGTTAGAGATCGTGGTAAAAGTGGTAACTGCATAAGTTAGGCTCGAGAGAACAAAACATTATTTATTTATGTTTTAGGGGACTGAATATGAGAAAATACGTTAATCGGAAGTGTCTGAATCCTCAATGACTCTGACTCTTTTCCTGTTTTGAGGTTTTTGGTTGGAGTTGTACATATTTATTTTTACAGGACTGTGGAAAATGCAGCCAGTCCCAAACATTGCCTGCATGTTTCCAGACGTTCCAGGTGATGTGAGGCTGCTGGAGGATATTTGCAATGGAGGTAATGCCGAGAAGTGTTTTTTTAGTCAGTACTGCTTGAGGTGACAGGGACAGTTAGAAGCTTGCACTATGTTTATTTAGTTGTCTCGAGCGGCTTTGGTGTGAGAAGGGGCGCGTGAATGCCGTAACACCTCTGGAGTGTTCTGATATTTACCTACCGGTTTTGTCAATGGCAAAAATGGAGACCATTAATTATAAATATTTAAACATATATAAAGTGCCTGTCTATAATGTGCACAGCAGGGGATACACAGCTTTTCCCATCAAAGTAGTATGCAACCAGTGAATGACATATTTGACAACTGGGTGTTAAGAGTGTTTTTAAATGTTAACTACGAACATTACATAACTACTTTTCACATCAAACACATATAGTTATTTTCCTAGAACTCTTGTTTGTTTATCAGGTTATCTTCTGTACGCATGTTGAGTTTTTTTCAGTCTGTGAATGACACAAAATAAGGAGATAAGGAGTCCCAGCTTCAAAATAACATGTAGTATGGAAATAAACAGAAAAATCATGCTCGGTAGCAAGAAATTAGTGGACACCAGCTTTCTTACTCTAGTTCTAATTTTGTTACTGCCATCACACAACCACCACCACTCTGGATGTTTTGTTGCAAACCTTTCAACTTCATCACTGTACACTTTTTCTGCCCATGAATGTGCATTAAGACAAGGCTGGCTTTCTGTAATTATCAATGTGATTAAAATGATCAAACCAGTGGAACAGATACAGATGGTAGATTGGATTATTTGACAACTGGGTGTCATCAGAGTGTAAGAATAAAAAGTAACATGCACACACTACAACTATAACCCACAATTTCACATAGTTATTTGCCAGGCTCTCTTGTTTCTTTATCAGATTTATCTTCTCTAATCTAGTTCTGTATTTAAAGTCTGGATTGATGCAAAATAAGTATTCCCAGCTTCAAAATGGCAAATACACATAAAAGTGTTTTAAGATGCCTAGTAGGAAGAAATTACTGAAATGGACCCCCTGCTTTCTTACTCCAGTTCTCATTTTGTTGCTGTGCCATCACATTTACAAGCAACATCCGTCTTGGATGTTTTGTTGCAAACCTTTCAATCACTTTATCAGTGTCCGCTTTAGCTCCGTAATGAATTTGCATTAAGGCAAGGCCTGACATTCTCTCATTTCCCATTGTGCTTCTGATATAAGTTTTCAGCCTGTGAAGAGCACTGAAAGAGTGCTCACATTGTGCACTACTGACTGGAATTACGCAGAGTACCTTGAGTAAAGTGTATATGTTTGGGAAAAAGGATGCATCACAGGCTCTGAATGCTTCTACAGCAGTATCAGGTGGGTTTTAATTGTTTTGCCATTTAGTTTTCCATGTTATCAGTTCCACATCTATAACCTGAGGAGAAGGAATATCTTTTTTATATAAATTGATAACTTCATCTAGGTTGATGTTTCCACCATTGGATTTAATCACTGGTGGAATAAGGCCCATTAGCTTAGCCACAACTTGCTGTGTTCTTGAAAATTTCACAGCCAGTGCCTCAAGGAGATAATCAAGCATTGGAATTGCAATCACCCTCCTGTAATACTCTTCAGGATCACTTGCAGGAGTATTGCTTCAGTAAGTCTGCCTCCCAACAGTGCATGATATTTCAAGTTGAACTTTTCTGAAACACTGCATGCCTCAGTGTACCAGCTGTGGAACAGAGTCTCAATTTCTTGTTGAGCTACCTTTATACTGTCCTCTACTGTGGTAATCATGTTATAAGCATTAATTATATAAATTGCACTATTTTGCAGTTTTACACTCAGTGGTTGCACAAACTTACCTTCATGACTGTGATGAAGCAAATAATGTAACGGAAATTCTCCATAGAATAAAGGATCCCATTTGCTAATGTCTTAGTCTCAGCATCCCAATTCCATTCTCCATACTCATCAACATATTGCTGTCCATTACTGATGACATGCAGTGCAATGAGAATACATGAAAAAAGATCATAAAATATCTCATATACTGTATGCCTCATTGCCCATCTTGTTCTGCAAAGAGATTGCAATGTCACTTGTTTTGCTTCAGGATAATTATGCCCTACTACTTTCAACAGAAGCTCATTTCTTTTGGGTGAGAAACTGAAGAAGTTACAACACTGGTTACGCACATCATGCATGTTCCAGATTTCAGGGTGTTGATAAGAGTTCACTATGCACAAATTGAGGCAATGCGCATTACAGTACACGTAAACAGCAGATTCATTCTGCTGGCAAATTAAACCTTGTGTACTTCGAACATTTGAGGACATGTTTGAGGCCCCATCATATCCTTGGCCTCAGCATGCTTGAATGTCAAGACTCCATTGTACCAATTTATGTAATATGTTCTTTGCAAGTGCCTCACCAGTTATTCTCTCACAAGGTACAAAGTCTAGGAAGTCTTCTCTTATATTCTGAGTTTTGTCAATATATCGGAGTACCAGAGACAAAACTTCTCTGTTATTTACATCTATAACTTCATCACCAAGAACCGAGTAGTACTCAGCATCTTTTATGTCTTTAATTGTATTGTCTCGAATCTGATCCCCAATAATCTCTATCAACTCATTTTGAATATCTGGTGAGTGATACTGTGCATTTCTCCCACCGAACTGTAAATGTTGAGATAAACTTGTATCTCCAACATGTACCCTGAATTTTAGCAGGGAGATAATGTTTCCTGGATTGTGTGTGTACCATCATCTATTTTCTCAATATGGCCACGTAAAACTATATTCTGGTGACCACAGACAAGTATAGTTTCTATTATTGATCCTAATATTTTCCTGTTTTCTTCAATTCTTGCAGCACACCTAGCATCAAGTTTGCTCCTCACTGATTTTTCTGGGGTTTCCACAGTTATTTTAAAATTATGAGCCTTTTCCAATGCATTCATGTGATACTGTTTCTTGCAGTGTTCTTTTAGAATCCCCTTTGCTTTTGTCCTGTTAGTTGATGGTTTAGTGACAAGAGTGCTCAAGCTATCACTGTAGCCAAACAAGCTACAGAACTTACACAAGCCACCCCTCAGTGATTCACAGTAAACTAGACGAGGGTATTCAATACACAATTTGTGTTGGAAGCATCATTGTTTAGCATGCATCACTGTCTTTGGAAACATATAAGTAGCTGATGGACTGAAGTGCTGAGTGAGGTATTTATACTTCTCAGAATCATTGAGAGAGGTGCCAATGATTCTACCAATACCATAAGGGCCCTCTTCTGGCATGCTGCTACTCTCATTTTGCACATTTTGCACTAGTATGCTATTATTGCTGTTTTCATTGGACAAGCTTTCTTGAACAGTGCTTCTGTTGTCACTGCCTGCTGCAATGCCTGAATCTAAAAAATACAAAAGGCATTGTTAAGTTCTTCATGCATATGGGAAAATGAAAGCAGAGTTGAGACAAGTGTTTTTTATGTGTTGCTCAAATGCTGATTCCAAAATAACAGTATTGCAAAACTGGGGATTGAAACAAGGGGACATGCAAACGGCGAAGTGTAGGTGGTAATGGGAATATTTTAGTGAGAAAGATCATATGACCAGCAGGATTAAGTCTGTGCAGAAACTACATGAACCTTTCATTTCCTGCCATGAAATAATTATAGCAATAAGTGCATTCAATGCTTGAATGTACTTATTACTCAGACTAATGTCATTAATGACAAGTGCAAACTATCTACAATAATATGAAAACATGGAGTGGTGGGGGGCACAATACAAGATAGAAAGACAATCATTCGTATGCAAATAAAAATCATGACTCTGTTTTCTGACTATAATTCAGTTGTTTTAGAAAAGACTGACAAGAAAGATTCAACAGTGCATTTCCAATATACAAGAGACACACCTTGAGAGCTCCCACCTTCTGATGGGCTTAATGATCATTTTGTTCCAAATCCAAATGAAGAAAGAGTTGCCTGATTGGTAAATCCTCGCTTCTTAGTAGCTGCCATCTCAGAGACTGATCCAAGTCAATGTCCCTTTTTGAAATGGAGGAGCAGAGTGTTACTTAATGCATATGGTTTCAATATCAATCACATTACTTTAAATGTATTTGCCTTGCAAACAGAACAAACTTGACAATATTAACTCTAACCCCTGCCAAAAGGCCCCAGCCAAGTCCAATCATCTGTGCCTGTCAACTGATGGCAGCAATAAGATAAGAACTTAAGTAAAAAAACAGGGTGTTGTAGTACAGTAAGATGTCCATAACCTAGCATTTTACAGGGATTTTCTCTGTATTTATTCATGTACTCAGTAACTGACAGCAATATGTTGATAAGCATGGAGACAACTGGATGCTGAGACTAAGACAATGGGAAGGGTATCCTTTATTCTACGGAGAAGTACCATTCCATTATTTAGTGTTAGTGCTTCTTAAAAACTGATGGCAGCAAGAAGATAAGGACTTAAGTAAGAAAGCAGGGTGTTGTAGTACAGTAAGATGTCCATAACCTAGCATTTTACAGGAATTTTCTCTGTATTTATTCATGTACTCAGTAACTGACAACAATATGTTGATAAGCATGGAGACAACTGGATGCTGAGACTAAGACAATGGGAAAGGTATCCTTTATTCTGCGGAGAAGTACCATTCCATTATTTAGCATTAGTGCTTCTTAAACCACTCTTTCTCATCTTTAATGAAGATAGACCCCTTCCTATCCCAAGCATGTTTCAATCCTGTCACGGTCATTGTTCCAGCTCGACTACCTTTGGGCCTGCCAGGACAATGGCACCCACCACACTTTCAGTGAAAACGAACATCCTCCTATTAGACCTATTGCAGACCCCTTTCTAATCTCATGACAAGACCCCTTGCTGTGTTACTCTTTCTATACAGGAAGATGTTTTCCCATCACCCTATTTATGTTTTGTAGAGGTACTTGAATTTTTCAATCAGCCTTCCCCCATTCTCTACTTCCTCTTATCTAACTATGTACATATTGAGGCAAGGTTCTTTAACCTATTCTTGTCTTATGCTGTAAATTCCAGTACTCCAACTTAGTTGCCCTTATCAGCCCCTTCTCCATCGTGTATGTCTTTACAAAGGTGTGATCTCTGGTGGGGTGGAGGTGGTCTGGAGAATGAGAAGGGACTTGGCAAGAATAGATGAATGGCAAAACCATGACAGCTTCTTAAATTCAGTGCAAAGAAGTGCAAAGCAATGCACCAAACAAAAACACAGGGGAAGAATACACAATTGAGCAGGGGTTCTAACATCAACAGAAATGGAAAAGGACCCAAGGGTAAGCATATCAAACAATAAAGGTAGGCAAGGAATGTGAAAAGGCAGTAAGGAGTCCTGGGGGATCTTGAGATAGTTAGTGTCTTCACCAATAAAAAACAGAAAGTTGTTATCCATGTACAGAAAGCTGGTGAGACCCATCCTGAGTACTGCGTGCAGTTTTGGGGATCTCTCTGCAAGGACATAAAGACAGGATGGAGGCAGTCCAGAGGGCAACTAAAATGGTGCAGGGTTTGCAGCAAAATATGAAGTGAGAGAGAGAGACTATAGGACCTGAATATAACCTCTAGGATAGGAGTGAGAAGTCTGACTGGGGGACATGAGAGAAACTTTCATGCCTAAAAGGAACAAAGTCCAACAGGGTAGCATCTTTCAGAACAAAATGTGTTAACAAGGGGTCACAATTTCGAGATAGAGGAGGGTGACTGAGGGCAACAGTTTAGCCACTGGGAAATGGTGGGCAGACCAAGTGGTCTTTATCTGCCAGAATAAAGTATTGTGAAATTATAATCTTTGTGTGCTATTTTTTACTACTCTCATTGTCACCCAGCATGTTGTGGAATAATTTAATTCAAATCACCATTAATCTTATGGGTCTGTGTAATTTTAATGCAGTCTGTGTGCAACTGCCACAAATACAACAATAATGTATTTCTCCCCATTAAGCCAAACATTTCCATTTTTCTCAGGGAGTGAGTAGTCTCCCATACTGGACTTCAGTTCAGGTTTTTGAACATTCCCTGTGATACACTGTGTGACTCAATACAATCAAAAGCGTAGTGCCACTAATAAATCGGATAAAACACACAACTGCATTATTATTCAGAATTCCACAGCTTGTCAACTGTGTAGTCTGTCATCCCTAAGGGCCTCAGATTTTCCAGTCAGCCATCAGTAATTTTAATCAGTACTCCATGAATGAGATGGATTACACAGGCAGCTCACAGATCAGCCCACCACCCTGACTGTATTTTAATATGCAGTCTCATGAGAGTAATACACACAGCTCACAGATAGAACTCCTTTATGTTTTTTCACTCATCTGTGACTGTGATCAGATATAAGTAACCTCATTGCATTCTGTGTCCAGTTAGCTGTGCTAATTCATAAGCCAGCCACACTTTCATTTCCTATTCCCCCAGACCCTCAGTCACAGACATTGCAGATGGACTGGAGGGCAAAGTTTGTCTGTTTGCAGATGACACCCAAGATCTGCAACACAGTAGATGATTCAGATGGGGTGGGCAGAATAAGCACAGATCTGGATAAACTAGCAAAATGGTCAGAAGAGTGGCAACTGGGGTTTAATGCAAAGAAGTGCAAGATCATGTACATAGTGAAGAGAAACCCTGAAGCCACCTATAGGCTGGGAGGGGAGTTGCTGGCAGTCACAAGGGAAGAAAAAGACTTGTGCATCATCATCACAGATGACCTGAAATCATCCAAGCAGACCACTAAATCAGTAGGTAAGGCTAGGGGAATGTTAGGGTGTATCAGTAGGGGTATCACAAGTCATAAGAGGGAGGTAATATTCCCTCTTTACAAGACACTGGTTAGGCCCCATCTGGAGTACTGCATGCAGTACTGGAGCTCACACCTTCACAAGGACATTAACCAAATTGAGGCAGTCCAGAGAAGGGCAACCAAAATGGTGCAGGGACTGCATCAGAAAACATATGAGGGGGCAGATTACCCTACAACAAAGGAGGGAGAGAGGTGATATGATTGAAACATTCAAACACCTAAAGGGTATTAACAAGGTGAAAGAGTGTAACATGTTTCAATATAAGAAAAATAGCAGGACAGGACACAGCATGAGATTAGATGGAGGCCGTTTAAGGGGTAATGTGAGGAAGTTCTTTTCCTTTTTTTTTTCCATTTAAAGTTTATTAAGTTTTACAATAATGAGAACAGGTCCAGGAGTATCATACAGAGTGAGTACAACATTCATAATCACAAGGATCTGTCCTCACTCCCACCCCCTCCTCCCCCCAATCCCACCCCAACAAACCCCTCTCCCATTAACACCCCACTCCCAGACATTATGCAACACAGATAACATTCTGCAATCTTCTTGGGCAACAGTATATCAAACATGCAGGTGAGAGTATCAAAGAGAGTATGAGGTGTGCAAAGGTTCCCATACTTTTGCATATTTCTCGGGCCTATTATTGAGACTGGCTATTGTCTTCTTGGTCCTAAGGTTTGCAAGGAATTCATTAAGCCATTCCGTATATGAAATGATGTTATCATCCTTCCAGTGACGTATCACTAAATTCTTGACGGACATAGAGATCAGGGCAATATGATACCTTCTGACTAAAACCGGAATGGCCTAGTAGTCACCTAACAGGCAGATTTCTGGAGTGAATAGCTCCTGCAATCCAGTAAAGGATCAACCTTATGCTGAACCATGTTAGAAATCTGGGACAACTTGGGAACGCTCAGAAAATGTAAATAGGTGCCCTCTTCCTTCTTACATCTACGCAATAGAGACAACGAGAGGAGGCCAAACTTATATAGTTTTGAGAGATAGTATAAATTGTGCAGTATATGAAAATTGAGTCAAGCGTAGTAGATCACCAGTAATGTAACTGATGGCAATTCTGCCATAATTCAGTCAAACTAATTTACTAGCAGGAAAAAGGTTCCCAATATGCTATAGGAGCAAAAGCAGTTTGGGTATGCTCAGTTATATAGCATTTTGTAGTAGTTGGATACTGAGTGCAGAGAGCCATGCTCAGGCTTTATTACACTGGTAATAGATGGTTTATCGAGCATGGGGGGATTGGACCAAAAATCTTAGAGAAGAAATGTTTTAATTGAAACACTTTAAAACTATATTTAGTCATCAAGTTGAGGGTGAATAAAATGTCGAGAGAGGGAAGCCATGTATTCCTTCGAAATAAATGATGAAAGATGTAGATCATTCATACCAGAATTCAACTGGTAAAATGTTTTATTGTCTATTTTGAAATTGAGATTTCCCCAAACAGGTTGCTCTGGGTCCTAAGATAGGATGCGTACTTGACATAACTACACATAGTGTGTGTGATTCTTCACCGATATAGCTATTGGGTGGGAAGTAGATTTATAGGTAGGGCCTTAGCTGCTTAACACAAAGTGAAATCGGGTTGAAGCCTGTATTTCAGTAATAAGGATAGTTCAGTTCTGAGCCAGAGGGGTGAGAAGAGAATGAGAACCATACCTAACGAGAATGGCCATCTGAGGTATTTGACAGCGTGACTAGCCCAGTGGTAGGAGGTTAAATGAGGGAGACATAAACCTACTCTGTCCTTAAGGGCTGCCAATTTCGCATAAGCTAGTCGAGGCTGTTTATTAGCCTAGATAAATTCCGTGATAAGTCAATGAGTGTTACTGAACCATGAAAGAGGTAACTAGATGTTGAGTAGCAGCAGGGGCCAAAAGAGCCTAAGAAATACATTCATCTTGACTATATTGATTTTGCCCCATAATGAGAGAGGGAGTTTGGACCATCTGTCCAAGTCTTGATGAATAGTTCTTACCAGAGGATCCAGATTAAATTTTTGAAAATGAGCTGGGTTTCTTGGTATTACGATACCAAGATATTTTAAGGAATCGTGCTTCCATGTCAGACCAAGATCTGTAATGGACTTCTTATTGACCTTGTGATTGAGAGGGAAAACCAGAGTCTTGTCTATGTTAAGCTTATAGTTAGACGAGGTACTATATTTCTTGATGAGTGATAACAAGTGGGGAATCGAAGTCTCCAGGTGAGATAGTTGTAAAAGTATATCGTCAGCATATGCCAAAACCTTGACTATTTGGGACACAGTGGGTATCCCTTGGATCTGATCACAATTTGTCAATCTACAAATCAGGGGTTCTAAGTATAGGTTAAATAGAGTGGGAGAAAGGTGGCAGCCCTGTCTAGTTCCTGATTTTAAAGGGAAAAGACTGGAAATCACCCCGTTTGCCACTACACGCACTGAGGAGGCCTGATACAGGGCTTTTATTCAAGTTTGAAATTCAGTGGGGAATTTATATGCTCTAAGGACCTGGAATAGAAAATTCCAATCCTCTCTGTCAAATGCCTTCTCAGCATCCAGGGAGACCAAGGCGGCTGGAAAGTGGGCATCTCTGGATGCCAAGAGAACATGCGACAGGGTTCTGAGTTGGTCCACCGAGGAACGCCCCTGCATGAAGCCAACTTGTTCAGGGCCGATAAGATCCAGTCCAACTGTATTGATATGCTCTGCTATTAATTTGGTTAGTATTTTAATATCCTGATTTAATAAAGATATTGGACAATAGCTGGTAGTCAGCTCCGGATTTCGGTCCTGCTTGGGGATAAGAACTATTAAGGCTTCAAACAAAGTATTATCCACTGATGCTCCAGATAAGATATATATTGGAATAAGGACAGCAATAGAGGAATTAAGAGTTTTAGAATTTTTGTAAAGGTTTGGAAAAGCCATCCGACCCTGGTGTTTTTATCTGAAGGAAGGGATTGGATAGTTTTAACAATTTTGATAGCAGTTATAGGGAGTACAAGTGCTCTCTGTTTAGCCTCCGAGAGGGAAGGGAGTTGGGATGCCTCCAGGTAGGAATCTAATTCCTGGTCTGAAGGCGGGTTAGACATGGAGGCATAGATATTGGCATAGTATTCCCGGAATTTGGATACTATGTCAGGTGGGGATGTCTTCAATGCGCCATCTGTTGAAGATCGAATAGCAGGGATATATTTAGCAGATTCTAGTTGCTTAATTCTTAACACTAATAAGCGCCCTACCTTTTCTCCCTGGTCTATGTAGGTTGATTTTGTTCTCAGTATGGCAAACTCAGCTTTTTCCCTCAAAATCTCCAGGTACTCATCTCTCAACTTGGCCAGTTTCTGTCTAACATCTTCGAGAGAATCAGGGCAGATAAGCTTCGATATCCCTATTTGACCAAGTAGGGAATGAAGTTCCTGATCTTTTCTTTTTTTTCTCTGTGATGATAAACTTATCAGTATACCTCTCATATAGGCCTTGAAAGTGCACCATATTTTGTCGGGTTTAGAGGTCATTTTTTCGTGGTCCATAACGAAATGTTCTATGTGTTTATTAAGCACAGAGATTATTGCAGGTTCCTTCAGCAACTGGTTGTTGATTCTCCAGCATGGGGTCTCTTTGAAAGAGGAGACTAAAGATAGGTGACAAGTGACCAGAGAGTGGTCAGAAGGTGAACCAGGCTGAATGGAAACATTTAAGAGTCCTGTCAGGAGTACTTGGGATATTAACAGGTAATCGATTCTCGACGCAGTCTTATGAAGAGGAGAAATAAAAGTGTAACTTTTCTCTGAAGGGTGTAAAACCCGCCATACATCACACAAGCCGAGGTTTTCTATAAGTTGCTGAAATGCCTGTTGAGCTGGGGAGAGACCTCCACAAAGCCCATTGGAATGATCTACAGATGGGTCAAAAACAGTGTTCATGTCTCCCCCCAAAATTATGGGCAACGATACATAAGGGGCTAATATATTAATTAACTGCATGAAGAACTCCGGAGAGTCCGTATTGGGGCCATAAATCGAGCCCAGCAGGATCTCCATGTTCTGTAAAGTACAGTGGATAAAGATATATCTACCCTGAGGATCCTCAATTATATGTGTAAGTGAGAAAGGGATTTTTTTGGAAATCAATATTAGGACTCCACTACTTTGAGTAGAGCCTCCCGCTGTGACTTGCCCTATTTGTAATCTTCTGAGTCGTATTAGCCTCAGAGTTTAGTAATGCGACTCTTGTATAAATGCAACATCAATAGATAATAGGCTAAGTGTTTTAGAACTTTATATTGTTTAAGTTGCTGCCTGAGGCCCTTCACATTCCAGGTAGCCATCTTAAATAAGTTAGCCATATTTCCTAACACTAAAAAACATAAATTTTATATCCCATCTGAACCAGAGTGTCACCCTGTGCATACCTTCCCCTGTTTCTGTGTTGCCAGTCCCACCCTCCCTATGCCCTTTATGTAGCGTCTGATTTTGTTCTGTCCCTCGATTGAGACCTCCTTTTAGTGCCACCAGTATATGAATGGAGGCAGACCCAACCCTCACAAACCCCATACTGATGCGGACAGCGTTCCGCAGTTCACCATCCTCTTAGCTCCCTCCCTCCAACCACCCTCAATTGTCTCCGTAATTGCAGAACAGACAGAAAAAACAAATATGATACCACATCATGAGTTTTGAAGAGCACAACACCAAACCGTATAAGAGTATATAGATTATACTTGCTAAGTAAAGCAGGGTATAGCCTTAGGTATTGCTGTCTAGCCTACACTTGTAACTTCCTTTCATATCCCAAAATTAAATGATAAACATCAATAAGGTTCACAATATGGCATCTTTCTGCCCTACATATTGTGTGAAGGAAATTAAATCAAGGGCTCTAGAATAATCTCCTTAATAGGAAAAGTGAAAGAAGGCACTGTGAATGCCCGTGTTTTTAAAAAACAGAAAACTCTAAGCGAGACCCAAATTGCCATTTAGGCCGAGAATATAAACCAGAAATGTAACTGAGAAAATGAGATATGCATGATTAAGCGAGCATTAAGGTTGAGAAGTCTCTGCATTCAATCGAAATCGAGATGGATCCTTGTACTCTATACAGCTCCCTAATTTCTTGAAGGACGTTCTTGAACTGCCCCTGGTGAAAACAGCGTTCTCCCCACTTGCTCTCACAAGTTGAACAGGAGAGCATCTCAAATTAAGTCCAGCTATCAATCCTGGCACTCCCTCTAGTGGCCAATGCAGCATATTGCTACTATGCTTCGCAACCACGAACCGTGGTATCATGATTTCCTGAGGGCCAGATCTGTCTGGTGCAGTCAAAGACGTGTAACCATGATAAGACAAGGCTCTCCCGGGGGCAAAAACAGAGCCAGATATTATAGTCACATCGTCACTAGATTAAAGGGGATAAGCTGTTCTGCTAATTATTTTAAGCTGTGACAGACAGGCAAAGAAATCAAAATAGGGAGCACAGTCCTGCTTATAATAGGAGGCTTCTCAGAGAAGGTGAGCATATGGGATTAGGTTTCTGAAAACACATGAGAAAGCATTCTGCAGAGAAACCAGACCAGAAGGGAACTTTGAGAGATATAGAGATAACCACTTTGCCATATAGAAGCCCAAAACACCAGAGATAACATCAGGATCCTCTCATCCTCTAATTCAGGTTTCTCTGAACAGATCAGGAAATGAGACTTTCAGATTGGCTCGAGCCATTTCAGGATCTTCGTAGGTGTGCCACTTGCCATCCGATAAGACTTGCAATCTTGCAGGATTGCTCATCCTAAAGCGGAGCCCCGCAACAATCAATTTGGTGACCAAAGGATGGAAGGCAGTGCGGCGTTGGCGAACTGTAGCTGGTAAATCTTGTGCAACACGAACTTTTAAACCTTCCCAACGAATCTCTTGAAGGTCTCTGGCTTTGGATAGAAAGTGTTCATGTTCCAAGTATTTAAGAAACCGGAAAATAATCAGTCTCGGGGGGGGCGCCTGCAGGGGGTGTCGGCCTTAATGCACGGTGGGCCCTCTCAATCACATATTTGGCCCCAAAGGAAGAAGGTCCAGCGATCTTCTCAACAAATTTCTGCATGAATAACACAGGATTCGGGCCTTCTTGGGTTTCTGGAAGCCCAATAAGCACAGCATTATTTCTTTGGCTCCTACCCTCAAGATCTTCAATTTTGAGCTCTAGTTTGGCAATTGTTTGCCTGTTCACCATAATTTCTGGATCCAGCCAGTCTATTTGTGTTTCTCCAGTGATACAACATGGGTCTCCATGTCCGTGGTATGTCATGAAATATCTTCGCGAGTGCACATGAGATGGATTTGAGCTCCGAAGTGACAGACTTCAGTTCTTCCTTAAATGGCCTAAACTCGGCCTGGAAACTTGCCAGTGTGAGTGGCTCTGTGTCCGATGACACAGTTGGGATCTCTTCAATATCAGTGGCAGCTGAGGCTCGAGGCTTCTTAGGGCCTTTCTCAGGTGTTGCAGGTGGGGTGCGCTTCGGCAATGCCTTCTTCATTTCGATCTCCATCCACGTTTTGCGCCTCAGGGATGATGTAGTATCTATTTGGGCAACTGCAATCTAGCGTTAGGGCAATATTTTAGATCAAGAAGCACAGAAAATAACAAAATAAAGCGAGAGGGTGGCCAGAGCGAGTAAGAAGAGCTAGCACCCAGTTGCCTGCATCACGTGGTCTCCAGGAAGTTCTTTTTCACAGAAAGGGTGGTGGATGCATGGAACGGCCTACTTCAGGAAGTGGTGAATATGAATACAGTGCAGGGCTTCAAACAGGTATGGGATAGGCATAAGGGAGCAATTTGGATGAGTATGAATAGACAGATCATTGACAGAGCAAAGGCTGATGGCACATTCATAAGGTAGAAAAAGAAATAGGCAGACCATGGGCCTTGCAGTCCTTATCTGCCTTGAACTTCTATGTTTCTATGATGATTTTTATTTAGCCCCCTTTATGTTGTTCATGTGACCAGATAGTCACTCGGCCAGGCAACCACATTTTCATTTCCTATACCCCTGGTCACATCAGCCCCCATTCAGTGTGTGAGGAATCAGACAGAATAGAAATACCCACCTCCAGGCCACTTTAGTTTGTCAAGATTGCCAGTGCCCCACCCATGGTCATTTTCCATGCCCCAATGGTCATTCCTTACCCCCAACAAGCACATCATTTTTTAATTTGATAGCCCCCTTATGTATTTTGTCTCACTTGTGACCAGAAAAGTCACCTCACTGCATTGTGCCCATTTAGTAAGCTGTAATGAGCCAGCCACACTTTCATTCCCCAGCCCCCCATGTCATCACAGCCCCTTTCAGTCAGTGAGATGAAAGCAGAATAATATCTACTGAACCAGGGTCCGGTGGCACTGAGAATTGAGGTGCTGGACGCCACACCTCACTCCACACTGGCAACCATACGTTGACAGACTTGGACCACCAGGGGTCGGTGGGGGGGCAGAGAGGGATCGAGTGCCCAGCAGTGACTCTCCTTCTCTGGGGAAGGGTGGTCTGTCTGCCGTGCTACTATTTCACCATCTACCAAGTAAACCAGGATTGAAGATACAGGTTGCAACACACACAACGGGAGAGGAAGCATCAGCTGAGAGCCCTGGGAGGAGTTGCATCTCAACGCATGCCTCCCAAATGGCTCTCCTAGCAAGCCAATGTCTACGGAGTAAGGTTACCAGAAAAAAGGGAAAATCAGGAGCCCATCACTCCTAGGTGACAACTCCTCCAGTGCCGGACCACGTCACCATCCATCACCAGGGGCAGACTCCGCTGTGATCCACCCAGTCCACTGTTGTTTGAGGGAAGGTAAGGGGGTCTCCTTCCCTCACCCCACCCAGGGAGGTATACCAGAATATCTGTGAGTGGGGGGACAGTCTAGGAGCAGATTGCTGGGGAAGTTAAGGGATGCTGTGAAGGTTTGGGGATCCAATTGAGTGGAGCGACAGTACAATAATAAGGCGAATAAAGAGAAGTTAAAAAAAAAATTAACCAGAAGACAAGAACCCCATACCCTTATTTTTATTTAGCCCCCTTTATGTCATTTACATGACCAGATAGTCACTGACTGGCCAGTCAGCCACATTTTCATAGACCCCCTAGTCAGTCCAGGGGATCTATGAAAATGTGGCTGGCTGGCCATCAGCCCCTCAGTGTGATGAATCAGCACATATGGAAATCCCCACCTCTAGGCCATTTCTGCCAAAATTTCCCCCCCCAGTCATTTTTCCTTAGTATCCCATCCAATCATGTTTGGGAGTTAGTTTGCCCCATCTAGTTGCCTGCTGAGCACTGAAATTGCAAACCCCCTCCCCATGGTAATTTTTCCTTAATTCCTAGCATGCCAGTCGTCTTTTTCTGTTTATTTTTTGTTTACCACATTTCACCTCAGTCATGGAGTTGCACATGCTACCTGAAATATCCACCCTGGCTGAGGTAATTTTTTCCTTAATTCCTATGTCAATCTTTCCTTATTCCCCTCCTGAATCTGTTTATTAATGCCCCATTTCTCCTCACTCACGGAGCTGCAGTGCATGATGCTACCTGAAATATCCATCCTGGCTGAGGTGATTTTTACCTTAATTCCTAGCTATGCCAGTCCTTATTCCCCTGTTAATTTGCCCCATTTCACCTCAGTAACGGAGCTGCAGTCATGCTACCTGAAATATCCTCCCCTGGCTAAGGTATTTTTTTCCTTGATTCCTAGCCATGCCAGTCTTTACTTATCCCCTCCTGAATCTGATTTATTTGCCCCATTTCACCTCAGTCACGGAGCTGCAGCAGTGCATGTTACCTGAAATATCCTCTCTGGCTGAGGTAATTTTTACCTTAATTCCAATCCTAGCCATGCCAGAGTCACTTATTTTCCTCCTGAATTTGCCCCATTTCACCACAGTCATGTCAGCTGCACAGTGCATGGACCTGAAATATTTCTCCCTGTCTCTGATGTAATTTTTTATCATTACTAAGCCATCATGCCAGTGAATCTTCTTCCCTTACTTTCCCCCATTGAATCTGTTTATTTGCCCCCTCAGTCATGGAGCTGCAGTACAGATTGCTACCTGAAATAATTATATCCTCCCCTGGCTGACTTCACAGCGCACCTGCTTGGTCACCAAGTCTGCCTCTGGCTTCTAAGGCCTTTTGCCCCGAGTTTTCCTGTGCGTCTGCACCGAGATGTCCCCCCTGCTGAGAGAGGAAGTCAAAATTAGCAGGAAGTATTTAATGTACTACTTGAGAGACTTAGATCATTCATTTAACTGTGACAAACAACACTACATGCGCCGATGACAGGCAAGCTGCTCTGAGCACTAGTAGCCTGACCCGACCATCCAAAATCCTGCCTGAGTGTGCGGCTGAATGAACTTTGGCACGACGCGGCAGCTCTCAGCATCATGTGACTGCCAATCTACACTCACACGTGATGCAGAGCCAAGGCAGGCTGAGGCCTCTTCGTGAAGCTGAGTGCATCATCAGCTGACTGGGTGCCCTTCTTCCCCGCATGCGCCAATGTGGGTTTAATTAAAGTGCTAGTCGCGGTGCCGGTTGGAGAGTTACGGCAGCAGGCAGGGCTTTAAGACAAAGGATCATTCAATTCACGGTGCCAGGTTGGAAACTTACGGCCACTGATGGTCAGTATCATTATATGCAAATAAATCCCGGGGTCTGGGGGATCACAAATTGCACAGTCAGCAAGCGCCGGGGGGGATTGCACAGTCGGCAAGCGGGGGGGGGTTCTGAGCACCCAGGAAACCCCCTTAGCTACACCCCTGTCACAGTTGTTTGTTTGGCTTCCCTTCAGAGTGCTGGTGTGGTGCATATCTCAGCGTGAATATTGTACTCATTAATGTGCATTTTTAAGTCAGGGTGATCATCATGAGTCACTCACGATACAAATTACGTTCTTCATCTTCACGGTCACCATTCACGAATTACAAAACTTGAAGTTTTTGGGTTGTAAGTTGCATGTAACCCTGTTTTGTAGTATCTCGGCTTGACCATTGTACTCATTGATATGTGTTTTTAAGTCAGGTTGTTTGGGGTGGTACAGGTCAGGGAAGTACAGCCATAGGTATTTGCGTACAGTTCATTAGTCATGTCACACCAGTCACTCACCACGAGACAAATTACGTTCTTCATGAATCACAGCAGTTAAATTTTCTTTTCAATTCTGATGATACGCTGAAGACCTGTAAGGATGACCAAAACATTAATGAAACTTTTTTACTTTTTTTTAAAATAATGCCCCCCCCAAAAAAATAACATTTGAATTTGACAATACCACATTACTGCTACCTCCTGCAGCTTTGCATCCAACTGGGCATTGTGGTGAACAGCTAGATTGGTGCGCTGACCACCTGTGCCCTGGTGGTTGCTCTTGGGTCCCCAGCGGACCACTACATTACAAAGATTGCAACGCACCATGCTGGAGTCACCAGGGAAGGAAGAAAAAAAGGCCCACACAGGGGAGGTGCAGGCAGGGCCCAGTATAGGCAGTGGGGGGGGGGGCACCAGGACACACCTGCTGCTGTGCTGCTGGTGGTTGAGGGCCGACAACTTACTGCAGTTCCTGATGCTCTTGCTGCAGCTCCTCCTGCTGATCCTGCAGTGGCCGCTGCTCCACCTGCTGCTGCTGTTGCTCCTGGATGACAGCCACAGCTGCCAGGCTCACTGTGGCTGCAGGTGGGGTCCCCAAAGCTTGCTAATTTAATCTAACTGGGTGGCCACGCCGCATTCATGGCCCACGATGGTCACCACTTGGCCCACCATGTCCATGTTCCATCAAGAAAGTAAATACCCCCAAAAAAACACTATTATAAGTACTAGTAAAATAAAGTACAGTACCTAAAAATAAGTGCACAAAAAATGCTTTTTTAACAAAAAAAAGCATTTCTAATGAAATAAAAACTTTCTTGAAGGACTACAACAATGAAATACACAAAGATTTAACACACAAAAAAACTATAGCTTTTTTGTGAGCTACAAAACACAAAGAACAGAGTCAGACTGCACACTACAGAACTGTCTGGACTGCAAACTCTTTCCACTAGAGAAAGTGAAATTATAAGGCTAATACAATATTAATGAGGCTCCTTCACGCTCTGATTGGTTACTGGATCGGTCACTAATGGCCAGGTAATGACCAATCCAGATGTTTCAGTAGCATGAGGAGCCACTTCACATGAAGGCAGAGTGAACCATGAAGTCGGGAATAGTCGCAGAGCGTGATTCCCCACTTATGTGGTAAAAGTAATCGAGCCACCCGTGATAATTCTCCACATATGCGGTGACAGAGAAGCAAATAGAGCCAAATATAACGATCGAGTGTAAAATAAAATTTAAATGTCAGCTTAACAGTTAAAGGCAGCAGTGACATAAAAAGCACAGTTCTTATATTTCAATTGGGTTTCCAACTGCTGTTCCTGTCAGAAGTTGGAAACCTGATCGAAATACAAGAACTGCTTTTTAGGTCACTGCTGCCTTTAACTGTTAAGCTGACATTTAAACTTTATTTTACACTTGATCGCTATCTTTGCAGCTCTATTTGCTTCACTAACAGAAAATAAGGTAAAATTAATGGGGACCTCATCAAATCCATGGGGTCGCACAAATTAACATCAGCACAGTGGATGCATGTAGTGTCACTATACATAACCAAACCACAGCTACTGACAAGTCGCGTGACCGCACCGCAAAGACAAACGGCACAACCAAAGTTAATAAACATTTTTTTAAAATATTTAAAATCAGCAGAGCTGGATTAGCCTTGCAATTACAATAATGAACTCGCTGGCGGTCATTTTGTACAACCCAACCCCCCACATGGTCGATAATCTCCAGGAAATGACCGCCAGCTCAGTTGTTATTGTATAAGTAAAACACTGACTTCCTGCCAGTGCTTATTGAACTGCCTCCCTGAATCATGTGACCTGCAGAGAAAGTCAGCCATGTGATAACTGATCAGTGGGCGCTGGGCTGTTTGTTTCTTAAACTTGTCTAATCACTACGCAAAGTAGCATGAAGCCACAAAAGAAGAAGTAGCTCATTTCAGGGGGACTTCACGTAGTCCCAAATGGATGTGGAGTGGGCTATTTCACTCATGCTTAACTGGTGGATAAAAACGTCACTGCATCTCTAGTTGGGAACCGGAGAAAAAGAAAGTCAAGGTGGCTGTGTCTGGGTCTGTTGGTGTTAAATCCTCCCCTCCTCAAAAAACTTGTGATGTAGCGGTTCCTGTTGATGACGATGATGACCCCGGGGGGGGGGCATGATAGACTATATCAAGTACTGAAAGGGAATCAAAAATATGCAAGAGGGTAGCATCATCCAGAAAAAGAGATGTGCATGAGGAAGGTCCCCAAATTTGAAGATAGTGGGGGGACAGATCAGGGGCAACATCAGGAACTATTTTTTCACACAGAGGGTGGTGGGTGCAAGGACAAACTAAAACTAATGATCAGTGTTCTGATGGGACAGCAGCAATTGAAGCATCCCCTTAATTTGTAGCTGGTGCCCCTCAATTCGCTCCAACTGCTGCTCAACATTGTCAAGATGGTGGTTAACAGCCTTCGACTCACTCCACATCAGGCCCAAATCAACCTGTATGGCAGGTAGTTGGACAGGGTTGCAACCATCACCTGTTGCAAGTTGTGGTGGTGGAGCAGTTGCTTGATCCATGACCCTCCCCCACTTCACACCACCACGCACAGGTGGACACCGTGCTGCCTCCTTTTCCCCAGCAGGGCCAGCAGGTGCATTACTGCCCTGTTCTGCACCCTTAGCTTGCCACTGTACATGATGGTGGTTGTACAGGTGGGTGTGCTGACCACCTGTACCAAGGTGAGTTCCTTTGGGGCCATGGCACACCTCCACACCACACAGATTACATTTCACTACACTGCAGTCCCCTGGCAGTGTAGTAAAGAACTCCCACACTAATAAGGTGCAGCGAGGACTAGGCACAGGTGGAGGGGGGCCCAGGTGTTGTTGGAGCCAGGGGCTGCTGCTGCAGTGAAACTGTCTTTCAAGCATGATTCACTTTCTGTTTGCCTGAAGCATGTGACCTAGACTGTGTAAGCCATGTGATGTGTGTAGGCTGCCTGTAAAAAGGAGGTGGAAGGCTGGGTTTCCTGGCCGGGGCACCTGGCTTCACCTGAGCTCTTTCCTTCTAGCTTGCTTGAAAGGACAGAACTAAGAACCTTACCAGAGTAAGGGAAAGGATTAGGACTTTTGGCTGGGCAGATTTGCTGTGTGTTGTTGTTTTTGTTTTGCACACACAGGGATTGTTGCTGTTTGTTGCTAACATTTTGATGCTTTGTTTTTCTCTGATTCACATTGCTGTTGCTGGGTATACCTTCTGCTGCATTGTTGCAAGAAGTGCCTGCAGGTGTGTGCTGACAGATTACTGCTGTAGTCTTCTGATTCAAATTGTCTTTTGCAAGGTATATCTTCTGTTACTGCTTTGTTTTTCTCTGTGGCAAAGTGTTTCTTGCAGGGTATGGCTTCTGTGAAATTATCACAGGTGGTGCTTAAATTTTTGTGACTTTTTATCATTAGGCTAAGCAAAATTACTGTTTGCCCCTATTTTATTTATTAATTTTTTGCTGAAAAGGTTTTTTTTTGCCTCAGAGTTGTTGCAGTCTCCTTCTCACATTGAAGACAGGGAGAGTGAGAAAGCAGCCACAGCTTCCTTGAATCAAAGAGGTTATTTTCTAGACTACACTGAACTGAATTATTACTTTTTGGACCTGTGAAAGTAACTAGTATTGATTCTGTTTTTGTGGTGAACTTTTCTTAGTTTTAACTTTAATTTGCCAGGGAGGAACTGTAGCTGGGAGATATTTGCAGTCAGTTGTGACTAGACCTGTTACTTAGCCTTTGTGAAATAGGTGTCTGAAAGGAAGGAAGGCACTCCCCGCAGTGGAGGGTAAGAGTTGGAGGTGATTGTTTCTGGACAGTATAGGTTTACTCCCACTCACCCTTCCCCTCACCCCACCTGCTCCAAGCGCATAACTTCCTTTATAGCAGGGGCTCTGACATCACTTCCTCAAAACTGCTAACAACATACACCTGTTCATATCCTTAAAGGCACAGCACACTGAATGGGGGTAGAGACACTCACAAGCTTGCACACACTAAAACAAGAACAAGAACAAAAACCAAAAAAGCATCTGTAACTGGAAGGGACACAGACATGTGGGGAGTGGTGTAATGCACTGGCTGTGGAGTAGCAGTCTTCCGGAAGACATTCTGGAAACTGCATTGCTGCCCTATTTGCAGGCACCTCTCTGGTCTGAGAGAGGAGGTTGTCTGTCTCCATGCTGACCTGGCAAGGATTTGGGAAACCTGCTCCCCCACCCAGGGACCACCCAGGTCACCACCACTACCTCAGAGGTTGCCAAGAAAGAGGAGTGGTTGGACCACGGTGGGCTCAGGGAGGGTGAGGGTGGTGAAACAGAGGTGCATCCCTCAAGTTGTGCCTCTCCACAATTCATTCGCCACTCTGGTGAAGCATGGTTCCTCTATGGAGGCACCTGCAGTGGAGACCAAAGAGGATGCTGGGAACCTCCACAATGGAGACCCACAGGAGGGTGGCCCAGGACCCCACAGGGGAAGGAAACAGCTCTTGGTAGGGGACTCAATTGTTAGAGGGGTAGAACTGGGGGAGGGAGGGGAAAAGGAGGTAAGGTGCCTGCCCAGCACCAAGGCTTGAAGGGACAGGAAACAAATCCTCAGGATCATAGGAACAGCGGCAAGGGGGAGGGAGCTGGATGTCATTATCCACCTAGGGACAAATGACCTGGCTGAGAATGGGATCAGAGCAGTGCAACAGGAGTTTGTGGAGTTGGGGAGGGGCCTTAGACAAGTAGCACACATGGTAACTCTCTCAGAAGTGCTACCTGTCTATGGCATGGATGAAGCTAGGGCACACTGCACCATGGGATTCAATGACTGGTTGAAAAACTGGTGCAGAGCTCAGGAATTTGGCTTCATTGGGGACTGGGGCTCCACCTGGAAGGATGCAGGCCTATACAGGCGTGATGGTCTGCATCTATCCTGGAGGGGAACCAGGATCCTAGGTGATAGGTTTAAATGCTTCAGTGGCAAGCATTTAAACTAGCCAAGGGGGGAGGCACTGAAGAGGAGAAGGAAAATTCTAGCCCCCCTAAAAAATCAGGGTAATTAGTGAGGTAAACACCAAAATAGAGCAGTCAATTGGGAGAAGGGCAGGGGGTAAATGGAGAAAAAGACAAAGGCAGTTGGGACAGAGGTGGGGCAAAAAGAAATAAAGCCATAAAACAATGGAGGGTAATGAGTACCAAAGCCCGTAGTCTAGGTAAAAAGCTCCCTGAAATGGTGGCCTTGATGGAAGAGGGATGCCTGGGTATTGTGGCAGTCACAGAAACATGGTACACAGAGAACCATGACTGGGATGTCAAGATACCAGGGTACACAATCTACAGGAGGGACAGTGAGGGAAGAAGAGGAGGAGGAGTAGCTCTCTATGTAAGGGAAGAGATCAAAGCAACAGAACTAAAGGGTACACAGGGAGGGGAGGAGAGGAGGCACTGTGGGTCACCCTGGAGACTGGAAATGGCTCCACAATCTGCACAGGGGTTGTATACAGACCCCCGTCTCAGGGGGAGGAAATGGACAAGGAAATGATAGAAGGCATCCTTGGGATGGCAGAGAAAGGGGAGATATTGCTGATGGGGGACCTGAATATGCCAGATGTTAACTGGAGCACCTTTGCAGCAGCCACATCCAAGAGCAGGGCCATTCTCAATGCCCTACAGGGGGCATGCCTCAGACAGCTAGTTTTGGAACCCACTCAGGAGAGAGCAATCTTAGACCTGGTACTCTCAAATGGGGATGGAGAGAGGATCTCTGATCTTGAAGTGGGTAGCCATCTGGGAACAAGCGACCACCAAACAGTGTGGTTCATGATAAACTTAGCTGTAGAGTCAAGCCACACAAAAGTGAAGGTACTGGACTTCAAGAGGGCTGCTTTTGTCAAAATGGGAGAGTGCCTCAGAAAAGCACTAGCAAACAGACAAGAAGGTGGGGTGGAGCAACAATGGGGAAACATCAAAACCGCCACCACAGAGGCAACAAGTCTTTGTGTGAAGCAAACAAACAAATCAAAATGAAAGAAAAAAACACCATGGTTCTCAAAAGAAGTGGCGGGGATGGTAAGTGAAAAAAAAAGATAGCATTCAGGAAGTATAAGGAAACACAGAAGGAGCAGGACAGAGAACTGTACCAGTTAAAGCAGAAGGAAGCGGGTAAGACAGTCAGAATAGCAAAGGCCCAAACCAAGGAAAAGATAGCCAACTCGGTTAAGAAGGGGGATAAAACCTTTTATAGGTACATTAGGGAGCAAAGAAAGACTAAGACAGGGATACTGAGGCTGAACAAAGAGGAAGGTGGTCGGGCAGAGAGTGACAGTGACAAAGCAGGGATACTGAATGAATATTTCTGCTCAGCATTCACAATGGAAAAGTGGGGGAAATACCTAATTTGGTCAATAGAAGCACACTGGAAAGGGCTGTCAATACCAGTCCATTCACAGTAGAGAGGGTCCTGGAAGAACTCTTAAAACTCAAGGTGGACAAAGCAATGGGGCCTGATGGGATTCACCCCAGAATTCTAAAAGAACTAAGGAGAGAACTAGTAACACCACTGACTACCCTTTTTAATAAATCATGGAAGGATGGGGTGGTACCTGAGGACTGGAGGAGGGCAGATGTGATTCCCCTTCACAAAAGTGGGAGCAAGACAGAGGCAGGAAACTACAGACCTGTCAGTTTGACCTCAGTGATAGGGAAAATGATGGAATCACTTCTGAAGGAAAGAATTGTTGAGTACCTAGAGACCAGTGGGGCACAGGACCCAAGGAAGCATGGATTCAAAGCGGGAAGGTCATGTCAGACAAATCTAATTGATTCTTTGACTGGGTGACCAAAGCAGTAGACCAGGAAGGGGCTGTGAACATGGCCTACCTAGACTTTAACAAGGCATTTTACAAAGTACCGCACAAAAGATTAATAAACAAACTAGCCAGCCTGGGAGTGGATCCTAGAGTGGTAGCCTGGGTAAAACACTGGTTGGACAACAGGACGCAGCGGGTAATAAGAAATGGAGTCCACAGTGAAGAAAGGATGGTTACTAGTGGGGTACCACAGGGTTCAGTACTAGGGCCGGTCCTTTTTAATGTCTTTATAAGTGACATTGCAGAGGGACTGGAAGGGAAAGTATGTCTCTTTGCAGATGACACAAAGATCTGCAACAGGGTTGATACACAATGTGGGTGGAAAGTATGAAAAGAGACTTGACCAGGTTGGAGGAATGGTCAAATGTATGGCAGCTTAGATTCAATGCAAAGAAGTGCAAAGTAATGCACCTGGGAAACAAAAACCCAGGGGAAGAGTACGCAATGGGGGGTGAGATACTGACAACAACAAAAATGGAAAGGGACCTGGGGTAGTCATATCAGATAACCTAAAGGTGGACCAGCAATGTGAGAAGGCAGTAAGGAGGGCTGGGGGGATACTGGGAAGCATAGGGAGAGGCATCACGGTAGAAAACAGGAAGTTTTTGGCCCTCTATACAGACAGTTGGTAAGACCACATCTGAGTACTGTATACAGTTCTGGAGACCCCATCTCCATAAAGACATAGACAGGGTGGAGGCTGTCCAGAGGAGGGCAACCAAAATTATGCAGGGTCTGCATCAGAAGACATATGAAGAAAGACTAAAGGAACTAAAGATGTATAGCCTTGAGGAAAGGAGGAGAGGGGACATAATAGAAACTTTCAAATACCTCAAGGAATCACCAAAGTCCAAGAGGGTAGCATCTTTCAGAAAAAGAGATGTGCAAAAACAAGGGGTCACAATTTGAAGATAGAGGGGACGGCTCAGAGGTAATGTGAGGAAGTAATTCTTCACAGAGAGGGTTATGGATACATGGAACAGCCTTCCTGAGGAGGTCATAGAGTCAAAAACAGTGGGGGAATTCAAGAATGCATGGGACAGACATAAGGCAATTCTAGCGGGGGGTAGGAGGAAGTAGGCTGTTGGTTAACTAGGATCTGCAGCTTATCCGTTAGGTAGGGAAATGGGCAGACTAGGTGGGCCAAGCGGTCCTTATCTGCCGTCAAATTCTATGTTTCTATGTTTCTCACTCTGCCATTAAAGGCAGAGTGAGCAATGCAAAGTCATTATCACCATTATTACAAGGCAAAGTGGAGAAGTAGCGGTTTCAATGGGCACTTCGCGTAGCCGGAAAATAACATGAAGTAGGATACTTCACATCTACTTCGCTGGCAGAATTTAACCTCGCTGCATCTCTAGTTATAAACTTGCTTAGGAGTAGCAGCCTGTAAGTGGCCTATCTCATTTTTTGGCTACCTCATACATTTTTGTCATCCATTATTAAATGTTTTGTAATTTTAGACTGCTTTTTATTATGCTCTAGAAACACTTTCTTACCATTAATATTTTTCTTCGGTACTTTCCTTTTTTCCATGAATCAAGTTTTTGAAAGGGGGACATGACCATTTCTTCCCTTTTGTTTTCTAGCTGTACCGTTTTGCACACTTAATACAAAAATACAATTTCCAGGAAATAAAAGTTAAGTAGGAATTACATAAAACCAATGACCATATGTATTAAAATTCCTTTCATGGGCCAGTGTAGTGGTGTGGTAATGGTGCTACTACCACCACCCTGGTGACCCAGGATTGGGAGCAAGCTCAGGTTGCTGGGGTCAGCCGGAGGGAGGAGAAGATTGAGCACTGCTGGACTGCTCTCCTCTCCTGTTGTGGGAGGCATGTCTTCTCAGCTCTGGGCTGCCACCAGACGGGGGGCCAGGTGGCAGCACAAGCTTGAGAGGCAATAGTAGGAGGATCTGTAGTTCTGTAGTGCATGCACACCTCCATGCACACCCTCCCATGCATTCTGCCACAGCTACAGGGCCAGAAAATTGATGTGTTGACCACACACCGCCCTCTGTGCCTTCTGTATCCCGTGCCACTATCTGGACACCAGAGTCTATCTGATGAGAGTCACTGCATGGGGGGAAAGATTGTCCTCCTGCTTGCTCCACCAAGTGGGTATCCATAGGGGATCATCACTCCAGGTAAGTCCAAAGAGGTGGTCGCTGGCCGGGGGAGGTGAGGACAAGACAGAGGAACCTAATCCACAACTCTGGGGGAAAAGAAACATAGAAACACAGACCATGAAGGCAGAAAAAGACTAGCTGTCCATCCAGTCTGCCCATGTTCCCTAAAATCTCTGGAACCGGCCCTGGAACCTATTGTTCCTCCAGGGTACTAACTCTCCCTATAGGGGAACTATATGGAAAAAAAGCTATAGGGGAAAAAAATCACTCATCAATATAGCTTTGTTGTGTAATCCTCAGTGATGAATAAACTATTGAGGAGGCTGGCCATTCTTACAGGGAGAATCATAAGCTACTCCTCTAAGTACAAGAAGACTGCACTGATGGAGCAATTTCAGTTAGAAGAGCAACTTTCTGATCTGGGGGCAGAACATAAGATCACCCTGAATGACAGGGCAAAGGCCTGATTTGACAAGTGCCATACAGAGCTGAAGAAGCTCTTAAAGACCAAGACTGAGGGTACCCTTCGAAACTCTCTCTAGAGATATTTTGAATTTAGCAACTGGCATGGCAGACTACTAGTCTGGCAGCTCAGGAAGGATGCAGTCAGCAGAACAGTGCTCCACTTTAAGAAGGAAGGTACCCAATGGTACGACACTGACCATGGCAAGATACTTTGGCACTCTGTGATGCACAGTGCTACAAAGCCCTTTATACTCAGGACGAGAGCCTGACTTCAAAGAAACACTGGATACCTAAATTAGGAGAGTACAGTTGAATTGACTGACAGAGAAAGCCCAGGAAGCCATGAATGCTCCCACAACAGTGGAGGGAGTCCAAGGTGTAATCTCAAATCCATCTCATGATGATATGCCCAAATAATTGTCCTGCCAAAGTTGGGTAAAGATGCCATGGTATGCAAATCATATCACCCCATATTCACAACTATTCTAGCCCTGCAGCTCCTGACTTGTGTGGGATCCCTAGTTCATCTGGATCAAACTGGTTTCATAAACAGAAGATTAATACATGAATACATTTAGCATCTACTAAATACTTTCTCTAGGGCATGGGGGGAGCTGGCCATGGCTTTATTTAAGGATACAGAAAAGGCTTTCGACCGGATCAACTGGGGATTTCTGTACAGGACTTTGGTTGAGATGGGAGCAGAGAACTCATTCCTGGCATGCATCAAGGAATTATATGCTGTCCCACAGGCCACTATTAGGATACAGTAAATGGAGCCCAATCAGAACGCTTCTTACTGTCACAGGATATTGTCTGGGACAACATTACCGCAGCTATGGTGAACACGACTACAGTCCCTAAGGAGTTCGAGTGCCTCACACTAAGAATTCAACCAGCCAAATCAACCTCTATCTACATTAGTTGGTGCTATAGGCCCCCCTCAGCTGGCCTCTCTCTGCTCAAACACCTAAGTGACATACTAGCTACCACCTCATCAGAAGTATCCATAATTGGTGACCTCAGCCTTGCCTGGCTCTCTCCAGTCTCTTTACCATTGAAAGAATTCTGTGATGTCCATGGACTTACCCAGATCATTAATGAAGCTACCCACCCAAACACAAAAAACACAGAGCATAGCTCCCTTCTTGATCTAATCCTTGTAAGCAAGCCTCACCTCTTCTCCCACTGAGGTGTATTCTTTAACGACATCAGCGACCACTGTGCCATTGCATACGTAAGGTTGGTGCAACTCCAAACCTCCTCTTCCTCTAAATACATCCATAAGAGATGTTAACTGAACTCCTGCCCAGATGCTTTTCCCTATGACCTCCAGTATGCTAAATGGCAGATATTTTACCTCGCATCTTCTGTGGAAGAGTCACATGAGGTACTTCATGCAATACTCACTGGAACCCTGGACCTCCATGCCCCAGCAACCAAAAGCAGAACCAAAAGAAAATCCTGTCCTGGTTCACAGATAACCTAAAGACTGCCTTATGGCATAGGTATGCTCTTTGGAAAAGGGCCAGAAAGTCTAAATCGGCCACAGACTGGTCTGCTTTCCAAACCGCAAGGAATTTCTGCAAAAAAACGATCAGAGCTGCGAAGTCTAGTTATTTCTGCTCTGAGCCTAATGCATCCACTAACTCTGCTAAGTTTTGGAAAACTTTAAGGGAGGTAGAAGGCCATAACAGTGCTGGCACGGTTCCTCACAAAATTTTGACTGGTGGTACCCAGACTAAAGAAAAAAATTAGATTCTTGACCTCCTTAACAATCACTTTGCCACAGCAGGGATGGTTTTTGATACCTCCCCAGCAAATGCCATCAGGGCATAGTTCCTTAGTCAGTCATCTGATTGCCATGATCTGGAATCTATTGACCCTTACCACTCTTTCTCCTTCTGTCCGGTCACCGTCAAACAGGTTGAGGATCTCCTTCTTCAACCTGATACTAACAAAAGTGCAGGCATGGATATGACTGAGCCTTTCTTCCTAAAGTTGGCCTACTATATTTTGGCTCCCCCATTACCCACTTTTTCAATTTGTCTCTCAATCAGGGCTCCCTCCCCAAGGTCTGGAAGATGGCCCATGTCATCCCTCTATTCAAATCAGGGGACCCTTGTGACCTAAATTACTGCCCAATCTCCTTGCTCCCAGCCTTGTCAAAACTATTGGAGAAGGTAGTAAATGAACAGTTCGGATCTCATCTGGAAAGTTTTAATCTACTAAACTTGATTCAATCTGGTTTCTGTCCCATGCATAGTACCTCCACTACCCTTACTAAGGTTATAAATGACTGGCAGTCCGCACTTGATAACAAACAATACATATGCACCTTGTTTATGGACCTTAACAAGGCTTTCGACATGGTGGATCATGATTTACTCCTGGTGACCCTGAAGAAAGTTGGGGTGGACAACCTGGCCCTAAGTTGGTTCGCAAACTATCTTGTGGACAGAGAGCAGCAGGTCAAGGCTGAAGGAGACCTATCACCAAAATAAATACTCCTTAGAGGTGTCCCCAAGGTACCATACTTGGTCCACTTCTGTTTGTCATTTATATTAATCAAATTGACACAGGCCTAAAGTCATCTAGTATCCATCTATTCACTGATGATATAGTGCTATACATTGACCGATCAACTCTGGATCAAGCCATTGTGGACCTCCAGAATGATTTCTACATCCTCCAAAAAAATCTACTCAACTTGAAACTCCTACTCAGTGCCAAAAAGACTAAGGCCATGATTTTCTCTCCACTGGCCTCTCATCTCAAAAAAAAAAAAAAACAAACCCAGATAAGGTTCCTCACATAAGCACCCTTTTGGGAGAAGCCCTGGAGTTCATGGAAAATTTCAAATACCTGGGGGTCTGGATTGACTACAAATTGTCCTTCATTGATCACACTGCTGAACTCACTAAGAAACTACATCAAATGCTTGGTATTTTCTTCAGTATCAAGCACTCACTAACCCAGAAGGCTAGAAAACTCCTAGTTCAAGCTACCTTCTTGCCTCTCCTAGACTATGCAGACTTCCTATATGGCCATAGTACTAGCAAAGCTCTTTCCAAGCTTGATACCCTATACCACAGAGCCCTTAGGTTCATTTCAGATGCCCCTTATGACATACATCACTGCATCCTCTATTGTTCCATAGGCTGGACCTCCCTTAGCTTCAGGAGGCAAAATAATGCTATTCGATGGATACATAAGGCAATCACTCATAAATTACCTCAGTACGTCACAAGCTGCCTAACTCCCTGCATCCGTAGTACCTATTCTCTCAGAAGTCTTACCATCTTATCTCTGGCTATCCCTAAAGTTAAAACGTACTTTGGTAGAGCCTCAATAAGCTTCACTCTTCCTATGCTTTGGAATAAGATCCAGAAAATCTTAAGGCTCGCTATCCCTGTCATGTTCTCCCTCTTCAAATCCTTGTTGCTGAGGACCTTCTCCGAGGTCTGTCATTGTTTCAAATCAAGGTCTTAACATCACGATTTGTTATTGCTTTAAATTCTGGACTTAAACCGCAACCACTGCTTGAGGTGTCATTTGAGTCCTCTCTTCTGCCATTGTCCAAATCAATGTTTCAACATCATGATCTGTCTTTGCTTCAAATATTGGACTTAAACCCCAACCATTGCCTGTGGCATCTGTTGTGTTCTCCCTTCAACCAGTCCTTCCTCCCTAGGCCATCATGTCCAACTCTCTCCTATCTCAGCTGCCTTTCCTTCCCCACTCCCTATACCTCCCTCCCCTTCCCACCCCACTTGCCAGGCCATGCCTACAGTACTTATCAAAGGACTCCTACATCTCAATGTTCTTCGCACTTTGATGCTAGAGGAACTGCCACTCCTGCTCACTACGGCTCCTCCAATAATGTTTACTGTATAAACTTTAGCTCACTACCTTACATCCATATATCCGTATCCATGCAATTGTATTTAAATGGCACTACCTTCTGTTGAACCTATTGCTATGTTCTGGTGCAAGTATCTTGTCACATGCGATGGTTATATGTTATTATGTTGTTATTATTACTATGTAATTGTTATGTGCATTCACTCAATCTGTGATGTCTTAACCCTGTTGGCAATTGTTTTGCCCCAAGTCCATCTTGTAAAAGAGCTTGTCTCAATGATGTTTCACCTGGCAAAATAAAGATTTTGATTGATTGATTGATTTGGAAGGGCTGCTCTGTCTCCCACCTCCTGTTCACTTTGTGCATTGAGCTTATAGCACAGGCATTCTGAAATAACCCTTACATCTGTGGCATTGGGGCAAATATAGGGAACATAGGATATCCTTGCTGATGACTCCCTCTTCTATCTGACCAATCCTGACACTTCAGTCTTAGCACTATTGCTCAAATCAGAGGAATATGGGGCATTTTAGGATACAAACTGAATTACAACAAGTGAGAGGCCTTGAAGTTAAGTGGCACTTGCCCCCCCCCCCCGGGACTCAGAGACACATTACCATTCCAGTGGGCAGCCCATAACATGGTACAATACCTGAAGCTGTCCTTCTCACTTGTACTTGGCTCCCTCTTTAAACATAACTATGAAACACTCGTGGAAAATTCAGGCAGATGTCACCAGGTGGAACTTACTACCACTGAGCCTGGGGGGCAAAGTGGTTACAGTAAAAATGAATATCTTGCCTAGATTTTTATTTCTGTTTCTGGCCCTCCCCCTCTGCATTCCTGAGAGGTTCTGGAGACTCACTCAGAAGCTGGTGCTGACATTTATCTGGGCCTCTCACTAGCACTGAATTAAATAGAGAGAGGGACAGGGGTCGCCAGGCTCTGCAGGACCTTAAACATTACTACCTCACCGCACAACTTCAACCTATTATAATATGGACAAAACAGAAGGTGGAATCAGGTTGGCTAGTCCTGGAATCCGAGGCTGACTTTCCACCCTGCTGTTTGCTCTCCTGCACATGTGTATCACTAGCCAGGTATTGAAGAGTATGTCCAAACCCTGAATGAAACACACTCTTAAGATATTCCTGAAAGTAAAATCCCTAATTGGCAACCTTTGGCCACAAGAAGTGCAAAAACCTGGTTGAAACTTTTTCATAAAAGTTTGTTATGTTATCCAAATCACTATATTACCAGCACAGTATTCCACAAAACAGAGCACTGGGTAGATCTTTGCACATAAACAAAATCAATCCCCTGTCAGGTACAGTACAACATTTGGAGTAAAAACTTTACTATTTCAGACAGCTATATTTTGAAATAAAATACAATTTTCGGTAGGTACTGCTCCATCTCCTACTGTTTTTGCTACTGCATTAGAAACCTGCTTCCTCACTGTTCACAGTTGTTATATGTAGTAAATTTTGTTTCTTGGATGTATGTATGTACTGTCAGCAAATTGATTACATGACCAACCATCAGGTGATTTCTTATCAAATCCCTCCATCCTACTCCCTAACACCTATCCATAACTCCCTTACCCCCTTAACAAAGCCACTTCAGGCTGCTACCATACTATCGTTCTGCACTTCTACAACCACAATACTTTTTCTTAATCATCTTACCTTCATATCTGTTATCACACTTTACTCCTCACTCTGGTGCCTATGTTCACTACCCTTCTCCACGTCACCCTTACCTCTCTACTTGTGGTCATTGTAATAGACACGCAATTATGTAATTAGCAACTCAAATTGTGTTCATTGTATTTTACTTTGCTGTGAGTTTGCTTGTACCCACTGTCTGGTCCTATGTTATCTATGACTTGGAACCTTTGTAAATGAGCTCCCCAGCTCCAAAGGTATTAATCAGAAACTGAAATACTGTAAATAAATAAATGCGTCCTTTATCATCTGTTTTATAATGTATTATATATTTTAAAGAAACTGATTTGTTCATAACAGGACTGTCTTGCAAACAGGGAATTCCTTCCTTAATGACACGATTACCTGTATAAAAATAAAGATCTATCTGTCTGTCTGTCTATCTATCACACACCCCAAATGACACTGAACTATTGTCCATTATCATAGGGGACTCTGACATCCTTCCACCATGACGTGATGTAGGATACAGATGGTGGAACCACAAAACCTTAACCCAGGGATTAATCCTTTGGCACTTAATTCAGAGTGGAATCTGTACCATATGCTCAGATTTACAGCAATGATATGGCCTGCCTTGGTGGACTTTTTTCGGTATCTGCAGGTAAGACACTGGACCCTGGATTGGGGTAAATGGGCTGACATGCATTAACAGGCAGTGGGGAGAGGGAGGTGTGGACACAATTACATTTACAGAAGACAGAGTCAATCAGGGGCTGAAAGCCCTAAAGGAAAACTACTGTAGGTGATGGGGTTGGATGAGATCCACCCAAGTGCATTAAAGGAGGAGAGGAGGGCTGTGCCAGTCACCATATAAGTCTCTTCGCATGGCACTGTCTTACTGAGGTATGGGTAGGGGTGGTTGAGTGGTGTGCTTGGTGTGGGCAGTGTGGCAGGGAGGCCACCAGGCACTCAGGGTTGGCACTGGAATGGGTGCCTGGCAGGTGTGGGGGGATGCTAAACACCAGAGAAATCACTGCAACTGCAAGGATGAGGACTGGATTCTGGGGGGGTGACACTAGACACCAGGGTACATGCTAATGATTCAAGGAATAAGTGATTGAAGAGTGACACCTGGGAATACTCCAGTAATACTGACATGGGTGACTGGAGTGCAAAGGATTCCACTGGACCCATGGAGTACCTTTACATTGAGGGGTTGGGCATTTGGGATTGGGGCACTCACCACCATGCTTGATCTGGCAGGCAACCACAGGATGGTTGAAAACTTGTCGCCACTTCCCATGCAAATAAGCCCATAATGGGCATGCATATGGCCCCCTAGCATCTTGCGCACCTATTGCATTTGTCCACTGAATATCATGCCATGTGTTCCCTGAGCTATGTGGTCTGGGGGCGCAGTTCCCTATGGGCTGCATGCAGCCCAGGTCTATGTCAGGGCAGTGCTACTTGACTTAGCACTTGTCAACATGGCCCTATATTCAGTTGGATAGTGCCAGTGTACTATCCAACTGAACAGTGCATCCTCAGGGTCAGGCACAAGCACAAGCACCTTTGTGCTCCACTTTTACCCATATTGGAATATCAGGCCCCTGAAGTCATAATAATGTGCTCTACTTGTGGCGTCACTGTCACCACCATGACTACCTTTAATTACAGTGCAGTTACAGTATAGAAGGATATTTATTTAAGTGGGGAATAAGAAACAAGTGTAGAAAAACTGTAAGGCATATGACCTTGTTTTCATACAAATTTCCTCACTAATGACAGGAAGGAGAAATCTATGAAACTTACTGTATATGCAATATCTGAATAGTACTATAAATAGTACAATTTTTAAAGTTTTACTGAGGTGAGTTTTACTGAGCTGCCTGCAGCTTTTTACAACTCAGACTGTACTCAAAGATTTGTATCAGTACTAAGAAAACATGAGCTATTGGCTGTGCATTTACTGACCAGAGCAATCTTACTAGCACAATTCTTACAGTGTCATTTTGTACCATAATCCTTAAACATTACTTTTTATACTTGCATGTCTCTTGACTAGTGCAAGTAAAGGATTTTGTTCTTGTACAAGTTTTATAGACATGTGCTATAGAAGTATTTTGTGCCACTCTAAATTTTAAACTTGCCTATTGCTTGACTAGTGCTGAAACTTAAATTGTGATCTCACAAAAATGTATTTATTTGTTTATCTATTTATGTCTTTGGTCACTGGGTAGGTGCACTGATCCAGAGGATCATTTTCAGTCATGACCCGGGCCACAAGGTAGCAAAAAATAGGTACAGGTAAAAACAGTCAATTACAAGATACAGTACATGCACGCCCAACAGCTGGTGGCGAGGGTGGAGAGAGAGAGAGAAACAGTGGTAATGCAATGACAATGTGCAGACAGGGTAGACAGGTAATGCTGTATCAGTATGTACATACGCATAGCCAAAATATAGATGGTGCAAGACACAAGCAGTAATGGAATACAGGTACATGGTCCAATTCAAGTACAAGTGAGAAAGAACATTTGCTGTAATAAAAATTCAAATAGAAAAACAATCACAGTTCATAACATCAAAGGAGCAAGACAGGAGGAAAGGGGGCAGGGGTAGGCTTAGGAGTGGAGGCAGGAAGGAGAGAGGTGGGAAAAGGGCCAGGCTCATGGGGGCAGGGGGGGTATAAGTGCTGTAGGGCACCAGGTGAAAGTCTGAGTGCTATTACAGCATAGTAGAGCTGTAGACCCTAGTGTTGCTGTATGGAACAGTGACATTTTGCTGCAGTAAGAAGCCAGGTCTTCAGGTTGTATAAAAGCTAGGTGGGAGGGGGATGCATGAGCAAACAGGGGGAGCTTGTTCCATAGGGAGGGTGCTGTGACTGAGAAATCTTAGGTTCCTGTGGTGGTGGAAACATGGGGTACTTCTAGCTGGGGGACTGAAGATGCCCTGAGATTCCTACGGACCACTCTACCTGTCAAGAGGGGTGAGTAAGGGAACATATGTTGGTTCTTGAAGGAGTTGTCCACCAGACAGCCCACTGCATAGTCAAAGCGATCTTGTAGGGTGAGCCACCCAAGTGACTGGTAGAGTGAGCGGTGGCGGGAGCGGTAAGGGGCTTGAAGGACAAATCGATGGATAGAGTTATATGTCGAGTTTTGCCACTTGTGCAAGGGTGGTGGATAGGTGAGAGTAAACAGGGAAGCAGTAGTTAAGGAGAGGAAGTAGGTTGCCACTTGCAATGGCCAGGCGTGCTTCAGCAGATTGGTAATATTTGTGGTGGTACGGGGCAGCTAGCTTCTGGTGGATCCGGCACACCATATGGTTGACATGTTTTGAGAAAGAAAGGAAGGGGGCAAGGGTAACGCCTAGATATTTGAAGGATGTGACAATTTCAAGGGGAGCACCAGCAGAGGTGAGAACTAGGAGGGAATAGCTGGCTTTGGTGGCTTTGGATAGGAAGGGTTTGGAACTGAACAGCATGGATTTAGTCTTTTTTTCATTGACTAGGAACTTGTTTGAAAGGAACCAATGATGGGCAGATGTGTAGTTTTGTGTGAGGGTGGATGAGATTGAGTCAATAGATTTGTTGCTATGATGGATAACCAAATTGTCAGTGTAGAGAAGAGCTTTACAGTTGAGGCTGTCATTGGGGAGTGTATTAATAAACATGAAAAAGAGCAGTGGTCCGAGAATGGAGCCCCAGGGAACTCCAGTGAGTACAGTAAGTGGAGCAGAGGAAGCCTTGCCGATGATAACTGAATGAGTCTTGTTTGATAGATAGCTGCAGAACAAGGCAGTAGGTCCTGGGGAGCAGCCAAAGTGAAGCTGGGTTGAGTGGAGGAGGTGGTGGCCAACCAGGTCAAATGCTTTTGACAGATCAATGTGGGTTTACCCTCATCCATACTTCTTAGTACATGATTGGAAAAGAGGTCCAGGGCAGAGGAGGTACTATGTTGCTTATGGAAGCCATGTTGTAGAGGGCATAGGAGATTGTACTTTTCCAGGTGCTCTGTTAGCTGAGAGTGTATGAAGTTTTCAAGCAGCTTACTCAGGTGGGGGGGGAGATGGGCTGATAGTTGTCGGGGGAGAGGGGATCACCGGCTTTGAAGATCAGTATGACGTTAGCGTGTTTCTAGGAGTCGGGTACAGTAGCAGTGATAAGGGTGTGATTGAGGATGAAAGTGAGTGGTTTTATGATTGCAGGAAAGATGAGTTTTAGAAATACAGAGTTCAGACCATCACTGCCTGGCTTCCTTTGGCTGGCAGAGATTTTAATAGCTTGGTAGTGTCTATATGCCTGATGGTCCTAAAGTGGAAAGGAGGTGGCAGGGTGGTGGTTGAGGAGGAGGGTGAGTTGTTTGTTTGGTGGTTTTGGGCAGGGGAGGACTGGACGGGGAGCTTGCTGAGATAGTGGGATATGTCTGTGAATTTTCAGTTGAAAGAATTTGCAATATCAGTTGGGTCCAAGATGAAACCAGAGGAGGATAAGAGCTGCATTATCTGATTGCTATTTTTGGGGTTTAGGAGAGAATCAATGGAGGTCCAGAAATTTTGTGGGTTACCAAGGTTGTTGATTTAGATAATATTTATGCTTTAGCGACTTGGCTGTCTGCTTGCAGGAGTTGTGCAGCTGTTTGCATACATTCCAGAGTTGGGGAAGGGGGATGCTTTGTATTCCTTCCACTTATGGTCTTGGTCTTTCATTTGTGCCAGCAGCTCCTTTGATAGCCAGCAAGTGCAACCTCCTCTAATCCTTCTGGTTTTGAGGGGTAAGTGTGTATCCTGGGTACGAGTGATGGTGGAGGTAAAGAGTGTGACCGCCTCAGAGATGTTGTTGTGGCAGTAGAGGGCAGACCAGTTTGCTGCCCAGACCTCTCTTAGGACTGGTGCTAGGTCTTGATGGTCAAACATTCTGAATGTTAGGAGCTTATATGGAGGGTGACTCATTTTGATAGTCAGTATAGCGTAGATTGGGGTGTGGTCGCTGATAGAGTCAGCCATTGTGCCAGCCTGGAGGACCAAGTCAGCATGGTTTGTGGCCACCCAATCAATGAGGGAGTGGTTGAGTGAGCGAGCATTGTGTCTGGTGGAGGAGGAGATAACTTGTTCCAAATTGTGTTCCTTTAGCATGTTAGCATAATATGGAGCATGGGCTTCCAGCCAGTTTAGGTTGAGTTTCCAGTCGTGACCAAATCACATGAGGGGGTTGCACCTGCAATAAACGTGCATTTATATCATGCAAAAAATGACAGAATGCGTATCTGAAAGATAACTGAAAACAAAAGGGATCATCTCCTAATATACTTTTTCCACGATACATTTATTGCACCTAAATAGGAAAAGTTGACATCTTGTGGCCTGACTTATACATTTCATTAGAACAACGGTGGTTCCTTATTCAAAATATTCCATGACTTTCTTAATACAGGATATATCTGTGTCACTCACACTTGTGAGACTTTTTAGAAGACGGAGTTTACTTGGTCCTCTCCCCTTAGCAGTTTCTCAGTATAATACTCATATTTGGTTAAGGTCTGTGTTTAGTGCTGTCAGGAAATCAACAAGAAACTGCTAGAGGATATGTCCCCCTTCTGAGGTCATGAGTTATGAGTCCTGGTGCTGACTCCTACAACCACCGAGAGTCAGTTTGTGTATTTGATAAAATTCTTCGGCAGTCCTGCAAATAACTTACAGTAATTTTGACACTAAGTAAATGTTCTTATGTTATTCTTATAAATCATGCAAAGATCAGTTAAAACCTTATATTGTTTTTTCAGTAAGAGAGTATTCCAATGTACGGGGGGGTGGGGTTTAGTCACAGAAAAACTCTGATCACCTTACAATCATAACCTTGATCTGGGAGTGATAATATCTTCTTAGATGATTGCAAATGCTGGAAAGGGATATAGAAGCTCAGACTACCATTAATACAGAAAGGAACACTTTGGATAAAAAAAACTGAGCTGGAGGATGTTGCAAAATGACTGTAGTGACTGAGAGATAATCAAGTAATGCTATATATATTGAAGACACTAAGAAGAGCAAATTTGATTATTTTGACAGAGATGTCTTTGTCAACCTATTTTTGTAAAAACAATAAGGGCTTGTTTTTTACTCTAGTATCTTCCATACAAGTAGCAATAACAGATAATATGCGAGTCTGTGTGTTTGGTAATTTATTTGCATTCTGATTGAATTTAATGTAATAATCTCACACCATCCATATCTAAAAGCATCAGTATCAGGGAGAGTATGTTTTAGGATGACAGGCCATTTTTATTTTTTCCAATGAACTACTGCTGAGACAGAGTCAGGTTTACTTTTAAAAAGGTAAAGCAATGAGGCAGGACAGGAATGGGCCATTAAACAAGAAGGAGAACCAGGACCAGGGGGCATGCGATGAAGCTGGAGAAGGAAAGTTTAAGAGAGATGTGAGGAAATATTTCTTCCCTTAAAGGGTGGTAGATGTCTGGAACAGACTGCCAGCAAAAGTGGTGGAGGGAAAAATCAGTGTGGAGGTGTGTGTGTGGGGGGGCTTCAAGCATGCATGGGATAGACATAGGAGTGCATAACAACACAGGCAGGGAGGAGGGAAGGTCACCAGAGACAAGTCATGGTTTGCAAAGACAGATTAGGCAGGGAACACCTGGGAGACTGGTGAGTCAAACGATCCTTTGCAGCCAGCAGATTCTATGTTTCTGTGAATGAGAGTCAGATTAGAGATTAGGGGACAGATTTTGTAAGGACTTCTGGTGAATAAGACCCCTACCTCAGAAAATACTGCAAGAACTATGTTGCTTTACATTCAAATTTCTTTTTGCTTTATACTTTATCCCCTGGCCACTGCACTGCTACTCCCTGCTTGACTACCTCCCAGCCCTGTCCCCACCTTCTCCATTGCTTGTCCATTCTGCAGTCCCCCACAGCCTCCTCCCACCAGAGTGAGGCCTTTGGTTCCCCTCCTTGCAGGTGAGTATAATATAAATGAAGGTGGTGGATGGTTGGTTTGGCTTGGTGGGGCCTGTATCAACCTCATCCTGTTTCACCTGGAGCGTTTCACCTTAAGTTGTCCTTAGCCCTCTGGGATGCTGACAGCAAGCCCTTCATGTGAGCATACACACACAGATGTATGTCTGTGCATGGAGCCAACTGACACCCCCCCTCACATGAAGAACTCCAACTGCACCACCATCACCTGTTGTCACCCAGGTGGTGGTATAGAAGTTAGCCCGCTGCTTTCCCTCCCTGGAGGAGAAGACTGTCTTCTGGAATGCATTCTTCACCCCTGGCTGGCCTCTGATGCCTTGGGCTTATTCCCAAACCCAGGTGACCAAGATCCCGGGTTGTACCACTACTGGTTAGTGACAGACCGGCCACAATTTTATTTCTAGCCAAAGTGAGCAATTGTGGCAGTCTAAAAACTTAGAGAGATGCATTGACCATGTTTATAAAATGTGGTCTGGTCAGTTATGGCTCCTCATTGCTCAGGACCCCATCACATTGCACTGCATTAACCTAGCACATACCCTTACTCAAAGGACATGACGGGGTAGATTAAACAAGAGCACCGCCTGCCAGGGTCACAAAGGTTGATATGCTAAGTACATATCCTCAGGGCCAAAAAGGCCACAATGCAAATCAAACAACCCAATTGAAAAGAAATCATGTAAATGAAAATTAAAAAACATGAATCCCCCACCCCCCCACACACACACATAGCAACATTGCTCAAGAAACACAAACTGTAAAGGACGTTCATCCAACAAGTTTTAAAAAAAAGTGCCCTACTCAAAAATCCAAATCCAAAAGGCCTCAGTGCTGCTCACACAAGAAAAACAACTTAAACACCTAATAGAAACACAAAATATTTTCCAATGCAACAGTACAATTCTACACAAGAGAAACTGCATATATACATCACTAGCTATAAGCAAAATGTCTACAGACATTGCTCTAAAAGCTAACAAAATATCCAGTTACTTATCTGGCATACAAAAACAAAAACAGGACAGCTCAAACTCCCTGCTTGAATCTCAACATTAACTGCTTTGCTCTGAAGTACCTGAGCTGGATCACATGACATCTAAACAGCCCAGGCTTCCAGGTCTAACTCAGATCACATGGAAAGTACAGCAAAACACAGCCTGGGCTTCCAGCTTAGCCTCACAGATCACAAGGGAAGAGCAAAATGTTAAAAGTAAGGAATACACTATAATCATGCACCCATTACTCACTTCCTGCAGTGCAACAGCATCAAACTAGTGCAACTTACCAGCTGCAGCCTAACCATTTAAAGATATAGCACCAAATTACAACACAACACGGATAAAAAACTAACATTACTAAGCATTTTATATGTGGAATAAGGCAATTCCATTGGGGGATTATGCTGTTTCACTGTACTTTGTGATGGCTGAAATCCTACACCCTTTGGGCTCAGGACTCCTACACATCTCTCAGTACATTAACATAGAATAATGCCCCCTGTCATGCCTTATTCCTTACATACCATATTTGCAATTTTCATCAATTTGTGGACACTTTTTGTAGCCACAACTTTGTAGCAGAGACAGTTGCATAGATTGCAACAGTTTTGTAAAATCATGCACTGACTGGCAGGTGTAATTTTGTCAGATTGAGGGGTGCCAGAAACACCAGCTGAATGGTCGTGTCAGACTGAGGGGTGCCAGAAATGCCAGCTGAATGCTTGAGATAAGTAAAGCATTGTGGCTGATGATGTTGAAGTTAAAACAAAAAGAGAACAAGGAGTGAGCAAAAATCTTGGTCACAGTGGAGCTGGAGTTCATTTATTGCCAATATAGCAAACAATACTAATATAAGAAACATAAATTGAGTAGTCACGATGGATGGCTAAGGATATGCCAGATCATGAAGATTAACAAGGCAGCCTAAGTTGTTGTGGAAATTACCTTATTCAAGCAGTATTGGAGAAAAAAAATCAGCATTTTAATAATGAACTGGGGAGGTGGACAATCATGCACACATTTCCATAAGAGATGAAGTGCAGGGGTGGTAGGCATTGCACTAACCTTGACTGAAGTCTGACAAAATAAACATAAAAGCAGATTGAGGTTTGTACTCCCTATGATTTCTTCCCAGAAATATCTAGTAACAGTGGGCAAGATGAAAGTGAATGTAATTAAGAGCAGAAACAGTGGGCAAGATGAAAGTGAATATAATTAAAAGCAGGGCATACTGAGATAAAACTAACTAAGCAGAGGAGCAAATTAGTATGAAACAGAGTTCAACTATGGAAAACAACAGCGATATAACTGCTCAAACTGGCACAGTCCAACTGAGTGAAGTTCAGAAATACCGGAACTATTCAAGAGACAGGACACTATTCTGGAGGAGGCTATGTGACCTAATGATTAGAACACTGGCTTGGAAACCAGGAGATCACAGGTTCAAACTCTATCGGAGCCAAATAGTCACTGTGTGTTTTTGAGTATGTTATTTAACCTCTCAGAGCTCTAGTCTACCAGCTATGGAAATGGGTGGAAGCTGGGTGCCTTTGGAGATGAGCTGTTTTATCTCAGCTGAGCTTTCCTGGGTAAATAAGTTGTACAGTGATGGGGACCAGCATGGCTGCAATTCATACATTGCCCCCCTAAGGAGCTTTGCACTATGATGCACATGCGTTGCCCTCTGGTGGCATTCATGATCATGGGGCTGTTTTTGTCTTCTTGTAGAGTACAGCATAAAAGGCAGGGTCAACCAGGGGTCAGAGCTGTTCTGGGCAGTAGGTTCCAAATTGGAAGGCCAGTCTACCCAGACGATGGATCACCTGCTCCATAGCAGCAGGAGATCATGCGCTACAGTAGTCCATGGCCAGGACTCCATTAGGAGGAGCACAATTTTAAAGTGCAACTTGGCTGCTGCCAACAAGGATGTATTTTTTTATATGTTGTTTGTTAATGTTTGTGCCTTTTTATGTTTGCTTGCAGTGGCATAAGTGAACATATTACTATCACTGTGTGGTAGGGCTTTGGGGGGCTTGTCTTTCTCCACCATTCACAGGCTTAGGCTTAGCAATTTCCTCCCTTATATTGCCCACTCTCTACCTACTCTCTGTGGTCACTTTGATCTACTCTGCCAATCACAGAGATGCAAAGTGCAAAGTGGATGCTGCTGTGACAACGTGTACAGCACTGAAGGTTCCTACTAAGAACATTTGTTGTGTTTTTTGTACTATACAGCTGTCTATTGCAGCCACTCGGTGACACTTCCTGTTTTCTCTCTGCCTCTCCCTCCCTCCCAGGCAGTGACAATGTGTACTGCTGTGAAGCTTCCTAATATTAACATTTGCTGTGCTTTTTGTACTGCACAACTGTCTCCTGTGGCTATTTTGTGCTACTTGCTGTTTTCTCTCTGTCTTCCTTAGCCCCCAGCACAACTGTATTTATGTATATCTAGGCCCAACATTTACACAAGTACAAGCAAGCAAACATGACTGGCTTTTTTCAATGCTTGCTTAGTATTTTGTGTAGATACTGTATGTTTGTATAGCTGTTACTGTTATGTAAGAGAGTACAATATTTTGCAGCTATAGCTATTTATGCTCCTATAGCACTGGTCAGCCCCCTTCTGCTCAGCTGCCCAGCCCTGTCACCCTGGCATCCCCGACGACTTGCAGATACCTCTGAAGTTCCCCCAAAGATTAAACCCCTCTGGCAAGGACAGAGGAGACTGCCCCAAACTCCGCCACAGAACGGATCTGGTCTAGTGGAGGTGGTGCCTGGGTAGCAGGTGCAGGGCCTGCGAGCAGCTGGCATCATTCTGCAAGCAGCTGGCATCATGCTGCTGACAAGGGTGTTTCTTAGTTGTTCATCTCACTCCCTAGGATATCTGCGGCAAGGGTGCAGAAGCACACATTCACACAAATGTTCGCATTCCATCATCAGCTGATGTCCTCCTACCCACACGCTGCTCCTGACTGCATTGCCACCTGTGGTCATTCAGCAGTATTTCAGCAGAGCTGGCTGTCCTCCTTCCCTGGAAGAGGAAAGTAAGTCCTGGAACCCTATGATCTGCTTCCCCCTGGCTGGACCCCGATGAGCTGCGCTCGTTCCCGAACTTGGGTCACCGCCGTTGTAAACAGTAGTGCTACCACTGCAGTGATGGGCCGGGCTCATAAGTACAATATTTTGTAACTTTGCAGTAGTCCTTACTATCTCCAGTGTCTCTACTTACAGTTGTATTTTTCTGAGCATATCCATCCTCAGGTTTATTATATACAGGTCACGTCACCTACTTCAGGTGTTAAAATCAGGTACTAATTATGTGGACTTGTTGTCCATGAAATCACTGGAACATTGAAAGTCACCAGGTTTCTTACTAGACAGTCAGATCAACATGTGACCAAATAGTGTCCAGCATGTAGTAATAGGCAACAAAAATGGGGTAGACTAGATGGGCCTACTGGTCCTTTTCTGCTGACACATTCTATGTTTCTATGCAACATGCCTGAGTGTCTGCTGGTTCCACTATCATGTTGCTGGTTGGTGCTTTCTAAACTCTGTCCCTCTCCATCCTGTCTTACCTGGCAGCACTTGGTGGTGGTCATGCAGCTGCTCCCTTCACCTGCAACTCCATGCAGTATCTCCTGAAGCCTACAACCCCCACCAATCTAGAAGCATATTGTTTGACTAAGTTTGGGAGATGAGGCTAAAGGGAGGAAATTGGGGCAGGTAGAAATGACGACAAAGAAGATCCACTCTGATGGCTAGGACAATCTGCAGAAAGGCTGATTAAAAAAATCAATGAATGGTCTAGTGGGACAGTTCTCTCCATGGGAACTACTGTAGTGTTGTGTGCCACTACAGCCTGCAACAATGTCTTAAATAAATAAAAACAATGCCCGAGCTGGGTTCCCTGCCATCCACCTCAGTGTGAACAAAACACTAAGCTCTTCAGCTGGCCATGCCCTATTATCCTAAAGTCAGAATCATGTTCAGCAAAACAAAACAAAAATAAAAAATCAGTAAATGAACAAACACTGCTTACTTTTCAGCACTACTCTGAGTGAAACACTCATCTGTTCTGTTAATTATTCTCAGACACACTTCCCACCCAGCAAGATCCCAAACCCCAAACTCAATAAAAAAGTCAATATGTGAAACAGTTGCACAGCTCTGGTATGTGTAAAAATTAAAGTTAAGACAGATTTATGCCCCCCTGAGTCCCATCATGGCACACAATCATTAAATAAGCATTGACACTAACAACAGCTTGGGTTTTGTGACTTACACATCCCTGAGCCTGACACCAACCCCTCCAAAGAAAAACAAGTCTGAGTTATCACAGTATCATAAATAAATAGCCAGTCACCTCCTTCAATCCCAGCTGGTCCAAGGAATCTGTTAGAACTTATTTCTGAGGCTTCTGTGAGAAGGGAGGAGCAGACTGAATCAAGGAGCTGGCAGAGCTAGCAGAAGGGGGGCACGGACAAGTCACATCACACTACTTTAGAGCTATCTTAGAGTAACCTGTTGATCACTGGATTATTTTTGAAGTCATTCCAGAGTGATCAAACATCATCAAGACAAGAAGTCATCAGAAAATGTTAGAATAAATAACCTGCTGATTGCACCATAATCATAATATCTGAGCACGTCTTTACAGGAGGCGCTCTACAGCACTCAGTCAGCAACTGGCCATGGAGGTAGAGGTGGGCTGTTCCAGTCAGCTGGCTGAGGATGGGTGGGGAGTGCTGGGTGGGCTGGCATGGCTGGGTGGGGGCGGTGGGGCAGCTAGATTACCAGGGGTGGAGATCGTCATGTATTCTATTATGATCGGGGGCCACTAGACTACCAGGGATGTGGTGACCTGTATTTACTTTATGATGCTTGGAGGGCCACTAGACTACCAGGGCTTGACATGGTAATTGCTGCATTGCGGTGGACAACTCGAGGCGGGGCATGGGTGGGGGATGGCAGCGCCGCCCTGCGAGGCTTCTGCCAATGGGTGTTTAGGGGGCTGGGGTTATGGGTAGCTCTGCGGGGCCCCACTGGGGTGTATTGACATGGGGGTTGGGCAAAGTGGCATGACTGCATGTGGGTCCAAAGGACCCCAAGGGGGTGTCCATAAGTTATACCATCTAAATGCTGGTGTAACTTACATTGCCGGTTCTCCTCCAGGGGTTCTTGTAGAATCCCAATGGTGGAGACTTTGTGGCTGCCCTTCTAGAATGGGGGGCAACTGCTGCTGTATACCTACTAGTGCCATAGTGCAGGGGGTCTATGGCACAACTGCCAGCTTAACTTCTGTTTGCCACAAGTGGCCTGCACCATGGCGCAGGCCACATTGTAGAATCGCGTATGTCGCAACTGCTGGCATAAGCTGCTACATACGCCATTCTACTTGGCTCAACTGCTGTTATACCAGGCATAACTCTTCTAGAATCTGGCCCAGGGTTATTAGAGGTACTCTAAAGCTGGTATATAAGGAGATAGGGTAAAATAAAACTGTGAGAAGGTTACTAGAATATTAAAATGTGTGACAAGGGATAACAGTCAAAATGGTATTTTAGATGTAGTTAAGAAGCACTGTTTGATAACCCCTTTTTATTGAGCAGTATGGCCATATGCCAGTTCACAATGGGCCCAATTCATGAAGGGTGATGTAGGGCTTGTGCCAAGCCTTACATCGACCCCAGTGGCTGGCACAGGTGCAGTGACCTCTTTGGCACAACCTGTGCCTGATTCAGGAAGATATTTGGTGCAAGTCCCATAAAATGGGTTTCCGTGACTGCAGCAAGCCAGACCAGAAAAATCTGGTCTAACATGGGGCAAGCAGCATACAGCATAGAGTATGTTGATCACCAGCCAGGGAATGCCGCAAGTCTTGTGCGCCAGATATTCGATGCACCCGGGGCTTGTGGCATTCTCAGAATGTTTGTGAATTGCCCCCAATATGTCTCTCTCCTAAGTTTAGATAGGGGAAACTACCTGCCTGAAGTTTTTGGGTTCATCTGGTTTTGTTTTCCAGTTTATGGCAGCTGCCTTTTCTGAAACTACATAATGGCAATTTTTCAATTATAATGTTTCACGTTTCCCATTTATGTGCTGGAAGAAGAGGCGTTTTTTTAGTTGTATTTTGAAATCTTTCTTTACAACTTATTTGCTGTGTGGCTACTGACTTAATGTCAGTATTTTTATTTCTTTGTATCCCTGACAGTGTAAAAATTAGGTGATGGGTAAAATGTCATATTGTGGCTGTTTGTTCTATTTTTTCACCATTTACAGAGCAGTACTTTTTGTAATTATATGCAATAAAATACATGTTTTTAAAGGTCACATAGCTTACAACTGAAGGGTGATCTTTATAAAACAACAAGAAGGGGTAAGTAGTTTAGTCAGAGGTCAGTAAAGGCATGGCACCAACTACTGGAACCAGTTGTTACAAGTAAAAGCATGGACTCCTTTAAGAAGTCCCTAGACACCTACAGTATATGGGTAACAATAAAAGTATGTTTGGCTACTGATAAGTGGTGAGTCTAACATGGCTTTCAAGCTCACTGATTCGTTTTCCTCCCTATGAACATATAAAAGTGCAGATCAGGGCTGACACTGAGGTGCTACCTGATAGTGTACTACAGGATGTTATCATAATCTTTACACATTAAAAAATGTACTCTTACCACTTAACACATGCCATACAAAGATATATCTTCTTCTAAATCCAGGTTTCCCTAACATACATTTAAAGGTGTTTGACTCTGCAATCTGTCACTCAATGTATGTACCTTCCAACCCTATACTGTTTAAACTGCCGACGGCACTTGTATAGGAATATATGAATGTATGTATATCCTCTGTATGTAATGGTTACCCCTGTCCCTCAGTCGCACTTGGAAATGAGCCTCAGCTCATCGTGCCTTTCCTTGCTACCAATATTTAAAATAAAATATATATATATAAAAATAAGAGTGCATTTAAAGTAGCTTTTATCAGTCTTCCACACAGCTATTTAAAATGCTCAAGTTGTAATCCATTAAATATATCTTTCTTCATTTATTTCCAAGATATTGTATGAAAAATGATTTTGCATAAGTATGAGTTCTAGCATTTGGTTTTTGCCACTTATTCTGTATTTGTAATTCATGTTTTGCAGTATCTTTTGGTGCTAATAAACAATATAATCTATGACCAGGATCACATATTTTTTCAAACATGTCTCTGGCCACTTCTCCTCTTCTTTCTTCTAACCTTTCCAATTTGCACTTTTCTAGTAACTCATTATAACTAATCTCTTCTCCATATGTGGGTGCCAATTCCAAGATGGCTGGCGTAACTTGCATGCAGTTGTGAGTTACGCCGGTTGCCTCTATGCTAATGCCAGGGACCCTAAACTGCATTCTAGAAGTGGCAAAGTCCAGGCAATTGTGACGCGTGAGATACACCATGAGTGTGATGGTAGCCCATGCACGGTGTTCGCAGCTGCATGTTGCAACTCACGGTGAGTGACAGGTGGCTCCCCCCAGAGCCCTCCTGCCTTGGACCACTGCAGCACACATGAGGGGGCATGGGGGGGCAAAGACAGAGGGCACAGTTGTCTGGGGGGTGCTACTGGACCGGACCCCTGGGGTTGCCTCATGATCGGGGGTTCGAGGGTTGGGGGTGTACATGTGGAGGCCAGAGGGACAGCATGGCGGAGTTGCCACAGTGCTACGTGGCTGCATCTGACGGTGCCAGCCATTGGATGCCACTTATGAGAGTTCCGAGCTGTTGTAAGATTCCCTATGCCACTGCGGCTTTTGGAATTGCAACTGCGGGTTATGACACGCACCCACCTGGAATTGGACTTTGTACATGCCATAACCCACAGTTGTGCTAGGTGTCAGCGGGTTACAGTGTAAGTAGTGTCCTAACTTGTGATTGTCACAGCCTGCAGACGCACTGGCGCAGGGTACCTCCTGGAATGGGGGCTGGCATAATGCTTGGTGTAAGTCGCGAGATATGCCATGGGGTTTGGCGTATCTTGGCTTATGCCGGTGTAGCCCCTCTTGAAATCAGGCCCATGGTCTTTAAAAGAGAACTGCGTTGAATCTGTAAGTCAGTTTTGCCAGCAGAAGTTGTATTTTAAATACTGATTTAAGTTATGTTATTGCTATAGCTAACCAGACTTATAAGTTATCTTAGTGGATGTTTTTGATTTACATGCTGCTGGTAAGAACCATTTTAGAACTGTATGATGTAGTTTATGAACCTGTTCTACACTTCTACTGTTGGGACAATGCAGCTATGTTCTACTCTAGAACTCTGAGGTTGTTTGGGACATAAATTACACAATACAGTTCTAAAATAGTACCTACCACCAGACTGCAAAGCAGTAACACCCACTGAAGTTACTAAAAAGGCTGTATAGATGGAATAATAACAGAATTTTAACCAGTACTTAAAAATGCTTGTATTGGGAACAATGACTTGCAGGTTCAGCACAGTTCTCCTTTAAAGCCCTTTTCTGTACTTCCTTAGTTTCTACCCTCTATTTAACAGTTAGCCCTTCATGTCACACAGTTACTCCACATTCCAATACCGGTCTTTACAATGGTTACATAACAATAGACCAGATCACTTTGATTAAGACCTGCCCTTCTTAACATGGTTAACCAATACAGTTGAGTGTTTGTCTTTTTCATCATGCTATTGACTTGCTCTCCCTATTCAAAATCATTTTGAAAAATGATTCCTAGTAACTTTACTTTGCAAACTATTTCTACCTGTACTCTCCCCCCCCGACACTAATGGAGAAATATCATTCCATTTGCTTTGCCTATCATATCGAATTTCCTTTATTTTGTCAGGATTTATTTGCATATGCTTCCATTTGACCATTCTTCAAGGTACTCAAGGTCACTATTCACAGTACTTTTTGCTTCACTCAAAAAAGCATCTATTACTGTAATGTCATACACATATTCAATACACAACCCACAAGTCTGCAAATCATTTATCATAAGTAAGAATAATAGGGGGCCCAGTTTTGTGCCCTGGGGGACACTTCCTATCACATAATCCACCTCAGATTTTTTCCCTTCAATTTCTATCCACTTTGTTCCTCCCATAAAAAAACTATAAACCCACCTTATAATACATCTTGGAAATTCAGATACTTCTTATTTACTAATTAAAGTCCCATGATCTATTAAATCAAATGCTTTCTTATAATCCACTAAAACTATTATAACAAACTGTTTGTTATTCCAAGCTCTCATTTTCAATTCAAGGTATTTTAAGGTGGCTTCTGTAGGAGGATGGGGGCTCCTTCAATTTAGTAGAAAACTGCTCTGATAGGGAATTCTGTTGGAGGCACTGTGGATCCATTCACAGATCTGGACTGTGTAGTACAGTATGGGCTGCATGCCCTTTGGCTGACGCTGTGGACTACTGCGCATACAGCCCTACCGTCACGGTGTCAGTCAGTGGGCAGCCAGGCGGCAGGCGGGTGAGGTGCTGCCACCCACCGCTGGACCGGGTGGTAGCGTAAGCAGTGGGGCTCAGTGGGCGGGAGGAGGGGTACCACTGGACCAACTCAGTATTTATATCAAGGACACATGATGGAAGAGCCTCCTTTCTTCTTTGCTCATGTATTTTAACCATGGCTACGTGTGCTATAGTGTCACAATGCTCATATATATTTTCCTCAGTGCTTTACTGTTCTTTGCTGTGACAGTCACATTTATCCAAGAAGGTGCACAGTGTACAACAGCGGATTTATCAAGCACTACCTTTACATCTGTACACACACTGCATCCCAGATATCCTTTCTTTGAAATTAGCTGTGAATAGCGAGCTGTCCACACTTTGTACTATTCCACAGTCCACATGTCTAGAATCTTTGTGCCACTGGAGATGTCTGTGTCATTGCAGAGTTCTGCATCATTGGCAATCACATGACAAACTCTGTGTCACTGGAAGGATGTCTGCATTATTAGAGATCATCTCTGAGTCATTTGACATCTCTGTGTCATTGGAGAGGTTTTCTGCATTTTGCTGTGGCTCTGATGTCTCTCAAGCATTAGTTTTGCTCTGGATTGACTGTATGGTTTCCTTAGTTCTTGGGTGTTTGCTCATTGGAGCAGGATGTTCAGGCATCTCATCTTCCACTTGCCTCTTGTTTTTATTTAGGAAAAATTTCCAGATATCCATGATTACTGCAATCCCTATAGAAAGTGTAGATAATTTTAAAAGACACTAATTAAACTTTGGTCTTCGATTAGAAACACAATGGCAGTACACATGACAAGGAGTCTATGGATGACAGGCTGCCAAAGTAATCTGAAGCACTCTTTTCCAAAATGTTTTCACTGAATCCTGTGGCAGTAAACATGAGCAGAAATATATATATATATATATGACATGCTGCAAAATATATCTCCAGCACTTTAAAAAATATGTTTAGGAGTATCCTGTGTCAGTGGAAATTACCAGGAGTCTATAGATGGCAGGCTGCAAAAGTTATTTGAAGCACTTATTAACATGCCTTTTTTTTGCTGGACCCTGTCGCAGTAAACATGGCTGGGAATCTATAGATACTAGGAAACAACTACAGTGTCTCAAGCACATTTCAAAAAATGTTGCTGGATCCTTTATCACATATGTGCATTTTATGACTAAGTGGATTCCATGGACAGACCTTAAACGACAGAGTATCTGCATTGCAATCATCCAGGAAAATTGAAGAACTCGCTTTCAAAAATGCTTTTTTCAGTAATGATTCACTGCAATCCTTAATCTTCTCTTGGTTTTACTTTTTAAAGTACTGCCATACTGGTCCAAGCTGTGACTTCTTCTGTTTATACTTTAAAACTATTGCACTGCTCTGTACTTCATGCTGTTGCCTATAGCTGATGAGCTCCAATATGAGCAAAATCAGTTAGATCCTGTAGTACTCGAAGAATAACCTCATATCAATCAGCACTAAATCCACAGGTGATTGGCAAAAATGAAAACCGTAACAGTTACAAAACACAAGGACTCTGGGAGCAAGTATAGATGTTCAACAGACTGTCTGACATACTGTGCTACTTCCTTAGCGTCTTCTGCCAAGGTTCAGAACTAAACAGGCCCGCTACCGCAGCATGCTGTGCATGCACTGCACAAGAAGAAAACCTATGCTGTAGTGAAAGAGCTCCTGGTGACTATCAGCTATCTGAAACAAGCTATAGTATATGGTTAGGGCTTATTGTGTATGGAAAATGGCGGTTTTCCAAATGTTGTTGTAGGACAGTTCAAAGGTCAAAAACTTGTTGTACTATCATTCTGATGTCACATCGATAGTACAACAACTTTTCCTGATCTTTGAAGCACCCTGTTTGTCATTGTAGCTCCAGAATTGGATCTAAGGTGCACCACTTTCACTAATACAACCACTCTCTATCAATTGTTATCCCCTAGACTCTGAGCAATAATGAAACATTGTATCTGAATTTTTATGTTTGTTTGCTTTGAGTAGCACGAGTGTATCTCAATGGATTCGACTGCCAATGGTTTGTTAGTGGCAGTGGGAGCTGCTGATGAAAGTCGCACCACAGCTCTCCAAAAACAAGCACTTAATTGAATGTAAAAAATGTTTTTAAATATGCTCCACTTATTGCATTTCGGGAACGTGTGGGCAGAGAGAGAGAGAGAGAGATGAATGAGTGAGCAGTCGGGTGGGAGAGATAAGCGAGCAGGAAGGTTGGACAAGTGAATGGGTGAGGAGAGACAAGCTGGCAGCTTGTTGTATCCTGTAGTTTTTTTGGAAACATATACTATATAAAATAGTATATGGCCAACCATACACAAACAAGGGCTGTGTTTCCAGCTCAGGGTTGAGATGACATTGGGACCTCTCAAGCTTCGCTCTCAAGGTCCTGTTCAATCATCTCAACCCCTCGATGGAAACACAGCCTGGTTGTGTATGGTTGTCCATACACTATTCTATATGTGTTGAATAATAACAGTGAAACAGCACAGCAGCAGAACTATCATTTCAGTGTTTCTCTCTCTCTCTCTCTCTCTCTCTCTCTCTCTCTCTACAGCTCTCATCATACTTAAGCAGTAAGGCACCAGGGCATTGGTTGCGCTAAGTTTACCTCACAGTCAGGGGTGTTGTAAGGCACATTGAAAATGCAAACTAAATATTGCTAAATAATGCAAAATAGTCCCTCCACAGATGTTTTTCACCTGTCAGTCACCTGTCTTTCTTCATATTCAGTACACTGTGTGATTGTTCACCATGGAGTAGAAGAATTCAAAGCTCTGCATTATTTCAGTAGTAGAATGCTGTCCCCCAACACACACAGGTGACATGGAATATATAACTTAAAAATTCTTCAGCGTTCCACAGGCATACACACACAGACATAAACGTACAAAGTCCTCAGGTAGAACCACAACCTTAATTTTACCAGTTGCCTGGTAAGGAACAAGGATTTCTCTGCCAAGCTGGTGGGGATAAGATGGGGATTTTTCATGGTCATCAAATAAATGCCAGTATAAATGACAAGCATCTGCAATATATACAGTTTGTCTTATCTTGTCTGTCTGCTGTTCCCTTAAAACTGCCCCGCCATACCTCCTATAATCATGGCGACACTTCTGTAAATGAGTACAACCATTCCATAATGAGTGCCAGTTTCTTAAAAGAAAGTGGGTGGGGGAGCAAATGGGAATGTCCAACAAGCATTACACAGCTATACTTGTAGCTAATCAGCATCAAAGATTCTCCCTACTCATTTTCTAAAACAAGTACATTACTCTGTCATCTTGGAAAAAAGATCATCCCTCAGCTTAGAGCTCGGGGAAGGGGGGGTCTGATATTTAAAGGACCTGGCAAAAATCTTTGACTAAGTCCCCATGTGCAACTTGCTGATCCAGAGGAAAATCTCGTACAACTAAAAATGTTATTTTCAGCATTTTTTTTTGTGTATTGGTGGGGTTGACTGTTTTTGCCCAGGTATAGTATGCAGTACTACTAGATGTAACATTTTTGCACAGCCATGTAAACTAAATCCATGCAAGCTGCTCTAAACTGTGGAAAAGATTGCAAAAAAACTTTTTGAATGTTGTTTGCATACCAAATTGCAGCTCTGCAAGGGTACCCACCTTTATGCAACTTTGTATGAGCACATGCAGAGTTATTCAGTTTTTGAAAATCTGACCTACGGTTCATTAATGTGTTATAGCTGTATGTATCTTAAATGTATCTGGTTTGGATAGCTCTAACTATCCTTTCACTTCCAAAGAGCACTAAATGCATCACACAAAAGTTTGAAATAATAGTAACCAACCTTCATAGGCCCATCAAAAGTAAAGCGACTGAACATTAGGTGAGTAGTTCTAATATCAAAATGAATTCTTTTGCATTTCTGCTACTGACATTGCATGGCTCACCTGCAAGTTTTGTCACAGTCTCTGGTGGTCGCAGGCAGGTAACTAGGATACACTTATTAGATCAGCAGATATTTGCCTCCTGTCAAAGGAAAAACAGGAATAGTTTCTTTCTCCAAAAAGGTGTCCTTCTGACACAACAGCAGCAGTTTAGGTTTTCTACCTTCAAAGTTGAAAAACAGGGGCCTTTTTATGGCAAGCTTTCATCAGTGCTCTTCCCTCTTTGAGAGCTAATCTCTGACCCATCCGGTTCATACAGCCATCATTCTGTTCCCCTCCTCCTTAGAGTGAACTGAAACAGGACCAAGAAGCATGATGTCAAATTCCAGTCTGATAGTACTGAAAATATGTCCTTTTTTTTTGCAGTTAGATTTTTTATTTTGTTATAGAGACAGGGCATATATCACAGTGCATATGTAAGTGTTACATTTCAGTCAGATTTTACAAACTGTATCATAGTAAAGTGTTCACAGTTCATTTACAATACATTAGAAGAGAGTACACTAAATCACGGTCCTGACCTGGGACTGGGTTGCTACTTACAAGGTGGGGTACTAGGGGGGGCTAATTCACCATACCAGTTATCACCAGAAGGGTGGGAAAAATAAGACTGGGATTACTCAAGGTGGCTTTAACATATCTTTACCCAAGGGGTTTATGAGATGTGGGGGTACTTTCTGAAGGTACTGCATAAATGGGTCCCATTTATCCAAGAAGGCATGCAGGGTTGCTGTTGCCAAGTGGGTCAGCCTGGAGAAACTGGCCAAATTAGCCATGGCTACTAACCAAGCCATGAGTCCTCCATCTACAAAGAAGCAACCGTTTAGCTTCCAATGAGGCTTGTATATGCCATGTCAAGTGGGGGCTAGATGATCTGAATTCAGTGGGTGGGAGCCTCAAGATCCAAAAACTAGGGGAGGTGGGGACCTTTTGTCCCAATACATTGGAACAACATGTAAGTATTTCCGACCAGAAAGGACAGATGGGGTCACATTTCCACAATACATAAAGTAAGTCTGCTCCAGTCGCATAACATCTCCAGCACCTAGCATTCATAAGTAAATTAATTTTCTTTAGTACTACTGGAGTACGGTACCAGAGGTGTCTTATCTTATTTTGGATAAAGAAGCTTCTGGGGTCCCCACAAGCTTTTTTTGCTATTAACCAGCCCCTTTGCCAGGCATCTTCACTGAAGGGAAGGTTTAACATATGCTGCCACCTAGTTTTGGCAGGTAGGGATGGGTCTGTTAAGGCACCCCTCATATACCTATAAATACGGCCTGCCAGACCTTTCTGCGATTTTAGCCAGCCATCTAAAGGCAGTTTGCTTTGTTTAGCTTTGCCATTGCCATGGCACATCGTGCATGTGCACCCTCTTTTCAACCAGGTTGAATAAACATGTCTCATTTAAAGATATCTCCAAAAATCACTAGTACCCAAATTAAACTTCTCTTTCAGACAGGTTAAACTATCTATGGTATGACCACCCTCCATTAGTATATCTTGTAGAGTGTTGATCTGCTTCCCCTTCCAGCACTCCCAGTAAAGGGGTTTATGATCAATGGTCCAACCCGGGTTGTTCCATAGGGGGAGGTGTTTCCCCAGATTTAAACAGGATTTACTTATGGCCCCCACTTGATACCAAGCCTTGTGAGCTGCTTTTATTGTGAGCCAAAAATAAAAATTAGAGGGGAGGGGCTTACCCAAATATCCAACCAGATGGGTCCCTTGCATGGCCATTCTCTCTATTGCTTCATGCTGTAAGTCAGAGTTATTTCTCTGAAGCAGTCTGCATGTGGCTGCGGCCGAAAATGCATGCTTAGTATTGAAAGTGCGGGAGACACCACCCACCCTTGCTCCATGGAGCACAGAGTTTGGCTCTACTATACCGTGGGGTTTTGTTTTCCCACATGAAAGCCCATATTATACTATCCAGTAATTGAAACCATTTCTTGGGGATCTCAATTGGAAGGTGGGATAGTATGTAAAATACCCTTGACGCAATCATCATTTTAATTGCCGCCACTTTCCCGGGGAGTGAGAGATTTAACAGTTTCCACCTTTGAGTTTCTGCCTTGAGGCTATCAATTAGTGGAGAGAGGTTAGTCTCCAGAAGGGAAGATACATTGGCATTTAGCCTAATAACTAGATACTTAATACCCGCCTTGGCCCTAACCAACCCCACCATTGAGATATCTTCAGATGAAAGCTGCTTATTCAGGGGAGGACTTCTGTTTTACCCTGATTAATCCCAAGGCCTGAGATGCTAGCAAAGGATTGCAGTAGCTCCATAATATGTTCGGCACTGAAATGAAAATCGTCAGTTAGAATGAGACAATCATCAGTATATAACAGCGCCTGATACCACTCAGAGCCTACCCGTATACCTTTAATATTTGGATGTTCCCTCAGAGCACTAGCCAGGGCTTCTATGACCAGCACAAACAACATCAGGGAGAGGGGACATCCCTTCCTGGTGCCCCTATGTAATTCGAATGGATCAGAGAGTGTGTTATTAGCTGGCAGTCTACCCATAGGTGACGTATACAATGTTTTGATCCAGCCCCTAAACATACCCCCAAAGTTGTAGTGCTGCAGCATCCTGTGGAGAAAATTCCACTCTACTGAATTGAAGACCTTCTCAAAATCTACTGAAATAGCGGCTGATGGAGTGGGGCCACCCCTGCCTTCTGTACAATGGATATTAAAGATCTAATGTGATCTGAACGGGCGCAGCCCTTTACAAAGCCCACTTGGGAAGTGTGAATCAAACAGGAAAGGATTTTCTCCACTGTAGCTGCTAGTACCTTAGCTAGAATTTTGGTGTTCGTGTTAATCAATGAAATGGGCCTATAGCTTGTAGGTAGGATTTGGTCTTCACCTTCTTTAGGAAGTACCGTGATAATCGCCTCTCTGAGGGTGGCGGGAAGAATCTCCTGATCCCAAGCTTCTTGTAACATATCCCTCAGGGGATGAGATACTATCTCTGTTATTACCTTATAAAAATCAATAGAGAACCCATTTCCCCCAGGAGCTTTTTTTGGGGCCATCTTATTCATTGCCTCCCTTATTTCTTGTATCTCCATGGGCCTCTCTAGATGGTCTCTCTGGGCATCTGTGAGTCTAGGAAGTCGTGTACTTGCCATGAACTCCTCAAATTTAGACTTGTCCCAGGTAGTGTGGGAGCTGTACAAGGTTTTGTAGAAAGATAGCATGATTTGGTTAATGACCTCTGGTTTACTATGCTTTACCCCCTTATTTTTCCTAAGTTGGGCTATGTGCCTCTCAGCTTGTTGTTTTTTTAGCTGGAAGGCTAGGAGTTTCCCAGCTTTTTCTCCCCCTGCCCAGTATTTGTGTTTTAATCTTAGAATTTGTAATTCCACTTTTCTAGACGCAAGCATATTCAATTTCATTCGTAGGGCCAGAAGGTCGTGCAACAGATCAGGGTTCTGTAGTTTAGTAGGATCCTTCTTGTACAGGCCTTCTTTCTCTCCCAATACCCTCTCTAATTCCCTAGCCTCTTTTCCTCTTTGCTTCCTACTGTAGGCAGCATGGCTGATAATGTGACCTGTAATCATGGCTTTAAAAGCCTCCTGAAGGCTGTTGCAGTTGCAGACCCACGCGAATTGTCAGAGAAGAAGATTTTAACCTCCCCTTTAAGCCACTCTTTGAAGTCTGTCTCCTGCAACAATAAAGGGTCTAACCTCCAGCTGACTGACCTGGTAAAGGGAGCAAAAGGAACCAAGGCTAAACTTAAAGGGGCATGGTCTGAAATGTAGAGAGGGGCAATTGTAACATTGAGTACCTTGTTTATAATGTTTGGAGAGATAAACCAATAGTCTAATCTACTAGTAACTTGTTTAGCCTCAGAGAAATAGGTATACTCCCTCTCGACTGGGTGGGCTACTCTCCATATGTCTTGCAGCTTGTGCAGGGATATCAAATCCTTTAAAGCCCTAATAGATCGGGGGGGGGGTGTCTGGCTTGGAGTTGGATCTATCCAGGAGGGAATCCATAGTTAAATTAAAATCCCCCCCAGGAGAATGTCATCCTCCCCTGCCGACAACTCCAGTAGATCTTGTGAAAGTTTATGAAAGAAATCAGGGGTGTCCTCATTAGGGGCATAAATGTTAGCTAAAACTATATTCCCTGTGGGGATGCCAGCTTTGGCTAATACCCATCTCCCTCCTTTGTTAGCCCTTTGTTCTTGCATAGACCATTTTAAGTTTTTATGACACAGTATGGCTACCCCCTTTAGTTTTGTTAGCCACACTATGAAACTGCCATCCCACCCATTCCCGCCTTAGTTTTTGCGCTTCCATATGATTTAGCTTAGTTTCCTGTAAGAAGGCTATCTGAGTACTCAGGGATTTAAGTCTGGCAAGTACTTTCTTACGTTTAATGGGTGAGTTCAGGCCCCTCACATTCCATGGGGTAGCCATTACCATATCTTTACCTGCCATGAGTTATAACAGTCAGAAAAGCCCGAGGACCCCACCTAATTACCAGGAAACCAAGAAGTCTGTATGTAGGAAGCTTGTCCTTCGAATCAACCCCTAATCCCTTCCCATGTCTGCCCTCTGTATTTCTGCACTCCCCACATACACTGTGAATTAATTTGCTTAATACCCTACTAGTCCCTAAAACAGCTTTTGTTTTTACCTTTCCATACCACCCTCCCTGTACCGAACCTTCACCTAAAAGACTCTCCTTGTAAAATCTGACCATAGCGTGTGGATATGGTCCATGATCCAGAGAACCCCTCCTGAGCGCTGGGCCTGGTAATTTACCAGGAACCGTTAATTTTGCAATCGTCCTGTAGTGTGATCACTTCTGCTACTTGACCCCAAATTGGGCCCTGTGAACCCCCTCTAAACTCACCGCACAGGGAGTACTAGGATATAAAGCTGCAAACCATGGAATATAATATTGACACACTTACACCATGCTTGAACAAACAATAAAATCCAGATTAGTTCCCCCTTATAACCACTAGAGGGGGGAAGCACTCTCTCTAATTGAGTGAACCCAGTACACGCTGTGCAAAACAAAAGAAATAATAAAAAGCTTTGCACTAACTCTCTCCTGCAATTAGAAAACACCTAACTTGGTTCAGCAAATCATCATGACCCATATTAGGCCTTAGGCCATCCAGAATAGGAAGCAGGGCAAGCCCCAAATACTGTCTCCACGCCATAACCGGCCAAACAGAAAAAAAACAACTCAGGTGCCATCCAAATATGGGGACCCATCCCCTATATGTTAACTGGTGAGAGGGAAGGATGGGGACAATAACTCAACCCCTCCATAGCCCTTCAAAGCCCAGCGAGCTGGGCAGGGAAAATAAGGTTGGAACCCCTCAGTCATCTTGGCGGCTGTTGCTCGGTCAGCAGTTCCCCCTCACATTCGGCCCAATCAGTGAAATGTGTGGCCCAGTCCTTAAGCAGACTCTGGTCCGTGAGATCTTCTGGGGATGGACAGTCCAAATTCTTTGTTAAGTCCAGGGTGTGCGGCACAAGATCAACCAGATGTTCATATCTGTTGGACAACTTAATAGGTGTAGTAGCTGGGAATATCATGCTATCATCTGAGAGGATTTGCAATCTCTGTCAGCTCCTAGATCTTTTCTTCCTGACCGATGACTTTTTACTCGGTGTATCCCTCTCAGGCTTCCTCGATTGACCCCATTGGGCTCTCTGCCAGGCCTCCCCAGCTCTGTATCCTTTGGCTTGCAACCGGTTGCTATCTCCATGGCATTTGGGGAGTTCTCCCTGTGTGGTCTGCTTGTGCTGCTCGGAGGTTGCGGGGATTTGGTCATGCCCCTGCTCGGTACTTGTATGGTTTGCAAAAAGTGTCCCGCATCTCCAGGGTTGCTAAACGTATGAAAGACCCTGTTGTAGTGGATTCTTAGCTGCGCTGGATATCTGAGTGAGGTGGGAATACCCATCTTGTAAAGTTGCTGTTTCACCTCTGCGTATGCTCTTCTCCGCCTTGTGAGTTCCTGGGAGAATCTTGGTAAAGCTAGATGGTGCAACCTTGCCACGTTAGGGACTTTAGTTTTCTTGCTAGGCGGAGATATCTCTCCTTCACCGGGTACCGTAGAAATTTGCACAATATTGGACGATGGCACTCCCCAGGTTTGGGTTTGGGAGCAAGAGTGTGGTGAGCTTTCTCCACCTCTGGTGGGGCCTCGAGCTCCAGCCCTAGCATTGCTGGCAATGCATCCTGCAAAAAGGATATCATGTCCCTGCCCTCCATTCTTTCAGGAATTCCCACTCTTCTAATGTTCCGTCCCTGAGCTCTATTTTCCAGGTCATCCACTTTGGAGACTAAGTACTGAATCTAGCCATGATGTTCCCTCAGGTGTCCGTCGTGCTGTAAAATTTGTTCACATTGCTGTTTTATAACTTTTCAGAGCCCTCCGCCTGAATAGCTAACACTCGCAGCTCCTCACTTATTTGTGTAGATGCTTGTTTCAGCTCTGTAGCATCTTGTAAAACTTTGCTTAACATCACCGTCATATTTGCAATGTCCTTGGCTAAGCTTTCGGAAGCGGTGGAGGAGGCCATTTATCACCCTGCAGACACGGGGTTGTTGCCTGTCCACCATGCGTCAGACTGAGAGCTCCAAAACTCGGGTGGCACATGAATCTTGGCCTATATAGTATGTTAGACACATCCAGGCCCAGGTTGTTAATCACGGCGTAGAAATGCGAGTCTGCCTCCGATTCCAACAAGAAACATCTTAATCGAAAGATCTGGTGATCCGACAATGAGAGTTTGCTCTTAGAAGCACTGATCTCCCAACCGGATGTCACGGATGGGCTGCTAGCGGTTCACAGGGTAACTCCAGCATAAATTGACTGCCAGGCTCCGCCCCAAAAAATATGTTCTCTTAATTAACTGCACCTGTGACCTTTCTCCTTTAAAATAATGAATCCCCAGTCTGTTCTCAGACAGAAGTTTCTGTGTTATCTTTGGTACTGGTGCCAGCTCTAGAGAATGCTTACTGATGCATTTAACTGTTTTAAGGACCATAACCCATTAATGTCTTGCTTCACACTGCAGTAATAGCCTTGCGCAGATTTCTTTTTTCAAAAGTTGCTATTTTTAGGTCTGAGGGGTTATCCTGCAAGTTCCTAGTGAAGGAAGAGGTACTGGGGTCAATATCCTGGCCCTAGTGCACAGATTTATTTTTCATAGCTACGGTGGGGGGGTGGCTCCTTGATTAATCGCTGGGGCTCAGCCCCAGGAAGCCCTGGCTTAATTCCAACAGTGCCTCCACCCTTTCCCTAGAGGGTGAGTCTCCTCTCAGAGGATCTGTTTCCTTCCCTATTGGCTCTATTCTTGTCATTCCAGACTCGGGCCATAAACTAGGGTCAAATGTGATAGTTTTATTCTCTTGTTTGTAGATGACTTTGCCATTAAGGATGCACAGTAAAGATTTTTAATTCCTAAATGCAAGTAATAATAGGATATTCATTATTTAGGATAGAATAAAGATACTTTTCACTATAGGAGTGTGAGAGGTAATAATATTCATTTCTTAATCCCACAAATAATATATTACTTGGATCCAAGTATTACTGTAAGTATTTTCCCTATTCGTAGGTATTCAAAGAAAAATATTCAGGATCCTTAAAATCATTAAAAAAGCCATATCCTTTCAGCTGCCAAAAGCTAGTCTTATTGCTACCCACTCCCAGCTCCAGATTTCACACCCTCTGCTTCTTCATCCTGAGAGAGAGAGAGAGAGAGATAAATAAGTTTTTATCAAACAATTGTTATTTGAATGTCTTCCCACTCCCTAGCCAAATTCTCCAAATCCCCAAAATGCAATTTTTTTAATCAGGTGCCCCCTCCTCACCTCCAGTCTGTGATTTGTGTGGCCAATAATGAGAAATTCCAGTTTGCTCAGTCATGCCCTATCACCACTCATCATCCCTTTTAATCTGTAGCAGTCACTGATACAACACAAGGATATGTGCAGCCTGGAAGGAGGGGAGAGGTGTGTGCACATCAGCAATGCACACCACCCTACCCCTCCCTCACTCCCTTGTAGTTCTGCACATTCTTGTGCTGTATCAGTGATGGGTGAAGACTGAAAGGATGGTACATTGCATGAGGGGGATAACTGGGCAAGGTAGGTTTTCTTTCTTTTGGCACCTCAGCCTATCATGGATTGGGGTGGGAAGGGGACCCAGTATTAAAATGCATTAAAATAATGTAATTTTAAATGATGGTGTTGACTCCTCTGTGGGGTAGGAGGCCTTAGTGGTATTCTGTGGCATTTGGGAAGGCTGGCCCTCTTTATAATCATTATTTGTCTAGCTTGTTTTCTTCTCTCTGGTTTTCTTGCTTGCACTGCACCCTTAGCTTCAGTCAATGGCACCCTGCAGCACCACCCATCTGATTCATGCTAGCTGATGCAGCATGGTCACCCCTTGCATCAAAGCCTGCATTGCTCCTCTCCAGAAGAGACACTAACAGAGCAAAGTACTGACCACCATTATCCTCAGGGTCAGCACACAACCCCTCTGCATTGCATTCCATACCACACAACCTGAGGCGAGAGAGTTGGGCTAGTATCTTAAACACAGGTCTCCCACATGGTGGTGGTGCAGTGCACTACCAGCTGGATCTACAAGGCTGGGTGGAGCTGGCATCTTTAAAAACAGATCTCTCTCGCACTGTCTCTCACTCACTCTGAGAAGATGGGGAGAGGAAGAAAGTAGGGAGGGGCTACACCTAAAGGGTAAAAGCAGTGCTGGCAGCCTGTCTGCTTGGATGCTACCCTGGGTGGTAGGTCATGGGGTTCCTGCTGCATGGTGATGTATAGTCCCAAATGGCTGGGACTTCACAAAATGATAGGGTGATGGGGCATGGTGAGGGACTGCCAGCCCCGTGTACCCTCAGAGGTAAAAGTACACAGTGAAGTATGTGCACTACCCCAGCATGCCAGTAGTAAACCCTGTAGCAAAAATCCAACCAAAAAAAGCATTGTTGAATATTATGTAATTACCAGATCTATGTCTAGTGAAGGTGGGGATATGGAGTCACCAGGCACTGTAATCCCCCTTCCCCACAGGTGAAAGGACAGGGGGAGTTCAGGAAGTGTGTTGAAGTACAAGTCATAGGGAGTGAGACAGGATATTTATTGCTATGGCGGTGTTGCTTAGGACAAGATTTTTGAAGTACCGTAATAAACTGTATAAAAAATAGAAGTTGAATGACTGTGGACCTTGGGTCAGGAAACAGTGTACCCATGAATCTGACTGACAACCTAGTATAGAGAATCAAATGCATGAAGCCCAATGTGTCCATTGTGTTCTGTTCAACCATCAAAGCAGTCCACATTCACTATCACCTACAGGAGAACAAGTGAATCCATAAAGAGTGAGTACATGGTGCCCCCACTGTGCATAACAGATATACTACTAGACACTGGAGTGTCCTGGACCATGTCTGCCTCCATGCTGGACAACAATGAAGGCTGATCACCATACCGCCTGAAGAGGGAGGTTGCATGCTTCCGGTTCATTGTGCCAAATAAGGTCCATAATTTGTGCAGTGTCACCGAGGATCTAGCCTGAGGTCATCCTAGAATATTGTATTTTTATTTGTTGTTTAATTTTTGTTATTTTTGCTGGTTTCATATTAGCACAAAATAAAAAGACAGTGAGTATTAAGAGAATAACTATACAATAGCAGCACTAGTGTGCCACCAGTTTGTTTGTTTGTTTATTTATTTATTGGTAATCAGGTAGGGTACACTAGACAAACATTTGTCTATTTTCAGGCATTACCTGGGAGAGTACAACAGTAAGCAAAACAATAAACAGGAGCAAACGAATAAGTCAATTTCAGCAGTAAATCAACAAGACATTGAAATAATGCTAAAGAGGGTCACAAGCACAGGAGCTGAAAAGCTAAGGAACAATCAATAACACATGGATACAAAGTAATGGGTACAGAGGTATTCATGTACAATGTCAGCCCTTGAGGAGATTATGAGGCTAGGGATAAGTGCATACATTCAACAGTTGAAGGGGGGAACGATTCGGTTTGTGGAAGGTACTGGTAGTTGAACACTGTCTAATAGTGGTAGGAATCTTATTCCAGAGTTTGGTTGTAGAGATGGAGAAAGCTATCTCCCCTAGCTTAGTTCTGGTCCTAGGTACAGCTAGACGGTTCTGGTCAGCTGATCTAATTGGGTAGATGTTGTTGTAGGACATGAGGTGGGGTGCTAGTGATAGAGGGGCCTGATTCTGGATAATGGTGTGAGTAAAGCCTCCCAGGGAAAGATCACATTGCATGGATGGGGGGGAGCCAGCCGAGCTTTAAGTACAGCAATCAGTGATGGGTGAGTTGATTACAGGCAACAGTGAAATGATAGATAATATTATATGTCACATCCCTTTTAAGAAGTGTTGAGTGGGATGCATGGACAAAGACAGGGAGAGTATAGGAGAGTTTGGGACGTAATATGCCATGGGCTATGGCAATGTAAGCAGTGGGGGAGAGGTTCTGGTTAATTTTATGAGAAAGCCCAATTCTGCTACTGACCACCATGCTGGTAGACATCATATGTGATGTAAAATACAAGGATGGAGTGAGCAGCACACCCAGGTAATTAAATGATGGGACAGTAGTCAATGGTGCACCATTATCATGGTATGCTGCACTATACCGCGCTGTTAAAACAGTGACCAAAAGATAAAATCAGTGAAATACTTTTTTTCTGCAGAGGGGCACTGCCCCTCGCACCCCCATTATGGGTGGGCTGCACCCCCAAACCCCCCTATTAAGATAACTTCTCCGGAGGGGGCAACTCGGGGACTCACACTGTTACTGTTGCGCAGCTTTGCACTGCGACATTGTCTATACGACAACATGACCTGGTATGCATTATTGTAGGTTACTTGAAGTAGAATTTGGGTGTTCTTTAACTAAGGGGCAGCTCCAAATAGCATAGCCTGAGACTTAATAGTGTTCATTAGCAGCCTGTTACTATGGAACCATTTCTTGGTAGACTGAAGGTTAGCTGCCAGTTTGCTGTTGATATCTGCTACATTCTGGGCACTATAGAAAAACACAAAACTGTCAGCATGCAGGATGAGAGGGCAATGTGAGAAATGGTGATGGATGTAGTTTACATGGAGTGAGAAGAGGGAATAGGGTATGGACCCTTGGGGGACACCCATTTTGACTGGAGCTGGGTCGGAGAAACCGAAACCGAATTTTACTCATTGCTTCCAATCGGTTAGGTAACTTGTGAACCAATGGAGGGTGGCATCAGATATTCCCAGGGCAGTTAATTTCTTGTAAAAGAGGGTGTGGTTGACCATGTTAGCCTTGGTGAGGTAGAATAAAATGGTGTTAGTAAGCTCCCCTTTCTCTAATGCATAATAGATATTATTTGTGAGGGTGAGCAACGTTGTGGCGGTACTGTGATTTTGACGGAAACCGTGTTGAGCAGGGGAGAAAGATTACAGGCAGAGAAGTACTCAGTGAGTTGTGTTGCAACAATGTTTTCCATGCTCTTACTAAGAACCAGTAGGATGGCTGTTGGTCTACATCTGAAATGTTTTTGCAGTTGCTTTTTTTGAACACAGGAACTATGTGGAACATTTTACAAAGGTTACAGACTGTGGGAGGTGAAGGATAGTATCATAGTGGAATTATGAGTTCAGGAGGAAGAAGCTTATTATGAACTCGCCACCTGTCACATGTGGAGCATATATTTTTCTCTCCTCATATGTTCATCCAGTCTTGTTTTAAATAAATTCATGCTTTCTCTTTCTACTATATGTTTTGGTAAGGAATTCCATGTCTGTACTAGTCTCTGTGTGAAAAATGTATGTCTTTTGTGTGTATGATTATTTTCTCCTTATAATTTTAGATGATGAGTTCTTACATACTAACATATTAAAATGCCAGCAGAACAGGCCTAACGATCTTTCATATCTGCTTGTTTGGTCAGCCCCCGCCCTGGGAGCTGACCTTGCTGCCCCCTCACCCTCTCTGGTTTCTCCCTTCCCAGTCCCGGATATTCTCACTGCACAGGACTTTGCTTCCAGAATCCTTCCCCTGTACCTGTCCCACCCCTCTTGAACCCCTCCACCATTTCTGCCTCCACCAGCCCCCTGGGCAGCACATTCCATGGCTCTACCACCCTCTCAGTGAAGTAGCACCTCCTCCTTTCTCCTGAATCTCCCCCAGCTTCCACCCATGCCCTCTAGTTGCCCCCTTCCTTCGAGCACCCTGACTGCTCCTCCTTATTTTCCCCTTCATGTAACTGAAGACCTCTATCATGCCCCCTCCCGGTCCCTTCTCTCTTCCAATGTGTACATATTTAGCTCTTGAGCCTCTCCCCATAAGTTCTGTCCCCCAAGTCCCAGATCATTTTGGTTGCCCTCCTCTGGACCCTCTCCAGGAGTTCAATGTCCCTCTTTAAGTGTGGCCTCTAAAACTGCATGCAGTACTCAAGGTGCAGCCTCACCAAGCAGTTATACAGAGGGAGTATCACTTCCCTCCTTCTGGAGGTGATCCCCTTAGCAATGCATCCCAGCATCCTGTTGGCCTTGGCCGCTGCCCTTCTACAAGTCTCAGAGCTGTTCATCTTGACATCCACCACCACCACCAGGTCCCTCTCAGCCATTGAGACTTGTAGCATCCACCCCCCCGGGTGTGCACTTGGTCTGGGTTTCTGGCTCCCAGGTGCAGTACCTTGCATTTCCCTGCATTGAACCTCAGCTTCCACTTTCTTGACCACCTTTCCAGAGCCTTCAGGTCCCCCTGTAGGGCCACCCTCCCCTCCTCCCTGTCCGCCACCGCCCCCAGTTTTGAGTCATCGGTAAAGAGACTCATCTCACTCCTGATACCCTTCCTTATGTCAGAGACATAGGCGTTGAACAGGAAGGGCCCATGGACCGATCCTTGAGGGACCCCACTAATGACCCTACTTGGGGATGAGACTATCCCACCAACCACAACCCTCTGGGTCCAGTCCTGGAGCCAATTTCCTATCCATCTGATCATCTGGTTCCCTACCCCCATTTCTACAGCTTATCCAACAGGCCCCAGTGAGGAACAGAGTCAAATGCTTTACTGAAGTCAAGAAAAAGGATGTCCACCGGTCTACCCAGGTCCAAGGCACTTGTCACCCAGTCATAGAACTCCACAAGGTTTGTCTGACAATGATTTTCCCAGGATGAATCCATGCTTCCTATTGTCCAGGCATCCTGACTTTTCCAGGTTCCCCCCCTAGCCTATCCTTGACAATACCCTCCATCACCTTGCCCACCACCGATGTCAGGCTGATGGGCCTGTAGTTCTATGCCACCTCCCTTGATCCCCCTTGTGGATAGGCACCTACCTTGTGGTAGAAGTTCCAAAATTGCCAACAAGGTCAATAGTTTCCATAAGATAATTCTCTTGGAATGCACTATAAGTAAAACAAATATCTCCTCTAAGCCTTCTATACTTCACTGAGTACAAATTAAGATGTTCCAACCTGTTTTCATATTTGCAATTATCCATATTTTGAACCTTTTTAGTTATTTTCCTTTGGACACCCTCTATTAATTTATTCCCTCTAACTGTGGATGGTGCACAGAAAGGTGCACAGTAGTCCATATGTGGTCTTACCAAGCTAGTATATAGTGGAATTATTACTTCAGGTGCCCTATGTTTGATGTTTTTAAGGATACAACCAATGATTTTGTGCCATTTTTTAACTGTAGCATTGGTACGTGAATCAAATTTTTATTTACTGTTAATGATATTCCAAGATCCTTTTCTGCTTCTGTTACTATTAGATCCTGATTATTTATTTTGTATGGGAATTTCTGATTCTTGCTCCCCAGATGCATTACCTTGCATTTATTTTCATTAAGGTATAATTTATTTTCTGTGCCCACTGCTGTAATCTGTTTAATTTGTCCTGAAGAAGGTATGCATCCTGTAAATTATTTATTATGCTACCAATTTTACAGTCATCTGCATATTTGGCTGCCCATGCATTATTATCCACCTGCATTGTAGAGATGAGAATATTAAAGAGTGTAGGTCCCAAGACTGACCCCTGTGGGACCCCACTTGTCACACTGCCCCATGATGAATAATTGCCCCTTGTTACTACCCTCTGTTTCCCATCTGACAGCCATGAGCTGATCCATTTTATAATATTCTGATGAAATCCCATCTCAGCTAACTGCTCAATTAAAGTATTATGACAGACGCTATCAAAAGCTTTGGAGAAATCCAGAAATATGACATCCACAGAACAACCTCTGTCTGATGCTGCACTCACTGGTTCAAAGAAATTTAAGAGGTTTGAGAGGCATGATCTCCCAGTAACAAATCCATGTTGATTTATGTCACTATAACAGTTTTGTTGAATATGTCTTATTATATGTTGTTGCAGTAATTTCTCCAGAAGTTTACAGATAACAGAGGTCAAACTTATTGGTCTATAATTATTAATTTGTTTCTTATTTCCTGTTTTATGAATGGGAGTAACATGGGCTGTGGTCCATTTTGGTTTTACTTTCCCCTCTTTTAAGGAATAGTTAAAGGAGAGTTGCAAGTGGTCCCATAATATGATTTATTATTTCTTTCAGAAATTTTGGGTGTATACCATTTGGACCTGGGGAACTATTTTGCTTCAACTCACTTATTGCTTTATGTGCTGTTTTGATGTTAAATTGAGGGCAACTGTCAATCAAATTTATATATAAATCCTTATTGTAGATCTGTTTTGAGTATGTACTGAGAACATATTGGTTGAAGGCTTCTGATTTGCCTTTGTTATTACTAATTATACCCTGTGGTGTTTCTATTGTCCCAATACCTTCTTGACAATTTTTAAAGAACCAATATAACTGTAGAACTTCTTTATGTTGTCTTTTGTACAGGTTGCTAATTTTATTTCTGTTTCTCTTTTTGCTTTATTTAGCTCCTTTTAGTTTTATTAGCCATTTTCTTAAATGAGTTCCAATTCTCTATTGTTGGATTTCTTTTATATTTATTGTATAGTTTCATTTTTTCTTTATCTGCTTTTTACTGCCCCTTTTCCACCAGGTTGGTGCTCTCCCCTTTTTTTGATATTTGATCCATGTAGGCACCCATTTGGTGATACAGTATTGCAGTTTGTTCATTATTTTGGTATTACATTATATTACTCCTATATTTTTAAGTTCATTTTTCCAGTCCCATTTGTTGAGGTATGCTATGATCTTTTTATAATCTGCATTATGGAAATCTTGCATTATTGGTTTGACATTGACGTTTGGCTTAATGATTTTGACTTTTACCTGTACTATTTTGTGGTCACTGTCACTTAATGGTTAAGAGACTTCTGGTTCTGATAATCTGGATGCTATATTTGTCAGTACTAGATCTAGAATATTCTCATTTTTAGTTCCCAGCTTTACCAGTTCTAAACTGTGCTGTAATGTAAATTCTAGGAACTTATTTTCAATACTACCATTTCCTTGTAGGTTCCCCCAATTGATTTTAGGGAAATTAAAATCCCCTAGCAGTATATAATCCCCAGTTACTTCCATACCATTAAATGTATTCAAGAAGTGTTCATTTTCAACAGATGTGAGGTCTGGAGAAGGGTAGCCTAGTCCTATTATTATTGTTCTCTGAGTCAAGGTTTATTGAGCCCAAACAATTTCTGTATCATTTTCAACTTGGCTTGGGTGATTGATTTCAATGGCATTATATTCTCCTGCAATATATAATGCGATTCCTCCACCTCTTTTATTCTTATGATTTTTTGCAATTTTGGTATATCCGTCCACCTCTGTATCCCAGTCATCATCTTTGAACCATGTTTTGTTGATGGCACAGACACTTACATTTTGTGATGTTAAGAGATATTTAAGTTCTCTCAGTTTGTTGTTTAAACTTCGAGCATCTGTGAGGAGAATTGTAAGATAATTATTTTGTTTTGGAAATCCTGTTCTTTGTCCTGTTTGTTTACTGAAGTGGTTATTTTTATAGTTAAAATCAATGTTTTTTGAGGTGAATTAGATACTGACTTATATACCTATTCAGAGAGGTTGTACTGAAATTCCTCTCCCCCTTTTTTGCTAGTTTAAATATTTATCAATAACTAGTGATATATGTTTGCCCAGCAGTTTATTACCCTTCTACTTAAGTGGCTACCATCCCAGTAATATAATCTATGATTTTCTTTGAATTCTTCCCAATGCATAATGCATTTTATTGTTTGCCTGAGGCACCACTTTCTTAACCATCCATTTTTTTTGTTTATTTTTCCAGTGTAGATTCTTGTTTGCCTTTGGAATTGGAAGTATTTCTGATATAACCACAGTGCAACCTATGTCTACTTTTTTTTTCTTTAGGGCAACAAAATCTCCCTTGATATTTTGAATTGTATCATGAAAAATGTTACTTGCCCCTGCATTAATAATGACTAGGTTTTCTTTATTGCCCTTCTCTACAATTTTGTGAATTATTTGTGTTATGTCAGCTATTTTTGCCCCACCAAAACTTGAGACTGTCCTATTATATTTATCATTATTGCAGATGTCTCTATCCAGGTGCTTTACACTTGCATCTCCTAATACATATATCTGGGGTGTATCTGGTGCATAGGTATCAAATTCCATTGATGTTGTCCCTGTTAATGGACCATTTTCTTTATAAGTAGTGACTGGGCTCATTCCTGATTGTATGTGGTCTAGGAGAAGGTCATCATGTGTATTTGATGTTTCCTCTATGCTGTCTGGATCAAGTGGCAAGAAATGGTTTTGGGTGGAAAGCATACATATTTCTGCCCTTTTACCCTTTTTAGGGGCTTTTGCACTCTGTACTGTAAACCATTCCTCATCTGATCCATCACTATTTTCATCTCTAATTCTTTATTATTAATGTTTATAATATTTTAGTTATTCATTTATTGTGTCTTAGAAGATTTTCCATTACTATGTTCAGTTTCATCTGTTTTATTTATTCTTGATATACCACTGTTGCATGGATTATTACTTCATGTACTTATATCCTTATTTTCGGCATCAAGCCTAAAATGTAACCTTGCTGCCATCTCATTTTGTTTTGTTTTTTTCCAATGAATTCCAGCCTTGATTTAAAAAAAAAATATATATCTTCCTGCATGTTTATGTTTTGTTGACATTTATCACAAATATAATCATTATTTGGTACTGTAACCATTAGTTTGCATCAAGCAGTTTAAACATTTAACTCCAGTTTCTCCTTCAAGTGCCATCAGAGTCTATGCCATTTTGTTGCTAATATAGTTCCAATGTTTACTTAACACCACTTGACTTATAAGTATTATCACTTGCCACTAACAGTATTTTTAGTTTCTTCCTTACTACTGTATCTCCTTGTATTGAAGGTGGTATCCCTCTAATCGCAGGATAACTTTATTCAGATTTCAGATAAAGAAAGAGTGAAGTCAAAACTTACTTACTATCCAGTGGGCTTTTGTTTTGGTGCATTGGATATGTACCTCTCAAACCTCCTCATAGACCTCACAAACCACGCAAAATATGCATAACACATGCAGACGCACAGGTCTTTGCGCATGTCTTCATACATGTCACTGCGCTTGCCTACTCTGCTCACCTCCCTGGTACTAATATAGCGAGTAGTGACCTGGAAGTATACCCCAAGGTCACAGCTTCAATAAACAAGACAGAACTTTAAAACAATCATAAAAATGGATGAATTCCACTCATGCATGGGGCCCCAGCATTTAAATTTACGGCCCCATCCCTGTGGAACTCTCTATCTCATTGGATACAACAGTGCCTGAAGGTGGAGATCTTCAAATCTGCTTTGAAAATGTATTTATTTACTGTGGCATTTCCTGATTTTATATGCACTGCTGCAGTTTTTTTTTTACACTAACTTGTTTTACTGTTTATGTATTAGCACTATGGTTTTTGGGACTAGCGCTATTTTACAAATAAAGTTTGATTGATTAATTGATTGATGCATGGAATTGGCATGCTATTTTAGTTGTTAAAAGTGCCCCAGAGTGGATAATAACACCACTTCCTGAGTCTATAGTCCACTGGTTAGCTACAGGACTACAGACTCCTCTTCCTGCTTCTGCTAGCAGGGCTCACAACCTCTCGCTAGTGGTAAAATAAATAAATGTTTCACACAATGTTAAAACTCACTTAGTGTTCAATTATGATAGCTCTTTACTCAGAGCAGCCACAGGTATAGTGCAGCCTGCTTGTTTTAGCTCACTCTGCTCACCTCCCTGGCACTAATATAGCGAGTAGTGACCCGGAAGTATACCCCGAGGTCACAGCTTCAATAAACAAGACAAAACTTTAAAACAATTGTAAAAATGGGAGAATTCCACTCATGCATAGAATTGGCATGCTAGTTTAGTTGTTAAATGTGACCCAGAGTGGAAAATAACACTGCTTCCTGAGTCTGTAGTCCACTGGTTAGCTACAGGACTACAGGCTCCACTTACTGCTTCCTCTAGCAGGGCTCACAACCACTCTGTAGTGGTAAAATAAATTAATGTTTCACACAATGTTAAAACTCACTTAGTGTTCAATTATTGTGGTACCCTCATTCAAATACCTTGGTCTCACACTTGACCCTACTCTTTCTTTTGATCATCTCCACATTCAACAAACCTGCAAGCTGACCAACATAAAACTAGGCATGGCCTATCATTCTAGCTTTATGCTTACACCTTCAGTGAAGCTTGCCATAGCCTGTGGCATACTCCTTCCATCACTCACCAATGGAGTTGTTGTGTATGCCTCTGCTAGTAAATCTATCCTCAGGAAGTGGGATGTCACCTACAATAAAATATGTAGGTATGTGTCCTCATCACATCGGTTGAAACACCACTGCCTGCTATACTCAGAGCTCAGATGGCTTTCTCCAGCTGCATCTAGGGATTTTGCACTGGGCTCGATCATAGATAAGATCACTCATAACCATATGCCTAAACTCCTGGTGGATTTATTCCTTGCTCAGCCCTCTAAATATGGTCTTCGTTTGACCGCTAATGCCCCTGTGCATATTCCTCAGCACCACTCCACGAAAGGTGCTAGTGCCTTCTCCTACTATGCCCCTTATCACTGTAATTCCCTCCCACTTGCTATAAGGATAGCACCTTCCCATGCCTCCTTCAAGAAATTGCTGCTTGTTCATCTTGCTGACTCCTGTTCATGCTCATGTTTCAAACCACCCTAGCACATTCTCTCCCATGATCCATGCACCCTCTCACCTAAGGCATGCACTTTACCCACCTCTTTACTTCTACTTGCTCCCTTAGTTTTTATCTAATTCCTTTCCCCCTACTCCTCAACTTTCTGTTTATACTTCTCCATCCTTCCACTCCTACTCTCTATTCATTTCCTAATTTTACTTTATACTCTATGTATAACTAGCAGGTTAGCAAGAGGAAAAGGAAGAGGAGACCATTATGGTTTTCCAAAGAGGTAGCAAAGAAAGTGAAAGCCAAAAAGATTGCATTCAGGCAATATAAAAAGACACAGGCAGAAGGGGATAGGGAGAAATACCAGGAGAAGCAAAGGGAGGCAGGGAGGTCAGTAAGGGAAGCCAAAGCTCAGACAGAAGAACACATTGCAAAATTAGTGGGTAGAGGGGACAAAACCTTTTACAGGTACATAAGTGAAAAAAGAAAGGCAAAGGGAGGGATAGTGAGACTGAAGGGGGAGGATGGGGGCCGCGTGGAGGATGACAACAGTAAAGCTGACATATTGAACAGGTATTTCTGCTCAGTCTTTACTGAGGAAGAGGAGGGTAATGGGTCTGAAGGAGTACAAGGGGTGAGAATGGAGCAGAAATGCCACAGTCCCTTTACACGAGAAAGGGTCCTGAAGGAACTGGAAGTAATAAGAGTTGATAAAGCAATGGGGCAAGATGGGGTGCACCCCAGGGTCCTTAAAGAACTAAGAGAGGTGGTACCCAAAGACTGGAGGATAGCAGATGTAGTCCCCTTATACAAAAGTGGGAACAAAGAGGAAGCGGGGAACTACAGACCAGTCAGCCTCACCTCGGTAGTGGGGAAGATCATGGAAGCACTTCTGAAGGACAGATTGGTGGAACATCTGGTTGTCAATGGACTACAGGACCCAAGGCAGCATGGTTTCACCAGGGGGAGGTCATGTCAGACCAACCTCATTGAATTTTATGACTGGGTGACTAGGGAGGTGGATCAGGGGAGGGAAGTGGACATGGCTATCTGGACTTCAGCAAGGCCTTTGACACTGTGCCACATAGAAGACTATTACACAAACTGGGGAATATGGGTGTGGGCAGGACAATAGTCTGGTGGGTAGGTAACTGGCTGGGTGGCAGGACACAGAGGGTGGTGGTAAATGGCTGTCACTCCACAGAGGGAAGAGTGACCAGTGGGGTACCACAGGGATCAGTGCTGGGACCGGTCCTATTCAACATCTTCATCAGTGACATTTCGCAGGACCTAGAAAGCAGAATTTCACTGTTCGCTGATGACACAAAGCTCTGTAACAGAGTAGACACACCAGAGGGTGTAGACAAAATGAGAAGGACCTGCAGAAACTTGAAGAATGGTCAGGGTCTGGCAGTTGAAATTCAATGCAAAGAAGTGCAAGATAATGCATATGGGGCACAAAACCCTGGCACAATATATCAGTTGGGGGTGAGGATATAGCATGCACCAAGCAGGAAAGGGATCTTGGGGTTATCATCTCTGATGACCTCAAGGTAGGGAAACAGTGTGACAAGGCAGCAGGTAAAGCAAATAGGATGCTGGGATGCATAGACAGGGGCATCACCAGCAGGAAAAGGGAGGTCATAATTCCACAATATTACACACAAGTGAGGCCCCACCTGGAGTACAGTGTACAGTTCTGGAGACCTTACCTATGTGAGGACATAGACAGGGTAGCGAAGGTTCAGAGGAGGGCAACAAGGATGGTGCATGGATTGCATCACAAGTCCTATGAGGACAGGTTGAAGGAACTGAACATGTACTCCCTGGAGGAGAGGAGGGAGAGAGGGGATATGATAGTGACATACAAGTATCTTACAGGGAGGAACAGGGTGCAGGAATACACTATTTTTAAGTGAAAAAGATGTTCCAGGACTAGAGGGTATGGGATGAAGTTGGAGGGAGGACTATTCAGAGGAAACATGAGGAAGAATTTCTTCACAGAATGGGTGGTGGACAAGTGGAACACCCTGCCAGAGGAAGTGGTGGGGGCTGAAACAATCATGGGATTTAAGAATTCATGGGATAGACATAAAGGAATTCTGGAGGTCAGGGGTAAGGGGCAACAGACTTCTAGGAAAACATAAACTGAACTTACAAGCTCAAATGAGCAGACTGGGTGGGCCATAGGCCCTTATCTGCCAACACTATCTATGTATCTATGTAACTATATTTTGGGGGGTAATTTTGTTTTGTGTATTATACCATTTTTTCTCAACCTTGTTAACTGATTTAATTGCTTTTATTGCACTGGCTCTATTATTTACTCCTTCTTATTGCCCATGTAATTTGTACCATGTTTGCTTTTGGACTACTTTGTACTACTACTGTCCATGCTCTTACCTTATTTGTAGTTCAGAGTTCTGTATTTTTTTTTCCCTATGTTGATCAAATGTTACTTCAACTGTATTGTATCTGTAAACTCCTGGGTCGTGCCTGAAAATAGTCATTGCTATGGCTAGCGCACCCTACCAGGTAAACAAAAACAAATGAAAATGGTAGCTCCTTACTTAGAGCAGCCAGGTATATTGTAGCCTGCTTGTTTTAGCTCACTCTGCTCACCTCCCTGGCACTAATATAGTGAGTAGTGTACCCTGAGTATACCCTGAGGTCACAGCTTTAATAAACAAGTCAAAACTTTAAAACAATCATAAAAATAGGCGAATTCCACTCATGCATGAAATTGGCATGCTAGTTTAGATGTTAAATAGACTCAGTAATCTGGTTATTGGGGGAACTAGCTCCTCTGCCTCAATTTTTAGTAGCCTAGGCTCAATTCCATCAGAACCAGCAGATTTGGATTCGGGGATTAGCCTAAGGAGTTTACAGATCTCAGAGATCCTGACCCTTTTTAGGTAGAAGAGTGGGTGTCGCATAGATCCGGGAATAGGAGGAGGTGTAGGGTTAGGCATGGAGAAGGAGAAAACTTCTGTGAGAGCCAATGAATCAGTAAAGAAGTTGTTGAAGGCTTTCACAATAGTAGAGGAGCTGCTGCAGTTCACTTCTTCAATCTTCATATCTGTTGGGGTTGGGGTTTTGTCTTGACCAAGGGTTTTCTTAATGCAGCTCCATAAATGTTGCAGGTTGCTGAGGGAGGAGTAAAGCAGGTTTTTACTCCAACAGATGGCCTACTTGCATTCTTTTTGGAGCTTACAGTAGTTGGACCAATCAGAGGCAGAGTTGATTGCCTTGTAGGTAGCCCAGCATTTGTCTCTTGAAAATGGATAGTAAGTATGGGCGAGACATTTTAAAATTGGACCATTGCCCCTTCTGGTAGTCAGGGCAGCATATTTCTCCAGGAAACCCACAAAAACACTGCAGAAATGAAATAGTGTCAAGCTGAAATCTGTTGTCACCCACAGGTATGACCAGTTGTGATTAACTAGTTCAAGTTTGAACTGGGTGGGGTCTAACTGGGAAACGTCATGAAAATGAATAGTTTGGGGAGGGATCTCGGGGAGTTTTGCTTGCCGTATGCAGTAAACTGGGTAGTGATCACTGATGGCATCAGGGTGTACTGCTGAAACAAACTATCCCTTCAGGTTTGGTGACTAGCACCCAATCTGTGAGGATGGCACTTTGCCCATTATTAGAGAGCCGGATTGGATTAATGATTATTTGAATGAGCATCAGCTTACTTAAGGAAGATGCAATTATGTTATTATTGCATTTTACCCAGTTGATGTTGAAATCGCCTAGGAGGATAAATTCATTGTTGTGAACTAGGGGGCCAATGGTGGTGAGGAGGGGTGACAGCACTTGTTGACTATTATCAAGTGTTAGGTATACACAGATAATGTATAGTTTATGTGACTTGCCAAGGATTAAGGTTGCATGACACAGCTCAAATTGTAAGGCAGTGTTGGGGGGCAATGCTTGGGGACCGAGACATTAAGGTGGTCCTTGTAGTAGCTCAAAGTGCCCCCCCTTGGGGGAGTGCCTGTCACATCTTATAGAGTTGTATCCAGGCAAGACCATAAGTTACTTGGTTTAAAGGGTTTTAGCCAGGTTTTGGAAATGTAGAGAACGTCAGGCTTATAGTGGTTTGTCCAGATGGTAAGCTTCTCCAAATTACGGAGTAGGCTTCTTATGTTTAGGTGGGCTATTCTGAGACCTTTTACATTTTGCCAGCGGGGGAAAGAGAAATTAGGGGACTGAGGCGCAAGTGATCCACAGTTGGGTTCAATGTCTCTTGCTGCAAGCAAGAATGATAGGGTAAGGTGGACCAGGACACAGACTCTTAGGTGTAATCCCTTTGGGGGAGTACCCCAAGACTTTTTTAAGTGCCAGGACAACAGATACCTGGCTCTAGGAGTAAGTAAGGAGAGGAGGCTGTCCCACTTGCTGTTGGTGAATGCTAGGGCATTAGATAGTTCAAAGTTTTAAATGCTGGGGCAATATTGGCCTCTGGAAAGGGGAACACTGAAAAATTGTTGGAAAGGAGGAGAAAGCTAATGAGGACAACAAGGAAGGATATTATCCAATGTAGAGATGTGCGAAATTAGAAAATTTTGCTCAGCAAAATATTTTGTGAAATTTGTACATGCTGCAAAATAGTTCGCGGGCGTGAAATGTGAAATTCCGCAGGCAAAATGCAAAACTTCACTGGAGAAATGTGAAATTTCACCATGAAATGTGAATTTTCACCAGTGAAATGTGACATTTCTCCCACGAAATGGCAAAATTCAGGCGAAATTTGGCAACATTTTGGCAAAATTGCACATTTCACAGTGAAATTTCACATTTCACAGGCAAAATTTTGCACCCAGCGAAAAATTTAGTGGAATGGTGGAATATCATGAAATGCTTTGCAAGGCAAAATCACCAATTTTGCAGCAATTTTGCCTGTGAAATTTAATTTGCAGCATCTCTAATCCAGTGTAGCAGTGTCATAGTTAAGTCAGGTTTGCGGGACCTAGGTACAGTATATGAATTGGATTTACTCCAGGGTAATAGTATTACTGTAATGGAGTGCACCTACTAGGTTGAAAAGTGAGATCAGGCATACAGTATTACACAAGACTGGCATCAGCTACTGGTGGCAGCAGGAGACATTAGTATATTAGCTAGCTGAAAGGGTAGGCTTGGGTAGACTAGTGCTTACAAATAAGGACTGTTCACACTTTGGGGATGAGAGAATGTGATTTAAAGAACTATAAAAGTATACCAAGTCAAGGCTATCGGAGCAGATAAGCCTAGGTAGTGAGGTAATACACATTAAATATAATAGAAACAGTGAGTTCAGATCTAGGCATATGATATGACCAAGATTTCCAGACAACAAAAACATGATGACCTATGAAGATGTGCAGATGTAGCAATGATCATGTAGGAATCAATATGTCTGACTAGAGCCCTGAGCTCAGCAGGTCCATTTGGGCTAGCAGCAGTGTTTGTCAGTTTGGAGCAGCGTGACTGGCTGATGGCTGACTCCCACAGCTAACACTCACTGTTTGACACACTTTATGCTGTGGCTTTTTGCGTGAGGACTGCAGCGGAGGACTGCTTGGGGTGTCTACATTTATGTGGGTGGAGCACCTCAGATTGTCTCATGTGATGGTGGTGGGTAGGGCTAACCACTGGTGCTGCTGGTGAGTCCATAGAGAGCAGACAGTCCCAAATGGGTGCTCTAGGTTGACGAGTGGAGAGGAGGAGAGTTGTGGTACTTGCAGCTGTAACTCTCTTTGACTCTCTGTTAATGTCCCGAGTTGTTTCTAATGTCTGTAGGTGAAGTCCTTGGCAGTGGCTCTTTAACAAGGGCTGAGAAGTTTTTCTTTACTAAACCTTTTAAAAATTGTGCACCACTTCTGGCCACACCTCAGATTGGCTCCTGTGCAGGTGGTTGGTGGGGCTAACTGCTGGTGCTGCCAGTGACCCTGTGGAGAGCAAAGAGTCCTGGTGTTGGTGCCACAGGTTGGTGAGTGGAGAGTCATGATACTTGCAGCTGTGACTCTCACCGACCACCTGTTAGTGTCCTGAGTAGTTTATAGTGTTTGTGGGTGAAGTCCTTGATAGCTGCTCTTAAACAAGGGCCAAGAAGGAGGTTTTCTTTGTTAAATGTTTTAAAAATTGTGCACTCCTCAAGTCGTGCCTTAGATTGGCTCTCATGCAGGTGGCTAATGGCCAGTATTGCTGGTGAGCCCATGGAGAGCAGAGAGACCCAAACTGGGGCCACAGGTCAGCGAGGAAACAGGGGGAGAGTCACAGCACTTGCAGCTGTGACTCTCATCAACAGCCTGTTTGCGTGTCCCGAGTGGTTTCTAGTGTTTACTGGTAAAGTCCTTGGCAGGGACTCTTGAACAAGGGCCGAGAAGGAGGTTTTCTCTTTTAAATGCTTTAAAAATCACACACTGCTTCTGGCCATGCCTCAAACTGGCTGCCATGTGGGCTAACTGCTAATGCTGTTGATGAACCCATAGAAAGGAAAGGAGCGAGTCCAGAACTGCTGCCACATGTTGGCAAGCAGAGAGGAGGAGAGTCATGGTACTTGCAGCTGTAACTCTCTCCGACCCCCTGTTAATTTCCCGAGTAGGATCTAGCATCTGCGGGTGAAGTCCTTGGCAGCAACTTACTGTATAAACAAGGGTCAAGGAGGAGGAGGTTTTCTTTGTTAAATGTTTTAAAAATCATGCACCAATTTCTGGCCATGACTCAGATTGGCTCCCATGTGGGTGGTGGGCAGGGCTAACCACTGGTGCTGCCAGTGAGCTCATGGAGAGCAGAGAGAGGCCCAAATTGGTGCCACAGGTCGGCTAGTGGACAAGGGGAGAGTCACGGTACTTGCAGCTGTGACTCTCACCAACCATCTGTTAGTGTCCAGAGTGGTTTCCAGCAGTTGCGGGTGAAATCCTTGGCAGCTGCTCTTATACAACAGCTTTCTTTCCTGTTCTGTCCCTTCTGAACATGGTGTATCCTGGAATGGCCATATCCCAGGTCAATCACTGCAACATGTCAATAATGAGGAAGAGAGAGCAGTCTCTCCCCCCAGTTTACAAACAGCCTCTTGTGTGGCCACAGTGTTACTTTCTACCTGCAAAGAAGAAGACTCTACTGTGATGCCCCCCCAACAAAGCTACTGTACTTCAGTGGCTAAGAAAGGAGGGAGCAGGCAGCAGGTAGCAGGTAGCCTCACCTGTAAGTCAAGCAGCTGAGAAACAGTCATATTCACTGCCATTGAAGAAATATTCCTCTCCCAACTCCCTGAAGTCCAGTAGCAGTAGCAATGTGTATGTAAGCTCAGTCTATGCTTAGTTTGTACTGTTTACACTCTGAAGTTTCAGTTTAACCCTCATGCTTTCCATCAGCATACAGCAATACAGGGCCTGGGAATGTTAGCATCTGTGTCTCAAGCTGCACTAAGGTGAAAATAGAAACTGGAGCACATGTTCTCATCAGACTGCATCTCCACTGATCAGTCTGAGTCCTCACCTTTACTACTTCCCCCGCTGTCAGTGACAATGCCTCTGCATCCAGCTTGCTCACTAGACCTTGCAGTGCTTTAACAATACCTGTTCCGCTGTGTTCTCAACAGGGCTGTCACTCCCTCATGCCATCCATATGCACAGTTGATGACTCAGCCAATAGTATAGCTGTAGTATTGAACAGACAGTACTAACCAAAAATTGGAAGTGAGTTCATTCTCTGATTTTCTGAAGCATATCCAGGCCCTACATACATTCTGATCCATAGCCATAAATCAGTTCCTCCCTTCATTCACAATCGGAAATAATCTGCTACTCACAGACTAGCCCAAACAATTAAAAATGGACTGATTGTTGGCCCTATGTTCCCCAGCTCTCCATGGAAAGGAGGAGGGCTGGGCACAGACTAGCATTATATGTCTTGGGTACTACCAGCACCTATAAATTCTGTGCCAGTGGTACATAACAATTTATACCTTGCTTCTCCATGCCAAAATGTTTGTACTCTCATGGCTGCCAGTAACCATGTGTAGATGGCATCCTGAATGGTGTAGGTTGTGGCCAGTGGACACACCCCTGTCATGCTTCCATCCCAACAAATGCAGAGCTTCAAAAAACGATGGCCAGGATCAGGAAGGATATGCAAATCTATCTGAGACTGGTTCCTGAATTCTGTGGGGGCCTCTCCAGTCTTGCATTATGCAGCGTCAGGTCATACACTGGCCTTTGTGGCATGTGTAAGAAGTGGGTAGGCTTCTTGAATTTGACCCTCAGTCACTAATAGGGGACTGAACAGTTAAGCAAGGCTACTAGCAGTAGTATAACCCAAACCAAAACAGGACAACAATCAAAACTGAAATAAAATTCACAAGAAAATAAAGAAAACATGAGATATTGATTGTATTTTTACTGAGATGTACTGTGTGTTGCCTATATTGGAAGAGAAATTAGTAATTCTAGGATGGAGCTGCATAAATTAAAGCAACAGTGCATGGTATGGTGAAAATATTGACCTACACCTTTTTATTCTGCTTTAGAGTGCCCTTGTTCTTCAGTGTTTTAAGATACATTTTCCCAATGTGTTCATCGTTAGTCTCCACTGATTTTGAGTACTCATAGTCCCATCGGTAGTGTTGGAATTACAGGGGGGCTTGCAAGGGCTTGGCCCACTAGCTCTGTAGTGAACCCTGGTAGCTCAGGTATTACTGTCATTGGCTTATAATGGGAAGCAGGGCTCAATTTAAAGATAGGGTCCTTATGGGCCCCCCAGCTCCTAAAGTTTATAAACTGTAATTCCAGCACTGCCCATAAGATTAGTGAGCAGGGTTTGTTGCATTCTAGTTTACCTTAGTCACAGAAAGTGGTGTTAGACAAGGAGGGATTAACCCATGACAGGACATGGGTTTACTGAGCATTAATCTACACCTGGGGTGGGGGAGGTTGGAGTCATGAGGTGAAGCCACGCGACTTCAACCACCCAGGCGTGGATTAATGCTCATTAAACCCAAACCCTGGAGTGAGTTAATCCTTTTATAACATGGGCAATGTTATGTTAGAGGTTTACCTGCAGAAATAGTAAAATAAAGCCCTGTGAACATGCAACTGTGGGTATATCAGGGATTGATCAATGGTCAAGTGATCTGTTTGGACAAATCAAAAGACAGTATTTTCAGAACCCATGTTATAATGAAGAATAATGAAGCAGTCTAGGCATACCTCTCAACCTCCTGCCTCGTAAATCAGGGACAAGGCTTAAAAAAATCAGGGACAAAGAACCAAAATCAGGGACACATCTTCAAAATTTGAGATATCTACACAGAAAGCTGGTAGAATATGGTGCTTAATGCAAAGTGCATTTTCTAAAGAAGAATACGTCTGTAACTTTAATGCTTGACATTCTTTTATGCTTTCAGTCCCCACTGTTTAGACACAAAAACACAAATTTTAGGAGGGACAGAGTAAAATTTTGAGGCAAAATCAGGGACATCCCTGAAAATCAGGGACACTTGAGAGGTATGAGTCTAGGTAAATAGTCATATTTAGAGAAGCACTGATTTTATGTCAGCTGCCAAGCAAATTGCTACAATAGATTAAAAATGGGGAGTTATGTACCTCTTACAACACAGGGAAAACGAGGACTCTCAAAAATAGAACAAATACATACAGAGTAGGTCAAGCATTTTCGCCATAATGTGCACTGCTGCCCAAATGCAGTATCTAGAAGAAGAGCTAATGGCAAAGTGATACCTTAAACTGAAATAGTAATATAATGTTAAAAAGGATACAGTTAAGTGTAGGAGAGAGAAGCTAGCAGAGTGAGTCAAGTAGAAATTAATGTGGATAGAAACAATTATAGAGGGCCATAAAACTCAGATGACTGAAGAGGAGGATGAGGCTGGTAGCAGTGGTGATACAGTAAGTGATGATGGACTGGAACACAATATTTTTCCATTGAGGTACAAAATGCCATAGCAGCTAGCCATTATGACTGAAGGGGTGGGAGTGGGGGCTCCGCCTGTTTCCACTGTCTAAAACTCTTCTGTTTAGCCTTAAGAACTGCCGGATCAAAAAAAACATAGTTCTTCCCCATGCATTATTCCTGTGTTTCAAATATGCCTCAAAATCCCCCAGACAAATATGTTAGAATGACAGCTGAAAAATGTAACTGTATGATGTCCCTAAAGTTTTCTCAGTATCATGCCAGTAATCACTACAATTATTACAATTACAGATCATGTCTTCCAAACTAGCTTTCCCCAGCCCACGCCTCAGGCAACGTAGAACACTGTCTGAACCTTGAAATGTATCCCTTTTCTCAGGGGTGAAATGCATATGTAACAGGGTCTGATATCGGGTAAACCTGTAACTCATTTGAATGGGGATATAAAAAGCATTATGACACAAGTGTTCCTAGTCCTCTGCTATTTCATTTGCTACCCCCATGGAATCCTATAGGAAGACTAATCTTTTAAAGGCATCGTCCAGTGCTTGAAGCAAACAATTATATATTAAAGAGGACAGGAAATCATTTCTTAGTGGCAGCTGTTTATAATGTTCCTGTTTTCTGCAGTTATAGTTATACTGCTGAATGATCCATATTTAACTGTACTTGAATAAAAAATAATGTGAAAAACTGCAGTTTGCATTGTTTTTGTATTTATGGGCAGCATTCTGTTATAGTTCTTTTCATGGAACCAGTAATTTGGACTTTGACTATGTCACATTTTGTGCATAGAACTCCAAATATGGTTCTGATAGTAAACAGTTCATGCCTTAGCATTCTGTACATAAACCGTGACTTCGCCAAATCTCCAAATTATTGATTCCATGGAAGGAACTGTGCAGAATGTTGTTCATATTAAGAAATCATTTGAAAACACAGTTTTTCACATCAGAGTTTATTCTGGTACTGTTAAATATGGATCATTTGGAGGTATGAATTTCAGTTCTGGTAACAGGAACGTTACAGCTGCCAAACAACACATCTGCACTGCTCTCTTTTAAGAAAACACATATTTCTCTAGATTAGTGGCCAGAAAGGCACTAATAGAAACATAGACTTTGATGGCAGATAAGGACCTCTTGGCCCACCCATTCTGCCCATTTCCCTACCTATTGGATAAGCTGAAGATCCTAGTTAACCAACAGCCTACTTCCTCCTACCCTCCTCTATAGTTGTCTTATGTCTGTCCCATGCATTCTTGAATTCCCCCAAAGTTTTTGAACCCACAGCCTCCTCAGGAAGGCTGTTCCATGCACCCACCACTCTCTCTGTGAAAACATACTTCCTCATGTTGCTCCTGAGCTGTCGCCCCTCCATCTTCAAATTGTGTCCCCTTGTTCTTCCACATCTCTTTTTCTGAAAGATGCTACCCTATTGGACTTTGTTGATTCCCTTGAGGTACTTGAAAGTTTCTATCATGTCCCCCCTCTCCCTCCTTTCCTTGAGGGTATACATATTTAGCTTCTTTAGTCTCTCTTTGTATGGTTTCTGGTACAGACCCTGCACTATTTTAGTTGCCCTCCTCTGGACTGCCTCCATCCTGTCTATGTCCCTGCGGAGATGGGGTCTCCAGAACTGCACACAGTACTCCAGATTGAGTCTCACCAACTGTCTGCACAGAGGGATGATGACTTCCTGTTTTCTACTGGTGATGCCTCTCCCAGTGCATTCCAGTATCCCCCAGTCCTCCTCACTGCCTTCTCACTTTGCCTGCCTACCTTTAGGTCATTTGATATGACTACCTCAGGTCCCTTTCCATTTTTGTTGTTGTAAGCACCTCCTCCTCATTGTGTACTCTTCCACTGGATTTTTGTTTTCCAGGTGTATTACTCTGCACTTTGTATTGAATCTAAGCTGCCACACTGTTGACCATTCCTCCAACCTTGTCAAGCCCCTTCAAATCCTTTTCATTCCCCCTTGTGTATCAACCCTGTTGCAGATCTCTGTGTCTTCTGCAAAGAGGGATACTTTTTCTTCCAGTCTCTCTGCAATGTCACTTATAAAGACATTAAAGAGGACCGGCCTCAGAACCGAACCTTGTGGTAACCCACTAGTAACCCCCTTTCTTTAAAGTGGGCTCCGTTTACTATTACCCTCTGTGTTCTTTTGTCCAGCCAATGTTTTACCCAGGCTACCATTCTGGGACCCACTCCCAGGATGGCTAACTTGTTTATTAATCTTTTCTGTGGGACTGTGTCAAATGCCTTTCTAAAGTCTAGGTAGGCCACATCCATAGCCCCTCCCTGGTCTACTGCTTTGGACACCCAGTCAAAGAAATCTATTAAATTTGTCTGACATGACCTTCCCACTATGAATCCATGCTGCCTTGGATCCTGTGCCCCGCTAGCTTCTAGGTAGTCAACAATTCTTTCTTACAGAAGTGATTCCTTCATTTTCCCTACCGCTGTGGTCAAACTAACAGGTCTGTAGTTTCATGCCTCTGCCTTGCTCCCACTTTTGTGAAGGGGAATCACATCTGCCTTCCTCCAGTCCTAAGGTACCACACCATCCTCCCATGATTTGTTAAAAAGGATAGTCAGTGGTGTCACAAGTTCTCCCCTTAGTGCCTTTAGAATCCTGGGCTGAATCCCATCAGGCCCCATTGCCTTGTCCACCTTGAGTTTTAGGAGTTCTTTCAGAACCCTTTCATCTGTGAGTGGACTGGTATGACCTCCCTTTCCAGAGTGCTTATATTGTTTGGTTTAGGTACATCCCCCTCCTCTTCTTTTGTGTACGCTGAACAAACATATTCATTCAGTATCTCTGCCTTTTCACTATCACCCTCTGCCCACCCCTTCCCCTTCATTAAGCCTCAGTATCCCTCCCTTAGTCTTACTTCACTCACTGATGTACCTATAACAGGTTTTATCCCCCTTCTTAACTGAGATGGCTATCTTTTCCTCGGTTTGGGCCTTTGCTATTTTGACTGCCTTCCCAGCTTCCTTCTGCTTTAACTGATACAGTTCTCTGCCCTGCTCTTTCTGTGATTCCTTATACTTTCTGAATGTTATCTTTTTCTTCCTAACCTTCCCTGCCACCTCTTTTGAGAATCATTGTGTTTTTTCCTTCGTTTTGTTTTGTTTATTTGCTTTACACAAAGGCTTGTTGTCTCTGTGATGGCAGTTTTGATTTTTCCCTATTGTTCCTCCACCCTTCCTTCCCTCCCACCTTTTTCTAGTGCATTCCTTAGGCTCTCTCCCATTCTGCCAAAGGTAGCCCTCCAAAACTCCAGTACCCTTGCTTTTGTATGGCTTGACTCTATGGCAGTGTTTATTGTGAACCACACTGCCTGGTGGTTAATTGTTCCCAGATGGCTACCCACTTCTAAATCTGAGATCCTCTCACCGTCCCCATTTGAGAGTACTAGTTCTAAGACTGTTCCCTCCCGAGTGGGTTCCAACACTAGCTGTCTGAGGCATGCACCCTGTAGGGCATCGAGAATGACTCTGCTCTTGAATGTGGTTGCAGCAAATGTGCTCCAGTTAACATCTGGCATATTCAAGTCCTCCATCAACAATATCTCCCCTTTTTCTGCCATTCTAAGGATGCCTCCTATCATTTCCTCCCCCTGAGATGGGGGTCTGTTTACAACTCCTGTGCAGATTGTGGCACCATTTTCTGTCTCCAAGGTGACCCACATTACCTCTTCTCCTCCCTGTTTACTCTTCAGTTCCATTGCTTTGATCCCTTCCCTTATGTATTGAGCTACTTCTCCTCCTCCTCCTCCTCTTTTACCCTCCCTGTCCCTCCTGTAGATTGTGTACCCCAGTATCCCTCATGGTTTTCTGTGTACCAAGTTTCTGTGACTGCTATGATATCCAGGCGTCCCTCTTCCAGCAAAGCCATTAGTTTAGGAAGCTTGTTACCCAGACTATGGGTATTAGTACTCATCACCCTCCACTTTTTTAAGGCCTTACCCCTTTTAGCCCCATCCCTGTACTTACTGCCTTTGTCTTTTTCTCCATTTACCCCTGCCTTGCCCCCTCTTGACCCCTCTACCTTGGTGTTAACCTTGCTAACTACCCTGTTTTGTTGGGGGATGCTGGGAATTCCCTGCTCCTTTTCAGAGCCTCCCCCCATGGCTAGTTTAAAAGCTTGCCTATGAAGCATTTAAACCTATCACCTAGGATTCTGGTACTCCTCCTTGACAGATGCAGACCATCATGTCAGTATAGGCCTGAATTACTCCAGGTGGACCCCCAGTCCCTAATGAAGCCAGAGACCTGTGCTCTGCACCAGTTTTCAACCATTCATTAAATACCAGGGTGCAGAGTACCATAGCCTCACCCATGCCATAGACAGGCAGCACCTCCGAGAAGGTTATTGTCCCCAACTCCACAATCTCCTCCTACAGAACTCTGATCCCATTCCCAGCTAGGTCATTTGTCCCTAGGTGGATACTGATATCCAGATCCCTCTCACATGTAGCTGCTCCCATGATCCTGAGGATTTCTCTTCCTGTCCCTCCATGCCATGGCACCAGGCAGGCACCCTACCTCCCTCTCCTCTCCCATCCCCAGTTCTACCCCCCTAACGATTGAGTCCCCCACCAGGATTTGTTTCCTTTCACTGTGGGATCCTGTGCCATCCTCCTGCGGGTCTTCTTTGTGGAGGTTCCCAGCATCCTCCTTGGTCTCCTTGGTCTCCATTGTGGGTGCCTCTATAGAGGAACAATGCTCCACCAGAAAGGCATATGAATTGTGGAGAGGTACAACTAGAGGGATGCACCTCTGTTCCACCAATTTCACCCTCTCTGAGCCCACTATAGTCCAACTACTCCTTATTCTAGGCAACCTCTGAGGCAGTGGCAGTGGCCCTGGTAGTCCCTGGGTGGGAGAGGAGATTTCCCAATCCCCTGCCAGGTCCTGAGTGGGGGAGGCAGTTTCCCTACTTCTCGCTGGGTCAGCCTAGAGACAGGCAACCTTCTCCCTCAGAGCAGAGAGGTGTCTGCAATTTGGGCAGCATCACAGCCTCCAGAATAGAAACATAGAATTTGACGGCAGATAAGGACCGCTTGGCCCACCTAGTCTGCCCATTTTCCTACCTAACTGATAAGCTGCAGATCCTAGTTAACCAACAGCTTACTTCCTCTTACCTGCCCCTAGGACTGCCTTATGCCTGTCCCATGCATTCTTGAAGTCCCCCACTGTTCTTGACTCCATGACCTCCTCAGGGAGGCTGTTCCATGCATCCACAACCCTCTCTGTGAAAAAATACTTCCTCACATTACCCCTGAGCCGTCCCCCCTCTATCTTCAAATTGTGCCCCCTTGTTCTTGCTCATCTCTTTTTCTGGAAGATGCTACCCTCTTGGACTTTGTTAATTCCCTTGAGGTACTTGAAAGTTTCTATCATGTCCCCTCTCTCCCTTCTTTCCTCAAGAGTATACATATTGAGCTCCTTTAGTCTTTCTTCGTATGTCTTTTGGTGCAGACCCTGCACCATTTTGGTTGCCCTCCTCTGGACAGCCTCCACTCTGTCTATGTCTTTGTGGATATGAGGTCTCCAGAACTGCACACAATATTCCAGATGGGGTCTCACCAACTGTCTGTACAGAGGGATAACAACTTCCTGTTTTCTACTATTGATGCCTCTTCCTATGCATCCCAGTATCCCTCCAGCCTTCCTTACTGCCTTCTCACATTGCTTGCCCATCTTTAGGTCATCTGATATAATAACCCCTAGGTCTCTTTCTATTTTTACTGTTGTCAGTATCTCACCCCCCATTGTGTATGCTTCCTCTGGGTTTTTGTTTCCCATGTGCATTACCTTGCACTTCTTTGCATTGAATCTGAGCTGCCATACATTTGACCATTCCTCCAACCTTGCCAAGTCCCTTCTCATCCTTTCCACTCCATCTTGTGTATCAACCCTGTTGCAGATCTTTGTGTCATCTGCAAAGAGACATACTTTTCCTTCCAGTTCCTCTGCAATGTCACTTATAAAGACATTAAAAAGGACCGGTCCCAGTACTGAACCCTGCGGTACCCCGCTAGTAACCCTCCTTTCTTCACTGTGTACTCCATTTACTACTACCCTTTGCGTCCTGTTGTCCAGCCAATTTTTTATCCAGGCAACCACCTTGGGACCCATTCCAAGGCTGGCTATCTTTGTAATAATCTTTTGTGTGGGACTGTATCAAATGCCTTGCTAAAATCTAGGTAGGCCATGTACACAGCCACTCTCTGGTCTACTACTTTGGTCACCCAGTCAAAGAAATCTATTAGATTCATCTGACACGACCTTCCCATCGTGAATCCATGCTGCCTTGGGTCCTGTGCCCCACTGGCCTCTTGATACTCAACAATTCTTTCCTTCAGAAGTGATTCCATCATTTTCCCTACCACTGAGGTCAAACTAACTGGTCTGTAGTTTCCTGCCTCTGTCCTGCTCCCACTTTTGTGAAGAGGAATCACATCTGCCCTCCTCCAGTCCTTGGGTACCACCCCATCCTCCCATGATTTGTTAAAGAGAGTAGTCAGCGATGCCACTAGTTCTACCCTTAGTTCTTTCAGAATTCTTGGGTGAATCCCATCAGGCCCCATTGCTTTGTCCACCTTCAATTTTATTATTTCTCTCAGAACCCTTTCTTCTGTAAATGGACTGGTATCAACTCCCGTCTTCAGAGTGTTTCTCTTGCTTGGTTTAGGTAACTCCCCCTCCTCTTCCTGTGTGAATACTGAGCCTCCAGAATGTCTCTCAAAAGGCTGCCACCCCACAGCCAGTGCATTGCACCACACCCCACATGTCTCTCTCTCTCTCCTTCCCTGTTGAAATTGTGTTTTTTCTTTTCTTTCGCTATTAGGGAACTTCACTTCCCTTAGTAGTGTAACCCTTTTCCTAGAGACTAGGTACTAGGAACTCCCAAGGTATTTTTTTTTCTTACAATAGCTATCACAAGAAGATATCCTCCCAGCTTATGCAACACTGCCTGGCTGCCTTCTGTGGCACACCACACCCTGTCTTGTGTCTGAACAAGAAGTTGTCACACCTTCCTGCCTAACCCAACAAAGCTAGGTTAGCTGGGGAAGGGTGGGAATGGAGGAGGGTAGGGTTTGGGCATTCCACCTGTTTTGTGCTATGTGAACAATCAGAGCAATCCAGTTTGAACCTCCTGAGGCTTTGTCTGCCTCTAATACACAACTCAACTGAGAGAACACACCAGTGAAAACTTTAAATATTTGCTGCAAAAAGTCACCAAAATACTAGAGAAGTACAAATGAGCCATCAGACTCACAGAAAAAGAAATAAAAAATGAGCAGTATTTTAATCCCTCTGTATGTAAAGTAGCAGTCTACTAAAAGATCAGCAGTATTGCAAATCCTTTCTTAATTCAAACAAGCAAAAAACAGTGTAAAATTAAAAGTAAGGCCCACTTCCCTCAAAAATCAAGCAAGATTCTGCCTTCCTTCAGTTTCCTAGTTCCTAGGTCAAGATTGTGCATCCTTCCCAGCTCAAAGTTCAGTTTTGCAAAAGCAACCTTTACCTTCAAAAGCTAAGGCCTTTCGACCAATAAGAAAGTCTAAGCTTCAGGCACATACCATATGTCTCACCGGTTGACATTTAAAAAAATGAGTAAGAGGTAAATGATATTTAGTATGAAAGTTAGTAAAAAATAAAAAAAAAACTGCCATCTTGAAATAATTGACTAACATAGTGGATGTCTTTAGATTTTCAAAGGGCAACTTGAGAATCATTCAAAATGCCAGACATGTACTGATTGTCCCAGAGTGGGGTAAAAGCTGAAATTATTGTCCTTGAACCCATTTTATTGTGAACTTGGTGCCAGATAGTACAACTGTGATGAGACACCTTAGCACCTGGTTCCCACTCCCCCTGCTGTTTAGCAAAGGTACCGTACGAAAGATCCTACAAGTGCTCCAAATGTAAAACGGCAAGTTCCAATTGCACCCCGGGGTGGAAGGAGCAGCTGTAAACTATTCCCATAATGAAACAACTGGACAGCCCAATAGTGCTATACAATTACAAATTGGGGACCCCATCTCCTCCCTTGGAGGTTGGAAGCATTAATATAGAGAGTTTAACACTAGCAGTCTTCCAAGCCCATATCCAATGTCTTATCGGGGAATTATGTTTTTTTGAAGAAAGAGTCAGGGATCTAAACTAGAAACAACCAAAACAAGTTCCAAAATCTCAGTACTGTTGACATCTGTATTCATTAATTCTTCCAGAATGAGAAATTGGTAAATTATTCCATCTTTGAATTTCTTTCTTCACCTGTTCCAACAGTGGGAGATAACTAGCTGGAAGTACATCTATATATAGTAGTAACGAGTTATAGTAACTCCTGTGTTTTTTTCTTTTTAACTTACTTTATTCCCCATGGATTTTGGATGGCATCCTCAGGGAGATCACCTAGTACTTCCCCACCCAGGGACAGTGGCTGTGCCATAGCGTACTGTGGGTCACCAGCCAGACAGGATAGGCCACGGTCCTGGTGTACCAGGATCCAACTTGATGCAGATTCTGAGATCCTCCATGTCCCCCCCATGCAAGGACAGACATCCAGATGGATGATGAGCAGAAGCATGCTGATGACAAGCACCTACCTGCACCCTCCCCTCCCAGTGCTCACTTTCTGGAGCAGATGCCTCTCCACCTATACTTCCACCAGCAGCGAGGCAAATCAAGATGCACCTTCCAGTATGTAGTGAGTGTCCCACTGGGCATCTCTCCCACGGCTGGCCCCTGGCAACCCGAGGTCATTCCTGAACCTGGGTCGCTGCTGTCAGAAGTGGTAGTGTTACCACTGAGCCAACGGGCTGGCTGCAACTCCTGTGTATTTTAAAACTAGAACTGAATAATTTAAAGGGGAATAATTCCTGCTGCTCGGAAAATCAAAATCTGTTAAAGGCATTACAATGGATTTACCCCAGTTTATTTTGAATCCTGCAGAAACACCAAACTGTTCTACCACTTCCAGTAGTCTCAACAGGGATTAATTAGGATGTTTTGGTATAAGCAACATATCATCCACATAAAGGGAAGTGGTGACTGTAGTGCGTCCCACTGAAAACCCAGTGATTAAGGGGTGAGACTGTAAGGCTATGGCTAGGGGTTCCTATGCCAAATCAAAAAGAAGAGGGGATAATGAACACCCATGATGAATGCCCTGAGTTAGCAGAAATCGTCTAGACAGAATAGAATTAACTAGAATTCTAGAACAGGGTGATTTATAAATCATCTTTAACTAAGTAATAAAAAGGTGAGTCAAAATTCATGTCCTCCAGAACAGCCCAGAGACAGTAGCACTCAATGTGGTCAAAAGCATTTTCTGCATTTAGAGAGACCACCGCCATCTCCATCTCACCCTTCCTGCATTTCCAACATATTAGTCAATTTGAATAAACTAACAGTGTTACCTCTTTCCAGGACAACATATTAGTCAATTTGTACTGTATATATGTGCTCAATGAATGAACTGTCATTCATACATTGAGCACATGTATACATTACATGCTCAGACAGAGCTCAGTTGGTGGCTGGCTGCAGTGGTGAGAGGTGGACTGTGCCAGTTACCGGCTGGCTGGGGGGGGTGCAGAGTGGTCTGGAAATGCCGGGTGAGAGGGTGGGGGGCCACTAGATTATCAGGGATTATGGGTAAGGATTTGTCTATTTTTTTATATTTGTACAGGACAGTGAAGTCAAGTGTTATTTGTGTGTGGCTGGCATCGGGGTTTGGGGAGGCGTGTGTAGCCCTGCAGGGCTTTACCCACCACATTTGGTGATCAGGGATTGGGGGGGCAATTATAGACCTGTGGGGCTTTACCCACCACACATGGGGATCAGGGCTTGGGGGCCAATTGTAGTCCTGTGGGGATAGTTTTCAGGTACTGGGGGGTTATTTATTTATTTTATTTATTAGAGTCTAGGATTACAATTAGCTTTGAGCCAAGGCTCTTTTACAAAGGTTCCACGTCAGGATGAGAACAAACAAGCAGGACATTAATTATTACGGGATTACAGGTTATAGTTTTTAATCATCACATGAGTACACACAGATTAGGTGGTACTAGGGGCATGCAGAGGACAGGGATAACATTGATAATGAGAACTTGGTGAGACACAAGAAGAAGATGCTGCCAAAGGCAACTGTCAGAACACACAGGAAGTGCAAGTGAAAAGTGCAAGTAGGAGGAGGAGGAGGAGGAGGGGGAAGGTACAGGGGGAGAGTAGTGAGGTGGATGAGAAGGGACAAGTGCCAAAAAGGGAACAGCAGGTTAGAGAAGATAGTCATATGTGCTAGAGGCAGAGAGGAATAGGTGGAGGTTTGATTTGAATGGGCCTTGCTTAGGTAGGGAGGACATGTCCCTGGTGAGACCATTTAGCTAGCTGGGAGTTCTGAAGGCAAAGGATCTTTGTCCCTGTGAGGTCCGGCATCTTGGAATATGCAGTAATTGAGATTCAGAGCCCCTGGTGATGTAGGGATTCTGTGCAGGTTGTAGCAGAGCTTGAACTCTGGGGGGGGGGGTGCAAAGCCCATCAACATTTTTTTAGCCATTATGCATGCTGGTTACTTGATGCAGCTTGAGAGTTGAAGCCAACCAGTTTGGGTGTATTGGTCACACGTATGGGTGAGACGATGGGATCCAGTGATGAGTCGGCAAGCTTTGTTCAAAGCCATAGATATGAACCTGAGGTCGGTGGTGGCAGCGGAACCTTAGATGATGAGGCCATAGTCGATAGTTGAGATCACTGAGCTCCGAACTGTGATCCTTAAGGCTTCCAGAGTTAGGCATTGCCTATACCTGTAAAGCAGGCCAATACGTGAGTTAACCGCTTTGGCAACATTGTCCATGTGAGTCCCATATGATAGATTACTGTCAAGAGTGATTCCAAGGTATTTGAAGGTTTGCACTTGTTCTAGGATTGCACCAAGGCAGTTTGCAATAGTGAGGGGGTGGTCCCAGTGCTTGTTCTGCGAGCTGCAGAAGAGCATGGACTTCATTTTTTTTTATAGTTGAGGACCAGTTTGTGTTTACTGAACCAGTTTTCAGCTGAGGAGAAGCCATGCTGTAGTTTCTTTTGCAGAAGGTGGGGGTCTTTGTGGGTGGAGTGGATGACAGCGTCATCAGTGCATAGGAGGAGTTGCTCAGGACAGGATTGTGGAAGGCTATTCAGGAAGATGCTGAAGAGAAGAGGCCCAAGGATTGACCCTTGTGGCACTCCAGTGTGCACTGGTCTGGTATCAGAGAGAAAGTCAGTTATTTTCACTCTTTGTGAGCGGTTTTCCAGGTAGCTCTTAAACCAGGATGTAGATTCAGAGGTCAGTCCGGTATTTAGCAGCTGAGAGAGCAGTAGATGATGATAGACGGTATCGAATGCCTTCATCAGATCAATGAAGACCGTCCCTGTAAGAAGGCTATTGTCCAAAGAACTATGGATTGTGCCAGTGAATTCAAGGAGGGCTGAGGTGGTACTGTGACCTCTTCTAAAGCCGTGTTGTTGAGCACACAGAACATTGTATTTATCAAGGTATTCTGTAAGCTGGTCTGATACTATATGCTCTATGACCTCGGAGAGCAGGGGTAGTTTGGAGATGGGCCGATAGTTCACCAGGAGGGCCTTGTCCCAGCTCTTGCAGACCAGTGAGACAGATGCGGATTTCCATCTGTCAGGGAACTGGCCAAAAGAGAGGGAGAGGTTGAAGATTTTTGTTAATGGTAGGAGTACCTCATCAAGGGTGAGGGCAAGCAGCTTGAGGTCAAGGGAGTCCCCACTTGACCTGGACCGAGCAATAGTTTTACTGATGTAGTTGCAAGCTTTGCACGGTTTGACTGATTTGAAGTAGAATGGAGGCCAGTTTGGAAAGAGGGCGGGACTTGAAGGGAGAGTTTGAGGGTTGGCTTCATTGGAATAGTCAGGTGGAAGAACAGAGCTGAGGTCAGTGAAAGCTGAGTTGAATGAATTTGCTATTGTAGTCAAGTCCAGCGTTGTGATACCATCTACGACCAGCATAGTGGGTGAGGTTTTAGTCTGTTTTCCAGCAATTTCTTTAATATTGTTCCAAAATGAATTCCCCTTGCCCAAAGTGTTTGTCAGGGCATCCTTATAGTAGGTATCTTTCTGCTGGCGGACTAATTTTGTGCAGTTATTACGAGCTTGTTTATAATTCTGTATGTCAATTTGCTTTCCGGTTTCCCAAGCCCATACTCAGAGATGGTCCAAGGATTTTAGTTGTGCTAGTAGTTCAAAGGTGAGCCAGGGGTTGCACAGGCCTTTGACTTTCCACTTTTTGAAAGGGGCATGAGAGTCATAGGCAGCATTAAAGGTTTTGATGAAGAGGTCAAGGGCAGTGTCAACATCTGGAGCATGGAAGACTGGGGACCAATCTTGCAGTCTTAGGCGGGATTTTAGGTGTTTCAATTGTCCACATGGAAGGATTCTGCTGTTGATTAATTTGGGGGGGGGTCATGGTAAATTTATTTGTCCAGATGCAGATTACAGGGGACTGGTTGCTTAGAGTTTCAGGAAGGACAGAGACATTTGAGATGCGGGATTGGTGACTGGTCAGTATCTAGTCCAGGAGAGTACATTTGCCTATTTTGTAATTTTGCCTAGTGGGGGAGGCAACCAGTTGAGCAAGGTTTGCTGAGGAGATGGCATCTATGAAGCCGTCTGATTCCAGAGCAAGCCAGTTGATACTGATGTCGCCCATGAGGATTGTCTCAGAGTCAGGTGGTTGGGATCGGATGAAGTCAAGGACTGAGTTAAGGCCTTTTCCTTGTTCTTTAGGGGGGATGTAATCTGTGGCAATTGACAGAGCTTTATTGTGGGCCCCTAGTAGAACTTTGACAGTGAGAATCTGGGAGGAAGAGTCAGAGACGGGTGTTTTTAGAGGGTTGCCTTGGAGATAGTCTTTGAGATATAAGGCGCAGCCACCACCTCTTTTAGTGATTCTGTCAAGTTGGAAAATGTTGTAACCTGGCTGGGTAATAGCCATGTCTGAGATTTTAGGTGAGAGCCAGGTTTCAACAACTGCAAGGATGTCTGGCTTGTGCTGATTTACACGTTTTTTAGGGCATCAAGTTTTGGCAGGAGACTGCAAATGTTTACTGTAGCAAGGGTGAGTGTTAAGGAGTTACTCATGGTGAGCCACTAGACTATGGTTGGGGGCATGCAGTAGCCCTGAGGTGCTATATTGCAAGTACTGGGGGTTGGGGGCATGCTGCAGCCCTGTGGGGCTTTGTGGTATGGATGGGGGGTATGGATAGCCCTAAAGGGCATTCCTATGCTGTTACTGGGTCAGGGCATTGGGGTGCGACAGATCTAGCACTGCAGGGCTTTTTATGTTGCTTAAGGTCAGGGCAGTGTTGGGTGGAGGGTGGCATACCATTGGGAGGATGGTCAGGCTGCACATACAGGCAACCTGCAGGTGCATAAGTACAGTTATGCCAGCTACAGTATATGCTGGTGTAACTTACTTTGATGGTTTTCCACTGGGGGTTGTTGGAGAATAGCACCTTGGGGGACTTTGTTGCTGCCCTTGCAGAACAGGGCACAACTGCTGCCCTAAACCCCCTAGCACCATGCTGCAGGGTGTTTATGGCATAACTGGTGGTGTAAGTCCACTTTGGCACAAGCAGCCTGCGGCATGTCACAGGCCACTTTGCAGAATGCTGCATGTCACAACTGCTGGTGTAACTTGCTACTTGCACCATTCATGTTGGCGCTAGTCAAGTTACGCCAGACATAATCTTTTAAGAATCGGGCCCCATATGTCTATGTCTGGTCCTGAGAATAAATAAGGTCTGATGCATCTCCTGTGCATGATGCATTATTTAACACAACACACACCAAATGAAGCAGAGATACGTGCCCAACTGAGAAGATTACTTCACAATAATGAACTGGCACTGGATAATAGAGCAGCAGCAGGTTATGGTTCAGATTAAGCAGGCTCTATGTGATGCTTTGGTACTGTGATATGGTAGAAGCCACTTAATTGAGATGTACTTAATGCGGATGTCTGCTTTATTGGGATGTCACAGTAGGAACCAATTATGTGATTATGTACTTCATTGAAGACTCTGCCTGGTTAATGGGGAAGGTCTGCCAGATTATGGAGACAACAGGAATCACATTGCTGACCTGATTATTAAGTGCTTGTACAGTACCAGTGAATTGCAAGTTTGCCAGTCACTTCCTGTCCATATTCTTATCCGAGAATCTGTTTCTCTTTCTTCTGAGGCTGAAAATCACAGTTAAAAAGGCAGCTGGAGTCCTTGGCCCTTACTGTATTTAATTTCATTACATGCCCTCATAAACTGTCATAATATTTTTTTTTTAATCTGAAACTGCAGCCAGTCTACACTTGCCCTCCCCCTCACTTTGACCCTCACCACAACCAACAATGCACCCAACAATGCAACCAACTTGGTTCTGTGAGGAGCTAGGCAGTGCAACTGCTTCTCTTACTACAGCAACATTCCAGTGTTTACCCCATTTTACCACAAACCTTTGACAGCATAACTGACTTCCTTGTTAATGAATATGAATGGACAATGTGACTGGTTCTGGGATGGCATGGGCAGTGCCAGTGCTTCTCCCTACTATAGCAACATTTGACAGTTTACAATCCTTAGTCCCACTTTATTGCAACCTCCTGGTGGAATACTAACTTTCTTGTTCAAAAATGGAGTAGACAGCATGATTGGACCTATGAGGGGAGCTTTCTGTGCTGGGGGAGCAAGCTGAAGCTATAGCTGTCCTGTTGTTGAATGATAGTTAACAAGGAGCTATGGAAGCAGAATTTAAGTATGGCGTCACAGAGGTGATACCGCTGTAGGTCAGGTGAAAGTGGGAACCCTCACCAAGCTAGAATGGTAGCCAGAATGAGAAGGGGAATTCTATAGTGTAGAGTGCAATGTGTGAGTTAGAGGGAGTGGACGAAATTCTGCAGAAAAAGTAAAAAGATTGCACTTTTGATAATCAAGACATCTGCTTAAGTGTGAAATGTCTCCCACTGAGGCACCCTCCTGATTAAGCAGCAACTGGTGTATTTTGATGTCACAAAACTAGTTAAATTTCATGCTGATGTCTCACAAAATGGGTGGGGGCATGTTTAATGGTGAAGGGTCAGTCAGTAGTGTTTGTATTCAGATCACTGAGTTCCGCTGAACAAATTTATGCTCAAAAGGAAAAAGAGTTGCTGGCAGCAGTGTATATGGATACAAAGTTTTACCATTAATGTATGTCTTTGACACAGAAATTAGAACACAGTCAGATCACAAGCCACAGTAAGAAATTCTGAGGAAGCCACTTAAAGACACCTTCAAGGCCCCAGAGAATGATGCTCCAGCTTTTGAAATATGGTATTTATTTAGAATATGCACCTAGGATGCATATATACATCACTGACACATTGTTCATAGCAGTTGTGAATGGAGCACTGGCTGAGGTTCATACTGTACCTTGTATATTACTCAAGACATAGGAGGTAAACTATTTGAAAACATGGTAACAATTTACATTAAGTTTCCTTAACTACACTGTAATTATCATGTAACTAGACTGTAACCGCATTACAAATGCAATGGAGTTGGCAGGCAACAAACATGTAACTACAGTGTAAATACCCCTGTTGCATGTAATTTATAATTACCTACCCCACAGCCACACTGAAACTGACACTTAAAATAATGAGTGACACTTTATTTTGTTTCCTTAACAACACTGTAGTTACAGTGTAACTACACCATTACAAGGGCACACAGCAGGATCCATCCCTGAAAGTCAAGGAGAGAATGCTTTGTGAAGGATCACTGATGTACAGCCAAAATGATCACTCTGAGATAAGAAGGTACAAGACCTTACATAATTCACTGCATTGCTATTGGGGAGTGCTCTTCATGGATAGGAAGGTGATTATTCAAGCTAGGATGAAAGAATAAATGTTATACTAGCAGAAAAAGATCAAGGTGAGGGTGTAAAAGTGTAAAGCTAGGGCTGTTACCATAAGTCACTACTGAAGAAGCTGAGGAAGCTGGCACAGAGCCATATGTAGCATTGTTGGAACACTGTAACACACCACTGCCAGGAATGCCATACTCATCTGTCCACATGGTCATAGGAAAAAATTTGAAAGGCTGGTTGCCTGTCACTACAACCCTGCTGTAGCCAAAGATACCCAGTCAGGTGAGAGAAGGACTACTGCAGTACCAAGCTACTCAGAAACAATACTGTAATAGGACAGTGATGTTATTTCCAGAATTGAGAAAAGGAGAAGAGGCATGTTTAGAAATAGATCGAGGCTGGCAGTCTGCCTCTGTGCTGGTGGATGTCCAGAACTGCATGCATACATGATAATCACCCTGATGGATGTATCTACCACAGGAATGGAAGACATCTGAGCAAATCAGGAGTATGATACTAACTGGCGTAATGTCACTTGGTGGGGATGTTTCATGGGAGGAGACCAAGATAATGCCCATGCAAAAGGGTGACAGCCAAGGCCTGATTATATCTGAATCAGATGTGTTGCCACTAGTACAGGGAAGGTTTACTGCAAGAGGCAGGAGAATTAAACTTCTTGCTCATATGCGAGAAGAAAAAATTACTCACCTTAGTAATTATGTTTCTTCTATTAGAGTCTTACTGTATTCTGACTAAAGCAGTTAGCCCCAGCCTTTAAACTGCCCCGGAGAACAAAGGGTTAAACTTTCTATGCAAAGCATAGAATGCTGAGCTCGAGCTCAGTTGATGTCTCTGTCTGTTTCCCTTTGAAATCTAACTGTCAGATTCTTAAGAGCAAAAACTCACTAGCTATCCTATGTGGAAATTGTAAAATTTTTACTAGCCAACTGGCAACAAAAAGTTTTGGATTCCCAAAGGAAGGCTCAAGTCAGGAAACACAAAACACAAAGCCAATTCAAATAAGAATAACAACAAAATAAACACCTAAACAAAAGAGCAAAGGGGGCAAAGGAGCACCCCTGAGGTGCAACACTGAGCCTGCCCACCCACTTCCCAAAAAACAGGTTCTGAGAAGGGAGGCAGGGGGGGAGGTCAGAATACAGCAAGACTCCAATAGAAGAAACATAATTACTAAGGTGAGTAATTTTTTCTTCAAAATACATGAAGTCTTGCTGTATTCTGACTAATGAAGACTACCAAGCAGTACCTCCATGGAGGAGGGACAGAACCTACTTTGGGAAAAGGCTCTGAAGTACTGCTGTGCCAAATCGGGCATCACTTCTAACCTGGATATCCAGAGAGTAATGCTTGGTAAAGGAATGGACTTTTTTCCAGGTGGCTGCTTGACAAATGTCTAAGAGAGGAATATCCCTGGCAGCAGCCAGGGAAGCAGCTGTACCTCTTGTAGAATGAGCCCTCAGGCCTGAGGGTGGAATCTTTCCCAGTTTCTCATAGCAGAATTGTATACAAGACACAATACACATAGCAATAGTTCTCTTGGTGGCAGGTTTGCCCTTTCCCACTTCTCCATAAGTGAGTAACAACTGGAGGGACTCAAACATGTGACCCTTGGTATGCTCTATATAGTAGCTAAGGGCTCTTTTAACATCTAAACTGTGCAGCCTCCTCTCTCCTGAGGAAGAATGATCAGTGAAGAAAACAGGAAGAGATATAGACTGATTCAAGTGGAAATCTGAAACCACTTCGGGCAAGAACTTTCTATTGGTTCTAAGGACCACTTTATCCCTGTGAAAGAAGATACAATCAGGTTCCACTGACAGGGCTTGCAATTCACTGATACCTCTGGCAGAGGTAATGGCTACCAAAAACACAGTTTTCCAAGTCAAGTACTTAAGCTCTGCTGAGGACATAGGCTCAAAAGGAGGTTGCATAAGTTGAGCAATGCAAACATTTAAATCCCAGGCAGGGGCAGGGTCTCTAAAGGGAGGATTGGTATGAAGCAATCCTTTAAAGAATTTACAGAATACAGGATGAGATAATAGTGAGGAAGACTTCCCCACTGACAGAAAAGCAGAAACAGCTGACAAGTGTACCTTGAGAGTAGCTGGTCTGAGGCCTAGGCCATTAAGATGGACCATATAATCCAGAACTGTAGGAAATTCAGCAGTATCTGGAGAAATATGCTTCTTGGAACACCAAATGCTGAATCTCTTCCATTTGGAGTTATAAGTCTTTCTGGTGGAGGGTTTTCAAGAAGCTTTGTGAATATCCAGAACCCCCTGAGACAGATGCAAATCTGCAAACTCTAACTCTTCAAGAGCCATGCCTTGAGATTGAGAGACTGAAGATTGGGGTACCAAATCCTCCCCTGAGAGGAGGTTAACAGGTTGTAATTCCTGGGAAGAGACAGGGGAAGATGGACTGCTAGGGACAGCAACAGGGGGTACCAGAGCAGTCTGGCCCAGTCTGGAGCAATTAGAATCACTTTGCAAGGTTGTGACCTTATCTTGATTAAAACTTTGAACAGAAAAGGGAAGGGAGGGAAGGCATACAGAAATTTCCCTTCCCTTCCCAGTTCAGAATCAGAGCATCCAGGGGGACTGAGCCCAAGACTGGGAGTCTGCAACAAAAGAGAGGAAGTTGGTGATTGTCTGGGGCTGCAAAAGATCTATCTCTGGAGTGCCCCACCTTGAAAAAAATCACCTTCAATACTAGAGGGTCCAGGGACCATTCGTGATGGCCCTGTGAGATCCTGCTCAGTGCATCTGCTACCACATTGTCCTTCCCTGGAAGGTGAACTGCTATCAGAGAGGTTTGCAGGAAATAAGCCAGGGACCACAACTTCATAGCTACTGTGCACAAGGCCACAGATCGAGTGCCTCCCTGCTTGTTGACGTACCACATGGTGGTGGTGTTGTCTGTTCTGACATGAACCACCTTGTTCTGTACTGACTGAGAGAAACTTGCAGGCCCAGAAAAACTGCCCTGAGTTCTAGGAGATTGATATGGAAAAGGGATTCCTGAGGGGACAACAGTCCCTGGGCTGTGAGGGCCCCCAGATGGGCTCCCCAGCCCAGGAGGGAAACATCCGTGGTAAGGACCACTGAATGAGACTGAGTGGCAAATGGGACCCCTTGCCTTAAATTGTCATGATCCTGCCACCATTGAAGGGCTTAGATCAAGGTCAGAGTCACTGGGATCAGTTTGGTAAGGGAATCCTTCCTCTGAGACCAAAAAGCCCTCAGATGGAACTGAATGTCCTCATTTGGAACCTTGCCCCTTGGACCACTGCCGTAGAAGCTGCCATGTGGCCTAAGAGCTGGAGGAAATGTCTTGCTGGTCAAGATACCTGAAGGCTGAAGGAAGAGGCTAGTTCTATAAGAACTCTTGCCCTTCCCAGGGGAAGAAAGGCTCTTGCTTTGACCATATCCAGCTCTGCCTCTATAAAGATAAGAAGCTGGACTGGCTCGAGAACTGACTTGGGAAGGTTGAGAAGAAATCCTAGAGAAGTGAGCACTTGCTGGGTCACTTGCAGGTCTGACTTGACTTGGTCTGGAGACTGGCCCACTATTCGCCAGTCATCCAGATATGGAAAAATGGAAATATTTTTCCTCCTTAGAAAGGCAACTACTACTGCCAGGCACTTTGTGAAGACCCTTGGGGCTGACATTAGACCAAAGGGCATTGCTCTGAACTGATAGTGGCCTGACGGCAGCTAGAACCTGAGGTACTTTCTGTGGGAGCACCTGATGGGAATGAGAAAATAGGTATCTTTGAGGTCCAGGGAGGCTAGCCAGTCCCCTGGCCTTAGAGAGGGAAGGATTATTCCCAGAGTTACCATCTTGAACTTTGGTTTTAAAAGATGTTTATTTAGGTATCTTAGGTCTAGGATGGGTCACCATGCCCTTGTCTTTTTTGGGGTAAGAAAGTACCTGGAGTACAGACCTTTGCCCCAGTGTAGGGTAGGTACTCTCTCTCTCTCTCTCTATGGCCCTTAAATCCAGCAGAGATGAAACCTCTGCCTCTAGTGCAAGGGTTTCTGAGAGACCTGCAGGTGGAAAAGATCTGGCTCTCATCTTTGGAAACTTTTTGAAGCTGAGAACCAGTCCCTGGCTTACTACTTCCAGGACCCACTTGTCTGATGTAATAGGCATCCAGTCCTGGACAAAGTTAGTCAGCCTGCCCCCTACTGGAATAGGAGAGTCGACCTGGGCAGGCCCATCAGGGTGTCTGCTTGGCAGCGGCCTTAGGCTGAGGAGTGGATGCAGCCCTGTTCATCCCCCTTCTGCCTCTCCCTCTGAAGAACCCCCTCTGTGAAAAGGGAGAAGAGGCCTGTGCTTGGTAAAAAGGCCTATGAAAAGGCCTTCCCCTGCCCCTAGACTGCTGCCTTTGAGGAGTTGCCTGCCTCTCTTTGGCCTGAGCACTCCTATAAGTGGTCCTGTACTCATCCATTTTCTTCATGTAATTCTCTTTCTGCTCCCCAAACAGAGAATTACCCACTACAGGAAAATCCATGGCCTTAGCCTGGGTATCCTGTGAGAGGCTAGTACATCTGAGCCAAGCCATTCTCTGAAGAGCCACAGATGTAGCCATGACTCTTGATGACACATCATTGGAGTCCACAGCAGCATGAAACTGAACTTTCGATGCCTCAATCCCATCTGCAGCCACTTCCTCCAGCTCCTTGGCTAGCTGGGGGGAGGACTGTTTAGCCAGAGCCAGTAAAGTGTCCCACCTGGACTTCTGGTACCTGGCTGTATACTGTAGGCCATATAATTCGCCTGCCTGAGTCCCAAGGAAGATGCCATGTACTGTTTTTTTGCCATGGCATCAATCTTCCTGGAGTCTTTGTCTGGGGGGGGTGAAGTCAAGGGAATGTTTGCCTTATCACAGGCAGCGGCCTGCACAACCCCAACATGGTTGCATTGCTGATATAAAAACTCCATATCTGAGCCTGAAAGTGTATACCTCTTGTCCATTCTTCTATTAACAGGAGGTATAGAATTAGGAGACTTCAGGATTTTTTGTGTCTGCTTCCCAAAAGATTTGTGGAGGGGAATAGACAGTCTCCTGGACTCTGGGATGTCCATCATTTCCACAAAATCAGGCTCCTCTTGATCCTCCATTGCCTCCTCCATAGGAAGCTGGAGGGTCTCAGCCACCTTTCTGTAGAACATAAAGTGGGAAGGGGACTCAGAAAGCCTAGGAGGGGATACACCTGAAGGTCTGTCTGGGGAGATGTCCGGTTCCACAGGCACATCCAGACTTTCACCATCACCATCATCATCTTCAAACTCCCCCTCTTCCTCAAACTCTGGTTCATAAAATTCTTTAGGGGTATAATTGTGAACCGGGGTGAACTGATCGAACTGAGACCCTGCTAAAAGGCTTCAGATCGGTCGGAACCGGGCGAAGCAATTCTACAATCCGAATCGCTCTGGCTATTTCCTTGGCAGTCTGAACATGGGCTTCTGGATCTGAACCGGACGATTTATCTTTGTGTTTTCTTTTTGTTGAAACCAAACCCTCGGGATCATCTCTCCTTTTGCCCGAAGAAGTATCACCCTGGTCAGAGGTCACTCCTTCTGGTTCGGTTGGAACCGAACCAGGCTGGCCATCCGGGTCAGCGGACTTCTCGGCTTCCTTTTCCCTCAGTCTACCTAATCTCTTTTCAAGGGTAGATTTGGGAAAGATTTTACAAATTTGGCAGACTGAATCGAGGTGCTTAAACCCCAGACAATAAACACAGGTGGTGTGAGGATTGGCCTTAGCAAAGACTGCCCCACACTCACTGCAGTGTTGAAACCCAGTGGACACGTTTTTTTCCTTGGGTTTCTCAGACATGACCAACCTAACCAACTTACCCTTTTTTTGGCAACTGCCAGACAAGACTCCCTTATCAGTTCCTAACCGTGTCACGGGTCTTGGAAAAAAACTTACCAAACACGTTTTTTAGAACCGCTAAGGACCGGTAACCACACACTAAAGAAAGATACAAGATCAACAAATGATCAGTTCAGCTGAACCGATCCACACTTTTACAAGTTCCTCGCAGAAAAACAGTACAAAACCTATCTAGTACTCACGGTACCACAGACAGAGACTGAACCGACTATGCGGAAATAAATTTCGGTTAAAAACTGACGGTAAACTGACACTTAAACTGACTTTCGAACCGAGCTGCAGGAGAAATCTCCGGAGCGACTCTTCAGTGAGGCAGAGTAAAGAATCTGACAGATTTCAAAGGGAAACAGACAGAGACATCAACCGAGCTCGAACTCAGCATTCTATGCTTTGCATAGAAAGTTTAAACCTTTGTTCTCTGGGGCAGTTTAAAGGCTGGGGCTAACTGCATTAGTCAGAATACAGCAAGACTTCATGTTGTTTGAATATGTTATGTGATAGGACAATGACAGAGTGCTGGTAACCTGTCACCCCAATATGCTGTCCTAAGTATTATAAGCACTGAGAATAAATGAAATAACCATTTTACTCAAAAAGGAGATGTCGTGCATGTGTGGAATGTGAATTGTACCACTTTAAGAATTTAACAGTGTTACAGTAGGAGCTGGCCACTGGGAATAGCACTCTATAGATTCCTGTGTCCAGATCAAGGGTGTGTGTGTGTGTGTGTGTGTGTGTGTGTGTGTGTAGCTGTGATTTAGTTAAATTAAAATGACTGAACTGAACATATGGTGTGAGTGTAGCTCTTCTAAGATGATGCATAGGGGCACACTAATAAGAGACATCACTCATGTCCTGCAGCTCTGAAGAGTGATAGGATGAAATCATGCAAGTGATTTATAATTTACTATAGACCCAATATACAGTCACAAACTAGTGGTGCATAGTGGTTGCACTGACCACTTTGCACCAATATTTTAACTTGTACCTTGCTGTGAATTACACAACATGGTTGCAAACCTCTTGATGTGCTTGGGAAAAGGATGGGGGCCAGAATTTTAATGAAATTGTTGTGCAACGCATGGATGAATGTTGGCCCCCACATTACAGAGTCGAATGGCACAGGACCTCTCAGGGTGAGGAATTGCTGCCAGTAGTTTAAAGGGGATACACAGGTATGAAACAGTGGGAAGAGATGAGTTATTGGTGGACCGAGATTGGTGTGGGACAGTAATGGTGTAGGGATAAGGGCTAGGAAGGGGGATCTTCTGGACACCAGGTACTGTACCTTTATTTGGGTTAGGTGGGGAGGGGCATTGGATGGGTCTATGTGATATGGACACATCCAAAATCGAGCCGCCCGCAACAGCGATGGAGAAAGAGCGAATGCCACAAGGGTGACTGCACAAAAGCGTCAACCTCCCGAAAGGGTGACTGTAGCAGGGGGCAGATGGAAGGGAACCAAGCACATGGCGCGCCTTGCAAGGCAGAGGGGGCAATGCACACTGTGGCATGGCCTGGCTGAGAAGGACACCTCACAGAGAGAGTGGCCAGGTGCACAAGCAGCCAGCACTGCCAGGGATGGCTAAGGGCAGGGCATGACCACATGGGAGGCACGGCAATGGCAGCGGTAGGTGGCCAGCACACAGGGACAGGGTGGGCTCAGCACATGGGCATGCAAAGTGGGATGGGGGATGGCCAGAACACCTGAGGGCACAGCTCAGGGACACTGCAGTAGCCCACCATGCAGAGACCGGCACTGCACCCTGTCTGTGTGTTTGGCCCTGTTGCTGCAGGGTGGTTTGGGCTTGTACCACTGCCCCTCTGCCCTGTTTGCCACCTGTGTACCCTGTCTCTGTGTGCATCTCTGTGTGCCTCAGTGGCAGTGCTTTACCCTGTCCTGTCTCCCTGTCGCTCGCCCATTGACTCCTGCTGGCACCACTGGCCATGGCCGTGGCTTGCTATGCGAGCTGTCCTGTGCTCGCTGTCAAGGTGTGTCTGTCTGTCGGTGGTACCTCATCTGCCTGAGGGCCTGCTGGGGCTCACGGTTCTGCCGCTTACTGTGCTTGGGGTTGCCCTTACTGGGTTGAAGAGCTTTTTGCTCTTGTGCTGTGTTCCTCTGTTTATGTGAGCTTGCCCTTTCTGTACCGGCGCTTTCTGACTCGCCCCCTGAAACCGCACTATTCATTTGGTGCTCTACATGGCTGCTACCCATTGGACTACTGGGGACAAATTGCCCGGGCTCAAAACAATGGATGCTGAAGAGGCCCAAAAGAAGCTCAGAAGGTATGCATTGGGGGGCAGACCTATTAGGCAGAAATACCTCACAGCATGACCTTTGTGATGGATCTGTCTCTGTGCCATGCCCAGATATAAGAGTTTACCACATTTCACATATTATTGATTCAAAAACACCTTCCTTTGTGACCAGTAACATCTTAGAACCATCATTTCCACTGTGACATAGTCACTGCAAACTCCTCCCCTGGTTGAATTGCAGTTTTTGGTGGTAGCACAATGGAGAGCCCTTTGAAGCTCAATTTTATGCCATCACCAACTATAACTGTCTATTGGGCCCCAGGTGTTTACAGGGCATGTGAGAGATGTCTTTCTCTTTTTTTTTTTTTTTTGAAAGGCTATGCCTGCAGCTCAATGGGCTGGAACAACCAGCCACACCCCCTGCCTGAGCTATATAAGTCAGTTCATTCAGCCTCACTCAGAAGAACTTTTTCTTTACATAGAAACATAGAAACATAGAATTTGACAGCAGGTAAGAACCACTTGGCCCACCTAGTCTGCCCATTTTCCTACCTAACAGATAAGCTGCAGATCCTAGTTAACCAACAGCTTATTTCCTCCTACCCCCCACTAGGACTGCCTTATGTCTGTCCCATGCATTCTTGAATTCCCCCACTGTTTTTGACTCCACGACCTCCTCAGGGAAGCTGTTCCATGTATCCACAACCCTCTCCGTGAAAAAATACTTCCTCACATTACCTCTGAGCCGTCCCCCCTCTATCTTCAACTTGTGCCCCCTTGTTCTTGCACATCTCTTTTTCTGAAAGATGCTACCCTCTTGGACTTTGTTGATTCCTTTGAGGTACTTTTGCCCTTTGCCCCACCATCCTCCCCTCCTCCCCCAGTGGTACACCTCTCTTCTTGGGGCTCCTTCCTAAGGTACCATTAGCCTAAGGGAATCCTTCCTGCAGCACCTCTAAAGGTGGAACCTTCTTTGCGGGTTCCTTGCTTTTTATACCCTGACAGGGTGAGGATCCACAACAGGAGTCCGACAGAAATTCTGTTGAATGCCCCGTCAGCGACACCAGCAGGTCGACTGCATTCTGCAGTCAGCTGCTGGTTCACTATTGCTGTCTTTGTTTTCTTCAGGGGGCTTCGCACCCGAACCCTCCACGCGGGGGGCTGTGCCCTCGCACCCCCCCACTTAAGGAGTCTCAACTCTAGTCGGAGCTGATTGGGGGGTGCAGGACCCCCGACAAACAGCGCCGGGTTCCAGCATGTCTCCCACTGTGGCTAGGCACTGTAGTCACTGTGGGGGACCTCGCTGGTGAAAAGTCCCTGCGAGGGGGGTAAACGACAGTGTGGTAGTTCCCTGTGGAACAGAGTGTGAACTGCCAAAATTTATCAACAGTTGCACAAGCATAGCTACACACTAAGTTGCGTAAGCTCATTGAATTTATAGGTTTTTATTTTCCTCTTACATCCAGCCTGATCCCCAGCCACCCCCTGGGCTGTCTCTCCACCTCCCCAGCATGCACCTATTCATACTTCTTTCCATGAGTTCCCCTCTTATGGCAGGGCTCAGGAGGGAGGACCATCCTGCCCCCCCTAGTATATAAAGTCCAAGGTGGACCATATCGATCATTAGGCAGTGGTGTGCATGTGGAGACAGCTGGGCTGTGCTTCATAAAGTCCCCCAACATCTATTTTTCTCCTGTTTTTTTTTTCTCCCTGACTATCCCTTCCGCAGAGAGCAGGACTGGCATGTGGATGTGTGCCCATCCTATGTATCCTCACAGGTCCCTCCTGTACTTTGCCTCTCTGACTCACTCTACCCCCAGGCCTCCACCTGGTGGCAGCCAAGGCCTGAATGACAAGTCACCCCTTCCCTGGGAGAGGAGAGCAGTCCCTCGGATGTTCAATCCTCTCCCTCACCTGTTGACCCCCAATGACCAGAGTCTGTTCCTGAACCCAGGTTGCTGGCATGGAAATGGGAAAATGTAAGGCACTTAGCAGTACCTCAACCCTCCACACCATGGGACTGGCACACTAGAGATGTTTCTTATTTATGAAGGGTGTCATCTCATGCTGTTCAGGTGAGCGGACCTCAAAATGAAGCTGAATGATTCTGTCAGCACAAACATCATGAGACAATACTCTTACTCAATAAGAGAGGTCTCCTGCAGGCCTCATAAACATGCTATAATTACTGGACAGCATTTTAATAGCTAAATAGCCATCTTGTAATTTTTGGCTACAACTGGTCATGCGTATCTGTGAGCTGTCAATCAGACTTGTATGGCTCAGAAGCACAACTGCCACTCATTTCATACAAGTAGTATCCCTCACAGAGAAAGGTGCTTCCTCACTAAAACTTGCAGCAAATAGTGAAAACAAAAATAAAACTGTATCTTATTTTTGGGTTCATGGTGGCTGACTGTCTAAATCTCTCACTTATTAAAAATTCCGGTCAGAATTATAAAAAAACAAAACATGGGTAGGTAAACACAGTAGTGATCAGGAGTGATCAGGAACACAGGAGTGACCAGTAAGAGGGTAACAAGAGTAGAGGGTTGAACAAGGGATGGCAGGAATTGGTCAAGAAGAGGGGGGGAGAGGAGGTGGAGTTAAGGGAGTAGTGGATGTCAGCCATGGTAGGGCCAGAGTAGAAAATTACATTGATGCTACAGGAGGTGTGGTAGTGATGAACAGGTATACCCCATTACAAAATAGTAGGGACATGGGTGATCATGTGGAGATGGTGGAGACTGATGATGCAAGGGGACAACAGGAGAGAGAAGAGGAGATAGGACAGGGGAGAGGAAGGGATCCCGGAAAAATAGCTGAGGATGGAGGGGTAGGGCTTGTGAGAAAGGATGAGTTGGGGGGGATGAACACAGTCCCCAGGGGATCAGTAAGGGACAAGGCAAATGATGAAGGGGAAGGGTTTGCTGGACTAATTGTGGAGGAGGAGGTTGGTAAAAAGGGAGAGTGGTTAGGCACAAAGCTCATGGAGGAGGTTGATGGCACAAGGGGGACATTTGGGAATGGGAAGTTAAAGGGGACAGACTAAAGCTCGGAAAGGAGGTGGCAGTAGTACTAAACAGGGAAGTAGTAGGTGACAACAACACACAATGTCCAACTCCAGTGAGCACCAAGGTACTGATCTTGGGGGATTCCATAACCATGGGAATTAAATGGGAGGGGGTAGTGGTGATGGAAGGAAGAGCTGTATAAGGGTTGAGTGTATATCGGGTATGACTGTTCACAAGGTAGTGCACCATGTGCACTCATTAGTAAGGAAACATGAGAGAGTGCCAAATATTGTGGTGCACATGGGAACAAACAATCTGGCAGAAAATAGCATGAAGAAGGTACAAGCCAGATACTGAGAGATGGTGAGAGTATGTACTACAGAAGGAACCACCCTCTCCTTCTCAGAGGTCCTGCCAGTACCTATGGAGACCTTAGAAAGGAAGTGGAATATTTGGGAATTTAATAATTGGTTGTTGAACTGGTGTCCAGCTGTGGGGTTTGGGTTAGTGGGAAATTGGGGCAATACATGGGAAAATAAGGAAGTCTTCACCAGTGGTAGATTACACCTAAGCAAACAGGAAAGGATATATTGAAAAATAAATTGGGAGAGTACATAGGTACCAGGTGGAGTTTAAACAACAGCAGAGCAAATCACAGGAGGCCAGAGGCCTCTCCCCCCGTTATGAGTGCAGCTGGAGAAGACAGGCTCAAACTCAAAAAAGGGAAAGGGTTAGGGAGGATGGAGAGTCAGGGTAGAGGGTGATCTTGATTAATGCAAGAAGTTTCGGGAATATGATGCCTGAGCTGCAGGCTCTGTTGGCAGAGGGGAGGGTGGATGTAAGTAAGTAAGTAAATAAATGTTTATTTCTATAAGGCGCCCTTCCCAGGCTCAGGGCACCTTTACAAAATTCTACATTCAACATTAAAACCACAGTAATAAATAACATTATATCCAAAACAAAATTTAACATAATTTATGTCACTAAAAATGCTTAATTAAAAAGGAAGGTCTTTAGAGCTTTTTTAAAGCCCTCCACAGTCAGGCTATTTCCACAGTCAGGAATAAGAAGTTAAAGGGGATGTAACAGCTGTAACAAAAACCTGGGCTACACAGTTTCATGATTGGGACCTGAAGCTCCCAGGGTACACAACCTGTAAGAAAGGTAAGATAGTTGGCAAAGGAGGGCAGTAGCTTTGTTCATTAGAGAAGGGATTGAGTGTAGCAAGGATGAGGACATGGTTGGGGGGATGTGGAAGCAATATGGGCCACCTTGCAAGTCAGTAAGGGAAGGGGGGTTGTATACAGGCCATCAACGCAGTTGAAAGACACAGACAATTAACTATTAGCAAACATTGCAGTAGGAGTGGGGGAGGGACCATGGTACTGGGGGACTTTAACATGCATGGGGCAGATTGGAGTACCATGGTGTCAACATCTGCAAAAAAAAAAAAGTTACTGGACTCCGTTCAGGATGAGTTTGTAACTCAACTAGTGGGAGAGCCGACAAGGGAGGGTAGCATCCTGGACTTGGTACTTGTGAACAGGGACCAGGTGAAGAATTTGGTGGTGGAGGACCCCTTGGCAGGGAGTTATCACTCAGTAGTTTGGTTCACCTTAGACCTAGGGAAGGAGTGGAACCAGACCAAAACAACTGTGGTGGACTTTAGGGGAGTTGACTTCGGGGAGATGACTGACATAATCATGGAGCATTTAAAAAATATCAGGCCAGGGATGAGCACAGAGAGTCAGTGGGTGTTTCTGAAGCTGGGCTTGCTGGACGCTACAAAAATCTGTACTAAATCCCATCATAAAAAGGCTAGGGCCAGAAAACCTTGTTGGTGGTCCAGAGAGGTACAGCAGGGGGTGAGGGAGAAATGGTTGGCCTTCAGATGGTACAAGCGTTCCGGCAAGGAGTCAGAGAGGGAAGATTACTGCAGGATCTCAAATGAAGTCAGTAGAAAGGTAAGAACAGCCAAAGCAGCTAAGGAGCTTAGGCTAGTGCAGGGGATCAGGGAAGGTGAGAAATAATTTTATAGATATGTCAGGAAGAGAAGGAAGGGGGGCAGATTAGCAGTTTAAAGAAGGAAGGGGTTGGGCTGAAGGAACAGCATAGCAGGTGGAAGTACTTAATGAGTGTTTCTGCTCAGTCTTTACTAGGGAAAGGGAGGGTCCGTTATCACGGGGGGGGGGAGGCAGGATAGGGACAGTGGATGAGGGGGAACTTACAGATTGTGAGATCCAAGTGGGAAGGGTGAGGGAGGGTGTCAAGTCTTTGAGGACTGATAAGGCCCCAGGACCAGATGGGATCCACCCCAGAGTTCTAAAGGAACTGGTGGATGTCTTGGCTGCTCCAATGGCAGAATTATTTGATTCCTCCCTCCAATCAGGATATGTATCCCTGGACTGGAGGACAGCACATGTGCCACTCCACAACAGTGGACCGAGGGATGAACTGGGAAACTACAGACCAGTTAGTCCTGACGTCCATTGTGGGGAAATTGATGGAGGCCATCTTGAAGGAAAGGATGGTGGAGTTCTTGGAGGCAAATGGCTTTCAAGATGAAAGCCAGCATGGCTTCGTTTGGGGGAGATCGTGTCAGACCAGCCTAGTCAAATTCTTCGACAACGTGAGAAGATCCCTGGATAATGAAAAGTCAGTTGATGTCCTGTACTTGGACTTCAGCAAGGCTTTCGATTCAGACCCACATGGAAGGCTGGTCTGTCAACTGAGGAACCTAGGGGTGGGGGGAAAATGGTGGGCTAGAAAACAAATTGGCTCAGCAATCGGCAGCAGAGGGTGGTTGTATGAGCATTTTTTTAATTGAGTTTTTTTTTTAATTGTCCATCCTACCTTTCTTCTCAGCACCCACCACCCCACTTCACCCCCCCCCAAAGAAATGTAATACTGACACTGGGGGTGCCCAATCCCCTAGTGCAGGAATCCTAATTTTTTTTTGTTTTTAGACCTGTAAAAAGAAAACTGTCCATCAATGTCTTTTGCTGCCGTTAGCCTCCCCTACTTGACCCTCCCACTCAGCACCCACCACCCCACACACCCCCAAGCCCTTACTTACTCATCAGGAGTCCAATGCCATAAACTTCTCTGCACCACAGACATGTCTTCACTCTTCAAAACAGGACCGAGAACTGAGAAAATCAGGTATGCAGTTCAATGTTTTCAATGGGGGTTTGAACTTAGTGTCATAACTTGGGCATTTCTGCATATTTTTGGCTCAAATTTTCAGCATGCCTTGTTTGGGACCCCACCTCATGAACAGTTGCACAGTCTGTAGGCAGATCTGTTCTAAAAGGTGATTTTGTGGTCTCTGCACAAAATCACCTTTGGGGAAGGAGCTGGAAATGTTCTCTGCCCTTGTTCATGAGGTGGGGTCATGAGAAGGCTATGTTGAACATTTGGTGTAAAAATATAAACAAAAAATAAAGTTAAGAGCATACACTGAATTTTGTGAGCACATGCTCATAACTTTGGTTCTATATTTTTCCCCCAAATGCACAACATAGCCATATCTTTACAGCACCTCATAAGTGTGACACCTGCAATTTTTTGAATCCTGGCCAAAATGTTTTTTTTATTATGTCCTGAAAGGTGATTTTGGTGTCCTTGCATGAAATCACCTTTTGGACAGGAGCTGAAAATTTTCTCTGCCCTTGTTCATGAGGTGGGGTCATAAGAAGGCTATGTTGAAAATCTGATATAAAAATATTAAAAAACAACCAAGTAATGAGCCTACATTGACTTTTGTGAACACAGACCCGTAACTTCAGTAATTTTCAATATTTCTACCCCAAATTCACAACATAGCCATATCTTTACAGCACTTCATGAGTGTGACAGCTGTCATTTTTCAAATCCTGGCCAAAACATATTTTTATATCGCGAAAGGTGATTTTGCAGCCACTGCACAAAATCACCTATTGGGCAGGAGTTGAAAATTTTCTCCGCCCTTCTTCATGAGGCAGGGTCATAACACAGCTATGTTGAAAATTTGGTGTAAAAATATTACAAAACAACAAATTTACTAGGCTATGTTACATTTTGCTAATGCAGGCTCATAACATTGGTCAGGAGTCCAATGCCATAAACCTGTCTGCACCACAGAAATGTCTTTACTCTTCAAAACAGGACAGCGAACTGAGGAAATCAGCTATGCGGTTCAATGTTTTCAATGGGGGTTTGAACTTAGTGTCATAACGTGGGCATTTTTGCATATTTTTGGCCCAGATTTTCAACATGCCTTGTTTGGTACCCCTCCTCATGAACAATTGCACAGTCATTAGAGCAGATCTACCCCAAAAGGTGATTTTGTGGTCTCTGCACAAAATCACCTTTGGGGCAGGAGTTGGAAATGTTCTCTGCCCTTGTTCATGACGTGGGGTCATAAGAAGGCTATGTTGAAAATCTGGTGTAAAAACATTTAAAAAACAACCAAGTTATGAGCCTACATTGACTTTTGCAAATGCAGGCTTGTAACTTCGGTAAGTTTCAATATTTTGAAACCAAATTTACAACATAGCTATATCTTTTACAGCACCTCATGAATGTGACAGCTGTCATTTTTCAAATCCTGGCCAAAATGTTTTTTTTTCACATCCCAAAAGGTGATTTTGCGGTCCTGCATGAAATTACCTTTAGGCCAGGAGTTGAACATTTTCTATGCCCTTCTTCATGAGGCAGGGTCATAACATGGTTATGTTGAAAATTTGGTGTAAAAATATTACAAAACAACACATTTATTAGGCTATGTTACATTTTGCTAATGCAGGCTCATAACTTTGGTAATTTTCAACATTTTTACCCCAAATTCCTGACACACAGCCCTATCAGCTCTGGCCAGAGTTTGTTTCCTGTTGATGCAGGTTTCTTGCTAAATTACAGTGTGCAGCTTAATAACCTGCATGTTTTCAAAGAACCATTTCTGTGGTTTTCATCTCCAAGCCCCTAAGCTATGGCTGTTGCTGACTCCAAGTGTCTACTTGTAACTGAGTGTCATTTATTAGTCCTAGAGTGCAGTTTCATATTAATACTAATATGTCTGCTAGCTAACTGGATAGTGTGGAGTACCATACTGGAGAGGCATACTCTAAGCAAAAACAAGAGTATTATTTAAGACTGACATTTAGAATCCTGACACCCAGGAGTCCAAGCCCGACATCCTGACATGGCTATTACCTGATGGGTTACCATCCCAACAACAGAAAGCCAGACAGTGGAATTTACCAGGACGTGGAGTTGGTTATAATAATTTCAGGGGGGTTGGGGCAAAGCCCCCCACAATGGGGGTACAGGTGGTGGAGTCCCCCTTAGACCACAAATCTGGCATAATTCCACTGTTGGGTAATATCCACATCTGGATGTTGGGCTTGGGCTCCTGGGTGTCGAGATTCTGTCAGTCTTACATAATATATCCACATAAACTTGTCATTGATTTATAGAAAAAAATAGAACATCTTTGAATGGCAGCCCCACTTTCTTTAAGGCACACAGAAAGCACAATAAGAAATTACTATCTTTTTGATGTCTTTACATATACCTATATATCTGATGTCAGTCTCATGATTGGTTTATTCTTAGCCTTTAGTATTTTTCATATTGTCAAAGATAACACAAATTCATGTGTTTTTGTGATAATTACTGTACCAATAACCTGTTTATTTAAAAAGTCTCCCTAGCTGCACCAGATGCAATGTGAGAAAGTAAATGTCCTTGGGAAGTGCAGGCTAAGAAGCTGGCCTAATAGATTATTTAGCTAACAGCTGGAGGATACGAAGAGGCTTGGGTTCAGGTGATTCAAGCTGCTAAAGCACTATATTTTTGAACCACACTACAGCAAAACATAAACTCACCTCACAAATTCTAGCAGGCCATCTCTTCCCTCTTCAAACCCCCCTAAATCCTCCCTCCCTCATTGATGACAAGCTAATCTCTGAACCCCTCACCATTGCCTCCACATTAAACTCATTTTTCATCACCTATGCCCTTTCAAACAACCCTGCAAATATCCCTCAACCCCATCCTTTCCCCACCTCATGGCTTCCATGTTTCCCTATTTCTTCCCAAGAGGTTCTATGTGCTCTTCAATCTCTGAACCCATGCAAATCCAGCCCCTATGGTTTTGACCCTCTCCTCCTTCAAACCTCCACCCCTGTCAAAGCTCTTTCACTGTCCCACCTGGTCAATCTCTCACTCACTCTCTGGATTGTCCCTCTGGCCTGGAAAGCTGCCAAAGTGATCCCCCTTCACAAAGGTGGCGACAACTCCTCACCAGGAAACTATCACACCGTCTCCCTCCTTCCTGTACTAGCCAAGCTCCAAGAGTCCTTAGTTCTCACTAGACTTACTTGTTTCCTCTCCAACTTCCTTTTCCCTTACTAAACCAGCTTCTGAAAAAAACACTCAACAGAATTTTCACTTCTCCAGGTTACTGATGCTGTCCTCACTGGTATTTACCAAGAGCACCTTACCGCTACCATTTTTATTGACCTAGCAAAGGCCTTTGACTCTGTCTCTCACCTCTCTAAACTTGGATCTGCTGGCCTTTCTACCTCCGCAGTCTACTGGTTCAGTTCCTACCTGTCTTGTTTCACCCTACATGTCCTAGCTGGGGATGCCTTCCTCCTCATCCTGGTCAGCATTCCCATAGGCTCTATCCTTGGCCCCATTATCTTCTCTATCTTCCTCAAAAACCTCCTTTCTGTATGCTCCTCTTCCCAAATTCACCTCTATGCAGATGACACCATTCTCTACACCTCAGGCCCCTCTGCCTCCTTGGTAACTGCACAACTGCAAAGTGACTTCACCCATGTTTTGCATTGGTTCCATGCCAACCAACCTAAAGTCAGTGCAAAGAAAACAGTGTCCATGATGTTTGTAACCTCTCAAAAACTCTCTAAGCCTTTGCTACCCCCTCCTTCTCCACCCCTGATGGCACCACTCTGGACACAGACTCTGCTTAAAAGGAAGTGCTGGCTGCTTGCCTGTCTCCTGGCAGAGGCTGGGGAAAGGCAGCTTGGGCCAGCAGATTGGGAGATAGCGCAGACATCAGCGCACATCATGCAGGAGCACGTGGCATGCACCTGGATGTCATTACATGCTGCATCTCTGGGGTGGTCCAGAACACTGGAAAATGCTGGTAGCTGAATAACGGTGGGCACCTACAGGTTCCACACCCTGACTAGCTAGGCTTACCAGCTGGAAATGGATCTGGTTATTGGTGGGGGCATGTGGAACCCTCACTGACTCTGCCGGGGAGGGGCAAGCCCTGTGGGAAGAAAGCTGGCAGCAGTCCTGGAGGATGTTGGGGGAGAGGACAGGGCTGGGGTGCCCTCCTGAATGAGGGCAGACTGGGTGGAAGAAACAGAGTGAGAAAAAACATTTTTTAACATACTCTTTTTGAGACTCCTCCTCATGTTGTTGTCATTTTGCAAATCCTGCCCGAAAATCAATATCGTGGTCTTCAGGTGGGTTTTCAAAATTTTCACCACCTTGTTCATCAGGTGGTTTCATAAGAAGGATGTGTTCAGATTTTGTGGTCCAACAATGTAAACATGCCAAAGATATGCGTATACATTGAAATTTTGCTACGCTCCCTCATAATCAGGACAATTTTAAATATTTTGACTCAAAATGTTCAACATAAACATCTTTTTACACCACCTTATGAATGTGAGAGCTGACATTTTTCAAATCCTGGCCAAACTGTGTTTTTGCACATGTGGCTTACAATGGTGTTGCAGTGGCACGGTATCATGTTTTGGCAGGGATTTCAACATTTTCATTACTGGGTTCATGAGTTGATGTCGTAAGAAGGCTGTGCTTACAATTTCATTCCTGTTTCACTACAGCTGCAAGCACAGGGTGCTTCTGGGCCCTGCACTTTCACAGCAACATATACTGTGTATGTACTCATCTAAGGAGGGACGAGAGGGTCAGTCAGTTCTTTTATTGTTTGACACATGGTCATTACAACTAAAAACACATTCATTTCACAATATCAAAATAGCATAATCATACAAAAAAGAAAGAGCTGCATACATAAATACACCATGATTAAAACCATGAATATTCATTAAATAAATCCTAACAATACATGTCTCATGTTCAAACAGTACCAATAATACAAAGTTAGCAGTCAAATTATAGTTTATCCACATCTAAAGGGTGGATCCACCATCTGTTCTTACTGAGCATACTTTACTTTTGCATTGGGAGCCTGTTAAGCACCTAGACAGCCTTAAGGGGCCACATGTTTCCTTAATTCTGACATTTTCTTTTTTTCCTGATTCCTTCAACAAAGAAAAATAATTTGACAACATCCTCTATAGTTGTGGCATCTTCTGTTGTCATGAGGATTAACATGAGTTCAGGCCTATCCATGTAATTTCCCAACAGGACATAAGGAGACCATAAATGGCTTCTAATCATCGTATACCAGGGGCATTCCAAGAAGATGTGAGTTAAGTCTTCACATTCCCCAAGCAGACAGGAACAGTTGAGGCTCACCATGTCTGTTTTAAAATGTCTTGCACTTACTACATTACTTTCAAATGTTACAGATTTGAATCTAACAAATGCTTTCCTTAAATTTGGGTCCAATAATATGTCCAAATATGGTTTATAACCAAAACAGAAATTGTTTGCCGTGAATCATTTTGAATATCTCGAAGTCCTAATACTCAGGAAGTCTTCCTTTGCCCAAAACTTGTTCATTTTTTCTTAATATAATCCTTGTATTTAAAGCTTAAAGATATATTTATTTTTCATATCTACTTAAACATTCTAGATCATACTTTTTTTTTGCATTACTTATATTTTTTTATACCAATCAGATTCTCTGCTTTTGAGTGCAGGCCACAGTTTCTTTTCTTTTAAACAAAGAGATGGTAATCTATCTTTTCCCATTTTGGTTATTTTTAAGCAGTAGTTGTGTTTGCGTGTATCCAGAGAGGCATTAGTATTATGAGTACCCAACTCTGACCTAAGGTATGCTGAAGGACAAGAAGGACCTAAACCAAAATATTTCTTAGCAATTTGTTAATGGGGGTCATGAGGCTTCTCTGTTTCTAGCATCCCAGACCTCTGTACCGTAAGTTAGTTGGGTTAGAATTTTTGCTTTCAATACTTTAATAAGTGGTCTTATGGAGAAGCGACTGTAAGAAGTATTGAATTTATTGATCCTACCCATCACTTTTCTAGTATTGGTCAATTTTGTATTAACATGTTTTGTCCATTTTCCACTATCTGCAAAGGAAAAGCCTAAATAAACATAACTGGAGATCACTGTTAACTTCTGAGACTCTAGAAACTAGGTACCCCTCTTTTTCTTTTTTGCACCAAAGATCATTACTTGTGTTTTGGAAAGATTTATAGATAGTTCAAGTTCTTTTGATTTCTGTAGTAGATGGTCTATTTTTTGTTGCAATCCTTTTTGTGTTAAGGACATTAAGATCAGGTCATCTGCATATGCCAAAACTGGACATATGCATTGACCTATCTTTGGAGAGTCTTAGACTGTAGCCTCAAAATCTCTCATGTGTTGATCAATATAAAGGTAGAAAAGGGTTGGTGCCAGCACGCATCTGTGTCTGACTCCTTTGTTGATATTAAATAACCTTGATGTTTGTCCAGATGTATCCACGACAGGAGTCCAACAGAAATTCTATTGAACGCCCTGTCAGCGGCACCAGAAGGTTGACCGCATTCTGCAGTTAGCTGCTGGTTCACTATTAATTTCTTTGTTTTCTTCGGGGGGCTTCCCCTGCACCCCCCATGTTGGGGGCTGCACCTCCTGCAATCCCCACTTAAAGATTCTCAACTCCAGTCAGAGCATATGGGGGGGTGCAGGACCCCCAACAGGCAGCGCCAGGTTCCAGCGGGTCTCCCACCACGGCTGGGCACTGTAGTCACTGTGGGGGACTTCGTTGGTGAAATGTCACTGCAAGGGGGATAAACGGTCCAGATCATCCATATTTTACTTTTGCCCAAGTATGGGAGTATAAATTTGATATAATTTGCACTAAAGCATAGTCAATATCCCTTTGAATAAGTTGTTCCCATAACACCAGTCTAGAAATAGACCATTAGGGATGGCAACTCCAAGCCAAACCCCTGCACATTGCTGCCTGCAGTTGTGGGGGTGGGGTATTCTGGTTGCAGACTCTAATGTCACATTTTCCTACTTTTGTCACTTCAACCCTAACTAGTTCATTTACAAAGTTTTTGCAAAGAATATTTACATAAACATAAGTATCGGGACACACCATCTCGTACTCCAGCATAAAATCTGTGTTGGCCATATTCTTAAAAGCCAAGCAAGGTTAAGAGGGAATTGATGGGGATGGGGTGGTGGTTGGGATTAAAACAGTATAAGAACTGGGAGAAAAGAAAAAATGCGTGGGGAAGGAAAACACACGTACAAAATATAATACATTACAGTTACAGCACACTAAAAAACAAAATTGGAAAGAGGATTAAACAAGCAAAATTGAATACATAATTACAGTTTATACCAAGGATATCTCATTGTACATTATGGCACCTGTTTGCAGGACCCCTGGCAAATAACACCAGTCTCATCACAGGGGGCACCCTTGTTACAATATGCCATGTAAGATATCTATCATACAGCAATATTTGTCAGACAATTACCACTCATTACTGGCACAACAAAAAATCTCAATTTCAAAAAGGGTGCCAAATGGAACACATCATTCAAGTCTTGTGGACAAAAAGCTTTTCAGTTTAAATTGCCAAAAGTCTTCTCTTCGGAGCAATTAATTTTCCAAGTTGCTCAGGAATAAGCACTAGGAACCACTGCAAAAAAATAATACCAAACTGCATAAGAAGCAGGGCTAACTGATAAAATCTAAAGGCACTTCAATGAGTGAATGGTATAAAAAATACTTTATTAAAAAGATTAAAAACATATTGACAGTGGCATTCTCATCTCCCTGCCAATGTTTAGCACCAACACTTTGTGAGCTTTGCTAAGGCAATGTCATCAAATGTCCCTTTTATATACAGGATGTTATTGATTGTAATTCTGTGTCAGTGGTATATTCTGCTGTGTACGCATGCAGCTCATATTATGTGGGGAAAACTAGCCAGAAATTCAGAATTCAAAGTAGTGAACATTTAAGAAGTATAGCTAAAAGAGATGCTGAGAATACTTTAGCTGCTAATATAATGAGCACTAATGGGTGTCATATTTTTCATTTCACACGTACTGATAAGGTCACACCGGGACCCAGGGTTGGTGATCTGGAAGATGTATTGTAGTAGTAGTAAAAGTAGTTGTAAAAGTATATTCTGATATTCAGAAAAGAATAACCCAACTGAGCCAAGGCTCATTTACAATGGGGTCCCGTAAGTATAAAATAACAAAAAAAGTTACACATATAATATACAGCATGTTCAAAATATACAAACAGTGCATGTTGAAACCAGGTACAGATTTAAAAGAAATATAAACCTAGTTAGTCACAGCAAACATATTGCTCCACAGAGAAGCCTTTTGGCAATTTAAATTGAAAAGTTTTATCCAGAAGTTAGCAGTTTCATGCTCCCCATTTTCAAAAGATCCATTCCCTGTAACCTTCCACCCACTACCGGGTAAACTGTACTAGATTTTAAACACTGACCGAGAGATGAAAGGCTCCTTTTCCTACTACCAATCCACTGAGACATCCATCCACTTTCCCATTATGTTCCATTTTCACCAGTGTCACCTTTTACATTTTCACCAGGTTCATGTTACACATTTCTAACAGATTCCTAGTCACACTACACGTTTTCACCAGATTCATGTCCCACCATTTTCAACACACTCCCATTTACATTTCATATTTTCACCAGATCCATGGATTAAATTGTGTAGGAAATCATACGAACTCAGTTCCACTTCCTCTGAGACATTTCTCCATTGAATACTGTGAAGAGTTTCACCTTCTAGGGATTACAGTTCTGAATCCTAAAAATATAAGAATTAAAAAAAGACCACTTCTCTCAGTGAAGTTTAGTTCCTGCAAGGCATATTTTAACACACTTGAGAAAGGAATGTGTGGATTTAAGGAAGTTCCTCAGGCACTCTGACCCTGTGAGCCTGTAGCTTAATGGTTAGAGCATGGGAATAGCATACCAGAGGTCTAAGGTTCAATTCCCAGTGGGCCACACCTTTCCATTCTCATTTCCATCCTTGATTTAAAGTATGCCTTGCAGGAGCTAAACTTCACTGAGAGAAGTGGTCTGTTTGTATTTCTGTCCTACAAATATAGTGATTACAGTTCCACCACCTAAACATTTCCAATGTAACAACAGACCAGATCCTAGATCCCATTACATTCTACATTTTCATGAACTGTGGTGCCAGAATGAAACTTGCCACACTACTGTCTGAGGCTGTGGGGGTAGTTTTTCCACTATTCCTCAGCCATCTGGAGCATGTGCAAATGTCATGCATGCTTATCTCTACTTGACCACACACTGGTGTGTGCAAAAGCCTATGTCTGCTGCTGCTTATTCTGTCTTCTCTCTGTGTCACTGGCTCTGCCAGTCTGGCAGTCACTCCAGGTCTGCACTTCTCACTGTAGGGCTAATGGAGAAAGACAACACATCACTGAGCATCCTGACATTCATTCATGACATGCTTCTATTTTGGACAGTTGGTAGGTACCTACCAATGTACATGTTTTTTTGCCATGGATAATGGGGTAAAGCAGTGAAAGCAGTCAGTGATAGGAATTTCATCAGCATTCATTGTTTTGCCCACACCTTTAATTTAGTGGTCACATCTGTGCTGCTTCACAGTTCTGAGGCTAGGAAGAATGTCTCCACAGCATAGTCCATCTCTGCTCATTTTCTTTGCTCTGTAATGGTGACTAAAATACTAAAAGAAGTGCACTAGTACCTTGGTCTGTGTCAACATTGACTGGTACAGTAAGTTCCACATGGAATTGAACCTACTTGATGCTCTTTAGACTGCTAGAACAGAAGTGAGCATTTTATGACATGTCAGTGGAATGTGACATTGGTAGAGACCTAGGCCACCATGAGTGGTCCACTGAATGACACCATGGTGAAAGCATTTGGGTCATCTGAGAGGGGCTCCAATAATCTAAGTGCATCAACTACAGTTTTTGTTCCTTTCCTAAATCTCATTCTAGAAAGGATATTTTTTTTCAGTTTTATATGACAATTTTCAATATTTCTCAGAAGAACTGCTAGGAAGAGTGTTTTTCCTCTATAAGTGAAAAAAAAACCCACTAGTACTGGTAGGTCTGTTTCTGCTCTGCAAGCAATCACTCACAAATACACATTAAAAAAAACACACAGATATTTTTGTTCATTTTTCTCTTAAGTGGAAATTGCCAAGCTAGAGTTTAGAAATAAATACAATAGGCAGATTTTGTCAGACTTTTAAATGATACATTCAGCTGCTTAAATAAGTGTCTTTTTCATCTATGAGACTTTTTTTCTCCTCAGCTCAGTGACATCTGCTGGCACACCACCACAACCACCTTCATAAACCTTCTCAAACTTTACAGGTTACTCCCTACAGTTATTCAGGACCACTATGTGGTGGGTGGTCACTGGCCAGCCATATCAGTTGTGCAACAGCCTGCTGGGGAAGGGGGTGATTTTCCTGCAAACCTCTGGTTTTCTTCCTGTGATGTGGTATACATGGATGAGCAGTTACAGCCACCCTGGGGGATTAGAAGAAGAGGACAAAAGTGGGCAGGGAAGTGGCACTAGTTAGGTACTGATCTGGAAGCATAATGATGTAGTATAGTGATAACGTACATACCGTGTGATCCTATGCATGGAAAGTCACTTAACTGCGCTGTGATCTTGGGAAAGACCTGAAACCAGCTTCAGCTTATGCCTTTCCAGCAAAATATTGTAAAATAAATTAAAAAGGGCAGACCGGTGCTGGACAGACAGATGGGTCAGTTAGGCCTTCTTCTATTAACTAAATTCTTCATGATTTGTACATATGAAACAAGACAAGAAAAGTGACTACAATTTGCCACCACCTGATGTCTGTCACTCTCACTTTTGAATTGTTTCTTTCTCAAATTCTTGAGTTCTCTCTCTCTCTCTGTCTCAATTCCTTTCCTGTGTCTTGCTTAGATTTGGTTACGTTTCAATATGCTGCAGTGTTTCCATTTTCCAGCCCCTGAACCCTGCTTTAGTTTTTTCATGCTGTGTAAGATTGGGGTATATATTAATAATAATAATACACAAAATGTGCACAATGACAATGACGACTGTGACAAAAAAGTCATTTTATTTAACAATTATATAATAATATCCAGCTGCAGTCAATTCACATGGTTAAGCAGTACATGAAAAAGCCACTTGAACATTAGTTAATGAGTATAAGACAGTAAATAAAAAAGCAAGACACTAGTGTAAAGAAGATAAGCTAGGTTTGCAAATCCTCTGTATTCTGGCATAACAATAAAAAAAGATCTCATTAGGTGTAGCAGCATAGAGAGGCCACTTACTCAACAGTTGCACAAAGCCACACAAATACAGAACATTTCTAACATCAAGTTGATAATTTATTTTCCATTAACACAACACATATTCACCCAAATGTTTCAATGATAGTGCTTGTTTAGAGAGGGTTTTACTATTTTCATCATTTTGCAATCACTTTCTTGCTTGCAATTAGTTATTATACAAATAAACAAACTCTGGTCAGAGCCACTATGGCTGCACACAGATTAGCTTGATAAGGGTGTTTCATGGCCTTAAATGTAAAGATGAATTGCCTTAATCAGCTCCATGTGTAAATTTCATTTTTGGTAAAGATAAATAATTTATCTAGTTGATTCTGTGTTTCTCATGTGTTTAATTGTGAGTGGCGAGAGTGTTTTTACTATATGTGGAAGGAGAGGAAGCTCCGCACCTAGGCTTTCAAGTAAGGAATGGTGCAGACAGGAGAGATATGTCTACATTGGGGACTGTGGGCCATGCAAGAAGGAGAAGAGCCTATACTGAGATGATGGTCTGCTTTCATCCAGGAGGCAAACACAGTCCTCAGTGGATGATTCAAATGTTACCTTGATATATATTTAAAGTAGCTGGGGGGGTGATGGAAGAAACAGTGGAGGCAGAGAGTGTGCCACTAAAAGCTCCGATAGAGAGTAGGGAGAGCTCAAAGGGTGGGAACCACACCAGAATGCAAGTTATTCAAGGAAGCAAGGGGTTAGAAAGGAAGAAGGGGAGAAGGAGCAGTCAAAGGAGAAAGATATGGAAGGGGGAACAACTGGAAAAAAAAAAGAAAGCGGCAAGAAGAGAGGTGAGGGCTGCCAAAATGGTGCAAGGTCTACATCATAAGCCCTATGAAAAGAGATTGAAAGAGTTCAATATGTACACCCTGGAGGAGAGGTGGGAGAGTGGGGATGTTATGGAGACCTTTAAATACATCTTGGGGGTCAATAAGGTACAAGGGGGAGATGTGTTTCAGAGAAAAAGGCACTGTAGAACAAGAGTCATGATATGAAGCTGGAAAGAGATAGATTCAGGAGAGATGTGAGGAAGTAATTCTTCACATAAATGGTGGTGGATTCCAGGAACAGCCTTCCATGGGAGGCAGTGGGGATGAAACCAGTGGTGGGTTTCAAAAATGCCCTGGACAGGCACAAAGGAATCCTAGAAGAAGGAAGGGAGTGGAAAGTGGAAGACACAGTGCTGTAGGGCAAGTTGTGTCAGCGGCAAAAGTGATCATAACTAAAAGTGGGCAGACTAGATGGGCCCAGTGGTCATCTGCCACTAGTTTCTATGTTTATGTAAACCCCCTTGGGAGATTACTAGTCTATTCACCCCTTCCTGGGTTTTGTGGCCTAATTTGGCTCAGTAGGGAAAAGGATTAATTCTTCTCAGCACTCACATGGAGCCTCCTGTGGGTTGGGAGGTGATACAGACTATTGTATTTTGCCCGAGTGCTCCACTTTGTCTGTCACTCTCTACTTTGTGCTTGGAGCCTTTTCTCCATTTTTATCTAGTTGCTCAAGAAGTGTTAGTACATATTTTGCATCGGAAGCAACAGGTTGAGAAAAAAATACTAAATAATAAAAATTAAAAAAAAGTTTTAACAAATTAAAGCCCTGTGTCTCTTTTTGTGTGAGTGTGTGTGTGCACTGAGTGTGTGTGTGTGTGTGTGTGTGTGTTTGGTGACCTTAATAAGTTCTAATCTCATAACTACAGAGGCTCAAGTGGGACAAAACTGGGCATTGTAATGCAGGTGGAGGAACTATTTTATTACAAAATAAATAAAACTCTTGCAGCATTTAACATTTTAACATGAACATAATTTTTTTAAAGATACATAATACAGTTTGCCATTTTCTAAGTGCAATAATACCAGACAGGGTGGGTAGTATTGAGAAATAACAGACCTTTCAGGGACTATAAGGCATTCTTCCTGTGGGATAGGGACTTATTTTGCCCCTGGGCAGTCTGGTATTGTCCAGCACTGCCCATCCTGTCTGGTATTATTGCTTACTTATATACCCTGCAAAAAAGAAAGTGGTCCATCGATGTCTGTTACAGCTGCCACTGTAACTTCAACCCCCACTCCTATTTTATTTTTTAGATACCTATAAAAAAGAAAATGGTCCATCGATGTCTATTGTAGCCACCACTGCCCCCCCACCCACAATTTATTTTTTTGCACTTAATCTTTTTATTGAGTAGACTGATTTTCATTCACATTTTATGGTTACAGCTGTGTCCAAAGTGGATCAAGAAAGACAAACAGGAATTATACACAGTAAACATCTTAATGTCTCCCCATACAGTGGGGAATTCATTTACTTAATCATTAGTTGGTGGACATACTAATTTAATTTCTCTAACTCCTGCTCGCATTATGCTTTGGTGCAGCTAGATCACTGATACTCTTGCACGGCCTACTTTGCAGTTATTCTATACAAGTCTAATTAATACATGTTATTTTACTCTGTTTCTCCTCTGAATTGACCATTACAACACTGTTACTGGGGTGCCTTGTGACTCTGTAGGAGGAGTGTTGGGGGCTTATCCTGATTCTTTCTACAGTAGCTTCAAAAATGGGTAACCATTCTTTTGGCACCCACTCTTCACAAAGGGTGGAACCTATCACCCATGTACTTGTTAGTGACAGAAGAGGTATTTTGTTCTAGGTACTCATAGTAGGGGGCCCATGATTCCTGATATCTTTGACTTGTGTTCTTTGCATAGTGGGATAGCCTGGCATGGGAGGTTAGTTCTTCCATTGCCTGGGTCCAGTCCTCTACCTTAGGCACCTCCTGAGTCCTCCATCTTTTCAGGAGAAGCCTAATCACTTCCAGAGCTGCTTGTGTTACCAATAACATGTGGGTATACTTAAAGTTACTGTTATCTGGTTCTAGTTCTATTAGCCAAAAACTAGAGGTTTGTGGTCGGGAATATCCACATATCTGAGAGCATAGCTGAATAATTTTCCCCCACAGTGGCCGTATTGGGTTGCATTGCCATAGAATGTGGAGAAGGTCAGCTTCAGGGGAGGCACACCTCCAGCAGATGTCCTTCTGTAATAGGCCCATGGTTTTCAGTTGAACCAGTGTGCAGTACCAGAGGTGCATCATCTTGTTATGCATTAGAAGACTTCTTTGGTCAGCACATGCATGGTGTGCTTTTCTTCAGCTTCTCTCCCAAGCCTGCATTGTATTGGTACCCCTATCATTCTTTGTCACTTCTCCCTTGCTGGTAAGGATGGGTCAGGTGGCCCGTTTCTCATAGTTCTGTATTGTCTCAGCTAGCCCTCTTTTCAGCTTCACCCAATGCCCTATAGGGTCCTTGTCTAGTTTTTCTTTTGGGAAAGCTTTGCAGCTTGGGCAGCTGCATTTTGATCTCTGCCATTTGTTGTGCACACTCCTCAGCTGCAGGTATTGCCAGAACATTTCTTTTGGCAGGCCATATCTCCCTTGTAGTTCCTGAAAGAAGGCCATAACCCCCCCCTTTCTTGAGTAAGTCTTGGACTCAGTTTACCTTCTTGTTCTCCCAGTCTTCCACCTTATAGGTTTTTAGTCTAAACAGAACGAGGGGCTGTTCCAAAGCGATGCGTTATTGCCTATGTTCAGGCATAGCTTGGCTGTTGCTGCCATTTTCTTCCAGGCCCTTAAACTTGCTTTTATTGTGACCCACTAGTATCTTCACCAGGATCTTGGCATCAGCTTTATGAATGATATAGGCCTGTAACTGGCCAGCAGGGTTTGGTCACTACCCTCTTTGGGAGCACAGTAATTAGGGCCTCTTTTAACATGTCCAGGAGTTCCTCCTTTACTTGTGCCTCTTGTAGCATCTTGAGCATAGGCTCTGCTGCTTCCTCTTGCACTATTTTATAGAAACTGGCAGAGAAGCCATCACTGCTAAGCAACTTGTTTGAAGCCATGCCCTGGATGACCTGTTTAATGTCATTTACTGTAAGTGGGGCATCAAGTTCAGCTTTCTGCCCACCATTTCTAACACTGACTCTGGGGCACCCAACCCAATCCCCCAGTGCCCACTGCTTGCACCCCTGTAACTGTTACCCTCACCTGACCATCCCAATCAGCACCCACCACACCATACCCCCCCAAACATAACACTGACACAGGGGGTGCCTAAACCCCCGGTGTCCAAACCTGAAATAAAGAAATCCTTCCCTCAGTGTTTTTTTTAAGCTTGCAAAAAGAAATGTCCATTGATGTCTGTTGCAGCATTAGTTCTCTCTCACCCAACCCTCCCACTCAGCACCCACTCCCCCACACCCTCCAAACCCATACTTACCCACCAGGGGTCCCATGCTGTGATCTTCTATGAACCGCAGACATGTCTTCACTCTTCAAAGCTGGTCCGTGAACTGAGGAAATCATAGAAACATAGAAACATAGAATTTGACGACAGATAAGGACCGCTTGGCCCACCCAGTCTGCCCATTTTCCTACCTAATGGATAAGCTGCAGATCCTAGTTAACCAGCAGCCTACTTCTTTCTGCCCCCAGCACCTAGAATTGCCTTATGACTGTCCCATGCATGCTTGAATTCCACCACTGTTTTTGACTCCACAACCTTCCTCCGAAGGCCGCTCCATGCATCCACAACCATCTCTGTGAAAAATACTTCTTCAATTACCTCTGAGCCAACCCCCTATCTTCAAATTGTGCCCCTTGTTCTTGCACACTTTGTTTTGAAAGATGCTACCCTCTTGGACTTTGTTGATTCCTTGAGGTACTTGAAAGTTTCTATCATGTCCCCTCTCCCTCCTTTCCTCGAGGCTATACATATTAAGCTCCTTAAGTCTCTCTTCATATGTCTTCCGGTGCAGACCCTGCACCATTTTAGTGCCTTCCCTCTGGACAGCTTCCATCCTGTCTATGTTCTTGGAGATTGGCTCTCCAGAACTGCACGCAATCCAGATGGGGTCTGACCAGCTGTCTGTACAGAGGATAATAACTTCCTGTTTTCTACTGGTGATGCCTCTCCTATGCATCCCAGTATCCCCCAGCCCTCCTTGCTGCCCTCTACATTGCTTGCCCACCTTTAGATCATCTGATATGACTACCCCCGGTCCCTTTCCATTTTGTTGTTGTTAGTATCTCACCCCCATTGTGAACTCTTCCCTGGGTTTTTGTTTCCCAGGTGCATTACCTTGCACTTCTTAGCATTGAATCTAAGCTGCACACATTTGACCATTCCTCTAACCTTGCAAGTCCCTTCTCATCCTTTCCACCCCACCTTGTGCATCAACTCTGTTGCAGATCTTTGTGTCATCTGCAAAGAGACATATTTTTCTTCCAGTCCCTCTGCAATGTCACTTATAAAGACATTGAAGAGGACTGGTCTCATCACTGAACCTTATGGTACCCCACTAGTAACCCCTTTTTTCAGAGTGGACTCATTTACTATTACTCTTTGTGTCCTATTCTCCAGCCAATTTTTACCCAGGCTGTCATCTTGGGACCCACTCCCAGGCTGGCTAACTTGTATATTATTCTTTTGTGTGGGGCTGTGTCAAATGCCTTGCTAAAGCCTAGGTAGGCCATGTCCACAGCCCTTCCCTGATCTACTACTTTGGTCACCCAGTCAAAGAAATCTATCAGATTCGTCTGGCATGACCTTCCCGCTGTGAATCCATGCTGCCTTGGGTCCTGTGCCCCTCTGGCCTCTTGATAATTGACAATTTTTTCCTTCAGAAGTGATTCTACCATTTTCCCTACCACTGAGGTTAAACTAACAGGTCTTCAATTCAATGTATTTCAATGGAGTTTTGATCTTAGTTGCATACCTTGGACATTTTTCAATATTTTTGCACCACATTTTCAACATACCTTTTTTGGGACACCACATTATGACCAATGCAAGTGATGTTAGGTAAATCTGTCCTGAAAGGTGATTTCACAATCACTGAGTGAAATCACCTTTTGGTCGGGAGATGAATATTTTCTCTGCCCTTTTTCATGAGGTGGTGTCATAAGAAGGCTATACTGAACATTTGGTGTAAAAATACTAAAAAAAAGAACAAAGTTATCAGCCTATGTTGAAATTTGTGAATGCAGACTTGTAAGTTTGGTAATTTTCAATATTTTGACCCAAACTTTTCACATAGACATTTCTTTGCAGCACCTCATGAATGTGACTGCTGTTATTTTTCAAATCCTGGCCAAAATGTGGTTTCATGCCCCGAAAAGTGATTTCACAGTCACTGCATGAAATCATCTTTCAGGCAGGAGTTATATATCTTCTCTGCACTTGTTCACGAGGTAGGTTCATGAGAAGGCTATTTTAAAATTTTGGGCAAAAATATTAAAAAAACAACAAAGTTATGAACTAACGTTGCATTTAGGAATGCAGGCTTGTACTGTAACTTTGGTAATTTTCAATAGTTTGACCCCAGATTTTAAACATAGGTATTTCTTCACAGGACCTCATGAATGTGACAGCTATAATTTTTCAAATCCTGGCCAAAATGTGTTTGTGTACCTGTAGTGTGGAATGACACTTCAGTGATGCAGAATGACATTTTGGTGGGGATTTGTAAATGTTCACCTACCAGGTTTGTTAGGTGGGGTAATAAAAAGGTTGTGCAGAAAATGTTGTAGACATTTATGATAAAATGCCCAGGTTATGACTGAACATTACACTGTTTCAGCGTTCACTCATAACTTTACTAATTTTCAATATTTTGACTCCAACCTTTCAATATAGCCATTTTTCCACACCACCTCATAATCGTGACATGTCATTTTTTAAATCCTGGATAAGATGTTATTTCCACCTCTGGTGTGAAATGACATTTCAGCCAATATACAATAAATGGCACATGTCATGCCTATAAGGTGAATCTTAAAACAAGTATCTTCAAAATTTGGGCTCAGAATTGCAAAGCACAAATTATTTACCAAGAATCAAATGTTCAGCATTGACATATGCTTGTTTGTTTTAGCCATAACTTTTTTATTGTAAACAAAAATGTCACCAAACTTGGGAGGGTATCTTAGTTACTACCGTCACCCTTGAACACTTAAGTGGTTTCCATTAACTCCTGCCCACTATACTGTATATATATATATATATATGTTTTGGGGGGTTAACCAAATCCACTAAAGCACTAACTCTTGATTTACACACAGGGCTGGACACCATGGGCCTGATTCTAAAAGGCATTACGCATGGCACAAGGTAAGTTATGCCGAACCTGATGGTGCAACTCACAACCTACGCCAGGCATAACATCAGCTGGTAAATGGAGTCCACAGTGAAGAAAGGGGGGTTACTAGTGGGGTACCGTAGGGTTCAGTACTGGGGCCAGTATTTTTTAATGTCTTTATAAGTGACATTGCAGAGGGACTGGAAGGAAAAGTATGTCACTTTGCAGATGACACAAAGATCTGCAACAGGGTTGATATGCACGATGGGGTGGAAAGATGAAAAGGGACTTGGCAAGGTTGGAGGAATAGTCAAATGTATGGCAGCTTAGATTCAACACAAAGAAGTGCAAAGTAATGCACCTGGGAAACAAAAACCCAGGGGAAGAGTACACAATGGGGGGTGAGATACTGACAACAACAAAAATGGAAAGGAACCTGGGGGTAGTCATATCAGATGACCTAGACATGGGCCAGCAATGTGAGGAGGCAGTAAGGAGGACTGGGGGATACTGGGATGCATAGGGAGAGGCATCACCAGTAGAAAACAGGAAGTTGTTGGCCCTCTGTACAGACAGTTGGTAAGACCACATCTGGAGTACTGTGTACAGTTCTGGAGACCCCATCTCTGCAAAGACATAGATAGGGTGGAAGCTGTCCAGAGGAGGGCAACCAAAACAGTGCAGGGTCTGCACTAGAAGACATATGAGGAAAGACTAAAGGAGCTTAAGATGCATAGCCTTGAGGAAAGGAGGGAGAGGGGGGACATGATAGAAACTTTCAAATACCTCAAGAGAATCAACAAAGTCCAAGAGAGTAGCATCTTTCAGAAAAAGAGATGTGCAAGAACAAGGGGGCACAATTTGAAGATAGAGGGGGGAACGACTCAGAGGTAATGTGAGGAAGTATTTATTCACAGAGAGGGTTGTAGATGCATGGAACAGTTTTCCTGAGGAGGTTGTGGAGTCAAAAACAGTGGGGGAATTCAAGAATGCATGGGACAGACATAAGGCAATTCTAGTGGGGGGTAGGAGGAAGTAGGCTGTTGGTTAACTAGGATCCGCAGCTTCTCTCTGTTAGGTAAGGAAATGGGCACACTAGGTGGGCCAAGCAGTCCTTATCTGCCATAAGATTCTATGTTTCTATGTTTCTATTCAAAAAGGCTCTTTGCGCCATGCTGAATGCGGGTTGTGCCATGCGTGGGTTATGCCACCCACTATGCCCACAACCCACAGCGGCATGGCACAAGGGCGGGTTATGACAGCAACTGTGCCCTATTCCAAAAGGGTGGCTGCTGTAATCTACGATCACCATTCCAAGAGCTGCATTGGTGCAATGGAGTTAGACCAGCAGGGAGATGGCATAAGGGGCATCTGTCCATGCCAACTGATGAATGCCCACTCCACTGCACCACAGCACACATGTGGCCTGACTCCTTGTTCCCCCAATACAGCCATGTCTCTCACTCTCCTGAATAATGGGGACCCCAGGGTCTGTAACTCATGGTGCCCCCGAATGCCAGTGCCACCTGGCTGGCCCCCCAATGCCCACTGGTGCATACGGTGGCATTCCTGGGCAGGGGGCATGGGGGAGCAGTTGTGTGTCTGCTGTGACTTGTGGCACCCAGGCTCGGTGCACCATTCATGTGGTGCTAGCCTGCGGCTGCTGCAAGTCACGGGTGTAAGTGCCAGGGACACTGCCTGTTCTGTAATATGGGACAGGGTCTCCCACGTAGTGCCGCATGGTGCAACTTGCATACGCCTGAGAGTTGCGCCATGCCTCCTGGAATCAGCCCCCATTAGTGCATGCTTGGAAACAGGTTAGAGTCACATTAACTTTGTCATCCAAAATGGCAAAACTGTGTTAGTGCAGCTCTAACACTGTTAGCCCCGGTGCTGATTGTTCAAATATCCTGCCCTAAAACTACAATAGTTTATTTTTTCTAAGGTAAAGAGTAATGCCATTACACAGTGGCTTTCTAAAAGAAGGTAAGTCATCACCTCCCTTACCCATTTAGTAGATAAATTATATTGCTGAACATTGGCTACAGTGCTTCTTCAGATAATGATTCCTATTTTTCTGAAAAGTTTATTAGGTAGTAAAACATCCTGGGGATGGGTGGGTCACCATTTATCCTCATACTGTTTGCACTGGTGAGTGTGATTACCTGATGATAAGACTCTGATCCATTTTAATTGTTATAAAATGCACTGTTCCCCATGTCACTGCATGTCCTGATTGATTGCAGGATGCTTTTGACTAATGCGGTTACTGAGTGGTATCCAAACATGTGCCAGCCAATCAAAAAGATGCAGTTCTGACCATTTAAGTATGACTATGCCTCTGATAATAGGTCTGCTGCACTCCATTTATAAAATTATAGATATGAGTCCATAGTCTCGGAGGTGCTATCCATCTATGGCATAGGAGAGGCTAGGGTGTTCCGCACCATGGGATTCAATCAGTGGTTGAAAAACTGGTGTGGAGCTCAGGGATTTGGCTTCATTGGGGACTGGGGGTCCACCTGGAGTGATGCAAGCCTATACTGGCATGATGGGCTGCATCTGTCCGGGAGGGGAACCAGGATCCTAGGTGATAGGTTTAAATGCTTCATTGGCAAGCTTTTAAACTAGCCAAGGGGAGGCACTGAAAGGAGCAGGAGAATCCTAGCCCCCAAATAATCACGGTAGTAAGTGCAGCAAACAACAACATAGAGGTGTCGATAGGAGAAGGGCAGGGTAAATGGAGAAAGTGACAAAGGCAAGAAGGACAGGGATGGGGCAAAGGAGTAAGACCATCAGAAATGGAGGGTAATAAGTACCAATGCCCGTAATCTGAAGCAACAAGCCCTGAGCTGATGGCCTTAATGGAAGAGGATGCCTGATCATCGTAGCAGTCACAGAAACATGGTACACAGAGAACCATGACTGGGATGTTAACATACCAGGGTACATAACCTACAGGAGAGACAGGCAGGGAGAAGAGGGGAGGAGTAGCTCTCTATGTAAAGGAAGGGATAAAAACAACTGAACAAAAGAGTAAACAGGGAGGAGAGGAGGCACTGTGGGTCACCTTGGAGACTGGAAAGGGCACCACAATCCACACAGGGGTTATGTACAGACCCCCATGTCAGGGGAAGAAATGGACAAGGATATGATAGAAGGCATTCTTAGAATAGCAGAGAAAGGGAGATACTGTTGATGGGAGACCTGAATATGCCAGATGTTAACTGAGCACATTTGCTGCAGCCACATCCAAGAGCAGGGCCATTCTTGATGCCCTACAGGTGGCAGGCATTAGATAGCTAGTTTCGAACCCACTGTGAGGGAGCAATCTTAGACCTCAGACTCTCAAATGGGGCAGGAGAGAGGATCTCAGATCTAGAAGTGGGTTGCTATCTGGGGACAAGTAACCATCAAACAGTGTGGTTCATCGCGAACTCAGCTACAGAGTCAAGCCACAAAAGTGAGGGTACTGGACTTAGGAGGGCTGACTTTGGCAAGATGGGAGAGTGCATCAGAAAAGCACTAGCAAACAGGCTAGAAGGAGGTGTGGAGCAACAATGGGGAATTATCAAACTGCCATCACAGAGGCAACAAGCCTCTGTGTGAAGCAAATAAACAAATCAAACGAAAGAAAAGCCACTATGGTTCTCAAAAGAGGTGGCTGTGAAAGTCAGGAAGAAAAGATAGCATTATGGAAGTATAAGGAAACACAGAAGGAGCAGAACAAAGAGCTGTACCATTTAAGGCAGAAGGAAGCAGGGAGGGAAGTCAGAATAGCAAAGGCCCAAACTGAGGAAAAGATAACCAACTCAGTTAAGAAGGGGATAAAACCTTTTATAGATACATCAGCGAGCGTAGAAAGACAAAAGGAGGGATAGTGAGGCTGAATAGAATGAACGGTGGGTGGGCAGAGGGGGACAGTGAAAAAGCCGGAATACTGAACGAATATTTCTGCTCAGTATTCACAAAAGAGGAGGGAGAAGTGCCTAATCCAATTAACAGAAGCACTCTTGATAGGGGGGTTATCCCAGTCCTTTCACAGAAGAAAGGGTTCTGCAAGAACTCTTAAAACTGAAGGTGGACAAAGCAATGGGTCCTGATGGAATTCACCCCAGAATTCTAAAAGAATTAAGGGAGGAACTAGTGAAACCACTGGCTACTCTTTTTAACAAATCATGGGAGGATGGGGTGGTACCCGAGGACTGGAGGAAGGCGGATGTGATTCCCCTTCACAAAAGTGTGAGCAAGACAGAGGCAGGAAACTACAGACCTGTCAGTCTGACCTCTGTGGTAGGGCAAGTGATGGAGTCACTTCTGAAGGAAAGAATAGTTGAGTACCTAGAGGCCAGTGGAGCACAGGACCCAAGGCAGCATGGGTTCACAGCGGAAGGTCTGTCAGACAAATCTAATAGATTTCTTTGACTGGGTGACCAAAGTAGTTGACCAGGAAGGGGCTGTGGACATGGCCTACCTAGACTTTAGCAAGGCATTTGACACAGTCCCACACAAAAGATTAGTAGTCAAATTAACCAGCCTGGGAGTGGGACCCAGGGTGGTAGCCTGGGTAAAACATTGGCTGGACAACAGGACACAGAAGGTAATTGTAAATGGAGTCCACTCTGAAGAAAGGGGGGTTACTAGTGGGTTACCGCAGGGTTCAGTATTGGGTCCAGTCCTTTTTAATGTCTTCATCAGTGACATTGCAGAGGGACTGGAAGGAAAAGTATGCCTTTTTGCAGATGACACAAAGATCTGCAACAGGGTTGATACACAAGGAGGCGTGGAAAGGATGAAAAGGGACTTGGCAAGGTTGGAGGAATGGTCAGAAGTATGGCAGCTAGGATTCAATGCAAAGAAGTGCAAAATAATGCACCTGGGAAACAAGAACCCAGGGAAGAATACACAATGGGTGGGAGAGTAACAACAACAAAAAAGGAAAGGGACCTGGGGGTAATCATATCAGATGACCTTAAGGTTAGCAAGCAATGTGAGAAGGCAGTAGGGAGGGCTGGGGGTATACTGGGATGTATAGGGAGAGGCATCATCAGCAGAAAACAGGAAGTTGTTATCCCTCTGCACAGACAGTTGGTGAGACCCCATCTGGAGTACTGTGTCCAGTTCTGGAGACCCCATCTCCGCAAGGATATAGACAGGATAGAGGCAGTCCAGAGGAGGGCAACTAAAATGGTAGGGTCTGCAAGAGAAGCCGTATGGAGGAGAGACTAAAGGAGCTTAATATGTATACCCTGAGGAAAGAAGGGAGAGGGGGACATGATAGAAACTTTAGTACCTCAGTGGAATCAACAAAGTCCAAGAGGGTAGCATCTTTCAGAAAAAGAGACTTGCAAGAACAAGGGACACAATTTAAAGATAGAAGGAGGGCGGTTCAGCGGCAATGTGAGGAAGTATTATTTCACAGGAGGGTAGTGGATGCATGGAACAGCCTTCCTGAGGAGGTTGTGGGGTCTAAAACTGTGGGAGAATTCAAGAATGCATGGGACAGACATAAGGCAATTCTTGTGGGGGGTAGGAAGAAATAGGCTATTGGTTAACTAGGATCTGCAGCCTATCCTGTAGGTAAGGAAATGGGCAGACTAGATGGGCCTAGCGGTCCTTATCTGCCGTCAAAGTCTATGCAGGAATTTATTGCAATACTGGAAGTCATATGACATAAAAGGGAAAATTCTTTATAATCTGGGGCCAGATATTTGAAGGGAGGGTACGTCATCAACCCATATTTTGAAAAAAGACTACTTCATCATCCCTGGCATGAGCTTCAGCACTGAGATATACCAAAATATGGAGAGCTAGGTTTGATAAGGCAACAAGGTTTTAAGTGTAATACAGTCATAGGGTAGGGGGCAGGCCCATATGTATTCAATAAGGCATGACAAAGTGTGTAACTATGGGTTAATAACCACACATGTCTCAAGGGTGTTACGCATGAGGTGCTTGTGTCAAGTGCCTTTAAACAATCAAGAGAAGTGTGTGATTATTGAGCATAATCACACATGCTGAAGTGCCTTATCACACTTATAAAATGTGTCTAATACATTAAAAAAAAAACTTAAAGCCAAAACTTCAAAGTAAAAAGTGTGACTTTTAGCTGTCCTGCTGGCACAGTGGTAGTATTACCTCCTGTGACACCAATGACCCAGGTTTGGGAATGAGCCTGGAGGGTCAGAGGGCTGACTGGGGGAAGGAGGCTCAAGCATCTGATGGACAGCTCAACTCCTCTGGAGAGGTTGGGTGTAGGGCTTTGTCAGTAGTGTGCCTCCTGGCAGCAGTCTTGGAGCACTGAGTTTGGAGCCTCAGCAGGAGCTGGAATTGGTGGGACATGTTGGACAATGGCACACCATGCACCAGAGCATGCATGATGCTCCAGAACATCATTGCATGCCTTCTCCCATCAGGGGAAACCAGAAAATGGATAACCCCACTGGCTGGGTAGATGATGTCACTCCCTGCCACCATGCCCACAACCAGACCCTACCTACCTGTGTCACACAGTTCCTCCAGTCTTCACCTTCACCTGCAGGGACTGGATTCATGTACAGAGCACTGAGCAGCTGAAGGCAATCACACCTCAGGAGCAAGCCAGACGTGACCTAACAGGTACGTCATAGGTGGACCAGTAGAACTGTGGTCACAGGCAAGGAAGAATCTCATGGGGTGGGATTGGGTGCTGGGTCACGGCAGTAGGAGGTCCCAGTCAGTAATGTTGGAGGAATAAAAAGAGCTGAAAAAAACAAGACTCGTTTCCATGTTTTTTTTCAAAAGTAGTCCCCTTGTTGCTGTGTATGTGCTTCCCTGTCTGTTCCTCTAATGTATGTTGTGATGCATGCTATGGTGCACATACCACCTGGTGCCAACACTTCTCATTCTGTCATGGTGCTGCAGACTGAATGAAGGCAGCATACAGAGCATCAACAATCAAGGTAGGAATGGCAGTGCACACAAACATGCAAGAAAAATTGTTTTCCCTCTGTCAAAATCAGTGCTAATTTGGATAGCTACTGTTTAGAGCGGTTGTATGAATAGTGTAGGGGGCCACTGATGTGAGGCAGCTGGCTTCTTTGCTGGTACTACAACCCATGTAATTATGGGTTAATAATTACATGGCTTGCAGTGCTTCTCAGCCTATCAGCAAGCAGGATTTTTCTTACACATTGTATAACAAGTGTTTACAGAGCCTGACCCAACAAAAGAACTAGGCCAACATGGAAAGAACCAATAAATCAGAAAATCATAGATTCATAGGGGTCTCAAAATCTGTATAGAAAAAAACGTTCATCATCTGTTTGAAGGGATTGGGCTGGATTTATAAAAGTGATGACACAGCACAATTACCAGTGGTGATCTGCACCCTTGTTATCCAAAAGGTGCCAAAATGTCTGAATGATATTTTGGAAAAATTGATGTAGTTGTGTCACTTTAGCTGCTTTATGCATGTATCATTTTTCTGATGTATGCACCATTTGTAGTGCTCACACTACTGCAATTATGGTAGAAAGTTAGATCTCATTTAATGTGGCATGATCTTTGGTTGTTTGTTGTACCATTGCTTTATAAAGGTGACAACAAGTCCTGGACATCCATTTGAAAATTCAGCCCATTATATTTGCAATGCGAAGTTATTGATTTTGTTCTTTGCTTGCAAACACAGCACTCTCCATTTAGTTTATAGGAACAAGGGATGAAATTACAAATAAACCATGCAGGGAATTGGGGAATAAATAAGGGTAGGGGTGGGGTTAAGGAACGCTGGGTATGATGGCACATCCCAATGAAAGTTTAGTATGTATTATAATATACATTACACAGGAAGAATGTATTTATTTATCTAACACAGAAACATAGACAGTGATGGCAGAAAAAGACTAACAGTCTATCCAGCCAATCCAGATTCCCTATTTGGCCCTGGGCTCTCCTGTCCCTCCAGGGTCTAAGCCAATTGTGTATTCAAAGATATTATCTAGGATAGTCAGCATGAGTTCATGCGGTTGTCCTTTAAACCAGAATCCTGGGTCAAAATCGGATACACACATACAATAAATTAATAAAACATTAATTCCATAACCTAAAACATGCAATAATAAAAAAAGGATCACATGAGAATTGTACAAGTACTTTTGCTACTGAAGGATTTATAACTTTGTTCTATTTTACTCAATATGTACTATAAGATTGTTCCCCAGAGGAAGTACTGCAGTTTCATAAGATACAACTCGAGCTGCAGCCTTATTGAATTCTTCCATCGTAAAACCAAATCAAAAATTGCTGATCTGCTTTTAAGTGACCTCCTTCATTATTAAATGCTATAACTAACAAGGAAAAAACACTTATGAAGTCCTGTTAGATCACCCACTAAAATACCTCCACAATAGTACTGGGTCTAGAAAAACCTATTCTAAACCACAGAGCGCACTTCATCTAAAGATCATTTCCTGAGGTAAGGTACTGCTTAAACATTTTATCTCTAGTGGACTCACATCAAGAGTTAGTTGTGTTAAGGGAATGCCAAGCTTAAATGCATACCTTCTTCTGCATCATTTTGTATATTAATGTTTGAGTTTTTAGATGTTGCCAAGTGTATGCATTATAACTATTAACATAATAGAAACATAGTAACATTGTAATTTAAGGTTGGAATGGGATTCTTGGTTCATCAAGTCCACCCCTCTCCCTAGCTTTGTAAGCAGGGACAAAGTAAGTATGTTGTGCAAACACACATTTCAAAGCTAGGTCTGGGGTTCAGTGGGGCAATTGGCAACAGTTGCCATCTTGTATGAGTGCTGCTTAAGCATGTCATGCCACAAGCATCATTTGGATGCTTTCTTATTTGGCTGTAGCCACATGGCTGCTGGTACTCCTCTGTATCCTCTCCACCTTCATCTACCTGGTGTTGCATCTCACCTGCAGCCTGGGCATCTCCACTCATCATTCACTGCTTATCTGGGCTCTTGTACTTGCATGGCTATGAATCTACTGCCAACTTTCACTTCATCACTTTTTCCACTCCTCGTTGGCCATTCACGGGGCTCCCAATACTCAGTTTAGACATAGAAACATAGAATTTGATGGCAGATAAGGACCGCTTGGCCCACCCAGTCTGCCCCATTTCCCTACCTGATGGATAAGCTGCAGATTCTAGTTAATCAACAGCTTACTTCCTCCTGCCCCCCACTAGAATTGCCTTATGCCTGTCCCATGCATTCTTGAAGTCTCCCACTGTTCCTGACTCCACAACCTCCTCAGGAAGGCTGTTCCATGCATCCACAACTCTCTCTGTGAAAAAGTACTTTCTAACATTACCTCTGAGCCGTCCCCCCTCTATCTTCAAATTGTGCCCCCTTGTTCTTGCACATCTCTTCCTCGGAAAGCTACTACCCTCTTGTACCTTGTTAATTCCCTTGAGATACTTGAAAGTTTCTATCATGTCCCCCCTCTCTCACCTTTCCTCAAGGGTATACATATTAAGCTGCTTTAGTCTCTCCTCATATGTCTTCTGGTGCAGACCTTGCTCCATTTTGGTTGCCCTCCTCTGAACAGCCTCCACTCTGTCTATGTCTTTGTGGAGATGGGGTCTCCAGAATTGCACGCAGTACTCCAGAAGGGGTCTCACTAACTGTCTGTAGAGAGGGATAACAACTTCCTGTTGTCTACTATTGATGCCTCCCCCTATACATCCCAGTATCCCCCCAGCCCTCCTTACTGCCTTCTCACATTGCTTGCCCACCTTTAGGTCATCTGATATAATTACTCCTAGGTCTCTTTTCATTTTTGTTGTTGTTATTAACTCACCCCCCATTGTGTTCTCTTCCCCTGGGTTTTTATTTCCCAGATGCATTACCTTGCACTTCTTTGCATTGAATCTGAGCTGCCACGTATTTGATCATCCCTCCAACCTTGCCAAGTCCCTTTTCATTCTTTCCACCCAACCTTGCGTATCAACCCTGTTGCAGATCTTTGTGTCATCTGCAAAGAGGCATACCTTTCCTTCCAGGTGCTCTCCAATGTCACTTACAAAGATATTAAAGAGGACTGGTCCCAGTACCGAACCCTGCGGTACCCTGCTAGTTACCCTTCTTTCTTCACGTGGACTCCATTTACTATTACCTTTTGCATCCTGTTGTCCAGCCAGTTTTTTATCCAGGCTAACACGTTGGGACCCACCCAAGGCTGGCTAACCTTGTATTAATCTTTTGTGTGAGACTGTATGCATCGCCTTGGTTAAAATCTATAGGTAGGCCATATCCACAGCCCCTCCCTGGTCTACTACTTTGGTCACCCAGTCAAAGAAATCTATTAGGTTCATCTGACATGGCCTTCCTACTGTGAAACCATGCTGTCTTGGGTCCTGAGACCCACTGGCCTCTAGGTATTCAACAATTCTTTCCTTCAGAAGTGATTCCATCATCTTCCCTACCACTGAAGTCAAACTAACTGGTCTGTAGTTTCCTGCCTCTGCCCTGCTCCCACTTTTGTGAAGTGGAATCAAATTTGCCCTCCTCCAGTCCTCAGGTACCACTCCTTTCTCCCATGATTTGTTAAAGAGAGTAGTCAGTGGTGTTACTAGTTCTACCCTTAGTTCTTTTAGTATTCTTGGGTGAATCCCATCAGGCCCCATTGCTTTGTCCACCCTCAGTTTCAAGAGTTCTTTCGAAACCCTTTCTTCTGTGAATGGACTAGTATTGCCCCCCCTATTCAGAGTTTCTCCCTTGTTTGGTTTAGGCACCTCTCCTCCTCATCTGTTGTGGAATGCTAGCAGAAATATTTGTTCAGTATTCCTGCTTTTTCACTGTCACCCTCTGCCCACATTCCTCCCTTTATTAAGTCTCTATATCCTCCCTTGGTCTTTATTCACTCCTAATGTACCTATAAAATGTTTTATCCCCTTCTTAACAGAGTTGGCTATCTTTTCCTCAGTTTGTGCCTTTGCTATTCTGACTGCCTTCCTGCCTCTTTTCTGCTTTAACTGATAAAGTTCTCGTCCTGCTCCTTCTGTGTTTCCTTATATTTCCTGAATGCTATCCTTTCTCCTTAACCATCCCTGCACCTCTTTTGAGAACCATAGTGGTTTTTTCCTTGTTTTGTTTTATTGATTTGTTTCACACAAGGTTTGTTGCTTCATGGCGGCTGTTTTGATTATTCCCCATTGCTCCTCCACCCCTCCTTCTTGCCTATTTGCTAGTGCTTTTCTAAGGCACTCTCTCATTTTCCCAAAGCCAGCCTTCCTAAAGTCCAATACTCTTGTTTTTGTATGGCTTGACTCTATGGCTGTGTTTATTGTGAACCACACTGTTTGGTGGTCACTTGTTCCCAGATGGCTACCCACTCTAAATCTGAGATCCTTTCTTCTTCCCCATTTGAGAATACCAGGTCTAAGATTGCTCCCTCCCAAGTGGGTTCCAACACTAGCTGTCTAAGGCATGCCCTCTGTAGAGCATCAAGAATAACCCTGCTCTTGGATGTGCCTGCAGCAAAGGTATTCTTGTTAACATCCGGCATATTCAGGTCCCCCATCAACAATATCTCCCCTTTTTCTGCCATTTTAAGGATGTCTTCTATCATTTCCTTGTCCATTTCTTCCCCCTGAGATGGGGGTCTGTACACAACCCCCATGCGGACTGTGGTGCCATTTCCTGTCTCTAGGGTGACCCATAGTGACTCATCAACTTCCTGTTTACTCTTTAGTTCTGTTGCTTTAATCTCTTCCCTTATATAGAGAGCTACTCCTCCTCCTTTTTTATCCACCCTGTCCCTCCTGTAGACTGTGTATCCTTGTATGTTGACTTCCCACTCATGGTTCTCTGTGTACCATGTTTCAATTTGTCTGGTTGGTTTCCTGCTGTGCAGCTTCTTGTTGCTGCATCTGGCTTTCACTACCTGAAACTCTTCTTCCTTCCAGTCCCGCATTTGCCAGCTTGTTGCTATGGTTCCTGCTTGCTATTAGAGGTTCTGCTGCTCCTTGCAGGGGCTCCTCTGATGCATCTCCTGTTGTCTCCCCCACTTCTGCTGCTCTGTTTTTATGTGGCTTCATTTGGCATAGCACAATTTTCCTGATTCCCACTGTGGCCTCCGCTGTCTGCCTGCCTCAGGCTGTGAAGTAGGGGGCCATTTTGCTCTTGCTATCTGTTCTTTCTACCCCTCCCTCCCTCCCTCCACTCATGCTGTGGTCTGGTGTTGCATACTGGGGTGGGATCACTTACTGTCTGCTTGTCCTTTCTGCCTTGGTGTTTCTTCAGCCTCGGCTTTGGTCAGGCTCCATTCCTGCTTTTTTCAGGCCATAATTCCATCCCTGCTATCCTCACTCTCAGGCTCTAGCATGCACACTGCCTACATGCCATGTGGGCTCAGTATGCTCAGTTTCATACTGCTTCTTGCCACCATGGTCCCCATGGCTGGCTTCCTCTCAGTGCTTGTTAACATGGATGCTGCCTCAAATGAATATTATTCAGTAGGCCTGCACTCCACTGCTATTAACACCCACCAATCTTCCCATGCAGCTGTCTGGTTCAATCTCTGGGGTTCAACTTTAACCCTTACAACTACTTACCATTCCTACCATTACAACTGTATGAGGAAAATGCCTCAACAACCAACAACAGTACCATGCCCCAGTGTCATATGGATGCATGCCTCTCCAACAACTGGGCATAAACCCCCTACTCTGCCCATCTAGGCCAAGTATGCATTCACTCTCAATGGCTTCATACCGCAATCAGCCATACGCTTTCTCCCTTCTGTGGCTTTGTACTGCACCTATCTGATCCCCTCAAGGGACCAACATCTTATTACCACAAACCTCATCAGGAGAGTATTATGGCTGCCATGCTTGATGTACTAGCTGTTTCAGTCTTCTTGGGGAGGGTGGGTGTTTGAACCCCAAGGTTCTTGGCATGGCTCCTGCTATACTCCCAGAAGACAAGCACTCAGCCCCTCTGTGGAAGAAGTTCTTTGGTCAGATTTCACATATTTTCTAGTTTGCAGTAGTGTTTCCCCTGGTCCTGCTTACACTTGGATTCTAATGATATCGTGCAGCACCTGGAGAGATGGTGACCTGAAGACTTGAATCCCCATACTGTAGGTTTCCTCCTCAAGATTTTGTTTTCATCTACTCCCCACTAAAGAGCTTAGATAGTTTATTTCATGCTTGTTAGTTGACTTCTGCCTGGTTTGGGAACTGGATGGTGGATTTTCCTTCTCCTCTTCACTAGCTGCTCAGTGTCATGGGCTTCCCACTTTCTTTAGATGAATTCAAAGTTCCAGCAGTTCTATACACAAACACAAACACTTATGCTTTTTCAGTTTCTACCCTCTTTTGTGTTTTTGAGGCAACAGACTACCACAGAAGAATTTCTCACGATATTATTTTTTTATTTCTTATTAACAGAAGTTTTCTTTTGTTCCTAAATTCATTTTCTTCATACTTGCTTATTTCTTACCACATTAAATTTATTTTATTATACTGATATTTTGGACTTCCTTGTCCTTTTTCAAAGTACTTGTGGCTTCTAATTATAAAATACAATAAACAAAGGAACATATAATTAATTTCAGTATTTTATCGTTTTTATAAAATGTATAACCTGAGTTCCTTTTTATAGTTCCTTTTTAACCTGTGTTGAACCATCCTTAAAGTATCAAGGAAACTGCATTAAAAGCTGGCTTGACTCTTATTTCAGTTTAAAAGAAAAACAATTCAGATTTTTGTATTAACTCTTTTACTGGGTGGCATGTCTTAATCTTAATATCATTAATCATAACACATATTTTACCTGCTACTGTAGGTACATTTATCCATCTTGAGCTTCAGTGTGCTTTAAATTCAGTAGCCCTCATCGAAATAATTTTCCATTGAAACAAAGAGACATAACAAAGTTTTATTCACATACTTCAAAACATTAAAAATGATTTGCTTTGTTCACACATTTAATGCTTTCCTATTTAGGTAACTTTGTGAATTAAGAGGGAACCAGCTTACCAAGAAATTGGAGTTAACTTTACTCCTGTATGTTGGCGTCCTCAGAGCACCATTAGTGCATGTTAGTGCATTTCTGTCTTAGCTTGAGGCTAAGCAAGAAGTGGGGCAGCATTATAACATGATTGCATCATGATGTCTCAATGGGATGTGCATGTGATGTGGGTCACTGCCCCATCCTCATTGGAGGAAGCTACAAGACTCAGCATTGGTCTGATACTTTACACAGTGCCATGTAGCCCTCTTTGCCCTGTGTGCTTATTAGCACAATCAGTTACTGACCTAATGACTGCATTCACAGGGACTCAGAAGGGCAGTGGGTCTAGACTGGAAACCATGTATGGGGGGATACTTATTCTATGTGTGAGGATCTTATTCAAGTGGAAGGGAAGAAATTGGGGGCACTGCACTAAAGATAAAATGCTATGGCACACAACAAACCATGGGCTGGATTCTCAAAGAGAGCCAAAAATTCCACACTTGTGGAAAAATAGCTTGCAAGACTGTGGAAATGCAAATGTGGTATATTCTCAGTCAAATGTTCTGCAGCTGCAGAAAATTGCAATAAAGGTGATTTATGGAATTCCACAGTTGCAGAAAATGTGCACGTGCTAATCCACAGTCATGGAAAAGGCTCAGCAGCCAGAACAACAGGTGATCCATATTAATTGGAGCAGGAGTCTTTGACAGTCTTGCCATAGATGCAGCAGATAATACTCACAGCGAGACCAGCAGCCAGTCCCACAACTGGGACCACAGCAGCACCCCCAGTACCAGAGAACTGTACGCACAGTGGCATTCTGCATTTGTTGGTTGTGTCTCTCCCTGAGGTGTTTATGTTGCCTTCTTCAGTAGCACTCACTTGTGGCTGTTATCAGCTCTGCCTCTACTGCCTGTGGGCCACTCTTATGGGCAGCACTGGGTTATGTGGTTGTGGTTTGTTGCCTTTCAGAGGAAATGTGTGCTTTTTTTGTTGTAACAACTGACACTACTGTACAGCTCACAAGTTTGCTGTTGCTTGGTGCCTGAACTCCCACTATAATTGCATCCTAATTGTTAGTACACAACTTTTTCCTCAGTGTGAGTTATGCCTCATTCTCTGTGGTACAGCATGTGCGCAACATTTTTTTCTGCAACTGCAGAAAAGCAGTGGCCTATAATAGCCTTTAAAGGAATATGGCATACTTTCCAATGGCTTTTTTTTGCCCAAGAACTTCCACAGCTGCATTTGTCTGCAGCCGGCAGTGTATTTTTTCCTGCAGCTGTGGACATTTTGTGTATATCACTCAGTGGTATTACCCCTTGTTTTCTGCAACTAAGCAAATTTTGGAGACTTGCACATTTTTTCACCTTCAAAGTGTTTTGAGAATCCAGCCCCATACCTATATGTAACTTATTAAACTGTTTCCCTAATACACATTATACTCCTATTATAAACATCATACTAGCCCTGTATACCATAAATATGGCACATGGTCCACATAAAGAGACTTTCTATAAAGACATTTTCTATCTTATATATTGTCCATTTTACTTCAGAGGCTCAATTCTCAAAGGGCCTGTAGACTGACACAAGCTGAGACAAAAGGCAGCTTGCATCAAAGCCAGGTGCACCAGAGACCCAGGGCCTGATTCTCTGGTAGGGTCCTGGTGGCAAAGTCCAGCAGCGGGCAGCAACCATGGCCATGCACACATTAACAGAGGATGCATCTACATGGTATGCTGTAAGCTGCTGGGTGGCCATGCACCAGTTCCTGGTGGCTAGTGGTACCCCCAGCCCTGATCCCCATTCTGAGTTTAAAACCTCCCTGGTGGCCTAGAGGACCTCCCCAAGTCCCAGTCCTCTGTTGTGTAAGTTTGTAACTTTGAGACTGACCCCATCAAGCCCCAATCCTCCATTCTGATATTTAAAAACATTGACATGGACCCCCGGAAGCCCCAAACCCTTGACCTGACATCTTAAAGCATACCTGGTGGTCTAGTGGACTGCCATTCTCTCACACTGGCAAGCAGTGCCCCACAACCCTGCCCCCCATCCCGAACTTGAGTCAGCGACTGGCACAGCCTATCACTCACTTCCAGGGCCAGTTGCTGACTGAGCTCTCACTGAGCACATACTGTATACAGTACATGCTCAGTGATTGACAGGGTGCTGTGCCAGTCACCAGTATGAGTTCAGGATGGGGGTGGCACTACCTGCAGGGGTTGGTGGGTGGGGCTTCACTAGACCACCAGGTACATTTTAAGATGTCAGGACAAGGGATCAGGGCTTGGGGGGTTGGACTTCATGATTTTATATATCAAAATGGAGGATAAGGACCACCAGGGAAGATTTAATTCATAATGGGGATCAGGGCTGGGGGTCCACTGAACCACCAGGGAAGTTGATATGTTCTTAACAGGGATCAGGGAAGGGGGGTCTACTAGATTGCCAGAGACGTATTGTACTAAGTGAGGAATTGGGGCTGGGAAGGGGGGATCATGGTACATTGCCACACATGACTCAACTCTCCCAGAGGGCATATTGATAAGTACCCTTAGACCAGCCCTGGATGGTCTAATGGTACTTAGAAACTTGCCCTGTTGGAGAGTTCTGAGAATCCTGATTTGGGGGATTTGGCAGTATGCATCTGCCACAAGACCCTAGTGCCATGCTGCAGCCCATTTTGTGGAGCACGGGCGGCACAAGCTCTGTTTGGTGCAGGCAACCTATGGTTGATGCCGGCTGCCTTTGACAATCACTCCTGGTGCATCTTGTGGTTGAAAGGGGAACTTTGCACCATTCTTTGTGGTGCAAGCCCCTTGCACCATGCCAGGAGCTTTGAGAATTGGGTCCCATGTGTTTATAATTTGTTGTAAAAATGTCAGTTTTAAAAGGTGGTCTAGATTAGTTCTTTGTTTAAACTATATCCAGGATTTGTTGTGTTTGAATGTAAAAACTCACCAGGCTTCTCAACTTAAAAAGAATGCATTCTAATCTCCTCTTCTTACTGGTTTATTTACTTTTTCTAGGCCTAAAAATCTTAGACTGGAGACTTGATGACCATATGATGAAAATTGCCTATCCACTGGGGAACATTCGTGTTAATTTCTTACTGCACTTTTGTATTTTGAAATTCGCCTTTTGACTTCTTAATGGTTTTTCTGTTTGTAGTAAAGTCCCCATGGACACTTTATACAGTAAATAACATGATCTCTTAAGCATGTGATTCAGTCTTTTATTTGGAAATTTTTCTCCATGCATGCACTTCTCTTATTTTTTTTTTTGAATTTGCACACTGTGCACTGTTTCCATGTAGGAAGAAGCCAGCTGGTCTCTTATTCAACCATGTGATTGGTTGTGGGTCAGGTGTCCAGCATTGGGTCTATACAGTTTTACTTATTGTTGCGGTGTACTTGTTGTTACTCATGGTGGCTCCTGCAAAGTCCTTGCTCCATGTTTAGTACTTTATAGGACATGCCAGTGCCTAAAAATTGCTCGTTTGATACAGTCGATAAAAGGCTGGTGGGCAAGATTTGCTCAATGAGATTCTTTCCTGTTTCTCCCTCTGTATAGTCATCAACAATGTTTCTCTGTGTACATTCTCCACTTTGTTTAATGCTCACTGTACAGTATCTTCTTTTTAACTTTGTATTCTGAACCTTTGCTGGATATTTCTTGCATTATTGATACACTTGTTGTTTCCACTGTTTCTTTTAACTCTCATAAGTTGACTGTACTGCCCTGAAGAATTCATCTGGGCTGCCTTCTAAAATGGACATTTTCATAATAATAAATAAGATACACATGGAGTATGATGGACAACATATAAGACAGAATATTTCTTTATGTGGACTATGAGTCATGTTTATGGGATACAGGATTAGCATAATTTTTATAATAAGAGTATGATGTGTATTAGGGAAACAGTTTAAGCTACTGTACAGATAAGCATGGCTTGTTGTGTGCCAAAACATTTTATCATTAGGGCAGTGCCCCTAATTTTCTTTTTTCCAGTTGAATAGGAACCTCACCCATAGAATAATTATCTCCCATACACTGTTTCCACTCTTGACCCCCGTCCTTCTGATACCCTGTGAATACAGTCATGGGGCTTGATTTTCAAAGCCTGAAATTTGGCGCAAAGTGCCTGAGTCAAAAGGATTTGATGCAAGTGGCACCTTGCACCAAAGTTTGTGGTAATCCCAATTTTTGAATGTATGCTGTGTCAAAATCAGGATGCCTTGTGCTGAAGTAAACCTGCACAGCCCCTATGCCAGAAGTGCCACTGTGCCAGGTAGCAAGGGGGCTTGCACTATGGTGAGCTGCACCATCCCCTTGGAATTTTAGAAGCCCTGTCATGGATGCCTGACGGGGCTGAGGTTAGAGTAGCCATAAGCTGGCTGAAGGGCCCTGAAGCACTAACTCAGAGAGAGACTAGTGAGGGGGGCCTGCAAGGTCAGGACTGGGTGCAGAGGGACCCATGGGGGTGCTATAGCAGCCGATGGGGTAATGGCAGCAGTGGCAGGATTCAAAAATGGCAACCAGTAGAGTTGCCATTGCCACTGGGACAGAACCACTTATCCTGGGTACACTGAGATAGGCATGGACGGACCCTGTCCTGGACTCTGGGCGGAAGCAGCCATGGAACCTGTCCCCATGGTGACACAGTCCCTGACATTCAGTTGGTGGCATTGGCTACTGGTTACAAGGTGCAGTCAGTGGACCGGAATGTCCCCTGAGGCACTGTGTCATTCTTCTGCTAAACAGCCTACCACCTGGAGCCAGGCTGATGCCAGACTGCACTGTCAGGGACTATGTCACCTGTGGGACAGATGCCAGGGCTGTTGCCACCTGGGGTTTGGGACAGGGTCCGTCCATGCCTATCTTGGTGTATCTGGGCTGAGTGGCTATGTTTCAGTGGTCACAGCACCTCCACTAGGTGCCACCTCTGAATCCTGCCACTATCACCATGCCCCCATTGCCCACTATAGCAACCCCACTGATCCCTCAGTCCCTGGTCCCCACCTTGAGGCATATTCTCCCTCCACCTTCACAACTCTGCTAAGGTTGTAACGGGCTGAGGAGGGGCTTGATGGGACCCTTCATCCCCTCAGGCATGCCAAAGGTTTGACACAACCCTGCAGCTGTGGAAACTCTTGGGACTTCGGTACAGGGACCCCCACTTTTGGAACAGTGTACAGGGACCTTGATGGACCTGGAGTTTGCTGCAGCTGTGGATCAGTGCACCATGTGTTGCTGTAGTGGCCAGAAGAAAACTGAGACAATTGAGTCAGTAACTCATTGTGCTAATAAGTACACAAGACAAGGAGAGCTACAAGGCACTGTGTAAAGTGCCAGACCCATGCTGGGTCTTGTAGCTTCCTCTAATGAGGACGGGTCAGTGACCTATAACACATGCACCTCCAGGCATGTGTTGTTGTGGTGCCATGGGGCTCGGTTTTCAAACCCTGAAATTTGGTGCAAGGTGTATGTGCCAAAAGAATTTGATACAAATGGTAACTTGCACCAACGTTTGTGGCAATCCCAATTTTTGAAAGCAGGCTATATCGCGATCAGGATGCCTTGTGCCGAAGCTGGCCTGCGCCAGGAGTGCTGCTGCTCCAGGCCACAAGGGGGCTTGCACCATGGTGGGGCTGCATCAACCACTTATTTGGATTTTAGAAGCTCTGCCATAGACGCATGAGGGGTCTGTGGTTAGGCCAGCCATGAGCTGGCCTAAGGGATCGGTGCCACTGGTTCAGAGAAAATTGAGTGGGAGGGACCTGCAAGTTTGGGGCCAGGGCAGAGAGACCAGTTGGGGTGCCATAGTGAGCAATGGGGGCATGGCAGCAGTGGCAGGCTTCAGAGGTGGCACCCATTGGAGGTGCCATAGCCACTGGGACAGAGCCACTTGGCCTGGATACAGAGGTAGGCACAGATGGACCCTGTTCTGGACCCCAGGTGGCAACAGCCATGGTACCAGCCCCGGACATGATATGGTCCCCAACATGTGGAGGGTTGGCATTTACTGCAGGTTATGGGGTGCATTCAGTGGATAGGAATGTCCCCCTGGCACTGTGATATTCCCTTGATAAACAGCCCACTCGTGGAGTCAGATCGATGCCAGACTACACTAACAGGGACTGTGTCACCTCTGGGACTGGTGCCAGGACTGTTGCCACATGGTGTCCAGAACAGGGTCCATCCATACCTGTCTCACTGTACCCAGGTTGAGTGACTCTGTCCCAGCAGCCACTGCTGCTGTGCCCCTGTTGCCCACTGTTGCACCCCCACTGGTCACTCTGCCCCAGTCCCCACCTTTCAGGCATAATTCCACCCCCCCATCTTCATGGCTTCACTTGAGTTGCACCGAGTGGTGGGGGAGAGGCTTGACCAAACCCTCCATCAAACCCCTTGGGTGCACCAAAGGTTTGACACAACCCTGCAGCTTGAGTAACTCGAATCCGGTGGTGAATCAGCCATGAGCTCCAAACTTGTCCAGTGCCTGTCACCAAAGGGTGGCTAACCCCCAGCAGTAAACAATTAGATCCAATTAGGGATGGCACTCCCAAAGGAAAGGCAGAAGCAAAAGTAAATTCAAATGCTTTTAATGCTCAGCTTCAGCTTGTTACGTATACAATGTTTTTGATCCCAGCATCACAGCTTGTACCCCAGCACCTCGACTGTCATGAGTTTTCAAAGGGGGTGAGGCTGTTAGAAAGAAATCCACCTTTGGAATAGTGCATTTATTAATATTCATGAGTGCGAGATAAATCACATTAATAGTCTTGAAAAAATAAATAAGAAAGTGCCAAAAGTACAAGATTAATAAAGTAACAATCTCTTCCCACTCGAGATTTATCAATAATCTTTAACATATAACATATATTATACTAATTAGTATATTAATGTTAATGCTAGAGAAATGAAAATAGGAGTGCACACACGAGGTAGATGCCTGGACTGAAGGCAGATTGTTTCCAAGGCAAATACAATCTGGATTCCCTAGAAAATGAGTCACACCAGGTAGTTAGGTAGGAGTTTTTGACAGTCCAGGATACCTCCAACAGTGTACCTGCAAGCAAGAAAACAGAGAGAAAAACATACAAAGTTGTTACTAAAAGGTTAATAGACTTAATTGTAAAAATTATATTAACATTAACGGTTCATAAATATTTGGAGAACACAAGTGTGTAGCTCATTTCTTCAGAAAAGGTTTGATATCTCACTGGTCATTCAGTCCAGCAGGTTTCACACTGTTTAATTTGAAAATCCATTTGCTTTCTATTCTGTCTCTTTTCATGCTTGCATTTCCTTTAGGAGTGCCATCACTATTTGGATCTAATCAGCTGCAGTAACTCTCAGGACTTTGGTGTGGCGCCCCCACCCCCCATTTTTCTGGAATACTGTGCAGGTTCCCTGACAGACCCAGAGTTTGCTGCAGCCATGGATTGGTGCACCTTGCGCCAGTCTATCAGCTGTTAAAAAACCAAGCCCATGGTGTCATAACACTGCCCTGCTCCTTGCTCAGTCTCTAGCTAACACAGAGATGCACTGACATTAGCTAATGATGTCCTCAGGAGGTCAATACACAGGACTATAGTGAACTCCAGTCTCTTGGTAAGCTGACTCCCTCTTAATTTTCAATTACCTAGATAGGAAATCATTAAATGGGTGAGTAAAGCATATAGAATAGTGGATGGGCAACCATCCACAACAAGGCTGTGTTTCCATCGAGGGAGTTGATGATGTCATAGAGACCTCGAGAGCGATGCTCGAGAGGTCTCTGGCATCATCAACTCCCGAGATGGAAACACAGACTTCATTGTGGATGGGTGACCATCCATTGTTTTTTATAGTATATGGTTCCCCAAAATAGATACAAGGTTCATACCTTGTTCACGCTTCTGCACTCCTCCTCGCTTGAGTCCCTTTCCCTAAGATAACAGTCCTCCTCCTCGCTGCAGTTACGCGGTCATGTTCCGGTCATGTCTGCGCTCCTCGCCATAGTCCCACTCTGCTTTTACCAAAACTGTGCCATTTTGTTAAAAAAACCCCCCAAAAAAAAGCAAATTGATATTTTTGACAGACCGACCCGATTATGGTAGTCTGTGTCCACACTGTCTGCTCCCCAGACTACTCGCTAAATGAGTCTGCCATTTTTGTATGTATTTTTTGAATCTCTGCCTGTTTCCACCAACCAGGTAGGAGCTCAAGGGGGAAAAGTTGTACTATCGATGTGACGTCAGAGCGATAGTACAACAACTTTTTTGACCTTTGAACTGTCCTACAACAAGATTTGGAAAACCTTTATTTTCCATACGCAATAAGCCCGAACCATATACTATAAAACAATTGTTAATGGTTTTGAAGCATAGAGATGAAACTTTGTTATGCTTATTGTTTGGGGGCTGGTCTATTGCTAGATTGTCATCTGATCCTTACAGTAACTTTTTTCTATTCATCTCAGGGGTCCTCTGCCCCAGCACTCAAAACTTAAATTTTTGGATATTCATCTCTTTGGCTTTGGACTTGTGGGGGAAGATTGTAAGAGAATCTCTCCCCCCACCCACTCACTTAGTAATCTGTGGGTTGAGAAGACTGCAATTGCATGAATTGTTTTACTTAATTTTGTTATACTCTGCCCCTGTCAGTTGGGAAATTTAGTTAATTTATGGGATCCAGGGATATTGGGCTCCTAAAATGTTAAGACTTGCTGCTATTTTGGTGATTGGGTGGGTATTGGGGTAGGTTTTTGAGGTTTTAGTTTAGGTGTGTGGATGAATGTTTGATTGGTTAGGGTTGTTTTTGCTGCATTAGTACTGTGGTTAGATTTGAGTGACTGAGTTAGTAAGTGGTTTTGGGACCTTGGCTGGCACACTGTGTGTCAGGGGAGAGCAGGAGCCTGGGGTGGGTTCAGATGGTGTATGGAGCATCCATGCTACTCAATCTGTGGCCCTTTACCATCTTCTCTTTGTCTACTACTACAGCACATTACTGTCATGAGGTTGGGATAAATAGGAGCTGTAAGGATCGTTTGTGGCGGGGTACCCCTGTCACCAAGGTGGGGGCAGGATTGTGGCAGTCAGGTGTAGAAGGCGCCCTGGACTTCGATGGGACCTTGGGAGAGGTGAGACATGTTTGGTTTCCATCCCAAGGGATTCCACCACACTGAGTGGGCAGGTAGCCAGAGGGGGCTACACTTTCCACTGATCCCCTGAGGGAAGTTCTATGCAATGCCAGATCGATTAGGAACAAGACAGCCATTATTGCGGACCTGATTTTCTTAGTCAATCTGGCTTGCATTACTGAGACCTGGGTGGGTGATGATGCTGGCCCAGTTTTAGAGGCAGCCGTCCCCCCTGTATATACAGTAGTGTACTGCCCCAGTGTGGAACACAGGGGCGGGGGGGGTGGCCATCTCTTTTAGATCTGAGCTTGGCTTCTTTGTGCACCCAGTGGGAAAACCAGGTTCATTTGAATGTGCTGCCTTACGTGGAGGTCCAGGCGCAGGTTATAGGATTATCCTGATTTACCGCCCCCCCGGGATGGCAGGTGAATTCCCACAGGAAGTAGCTGGTTTCATCATCAGTGAGATGTTGGAGTCCCCCCGGTGTTTGATCCTGAGGGACTTCAAAGCCTGGGCAGACAATGAATCATCTAGGCTTGGTTACAACTTCCTCCAGACAATGTCATCTCTGGGCCTGACGCAGAAAGTTTTCTCTGTGACTCACCAAGGCGGCCATATGTTAGACCTGGTTTTCTCATTGGGGCTTGAGGTTAATAACCTCAAGATTGAGCGGGTCATTTGATTCGATCACTGCATGGTGGGGTTCTTGTTTGGGCTCCCCACTGAGAGGCCTCCCCCTGCAGAGATGGTCAGCTATCACCCTTTGAGGGGTTTGACCCCATAGGGATTTCTGGTGGCAGCTGACCTATCTAATGTGGTTAGTGCATGCATTGAGGGTCCAGATGAGGTTGTTGCCACCTATAATAGGGTGTTGGCAGCTACTCTGGACTCCCTTGCATTAACCCGTGTATGACCCAGATCCTCTCACTTGAGGTCCCCTTGGTTAGACGGGGACCTCAAGAGGATGAAGATTATGGGTCAGAGGTTGGAGCACTGCTGGCGGAAGTCCAGGCTGGAGATGGACAGACTGACCCTGCACTCACATTACACTGAGTATCAGGGGGCAATCACTTATAAGAAGGCAGAGTTCCTGTCCAGAGAGATTGCTGCTGGGAAGAATCGACCAAACTGCACTTTGTCGGACTGTGGACAGGCTCTTAAATTCAGCCTGCCTTCAGATGAAAAATACTTTTTCCGATGCTCTTTGTGAGGAGTTGCTCGATTCTTCTCAGACAAGGTGTCTGCCATCTGGCTTGGTGTTCCTCCAGTGAGCCCTTCTGTGACCTACAGTGATAGTCTGGGATGTCTGCTGAGCACTCCACCTAGTTGGGAGGAGTTTAAACCAGTGGAGGCATCAGAGGTCATCGGGGTTGTCTCCAAGTTAAAGCACACATATTACAAGCTGTACAAGGTGCTGACTTGTTTCTTGATGAGTTGTGTCGACACTGTTGGCCAAGTGTTTGTCTTAATTGTTCAGTGCTCCCTGTCAAAGGGGATTGTTCCAGATGCCTTGAAGAAGGCACTGGTTTGTCCCCTCTTGAAGAAGTCCTCTTTGGACCCTGACATCAAGGCAAATTACCGTCCCATCTCCAGCTTCCCATTTTTAGGGAAAGTTGCTGAGAAGGTTGTGGCACAGCAACTTGAGAAACACCTTGTGGCTTTTGATCTTTATGAGCCTTTCCAGCTGGGTTTTCATATGAGACATAGTAAGGGAACTGCACTAGATCAGGTGCAAAATGACCTCCTCAGGGCTAGAGATCAGGAGGAGGGGTTAATTCTTGCTCTCCTCGATCTTTTCAGCTTTTGACATGGTAGACCATTGTGTGTTACTCAGCTGCCTAAGGGAAGTTTGTAGACTCACCAGCTCTGCCATCTTCTGGGTTGAGTCTGACCTCATGAATAGGAGACAATCGGTAGTGATGGGGAATTTCTCCTCCTCCCCTAGCCTACTGTCATGTGGAGTACCTCATGGTTTGGTTTTGTTGCCAATGTTATTTGCCGTGTATATGCTGCCCCAAGTGAGCTCATTAGGAAATATGGCTTGGGTTTTCATTGCTATGCTGATGATACCCAGCTGTATTTTTCCTTTTCCCCTGGAACATCCAGTGTGGTAGAACTACTTAACAACTGCCTCATGGAGATCAATGATTGGCTGGCCTCCAGCTGGTTGTGACTGAACTCTGATAAGACGGAGGTACTGGTGGTGGAGTTGAACAGAGGATGGAACAGGTTGGCCTCTGGTGCTGAAACTGGATTATTCCTGGGATCTGTACCATTGAAGGCCTCCTCTAGGGTGCGAAACCTTGGCATAACCTTTGACAGCAGTTGGACGCTTGAATTTCAGGTGTCATCCATTGTCTGGACCAGCTTTTACCATCTTAGGAACATCACCAGGGTTAAGCCCCTAGTTCCATCCATGGACCTCCCCACCTTAGTACATGCCTTTGTGATGTCCCGACTTGATTACTGTAATGCGCTTCTCCTCGGGGTCTCAAGGGGTAACTTCCGCTGGCTGCAGCTGGTGCAGAATGCAGCTGCCAGGCTGTTAACTGGGCAGTCAAAATTCTGCCACATAACCCTGGTGCTGTGTGTACTGCACTGGCTGCTGGTGCAGTGGAGGATACTCTTCAAGGTGGACTTTCTCACCTATAGGGACCTACATGGGTTGGGCCCATGCTATCTGTCAGACCTCCTTACACCTGCTGTCTCGGTCCACTCCCTCTGGTCCTCCTCTAGGGGCCTTCTGGTGATTCCCAGGATGAAGCTTGAAAACTGCCAGTGACAGGGCTTTCAGTGTCACTGGCCCCATCCTGTGGAATTTGCTCCCTCCATCTGTTTTTGAGGCCCCTTCAGTAGAAGTTTTTAAGACCCACCTCAAGGCTCTTCTGTTTAATCAAGCCTTCCCGGACCAGACATACTAGTCATTTCGAGGGTCCCACCTTTAGTTCTCTTTTGCTGATTATTTATTTTAGAGAGCTTTGTGTAGCAAATAATATATTTATTGAATGTTGTTTTAAATGTTTTTTGTCTATTGATATTTTTATTTATTTGATATTAAATTTTATTGATAGAATGCTTTTAGCCTCCGGGATTGGGCTCCTGGAAAAATAAAATTTGCCTTGCCTTGCCATTTGTTCCTGTAGGAAATTATCTAAATGAGTGATGCTGCATTGAAAGCACAGTGCAGCCCAAGATGGAAAAATGTATATTATGGATAAAATATGCATTACGATTAATGGTTTAAAAATGAAGACATGCTACTCAATAACAAAAGTTGATATAAAATCTGAAAAGTTTTACTTCTAAACAGTTAAGGAAAGCCATGAATAGAGAGGCAAGCCAGCTTGTCATACAGATTTCCTGTTATTTAACATAGAAACAAAGAAACACAGAATTTGAAGGCAGATAAGGACCACTTGTTTCACCCAGTCTGTCCAGTTTGTCCCTGCCTACACTGTTACATGAGATTTGATTCTACTCAGGTTAAAAAGGAAAATATATAAAAGGAATGAACTTTATACATCTATTGAAAATGAGAAAATAGTTTATTTAATTGCATGTTACTTTGTTTTTTGTGTTTTATAATTAGAGGTCACAAGCACTTTGAAAATGGACATGGTAGTCTGAAATACCAGTGGAATAAAAATCATTTAATTTGTCAAGAAACATACAAGTATGAAGAAAATGAATGCAGCAACAAAAGAAAGTTTGTATTAATAAGAAAAAAAAATTAATATTGAAGACATTTTTCAGTGGTTGTCCGTTGCCTCAAAAAAACACACAGGAGGGTAGTGTCTAAAAAAGCATAAGTGTTTCAGTAGCTGACGTCTGGATTTACTGTCTTCCCCAGAACCGCTATATAAAAAAAAAATAAGAAACCAGGTGCTCACTTTAAGAAACAGTTTGTTGTTTCATACTTCTATAAACACTTTTGACTTCAAATTTTTGGACTTCTTCTCTAAGGTACCCTTAGCCAAAGGATCTGCCAACTTGTGCCACCTCCAGTGCCTTAGGTACCCCAAAAGGATATTAATTCCTTGTAAACAGAGAGACTGAAAGGCCACATAGACAAATCCACTCATGTTACTAACAGTACTGAGCTCCCTACAGCCCTCGACAACATATACTGTATATTCAGTTGTGTAAGCACCATAGAGAGTCTTATAAGCACAACAATCCAAGCAATCAACTGCAATTGTTACTCCATAAATACCTGTAGTTGCCTGCTGAACCAGGGAACCAATTTACAGGGATTCACTTCCCACTCTACTACCCAGGGTACCTGGTAATTTCCTTTGTAAGCAGAAATTTGTCCAGGCTTACCTTAAAAGCTGTTCTACAGGTTTGCTACCCTCCAAATGATAAAAAAAACTGCCTCCAAAAATTAAGAATTTATGGGCAGTATAGTGTAGTAGTTAAGGGCACTGAGCTGCAAACCTGGCGACCTGGGATTGAATCCCATCAACTCCCACTTACATACTGTGTGACCCTAAGCAACTCACTTAACTTCCTTGATGCTCCCAGGTCACACCTAGAAACAAGATCCTGCTTAGTGTGCCTTTTCTGGATAAACAATTTCCCCTTTCCCTTTCCTATAACCCTGGGGTTTCATGGTGTGTCCCCGTACCCTGCTGCAGTACATTAGCTTAAACATCTCCAGCTGTTTGACTTTATCCTTACCCCTGAGTATGCTTTTGCGGAGATCCTGTCCAGTCTTGGCTCCCTTTACTCCAGGGTGAACATGCGAGCACTGATCGCTGAAAAATAAGCAGCTCCTGGAGGTCGTGAGGGCAGCCTTGGATCTCCTGCCCTCCCCCAAGCACCGATCTCTGAAAAAGAAGCAGATAGTGACCCAACACCCAAGGCAGAACTTCAGCGGCTTGGGTGCTCTGAGTGAGCAGTTTGAATTTTGCGGCCTTTCTCTGAACAAAGACTGCTGCATTTTACCATCGGCAGAGCAATGTAGATAATTTTTCCCTGCCTTTTTCACCCCTGTACTGCTCAGTAATTTTCTACCCACTTGAGGGAACTTTAAAGGGAGTCTTTTACTACTGCTTATCTAAACCAGGCTGAAAGGGACTTTATTAAGGATCTTTTTACTGCAAGGTTGGGTTATACTGGACTGGAGCTTTTAAGGCTACAGTGTCTGGGCTGTATGTTAAATGCTGTAATTTCCTCTGCTTAAAATTCTATTTAGTTAGTTAGTTTTTCTCTGCCTTTTTCACCCCTGTACTGTTCAATAATTTTCTACAGGCTTGAGGGAACTTTAAAGGGAGTCTTTCACTACTGCTTATTTGAACCAACTGAAAGGGACTTTAATAAGGATCTTATTACTGCAAGGTTGGGTTATACTGGACCGGGGCTTTTAAGACTACAGTGCCTGGGTTGTATGTTAAATACTGTAATTTCCTTTGCTTAAAATTCAATTTAGTTAGTTATTCCCGAATTTAGCTGCCTAGAGTGCAGCAGGCTGTTTTTCCCTAGCACTGCATGATGTTAATGAACATAAAACCTAATCCGAATTCAGAACTGTTAGTTGTACACAGTTCCCAGCTCTAATTCAAATTTCCTGTACAACACCATTGTGAATTATACCCAGGATTTTGACACTGTCCAACACTGGTTCCATTCTCATCAGCTATTTCTAAACCCCCCCAAAAATTGTCTCCCCAAACATTTGGTACTAGGGCAAAACTTTCCCGTATTCCCACCACCCCCACTTTCCACACACTAGGTGTCTCCCCCTGGAGGATTCTACTTCCTTCAGATACCTTGGGATCTGGTTAGACCAGCACCTGGACTTCACTGCACATATTGATGCTATACATAAGAAGCTACACCCCATGTTGGGTGCGTTATACTGGAGCAAAAGTTGCATCCCTCTGCCTACGCACCTGGCAATCATTCAAAAGATGGTCCTCCCAATAATGGACTGCAGGAATGTAGTCTACGGTGTAACCCTTAAGTCCTCCTTGACTAGACTAGATCCTCTCTTCCACTCATTCTGCCATTTCTCCCTGGACTCCCCCTCCCATTACCCATCATTGCAACCTCTACCATTCCTTAGACCTCCCATCTCTACACATTCAGAGGTTGTTACACTGTGCTAGAACCATTGTGAAATTCTGGTCAAAGTCACTCCCCTCCTACCTTGCGGCCGCCCTAGCTGTTCTACCCCCGCCAGCTGACTCGCTTGGGAACACTGATTCTCGGCTACTTCACATTCCCCACATGTCCATGGGGTCTGGACAGGCTGCTTTCAGCTACCGGATGCCAAAGTTATGGAACTCCTTGCCAGCTGATATTAAGCATTCCACCTGCACTCCTCACCTCAATGCACTTCTCAAGACACACATCGCCACTACTTGCTCATGCAAGTTGCACTGTTAAGCCCAAGCAATCATGACTGTTGCTGTTTATATCCATCTGTATATACTTCTGAGTACTCCATTATATGAATGCTGTTGCTTGCTCTGTAAATATGCGTGTACTGCTAGCTTTCACCTGTATTTCTTCTTACTCCTGCTGTGACTACTCTGTGTGTGTGTGTGTGTGTGTGTGTGTGTGTGTCTGTGTGTCTGTGTGTGTGTATATATATATATATTTTGCTGTTGTCAACTTTGTCTTATGACTGTATAGAAACATGTATCACCACTGTAATCTCCCTCTTCCCCTTACCCCCAGGGCACATCTGGAATCAAGTGGTACCCTGCTGAGTATGCCTTCCTGGTAAAAATCTTAAATAAATAAATAAATAAATAAAGGAAAAAGACATAAAAGAAATGTGCTCAGCAAGTCCACTGGTGCCAATACATAAATTCAAAGGTAATACATAGTAAACTAGAAAGTGTGCAGCACAGAAACCTCTGATTGCAGAAAACACAAGTTTGCTCACAAAAAATGAAGTTGATTTCCCAAACCACTGATATGAAAAAGGAATACCTACAAAAAACATCCCAATACTGTTTCAGAGAAGTTTCTGCTTCCACAGGTGGACTCACAGAAAGAGGAAATTATTTTAACAGCAGAATGCCATCTGCCTGTGGGTATTTATTTTTGGTATCAGGACTTTGTCCTGATAAACCTGTTTTTTTGCAACAAGACTTGAATTTTGTATTTTCTCTGAACAGAGGCTTGTGTGTCCCCCCTCTAATGAGTGGGGGCTTACCTTGGCCCCACAGAGCCTCCATCACCAGTTGTGTTGCCTATTGGTTCTCATCATGACTGCCAGTTGGGATCAGAAGAGAAGAAATGACCAGGATTGCTTCATCTCTCTGTCCAATGTTTTTTTTTTAAATTTAAGTTCTTTATTGAATTTTAACAATAGTCAGACATGCGGTACACATAACTTCAAAACCTGTAACATGTCAATACCTACCCTAGTTGACGTGAGAACAGCTAGGAACAAAATGCCATAACAACCCCCCCCCACCCCCCCTGGAGGTGCCACCCCAAGTTCCTGTCTGAGATAAAGTGAGCCGATTAGAAGTGCCACAGGACCCAAAACTACAACGTTCTAAAAACCAAGCTAAGACAAAATAAAAGAAGAGTTATTCCTGCCAGAGGTAACACTAATGAGGGATTTAGTGCAAATACAGAGCATACAATTTGCCCCATTTCTGATTAAAGGTGGAGCTAGTATTCCTGGAACTAGCTATTAATCTTTCCATCTTGAAACATAGGGAAATTTCTTTGAGCCATTCATTATAAGAAACATCTAATTGGTCTAGCCAATGTCTAAGGACCAATCTATTAACTGCCATTGAAATTAGGGCTATGTGAAACTTCTGTTCCTTAACCCTGATTTCTGAATATAACCCCAAAATACAAATCTCAGCTGTAAATAGCTCCTTAAGTCCCAAAATCGGGTCAATATTGGTCTTAATTGGTCTTAATTGTATCCCAGAGTGGGGCCACCTTGGGACATTCCCAGAAAATGTGTAGTAAATTCCCTTCACCCGTACCACATCTTGTACAACTACTAGACTTTAACTTCCCAAATTTAGTTAACCTAGTTGGTGTGTAATACATGTTGTTCAGAATGAAAAATTATGTAAGCCTATTCCTATCTAGAGTAAGGTATTTATGTGTGTCTCTCCAAATCTGACCCCAACTTTCCCGAGGGTTGGGTATGAGAGCGGACCATATCTTGGAGCCAGATAATGGCTTAGCATAGTTGGCTACCAAAAGATAGTAGTACAGTCTAGCTATACCATGGGGTTTGGTAGCGCCTTCCTTTACCTGGTCCAAAAAAGGTCTTGTTTGAGAAGGTACACTGACATACCCAAAACCCTTCCCCAGAGAGTGCCTCAATTGAAAGACTTTAAATATGGCTTTCTGTGAAATATTCAGTGCTGTTAGCAAACTAACCGAGGAATGAAGAGAGCCCTGAGAGTAACAGTCTTCCACTAACCGGTTGTGGATTTGGGGAAGCCAGTCTGGAGATAAAAATGATCCCCCAATTTTAATATTAGGGTTGAGAGTTAAAGGTTGAGCCACATCTTTAGTGTACGAAATTTTGAGAAAGCTCCAGCAGTGAGAGAGAATTCTAATGGAAAGACCAATGGGCGAGTTCCGAATATCTTCCGGCAAGGAAGAATAGTTATAGTAGAAGATACGGGGGGGGGCTTAGGTTATACTTATTCAGCAGTTTAAGTTCCAAATCCAGCCAGACGGGTTTGTAACCCTCATTCTGAGGATTACTCCAATGCCCAAGCCTAACCAGCTGACTGGCCCAATAATAAAACCTGAAATTAGGGAGGCGGAGACCTCCCTTATCCTTAGGCAAACTGAGCTTAAGATAAGCTCTTCTGGGATGTTTGCCCCACCAAATAAAATTCGATAAGGCCGAATGAATCCGATGGAAGTAGGTTGTAGGAGCCAAATATTGAGAAGGTTCAGAGGGTAAAAATACGAGGTAATATATTCATTTTATAATACTAATTCTCCCTCCTACCGATAATGGAAGGCTATCCCATCTATTAAGATCTTTCTGGATTCTTTCCAACAGGTCGTCCAAGTTTAGCTTTTTAACTACCTCCACGTCGTGAGCTAAATATATACCCAGATACTTGAGAGAAGTCGAGGCCCATTTCATGCCAAATTGAGAGAAGTTGGCATGAAATGTAAGGGAGTTAAGAGGGAATATCACCGACTTGGATAGATTTAACCTGTAGTTGGAAACCTTTCCAAACTGCTTAATAATACATAAAACTTCCCCTAGTGAAGACTCTGGGTTCGAGAGATGCAAGAGAATATCGTCTGCGAAAACAGAAAGGGTCAAGACTTGTTGAAAAATAACACATCCTGTGATCTGGGGTGAGGCTTTGATACAAAGAATGAGAGGTTCCAGATACAAGTTGAATAGGTAGGGAGATAAAGGACAACCCTGACGGGTACCAGAGTGCAGGGAAAAACGAGACAAGAAAACACCATTACAATAAATCCTGGCAGAGGGTGAGTTATACACTGCTCTAATCCAGTGGATGAAAGTCTCTGGAAACCCATTCTAACAAGAGTGGCCCAGAAATCCCAATTAACCGGTCCAGTAGCCTTCTCGGCATCTAAGGCAACCAGCATACATGGGGACTTGGGACATCTGTGACTCTTAAAAGATATGGGATAGCGAATGCAAATGGTCTGCCGCTGATCTACCCTGAGCAGAACCCCACCTGTTCAGGGCTCAACTGTACCTGCCATACTTGTTTGATCCTTTGGGAGAGGATCTTAGTTAATATCTTAATATCATAATTTAACAGTGATATTGGTTTGTAGCTAGCTGGTTCCAAGTGGGGTTTATCCAGCTTGTGAATCAGAATAATTGTAGCTCTAACAGTAAAGGATCTAGGAATCTGAGGAAAGTATATGATTGAACAAATTTAAAAGGGAGGGAGATCTCTTTAATGAAGGTTTTATAAAAGTTTGGAGGAAAACCATCAGGTCCAGGGGATTTATCCAGGGGTAAACCTTTAATGGCCTCCTCTATCTCACTCAAGGTGATAGGGGTGGTTAGTAGATCGCATTGTTGCGCTTGCAAACGAGGGAAGGAAATCCTATCCAAAAAATATTCTATCTCTGAGCGGGGTATCTGAGAGGTTCCGGTACCATACAAATCTTTATAAAAAGATTCGAAAATCTGCTCAATATCCCTTGGAGAGTTTTTGATTGAGCCATCCGATGCCTCTAAAGCGGGGATCAGTCTAGAACTTTTGGCCTCCCTGAGTCTGAGAGCAAGCATTCTACCAGGCCTTTCCCCCTGGTCGAGATACCGTGCTTTGGTTTTGAGGATGACATATTCCGTTTTTTCTTGGATCAAACCTTCATATTCATTCTTAAGTTTGCAAAGCTTCTCAAAGTCTGTTTGAGAATTAGAGAGGGGAAAAGGTCTCCTCAGCGGTTTTAATTTGGTTAGACAGTGAGGAAATCTTAGCCCCCCTCATCCTTTTCCTCCAGGAGGCCAGCTTAATAAATTCGCCTCTAAGGAAGCACTTTAGAGAACACCAAATTAAATCATCTCTTACAGCCGAGCTTTGGTTAAGTTCGAGAAGAGACGAGATCAAGGATTTGACATGAGAAACAGTTTGGTCATCCTTCAAAAGTTGGGTATTGAGCTTCCAAGTAGTATCCCTCTGACCAGGCGGGCCAGGGGATAGCTTGATCCAGGCCAGGGAGTGATCCGAAATCACGATTGGCTCTATACCTGAATGGGAAACATTGGCCAGAAGAGAGGCACTAATTAGAATGTAATCTAGCCTAGACCATGAACGATGTATTTGGGAATAGAAGGAGTAACTACGATTGGAGGGATTCAAGACTCTCCAGGGGGTCACATAAACCTGTTAAGTTCATAAAATCATTGAGAGCTATTTGAGAGGGTGAAGGAGGTTTTTTAGTTCTGTAGGTTCTGTCTAAGTCTTGAGTTGGGGTAACGTTCCAGTCCCCTCCCAGAATGAATATGGCCGGCAGAAAGCTACTCAGCTTATCGGCCAGTTGCATAAAAAAATTAGGGTCCCCGCCCACTGGTCCATAGATTGCTCCTAGAACCACTTTCATATTGTTGACTGAGCCTTAACTAAAACCAGCCTGCCTTCCTGGTCCGTGGAGCATTCTTCCTCAACAAATGGAATACTCTTTAATCAAAATAGCCACACCCTACTAGCTGAAGTACCTTCAGAGAAAAACCTGACAAAACCCTTGACGACACAGACCTTAATCTCTGATGCTAACATATGAGTTTCCTGTAAAAAATAATGTCAATATCGAGAGGAACAATTTAGCAGGATCTGGGTTCTTACTTCATCCCTTATACCTCTGACATTCCAAGTAGCCACTTTAATAAACTTCAGAGTCATCCCGAGTGGTGAAAGGGAAGGAAAAACAGAAAGAACCAAAGGGCCCATGGCACTTCCAAACGGCTCATCACAGTGTGGCACCTTCCATAACTCCCCCAACCTCCCCCCATACCTGAATGTTCATAACTTTAAGAGAGAATGTTCTTAATTGGAAATCTGAAAACATGACACTAATACCTACACTAATTAACAGCCAGAAATAATCTGTATCTAGAGAGTAAACCTCGTACCCTCCCCCATCTCCCCCCATGTCGCCCCAATGTAATCTTACCCCACAGAAACTATATACATTATGCCCCAGTGAAGTAAACAGATTAAGACCCATGCCCCGAATCTGAGTCAGTAAGGGCCCCCCCCAAGGAACACCTGCCCAGGACTTAACCAAACCCCGCTAAAAGTTAGTCTGAATCTCCAAAACCCCCTAGTACTGTAAACCCAGATCCAAAAAACCAAGAATCCAATAAAGAAAGTCCTGAGCCAGGTGGACCAGTTCCCCTTATTTAAGCCATGAAGCATTTCTCCCAATGGCTATCCACCCCCCGTGCTCCCACCCCCCACCCATGATTCTTTAGAAAAGGAAGAAAATATACGTCATGCCCTGAAAACCGTCGTGGATCCCTCCTGGGATCGCATAACCACTCCCTCATCCGTATGTCTAAAGCCCAAATAAACCCCTTTACGGCCAGAAAATACAGGCTGTTGGCACTTCTAGCAAACCCAGACATTTTAATGTGCACATCATTCAAATGGAGAGGCTACTACTATTAGCAATTACCCCATGATCGATCTGGCCCCACAATAATCCCCACCAGTCAACCAATGGGTCGCTCCAAAAGGAAGACATGAGCGGAGGAGATCATTCAAGGACTCAACGGTCTGCTCCAAAAGGGGACCTGCCGAAAACACCTCCCCGTGAGGCGAGTTCCCCCTGCTATCCTCCACCCTCAAAGCTAGGCCGCACTCCTCCAGATCCCAACCAGGCCCACCAGGCCACGACCCAACCACCCCACGATCCCACCCAGCAAAACCCAAAAACCCAGCCAGAACAGCGACCACCAGGTAAGAAATCCCTTCATCATATAGTCAGTTGTGACTAAAAAGGAGAGAAAGGAGAAAAGGGAGAGAACCCCCAATGTAATCCGAGTCCCAGCCACAAGTTCAATCTCCCTTGAACAGATTAGGGAGTTTCAAGGTGAGTTCTGACAACGCTGTCTCTGGAGTTTCATAAGTGGTCCAGGCACCCTCCAAAGAAACCTTCAAACGAGCTGGGTAGTTCATCCCAAATTTAATTCCTGCCGCTAGTAGTTTTTTCACAATAGGGTGGAAAGCAGCTCTCTTTTGCCGGGTCTCGTAAGGCAAGTCCTGCATGATGCGGAGTTTAGCACTGTCCCAATAAATTGATTCCAGCTCTCTCGACTTCGTAAGTACGTGCTGTTTCTCAATAAAGCTGAGAAACTTTATTATAATGGGTCGAGGAGGGGCACCAGGGTGGGGCTTGGGCTTTAGGGACCCGATGAGCCCTCTCAATATGGTATTGCTGGCTAATTGGCAGAGGACCTATAATCTTGTTTAACAACTTCTGGATAAAGGTGATGGTGTCTCCTCCCTCTTCGGATTCAGGCAGACCGATAATTAAAATGTTGTTTCTCCTGCTTCTGCCCTCCAGGTCTTCTGTCTTCAGCTGTAATTTGTGCACCTGTTGACGAAGCCTCATTATCTCTGGGTCGATTCTCCCCTTCCAACTTTCCAGTGAGGCTGCCTTAACCTCCATGTCTCCCACTTTACGTGAGAGTGCTCCGAGATCACTCCTAATGGACTTCACTTCAGTGGATATATCCTGGAGCGTTTCGCGAAAAGGAAGCAGCTCCTCCAGAAAGCGGTCTTCTGTGAGCAAATTAGCAGCAATCCCAGGTGGATTATGTTTGGCTGCCTGCCCCTGATTCTGGCTCTTGGCTTTTTTGGCGGACTTCTCGGGTGTCGTGGGCGGAGTATGCCTAACTCCGGCCTGCTTCATCTCGGCCTCCATTGCCCCTAAGTTCGCACTGCTTCTGAATAGGATCCGTTGGAATGCCCCAATTGAGACCTTCAGTTAGAAAAGACTCTTATAAAGATAGACTCTCAGTCAAAACGGGCTATAAGTAGGGCAAAATCAGTTTTTATCGGGTGGCAAGTGGGAGCTCCAGGAAAGCCTGTCACCGGACTCTCTGCATCACGTGACCGTCACTCTCTGTCCAATGTTGTTGAAATGGCTCCCCTGCTGCCTCTGAAGGAGTGCAAGCAGAGTTTATGACCAAAACTGTGAATTCCCATCAGCCTCTCCAACTCGACCGACCTGGACAACATAATACAGACACATTAGCACCACAGTGGGGGGCACAGAAACTGGCAAAACTGTGTTAGCACAGCTCTAACCCTGTTAGCCCCAGTGCTGATTGTTCAAATATCCTGCTCTGAAACAACTATAGTTTATTTTTCTAAGGTAGAGTAATGCCATTACACAAAGGCGTTGTAAAAGAGGTAAGTCATCACCTCTCTTGCCCATTTAGTAGACAAATTATATTGCTGAACTTTGGCTACATATTTCTTCAGATATTGATTCGTATTTTCTGACAAGTTAATTAGGCAGTAAAACATGTGGGAGCTGGTTGGGTCACCATTTACCCTCATGCTGTTTGTGCTAGTGTAAGTACCAGATGACAGCACCCTAACCCATTTTAATTGTTATAAAACACACTCTCCCCCATGTCACAACATGTGAACCTCTGCTTGATGTCATGATCCTTTGACTAATGTAGTTACTGAATGGTATCCAAACATGTGGCAGCTAATCAAAAAGATGCAATTATATCTCTAGTTGTATAGTTGCAGTACAGTGGCGATCTAAGTACTGTATGACCATACTTCTCATAATAGGTCTGCTGCACTTGTAAAAGCATAGATACAAGTCTGATAGTTGGCATGCAGGACTCTATTACAATACTGGAAGTCATATGACATAAAAGGGCAAAATCTTTATAATCTGGGGACAGAGCTAGGTAGTCACATTAATTGACTATGGCCTCATCATTAATGGTTCCGCTTCCACTTTTGCACTTAGGCGCATATCCTTGTCCCTCAACAAAGCTTGCTAAACTCATCACCGGATCCCACTGTCTCACCCACACATGTGACCTATACGCTCAAACTGGGTGGCTTCAACTCTCAAACTGAATCAAGTACCAAACATGCATAATGGCTAAAAAAGCAATGACGGGCTATGCCCCACCCCGGAGTACAAGCTTTCATCCGACCTGTACAGAATCCTTGCCATACTAGGGGCTCTGAATCCCCCAGTTACTACATATCCCGAGATGCTGGACTATGCAGAGACAAAGATCCTTTGCTTATAGAGCTCCCAGCTGGCTAAATGGCCTCAATAGACATCTCCTCTATTCCTAAACTAGGCCCGTTCAAATCTAACCTCTGCCTACTCCTCTCTGCCTCTAGCACATGCGACTGTCTGTAATCTATTTCTCTCTAGCACTTATCCCATCCTCTCATCACCACCTAAACTCCCCCCCCATACCTGCACTTCCTACTTTGCACTTTCTGTGTTATGTGTAATCTTGACAATTGCCATTGGCTGCATCTTCAGTGTGTCTACCCAAGTCTCATTAAAAATGTTGAGCCCAGTCTTTGGTCAGGTACCTAGTACCACCAAACTGTATGTACTCAAGTGATTGTAATCTATTGTAACCTGTTATCCTGTCTTAATGTTCTGCTTTGTTTTGTACCTCACCTGACGTGGAACCTTTGTAAAAGAGCCATGGCTCAAAGGGTATTTGTAATCCTAGACTGAAGTAAATAAATAAAATAGATATTTGAAAGGAGTGGGTACATCATTAGCCCAAATTTTAGAAAAAGGCTGCTCCATTATCCCTGGGATGAGCTCTAGCACTGAGATATACCATAATGTGGTGGACTATGCTTGATAAGGCAGCAAGGTTACAAGTGGGTAGAGAAGGCAGGCCCATAAGTATGCAATAAGGCATGACAGGGTTTGTGACTATGGGTTAATAACCACACACCTCTCAAGGGTGTTGTTAGGAACAAGATACTTGTATCAAGTGCCTTTAAACACCCAAGAGACATGTCTGATTATTAGCCATAATTACACATCCTGAAGTGCCTTATTGAACTTATAAAATGTGTCATACAACGCCAGCCCAGTGGCACTCAGACTAAAGGTGCTGGATGCCACACCTCGTGCTATGCCGGTGACCTGGGTTCAGGAATGGACTCGGGCTGCCATGGGTTGGCTGGGTAGGAAAGGGATTGAGCATCCATTGGACTGCTCTCCCTCTCCTGGGGAGGGGGGGTTTCAGTGTAGGTACATTGCTGGCTCCTAGCAGAGGCTGGGGGGTGGTACACCACCACTTCATATAAGAGGCGAGTGAGAGGGAAGGCACTGAAGGGAGTGCATGCGGACACACACGCATTCCTCCCATGGGCATCACTGCACATCCCTCTCTCTCTCTCTCTGAGGGAGAAAATGGAAAATGGTGGCATCCCAGGTCGTGGCAGCTTGATGGCCGCTTGATGGGTGCCCTGGCTTCAGGGACATCAGCGGAGCTGAATCCGGTCCTGGTGGTGAGTGTAGGGGGACTCCCACCACCCCGCCGCCGGGGGGGGAGCAAGCCATGGGAGATTACCGGTGAAGGGTCCTAAGCAAGCCAGGGTTCCGGACAGTGGCTGGAACCAGAGAGATGCATGGATGGGGTAGCTGACTGGGACACCAGGTAGGAGAAAGTGAAATAACTCTAAAAATAAATAAATAAATAAAATGTGTCATACACAATAGATTGAAAAAAATAAAACCAAAAGTTTAAAGTTAAAAATATGACTTTTAGCTGGCTTGCTAGCACAGTGGAAGTGTTACCTCCTGCAATGCCGATAACCCATGTTTGGGAACACACCTGGAGTGTTAGAGGACCAGCTGAGGGGAGGAAGCTCAAGCATTCAATAGATAGATCACCCCCTCTGGGGAGGGTGGGTGCAGGGTTTCACAATAGTCTGCTTCCTGGTGGCAGTTGGGGGGCACTGAGCGCACAGCCTCAGCAGGAACTAGAATTAGTTGGACACGGCAGTCATCAGCGTATCATGCGCGGGACTGTGCATGACATTCCAGCATGTCATACATACTTGCTTCCATCAGTGGGAAACCAGAAAAATGGATAACCCTACTGGTTGGCCAGGTAATACCACTCACTCAAACCTTGCCCACAATCAGACGGTGCCCTCCTGGGTCTTGCAGTTCCTCTGGTCTTCACCTCTGCCTGCAGGAACTGGATTCATGTACAGTAGTGCTAAGGAACTGAAGGCAATCCCAGCTTGGGGGCAAGCTGACCGGTGACCTACAGTAGCAGGTAAGTCACAAGTAGATGAGCGGAACTGGGGTCACAGGCAAGGGAAGCTGCCATGGGGTGGGATCAGCTATTGTGTGACAACTGAAGATGGTACTAGTCAGTGCTGCAGCAGGGATAAAAAGAATTGGAAACAAAATACTTTTTCCATGTTCTTTCAAAAGTAGTCTCCTTGTTGTTGTGTACGTACCTCCTACTCCATGCTACAGTGCCCACACCAACTGGTGCCAACAGCTCTCATGCTGTCATGGTGCCACAGTCTGAACACGAGCAGCATACACAGCATCAACCATCAAGAAAACATTTTCCTCCCTCTGTCAAAATCAGTGCCGATTTGGATTGATATTGACCAGAGTATTGTAGGGAGCCACTCATGTGAGACAGCTGACTTCCTAGCTGTTACTGCAACCTGTGTAATTATAGGCTACTAGTTACATGGTTTGGAATGCTTCTCAGCCAATCATTTTACAAGATTTTTTTTACACATTTTATAACAAGGGTTTACACAGCCTGACCCACCACAAGAACTAGGCCAACATACAAAGAAGCAATAAATCAGGAAACCAGAGATAGCTTAGGAGTCTCAAAAAAACTTTATACAAAATGTTTTCATCATCCTTTTGAAGGGATTGGGCTGGATTTATAAAAGTGATGATGCAGGCACAATTCCTGATGTTGGTCTGCACCTTCATCATCCAAAAGGTGCCTAAATGTTTTAATTATATTTTTAAAAAACATGATGTATTTGTGACAGTTTACCTTTTTCTATTCTTTGCTTGCAGACACGGCATCCTCCTTGTATTTTGTGGAAATGAGTGACAAAATTACAGATAAACCATACAGGGAATTGGAGAATAAATGGGGGTGGTGGTGGGGTTGAGGAACTTTGGGTCTGGTGGCACAGACCCATGAAAGTTCGATATGTATTACAAATTACAGGAATATACATATATTTATTTAACATAGAAACATAGACAAAGGTGACAGAAAAAGACCTGTGGTCCATCCAGTCTGCTCACATTCCCTATTTAGCCTTGGGACCTACTCTCCCTCCAGAGTCTTAGTCAATTGTGGATTTAAACATATTTTCTAGAATAGTCAACATGAGTTCATATGGAAATCTTTTACACAAGAGTCCTGGGTCAAAATCAGATACTCGCATACAATAAATAAAACATTAATTCCATAACCTAAAACATGCAATAATTAAAAAGGATAACACAAGAATCACACAAGTAATTTGGTTACCAAAGGATTTAGAACACTATTCCATTTTACCCTATATATAGCACAAGCTTTTTCCTCTGAGGAAGTACTGTAGTTTCATAAGATACAACCCGAGCTGCAGCCTTATTGAATTCCTCCATCATAAAACCAAGTCTAAAATTGCTGATCTACTTTGGGTGACCTCCTTCATTATTAAATGCCATAACTAACAGGGAAAAAACATTTATGAAGTCCTGTTAAATCACGCACTAAAATACTTCCACCACAACAACACTGGGCGCAGAAAATCCTATTCTAGCCATTGAATTTTCATTGGCTGAAGATCTTTTTTCCAGTGGTAAGTTACTGCCTAAACATTTTACCTCTAGTGGATTCGCATCAAGAGTAACTTGTGTTAAGGGTATTCCAAACATCTCTTTCATGAATTCCATGTCTCTCTTCTTTTGCATCATTTTGTGTGTTAATGTTTGAGTTTTAAGTGTTGCCAAGCATGTGCATTATAACATAGTTAACGAACTACTGAGATAAAAGAAACATAGTAGCATTCCAATTTAAGATTGGAATGAAAGGGATTCTTGGTTCAATTATGCCCCTCTCCCTAGCTTCACAAGCAGGGATTAACAAAGTATGCTGTGCAAACACTTATTTTCAAGGCTAAGCCTGGGGTTCAGAGGGGCAGCTGGCAACGCTAGTAAATCCCCGCATGAATGCTGCTAAAGCATGCATGCCTCATCCTTGGGATGCTTGCTTCATTGGCTGCAGCTATGTATCTGCTGGTGCTGCTCTCCATCCTCCCTGACCTCACCTACCTGGTGTTGCCATGTCTACTCGTCAGTCCCTTATGGACTATTTGCCCTGTGACAGTTCACTCCCTCCAGATCTCAGGAAGCATTACAGAAAAGTGGATGTTTCCCACTGTAAGCTAAATTATTACTTTAGGGGATTCAAAAAATATTAATAAAATTGTACTGTGGTATTCTGTTTCAGCAGGAGAGAGGGATCACACTGTTGTCAGGCGAATTGCCCATAGCATCATGACATGCCCCTTAGCCGCAGATCAGGCTCACTGGTTACTGTCTATCTGGGCTCCTGTATTTGCACTGCTATGAATCTACTGCCAACCTTTCACTTCATTACTTTTCCCACTCCTCGCTGGCCATTTACGGGGCTGCTGATACTCAACTTGTCTGGTCAGTATCCTGATGTGCAGCTCCTTGTTGCTGCATCTGGCATTCACTGCTATCTTCAAACTCCTCCTCCTTCCATTCCAGAATGTACCAGCTTGCTGCCATGGTTCCTACTTGCTCTGCCAGGGATTCTACTTCTCCTTGCTGGGGCACCTTTCGCGTGTCTCCTGCTGTTCCCCCAACTCCTGCTTCTCTGTTATTTACATGACTGCATTTGGTGTAGCACCATTTTCCTGACTCCCACTGATGCCTCTGCTTTCTGCCTGCCTCAGGCTGTGAAGTAGGTGGACGTTCTGCTCTTGCTACCTGGCCCTTCCATCCCCCACACCTGTTCTAGTCTCGGGGGTGCATACTGGGACTGGCTCTCTTACTGTTTGCTTGTCCTTACTCCGTCAGGGTTTCTTCAGCCTTGGCTTTGGTCAAGCTCTATTGCTGCTTTTTTCAGACCTTCAATCCACCCCTGCTGTGCTCACTCTCAGGCTCAGTCATGCACCCTGCCTACACCCTCATGGACTCAGTGTGCTCGTCTTTGTACTGCTGCTTGCCACCATGGTCTCTGTGACTGGTCTCCTCTGAGTGCTTGCTATCTTGAATGCTGCCTTGAATGAACTTTATTTAGTGGGCCTGTGCTCCACTGCTCCTTAACACTCACCAGTCTTCAGATGCAGCTGACTGCTATGCTCCCTGGGGTTCAACTTTAACCCTTACAACTACTTACCATTCCAAGCATTCCTACTGTATGAGGAAAATGCCTCAACAACCAACAACAGGCCCATGCTCCAGTGTCATATGGATGCATGCCCCTCCAACAACTGGGCATAACCTCCCTCTCTGCCTGTCCAGGGCAAGTATGCTTTCAACCTCAATGATGTCATACTGCAATGAACATTACATGTTCCCTTTCTGTGGCTTTATACTACACCTACCTGACCCCTCAAGGGACTAGCATCTTATCATCACAAACCACAACAGGAGAGTATTAGAGCTGCTGGGCCTGATGTAGCTGTTTCAGTCTTTTTGGGGAGGTGTTTGAACCCCAAAGTCCCTGGCATGGCTCCTGCTATACTCCCAAAAAGCAAGGCTTCAGCTCCTCTGTGGTAGAAGTCCTTTGGTCAGAAGAAAGATATCACATATTACGTAGTTTGAGGCAGTGTTTCCCATGCCCTGCTTATGCTTAGATTCTAATAATATTGCACAAAGCCTGGAGGGATGGTGATCTGAAGACCTGAATCCTCAGAGGTTTCCTCCTCAAAGGTTTGTTTACCTCTGCTTCCTGCTCAAGATCATAGTTAGTTTATTTCATGTTTGTTACTTGAATTCTGCTTTGTTTGAGAACTGGATGGTGGCTTTTCCTCCTCCTCTTCACTGGCTGCTCAGTGTCATGAGCTTCCCACTTTCCTTAGTTGAATTCAAAGTCATGACAGTATACACAAACACAAATGTTTATGCCCTTTTGATTGCTATCCTGTATAATAAACAAAGGAACATACACTTAAAGTATTTTCACATTTGCAATAAATGTATAGTGTGAATATCATTTATATATCCATTTTAACCTATGTTGAACAATCCTTAAAGTATCAGGTAAACTGCATGAAATGCTGGCTTGACTCACATTTCATTGCTTTGCTTAACTGTTTAAAGAAAAAACATTTCAAATTTTTGTATCAACTCTTGTATTGAATGGCATGTCTTAATCTTAAAACCATTAATCATAATGCATATTTTTCCTGCTTCTACTGTATATACATTTATCCATCTTGGACTTCACTGTGCTTAAAGTTCAGCATCACTCATATAAGTCATTTTGTACAGGAACAAACAACAGGCATAACAACATTTCATTCCAATGCTCCAAAATGATTAATTGCTTTGCTCACACATTCAATGATTTCCTATCTAGGTAACTTTGTGAATTAAGAGGAAGCCAGCTTACACTGACAGTTAACTTTTCTCCTGTGTGTTGGCAACCCCAGAGCACCATTGGTGTATGTCAGTGCACCTCTATCTTAGCTTGAGACAGAGCAAGGTGGGGGGGGCAGCATTACAATGTGATCATATCATGATGTCACACAGTGGGGTGTGCATGTGATGCAGTTTACTGTCCAATCCTCTTTGGAGGAAGCTACAAGAGTCAGCATGGGTCTGATGTTCTACTCAGTGCCTTGTAGTCCTCTTTGTCCTAGGTGCTTACTAGCACATTTGCTGACTCGATGACTGTATTCACAGGGAATCAAAAGAGCGGTGGTCAAGATTGGAAACAGTGTATAGGGGATAATTATTCTATGTGTGCAGTTCTTATTCAAGTGGAAATGAAGAAATTAGGGGGCACTGCATTAATGATAAAATATTATGGCACACAACAAGCCATGCCTTTATGTAACTTATTAAACTGTTTCCCTAATACACATCATACTCCTATTATTAAAAAAAATCTTGCTAGCCCTGTATACTATAAATATAGCACATAGTCCACAAAAAGAGATTTTCTGTCTTGTATATTGTTCATTTTACTCTGAGTGCTTATAATTTATTATGAAAATGTCCATTTTAAAAGGTGGTCCAGATTACTTCTTTGTTTAAATCATATCTTGGTTTTGCTTCTTAATAAGTGTGAATTCCAATCTCCTCCTCTTACTGGTTTATATACCTTTGCAGGCCTAAGAATCTGAAAGTGGAGACTTGATGGCCATGTGATAAGAATTGTCTGGCCATTGAGGAACATTTATGTTAATTTCTTATTGCACTTTTCTGTTTCAAAATTTACTTTCTGACCCTTCTGATGTTTTTTCCCTAAGTAGTAAAGTCTACATGGATACTTTATACAATAAACAGTGTTGCACATGTGATACAGTCTTTTATTTAGAAGGTTTTTATATGCATGTACTTTTAAATTCTTTTTCTTCTTTTTTTGCATTTGAACACTGTGCACAATTTTTGCATGGGAAGAAGCCAGTTGGTTTCGTATCCAACCATATGATTGGTTGTGATTCAGGTGTCCAGTGTTGGGTTTTAATTTTTTTATTGTGGTGTTCTTCTTCTTGTTACCCATGGCCATTCCTGCAAGGTCCTTGCTCCATGTTTAGTGCTTTGTAGGACATGCTAGTGCTTAAAAAATTGCTTGTTTAATAGATTAAAAGGCTGGTGAATACGTTTTGTTTATGGAGATTATTTCCTGCTTCTCCTTCTGTACATTCATTAGCAATGTTTCTCTCTGTACATTCACCACTTTATTTACTAATCTCTGTACAGTACGCTCTTTGTAAGCTCATATTCTAAACCTTTGCTGGACGTCTCTTGCATTATTGATAAGCTTCTTATTTTTTCCACTGATTCTTTTATCTCTCATAGGCTGACTGTTCTAGACTGAAGAATTAATCTAGGCCACCTTCTAAAATGTACATTTTAATAATGATAAGTGACATGCACATGGAGTACAATGGACACTATATAAGATTGAATGTCTCTTTATGTGGACTATGTTCCATATTGATGGTATACAGGATTAGGATAATTTTATATTAGGAGTATGATGTGTATCAGGGAAACAGTTTATTAAGTGACAGTTAAGCATTGTTTGTTGGGTTCCACAGCATTTTATCATTAAGGCAGCGCCCCTGATTGATTTATTTCCACTTGAGTAGGAACCCTACACAAAGAATTATTATCCTCCTATACACTGTTGCCACTCTTAGCCCTTCTAATTCCCTGTGAATACAGTCACTGAGTCAGTAACTGAGTGTGCTAGTAAGTACACAGGACAAGGAGGGCTACATGGCACTGTGTAAAGTGCCAAACTCATGTTGGTTCTTGTAGTTTCCTCTAATGACAATGAGGCAGTGGTCTATGTCACATGCACCTCCAGGCATGTGATGCTGTGGCACCATGATGTCATAACACTGCCTCACACCCTTACTCAGTCTCTATCTAAGCTACAGATGCACTGAGATTCACTAATGATACTTTGAGGAAGCCAGCACACAGGAATAAAGTTAACTCCAATTTTTTGGTAAGCTGATGCCCACTTAATTCACATTGTAAAAAAGGGTCTGAGAAATGGAGCTTTCTGATTGGCTGCAAACATTCTAACAGCCTTATGTTAATCTTTTATTAACATACATGTAGAGCTTAACCATATGCTGAACAAGGTTTAACACAGTTTAAAAACATGTTTTATTATAATAGCAATAAGGCACTCCCAGGGATTATGTTAATGGTCAGTAAATCACCCTATAGGGACATGTGGCACTCGGCTACACCTCATGCCACAGTACACCCCTAGAAGGTGATTAACAGACCATTAACATAACCCTTGGTCATGCCTTATTGCTTAAACATTACCTAGATAGGAAAGCATTAAATATGTGAGCAAAGCAAAATAATTTTTAATGGTTTTGGAGCATAGGAATGAAACTTTGTTACGTTTGTTCCTATAGGAAATTATGCAACTGAGTGATGCTGTGTTTAAAGCATGGTGAAGCCCAAGATAGAAAACTGCATATAGCTGATAAAATATACATTATGATTAATAGTTAAAAATGAAGACATGCCATTCAATAACAAGAGGTATTTTTTAATTGAATATACTTTATTACATTTTATAAAATGGGAGAAAAAAATGAGGACGTTTGATTGGTCGTTACCTGTGCATTAGATCCATCTAATGCACAGGTAAAAACATGTACAGGGCAGTAGTAGGCAATAAGTCCCTGTTGATATAAATGCTCATTTGGAATGTTGACATTTCAAACAGCAGCCATTTTTTCCCTCAGCTGACTTCTGTCATCTCACTAACCATGAACACGAATCTTGCAGTCAACTTTGATGTAAACTTAACCAAAGAAATGGAAAACAGCTTCTCAACAGAACAAGACTCTGAAAACCAGCCACCAATACCAGAACTGACTGAAATTACAAACACAGTGAGTAAAAGATATGCCAACTTATCAGCCACAGAAATAGACAGCATACAAGAGGGCATAAATGAAAGTAACACTATTAAAACTACTGCCTGGGCTCTCAAAGTGTTCAACGACTGGATATCTGCCAGAAATATAACTCTAGATTGGAAGGCAACCCCTGTAGAAGACTTAAATAATAATTTTAGACGTTTTTATGCTGAGGTCCGCACTTCCACGGTTCAGAATATGCCCTCAGTAGTTTCTCAGGGATCTGCGCAGCTTTAAACAGGCACCTAAACTCACTGGCAGTTGGTAGAAATATCAATATTATCAGTGATCCTCAGTTTAAGTCAAGCAACACTGTCTTTGTGGCAATAATGAAGCGTTATCGTAAAAATCGAAAAGACACATCCAAACACCATGGTGCCATCAGTAAAACAGACCTTGACTTTATCAGAAATTCCTCAGTCCTGTCGCCGAACACCGCACCTGGCCTGGTCCACAAAGTCTGGCTGGACATACAGCTCTATATGGCCAGGCACGGTAGGGAGGGATTGCGAGAAATGAAGGTGGACAGCATAGTAATTAAAAAAGATGAGTCCGGACTCCAGTATGACACGTTGTCATACAACGAGCATACAAAAAACCACTGCAACCCCAATGAAATAAACAAAGAAACATACCGTGGCTGTATGTATGAAATTCCTGGATCTCCTCTGTGCCCTGTCTCCAGCCTCCGAAAATTTATAGAAAACCTGCCTCCCGATGCTCCTTCTTTCTATTGCCACCCAAAATGTTTGCCCCAACATTTCCTGGATACAACAACCACTTGGTATTCAAAAGAGCCGATGGGCATTAATTTCTTATCGACTATGATGGCCCGAATTTGTAGAGAAGCCGCACTGCCGAACCGATACACAAACCATAGTGTACGAGCTACAGCCGTTCAATTGATGTCAGATGCGGGCTCGAAAACAGAGAGACATGTCCACATCGACATAGAGCAAGGCTAGTTCCCGATCCTACTGGGCCCCATCAACGGACGCATCAAAACGCTTGGAGTACCATACTTGCACCAAGAAGCGAGCAACTGAAAGAAATTCTACTCCTGCTGCCAGAAATGCAGACATCACAATGCAGCGTGCATTCACAGTGCCACCTGCCGTCCAAGCTTCACGGAATGCACAGGGCGCTTTCAACCTCATGAACTGCACATTCAATGGGACAATAAACTTCATAAACCATGAAGCAAGTAAGTAATTATTATACATTACTGCTGGGCTCTTTTCTATGTATTTAAATGGTTTCTAAGTGGTACATTTATTTCTCTCTTATTCTAGCTATCCATCCCACTCCTCCAGCACCTATTCAACCCACTGAGAACTCTCCAAGCAGCTCATCCTAATGAACCCTGATGACATTTCCAGACATCCATCTGCAAAAGACTATTAAAACTAGATAGCTCAGCTGTTACCTACTTAAATATCTTATAATAATTTATTGTTTCCTCTCTCACATGCAGATCTATGAACTACTTTATGCAGTGGAAAGATATTTATTAAATAAAGCTATTTAAATCTATACAAAATGTATGATACTATATTTTATAAAGATGTAAGTAGTTACCCATTTATAAGTATAAGATCTGGTAGATAGATATTTAATGCACAGTCAGGGTTGAAGGCACTCGCCTCCGCCTCGTGCCTCACAACGCCTCTGACCATGCATTAGAAATGTCTAATGCACACCCCCTCGTGTCTTATTGCTTACTTAAAAAAACAAGAATGAGATACAGCAAATACAAATCATATTAACATTAAAGAGTAGTGCACAACAAGTGAATAAACCAAACAGCAAAATATTCCAACAAATCTAGGAACAAGAGCTGATATAAAAATCTGAAATGTTTTTCTTTTAAACAGTTAAAAAGCAGAAGATGCCTTCAGGGGAACTTTACCAAAGCATAATATTTAGATGTAGGCCAGCTTGTATTTCACATTAGTTCTATATGCCTCCTTTCCCCTATATATTATTGAGGTCATTTGTATAAAAATAGGATCTTTGCTCCTGAAGAGTTCTTCTGCTGGGAGAATTGCAACAGGGGTAAAAGGGGGAAATAATGTGCAGGAGGAAGAAGAGGAGCTGGAAATGAGAGAGGGAGATGAATGGAAGCAAGCAGGTAGTAAGAGGGGTGGAATCTTAGTGCTGGGGGACTCAATATTAAGAGGAGTTAGGTGGGGTAGCAAGGGGGAGAGACATAGTTGCATTTGGGTGGAGGCCATGCCAGGAATGACAGCGGAAAGGGTGGGACAGTCTGTTCTGAAATATGCTAGAAGGGGTAGGGACAAGCCTCATTTAATTATACATCTTGGGACAAACGACCTGCCTGTCAAGACAGTAGATACAGTCCAGAGGAGGTTTGAGGAACTAGCACAATTATGTGAGGGGGCAGGAAGATCAGTAACTTTTCAGAGATACTTCCGTGCCAACGCGAGCAGCAAGAAAGCTGAGAATAGAGGAATTTAACGGATGGCTAAGAACCTGGTGTTGTGCTAAAGGGTATGGGCTGTTGGGGGTGGGGGAGGACCTGGGAGGACAGTAGTCTCTATGCCAAGGACAGACTACACTTGAGTGAGGAGGGAAAGAAAGTGTTGAAACAGAGGATGGAGGAGTACATAGAGGAAGTTGGGAATTTAAACTAGGAGTGGGGGGTGGCAGTTGGGGAAGAGATATGCAGAGACCACAGGTTGGGAAACTATATGAGCTTACCCCCCAATCAGTGACAAAGGACAAATGGCAAGTCCTGTTGGTGATGCTAGGAAAGGAGGGCAGGATGGGAGAGGGGGGAAGGGTGGAAGATGGTTACCCTTAATGCTAGGAGCCTTGGGAGGAAAACTGCAGAGTTACAGGTTCTCATGGCAGAGGGAGAGGTGGACATTGCAGCCATCATGGAAACATGGGCCACCCAATGCAATGACTGGGACCTGTCTGTACCAGGGTGCAGGTTATTTGTAGGGACAGGGTGATTGGGAAAGGAGGGGGGGTGGCGCTATATGTGAAGGAAGGACTGAAGTGTGTAAGGGAGGAAGGGAGGAGTGTAGTATGGAGTCACTTCGGATGCAAATCCAGGATTCCAAGAATAGGATTCTTAGAATGGGAGTGGTGTACAGGCCACCATCTCAGATGGAGGAGTTAGACAGAGAACTAGAGGGACAGATCAGGAGGACCTGCGAGAAGGGTAGTGTGGGTGATTGTGGGGGACTCAACATGCCAGGAGTGGACTGGAGCACCAACGACCAGGAATAGAAGGGGGCAGGTACTGCTGGATGCCTTCCAGGACAGCTTCCTGCTGCAAATGGTCAGTGAACCAACCAGGTTAGGGAATGCCCTTGACCTTGTGCTGGCAAATGGGGACTTTGTGAGAGAACTTACAGTGGAGGAACCTGTCAGGGAGTGACCACCACTTAGTATGGCTCACATTGGATATGGGCAAGGAAGGAGTGGAATCTGGCACAATAGTGCTGGACTTCAGGAGAGCCGACTTTGGGAGGATGGGGGAAGTGGTAAAAGGGTACCTGGCCAGAATTCAATCTAGTATGGACACTAACCAGAGGTGGGAGCTCATAAAGCTGGGGATAGTGGAGGCAACCAAAAGCCCAGAGCAAGAAGGCTAGGGCTAAGAAACCGATCTGATTGAGCAAGGAGGTCATGGAAAAGGTAAGGAGGAAAAGAGCTGCCTTTAGGAAGTACAAGAAAACAGGAAGGGTGGAGGACAGGGAGGAGTACTTGACAGAATCGAAGGAGGTGACAAGGGCAGTAAGGGGAGCCAAAGCATCTACGGAACTCAGGCTGGCACTCAGGTATTAAGAAGGGGGGAGAAGGGACTTTAAGCACATCAGGGAGAAAAGGAGCTGTAAGGACCACAAAGTAAGGATTAGGAAGGAGGAGGTTGGGTGAAGCAGGGTGCGATAAGGCGAAGCACTAAATGAGTACTCTGATCAGTATTTACTAAAGAGAAGAGGGGGTGACCCAAGGTGGGGAGAAATTGCAGAAGCAGGGTGAGAAGTGGTGACAGATGGGGAAATCATGGAGAGCAGAGTTCAAGAGGGTTTGAAGGCACTGAGGGTGGACAAGGCCCAGGCCCAGATGGCATCCACCCCAGGGTACTGAAGGAGCTGGCAGGCATCCCTTGCAGGACCTGGCAGACGATTTAATGCCTCACTACGTTCAAAAAAATTCCCCAGGACTGAGGATGGCTCATGGTGCCCCTCCACAAGAGAGGCCCCAAGGATGAACCTGGAAACTACAGACCAGTGAGCCTCACATCCATCGTGGGTAAGCTAATGGAGACTATCCTGAAGGAGAGGCTGGTGGACCTCCTAGAGGCCAAAGGACTACAGGACAGCAGACAGCAGACAGCATGGCTTCATATGTGGCAGATCCTGCCAAACCAACCTGGTTGAGTTCTATGACTGGGTAACTAAGCAACTGGACAGGGGCCATGCAGTGGATGTCCTGTATCTGGACTTCAGTAAGGCATTCGACTCAGTGTCACATGGAAGGCTGGGAAGGAAGTTAGTAGGCACAGGGGTGGGTGCAAAGCTTGTGAGATGGGTAGGAAACTGGCTGCAGGGAAGGCAACAGAGGGTGGTGGTGGTGGGGAGCCTCACACCCAAGGGCAGTGATGAGCGGTATTCCACAGGGCTCGTGTTGGGACCAGTGTTGTTTGGGATATTCATTGCAGACATATCATGGGACATCAAGAGCAAGATCAGTCTGTTTGCTGATGATACCAAGGTAGGCACGGTGGTGGATGACCTAGGGGGATGGCAGGGGTTGCAGGATGATCTGGCAAAGCTTGAAATCTGGTCAGACACCTGGCAACTGGGCTTTAATACCAAAAAAGTGCAAGGTGCTGCATTTTGGGATGAAGAACCCAAGGAGGAGTTACCAGTTAGGTGGAGTGCAGCTAGCCCAGACAGAGGAGGAGAAGGATCTGGGTGTGCTCATTACAGGGTCAATGAAGAATTCGGCACAGTGTAGGAAGGCAGCTGCAAAGGCCAACAAAATGCTGGATTGTATTGCAAGGGGTATATCCTCGAGGAGGGAGGAGGTGATTCTGCCACTGTGTAGGTCATTAGTTAGACCACACCTGGAGTACTGCGTGGCAGTACTGGCATCCGTATCTGAAGAGGGACATTAAGTTACTGGAGGGGTGCAGCAGAGCGACAAAGATGATCAAGGGTCTGGGGACTTATCATATGAGAGGAGGTTGAAGGAGTTGAACATGTACTCACTGGAGGAGAGGAGAGACAGGGTGACATGATTGAAACCTTTAAATACATGAAAGGAATAAACAAGACAGGTACAGAGGGGCTGTTCAAAGTAAGGGAGGAGGACACCAGGGCCATGATATGAGACTGGAGCAAGGAAGGTTCAGGAGGGAGATGAGGAGACACTTTTTTACAGAGAGGGTGGTGGCTGGGTGGAATGCATTACCTGCTGAAGTGGTATGCAGTAGAACAGTGGACTACTTCAAACGAGGATGGGACAGGACAAGGGGGAGGGTTAATGAAGGGGAAAAGTGGAAGGGAGGGGCAGCTGCAGAATAAGGGAGCTAGCTGCACATTCGAGCAGACTTGATAGACCTCTAGGCCTTTATCTGCTGGCAAATTTCGTATGTTTCATATGTTTCTATTCCTGTCACTGTCTCCCTACCTGAGGCCATAATGCACTGCTTGTGACATCACAGTTATTCCCATGTAAACATACTGATGTCACAACAGAGGATTATGACTTGAAGCAGGTAGTCAGCCACAGAGGTAGATGAACCCTGAGCTATAAAGATCATGAATTCATGCAAACGTCCTTAGTAATAAATACCAGGGAGGAGGGATCTTTAAAATATACATATGGAATAGAAGTTGAATTGTATCTAATTATTATGTTTTTCAATGTTTTTTAAAGGCATCTGCAGCTCTTTAAGGAAAGGAGAAACAAGCCAGCTCATCATGCAGATTCCCTGTTGTTTAACATAGAAACACAAACGTTTATGGCAGATAAGGACTACTTGGCTCACACAATGTGCCCAGGTTGTTGCTGCCTATACTGTCATATTAAGGTTGGTTCCACTCAGGCTAAAAAAGGGAAATATATAAAAGGAATTAACTTTATGCAATTATTGAAAATGAGAAAATAGTTTAAATATATGTTACTCCTTTTTTGTACTTTAGAATTCACAAGTACTTTGAAAAGAGACAAGGGAGTCTGAAATGTCAGCGTAATAAATGAAATGTAATTTGTCAAAAAATAAGTATGAAGAAAACGAATGCAGAAACAAAAGAAAGCTTCTATTAATAAGAAATGAAAAATAAATATTGAAGAAATTCTTCAGAGGTAGTCTGTTGCCTCAAAAAACTCATAGAGTCTAAGAAAAGCATAAGGGTTTCTGTAGTTGTAGTCCAGTTTTACAGTCTCTCTAGAATTACTTTATAAAATAAAAATAAGGAACCAGGGGCCCAGTTAAAGAAACAGTTTGCTGTTTGATAGTTCTGTAAACACCTTTTATTTCCAGTTTGTGTGCTTCTTACCTAAGGTACCCTTAGCCAAAGGATCTGCCAGCCTGTGCTACCTCCAGTACCTTAATTACCCCAAAAGGATGGTCATCCCTTATAAACAGTGAGGCTGAAAGGTCGCATAGACAAATCCACTCATGTTACTAACAGTACTGAGCTCCCTACAACCCTCAGCAACATATATTATATATTCAGTTGTGTAAGCACCATAGAGAGTCTTATATGCACAACAATCCAAGCAATCAACTGCACTTGTTACTCCATAAATACCTGTAGTTGCCTGCTGAACCAGGGAACCAGTTTATAGGGATTCCCTTCCCACTCTACTATCCTGGGTGCCTGGTAATTTCCTTTGTAAGCAGAAATTTGTCTAGGCTTACCTTAAAAGCTGTTCTACAGGTTTGCTACCCTCTAAATGGTAAAAAAGGTCTCCAAAAATGAACTCTGAATTTATAACCATGGAGCTTCAAGGTGTGGTCCCTTGCACTGCTGCAGTACACTAGATCAAACATCTCCATCTGTTCGACTTTATCCTTACCCATGAGTATGCTTTAAATTGAGATCAGGTTCTGTCTCAGCTAGCTTCATTCCAGGGTGAACATGTAAAGGAAAAAAACATAAAAGAAACACACTGTGCAAGTCCATTGGTGCCACTACATAAATTCAAAGGTAAAATATTGTAAATTACATAGTGTGCAGCACACAAACCTCTGACTGGAGGAACTGCAAAACAAAAGTCTGCTTACAAAAAAATGAGATTTATTTCCCAAACCATTGACATGAAAAAGGAATGCCTACAAGAAACATCCTAATAGTGTTTCACAGTTAAAGCATTTCTGCTTCTACAGAGGACCCACAAAGAAATGTAATTATTTAACAGCAAAACGTCATCAGGGTGTTTGTTGTCTGTAGGTATTTTTTTTATGTATCAGGAGTTTGAGTAGTAAACCTTTCTTTTTTGCAAGAAGACTTGTGTTTTGGATTTTCTCTTAGCAGAGATTTGTGTGTGCCTCCCTCCCAATGAGGGGGCTCACCTTGGATCCACGGAGCCTGTGTCACTAATTATGTTATTCACTGGTCCTCAGGACTGCCAGTTAGGACCAGTAGTGAAGAGGAGACCAGGACTGCTTCATCTCTGTGTGCAATGTTGTTCAAAACGGTCCCCTGCTGCCAATTGAGGAGTGCAAACAGAGTTTAGGACCAAAACTGGGAATCACCATCAGCCTCTCCAACCCAACCAGACTGGAAAACATAGTTCAACCACACTAGCACCACAGTGAGTGGCACAGAAATTGTTTAAGGGAAGGATCACTTGTAAAAATATGGGATATAGGATCAGTGCCCCTTAGGATTACAAAATAGGCAGCCATCGTATTTCCTTCTGACCCCTGATAAAAACACAGAAACATAGAACTTGCCTATAAAATAGGGACCACTTGGACCACCTTGTCTGCCCAGTTTTCCCTGTCTATGATATCACCATAGATCCTACTTGATCTCAAGCCCATTTACCCCCTTCCATTTCCTTCTGCCTATCCCATTCATTGTTGAACCCCATCACTGTTTTTGCCCCCACCACCTCCACTGGAAGACTGTTCCAGGAATCCACCACTCTTTCCATGAAGAAGTACTTCCTCACATCTCTACTGAATCTACCCCCTCCAACTTGTTATCATGCCCCCCCCTTGTCCTTGAGTTCCTTTTTTTGTGCAAAATACTTCCCTTCTGTACCCATGAGGTATTTAAAGGTCTCTATCATATCCCCCCTTTCCTTCCTCTCTTCCAGAGTGTGCATATTTAAGTCCTTAAGTCTCTCCTTGTAGGGCTTCTGATGCAGACCCTGCACCAGTTTAGTTGCCCTTCTCTGGACTGCCTCCACTCTGTCTATATCCTTCCAGAGATGTCGTCTCCAGAACTGGCACAGTACTCTTGGTGGTGCCTTACCAGTGATCTGTACAGAGGCAATACTACCTCCCTCTTTCTAATGCTGATACCCCTTCCTGTGCAATCCAATATCTCACGATCCCTCCCAACTGCCTTGTTGTACTGCCTGACCAGTTTACCACCTTTAGATCATCTGATATGAGCACCCATAGGTCTCTTTTCTTCTTTGTGGTTGTTAGTACCACTTCTCCATTTTGTACTCTGCCCCTGGAGGGTTTCTATGATCCGTGTGCATTACTTTGCACTTTTTCACATTAAAACCCAGCTGCCATACCCTTGACCACTCCTCGAGTTTCCTCAGATGTCTGCTCGTCCTTTCCACCACACCCCCTCCCCCCAGAGTGTCAACACTATTGCAGATTTTGGTGTCATCTGTAAAGGGCAGACCTTCCATTCCAGTTCCTCTGCAATGTCACTTATAAAGCCATTAAAGAGGACCAGTCTCAGCACTGATCACTGAGGCACTCCACTGGTCACCCACCCTTCCTCTGAGTGAACTCTGTTTACCACCACCCTCTGCCACCTATCCCCTAACCAATTTCTTACCCAGATTACCACCTTTAAACCTCACTCCTCAGCTACACAGCTTGCTTACTAGTCTCCTGTGTGGAATGGTGTCAAAAGTCTTACTGATATCTACTTAGGTCGTGTCCACTGCTCCACCCTGATCTAATGCCTTGGACACCCAGTCAAAGAACTCTATCAGACTAATTTCACATGACCTCCCCCGTCAGTGATCCATGCTGCCTTGGGTCTTATGTTGGATTCAAGATATTCCACAATCCTTTCCTTCGGCAGTGACTCCATTAACTGTCCAACCACTGAAGTCAGGCTGATTAACCAATAATTGCCAGCCTCTTCCCTGCTACCACTTTTGTAAAGTGGGACTGTGTCTACACTCCTCCAGTCCTTCGGAAGCACTCCTGCTTCCAGTGAGCCGTTAACTAGAATAAGTCTGTCAAAGGTGCAGCCAGTACCTCCCTGAGCTCCCTCAATATCCTTGGATGCACCCCATCTGGCTACATTGCTTTGTTAATTTTCAGATTTGCGAGTCCCTCCAGGACATTCTCCTCTGAAAATGGATTTGTGTCCCCCTCTCTCCCTGCAATGCTCCTGCTACTTTTTTGTGGCCCATCCCCTACTCTCTTAAAATGTTCGCCAGGGTCCAAGGCCATGACAAAGCAAATCAGGCTCCAGAAGCCTGTCAGGAACCCAGAGAGGTCTAAAGGGACTGTGAGGAAGTCATCAATTCACACAGAAGTGCAGCAGCCAATCAGTCAGCAAGTGAAACCCAAGCATACCCCCAACAGTGATCGATAGAGTTCCTCAACCAGTCAGATTGTAGGATCCTTGAGTGATCTGCATGAGTTGTTTCAGAACATTTCAGATCTTTGTCAGAAACAGTTTGTAGCAGAGCTCGTGCTTGACCTTCCATTGTGGGAGGCCTGTCTGGGGCTTATACATCCAGGAACCTCGTGGTACCCACTGGGCCTAAATATAGATTAATGTAGACTAATTTATGCAGAGAGAAAGAGCCATGGAAGTCTGCAGCTGACACCATCTGATTGCATGGTAAATCACCTTGTGATCCTCTTATAGTTGCTCGGAGAGACATAGGTGCTCATCAGGACTAATCTATATCAAAAAGCAGCTCTATATCTGGGAAGCTACCCAGCCAGCAACACAGCCAAAGGTTGATTGTCAAAGCACACTAGGAAGTTGATGCCAGGACACAGTGTTCTGGTCTGACATGGTTGAGTTCCATGGGCTGAAACTTTACCTGTGATTCCAAAAAAGGAGGGAGATCATCTGCTAAATACAGAGAGAAAGAGAAGCTTGATGGAACCTGTGCATTGTGCAGCAGGGAACAAGGTGGTATCAACCACATAGTGCAGTGACATAGGACAAGAAAACGTGATTCACGATGGAGGGGGAACTGAAGCTAGCATCCTTCTATGATTTTTATTTAAATGTAATTATTATTAGTTCTTATTAAATTCAGCTGTGTTTATATGCCAAGAAAATGTGTATTCAGTTGATTTGGAGTGCCATCTGTAAAAAAATTACACATAGAAGATAATCCATCTTTTTTTTCAAATTTAATAAACTTTATTACATTTTTATTTTTACATGTTTGTAAACAGAACAATGATATACAGAAAATTTGAGGAGCAACAGTAGTATATAACAGGTCGTATATTTCCTTATGCTCCTATGGAGGTCAAAGGTGTAGTTATCTACAATAGAACATTGATGTATATATATATATATATATATATGCATTGTCTCTACACAACATATGAACATACGAAATTTGCCAGCAGATAAAGGCCTAGAGATCAATCAAGTCTGCTCGAATGTGCAGCTAGCACCCCTTATTCTGCAGCTGCCCCCCTTCCACCCCTCCCCTTCATTAACCCTCCCCCGTCCTGTCCCATCCTCATTTGAAGCAGTCCACTGTTCTACTGCATACCACTTCAGCAGGTAATACATTCCACCCAGCCACCACCCTCTCTGTAAAAAAGTGTCTCCTCATCTCCCTCCTGAACCTTCCTCGCTGCAGTCTCAGATCATGGCCCCTGGTGGCCCTCCCTTCCCTTACTTTAAACAGCCCCTCTGTACCTATCTTGTTTATTCCTTTCATATATTTAAAGGTTTCAATCATGTCACCCCTGTCTCTCCTCTCCTCCAATGAATACATGTTCAACTCCTTAACCTCCTCTCGTATGATAAGTCCCCCAGCCCCTTGATCATCTTTGTTGCTCTGCGCTGCACCCCCTCCAGTAACTTAATGTCCCTCTTCAGATACGGATGCCAGTACTGCACGCAGTACTCCAGGTGTGGTCTAACTAATGACCTATACAGTGGCAGAATCACCTCCTCCCTCCTCGAGGATATACCCCTTGCAATACAACCCAGCATTTTGTTGGCCCTTGCAGCTGCCTTCCTACATTGTGCCGAGTTGTTCATTGACCCTGTAATGAGCACACCCAGATTCTTTCCTCCATCTGGGCTAGCTGCACTCCCCTAGCTGGTAACTCCTCCTTGGGTTCTTCATCCCAAAATGCAGCACCTTGCACTTTTTGGCATTAAAGCCCAGTTGCCAGGTGTCTGACCAGGTTTCAAGCTTTGCAGATCATCCTGCAACCCCTGCCATCCCCTAGGTCATCCACCACGCGCCTACCTTGGTATCATCAGCAAACAGACTGATCTTGCTCTTGATGTCCCATGATATGTCTGCAATGAATATCCCAAACAACACTGGTCCCAACACTGAGCCCTATGGAACACTGCTCGTCACTGCCCTTGGGTGTGAGAGCTCCCCACCCACCACCACCCTCTGTTGCTTTCCCTGCAGCCAGTTTCCTACCCATCTCACCAGCTTTGTACCCGCCCTTGTGCCTACTAACTTCCTTCCCAGCCTTCCATGTGGCACTGAGTAGAATGCCTTACTGAAGTTCAGATACAGGACATCCACTGCATGGCCCCTGTCCAGTTGCCTAGTTACCCAGTCATAGAACTCAACCAGATTGGTTTGGCAGGATCTGCCACATATGAAGCCATGCTGTCTACTGTCCTGTAGTCCTTTGGCCTCTAGGAGAGCCACCAGCCTCTCCTTCAGGATAGTCTCCATTAGCTTACCCACGATGGATGTGAGGCTCACTGGTCTGTAGTTTGCAGGTTCATCCTTGGGGCCACTCTTGTGGAGGGCACCACAGGCCATCCTCCAGTCCTGAGGTACACACCCTGAATGTGGTGAGGCATTAAATAGGTCTGCCAAAGTCCTGCAAGGACCTCTGCCAGCTCCTTCAGTACCCTGGGGTGGATGCCATCTGGGCCTGGCACCTTGTCCACCCTCAGTGCCTTCAAACCCTCTCGAACTCTGCCTCCATGATTTCCCATCTGTCACCACTTCCCCCCTGCTTCACCATTTCTCCCACCTTGGGTGTCACCCTCTTCTCTTTAGTAATACTGAGCAGAAGTACTCATTAGTGCTTCCTATATCGCACCCTGCTTCCTCCCAACCCCTCCTTCCTAATCCTTACTATGGTCCTTACAGCTCCTTTTCTCCCTGATGTACTTAAAGAAGTCCTTCTTCCCCTTCTTAATGCCTTTGCCAGCCTGAGTTCCGAGATGCTTTGGCTCCCTTACTGCCCTTGTCACCTCCTTCGATTCTGTCAAGTACCCTCCATGTCCTCCCCCTCCCTGTTTTCTTGTACTCTAAAGGCAGCTCTTTTCCTCCTTACCTTTTCCATGACCTCCTTGCTCAACTAGATCGGTTTCTTAGCCCTAGCCTTCTTGCTCTGGGCTTTGCAGCAGGTTTTGGTTGCCTCCACTATCCTCAGCTTTATGAGCTCCCACCTCTGGTTAGTGTCCATAATAGATTGAATTCTGGCCAGGTACCCTTTTACCACTTCCCCCATCCTCCCAAAGTCGGCCCTCCTGAAGTCCAGCACTATTGTGCCAGATTCCACTCCTTCCTTGCCCATATCCAATGTGAGCTATACTGAGCGGTGGTCACTCCCTGACAGCGGTTCCTCCACTGTAAGTTCTCTCACAAAGTCCCCATTTGCCAGCACAAGGTCAAGGGTATTTCCTAACCTGGTTGGTTCACTGACCATTTGCAGCAGGAAGCTGTCCTGGAAGGCATCCAGCAGTACCTGCTCCCTTAATATTAATTCTCTAAAGTAGGTATCAGGAGCTGTTTCATAACAATTAAAAATACTATCTAAAAATGAAGAAAATAAAATATGTAATATATAATATATATAACATCCCCCACCATTACCCCCCCACTGTCGCCACTAGAAATAATGAGAGACAACATAAAAAACTACGTCATGCATTGCAGAAAAACGAGAGATGATACATTTTAAAAAACAAAAGGATGAATATTTATCATTAGCATCTACAGAGCTCAATCTGATACAGTAGCACAATCCAAAATATGAACCAAAAATAACATTAGATAGACAGTAGAGTGTGCCATGGTGGCCCATATCTTCTGGTATTATTACTACATTTAGAGATGCTCGCAAGAAGATGTTCTGCTTGGAAAGCAAAGAGAATTTCTTTATGCCACTCTGTATACGAAGGAGTTTGCTGATACAACCAGTGATGTAGTATAATTTTCTTAGCGCAAAGGGATATCAGGGTCATATGTTTCCTTTGGTTCCCTATTAAAACATCTCCTGAATCCCCAAGGATACAAATTTCTGGCTGAAAAGCATTCTGTAGTCTCAGAAGGGGGTCGAGTCATGAACGGATACATTCCCAAAAGGGGGTTACCTTGGCACATTCCCAAAGAACATGGAGTAGTGTACCTCTCTGGGACCCACTCCTGGTACACATATCCAACTGGAGTTTCCCCATTTTATTAAGTTTTACAGGGATGTAACATAAATCATATAATATGTGAAATTGAAGTAATCTATAACGGTCCCACCTAACATCCTTATACAATCTGTTCCAAATTTTTTACCATTGACGGGGGGCCGTGGATGTTGGGGGAAGGGCCTTATCCCTTACATAACAAAGGGAACTATCTAGCTCCTTAATTCACGCCTGAAGCTCCTTATCATAAAAGGAGACATAATGAGAGGTAGGCCTCGCTGAGATTGAGCTAAGGATGGGACTGATTATATACTGGTCCCAGAGGCCACTATCAAGGTGTTGCATTAGTACTTGAGATATCTGAAGATATTTAAAGCAAAAAGAATTTGGTAGGTTGTATTTTACACTTATGTCAGAAAAAGCAAGCAACTTATGGTTCTCAGTTAGATCTATCACTTTTACTCCAATTCCAGCTGGCCAGAAGGACTGTTTAATAACTTTACCTTCAATTTTAAAGTTGGGATTACCCAGAATAGGTTGAGAGGAGTCCTTCTTCAGCGAATAATCCAAGAACTTGTTAAATTGCACATGAGTTCGAAGAGATGCCATGATGGGTGAGGATTTGAGCTGATTGGGGACTTTGTTAAGGGAAACATAAGATAGGCTCTTTATATCTACCCCCGATAGGGTGCAGAGTGATTTTTCTAGTTGTAGCCACAATGGGGAGTAATAATTAGAGCAAGGATCCGGCACAGGCCTTAGCCATTGCGAAACCACCGAGCAGTTAATCAAGAGGTAATAAAGATAAATATTGGGAACCTGTAGTCCCCCTTGTTCTTTAGATCTCTGTAACTTAGAAACTGCCCTTCAAGCACGATTATTTTTCCAGATAAATTTGGAAATCATGCCATGAATCTGAATAAACCAAGATTTGGGGAGGAATTGGTTAAGCATTTAGAGGGGATATAACAAACGGGGCAGGTCATTAATTTTAACTATATTAATACATCCCCAAAGGGAAGTAGGGAGTAACACCCAGTGGTTTAAATCTATTCTTATATGTGTGATTAACTGGTCCAAATGATATTGCTTCATTTTGGAGTTAGATTGAGATAGGTATATGCCCAAATATCTTATTTTATCTCTCACCCAGCATAGCCCAAGATGTTGAATGTCCGCTCTTAGAGTTTGATTGTTTAAGGGCATTACCTCTGTTTTAGACAGGTTCAATTTGTAGCTGGATAATCATCCAAAATCTTGAATAATATTTAGGGTAGCAGGTATAGATTTAGACGGGTGGGTAATATGGAGCATAATATCATTGGCACACACCAACAATTGATCCATCATTTTTTTAGACACTGTGGAATGGTGGTGGGGACTAGGAGTACTTCCAGATAGGAATTTGGTTGCTGTGGTGATGATTGTGAAAAGATTTTTTTTTTTTGGGCCACTGTTTAATGATGTGCCTTCAAATGGCATTGACAGGGCAGCAGCTAATATAACTGTATTATTAAATATATGATTTTTTTTTAATTTATTTAATAATTATTTTGTATGTGCCAAGAAAACATGAATCATGAAGCTGTGGCATGTGATTTGAGCTTGGTGTATGACTCCCTTCCCTCCTGCTGTTTTCTGAAGCAACTAGTGACAAGGTGAGATATGCGAGGGGCTAGACTTTATATTTCCAGATGGTTTCCATCTGTCCAGTGTTGGGGAACTGGAAGAACTTTAGGAAGGAAGTGGGGGAAACTGATATGCTTCTGGATTGCTCATGATGGTTGAATTACCAGTTGCACTGGATGACTAACAGGGAAGGCTGCCTACACTGCAGTGGGAATGGAACCAGTGGGCTTCTGGAGAATAATGAACCATGGTTTATTTGACTGCACTATCGTATACCCAGCCATTGTCCTGACTGCCCCATGATCATTACTCACAGTCACTGTTCCACCATGACCTACGACCTTTGTATCATTACCACTTGCAGAGCTTGCGCTTGGTGAACTGGCATGGTGAAACATTTATTTGCTCCATTCCTACCTGTGCATCACTTTCTCCTACTGTTCTGTTCTTTTCTTCATGTTTTCTACATAATTCAACAAAACATATATGACCGATGATGACACATTGCAGCTGCTGTTGAAGGCTAACAATGATGACCCACCACAATCATAAATGACTCTTAGATGCACAAGAGACACACACCTGGTGCATGGACAATCTACAGTGCTATACAACTCACAAGGTTATAGGAAAGAGCAACATCACCAGCCCCCTGTCCCCATTGATAGACCACATCTCACCTCATGAAAGACCTGGGGCTGGATTTTAGACATACTGTATAGCAGGTATTATTAGCAGCTGATATATTTAGCGTTTTGGCTATACTGGGACATTTTAGTGCCTGATATATTTAGTGCTCTCTATGCGAGCATTTACAGCTGTTCCCATTCTTCTCCTATAGCCTAATTGCTTTGCTAATTACCAGTAGTAGCGGCTTACTCACACAGTGATAAGTACACACCCTTCCTCACACACCCTTCCCTTACTCAGGTGTCAGTATCTGTAACTACGTTTAGAGAGAATGTCACTGCTAAAGTGGATGCAATCCTCACAAGTAAAAAGAAAATATCAAATTCAAGTCCCTACTGTGTCCAGTGCAGAGCTGGCAGAGTGCACTGGTGTTGACTTAAGTGTGGCAACGGCAGTCGCCAGAGAGCTTTCTTCTGTTTCTCCTCCTCCTGCAAAAAGAAGCAGCTCATATGCGGCAGCTGCAAAAAATTCCAGACCCCACTACTATGCCAAATGTTCTCTCTAGAGGGAGAGTTAGAAGGGCAGCTAAAGAACATCATCAAGACATTGCGCACTGAAGGGGCTGTGGTCAGTGCTGGTGTGATCCAAACTATTGCAGTGGGTATAGTCAAGGCTAACTCACCACATTTGTTAACAGAGAATGGAGGGCATTTAACACTAACAAGCAAGTGGGCATGGGGGTTCTTGCATCCAATGGGCTACAGTAAGCACAAGGAACTAAAGCGGGGCAAAAAACACCGAGTGAATTCTCAGCTTTGAAAGTGTCTTTTCTGTCTCTTATTGCCAGAGCTAGCGCACAAGAGCTTATTCCACCACAGCTAGTCATTAACTTGGATGAGACAGGGGTCAATATGATTCCTGTCTCTGAATGGGCCATGAAAGTGACAGGGGCCAAGCAAGTGTCCATTACTGTCCATTACCGGCCTAGGAGACAAGAGACAGATCTCAGGTGCTCTTGCCTGCTCCCTGTCTGGTGATATGCTGCCTCTGCAACTGATACACAAGGAACAAACTGAAATGTGCTATCCAAAACACAAATTCCCTTATGAGTGGGATGTCACTCACTCAGATAATCATTGGGCGAATGCTGATACTACAATACATTTCATAGACTGCGTTTCACCCCCTACATACATGCACATGTCAAAATGATGGAGCTGCCTAAAGAACAGAAGTCACTACTTGTGCTCGATCTTTACCGAGCTCACACCACTGAGGGAGTTATCAAACATCTGGAATGACAATCAAATCGTACCAGTATACGTTCCAGCGTCATGTACTGACCTCCTGCAGCCACTCAATATTTCTGTTAATAAGATTTTTAAGGATTTTCTAAATAAGGAATTTACGAGTTGGTACGCGGGTTTAGTCTCAGATCGTCTTGCTGCAGGGGGTGTTGACAACCTATCAGCCGATCAAAGACTCCTTAACCTGAAAGAACATCACTCTTGATGGCTGGAGAACAGCTTCAACAGCCTGAAACAACGTCAGGAGGATATCATTTGAAGATTTGAGCAAGCCAGCATCAAGGAAGCACACGAAAACAGCTTGACCAATGTAAGTACAATCACCACCAAAGTAAAGTAATACAGTGCTGTAGTTAGGATAGTACTGTAGTTAGGGATTGAACCTGAGTATTTTTTTTTTTTTTTTTTAACAGAGTACTGGTAAATGAAGATGTACCAGCTGAATGAAGCAGAGCTCAGCAGAGCTAAGAACAACGCACAGAAAGAGCTGCTACTTTTTTTTTGGGGGGGTTACATTTTTTTTAAGTGAGATACAATGAATTAATAAAACGAATAAACAGAGAAATACATAAATTCATGTTATTACTGTATATGTGATTTCTTTTGAGCTTCTGTTAGCTTCTGTGAAGTGATGTTCGCGGATAATATTAATGGGAATTTAAATTTAGCGTTTTTTTCCTTCCCGCTAATAGCGCTAAAATTTTCTGAGCGCTAATAATACCTACTATACAGTATTTAGTATGCTTTTAGCACAAATTGACTACTTAAGGCATGACTAGAAGACCACAAAAAAGGTGACCGAACTCCATTCTGCAAATGCCTCAAGTTAGATAATGAAAATGACACATAGATCAACAAAATTATGCATAATGTTTTCTGATGTACAGTACAGATATTGTTGCAAATGCATCAGAATGTTTGAAAATATCCTGCAAACACTTTTGTGCATTTGCTATGACACAAGCTGTGCCCAAAACTTGGAACTGCACTTATGCCACGAGCTATGAAAATTCAAGCCCTTGTGTCTCACATAGCAGTCTACTTTACTTGTCACTCATATTTTGCTTTCAGTCTCCCATGCACATATAAAACAAAAACTAAAAATATGGATTTCTGTGCCCTGCTGCACCACCAGTAGTCAATAAAAAAAAGTCACATAAATTCTTCAAAATGCTCCCTGCACCTTTCTTGCTCTGCTCAGTTTAATATGTTCTGCTCCTGCTAGAAGGGACACATGTCTTAGTCAAACACTAAAGTGTTTGGCTAAAGTGTTTAACGTGGTTGACCATTCTCTCCTTCTAAAGTCACTGCTTCTGGTCTTACCTCCTCTTCCCTTTACTGTTTTTAACCATACCTCTCTGGCTGCACCCAAACTGTCTCCACTGGCCTAGGAGTATCTGATCCTAGACAAATCACCATGGGGGTCCCACAAGACTCTGTTCTAGGGTTGCTCATTTTCACTATTACTGTTAATGACTTGCCAAAGTTGGTAGAATCCAGTAATATTCACATGTGTGCTGATGACACTATCCTTTATTCATCTGGGCACGGTCCCACTGATGTCTTGGCTGCCCTGCAATTGAACTTTGACTCACTCTAAAACAAATTTAAACAAGTGAACAAGTGAACTGCTTGTCTCTCAAGCAACCCAAAACTGTTTCCATGTTCCTTGGCACTAAAAAATGTCTAGCTGTCTGCCCCACCCTAGATTTTAATGACCTCTTTGATCACAAGACTCCCACACTTTCTCCCTACCATAGCCCCCCCTCCTGTGTGGGCACAGTGGCATTCGCTTATACACTGCCCTTGCATTGGATAACCCAACCCTCTAATGTCAGACACTCCCCCTCTGCCCCACTTCTAAGATGTGCTTTGTCTCATGAATCTGACTTATCCAATGTCTGCTGCTGTAATCACTAAGTTCAGACCTCTCACCCGCTAATACGCTGCCCCTTGGAAAACCCAAATTTGACTACGTGAATGAACACAGCTCTTATCTCTGTTTCCCTTCCACTGTTTCTTTCACTCACCTTCTTCGTTTCTCTCACTTTTTGTTCACATTGAACTAGTATCATACTCTGTAATAATATTCAGTAATTGTTGGTGGCTTCTGATCTGGTATTATACACTGGAAATATTATGTATCAATTGTAAATTGTGTTCCAAATTGTGAATTGTTTTGATTTTGTAATTCCCCAATCCCCTCTCCTCTGTGTCGCACGTGGAAATGAGCTCTGGCTCAGAGTGCTTCTCCCGGTTCACAACTTTAAATAGATAAATAAAATAAATAATACCCCCTGAATGGTTTCTCCTTATTTACAGTTTTCAAAAATAAGTATCTCTGTGTCATACTGGATAATTCCTGCAATATGTCTTCTTATATCCAGACATTGGTTTCCAAATCTCACAGGAAGCTTGGATTCCTCTATCACATGGGTAGTTGCCTTTCCTTGGATATGAGCAAATCCCTGGTTGCGTGCTTAATCTTTTCAGTTAGGGACTCTGGCAATATGTTTTATGACGTCACTCCAAAATGCCAGTTAATGAAACTAGATACCCTATATAATGCTCTCAGTAGGCTTATCCTCTGCACACCTGCCTGGACATATCATTGCACCTTATAAGACTGCCTCTACTGAAAAGTCAGGAAGTAAGTGAGCACAGCAGTGAGCTCGTCTGGGTGCCAAAGCAGGGAGCTGCCTACCCCAACAAACACGTGTTAAAGTTATGAAGCTCCACACACAAACACAGCTCTGTTCTCAAAGATATCCACAGGAATCAAAACATTATTGATTTCTAAGTTATTTTAAAGTACTCAGGTTAAGACATGTATAATAGCTCGAGTAATATCCAGGGCTAGAACATGCCAGCGCATCGCCAGTAATTCTTTGCCAACTAGCAGGCAAGCACAGCATGTTGCTGTCTGTGGTTTTAAATACTGCCTTAACAAGCTCACAAATTACAGTACCTGAGCACCCCCCTCACCTCTGCTGCTCTGCCTACACACCAACTTGGCTCCCACTCTGATAATAGATTCCTTGTCCCAAGATACAAACTGAATTCTAGTCAAGCTGCTTTTAGCTTCAGACTTCCCCAGGTTTGGAACAACCTAGTTTGGGCAACAGCTCATCTACCAGTAGTGCCACTGCTACATTATTTCTCAAAAATGTAATTGTGTCCTACTATTACTGTACACAATTGGCTGGCTAAGTATTGTGTTCTTGCCTCTCACTGCTGATCATACACTCAAGTAACTTATTCAGATTTGTAATGTATATTGTGTTTTTGCTGCTTACTTTTCCTTTCTCCCTTCCACCAGGTCACATCTGTAAATTAGATTTTCTGTATCTCTGTATGTCTATCTGGTGAAACATGCAATGCATAAAATTAAGTATTGATGTACGTTCTGATCTTATTAATCAGTTCCTGAAGTACAATATGGTGTGTACAAGGGGTCTCTGTAACAAGTATGCAGAGGACAACAATAGGGGATGGTGTGGCAGAAAGATACTAAAGTGTTCTGCTTGCAAATATTATATTTCTAGCTACACCTCTGCACATAGAGGAGAGAGTGCATGGTGTGATTCTGCAATGCAGCTGCAGGCCCTGCAGTAGAGCAGGGCAGATTGAATTCAACAGAGTGTGAAAGGTACAGGAGGATTTTTGCAAGATTTATCTGACTAATACTTTTTAACTGAGTGCTGGGGGCTTAGAGAGCACAGAAATCTATATTTCATTTTATTTATTTACTTATTTAAAAAGACAGACAGGGTCTCAGAAATGCTGCAATCTCATTGTCTGTTAGGATTCCGACAGCATTACATTCATCCCTGTTACACTGTCATGTACTGTACAGCCAGATCACCATGGTGCATGAATTCTTCCTGCCAGCATTTCAACCTCTAGCACTGCTGAATGACTGGAATGATGCATTCTGATTCTGAACCAGCATTCTTAATCTGTTCGTGGAATAATTATTTTATTGTAAACCTGCCTCTCAATGAGGAAAACATTCAAAAAGTACACTTTTAATGCTCTTCTTTTGTAATAATTTTTGTAATAGCAATAAGGCAGCCCAGGAGTTAGATTAGCAGTGCATTAGTCACCCCTAGGAGCAATATGGCACTCAGCTATGCCTTCTGCCACATTATACCCCTAGGGGGTGATAAACAGTGTGTTAATCAAACTCTTGGTCATGCCTTATTGTTTAAATGTTATTTTTAATTCAAACAGAGCATAACATTCCTATTACGACACCAGTAGGGGTCGATATCAGAGTGGGACTAACCAAAAATCAATGTTCAGGGCCCAGTATGCCACCCCACCTTCAATAAACTTGTAAGCCATGGCTTACTTGGAGTATGCCTCCCTACACCCATGTTCAGCATAATTTCAAAAGCCTGCTTGCCTGAATCTACAGTCAAATATTGTGAGAATTATCTAACTGGAATCATAATGCTTAATTCTCTGATTATTAATTCTAAAGTTTTCTGATCAAAAGTTACACTTTTCACCCAAAAGGAGCTCTGTCAGTAGCTACCACTGACACAGGTCTTCCTCTGTGAGAGAAATTTGGAAACAGTAATGAGATGATCATGTGTGCAGCACAACGAGTTCTCAGTTTCCAGCATCATTGACTGGCTGCTGCTGGTCACATGGCTTGCCAACAACTCAGATATGCCCATTGTGTGTTCCTTTTAAAAAGTGGTGTGTCATGACAGTGCAGTACCATAACGACAAAGGGAAACCACATTTCTTTGGATTACCTTTGCCAGTGTTCAAAATGCCTGATTTTGGCAATTCATTGAATGCAAATTCAGCATAGGCTCATCCTTTCTGGACAACTTATGTGCCTCGAGACTTAGGGCCCTATCCATAAAAGATTATTACAGTACCATAATCACAGAATGGGAGAAACTATTTTGTGCACAGGGCCCTTAGTCAGAGAGACAACCCAATGTGATGAAGAAAATTTTTGTGTATGACTCCAAAGTGTGTTGGCACAATGGGGAGCCTTTTGCACCCCTTTTTTGTTCTCACAGTGGGGGACTTGTTTGCACCCCTTTTTGTTACAGTGCGGGAGCTGTTTGCACTCCTTTTTATTGGCACAGTTGGAGACCTGCTTGTACCTCATTTTATTGACACCATAGGAGAGCTATTTGCTCCCTTTTTTGTTGGCACAATTGGAGAGCTGTTTGCATCCCTTTTTGTTGACACAATGGGGATATGTTGTCCCCTTTTTTTGGTAAGCAAAATGGATTAGCTGTTTCCACCCTTTTTCGTTGGCACAGTTTGGGAGCTGTTAGCACTCCCTTTTTGGCACAATTGGGGGAACTGTTTGCTCCTTTTTTTCTAGGGACAATGAGGAATTGTTTACACTCCCTTTTTTGGCAAAATTGGAGAGCTGTTTGCACCCCTTTTTGTTGGCACAATTGGAGAGCTGTGTACACCTCTTTTTGTTGACACAATGGGGAGCTATTTGCATCTGTTTTTGTTAGCACAATTAAGGAGCAGTTTGTACCCCTTTTTTGGAACAATGGGAGAGCTCTTTGTACCTTTTTGTAGGCACTCTTGGGGAACTGTTTGTCACCCTTTTTGTTGATAGTGAATATTTGCACACTTTTCTGTTGACAAAATGGGGGAGCTGTATGCACCCATTTTTGTTGGCATTGTTTGGGAGCTGTTTGCACCTTTTTTTGTTTGCATAATTGGGGAGCTGATTGTGCCCCTTTTATTGACACAATGGGGGTGCTATTTTTGAACCTGTACACTTGGTGACTGTGTATTTGGAGCAAGGGTTTTGTACAATCTAATATACTGCATTAGTTTAAAATCTGAAGAACAGTTACTACTCAGGTGTCATTATTACCCACCAGGAGTATGCTGATCATTGTTTAAAGGAGTAGTCCACCCAGAATGTGCTAAAAACATATGTTATGTAGAGTGTTTTGATATGTATGTTAAATCCTAGTGTGTCCTTCCCTCTATCTGCTATTTGGAGTTTTTCCTAAATTGTCTGTTAGCTGCATGGTAGTTTTACGACCGCTGGGGATCTCCATAACAAATATTTTTATTGGCTTTCTTTCTCACAGGATGCCTCCTGTCTCATGTGACAGTGATGTAGCCATGCCCTAAGATTTAGCATGTGTATTGCTTTAAAATTAGTTTAGCAACAGCAGAGCCTTGTAACTTCTTATCCAGGGAGCACAAATGACAACAGTTAGTTTAGCAGATACCTGACAGCAAGCTAACTGGGGTTTCTGTAAGACAACAGCTACTAAATAGCTCTAATTCACCATTTTGTTTTCTCTGTGCATCATGGTCTAGTTAGCAGGAGTGTTTTAACATCAAAAACACAAATAATGAATTAAAGCTATTTAGTAGCTGTTGTCTTACAGAAACCCCAGTTAGCTTGCTCTCGGGTATTTGCTAAACTAACTGTTGCCATTTGTGCTCCCTGGATAAGAAGTTACAAGGCTCTGCTGTTGCTAAACTAATTTTAAAGCAATACACATGCTAAATGTAAGGGCATGGCTACATCAGTGCCACATAAGACAGGGGGCATCCTGGGAGAAAGAAAGCCAATAAAACTATTTGTTATGGAGATCCCCAAGGGTTGTAAAACTACCATACAGGTAGCAGGCAATTTAGGAAAAACTCCAAATAGCAGACAGAGGGAAGGACACACTAGGATTTAACATACATGTCAAAACACTCTTCATAACATGTTTTTTGCACATTCTGGGTGGACTACTCCTTTAAGGGTATGTGCACTAGAAGTGCCTAAATTAGCACTAGCATTTAATAACATTTGTAGTATTGTTTTACTTTGCTCTTAGGATTCACATCATTGTGATTTTTTTAACTAGACTACGCCTTTTTCCACCAAAGGCTAAATGGTCCCCTAATTGGTTAACAGTGATTCTTAATATTGCCAGTTATGATACACCTAAAGTATTACTCAACTTGTTAAGAGCAGAACTTATAGTACCTTTTGTTCACAGTAATCTCAAGCTGATTTAACTTTCTGTGCATCTACAGTTAAAATCAAACTGGGTCTGCTTTTCTCCATTCTGTTTCTTGATTCTGCAACAATCTTTTTTCCTTGCTCCCTCTGTTTTTCTTTTCAGAGCTGAGTCATTTGACCAATTAATTGCCATTAAAGGATACCTAAACAACATTTTGACAACAAACTATTCAAAAATCTGACTCGGTAGGTGACTAAAGGAAAGGCTGCTGTATTCATTAATGCTAAAGCTACATTTACATAATTTACCTAAATGTGGTTCCAGAGCATTTGAAAATTGTAAAATCAGCCATTCCAATTTGGAAAAAACTGTCTTACCTGCTTCCTAAAATGGCCACCAAATGTGATGTTATGACATCATCTGAGCCAAAGTCAGAGAGATATATGGCTCTCTGTAGTGCTAACTAATTCTTTTTTCCCTTTGTATAGAAGTGTTTCACCCAAATGGTCAAAAGCATGTGCATTATTTTGTATAATGCACATTTTAGGCTATGGTTCTGTTCATTTTGTTTACTTTAACATGCTGAAAATGTGTTTTAATCCAACCGACTTTCTCTGTGGCAAACCACAGTGCAGTACAAATTTTGAATAACCTGGTGGTCTAGTGGTTATAGTGGATCCAGGATGCTACAATGGGAGTTCTGGGGTGGTGTGCACGCTTAATATGCACTTTTTAAAATTTTTATTAAACCTTTATATTTCTGCTATTATTCTTTTCTAGTACGTTTTTGACAGAACCTACAAATGTAATCCATAGTTTGAATGTAAACATTTATACAATCAATAAATCAGACTTCTTTAACAAAGTGAAATGCAGCAACAGCTGCAAACAAGTACATTACTACGTGGGGGGGGGGGTGCAGCCACACCCTTCACCACCCCCTAGAGCCACCACTTTTTTGTAGCAAAGTTCTTGTGCAGTCCAATGTTAAAGTTCACACTTTCTCGAAACTCAGGTATATGCTTGTCTTGTCCTCTTTTTCCATGGGAAATAATAATAATGAGAAGAATAAGAATCAGCATTTATATTGTGGTTTTCATACACACTGTATCCCAAAGTGCTTTACAAGCAATACTAGACTGATAGTGAAGTGACCGAACATGTAGTGGCAGCTGTTCCATACATTAATATCCACATACAGCCTTGGACAATTGCATGCACTGGTTTTATAGGAAGGGGAATGTTGGCCAGGACAATGGGGTCAGGTAGTGATCAAGGTGCTGGCAGCCCCACATCATATTTCTCACAGTAATCTGCTCATATTTCTCTCCTTCTGTCTTCCCCTTCCCTGAATATAGCAGTACCTTGCAAGAGGGGCCTTCTCAGTCCCCCTCTGGTATTCATTCTTCACTATTCCTCCTCACACCAACTGGTGAGTGCATCACCCTTCTGCTTAATGAATGCAAGTAGTAGAGTTCCCATTTTATTTTGACATAGCAAATATAAAAATATTTTCCAGTAAGTCAGGCTCATATCAGCAGGGAACGAAGGAAATGATAGGCTTTCCTATCCTTAAAAGATCTAGGCTACCTTTGATTAGGCACTATTAAATGACATGTGACATACTATTATTATGTTGACGTTTGTATGTATACCCCCCATTCCTTCGACGTGGAACCTTTGTAAATGAGCAGTTCCTGCTCAAAGGTATTTGTAATCCTAGATTTCAATAAAATAAAATAAAAATAAAAAAACATGTGTGTACATCATTATGCACGTCATTTAATAGTGCCTAATCATAGGTGGCTTAGATCTTATATGAGTAGGAAAGCCTATTTTTCCATACACATCATAAGCTGGGAGAAGCCAATGCTGTTTTTTGAATGTGAAAGGCTGATGTTTACATTTTTCAAAAGCTATGAAACTGCATTTATAAAATGCAGTTTTAGCATACATGTAAACAGCAGTCTTCACTTTACCTCCATATGAAGCCAGATTTTGGAGTTTGCAGTTTTAAAAAACTGCTTGTTTAGGTACCCTTTAAGAAGAAACTTAAGGTAGTTATCATCACCACATACAGTATGACCGTAATTGTTTTAAAGTATTTTAATATTTATACTGCAGTTTGAGTTCATATCTCTGTACAACTACTGCCAGTACATAGAATATTTTTGAAACTGAGACTTCCAATTCAATCCAGTTTCCCTGGTTACCGCTAAAATAAATTCAGTAAATAAATAAAATCCCCAGGACAGCATCCTGATTGGATGACATGCTGTTCTTCTCTCACACAGCCTGGGAAACTGGTATTACCAAATTATTTTGCACATGCCTCATTATGAATAGTGAGCTGTACAGCTGTGCACTGCCTAGCAGGTGCCACCAAAACATGTCAGGTCTGCATTATCTCATTAACTACCCTCTAGGTGACCCTCCCTTTAAGCAAAAAGCTTTGGAGAGGTGAATGGGGCAGCCCAGGGGCTGAGATGAAGAGGGCATCCTGCTTTCAGGTGGAAGCCAGGTATGTCTCAGTAGAAGATCCTGTGCTCCATGGGAGCAGGAGATCATGGGATAGAGCAGTCCACAACCAAGACTGCCATATTGCCTTGTCAGCAGCTTGTGTTTTGTGTTACAAAATCAAGCAAGTAATAACCACTGGTCAAGGGGCGCACAGCCCTCTATGTCCAGCAGGGTGAAGGGTTGGACAAGGCCAGCAGCAAGGCCTGTCGTGGCTATACATGCCCCAGAAAATAATACACCAGTGGCCAAGCAACATGTATGGCTGCCTATTCATGGCCTTTGTTGCTGCACCCCTGTATGTGCACCCAGTTGTTGCTGTTTATATGTTGTGCATATTCTACTTTGTGCATAGGGGTATACGGCTGCCTGAAAAGACCACGCCTCAATTCTCTCCATCCACTACTAGCCCCATAAGTGAAAAGGATCCAGTACATTGGGAGTTTTTCTACTGCTTTTAGCTATGACATTGGTTTCATCCATCCACGGGCATGCATTGGACACCCAGGATGCTCAAATCTCTGTCCAACTTGCTGCATATCAGAGTGCATTGGGACACTTCATATTTATGTAGTGAGCCAATTCAGAGTTTTATAATGGCTCCAACTGCCATCAAGGACCAAAAGGGTGCTCTTTTGTTCTGTCAGTTATGGACCAGCTGACATTTACACTGTTACCTTCAATGCTGGCCAAAAATTACCATAATTGGTCCTTAATTGATAAATTACCCCTATTGTATGTCAGTCCTTGGTGATTAAAGGGGAACAGTCAGGACTAAAAGCCCCACACTTAAGGGTGGGGTTGATCCTAATTTGCACTTTGTGTATAAAAGCATTTTTTTATTACTTACTGCAGTATAGTACATTTTATCAGGTTGAGTTCATTGACTTCCATGCTTAAATTTTCTATAATCATAAATCCCAGAGTCCTCTGCAACTGACATTAGAGCAGGGTGCAACAGTGGAAGATTCAGTAGTCTGTAGTTCATGTCAAAGTTTTTATAAGCTTAGATCAGATGTTTGCCAGTCTTGCTGTTCTCCCAGGGCTAAGTACAGTCCTCTGTGATTGTACTTAGCCCCGGGAGAACAGCGGGACCAGGAAGCAAAAGATCAGAGCTTATAAAAACTCTAATATGCATTGAAGGCTATTGAATATCCCACTGCTGCAGCTCTGTTCTGATGTCAGCTACAGGCAACTTTGGGATTTCTGTTTATAAATAATGTCAGCTTGGAAAACAGCAGAAACAGCCCGATACAATCTATTATACTGCAGTAAACAGTAAGTAAGCAAAATAAATGAGGAAAATCAAACAATGTTTTTGCACACAAAGTGCAAATTGGACCAGCCCCACACTTGGGTGTGAGTCTCTTAGTGTTGACTGTCTCCCTTTAATTTAAACTGCATACAGTACATTCTGTACCTACCCTCAACCAATTAAGGAAGCAGATCAGACATTTTTCTCATGCATCCCACTGCACTCAGAGGATACTTTATACAGTACTTTCATATCCCGCCATTGCTGATATATTCAGAATTCAAAGCTTAACACTAGTGAAATTTCTCATTAGGATGTGAAGCACGTGTATTTGTGTTGGTTGGTGGGGGGAGGGATTGCTTGCTAGAAAGCAGTTGCTCCTGATAAGGGGATGAGGGCATTTAAAGTAATAATGAGCAGCTAGCTGAAGCTGCTACATCCACAGATGGTGTCAGGAAGGCAATGCTGTTGGGAAACTTTCAGCAATGTCAAAGCCATATGGATGTCTTTGTGACTATCATTACATGAATGCGAGATGCAGACTGGGGTGGTGGATAAGGGCACATTTATATATGAGGACAACAGGGGATAAAGAAAACATAATTGAATGTGACTCTAGGTGAGGGCAGAGTTAATTAATTGTAATTGAAAAAATAGATTATTGCCATATGTTTTAACATTTCATTTGATTATGGTTGGCACTGGTAATACTGTTGTCATTACTGGAGGCAGTGACAGTCTGATTCTGTCTAGGAAAAGAGAAGGCATAATGAGATTGTCAAAGGGGTTACGCTAACCATTACCGTACCCTTTGGTCTACTATTGGACCTCCATTTTTGGCTGCCTTACTTCTAAAGTGTGGTGTTTTCTTCTGTTCTAATAAGGTAAACTCAAATTGGTACTTCAAACACAGCTCAGGCTGAGAATAAGCAGCACCGCATGAAAATTAGTCAAGTGCAAAATTTCCATCTAATGTCAGAAGAAATGAATACACTTGATTAATGATGAATAACTGAAAATCACTAGCAGAGACTCTGAATCCAGTTTTGATGCAGTTATGGAAAATTACAAGCTAGAAAAGATTGAGCCTTGGTGGACTTCATGGTCTTCTCTCTTCAACAACATTTCGTACAATACAGTACATTCCATACTTTTTAAAATACTCATAAATGTGCTGCCTCATTCTGTGCGAGTGTACAGTGTACAATTATATCATGTTTTCTACGCTGCTTAAAGTTACTAGACTGGTAGCAGAAACCAGATATACAGATTAGGTGGCACCAAAGAGGAGACAACACAGAGATTTAACTTTTTGCTCAGTATGGGCATATTTCATTTTGTGCAAAAAAGTGCAAAGTGCAAAAACAGTGTAATTTGTACCATGCAGCATCAGGATCATAGTGAGGACAAAGTTCCAGCACTTCAGCCACCCATGTGACCTTCCTATGGAGCAGTACACAGTCTGTCTGAGCTGAGATCATCATCCAAGTCCTTTTCTTTCTCAGTCTGCGATTCACAAATTTAACAGGCTTTATCCCATTGTACAGTATGTCCTGCATGTAAGTTTTGCAGTAAGAGGTGGTCTTGGGCCACGGAAAAGGCCACCACTGTTTTCTGCTTTCCAACCACTGTGTCTGCCTCCCAGTAGCTGGTGCTTCCCATATGTCTCCCCTGGTGGCAGTAATGACTGTTACTAGACCCCCTTCTTACTGAAGACACTGTTCTTCCATTTTCTGTGCGTTTAGTAGCAGCCCCTGGTTTAAACCCTTGGAGGGCATACAGAGGCCATGTTTTGCAGGAGGAGTAGGGTTTTTGCTCTTCTTCCTCAGTTCATGCATGCTGCAACAGCAACAGTGTTGGTGGAATAAACTCAGCACCAGCAATTTGCCAACACCAGCCACCGTACTCTGACAGTCTGCCATGCGGCAGTAGGAGTGACCCCCATGATGGGGGCTATCCCCCACCCCACCCCCAGATATTTTCTAACAAACTCCAGGTCACACCCTAGTGGACAGTAAGAGGAACATCAGAATGGCAACATCGCCCGACAGCAAAAAACTCAAAGTCACAGCAGAAGCTGGTGACATGATTCCATCAGCAACATCATGGTGGCAATAATCAGTTGTCACGTTAATGGGCTACCTTCTTTCTCACCTCTCCACTATGTCATCTCAGTGCAAGCATGCCCAGCATAAGTGACACACTAAGAGTGCTGAGTTGTCAGGTGAGTCAGCAGTCAAAGACAGCTGTACTGTACAGCAGAACATGCTACACATTTGATATCCTGGATTTCACTCTCTTCCATACCTCTCTACCCAGTAAGTACTGCTGATTTTCTTAGGCCTTCTTAGGTCTTGACTCAGGTATAGGTGAATGTTTAGTGACATTTAGAGTGACAATTAGTAAAGTAATGTGTTTTATTTCCCACTGTTCCCACACAATAATCATCATTATTTGTATTGCTCCTTTTTGCTTTTAAAGGGAAGGTACAGTGCTATCCACTAGGATGAAGCAGTCTGTGATAAAGATGACACACTTTCCTGTGTGACAAATCGGACTAATTGCCATTGGTTTGCACTGCGTTTCTGCAGAATTCTGCAAGATATGTGATAAGAGTGTTTCATCTTGGTGGGTGGCTTTGCAGGTGTAAAGGGGCTAGTAAACATTGTACACTAATTTGTATACAAACTAGAGATACTTGGAGAGATACTCCTTGGACATTTCATAGAACACCTGGATTTCACTATTTTGACTTGAAATATTTAAAATGGATACTGTGGACTCTGCACTGGGAAAACACTGTTTTTTTTTGTCTTAATATCTTTATTGTGTTCTCAGTTTACAATGTACAGTAAAAACTAAAAAGGTACTTTACAAAAGATGTCCTTTAAATAATACTGGGTGAGCCCCCTGAGGCTGTAACTTTGGCAAGGTACAACAAACATTAAATATGGTTTACTGTGCTAACAGATCCTTGTAGCATAACTGTATTATCTACCTTGATGAATCCATTTTTGTATTGTGTAATGCAAAAGTGATCAATAAAATAAAAAAATGTATGGACGCATGCCCCTTCATGACACCATTACTTTTTGGAAAACATAGCTTCTTACATCTAAAGTGGCTCTCCAGGAGAACGGCCCTGCAGGGATCTGGGGCTAAAGGTTGGGCATGCATCACAGTTACAGCCATGCTTAACCTGTCTGAAATTTGTTTAGATCACATTTGTTAGGAGGTGTGTTATTAGTGCTGAAACTGGCACTCATGACTTGGGGATGTAGACTGATAAAGCTGTTTCAGATATCTCTAAAATTAACCCAATTTAGTTAGAAAAAAAATTAATTATTTATTTGTATGTATGTATGTGCAGGAATGCCCTTGAGCAGCAGGTGCCCATGCAGGTGCCCATTTTCAAGGGCAACCCTAGTCAGCACAAGTAACACAGTGACAACAATCATTCGGAAACATACTATCATAGAGGTGTGTAACACTAGTTGCAGCTTGCTACAAAACAATAATAGTCTAAATAGAGTCAATTAATGACTAAAACTGTTTGGAGGTAGCAGTACATTACAATCTATGAGACGTACACTTTGCAATATGAAGGCATGAGCAGTTGGTGGTGCTCATGAGGTAGCCATCTAGCTGCTTATTGCCCACATGGTTGATTAGTACAGTCTATAGGCCAATGGTAACCAGATTCCATGACTTGGGGACATAGTAAGAGAAAGAACTCTGAACCTGGGATGTTCTCCTAAAAGGAGAGCAAAAGTGTAGACAACCTGCAGACCCAGTGGTATGTGAGATGTTCTGAACAGTAAGTAAGGTTTGTAGTGACAGAGACCTCTGTTAGAATAGTAGCCATCTTCTTCTAGTCCTCGTGGTAATGTTTTGCTGGAATTCTGTTCAGGAGACTTTCACAGATACAAAAATAGAGTAAGTGCTCCAAGCAGAAAAACATGAAACTCCACAAAAATCTACCTACAGAGACAAAGTCAAATAACTACCAACATGGATATATATATATATATATATATATATATATATCATTATATACCTACCTATCTATCTATCTATATATATATATATATATGTGTGTGTGTGTGTGGGTATACAATGTATGCAGCAACCTCACCATTTATATATATATATATATATATATATATATATACACACACACATATATATATCTTGGGGTAACCATTGCCTCAGTGTTTGTGCGCTGAGGTTCTTTGTCTTTTAACTTGTTTTTAGTTTTAATTGGGTTCACCACAACATAACCTAGATAGACCATCTTAGGGTAGCTGGTTCATTCCACTGGGGTATCAAACAGTTGAGGCACACTGATGAGTCCTGGTAGGACGAAACACGTGTCTGTGTCTTCTGTTAGCACCCTTTGCAAACTGTGTGAGAGGCCTTTCGGCACCATGCATTTCTGCTTAAAGTTGAACCAGCATAATATTCTGTGGTGATTTGCATATGCAGCCCATGATGCTTTGTATTATGGGGGTATGTGAGATTTTGTATTTCTTTGAAACTTGGCTTCCTGGCCAATGCCCTTTGGGGTAACCATTGCCTCAGTGTTTGCACACTGAGGTTCTTTATCTTTATATGTGTGTGTATATACAATGTATGCAGCATCCTCATCATTTAGATAAATGAGGTATTTTGCCAACAATCAGCCAAGTGTAAGATAATCTATGCTATTCATTCCTTGGGTAACTAAGTTAATCAATAATACCCAACAGGGTGGGCATTATTGGGAAATCCTAGACTGCCCAGGGGTGTAATGAGGCCTGATGCTGCAGGTGGAGGGCCTTGTAGCCCCTGGAAGGTCCGGTATATCCCTATAATGCCCACCCCGGAGGGTGTTATTGGGCTTAAAAAATGAGCAAGTGTATTTTTTTTATGTTTTAAAAAATGTATTTTATGTGTACATGTTAAAACTTATTTTTTTGTAGTAAAATAGTTCCTCCACCTACATTAGAGCTGGTTGTCATGGTTGCCCTGCCTTACAGGTAGAGATCATTAGTCAAAGTTGCTTTGATTATTTGACAAAGTTTACTGCCCCCCAACACACACGCACATGTAGATTCAGACTTAGACAATGTGTACTGGGTGGCAGATTTTTGTTGGGAATTAAATCTGACCTGAGTGAGTGGCAGCATACCACTCGCTAACAATCACAGCAGACTGCCAGTAGGAGAAGAGCGCATGAGAGAGCTGCTGTTTAAACTGAGTGACACATAGTTGAAGGAAATGACAAAATGTATCTGTCCCAAAGCGCAAAGTAAAAAATGGGATTTTTTTGCTTCATTTGAAATATGAGCACTGATTGTTTCATTTTTCTTTGGGCTCCCGCTAGCATTTGGAGGGGTGCTGGAGCGCAGTCGGGAGAGTGGTGCCATCGTAAATGATCATGGCTATAAGAAAATCAGTTTTTCCTCTTCCCGACCACAAAATAACTGCAGTGTGTTCTTTTTCTCTTTTTTTTTTACGCAGGCAGCTGCCACATAAATAAGGGTTGTTGGGGTAGGATTAGTAGCTCTCGGTAACTGAGATAAAAACATGGCAGCCATTTCAAATTACATCAGGTGCTTTCGGCCAATTAGAAAGCAAGCTGGGCACCACTGTAGAAGTGTATGCAGTTTAGTGGGACTTGGACTGGTGCTTATTTTTTATTGGGCATCTACTGAAAAATAGATGCCCAGGTTCAAGGTGCTTTTAGCCAATCAGGGCACGTAAGATATTTTTGCCATTTTTTAACACCATTTATTTTTCACTTGCTTACATCAAACTGTCAGTCTGCTTGACTGACATGCCTTTCTACTCAGTCCCATGACAAATTAACCCCCTGATTCCAGCCAATAAGCATTCTGCTTTACTTTTGTAAACCCTGCTCCTGCTGCCATGTTTTCCATCACTTCAGTTCAGTCCTCATTCAGTTTTTCAAAACAACATACTGCTATTAAAGATTTCTGTCAAATTTACATTGCCACACCATCCAGCATTACTTCGCTGATGTCAATAGCACTTTCTGTACTGTTCAGTAGTACTTTACCAATTTCACCTAAATCAGCATTTCTTCTTGTTAGCTGTCCAACCACAGTTTGACTGCAGTCACTCACACAAACTGGACAGCTACAAATTGCACTGATTCACAAGCAGTTGAAGAAAATAATAGCTTCTGATTACCTGAGGACTGGACTAATACTGTACAGGGAAATTGTGCTACATAGAATATCATAGGTTCCAACCAATACAGTGTTTCGAGGAAGAAAGAAGCACAGCACTTTGGGGGGATCACATTACTTTCAGTAACTGCACCTAAATTAGGAAGGGGATATGAGGTGATACAAACACATTACTATCAGTGAGGGTGGAAGATCACAATACTTTCTGTAGGGTGGAGAGACAGAACATTTTATACACAGAATATGCAATGTCTTGTGTTCAAGTATGCCATTTATTTTCATTTGTGAGGGGATGGGACTTTCATAATTCATGGTAGTAAATGGCATATTTGAACATAAGCCTATCTATTCAATAGGAGTGGACACAATAGGCCGGATTCAGAAAGGCTGCCTGCAAGCTGCAACAATAGCAGCTTGCACCAACCAACCCTGTGACCAGGACCCTGCACCCAATTCAGTATCAGACAGGGTCCTGGAACCTGCATCTTGCAGAGTGCAGCATCTGTTCAAGGAAGGATGCAGCCCCAGGAATGTCGCAAGCCACGGGATAGGCAGGCAGCAGAGTTACCTGCTAAAGGAAGAGTGGCATGTGTCCATGCCCCCCATGCCCACAGATCTAACAGTGCCAACAGCCCAGTGTGGGCAATCACACCCCCCAATCCCAATATATACACCAACATGCCCCAGTGGGTGCTTGTAACACTCCCTCCTCACCCGATGCCCACTCACACGCAGATGGCTGAGTGGCTTCAGCCCCTGGGAGTGTGGTTATCACATCGCAATGAACACACTGTAGTTTCTTACTGCAGTTATAAAATGGGTATCTGAGATAATTTATACATATTATGAAAATTAAAGAGTGAAGTCAAAGAAATTTAATGAAAACTAGGTGAGACAAAAAGATAAAATAGTTCCTCTGCCAGTGGGTGACAATGGGGGAACTGCCTGATAACTTTTTTGCATTTCAGTTGCCTGTGTTTTTTCACTAGCCTGTTATTTTGATTTTCAGAAGGCTGTTTTGTACTCTTTCCCTTCTCTCCCCCACACATATTAATGTTTGAAATCTGTGCTGTGAAAAGAGAAGAAGCACAACAATGCTGCTAACTGTGCTGTCAAAGACTACGATTGCACGACTGTTCACTAGGCATTTCTCCATACCACAGCCCACATTTATATTTTCAGTTAAAATAACTGTAATTTGTGCTGAGAACTGCCACAGGAGCAAGAGAGGATCTGACCAGCAAAGCTGCCAACTGTAGTGTCAAGATCATGACTGGGTGGCACTCTTGCATGCGCATGCTACCATCTGCTGTAGTGAGTTTCAATAAAGTACTGCTGGTCTGTGTGACTGCCTAGAGATGATGGTTCAGAGTGGACAGGGCTGGGGCTGGTCTGTTGATTGAAAATTATTGACATTTTTTTAAATAGAGGTGTGTTTAGCAGGGCAAGAATATTACAGCAAACAAAGCACAGAATACAAAAGAAATGTAAAGCAGCAGTGCAACAAAATTGGGCAAAAATTTGATCCTGCCTTTTTTTAATATAAAAGATTCCAGGCATCTACCACTTTTAGCTGATGGAAAAAAAAATCCAGTTCCATGAAAATGTGAGTATTTTATAATGCTTTAATGTACTTTTTCCTCCAGAAAAAATATGACTGCTACATTTACAGTAGCTGAGAAATACCATTGTATGCCTGCTAAAGGCTAGATAAAGAAAATAAAAAATATATAGTCCGCAGCATGGGAGGCACCTAGAAAAGTAGATTTGACAGATTTGCTAATATTTTTATAAAATGTAGCTGAAACTAGCATTTTTGAAAAAAATGTTTCATTGCACTGATCCTTTTTAAAAACATGGGGCCCTATGCATGAATGTGCAGAGTGGCACTCCACACCCATTGTGCCCCTTGTGCGGGATGCATGAACCAGGCATGCAGCCCCTATGCACTCAATCTCCCAGCATCTTGGACAGCAATGCACCGGTGGTGGTTGGGGTGTGTGTGTCAGCACTACACACCATGCACTAAGGCACATAGTACTGCCCACGGGGGTGTGGAGGATGGTGCAGGTTATGCCAGAGGACACCCTGCCATAACCCACTGCAAACCCTAATGGACCACAGCTTCCTGGTTGTGGCAGCACTGGGACTGTATAGCCATGCCAGCCCAGCCCACTAGGTTGATGGGGAGGGCTGGGCCAGCTGATCATCCAAGTCCCTGCAGGTGCCCTGGGGTGTGCTGATCCACACCCCCAACCTGTGCCGGGCAGCAAAGCCCCTGCCAAAAATGAACAGACCCCTTCTCACACATGCCTGCCCAGACCCCATATGTTCCATGGCCCCCTCAACCATTGCCCTGCTGTGCGGTCATACCTGCCAACACTGTCTTGATCCAGGCCACCCAGCAAAAACATAGATGGTCAGTGTTCCCCTCACCCGCCATGGCAGGGTCAGAGAAGGAAGGACCATTCTTCGCAGTGCACACATCCAGAAGTGCCCAGGGACCAGGCAGCAGCATGGGTCAAGAGGGAGTTCACCTGGCTCTTTTCAGTTTTCTTCCCTTTCCTTCACCATGGCAGTAGGTAGGCACATGTGTGTGAAGGCACATATACACCACAGAACCACAGCCCCTACTTTTGAGGCACTCACACCTGCATTACCACTTTGCCTCTTCCTGGAGGCAGTCAGAGGCCAAGATGGCTGGCTACCACTCCTCAGGAGAGGAGAGCCATCACTGGGACACCCATTCCTCTCCCCCAGCTGACCCTCAGTGACCTGAGTCCATTCCCAAACTCAGGTCGCCGGTGTGGCAGCGGGTGAGATTAAAGTACCTCAGCCATCCTCACCACTGGACCAGCCTCTCACTTTAAAACATTCTGAAAGCAGGCACAGTGATTTTTAGAATGATATACATCCTGGTTTGCAGGACTTATTTTGCATTATACTCCTATAATACACTGTTCCTAGCTAATCAGGATGGAGAATTCTCCTTACCAATTTTTATAAATATATTTTAAATGATTTAGCAGGAGAAGAATCCTGAGCTGGTATCACCCCTTTCCCAGATGCTTCCTGGGGGAGGGCAGAAGCAGAACAATATAATGCAGTAATCACATCAATATAAGCAAGTGATGGACTAGAACACCTAAAATAGCAGCAGTGAAGTACATTACAGAAAATATTGAATAGAAAAATGCAGTAGCATACAAAATCAAGGCCACAGTCAGTGTGAGGGAGGTGAGGGGATTTTCATTTTGTTACCTAAATAAGGTGCTAATTGAACAGATTGCAGTGATTCATATCCTTTTCTGTATGTGTAGCCCTTTCAAGTAAATGAAGTGAACTTCCACTGCATGCAGCTATTAATTTTCTTCCTTGGCTGCTGGTATAACTTATATTGGGTGTTTACTCATCTGGTAAAGGTGGTTGTGTTGGTTGACATCCAAGGCACTCCAGACATTACCTCATCAGTTTTAGCCCACCTGATAGGCTAGTGATGCATATGACTCTAGGATCAAATTTCTTGTATATCCAGGTCCCAGAAACCCCTGCTCTCCAGTTCGAATCTTGCAAACCTGAAAGTAAGGTTAATAACACAGGCAATACCAAGAAAGAAAGAAAACAGTAACCATCCTGTATAAATAATGCAGAGTGAGTCGGTATGTAAAATTGGGCCATTGGCCCCTACTTTATTTTCTTGTTAATACAATCTAAAGCTCAGCCCTTAATGGGTCGACAGTGGACATCCTGGATGTCCCTTTTGAGAAGGAACGGAATCAGTTATTTCCAGACAATATATCTTCTTCTAGTCCCTAGTCACTTCTGATCACTGTGTCGGGTGGGTCGTGGAGTGCCATGGATGTCAACCAACACAATCACCTTTACCAGGTGAGTAAACACCCATTGTGATTGGTTGACCATCCATGGCACTCCAGACATTACCTCATGGGTAGATAAGAAGCAGTACTGTACCCACGGGAGGGAGACAGAGTGGTCTAGGAGTGAGAGGAAGAGCTGGCGGTGGGAGAACCTGTAATCTAAAGCAATGGTTGTAGCTGGTACAGGTGCTCTAATCGACAATGTCTGGCAAACGTATGGATGGAAGTCCAGTTGCTGCCTTGCAGATGTCTTCTGCCGAGACATTGGCCCTCTCCACCCAGGAGGTAGCTACTACCCTGGTGGAATATGCCTTGATACCCGGTGGGGGTGTCATTTGTTTTGCTTTGTAGGCCTCCTGAATGGTTCTCCTTAACCAGCCAGCAATGGTGGTCTTGGATGTGGCTTTTCCCTGTCTTTGTCCCCTTGTGACAATGAACAACCTCTTGGTCTTGCGTAGAGGTTGGGTCCTAGATATGTATGTGGATAGGGTGATGCCTACGTCTAGGTGTTGTGGAATGGTCTGGTCTCCTATTTGAGAGTCTCCTGTGAAGGTGGGTAACTCAACGGATTGTTCCCTGTGAAAGATGGAGGAGACTTTTGGTTGAAAGGCTGGGACTGTGCATAGGGATACCCCTCGAGGGGTGAACACTGTGTAGGGTTCCCTGCAGGACAGCGCCCCAATTCCCCGATTCTGCGGGCTGAGCATATCACGACAAGGAAGCAGGTCTTCAGACCTACCCAGAACAGGTCTACATCCTGTAGCGGTTCGAATGGGGCTGTACTGAGGGAGTCTAGTACCAGTGAGAGGTCCCAGGGAGCAATGGATAGTCAGACCCGGGGTCGCAGTATCTTGACTGCTTTCAGAAAACACAATACGTCTGGGTGAGCACCGGGGCTGTGTCCCCCTATGGGGCCAATGGCTGCCCCGATGGCCGACAGCTGTACTCTAAGGGATGAGTGGGCCAATCCCTTATCTACTCCTTGTTGAAGGAATAAGAGGATCGTAGACATGTCTGCAAGCTCCGGATCCATGCCCCGATCTCGGCACCACCTCCCAAACACTGACCATTGTGTACCGTAGGTAGAAGTGGTTGAGGAACATCTGGATTGCAGTATTGTGGAGAAGACCGAGTCGTGATATCCAGTGTTCATCAGTCTTTTCCTCTCAGGAGCCAGGCTGGGAGCTTTAGGGTCCGTGGGGCCGGGTGCAATACCGGGCCCTGGGTCAACATGTCGGGTCGGTAGGGTAACCTGAGACTGGTCAATGTCATTGCCAGTACTGTGGCTAACCACGCTCTCCATGGCCAGTAAGGGGCCACTAGGATGATGGTCCATCCTGAAGATCGAATCTTGGCTAGAACTTGTGGTAGCATGGGGATGGGTGGAAAAACGTACGACTGGTCCCGGAGCCATGGTTGCGACAGGGCGTCGGTTCCCTGGGACTGACTTTCCCTGTATCTCGAGTAGTAGCTCCTGACCTGCGCATTTTGTACCTTAGCCATGAGGTCCATGGAAATGGGTCCCCAGGTCTCCTGAATCAGATCAAAGAGGCTGGGGTGTAGATGCCACTCCCCTGGGTGGACTTGTTGTTGACTGAGCCAGTCTGCACGAATGTTGAGCTTTCTGGTGAGATGAACAGCGCTGAGATGGGAGAGGTGGATCTGTGCCCAGTTGAGGACCTTTGCCGCCTCTCTCAGCATAGCTCTGCTTCTGGTGCCTCCTTGTTTGGCGATACAGGCCACAGTGACCTGGTTGTTGGAACGTATCAGGACTGACTGTCCGGCGATGGAGGTCTTGAAGGCTGTGAGGGCATGGTATACTGCCTGCATTTCTAGGATGTTGATGGACAACTGGGCCTCTGAAGGTGTCCATTGGCCCTGTGCCGTCCTGTCACCTAGGCAAGCACCCCATCCCAGAAGGCTCGTGACTGTCTCTATGGAGACCTGGTAGGATACCTCCAGCAGCACCCCTCTGGTGAGATTGGTACAAACTGTCCACCATGTTAGTGATTTTCTCACTGATGGTGGTAACAGGAGTGTGACATTCAAGTTGTACTCATTCGGAGACCCCCATGTGAGAACATATGTCTGTAGGGGGTCGCTTGTACCACCTGGCCCAGGGGACCAGGTTGATACAAGATGCCATGTATCCTAATAGCTGTGCAAGTCATGCCATAGTTACCTGATGACTGTTCCACACTCGGTGTGATAGACTGATCAGGTTGAGCACCCTTTTCTGGGATGGTTTTGCCCAGCCCTGTGACGTGTTGATGCTTGCCCCTAGGTGCTCTATCTGTTGTGTGGGCACCAGATGGCTCTTGTCTAGGTTCACCACCCAACCATGCTCCTTGAGAGCCCTTAGGGTGAGGCTGGTGTGTTGGAGGGAATGCACTCTGGTTCGCGCCCGGATCGGCCAGTTGTCGAATTAGGGGATGATGTCAAAACCCTGTTCCTGGAGCCTTGCCACTAGTACCACCAACACCTTGGTGAACACTCTTGGTGCCAATGTAAGCCCGAAGGGTAGTGCCTGATATTGGAAATGCTGGCTTAGAATATGGAATCTGAGGTACTGTCTGTGTTTTGGTCAGTTGGGGATATGAAGGTATGCGTCCTTTAGGTCTATGGATGTCAGAAAATCACCCATGTGGATACTGCGTAGGGTTGACTTCAGTGTGTCCATCTTGAACCTCTGTGAGACCACGTGTTGATTGAGGTGCTTGAGGTCCAGGATGGGGCGTAGTTCACCAGATTTCTTTGGGACGAGGAAGAAGATGGAGTATACTCCTAGCTTCAGTTTGTGCCGAGGTATGGGCTGTATCGCTCTGTTGTGGATCAGGTTCCACAGGATTTGTTGTACCTGATGGGCTGTAGCCTTCCTTTTGGCGATGGGCGAGGTGATAAACCTGTGTGCAAGGGGGGATTCTGATAATTCTATCGAGTATCCTCTTGACACTACCTCATGAACCCACTTGTCCGAGGTGGTGTAAAACCACTGGTGGTTGAAGAGCGATAGTCTCTGTCCCACAGGGGGACACTGTTTCTGCCCATGCGGGGGTCTGTGCGAGTAGTCATTGCTGTCTTCCTCGCTGATGTCTACCTCTTCCTCCGAACCTTGATTCACAGGATCTGAAGAAGGAGGAGGGCTGGTAGGACTGGGTGAAAGGGGTGCGTTGTGTGGTGTGGGTACCTCTACCATGAAAGGTAGTGGTTGGGTATGAGGTATCTCTACGTGTGTGGTAAGATTTATGTCCCCCCCAAAACCTCCATCTAGTGGAGGGTAGATAGGAGTGTCGACTTTTGTTCTTGAGGAGTTCCTTGCCCTCTTCTTTCTGCTTTAGGAACTCCTGCAGGCCCTCCCCAAAAACATGTTTCCCCTTCATGGGTAGATTCTGTAGCAATGTCTTTGATTCATTGTCGGCCTCCCATAGTTTAAGCCACAATGCCCGTCTAGCATGGTTGGTGATGCTGTGGCCCTTGCATTCAGTCTAAGTGAGTCCACTGCCATATCAGCTAGATATTTTGCTGCATCGAGAGTGCATTCCAACAGTTCCACCTCTCTCAACTTGGGGTTGGCCTGCTCAAGAAGCTCTTCTAGCCAGCGTATCTGAGTCCGTACTGTGTAAATGGCAATCGTGGATGCTGTTGCCACTATTCCCTCCATCTCAAAAGCCTTCTTTAACATATCCTCCACTCTTTTGTCTGTGGGGTCCTTCAGGGATATGGTTCTGCATGGTCGAATAGTCCTTCTACTAAGCGCAGCCACCTGAGGATCAATGGTCGGGGCTGTGCACCAGATTCTGGCCTTGTCCTCTTGAACGGGGTACATGTGGTCCAGGTTTCTTTTGTTTGACATTCGGCCAGGCTCAGTGGACTGCCATTCCTTGGTGACAATATCCTCGATCACCGGACAGACTGGAAATGTTTCTGTAACGGTTGTCCTCTGCTAAATCAGTGGGTCCAATTTCGATTCTGGTTTGTTTTCCTCAACCTTGAACCCCATAGTGGCCTTAACAATCTTCATGAGGACTGGGACCATGTCAAAGGAGCATAGTTTGGACATGAAGGATGGAACGGATTGCGGCTCCATGTCCTCTTCATCAGTGTCTGCTCCGTCTTCTTCATCTGGCATGTCCCTGTCCTCCCTGGAGTCTGGCTTGTGACTATCTGGAACCGGCTCTGTAAGATCCAGGTGGTTCTCGTTGGCCCCCTCCCATGATGTCTTACTCCGAAGGGGGTGCAACCGGGGTCCTTTGTTGAGTGAGGGATTCTAACTTCTCCATCACCTTCAGCATGAAATTCTGTTGACTCTCCATCATCGCCACAGTGGCTTGTTGGTTCTGGAGTAAGGAGGCACCTGGATCCAACCAAGTTGAACTGCTGGGGCCTGGGTTACTGGGGCCCATGCCAGCGGTCTGTTCTAGTGATAGGTTGTCGTCATCGTGGAGGCAGGCGGTGCATAGGGGGCCAGGGGCATGGGGCAGGAGGTTAGCGCGGCAAGCCGTGCACTTCTTGGCCTTGACCATCTGGAGAAGACAAAAAGATGGATGGTATTTGTTAGGCTTGGGTTACAATGGGCCTTCAACTTGTAGTTGACCCACTTTGAGTAGTGCTGCTGATGGGCTTTTCCTATGGAGTGAGGAGAAGGATGCAGGCTGTCTTCCTCAAGGGGGTCACTGGAGAGAGGGACCCACATGGAGACAAGCAGACTGGAGGTCGCTATAGAGAGGGACCACCAGTACAGCAGCATGTTAGGTAGTGCACATATGGGCTGCTATGAGGAGGAGCCCATATGGAAAAGGGGGGGTGGTAATTTCTTTGGAGTGTAACGCTGAGGTTAGTGAGGGAGTCTAATACCAGTTAAGACCCCATCTGGAGTTAGAAAGGCGCCTATGGGCCCCTTGTAAGTTGCATTTAAGCCTCCTGCAAGGGCAGTGTTTACTGTAAGCCCCTGCCCAGAAAAAACATTGAAATCAGGCTGTTATTGCCCTTCCCAGCCATAGGCATGTGCTGTGCCTTAGCGAATGAAATGCCTATGCGCGCATCTACCTGAATGAGCCAAAACAGTTTCCCCCATCTCCAGTCGCAGAGCTGTAGCAGTGGGGCTTGGCTGTCCAGCAAGAGTGAGCTTTAAAACAAGAGAAATTCCTCCAGGTACCATGAATAGCGCATCTCCGGGTGGTAGAAGTGCTGGTCTTGTCACACCGAGCAGTCCTGTAGCGCGGTGAAGTCGTGTGGCTGAATATGCAAGCCATGCGGCGGGGGGAGGGGTAGGCACGGCTCGCTGGTGCTCGTGGGCATGAGGGAGAGCCGTCACTGGGTAAGAAGCCATAATTCCTTCTGGTTTTGCAAGGAAGGCATTCCCCTCTGGTTTGGGAGTACACCACATAATGTGGTGTTGGCTACCGAGAGAAAACGCTTGCAGATGCGAGCGGTAGCGGGGGGGAGAGTCTTGGGCCCTGCCTGTGCCGTTAGCGTGCGCACCCACATGGGTGAGGTGCAGCAGGCCAGGGGAAGAACGGGCGCTTCTTGGGCAAGGAGCACTGTTGGGCCCTAAAAATGGAAAACGAGCACGAGAGAACCGGGAAGCAGCTGGGGACACACCGCTCAAACTATTGGGGCTGCAGGAGCAAAGGAGTGCTGCATCGTGTGGTTAGCAAACAAACGGAGTAGCAGCCTAAACTGGGAGTGCATGGGGAGGCCAAACAAGCCTGCAGAGATCTCGGGCATTGCTGAAGCGCTTTTGCAAGTAATCATTATTCACATAATCAGTATAAGGCAGTGTTGCAGCACAATGCTGCACAACATTTCGTTAACTCTTTTTAACAAAAAAAACGACAGTCATTTTTAATGCATGAAAGGCACAAGAACTACAAACTAGATCTGTTGCTTGACTGGTTAGGGCAGGGTCACAGAGAGGGGATTTCCCTACCCATCAGAGCTAATACAACCTAATCTGAATCTCAGCGATAACTACACAAAGTAGCAGGAGCAAGGCAATGAAATATATTACAAGCTAAACCTAGTCAAAAAACAACTATACTTGCTGAGAGAAATTATACTCTCCAATGGGAGACAATTCTTATTTAAAAAACAATTGTAGGTGTGGTAGGATGCATTTTTTTTGGTAAGTGATCAAAAGCTGAATATAAAGAGGCCTACCTTGAGAATTAGGAAAGCAGGGATCCTGGTGTGCTAGCCTGATCAGATGCACGATTTGAACTGGAGAGCAGGGGTTTCTGGGACCTGGATATACTAGAAATTTGATCCTAGGTCATGTGCATCACTAGCCTATCAAGTGGGCTAAAACCCATGAGGTAATGTCTGGAGTGCCATGGATGGTCAACCAATCACAATGGCACCTAAGTAAGCATTTCAGCTGGTCAGGTTCTCCAATTGTAGCTAGCTAGCAATGAGTTATCAGTGTCCTACATACAATATTATAGCACTGTGCCTTCAGTGATAGTGGCCTGCATAACACAGATTTTACATACCAATATTGAATGGACAGTGGGCATTGTACATATTGTCCCTTATGCACTGTTACAGTAATGTGCCTTCAATGATAGTGACTTACATCACACAGATCCTATATCAGTAGTGAATGTGAATTGCACACTATACAGTATGCATCAGTATCATGTGTAGTGGTGTTATAGGACTGTACCTTCAGTGATAGTGACTTGCACTGCACATATTTTATATACTAGCAGCAAATGGGCAAAGCGTATTATATGTATTAGTATTTTATGTACAGTTACAGTATTATAGTACTGTGCCTTCAGTGACAGTGACTTAATAGTGACATTAAGATCCTAGTTTAGTAGTGACTGGACGGTGGACAATATTTGTTGATTATTCTATTTTATTGGCTTTGTACTGTTTCTCTCCCTCCTGAAACTGACCCCTGCTCCTTCCAACCTACAGTATATTACCTGAATGGATTGCAGTAAGGCAAGACCTATCCATTGAAGTGCTGGTTTGTGTGGCATAGTGATATGAAGATCTGGTTCTCCAATTGTAACATGATGGAACTCCACTGCACTGAGTAGCCATGCCATTCTCTCCTCCTCCTCCTCCTCCTCCCTGCCATTAACACACATTTTGGTACATTGAACAGTTTGGACCTGAGGGTAGAGACCAGATCCCCTGGTCAGGATACATTGTCTGTTGCTGCAGTGGGTCCACCCCACGCCACTGTAACTAGACAGAACATTGGAGGTGGGGCTTGGTGTCAACATATCCATGTACTCTCACCAATTGTGCACACTAGAATCATATCCATGAGGTGAGGCAGAACTAAGTAAAGTTTCACAGGGAATGGTTCCCTATCCTCCTAGGCAATCAGAGGGCAGCTGTTCTGTGGAGAGTACAAGAGATTCTCCCCAGAGAGGTGAGGGTGTCCCTCAGACTGCTCCTCTTTTTGCTCTCAGCTGGGGTCACAATCTCAGGATTGAACCCATGGTCAGCTGTGTGGAAGACAAGCACATTAACAACTAGATCACAAGGGAGGGCCAACAGTAGGAAGCGACTTTTATATTTTTGTTTTACCTATGTTTTTGTATTGTAATATTTACGTTGCTTTTTGTATATCTGGTCGTCCATGAAATAGATCTTTTTGCTCATGGATTTACCAGATTTACTTATTCTTTTGGTAACCAGTTAGGGCCCACTTGACACAAGTGCCTGTTTTCAGGGGCAATCTGGAAGCACTGGGGAGGTTAAATGCCTTGCTCAGAATCATACTATATACGAGTGGAGGTTGCAGGAATCAAACCCAGGTCTGCTGGATGACCAAGCTCATTCACAGCTCCTTACTCTAATCTCTAGGGTATACTGCCAGCCATTTTAAATAAAAAAATCAAATTGAATCAAGTTATACTATATATCAAATTATACTATATATGTGTGTGTATATATATACATATATATATATTGTTGGGGCACAGTAGTGCCCCTATAATTAGGGTGAAAGATAACTTCTATGTTAAACCCAGATTTGTGAACTTTAATAACTTTGGAACCGTTCAACAGATGTGCATAAAATGTGGCATACATAGTCACTTGGGGGTAGGTCTCATGATGAGCTAAATGTCGTGCAAATCCATTGTGTGGTTTTGGAGATACAGAATGTTGAAAAAAACAGAACAATTTATGTTTTTTGCCATTTCTTTGTCCACCTGGATCTCAGAAATGGCTTTAGTCTGTGGCCTAATATTTTCAGGATAGAAAGCTTTTAACTCACAGATGTGCCTTTTGAAGATTTGGTGGAAACATATTAATCTGTTCCAAAGTTATGAGATGTTGAATGTCCCATTATTTCATATGGGAAACAATAGACTTCAGGCACAAGTAGGACTTCTGAATCGGAGTAGGATTGGATCCTCATTCGAAGTAGGATTATGATGCAGAATCCTGCATTGAACTTCCAGATTATAATGCAGAATCCTGCACTGAAGTTCTATTTCAATGCAGGATTGTGCATCTTAAAATTTTTTTTTTTGCCAGATCCAGAGATCTATGGAACCAGACCACGCATGCAAAATTTTGATGAACGGTTGCAAAGTTATTTAAGAGTGCAAAATTTTGGGTTGACCACAGAAGTGGCTGGGCAACCCTAACTATACCTTCATTACCATGCAGGTATAATTTATATTTGATCTTAGGGTTACCAACTCTACTACCCCACCCCCACTCCCCACCCTCCACACACCAACAGGTGTTGGGGTGTGCCTTGGGGCCATTGGGCCTAACTCTCACCCCATTCCATGTGTAAACAATCTAATATGGTACAGTATAGGAGAATGGGGTGATAATTAGGCCTGATAACCCCAAGGCACACCCTGACACCTGTTGGTGTGTGGAGGTGTGGGGGAGGAGTGGGGTGGTAAGGTTGGTAACCCTAACATCACATTTCCTGACTTTTGTTGCTGTAATAAAATCCCTAACTGGTGCATTAATGGAGTTTGTTGCAATAAATTTCCCTTCTTTTTGAGAAAGTGTAATGTTATCCATATGTGGTTGTGGGAGCACAGGGCCCACTGAGATCTGCTCACTCATCAGTCTGTAGTGTGTTGTGGGCCCTGTGCTCCCATGCATCATATTGTATTTGTCTCTGATTTTTATGTGGGAGCACATGACCCTCTGGGCCCTGTGCTCCTATGTAACCATAAGTGTAGACACATTGTAATTAACCTTCATGTCCTGTGGGAGTGCAGGGCCCTCTGTGCCCTGCACTTCCATCATGATGCCATCACTCCATACTGGTATCCATTTGTAGGAGAATAGGACCCTATAGGCCCTTCACTCCAATTTATCCATTAGTGTGAGGACATTGTAATGAACCCTCATCTCCCTGTGGGAGTGCAGGGCACAGAGGGCACTGCGCTCCCAATACTGCATAATAAAGGGGCCTATGCTCCCATTATTGCATAATATCCCATCTACATGTAAGTAAAGAGACACAGTGCAGACCTAGAGTCATTCCAAGTAACCCTTGTGAGTCAAATGGAGCAATATCTCAGTAACCATAGGAACACCGGGAAAAATTCAGCCACTGTTGTAATTATGGCCTGGCAAGCTGCATGCATGCTTAGTACACCTAGAGGTGTATTAAGCTGTGTTTAATAAAAAATCCATATCTTGAACTGTTTTTGAGATATAGACTCCAAAAGGTACCCCGTGTGCTACAATGTTATCCTATTGGAAATTTCTCAACTATGGAATGTTATAACTATGGAGCAGTTGTAAATTGTATTACCAAGCCAGTAAAAGGCACATCTGTGGGGCAAGCCCTTTCTACCCTGTAAATTTCAGCTCCAAAGTCTAAATTGATTGGTTGCAGTGAAGTGGCAAAGAAAGAGCTATTTTGTAAGTACTTTCACAAATTTTTGACAGGTTTGCAAATTTAATGAAAGCTGTTGCAAAAGGATGTCTCAATTTGTGAAAGAATGATGCGACACTTTTGCAAATTTGTGAAAGTGTCGCACATGTACTTAAGTAAATTGTAACATTACCAACAAAAAAAAATGTAAAAAACATATTCCTGAGCATTATTTTACAAATCTGAAGCCAGGATTGTGTTCCTAGGCTCCGATTAGGTAAACACAACTGCTGCTGTTTACCAAGGGGCATTATTTTTTGAATTACAATGTTTTTTCTCCATCACTATCTGAAAACAAGATAATAGCAGCATGACAGTACTTAACTCATTTGCGACAATAATAGGTGCTTTCACGAAAGCAAACTGTGTTTTCACATGACACACATTTTTTTCCCCATTGGCTAGAATGGGAAACTTAAACTTGTAATAACTTCTGAATGGATTAATATTTTTCACCATCCTTCAAAAGACACATCAGTGATCCAGACCCCACACACTCTGACAATTTCAGACTAGCCCCCCAAACCATTTGGGCTGTAAGCCTGAGCAAAGAATTTGTTAAAAAGTGGTATTTTTCACATATTTTGGCACTCCGCAGCTCAACAACTGCACATAGGATCGGAATAAAACTTGCCAGATCCAGAGGTCTACAGTACCAAGTTCAAATAATTCAAGTTTATTGGCAAGAAATAACTCTGTTGAGCATGCTTATTTGCAAGGAGGTCCTGAACATACAGAATAGCAAAATATACTATTGGTAAATTATACAACCGTTCTGCAAACTAAGATATCACAAGTGACGGTATCTCATACAAAACAAAAAAATGCATTAAATAGCACAAACATCACCTGGAGGTCAAATGAAAGGGATGGAGCAATATGTTAGTTTTTGTAAGTAATGCAAACAAAACTGGGAACATGTTATTCTGGGAAATTTCAATATGAACTGGCTAATGCAGGATACCATGGAAACCAGGGATCAGATAGCTAGCCTGTACCTCTCACAACTAGCGACTCAAACAACCAGGAGGAATTATCAAACTGGCACCTCTACACTAATTGTCTGGCTGCTCGCCTCATGCCCCAAGCACACAATAATCATATGTGTGCTCCCTGATTCGTTAAGTGACCACTCGCCAGTCACTTTTACGTGGTCTTATAAGTTTAAAAAAATGCTCCTAAACTAACAAGAAGCCAGTCCCTTAAAAAGGGACAGTAAAATAACCTCAAATTCTTACTAAAAAATGCAGACAGAATGCCACTAGGCTTCACTGAAAATGCTAATCAGGCTCTTGAGTACATCACTCGTATATTTAATAATGCCTGTGACATTTGTGTACCCTACAAATAATCCAAACAAAAGGGACCTACCAACCCTTGGCTAACTGGTCACATCACAGTGCTTATGAAACAATGGGATAATCTCTGGCACAAGGCATATGTCACTGGGAGGGTGGGTGACTTTAATGCCTATAAAGAGGCAAGAAACAAATGTATAAGTCTTGTCTTCAATGCCAAAGCAAGTTACTGAGTAGTACATGGAGTAATGGAAAACTGTTCTGGAACAACCTAAAAACCCTGACTGGCAAGGTCTCCAAGGTGCCGCCTGAACTGATTATCACAGAATCTAATATATTACAGGACCCAAAAGATACAGCAAATGCATTCAATCTGGCCTTCATGGACCTGAGTTCAGTTCTGCCACAGGAGTACCTAGCAAGCCCACCCACTAGAAAGTACAGCAACTATGACTCTCATCCAGCTAGAGATGCTGGTAAACCACTATTCTATTTCAAGGAAGTATCCACAATGAAAGCCTTAACATACATTAAAAGAGACCTTGGAAAAACTAGAATTGGTAGTAACATGCTGGACATGAAACTCATTGCTCTAACCCTCACCGAAATTGCCCTCCCCCTCAACAAGTTGTTTAATATCTCACTGAGGACAGGAATCTTCCTGGACAAGTGGAAGGTTGCCTATGTCAAATCAGTTTTCAACAAACTCTAGCCAGAGCTGATAGGGCTGTGAAAAGCTACCAAATGACCGAAGTTACAAATGTGTATAGAAATTATGCAATGCCAGGGTGTAACCTGGTCATTTTTTGGAGGTATTGCACCAAATTTTCAACATGGTCTTTTTGGGACCCCTCCTCATGAAGAGTGCCAGTGTCATTTTGTTCACTTGTTCCAAAAGGTGCTTTCTCAGAGCAAATGTGCTATTTTTTTAATATTCAGAAATTGGTATGTAACCCCTACCAGGTATGCCATTTCTATATGACAGCTCTACCGGGTGGGCTGGGTTCTGGGAGTAATATGTCACTCAGCACATAGGCTAGGTTTGGCTACTCTGCACAGGGGCACCCAATTAACTCCAAACACAGGAAGCAATAACTGTAATGTCCAATACCAGAAGTGGGATTCTAAAGTGTGGCTTTTATTCACATCCAAACAGAATAAACAAAGCATAGATGAACCCCCACAGGGCTACACTCCTGGTAATGCAGAGTTAAGGAGACCAGAACACATCCTCATCACTTTAGCCCTCAGGCTCTGAAACACACTGGGTACAGAGCCCGAACTTTAGGCTGCCCTGGGATTTCCCTGGCTTGGCTCCCTTGCCAGCCACTTGGACACTTTCCATATAGCATGGAAACATTTACTGGTGGCTCCCCAAACCACCTGAGAGCACTTCTGCTCCATAAGGGAATCTTCCTCATTAATTTCTCATCTGTGTACTGTCCTCAGGCACTGGCCAAGTACCTAAGAGAAAGCAACAGGTGTTTCTGAGCAAATCTGTAGAGGTGAATTTGGTTACTACTGATGGGGGGTCTCCCACAATTCATACCCGGCCATTTCTCTGGACTGTAACACCTCATCCTTTAACACTCTTCGCTGTGTAGATTCTTTTTAAATGTATTCACATTCAATCTACTGCCTTTACTTACCAATTGTGTTGGACATGAACATACTTATTAAGTGGCTTTGTCCATTACTCTAGACCCCCCCACAGAGTTAAGTAGTCCAATCCCCACATCCTCCAAACTGTACTTGACTGTCTTTTCCTGACCCCACAGTATCAGTCCCTTTATTTTCATCTTGATGCGGGTGAAAACACATGGCCCTTTAGCAGAGTGAACTCACCCTTTGGTTGCAGGTGCCCCACAGGCATTTCCTCCTAAAGGAACTCCCTTCCAGAGCTTCCGGTGCCTCAGCATGAACTTAAACAGGCAGCTTCTTTCCTTAGCCAGACCAAGGGGAGTTGCCCTTGGAAACAGTCTGATACCTTCCCCCCATCCCCACAGAGACGGGACCCTGAACCATTAAAAGCAGTCTCCACCACTTCAATTTGCAGTTATTGTGTTCCTCTTCCAGTGGAAATGCACACCTAAAAAACCCGAAGTAGCTCTTGAACAGAGCTTAGAGCTCTGAGGGCCTGCACTCAGCAGAGCACCTCTGCTGCACTCTACAGACTCTCTCTCAGACTGACTTCAAATTCCCCAACATTCTACTCTAACCTCCAACTGCAACATTCCAGTGTGGCTTATGCAGCTGGAACACTTTTAAAATGATGTCATCTCTCAGTCTCAGCTGAGACTGAGAACAGAGTGAGACAGTGTGAAATCCATTTAACTGGAGTTTCACAAGCTGTCTTCCCTGCCTACCACTAGGTCTTACTGGGATTCTAGTAACCTCGGGTAATGGGGGGGTTACACTCACCCTGAGCCAGGAAAATGACTGTCCGCAGTCATTAGTCACCCGGCTTAGGCCATCTCACCCCATGTGTTGACTATGGGGAGGTAGCGCTACCTTCCACCCTACTATGTGCTAGCACAGGCAGACAACACTAAGAGCCTAGAGGCCTTTGACTGACATATCAGCCTCTACTCTACCCGCTAACTATTGGTACCTAGTGGCTCTGGTAGAACTGTCCAGAGCATAGCCCTATTAGATCAGTACTGCGGCCCTTACGGCCGTTCAGGACCACAGCCTGTCTATCACCCCTAGCTCTCTAGGGAAAATCTGTCTGCTTCTAACTCAAAATTCCCAAAACAAAACAAACAAGGGACCTCCCCGACCCTGGACACCCTGCAACCATACACCAGGAGCTAATACCATACTCTACGCATTACTCCCACACTCCCCCACAACCATATCTGTGGAAGGAAAAGTTACACTCAGTAACAACGACAACAACAGTACTTTAAACACTACACTCTAAAGTACTACTGAGGAACTCTGATGAGTCCCTCCTGCTCCTCTTCTTGTCTTCTCTTCTATCTTCTTCAGGAACACCTGCAAGAAAAAGAAAGACAACACACACTCCTAATCTGCATACACAGTTTATCTAAAACCCTACCATCAAAACACTGGAGAATCACAAAAGATTGTTTTTTAGAAAAGTAGAAAAAACAGTATAAACATTAGAAAATAGTAGAAAACAATGACATTATTTACAATACACTATATTTAGGAGATGGAGTACCCTAAAAGTCCCATCTAGTTACCACAGTGCCTGAAGACAAGTCCATTAAAGAGTCTCTCCTGGGCTGGAGACCGATGAAGCACAGTTCTAGTAGGCCAAAGTCCAGAAGGGGAGAGTCTTTGAGGACAGTTCAAACATCTGGAGTCTGCTAGTGTAGGCTGTGTACTGCAATGTCATAAGAATAGAAAAGTCTGGACTTACCAGTCCCTTGTAGAATGAAAATGGCACCAAACCTGGTCCCCAGCCGAAGACTGTCCCTGTCAGCATTCTTCCAATACAGCTGGGCCGACATCTTCTGGGAAATGACAGGAGGGCACATCTAGAAACTGCTGGGGTGATGTCATCTCTGGAGATGGAACCTTGGAACAGGAACAGAAAGGAAAACAGCTGGTCTGAAGTCATCCGATACCCAAGAGATGAATCAGGACACAGCTGTGCTGGTGTCCTTTCTGGATCTGAAGTCATCTGGCGGGCCAGTTGATGGATTCTGGAATGCCAGTACACTGTAGAACTGATGAATGTGGGGCACTTGAGTCCTGGACGTCCACACTGGCTGAACCACATAGATATGCCAACGGCTGGAGTGGCAGCACTGGCTACCACTGCTCTGCTTTCCATTTGGTAGGCAAAGACACATTCACAGGAAGGTCATTGCATTGTGGCCAATAGCACATCGGGTCAGGTGCTTGAATTATTACCCCATCTGGGCACTCATAATTCACACTGTGAAAGGTTTCATGTCCCTCTCCATCCACAATTCGAACAGTGCCCATTAACAGTGTCCTGCCTCTTTTCCACTGGCTGTATTTGTCGTGAAACATTCTGTTCTTAACATGCTTGTTTGTACCAGGATGCACACATTTCATTGCTTCTTCCCAAATCCAGGACTTCCTGCTTTGTTCAGTCTCCTCCCAGACTCTCCGAGGAAAGGTAGGAAAGGATATCCCATAGATTTCATTTGCTTTCCTATGAATCAGTCTTTCCTCTTTACTAGCTTTGGTCAACCTGAGACCTCTGGCCTGGCTTGGGGGCAGCCAGTCCTGGTTCTGCCAGTTACGCATTCTTAATGACACAAAAAATGGATCCCTGGCTTCTTCTTGCACAGCCAGGGCAGTGGAATCACCACTCTCTTCCATGCGTTCCTCTGAGGTAAGAGCTTGAGGCTGTGTACCAGTTCCTTTTTCACAAGGCCACATAGATTCCTCCTCTTCTTCTTCCTCACTGAGAATCTGTGTCCAGAAGTGAGCAGTCATCCTTACTCCTGAGACTGTCCACTCTTCTATGGGTGCGGAGGTCGAAACCTCCCATTCAAAGGCCTCCCTCATCTCATCTTCACATATGAGACTTGGGCTAGGCCCCTCTCTCCAAGAGTCTACTGATGCTCTTCCTGAAATGTTTCTCTGCAACTCAGACTCTGAAACATCAGCACATTGTTCTGTCTGTAAATCTGCTTAGAATGTTTGCTTTTGCTGGTAAAACTTAACGCAGTCCTTGTTTGCAAAGTGATTACACTGCTACACATAGATTCAGCTAGCTTTTGGCTAAATCATTTAGTTTGAGCAATTATTTCTGTTGGTACTCACTGTTATCAGTAGCTGTTTGCTGCGATGGAAAACGGCTTGCAGCTAGTCTTGGAGGCCTCTGGAAAGAAGCGTGTTGGCAGTCCTGCCGATTGTCTCTCTGAACGCCACACTCACAATCCAGTCGATCGAGTTGTGGGTTGAACTCGAATTTAAACAGAAAAATCAGTTTTTTAAACTTTTTACAGTGCTTTCAGTCACTGCGACACTCCTTCTGGTAAGCCAGTTCACACACTCCAGTCACTCTCCCTCTCGAATGCTGTGCAGTCGCTCTAGAGCTGACTTGGGGGCGGGACTGATTGCAGTCTCACTAATCACTCGACGCCATGAAAATTAGCCTCTTTCCTCTCGAATGCTCTTCTCCTCACAGCAATCGTCGAGCAGGCAAATTTAAACTGCAAACCACACTTTTTTTTTCAACTGAAGCTCCTCAGCAGGAGCACCATTTCAACCATTTTTCATGGCCATTAAGTACAACCTGTCTCTCTGTTCACAAGAAAACATTTCCAACGTCTAGGGCACAATTTTCCTTTTGCTACCCACAGTTTTCCACACTTGTCTTTGTCACAAACACTTTTAAAAGCTGTCAAACTCTGTAATTTGATGCAGGACAAGGGCATACACTCTCAGGCTTTACTGCTCCTTGGTAAACAGTTGGCATTTTAATAGCAGCACATGGATAACAGCACACAGCAGCACATTAGTTAACATTGCTTCAGCTTTTTGGGCTAACCACTGCCAGATAACCAGAATGCTATCCTTTGCCCGAGCAACCTTTCTTACATTCCTCCCTAAATTCCAAACCCAAATCCTCAGTGGTGCCTCCATTTTTGTAACCCCTACCAGGTATGCCATATCTATCTGACAGCTCTACCAGGTGGGCTGGATTCGGGGAAGAACATGTCACTCAGCACATAGGCTAGGTTTGGTTACTCTACACAGGGGCACCCAAGTAACTCCGAACACAGGAAGCAATAACTGTAATGTCCAATACCAGAAGTGGGATTCTGAAGTGTGGCTTTTATTCACATCCAAACAGAATAAACAAAGCATAGATGGACCCCCACAGGGCTACACTCCTGGTAATGCAGATTTAAGGAGACCAGAACACATCCTAATCACTTTAGCCCTCAAGCTCTGAAACACACTGGGCACACAGCCCGAACTTTAGGCTGCTGTGGGATTTCCTTGGCTTGGCTCCCTTGCCAGCCACTTGGACACTTTCCATATAGCATGGAAACATTTACTGGTGGCTCCCGAAACTACCTAAGAGCACTTCTGCTCCATAACGGAATCTCCCTCATTAATCCCACGTCTGGGTACTTTCCTCAGGCACTGGCCAAGTACCTGAGAGAAAGCAACAGGTGTTCCAGAGCAAATCTATAGAGGTGAATTTGGTTACTACTGATGGGGGGGGTCTCCCACCTCTCGCTCCCACAATTCATACCTGGCCATTTCTCTGGAATGTAACACCTCATCCTTTAACATGTCCTTTAATCCTTTGCTGTGTAGATTCTTTTTAAATGTATTCACATTCAATCTACTGCCTTTACTTCTCAATTGTGCGGGACTTGAACATACTTATTAAGTGGCTTTGTCCATTGCTCTAGAGCCCCCCACAGAGTTAAGCAGTCCAGTCCCCACATCCTCCAAACTGTACTTGGCTGTCTTTTTCTGACCCCACAGTATCAGTCCCTTTAGTTTCATCTTGATGCAGGTAAAAACACATGGCCCTTTAGCAGAGCGAACTCACCCTTTGGTTGCAGGTGCCCCACAGGCATTTGCTCATAAAGGAACTCCCTTCCAGAGCTTCCAGTGCCTTAGCATGAACTTAAACAGGCAGCTTCTTTCCTTAGCCAGACCAAGGCGGATTGCCCCTAGAAACAGGCTGATACCTTCCCTCCATCCCCACAGGGATGGCGCCCTGAACCATTGAAAGCGGTCTCTGCCACTTCAATTTGCAGTTATTGTGTTCCTCTTCCAGTGGAAATGCACACCTAAAAAACCCGAAGTAGCTCTTTAACAGAGCTTAGAGCTCTGAGGGCCTGCACGCAGCAGAGCACCTCTGCTACACTCTACAGACTCTCTCTCAGACTGACTTCAAATCCCCCAACACTCTACTCTAACCTCCAACTGCAACATTCTAGTGTGGCTTATGCAGCTGCAACAGTTCTAAAATGATGTCATCTCTCAGTCTCAGCTGAGACTGAGATCAGAGTGAGACAGTGTGAAATCCATTTAACTGGAGTTTCACAAGCTGCCTTCCATGCCTACCACTAGGTCTTATTGGGATTCTAGTAACCCCGGGTAACAGGGGGTTTACAGGTAGCAAACTTGATATGAGGTTGGGGAAATTTGCAAAGCTTCAGGAAGTGTGACACTCCCAGATTTTTACCAGCATCACTGGCAAACTATATATTTACAATATCTCTATCTCCAATACAAACACATTCCCTTTTTGACTTTTCATTTTGAAAGGGATTACAGGTTTTAGAAATGTTTGAGATAGGCATAGAGGATTACTGGTAGTCAGGGAAGGGGTACAACCTAATTCCAACAGATCATGAGAGAGTGCAATTGTTAGGGGTAATGGAGCAGACTTGGTGGGCCAAAGGCCCTTATCTGCTGACAATTTCTATGCTTCTATGTTTCTTAAACTGAGTGTGAGTGACAACGGATGACAGCTTATATTCAAGGAATTTCAGGACTTCTTACAGCTTAGTAGCAATGCTCATTGATGGGTAACACCCTATTGTCCACAAGCCAGAGCAGAACTAGTAAGCCAAAATTAAACACTACTGAAGTCTGTCCAGAGTGCATATATGGAGTGTAATGACTGGAAAAAGGAATGCTGCAGTTTCTATTGGCATTTGGGTCAGTGCTACTACAGGAGTAAGCGCAGCAGAGCTTCTATTTGGAAAATAACTTTGGAGTAAGTTACCTTACATTTCTACATATTATGTGGAATGTGAGAAAATCAGAGTGATTCTGGGGATAAACAGAGGTGTTGTAAGTCCTCACCTTTCACTAGCACTGGATTGCAAATGTACACAGATTGAATAGAAAAATAGTTAAAAAAACCCCAGAAGAAAATAGCTGCAACTGGACTGTCTATAATCTGACACTGTAGCCTGCCTGATTGTTTCAAAGCTTCAATAAATTCCAGTACAACAGATAATGAGTTAACCCCTATATTGATGAAAATCTGCAGCTCTGCAAAGGTTCAATTGAGAGGCTAGAAACAGCAGTTTCAAAATGTGTTTTTTTTGTTAATATCCTGAGATGTTCAGAGGTACAATACAGTAGCATCCCCACTCCTTTCAGATGCCTTTAACATAGAGCAGCAAAAAGCAAAACTCAGAGGGGGAGTGCACTATTTTGCAGTTGTGGAGGAATACTTTCAAATGTCCAAAAAGGGAGTTCCACGATCAGACATTTTTAGAACTACCATCTGATCCCAATAGGGCTGTAGGCTCCGCCCACAGCCCTTAAAAATGGGGACAGAACACAACTAAGTAACTACCATCCCATCTCAATTCTACCCCCACTCTCAAAGGCCCTGGAAATAATTGTAGCAGATCAAGTAGTCGAATACCTTAACAAATACAACCTCTTGCGTGAACAACAGCATGGTTTCAGAAAAAAAAACACAGCACCATCACCGCACTTGTGGAGTACACCAGTCACCTGTGTGATGCTCTACACAGTGGCAAGTCAGTGGGTTCTATCTTCATAGATCTTACAAAAGCTTTTGACACTGTAAACCATTAGGTTCTTCTGGACAACCTAGTGTCGATAGGCTTGTCATATGATAAAGTGAATTGCTTCGGCAGCTATCTATCACGAAGGTAGCAAAATTGAAACAAATAGTCATAACTGTGCCATCTTAAATAATTTTCACCCCAAATGTTCAACATAACCTGCTTATCACCTCACCGCATGTACCCAGTACATAAAACTTTCAAATCCCTGTTGAAATGTAATTCTGCCCAACTGTAACTCCGCTTTGAGCCACAGGTGCAGAAAAACATTTTTGGCAGGATTTAAAAAATTATAGCTGTACTGTTCGTGAGGTGGTGTAACAAAATGGTAATGTTGAGAATCTGGAGTGAAAACATGAAAAATTGGCGAAGTTAGAAGCGTATGTAGAAACTGTGCAATGCATGTGTGTAACACGGTCATTTGTTGGAATATTTTCATTGAATTTTCAACATGAGCTTTTTGGGACCTCCCCTCATGAACAGTGGCACTGTGATTTTGTTAATCCATCCCAAAAGTTGATTTTGCACAGTGAAAACACCATTCTGCGCCACAGGTGCTAAAAGACATTTCAGGCAGGATGTGAAAAATGACAGCTATACTGTTCGTAAGGAAATCTGAAACAAATGGCAATGTGGAAAATCTGAAGTGAAAATATTATAAACTGGCGAAGTTACAAGCATGCATAGAAACTGTACAATGTAAGCTCATAACGCAGTCATTTTTTAGAATGTTTTCACCAAATGTGCAACATAGGTTTTTTGGGATTGCACCTCATGAACAGTGGCACTGTCATTTTGTTAATCAGTCCTGAAAGATGATTCTGCACAGCAACAGAGAAATCACCTTTTCGTGACTGAGTAATGAAATGACAGTGCCAGTGTTCATGAGGTGGGGTCCCAAGAACCCCATGTTGAAAATGTGGGGCCAAAATTCCTGGAAATGGCTGCAATATCAACCTAAGTTGAAACTCCCATCATACTGTGCTTACCTTTGATTCTTCAGTTTGCGGTTCGGCTTTGAAGAGTGCAGACATGTCCCGGTCCAGAGAAGATTGCTGCTCCCAACCTCTGGAGGTAAGTATGGGTAAGGGGGGGTGGGGAGGTGGGTGCTCAGTTGGAGGGTGGGGAGGAAAGAGGAGAGAATGGGGTGATGATGAGGGACCATTTTCTTTTTTGCAGGTTTAAAAAAATGAAAGACATCAGGGACGGTTTTCTTTATTTACAGATAGTTACAGTAACAATTTTTAAACATATTTGGGCACACTGGGGTGGGATCCCAGTGTGCTATAGTAGTGAGGGGGGATTGATATATGCCGACACAGGGATTGAGCACCCTGTGTCATCTATTCAAGAGTACCGGTTTTGCGGGGTTGCATCATCCGACAATGGGAGGGGGCATCCCAGTGTCAGAAGCATTAACATAGAAACATAGAAGTTGATGACAGATAAGGACTGCAAGGTCCATCCAGTCTGCTCATTTTTTCTACCTTATAAAAATAAATATGTTTATTTGGCACACTGGGGTGGGCTCCCAGTGTGCCATATTAATGGGGGGAGATACATGCAGACACGGGGATTGGGCACCCCATGTTGGCAGTTGAAGAATAAGTGCTTGGGCCAGTTTTTGTTGGGGAAATCCACCATTGTGGATCCCTGTTCGTGAGGTGGGATGAGGACCAGATGGCCCTATCTGACCATCTGATCTTCATCTCATGGCCAGATAGCCATATCTGACCATCTGTCTTCATCTCACGAACGGGGATCGGCTGACGAACGGGAATTTTGACACCTCACGAATGGGGATTTAGTGTGCATAATCCCCATTCACGAGGTGTCAAAATCCCCGTTCATCAGCTGAATCACCATTAGTGAGGTGTCCAAATTCCCATTCTTGAACAGATCCCCATTCATGAGATAGGGCCATCTGGTCCTTATCTCATGAACAGGGATTTTGACAGTTCACGAGCGGGAATCAGCTCACGAAAGGGGATTTGGACACCTCACAGACTGGGATCGGAAGCAAGTTGTGAATGGGGATTTTCAAATGAAAAAGCAGCCATTTTTTAACAAACTGATGGAAATCAAACACATGGGTTTGTATAGGGTGTTGCCCTGAACAACACCCATGCATTGGTTTCCACAGAATACATTTGTTGGGCAAGGTACAGTATTTTGTTTTGGGCTAAAAGTTAAAACAAGATGGAGGCTCATGAACAAGGATTTTTTTTCTCACGAATGGGGATTTAATGAATCCCATTCGTGAACTGCCAAAATCTCCATTCATGAGCTGAAATCCTTGTTCGCAGCTGTGCATCTATCCAAAAGACTGAACTGAGCATGCTCAGAACCCACGTTTTCAAAACTGAATAACTTTGGATCGGGTTAATATTTGTTCACCAAACCAATACTGGCTTGTTTATTATTTATTTATTTAAAAGTTTTACCAGGAAGGTATGCTGAGTGCAATAACGCTCGATTCCAGATGCGTCCTGGGGTAAGGGGGTAGTGGAGAAGTATACAATAGAGATTTATATGAAACACATACAGGTACAGCAGCAAAGAACAGCAATCAGAGGAATTTACTACATATTAAACAGCTGAGGGTAGAGGACAGTGAACTCTTGGAGTGGAGCCAGTGTGCAACTTAACAGGTGGTCAGGAATTAGTAGAAATGCGAGATGTATAGCCCTCAGTGGTGATAGGTGCAAGTGCAGGAGGTGGAGAAATGCTCCTTGAGGAGAGAGTGGAGGTGCTGGATATTGGTGGTGTGTCGCATGTCTGTTGGCAAGGAGTTCTATAGTTTAGGCATGTGGTATTTGAAGGCAGCCTGGCCAGAAGAGGTGGACATATGCGGGACATAGAGGAACTGGGAGTCGGTGTTCCTGAGTGAGTACACAGGTGGGGGTTGAGCTGTTAGGGCTGCTGCAAGGTAAGGGGGAAGGAACTAGTCCCAGAATGTTGCTGTCATCCTAGCACAGTGGGCCTGTCTCCTGTCATGAAGCGATGGGAGGTCCAATGACCTGTAGAGGATGCAGTGATGGGTTGTAGGGGGGCAGTCCCGGGTGAACTGGCAGAAGGAGTGGAAGAGAGAATCCAGTCTGGCTAGGGAGGACTTAGGAGAAGTGCTGTAGATGATGTCCCCGTAATCGATTATTGGGAGTGTCATTTTCTGTACAATTGCCATGTGAGTTGGTAAAGGGATACAGTCCTTGTTATGATATAGGATGCCCAGCTTGGGGTGCAGTTTCTTGCCAATTGTGTCTATATGAGCAGAAAAATCAAGGTGCTGGTTGAGCCAGACCCCAGGGTACCTGAATGAGGTGCAAGCCTCCAGGGGAATCCCATTAATGGTGTGGAAGGTGGGGATGGCTTGGAGATGGGAGAGTCTCTGCCTCATGCTGAAGTTTAGGGAGACCATTTTCTTGGGATTAAGAAAAAGCTGATTTGACCTAAACCAGAGCTGGGCATGATTGAAGTCCTGATGTAGTCTAGAAGTCAGTTCAGAGGAGTTGGGACCTGATGTGTCCATTACTGTGTCGTCTGTGTACATGTGAATGGATGTGTGTGGACAGGCTGAGGGCAGATCATTTAGGAAGACGGAAAACAGAATCGGGCCAAGGGCTGAGCCTTGGGGAACCCCTGTGGTGACCTGGAGGGGGACCGCAGTGTGAGAGCCAATTCTTACTGATTGAGACCTACCCACCAGGTAGGAGTGGAACCAGCTGTTGGCAGCTCCTGAGAGTCCAGTGATGGAGAGCTTGGATAGTAGGAGGGCATGTAAGATAGTGTTGAAGGCTTTTGCTAGGTCAACAAAGATGGCTGAAGTGGTGTGCCCATTATCCATACCTGTGAGGATGGCATCAGTGAGTCGAAGAAGGGAGATGATGGTGGAGTGTGATTTCCTAAATCCAGACTGGTAGGGTGAGAAGAAGGAGGATGAGTCGAGAAAGGAGGAGCGTTGGGAGAGAACGAGGTGCTCCTGGATTTTGGCTGGTATGGACAGAAGAGAGATGGGGCAGTAGTTGCCCGGGGAGGAGGAATCACCTCCTTTAGGAAGGGGGATGACTGTGGCATATTTCCAGTCAGAGGGGATCAATGCTAGCGAGAAAGAGAGGTTAAACAGATTAGCCAGAGGGCTGGCGATGGCAGGTGCAGATAGGTGGAGCATTTTACTGTTCATGTCCTGGTGGGCATTTACCTTTGGTAGGGTTGAGAGACCTCAGTGCTTTTAATACTTTGGATGGGGTAACTGGGCAAAAGGAAAGGTGTGAGGGTGTTAGTGGGGCTGAAAGGGGTGGGCGCATGGGGGGACAGAAGAGTGGACAAGAGGGAGGATGAGTAGCTTCTAAAAAAGGTGTTGAAAACTGAGGCCACTGCATTTGGTTCCATGATGATAGTGCCCTTTTCCTCCAGGGTTGGAGTAGGGGGCTGAGCAGGAGGGGTGAGGAGTGATTTGATCGTCTTCCAAAACTTTTCTACATAGTTTATGTTGGAGTGGAAGGATGCTTTAAAGTAGTTTGCTTTGACTTGTCATGTGAGCCTAGTGCAGGCATTCCAAAGTGAATGGTAATGTTGGAGTGATGTGTGGGTGCCTGCTGTCTTGTAAGTTTTCCATACCCTGTCCATGTCACGGAGATGCTCTATGAGATTGGCCATGATCCAGGGCAAGTGGGCTTCCCTAACTGGAGCCCTTCTGAGTGGCGCATAGTAGTCCCAGACAGCTAGAAATCTAGACTTGAAGATTTCTAGGGCAGCGTCAATGGTGGCTGCCCTGGGGATAAAGAACCAGTCTATATTTGATAGGTCATTTAAGAGGGCTGTGAGGTCAAGAGATTTGTAGGACCTAGTGTGCAGAGTACGAGGGGGAAGTACCTTGGGCCTGAATATTTTCCTCACCATGTAAATCATGTGATCATTTAGGGAGTCTGGCAGGAGTCCAGTGTCAAGTTTCTGGTGGGGGTACAGGGTCAGGGCCTAGTCCAAGAGGGCGTGCTTCAGAGATTTGTTGGAACATGTTTGGTGCAATCATTTAGCTTCGGAGCTTAGCACTGGCACTAGAAAACCAATTTAGGTTGAAGTCCCCAAGGATATGCAGCTGTCCCACAGATGCAAGGGTCTTTAGGGTGCCCAGGTGGTCTAGGACGAGAGGCAGGGGGGTATTGGGGGGCAGTAGAATCCTGCTACAAACACAGGAATTGAGTGCGGGAGAGCGACTTTAATTAGCAGGGTGTCTATGGTCACCATAGGCTCAGGAAGCCGAACTGAGGTGAACTGAAGCTGGGAGGAGATGAACATGGCAATGCCCCTGCCCTTTTTATTGCCCGGGTAGTCATGCTGGATGATGGAGTAACTGGGGATATGAAGTTCTGTGTCCAGGTTGTGTGGTTTCGGCCAGGTCTCGGTGATTATCATAATATCAGGGCACAGAATTAGTGGACATAGTTTTAATCCATCAAGCTTGTTTAGGATGCTGCAGATATTTAAGTGTATGATTTTAAAGCCCCGAGGTAATTGGAGAGATGGGGAGGGGTGGAGGCTGCTGGGGGTGGTAGGGCCAGGGTTTAACTCGTTATCATCAGCTAGGAGGAGCAGCAGTGTGAACAGGTGTTTGGTTATGAGCCTGGCCCATTGTGACTTTCAGGGGGCAATAGATGCTGGGAGGTTTGTGAGGAGCTGCCTGGGTGGATAAATTTAAGGTCAACAGTCCAGCGTGAAATGAGGGTGGGAGGATGGAAGCTCTGAGGTCCCACTTGTATAGGTGAACTATTGTGGGCTGCCCGCTGGTGGAGGTGGTATTGTGTGGAGTTAGAGCAGCCATGAAATCAATGATTAGGGGGCTAGGCTGTGGATTTGGAGAGGAGGCAGGAGGAAGGGATGCAAGAGGTGCAAGCAGGCATAGTATAGTTAAGTATAGGAGCAGCATATTGTTTGCTGTGTTTAGGTAGCTTTGAAGGCTTTGGGCAGCCACTAGTGGTGGTTGAAGATAGTCTTCTAATGGAAAAGTGAGTTGATTGGTTTTTGCACTCACGTGATGCTTGCTATATAACTGACAGCTCATCTAGGGTGGTGGTGGGTGGTGGTGGGGCAGCTTGTGCGGAGCGCCAGTGTGGTAAGCAAATTCAGAGCAGGAATAATGTGCTGGCATTCTAAGCAGCCCTGTGCCATCGTACCTGATCCATCCGGGTGATCCAGTGCATCGGGGCTTGGGGGAGGGCTGCAGCAGCATCTGTCCTTATGACCACCAGGGAGCTGGGGAGAAAAGAACAGAGGGTATGGTTATATATTAGGTAGGAAGGAGGTGGGGCTGCCTGGCAGAATGAGGAACACTCAACCCTAATTCAAATTAAGGCTGGCTTTCACAGCACTATCTGGTCCCAAACTGCATTATTGCACGCTTGTACAAATTACAGTACACACTACTTATGGGTACGACGGCTACTTGCTGTATTGGAAAATTAGGTTTAACATAGGTAGACACACTGGGGAGGTAAACAATTAATTAATACAGCAGAGATGCAGCAATTTAAGTTTAAAAGTAGTCAGGCATGCTGGGGAAGTTCAGACAACTAATTAATACAGCAGAGTTGCTGCAGCTTACTTAATGCCCCCAAAGCGTGGCAAACACAGCATAGAATGTTTTATCTAAATAGTAGTTCCAACAGTTAGGCAGTGGTCCCTTATTTAAAGTTTTGGAATTAATATTTAATGCAAAATTGGAGCCAAAAACCCCAGTCTTTTATCCTTTGTCTTTCGTTCCTTAGGGCAAGCTCTTTCCACCCTGAGAATTTTAGGCTAAAATCCCAAATGGTGTGGGTGCAAGGTGATGAGGAAAATCAGGAAAATTTGGCAAAAAAAGGCGAAAAATGCAATTGTTTCACTATGCGTTGCACAAAAACTGCACATCTGATCAAAATGAAACTTGGCACATTAGGACATCTATCTACCAATCAATCAATCAATCAATCAAATTCTTTATTTATGCAGCCGATCACCATTGATCAAGCTCATTTACAAGGAGAACCTGCATTGTACAAGTCAAGTGACAGTGCATTTATGTACAGGCAACTAAACAGTAAAAAAGGGTACAACAGTGCAGGTGGGCCTGCAGCAGACAAGACAAATAAGAGTACATATATGTTCAGGTAACAGACAGTCGGTAAGGGTATAACAATAAGGTGGCAGGTAAGTAAAAATTGGTACTAGATTTTACAAATCAAAAAGAGGTTTAGTATTCCTATAAGGATAAAACAGTTTTCACCGCGAAGAAAAAGCTGCCTTGGATGTTAACAGTGGATGGAAATACTTAGTCAAGGTAAAAAACAAAAACAAAACAAATGCATAGGGAGGAGACATGTGGCAGGTGGTAGTGGGAAGACAGTGGGGGTACAGGTCGGGTACTTGGAAAATACTAGAAGTGAAGGGATGGGAGACTGAGGGTAAGCAAGGAATGGTTTGTGAGGAAGTGAGGATACCAGTGCAGTGAATTAATGGGTGACTCAGGGATGGGAGTTGCAAGGTGCAAGGAATGAGGTTGGGAAGGGCTGGAGAGGTGCGGGAGAGGGTAGTGTAACTAAGCTAGGATCATCTGAAGCAATTACTGGCTTCTGTGATGTATTTTGCATATAAGGTCTTAAATACCATAAGACTGACAGGAGTCCTCAGTTTCAACGATTTCTGGAGCGCATTCCAGAGCGTCGGCAGTGTGAAACTTATGGCAGCTCTCCCAAAGCATGTAATGGCTTTAGGCACTTTCAGAGATATCAGAGCAACCCCACGGGACAGCACATACCAAATTTTGTGCAATCCATTAATGGTTGCAAAGTTATTAAGGTGAAAAACTTGGGATTTAACATTAAACTGCCTACTCAACCCTAACTATAGGGCACGACCTGCGTTTATAATCTATATATCTATCTATCTATCTATATATATATATATATATATATATATATATATATGTACTGTATACATACATACATATGTATAATTTACTGTTAGGTTATAACCTTCACCTCCATCACCCACTCTCCACACAGCAACAGGGTCGCTGGTGTGACTTAGGGAATATTAAGCTAACTCTTACCCCATTCCATTTGTAAGGAAGCTGAGAGGGTACAGTATAAGAGAATGGGGTGAGAGTTAGGACCGATGACCCCAAGGCACACCCCAATGCCTGTTGGTGTGTGGAGAGTAGGGGTGGGGGTGGGTGGTAGGGTTGGTAACCCTAACATTAAATTTCCAGTCTTTTGTTGCTGTAATAGAAGCCCTAACTGATGCATTAACTGACCTTTTGCAATTAATTTCCCTTCTTTTTGAGAAAGTGTAATGTTATCCATATGTGGTTATGGGAGTGCTCCTATCATGCATGCATATATAATTTTCTCTGATTTTCGTGAGAGAGCACAGAGCCAGGATCTATACAGAACTGTAGAGACATTGTAATGAACTCTCATTTTCCCTTGGGGCCCTGTGCTCCCAGGACAGCATAATGGGGGGATCTGTGGTCCCATTAGTGCATAATGGTATCCATATGTGGGTGTGCAGGACCCTCTGTGCCCTGCACTCTCATCTGCCCATAAGTATAGCAACATAGAGCAGGCCTACAGGCATTCCAAATACCCCTTGTGTTGCAAATATGGCAATATTTCAGTAACCATAGGAACTTTGGAAAAAATTCCACTGCAGTTGTAGTCATGACCTGGCAACCTACACGCATGGTTAGTGCTATGCTGTACTTAGTGGAAAAATCCATATCTCACACCGTTTTTGAGATATAGATGCTGAAAGGTAGTGCAGCCACCACAATGTTATCCTAAGGGACATTTTGAAACTTTGGAATGCTATAACTATGAATCTGATGTAATTTTTTTCACCAAACCAGCAAAAGGCAGATCTGTGGCACAAGCCCTTCCTACCCTACAAATTTCAGCCCAAAAGTCTTAACTGTTTTTTTGCTATCAAGTGGCAAAAAGCTGTTTTTTGGAGGGGGGTTACTTCTGTAAATTTGCTAAATTTTCACAAAAATTTGCAAATATTTTGCAAAAGCATTTGCAATTTCATGAAAGTACTTCCGCAAATTTGCAAAAATTTCAATGGAAAAATTGAGAAAACATATTTCCAGGTATTATTTTGAAAAATTAATGTCAGGATCTTGTTCCACGGGCCCCGATTAGGCACACACAACTGTTGCTGTTCACCAAGTGGCAGCATTTTTTGAATTACAGCTTTTTTTTAGCTGTTGCTAACTGAAAACAAGATGGCAGCAGCACGAAAGTACAAAACCCATTTGCAGCAGTAAAAAGCGCTTTCACAAAGGCTTTCATGCCGGACATATATTTTTTTCCATAGGCTATAATGGGAAACTTTAAACTTTAATAACTTTTGAATGGATTAATAATTGTTCACCAAACCTTCAAAAGGCACATCAGTGACCCAAGCCCCATATAGCCTGAAAATGTCAGACCAGAACCACAAACCATTTGGGCAGTAGCTCCAAGCAAAAGATTTGCCAAAAAGTGAGGATTTTTCACACTTTTTGGCATGCCACAGCTCTGCAACCACACATTCAACCAGAACAAAACTTGCCAGATCCAGAGAGCTGTGGTACCAGATGGTGCATGCAAAATTTCAGGCAAATCAGATGAATGGTTCCAAAGTTCTTAAAATGCACAGTTTTGGGTTTAACATACAGTGGAAGTGGCTGTGCATTCCTAACTATAGTGCCACTACCATGGCACTATAATATATAGTCATTGCAGAAAGCTTAGTTAATTAATAACATTATGGTTAAACCGACAAAAGTAAAGAAATGAGGAGAAACCATTATGGTTTGCCCTCTTCTGCATCTTCACAAATCTGGTGTGGGGTGAGCTTTAGGGGTTGTTAACCATAATGCTCACCCAATTTCAAAAAAATTGGAGAATACCTGAGGGCCACCCTAGCAGGGTTAGGGGAACTGAGGGGAGTAGAGGAACAGTGGGCAAAAATTAAAGAGGGCGTTGAAAAAGCTACAAAATCTCTGTATCAGGCAGGTTAGCAAGGGCAAGAGGGAAAAATAGACCACTATGGTTCTCTAGTGAGGTAGCAGGGAAAGTAAGAGCAAAAAGAATGGCATTTAGAATATACAAAAAAAAAACATAGGAGAAGGGGGATAGGGAGCGGTACCAGCAGAAACAATGGGAGGCAGGGAAGGCAGTTAGGAGAAAAAGGTGCAAAACGAGAGGAAAAGATTGCAAAATAAGTGAAAAAAGGGGATAAAACAGTTTAAAGGGACATGAGTGAAAAGAGAAAGACAAAGGGAGGGATAGTAAGGCTGAAGGGAGAAGGAGGGGGTTGTTAGGAAGAGGACCACCAAAAAGTGGATGTACTAAACAAATACTTCTTTTCAGTATTTACGGAGGGAGGGGGTACGTAATGGGCCAATGATTAAGAACAAGAGTACTAATGGTTGGGAGGTGGATACAAGTACTTTTTCAGTGGAAAGGGTCTTTGTGGAACTAACGGCATTAAAAATAGACAAGGCAATTGGACCAGATGGGGTGCATCCCAATATACTGAGGGATCTCAAGGTGGAGCTGGCTGCACCTCTGACAGTCCTGTTCAAACTGTCACAAGAAACAGGGGAAGTAGTGGGGTAGTGGAGAAAGGCAGATGTAGTACCTCTCCACAAAGGAGGAAATAGGGAGGAGGCAGGAAACTACAGGCCTGTCAGCCTAATATCAGTGGTGGGTAATGTAAGGGATTCACTATTGCAGAAAAGGATCGGTGATTACCTTGTGGCCAGTAGTCTTCAAGATCCAAGGCAGCTTAGCTTCACAGGTCTTGCCAGAAAACTTGATCAACAGTTTTGACTGGATAACCAGTGAAGTGGATTAGGGAGGCACGGTAGATGTGGCCAACCTGGTGTCGTAGAGTGTGGGATTTCACACAAACAGGCAGACAAAATGTTAGGTGCATAAAAAACGTATAAAAGCATTTAGCATTTTATTTTTGTAGAAAATTGAAATAATAAAATAAATCTTTACAGAAAAGAAAATACAGTGTTAACTCAGCACACTTAAAGACTCTTCTCTGGTCTTAACTTAACTTTAAACTCAGTACTGTGTGGTAACACACACCTTCTCTCTTTGAGGACAGCAACAGACTGGCCCACCTATCTGAATTTCACCCTTGGTGGTCAGTTTATATACTCTGCTACTCATGACATTATTAGTCAGGTGGTTAGGCACTTAAGCTGTTTCTCTATCTTTCTATCCCTGACTTTATAACATCAGGCACAATAACCCAGGAGCATAAACCATTCTGTATTAGCTTTAACATCAGGCAGGTAATGTGGTAACAACAGACATCTAGGACTACTAAAACAGCCATGACTAACAAATTAGGTTCTAATGAGCCTTAGACCCACCCATTCTCTTGAGAGTGACAGCACTTTCTAGCATAAAGTAGGGCATTAGAGGGCACTGCCTTCCCTATAGAAAATCATTCCATCAGCCCCTGACTACAGGTAAGCCTTGCACAGGTGAATGGGAAGGTTGCAGAGAAATGAATGGTTTACAGCATGACATTTTGTAAAACAGTTAAGGAGGTTTTAAATGCTTACATTAATATTACATGTTCAGAAGCCTTTGCTCCCTATCCCTGTTCAAAGCACAGCTAATTATATAGCTTTTGTACCTTTGATTTATTTATATACTAAAACCTTGTGCTATTTCTTCACAAACTACCTTATTTTCAGCTTCATACTAAACACTGACAAACAAAATGAGGCATTTGTGTGTTACTGGTGGCTGCTTTTGCAAGCCATCCGTTCAAACTTTCCTTTTGGCCTTCTTGGATTTGGGGCTTCTGAAAACAAATGACAAGAGGGCCACATACCTCATATTTTAATATTGTTTGCGGCTCATTTTTACTTTTGAGCTCACAGATAGGACAGACAGCAGCAGGGAAGGGAACAGAAAGAAAAAAGGGATTGCTGATCCTGTCTACCCAGTCACCTTATACAATATTTTATTTTCAGATATATAAGGGGAACTGGGGTGGACGACAAGGCAAGCCTCAACTGTGTTAATTCTTTGAATTTCCACTTGCCAGCTAGTAGTCCCTTTCTCAACATTTCCTATTTCTAATTAATTATGACAATACCATTTTAATAATGTTTGTTATGCATAACATTTGTATGAATTTTACATTTGCACATAAACACCTAACACTTTATTACTGCACATGAGTACTTTATTTACAAGCGCTTTCAAAATGCTATACAGTACTTTATTTAAGCAGCCAGCAAATAAATCTGGCAAGTTAGCCATCTCTGTGCTTTATTTACTTAATGCAAGGTTATGGGAGGTCAGGGTGAGGGATATAAGGTGAAAAAGAAATAACAAAGATGGAAAAAGATTTAGAAAGACAAAGAAAGGACTGTCATAGTTGGCCAACCTATGTCAGTTGAAGAAATGAATAAGAAAGGTATTCAGGAGCACTGTTGGTTGCACAACAGATTTATATAGGAAGAAGAACAAGAGAACAAACAAGACATCCCTCCTCCTTGGCATGTGGACTGGTAGAACACAGTTCTACCACACCTGGATTTCAGCAAGGCCTTTGACACCATTCCACATAGAAGACTGATAAGCAAGCTGGAGAGCCTAGGAGTAAGTCTGAAAGTAGTGAAATGCGAAGGGAGCTGGTTGAGCAATAGGATTCAGAGGGCGGTGCTGAATGTAGGCAAAGTGTCCAGTGGAGGTGCCACAAGGTTCAGTACTGGGCCTGGTCGTCTTCAGTGTCTTTACAGGGGACATTACAGAGGGACTGGAAGGAAACGTATGCCTGTTTGTGGATGACACAAAACTCTGCAACAGTGTGGAACATGGGGGGAGTGGATAGAATGAGGACTTGTCTGAAAAAGCTCAAAGAATGGTCAAAGGATTGGCAGCCGGGTTTCAATGCTAAAAAGTGCAAATAAATGCACCTGGGGCACAGAAACCTGATGACAACACACCAACTGAGAGGAGAGGTAATTAAAAGCACAAAGCAGGAAAGGGACCTGTGGGTAGTGGTGGGAGAAGTCGATTCACCTCGCTACGTGGAGTACTTTGCATATAGTAATAATTATGCAAAGTACTCCACATAGCGAAGATAATAACTTTGCCTTGAATTTTAATGCGAAGTCTCATTGTTTACTATGGACTTTGGCGCTCACTTTGCCTTTGTTTTGGCCTTTAAGGCGAAGTTTGCAGTGAATCATGGGATGGCAGGTCACATGGGCTCTAGATTGTCTTGCACAGCCTCAGTTCTGCGTAGTGTGTGTAGTGGAAAGCTGGAGACAGTTTGATTTCAGAGCTCTGAGAATCAAACCATTGAAAAACCTTTTAAAAAGCATTTTTGATCCAATTATTTTGGTCACAGTTTAGTACATAGATTGCAGGAAACCCTCCTGTGCTTATATCATCGAGTGTTTATTGTTTTTGTGTGCATTTTGAATATTAATTTAGAACATTCAGTCTGTTTACTGACACACGCTGTAGAAGTGTCCTTCTCGGGAGGGGTGGATCTGTGGTGAAGGGAGATTCACAGTGAGAAAGGCAGCCTTTCTAAGTGTTGTTGGGTAGCTAGTGTGTTAGTGTTTGTGTGTTCATGTACGCACAGTAATACTTGTAGTAAGTTTTAATAATTTTTTGCTCTTTGTTGTGGTTCTGTGCCTTTTTTCAGTCAATTTAAAAGATTTGGTTGTAGTGTACTGAACTGCTAAATTTTCTGTGCATTACCTTTAGTGTGTGTGTGTGTGTGTGTGTGTGTGTATTTGCGTGCCATCAAGTCAGACACCTTTTATTGCACTACGCTGTAATCACAGCATCTGAATCTCTTATCTGTCTGTGGTATTTTTCACTGCTTTGTTCTATCTAGGTAGTGGACTGGTACTGTAGCTGTATCCCCTCCCCCCCACAAAAGAAGGTATTATTTTTCCAGTTTGGGATTTGTGACCACTGGTTAAGGTGTTGTTGTGCCTGTGTGGCTGCATCTCTTGAGTGTTCAATCTCTATCTGTCTGTGTGTCTGCATCTATTTAGGGCCCAGTCTCCATCTGTAAGCCACAGTTGTTGTTTTTTGCCTTCCCATCCACCCCAAAGTTCAGAAATCTAAATTTGTTGTTAATTTTCTGTGTACTCCAAAAAATTGCCCGCAAAGAGATGTGCATGCAAAGATGTTTGTGGCCATGGCGCTGCTGATGTGACAAGATTGGGTATGGGTGTGGTAGTACGCAGCATAAGGGCAAAGTTGATGGCAGTAAAGGGATTTCTCTGACTGTTTTTCACAGGGCAATCAGTTGCTTCAATGATGAGTTGGACATTCTGTTGTCCCCGTTGGTGGTGGTAGTGAAGTTGACGATGGCACGAGTATTGCCCCAAGTTCAACCCATGACAAGTTAACAAGTTGCCAAAATATTGTGGAGTCCAACGACATGAGTCAGAGTGTAGCTGATGACACACTCCCCGTCCCCATCCCCACAGTAGCTGAACATTATTCTGTTCCTGACGATGACTCACAGTCTCATTTTTCCAGTGCTGTTGGGGTAATGCCTGGGCCTTCCAATAATTCAAATGTTGCAGAAAAAGTATTGGATGATCATACTGAGGCTGTGGTTAGAACATGTTCTCCACAGGACAGCATCCAAGCTGAATTTGTGGATGTGGATGACGATTTCAGTGACCCCAGTTAGGAACCGGAGAAAAAGAAAGTAAAGGTGGCTGTGCATAAACAGTGTGTTATTAAATCCCCCCTCCTCAAAGCTGTGATGTAGCTGTGTCTGTTGATGATGATGACCCAGTAATAGTCATAGACTGTGATGATCAGGTAGAGTCCAAGTGTGCCCAACAACTGAAATCATGCAGTAACCCCCCATTTCAGTGTCTAAAAACTGGAGTCCAATATGCAGTATCAGGAATATATGAAAAGTAGGGCATCAAAATGCCTAGTTTGGGATTTTTCCTACAAGATATAAGTGATGAAACAGTGACAATTGGCCAGCTGTGCCAAACAGATGTGAGTCGTGGTATAAAGGGTAGCCATCTGGACACCGGGGGCCCAGCATACACATCTGAAGAGCAGGCACATGGCACTGTGGACTCTGCACCAGAGGGGAGCTAATGCCATAGTGGGACATTCACCCTTATCCACCTTACTGAGCATGGTATCCCCTTCCTTGACTGTAAGTAGCCTTGTTTGTAGTAGTGGTGAAATAACACTGGAGGATTACTAAAGGCATGATGAGGAGGAGGATTTTGAAATGTGAAGTAGTGGTCAGAGTAACAGTGGTGGTGATGCAGTATTTCTAGCATATCAGCTCCTGTGCTTAAAATGGGGAAAAAAACCATAATTTGTTGACTTGCCACCTGTGCACCCCTTATCACTTGGGAAAAGCACCCCACCCATGGCAGTTTGCAGAGCAGAGCCGTTTGGCACACTATGTGCAAAAAGGTAACAATACAGGCCACATTGCACAGTCTTTTTGCCAGGAACATGAAATATCAAAGTAAATGTGCAAAAACAAGGAAGAATTCCACTGTAGTCACTACAATTTTAAGTAACCTACTACTTTATTTTCCTTTAAAGACACACGAAATGAAAGCAACAGTTTCATGGCTCCTGCCACTTCCTCAAGCCCAAAAACAGTGTTTCATTTTTCAAATAAACAATTTTATTTCGTAAGTAAGTGTGATCCTTGGTAATCTGTAACAGGACTCCTAGAATCCCTTCAGTTTAAAACGCCCAGGCTTGGCTGTTTCAGGGATGCAAATCTATGGAGTTCCCAGCATCTCCTTGGCTACACTGTATTTGGGCCTGAGGAAGTGGCAGGAGCCACGAAACTGTTGCCTTCATTTCAAGTGTTTTTAAAGTAAAATAAAGCAGAAGCTTATTTAAAATTGTAGTGTCTACAGTGGAGTTCATCCTTGTTTTTGCACATTTACTTTAACAGTCTCTTGTCTAGATAGGATGACCCAATTCTATGTCATATTCCATTTACACTAGGGCAACCTAGACCTGCACATTTTCAGGAATATGAAATAGCCACCAAATCATGAGATATCACATGAACTGAATGTTTCTGTAGTGTAAATGCTGGCAATTGACCTTTTGCCCTGCTCCTTTGTGGTGAATTCTGAATTCTGGCACTTTGCGGCATGCGCCTGTCCCAAATGGAAAGTCCTGTCCAGGACCTACTTTTCTACCCGTGCTGTCCCGGAGTTATATCGGACTGTGACAGAGTCAGTAAGACATGCCCTTCAATATTCCTCATCACCATACATTCACTTAAGTATAAATATGTGGACAAGTGGCAAAATGGCGGGTAGTTCTTATCTGTGTATTACTGCACATTGGGTGCCGGTACCAGGGTTGTCTGTGCTGGTGGGATTGGAAAGCAGCGTAATAAGTCAGACTGTCATGGTAGCAACCTTCAGGGAATTAGACAACATGCAACACTTGCAATGCGCAGTGTAGCAGGGTTCCACACAGGTGAAAACATGCTAGACTTGCCACTGACAGAAACTGATGAGTGGCTTATCACCCCTGTCCCTAAAAGCTGGCTTTATAGCTAGTGACAATGGATCAAACATCGTTAAATGTATCAGCAGTGGTGGCTTTGTGAGGGTTCCCTGCATGGCCCACTGCTTAAATCTTGTGGTACAGAAGTTTCTGCAGCACCATGACATCGAGCAAATGCTGACAGTTGCACGCCACATCTGTGCACACTTTGCATGCTCTGGAAAGCCCCGTGACCAACTTAGGCAGCTGCAGATTCAAAACAGCCTCCCTCAGCCATGCCTCAAGCTTGAAGTTGTTATGCACTGGAACTCTACACTTTACATGACAGAGTGATTGTATGAACAGTAAAAAGCCATCTCCGAATACCTAGTAATGCACACTGGCTATGAGAGTTCAGGGGCCGCAGTGTCTATGACAACTGAACAGTGGCACCTCATGGATGCAGTGATATCAATTGTGAGGCCTTTTGAACATGCCATACAGGCAGTGAGTGGTGACATTGCATCCATTAGTCAAACCATTCCACTGCTGTGGGTGCCAAGGCAGACTTTGTTGACTCTGCAGCCTAGCCTTGATATGTCCAGCGATAGGTCAAGCATTGTATTACTGAAATACATGCTTACAATATTCGACCACAATCACCACATCACCACTATTCAGCAAAGTGCAGACTTTGGAATAGCAACAATGCTGCACCCACGCTACAAACATGGCATTGCATCCTTACTGGAGGGAGGGCCTGATCAGGTTCAAAATCTGACTGGACAGTTGGTCCAATTGGTTCATGGGGCACAGAAGTCACATGCAAAGTTCTGCAAGCCACAGCATAACAAGGCTGAAGGTCACTGTGCAGTAAGCACATCCAGTAAGGTGGCTACATGGCGAGGGGAGTGTCAGCAAACCAGGTTGCCATTAACCCACTTTGGGGTGCCTGGTCTCAAGTAGAAATCTGTGACCTCGATGAATCCTGTGAACAGGTGGATGACTCATCAGGACTGCATGCATCACAGAGAATGGTTGATGCCTATTCGGCAGAAAACAGGCATCTGTCAGTACTTGACGATCCTCTGGTGTACTGGAGTAGCAAGGTGAATGAATGGCCAGGGCTGACTTCAGTAGCACTGAAGCACCTGACCAGCCCACCCTCCAGTGTAAGTGTGGAGAGAGTATTCAGTTCTGCAGGGGCAACAGTGCATGACCGTCGTACTAACCTATCACTTACAAATGTCAGCATGCTGACTTTTATAAAAATGAATGAAGGTCAGATACCAAGTCAAACAACCACATCTGTGTTTGTACCCATCATGATGATGGTTCTACTGATGATGTGGGCGAAGCAGACCATCCTGGTGGCAGCATCAAATGGTATACCATTGAGGTTGATGATTCAGTCATGGAAAAAGAATTCCCTAGTGGGCACAACTCTGGCCTTGATGACTGCGAGGGCAACTTCCTGTTTGATCCAGATATGGAGGATGTTGGTGGTAGTGTGTAACGGATTTAAAGGCTATCACATTTCTGTAACGGCAACATTTTTTTGTCTTTCATAAAAGAAAAACAGTGTCCTTGACTCTCATTCCATATGACAGATATGTACAAATAATGACCCACCGTCCTATTTTACCTTCCCCATTGTAGATTTTGTGAGTACACGTAACAGCATGTGTGCCGTCATTAGCAAACACAGTCGGCCTCATAAACACAAATGTCAACTTCTTGTAGCCACTTAAATCCTGCAGATTAAATTACAAATATCCTCCTCCTGACACTGAAAGACTATAACACACCATATCCAGTCACCTGTCTTCCTGAGAGTGAGAGACAGAGAATGTGTACCTGTGCCCATGCCCAATGTAGGAACCCGCAGTCAGCCACAGCCATTCGTCTTCATGAGAGTGAGAAACAGATAATGTGTACCTGTGCCAGTGCCCAGTGTAGGAACCCACAGCCAGCCACAGCCACCATGCTTCTTATTATCAGTAGTTTACAGTGACTATGTACTAATTTCTCATACTATGGTTTTTCATTGTACTGTGGTGCGAATGCTTCCTTAACCTTTTTATAGATGTCTTTGTCACCAAACACTGGCAACTGATTTTCATTTTGTTTTAACAGGTTCCAGTTACAAACAGTGTAACAGGACATGACCACTGTAGTACTACGACCACCTAAAGGACATAATTTTCAGGTAAGTATCAATCCTATTTCATCTGTTCTTTTTAATCTACAATTTTTTCAAGCTGGTATAAAGCATGCAACGGAGGTGACATACAGGCCAGATAATATATTTTTCATGCACATATGTCACTGGTGCACTTCAGCACACCATGGTTGCATACTGTTTTATCTTGGTCATGATAACACATCATGTAATGTAACATAACTTAAGACAGTGTGCCAGTGCACGTCACATGCACTAAACGTGTTAGTTGGTCTTGGACTGGCTTACTAATAGCTTGGTATTTTAAGCTGGATATAACAGACAGGAACAGCCACAGGTGGAACAGAATGTGGTAGTACAATGAAGTCCGAATAATTTCTTCTTCATCTGTTTGCAGGTACAGTAACATTTAGGTACTGTGTGTGTGCCATCAGTGCTTTATTCAGTTCAGAAGATGTGCAACTGGTATGAATCTGGAAGATACACAGAAAATCTGTAAAGAAGACAAAAACATTATTGAAACTTGTTTTCAAATGATGCCCCAAACCCCTCCAACCCCCCCCAAAAAAAGAAATACTTACCTTTCATGGCTTGACAGTTATTGTACAGCCAAAGTCATCAGCAAGACGAAATGCGCACAACCAAAGGAGGACTCTATGACCTATGAGGAAAATAAATGATTACATATATAGAAAGTAAATGTCTGGTTCTCTGAAAAAACCTGAGTGTGACACGTACAGTAACTTACCAATGGTGGTATGAATACATACCCATAGGGCAGCATGTTTCAGTCAGAGCAGCAGATTAATGGTCCTCCAGAACATCACATTATGGTTCACCCAATGGTCATCTGTGGCTATCATCATTTGGCAACACACTGCATCAGTTCAGTCAGCACTCAGGAGCAGCAGAATACAGAAGGACAACAGCAGCAGCAGCAGGCGCCAGAGTTGTGGCTGTTGGTGCACGTTTTAATCAGTATGTCCTGAAATAGTTGTGACTTTTCAGAACATTTTCTCATGTGATTATTCTTCATCTGGAGTTGGGCCTTTTCATGACATTTTAAAAGCAGCCATTTTAGTGGGCACACTTATGCAAAGTTGTGGCTGTTGGTGCACGCTGTAATCAGTGTGTCCTGAAATAATTGTGACTTTTCAGAACATTTTCTCATGTGATTATTCTGCATTGGGAGTCAGGACACTAATACTGCATGGTGAATGATGTAGCAAGATAGCAGTATAAGCATGCTACATTCACATATCATAGCAATTTTCTTCTGGGAGGGTTGTACAGTAATTGTGTGTTAGGTGATGGTAAGGTATTTTTATTGTGGTTGTTGTGGGTATGCTAAGAAAACTGAACACAGTCAACAGTACCCAAATACTTATATTGCATGACAACTACTGCAGCACTGCAATAATCTGTTGACAGTTTTTACCTGTACTTTTCAATGCGATTTTTGATTGGTAGTAGTTATCTACTGACTTGTCTATATGATACCCTTATTTCTACAATTTATGACTGCTGGACTACGTTTTTTTCACATATGACATAATAAACACAGAGCTACATTTAATCTTGCTTGCAGCAGGTTTTCATTAGTATTCACACCTGTTTTTGTACATCTATCATTTCAAATAAGTTCTGTTGTGACTCAAACGAAGTACCATGCAATCCAACAGGGCATAGTGCACCACCATTACATTACAGAGCAGTAGGTATTCAAAAACAGCTGGGTATACTGATTAAAACAATGGTTCAGAACAAGATTAAAATGAGCACTACTGTTATTTTATATCTGAAAAAAGGGAGTGAGCATGCTACAAGGAACCCACAACAGAACATGGGTGTGTTAGGGCATTAATGCATGTCCTGGGTATGATGCGAGGCATGATGACTTGCCAGAGTGACTTACACCAGCTGGGAAGTGCATTAATGCCCTGATACACCCATGGGCTGGAGTGGGTTATTGCACTTATAAAACGGGCTAAATAACTGTAAGAAGCAAAAATTAAAAACCTTTTTATTCATTAATGAATGACCAGGTGGCACTTCTTGCCAAATGGAAAGTTGTTGCATTGTAACTTTCATTAATGACCTTTTCATAATGCAGAAGAACATTAATTGTAGAAGGAATGGTGTCATACATACAAGTCAGTAAATAAGGGTCAATTGAAAATAGAATAAAACTGTATAGGTCAAAATTGTTAAAGAGCAGGTGAGCATTGTCAGGTGGTTACCCAGCACCCCTCAAACATATATGATAGCTGACGTACTCCAGTGTTGAGGGGTATTAATAATACCATGTGGTCTGGTCCAGTAAAAAAGTTATAGCACCCCCAAATGTGTACCCACAGAAAAACAGAGCAGTGTCTGAAACTGGCTGACACACCCCCAGACAGGCACCCCCATGTTAATTTTGGGACGTCATTAAATAAATTCAGATTGTGCACTCCATTGAAATGTATGGGCACAATTTTTTTACAGCTTTTCATCCTACTTAGTGTTGCAATTTATAGAAATCAAACCCACCACAGTAGTGGAGTAACAGCCACTCGTACTACAGCAGTCACTTTCAGTTTTCTAAATTGCAGCTATAAATAGCACTAACAGCTATAGAAAGAGCACGCCCATGCAGGTCAACGGAGTGCACACTCAGCATTCATTTTCCGACATCACAGAATTAACATGGGGGCACCTGGCTGCATGATGGTGTGTCAGCAGGTTCAGGAAATGCCTCTGTTTTTCTGTGGTTACACATTCATGGTGCTATAGCTGTTTTACTGGAAGAGGAAGACCAGTCAGTATGGCTCTCACTGTCCACAGCTTAATGCTCCACAGGCATTGCAGTTGGATAAATTCCACATAACATTATTTTACCAGCATACAGATACAGGTGCTCCTCCCCACACAGCAAGCCAAACATTTTCATGTGGTACCTGTGTTTTGTCAAGGATGAAGTGGCAATTCACATCACACACGGGACACGATTTAAGAAGTTTAATTAAAGTGATAGTGCAAAAAAGCACAGATATAAAGTGCAAAAAAGTTGTGCCAAGGGTAATAATAAATAAAGATAATAAAGGTGTATGATATTAAATCAATCAATCAATAAATAAATCAATCAAACTTTATTTAACCAGGCAAAACCACCCTTGAACAAGCTCATTTACTAGATGGTCCTGGACAATTAGGACACACACAGCTACTAAACACTAACAGAGTTGCAGAATACTTACATTGTACACAACAAAAAAAGAAAATCACAAGATACAATATACGGAGAGGTTTCAGGGCTGGGGAACACATACGATGCACAACTATCCACAAATCAATATAAGACTGGGTATACAAGGCTTCAACAGTGGAGGTACTTTAGATAACAGCCATTGCATCGTTTCAGTAACTAAGGGGGTAGGTAAGAGTGTAATTGCGAGTATGGACAGAACTGGCAGAGGGGAGACGTGGACAGTTAAACAAATACTACACATGAACAAGGCGAAGTGCTAAGGGAGTACCTGTAAGTGCTTAATGTTTTGGGAGCCACAGGACAGAGATGGAATGTGGTCATCTGCGGCAAGCACACAAGAGCCTCACATTGCGAGTGAGCAGCCTCCTGAAAGTGTGAGGCCCTGGAAGGGAAGAAATCCTAAGTGACTTTTGTATAGAATTCCAGAGGGAGGGCAGAGAAAAGTTAATAGCTGCTGAGCCATGTCGTGTCCTTATTTTGGGTACATTAAGGGAGACAGAGAAGAACTCGTTAGGCCATACGCGCCCTTGGTGCACTCGAAGAGAATAGTGATATAGGCTGGTAGCTTATTGGATAGTGCCCTGTATAGCGACATGAGAGCATTTTTTTGTCTTCTCAAGGTGAGGGAGGGCCAGTCTAATGCCTGATACAGCAAGCAGTGATGGGTACTAGTGGCATGTTTAAGATAAATCACAGCACGATGGAAGAGGGTGTCAAGTTTGCATAGCACCTGGTTGGGGCAGTGGCTGTAAAGAAGGTCTGTGTAATCGAGCAATGGTAAGAAAGTTATTTGGACAAGTCGCTTCCTGGCTTCAAGAGTAAGGAGGTGCCCTATTCGATAACATATGCCTAGTAGTTGCCTAAGCTTTTTTGATAACTCCTTAAGGTGAGCCATAAAGTTGAGCCTGTCATCCAGCCAGACTCCCAGGGACTTGAACTTGTCCACTAGTTCTAAGGCTTCGCCAAGCAATGTATAAATCTGGAGACTCGGAGATGGTCCTGTGTTGAGGGAGGCATGTCATGAGATAATCATAGCGTTGGTCTTTTTGGCATTAAGCAGAAGCTTGAGCTTTATTACATTGTGTTGAAGGATGTCAAAGTCTAACTGAAGCTCCTTATGGGCTATGTCTAGGGATGGGTTAATGGTATATAGTACTGTATCATCAGCGAATAGATGGACAATACCTGTGTGAATGCGGGAGTCTATATGGTTTATATAAATTGCAAAGAGAATGGGGCCCAAGATGGAACCTTGTGGCACACCATGCAGCATGAACTTTAGCGGGGACAGCTCCCCTTGATCTTTAATTTATTGTGTTCGGTTGGTGAGATAACATTCAAACCACTTTCGGGCAGTGTTGTTCGTACTGATACTACTCAGGATGTTAAGTAAAATCTGATGATCCACTGTATCGAAGGCCTTGCTAAGATCTAGAAAGAGGGCATAAATATATTGCTTAGTGTCCAGAGCAGTTTGCCAGTCATTGGACACTTTGGCAAGGGCAGATACAGTGCTGTGTTTGGGTCTAAAGCCCAATTGTGCAGGATTTAGAATGTCTTCAGTGTCAAGGTACTCCCTAAGTTGAGAATTGACGATTTTTTTCTAGGATCTTTGAAAGGATTGGGAGAAGGGAGATAGGACGGTAATTGTTCAGGTTGGTAGGGTCCTCAGACTGGAAGAGAGGAATGATGTGCGCTACTTTCTAAATTGGTGGTAACTCTCCTCGGGCCAAGGAACTATTGAAGAGGTGAACAATTGGAACTGTCAGGTGATAACAGCCAAGTTTCAAGAAAAACAGTTCTAAGAAATCAGTGCCAGCACTCTTTTTTGTGTCCAGAGACAGGAGGAGATCCTCTACCTGTTTAAAGGTTACCGGGTGGAAGTGAAAGGAGGAATGCCTCGGGTTAACGGTGGTGCCATGACTAGGGCCATTGTTGGCATCACAGCGGACACTCACTTTACTGGCAGGTGAGACATCGAATGCAAGGCCTGCTGTGGTAAACTGACTATTAAGCTGTTCAAGGATGTCCGCCCCATCCGTGTAAGAGGTATCTCCTACCACTATTCTGGCAGGCAAGGGAGAGGCTGACGAGTGACCTTCTACCTCTCTAAGAATTTTCCAAAAATTGGCAGAGCAATTTTTATTACCTTCGAGAGTGGACTGGAAGTAGCATGACTTTCTGTTCTAACGAGGTTGGTGCAGGCGTTACTGGCTACCCAAAAGGCCAGCCAGTCAGTGTCCAATTAAATAGTAGCAATTGATCTGTGTGTATGTATTGTACCACCAAAGGCAGGTCCATAAACTGTGTGACATGGAATTTAATGTAAGATCCAGTAAAAGGTGTCTAAAAAAACAAATCATGTTTGCACCAACTTTTTGCACTTTATGGGCCCGATATTCAAATGTGCACCAGGGAATGGCGCAAGTGGTTGCCCCATGCAACTGAGTTACGCTGGATCAACAAAGGGATATATTCAAAGGAGATGTGCCATGGCGCATCTCGTCTGAATATACCAAAAAATGCCCGCAGTACAAATACAGTGTGCCAGTGCATCCCCCAGATAAGTCTGAATACCAGGAATGGGAAATGCACCAGTGCATCAGAGATATGCCGTGCACAAATCCCTGATATTCAGACACAAATATGCAAATGGGGCCATAATGCGTGCATTGACTTCATTCATAAAGTTGTTAATGACTATTACAGTATGCACTGCAAGCCCATTGGTCCACAGTGTGGACCAATGAGCTTGCAGCACATACTGTAAGCTGTCATTTGTCGGGCAGCCGTGGAGGTATGCGGATGGGTATGCAGTCCACCAATGACCGAGAGCTTGGTGGGCTGGGGGTCTTGTGTGTGTGGGGGGATACCATTGGACCACCAGGGAATGACAGTCTATTTTATTTACTGCAATTGGCATTACTGGCAGGGGGTGGGGTACCACTAGACTACCAGGGAAATGTTCTTTTAAACAATATGACCAATCAGAGGTACGGGAGGGGAGGGGGGTTTCATTAGCCTACCAGGGGATATAAACACATGTATTTCAGGTGATCAGAGGTACAGGATGGGAAGGGGGAACCACTGGACCACCAGAGATCTTACAAATATATTATTACAGTGATCGGGGGTATGGGCAGGGAGGGGGGAACCACTGGGCCACCAGTCATTTATGTGGGTGCTTGTGTATGGTGTTTTTTTGAGGGGAGGCCACCCAAGGCTGGGGGCTGCCGTTTTGCACCTTGCATTATGACAGCACACCTGTGGGTGGCTTCTACTTCAGTATGTTTTTACCATGCTCAACTTTGTGTCCAGGTATGCGGCACATCTCTGGGATGTGCCAGCATATGCGCTGCACATCTTGGCTGAATATCGAGATGTGCCACATATGCATGGGCACGCCCCCTGGAGATGCACCACATGAATATTGCTCCAGAGAGCATTACTGGGGTTGTGCTGGTGCAACTCAGTTGCACCAGGCACAACCCTTTGAATATCTTGGCTAATAACTGCACTTTTTATCACTGTCACTTGAATTAAACTTCTTACATAGGGTGTAATGCCAATTACCACCTCAGCCTTAATAAAGCATGGGTACCATGCAACAACATTCGGATTGCTATGTGGGGAGGGACACCTCTATCTGTGTGCTGATAAAATAAACTTTTGGGAAATTTATCCTACTGCATTTGCTGTGGATTATTAAGATGTGGATAGGGACTGAGAGCCATACTAACTGTTCCTACTTCAATAGATGGGACCGCATGGTATTATTAATACCAATCAACACTGGACCAAGTCAGCTATCATATATGTTTGCAGGGGGCTGGGTACCTGACAGTGTGCACCTGCTCTTTAATGAATTATTGCACTGCTGCTTTAACACAAACAACAAGGCAGGAAGAAAACATTACTGCAAAAATAAAAAACCCAAAACTAATTTTCCTGTTTGTAAAAAGATTATCAACTAGGAAAAGAATGAAGGGAATGACAGCATTTTTTTATGTCCTTTTCTTTAACCTGTTTTTGGGGAGTGTTCTTACAAAATTATTGGGGGGCAAACAAGATTATGAAAAAGAAAGACAGAACACAAAATGAAACTTATACCAAAAACAAAAACACTACTAGTCCAGGTTATGGTGACTCAGCAGCAGTTGGAGCATTGACATAATTTGGAGCTGATGACCCTCCATTCACTCCAACTGCTGCTGCAGGTTCTCCACCATATTATTAAGGTGGTCTACCTCACTCCACAAAAGACCCAGATCAGCCTGTGTGGCAAGAATTGTTGCTGGGTTTCCCTCCAGTGCAGGTTCGGGAGCAGCCACTTGGTCCCTCGCCCTTCTACGCTGCTTGCCCCATGCAGGCAAAAGTCATGCTGCCACCTATTGAACAGCAGGTGCATTGCTGGCATGTTCTGCTGTCTTGGCCTCCCACTCTGCATGGTGGTGGTTTGCAAGGTGAGTGCGCTGCCCACCTGTCCAAAGATGACTAACCCTGGGCACATGATGCACCAGCACACCACAGATATTGCACTTCACCACACTGGGGACCCTGGGCAGTGAAGTAAAGAAATGCCACACAACAGAGCTGTGTGGTGGGCCAGACACAGTCACTGGGGAGGCCCCAGATGTTCCAGGCTCCTGGTGGACAGTTGAGGGGGAACAATCTGCTGCTGTTCTTCCTGCTGCAGCAGCTCCTGTAAGACTTCCTGCTGCTGCTGCTGATCCACCAGGGCCATGGCAAGCGGGGGAGGAGGGCAGTGCTAGGTGCCACCACGGGCAGGGGTGCTTACATGGCACCACTACTTCCACTTTCAGGGAGGGAGGGCACGAGTAGTGAACAAACTACTGCAGTTTATACGCACGGTGCCACTGCACATAAGTGGCCCAACATGATCTCCTCTACATGCCCCCGAACCAAATCCACCTCTCTTCATTTTTCAAAAACAGCAAATTAAACTATTAAGAACAACTACTGAAACAAAAATAGTCATAGGTAAAATAAGGAATCATGAATATGAACTCAAGTTCGCCGAAGCTGTAGCGACAGATGATCTCTGGTGGTGGTCTCCATAAGTGAAGCTTTTGGGGCTTTTGGGCTTTTGAAATTTCGTGTCAGATCTGATCTAGGACTTTAAATAAGTGGATGAAGAAGAAATTTACTCTAGGATTTAAACTCTTCAAGATATGGTCAGACTTTTCATTCATTTTTTTTCATCTGATTGTGCTTCTGTAAGTTTCCCAGGCTGTGAGAGTGCCTGGTGAATTTCTGGTAAATTTCAAGCAGTGAGAGTGCCTGTCTAACATTTTAGCATTCCACTCAATAACTTTGCGGAGCTAATGCATGCACGTGAGAGGTGCTGAATTTGGGCCATGTACAGATTTCTTCTTTTGCTGTAGAGGAGGTGGCTGCATCTGAATTTTATATGGTTTTTTCTTTTAACAGAATTGCAAACATTGTTGAATCGAACAGTATATTTTGTGAAGAGACTTGCGGATGACTGCTCCTTTAGTTTATTTAATTTAATTATTATTTGTAGTGTGTTACTGTGGGGGAAAATAAGGTTGGGTTAGTGTAATATTATTTTTATTTAGTGTTACCTAATTGTTTCCTGTTCTAACATCTGCCCTCTCTGTGAGAGAGAGAGAGAGAGAGAGGATGGGTTACTATTGAAATTATGAGAGAGTGGGTTTTTATTATTTAAAGTGTTGGTTTGATAGGGGGCTTGATAATTGTATGTTTTTTAAATATAAAGGGGAGGGAGTGTTGGCTGTGTGGGGTTGTAAAGCAGACACAGTGTTATTTAGACTATTTGAAATATGTATTGGGGTGTTAAGGATACAGTCAGGTAGTACTCCCCCTCAAGACTAAAGGATCTCCGTCCACTTGAATACCCTTCACTTCCTCCAGAAGTTTATAAAAATTGCAGAGTTTTCGGGATTTTGAGATGGAGGAGTGTAAGGAATAGGAGATCCTGGAACTCTTGGGGGGGATGGGAAACGAGTGGGTGGATGGAGACAGTTAGAACCAGGAGATGCCCTGGGGCAAAAAGGATGCAGGAACGAGGTTGACCTTGCCTTGTGCCCATACCCAAGGGCACTGACTTGGTCAGGCAGGAAGTGGAGTCATCATTGGACTCTCATCCCTTTTGGGCGCTGTTAAGCAATGCCAGGTCTATCAGGAATAAGACCACAGTGGTGGCGGATCTTGTTGCATTTGTTGACCTAGCTTACATCACTAAGACCTGGCTGGATGAGAATGCGGGTCCTATTGTAGAGTCTGCGGTTCCAGCTGGGTTCTCAGTGATTCACCTCACGAGACTGAACCGTAGGGGCAGGGGGGTTGCAGTCTGTTTTAGACAGGAACTGGATCTCAGAGTGGTGCCAGTTGGATGTACCAGTTCCTTTGAGTGTATTGTGGGTGCAGGTGCAGGCTACAGGATCCTTCTCATTTACCATCCACCAGGTGATGGGAGGGAATTCCTGAAGGAGGTTGCAGGCTTTGTCACCAAGAGGGTATTGGAGTCCCCCCGATGGTTAATTTTGGAGGACTTCAATGGCTGGGTCAATGATGAACTCTTGCTTTTTGGACAAAACCTCCTCCAATTGATGGATTCATTGGGCCTGACATGGGTTGTTACCTCTGCAACTCACAAGGGGGGACACTTATTGGACTTGATATTCCATCTGGGGATGGAAATCTCTGATGTAGAGGCGGAGCCTATCAGATGGTCTGACCATCACACCCTGAGGTTCAGTTTTGCAGGCCCCAGAAAGAGGCCTGCCACTAAGGAGATAGTACAGTTCCATCCTTTGGGAGGAGTTACCTCGGAGGGCCTAATGACAGAGTTGGACTTCTCGGGATTGCCAATGGATAGCATTGACCCAGGGCCCCTAGTGCTGGCCTATAATAGGGCAGTTGTGGGGGTCTGGATGTCATTGCTCCAACTCGTGTTCACCCCTGTACTCTTCACCCCGGGGGCTCCATGGTTTACTGGGGAGATCCATGGGTTGAAGAGACAGGGTCAAAGATTGGAGCGATGTTGGTGGGAAACTCGCCTGGAGGTGGACAATCTTAGACTATTGGATCATTATAAGATCTACCAATCAACAATATCCCATAAGAAGGCAGAGTTCCTGCCCAGGGAAATTGCTGCAGCAAGGAATAGACCAGCCCAGCTCTTCCGGACTGTGGACAGACTGTGCAATCCAGCCTGTCTTCATGCAAGTCGAGCATTGTCACAGTTACAGTGTGAGGAGTTTGCGCTGTTCTTTGCTGATAAGGTGTCCACTATCAGAAATGAGATCAATCAGTGCCTTCCCATTGGGTCTTGCATGGATCAACCGAGTGGTACTAATGCCTAGTTGACTTGGTTCACCTTTAGCCAACTGGCAGTCATGGATATAGTGAGGATTGTCCAGACTTTGTGTCCTACCTACTGTAGTCTGGATCTGGGCCCTACTCACCTACTAGTGGGGTGTATAGAGGTCATTGGCCTGATCCTGACTGGGATAGTGGTGGCTTCACTGGAGAGATGGATCTTCCCAGATCCCTTAAAGGAGGCAGTAGTTTGTCCCCTTCTGAAAAAACCCTCCCTTGACCCCGACTGCGAAGCAAACTACAGACCAGTCTGGAACCTTCCCTTTTTAGGGAAGGTTATCGAGAAGGTGGTCGCTTTGCAACTGGAGGATCATTTAGCCAGCCACAGCATCTATGACAGTCTCCAGTCTGGCTTCAGGAATCAGCATAGCCATGAGATAGCCCTGGTACTGGTACTAAATGATCTCCTGATAGCGAGAGATCAGAGAGCCCGGTCCATCTTGGTTCTCCTTGATCTCTCAGCAGCATTTGACACCATAGATCATGGAGTGATGCTCGAGCACCTGTGGTTCTTCTTTGGCCTAAGAGGGGTGGTCCACAGTTGGTTTTGATCTTTCCTTGAGGGCAGGACTGAGAGTGGTGTCAGGGATTTATTCCTCGGCCTCTCACTGCCTGCCCTGTGGGGTGCCACAGGGTTCGGTGTTGTTCCCCCATGTTATTTGTGGTGTATATGCTTCCATTGGGGGACATTATAAGGTGGTATGGGCTGAGGTTCATTGCTATGGTGATGATTCTCAGCTCTACATGTCTTTTGTGCCCGAGCAGGAGTCTGATTCAATCACAGTGTTTAACAACTGCCTGCTGGAGATACAGAACTGGATGAGTACCAATCAGCTTAGGTTGAACTCAAGTAAAACAGAGGTATTGGTGGTGGACCCAGGGGTGAGGATGTTAGGTTCATGGGCGGGGAAACCCTCAGGTTTATTTCTGGGGGGGACTCTGCCTATGGCCTCTGGCCAGGTGTGTAACCTTGATGTTATGTTTGATGAGGGCTTGACCCTGAGGGCACAGGTGTTGGCTGTAGTCAAATCTTCTTTTTTCCATCAAAGGAATATAGCACAGGTGAAACACCTGGTCCCACTTGATGATCTTCCTACCCTGGTCCACGCCTTAGTGACCAGTCATCTTGATGACTGCAATGCCTTTTATCTAGGGCTGCCGGGGGTGGATATCCACCGCTTGCAGCTGGTGCAGAACGCGGTGGCCAAGTTGTTGACTGGAAGCCCTAGCTCCCGTCATATAACACCTGTGCTGCAGGAACTACACTGGCTGCCTGTACAGTGGCGGATCACCTTCAAGGTCGCGTTGCTGACCTATAATGCCCTACACGGGGTGGGACCCCACTACCTGAAAGAACTCCTGTTTTCTTACTGTCCCTCCTGCTCCCTCTGATCCTCTGATGAGGGGTTGCTAGAGATTCCCAGGGTAACCCTGAAAACATCTGGAGGAAGAACTTTTGCCTTTATGGCACCTACTCTGTGGAATTCTCTACCTTGTCAGATACAAGATAGTCTGACCGGAGAAGGGTTTTAAAAAGCCCTGAAATCCTTTCTATTTGAACAAGCATTCCTGGAAACTTAATGTCTGTGATGTTTAAATGTGTTTTAATTATTATGGATTTTAAATTTATTGTTATATTGAAAAATTTGTAAAGGTGCCCTGAGCTCAGGAAGGGTACCTTATATAAATATATTTTACCTTACCTTACAACTCTAAACAAGAAATATGCAACTAAACTGCAAAACAATCAGCAAATTCTATGGCAAATTCGAATTGGAATCTATTTCTCGCTCTCTCTCTCTCTCACACACACACAAAACAGCTCTTTCTCCAAGACTTGGCAAGGTGAAAGTGAAACTATTTCACTGTCTTGCCTGATTAACTTTCTGCCTGCAGCATGTGACCTGCAGACTGTGTGAAACATGTGATCTGTGGGCTGTTTCATTTCTCACACTTTGCCTTTCTGAAAATAAGGTGATGGGAAAGCAAAGTCAGTAATGCAAAGTCATTTAAAGGTGGAGTGGCCTGTTTTAATGGGGACTTCATGTAGCCCCAAACGGATGTGGAGTGGGCGACTTCGTCTCTATTTCGCTAAGGTAGTAAAACTTTGCTGCATCTCTACCTGTCGGTGATCATTTCTGACAACCTGGAGGTAGCTAAACAGCATGACAAGGTGGTGGGGAAGGCTAGTGGGATGCTGGAATGTGTAGGAAGGGGAATCACCAGCAGAAGTAGGGAAGTAAAATGCCCCTGTATAGATCACTGGTGAGACCTCGCCTCATATACTGTGTAGAGTTCTGTAGGCCCCATCTCCAAAAGGACATAAATAGGGCAGAGGCAGTTCAAAGGAGAGCAACCAAGATGGTGCAAGGCCTATATCAAAAACCCTTAGAGGGAAGGCTAAAATAATTAAATATGTACTCCCTTGAGGAAAGGAGGGCAAGGGGGGGATATGATAGAAACATTCAAATACCTCACTGGGAAGAACAAGGTACAGGAAGGTAGCATTTTCCAAAGAAAAAGATGCTCAAGGACAAGAGGTCACACTATCAAGATCGAAGGAGGGAGGTTCAGAGGAAATGTGAGGAAATACTTCTTCATGGAGAAGGTGGTAGACATGTTGAAAAGACTTCCAGCGGAGGTAGCGGGGGTGGAAACAGTTACAGGATTCAAGAATGGAATGCATGGCATAGGCAGAAAGGACTCTTAGAAGTAAAGGAGAGGGGAAACTGGAGACCGAGTAGGGTTTGGAGGGTCACTGTAGGTAGGGAAAAGAGGGTAGACTAGGTGGGCCAGGAGGTCCTTACCTGCCAATAACTTCTATATAATGTATGGTAGAACGTTATAATCTAGTGTTTTTTATCTTTTCCTCATGTTGTTATGCCATCGATGTGACATGATAAAGTTGTTAACCCATCGATAATACGTCACATCGATGGCATAACAAAAAGGAATTACCATGTGCGTAAAATTCCAGCACCAGAACTGCGACCGCGAGATTCAAAATTCACTGCAACTGTCATATTCACAGTGAGCAGTAACACAAAACCACACAGTTGCGTAAATGGCAGCAGCAACATTTTCCAAGCCTCTAAACGAGGAACGCAAGGCATTTATTCAGCAGCAGCAAAACAAAAGAACATTAGTCAGATGTGAGGCTTTTCAGATCCTACCTGGCAGACGTGGGGGAGGCTGGCACAATCGGAGATATACCTGTAGCTGAACTAGATGTCCTGATAGCAGACTGCATCTATAAATTAAAAAGAAATGATGGTACCGATTACGAGCCATCAACTCTCAGGGGTATTTTAGGCAGTTTAGATCGTTATCTGCTAAACATCAGTTATGGGCATTTCATTTTCCACGGAAATAAAAAGACTTTTCTGAAACAATTGCTACCTTGTCTGCCAAGCAGAAATTCCTCAAAAAGCTCAGAAGAGGTAGCAAGCCCAACAGGGCAGAAGCACTTTCACCCACAGACATTGAGAAACTTTATGAAACAGGGACATTAGGGCAACATAGCCCAGTGGCACTATTAAATATGCTTTTCTTCAATAATGGGCTTTACTATGCCCTTCGAACAGCGGAGCAGTATGCGCTCAGATGGGGGGACCTTAGCCTGCATAAGGACACAGATGGGTATCAGTTTCTAGAGTACACAGAGCGCCAAACAAAAACTCGAGCAGGTGACAACCCAAGGGACATTAGGGCAGTGAAACCGAGGATGTATGCAAACACTGAACGACCTGATAGAGACCCTGTAGAAGCATACAGCCTGTATGCATGCCAAAGACCACAAAGCATGCTCACAGCTGACTCCCCCTTCTACCTGGCACCAAATTTATATTTCAAGCCTGGTGTATCCATCTGGTTTAAGGCAATGACTCTTGGAGAAAATAAATTCCGCTCTATGATGCAGATAATTAAAACACCTGCTGGTCTGCCACATGAAAAATGAATCACCAATCACTCCACCCACAAAACGGCAATACAGCGACTAGTGGACTGTGCAGTTCCCCCCACGGAGGTCCAGCAAGTCTCTGGACATAAAAGCCTGCAGTCCATTAACAACTACAGCTTCATCTCAGAGGTAAAACAGAAAAGAAATTCAGTTATTCTCGGCAGACACAATGTCACAGACTACCAGCAGCCATCCTCATCAAAATCTACTGCCCGATCAGTTTCGGAAGTAAACCCACAAGTAAATACAGCTAAAAACCTGCCACTGTTTGCTCTGTCCAATCTTACAAACTTTAACTTGTTCAGAGACAATTCTATATTACAGCATGGCAACATCACTGTGAATGTTACTAATTTTTTTGCACCACAGAAGCGAAAGCGAATCGCAGTGGTATCCGACTCCTCGTCTGAAAGCGACGATGTGAAGGTAAGGCTTAATGTCCCCCCCCCCATGACCACACCATCAGCATTAGCATTCGTTCATACAAACTGATTTAACTGACCGGCTGATCTTTTTTCTTGTTATGTTTCTGTTTTCACCACAGGTATGAAGTAAAAAAATCGCCGGCTATATTTCCTGTTTGCCACTTGCGGCACAACCCCTTCTTACCCACTTTACGGCAAGGCTGATTGGATGCCACATGACATTTGACCCCGAAAACCGTTTTTTTGCAGTTCTCATTGATATTACAGTGAATAAGTTTTTAAAATGTTAACTATGTTGATGTAATGTAATACGATAACACAAAATGTATACTGTTACTATTAACAATAAAAGGAAATGTGAAATGGCCGACGCAATCCCGTTCTCCTCTGAATAAGGTAAGGTGACCACTGCGACACACTATATGGGTAAATCGTCTTTTTTCAGATGCACATCGATGCCCATACACTATAAAAGACAATGTATGGGCATCGATGAACACCAACGCTATGTGAACCTCTTGTGGTTTCCCTGACAACCAAGGTAAACCTCGTTAGCAAATGGGTTGTCAGGGAAACCACTCGAGGCTCACATAGTGTTGTTGTTCATTGGTGCCCATACATTATCCTCTATGTTTCTGTGTTTCTATGTTTCATTCCATCATTAAAGAAGCTGAGATGTGTAGTGTACATGAATCATAGAATTATAGAATCATGTCAGCAGAAAAGGACCTATTGGTCCATCTAGTCTGCTCCTGCCAGAGAATGGGAAGAGTGTTAGGGCTGACAATCCCAAGGCTCACCCCACACTTGATTTGTGAATATGCAGGAGAGGGAAAACCATAATGGTTTCTCCTGTTGCTGCCCGCAGGGTGGGGATGGGGTGTTAGAGATGGAAACCCTATCACCGCAATTCTTTACTTATGTCGATTTAACCCTAACTGGTGCATTAATGATGTTTTTTGCAATGAATTTCCTTAAATTTTGAGACTGTATAATCAAATTCTCATTTGTCTGTTGTGAGCTTTGAATCAGTGAGTCCGTACAGTATACAGTATGTGCTCACTGTCAGCTCAGTCAGCAGTTGGCTGTGTTGGTCACTGGCTTGGAAATGGGATGGGGCAAGTGGGGTGGTTGGGTGCTGCCTGCCAGGGTGGGGGGGTGAAAGTCCATTAGACCACCAGGGAAAGATTAATTCTATTATATGGGCAGATTGGGGATAGGGAGGGGGGTCCTCAGGATCACCAGGGATGTGAGTAATTTAAATAGGAAGGGGATCTGGCTGGGGTGGTCTGCTACACCACTGGGACATGAATTCATTTATTGAAAAGGGGATTAGGTCTGAGGGGGCCGCTAGCCTCTAGGGATGAATTAATTTATTAAAAGGGGACCTGGTTGGGGGGACGAATACCTTTATTAAAAAGAGGATCAGGGATGGGAGGGCAAATTCATTTATTAAAAAGGGGATCAGGACTGGGAATGTGCTAGCCACTCGGGACATTTTCATTTACTAAAAAGCAGATCAGGGCTGGGGGTGCTGCTAGTCACCAGGGGCATGAATTAATTTATTAAAAAGGGGATCAGGGATGGGGGGGCCACTAGCCACCAGGGACATCCTAGAGCAGTGCACAGTCACCCTGCAGATTGCGGCAACCCGCCCAGATGCCCTGTCTGTTTGGCGCATGGCCACACTTGCTGCAAGCTGCAGGACTTTGCTGCCGGGACCCTACCTGATAGAGAATCAGTTTCAGGGTCCCTGGTACACCAGCAATTAGTGGAAGCCACACCAGTTTTGAGAATCAAGCTCCCTTTTCTTATCCTATGTGGATCCCTGTTTTGAGATGCTGGGAGGTGGGACTCGGGGGGGGGGGGCTTGGGGGCTGGAGGTTGTCCTGACAGGTCAGCTCTCTGATAGTGCATGTTATGCTGTGGATGGGGTTTTACAACCAGACAACTTAAATGTAATTCTCTCTTCTTATCACTTCATTATCTGTGATGTAATATTGATCATGAATGAACTTTGTGCGAAATGAAGAGAATATACTTGAAATATGCTTGAAATTCTCAGTGGTTATCTGACACAGTGGGGTGGTTTCTCTCCCCAGCTCCACCTTGACTGTTCATTCAAACTGAAATGATTGTATTTAATTTTTACCTAGAGTTTAACAGGTGGGTATTACCGGATGAACACTATTTTGTCACCCTGTGTGGAGCGCAGTTTCCGAAGTGCTAGCAGTAGGGCTCAAGGACTGGGGACTGAGGGACTACACCAGGCAGATCACCATCCATATGTCGTATGCTTGGGCTGGGGTTTTACAACCAAACAGATGAAGACTGAATTAGGATAAGCACATGATGGCTGCTATGATGGTAAAAAAATGTAAAATTCATTGTTTTTTATACAGCTGTTCTGTACTGTTTTATGTATTGCCCAACTTCTCTCCCCCAAAAAATCACACCCATGCACATGCACAGTGGTCTCGCATAACAAATAAGATATCAGCAAGCACACTGTGCAGCATATATTTCTGTCAAGCAAAATTATTTTTAGTTCCTTTTTGATTACTTGCTGTAGTTGAAGCGTACTATCAGCATGAACCATAGACAACGATCTTAATTCAATTGTTAAATTATCTCTCTTTCTGTATAACAGTACTCTGATAACATTATAAAGAAAATAGCTGCACTTAAAATAGAAAAAGTGATGTTAGCAGGAATCTAACAAAATCAAGTGACACAATTTCAATTTTACTACAATTCAGCTTCAGACTGCAACTGCATGGAATGTGCAAATGGAAATGTAATCCGTTCTCTCCACATCCATTCTGTCTCCCGCATGCAGCCTTCGAAGGTTGATTTTCATAGCAGTACACACTTACTTTCTTAGGCAAACAAGAAACAAAAAATGAACAAATGACACACTGCTTGACTGAATATGTGTTTATTAAGATGTTACTATGTAAAATAAGCCATCAGCAGTGCATAACTGAATTCATGTCCCCTTTAAGTGATTTATGGCTTGTTGAAGTGTAAATGTGTAAAAAGAAAACACTAAGTCCAAAATCATTTCTAGGGACATGGATATGTTGTTCAGTCCACACTGTCTGGCAAGTTCCTTGCCACTTTAAATCTTGCCGGAAGGTCTTCAAGCTGGCTCCTCCCACTCACCCGGGTGGAAAACCCTTGGCTCCGCCCCATGAGTCCAGATCTTCCTTACCGCTTGGAAGCTCAGGTTTCCTCCTTAGCACTCTGTGTTTTAGGCCTGGATCCAAACTCTTCTGGTTTTCCAAAACTAATTTTAAAATTTACAAGACTGAGGTCTTCATCTTCCCTCACGGCTGCGATGGACAAATTGACTCCCGGATTCCATCGAAGCCCTTGTGGGCAGAAGATGTCCCGGACCAATCCGCACTCCACGTGCATTTACTGCCCGGGGCTTGGTCACGATTCGCAGGCCTGCAACTTGTGCGAGTCCTTTTCGGCTTCGGTCTTAGAGGATCCGCTGCCAGATTACAACTCAGGTGCCCCGAGAAACGGTACCCGCCGGTGAAGTCTAAGGAGGCCCATTGGGTGGTGTCCGTGGCAGCGAGCTCCGCAGAGCAGCTGGAGCAGTTGATTGCCCTTGTTGAGTAGGCGGCCCAAGCCGCATCTTCTTCCTCCTTGGCCGCAGCATTTTTCCCGCTCTTCTTGGGCTACTCCTACATGGCTTCTTTTAAGGAGCTTTGTCAGGTCAGCCGGCCAAGACACCCATCGACGCGGTTGAGATTTTTCTCGACTCATCGGACGGTCTGTCGACTGGAGATGCCGACAACCCTGCTTCACTGGTTCCCCTGGTGGTTACCGAGGACTTGCCTGTGCCTCCTGTGCTGAAGTCCCCAGTTAAGGTCCCTGAACCAAGGGAGGGGCGGGTTTCCCCCATCCCCTCTCTGACCCACCCTCGGCGACCCCGAAGGTCTCAGTCTCGGTCCTCTTCCAGGTTCAGCGGGTCCCGCAGATGTCGGCGGTCTCGGCACCATGGAAAGTGGCATTGCCGCTCATCCTCTTCAGAGAATAGGCTCTGGCATAAGTTAGGTCGGTGCTACGAGGAATTGATGTGGCAGCAACTTTTGTTGACTGGTAATAAGTCGACTCCATTGCCTTCTCCGGCCATTAAGTGGCTGTCACTGAAGCGGCCGTAACAACACCTCATTGTAGTCGAGGAGCTGACCCCGGCGCCAGTTGTTCAGCCAAAACTGGCTGCTCCACCTATTGTGGTGGAACCTCCGCCTCCACAACCGAAGACTGGGGCCCTGACCAAGGATTCTTGGTCAGGTCAGGGCTTGCCCCACAGGTTGTTGGTCACCCTCACTCCCGATGGACCTCGGCAGGTGGAGAGTGGCTCAGGCACTTGGCAGCTGCTCGCAGACTCCTCAGAGTCTGATGACAACTCCTCTCTGTTCTCCAGGCCACTTGACCTGGAATCTGCAGGGAGCCAGTTGGTGGACGAGAGCCCGTCCTCGTTTTTGGGTGTGCTTCGACTCATCTCAGTGTCTACTGGGATGCAGCTCAAACCTGTTCAAAAATGGGTCAAGTATCCCCTTATGGAGATACTTGACCAAGGGGATTCCCCTACGGAGGCCTTTCCAGTGGCCAAAGCCATTGTGGGCCTGACCCTGGAGTTATGGCAGTGACCAGCATCTTGTCCTACGCATTCGGCCAGGATGGCTCACAAGTAAGCGGTCCCCACCGGTTCACTCTCCAGTTTCTCAGAGCACCCCTCTGCGGAGAGGTTAGTGACCGATAGCGTTTTCTGGTGTTCTGGGAATGCTAGGGATGTGGACAAATGGCCTGATAAGGAATCCAAAAAGCTGGATTACTCACGATGGAAGGTTTATGCTGCTTCCTCCCTAGGCCTTTGACAGGCTAGCTCGGCCATGCTGATGGCACATTTCTCTCACGCCCTTATGGGTTCCCTGGATGAGGTGATTCCTCATCTCCCAGCTGACTTTCAGATGATGGTCAAGCAGGTGCAGGATCAGGAAAGGGCGGTGGCAAAACAACAGCTCCAAACTTCTTTGGACATTGGTGACTCTTGTGCCCAGTAAGTAGCGGCCGCAGTGGCCATGCGCTGCAGAGCTTGGCTGAGGATCTCCACCTTTGTGGCAGATACCCAGCACAAGCTGGCAGACATTCCCTTCCTGGGGACCGACTTTTCCGGGTCCAGAATGGAAGGCCATCTCCAGAGGATCGAGAAGTCCAATGCCACCTTGGACTCGGTCACATCTGCCCAGAAGGACAAAGGCCACCAGCAGCAGCGTAAGCCCTTTCACCCTTCCGCTCCTGTGGCATGTCCAGCCCAGCAACACCAGCAACAGGGCCAGCAGGCCCGTACTTGGTGCCCTAAGGCCAAATCTGCCGCTTCCTCCAGTAGGAAGCCTGGAGGTAAGGGTCCAGGAGGTCCCTCAGTGGGCCCTTCCTCCAAGCCTGCCCAGTGATGGGTTGCGGGGTGTCACCCCCAGCCTCATCACTCCTCCCCGGGTTCCCCTCCGTTGGGGGGATGGCTCCACCACTTCGTTTCCACCTGGTCTGCTATCACCATGGACCGCTGGGTGCTAGAAGTGGTCGGCAGGGGTCTGCCTCTGGAATTCGAGCAGTTCCTTCCCTATCGAGCCGTCGCCCTATGGGGGGTAACGGGTTCCACAGTCTCTCTGTTGGCTCATCGAGCTGACATTGCCTTGCTTCTCCAGAAGGAGGTGATCAGCAAGGTGGTGGACCCTCCTCCAGACCCAGGGTTTGTGTCCAAGTACTTCCTGGTCCCAAAACGGACGGGGGGGCTGGCGCCCCATTCTCAAACGGCATGATCTGAACAAGTTCCTAAGGCCTCGCACCTTCAGGATGGTCACTCTGGCTCAAATCATTCCATCCTTGGAACCAGGCATGTGGTTCTGTTCTCTGGACCTTCAGGACGCGTTCTTTCACGTCCCAATCCATCTGTCTCATCAGCGAATCCTCCACTTCAGAGCAGAGGGATCTCTTCATGAGTTCCGGGCCATGCCGTTCGGCCTCTCTCCAGCTCCCAGGGTCTTCACCTAATGGATGGCAGTGGTCACAGCATTCCTGTGGTGCTGAGGGGTCTAGGGGTACCCATACCTCAATGACTGGCTGATTGCATCCCCTCCAGGTTGGAGGTGGAGTGGTCCAGGGATCTGGCCCTCCAGGTCTGCTCTCAGATTAGCCTCCTCATCAATAAGGCCAAATTGGAACTCGTGCCATCGCAGGTAATTCAGTTTATCGGGGCAGAGCTCGACTGTCTTCGAGCCAGAGCCCGGCTCCTGGCGGACAGGGCCGAGGTCCTTTCCTCCTTTGCCCAATCATTTCTGGTTGGGTAGTTGAGCCCTGTCCAGGACTTCCTGCACCTCCTGGACCTCATGGCGGCGTGCACCAGCATGGTCCATTGAGCCCACTGGCATATGCATCCCCTGCAATGGGGGCTGGCCAGCCAGTGGTCACAGTGCTCCTGTGCTCCGGACCAGCCGGTGACAGTGACCCAGGAGATGTGGGATGGCCTGCAGTGGTGACTCATCCCAGCTCATCTGCAGGAGGCTATCTCGTTTGTTCACCCCGAGCCGACTGTCACTCAAACGACCGATGCCTCTCTGATGGGTTGGGGTGCCCATCTGGGGGAGCTCAGAGCCCATGGCCTCTGGTCCCCTCAGGAGTCTTGATGTGACAGCAACCTGCTGGAACTTTGAGCAGTGCGACTAGCCCTCATCACCTTTGCTCGTTTGTATGGGGTCAGGTGGTTCGGGTCCAGATGGACAACACTACGACCATGTACTAGCTCAACCATCAGGGCTGGATGCACTCCTTGCCTCTGTGCAAGGAGGCTCTCCGCATTTGGTCTCTCATGATCAGCCTGGAGGCAGATCTCCTAGCCATCCATGTGGCAGGAGCCTCCAACAGTCTGGCCGATGCCCTCAACCGGATAGGCGCTGCATCTCACGAGTGTCTCTCCTGCCGGAGGTAGTATAAGATCTGTTCTCCCATTGGGGCACCCCTCAGGTGTACTGTTCACCTCCAGGGAGAATGCAAAGCTGAGGCTGTTTGACGCCCGCCACCCCCTCAGCAGGGCTCGCTGCAGGGGGATGCCTTCACGAAGCCGTGGACCCCGGGCCTCTTCTACGCCTTCCCTCCATTTCCCTTGATCAACCGAGGTGCTTCTCAAGGTGAAGAGGGTCAAGGCACAGGTGATTCTGGTAGCCCCAGACTGACCCCACCAGTTCTGGTACCCAGATCTCCTCAGCCTCAGTTCCAGGCTCCTGAGGTGGCTTCCAGCCCACCTGGACCTGCACTCAGTCAACAAGGGGAAGGTTCTCCATCCGGACCTTCAATCCCTGCACCTGATGGCCTGGTTCCTCAGCAGCTAGAGTTCCAGGCCTTGGGTCTTTCCAACGAGGTCCTCAACATCGTTAAGGCATCCCGTAAGGAGTCGACCAGAAAATGATACACCTTCAAATGGAAGAGATTCTCCATTTGGTGTCAGGACAAGGGGTTGGACCCTTCTTCCTGTTCCTTGGTTAGCATTCTGGACTACCTGTGGTGCCTATCTCATTAAGGGCTTCGGACGATGACCCTTAAGGTGCACCTGGCAGCCATCTCTGCCTACCGGGCGTGGGCCGGCAAGCAGTCGGTGGTGCAGAAGAAGGTGGTCGGCGCTTTTTCAAAGGCCTTGATCACATATCCACTCCGGTGCAAGAACCTCCACCTCTGTGGGATCTACTGCTGGTATTGGCTAAGCTCATGGGCAAGCCATTTGAACTGATGCACAGGTGTGATATCTCCCACCTGTCGTGGAAGGCCGCCTCCTTGGTGGCTATCACATCAGTCAGAAGGATAGGTAAGCTCCAGGCACTTTCCATCGAGTCTCCTTATCTGGTCTTCCACAGGGACAAGGTTGTCCTTCGCCCCCACCCAAAATTCCTTCCAAAGGTGGTGTCGGAGTTTCACCTTAACCAGGTGTTGACTCTGCCAGTGTTCTACCCCAATCACACCTCAGAGGCCTAATATAGGCTCCATATTTTGGACCCTAGAAGAGCGCTCTCTTATTATAAGGAGCGAATGGCTGAAGTACTGGGAGAGGTTCACCAGCTGTTTGTCACCTACACTGAAGCCGCACCTGGCAGACCTGCAGCCAAGTGGACGATAGGCAGATGGGTCACCTCCTGCATAGATCTCTGCTATAGGTTGGTGGGCATGTAGTCACCCAAAGGGATAAGAGCTCATTCTACCCTCCATACCGCTGCTTCAGTGTCTGCTTCTAGGGATGTCCCTATCCAGGAAATCTGCAGGGCTGCTACCTGGAAGTCAGCATACACCTTCATTTCCCATTACCACATTGATCTTGAGTCACGCCGGGATGCTGGTTTTGGGACTTTGGTTCTCCAGTCCTTATTCCCTAAGTATGGGGTGCGTGCCTTGCCTCCCTCCTCCCAGAGAACTGCTTGGAGTCTGCGAGACAGCGTGGATCGAACAACATATCCACATCCCTAGAAATACAGGTTGCTCACCTGTAACAGGAGTTCTAGGAGTGATATATGTTGTTCATCCACACAACCCACCCAACCTCCCCGGCTTTGACACGCATCCTGGCTTCTAGCAGGCTAGATCTGGCATCATGGGGCAGAGCCAAGGGTTTTACCACCCGGGTGGATGGGAGGAGCCAGCTTGAAGACCTTCCGGCAAGATTTAAAGCAGCAAGGAACCTGCCAGACAGTGTGGATGAATAACATATACCACTCCTAGAACTCCTGTTACAGGTGAGTAACCTGTATTTTCTGTATTATGGGATCCTTTTACATATGAATGAAACAGCTAATACAAAACAAGCAGAAGCGAGTCATGAAGAAGGATGTGAAAATAAAAAAAAAAAAACACATTCGGGGTCATTTTTACAAAAAGTAAATGCAGAATCTGCCTAACAGGGTCCTGATGAGCAATATACATGTATTGGTATTTCTGCAGCATGCCATTTCTGTGGGTTTTTATATTTCTTTTTGGAAAAAAATGGAAAACAAGATGGCGGCATACAAATCAAGATTTTTTTTTTCATTAGAAACAGGATTAGCCCCATATGAAACAGAATCTTGATTCACATGGCCAAATTCTTTTTTCATTCCAAACACCTATCCTGAAGTGCTTACTGAGCATGCTCAGAACCCAAAATTAAAAAAAAAATATAACTCTGGAATGGATTATTATTTTTTTGCCAAACTGCCAAAGCAGCAAAAGGCACTACTGTAGGCCAAACCCTTTCTACCCCAAAAATGTCAGATCAAAATTCCAAACCATCTGTGCACAAGGGACTGAGAAAAAACAAAAAACAAGAAAAAATGAAAACCTTTTTTTATTATTCACATCTTGGAATCCAGAGATCTACCCCACGAGACTGCACATGTAAAATATCGTGCAAATCCATTGAATGGTTGTGAGGTTATTAGATTGCAAAAACTGGAGCTGGCCCAGTGGTGTGGAGGGCTAAGGTGCTGGACACCTTACCTTCTGCCATGCCAATGAACATGGGTTATCTCTTTTTTTTTATACTTAGTTTATTATCTTTCATTTGTCAGCATTTGTTACATCATTCACATGATTCACATGTTGTTCTTTGGGGTAAAGGCCCCTAGCACTGACAACATCACAGAAATATTACAGTACTTTTGGTTCACAGTTGTCAACTTTACTACAGTCTAGCTGTAACAGTAACAGTAGGTGCAACTGTCTGGGATGTGTTCCGTTCTTTCACTATCTATAACTAGTTATCTCATATCCAGAAAATACTTATAAAAGGAGTTAATCGGGGGGGACATTCTCTATCTCCGGTGTAAAAGGTAAATATCTCTTTTAGTACAGTTCAGGCATCTCTCTCTTAACCACTGTCATGGAGTAACCATCTGGTCCATTTCTGTTGATATATCTGTAGCTTTTGCTTAAGATTGATCGTTAACCTTTCCATCAAATGTATGGATTCAACCATATCCTTCCATTCCCCTACCCCCGGGGTTCTCGGCTGCAACCAATTCTTTGTGATAATTTTTAAAGCTGCCTCAACCAGGATCTTCCATAGGTATCTGGCATCCTTATCTCTAACCTCCCCTGGGGTTAATCCTAAAACCAAGTGTTCAGGTCCTAACTGCGTCTGAATTGAAAATATCTGTTCTAGATGTTTCCTAACCTCCCTCCAATATACAGTGATACCTGGACATGACCAAAAGACATGTGCTTGTGAGGCATGTTGTTCTCCACAAGCTCTCCAGCACCCAGCCGTGGTCCCTCCCTTCAAATGCACCATTTGTGTTGGTACTAAAAAATATCTGGTTCTCAACTTCCAACAGAAGTCTTTCCACACTAAAGAGCTAGAAGTTGACCATGTACTTCTCCACATCAGAGACCAATGTTTATCTGTTATAAGAATTACTAAGTCCTGTTCCCATTTTTTCTTTATATGCTGGGACGTGTTGGCCATATCTGCCACATAGTTATTATACAGCAACGAAATGGCATGGTCTGCCCCCCTTGCCCCCCACACTCTTTGAAATAGCCCTCTCTCTTCCAACACCGGCTCCTCCAGCATTATTTTGTTAATTTGTATATTCAAGTAGCCTCTCAATTGGTAATACCTGATTTTATCAGTCTGCTTCAGGCCATATTTTTCTGAATTGCTTCAAAGGAGAGCAGGATATTCCCTGTCATTATTTGATAAGGCGTGCACAGACCCCTTCTAGCTTGTTTCTGATACCATTTATCAAGCGTTGCTGGTATAAACTGACGGTCATATGCCCACCCTCTATACCTCCATAGATTCCCAAATTTGGCCCCCCTGCTTATTCCCCTCCTCCATCCTTCCGACACTGCTCTTGTGCCTGAGAAACCAAATGTTTCCCCTGTATCCAGAGGCCCAAACATCACCGCCGTCAAAGGGGATCCTTTGTTTCCAGAGATCTATTAAGCTTCAATGGTTGTCGTATCCCAGGTTGCCCCCTGTAGTGCAACCCTTATCTGGGCTGCCACCCAGTAGCCCTGCAGGCATGGGAACCCCCTCTTCCTTAGGAAGATAAAGAAAAGATCTTCTTAGTCTGGGTTTTTTACCCTTCCATAAATAGGAAAAAAACATACTCTGCCAGGTCTCCAGATCTGCTGGAGTTAACAGACATGGGACACACTGAAATAAGTAGAGAAGGCGTGGTAATGTATTCATCTTGAGGACTTGAGCCCTAGCACTAAGTGAGATGGGTAGAAGGGACCATCTTTGAAAATCACTTTTAAGCTACGCTACTATAGGAGGATAGTTCAGCTCTTTCAATTGTGCATTGTTCCTACCCAACTTTACCCCTAAGTATTTTATCTCTGTCTGATCCCATAACATGGGGTACTTACTTTTAAGCTCCTCAGTTGGGGTAAAATTAAAACAGAGAATTTCCATTTTATTATTATTCAATTTATAGCCGGATAACCTGAAAAACTTATCTAGCCATCTGAATACTGCTGGCAAAGACTCCATGGGGTCCGCCACATATAAAAGAACATCGTCAGCATACAAAGCCAGTTTGTGGGTTTGTCCTCCCATATTAATCCCTTTTATCTCTGGGCACTGACGGATGCTCTGAGCAAGGGGCTCAATGAACAGGGCAAACAATAATGGGGAGAGAGGACACCCTTGTCGCATTCCCCTTTCCAAATTAAAAGTCCCAGAGATATGTCCATTCGCTCTAACCTGTGCTCTCGGAGACTCGTATAACTTAAATATGGCCATTATCAGCTGCTTCGGGAACCCAAACTGGGAAAGGACCTTCTTCAGAAACAACCAAGATACTCTATCAAACGTTTTTTCAGTGTCAAGACTTACTATCAGCGACGGTAATTTTTGCATGGAAACAATCAATTTTATGTGTTGTTCTATGAAGATTATCCTGTGCTTGTCTGACTGGTATGAAACCGGATTAGTCTATCTGTATTAAAGAGGGGAGGTACTCCTGATTACGTCTTGCCAAAAGAGATGTAAGTATTTTGTAATCAATGTTCAATAAGGAAATTGGTCTATATGAAGGGCATTTTGTTGGGTCCTTTCCCTGCTTGGGTATCACTGAAATCACCGCCTGGGCCCAAGAAGGAGGGGTCACAGCCTCATCTCTCATGACCTCTTCAAAAACCTTCCCCAGAAGTGTCTGTATCTGGTTCCCAAAGAATTTATAGAACTCCGCAGGGAGTCCGTCCGAAACCAGACATTTACCCACCTTAAGCCTTTTAATCTCCTCCTTTATTTCCTTCAGTCTCACAGGTCCCATTAACCTTTCCCCTTGCTCCCTAGTTAGGCTCAGTAGTTTAAGTGAACTCAGAAATCTCTTTATGTCTTCCCTTCCCGCTTTTGTGTCTTCTGCGTATAACTTAGTATAGTATATTCTGAAGGTGTCTGCTATCTCATGAACCCCTTGAACCATTTTGCCTATCCCTGGATGCCACACCTTCATTATTGTTGCTCTTGCCCATTTTGCCCTCAGCCTGCTAGCCAAGTACCACAATGATCGAGGTCCCCCCTCATAATGTTGTTGTCTCAGAAAGAGCAACCTCTGTTCCACCTGATAATCCAAAATTCCCGTCAACTCCCTCTTATAGTCCAACAACTGTCTCCTCCGCTCCTTGTCATACTTTTGTTTTTGCTGCCCCTCCAAATCTGCTATCAGCCCCATTAGCTTAAGTCTTCTGGCCTCCCTCTTTTTCCTCAAGGCCAGTTGGATAAATTTACCTCGCAGGACAACTTTTGCGGCGTCCCAACAGATGGCCTGTGTGGTATCCTGCTCTGTATTATCTAGAAGGTATGCACTATAAGTTTCTACTATCTGGTCCCTAATTTCCTTATCTTTCAGAAGAGAGGTGTTCAGCCACCATATGGTATTCCAGTGAGTCTTCCCACGTCTATTTTTATATATATGAGCACATGGTCAGACAGAAGTAAATCCCCTATCCAAGTATCCTCAATTTTCTGTACCTCAGTCTTCATGATTAATATGTAGTCTAGCCTTGAATATGTGTTGTGGGCTGCAGAAAAAAAGGTATAGTCCCTCTGTCTAGTGTGTTGGTGTCTCAAGTGTCTAATAATCCCATCTCTCCTATCAATTTCTGATTTTCCTAGCTGTTCTGTGGTGGTTTCCTCTACCCCGAGAGGAGTCCATATCGGTTGGTAGATTAAGATCCCCCACAAATTATGACTCCTCCCCCACTGTAATAGAGTGGCTAGAAAGGAACAGTACTCAGGTAGTGTTGAGCCAGGAGGAAAGTACACGGATGCAAGAGTGACAACATTGCCCCTAAATTTACCTTTCAGCATCGCATATTGTCCCTCCTTATCTGTCTTGGCCTCCATTTTTTAATTGGGGAATTAGATGGCACCAACACCATCACACCCCTCCTTCTACCATTTTTATAGGAAGATGCCGCCATTTCCCCAAAACCCAATTTTAGGAACTTATTGTGCTCCTTCATCGACAGATGGGTCTCCTGGAGAAGTACAAAATCTACCACGGCTTTCCTTACCTGACTCAATATTTTTCTTTTAACAGGGTTTGTAAGGCCGTTAACATTATTGGAACAGATAATCGTACCCTTATCTGCCATTGAAAGGGTCTGTATTTAGAAATATATTCTCAGGGTCCCCGCGGGCTCCTCCTCGAGAGCCCTCCCACACATCTCCTTCTTTATTTCATTTAACTCTCTCTTGCGGCGAACACATCCCAGATATGAAATAAAATAAAACCATTACTTGATAACAGTAGCTTAACTTTACAGCCAACTGGGCTAGTAACCAATGCATTATCCTTGACCTCAAGGCAGAAGTCCTACTTTTGGAGCTCTAGTCCTACCTCCACCTTATACAGGCGGAGGCAAGTTCAGAGGGGTTACCAGTGTCTCTACAACGGGAGACCCCCTCTAGAGAGCTCTTGTTCGTAACTTGGCGCTCTTCGCTTTCCTGTGTGACCAATTACTCTATTGATCAGAAAAGCTTTTTAATTGGAACACTGCGTGCCCAAGCACCATCCAAAAGAAAATTATGTTCTGCGCTGATCTAACCGTCTTTCATATAAACATTTAACTCCTGACCTATTCATGATTTCATGTCTTCTATAGGGCCAGAGAAATCTTCCTCCACCACTTCCCCAACTGTGTACCCCCTCCCCCGGGAGATGGTAATCCCTCCTCACATGGGAGGGAAGCAGACCCCTCAGCAACCAACCAAGAATCATTCTCCCCCTTCCCCAATCCCCCTCCCCTTCCCCATAATTCGCTAACCCGACTAATTTTGTTTATTTTATTCATTAATTCCTCCGTGGAGTTCTCCTTTTCCCATACCTCAAGAACTTCTTATCTTTTCATCCCCATCTTTTGTGTTATTAATGCCCATTCTTGTAATCCCGCTATCTTAAACCCCTATCCTTGTACGGTTTCAGATATAATGGTCCGCACTTTATATATTCCTTCTCGAGCTCTGCCTCTTCCCCTGTTTCAGCTCCATAATTGGAGCCCTTGTTTCCTTTTACCACAAATCCAATACAGTGGCCCCTTTTCCAGTGTCAAACCAAAAGATTAGCCCCTTTATATTCCCCCCTCCCACTTCCACCCTCGCCCCCCAATCAAGTAAAAAATAACCCAGTTCCTAATGGTGATATGATTCTTGCACTTCTGTTTTGTTTCCCTTTGCCCTCCTTCCACTACATCCACGTTTATATCTGCTCATAGACCCTTCCACGTCGAATCTCACTTCCCTGAGACATCCTATACCTACATAGCATTCATAACTGCTGCAGGAAGCTGGGAGACATTAACCCCCGTAATCCCATTAAGATCGTTTAGTTATTATTCATGTGCCATGTAATCTGATTATGCAGGCATAGTCCCAAATTATTAAAGTCATTTTCATTTCCCTTCAAGCTCTCTGAGCACATTTTACTCTCTTTAGTCCACATCAAAGTCTCTTTTGAGTAAGTACTTGCACTGTATTCCTGTTTCACATCTTCACCCTTCAACCGTTAAGTTGTTGTTCAGCACAACGTCCTGTTCTCGGAGGGTCGCTTGTTCCTGCTCTCTCACTCTAGTTCTGTGCCTGGGGTTTTGGCTAGGACCTGTCCCACACCCCAAACATGTCCCTACTTGAACTGCCATTCACTCTTTTTGGGCCTCTTTTGAACCAGTTCCGCTCCCCAGCTGCTGCTGAATCAGCCGACCCTGTTCCTCAGGTATGTGCAACCCCATTCTCTCCACGAGCTCCTTAGCTTCTGCCAGCTCTTGAAATCTCAAAAGACCCTTTTCTGTTTGAACTTTCAGCCTAGCTGGGTATTCCACAAAGGCCTTTACTCCTTTTTGCTGTAGCAATTTAACTACCTGTAGCACCTTCCTCTCTCTAACAAGCTGCAGCTGGGGGTAACGTCATGGTCAAAAACAGTCTGACATCTCCAAATATATAGTTTTCCTTGACCAGGCTAGAGCTAACACCTCCTCTTTGATCCTGTAATCCAGAAACGCAAGCACTATCGATCTGGGTCTAGCCTTCTGATCTCAAGGCCGCGGTACCAGTGATCTGTGAGCCCTAATAATGTCAAGCCGTTTTTCAGTAGGTAGATTAAGGATCTCTCTTAAAAGTGAATCAATAAAGTCAATCATGCTCCCCAATTCCATTCCTTCTAGTGCTCTGTGGATCTGAATATTGTTTCGCCGGTTCCGATTCTCTAGTTCCTCAAGCTTCTGTTCCAGCAACGTAGTGCGATGATGCAGCTCCAGCAAGGCTGAGTTGTGCACATCTGTGATCTGGGTATATTCTGTCATTACCGTCTCAACTTCTTGTGTTTTCTGGTGTAATTTTGCAATATCTTGGCATTGATCTAGTGCTTTAGCCTCCAGTCTCTGCAGAGTATCATTTATTTGTTGTAGGGTTTGACAGAGCTGCCGAGAGGTAATCGTGCATTCTGTTTCTTGTGCCATGCTCGCGGCCTTCTCCACACTTTGTGCCATGGATTCACGCTTTGCATAGGCCTCCACTCAGCCGTTCTGTACCTGTTCAGCTATCTTTTGTTTTACAGATCCATTCAACTGAATCTCCTTCAAACGGTGTTTGGGTCCCATTAGATAATCCTTTATTGATCTTTTGGTTGACAGTATTGACGTTTTCTATATGGATTAGCGTGGATTGTTTCTGGTCAGTCATTCAGCGCTTTGCTTAGGCAGCCATTAGGTCCGTGCCCCAACCGTAAGTCACCAACACGGGTTATCTCAATGGTCAGTTGGAGAGGGAGAGGATCGAGTGTCCCAAGGACAGCTTTCCTCTCCCAGGGTAGATGGTTTGTCGCTCCTGCTGAATGACTGCCACCAGATGAAGACCTGGTGGAAGTGTGAGACTGAGGGTAACCAAGACCAGAGGGTGCTGCAGGGGAAAGGGGAAAAATGGAAAAAGGAACTAGCAGGCTCCATGAAGCCCTGGCCAGTCTCCTGATTTTGGCATCCCCTGGGTGATCTGGAATGTGCTGCAGGAGGAAGAGGACGGCCCTCCCCTCCCTGGCTCTGCCATGGGGGGAATCTATTGAGGAACATGCCCTGGTGTGGGAGCTGGATTGGGAGGCATGCCAAGGAGTGATTTTAAGCCCTTTGAGAAAGAGAGAGCCGGGGCTCCAGTGGAAAAAAAGTGCAAAAAATGGTGTTTAACATTAAACACCCTACTCAACACTAAACATAATGGCGTGACTGTGCCACTATAAATACAGTGCTCCCTCACTATAATGGATGGATTCGGAGCCATTCTACCTGTTTGTTGTTGCCTTCTGTTCGTTACAGCGAGGAGCAACATTTTAGTGGCACATACCACCACCTAATCAACAAATGCCACCATACAATCGATAAAAACTTACTTTATTAGGTTTTATCTAAAAAAGAGGTAATGATGGAATTAATTGAAAAGTTTTAGTTCAGGTTTGATTCAGTTTATAGTACAGTAGTGTACAGTACTTCATTTCCAAATGTCTGTAGTCTTTTTTTTACCAGTGTTCTCTTACCAAAGTCCCATGTGTAAGAGAGCAACTGGCAGAGCAGTAGTACCTTAAGTGAATCCGCTCCCTCCTGACACTCCATCCATGCCAGACATGTTTGCAATCCTCCTATGGCCTCAGATGAACTAGGAGCTTCTGCTGCTACTGCACCACCTTGTCTTCCTCCTCACTCTTCTTGCTGTCATCTGATGTATCCTGGTCTCAGTTAGATACCACAGCTACGATTTCATCATCAGTGAGCTGCTCAGTTGTTGCTAGCATGTCATCGCTAAGCAACCAGTTGTCAATGAGCTCACTGGCTTTTTCGGGATGCTCGATAATATTCATATCAGTGGCCATTTAACTGATCTCGTCTGTTTTGTTGGCTTCTTCAGAATTCCCAACAGTGTCATCTGGAATAACCAGAATGCTTCATTTTGGCAGGGAGTGGCTAACTTAATGGCAAGTGTATTTTTATAGGCAATTCAGTAATTGACAATTACAGTGCAGTACTGTTAATTACAGTTAAGTGGCATGATGCTGAGTACTGTTAGTTACAGTTAAGTGACATTATGCTGAGTAGTGATCTTTTTTTTTAACTTCTCAGCGTGTTGGCTAAATTAGCATTCAGTGTCAGGGAGCCTTGTTGCATGTTCATAATAACTGTGCATTCGCTATAATGAGGTTCGTTATAGTGAGGGAGCATTTTATATATATACATATATAAAAATAGAGGATACATGATGGGCGACTGTGGAATATGGCAAATGTTTGCATGAGTGCAGAGTGAACTGTGATATTATTGCAGTTCACTCTGCCCGAGTGCAAATGTTTGCCATATTCCACAAGTCACACATCATGTGTGCAATTTATACAATAGGGCTACTATATTTTATTCTGTGTTCTCTCCCTGTTTACTTTATTTTGGTAATTGGGTAAGTTTTTTTGGGGGACCTGGGAGCACTAGGCAGCTAAGTGATTTGTTCAGAGTCACACAGTATTGAAATGGAAGTTGTGAGAATTAAACACTGGTCTGGGCTGCTGGATGTAGGAAGTTGGTTCATTGCTAGTTACTCTAACCTCTAGGCTATACTGACAGCACTGTTTGTGTGTGGTCTGAGTGTGTGTGTAAGTGTTTCTGAATAGGCTGGGGGTGTTAGATAGTATGAGGAACAGGTGTATGTGATTTGCAATGATAATTGTGTTACCTGCAGCTAGGAGTAAGAAACAGACTGTTTATTCAGTAAGTTGCAGGCTTCACTGAGTCAGAGAAACTGTTGCAGTCAGCACTCAGAAAGAGAAACTGGTTTATGAAGGAGGCTGGTTCAAAGTTTAGAGCAGCACAGTAATGTGCTAGGATTGTCAGAATAACTATGGGACACTGGTGATTGTCTTTTACAATGCTAATTGAGTTAGTTGCAGGATTCAGTGAGAAAGAGAAACTGTGAAGCTATTACAGGCAGGCTGCAGTGTAGATAGTCTGACTCTGGCGACATCACCATTGTGAGTATATTTGCTGGTGATGTAGACACTGTGGGCTGGATATTCAAACTGCGCTATTTTGTGGCTCAATCCCTTGCGCTGCACAAAATAGTTGCGCAGGGGTGTGTCCAGAGCGATATTCAAAGGAGTTGCACCCTTGAGCAACTCCTTTGAATATCACCCCCCAGCCACAGCCACTGTGCATGGTGCAGTGGAACTTGCGCCACTGCAAGTTGTCAGAGTGCAGCATTCAACTTGCGGTGGTGCAAGTACCATTGCGCCATGCGCAAAATCCCGATATTCAAAAGGTGACATGCAAATGGGGCCATAATTCATGCAAGGTGCAGGGGGTGCCATTTGCATCTGATTATGGCCCCATTTGAATGCCATTAGCATGCAGGTGCGCCGATCCCCGAGGACTTGTGCCTGGTGCCCTGCCAGGCAGCAGCCATCGGGGACCGATGCCCCCTGCAGCCCGATCATGGGCAAAACAGTGTAGAATCCCACCACCACCCCCACTGGCCCGATTTGGGCATAGTTTAATTCCTCCCCACCAGCCTGATCGCAGGCAGCAATGTGGCTCTCCCCGAACGTATCCCTGGTGGTCCAGTGACCGTACATCCGATCAAGGGGTGGTATTAGGAACCCCCAACACATCCCTGGTGTCTAGTGTCCCCACCCCACCCACCCATGAAGCCCCACCACCCGCTCCCCGGCGGCAGGCTGGCAGCATCCCACCTGCCTGCCGCCCGCGCGTGCATGACTGATCGGCTGGGGCTGCACTCCATTGGCAGCAAAGTGCAAGAGCCAATGGGCATGCAGCCCATACTGTATAAGACAGTTCAGTTTTGTGAATAAACAGTGAGAATCAGCAATTAGATTTAAATTCGTAGAGTTCCAGTCATTAGTTAGCCTTTTGATGACATATTTTTTATACTGTATACTCAAGGTTATTCCTTTATTAACTGCACATTTTAAGTTCATCAGTTTGTGATTTGTTAATATAGACATTAGGGTAATGTACTAATGCCCATCTTTGTAGCCTAGATTGTACCAGGTTTCCTTGTCTTTTAGAATCTTTTTAGCTAGGGTAAAATCAGTTTGCCTTGTAATCCTGATCCAATAATTAAGTTTTCTTACTTCGAGTGTGGCACCAATATTCAGGATCCCCAGCTCAGATCTCAGGTAAGCAGCTGGGCAGGAATTCCCTACCCTCAGTATATTCCACAGCATTTGATACGGGGAGGAGGAGCATTAATCTATTCATGTTCTTATAATCCCAGATCTTGGAGCTGTAAAGAAGCTGGGCATCAGACTTCACTTTAATCACCTGTAGTAGCGGCTTTATTGTTATCCCCCCATACTTGGCGTTAAATCTAATAAGCCCAGCTACAGTTTTTTCAACTTTTCCAGAAGCATTTCTATGTGTGAGGATCAACTACAATTTCCTTGGAAAGTAATTCCCAAATAGACTTAACTTGATACCATTTCTAACTTTTCTTTGCCCACATACCAGTTACCTACATTTTTTGTTTCCACTCCCAAATATCACCATCTTAGTTTTATTCAAGCTAATTTTGAGTTTTAGCTCTACTGATCTCTCATGAATAAATTTTCATTTTGTCTGTAATCCCTACCTGAGTGAAAACAGGACAATGTCATCCACATGAACTAAAAAGGGGCAGGGACAGGACAACATTTTTGGGGGAGTCTGAATTTATAAATTCTCATTCAATCAGCATTTTCTCTATATCTAGAGACAAGAGCAAAGGTGCCATCACACACCTCTGCCTCACCCCTCAGTTAATCTTGAATAGCATTGATAACTAGCCTAAATGGTCTAATCTGATTGTTGCCCATGTTTCTGAATAGAGCTGAGCTATTATTGTAACCATATCATGATCAATCCCCCTTTCCAATAAAATAGACCACAAAGTATTTCGATATATGTAATCAAAGGCAGAGGAATAATCAATAAAGACAGTATAGTGCTTTTGTTGTCTCATTCATACATATTTCTCAAGTAGATGTCTAAAAACAAATATATTATCCAGGGTAGAATAGTTGGATCTAAAACCTGCTTGATAATCTGTTAACCCCTCGTTCGATCAACCTCAGTCTTTAACTGTTCCAAGATAACTCTAGAAAACAATTTTAGATTCACATCCAGAAGGCTAATTGGCCTGTACATGGTTAGGTCAGATAAATTACCCTTCTTGTGTATGGGTATAATGTTTGCTCCTCTCCGTGTATCTGGAAAACTATTTGCTATTATACACTTATTAAAGAAAATGGCCAGAAATCTGGTCCATGGAGGTTGTGCAAAGAAAGACCTCTGCAGGAATTCCATCCAGTCCAGATGCCTTTTGTTTTTTGAGAGAAAAAAAGCTAAGGTATACCTCATCCATCATCACTAGTTTAAAGCTAGCATTAACTGTTAACAATTCCATTGTACTGTTAATTTCAGAAGGATAAATAAAAAATTGTGATAAAATGTTCCAACCACTTGTCCTCTGTAATATAAGTGTCAATGTTAATTTTATGTGTATCAGTATCCTTAGCCGCTAGCATCTAATGTTTCTCAGAGTTGTTATTTTGTACAGCATCTAAAATCAATTGCCACTGCTTTGTATAGTAAACTTGTGGGTTTTTTTTTTGTTTTATTGTAGTTTCTTCTTTCTGCATTTAATGTAATCAAATCCTACTTGGGACTACAATTTTTATATAGTTTATATAACGTTGTTGTATGTGATTTCAGTTATTTACATTCATTGTCAAACCTGTTATTTTTGGATTCAGATCAGAGTTTAAGTGTACATTCTAATCTGTATCTGATTTCAGCAAAACGTTGATTAAGTTGTTGTGCTAGAACATGTAAGTCTAATTTTAATCGGTTTTGGTATGTTTCTGACAAAAAATAATTTGTTAATATAGGAATAATGTCTGCTGTATATGTGAACCATGCTGCCAAATAATTCTCTTAGGTGCTCTAATCACTACAAAAAGAATAGGATTAACTTCTATGTTATTTTGAACTTTCTAGTTTACTGTTGATTCCAACACAATCAGGAACTGATCACTTTCTGCTCTTATGGGGATCATTAATTTATTCCAATGATCAGGATGACCAGGCCATAAGGCATAGTCCACTAGAGATACACCCCTAGCAGACACATGGGAGAACTCTCCTCCCCCATCTCCATGAGTTCTTCCATTTAATGGATAGAGGTTATGTTCCTTCAAAATGTTTATCAGCATATTACCATTATTATTAACTTTTTTATCCTTCGTGTTCCTTATAGTAGCCTATCATTAAGACATGAATAGGTAAACAGAATTATCTAGAAGTCTGTCAAATGTACTAATCCTGGCATTAAAATCACCTAACAGCAATAGGTCTGCTATGGGAAAGGCCTGATATGTACCCATTATCAAGTTAACTAGCTCATTCCACAATAAATTTGAATAAAAATGTAAATTTTCAGGGGGCAATTGTAGCAATTCATAAAAACAATGTCATGTACTCTAGTTTTATCATACACCACAATAAAATTACTTCAAGTTTTCCATACCAAAACATTGTTGAAACTACCAAGTTTCACAAAGACAATCGGTTCCACAGAATGGCTTCCAAACTTTGCCACCTTGGAGCCTGAAACCTGGAAACATTCATATCCATTTAACTTAATTTCATCATTTTCTGTGTGTCAGGTTTCTTGAAGACAAATGGCATCATATTCTAAAAGAAATGTCTTACATTCATTATCACTAATTTTAGTATTTCACCCTGCTATATTCCAAGTTAGAAATGTTAAGCCATCAGTTTTAATCCGGGGCAAATTCGGCAGAATATCTTCAGTAGCAGGTAGTCAATTGTCACTATACCCAGCAAGTAACATAAATCTATTGCATAATGGCATTGCAGTGGAACTAGTCATAGTACAACCCGTTAATACAAGAGCATCTTCATTTGTTTGAACACCTGAGTCCACAAAATTTAAACCCAGATAGTCCAACTTTGCTGCATTCTCCATTATAGTATATGCTAGTTTTGTATTAGAGACCACTGTGTTCACTTGACTGTCTGAGTGAGGTCTTCTAGCCAAAATAAACCCCAACTCATCAACAGAAATTCTCCAAAAATTAACCAGCAAGTCCTTAATTGCACTGGTTAACTTTGTTTCATTCTCATGCTCAGATGGAGACATGCCAAACATGCTTAGAATTATTTGATCTCTGTTACAGCAGGGTCTTTATTAAAATGTGCTCTGTTTGGGAATGTTAGAATCAGATATTGATCTTGTATCAGCCAGCTGTTTACCCAAATATAATTAGCTATCCTGGGCGATATAAACAATATGTCAATTAGGGTTGCCTCCATTATAGGGATTCTTTTGATTTCTACTACATCATCCTCAGCAAGCTCAGTATCCAACTCTTTACTTAAAAAGTTTAAAACCTGAATTTCCAGGTTTGAGGAATCAAGGTTTTCCCACTTTGAGGGCCCATATAGTCTAATCAAAGGGTAGGATTTTGCCCAGTTAGTTTGATTAGTAAGTGGAGCATTACAAGTACCTTCTTGCTGACATACCCTATTTTTAGTATTGTCTCTTGTTCCTATTTCCTCTTGATTATAAAATTCCAATTTCCAGAGATGGCTCTCAGTCACAGGGTTCAGCCATATTTTATTTGTAGGTTGTCCCAGATGCTGATTAAGTTGGGAGATCTCCTGTTCTAAGGTGCTCAATTTAGACATTAAGTCAGGTTTAAATGAGCTGTAGGAATTAATTACCTTTATCCAATATTTCTTCATAATCCAGACCTTCCTCGTGTGTAGCATCAATTGTCTCTATATTAATCTGTTTCTCTTTTAAGTTTGATGAATAATTCTTTCCTCCTATGTCAGTTTTTCCTTGTCTAGTTCTCCTCTATTTTTCCTTTTGGGTTCAGACTTGCCTATAGGACTGTCGGGAATCTCAACTATGCTGAAATCAGGTTTATTCCCTCCTTTTCTATTACCTGGCTCTCGTTGCTATCATTTGAACACCATAATTTTGGTGAATTCTCTAAATTAGAGAACTGCACTGGGGCTTCCCTCTGTACAAAGTTGTCATCCAGTGAGTCAACCTGATTGGCTAATGACTCTAATGTTGACCCACCTTTCTTGACATTATTTTGTAAATCAGCATCCAGAACATTGTTGTCAGACTCTTCTGGCTGTGTCACTAACTCATAGTTCAGCTTAGCCCAATATTAGTGCCAGCCATAATACCCCTAGAACTCCTTTACTCTATGTGTGGCCTCTGCCTTAGGGGTAGAAGTCTTGTTTATGTATGGTATCATATGATCTGTTGTCTTGGATTGCTTAGTACATCTTTTTTTAGAGCTTACAGATAGTTCTTGTAGAGGAGGTAGGTTGCAATTTTGTAACATTTGTCATCAAGTATTAACCATCTTATACTCTTATTCTCTCTCATTCTATATTTGGTGAGCAGTTAATCATAAGCAGATCATTTCTAAAAGGAGTAATAAATCTATGTACTAGAGAAACAAAATTGGTCATAATAGAAAGAGGAAAAAACTGCCCTGCGTTATTCCGATATCAATCTGATACACTGATACCAAGACACTGCAGTTTTTTGCTTTTACACTCACAGGCTAACAGACTAGAAGTTAGTGCCTCACATTCTCATTTCCTCCATCTCTGTTGGTCCGTAGTCTTTTAGCCCACAACCAGGGCACAATCTCACTGGACTACTGTCTCTCCAGTCTTCCTTGAATCTTTGGCCTTCAACTGCAGGTACCCCACAGAGTTTCCCAGGCTTCTCCCTCAGGAGTTGGTCTCTGCCACCTCAGACTACCGCTACCTGGGGGAAAGTACAGGACAGTGAGAAAACCAAGAGAAAATTTTAGCTGCTCAAGTTGGCCTAGAAAGGACTCGATCTTACTGAATTGCACAAATACACAGGAATGTACCAACAAAGGTGACCAGAGCACTATAAACAAAACATTATACTGAAATTGATTCCAGTGTGCAAAACTTGAATAGGCAACAGTGGTTTACCAATTATAAGCAGTCATATCACATGTTAGACCCCTGCTGAGAGCTCCTAGAGTTCAGCATGCAGTCACCATTCCTCCAGCATCCCTGTCTGCCTACAGAAGTACAGGGCCTTTGAAGACCCAGCACTTCAGTGAAGTGATGGATGTGAAGAATTCATGGGGCTGTCTGGTGGGCTGCAGAAGCACAGCGCCCTGTGATCCTTGTGCTTCCATGTGGCTGCAGACACAAATACACAGGGCAAAGAGTGCACAGGGCCCTTTGCCACCCAGGTGTGCAGAGGTCCAGGGCCCTATGCCAAGAGTACAGTTTCCTTCACTCTATATGGTGCTCAGGCCCATGTGGACAACCCTGCACCTTTCATTCCCTGGCTAGGGGGAGTTTCATTACTTTACCATCCCCCCACTCTCATCCCATCCAGCTGGGTCACTGAGCTCACCCCTGAACTGAGCTCACCAGCACAGAATCATGTAGCATACCCATTGAAGTCAAGAGTGGCACTATACACAAAGTTGTTAACAATTATATATATCTATTTTTTTTCACTTTTTAACCCCAAATTTTCAAGATACCCATTTTATGACTTGCCTTATAAACAAGACATATACCATTTATAGTATACTAGCTGAAATGTCATTTTGCACCAGAAGTGCAAAAACACATCTCATTCAGGATTTAAAAAAAATTACACGTCATGTTTATAAAAGGTGGTGTGTAAAAATTGCTATCTTGAAAGTTTGGAGTCAAATTTGTGAAAATGAGTGAAATTATGAGTGAACATCGAAATACTGCAATGTTCACTTATAACCTGGTCATTTGACCATATTTGTACACCAGATTGTCAGCATAGCCTTCTTATTATCCCACCTCATGAACCTGGTAGTGAACCTAGTAGTGAACATTTTCAAATCCCTGCTGAAACATCATTCTGCAGCATCCAAACATCATTTAATGCCTGCACCAAAGCTTTCAATAAAGCCAAATCAATTTATTTTAAGTCCCAGCTGCAGGCAAGTTCCAGTTCTCCTTCTGATTTTTGGAAAGTTCTCCACTCCCCCAAAGACACTCCCTCTGCTCAAACACCGTTAATCCTAAAACATGAAGGATCAACATTTATGACTTTGCTTCAATCACCGACACCTTCAACACATTCTTTACAATCCACACCTTCCTGATCATCCCATTCCTTCCCCCACTGGTTCTCCTTCCACCCCTGTGAGCGTGTTGGGTGGTGGGTGCTCAGTGGGAGGTTGGGTGGGGGGTCAGATTGACGTGGGACCATTTTCTTTTTTACAGGTTTAATTTAAAAAATCAAGGTAATTTTTTTTTCTTACAGATAACATTAATTTGGGAATGGTGATTGGAGAGTGGGGGTGCCACTAGACATGAGGGATAAACATACTTAAGGGGATGGTGATGGGAGAGTGGGGGACACTACTAGACACCATGAATACATTATATCAATAAGGGGATGATGATTGGAGGGTGTCAGTGCCACTAGACACCAGGGATACATTATATCAATAAAGGGATGGTAATTGGAGGGTGGGGGTGCCACTAGACACCAGAGATACATTATGTCAGTAAGGGGACAACAATCAGTGGGGGCACCACTAGACATCAGGGAAACATTATATCAATAAGAGGATGCAATCGGAGGGTGAGGGCACCACCAAACACCAGGGATTCATTATATCAATAAGGGGCTGGTGATCAGAGGGTTTTGGAACCACTTGACACCAGATATACATTATATCAATAAAGAGACTGTGATCGGAGAGTAGGAGGCACTATGAAACACAAGGGACACATTATATCAAGAAGATGCCAGTGATTAGAGGGTGTTGGAACCACTAAACACCAGAGATACATTATATCAATAAAGAGACTGTGATCAAAGGTTGGGGGGGCACTATGAAACACCAGGGAAACATTATATCAAGAAGATGCCAGTGATCAGAGGGTGGGGGGGACACCATTAGACACCATGAATACATTATATCAATAAGAGGATGATGATCGGAGGGTATCAGCACCACTAGACACCAGGGATATATTATATCAATAAAGGGGTGGCAATTGGAGGTTGGGGGTGCCACTAGACACCAGAGATACATTATATCAATAAGGGGACAACAATCAGTGAGGGCACCACTAGACACCAGGGAAACATTATATCAATAAGAGGATGCAATCAGAGGGTGAGGGCACCACTAAACACCAGGGATTCATTATATCAATAAGGGGATGGTGATCAGAGGATGTCAGAACCACTAGACACCAGAGATACATTATATCAATAAAGGTACTGTGATCAGAGGGTGGGGGGCACTATGAAACATGAGAAAAACATTATATCAAGAAGATGCCAGTGATCAGAGGGTGTTGGAACCACTAGACACCAGAGATACATTTTGTCAATCAAGGGACTGTGATCGGAGAGTGGGGGGCACTATGAAACTCCAGGAAAACATTATATCAAGAAGATGCCAGTGATCAGAGGGTGGGGGGCACCACTAGACATGAGGGAAACATTCTATAAATATGAGGCCAGCGATCGAAGGGTAGGTAGCACCACTAGACACCAAGGAAACATAACTTACATAATGGGATGGCAGTGGGAGGTTGGGGGTGCCACTAGACACCAGGGAAACATTACATAAGAAGATGGCAATGGGGGAAGGTTGGGGTGCCACTAGGCAGCAGGGAAACTGCGTCTCATTGTTCTCACAGCAGCCTGCTGCATGAGCTCCAGCTGCATCTGCAGAACTCAAGAAAGTCCTACTGTTCTCATACAGAGAATGCCGGTGAACAGCTCCTCTCACTAAGCTGGACACCCTGGATATTGGGTGCACAGAAAATATATTTCTGGCAACTTTAAAAAAAATAAACTCCAGAATCTAGCTAACGGTTCCCGTTTAGCTAGGTTCAGGTGTTATGTTTTTAAAAATACATTACTTTTATGTACTTTTAATGTTTGTAAGTTTAAACCATAAAAAGAAAATAGCAGCCACATGAAAAAGGACTTTTTCTTCATGACAAAGGATTGGCCCCATATCAAAATGGATCCTTTTTCATTTGGACCAAATTATTTTTTCATTCCAAGCAGCTACCCAAAAGTCTATACTAAGCATGTTCAGAACCAATATTTTACAATGTAATAACTTTGGAAAGGATTAATATTTTTTCACCAAACCAGCAAAAGGCACATCTATAGGCCAAACCATTTCTACCCTGAAAATGTCAGACCAAAATTCCAAACCATCTGAGTGCAAGGCGATGAAAAAAAAAAAAAAAAAGAAACAGTTATTTTTTAATGTTTTTTTCACTGTTCACATTTTGGAATCTGAAAATCTAACAGGAATGCTGAACCTTGGCATGCCAAGAGATCTACCCTCGGAGACCACACATACAAAATGTTGTGCAAATCAGTTGAATGGTTGTGAAGATATTAAAGTGCAAAATTTGAGGTTTAACATAGAAACCCCTACTCAACCCTAAGTATTGTGGCACTACCGCACCACTCTAATATATCAGTAACCTACATACTGTAGACTAATTTTAGTACTGCAAGTTAATTTATAGCAACTTGCATCATGCAGATTCTGAATATCATTAGTGCCTGTGCAGTATGTATGATACAGCAGAACCAGCCAGTATGCAATGCAATAACATATAGTAAATGGCCTGTCACAAAATGCTGCATGACAAAAGGGCTTAATTGCTACCGAATGCAGTGTGCCTTGCAGCATACTGCAGTATTTTAAAGTAATACTGCAAGGTACTGTATTGCAGCCTTGCTGGTGCCCTAGTATATTTATGATGGGTCATCTTCCCCGTAGAAAAAGTCATTGGGTATTTCCCCATATCTGCTTTTATGTAAGTGCCATATATGTAACCATTTAACCACTACCATCTTCTTAGCAAGTTATGAACACATTAATACATTGTAACACCTGATTAACACAATAGAAAATATATTGTTACAACCTTATTACACAATGTAACAACCACCTTATTAACACAGTAATAACACATTACGCAATATAAGAACATAAGAACATAATAATTTGCTGGCAGCAGGAGACTGTGTAGTCCATCTAGTCTGCCAAAGATGTCTACCCCCCCATCTACTGCTCATGCTAAGGCATTTTCAATCAGCATTAAATTCCTCAAATAGTAACCCCATCAGTTTCTGGAAGAATCTGAGAGACGTTCAGGGTCACAGCCTCCCCCACCTGTCAAGATCACTGTCGGTGACATCATAACCCCCTGTTGATATGACATCCTAAACTTACTTAATAACCACTTTGCCACCGCTGACTCACCTTAGATTCCTCTCCTGCTTCCATGCTATACTCCTCATGTCAAATCTTAGACAGTTCAAACCCCATATGAGGGTCCACCCTGATGACATCTCCTTCAGTTTCTCCCCAATCACCTTCAAGCAGGTGGAAGACATGTTGCTTGCAAAGTACATTAATAAAAGTGCAGGAGCTGACCAAATTGATCCCTACTTTCTGAAGTTGTGTCACCACATACTTTCCACACCCATTGCCCACCTGTTTAATCTTTCCCTTACAGAAGGTGCCCTCCTGCATAACTGGAAAATTGCTCACATCATCCCCCTGTTTGAATTGGGAAATCCAAGCGACCTGATTGACTATAGGCCTATATCCCTCCTGTCAACCCTGTCCAGATTACTAGAAAAATAGTGAATTCCCAAATAAGGGAATTCCTCAAGACTCATAACCTGCTGAACCAGCTACAATCTGGATTCAGACCCCAACAGAGTACCATCACTGCACTGGCCAAAGTAACCATCAATTGGCAAACTGCTCTTGACAACAAGAACCGTGTCTACGTCCTATTCCTAGACCTTAGTAAGGCCTTCGATACAATTGACCACGACCTTCTCTTGTGTATCCTATGGAATATCAGCCTTACTAATCTCCCACTCAAATGGTTTTCTTCTTATCTGATAGGCAGGCAGCAACAGGTCAAATTGCAATGTGACCCCTCTCCACTTAAAACTCTAATGACAGGTGTCCCACAAGGCTCAATCTTAGGCCCCCTGCTCTTTGCCTTATGCATCAATGACATTGATCTTAATATTTCTACAGCAAAAATACACCTCTTTGTGGATGACAACGTTATATATTCTTCACATCTTTCCCTTGATATGGCCATCTCTAATCTCCAATATGAGTTCAACCTGTTGGAGCAAAACTTTTTATATCTTAAGCTGCTACTCAATGTGAAAAAAAAACATGCTTTTTTACCAACATTCCAAAAAAAAAGTCGGATACCCCCTCACTGGAATTAAGACCAATATCATAACCCTATTGGAGGAACCACTAGAGATGGTTGACAAATTCAAGTACTTGGATTTTTGGATTGACAGCAGACACTCCTTCACTCATCATATAGAGGAGCTAGCAAAGAAGCTTAGGCAAAGGCTAGGTGTCTTTTTAGAATTAAGCATTTACTTACATATGACGCCAAAGTAAGGCTTGTACAAATAGTTTATCTATGCCAACACGACAACAATGTTGTCGGCAGTTGGCATAGTGACATCCCCAATGTCGACAAGTGAAATTTCGCCTGTCAGACATTGGTCTGTATTTCTATTGGGAAGCTGGGCCCCCTGACCCCACTTCTATGGATTGTTAACTCCGACTCAGAGTTAACTCGAAGGGGGGGGGGGTAAAAGTCAGTGAAAGGGTGAAATTTCACAGGCAGGTCCCCCACAGCAACATTTTCAAAACTTTCACAAACATCGCTGTGGGGGATTTCGCCGACTGGATTTCGCTCTTCCATCAGTACACCGCACAAACTACCTTTCTTCCCTTTCTAGACTATGGTGATCTTCTGTACAGCCACAGCCCAGCAGTCCATCTTACTAAGCTTGATGTACTTTACCATAGAACCCTCAGGTTTATTACTAACACCCCGTATAACGCTCATCACTGTTTACTCTATTCCCAACTTGGTTTGTACTCTTTATTTACTAGGAGGTTAAAGAACCCCTCTATGTGGGTGTTCAGAGCGATCTCAGGCATACTACCCCAGTATGTCTTTAACCTTCTAGTGTACTCCTCTAGATTGTATTCCCTTAGAAGGTATTCCAGCATAACCTTGCCATCCCTAGAGTCAGAACTTGCTTCAGTATGTTATCTATCAGCTACGCCCTCCCTTCTGTCTGGAACACAGTCCAAGAAAACTTAAAACTCTTGAAGGTGGTCAAGATATCTGCCTTCAAAGCATGGCTGTGTAACTCCCTCAAAGAAGTCTACAGGTGCTTTAAACCCTAGTTATGTATCACACGCCTCCCCTCACTCCTTCCCCTCCCCTCCCCTCCCTGCCCTTCTCTGCCTGTCTACCCCTGCTGCTACCCATCCCCGAATGTATACTTGGTATCAGGTTGATCATCTGTTTCAAATCATTTATATGCATTATATTGTTAAACATTTTACTGCCTGTCGGAAATTGTTCTGTGTTGCCTGTATAGCATATTGTACATACTGTATATAGTATTTATCATTGATGTTTGTTGCATCTGTCAGTGCCTTATGGCCTATCCATATTGATTGTTGATTTCATGCCTTGTTTGAGTCCCAGGACCACTTTGTAAATGAGGTCGCTCAGCAGTGCTTCTCCTGGTTAAATAAAGATTGATTGATTGATTGAGGTGACTACATTGGCTGTCCCATGCCCATTTGAATTCTCTGACAGTCTCAGCAGCCACCACCTTAAGTGGAAGGCTGTTCCAAGGGTCCACAACCCTCTCTGTGAAAAAGTACTTCCCAACATTGGTTCTCAATTTACCACCAACCAGGCATAAGTTGTGCCCTCTTGTACGCACAGTCCTATTTTCCTGAAAGAGGTTACTGGTATGTACTGTGTTTATCCCTTTAACAAATTTAAATGCTGCTATCATGTCTCCTCTGTTCCTTCTCTGCTCTAGGGAGAATAGATTTAACTGGCTGAGCCTGTTTTTGTAAGGTTCGTGGTGCAGTCCCTGCACCATCTTGGTGGCTCTCCTCTGCATGAATTCCAGATGGTTTATGTCCGTTTTCAGATGTGGCCTCCAGAACTGCACACAGTACTCCATGGGAAGCCTTACCAAGGACCTATAGAGTGGAATGATTACTTGATGCTTTCTGCTAGTAATACCCCTACCTATACACCCAATGATGCTGCTTGCCCGTAGTGCTGCTTTTTTGCATTGCTTTCCTGCCTTTAAATTGTCCGATATCATAACTCCTAAATCCCATTCCATCTTTGCTTTTACAATTGCTGCCCTTCCAGGACATAGTTATTTCCTGAGTTCCTCTTACCCAAGTGCATTACTTTACACTTTTTTGACGTTGAATCTCAACTGCCAGTTCTTGGACCATTCCTCCTACTTTCTTACATCTGCCTCCATTCCTTGGATCCCTTTCTGTGTGTTTTGTATGTAAACAATATACAGTGGTGTTCCCCAGGATGAAACCCACTTTTAAAGCACTCTGCAGTATGCTGCAGCAGACCAACTGAATAAAGCAATGTAATTTCAATGGCAATTAGTCCCTATTGTCATGCAGGAAACTGTGACATTCACTTCATCCTGGCAGTGTCACATTTTCCTGAATGACAAAAGGGTCTAATTGCCATTGAAATTACATTGCTTTATTCAGTAGGTCTGCTGCAGCATTCTGCAGAGTGGGAGATGTCACTGTACCTAATTAACATTTTACAAACTACAGCCATAACCAGTTAAGCCCTACATGAAAAAAAAACTTCCATATAAAAGCCATAAAAATAACATAAACCATTTAAACAACTTCACTGCTTCACCCTAACAGCACATACCTATTTCACTCTCACACATAGTAGCACTTTAAAACACTGCCCACAGCCATGACACACCATAAACACTGAAGGTACACACTTAAAAATGCCCTGAACACAGCAATAAACTGGAAGCTCAGCACCAAAAAAAGGTCAAATGCTGCATAAGAAATTAAGGAAGTGAGTAAACATACTCACCAGCTACACTCCCAACCACACACTGCACACACTGGGTAGCACATTATGATGGCAACTGAAATTGAGTGACTCAGTTTTGAGCGACTCAAGTTTCAGTGGCTCTGATGTGAGCTACCCTGAAAGGATAGTGAGGTGCGGTTATAGCATCAGGGTATGGGACAAAAGAGCGAGATACTAAGAGGGCAAAGGACTGGAATAGGAGGGTTCAGGAAGGAGAAGGTATGTGGGGTATAGTTTGGTGGTGTGCTGCTGAACTGCCATTCTGGTGTGGTGGTGGGCTACAGTGAAAGAGATTTGGGGAAGGGAGTTTATTTTGTTTTAATCCTGTACGGCACTTACTTTTTTTTCTGGCCGAGTTTCTCCCACTCCCTGGCATGCACCCCCCTGGAGTTGAGAATCAGAATTTGGGGGGCATGTCCCCCATAGATACATTGTTTTTCTGTTACTGTTGTTGGGTTCAATGGGGAGTGTTCATTGCCATTCTGATTCTCAGCGATGTACAATCACTGTATCAGCGATTGCTGTTTTGTAATCGCTGTTATGACATGGAATCCACACCCTGTTCTTGATGATGATGACTCCAACACATCCTCTAACAGAGAATGCCTGCAACTCCTCCTTTCATTCCAGCACTCCAGACTATCATGTTTATGATAAAAAACACACAGATGTGCATGTGCACAGCTTTCTTGTCCACAGCTCATGTTAAGAATGGTTTTCCATATTCACAGTTTCTTAGACTTCGCAGGTTATGCAGTGAAGATGGTGATTTTGCTGAGCAGGCACAAATAATGTACCTATGTTTATTCACAAGGGTTACACAGTAATTATAGTGCATAGAACACTCTCCTGGGTCAGTAATATGCCCCATAACTAGAGAGTTGTGAATTTTAAATTCATCAGTGAAGTTGGCGTGAATCTGCGGACAATCGTGGCAGATGCACTAACTTCACTGGTGGATTTTTATTAAAAACCTTTACAAAACCTAACTCGCCCACTGTGCTGTAAAAACTGCCCCTTCTGCACTCCACAAAATGGTTTAAACCATGACATCCTCTCCCCCCACTGGCCCAATTGTACCATCCTTCCTCCTGGCCCAGTGAAATGCTGCTCCATGAGTGACCATGCTTGAAAAAGTAATCCCTTTCCCCACCCACTTGCCAAACACACTCCACCTGCCTACCCCACTTGAGTCCCATTGTCTTTATTAATCATCACAGACCCAGTCCCATGAATCCAACGCAGCGCCCTCTGGTTCCCATGGTACTAGGTTAATATGTTGTTTAAATAACGCCATGGTCAAAACCAAGCAGCATCAACAGCATAGGGCAAAACAGCTACAGGATACAAAATAGCACAAGGACAAAATAGTGAAGGCATGGTATTGTACCCCTGTAGCTGATGGCTGGGAGGCAGTGACAAAGAGGGTAAGAACTCTGCTGGGTGGTGATCCACCAAGCAGCTACTGTGGGCTAGAGGGCAGAGCTGTTGGCATTGGAGGGAAGCAGAGCATCTGTGGACCGGGGCTCAAATTCTGGTCCCAGACTACCTGTGTGCTCTTTTTCTGTTTTTGTTTTAAACTGTTGTACATTTATGGATTTTCCCCCACCCATGCTCACCCCATCCAGGAGCTGCCTCCCCCCCCCCAATGGAGGTGATTAAATATGGGAGGTTCATGGGGGCAAACCCCAGTAACGGGGGGTGCAGAGTGTGGAGTCCCCCACAAAAGTCACTAATTTTTGTTTTCCTCACTCTACTTTTGCTTCTCAGTGTTGTTACCGAGCGATGGAGGTATATTAGCTGTTTTGACAGCATGATATAGTGCCACGCTGTTTGTGTTCACAATATTATGACCCCGTGCTGGTCCCCACCACCCTCTTCCTGTCAGAAGCATCCATAAAATCAACCTGGAATAAAGAAAATGTTACCCTGGTGCAGAGCATCTGCTCCATTCAGTGTCTACCTAATAATGGCAGGAATGAATGAGTAGTGACATCTTTGCTCCTAGTTATACCTGATTTGCTGAAAATTCAACCAATCAGTTTTTACTAGGAGCAAAGACCACCATTCATTCATTCATGGACACTGATAAGAACAGATGCTCTGCACTGGGGCACTGTTTTCTTTATTCCAGGTTGATTTGTGGGTGCTGAGGTGGGGGTAGGAGGGTGTTGGGGACCACAGGGGAATTGAGTGGGGGTTGGGGACTGGGTTTGTGATGCTTAGTAAAGATAGCGGGACTCAGGTGGAGGGAAGTGGGGGGAGTGTGTTGGGCACGTTGATGAAGAGATGGGATTACTTTTTTCAGTCATGGTTCACACAAAGCAGCATTTCACTGGGGCAGGGGAGAGGAGGCTGCCAGTGGAAGGGTAGGAAGGGATATCATGGTTTGTATCCTTTTTGGGTGGGGGTGTAGCACACATGTTGCGTGCCTGGTGAGCTGGCCTTTTGCCATGCAAATTTGGCCAATACTCCTGAAGACTTGAAACATGAATTGTGGTGCTTAGCTTTATGAACTTGCCAAAATTAACAGATTTCTTTTTATGGTGCGAACTTGGGCAGCTTCGGACACCAATACCCATAACCTTGACCCTCACAGAAAGGATACTCTATGGCAGCAACAATGACGCATTCTCATAATGCTTCTCTTTCATTCTAAGACCCTTTCTCTTCACAGGACCATCACCAGGAACTTTCTATTCTGCTAACTGACCCTAATATTGAAACTTCCTTTACAGAGCCACCAATTGCCTCCAACTGCAAACCACCAAACCTTCAGAATCTTGTGGTATGTAGCAGTCTCCATACTTCTAACATTCCTTTCCTATCAGGTGCCAAAGCTTGTAACAGAACCCCTCTGTTACACCTGCAAATTTATTTCTAATATCATTGATATTTAATGTCCCACAGGGGGTTTTCATATCACCATGGGGTTCTCATGCATTCCCAGCTATGTGATATACTGTATTCTTTGCAGGAAGTGTGCAGCTATCTATGTTGAACATACTGGCAGACACCTGGCTAACCAGCTCAGAGAACATTACAGGGCAGTTAGAAATGGAGACACTGTTAAATCCGTTGTATCATATTTTTACCTCCAGGAACCATAATGTCAATGAACTTTCCGTTTCTGTCCTTCAGCAGGGTTTCCAAGATGCTGACCAAAGAAAAATCACAGAAACTAAGAAGATCATCCATTTAGGCTCCCTGCAGCCACTTGGGTTTAAATGGCAGACATTTTCTGTTGTACTAACATCTTTCCCACTGTAGCCTTTCCTTTTAACTGCCATCATACCTTTGCTTTCATACATGCATGTTATGTTCGCATGTGTGAGTATGCTTTCAAACACTTTCATTCAGTGTGTGTGTGTGCTGGCGTACTCACATGGACATTCCAGCTATGTGTACACATTCATTTAAATATTCTCCAGATGTCCCTCTCTCCTTCCTCCAGCTTTGTCACCTTTCAGCTTTCTTACTATGCCCTATTAAATAGACGCCATTTGAGGAATAATCAGCTCATTCACTTCCACTATGCTTCTTCATCCCAACACCTTTTTGTTTCCCAGCTTCTATACTTTCCTTGCCTGTTTTCACTTTTTATCCTAGATCCTCCCCTATTTTCTTTTTTCACACATATAGCCCTCATTTCCCCTTACCTCTTCACTAACTTTGCTTTTTTTTCACTGTATAGATAATTCCTGAAAAGACCTATGGTCTAAACATCAATTCTAACTCTATTTTCTATTTTCATTTGGCACTTAATATTACCTTTTTGTTTTGTTTTCAGCCCACACATGACACAGCACCTTGTCTTTTTGATCTTACATACTGGTGCTAATATAAAAAGAAAACAGAACCGTGAAGGAATATTGTATGTTACCTTGAGTTCATCCAACAACCTTCTAAAGCTAATGCCTTCCACCATGGAGAATGTTAAAAGATCAATGGCCATCATCTCTGGAATATGTTAAGTTGTTAATTCAGAATGTGGATGATTACAAGGAATTGCTGGTAAAATGACAAATTGGAAGCTACTTTTGTGGGGTGCAGTATGCCAAGGGAATGGATGAGAGGAGAGGGATGACTGAGGGTGAAGATGGTAGCCATAGGACATGCCTGGCCGTCACGGGAGGGGGAGGGTTCTTTCTATTTTTCTTTACCTCATTAAATACTTAATACAACTTTTTCCAAATAGTGGATACAATTAATTACTAAGCCCCAAACAATGAATAGTCAAATATTTGTGTTGTTTGGGCATTAGTATTTATTACTGATATGGTCCTAAAATAAACTATATTAATGACTGTAACTTATTTGTCTTGCTGTTTTATGTTCTTATTTATGACTGTACTATTTATATGTTTTATTGTATACCGTAGGTGCTCCAAACCCTGGAGGGGCACCATTAATAAGTATATTAAACTAAACTGAAGTTTTCGTTACTGTAACTGTAACAATGAAATAAGGTCATCTTCCTACAAACTGAGAAGGAAAAGACTGGCCACCTAAAACCTTACCAACATTTTATGGCTATTTGTCACTTTTTCATGGTGGTGGTTCATCCTTAATCTCTTTTTTATGTTTACTGTGAGTAAGTAATTAAGTAAGTAAAAATGTATTTATATAAGGCGCCCTTCCCAAGCTCAGGGTGCCATTACAAAACTTCACATTCATTGTTAAAATCCACAGCAATAATAACATATTATCCATAGCAAAGTTTACATGCCAGCAGGCGTGAGTTAACATTTTGCTATGATACAGGATTTTGAGAGGGGTGTCACTGTGGTCCAATGCAGGGCAGTCTGCAAGAGGCTCATCAGTGTCACATCAATCATCAGCCAGGCTGATTATGACACTGTTCTGGCTTCCTGGATGGAAATGTCATGTAGTTCAAAGGAGAGAGTCGGCCCAATCATAGGGTAGCTCTTTCCTTTGATCTACATTATGCCATTCAGCAAGCACAGCTGATCTGTCATGATCGGCCTGCTGTGGTCCCTCCACACAAAGGTAATTCCTGGTGCCAGCTACAGCTCCCCACCCTACCCATTTTCATTGTGTGACACCTGGAAGCCCACCACTGGTGCCACAGAACATAAAGAAAATCCACCCTCAGTCTCTCCCGCCCCTTCTATGTTAATTTTACATCACAGGGTGCCCAATTCCCTGGCTGCTATCCCCACCCTACTCTTTTTGATTATGCAATGCCAGGGCATCCACCCCCAGTGCCACCAAACATAACACTGACACTGGAGTGCCCAATCCTTGGTGTCGGTACATGGAAAACTGCCCCACGTAGTTTGTTTATGTAAAATACACCCTGTAAAAAGGAAAATTGTCCACTGATGTCTGTCACTGCTGTAATTACTGTCCCCCCAACTGACCCTCCCACTCAGCACCCAGCACCCCACACCCCCACTAAGTCTGTACTTTTCTACTGGGGGTCCAACTCCATAATCTTCTCTGGACTGGAGACACATCTTCACTCTTCAACGCCGGACTGCAAAATCAGGTATGCAGTTCAATGTATTTCAACGAGTTTTTAATTGTTGTCATAACTTGCTTTTTTCTAAAGATTTCTACCCCAGATTTTCTACATGGCTTTTTGGGGGATACCGGCACATGATGAACAATAACAGTGAAATCATGCAAATCTGTCTCAAAATGTGATTTTGCAGTGGCTGTGAAAAATAAACTTTTGGGAGGATTTAAAATTTTTTGCTGCCCTTGTTCATAAGGTAGGGTCATAAGAAGGCTATGCTGAAAATCTTAGGTATAAATATTACAAAACAACAAAGTTATGAGCCTGTTTTGAAAGATATGAACACACGCTCATAACTTTTGCAATTATCAATATTTTGACCCCAAATTTTCAACATAGTAATTTCTTCACAGCACCTCATGAATGTGATAGATGTCATTTTTCAAATCCTGGCCAAAATCTGCTTTCACACTTGTGGCACAAAATCACCTTTTGGGAAGGATTTGAACATCTTCTCCACTGTTATTCATGAGGTGGGGTCATAAGAATGGTATGTAGGTTCATAAGATAGCTATGTTGAAAATTTTGGGTAAAATATGAGAAACCAACAAAGTTATGATCCTACATTTAAATTTTTCAATGTGTTCTCATAAGTGTGGTCATTTTCAATATTTTGACCCCAAATTTTCAACATAGCCATTTTTTCACACCACATCACAAATGTGACAGCTGTCATTTTTCAAATCCTGCCCAAAATGTGTTTTCACACTTGTGGGCAAAATCACCTTTTGAACATACTTCAAAAATTTTTACCATCCTTGTTCATGAGGCGGGATCATAAGAAAGCTATGTAAAGTCATAAGAAGGCTATGTTGAAAATTTTGGGTAAAAATATTAAAAAACAACAACTTTATGAGTGTACATTAAAATATTTCAACACGCTGTCATAACTGTGGTAATTTTCAGTATTTTGACCACAGATTTTTAACATAGTCATTTTTTTCACACCACCTCATGAATGTGACAGCTGTCATTTCTCAAACCCTACCCAAAATGTGTTTTCACACTTGTGGCGCAAAACAATGTTTTGGCTATTTTTTTATAAATGACACCTGTCATGCTCAGAAGGAGTGGTCATAAAAAGATTATGTTGAAAATTTGGGGTAAAAAATGTGAAAAACCAACTAAGTTATAAAGAAACATTGAATTGTTTCAACATTTACTCATAACTTTATTTTTGCAGATTTGGGCCCCCTAATGTTCAACATACAGTATCCCTCGTGTTACTCCACCTCCTGAACACGGCAGCTGTCCTTTTTCATATCTCCTTCAAAACTTGTTTCCACAGTTGCACAGCAAAATAACCTTTCAGATGGGATTTTAACAATTCCACCTGTCTTGATCATAATGTCAAGTCATTAAAAGACTGTTGAACATTTGGGATAAAAAATGTGGGAGCCCACTTAAAAGTAGGTATTACCTCTCAGCTGCATTATCCTGGGTAATTATAGTCTGACAATGTATAAAAGCAGGATACCACTGAAAATGAGACACTGCATCTCATCTGATGTATCCTGAGCAGTATAGCCTGGCTGGCAGTATATCCTAGAGGTTAGGGTAATGAGTTGTGAATGTGCTTGGTTCATCCAGCAGACCAGACCTTGGTTTGATTCTCACAACCTCCACTTGCATACTGTGTGACTCTGAACAAGTCATTTAACCACCCAGTGCTCTCGGGTCACCCCTGAAAACAGGTACTTGTGCCTAGTGGGCCTTAACCAGTTACCAAAGTCTAAAATAATAATAAAAAATATACATGGTGAAAATGTGTACAAGCAAGATCTGGTACAACAGCAATACCAGCAGCGAACATTCAGCATTGTCAAATGCTTATTACAATTGCCTTACTGCTTTTACATCTCTTTAAATCAGTCCTTTAGGGAGTTTTGCACATTGAGTCACCCTCTGTATAAAATGTTGAGCTACAACTGTGTTTCAGTATTTTACATTTGATACAGAGGGGACTGCAATCTCCAGCTGGAAAAAGTGGCAAGTAGCTACAAAGCTCAAAATAAGTTAACATGGATTTGAAATTAAATTTAATTTATTAAGTGCAGAGTGACTGTGTGGCATATTTCCTTTTCAATTCTAAGAGCCACAGTGGAGGGCACTTCCCCATAAAAAATTATCCTGTTGATTCCCAGCAGGTCCCTGGCATCCTGCAGCTTCCTTTTTTGCCTCATCCTCATATACAAAAATATGAGCGTATCATCAAAGTATACTAAATAGCTCTAAAAAATAACAATATGAGTGACTTTATTCAACCATAAATTACAGTCCATATATGGTTCTTCTTTATTAAATAGCACATTTAAAATGTCAAAATCAACATACATAATCATACTGAACAAAATAAAATCCTTACTACTATTTGTTAGTAACATAAATCTATGTAGCACTTTCATAAAAGAGGAAACAGGCATTGCTGGCTATAGCCAACTTTTGTTTTTAAAAGCTGTGATACAAACATAATATATCATCACTTTTTAAATCATTGTCATAGGAATTTGACACCTCTTCTGAAGAATTGAATGCTTTTAAACTATTGTTATATGTATCTGATGCTACTTGAAAAGGTGATACTGTATCATTTTAAAGTATTGTCATGTGTCATACAAAGCCTTTTTTTTTTTGGCACCAACTGTCCCATATTATCAGCCCTACCTCCCAGACCCACTGGGTATACCACTGCTACAGTGACACTAGTACACCGAACCCCCTGCAGCGAATCCCCAAGCATGCCTATATCAGCAACGACAGGGACAGGGGTTTTACATCAAGACACTGTAGGGTGATGGGGGGGGGTAAATATCTGACTTCATTGTCTGTGCAATGTGGAGTTAGATATCTTTAGTAGGGGGTTACGGGAGGCACAGCCCCCCACATTGTACGTCGCGATCATGCTGGTCAGTTCAGGGTTGCATTGCAGTCGGGGGTGTTGGTGGGTTTCCATCATGGTTGAGGACATCAGGTCGAGGACATCAGTGTTTTTGTTGTCGCAACAGTGTCGTAGATCCACCCACCACACCCCCATAACCAGTCACTGATCTACCCTGGTTTACCCCCCAAGGCAGGGCCACTGAGATGACTCCACCCCATGGAGACATGTCTAGGTTACCAGCCACATCACTGCGACTGGCAGGGCTCCCTAGGCTTACCCCCCTGGGTGGGGCCACGGGGTGGGCCATCTAGCGGAACATGGTCCTAGTCAGGGTCAGGTACTTGGGGGGGCGTGGTACCAGGAGGCAGTGGCAGTGGCATCATCCCTGGGACAGGCAGCATTTTTTGTGGATGCTAATCCCCTCAGGAGGCAGGATGTGCAATGGCATCAGTGGGACAAACCTGATGTCCATCCCGCCTCATCACATATCAGGTCCTGGTTGCATCGGATCCCCTAGCCTCCTCCAGGGGTCTGCACTTTTTGCACCACACACTCGATCACACACACCCTCCCCCATAGGAGCAGGAGCAGTCCATGGGATGCTCAATCCTCCTTCCCCCGGGCCAGCCCTCTGACAGACTGACTCCAGATTCAGACCCAGGCTGCTGGTGTTGTAGGTGGAAATCCTACCCCTGCACCAATGGGCCAGCCATACAAAGAATTTTTTACTGCCATCAAATGCTATGCACAAAGCTTTGTACAGTTTTCATATTATGGCTTCTAAAATCATTGTCTTATTGCTCATGGCAACTTTTTGAAGATCCAGTAAAACAAATAACAATTTGTACATGATATAATAGTATTTAAAATACATCTATGTAACTTATGTTATATTTCAACATGCTGTATATTCTTACAGCAAAGTACCCATATGCACAACCTATTTCAAGTACTGTAGGTATCTCAGCTGTTTTAAGTTGTATTATTTCTGTAACGGCAAAGAATTTTCTTTCAGTTATCATTACAGTTTTTCACATTACATTAAAATTTCCCAAATGCTATTTCTGTAAAATCATTTCACAAACGTGGATACTGTGTTTAACAGTATTTTTTAAGTGCAAAAATTGTGTTGTACTAAAATGCCGGTTTAGCTTACCTGTCACAGAATACTTAGTTACCTGCCAACATTTAGAGTTACAGTACTAAGAAGTACCTATATGCAGTAATAGTCACATTTTCCTACAGAAGTCATGCTGGAATTCATCAATATCAGTGCTGCCCCACCGAATTAATCATGGTGGGAATGATTCTCATGTTTTGAAAGTTATACTTTTGCACCCGTTTCTGGCATGATTTGATTCTTGTTGTGCTATTAATAGTTGTAACTTCTATAGGATGTCTATCATTTCTTTCACACAATGTATTTCTTCTCTATGACCTACGAACGTTGCAGTAATGCAACATTATGTTGTTTTGTCCCAACTTCCTTAGAATGCTGGGTAATATGAACAGCAATGCAACACAAGATGACATTCAGAATTGGATATTATTTTATTAAGTGGCATATTCACTAAGCTTGACAGGCTTCATTATGAGTTCCTTGAGCACCGTACAGTCCAATTCTTTTGGCTATCAGTCATTGTCCAAGCTAAGGAAATGCCCAGTTAAACAATCCAAAGGATTGTATGTTGTTGCACATCACTGGAAATGTTTCATTCTTGTATCTGAAGGAAACTGAAAGCTCAAAATTATATTTATAAGAAACGTTTTCTGCAGCAAAAGTGTACAGTTCTTTTGTTTCTTGAGTTACTTTAATATATGCAATGTGTACTTGAATTCACATTCAGTTAACTAGCTAATTGTTTTGTAGTTACAAGAACAGTGAGCTGCATACAGTCCATGCTAAAAGTAATGCCACTCTAATGCTTTAGTGCTATTGCAAAATGTCTTCTAGATACAAATCATTTGAAGAAGCAGTATGGGTGCACTGAAGTCCTGGTGTGTGCTGCACTTTTGGTTGGGAGCACAATATTCTTGTTAAGTGTTGGCTTGCATCTGGTCATAACGTTGCTTCCATCTCAACCTCTCCCCCCAACTCCCCAGTTTGGAGCTCTTATTTACACAGCTGCATAAAGTAGTTTAGATTGGAGCAGTGAGATAAAATAAGACCAGTGGTCCACTAAGTAAATGTCACTATTATCCTAACAGTGTACTATTGTCCCATGAAAATCTATCCAAGCTGGTCTAAAAGCAATGCACAGTATCTGCGCATATCGTACTTCATTCTCTGTAATACTATTCCAAGCCTCAGTTCCTTCTGCATTTAAATGTTGTCTTATATCTTTTTGGAACATTGCTCCTCATAGCATTAAAAAGTTCCTCCTTTTTGTGGACATCTGGGCCAGATTTTCAAATTTGCAGGCACAGAGTGCCTTGAGAGTTTGAGAGAGGAGAACAGTGGAGAGAGGGAGAGAGGAGAGAGAGAGAGAGAAAGAGAAAAAGAATGCTGATGGCAGACCATGTATTTCATCTCATGTAAGAGAGCATGCATAAAACATAGGTGATACATTATGTGTGTGTGTATGCTCTGGAGAAAGACTGCACTAACTGATAAAATGAGCAATGTCAAGCTGGCCCGGTGGTGTAGAGGGCTGAGGCACTGTAATGCGCCTTTCTTCTCCTACGCTGGTGACCCAAACTCGGGAATGAGCTTGAGTCATCAGGAGTCAATGTGGGGGGGGGGCAGGGCAAGAACTGAGCAGCCCATTAGACATCATGGGGGGATACTATTAAGAGTTACATATCCTGCACACAGGCTTATGTGCAAAAAAGGAAAGGAGAAAGTCCAGAGGGGGTATTGCTAAGATCAAAGGAGATAAGGGGGCTTGTGAAGAGGAGGACCATGTAAAAGCATCTATCCCAAATAAATACTTCTGCTCAGTATTTACTGAACAGAAGGTAGGGCAGGGCCCACAACTCAGCACCATGGACACAGGGGGGAGGGAGGTGAGCACTAGTCCCTTCACAAAAGAAAGGGTCCTACAAGAGCTCAATAAGCTCAGGGTGGACAAGGCAATGGGACCTGATGTCATACATCCCAGGGTTCTAAAAGGAGCTAAGTGTGTAACTAGCAAAGCCATTATCAGAACTGTTTAGTGAGTTTCTGAGCACAGGAGAGGTCCCTGAAGACTGGAGAAGGGCTCATGTGATCCTGCTCCCCAAGAGTAGTAGCAGGGAGGAGACAGGGAACTACAGACCAGTCAGTCATACCTCAGTAGTGGGCAAGATTATGGAGGCACTCCTTAAGGAAAGGATAGTGCAACACCTGGAATCCATAGGAGCACAGGATCCAAGACAGCATGGGTTTAGAAAAGGAAGGTTCTGTCAAACTAATCTCATAGATTTCTTTGACTGGGTAACCAGAGTGGTGGACCAAGGGGGAGCAGTTGATGTCACCTACCTTGACTTCAGCAAAGCTTTCGATACTGTTCCACATAGAAGATTGATTAATAAGCTGGGTAGGCTTGAGGTGGGTCAGAAGTTAGTCAACTGGGTGGCAAACTGGTTGACGGGCAGAAAACAGAGAGTGGTGGTAAACGGTATACAGTCAGAAGAGATGCAAGTCACAAGTGGGGTACCTCAGGGATCAGTCCTGGGGCCAGTCCTCTTCAATATTTTCATCAGTGACATTGCAGATGGACTGGAGGGTAAGATTTGTCTGTTTGCAGGTGACACCAAGAGATGCAACAGAGTAGATGATCCAGATGGGGTGGGCAGAATAAAAAGAGATCTGGATAAATTAGCAAAATGGTTGGAAGAGTGGCAACTGGGGTTTCATGCAAAGAAGTGCAAGATCATGCACTTAGGAAAGAGAAACTCTGAAGCCACATATAGGCTGGGAGGGAAGTTGCTGGCAGTCACAAGGGAAGAAAGAGACTTGGGCATCATCATCACCGATGACCTGAAATCATCCAAGCAGACCGCTAAAGCAGTAGGTAAGGCTAGGGGGATGTTAGGGTGTATTAGTAGGGGCATCACAAGTTGGACGAGGGAGGTAATAATCCCTTTTTACAAGGCACTGGTTAGGCCCCATCTGGAGTACTGCATGCAGTACTGGAGGCCACACCTTCACAAGGACATTAACCAAATTGAGGCAGTCCAGAGAAAAGCAACCAAAATGGTACAGGGACTGCATCAGAAAACATATGAGGACAGATTAATGGAGCTCAATATGTATACCCTAGAGCAAAGGAGGGAGAGAGGTGATATGATCGAAACATTCAAACACCTTAAGTGGATTAACAATTTGAGAGTCTAACATGTTTTAATACAAGAAAAACAGCAGGACAAGAGAACACAGCATGAGATTAGAGGGAGGCCAATTAAGGGGTAATGTGAGGAAGTTCTTCTTCACAGAAAGGGTGGTGGATGCATGGAACGGCCTACCTCAGAAGTGGTGGATATAAATACAGTGCAGGGCTTTAAACAGGCATGGGATAGGCATAAGGGAGCAATACAGATGAGTATGAATAGATAGTCCATCGACAGAGCAAAGGCCAATGGCACATTTATAAGGTAGAAAAAGAAATGGGCAGACTGGATGGGCCTTGCAGTCCTTATCTGCCATCAACTTCTATGTTTCTACTGTATGTATGTTTCTAAAAACACTTAAATCATGATTGTTAAAAATTAGGTCTTCTTAACTATATCACTTTGTACCATTGCTATGTGTCTGAACTTCAGACATCTGCTATATCATGGTGAATATTTATTTCATTTTTGATAACCAGGTAAGTACACTAGGTAACACGGGACCTGTTTTTGGGTATGACCTGTGGTGAAAAGAACTTACAAACAGGACACAATAAATAGGTTACAAGTTTGCAACAAAAGTACATAATTGAAACACATATATAGAATAATACATGTTGAGGTGTGTATAATGTGAATCCTGCACACACCAAAGATGTTGGATGCTAGCTACATAAACCCTAAGAGTGAGAGGTTTATACAAACATCCAGCACTGAGGGTGTGTATGTAAAATTTTCAAGTTTTACACACTATCCCAAATTTTCTTTAATATGATTGCCATGGAGACTTTTTTTCAGCATAGCAGTTGTATAAACTTAAGGCAGTTGCTGATGGAAGGGTGTGCACGAGGGAGGCAATGTGCCCATGTGTGGAATGAGGGAAACCCAGAGCATGTTCGCCATTATAATCAACTGGTTATAACAGTGAATTACAACTGGCTTTCCCTATGGGATAAAATACTCCTCAGTTGTTGTATTACAGTTATGACTCAAGGTACATGAATTGAATTACTGATATTAACACTCTGCAAGCCTTAGCTGATGCCAGTCCTTCAGACCGCTGGTCTAAACCCTTCCAACACAAGTTGAAGTGTACTAGTGTGTTCTTTTCTTGAAGATTCCTGTATATAATTGTTATCAATTCCTGATTACTTTTTTATAAGTAGTGTTACACTGTTAACAAGTGTCCACATCGGAAGTTGCCCCTTGGTGGTGTTAGCCATGTACCCAGTTGTGGTTCTGGATGCAGGGTGTTCACTACTTCATCCTTGATATTGCACCATCTTCTGTATACTGCCCTTGGTCTAGTGGCATGTGTAGATGCATGAGTGTGTTATCACTTTTAAATGCATCCCAGTATTTTGAATGGTGTCATTTACCCATGAATTTCCTGGGGGAAAAACATTGAGAATGTAATTTCGTTTCCCTGGTCTTCCCTGTGTTTCTTTACTAGTAGTATTTCTCTTTCGGTGTTCTTTGCTCTTTAATATGCCTTCTTCATACATTCATGGTTGTAGCCCCTGTCCAGGTATCCATTTGCCATCACTGATGAGTGTGAACAGGGTATAGGAGGAGAGTCTCTTTCAAATTAGAATGAGAACCTGGACAAGGGTGCATGCGGTGAAGCAGGGCGGGGAGGGGAGTATAGAGGAATGGGAGGAAGTTCAACTTCACTGAAAGGGTAGTAGACACCTAGAACAGCTACCAGAGGAAGTGCTGGAGGTAAAAACAGTTGGGGGCTTAAAGCATACATGGAATAGAGATAGGGGTATATTAGTATATAGGCAGGAAGGGACGATGTTTGCCGGAGACCAGTTAGGGTCTATAGAGATTAGACAGGGAAAACTTGGCAGACTGAGTGGGCAAAGCAGTCCTTTTCTGCTGGCAAGTTCTATGTTTCTATGATGCTTCTTTTTCAAAATCATTCTCCAGAGTGCAAGTTCTGGTATATTATTATAAAGTTGTATTATATAAAGTTGGTCAACTGGGTGGCAAACTGGTTGACTGGCAGAAAACAGAGAGTGGTGGTAAATGGTATACAGTCAGAAGAGATGCAAGTCACAAGTGGGGTACCTCAGGGATCAGTCCTGGGGCCAGTCCTATTCAACATCTTCATTAGTGACCTCGCAGATGGACTAGAGGGTAAGGCTTGTCTGTTTGCAGATGACACCAAGATCTGCAACAGAGTAGATGATCCAGATGGGGTGGGCAGAATGAGAAGAGATCTGGATAAACTAGCAGAATGGTCAGAAGAGTGGCAACTGGGATTTAATGCAAAGAAGTGCAAAATCATGCACATAGGGAAGAGAAACCCTGAAGCCACTTACAGGCTGGGAGGGGAGTTGCTAGCAGTCACAAAGGAAGAAAGAGACTTGGGCATCATCATCACTGATGACCTAAAATCATCCAAGCAGACCTCTAAAGCAGTAGGTAAGGCTAGGGGGGTGTTAGGGTGTATTAGTAGGGGTATCACAAGTCGTAAGAGGGAGGTAATAATCCCTCTGTACAAGACATTGGTTAGGCCCCATCTGGAGTACTGCGTGCAGTATTGGAGGCCACACCTTCACAAGGACATTAACCAAATTGAGGCAGTCCAGAGAAGGGCAACAAAATGGTGCAGGGACTGCATCAGAAGACATATGAGGACAGATTACGGAGCTCAATATGTATACCCTTGAGCAAAGGAGGAGAGAGGTGATATGATCGAGACATTTAAACACCTTAAGGGCATAAACAAGGTGAAAGAGTCTAACATGTTTAAATATAAGAAAAATAGCAGGACAAGAGGACACAGCATGAGATTAGAGGGAGGCCGATTAAGGGGGAATGTGAGGAAATTCTTTTTCACAGAAAGGGTGGTAGATGCATGGAATGGCTTACCACAAGAAGTGGTGGCTATGAATACAGTGCAGGGCTTCAAACAGGCATGGGATAGGCATAAGGGAGCAATACAAATGACTGTGAATAGATAGGTCACTGACAGAGCAAAGGCCGATGGCACATTTATAAGGTAGAAAAAGAAATGGGCAGACTGGATGGGCCTTGCGGTCCTTATCTGCCGTCAACTTCTATGTTTCTATGTTCTATGTTATTCTTCAAACTGTACTGAAGACAACTATTGAAGTGTAGTAGTGTGTTCTTTTCTTGAAGTTTCCTGTATATATTTGTTATCAATTTCTGGTTACTTTTTCAATTGTCAGATCCAGGAAAAGAACATCCATTTGGCTGTGCTCAGCTGTAATTTTCAAATGAGGAATACACTCATTGACATAACTGATACAATTTATCAGTTCCTACCTGCTTCCTCCCCAGCCCAGCAGGCAGTCATCTATATATCTTTTCCATTGCTTTACATGCATCACAAAAGGGTTGTTATATCTGATTATACAATGGCAAGAAAAATTCTAGCAACCTGTTTGCCTGCTGACCCCCTAGACACAGTGATGTTATTACATAATAACATCATTGTATTAGAGCAAGCACGAAGATGACCATACTTTATGAAAGAATATCTCTCCCTTGCTGCTACAGTATCTTAAAACCGAGTAGCATCTACAGAAGTTGACATGGCTCACCTATATATCAATAAGCCTCCCACGATTCCTGGCTCCAGTCAGGACACCATGAAATCAGCAGCCCCTCCCCGAATGTCATTTTATTTGTTCAAGCCCAACTTCAAGCAAAATCAACAAGTTTTTCATGAAACAGCACTGTCTATGTCTGCGAGTTTCTAACAGCAAAGCTTGTACTTTAAACTGCCACTGCATGGGGCTCCCTCCTTCAAATAGCAGACCTGATGAATGCTTCAGCTTGGTTGCCCATTCGCTGGAGTACACCTCAAATGTAAACAAAAAAACATTTCAAGTAAAAATAAACACTGGTGGGGAAGATAGAGAGACACAGAGAGACTTCTTTTTCTGCTTGGTGCCAAGATCCTGTCAGTGCATGCACTCTAGACAGCCCAGCTGTAGAAGTCATGCTGCACACTTGCCAAACAGCTTGAGAGCCACAGAAAAGGAAAAAAACAACAAACAGAATTTAAAATAAAACAAGGAAACTCAAACACAGTCCCCCTAACGCACCCCCAACAGCCGGTGGGGGCAGACTGACACTGACACAGCAGAAAAACCAAGAGAAATCTTGCAGGCTCAGCAGGGAAGATCATTCTGGCAACAGCTCCACCTTGTGGTGGAAGAAATATTCTCAATTTTTTTTTTTAAAGATACACCTACGCCTACAAAAATAAATGGAAATCTGCATAAAAATATAGATTTTTGCTTTGTTATTTTTAAATTAACTAACAAGCCATTGTATAATAGCAAAAAGACACTCCAGGGATGTGTGTTATGGCACAATAATGTCACTTCTCAGGTGTTGAACGCACTCGGCCTGTGGGCTCGTGCTTCGACCACCCAAGGCATGACATTATTACACAATAAACACACAACCTGTCATGCCTTATTGCTTAAGTATACTTATATCTCTCCTCCCATTGTCCAACACATAAATTTGCAATTAATGAGGCACAATCTGTGTGTAAAACTGTTTTTGTGAAATGGTAATAGACTGAGGTTAGTCGTAGTTTGGCCAATTTCAGCAGTAAACTGTTCAGGGGAAATACTGTACATGTCTCTATCTCTCTGGTTCAGGTAATGCTCCATTGCTGCTAGGCAACCTTTATAGGGAATGTTACTGTATAAGCTTTCAATGTGATAAGCCAATCATTTTACATAGAAACATAAAAATTGATGGCAGATAAGGACTACTTGGCCCACAGGTCTGCCCCATTTTCCCTACCTGCTGTAATACCGCAGACCCTACTTGATCCCTGGCATAGCCCTCCCTTCCCTAACCATTAAGGTTCCCATATGACTACTTTCTTGCTTGAATCCCGTTACCGTTTATGGGCACAGTGGGTGGGCCAAGCGGTCCTTATCTGCATTAGATTCTATGTTTCTATGCCCCCACCACCTCCACTGGGAGGTTGTTCCAGGCATCCACTACACTTTCTGTGAAGTAGTACTTCCTCATGTTTCCCCTGAGTCTTCCCCCCTACAGCTTCGATGTATGCCCCCTTGTTCTTGAACATCTTTTTTCCTGAAAAATGCTCCCTTCCTGTACCTTATTTATACATGTGAGGTATTTGAAAGTCTATCATATCCCATTTTTCTCTCCTTTCTCCCAGAGTGTACATATTGAGGTCTTTTAGTCTCTCTCCTCTTAGGGTCTCTGGTGCAGACCCTGCACCATTTTAGTTGCCCTCCTCTGGACCACCTCTACACTGCCCATGTCCTTCCGGAGATGTAGTCTCCGGAACTGGACACAGTACTCTAGATGAGGTCTCACCAATGATTTATACTGCAGTATCACCACCTCCCTCTTTCTGCTGGTGACACCCCTCCATATGCATCTTAGCATCCCACTGGCTGTCCCCACTGCCTTATCAGACTGTTTGGCCACCTTTTGGTCATCAGATATGATTACCCCCAGGTCTGTTTCCTGTTTGGTGATCATCTGTACCACTCCTCCATCATGTATTCCTCCCCTGGGTTTGTATTGAAACTTAGTTGCCGCACTCTTGACCATTCATCAAGCTTTCTTAGATCACTATTTTTCCACCGCCCCTTGACTGTCTACCCTATTGCAGATTTTAGTGTCATCTGCAAAAAGGCATACCTTCCCTTCTAGCCTCTCTGCAATGCTGCTTATAAAGAAATTAAAGAGGTCTGGTTACAGTACTGATTCTTGTGGCACCTTGCTGGTCACACTTCCTTCCTCTGAGTGAACTCCTTTTACCAGCATCCTCTGTTGCCTATCCCCAGCCAATTTCTTACCCAGTTTATCACTTTTGGAGCCACTTGCAGGCTGCCCAGCTTGTTTATGAGTCTCCTATGTGGAACTTTGTTAAAGGCCTTACTAAAATCCTGGTAGGCCAAATCCACCGCTCCACCATGATTCACTTCCCTGATCACCCAGTCAAACAAATTTATCAGATTGGTTTGACATGACCTCCCCCAATGAATCCATGCTGCCTTTGATCATGTAAGCTGCTGGTTACAAGATATTCCACAATCCTGTTCTTCAGCAGTAATTTCATTACTTCCACCACCGCCAAAGTCAAGCTGACTGGCCTGTAATTGCCAGCTTCCTCCCTGCTACCACTTTTGTGAAATGGGACTATATCTGCTCTCCTCCACTCCTCCTGAACCACTCCCGTCTCCAGTGAGTGGTTGAACAGGACTGTCAGAGGTGCATCCAACACCAAACTGAGCTCCTTTCATATCCTTGGATGTATCCCATCAGGCCCCATTGCTTTGTCCAATTTCAGATTTGTAAGTTCCTTTAGTACTCTCTCCTCTTTAAATGGGCTAGTGTCCACGTCCCTTCCTTCGATGCTACTGTCTCTTATCTGTGGTCCCTCACCTTCCCCTTCTTCTGAGAACACTGAAGAAAAATATTTGTTCCAGATGTCTGCTTTTTCTTTGTCCCCCTCCACACATTCCCACTTCCCTCCTTGGCCTTGCAATTCCTCCTCTGGTGTTTCTCCTTTTGCTTACATACCTGTAAAATGTCTTATCCTCTTTCTTTACTGCTTGGGCTATTTTCTCCTCTGTTTGCGCCTTTGTGCTCCTGACTGCTTTCCCTGCTTCCCTCTGCTTCTCATGATTGTACACCTCCCTATTGTCCTCCCTCTGCGTTTCCTTATACATTCTCAATGCTAACTCTTTGCCCTTACCATCCCAGCCATCTCTTTTAAGAACCATAGCAGTCTCTTTTTCCTCTTGATTTTCCTTACATACCTGATGCAGAGATTTGTTGCCTTCCCTATGGCCCCTTTTAATTTTGCCCACTGTTCCTCCACTTCACCAATGCCCCACCCCCCACCAGGGCATCCTTGAGGCATTCCCCCTTCTCTGTAGTCAGCCCTCCTGAAGTCTAGGACCCTCGCTTTAGTGTGGTTCAATTCTGGCTCAGTAGTTATACTGAACTGTGCAGTGTTCACTGGTCCCCAGGTAGTCACCCACCATGACTTCTGCAATGCTGTCCGCATTGGTGAATACCATGTCGAACAGTGCTCCCCCCAAGAGTGAGCTCTCTTACTAGTTACCTGAGGAATGCCCCCTGCAGGGAGTCCAGGATGTCTCTGCTGCAAGTTGAAGCTGCTGCTGGGGTGCTCCAATCCACATCCAGCAGATTGAAGTCCCCCACCTCCCCCTCAGTCACCATCTTTTGGATGGCTTCCACCAGTACCTTATCTGTCTCCCCTCACCTCATGCTGGAGGTATGTAGATCATGCCAGTGTGAATAGTATTTTCATTCCCTGTCTCAAGGGTGACCCACAGTGTCTCTGCCCCTCGCTGAATTTCTGGTACCTCTGTTGCTTTTATGCTATCCCTTATGTGAAGAACCGCTCCTCCCCCTTTCTTACCCTCCCTGTCCTTCCTGAACAGAGTATAGCCTGGTATGGCTAGATCCACAGTCATGGTGCTCATTGCACCATGACTCAGTAATAGTGACAATGTCCAGGTCGGCCTCTGCCATAATGGCCACAAGGTCCAGGATTTTATTTCCCAGACCACTAGCATTTGCACACATTGCCTTCCAAATTCTTATATCACCCTTCTTGTCATCCCCCTTTTTCCCCACTTGCCTACTCTCCTTACCCCTTTGCTTTCATTCTCATCCCCCTTCATTTCTTCCATACTGCTTTTCCTGATATTAGGCACCATTGGGGATTTCCCTCCCTTATGGTTTTCCCTATTGACTACTTCAGCTTGTGGGGGTGGACAGTTTATGTGTCCCTGGTTCCTTTCACCACCATCCTCGCCTAGTTTAAATGCTTGCCAATGTATCATTTAAACTGTTCATTGAGGACTGTGGTCCCCCTCCTAGATGGATGCAAGCCATCCTCCCAGTATAGGCCTCTATCCCTCCAGGTGGGACCCCAGTCACCAGTATAACCAAAATCCTCCTCTTTGCACCACTCTTTCGACCGTTGGTTAAAGCACTTGATATGGAGCACCCTATCCTGCACTCTGTCATAGACAGGCAAACCTCAAAAAAGACCACTGAGTGTTCTACTTGCCTAAGACCCCTCCCCAACTCCATGAACTCCTCTTGCACTCTCCTAGCCTTGTCCCTAGCCTGGTAATTCATCCCCAGGTAGACAAGGACATCCAGTTCTCCCACCCAACCTGCTGCCCTAGTGATCCCCAGGATCCGCTCCCCATCCCTCAGAGCCGTGGCTCCGCGTAGGCACCTAACCTCCCTCTCCCCCCTCCTTCACTGTCTCCAAATGTATCCCTCTGACAATGGAGTCCGCTACCAGGAGTTGCTTCCTTCTCCTCTGGTGTCCTCTGCCACCCTCCTTGGGGCCTCCCTTATGGAGGACCCTGACATCCTCCCTGGTCACTACTGTAGGTTCCTCCATGGGACAGTTCTGTCCCACCAGAGTGGTGTATGAATTGCGCAGTGGTGCCATTTTGGTTGTGCCTCTGAACTGCCACCCTCACCCTTCCTGAGCCCACTGGATTCCATCCACTCCTCCCCCTGGCAACTTGTGAGGCAGTGGTGGTGGACTTGATGGTCCCTTGGTAGGGGAAGAGGCCTCCCAAAAACTAGCCAACTTGGCCTGGAGTCAAGCAGCCTCCTTCCTCAGCCCAGTGCACACAGATGGAGCAGCACCACAGTCTCGAGAAAGTCTCCCTGAAGACTGTTGCCCACAGTCACTGTACTGTACCACTCCCAACATATCTATTACTTACCTTGCCTGATTCTGGTTTGCTTACTCTAATCCTTTTTCACCCATACCCTAGATGAAGTATTTTCCCTATTCCAACCTTTTGCTTGCTTTAAGCCTTTTTTTTTTTTACCCCGACCCCTGCCTCCTCCAAGTCATGTCACCTATATTATTCCTTTACTACTTCCTGTGCCTTCCTGCTGAGTAGCACAGTGTCTGGCTGCCTCTTAGGGCTGATTCTGGTGGGCAGACTCCTCTGTGATATCATTAACATGTTGGTCCTTTGCACGGGGGGGGGCACAACTTATGGATGAGTAGTTGAAATAGGTGAACAACAGGAAAAAAGGGCTTTCTAACTCAGTGCCTGATTGCCCCATATGGAAAGGCTTAGGGAACTGCCTTTTTCCCAACTGGTTTGGGAGCAATCCTTTATTGAGCCCTCAAGCTCTGCTCCTGTTCCACAGGAGCATTTTTCTTTCTTGCTTGCTGCTGAAGCTTGCTTGTTTGCTGTTGAAGCTTCACTGGTGGGGGGGGGGTCCTCAATGCTTCTTCAGGCCCTCACTTCCCCTGCTTAAATCTATTGCTCGCTGTTTTGCACCACTATTTGAAGCCCTCAGAAAAAAAGGCTTTCTACAGTAGCTCAGCACCGATTGGCCTACCTGGAAGGGCTGGGGGAGCAACCTCATTCTTGATTGGTTAGAGAAGCAAGCTTTCACTGAGCCCTCAAGCATTGCTCCTATTCTCCAGGAGTGGTTTTACTTTCTTATTTGCTGCTGAAGCTTGCTTGCTTGCTGTTGAATCTGTGCTGGGCTGGAGGGCTGTTACTGGTTGCTTCTCCAGATTCTCGCTTTCCCTGCTTAAGTTTTTTCAAGTTAATAACCTTTATTAAAGTTTTCACAAAATACATGGAACAAAAACAGCATGAACAAGAAACTGCATAATAATAAAACATAAACTACAGCAAACTACCCACAAACCCCATCAACATTCCTTCTTCCCACACCCGCCACTTCCACCTAATCCAACCCACCATGGAGCACAGCTAGATATTCCTATGACATTGAAAAGAAGGGTTAAATGTCAGAATGCATGATGAAAAAGGAGGGCAGAAATACCTAGCAGCCCTAGCAAGAGCATTCAACCATCAGGTCAAAAGGGCTTCTAAAGATTCCCAATGTTTCCTGTAACTCTCAGTCTGTCTTGCCGATAGGCAATGTGTTTCTCCACCGCTAAGGCCTGCAAAATTTCTTGTTGCCATTCATGAAATGGTGGAATAATGTCATCCATCCAATGATCAAGGATAACCAGCTTGGCAGTCATTGAAGTTAAAGCCTTGTAAGCCCTATGGGAACCAAAAGCTCTTCAGGGGAAAAAACAAGAAGACAGATCTGGGGAGTGAAAAAGGAGTCCAAGCCCAACCAGGGGGCAAGAAACTAACAGACGGAAGACCAAAAAGGAGTCATTTTGGGACAATCCCATAAAATATGCTTTAGGGAACCCACCTCTAAAGCACAGTGAGAGCACTCTGCTGAGGCTTTTCTACCCATCCTGTGCAGTTTTTGAGGAGAGTTATAGATGTTGTGTAGAATGCAAAGTTGTGTAAACCCATATCAATCTTGTTTGCTATATCTATAGAGCCTCTTCCATAGTATTTGCCACTCCCTGGGATCCAGCTGCAGATCTAGCACTTGTTGCCAATAGAAGCAGACCCCAGATAAACTTCCAGGATCTTTAGTCTGAAAACAAGGATAAAAGTTAGAAATGGGGTGAGGTTGTTCAACAATCGACAAAAACTCAGAAAGGAAGGAGCTGGATTGAGTGGTCAAAAAACTGGGACCCAGACAGCTGTCAATTGCCCTGGAGAGTTGGAGATGTTTAAAAGATGTTACACTGAAATGAAAAATTGTTGCTGAATCATTTCGGGTGAGTCTACCTTACCATCATCAAAGAAAGCCTCCAAAGGAGTGTTCCAGAGAAGGGGCCAAAAACAAAATGGTATGGGGTGATTAGTTATTTGAATAGTTAGGTTTCCCTATATGGCTTGTGTGAGATTCCTGGACCAATCAACCTTTAAATGCAAGCAAAATTGTTTAAGGGCTTTGAGTGACCACATCAGGGGAGTATTATGGAGCTGTGAAGGAAGAGAGGAGAGTGTAAGGTACAACAAGCTGGCTAACTAGACAATTTTTGAGACAGACTTGGGACTCTGTGGAAAGTCATTTGGGACAGTAAACCATGGCAGAGAGAGTATCCGGCTGATGGCCCCACCTCAAAAATGTGCTGCTTAGTAGAGTGCAACAATATAACAAGAGGTTAGGAAGATGGAGGACCCCTCTCTCCTTAGGGAGGGTCAGTTTAAAATAAACTCATCAAACAGCCCCCTTATTCCATAGAAATACTAATATAAGGCTCTGCAACCCTGAAAATACAAAGTTTGGGAAAGAAGAGGCCACGCATATGTCGCAAGTACATGAGTTGCTAAGATAACACAGAACACAGTTATTGGGTAAAACACAACCGCAGTGTTTTTTATTTTTTTCAAAAGTATCAAAATACAGAAATAATAAATAAATAGAAATAAACAGTTCAAACTGAACTAGAAAATATACAATAGCTCAATGCTATTCCATCTTACTTCGGGTATCTTTATAAAACAATACTCAGCTTTTTTTTTCTGCTTGCTCGAGATAAACTATTTCAGGCACAGGTCCTTCTCTTACCTTGTCTTCAGGTAAGTGAGACCGGCTGGATAGCTAATCTGACTCTTGGTGTTTGAGGAGGGCTTCTATAGCCCTCCCATTTATGGGAAAGTCCCTCCCATAACATCTAATTATTTCTAGAATGGTGACTAAATTGGGAAACGTCTCCTCTATTACATAAGGAGGGAAACTTCTCTATTACATAATGAGGTTTTAACTCGCAGAGTATAAATACTGCCCTCTAGGGCCGCTGTCCCCGTATAGGAAATCCCCTTCCTGAGGTATTACTTATGGGAAGTCCCTTATTTTCTATATAAACAAACATTGCAAACATTCATTGTATTTATACATGTGCTGTACTATTATAGCATGCACACTAGCCCTTCAATTTATATCTTAGGGCTCTGTACATAATGGGACTCCTTTAGAGACCTGCAGTGTCTCTTTATTCTTTAATTTGTTTAATTTTTTTTATTGTTTTTAGTTTCCCTTATAGCCCTCTCCTTATTCTGAGGGCTACTCTCTTTGTAGCATTTCTATACATAGAGACATTCCAGTCCCTTTAAATCATTTGTTTTCTATGTTGTAGCAGAGCTGCAGACTGCTAGACAATCATTGTCTAGCTGCTCTGCTTTGGGATCTGTATGGATTTGGTAAGCCTGACACTCTCTAGCAGCCTAGAATGGCTGTACGCATGCTATGGTCTCCTCCACAGCTAGCTGACACCATTCTACAGCATATTTTATACAAAGCCAACAACCAGGAGTTCTACTAATACAGGGGCATCAGTAATTATTTACATAAATACCGAGTGGCAGCAAAAGTAAAAGAAAAGTTTGCCGTTCGGTTTGAACAGTTCTTGTTTCGATACAGGATTTCTTTGGCAAAACATTCTACATAACAACGGAGTGGCAGCAAAATAATTCAAACAACATAAGCATAATGCTGCCTTGTTTTAATCCATAATCCACCCACCAGAGTGAATGTTATTTTGTATTTAACTGTCAATCTAAACATTTCCAAACTTTCCTGCACCTTATGCATAAAAATGTCATACGCATTAACTTTATGAAGTACTTTATTTCAAATAATGCACTTTATTCAACCAGCACCTTATATCTCTTTAAAGGCACTTTATATCTTTTGGCATTAAATGCCATAAATGCACCTTATTTCATTCCTGCCAGCTAGCTTTAGTGTGGTGCATGATTTTGGGGAGTTCTTGGTGAGGGGTGGAACTATGTTAATTAAAACTAAAGGCAATAGGAAAAATATTTAGTAAGAAATAGAAAAGACTGACGTAAGTGGCCAACCTATGCTAGGGGCTGAGAAAGATAAAATAAAGTATAGGAAGATACTGTTACACAACAGATTTCAGTAGGGAAAAGAAGAAGATAGGAAAGGCATCCTTCATTGGGGTTATCGGCCTGGCAGAATGCAGTTCTTCCACACTCCTCCCTCTTTAAGGAAAAAAGAGAATCCCTTACAACACTGGTTTTAGAGGCACAGGGTCATAATGTTGCAAGACATTATGCTACAGAAATATACCGCGCTGCCAATACAGAGCAATATACTGCTAGTGGCTTAAGTCTTAGTGTCGAGGGCCCACCCCCGCATCCCTCTACGGGCCAGCCCCCACAAACCAGCCCCCCCAACTAAAATAACTAACTCGAGGGGGGAGGGGGTTAACACTTAAATTTGCACAAAGTGTGAAAAATTAAAAAATTCCATGTGTTTGGGACCAGGAATCGAAACCCGGTCCATACACACTGCCTCCCTTGCTGCATGTGGTTCATCCCATCGAGCCATGGCAGCTGTTCACCGGTACCTTGTTCCAGAAGGATTCTTATCCTGTACCTGGGAAGAGTGAGAGGGTGCACTTTCGCGCATACATCCTTTCACAGTTTTGTACCCTCTCACTGTTTCCTACTGTGCTGTTCCTGTTACGTGATTATGTAGTTTCCTGTAAATCGTGCAACATATTGACCCGGTATGGGTTTTAGCAACAAACCCCCAGAATGTATGTACATTCTGTACTGATAGGAGTTTGGATTGGAGCTTCCACCCACCCACGCTTTAGAAGCTCCACCCCAGGGTCCCTGTAAACAATACTCAAATTACAGTACAGTCTTTAATGTATGCACTGTGATTACTTTGTTACCCTGGGGTTGAAAAATGTGTACTATTAATAATCATAGTACGGTCTTATAACATTTCATCAACATATTGTACATAATTACATTTCAAGTTTCATTTGTCTGGACCAAGTCTGTACCATGTCTGGATAAAAAAAATCAGCATTCTTATGATGGCTTCCTGACCTATGCTTCACTGTAAATTTAAAAGGATGTAAGGTCAGGTACCACCGCATGATGTGGGCATTCTGGTCCTTCATCTGATTTATCCAGCACAGGGGGTTGTGAATAGTGAGGAGTGTAAATTCAGTTTCCCCATAAATAAAAGTGTAAAGGTTCTATTGCCCACTTAATGGCCAGGTACTCCTTCTCAATGGTTGAGTATTTCTGCTCCATGTTGTGTAGCTTCTGACTGACATAAATGATGGGGTGCTGTCCTTCTGCAATGGTCTGGCTCAGGACTGCTCTGATCCCTATCTCAGAAGCATCTGTATGCACCTTAATAGGCAGAATAAAACGAGGGTACCTTAATACAGTGGAAATACACAAGGCAGCCTTGATAGCCTTAAAGGCCTCATCACAATCGGGGTCTACTTTACCAGATTACCACATTTCTTTTTGGTAAGGTCAGTTAATGGGGTGTCGATGGAGGTGAAATTAGGAATAAATCTCCTATAGTACCCTACTAGGCCTAAGTAGTACCTAATGTGTTTTTTTGTTTTGGGCACAGGGCTGTTGGCAACTGCCTCTACTTTTTCATTTCTGTTCGCACACACCCATTTCCTAGTAGGAACCCAAGGTACCTTGTTTCTGAAATTGCTAAGGTGCATTTGGAGTGGTTTATGGTGAGCCCTGCTTTCTGTATTGACTTTAAAACAGAGAACAACTGTGTTTTTTGTGCTTTGATCAATCTGGACTGTGGATGATAACATCGTCCAGATAGGTGGCACAGTAAGCTGTGTGGGGGTCAGTATCATATTCATCAATCTTTTAATTGCAGCAGGGACTCCATTCAGACCAAGGGGCATTGTGGTAAACTGGTACAAACCAAGTGGAGTGCTGATAGCTGTTTTCTCCATAGACTCAGGGGCCAATGGGATCTGCCAGTATCCCTTGATCAGGTCAAGTGTGCTGATAAACTTAGCATTACCAATATTGTCTATTATGTCGTCCACCCTAGGCATAGCGTATCCATCAAAATGAGAAACTGTTGATCTTTGTAAGATCTAGGCACATTCTAATGTCTTCTTCCTTCTTTGGAACCACCACTATGGGTGATGACCAGGTGCTAGTGGATGGCTCTATGATGCCCAGTGTCTTTAACTTTTCAATCTCTTGCTTTACCCCTTCCCTGAACTTCTCAGGCAGCTTATATGATTTCTGGCGTATAGGGCCAGACTGTGTTTTAATAAAGTGTTGTACCCCAACTGCTTTACCCGGTATGCTCGTGAAAGTGGGTACAAAAGATTTTATCAGCTGTAGTATTTCCTTTCTTTGGTGGGGCACTAGCTTGGGGTTCACTTTAATCTCTGAAAGGTTTTCCTTCCTCTGTAGCCTCTGATATGCTACCTCCAGCTCAGATTCTTCTCTTTCTGGGAGTTTGTATAGGGTCCTCATGGTTTCTTTTCTTTCTTCCCACTTTTTTAAAAGGTTTGCATGGTATATTTTTCTCCCGGGGCATTTATCGGAGGTAGAGTTGTGCGAAATTAGAAAATTTCACCTAGCAAAATATTTTGCGTAATTACTGCATTACGCTAAAGTTTTCACCTAAGCAAAACTTCATGTTGCTTTGGAAGGCAATTTTGCGTAATGCGAAATTTCACCAAATTTCACCAATTTCGCCAATATTTTTCAATTTCACCTGCAAATTTTCAATGCAATGTGGGTAAATATCTGAAATATCATCTGTAGGCTGTTTCCTGCACAGTATATTGACTGTTGAGTCGGAGAGCAGTTCACAGCCAATAAACCCTTCAAAAACCTCTTCATTTCTTATTTTTGAGGGCTAATTGCTCTCAAAATCTAAATTTTGTTCCTAGTGCTGCTAGTGAACATTTTTTTTGATTTGGTATCTTTGGATAATACTTAGTTAAACTTAAGAAGTGTTTTCGGTTTTCTCTGTGTCTGTGTCTGTGTCTGTGAGGGAGTTGAGTGAGGGAGGGTTGACCGTGTGTGTGTGTGTGTGTGTGTGTGTGTGTGTGTGCGCATGTGTGTGTGCGTGTATGTGTGTGTGTGTGTGTGTGTGTGTGTGTGTGTGTGTGTGTGTGTGAAAGCAGAGCAGGCTAGTTCCTAATATTTGACAGATTTCTCACAAGTTGTGAATGAGTTTCTGTTATTTCTTTTAAGTCTTAATATTTTTGTTGGTGTGCTACTTATTTGTGATATTTTTCTTACATATTGACCCTTTTTTGGTTAACTATCTGAACAGTTACTCATTCTGCGTAGTTCTGTTCCTGCTTCCCTTTGTTTAATCACTTTTCTGCTTTATTTTTGTATTGGAAGTATTCATGGACACTGAACACTTGTCCATATCCAGATATGTTGAATTGCTCACAGAAATTAAAAGTGTGATCTAGCCTCTGCACTGCAACATTCCTGTTTTTCTGTTTAATTTGCTTACCATATTAACCCTTTCCTCCCTGTTACACCACTGGTTTTTACCACCTGACTCGTACAATATAAAAGACCACATAGTTTTCAAGAGAGTGGTGATCTCTGCAAGACTGTTGGAGGCAACTTTGTTCATTTCAAATCATGTTGTCCCTTCCATCTAATATTTGTGTAAACCAAAATTGTATTTAGTAAGTACTAACACATTGCAGTACTTACCTTCTGCAGACACCACTTATCTGGACTGTAGATCATATTGTGACTGTGAGGTGTTCTGTGTGGTTGGTTTACAATTTAGTTTAGTAAACTGAAAAAACAGTAGCAGGAGGAAGCAAGTGCAAGTAGCAGGACCATTTTGCGGGAGGATTTATTTTTCTCAGCATGGCAATCTGACTGTGCCACCCCTTTTTCCCATCTCATAATTCACTAAATAATTGTATCTCCCATCTCTCACAATTTTGCCAGTTGGTTGTTCTTGACTTACTGTATAAGGCTGGTTTTGCACACAACAACAACAGCAGCTAGCAACAGCAAGATTACGCCTGAAATCCTTTGTAAACAGTGTCAGAAGCTTAATTTTGAGGTCCATGAGGTGAGGGGACACATTATAACAGCATGACGGACACCAGATTTCTATCTCAATTTACTGTAACCTTTTTTTGGGAAACATTTCTGGACTTCTGGGACATGTTCTGCAGTGGCAGCATCAAGATTAGGTCTGAAAACCATTGTAAATGGTGCAGAAAACAACAGAATTTGGTCGTGGTGGTGGATGTGAACCATTTAACAGCATGACTGACACCAGATTTCTTTCTTAATTTACTGTAACATTTTTTGGGAAACATTTCTGGACTTCTGAGGCATGTTCAACCATGACAGCACCAAGATTAGGCCCACTCACTCATGGCACCATACTTCATGATACATCAAAGGTTATGTTACACCTGACACATTTCACACATATGTGATTTCTCACACACAAAGCACACATGTGAAAAACACGTGCATCAGGTTTGACATAACCGGTAACATATAAGGAATGATGGTGCCTTGGGGGGGTAGATGTGTTTATCTTAGTTATATGGAAGCACGTTTTACATTATTTACTTACCATACTCAAATAAAGAATGAGCACTTTATGGACATGTGTTGTGGTGAGTACTTCTAACTTTGAATTGAAGCAACTCACACAAAGTACTTGAATTTTAAAAAATATGCACTCTGTGAACAAGACCCAGATGGCCAATAGCTTTCGGCAGGAGCTGGCCTTTCATTTGCAAACTCCATATATATGGAATGCAACTGCATCGTACATCATTATGTTGCTAAAAGTAATCTTGTTGATGTAACCAGCTCTAAGAAATAACACACACACACACCACAAATAATAAGGGAATAAGGTGTTTATTAGGGGAGGGGTACACAGACATGGTACAGAATAAGTATAATAGGCAGGATCAGGAGGACAAGGGTAATGCAACAATGAGCAGGGAGAAGTAATAGAGAGAACAAGAAAAGGTACTGAATTCTATAACGAGCATAAGACAGTAACAAACACAACAGCAATGGTCAAACAAATTATTTTACATACAAAATAATGAAACAAGAGGACGTAAGAATGTAGATTAAAGAGGACAGAATAGATTTTTTTGTTGTTTTTATTTTTTTTGGGGGGGGGGAAAACAAACAACAGAATAGAGGATAGAAAAATGAAAACAAAAAAGACAAATTAATTTTTTGCTGCCACATTAACTGCCAGTGGAGCCACCACACAGTTCAGACAGGATGGCCATGATTTTGTCAACATCACCTTGGAGTTTAGCAGTCTCTTCCCCGGCATAATTAAATTCCTGACTAAAATAATTTAACTCCTGTTGAAGCTGGTGGACTTCAGACAGGACAGCTGATAAGTCTGCATGTGTCACCACTGGCAGGGAGGGAGTTGCCTGTGTTGCTGCTGCTGGCTCGGTACAGGGGGGCTCTGGCGGGGTCTTGATGCTACTGCAGACTGCTGCTGTTGTCTGGTCCAGTGAGCCCAGTGAGGATGCTTAACAGGTCCAGCCATGCCTCCCTCCTGCTCAGCCCCTTCAGGGCTCAAACTTGCACTGCTCCCCACAGCTGCAGTTGATGTTACCGTCACCTTCTGCAGTTTGAGGCCCCACTGAAGTGAGTGGTGGTGCAGCATATGACTCCGCTAGCTGTTTGTCCTGAAGTGGGAACCAGACTTACCGTGACACATTTCCTGCCCACATAGATTGCATGTGACCACTTGGTCACCTGCTGAAGTTGCATAAAAAAAAACTCAGGCAGGAGAATTTTGGGGATGATGATGCCCGAGGCACTGACTCCTCCTGCTGCTTGGGAGGGGGCACAGTCTCCTGTTGCTGTTGCAGTGGAGGGGCCACGGTTGCCTCCTTGTGCCGGGAAGGGGGAACTGTCTTCTGCTGCAGTGGAGGGGATACAGTCACCTCCTGTTGCTGGGGAGGGGGCACAGTTGTTTGCTGCTGAGTGCTGGTGCCAACAGCCTCCTACTGCTATGGCATTTCATTTTTTTTTTTTTTTATTTTCATCTTTATCCCTCCTTACTGCCTCCGGTGCCCCCTCCTTCCGTCTGCTCATGTCCCCCCCGTTACCTACCTTCAGGGATCTGCCCCTAGAGTGCCCAACCTCCTCTCCTTTGCACATTGGGGTCTGTCCTATCGGTGGTCCGGGCGGACTTAGGGCGGACTTCATCTAGGGCTGCGGATGGTATTCCCGGTTTCTCCCTGGCGTCCCCTCTCCCCCAGGACGCCTTGCTAAGGGACGTACATCCCGAGTGGTGGCGTGCTTATGCGCGCAGACCCTCATCGCCGAGGCGTCCCCTCCCGACTCCGACAGCGGAGCCGCCTCCACCCTTCCCTCTGCGGTGCTTCCACGGCTATGGGAAGGTGCAGGCGCGATGCGGCTCTTGTTAGCCACCCGAGAGAGGAGAGAGCATCCGTTGGGACGCTCAATCCTCCCTCCCCGGCCGACCCCGGCGACCGAGTCCCGTTCCAGAACCGGGTGCGGCATGGTATGGTGTGGCGTCTGCGCCTCAACCCTCAGCGCCACCGGGCCGGCTGCATTTCATTTTTAATGGACATCTGAAATGTGCACCTGTTAAGGCAGCAGACATGTGCCCCACTGCCACTACACTTTTCCATTATGTCCAACACCACCACCAATTCAAACAAAAAAAAAAACAAGAAACAGAGATAGAGACGGTGAGAGAGAGAGCCAGGGGGGAATCTCATACACACACACACACACACACACACACACACTCCATAGGTACTAAAATATGACATAGGACAAAGACAAACAAGAAAAAAGTTAGAAAAAATAACACAAATTAAGTAGTTTATGTATCAAAGTGCACTCTGCTGCCAGCTTCCTTGAGCTATGCAACACAGGAAATGAACCACACACTTTCTGCCTGTTTAGAGTCAACCATGTGACCACCTGCAGACAGAAAGCCCAATTTCACCTTATAGAGGCGTAAGGCGAAATTCAAGGTGAAATTGGGTGGCAAAATTTTGCCAAAAACCCATAATTATGCAAAATGTTTCACTGGTTTCACCAGCAAAATTAAATTTAGCTGCATCTCTAATCGGGGAGCTCAACTTCATAGGTTGCTGGCCTTGTCTGCCTCAGAATGAAGTATGGCCCTTGCCATTTCATCAATAACTCATTCTGGGTGGTGGGTAGCAACAACAACACCTTCTCTCCTGCTTTCAGTTCTTTCTGTTTACAGTGGCTATCATAGTATGCTTTTTGTTTGATTTGATAGCTCGTGTTTGCATGTGCCCTTTTCATTTAGTCAACCAACCTCTTACGGAGTTGGACCTTGTACTCTGTAATGTTGGTATGACCCACTTGTGTACCTTCTTCACAGAACTCCTTGACCATGTCCAATGGTCCTCTGGGATTTCTGCTGTACAAAATGAAGAAAGGGGGAGTACCCTGTAGCAGCTTGGGGGACCTCTCTGTAGGCAACAAGAAGAGTGGGAGGTATCTATCCCAGTTCTTTCCCGCATCATGCACAATCCTATTAAGCACTCTTTTTAATGTTTGGTTGAACCATTCAACCAAACCATCTGTTTGTGGGTGGTAGGGCGTCGTTCTTACTGCTACTACCCCAGCAAACTGCCTTGGTCCATCAGTACTTCTTTTGGGATCCCAAGATGGCTGAACACTTTTACAAGTTCCTCTGCTATCCAGGGAGTGGTGTCTGTGCACAAGGGCAATGCCTCTGGGTACTTTGTGGCATAGTCTCATATGACTAGGATATATTTATACCCAGGCACTCTTTTGCAAAGGGGCCTACAATGTCCATCACCATTCTTTCAAATGGTGTGCTGACTATAGGTAAGGGCACCAGGGGTACTGTGTCTTTACGGGTAATCTGGGCAACCTTTTGGCACTCAGGACAAGCTCTGCAGTAGTCTGCCACTTCCTTGTGTATATTTGGCTGATAAAAATGCTGTAAGAGCCTATCGAGGGTTTTATTCCTACCAGCATGATCTGCCCATGGTAGATCATGTCCTAAGTACAATAATTGGTTCCTAAAGCTTTTAGGAAACATAGAAACATAGACTTTTATGGCAGATAAGGGCTGCTTGGCCCACTGACAGTAGTCTGCCCATTTCCCAACCTACTGGATAAGCTGCAGATCCTAGTTAACCAACAGCCTATTTCTTCCTACCCCCCCACAAGAATTGCTTTATGTCTGTCCCATGCATTCTTGAATTCCCCCACTGTTTTTGACTGCACAATCTCCTGAAGAAGGATGTTCCATGCATCCACCACCCTCTCTGTGAAAAAATACTTCCTTACATTGCCCCTGAGCCACCCCCCCATCTTCAAATTGTGTCCCCCTTGTTCTTGCTCTGTCTTTTCATCCATTCTTAGGTTGTTATATACTCTGCACAAGATACCATTTGCACATTTAAATACAGGGGCCTTGGATGGTTTCTTCTGGTCCACCTGTTGGAAAAATTCAGCAATCATATCATTGTGTTGTTCTTGGGCAATATCACATTTCACAAACAATTTGTCCATAACATCCACAACATTAGACAGTCTATTCTGAGATCTCCAGCTCCTTTGAGCTCTTTTCTTCTCCCGTTTTGTTTTCCCCTGGGTACATGGTGTGTCAAGCGCATCCCCTTCAAAAGGAAATATGTCTCCCAGACTCTTCGCTCTGGTCTGTGATCTGGTTGTTACAGCTGTCACATTCTTAGGGGTTACTAAGGCTGAATGATGTGGATAGTCTTGCCCAATAACTACTGGTACTGGCAGTTTTATAACTATGCCCACCAACATCTCTACCTCATGCCCATCAACATTTATAGTTACTTTCGTAGTCGGGTACCTGTGAGTGTCTCCATGCACACAGGTGACACCTGTAAACATGTTCAGCATTGGGGTCTTCCCTAGTACTTCAGGGTGCACTCATGTCTGTCGACTACCTGTGTCGATTAACCCCATCATGTTCTTTTCCCTGATGGTGACTAGTGGTGGCAAAGTTACCCCAGTTAAGTATAGCAAGATGTTTTGCTTCATTCTTCTTCTTATAGCAGAAGAATTCAATATTCCCTTTACAATTACAATACCAGTAGATAACTTATGGGCTATAGGGCCTCCTTTCTCAGTTATCCTGTCTACCTGTATTTCTCCCAGGGGGATGAGATGGGGTAATATTAGAAGTTCTTACCATTTGCTGGGTGGGAGTGATGGTTGAGTCCATGGTCTGATAGCCTCTCCTTGTTGGTTGCCTGGCCACCAGGGTGATTGCAACCTCCGCTGATTCGGGATGATGTTCCTTCACCCAGATCTGGACCTCAGCAGGCAATATCTGCAAAAATTGCTCCATTACCACAGCCTCAATTGTATCCAGTATAGTCTTCCCCTCAGGTCGCAGCCACTTGTTGCATAATTCATTGAGACATGTAAAGGTCTCTCAGGCAACATTGTTGTCTTGATGTTTTAGGGAGTGGAAATGCTGGCTGTATGTCTCAGTGTTTGTATCAAAACACTTGCGTATTTCCTTTTTTACTAGGTCATACTTCTTGGTGCTTCATTGGTCCATGTGGCTGTAAGCCAGTTGTGCTTGACCCATCAAACAGGGAGCCAAGCTGACCACCCACTGATCTGGAGGCCAGACGCAGACCTTCGCTACTCTCTCAAAAGTTGTGAGGTATGCATCAATGTCATCAGTAGCTGGCATTTTTGTTAGTGTCATGTATTTAGGACTGACATGTGTACCTTCAGCAGATTTACTGGTCCAAATCATCTTCAGAGCCCTCAGTGTATCTGTCCAATGTTCATCCTGCTGTCTTCTTTTCCTCTCTCATTCCTGCTCCATTTCAACTTGCTTTCTGGCAAGCCATTTCAACAGCTGGCCCATTTCATCCAGGGGGGTTCTCAACTCAGACCTCTTCTATTTCTTCCTCTCTGCCATCCTCATTGCCATTTTCTCCAAAGGATGTAATTTATCTCCTCTCCGGTTTGGCATTTGATGTCTTCCCAAACTCTAGGCCAGGGAGCAACTGCTCTCCTGTCAGTTCTGCCTGCACTCTGGTCAGAGTGGGTCATGCTGGAATCATCATATCAGAAAATTACCATCATGCCATGGGTTATCTTGGTGTCAAGTCAGACACCTCCTGAAATCCACCCTGTGTGTAGGAGTTTCACGATCCCACTCTCACACCATATGTCGCAGGTACGTGGGTTGCAAGGATAACAAAGGACACATTTTATTTTATACAGAAGTATCAAAATACATAAATAATAAATAAATAGAAATACACAGTTCAAACTGAACTAGAAAATAAACAATAGCTCAATGTTATTCCACCTTACTTCGGGTATCTTTATAAATCAATACTCAACTTTTTTTCTGCTTGCTCAAGATAAACTCCAGTTTCAGGCACAGGTCCTTCTCTTACCTTGTCCTCAGGTAAGTGAGACTGGCTGGATAGCTAATCTGACTCTTGGTGTTTGAGGAGGGCTTATGTAGCCCTCCCACTTATGGGAAAGTCCCTCCCATAACATCCAATTAATTCTAGAATGATCACTAAATAGGGAAACTCCTTCTCTATTACATAATGAGAGAAATTCCTCCTCTATTGCATAATGAGGTTTTAGCTCACAGAGTATAAATACAGCCCTCCAGGAGCCGCTGTCCTTATAGGAAATCCCCTTCCTGAGGTCTTACTTATGGTAAGTCCCTTATTTTCTATATAAGCAAGCGGTGCAAACATTTACTGTATTTATACATTTGTATTATTATACTGTAGCATGCACACCAGCACTTTAATTTATATCTTAGGGCTCTATGCATAATAGGGCCCCTTTAGAGACCTGCAGTGTCTCTTTGTTAATGTGTTTAATTTGTTTATTGTTTTTAGCTTCTCTTGCAGCCCTCTCCTTATTCTGGGGGCTACTGTCTCTGTAAAGCATTTCCATACATAGAGATGTTACTGTCCCTTTAAATCACTTATTTTCTATGTTGTAGCAGAGTGGCAGACTGCTAGACAATCATTGTCTATCTGCTCTGTTTTGGAGATCTGTATAGATTTATTAAGCCTGCCTCTCTAGCAGCTCAGACTGGCTGTACACATTCTGCGGTCTCCTCCATGGCTAGCTGGCACCATTCTACTGTATATTTTATACAAAGCCAGCAACCAGAAGTCCTAATAATACAGGGGCATCAGTAATTTTTTACATAAATACCAAGCAGCAGCAAAAGTAAAAGAAAAGTTTGCTGCTCGGTTCAAACAGTTCTTGTTTTGATGCAGGATTTCTTTAGCATAACATTCTACATAACAACGGAGCGGCAGCAAAATAATTCAAACAACATAAGCATAATACCGCTTCATTTGTATCCATAATCCACCTATCAGAGTGGATATTATTTTGTATTTAACTGTCATTTTAAACATTTCCAAACATTCCTGCACCGTAAACATAAAAATGGCATAAGCATTAACTTTATGAAGCACTTTATTTCAAAAAAATGTACTTTATTCAACCAGCACCTTATATCTCTTTAAAGGCACTTTATATCTTTTGACATTAAATGCCATAAATGCACCTTATTTTATTTCTGCTAGCTAGCTTTAGCCTGGTGCATGATTTTGGGGAGTTCTTGGTGAGGGATGGGAATATGGCAATTAGAACTAAAGGCAGTAGGAAAAAGATTTGGTAAGAAATGGAAAAGACTGACGTAGATGGCCAACCTACACCAGGGGCTGAGAAAGGTAAAGTATAGGATAGGAAGATACTGTTGCACAACAGATTTCGGTAGGGAAAAGAAGAAGATAGGAAAGGCATCCCTCCACTGGGTTTATCGAACTGGCAGAATGCAGTTCTGCCACAGCATACCTAGGGGGTATACAATTTGAGGTAGTATATTAATTTTAATGATGCTTTCACTGCTTAAATCAAATTGTGTGATACTTGCAAATCTTTTTTTACTGTAATAGCATTCATGGTATCTCTCAGATACAATCTGAGCTCTACTACCGATTTGTGGATAAAGAAGTCTATATACTGAGCTAGGGGTTCTTTTACACACCATGTCGATTCACTGCATCTTTGTGCACTTTAGATAGCAGGTATAGGACGGGATGGATTTGGTTTTTTGATTGTCAAGAATCATATTCCAACTCTGTCATCTGTTCATCCTCAAATGCTTCTTCCAGCGTGGAGTTTATTCTCTGCTATAGTTCCTCAGTGGGCTCATGATGTAGATGTTTGTAATACCTGTTATCATTTATTTGTCTCATTACTTCCTTGAGATGGTTTTCTTTGCTGCAGACTACAATGGTCCCCACTTTGTCTACTGGTTTTATGACAACTGTGAGATTGTTCTCTAACTCATTTAGTACTTGCTGTTGTTGTTTTGACAGATTCTACTTTACTTCCATTTGTGTTTTGAGTATTTATTCTACTTCTTTGTCCATTAACTTGCAATAAGTTGTTACCTAAAATGCCGTGATGAAAATGTAGGGTCAAAATATGCAAAAATGACAAAGGTATCAAAGTTCAAAACCCTATTGAAATACATTGAACTGCACTAACCTTAGTCTTTCCTACCGCAGTCAGCAGTTCCATCAGCAAGATGTGTCTTGGATTGGAGAGTAGATCTTTACCCTGTGACATGTTCAGGTGAGTGAGAGTGTGTGAGTGGTGCGGAGTGGTGGGTGCTCAGTGGGAGGTCGGGGTGGGAGGTTGGATTGGAGAGGGAACTTTTTCTGTTTTACAGGTTTAATTTAAAAAAAACATTGCGGGATAGTTTTCTTTATTACAGGAAAGATAATGCAAGAATGAGGATCACAGGGTTGGGGACGTCAATAGACTTCAGGGATACATAAGGGGACAACCATTGGAGGGTGGAGAAGCACCACTAGACACCAGAGAAACATTATGAAAGTAAGGGGACAGCAATCCGAGGGTGGGGGGTGTCACTAGACACCAGAGAAACATTATAAAAGTAAGGGGATGGCAATCAGAGGGTAAGGGGTGTCACTAGACACCAGTGAAACATCACAAAAGTAAGGGGATGGTGATCGGAGGGAGAGGGTGCCACTACACACCAGGACAACACATTACAATCTTAAAGGGATGGCAGTGGGGGTTGCCACTAGACGGCAGGGTAAAGTTAGCTCACTGTTCTAACTGCAGTCCACAGTATGATTTCCACCTACAGCTGCAGAAGTCAAGAAAGTCCCGCTGTTCTCATACAGAAAATGTGGGTGAATGGCTCCTTTTGCTAAGCTGGGCACCCTCAGTTATGGGTGTCCAGAAAACACATTTCTGCCAACTTTTAAAAACAAACACCAGAATCTAGCTAAATGGGTCATGTTTAGCTATGTTCAGGTGTTTCATTTTTTAAAAGACATTATTTTCATGTACTTTAAAGGGCAGGTTTTCAGTATTAACATTTCTTGCCACCTCCAACATATATCATAGATTACCCTCCAGTTAAGTGAAGCACCCCAAAACTGCAATTTTTCTCAGGATATAATTTTTAATAAAATACTTGCAAAACAGCTCCATTGAGCTTACATCCAAAATGACAACATTTGCTGACCCAGAGCCACGCTCCCACACTTTCACACTTCTTGATGTCAGCTCAAGAATGGCGTGCTCCATAGAGTACAATGGGGATGCATTTTACTAGTTATTTTTATACTTCTAAGTGCTGAATTTGGGAAAAGAAGGCCACTGCTCAACTAACAAGGACCTTGTTAGTTGAGCGGTGGCTTTCATTTCCCAAATTTGGCACTTAGAATTATAAAAATAACTAGCAAAAATCTGCTCCATTGTACTCAATGGAGTGCACCCCCACGCCATTCTTGAGCTGATATCAGGAAATGTGAAAGTGTGGGGGCGCAGCTCCAGGTTGGCAAATGTTGTTGTTTTGGATGTTAGGTCAACTGAGCTGTTTTAAGAGTATTTTATTAAAAATTGTAGCCTGATAAAAATTGCAGTTTTGGGGTGCCTCACATAACCGGAGGGTAAGCTACAATATATGATGTAGGAGGGGAAAAGTGTTGATACTGAAAACCTGCTCTTTAAATGTTTTGAAGTTTAAACAGTAAAAAGAAAATGGCAGTTATATGAAAAAGGGTTGGCCCCATACGAAAAAGGGTCCTTTTTCATATGGCCAATTTTTTTTCTCATTTCAAACATCTATCCTAAAGTGCCCACAGAGTATGCTCAGAACCAAAATTTAAAATCTTTATAATGCTGGAACAGATCATTATTTTTTCACTAAACCAGAAAAAGACATTACTCTGGGCTACACCCTTTCCACCCAGAAAGTTTCAGACCAAAACTCCAAACTGGGCACTAGGGGCCAAAAAATAAATAAATAGCAAAACATTCCCGATTTTTACACATTTTGCACTGTCCATATCTTGGAATCCGCATATCTGATCAGTACAAAATTTGGCACATCAAACATCCTTGGCTTTCCAACAGAACATCCAACATTGTGAGCAAATCCCTTGAGCAGCTGTGAACTTTTTAAAGTGCAAAAATTAGGATTTAACATTAAGCAACCTGTTCAACCCTAACTATAGTGGTACGACCATGCCACTATAATACATGTGCTCTCTAGAGAAACAGCAATGCTGTGTACTCATCTGCAGTTGCACCAAATTTGCACTGGACTGCCATATTCAAAAGGCCAAATAGTGCTGGCACAACATGACAGCTCTGGCACTAAAAGATAATGTATGGAAGGGGCAAAATGAGAGGCGGGACATGAATATGGGTGCTGTGGTGAGATAAGACCATACCTTATGGGTTTGGTCATGTTTTATATAAGTTTATGTATATAATGCATCAGAGGCACCCATGGTAGCCAGTGTAAGTGCAAGGGAGCATGGGTACAAGTACATGGAACCTGTGGAATGATGTTGTAATTCTTGTTACTGGGCAGATAATCTGTCAGCTACTAGCCTGGGGCTAGAGTTAATTAAATCACTTTAGAAGGAGAAAAAGGAATAGTTAAGCCTAGCTGGGATGCCAGGTAGCCCTATTTGCTTGTGAAATGGGAAAGACCTCACAAAGAGCCATGATGTTTGGACCCCTTTGTTTTGAGAGTTCCACACTGACTTAATCATGTTACCAGCTGAATGGGCTACCATTCAAGTAAATAACTATACTGAGTGTAGCTTAATTACTGACATTTTCCAGGGGACAGTCTGGATTTTCCCCAAGAATTCTGGTTTAACCTGGTTGACCTCTGAGTTTTTTTCCTCTCATATTCAGAACTTCATATTTGTGTTTCGTAGTGAAATACTAAAAACTAATTGGTTGCCTAGCCATAGAAAGAGAATGTTAGTCAATCGCAGGGCAAGTCACTGTCCACTGGACCTGTCCTTTGAGAAATCCTATAAAACAAGGGAGAAAGACTGAATCTAGGCCTTTTAGCCTTTTAGACTTTAACGTTTTAGCATTTGGGACCCTGCCTGTCTGCTTGGAGGGCAGAGACAAATTTTTCCTGGACCGCCAGAACTAAGACTTCAGCTGCTACTTCTAAGGACATTTTGTACTTTGAAATTCAGCAACTATGGACTCAGGGTAGAATTTTAATCTCAGAGTTGTACAGCATAGGTTTTTATGTATATTTTCCATTTTATTTTCAATATCCTGTAACCAACGTCTAAAATTATTTGTCTTTATGTTATTTACTATTTTTATTAATTTATTTAGTAAAGCCTCTGGCTTATTTTAAAGAGGGACTATGGTCAAAAATTACTTGCATTAATAAATTCAGAATATGGATCAACATAGCCCCAAACACCCTCATGACAAAATTGAGATCCCTAAGTTACTTTGTTTAAAAGTTACAAATCATTTTACAACCCTAAATTATCTGCCTGTTCAAAAAAGCCAGTTTCAGTGAAGAGGTGCTGATGATGTCATCTCCTGAACTCACAGTCTAGCCCTCCCTGTCAGCAAGCTGACAGGACCTACTTCTCCAAGGTTTAATTAATATGTGCAAATGGTTTTCTCCAGTTAAATAAGAAGCACCATTCAATAAACATTGCTTTAAAACCTATGTTTGTTTCAGGTTTTGTAACAAAGTTGACAAAGTCATATTTTTGTTTTTGGTGTTTTGTTGTTGTGGTCCTTTTCTGCTGGGTTGCTGGATGCTAAGTCACAGCACACTAATGTGAGATTTGCAGACTGGATATCTCTGATGTGGTGAAAGGCTGTGATCCTTCACACCTATCAATCAATTGAAGTGATTTCTCAGGATGGCACTTTAAATCAATTATTCCATCACCCTGTAAATGGGGGTGGGAGAGGTAGTGCTGTTTTGAAACCTTACTGAAAGTTTCTATTCAGTAGCCAGCTCAATGCTTAATCAATCAATCAATATTTTATTTATCATCAAAGTATGAAAGAATGGGATACTCAGTTGAATAGAGCTCATTTTCTGTTTTCTCATTGACAGGCTGTTACTTGAGCTATATTCAGACTCATCTGCTTTGTACTCCAAATGACAATGATTGTTTTACAAGGGCTAACACTTCCACCCCTAGTAGGAAATAACACATATAAGGCCCCTATTAAAATTTATTACAAAGCAGACACTGACAATCAGCAATGCAGTTACCAACATTGCAACACTTTTAGCAATACAACTTCCAAACAGGCACTTCAGAGTAACACTTCACATGGCATCAGCAGCCTGAAGGCATGCTGACTCAGCATCCTGCAACTCTGGAGAAATGAACCACACCAAAAAGGCATTAAAATACAAATTTGTCAACTTTATTACAAAACCTGAAACACATAGATTCTATAGCACTATTTTAGAATGGTGCTGCCTGCTTTACTTGTGAAAACCATTGCAGAATGATCTTTTAACTTTGAAGAAACAGGTCCTATAAGCTTGCTGATAGGGAGGGCTAAACTGTGAGTTCAGGAGATGACATCATCAGCACCTCTTCACTGAAACTGGCTTTTTTGAACAGGTAGTGAAATCAGGGTTACAAAATAGCCCATAACTTTAAAATGAAGTAACACAGAAACCTAATGTTTGGTATGAGATTTATTGGGGGGTATGCTTATTCTAATTCTGCAATGTAGCACTTTTGACCAGAGTCCCTCTTTAAAATAATTCTGCCTATGTCATTTGTGTTTGTGCTGCTTTAGGAAAAGTTGTTCACCTGCGTGGACTGCTTAACCCCAGAGTACAATGCAGAGGTATGAGGTCCTCGGCCAGCCGGCCCCTAGTCATCCCTTGAGTACGTACCAACCCGGGTAAGTGCTCCTTCTCATACGCTGCCCCACATTTGTGGAATATGCTCCCAGCTGCTCTGGTTGATAGGCCTTCACTCCAAGGATTCAAGGCTGGCCTTAAAGCATACCTGCTGGAACTTAACCTGTGTGGCTGCACTCGCTAGCCCTCCTTTTTCCCTACCAGACAAATTGTGACCTCTCATTCCCTGTTGATGAATATGTCAAATTGTGACCCCTATAAACTCCATAATGTTAGAACTGCACGCACTGGATTCTCTACCTGTAATTACTGTCTCTCCAGTCGATACTCTAACCTTGTACTTCTGTTTACTGTATGTAAAATTGCTGTATTGGACCTACTGTATGTAAATTCTGTCTACTGTATGTAAAAGTGCTGTTATGTACCTAATCCCGGGTCGCCCCTGAAAAAGGGACCTTTGGTCTCAGTGGGTTTACCCGGTCACCAAAATCTAAATAAATAAATAAATATTCCATGCCTGTGTGACTGTTTTAAGACCAAACACTACCAAAGTTAAGTATCACTAGGGACTTTTTGAAGAAAGGAGGGGAGGAAATATGAAGGATCTCTGGAGGAGTCTGTGGAGGTTTGAACTGAGCTCTGCATTTCTGAGGAAAGACACATAATAGGGTATATAGGGCCACCTGAAGCCTATACATGCCTGTGGCTTTTTGGTTCATGGTGCAGTAGCTGAGAAGGTCCTATCCCAGGAACACAGACTCGAGACTGTATTTGTATCCCCCTACATGAAAGGGGGGGTTCCTTGGGATTCTCTGATGTACATTCAGTTGTGAAACAGCTAGCATACTAAATGAACTGAGGAAGGTTATCCCTGACCCCATCCCCCCATCACAAGAGGGATTCACTGTGAAGCAGAGAATCCTGCCCCATGGGAGTGGACTTGTGACAGGTGCAATGGTATATTCAGCACCACAGCACCAAGCAAAGTGTGTTAGCGCAACACATACTGCAGCACAATTTACCACCTATAAAAAGTCTTAACCGTAATTGTGTGGGATAATCAGACACAGCAGTCAGAGTAAAATGCACAAAAAATGCACAAGTGTGTTTCTCATTTTATTCCAAATAAACAAAATTAAAAAAAATATATACAGAAAGTAAAAGGAAAAAGGTCACTCAAATTCAGACAACTGCTTAGCTTCAACAGTTTCTGCAGCTTTGCTTCAGCCTATCATAAGATGCAATGCCAATGAACTGTGTGGAATCTAACACACTACTGAAGTCTTTCTCCTTGAACAGTCAGCATCCAACTGACCTCCCTATCTAAAAAAATGCCTCTAGTGGTGGGTCTTTTATATCCAGCTAGGGATGACATCACCATCAGGTGACCTGCCCCCCTTTTCTTAATTCCAGAATAACATGCCTCAGTTTACCATTTTTCCTTTAATCAATGTGCACCATTCAACAGTGTGTATATATATATATATATATATATATATACAGTTGTCAGAAATTATACTGTGCGGTACTATAACCTTGATTTGAAGGCCAAAACAACCTTTGCATAGTTAACAAGCTGTAATGGGGTTAAGCCCCTCCCCTTTTCCATGACATCACTACTGGGGATGCCATAAATAAAGCCTTTCTGTGGGCAGCCAGCCCTATAGCAACACCAATACAGAGGGGCTTCTCACAGGTATTTACCATTTTATTTTCAATTTTGTACTGCGCATAATGTTTAACTCCTCTGGATTCTCTGAGTTAGCAAAGGGAACAGGAGAATAATTGCGTGCTCCTCTTCTCCCTTCTCCTGACATCTCAGTAAGCCTTCTCAGCAGTTTCCGCTAGATACTCATAACACTTTTCTTTGTTTCAGTTCCACCAGTATTTTCGGGTACCACTGCTTCCTGAATTCTTATGCCCATCCTCCTTATTTATATATTGTCCCTGGTGGGCATAGAAATGCATCAAGTAGCACCCTAATGCCTGTCCAAAAGCTGCAATTGTCAACTATCGGGTAACATTTCATTTTGGCCTTTTACTTTGGCCATCTGCCGAACATTTCATTTATTAATCCTTTATTTTTCAGCCACTGAAGAAAGTGGACATGCAGAGTTTCAGGAACAAGCAACTGTGGGGATTTATAATAAATCCACCCCATAGTGCTTGTTTCGCCACAGGAGAGAGAGCTGCACCATGCACTATGTGCACATTTAACTCGGAGCTCCTTTTCTTGCTCTGAACCCCAGGTGCTGTTCTGCACGAGAAATGTGGTATAGTTTTACACACCACTACTCAGCTTCATCAGGAGCATTAGGAGCAGCAACTACTTTGTTTATGGAACAGACAACTACGGGAATTTTCTTTGCTTATTCTGCAGCCTGTAGTTGCTACACTGGTCCTTCCCTCACTTACAGTAAAAGTATAGCTCGCTCTGCCCAGACCACAAGTGCGGTCTCAAATACCGCCACTATTTTGGGGCTTTTCTGAACAGTTCTTTATTTTTTTAATGTCTTGTGGGACTAGAGAAAGGGATAGAACAGTGTAGAAGAGGGTACTGTCAGGTGGCCTCCCTGACAGTGAAAACAAGGAGAGAAACAGAAAAAATGAAGCTATAGTACTTAAATAAATAAAATAAAATAATATAGAGTGAAAAGAAATGTGGGGGGTACTTCAGAGACCTTCTGGCTTACTTTATTCACATAACAGGGACCACCCTGTTACACACACCCCTGCACAACAGGGCAACAGTATAAACTGTTGGCTATCCCTTCCCTGTACCCCTGGAAGTGTTGGAGCTTCTGCCAGCCCACACTAAAAGCTCCACCTCAGGGACCCTAAGAAAAATGTAATGGTATCATAAATCCTGATGTGTGAATATCATTAATACTATACAATTTCCCTGCAGTGTACTACACAGGTTCTAAGACCTGCATAGACATCATCATCATTTTTCACATCTATGATCAATACATAACATCATACTGTATAACATAACATAATTCATTTTCCATCAACATTTGCTCCATAACAGGACAGGGAATCTTTATTCTGGTGCTGGGACCCTGCCCTATGTTATACTGTAAACTGGTGTGGCTGTAGTGCTAAGTACCACCTCATGATCCTTGCATTTTTGTCTTTTTTTTTCCAGTTGTTTAACCAGGTGAGACACACTAAGCTGAACACTTGTTTACAGGTGCAACCTGGTCATGGCTAAACATTCATTTTTAATGGTGAAGTATTTACGCTCCCTCTCATGAAGCTTCCTGCTGATATATTTATATATCATAGGGTACTCTTCTACCTTATTCTATTATAAGAGAATGGCCCCAACACCCATGTCTGAAGCGTCTGTGCGCACTTCAAATGGTAACTTGAAATCTGGGCAGGAACATAAGACAGCCTTGATGTTCCTAAAGACCTCATCACACTCTGGGGTCCACTGTACCTTGTTGGGGCATTTATCTTTAGTTACGTCTGTTAGGGGTGTGGCAGTGGTGGCAACGTTAGGTATAAACCTCTGGTAGTAGCTGGCCAGTCCAAGGAAGGAATGAACATGCTTTTTGTTCATAGGGATGGGGCTATTGGCTACTGCTTCAACCTTATTGATTTCAGGCTTAGCAACTCCTTTTCCTATAACAAACCCTAAGTATTTTGTTTCAGTACAGGCTGTAGCACACTTGGAGGGATTGATGGTCAGGCCTGCCTCTTGGACTGACTGTATCACAGCACTAATGTATTTGAAGTATGTGTGCCAATCAGGACTGTAGATGACAATGTCATCTAGGTAAGCAGTGCTATAATGAGTTTGTGGCCGCAGCATCTGGTCCATATATCATTGGAATGTTGCAGGGGCACCATGAAGGCCAAAAGGAATGGTGGTAAATTAATGTAAGCCTATAGGGGTGCTAAAAGCTGTTAATTTCTGAGCTTGTAGGGCCAAGGAGATCTGCCAGTACCCTATTGTTAGATCTAGGGTACTGATGTATTGAGCATTCCCGATTTTGTCCAACAGGTCATCCATGTGGGGCATGGGGTACCCATCAGAGGTGGAAATGGCGTTTATCTTTCTGAAGTCCAGATAAAGCTGGAAGCCCCCTTCTTTTTTTCCACTACCACTACAGGTGAGGACCAAGAACTACGTGAGGGCACAATTACTCCTAACTGCTCCATTTTCTTCACCTCCTCTATAACCTCCTGACTGACTCTTTCAGGCAACCTGTAGGGTTTCTGATGTCTGGGTGATGTTCACAGTGTGAACTACCCCTTTTGCCCTACCAGGGTTGTTGGTGAACGAATGCCTATAATGGTGCAATAATTGCTCTGACTTGGATTTCTGGTTTGCATCTAGTTCTGGATTAACCTGTACTTTGACCTCTTCTTTTCCCATTTCCAGTCTCCCATATGCCACCTCTAATTCAGATTCAGTTTGATTAGGGTTTACAAACATGTTAGGTATGGGATTGGGTCTATCAAACCACTTCCTGAGCAAATTAGCATGGTACACTTTTTTCAGGGGTCTTTCTCCAGGCATCTCCAGTTCGTAATTAACTATCCCTATTTATCTGAGAATTGTAAAGAGGCCCTGCCACTTCATGAGAAGTTCATTTTCAGTGGAGGGTAACAGCAATATGATCTTGTCACCTGGTTGATAACTCTTTCCCTTGAGGCCTAGATCATAGGTCTCCTTCTGCTCAATCTGCCTTTGGGACACATTCTGGTGGGCTAATGCTATGTACTTTACTAATTTCTTGTGTAAGGTGGTCATGTAGTCAACAATATTGGTATAGCCCACATTCTTCTCCTCCTCCTCCCAATGCTCCTTTACCACATCTAAGGGGCCCCTAGGATTTCTTCCATACAACAAGAAAAATGGTGAGAACCCTGTGGTAGCTTACGGCATCTCCCTGTAGGCAAAGAGTACATAAGGAAGGTACTTATCCCAGTCATGTCCTTCCTCTTGGACATATTTTGTAGCATTTGCTTCCTGGTCTTATTGAAACATTCCTATAAACCATCTGTCTGGGGTGGTAAGGAGATGTTTTTACCACTGACATGCCTAGTAGTCTGTATAATTCCTTTAGGACTGTGGAGGTAAAATTGCTACCGTGATCTGTTAGGATTACCTGAGGGATACCCATTCTACTAAAAATTTTGGCTAATTCCTTGGCTATCTGAGAAGCCATCACAGTACGAAGGGGTATAACCTCAGGGTACCTGGTGGCATAGTCAGAAACTACTAGAATGAATCGGTTCCATTTTGATCTCTTTACTAAGGGGCCTACTAAGTCCATTGTCACTCTAGCAAAAGGGGTTCTGACAGTAGGAATAGGCTTGAGGGGTACCTTATCTCCTTTTCCCCTTTTAGCCACCAGCTGACAATCAGGGCAGGTGCAGCAGTATTCTACTATGGTTTCATGAATACCAGGCCAAAAAAATCTATTTAGCAACTTGCTAATGGTATGGTCCCATGCCTCATGGCTTGCCATGGGCACATTGTGTGCCAAATGCATCACTTTGTCTCTATACCTTTGGGGCACCAACATTTGCTCAACACATTCCTCCATAGTGGGGTTTGTACACATATGGTATAAGATTTAATTTTTTAACACATACTGAGGTTGTCCTTTACAACCACCTGGTCCACCTGGGAAAAACTGGGATTAAAGAAGTGTCCAACTGTTGTGACCTTTTTATATCGGACCCCTTCAGGCTAGTTCCCAATTCAGGTATCCACTCCTGATGGGTTTCTTTCCACAGTCTTTTGTCAGCCTTTTACTCCCTCCTGATCTTTTCTTTTCCTGAGTTATCATAAAGTCCATCATCAAAAGCAAAGATATTTTGAGTTGCTTCCAATTGATCTGGGCCCTGCTGGTAACTGTTACTAGTTTGTTACATCACTGTTGGTTTCTACTATCGTATCAAAAATCAGAGTAGTCCTGGCCTATGAGTAATGGGGACAGGTAATCTCGGCACCAGGCCCACAGTCATTGCTTGATTCTGTTCAACAGTAATTTCCACTGCTGCAGTGGGGCATTGTGAACATCTCCATGGACACATATAACAATAGCATTTTGCCTGAGATGCTACAGTTATTCATGAGGTCACCCCTCATCAAAGTCTGCTTACTCCCAGAGTCCAACAGCCCCAATATCTAGTTCTTCCCAACTTCGACAGTGATGACATAACCCCAGTTGGCCAAGGCTAAATGGGCAGGTTCATGTTGCTTATTGGGGCAGTTCCGTGCAATATGGCCCTTCCCCAGACAACTGTGGCAAATAACATTGGCTGCTGAATAATTCCTCCTCCTTCTGTTCCTTATCCAGTTAGCACCCTCATAACAGGGCTGTCTCTGATTAGAATAGTCAAAGTTTCTTACTGGGATAGCTGGTTGGGGTGAAGAGTCTTACAATCCCTTGGGCTTAGTTGGTCTAGCCACCAGGTAATCCTCTGCTAGACAGATGTTTTTTTCAGTCAAGTCAAGTTTATGTTCTTTCACCCACACTTGGACATCCTGCTCGAGGACTTGTATGAACTGTTTGATAACAATGAGCTCAAGATTTGGTCAGTGTTTTACTGTGTTTTGCAACCACTTGAAGCAGAAGTCCTTTAGCCTGGCATAGGTTTCCCTGAGGATATCTTGGCCAGTCATCTTCTGGGATTTAAAACGCTGCCTGTAGATTTCAGTATTGATATCATGTCAACTGAGAATTTCCTCCTTAACCTGGTTATAGATATTGGCATCTGGAACACTTAGATGGCTATGGACAAGTTGGGCCCATCCTGACAGGTAAGGGACAAGTATAATGACCCACTGATCATGGGGCCAAGCACAAGTCTGAGCTATACGCTCGAAGGTGATCAAGTACACTTTGATGTCATCTGCCTCTGTAAGTTTTGTCAATTAAATATCCCGTGGAATGTTACAATCAGGCTGATCAGGATTAAGGGCCTGGATGGCTTGCAAGGCATCTCTCCATCTGTTGTCCTGTCTTCTCTGATCTTCCTTCTGTAGTCTTCTGTCTTCATCCCATTGTCACCGGTCCTCCTCTCGTTCCTACTCCATCTCTAGCTGCTTTATGCACAGCCATCACAGGAGGTCACTGGGATCCTCCAGGGCTCTCACTTCCATTCTGTTTCTCCTCCTGTTCTGCTGTCTGTTCCTCCAGCTCATCCTTCGTCTTCCAGCCTGGCACCAAGCTCTAACCCTGGCAGGTTTCTCACCGAGCTTATCAAGCCATGGCATCTGTCCACTGAAATTTTCAGGGCTCAGCACTCTGTACTCTTCGTATGTGTCAGGTATTGTGCAATACCCCTGGCAGCATCTCCCAAGCAGGCCAGACATGCCAGTTATCCAGTTCTGACATGAGTGTAATCATGTGGGATAATCAGACACAACAGTCAGAGTAAAGTGCATAAAAAAATGCAAAAGTGCATTTCTCATTTTATTCCAAATAAAGAAAAATTAAAAAATATACAGAAAATAAAAAAAAAAGATTACTCAAATTCAGACAGCTGCTTGGTTTCAACAGTTTTTGTGGCTTTACTTCAGCCTATCATAAAATGCAATGCCAACAAACAGTGTGGAATCTAGCACACTACTGGGGTCTTTCTCCTTGAACAGTCAGCATCCAACTGACCTCCCTATCTAAAAAATTGCCTCTAGGGGTGGATCTTTTATATCCACCTAGGGATTACATCACCATCTGATGATCCCCAAATTAATTCAATACCTCAGTTTACCATTTTTCCTTTAATCAACATGCACCATTCAACAGTATATATACATTTGTCAGAAATTATATTATGCAGTGCTATAGCCTTGATATGAAGGCCAAAACAACCTCTCCATAGTTAACAAACTGTAATGGGTTAAGCTCCTCCCCTTTTCCATGACATCATTACTCTGGATGCCATAAATAAAGCCATTCTGAGGACAGCCATCCCTATAGCAACAACAATACAGAGGGGCTTCTCACAGGTATTTACCATTTAGTAACACAGAAACATAGACTTTGACAGTAGATAAGGACTGCTTGGCCCACCTAGTCTGCCCATTTCCCTACCTATTGGATACGCTGCAGGTTCTAGTTAACCACCAGCCTACTTCCCCCTACACCTCACTATAGTTACCTTATGTCTGTCCCATGCATTTTTGAATTGCCCCGCTGTTTTTGTCCCCACAACCTCCTCAGGAAGGTGGTTCCATGTATCCACCACCCTCTCTGTGAAAAAATACTTCCTCACGTTGCCCCTGAGCTGTCCCACCTCTATCTTCAAATTGTGCCCTCTTGTTCTTGCACATCTCTTTTTCTGAAAGATGCTCCTGTCTTCAAATTTGTTGATTTTCTTCTGGTACTTGAAAGTTTCTATCATGTCCCCCCCCTTTCCTCAAGGGTATACATCTTAAGCACTTTTAGTCTCTCTTCATGTGGCTTCTGTTGCAGACTCTACACCATTTTAGTTGCCCTCCTCTGGACAGCCTCCATCCTTTCTATGTGTCTGCAGAGATGGGGTCTCCAGAACTGTACACAGTACTCCAGATGGGGTCTCACCAATTTTCTGTACAGAGGTATAACAACTTCCTGCTTTTTATTGGTGATGCCTCTACCTATACATCCTAGTATACCCCCAGCCCTCCTTACTGCCTTCTCACACTGCTTACCTATCTTAAGATCATCTGATATGACTACCCCAGGTCCCTTTCCATTTTTGGTTGTTGTTAGTACCCCCCCATTGTGTACTCTTCCCTTGGGTTTTTGTTTCCCAGGTGCATTACTTTGCACTTTTTTGCATTGAATCTAAGCTGCCATATTTTTGACCATTCTTCCAACCTTGCCAAGTCCCTTCTCATCCTTTCCACTCCTCCTTGTGTATCAACAATATTGCAGATCTTTGTGTCGTCTGCAAAGAGCCATACTTTTCCTTCCAGCCCCTCTGCAATGTCTCCTATAAAGACATTAAAGAGGACCAATCCCAGTACTGAACCCTATGGTACCCCACTAGTAACCCTCCTTTCTTCAGAGTGTACTCCATTTACTATTATCCTTTGTGTCCTGTTATCCAGCTAGTTTGTTACCCAGGCTACCACCGTGGGACCCACTCCCAAGCTGGCTAACTTGTTTATTAATCTTTTGTGTGGGACTGTGTCAAATGCCTTGCTAAAATCTTGGTAGGCCATATCCACAGCCCCTCCCTGGTCTACTACTTTGGTCACCCTGTCCAAGAAATCTATTAGATTCATCTGACATGACCTTCCCGCTGTGAATCCATGCTGCCTTGGGTACTGTGCCCCTCTGGCCTCTAGGTACTCAACAATTCTTTCTTTGAGAAGTGATTCCATCATTTTCCTTACCACTGAGGTCAAGCTAGCAGGTCTGTAGTTTCCTGCCCCTGCCTTGCTCCCACTTTTGTGAAGAGGAATCACATTTGCCCTCCTCCAGTCCTCAGGTACCACACCATCCTCCCATAATTTGTTAAAAAGGGCAGTCAGTGGTGTCACTAGGTCTCTCCTTAGTTCTTTTAGAATTCTGGGGTGAATCCCATCAGGCCCCATTGCTTTGTCCACCTTGAGTTTTAAGAGTTCTTTCAGGACCTTTCTTCTGTGAATGGACTGGTATTGACAGCCCTGTCCAGTGTGCTTCTATTGTTTGGTTTAGGTACCTCTCCCTCTTCTTCTTTTGTGAATACTGAGCAAAAGTATTGGTTCAGCATCTCTGCCTTTTCACAGTCACCATCTGCCCACCTCCCTTCCCCTTTATTAAGCCTCACTATCCCTCCCTTGGTCTTCCTTCACTCCCTGATGTTCCTATAAAAGGATTTATCCCCCTCCTAACTGAGTTGGCTATCTTTTCCTCAGTTTGGTCCTTCACTATTCTGACTGCCTTTCCTGCATCCTTCTGCTTTAACTGATACAGTTCTCTGTCCTGCTCTTTCTGTGATTCCTTGTACTTCCTGAATGTTAACCTTTTTTCCCCTAACCTTCCATGCCACCTCCTTTGAGAACCATAGTGTTTTTTACTTCGTATTGTTTTGTTTATTTGCTTCACACAAATGCTTGTTGCCTCTGTGATGGCAGTTTTGATTTTTCCCCATTGTTCTTCCACCCCTCCTTCCTGCCCATTTGCTAGTGCATTCCTTAGGCACTCACCCATTTTGGCAAAGTCAGCCCTCCTAAAGTCCAGTATATTTGCCTTTGTATGGCTTGACTCTACTGCTGTGTTAATTGTGAACCACACCATTTGATGGTCACTAGTTCCCAGATGGCTTCCCACTTTTAAATCTGTGATTCTCTTTTCGTCTCCATTTGAGAGTACCAGGCCTAAGATTGCTCCCTCTTGAGTGGGTTCCAATACTAGCTGTCTGAGGCATGCCCCTTGCAGGTCATCAAGAATGACCCTGCTCTTGGATGTGGCTGCAGCAAATGTGCTCCAGTTAACATCTGGCATACTCAGGTCCCCCATCAACAATATCTCCCCTTTTGCTGCCATTCTAAGAATGCCTTATATCATATCCTTGTCCATTTCCTCCCCCTGAGATGGGTGTCTGTATACAACCCCAGTGCGGATTGTGGTGCCATTACCTGTCTCCAAGTTGACTCACAGTGCCTCCTCACCTCCCCATTTACACTTTAATTCTGTTGCTTTGATTTCTTTCCTGATGTAGAGAGCTATTCCTCCTCCTCTTTTACCCTCCCTGTCCCTCCTGTAGATTGTATATCCTGGTATGTTTACATCCGAGTCATGGTTCTGTGTGTACCATGTTTCCGTGACTGCCATGATATCCAGGTGTCCCTCTTCTATCAAGGCCACTAGTTCAGGAAGCTTGTTACCCAGACTGAAGGCATTGGTACTCATCACTCTTTATTGTTTGATGGCTTTACTCCTTTTTGCCCCAACCCTGCACTTACTGACTTTGCCTTTTTCTCCATTTAACCAAGTCCTGCTCCCTACTGAGTTTTCTACCTTAGTGTTTTCCTCACTGACTACCCTGTTTTGTGGGGGGAGGCTGGGAATTCTCTGCTTCTTATCAGTGCCTCCCACCTTGGCTAGTTTGAAAGCTTGTCAGTGAAGCATTTAAACCTATCACCTAGGAGCCTGGCTCCACTCCTGGACAGATGCAGACCATCATGCCAGTATAGGCGGGTATCCCTCCAGATGGAACCCTAGTCCCCAGTGGAGCCAAAACCCTGTGCTCCACATCAGTTTTTCAACCATTCATTGAACTGCATGGTGCAGAGTACCCTCACCTCACCCATGCTATAGACAGGCAGCACCTCCGAGAAGGTTCAGTGTGTGCTAGTTGTCTAAGGCTCCTCCCCAACTCTACAAACCTCCTACACTTCTCTGATCACATGCCCAGCCAAGCCATTTGTCCCTAGATGGACAGTGATGTCCAACTCCCTCTCCCATGCAGCTGCTTTCATGATCCTGAGGATTCACATCCTGTCCCTCCAAGCCATGGTGCCAGGCAGACACCCTACTTCCTTCTCCCCTGCCTCCCCCAGTTCTACCACCCTAATAATCGAGTCCCCCACCAGGAGCTGCTTCCTTCCCCTGTGGTGTCCCATGCCACCTTCCTGTGGGCCTCCCTTGTGGCAGTTCCCAGCAACCTCCTTGGTCTCCACTGCGGGTGCCTCTATAGGGGAATTATGCTCCACCAGAATGGCATATGGATTGTGGAGAGGTACAACCGGAGGGATGCACCTCTGTTCCACCACTCTCACCCTCCATGAGCCCACTGTGGTCCAACTGATTCTCTTGTTTGGCAACCTCTGAGGCAGCAGTCACAGCCCTGGTGTTCCCTGGGCAGGGGAGGTTTCCCTACTCCTGTCCAGTTCAGCCTGGAGATGTGCAACATCCTCCCTCAGAGCAGAATGTTGCCTGCAAATAGGGCAGCATTGCAGCCTCCAGAATGTCTCCCAGAAGACTGCTGTCCCACAGCCAGTGCATTGCACTACTTCCCACACATCTGTGTTTTTCCTGTTTATTTAAGTTTTTTTTTTTTTAGTTAGTGTGTGCGTGTGCACACGTTTACCTTCAATGCAGTGTGCTGTGCTGGTAAGCATATGATAGTTGTATGCCCCTTGCCCTCTTAATATAGGTTCATAGGTTCATAGATTAATACGGGTTCAGTAGGTATTAATACCTTTTGTGAACTCGCCACCCATTCATGGGTGGAAACTAAATTTTAAATGACCCATGTAATTATCAAGGTTAGTTTTAAATATAGTCATTGTTTTACTGAATACCACGTTAGATGGAAGTTTATTCCATGAATTCACCACCCTTTGAGTATACCAATTATTTCTTTTAACCGTATTGTTTTTTGTGCCTTTAAATTTTAGTATATGAAATCTGGTATTTATAGGAGTCTTTTTCTTTTGTAATCCAATAATTTCTAGTATTATTTCATTTTGGAATGCTTTGTATGTTAAGCATAGATCACCCCGAAGTCTCCTATAATCCATTGAATAAAGACCTATTTTTTTTAGTCTGGTTTCATAGTCCAATTTCTGAATAGTAGTTATTTTCCTTGTTGTTTTTCTTTGAATGCTTTCAATTAATTTCTTACTTTTACTTAAATATGGAGCCGTAACAGAGGAACAGTATTCTAAATGTGGTCTAACAAGACCAGTGTATAATGGTAACAGAACTTTCTCATCTCTGCTTTTAATATTTCTTAATATACAATTTAATATTTTATTGCCTTTTTTAACAGCTGTTATTGTATGTGTGTTTTATGTTAAATCGTTAGATAGAATAACTCCTAAATCTTTTTCTTGCTGGGTTGTTTGTAAAGCAATATTATTAACAGTATAAATGAAACACGGGTTATGTTTGCCCAAGTGCATTACCTTACACTTTGTTTCATTAAACAGTAGACCCTTATGTTTAGACCATTCAACTAAATGATTTAGATTATTTTGCATTTCTACTGCAGAATTTTGATTATTTATGATGCTTCCTATTTTGCAGTCATCAGCAAATTTGGCCAACCAACAAGAGTCATTTAATGGACACATAGATGAAATGAGAATATTGAAAAGAGTTGGGCCCAGCACTGAGCTCTGAGGAACACCACTAGTAACAGGACCCCATTTAGATAGATAGCCCTCGACTGATACCTGTTGAGATCTATCTGATAGCCAAGCATGTATCCATCTTATTATTATTGGATCAATTTTCAATTTCTCAAGTTCTGTTATTAATATTTGGTGTGATACTGAATCAAATGCCTTTGAAAAATCTAAAAATATTATGTCCACTGATAATCCCTTGTCCAGTGCACCACTAACTGGCTCCAGAAAATACAGTAAATTAGTTTGGCATGATCTGTTCTTAACAAAACCATGTTGATAGATATCTGAGAATTTATTTTCAACTAAATGATCTGAGATTCTATTCTTTAATATTCTTTCAATTAGCTTGCATAGTACATCCGTTAAACTAATAGGCCGATAATTTTGCTCTAGGCCTTTACTACCTCCTTTGTGGATTGGAATAACTATGGCTTTATTCCATGTTGGAGCCGTATGCCCTGTATTCATTGATAGATTAAATATTAATGTTAATGGTCCAACCAGTTGTTCTTTTAAATTAATAATGAATAATGGAGGAATGCCATCTGGTCCAGGAGTTCCAGTAGTTTTTAAAGTGTTTATAGCATCTAAGACCTTGCCCTCTGATACAGGGGAAAAGAATTTTTTTGGTTTTGTCACATACGGAATCTAGATTGGTTGGTTTAAAAATGTTAATAAAATAATTATTCAGTCTGTTTGAAATTTCTGTTTCATCGGTTATTATCTGATTTAATGACTGTAAGGGTCCTATGGAAGGATTTTTTTTTTAATGAACCAATGTAATTATAAAATGATTTTTTATTATCTTTAACAGTAATTGCTAGTTTTTCTTCATGATTCCTTTTTAGTTTTGTAATCATATTCTTACTTTTATTTGATGCTTGTTTATATCTATTCCAACTAGAGCTAGTTTTATTATTCCTAAATTTCTTGTATAACCGTTGTTTTTTGGCCAGAATTTTTTTGATTTTGTGATTCCACCACATAGGGGGTCTACGATTTTTTTATGTATTTCCTTCTAATAGGTACCCATAATTTAATACTTGTATTTATTTTAACATAAATTTATTATAAACTGTATTAATGTTATTGTCAATAAGGTCAGAAGCCCAATTCCATTCCATAAGATATTGTTTAATTTTTTGTAATTTGCTTTTATATATATATATATATATATATATATATATATATATATATATTTTATGTAAAAGACACACTAAGCTGAAAGCTTGTTTCCAGGTGTGACCTGGGAGCACAAGGAAGTTAAGTAACTTGCTCAGGGTCACACAGTATGCAGATGGAGGCTGTGGGATTCAAACCCAGGTCTTCAGCTCAGTGCCTTACACCACTGCACTATACTGCCACCCTCTTAGGCAAGGGGCATACAACTTGAATATATTTTATACTCAGTTTTTTATATTTTATATTCAGTTTTGTACTGCACATAATTTTTAACTCCTCTGGATTCTCTGAGCTGGGAAGAGGAATGGGAGAATGAGGGTGCGCTCCTCTTCTCCCTTCTCCTGTCAGCTCAGTAAGCCTTCTCAGCAGTTTCTCTCAGATACTCATAACACTTTTCTTTGTTTAATTTCCACCAGTATTTTCAGGTACCACTACTTCCTGCATTCTTATGCTCATCCTCCTTATTTATATATTGTCCCCGTGGGCATAGAAATGCACCAGTTAGCACCCTAATGCCCGTCAGATGGCTACAATTGTCAGCTGTTGGGTAACATTTTTAGTTGTGTCCTTTTACTTTGACCATCTGCCGAACATTTCATTTATTTTAATTATCCTTTATTTTTTAGCCACTGAAGAAACTGGACATGTGGCATTTCAGGAACAAGCAACTACTGGGATTTATAGCAAATCCACCCCACAGTGCTTGTTTTGACTCAGGAGAGTGAGCCACACCATGTGCTTTGCACACCTTTAACTCTGAGTGACTTTTCTTGCTCTGAACCCCAGATGCTTTTCTGCACCTCAAATGTGGTGTAGCTTTACACACCACTACTCAGTTCCATTGGGAGCATTAGGGGCAGCAACTACTTTGTTTATGGAACAGACAACTACAGGGATTTTCTTCACTTATTCTGCACCCCATATTTGCTACGCAGCTTCTTCCCTCACTTACAGTAAGTGCGTAGCTTGAGCTGCCCTGACTGTAAGTGCGGTCTCAAATACCACCATTATTTTGGGGCTTTTCTGAACCGTTCTTTATTTTTGTAATGGCTTGTGGGACTAGGGAAAGGGATAGAACAGTGTAGCAGTGGGTACTGTCAGGTGGCCACCCTGACCGTGAAAACAAGGAGAGAGAGAGAGAAAATTAAGATACAGTACTTAAAGAAAATGATATAATATAGAGTGAAAAGAAATGGGGGTTCTTCAGAGACCTTCTGGCTTACTTTATTCACATAACAGGGATCACCCTGTTACATTAACCCAGGGCAAACCACAGAGGGGTGCGTGGACACAGCAGCAGGCAACATGGTGGTCAGAAGCAACCTCGTGATGGTTTACCTGATGGAAGCCATGATGGAGGAGGAAGAGAGGGACTAAGACCACACTGGGCCACTCTGTAGGCCAAAGAGGAGATATGCTGCAAACAGAATGTACCGGCCCTGAGTGTCTTTTGAGACACTCTCAGATGACCAACTTATGGGCCAGTACAGACTGAGCAGGGTCCTGCAGAGGTAGCTCTGTGAGCTCCAGCATGAGCAGCTGCAGTCTACCACCCAATGCAGCCATGCCATGACAGTCGAGCAAAAGGTGACAGCTGCAGTGTGCTTTCTATCCACCAGGTCCTTCCAGACACCCATTGGGAATACCATCAGCATGTCACAGTCTGCCACATTGCGTCTCCTGATCCAGTTCCTAGATGCCCTGCTGCCACATTCTGGTGAATTCATTGTATTCCCCAGTAGGGCAGTGGAGCACAGAGAAAAATGCAGCAATTCTATTCAGTTGTGCACCTACCAGCAGTACTCAGTGCCACTGACTTCTCCCACGTTGCCATCCATGCACCACCTGGTAAAGTGGAAGACAAATTCCTCAACAGGAAGGTTTACCACTCCCTTAATTGCCAGGTGGTATATGATGCAACTGGGCACATCATTGGTGTCTTTCCACAGTTCCCCAGCAGTGCCCATGATGCCTTCATCTTGCACCAGTCCCAATTGTGCCAGGTATTTGAGGAAGGCCTAATACCCAGTGGACATATTGTCAGTGAGTACCTGCAGCAGGCACAACCACAATCCTCCCAATGATGGGAAAGTGCCACAATACAGCAGACAGAGGAGTCGGGGATGGTGTACAGGTACACAGGATGACCTAAACATTAGGGTCTACAAACTGGTCAGGGTGAGTGACACAGTACACACCTTCTAACAAATGTTAATGTTTCCACATGGGACAGTGCCTATCCCCTGAGACCCTGGCTCCTAACTCCAGTCCTCCGGCCAGCAAATGTGGCCGAGGAGAGATATAATGATGCACACATCAGAACAAGGAATATAATTGAGCATGTGTTCAGCATGCTCAATATGAGATTTAGATGCCTGAACCATTCTGGTGGTGCCCTACAATATACCCCTCAGAAGATATGCCACATATTTCTAGCCTGTTGTATGTTGCACAACATGACGCTAAACCATGGAATATGCCTGCCTGAACCTGCGGTACATGCTGAGAGTGACCCAGAACCAGAGGTCTGGGGATAGTGCTCGCTCAATAGGCATGATCCACGCATGGCCAGGAGGACCCAGGAGCACAGAATGAATATCATCAGAACCCTGACACAGATGGACAGGTGCATGAAAACAACATGAACAACATACATGAGTCAAAAAGTGTATTTACATTCTGTATAGTACAGTGACAAATACACAGAGGTGATAAGATGCAAAAAACCAAAAAGAAAGGATGGCACACAGGTGGGGCAGGGAGTGTGGTGGGAATTGTGAATGTTCAATACAGTAAGTTGCTTGTGATGGTTGCAGGTGGGGAAGGGTGCAAGAAGGTGGGGCACACACACAGCATCAACATTGTCTCCTGCCACAGGTCCTCACAGACACCCTACTGCAAGCACGTGGGGGGGATTATTGTGGACTGGGGAGCTGGCAGGCAAAGAATGCATGCCTGGGGCTCGGTGTAGCTGAGGCCATGTGTCGCCCAGTAGTCCGTGGAGTGCCAATGGATGATGGTGTTGCAGCAGTGCTTGCTGAACTTGACCTGCCACTCTGTGAGGAAGATGCACATTGGGGGACACTACTGGTACACCAATGGCATGTGCCGGTGGTGCAACTCTGCCGAGATATTCCTACCTCTCTCACTGAGGCTGTGAGCTCACCCACAGCCCCAGTGAGGTAATCAAGGACCTGGTGGAGGGCATTCAGGAACTGTGCCTGAAGCTTCTCCACACACTGGTCTACATGCATGAGGTCTGCGTGCACTGCCTCCCAGAGATGGGCAATCTCCTGCCTAATCTCCCCTGGAATGCATGCAGCTCCCACTGTGCAGCGGACTACAAGTCCACTGCAGACCAGAGGAGCTGCTGGGTCTCAGAGCCACCCTGTCTCTGGGGTGCATGGACACCTGGGACAGTGGGTGTGGGTGGGTGGTGGTGATCAGTTGGGCAGGAGGGGCTCAACCCATGTGTGGCTGTGTGCCACACCGCCTCACTGTCCATGATGCCACGCGTGTCATGTGTGGGATAGACTGGGGTAACAGGGTGGCTGCCAACAGAAACCTGTTGTGTCAGCCGGGCAGTGTGTGGGCCTGTGGATGTGGTTGCCACACCTGTGGCAGTTTTTGCAAGAGTGGCGATAGTGGTGGTGGTGCTAATGGTACTGGAGGCATGACCCTCAGGGGACCCTGGCAGCACCAAAGGTGATGTGTGCCTGGCAGGTGACTGTGAGGAGGCCTCAATGAGCCCACTGCTTTCAGCCCCTGTCTGGTCTGCCATGCCTAGGCACAGTTCTAATAGGAAGAAACCCCCAGAGCAACAAGGGTGGAAAGGTAATCCCTGGTTGGAATGTACATGTCCTCATCATCAGACAAATAAACAAATAATGTGGCCATGGACACCCACACTGCAGCTTTTGCCGGCAGTCTCTACACCCCAGATGTTGATAGGTGAGTGTTCTCTGACCATTCCTCTGCTGCGTGGCCATCACCTTGCGCTGTGGACAGAGAAGAACACTGTAAGTGTGATGTACAGTACACAGCGGTCCAGTTCCAGTGCTGCCACATGCAGACCACACCATTGATGCCAATGATGCCCAGTGCAAGCCCAAAAAAGGTGACCACAGCCTACACACCCACACAACCAGGGTGCACACACACGTATGGTCGGAATGTGGATCCCACAGGCATGTACATGACCAGCACCAAATGTACTCAACACACCACACACACATGAAGACCACAACCCAGAGGGAGGTAATAGGTGTAGCACTCAGTGACACATGTGGCAGCAGGCAACACCGCATGTGGAAGGCACACCATCTGCCAAGATACATACTATGTGCAGGTGCACTGGGACACTGTCTGCAGGGCAAAACATAAATGTGCTAGCTTGTCACATGCTGCAGGCCCCGTACTGCATGGAACACACCACCAGCCAGTGCCATACTGCACACAGGCCATCACAGTGCACACATATGTGCACAGTCCAGGGCAGCATTGTGCAACAACCCAGGCAAAGCAACCTGTATACCCATGGAGAGACATTCATACTATGGTGGTTTACAGCCATGTACTCACATGTCCTGTGTAATGACAGCTGTGTCTCACAGCCACCACCATCCACACCTGCCACAGCCACAGATCTGATGGTGGATACCACCACCTTCAAAATAGGGTCTAGTGGCGTTGCAAGCTCAGCCAGCCATGGACCTCCTTCTGTGCCCTGCTGTGCACAGTGGCGTGCTGCCTCTTCTTCCTTTACCCATCACTGCAGGTCATGCCAGTGCTTGCGCACCACATCCATTGTGTGGCCCCGTCCACCTACAGCATTCAACTCAGCTGTAATTTGATACCACATGTCCCTCACTGCAGCATCGGTGTTATTATACCATCACATTGTTTGCTCTCTGGCCTTGCAACCATCTGCCAGGGCCATCAGCTTCTCCTGGAGAACTTGTGGCATAGAATCCTCTCCCTGCCATCAGAGGCATGTGTGGGGATGTAAGTAGCCATTGGTCAGTGGCTGTGCTGTAAGGGTGTGTGTGCGTGTGTGTGTGTGTGTATGTATGTGAGAGAGAAGCACTACACACAACTGAAGGGTTACAGCATGAGATTGGCTGTGGGCATGTGGCACAGGGATGTAGCGTCACCTCACATACCACATGCTATGCATGCCCAGCAATGTCCTCCACATGTCCATCTGGTGCTGGTGGCCACAAGATGGTGTTTATGCACAATATAGATACAAGCAGTAACCTGCATTGTGAGTGAATCACCAGGACCCTTGTGTAGTCTGCATACCTACCGGTGTGTGATATACTGTGGCTGCTCGGACTAGTGGGGATGGCAGAGTGATCAATGGGTCCTGGTTGATGCACAGCATGGTATGTGGTACACATACACATGATGGTGCCACAGAACCAGCCATGAGAATAGTATTGCTATGTTATGTGTTGTGACTGCCCCCCCCCCCGGAATGTAATGCGTGCGGATCCATACCACTGTCACAGCGTATACATGTGGTAAGACATAGCAGCAGTGCAGCACTATGAATGTACACACCTGCATGCTGGGCCTGCTGCAAGTGTGATTGCAACATTCTGCAGTACCTGACAAATTACATCCCATTTACTGCATACAGTAATCTAACGTCCAGACTTGCATCGTCTGCCTCTGCTCATCCCACCTCCCCCTCTCTCTCACTCTCCCTCCCCATCTCTATGCTTCCCGCCATCTTGGCCTCTGGTGCCCACTTACACCTCCTCCTGTATGACAATCGGGGCCCTGTTACCCTGAGCACTTAACTCTCAAGTGTTATGCTTATTACTACTCCCCATGCACATGATCTGCCTTGTATATTGTTACCCCACATCATCATGTTCTTATATTGTTTGATGTTGCTTTTGTTCTACATATCCTGTTAAAAATTCCTTTATTAACCTTATCACTCTGTATAACTGTTCTCATTATTCAATTTGTCTTGTGTATTGTTCATGATGTGGAACCCATGTAAAGAGCTTCTAGCTTAAAAGGTGTTATCAGCGATTTTAATTAATTAATAAATAAATAAATACATTTACATTCCCACACATACCCTGTGGCCCCATGTCAGTGTAGCAGACTTCACACAATGTTGCAGATCACAATAGCAGGGTATTTTATTTATTGACATCTCGGATTGATACCTTTGAGCTAGCAGCTCATTTACAGAGGTTCCATGTCATAGGAAAACAGTTTACATACAATACATAGTTAAAAGGGTATTACAATTCTTACATATGAACAGTAAGTTCAAGACATTCTGGTCAGATAATATTAACAAGCAGACAGCTTTAGAGGACCTGGATTTCAGAAAGGAGAAAAAGGAGTAAGAAGTAAAAGAGGGGAGGAGAGCTGAATTATAACAGAGGGGTATAGTATCATGAGAGAGCAACAGGTAGTGGAATAGACTTGTTTACAGTGGAAAAGGAGTTAGAAGATATGAAGAGGAGCAACCCAAAGAGCCTTATCAGTGCATACAGAGAAACGGGGAGTGAACCCAGAAAGGAGGTAGTTTTGGGGGGTAGCTAGGGTAAGGAGTTTAATCAACCACTGCAGGGGTCAGCAGAAACCTGAAGGGAGGTGGGGGTGAAGGGGTGGGGTGTGAATGGCAGCTGGGGACGATTAGGGTGGTGGGTAATAAATAAGTGCTGCAGTTGAAGAGTTGTTACAAAGGAAAGAGGTGTTTATGTTGGTTATCACAGTCGCACATACTGGTAGTGGCTAGGTAAGCACAAAGTTTAGATTTGAAAGTGCCAAGTTTGGATTCCAATTGTAGTTCATAGCTGAGAGAGTTGAGCCATTTGGGGGCCCTATATGCAAAAGACCATTGTTCTTGCAATGTTCGGTGAAAGGGGACTTAAAGTGAAATACCGCTAGTTCCCCTGGTTTGCCTGTGGCAGGGGGATGAGCAGAGGAGGCCTTGTACCCCTGGAGGGGTAAGAACTAAGGTGGTCTTCTTTGCAAGTAGGCAAACTTGGTACTAGACCCTACTTTACAGCTTAAGTCATCCAGAGCTTGCATAGAGCTCGCAGGTATGAGTTAACTAGTGCATACCTAATAAAAGTCAACAGGCTTTGTTTAGGGCCAGTTTAATTCTCTTGAGAGCCATGCCAGTTTCTGCCTCACAGACTACCAGTCCATAGGACTAAGCTAGTGATTGCGAACTTGAAGGCATCATCCGTAAGGCAGTGTATGTGGCTATGTAGCTGGCCAATATGCGAGTTTGCAGACTTGGCTACTTGGTCAGTGTGTTGTGCAAATGAGAGGGAGCAGTCAAGAGTGACCCCAAGGTATTTAAAGCTATTGACCATATCTAACTTGACATTATGGTTGTTTAGAGTTTCGAGGTGATAGGACCTATGTTTGTTTTGTGAAGAAGCAAATGGCATTGTCTTTGTTTTCTTGTAGTTTAGAAGGAGGTTGGAGCTGAGGAACCAGACCTCCACTTCTGTGAAGTTTACCTGCATTTGCTTTTTCAAGACTTCAAGGCTGGAATGACTAGAGAACAGCACAGCATCGTCTGCGTTCAAGAGGACATTGTCCAGACATACCTTGGGAAGGTTATTTAGAAACATGCTAAACAGCAGAGAGCCCAAAACTGAGCCTTGGGGAACCCAGTAGTAACATTTTGATGATCAGAGAGAACATCAATTATTTTTACTTGTTGTACTCATCCTATGAGGTAGTGCAGGAACCAGCTCACGGATTCAGTGGATTGACCAATATTGGCCAAATGACTTAGTAGTAACTCGAGAGTGACCGTGTCAAAGGTCTTGGTGAGGTCAATGTAGGTAGCCCTCACCAAGAGCCCCTGATCTAGTGCATCATGGATGTAGCCAGTGAACTCCACTAGTGCTGTTGTACTGTGTTGTTTCCTGAAGCCATGCTGTTGCTAGCATTGCAGCATGTGCTTTTCAAGGTAGTCTACAAGTTGGTCATTGACAATCCTCTCGGGTGTTTTAGAGAGTGGGGGGAGAATTGAAATTGGCTGCTAATTAGAGTGACTAGTTCTGTCTCCACTTTTGAAGACAGGTGTCAAAACCACTGCTTTCCAGGTCTGGTGGAATTTAGCAGTTATTAGTGATAGGCTGAGGATACTAGTTAGAGGAGAGAGTAGTTCATCAAGGGTGACCGCAAGTAGCTTGAGATTTAGCATGTCTCCACTGGACCTTGTTTTTCCAAGAACCTGTGTGATATATTGTTTGGCCTCAGATTTGATGACAGTCTTGAGGTAGAAGGGGAGAAGAGCGCTTACTGGTGGTCTAGTATTGTTATGTCTAATAGTATCACTTTGTGGTCCTAGGAAGTCTGGAAAGAGCACACCGCTAAGGTCAGTAAAGGCCTCATTGAAGGTGTTAGTTATTTCTTTAGGGCCAGGGTTAAGATTCCATCGATACTGAGTACAGTGGGTAGTGCTTTGTTAGTTTTTCCAATGAGGGACTTAATATTATCCCAGAATTTTCGGCTGTCACCCAAAGAGTTGTTTAGTTCATTTTTAAAGTATAGACTTTTCACTTTTCAGATAGCCCAAGTGCATTTATTATGGGCTGCTTTATAGTTTTGGATGTCAATGTGGGGCCCTGTACTTTTAGCCTTGTGCCAGAGGTTATCTCTTTCTTTCATTTGTTCAATGAGTAATGGTGTAACCCAGGACTCACTTGTTCCCCTTACTTTCTTTTTTTGTAGGGGGCAAATATGTTGCGGGATGCATTAAAAGTGTTGACAAAGTACTCAAGCGCGATGTCTTCATCTTCAGCATTGTAGATGGCTGACCAACCTTACTGACAGAGGTGTGCTTTAAGCAAGCCAAGATGCCCTTTTTTAGCACTGTAGTACTGACTGATGGACACCTACCTGTACCTGTGGAAGTAATGTCCTGGTACATGTTGAGCGCTAGTGTTGTCATCAAAGTATTCAGCCTTCTCCCTGCAGTTTGAGTCAGCTTTGCAGGTGGTACTGATTCACCACTGAAATAGCCCAGGCAATCCAAACATGGTACTGCATGCAAATGAGGCCATAATGAGATGCAAATGTGGTGGATTGCACTCTGAGTGCCCAAGTAGTCTCATTTGTAGAGATACAGTGAAGTTTTACTCCGCCAGTGAAGTTGGGGCAAAGTCACCCATTCCGCATCATCAACCGCTACAAGTTCCCATAGAATTACACTTACACTATCGCCTTATAATGACTTTTTGCTATGCTGACTTTGCATTCACTTCACGTTGTTTTCTGTTGAACGCAAAGAGAGTCATAATTTAAACAGCCCACAGATCACATATGTTACAGTCTGTAGGTCACATGGCTCAGGCAGGAAGTTAATCAGGCTAGGCAGTGAAAGACTTTCACTTTCTCCTTACCTATTGTTGGAGAAGGAGGATTTGTGACACAGGAGACAGAAGAGAGAAATACATTGCTTGAATCTGCTCAATATTTGACTTTTTTGTTAATTTGCTGTTTTTTTTGTATTTTGATTGCCTCTTGTGTTGAGTTGTGCACCTTTATTTCAGTATAGTAGTTAATTGTTAATTTTTTTTGTGTGTGTTGTGTGTGTGTGTGTGTGTGCTCTGTGTGTGTGTGTGTGTGTGAGAGAGTAAAATGGAGAGAGGCACCTTTGGCGGACAGGGAGGAGAGTGTGTGGGAGTATGGATGAGTGGTGCCACCGCGCATTTGAACAGGAGCACATTATATCATGCAAGTGGTCCCCTCCCTGAAGCAGGAGGTAGTGATGCCATGGAAGCGCCCCTGCCAGTGGCACCACCTACTACTAGTGCCCCCCCACCCCATCACCTGCCATAGCCCCTGTGCCATTGGCTCAGCAGCAGCAGAAATTGATAGAGGAGCCGCAACAGTCTCATCAGCAGCAGCATGTTGCCCCTCCCACTTGTGCTCAATCCTTCCTGCACCTCTGTTGTGTGGGCTTTTTTCAGTTCAGTGCCTGGTGTTGATGACCCCGGGGTCATGAAGGGCAATATCTGTGGTGTGATTGTGCATCGTGGTCCCAAGGAGAGTCATCTGGGGACAGGTGGGCAGTGCACCCACCTTGCAAACCAACGCTGTGCTGAGTGGGAGGCCAAGATTGCAGAACAGGGACTGACTGCTCCTGCTGTCCCTGCTGGCCAACAGGTGGCAGCATGGCCTCCACCCCCACATGGGGTTAACCGTGGTCAGGCCATGGAGCAAGTGGCTGCTCCAGCACCTGCAGGGGATGCTGGCAACCCTACAATAATGCCTGCCACATAGGCCGATTTGGGCCTGATGTGGAGTGAGGTGGACCACCTGAGCAACAAATTGTCGAACATTGAGCAGTGGGTGGAGCGCATTGAGGGTCACCAGCTCCAAATTATGGACATGCTCCAACTGTTCCTCTCAGATCATAATGTGGAGCATTAGTTTTTGATTGTCCATGCACCCACCACCCTCTCCATGACAAACTACTTCCTGATGTTGCCCCTAATCCGTCCCCCCTCTATCTTCCAATTTAGTCCCTGTGTTCTTGCACATCTCTTTTTCTGAAAGTTGCTACCCTCTTGAACATTGTTGATTCCCTTTATGTACTTTAAAGTTTCTATCATGCCCCCTCTTTCCTCCTTTCCTTAAGGGTATACATTTTAATCTCCTTTAGTCTGTCTTCTTCGTATGGGTTCCGGTGCAATCCCTGTACCATTTTAGTAGCCCTCCTTTGGACTGCCTCCATCCTGTCTATGCCCTTATCTATGTCCTTTTTGAGATATGAGCTCCAGAACTGCACGCTGTACTGCAGATGAGGTCCCAAAAATGCCAGAGTCCAGATGAAGAGAAATAACATGATAAAATGTGCTGAAAATTCTGTTATTTCCTGATGCACTGCTTTATACATGCACCCACTCTGCAAAAGTGTGCCCCCAGAAATGGCTGCTGTCAAAGTGTCCCGAAAATGGCAGACTCCAGATGAAGAGAAATAACATGATAAAATGTGCTGAAAATTCTCAATTATTTGTTGACGCACTGCTTTATGTGTACACCCACTCCCACCACAACTATGGCACCTGTTGCTGCTCCTGTACTTCTATCTTCTGCTGCCTGCGCTGACTAGGCTGATGCACAGTGTCTTGTCAAATGATGATAGCCACAGATGACCATTGTGTGAACAATGGTGTGACGATGCTATGGCAGTCAGAAAGTCTGCTGCACTGGCTGTAACAAGATGCCCTATGTGTGTGTGTATGTACTCATACTACCATTGGTAAGTTACTGTGTCTTGCACACTCCTGTTTTTCCACAGAACCAGACGTTTTATATATACACATATACACATGGAATCATTGCTGTTTTTTCTCTCACAGGTCATCTAGTCACACTTGGGTTGAGCATTTTTTGGCTTGCTGAGGAATTTGCTGCAGGAAAACTATCAAGCCAAGAAAGGTAAGTATTTTTTGGGGTGGGTATGGGGGGTATCATTTGGAAGCAAGTTTCATTAATGATTTTGTTTTGACTTCTTTACAGGTTTTCTGTGTATCCTCCAGATTCATACCAGTTGCATGTGTTCTTATTTGATGAAAGCACTGATGGCAGCACACAGCACCAAAATGTTACCTGCAAAAAGATGAAAAGAGATAATTCTTACTTCATTGCACTAACAAATTCTGTTCTAACTAGGTGTGGCTTTTATGGGAGGGCTTTAAGCCCGAGGTTCGATGGCCCGAGCAACAACGTCACTCTCCATTGGGCTTAAAGGTCACACATCCTGGACCTCGTCAGGATTAATTTTTTCGTTGTAGCTGGAGGCGCTGCTCTCTGACCTCTCTTTCTGACTTTCTACCTTTGCTTTTCCCCGCATTTTGCAGCTGCCTCCTTCTGCTCATTCATTTCTCTCTAACCCTGTCGCTCATTCCTCACTGTTGGGCATTCTTTTGCTCTTCTCCATTCCTCCCTCCTCACTTTCCCCATGTGTCTCCAACTCATTTTCCTGCTCTCGGCATTTGCATCTGCCAAACAAGCCGCACCTGGCCTTGGGATTTCATTTCTGTGCTTTGTGCCATGTCAGCATTCTACCCCACTGTGTCCTGCTCTAGCTTGCCAGCTTTTCGAGTTCATTGTTTCTTGTCGCACCCCACTGGTGCCTCACTGCTTCTCCTCATCCAGCGCCTGTCCCTGCTTCGTAGACCTGAAATACCTGGAGGTGAGTGGGAGCCCCTTTCGTTCTCTGTTTATTCTGCTGCCCGATTTCCCTGTCTGTTGTTCCACATGTCGCTGGTGAGTGGGGGTTGGGGGGTTAAGGCTGGAGATCAATTATGGTCCATGGCAGCACAGTGGCACAGTAGGTAGAGACCTTAGGGCAGACTAGGTGGTCCAGGAGATCCTTTTCTGCCAACAGCTTCTATATTCAACATTAAACTTATTGACTTTATATTCTTTATGCTTCTCTTTCGTGATGTTACTATGACACCTATTTGCTGTTGCTGTTGCAAACATTTGTTCTGGAGGTCCCAGCCATCTTAGAAAAGATATAGATTGGGTGAAGGCATTACAGAGAAAGGCAACCAAATGGTGCATGACCTGCACCAGAAGCACTATGGGGAAAGACACAGGGAGTTAAATATGTACTCTCTAGAGGAAAGGAGGGATAGGGGAGACATGAAAGAAGCATTCAAATACCTCAAAGGTGTCAATAAAGTACAGGAAGGTTCAATTCTACTGAGAAAGAGATGTTCAACGACAAGGGGGCATGATATGTAGCTGGAAGGGGGAGAATTAGAGGGGATGTGAAGAAATACTTCTTTACAGAGAGGGTGGTGGACATGTGGAACAGCCTACCAGCAGAGGTAATGGATACCAAAATGGTAACAGGTTTCAAACATGCATGGGATACCCATAAGGGGACATTGGTAACAGGGCTGGTGCTGGGGGGTTGGAGTTAAGGCTGGAGATCAGTTATGATCCATGGCAGCACAGTAGATAGGGACCTTAGGGCAGACTAGGTGGGCCAGGAGGTCCTTTTCTGCCAACAGCTTCTATGTTTCTGTATTAGTCAATAGCTGGTGCATAAGCATTATACATTCATGGTGACATCAGTTTTAAGATGTTAAATATAAAACCTATGGTACCAGTAACACAATGCCATTAACAAGTACTGCTCAAATATTCAAAATCCACGGATCAACCTATTGTCAATTTAAATCAAAAATATGTGTCTCTATAGAAGTAAGGACCATAAAGAAAAAGAGAAAAAAAGGAAACAAACACAGAAGGAAAAGTGTGCATAAAATAAGCCAAAGCAAGGGGGAGGGGGATAATATGTATAAAGCAAGTAAGCAGCACTGCATTTTTGTTATACTTGTGAAAGGTTGAAAGTGCAAGTAAAACAAAGGTCCTTGATATAGAAAACAGTTGAAAAGGATAAAATGGAAGGGAAAGGATCCTAGATGCAGTAGAAAAGAACAAAACAACAAAAAAATCAAATAAACTGACTGGCATAAAATGTAAAACAATAAAATAGTGAAAGGCATTTGGCAGATTATAAAGGGCAACATATTATCATTTGCAATAGTTACATTAAAGGGATCAAGGAATATAACAACACATGATGACAAACAAGATGGCTAAATGAGGATGTGAAGAAAGTTACTAAATTAAAAAAGTTAAACATGCAATAAAATATCTGAAAACAAACGCCATGACATAACCACGTATTCAGAATATTAAACATTTTAAAAGAAACATAAAAGCAAAAGTAGCCTTTTCAAAAAGAAAATGGAACTCAAACTTGCAACAGATGCAGACAAAAGCAACAGCAACCAATTGTGCAGTTACATCAATAGCCTGACCAAAAAAAGAAGAATATAAGTAATATTAAAGGGGAAACAGTAAAAAATCCAGTGGAGATAGTAAACCAATGTAATGAATTTTTGTGTTCCTTATTCAAACCCAACTATAACTCAGTCCCCCACCCCTGTACAGTACCAGGAATGCCAACAGAATTAATATAAACAAAGACAACATACCGCAAAAAAATTCAGAATAAAAAAAAAATCAGAGTGCAAAGTTTCCACTAAGATGCTGAAATTAAATATTGGGATAGTCCATAACCAGGCACCCCCTCAAAATATTTTTAAAAAAGTAATAAATACAGGTTCTGGATAAAATTCTACAATCACTACTTAAAGATATAAGTTAACCACATGTCTAACAGTGATTTCAGTGACAGAGAGCAGCAGGGATTCACAAAGGGGCAAGCATGTACCACAAATGTAATCTGTCTCTATGAAAACATGACCCAATTCTTGGATAACAATACCTCAAAGACATAATTTCTGTTATACCTTTGCAAAACATCTGCCACTGTACCACATTTGGCAGTCATTGAAAAATGTCTTCCATAGCTATTCATCCCTGTATTATAAACAGTAGAAACCAAACCAACCAAACCATATACAGATTCATCACTGTAAGCCTTGTGTATTATGCAGACTGTAATACTTAACACTTGTAGGGTGAGCTAGTGCATCTGGACTTATTTGCTGCACATGCATCTCAATTGCTATAGGGTCCAGACCATGTTCACCCATCCTCAAGCCAAGCTAGCTACAGTATGTCTTACAACTCCTGGTAGGTGACATCACTAGACTAAACAACTTACTCGACTTAGTATTAACATCTGAAGAAATCAGCATTAGTTATTGCTCTGTTTAGGTTCCATTGGGAAACAGTGATCATTCCACAATTCTTTTTATGGCCTAGTACCTCAAACTCCCTAAAACAGGTTGTACAGAATTTTATCTATACAAATCAGCAAATGAAACTGCTATAAAGCAGGCTCTTAGTAATATTGACTGGGCAAACAACTTAGCAGGAAACTCTATCGACGATTCGTGGAAATTCATAAAAACAACAACACATAAAACAAAGTAAAAACATGTGAAAGAAATAAAGAAGTATGGAAAGCATGGCATACAATCAAAATGGATAAACAGAAATATAAAAAAGTTAATAAATAAGAAAAACAAACATTATCATCAGTACATGGAAAATAAATCAGAAGAAAATTGGACGAAGTTTAAAGAAATACAAAAAAAATGCAAAAATAAAATAAACAGGGCCAAAAAGACTATGAAGTCTATTTAGCCAAAACAGCCAATAAATTAAATAGCAAAAAAATTTATAGCCATATCAACTCACTTAAAAAAGGTAATAATGAGCTTTCATCTATTATGGCAGACACCGAGTGTGTTACTGACCATCTTAAAATAGCAAACATTTTCAATACTTATTTTTGTTCCATTTTCTCTAGCAAAGTACAACAGAGAAATAATTCTTCAAACACTAAAAAAATAGGGATTCATATCTTTACGAAGGAAGAAATTGTATCCCAGATAAATGTACTAAAAAATAACAGTGCACCAGGTATCGACAACATAATGCCCCCATGTTAAAACTCATGAAAGAACAAATTTGGCTACCATTGAAATTATTATATGAAGAATCCTTGAATTATAACCAAATCCCACACAACTGGAAAACATCAAGAGTAACCCCAATATTTAAAAAAATAAATAAATAAAATGTATCAAACTGTAGGCCAATAAGCCTCAGTGCTATTCCCTGTAAGATTTTAGAATCACTTATAAAAAAAATAGAATGAATGAGAAACTTAAAACTATGCCATTGTTCGATAGAAATCAACATGGATTTAGACAGGGGTGATCCTGTATGATCAACCTGCTTTGCGTTTACAACAGTTTTAATCAAATGTTAGACAATGGTATACTGGTGGATGTAGTCTTATTTGATTTTTGTAAGGCCTTTGATCTTGTTCCACATTGTGCAATCAATAACAAACTTTCTAAATATGGAATTGACACTCATATTGCTGACTGGATGGACAACAGGATGCAGAACAGAACACAAATAGTTTCTATAAGAGGATTCTATTCAACTGAGGGAAGAGTCACGAGCAGAGTACCACAGGGATCTGTAGTCGGACCTTTAATATTTCAAATTTTTATAGCAGATCTGGATGAAAATATAAAGAGTACTATAGTCAGATTTGCAGATGACACTAAGCTCTGTGTTGAACTGAGTAGCATATTAATGTCATACAAAATGACAAATACAATCGTACAGTGGACTGACTCTTGGGGTATGCGACTAAAGATCGACAAAAGTTGTGTCATTCACATGAGAATTCATAACCCTCTTCATACCTATACATGTAAAAATGAGTCCCTTCCCTCAAAATGTTCAGAAAAAGATCTAGGGATTATCATTGACTAACCTCAACTTTAAAGACAAATGTTATTCAGTTATTTCTAGAGTGACCAATACCTCTATGGCAATTAAAAGAAACATTAAGAATAGAAAAGCAGATGTCCTTTTGCTATTATGTCAATCTTATGTTAGGCCAATAATTGATTACGGTAGCCAGTTATGGAGTCCCTACACAAAAGCAGAAATGAATAAATTAGAAAAAATTCAAAGGTGTTACACCAAATCTATTTCAGCTCTGAAGGATCTTGATTATAAAGACAGATTAGCAAATTTAAGACTGCATGCATTAGAACTAAGGAGACACAGGAGATTTACTACTGTATTATGACATCCTAAATGATCCACTACTCATGACAGAATTATATATAGAATATAAAAATGACAAACATGGGACATAAGGACATCCACTACAAATTAAAATAGGAAGATTTCACACAAATAAGCAAAGATTTTGTTATACATTAAGAGTGGCAAATTTGTGGAACAGATTACCCATGAGCATAATATCCAATCAAAGTAAGAACTAGTTTAAAATTAATCTAGACAAGTATATCAACAGTGGTGGAAACCTAGATTATTGTATCCTATCTTAATAGACGCTACATTAGGGTCCATGGCCTTCTTTTGCTTCTTCACAACACAATGAACATAGTGGACATCACTTTAGCTTATGTATTACTGTGGCAAGCTGCTATTTTCAACAAGAAGTTAACATTTTAAAAAGACAGTGATGTGGACTGAGAAGCAACTTGTGCAGGTGAATCATCATGCTAGACTAGATATTTACAGGTTGCATTCAGTGGCCCAGATATTCAAACTGTGCCAGTTTGTGGTGCAAGCCCGTGCGCCGCTCAAAATAGTTGCGCAGGGGTGTGACCAGGGCGATATTCAATGGAGTTGCGCTATGGCGCAACTGCTTTGAATTTCGCCCCCTGACCACCCCCACTGTGCATGGTGCAGTGGAACTGTGCCAGCGCAAGTGGTCAGAGTGGAGCATTGAGATGCGGTGGCGCAAGTTCCATTGCACCATGCACAGCACCTGCGATATTCAAAGGGTGACATGCAAATGGGGCCATAATTTATGCAAGATGCACGGGGGACCATTTGCATCTGATTACAGCCTCAATTGCATGCCATTAGCAGCAGCCGTCGGGACCGACGCCCCCTGCAGCCCGATCGCGGGACGTCCCGTAAGGGACAATGCATGTCTCCAATCCCTGGTGGTCCAGTGGACCGCGAGTAGTCCGAGCGTGGGCATAACAGTATTCCAGCCCCAGTAGCCTGATCGTGGGCATAACAGTATTCCCCCCCAGTAGCCCGATCGCGGGCATAACTGTATACCCCCAGTAGCCCGATCGCGGCATAACAACTCGTCCCCCGAGTAGCCCGATTGCGGGCATAACTGTAACTCCCCCATTAGCCTGATCGCAGGCATCAGTACCTCCCAAAGTCCAATATCCCTGGTGGTCCAGTGGACGAGCGAGACCCGATCATGGGCGCGTTCCTACCCCAAGTCTGAAATCCCTGGTGATCTGTGGACCCCCACCCCACCTGCCCACGGAGTCCCACCACCGCGCTCCCCCCCATCAGCCGTCATATCTGGACTGACTAGTACGGTATGGACTGCATGCCCATTGGCTCATGCTCTGAACCAATGGGCGTGCAGCCATACCAAGCTGTCAGTCGGTGGTTGGCAGGGCCGCAGGCGGGTGGGGTGCTGCCGCCTGCCAGCTGACGGGGGGAGCGGGGTGGTGGGGCTCCATGTGCGGTCCACTAGATCACCAGGGATTTCGGACTTGGGGGGGTGAGGAATGCCGCCCGCAATCGGGCTCCATTTGGTCCACTGGACCACCAAGGATATTGGACTTTGGGATACTGATGCCCGCGATCGGGCTAATGGGGAGTTACAGTTATGCCCGCGATCGGCTACGGGGGACATACAGTTATGCCCGCGATCGGGCTACCGGGGAGAATACTGTTATGCCCGCGATCTGGCTACTCACGGTCCACTGGACCACCAGGGATATTGGACTTTGGGGGGGGATACTGATGCCCACGATCGGGGCATGGGGGGAGCCGCCAGGTGCGGCGGGAACAGTCGAGGGCCACCCACAGGTGGCAGCTGCTGTGTTGCATCCTGCAATGCGACAGCTCACCTGTGGGTGGCCCTGGACTTGTTCCTTTTTTATTTGGCTCAGCTTTGTGCAGGCATAGGTAGGGCTTGTGTCTGCATAATGCTGCCGACCCAGGTTGAATATCGGGCTGTGCAGTTTATGCATGGGCACACCCCCTACCGGTGTTCTCTGCATGCTCTGATGCACCCGGCGCATCGGGATTTGTGCGGCGCACTTTTCCCTTTTAAATATCGCACCAGGGCCATCAGTGGGTTGTGCATGGTGCAACACTGTTGCGCCATGCGCCACCCTTTTGAATATCTGGGCCAGTTAGTCTAACCAGTGGGAGCAGAAGGGGAGAGGGATACAGATTTAAAATAGAACCGTTTAACTCATTTGTGATTTAAAGTAACATTACAGAAATGCGGCCTCCAGAACTGGACACCATAATCCAAATCAGGCCTCACCAGAGATCTGCACAGTGTCATCACCACCTCCTTCCTTCTGCTGGTGATACCTCTCCCTATGCACCCCAGTATCCCACTGGCTCTCCCCACAGCCTTTTTGCACTGTTTAACCACCATTAGATCCTCCAATATGATCACCCCCAAATCCCTTACTTGTTTGGTGACTATCAGTTTCTCCCCCCCCCCCACACACCTAATCCTCTCCTGGGTTCTGCAACCCAAATGCATGATTTTGCACTTTTTTGCATTAAATCTCAGCTGCTACACTTTGGACCATTCCTCCAGTTTGCCTAGGTCCCTCCTCATTTTCTTCCAGCCCTCCTGGAGTGTCCACTCTGTTGCAGATCTTAGTGTCATTCACAAAGAGGCACACTTTCCTCTCCAGCCCCTCCACAGATTCACTTATGAAGACATTAAACTGGACTGGGCCCAGGACTGATCCCTGTGGCAACCTGCTGATCACACTCCTTACCTTAGACTAAGCACCATTTACCATGACTCTCTATCATCTATCATTCAACCAGTTCCTAACCCAGTTTACCACCTTATGACTCACTCCCAGGCTGCCCATGTGGAACTGTATCATTGGCCTTACTAAATGCAATTCATGTTTATGCTTAGCCCATGAGAGGCCCTTATCTAGTTGATGCATTTGCAGCCATAGTGGCTCTGCCAGATCTTGCCTTACACTTGTACTGAGTATGGGGGGGGGGGGTCTGCGTCTTTCCATTAGCAACCAAACTGCCAAGCTCACACTCAGAGTTTCTGCAGCAGGGAGAGCTTTATTCATTTGTTAGATGTCAGGTTACAGCCCTTGGACTGTTTCTTTTACTCTTATTTGAAAGCCAAGCCTTCATGTAATGCTAGTTTTAGTGGTCTTTGTGGACCAGCATGTATGTTACATTCTTTGAGGGGGGGTCACAGAACACAAAAGAAACTAGTCATAAAAAGAGCACCCTAACATAGGACTGCTAGCAAGGCACTGAGAAATGAAGGACAGAATGTGTAGACAACAGACTTTCATAGAAGAAAAAAAAGGTAAATACACATTTATTTTACTTCTAGGGGTTACTTTATGCTTTGCATATCCCTAGTTTGACACCATGGGGGTAAGCTTTGCTGCAGCAGGGCTGCTTTAACCATCAATATAGTTTCCTAACTGGGTTAGGGTTCCTGACCCTATGACAGGTACCCATAGAATAAGCCACTGGGCACCAGGAGAATACCAACTAGCCCGCTAGAACACCAGGGACTCATAATTGCACAACACAGGTCCCACACGACCACAAGGACTTCTAGTCATAACTCCTGGGGCACATAGAGACATAGAAGTTGTTGGCAGATAAGGACCTTCTGGCCCACTTAGTCTGCCCTATTTTCCCTTCCTACTGAGCCACTTCAGACCCTATTCGATCTTTGGTTTCTTCCCTCTCTTGCTTAATTCTAGGATCCCCTTGTGTGTATCTCATGCATTTTTGAAACCCGTGACCATTTTATCCTCTTCTACTTCTGCTAGTAGACTGTTCCAAACACCCAACCCTCTTTCACTGAAGAACTTCCTCACATTTCCCCTAACTCTCCCCCCTCCAGCTTCATAGAATGACCCCTTGTCTTTGAGCTTGTCTTTCTATGGAAAAGGCTCCCTTCCTGTACCTTGTTTATACCTGTGAGATAGTTGAATATTTCTATCACGTCTCTCCTTTCTCTTCTTATCTCTAGGGAGTACATACAGTATTCAGTTCCTTGAGTCTTTCTTCATAGGGCTTCTGATGTAGGCACTGCACCATTTTGATTGCCCTCCTTTGTACCACCTCCACTCTGCCTATGTCCTTTCAGAGGAGTGTCCTCTAGAACTAGGCACAGTACTCAAGGTGGGGTCTCACCAATGATCTATACAGGGGTATTATTACCTTCCTCTTTCTGCTTGTGATACCCCTGCCTATGCATCTGAGCATTCTACTAATTCAATTCACTGCCTTGTCACACTATTTAGCCTCCTTCAGGTCATTGGAAATGATAACCCCCAGGTCACTTTCCTGGTTTGTGACTGCTAGCTCCTCTCCTCCTAGTTGGTGCTAAGCCACTGGGTTTCTGTGCCCTGCCCCTAAGTGCATGATTTTACACTTTTTCGCATTGAAGCCTAACTGCCAAACTCGTGACCATTCTTCCATCTTATTTAGATCTTCCCTCATTTCCCCCCGCCCCCTCCCAGAGTGTCCACTCTGTTGCTGATTTTTGTGTCACCTGCAAACAGGCATACCTTCCCTTCTAGTCCTTCTGCAGTGTTGCTAATGAAGCATTGAAGAGAACAGGGCCTTGTACTGACCCTTGTGGCATCCTACTGATCACTTTGCCTTCCCCAGAGTGGACTCCATTTACCACCACCCTCTGACTCCTATTCTCCAGCCAGCTCTCTACCCATCTTACTACTTTAGGATCCACTCCCTGGCTACTCAACTTGCTCACCAACCTTCTGTGTAGAACAGTGTCAAAGGCCTTACTGAAATCCAGGTAGGCCATGTCAACCTTTCCTTCCTGATCCACTACATTGGTAACCCAATCAAAGAACTCACTCATGTTTGTCTGGCAAGGCCTTCTCCCTGTGAAACCATGTTGCCTTGGATCCTGTAGTCCGTTGGCCACAAGGTATTCCACAGTTCTTTCCTTCAGCAGTGATTCCATAACTTTGCCCAACACTGAGGTCAGACTGACTGGTCTGTAATTTCCTGCCTACTCCCTGTTTCCACTTTTGTGGAGTGGGGCTACATCAGTCCTCTTCCAGTCTCCCTGTACCGCCCCTGTATCCAATGATAGGTTAAACAGGGCTGTTAGAGGTGCAGTTAGCTCCTCCCTGAGCTACTTCAATACCCTGGGGTGTACACCATCTAGTCCCATTGCCTTATCCATTTTCAACTGTGATAGCTCTATTAGAACCCTTTCCACTGTTAAAGGGCTCATGTCCATCTCTCTACCCTTAGTGCCATTGACCTGCATCTCTGGTCCACTGCCTGGCCCCTCAACTGCAAAAAATGAGCAGAAGTCATTGTTCAATATGCCTGCTTTTAGGTGATTCTGCTCCATACGAACCCCTCCTTCCCCTTTCAACCTAAAATACAAACAAGTATCCATGGGGGCTGAAAGCCCCAAGCTCCAATGGTGTCAAGTAAGGCAGTAGTAGGGGTGATCTACAGCCTGAGGGTGGAGCTACAGGAGCAGGAATGCTGTGCTCATGAATGCCATACTTGATATGCTGCACTCTTGGAAGCAAACACTAGGAAGAAGGAGCAACAGAACACCACATGACACAGGCATGTTTAGCACTGGCCCAGGCACATGCACATCAGGCTGTTGTATAACAACACACAACGTGTTAGTGTATTTGTGTGTGTAGTTTGGTTTTGTGTGGTGTTCTTCATCTGTGTGTGACCTGTCTCTCCATATTAACTTCTGATGTAACTATTTCTTGCTCTGTGTCTCTTTCATGTATCCTATCGCTGTAATCAGGGGTGGGGGTGGCAGCGGTAGGGAGGGAGGATTGGATAACAGCACAGGAGAGGTGAATCTTTCAGTAGTCACTGAGGGGTCTGCAAACTCAAATAGGCATTATAGACAGCAAGGCCTTTTTTTTCTGCTGGCTAAATCATATGTTCGCATGTTCAGCTTCCCTTTGATTTGGGGGGCCCCTAGTTTGCTGGTTTTATACTGTCACATGACATAGGCCACCTTTTTAGTGATCTAGCATTTATGTTACAACTGTGACACAAATAGTTGAGGCAGGTATTGGAAACTGGTGTTTGTCATTATTCTGATTCAAATGTACATACATATATAGATGCCAGCAGAGTAGGCCTAGAGGTCTATCAAGTCTGCTCGAGAATCAGCACCTGGTCAGGCACTGTTGCCTGTAGTGTAAGACATTTTTCTGATGCAAATGTGGGTTGAGTCATAAATTGCAGCACAAAAGTGACAAAAGCACAGGCACAGCAGATAGTAACACAACCATCTTCTGATGGTTGCATCACATCCTGACACAGATGCAGCAGCTATCTGTGGCACAATACTGATGCTGTTTTAGGCTATATCATGCTCAGCTCTGAAAATCCAGGTCCTGAACTCTACCAAACAGTATTCATTTGCCTAATCTTGTGACCTTAAAACATCTCAAATAAAATCACCTTTCATTCTACATATTTTCCTCTGTAAATGTTCCCCAATGGACTGTTTAATTTTTTATATACCTCATGTGATGGGGCTTGGTTCTGGCAGTAACTCACAGGAACTCCATTCTAACTTCTCTTATACCTTTCTCCATTGAATACTTTTGGAGCATTCCACCTCCTGGGGATGATGGTTCCACCTCCTATAAATGTAGAGATGTCCACCTCCTAAGCATTTCCAATTAAACCACTGGTTCTGGTACTCTTTCAGGTCCTATCCACCACCATCCAACCGTAAAAAACAAATGAAAAACATCCCCCAGCAGCTCGAGAGGTAAAAATGAATCATTCTTCTGTTGAATCAGAGGTTAGAGATGCTATTTAACTTAAAAGGTCAAGTATTATGTAAATTTAATTTTCTTTTAAATGGCACTATACTGAGTCTATACTGTTTTATTCAAAGGGAATGAAATATGATTTATTCTTCATTATTTTAAGACCTTTAAAATCAAGGTTTAAATAAACAGAAAATGGCCCCTGAAGTACGTATGCAACATTAGTTTAAGGAAGGAGAATCGTAATATGTTGTGCTTGTATCAAACATTTAGAAAACATTTTATTTTCATACATAAGAATTTGTTTTTGAAACAATCAACTGAGAGGTATGAGGTTGTTGTAGACTTACTGTATAGATGTTAAAAAGCCACTGATGCCTCTAGAAGAACTTTGACTAAAATAATATCTGGACACAAAAAAACTTATATTTCTTAAGAAATCTGTATTTCTTCTTGCCATTGTTTATTACTGAGGTTTTATTCATAAAAATAGGATCTTTGTTTCTTGAGGGTTCATCAGCTGCTATTGCTTATTCTCAACCTGATGTCATAATACTCTGCTTGTGACATCACAGTTATTCCTAATGGCAACCAACCGTGATATCACAACAAAGCATTATAATTTCAGGTGGGGAGTATGCTGAAGGGGCAGATTAACTCTAAGGGATAAAAATCATGTTTTTGTGGGGACTTCCTCAGTAATAAACATTAAGGAGGAGAAATCTGCAGAAGGTAAATAACATACATGCTTAATTGTTTCTAAGTATTATGATTTTCAAAGTTTTCCCAGAGGCGTCAGCAGCTCTTTAATACATAGTAGATCAACAGGATAGAGGAAGTCTTCTGATCTTTATGTTATTGTTTTGTAACAAAACATATAGCACTGAAACCCCCCAAAATAATAAAGTCACACATGAGGACCACATCTGTGACAGACTTCTGTGTTAACACTCTCTTGTTGCAGCTTCAGAGGGGGAAACTCCATGGATTAATGTAAAATTAATATTGATGTATCCCATGAATTAAAGGGCCTGAATCTTGATAAAGACAGAAATCAGAAAAAGTATTTTTAAATGGCCAGGTGGCATGGATTGTTGAGGTGCTGCATGCAGAAGCCAGGGAGGGCTACTGGCAGTATAGCCTAGAGGTTAGAGTAATGAGCTGCGAATGAGCTTGATACATCCAGCAGACCAGACCTGGGTTTGATTCTCACAACTTCCACTTGCACACTGTGAGACTCTGAACAAGTCACTTAACCACTCAATGCTCCCAGATCAACCCTGAAAACAGGCACTTGTGCCTAGTGGGCCTTACCCAGTTACCAAAGGCTATTATAAAAATAAATACTGGAGGTCAGCTAGGGAGGGCAAGGATGGAGTGACTGGAGGACTGCTCTCCTCTCCCAGGGATGGAGGAACACAATTGCTCCACTCCTAGACTGCCACCATGTGGAGGTGTGCTGGCAGGGCAGTCAGTGCATCTCGGTGGGGGATGGCCAGTGGCCAGAACATGTCATGTAGCATGTGTGTGGCTCTACATGCATGTGCACCCATATCATTGCATGCCACCAGGCATGGCAGAAACATGAAATGTGGCAAAGCCTGGCTCTGGTGAATGAAGCTAGGTACACCACCAACCCATGCTGCCGCGCAGGACCACCAAGTCTGGATTGGTGCTCTGGTGGCGGGAAGAATGGACCTTCCTCCCCGGCAGCCCTGTAGTGGGGGAAATTTATGGGATTGCTCAGGTAGAGCCCAGAGAGGTAGTTGCCGGTGGGGTGGTGGTTGGGGCTGATAGTACTGCTGGAGCCATGGCCACAGAAACAGCCTGATTAAAAAAAAAAAAGAAAATCAATGTTTCTGACATTTAGATCTCAGTGCTTTCTATAGCTTAGGGCATGTTTGAAATCAAAATAGCACCTCCTGCACTGCACACAGTAACTAGAAATGTAACTTGAACCAAGAAAATGCAATAAACTCCCTGTCCTGAGCTTAGAAGAGTCAATGAATAACAAAACAAAATCTAGCCCCTCTCAATGTCAGTTGCTATTAGTGGTGTAAATGTTCATGATACTGCAAATTCCCGGACTCTGGTGGGGTTCAAATGTGTAATCCCCAGGTTCCCAAGTCCGTATTCCAACCACTGGACCCCAATACTTTTACTCGGCAGCAGAAAATGAAAGGAGCCCAAACTCTGAATCCCAAAACTGCCTAGGTGCATACTGTGTGATCCTAAGCAAGTTACTTAACTTCCTTTGTGCTCCCAGGTCACATCTGGAAACAGAGTGCTACTCCTGTTTAAACAATGTTCCCCTTTTTTCCTAACAGAATGCACACAGCCAGCCTCAAGAGTTCAAACAAAAGGCAGTGATTTTCAATGCTTTATGCTGACAAGCAAGGTTTGTATGTGTAGGAAAACATTTCTGCTACTGCACCAGTGTGCACACAATGTCCACTATAGGAAGCCTTACTGTACACAGTGCAAAGTTGTTTGTGCAAGAGTGAAAAGGCAACCCAGGCACACTTGTACTGTAAATGAGATGAAATCTCATTAATATGTGCACACTGTGATAATGGGAACTTAGCACTGCTAAGGCAGGCTATAAACTCATGCAAATTAATATGTGCAAAAAGCAACTTTTAATAGAGCACAAAGCATTCACCAGCATTACTTGAACTCCCCCATTGGGTGAGGACAGAGGCTGCATATTGCTCCATGCACATACATCCCAAGTCCCTTTGCCAGTATATTAAAGAAATTTCCCTGATGTCTAGTGGCCCCCTCGCCCTAGTCTCAGTGCCAGTATAGTAAACCAGTTGCCTTGACATTTAGTGGTCTCCCTTTGATTCCCACTGACTGTTCTGTTTATTGTAAGCATATTCCTGGCATCCAATGCCCCCCCAGGTGCCCTTCAGCCACACACCCTAGGTCAGCAGCCAGAACAACCCTCCACTCACTGTTGTGGGCATCAGCCCAGGAAGTCTCTTCTTGATAGACTGTCTAACATGCAAGTATAATCTATTAAAACAGGTAAATGACAGTCCAGTATTGAATGACTATGCTTGCATGTTCAGCAGTCTAATGTGAACAGACATAAGGGGTGGATGATGGATGGCTGTGGATGCGAGCAGACTGTTGTACCAGCTGCTGGACAGGATTTGGTGTGTAGTAGGTGGTGGGTACTTGGGGAGTTGTGGGGTGCCACTTTATGCCAGGAAGGTAATTGCAATAAACAGAATGGTCTCTGGAAATTGGGTGAGGAGTGAGATCATGTATCCCAGAGAAACTGCTTCACTATACTGACAATGGGACTAAGCGGAGGGGGATCACTAGACACCAAGGAAACTCTTTCATTATACTAGCACTGGGAATGAGGGAACCACTTGGCACAATGGAATTTTATTACTAACATATCTACTGGGATGTGGGGTACTGAACTTTTTTGTTTGTTTTTAAAGGCAAGATAATCTGCTGACTACAGGCTACAGTGCAGAGCAACAACCAGCATGCAATCTATGGAGCAAAAGCTTACCCCTTAAATTATAATGAGGCTACAATGAGATGCAAATGATGTCATAACACCCTGTCAGGGCAAAGTGGTCATTTGCAAGGTAAGGTTTCAATGTAGGGTTCTTGGTCTTGGGAACAAGCAGTTTTGTCCCGTACAATAGGCTTTTTGTTGCAATGCATATATTTAAATGTTTATTAATTGACCTTAGCTGTATTCCCTCATAGGCATACAGAGGACACTTTCTGCAGTTTGTACCTTCATTGCCTGGTGCTCATGAAGGGCTATATTTGATCATTAATTATACGGGCAAACATTGCTCCAAGCATGTTCAAATATACAACTCTGGGCTACTTTGCACACATTTTTAAGGGATTTTGCCTGGTTCTTTGGTCAAGCTTTGGAAATACTGCCCAAATCTTCAAAGTGTCACCAAGTGAATAATGTTCACACATAGCTCCAGTAGATGTTGTTGTACTGTATGTAGCTTTCATTGTTTCAGAGAATATATGTAATACCAGGTGCAGAAACAGACTACTGGTTTTGACTAGTGTCTTCATCTGGGGGACAGTTGGTGTGCAAATAAACATATACCTAAATGCAGTAGCATCACCAATTAGTACTGATCCTAATAAGCAATTAAATACTGTATATCACATTATAAACTATAAACCATCTTAAAAAACAGATTACATGTACAGGAATTGGTGTTATGTTTTGTCTGACTGTTTGATACTATTGCAAGTGAGCATCAGCTCAATTATCATTTTCCCTTTTAGTGATCTGAATAAACTTAATGATTCATAGTCTGACTGTATTAGAAACACAGACCCTGTTTGTAGCAAAAGGTCGATGGTCAGAGACTGTCCATATTTTAACTACCTCACCTTGATCTAGTGTCTTAAAGGATTGTCCTGCTCTCCCACCCCACCTTCGTCCCTACCCTCCTTTGATTCCCCTAATGGTATGGTGAGTCCTCTTGCTCTATGGCAGCTGTGCTAGAACCCAATCTGAGGTATGTACCCCCACCACGTCCACCTGCAATCTGTTCTATGTCTCCACCACCCTCTTGGTGAAGTAGAACTTCCTCTATCCCTCCTAAAATTGCCCCCACCAACCTCCAGCTGTTCCCACTCATGACTGTCTCTTTATTCCTAACAATCAGTTCGTCATTGTTCACCCTATTTATGCCCCTTGAATACTCATAGGTCTATATCATGTCCACACTGCTTCTTCTGACATCCAATGAGTACATGTTGAGGGCGTCCAGCCATTCCTAATAGAATCTGTCTCGCTAGCTCTACATCATTTTGGTGGTCCTTCTCTGTACTGACTCCAGCTTGCCTAAGTCCTTTCTCATTTGAGAGCTCCAGAACTGGGCACAGTACTCTAGGTGAGGCCTCGCCACTTTTCTTTTTAGAGCAGTATCACTTCCCTTTTCCTGCAACTGAAACCCCTCCAAATACACATTTGTATCCCTGATGCCTTTCTTTGTGCCTTATTGCACTGGCTGGTTTGCTTTAAGGAGTCACTGATGATGGCACCCAGAACCCCCTCTTCCAATGTACTGGCCAGCATTCCCCATATATCCAAGGTTCCTTTTCCATAAGTGCATCATCTTGCATTAAGTGGTATTGAATTTCAACTGCCAGATCTTTGACCATCCTACCAGTTTTTCCAGATCCCCCAGAAGTTATCTTACCATTTCTCACTATCCACCCTCCCACAAAACTTTGTGTGATCAGCAAAGAGACACTTTGTGCTCTAACTACTTTCCCTCTTGTCATTAATGAACATAATAAATAGGACAGGTCCCAGGACTATTTGAAAGTAACCAATGCATATTGAAATAAGAGCTCAAAATAACAACCATTATTGTGATGTGAGTACTGTATTTGATTTACAGTGATTCCATAATCTTCTAAAATTCAATTAATTATTCTGTATGACATAATACATTTTATTATAAACTCAAAACATACTGACAATATTAATGTAAATCACTTCCCCATGATCTCATAAATATATCTATCCAAATTGCTATGTCTCTAACATTTGGAACCCCTATATATATATGGGTAAAAAATTAAAAACATAAATACCAGGATTCTTCAAATTTACAATTAAACCAATTTTTGTGGAATCAGTGCAGACTCACAACAATTTTTTTTGCAAATCTCACTTATACATCTCTAAATCATTATTTATATACTGCTTCTTAAGTAATTCAGTCATTAGCCCCACATAGATTTTGAATATTTCACTCAGTCATTACTTCAAAAACAGACCCTACTGTATTCCCATCAGTTTATGTTCCAACAGCAACACTCTATCTACCTGCAGCATTTCTTGGATTATCACTTTATAACAAGCAACTGAGTTCCAAGTCATCATTTCATGCACCTGGACACATGGCATTAGCTGCCATGATCCAGTGGGCTTCATCTCTGTTTTATTTCAGCATACACTCTCCTCCTGTCCTATTCTGTATGACTTTCCTTATCCCAATATAGTTTAGAATGCTGATCACGCTGTAGTTTTGTTTTTTAAAGTGTCTTACTAGCACATATTACTGTTACCTTTCATGGAGGCCATGTACTCTTCAATCCTTCTTTCATAGCTCTGTTTATGTTGATTGCACTTGTGCAAGAAACATTTTTTTTCAGTGAATGACATCTCAGAGATGTGTCATTAACTAGCCCAATGCAAGTCAAGCTGCGTTAGGCTCATCCTTGACAGACCAATGACCATGCAAGCTAGGTATGACAGTGGTTCACTGTTTATGGGCAGAAGCTTTGTGTAGTTGAAAGGACTGAAGTGTTCCAATGAGAGAGCACTTTGGCCTTTTCATTGCATAAAGTTGGTCAACAAGCAGCTGATCAGCTTTATGACATTTCCCCTTTCTCTATCCTCTCCTCTCCTCTCCTTCCGGCTGTGATATTGACATTATGCAGAGATAGCAATTAGCTGGCATGACTTGTATTGCTAATATATTACTGAGTATTAATAGCAGATTCTATCCACCACATCTTGGTCTCCTCCAATCTGCTGTTTACCACCAGTCTGTTAATCTGCTGGATTGCTTGACACCTCTGGATCTGCTACCATACAGCTGAAGCTGTAGCTGTGTTTACTATCTGCCTACCAAAAGTCTGTCTGCCTTCTGTACCAGTCGTCTTTATCCCCGGTCCTTGAGAAGATGCTACATGCAGTAACGAGGTGGTTGCAGCACCCAAAAGCTGAAAAATATGACCTTTTTTTCCAATGTTGATGCTGTGCAGCAACACTCCACCAGCATAAAAAAAAAAGAGTATGACATGTACTTTCGTGAAGTTTGATTTCAGAGGGGAAGTATTCTTGTGAGCACGGAGTTATACATCTTATCTTCTGTTCTTAGTAGACGATAGTGGAAACAGGATTGAAACCGGTAGATGTGTTGTAATGTCCATTTTGTAATCTATTACCTGTCAGTCCTTGTTTGCAACCTCATCCATGTCATCCGTTGTAGGGTCTGTGTTAAAACTTAAATAAACCTTTGCTACTTTTGATAATTTGCAGACTTAATGCTTTAACCATGCTAACTGATATCTCCATCTATATTATGTACTCTAAGGGCAAACTCATCCCCCCCCCCCCCGATACACAAACAGTACACACTAAGGATGTGCAGAAGGTAAATCTATGGATGGTGTACACCATTGGGAAGAGAGAGATCGCTGCCCAGTTGTGTGATAACAAAATCTCCCTCGCCATGAAACTGCCCTTGGCCCCCCGTGAACAGCATCATCAGCGCAGTCACAACTGTATAAGTAAAAAATGTATTTTGAACTTGTAACACTTCCCAAGCAAAGTCTGTCAGCTGACTGGTGTGAACAGCTAACAGTCACTCATTTTTGGACTCCATTTCTTGTGCTTGTGGATGACTGAATTTGTTAAAAAAAATATTAAGAAAAATGTTTTTTGGTTAACATGTAGAACTGACTCTGCAATTTAATTTCTGTTTAGCACAATACTTATCTGGGATAACAATCTCTCTTGTTTGTTCAGTGGTGTCTTTCTCACTACAATTTGTGATTTGTTTCAGTGATAAGTATTCATTTTGTATGCATTCAGTATGCCTACAGTGTTTGTTGGTTAGCTTTACTGAACTCTGAAGTGCTCAACTCACAGAATGTCAATGCAGACGCTCACACTCATATCTAAAAGCTGTCAAGTCAGTGCACAAACAACAGTGTCTTAGAACATGGAGGCTCACCCTGAAAAACTAAATCACAAAGGAAACTACTTCTCGTAAGACACATGAATGGCCATTGTTGTTGTAACCCATTGGAAAAAAATGTTTATGTCATTTACAGTTCTTTATTAATCAAATGTCCAGTGTCACAGTGAGTATAAATAAATACTGATCAACCTGTATAAAAATCCTAAACTATGTCCTGTCCTCTTTAATACTGTATCTTTTATTTTTTTATGGATATCTCATGACCTGTATGACTACAGAATGTGTCCTGCAGCAGCACGATCATTCACCAGGATCACCATCTCAGGAAACTGCACTGTCAGATGCTATAGGAACATGTGCATTGAGGTTTTCATTGTCACTAACAGCCTTAGCTAATCACTTGGTTGATTAACTGTAAGTACAGTACAAGTCACATTAAACTGTTCCATCAACTCACTAGCGTAGCATTTTTTTTGTGATGCTACTGCAGTATTAACTCGAACTGTTGAAGCTTTCAACTTTTTTCCAACCATCCTTCACTGCCTGTTCAACTCACTTGTAACTGTTAAGTGAAATGGCAGTAGCTGTTTTGCTGTGTGTATGCAATGCATTTTCATGGCATTGTTTATAAATATCACAGCATTCCTTAAGACGATTGTTTATAAATATCACAGCATTCCTTAAGAGCATTGTTTATAAATATCACAGCATACCTTAAGAGTTGTTTAGTCTGCCTTTTGAAATGAAATTCATAAGCACTCAGCTGAAAATAAAGCTTATAGTACATAACAGCTAGTTGCAAACCAATACTAACCTTTTGCTAATCCATTGAATTAAACACTGCGTAGATTAGGAAACTCATTGAACAATACTACACCAGTGAGTTGATGGAACAGTTTAATGTGACTTGGACTGTATAGCAACAAAAGTGCAGGTGCCCAAAGTGTCAGTGCTTCCTAGCACATTTAGAGAATATAGGTTCCTGGTCTGCACAGTGCTCAAGAGGCAGTTTTCTTTTTGTCTGTCAAGCTTCATGCTTTACTTACAGGCTACAAGCTAGACTGTTGTACAGAGAACTTAGATGCATTTATTGCATACAGTTGTCATTTATGTTTATTACATAAAAAAAATAAACTGATAGTAGAACTGAAAGTCTGTGACCCTGTTTCTTACCCTCATCTCCATGGTGACTATGAAGAGCAGCTTTTAAAGGATAATATCTGCACATCTGGACATAGCACCACCTCTGCCCTCCTTGAATTTACAGGCCACATTCATCTAGCACTAGACCAAGGACAACTTGCCGGTGCCACCTTTATAAATCTCACGAAGGCCTTCGATAGTCAACCATCCATTACTACTGGAACAACTTGGCATTTTAAGGCTATTCTATGACACTCTATGATGGTTCAACAGTTATCTCTCCAACCAGTCACAACAAGTTATGATTGGTGACTCCATCTCCTCCAAACTACCTGTCCGGTCTAGTGTTCCCCAAGGGTCAATATTGGGACCCCTTCTTTTCAGAGTCTTCCTGAACAATCTCCCTTCTACCTGTGATGAAAACATTATCCTGTATGCTGACGAAGCAATGTTTTTTCTAAGAATTCTGACCCTTCCCTCTTGGAGAAACAATTGCAGGAAAGTTTCACGCAAGTTGAGGCCTGGTTCATCTCACAGAAACTAGTGCTGAATTACAAAAAAACAAAGACAATGCTATCCTATGGCACACATAACAAACATAAACACCAACAACTGGCTATCAAAAACAGCTCGGGTGTGACCCTGGACCAGACTCAGAGTTTCAAATACCTTGGTGTAACCCTGGGCCCTACTCTGTCCTTCTCCAGGCATATCAATTCAGTTGCAAAATCTGTAAATATCCATATAGGCCTTCTCTATAAACATAGACACTGCCTGACACCTGACATCCTTAAACTAGCAATACAGAGCTCTGTTGTCTCCATCATTAATTATGGGCTTGTTATCTATGGAGCAGCCATAGCTACAGCACTACAGCAAATCATTACAGTGCTGAATAGTGCCTGTAGACTCCTTAATGGTGCTGCCCACCACACGCATACCTGTGACCTCTATGAACAGTCAAATTGGCTGCAATGTCAGGGAAGGATTACATTCCAAACCTGCCTACTAGCAAAAAAGTCATTGATGGGTGTCATGCCCCCTGGGGTTCAGTCTGTCTTAAGCCCAGCAAACCACTCCCATTACACAAGAAGCTCTGTCAACTATTCTCTGTCTGTTCCCCACTGTCACACAGCCCAAGGCCAGCGGTCTTTTGCAGGTAGAGCCCCTAAGATGTTTAACTCCCTGGGCAGCAAACTCACCAACTTAGGCACCCTCTGCTCATTCAATCACAAGCTATGTCAAATGCTTGTGTCCAGAGTCACCTGTGACTGTTTCTCCTAACCTCCCTGACAGTCGCTCCTGTTCTTTGCACCTCTCTACTATCCTGACCTCTGCCTGCCACCACCCTTCCCCCTCCCCCTCTATACCCCTGCTTCTCTCCCTAGCCCTGGTCCACCACCTTCCTGTCTTGCCCTCCTTCAACTCCCCTCCACTCTCCCCTTTCTAATCTGCTCACCCCACCCACTGTTGCACAAGGTCCCTGATCCTTGCCTCCCCCCACCTCTTCTTCTTCCTCCCTCCCAGTTACCCCTCTACACCCACTCTCTCTTCCCACTTTTCTAGGCTACCTGGCACAACTGGCAGCAGCTCAATATTTCCACTCCACCTTTCCCTTTGACAGTGCCGTTCTGGCAGATTTAATTCATGTAAATATTGTTTACAGTTACTCAACATTCTTAAATGTATGCTTGGTTGTATTGTTCTAACTGTTAATTATATTATCTGTAGCTTTTAGACCATGTATACCCTGTACTGAAATTTGTATTCCAACTGCTTGCCTGCTAATCTCACACAAAATGTATTATATTCTTTGTATACTGATGTGGAACCTTTGTAAAAGAGCCATTGCCTCAAAGGTACAAGTATTTATCCAAAATTCTGATAAATAAAAAAAAATAATAAAATAAAATAAACAGCACTCTACAGCAAATGTTATCTCTAGCTGCTTTCACCACTCATCAAGAGGATCAGCAAAATATGCTTGTCCTCAAACATTCATTTTAGACTAGAGAAATAACTTTGAAGTTGTTTGTCTTACATAGATAAGTGCCCTCATGGTGCAAGTTACAGGCTGCTGATTAACGTTCAACATTGACAAATGCTTGTTGTTTTACCTATAGTGCCCTCCATATGGATCAAGCGGTCTATGTGAGATTTCACAGTTTACTGCATGCCACACCAGAGTAATTGCCATTGAATTACAGTACACTGAGTTCCTACAGTATCCTGCATTATATCACAGCAATAACTGTAATAAAGTAAGAGTGTTTGCTCTTGGTGGATGGCATGTTACATAGATGTTCCCATAAATACATTTGGGCATGTAAATTACTTCTTAGGTAAAACTATTTATGCTGTTAATAATGCTGTGCAGAATTTCCAAATTCCAAAGGAATGGAATTCTGCAGAATTTCAGAAAATTCCATCCAGTTCCATGGAGTTCCATCATTAGTGGAATTCTACAATTTTTTAAGTGGCATGGTTTTGCAGATCAGTAATCCACAGTTTAAATAAACTGTGAATTATTTTTCCCCGATCCACAGAAAATTATTCTGCAGTTTGCATGATCCACTGAACATTATTCTGCGGTTTACACAGAAATGCTTTTCCGAATTCTACAGAATTCAAAATGAAATTCTGGAAGTAATTTCAGACACGGAATTGCCATTTCATACCAATTACACCTTTGGAATTTTGCTCAGCTGTTATTGTTGAAATGTTTTTCACTTTAGGTGTATGCAAATTATTTCTCAATCACATCTCTATTACAGTGTGTGCACTGTCCATAGAGACAAAAGCCTTTGACATGATTGCCATCTCTTGTACTTGGCTTAGAAATAATGCCAGGGAGTGCAATTTTTTTTAATGCTGGTACTCCATTCAAAGCCAAACTGTAGTAAAGAGGAGAGCATCTACTGATGGAACTACTCAGTGATTCATAATATAGAAACTACTGGATGGGCAACTATGCACAACCAGTGTTTTCTGCCATAGATGGTTTCTGATTCCCTCTGACCTCAAGAGCGAAGCCCGAGAGGTCCATGGGAATCAGAACCCTGAGGTGACAGAACACACAGGTTGTGCATAAAGTTGCTCATTCTGTAATTTTTATAGTGTATAGAAGTATTATGTGAAATGTGTGTATTGTGTTATTGTTTTCTCTTTTTCATAATGAAACTGACTTGAACAGTCTCTAGAGGTTCTAGAATGCTGTCACCACAGAATTAAACAGAAGAAAGCAACAATGTGCCAGCATTCCAAGTGGTTCTGCTGCAGTAGTGACATCACTACTGCAGCAGAACAACATAATGACATCACTACTGCAGCAGAACAAGCATATTCCAGTCATGGAATCTCATGCATAACAGCATTCCACTATACAAGAGAAAAATAAAGCATTCAGGAAGTACAAGGAATCACAGAAGGAGCAGGACAGAGAACTGTATCAGTTAAAGCAAAAGGAAGCTGGGAAGGCAGTCAGAATAGCAAAGGCCCAAACCGAGGAAAAGATAGCCAACTCAGTTAAGAAGGGGGATAAAACCTTTTATAGGTACATCAGGGAGCGAAGGAAGACCAAGGAGGTTAGTGAGGCTTAATAAAGGGAGGGAGGGTGGGCAGAGGGTGACTGTGAAAAGGCAGAGATACTAAACAAATATTTTTGCTCAGTATTTACAAAGGAAGAGGGGGAGATACCTAAAACAAACAGTAGAAACACTCTGGATACAGAAGTTGATACCAGCCCATTTACAGAAGAAAGGGTTCTGAAAGAACTCTTAAAACTGAAGGTGGACAGAGCAATGGAGCCTGATGGTATTCATCCCAGAATTCTAAAAGAACTAAGGGTAGAACTAGTGACACCACTGACTACCCTCTTTAACAAATCATGGGAGGATGGGGTGGTACCCGAGGACTGGTGGAGGGCAGATGTGATTCCCCTTCACAAAAGTGGGAGCAAGGCAGAAGCAGGAAACTACAGACCTGTTAGTTTAACCTCAGTGGTAGGGAAATCACTTCTGAAGGAAAGAATTACTGAGTATCTAGAGGCCAGAGGGGCACAGGACCCAAGACAGCATGGATTCACAGCAGGAAGGTCATGCCAGACAAATCTGATAGATTTCTTTGACTGGGTGACCAAAGTAGTAGATCAGGGAGGGGCTGTGGACATGGCCTACCTAGACTTTAGCAAGGCATTTGACACAGTCCCACACAAAAGATTAATATACAAGTTAGCCAGCCTGGGAGTGGGTCCCGAGATGACAGCCTGGGTAAAGAATTGGCTGGAGAATAGGACACAGAGGTAATAGTAAATGGAGTCCACTCTGAAGAGGGGTTACTAGTGGGGTACCTTGAGTTCAGTATTAGGACCAGTCCTCTTCAATGTCTTTATAAGCGACATTGCAGAGGGACTGGAAGGAAAAGTATGTCCCTTTGCAGATGACACAAAGATCTGCAACAGAGTTGATGCACAAGGTGGGGTGGCAAGGAAGAGAAGGGACTTGGCAAGGTTAGAGGAATGGTTAAATGTATGGCAGCTTAGATTCAATGCTAAGAAGTGCAAGGTAATGCACCTGGGAAACAAAAACCCAGGGGAAGAGTACACAATGGGGGGTGAGATACTAACAACAACAAAAATGGAAAGGACCTGGGGTAGTCATATCAGATGACCTAAAGGTGGGCAAGCAATGTGAGAGGGCAGCAAGGAGGGCTGGGGGGATACTGGGATGCATAGGGAGAGGCATCACCAGTAGAAAACAGGATGTTATTTTGCCTCTGTACAGACAGCTAGTGAGACCCCATCTGGAGTACTGCGTGCAGTTCTGGAGACCCAATCTCCGCAAAGACATAGACAGGATGGAAGCTGTCCAGAGGAGAGCAACCAAAATGGTGCAGGGTCTGCACCGGAAGACATATGAAGAGAGACTTAAGGAGCTTAATATGTATAGCCTCGAGGAAAGGAGGGAGAGGGGGGACATGATAGAAACTTTCAAGTACCTCAAGGGAATCAACAAAGTCCAAGATGGTAGCATCTTTCAAAAAAGAGGTGCGCAAGAACAAGGGCACAATTTGAAGATAGAGGGGCAGCTCAGAGGTAATTTAAGGAAGTATTTTTCAAGAGAGGGTTGTGGATGCATGGAGCAGCCTTCCGGAGAGGTTGTGGAGTCAAAAACAGTGGTGGAATTCAGGCATGCATAGGACAGTCATAAGGCAATTCTAGGGGTTAGGGGTAGGAAGAAGTAGGCTGCTGGTTAACTAGGATCTGCAGCTTATCCATTAGGTAGGGAAATGGGCAGACTGGGTGGGCCAAGTGGTCCTTATCTGCCATCAAAATCTATGTTTCTATGTTACACTGTAATCTCCTATCTTGAATCAGTCATTTTTTCACATGTGATGAAACTTATAAATCCATCTGATTATTTTTATTACATTCCTCCTTTGATAAAAGTTCGCTTCTGTATTATTTTTTTTTCTAGCAACCAGATGACCTTTATTGATATCCTCTAGCTGATATTCCTGAGATTCATTTTTATTGTGTTATAGTTTGGCTATGTTTAATTTTCTGCCTAATAGCATTTGCTCAGAAATTTGCACCACTATTAAAGGAAATGCAGGCTCCTGGAAACTATCAGATACATGTATTATTGTAAACAAGCATTTGTCAATGCCGGACGTTCGCTTGCAGGTATTTGCAGTGGCGTTTGGCATGTATGGTGCTTTACCCTAATGCCCTGTGCGATTGCTAGTATTTGCACAATAAATTGTCAGCATGACCTTTTTGTTACCCCCATTGTGTGCTACATAGGCGGAAACACGTTTTGGGCAGGATGTGAAAAATGACAGCTGTACTGCTCATAAGGAAGTGTGGTAAAATGCCAATGTTGAAAATCTGGAGTGGAAATATTGAAAATTCACAAACCTACGAGAGTGTGTGGGAGCTGTGCAACGCACGCTCGTAAAACAGTTATTTTAAGGAATTTTTTCACCAAATTTTTCACACTGCCATTTTAAAACCTCTGCTAATGAACAGTGACACTGTGATTTTCTTAATATGTCCCATACATTGAGTTGACACTGACTGCCATTGTGTGCTACATGGCAGAAACACATTTTGGGCAGCATGTGAAAAATGACAGCTGTACTGCTCATGAGGAGGTGTGGTAAAATAGCAATGTTAAAATCTGAGTGCAAATATTGAAAATTCATAAGCATCTGAGCATGCTTAGGAACTGCATAGCATACGGTCGTAAAACAGTCATTTTAGGAATTTTTTCACCAAATTTTCAACATAGCCATTTTAAGACCTCTGCTCATGAACAGTGTCACTGTGACTTTCTTAATGTGTTCCATACATTGATTTTGCACACCGACCTCACCATTGTGCGCTACATGGGCGGAAACACATTTTGGGTGAGATGTGAAAAATGACAGCTATACAGCTCATAAGAAGGTGTGATAAAATGGCAATGTTGAAAATCTGGAGTGAAAATATTGAAAATTCGACGAACTTACGAGCCTGAGTAGGAACTGTGCACAGCACGCTCATAAAACAGTCATTTTTTGGAATTTTTGCACCAAATTTTCAACATGGGGTTTTTGGGACCCCTTCTCATGAATGATGTCACTGTCATGGTGTTATTTGAGGCTGAAGGGTGATTTCGCGCAGTGCTTGAAATCACCCTTCAATCCAAATAACGCGAAAGGCATGAATCATCGAGAAGGGTCCAAAACCCCAGTCAAAATTGGTGTGAAAATTCAAAAAATGACTGAGATATGCAATAAAGTTGAAACTCCCTATCTAGCCCATTATACAGCTTACCGGCATTTCCTCAGTTCGCGTCGCCTTTGAAGAGTGCAGACGTGTTCCCGTCCACGAAGATCGTCGCGCCGGAGTCAGAGGTAAGTATGGGGTAGGGGTGTGGGAGGCTGGGTGCGCAGTGGGTGAGTGCGGGTTGTGGGAGGCTGGGGAGACTCGCCGTGGGACCGTTTTATTTTACAGGTGTTAAAATAAAAAAGATGACATGGGACCGTTTGCCACGCTGGGGTGGGCTCTCCCAGCGTGGCACAAAACTGGGGCTAGGATCCCGGAGGATTGGGCACCCCACGGCAACTACGCGGAGGGGGCCGAGGAGCCGACGGGGATTGGGCACCCCGCCTGTAAAACTAAAGCAACGTTTGCCACGCTGGGGTGAGCTACCAGCGTGGCAACAGGACCGCTGTTTGGGGGCCGATGGAGCTGACGGGGGATTGGGCACCCCATCAGCAAACAAAGTTTCGCGGCACAAAAGCTGTGGGGGGCGCGTGATGTGCGTGGGGGCAGCGAGACGCTTAGGGGGGGGACGCTGTGGACGGCAGCACTCAGTATGGCAGTACTTTCCTTTGAAGCAGAGGAACACCGCTGTCATACTGAGCTCCTGCATCCATTGGTGCAGGACCGCCACGCCTGCTCAAGGGAGCAGTGCATTGGATGGGAGAGGCACACCTCCAAGTGTGTTACTCTCCCAAAACGTTCCTTTGCCATGCGCGCAAGTGAACGTAAAAAAGGAGTTGTCTCTATCCACCATTTTTGACTGTCTGTACTAAGCAACTCAAACATGTTGGTGTACTCCATTCTGCTTGCACTCATCAGCTCAGACATCTGTGTATACTTCATTCTGTCTACGCCTTAAGTATTTGGACCACAGTGATCCTGTCTCCTACCAGCCTCCTTTTCTCCAGTCAAAATAATTTCATTATATTCAAACTCTTCTTATAGCTCTTTCCCATTTGTATCTCAAAATTGCATCTGCTCTCTTGAATATAGTAGCACACTGACTACTGGGCTTAAGCTTTCCATCCACATTTATTCCAAAAAGTACTTCTAGGTCTCGTTTCTCAGTTTTGCTGTCCATTGTTGCACCACACAAGGTATATGTTCAATCCAGATTTCTCTTTCCTTGGTGTAGTATCTTGTATTTTGCCACATTAAATATAAGCCCCCATTTCTTGGCCCACAACCCATATGTGTACAGGTCTTCCTCTTGTGTGCTAACTTTGGCTGTGTCTTCTCTTCCTGACACATTAAGAGTCATCAGCAGACTTTAGCTGCTTGCTGCTGATCCTCTATTCTAGGTCATTTATCAAAAGATCAATGTTCCGTGGAGCAAGCATCACCACTGGGGTACTCCACTCAGGCCATCCCTCCACTCCAAATAGTGACCATCCACCATCATTCTCTGCTTACTACCTGTCAAACAGGGCTGGCAATATAGTCTAGAAGTTGGAGTAATGAGCTGTGAATGAGCTTGGTACATCTAGCAGACCTGGGTTTGTTTCCCACAACCTCCACTTGCATACTGTGTGATTCTGAGCAAGTCACTTAACCACCCGAGTACTCCCGGGTCACCCCTGAAAACAGGGACTTGTGCCTAGTAGACCTTGCCTGGTTACCAAAGACTAGAATTAAAAAATAGCAAATAAAATACATAAATTGGTATTCTGCCTTTATTATTTAACAGTAAAGAAAAAATATTATTGCTATTTATACATATTTTTTTTTGTTATTCTTTGGTAATTGGTCATGGCCCAGAAGTGCCTATTTTCAGAAGTGACCCGAGAGCACCAGGCAGGTTAAACGACTTGCTCTGAGTCACACAGCATGCAAGTGGAGGTTATGGGAATCAACCCCAGGTCTGCTGGATGTATCAAGTTCATTCACAGCTCATTACTCTAACTGCTAGGCTATGCTAACATCATCTAATACAAATGACCCAGGATGTCATAGATTTAGCAGTTTTACACAAGCACCAAAGTAGGAAATAGGAGATTACAGATTTGAATATCGCCTATGTCAATGACTCACAGCGTGAACTTCAACAAATCACATAACTTCCCAGTTCAGCCCTCCCATTTGTGAAATGGAGTTGAACAGGACCCACTGAAAACAAAAGGCCAGATTTTCAATGGGCCAGACGCAGGTGTACAGTATCTACTGGGTATGTCTTCATTTAGTGGCTCACATTGTGTCTGTTACCTGTTTTGATGCAACAGTAGCTTTTTCCTAAACCATGTCTAAGTTGCAAAGGGGTTTCTGGCAGCATGTGTCCATCAATGGTGGCATCTGCCATCTTGGACTAAGTAGGGCTAGACCATAGAAATCAGTCTACTTGATTAGTCACAAGCTGACTATGTCCATGGGTGGATGGAGGGACTTAGTCCCAGGCATCTATGCCCACCTGAATGACACTGCATCCTTCAAAAACTAGCCAGGATTCATAGTAGGAGGAGGGCTTTAAAATTCAACCTCAGGCATTGCTTTTCATTCAATTATCCTAGAAAAACAAAATGTAAAATAAATAAATTAAAGCTGCAAAGGGTTCTACGAAGCAGAAAGGAAAGCCAGCACTCACAGAATATTTTATAAATATTTCATCAGCTTGTGAAAAAAGCATAATGCATATATCACCACATACACAACTGGTCCCCTTACTATACCTCAGGTGATGTGATCAGTTTCACCATCACTCAAGTCTCTTTCAATTGTTCACGAGACACAGTGGCGGGGATGTTGACAGTCTTTGTTATTTTGCACTTTTCTTGTGCTAATTCCTAAATGCTGCTTGTATCAAGCGCCAGCAAGGGCTTGATACACACAGTATTTTTGGAATTAGCACATGAACAGTGCAAAACAACAAAGGCTGTCATAATATCCTTCACCGTGTTTGTGTTTTGTGGATTATGGTAAGGTAACCAGTTGTGTATGTGATGCTATTTGTTATATATCTAAGTGCTAGCTATTATTTCTGCTCCTGCAGTTACCACACACTGAGCTAGCAGCAAGTATGTTTTTATGAGCAAGGCACTGTGGTTATTTGTTTATAATTAGAAAAGTTTTGCCTGGAGTTCAATGGCCAAGCAGCCAGCCACTCCCGCTTCCTGAGCTATATAAGCAGTTCCTCTCAGCCTCATTGTGAAGCACTTTTTCTTTGCAGCTGAAGGCTCTGTTGGTCTGTCCTCTGAGCTGGTTGGAGCTACCTGGCTGGCTGAGGCTGTGCCCCCCCCCCCCCCCCCAACGTTGCTGCTCCTGCTTGTCTCTGCTGGGCTTCTGTGTTTATTTTCCTGCTTCTAGTTTGTATTTTGCCTTCAGTTGTGTGTGCTTCCTTCTGTTTGTTCCCTGTTTTCTGTGTTGATGTGTCTTGTGGTTTTGTCTTTTGGGGGGCTTTGTTTCTAAGCTCCTAGCATACTGCTACTCCAGTTCTCATACTACTTGCTCTCAGTTACTCACAACTCTCAAATTACTTGCACTGCAACTGCAAACCTGATCTGTGTGTTTCAGCTCAACCATAGCTGTTCCATGTTGCATACTCAATTACTTTCACCTGACTCAGATTTACTCTAAACATAGCTATACAGCTCAATCATACTCATTCTGCTTGCCTCATTGTAGCAGCTTCATTGCACTGCCTGGTTACACCTGCTTTCAGAAACATTGTGTCTCATATTTATGTTTATTGTACTTTTACAACTCAGTGTACTCCATTCAGATGCTACTGTATGTTTATTCAACCTGATTCAAACTCTTTACCTTGTTATGCAGTTCAGTCATGTTATTGCCAGTTTGTATATTGCTGTTTCACTCTGAGGTCAGCTAAAGTTCCTACTGAGGCTGTTAAACTAGCTTTATAACCTGGATGTGGTTCTTGGCCTTCCATAACTTTTTTGTTTGTCCTACGGCAGGGACTGGGAAGAGTTTGGGGAGTCATGGCCCCATGTGGCTAATTATTTCTGTTCTAAATCCTGCCTTTGCCCCCAAAAATCCTCAGAGCATTTGTCACCTTGATTTGGCTTTCAAATGTCTGGCTGGCTTACCCCACTATTCAATGCTTTTCATTGCTACTACATTATGCAGACCTACATGCAGATCCACTTACTACTCTGTTTACTGACCTACATACAGGTCCACGCTTGCTTACCCAATCGATTGCTCATGCCTACTGCATCCTCTCGACTTCAGCATCTGGGATCTCTGCTGCACTCAATCTGCTTTTGACTTTGCAAGGTCTCAGCACTCACTGCTTATTGCGATCAGCACACCAGTGCTCAATCAGCTCATCAGCTTCTCAGCTCAGTCTAATTCTGGGGCATGCCAGCCATTCTATTCTTGGCACAGGATTCCTGCAGCTGATGGTCTCACTCTGCATTTAGTCCACATCTTGAGCATGTCCAACTTGGGACGGGATCCTTCTCAAATGCTCAATAACTGGGAATGTCCTTGCCCCAGGCATGGCTTTAGCTGCCTGCTATGTGACAGCAGCTCCTGGTGTAGAATTTAAGACTAGCAGTGAAGGGTGGTTACATAGATCTCCTTTCACTCTAGTGTTCCACTATAACAGTTGTCCATTGGCATTAGTGGTTTTCCTAGCAAGGCACCTTCACTGCATTCTCCCTATCACTGCCTCTGGTTCACCTGGTTTAAGTTTAGGGTGGGCAGGCCAGGTGAGTGCCTCAGAAGTCGTTGGTCTCCTCCTCAGCTGCACATATTGTTGCAGAGTTTTCTCGCAACATTCCATGGCATTCCCACTAGAGAGTTTGAGTGAGAGCCTTCCTCCAAATTGGAATACTTTCCACTTACCTTTAATTGGGTTTTCCAAATTGCAGCTGCAAAGCCATCACTAAATAAACTTTCCCAAGCCTGGATCCTCAGAAATGTTTTCCTCATAGGTTTTTTTTCTCTCCTCCATTACCTCAGGTCATAACTGTTAGCATAGTAGTGTCCCCTAGTTTCTTTAGGTAGGTTCTGCTGTTGGATGGAGGTGGAGGATGTCTTGCCATTACCGCTCTCCTTAGAGGATACCCTCATTCTCAACCCAAACCATCAGTATCATACTACGCACACTTGGGCATTTCATTATGGTATCAAACTGTCTATGCTTCTCTACTACTATGTTACAGTTACTGCTCCTATGTCACAGTTACTGCTTGCTCATATGCTTCATGTCACCTTATTCTTTGGGATATGATTGTACTACATTTCTTTTGGGGATTTCTAAGGTATCTTTAGCTACAGGAATAATCCTATGGCACCTCTAAGGGTGGAACCATCTCCGAGGGTTGCATGTTTTTCGTACCCCTACAGGGTGGTAATTCCTCTGGAATAGATAGAGTGAACAGCCAAACCCAAACTAACACAGTTGCACAAGCATAACACTATACTGGCTGTGCAGGACATTGAATTGGAAAGGCTTTGCCTGGAGTTCAATGGCCAAGCAGCCAGCCACTCCCACTCCCTGAGCTATATAAGCAGTTCCTCTCAGCCTCATTGTGAAGCACCTTTTCTTTGCCCCACCATCCTCACCTCCTTCAGTGGCAGCACTTCTCTCCTTAGAGGGATTCCTAAGGGACCTTTAGCCATGGGAATCATCCCATGGCACCTCTAGGGGTGGAATCCTCTCTAAGGGTTCCTTGCCTTTCGTACCCCTACAGTTACTGCTCCTATGTCACAGTTACTGCTTGCTCATATGCTTCATGTCACCTTATTCTTTGGGATATGATTGTACTACATTTCTTTTGGGGATTCCTAAGGTATCTTTAGCCACAGAAATCATCCCGTGGCACCTCTAAGGGTGGAACCATCTCCGAGAGTTGCTTGTCTTTCATACCCCTACAGGGTGGTAATTCCTCTGAAATAGAGAATGCAAACAGCCAAAACCAAACTAACACAGTTGCACAAGTATAACACTATACTGGCTGTGCAGGACATTGAATAAACATATAAAGCTTTTTTTCTTATGCTTGTATCTCAAAAAGGTTATGGTGCCATGATGAGGTTGTGGTGCTTAGCACTGGTTGAGAGAACCAGAAAGATAAAATTCACCACCTTCTTTGGGCTGAAATCACTGTAGCTGCTATTGTTACTGTTAGTGGAGAGCATGTGCTGCCTCCACAGGAAACAGGAAGTCAGCCATTTTCTGCAGTTGTGGGTGGGACCTGAAAGCAAAGAGCCAGTTAGAGGCCAGTAGGAAGTCTGGCTGGGTTTTAAATGTTGTCACCAGCTCTGTTTTTGTGCACAGAGGTTGTGGTGTTGAGCACTGGAGAGACAACCAGGAGGAGCAAATTTGCCATGTTATTAGGCTGAAATCATTGTAGTTGCTGTTGCCACTGTTACTAGAGTGCGTTTGCTGTCTCCACAGGAAACAAACTCAGCCATTTCTGGATGGCTGTGGGAAAGACCTGAGAACAGGTAGCCAATCAGAGGCCAGTAGGAAGACTCCACTCGTATCCCACTGCAGGGCATCCACAGGACCAAAGGGGACTCTGCCAGTGCAGGTATCAGGTAACTAAAGTTTGCAAGCAGAAGGTCAGGTAGTGTATATAATCTAAGTAATTGTCTATCTAGAGTAGATTTAACATTGTGATTAATGAGTGTGTAAACTGTACATTAGTGGAACTGTATTAAATAGTGTATGTTGATAACTGCCTATTTAGAGCAGAGGTATCAGGGAGCATCCAAAGGTTATCAGACAGGTAACGGTGTAAATCAGTATCTTTGGCAAAACTCCCTATATACACTAGGTTGAGATGGAGGTCACTGGACACCTCTTGCCCCACCTAGGGGCCACCAAGTGTGCTGCCCTTGCCTCAGAGGATGCCTAGACAGAGAAAGGATGGCTGGACCTTAGTGGGCTTTGGGAGGGTGAGGATGGTGGCTGGATTACACAGCCCTCATCCTCTACCAGCATGAACATCCTTCACCAATCTGGCAGGATAGGACAGCCAGGAGGAAGCACCTGACATGGTATCAAGGGATGACATGGGGATCCTTGGAAAGGGAGGCCCCTGGTTGGCAGGAAGAGGCCCACAGCAAAAGAGGAAACAGCTACTGTTGGGGACTTAATCATGAGGGGGATAGACTTGGGAGCAGGAAAGGGGGAGGGAGAGAAAGAGGTAAGGTGCTACTGGGTGCTTCACATGGAGGAATGGAGAGCAGATTCTAAACTTCACTAAGGTGGCAGACCATGGTAGGGAGCTGCATCTCATTGTCCACCAAGGGACTAATGACCTGGCAAGGGATGGAGCAGAAGTAGTACAGAGGCAGTTCAGGGAACTGGGGAGGAGCCTTAAACAAGTAGCACAAATGGTGGTGTTCACAAAGGTGCTACCTGTGTACAGCAGAGGGGAGTACAGGGTACTCTGCACCAGGAACTTTAACAGTTGGTTGAAGGCATGGTGCAGAGAGGAGGGATTCAGCTTCACTGGGGACTGGGGTCCAACAAGGAAGGATATGGGCCTGTACAGAGGTGATTACCTGCATCTTTCTTGGAAGGCAATCTTAGTACTCAGTAGGAGGTTTAAAAGTTACTTGGTTGAGCACTTAAACTAGCTAAAGGGGAGGCTGTATTATCAAGGGAGGCATACATTACCCCCATAGTTGAAGCAACATAGATTTAAAGCCTGAAGAGAGAAAACTGCCCCAGGGAAGGGATGCAAGATGAAGGGGGTAGACAAGGTGGAGGACAAGGATGCAGAAAGAAAGGTGTAGAGGAGACAAGAAACATAGGGAGCAATGAGGGAAAGGGGGATTTGGAAGAGTCTCGGGAGCAACACAGGCAGAAATAGGGAGGAAAGGCATTGCAAGCAGGGAGGGAGCAAGGTTTGGATAGCTATGTGTACCAATGCAATTAGTCTAGGAAATAAAATTCCAGACCTGGAGGCCATCATAGTGGAGGCAAACCTGGACCTAGTGGCAGTAACTGAGTCATGGTGCACTGAGAATTACAGTATGAGTGGGATATGGTCATACCAGGTTACTCTCAGTTCAGGAGGCTTAGGTAAGGGAGGAGGGGTTGTTCTGTATGTAAGGGAGGATATCAGGGCTATGGCAGTGCAAGGGAGCCCAGAAGTAAAGGAAGGGCTGGAGTTTCTGTGGTTCACTCTGGAGACAGCAGCTGGGGCCACCATTCACACTGGGGTAATATACAGACTTCCAGCATGGGTGAGGGTTTGGATAAGCCACTAGAGGAAACAATCAGCAGGATGGCAAATAAGTGGAAGGTGCTGCTGGTTGGGAACTTCAATCTGCCAGATGTGGATTGGAGCCTTCCAGCTGCAGCTTCAGCTAGAAGCAGGGCATTCCTAGGCTCCCTGCAGTGGGCATTTCTCAGGCAGCTAGGCAGTGAACCCACTAAGGACAGAGCAATACTGGCCCTGGTGTTCTCTAACAGAGACAGTACTGCAGATGTCATAGTGGTCAGTCCCCTGGGGACCAGTGATCAGCATACAGAGTGGTTCAGCATTAAAACAGGTGCACAGGCAAACTACATGAAGATGAGAGTCCTGGACTTTAGGTGGGCAGATCTTAAAGAAATGGGATACTGATTTAGAAGCAGCCTAGCAGGAGTGAATTGCCAGGGAGGGGTAGAGGAGTGGTGGAGAAAAATAAGAAAAAGCATAGTGAAGGCAGCCAGCCCCTGTGTGAAGGAAGTGAGCAAAAGCAGGAAGAAAAATGGTCACTATGGTACTGTAGGGACGTGGCCATGAAAGTAAAAGAAACAAAAAGTGGCATTCAGGAGGTACAAAGAAACACAGAGGAAGGAGGACAGGGAGGTGTACCAGGTAAAACAGAGGGGAACAGGGAGGGCAGTGAGACAAACAAAGGCATGTACAGAAGAAAGAATAGTCAAAGGTGTGGCACAAGGGCGCAAGACATTCTTCAGCTATATAAGCAAGAAGAGGAAGGCAAAGGGAGGGATGGTGAGGATAAGTAGGATAGCAGAGGGTGACTGCACAGAGGAGATTCAGAAAAAAGCTGACATCCTGAACAGGTACTTCTTCTCAGTCATCACAATGGATGGAGAGGGTAACGGGCCACTGAAGAGCAGCAGGAACAGTGTTGGGGGGGTGAACACAAGTCCATTTACAGAGGAAAATGCCCTGAAGGGCATTGGAAACCTGAAAGTGGGCAAGTCCGTAAGACTGGACGGGGTACACCCAATGGTGCTAAGGGAACTCAGTGGGGAGCTTGTAGCACTACTGACAGCCTTATTCAACAACTCACTGGAAACAGGAGTGGTTCCAGAGGACTGGAGGAGAGCTGATGTATTCTCACTCCATAACAGCAGTAGAGAAGAGGCTAGAAACTATTGAGTGGTCAGTCTCACCTCAATCATGGAGAAATTAATTAAACCCCTGATAAAAGAAAGACTAGTGGAATATCTTGAATCTAATGGGTTGTAAGACAAAAGGCAGCATGGATTCACGGGGGGAGGTCATGCCAGTTGAATCTCATTGATTTCTTTGACTTGGTGATGACAGAACTAGATTGAGGAAGGGCAGTGGATGTGGTGTACTTGGACTGCAAGTCCTTTGACACTGTGCCACAGAGAAGACTGATAAAGAAATTGGATATTATACAATGGACTTCAGAATCTACACTAATCCCTCTATTCTGATTGGTTGGCTGGCACCTTCAAGCAGTTATAAATCCTTCAATATACCCACTGAAAAAGGTGCCAGCCAACAAGCACTCGTGCCACGCCAAAAATATCACTGCCACCATTAAACTTTGAAGTAACCGCCGCCATTTGTAATCGCCGCTTACCATCGCAAGTCAAAATGTAAGCACTACAAAATTAATATCTTGTTCCATTTACTCGATTCTGATGACCTTGAAAACATTTTCAGTCAGGAAAACGGGCCCTCCGACCCAGAAAACTCACCTGTTAGACAAGAAGCATGCAATGAAATCTTACAGAAAGCTCTCCCAACATCTCTCGCTTGGCCTCAGAAACTACCTACCCAACACCAGTAGCTTACCCACCTATGCAGAAGCATCCCTCGGTCTCCATCCACTGCAATACCGGCATTCCCCATATGGACGGAACTGTCGTATCCTGTGAAGAAAAAAAAGGTAAACGTCACAAGCAAGCATCGGAAGCAACACTGCAACAACTTGAACTGTCACATAATGATACAAGTACAATAAAGCAAACTAAATGGGCAATTAATGTATTTTTTGAGTGGCTAAAAGAAAAAAACAAAGAAATAGATTTAAAAACGCTCCCTTTAGACCAACTAAATGAGGTCCTACGCCAGTTCTACAGCACAGTAAGAAATTCATCAGGAGAACAATATTCCCTCACCAGTTATGTAGCTTTACGAGCTGGCTTCAATAGACACATCAATGACCCCCCAAATAGCAGAGCAGTGAACATAATGGTAGACTCCACTTTCAATTGTGCAAACAATGTTTTCAAAGGAGTCATAAAAGCATATAGAAAAGCAGGAAAAGACCAAGCAAAACACCATGAGCCACTAACTGAAGAAGAAATATCACACTTAAGTCACTTACAAGCCCTTTCGCCACAGACACCTAAAGGTCTTTTACACAAAGTTTGGTTTGACATTCAATTATACTTAGCAAGAAGAGGCAATGAGGGTGTCCGTGCTTTCAAAATAGATTCATTTAACATAGAAACTGCCCCAAATGGTCTTCGATTTCTCACAAAATCCTATAATGAAGACACAAAAAAATCACAAAGACTTCCAAGACCCCAAAAGACAATTACAAAGAGGAGTCATGTTTGAGAGCCCAGGAGATCCCTTATGTCCACTTGACAGCTTCTTAAAGTACACATCAAAACTCCCAGAAAACCCACTAGCACTATTGTGTCACCCCAGAAAACTGCAAGAGACACAATTACATACCACACTAAAATGATATACTAATGAACCGCTAGGTGTAAACTACCTAGCAAAAATGTTGCCAAACATATGCAAGCAAGCTGGCTTACCAAAAATCTACACCAACCACTGTTTAAGAGCCACCGCTGTCACCTTGCTTACAAATGCAGGCCTAGATTCAAGACAAATAATGGACATCACAGGCCCCAAGAGTGAAACCTCACTAAAAAGCTACTGGCGTCCGAACCTGCAACATCATGAAACTTGGGCTGCCATAATCTCCGGTAAAAATATGGAAACTGACAGGAAAGACACCACAGTAAAACAAACAACTGAACAAGGCATTAAAAAGCAGTACTTCTATAAAGAACTTGAGAATAGACCCTCCACAAGCACAGCCTACTACACAATAACTGAATCACCACATGACCGAACTGAGACATACCCAGAGCCTCCAACAAAAAAAAAAATCACAAATGTCAAAATCCCTCTCTTTGAAAATCAGCAGTCAATTGAACAAGTATCAGCATCCCAGCTCGCCATATTACAAGAAATACTCTTCGACGAACACACAACAGAGAAAACTGAAGATCTGCTGCTAACTAACCCGTGCCCAAAACCTGAACAGGCCAGCAATCTCGAATCTCCTACATACGCAACAACAACTGCAAGCAGCCAAGCCTATAAAACGAACGTCACAGGAATGAAAATGTTACCGACAATCTCCCACTTAATTAATTATGGAAACATTAATTTCAACTTTGGAAGAACACAAAACCAGAACTGAAAAGCGTAAGCACCAACTTTCACATAAAACTCTACAGCATCCAAATTAACTAAAAGTTTTTTCCTTCAAATTAACTACAAGTTTTTTTCGCTTCAATTCCAGATCACACAAGTAACCGAAGAAAAATGATGGAAGGCATAAAGAAACAATCATCCAACCTCAGAAAACTACGAAGATGCACTCTCCACGACGAGCTCTCCATGTCTCACCAGCACAACTAACGCACTGACCATGTGACATGCTGTGCACATCGAGCAGATGCTCAGAAACTACTCGCAACCTAACTTCTTAAAGACACAACACTCAGAAACTACAAAGGGTAGCAACACTTCAAAACCTAGAAATCAAAAATAAAAACGCTAAACTGTTATCAACGTAAAAAGTTCATACAAGATCTAAAAATGTTACTTCATAACTGTTGATTTCCTAAATGTTGTTTCACAAATAAAACCTTGAATGCTCTTTAAAAAAAAATTCACAAATGAAACCTTGGATTTATTAAATGTTCATAAAAAACAATTATTTACACAAATAAAACATTTTCAAGATACAGCATTGTATTTGTCTATATATTTAATACTAGCAAGGAACTATTTTTTCTCAGCGGAAGAACATATACATGATTTTCACAACATAATTAAGAAAAATATATAAATAAAATGCAAAACATATAAACAAATTATTTATAACATTGTATAATAGCAATATACCCCTCCAGGGGTATGGTATATGGTGGATTTACACGGCTGGTGCAGTTAAGTCACTCGGCCCTGCGGCCGCTGAGCGAAGCCACACCAGCCGTAAGCACACCCACACCCTGGAGGGTATATTGCTTAAATATTTTAGTAACTGTTTGCCCTGAGGAGGAGGGATTTTTCCTTCAAAACATTGGCAACTTTAACAGTACTAAAACCATCTGGCTATTTAATAGGCTTGTGAAAAATCAAGAATATACATGGTGAGTGAGTCTGCTACTCCAGAGGTGGTAGAGGTAAAGAAATAGGACAGTCTAGGGGTGGGATCCAAAGTGGTTAGCTGGGTAAGAAACTGGGTAATAGACAGGCGACAGAGCATGGTGGTGAACAGCACACACTCTAGTGAAGGGAGAGTGACCAGTGGGGTGCTGCAGAGCTCAGTACTGGGACCGGTCCAATTTAATGTCTTCATAAGTGACATTCCAGAGAAGCTGGAAGGGAAGATATGCTTCTTTGCATATTATACTGAAATTTGTAATAGGGTGGATACTCAGGAGGTAGTAGAGAGAATAAGCATGGACCTTTGAAAACTTGAGGAGTCGTCAAGGGTGTGGCAACTGGAGTTCAATGCCAAAAAGTGCAAAATCATGCACCTAGGGCATAGAAATCCAGGAACTGAGTATAAAATGGAGAGGGGGCAGTGATGGTTACTAAACAGTAAAGAAACTTTGGGGTTATAATATCTGGTGACCTCAAAGTGGCAGGGCAGTGCAAAAAGGCAGTAGGCAGGGCCGGTGGGATGCTGGGGTGCATAGGGAGCAGTATCACCAGTAGGAGGAGAGAGCTGTTGTTACCACTGTAAGGGTCAGTGGTGAGATCCCACATGGAGCACTGTGTCCAGTTCTGGAAGCTGCATCTCAGAAAAGACATAGACAGTGTGGAGGCAGTCTAGAAAAGGGCAACTATAATGGTGCAGTGGTGTTTGAGAAACCCTATGAGGAGAGACGGAGGGATCTCAAAATGTACAGCCTAGAGGAGGGAGGTAGAGGGGGGACATGATAGAGACCTACAAGTAACTCATGAGGGTGAACAGGGTACAAGAGTGGAGTTTGTTTCAAATGAGTAAGTGCGCCAGCACAAGAGGGCATGCAATGAGACTGGAAGGGCCTCGATGAAAATAAATGTCCTGTTCAGTGCCTATATTTCCAAGGTTCTATACCTGAAACATGAAATCAGTCCTATTAAGTGCCTGAACAGGCATAAAACAGTCCCTGTTATATACCTCCAGCCACTGCATTCTGCATGTACAGGCATCAGGCAAAATACAGACATTATGCAGGCATAAAACAGACCCTGTTGTATGCCTGTAGCCTCTGCATTTTGCCTGAACAGGCATCAGGCAAGAAACAGGTATTATGCAGTAGATTCACAATATCTATTTAAGGCCTGCAGTGCTTGATTTTTATTTGTTAAACAAAAACTACCTTTGCACCAATCAAATAAATCAATTGGTTTCCTCCTGTGCAGGCATCAGGCCCAAAACAAGCATTATTCAGTAGAGTCACAGAACCTGTCTAATGCCTGCAGTGCTTGATTTTTTGTTTTTTAAACAAAAAACACCATGTAAAGTAAAGACGTCCTCTTTCCATCTGTCTCCCTTTTCTTTGCACCCCTTCTTTAGCCCACCCCCTCCTGTTACTTTGCAATGGCCTCCCATTGCTGTTTATGACTTCTCCTTTCTTCATAGCCCCATACCCTTTTAACTACCCTTTATTTGCAACACAGTATGTCCCCTCACCTTGTATTGGAACCCCCTTCTCATTGTAGGCCCATTCTTTATAGAACATCTTGCTTTCCAAACCCTTTCTTAGCCCTCCCCTTGCTATGCAGTGTCCTTTGTTTTGTACACCGCCTTCCTTTATAGCCACTCCCACTGTAGGGGTGACATCCATAGTATACATTTGTATACCAGACCTCTACATAGAAACATAGAATTTGACAGCAAATAAGGACTGCTTGGCCCACCTAGTCTGCCCATTTTCCTACCTAACAGATAAGCTGCAGATCCTAGTTAACCAACAGCTTACTTCCTCTTACCCGCCCCTAGGACTGCCTTATGCCTGTCCCATGCATTCTTGAATTCCCCCACTGTTCTTGACTCCACGACCTCCTCAGGAGGCTGTTCCATCATCCACAACCCTCTCAGTGAAAAATACTTCCTCACATTACCCCTGAGCCGTCCCCTCTATCTTCAAATTGTGCCCCTTGTTCTTGCACATCTCTTTTCTGGAAGATGCTACCCTCTTGGACTTTGTTAATTCCTTTGAGGCACTTGAAGTTTCTATCATGTCCCTCCTCCTTCTTTCCTCAAGAGTATACATATTAAGCTCCTTTAGTCTTTCTTCGTATGTCTTCTGGTGCAGACCCTGCACCATTTTGGTTGCCCTCCTTTGGACAGCCTCCACTCTGTCTATGTCTTTGCGGAGATGGGGTCTCCAGAACTGCACACAGTACTCCAGATGGGGTCTCACCAACTGTCTGTACAGAGGGATAACAACTTCCTGTTTTCTACTATTGATGCCTCTTCCTATGCATCCCAGTATCCCCCCAGCCTTCCTTACTGCCTTCTCACATTGCTTGCCCACCTTTAGGTCATCTGATATAATTACCCCCAGGTCCCTTTCTATTTTACTGTTGTCAGTATCTCACCCCCATTGTGTATGCTTCCCTGGGTTTTGTTTCCCATGTGCATTACCTTACACTTCTTTGCATTGAATCTAGCTGCCATACATTTGACCATTCCTCCAACCTTGCCAAGTCCCTTCTCATCCTTTCTACTCCATCTTGTGTATCAACCCTGTTGCAGATCTTTGTGTCATCTGCAAAGAGACATATTTTTCCTTCCAGTTCTCTGCAATGTCACTTATAAAGACATTAAAAGGACCGGTCCCAGTACTGAACCCTGTGGTACCCTGCTAGTAACCCTCCTTTCTTCACTGTGTACTCCATTTACTACTACCCTTTGCTTCCTGTTGTCTAGCCAATTTTTTATCCAGGCTACCACCTTGGGACCCATTCCAAGGCTGGCTATCTTGTGTATTAATCTTTTGTGTGGGACTGTATCAAATGCCTTGCTAAAATCTAGGTAGGCCATGTCCACAGCCCCTCCCTGGTCTACTACTTTGGTCACCCAGTCAAAGAGATCTATTAGATTCATCTGACACGACCTTCCCATCGTGAATCCATGCTGCTTTGGGTCCTGTGCCCCACTGGCCTCTAGGTACTCAACAATTCTTTCCTTCAGAAGTGATTCCATCATTTTCCCTACCACTGAGGTCAAACTAACTGGTCTGTAGTTTCCTGCCTCTGTCCTGCTCCCACTTTTGTGAAGAGGAATCACATCTGCCCTCCTCCAGTCCTCGGATACCACCCCATCCACCCATGATTTGTTAAAGAGAGTAGTCAGCGATGTCACTAGTTCTACCCTTAGTTCTTTTAGAAATCTTGGGTGAATCCCATCAGGCCCCATTGCTTTGTCCACCTTCAATTATATTAGTTCTTTCAGAACCCTTTCTTCTGTAAATGGACTGGTATCAACCCCCATCTTCAGAGTGTTTCTCTTGTTTGGTTTAGGTTACTCCCCCTCCTCTTCCTTTGTGAATACTGAGCAGAAATATTTGTTCAGTATCCCTGCTTTTTCACTGTTACCCTCTACCCACATTCCCTCCCCTTTATTAAGCTTCAGTATCCCTCCTTTGGTCTTTCTTCACTCCCTAATGTACCTATAAAAGGTCTTATCCCCCTTCTTAACAGAATTGGCTATCCTTTCCTCGGTTTGCACCTTTGCTATTCTGACTGCCTTCCCAGCCTCTTTCTGCTTTAACTGATAAAGTTCTCTGTCCTGATCCTTCTGTGTTTCCTTATATTTCCTGAATGCTGTCCTTTTCTCCTTAACCTTCCCTGCCACCTCTTTTGTGAACCATAGCAGTTTTTCCTTCGTTGTGTTTTATTGATTTGCTTTACACAAGGCTTGTTGCCTCTGTGATGGCTGTTTTGATCACTCCCCATTGTTCCTCCACCCCTCCTTCTTGCCTGTTTGCTAGTGCTTTTCTGAGGCACTCTCTCATTTTCCTAAAGTCAGCCCTCTTAAGGTCTAGTACTCTTGCTTTTGTATGGCTTGATTGTATGGCAGTGTTTATCATGAACCACACTGTTTGGTGGTCGCTTGTTCCCAGATGGCTACCCACTTCTAAATCTGAGATTCTTTCTCCATCCCCATTTGAAAGTACCAGGTCTAAGATTGCTTCCTCCCGAGTGGGTTCCGATACTAGCTGTCTGAGGCATGTCCCCTGTAGGGCATCAAGAATGACCCTGCTCTTGGATGTGCCTGCAGCAAAGGTGCTCCAGTTAACATCTGGCATATTCGGTTCCCCCATCAACAATATCTCCCCTTTTTCTGCCGTTCTAAGAAAGCCTTCTATCATTTCCTTGTCCATTCCCTCCCCCTGAGATGGGGGTCTGTATACAACCCCCATGCGGATTGTGGTGCCATCTCCTGTCTCCAGGGTGACCCAAAGTGCCTCATCTGCTCCCTGTTTACTCTTTAGTTCTGTTGCTTTGATCCCTTCCTTTATTTTATTTTATTTTATTTATTTGTTTACATAGAGAGCTACTCCTCCTCCTCTTTTACCCTCCCTGTCCCTCCTGTAGATTGTGTATCCTGGTATGTTGACATCCCAGTCATGGTTCTCTGTGTACCATGTTTCTGTGACTGCCACAATATCCAGGCAACCCTCTTCCATCAAGGCCACTAGTTCAGGAGCTTGTTGCACAGACTATGGGCATTGGGCTCATCACCCTCCACTTTTTGATAGCCTTACCCCTTTTAGCCCCATTTCTGTCCTTACTGCCTTTGCCTTTTTTTACATTTAAATCTGTTCCGCTCCCTAATAACTTCTGTACCTTGGTGTTTACCTCACTAATCACCATGTTTTGTGGGGGGAGGCTCAGATTTCTCTGCTTCTTTTCAGTGCCTCCCCCCTTGGCTAGTTTAAATGCTTGCCAATGAAGCATTTAATCCTCTCACCTAGGATCCTGGTTCCCCAGTATAGGTCTGCATCCCTCCAGGTGGCTCCCCAGTCCCCAATGAAGCCAAAACCCTGAGCTCCACACCAGTTTTTCAACCACTCATTGAATTCCCTGGTTAGAAGTGCCCTAGCATCTCCCTTGCCATAGACAGGCAGCACCTCCGAGAAGGTTACCGTATGCGCTACTTGTCAAGGCCCCTTCCCACCTCTACAAACTCCTTGCACTACTCTGATCCCATTCTGCTGCCAGGTCATTTGTCCCTAGGTGGACAATGACATCCAGCTCCCTCCTCGTGCAGCTCCTTCCATGATCCTGAGGATTTGCTTCCTGTCCCTCAAGCATGGACCAGAGAGGCATATCCTCCTCTCTCCCCTTCCTCCCCATTTCTACTCCCCTAATGATTGAGTCCCCCACCAGGAGTTGTTTCCTTCCCTGAGGTCCCATGCCACCCTCCTTTGGGTCTCCTTTGTGAAGGTTCCCAGCATCCTCCTTGGTCTCCTGCAGGTGCCTCCATAGAGGAACCACTATCCACCAGAAGAGCGAATGAATTGGAGGTACAGCTGGAGGATGCAACTCTGTTCCACCACCCTCTCTCCCTCCTGAGCCACCTGGTCCAGCCTCTCCTCTTTCTTGGCAACCTCTGAGGTAGTGGCATTGGCCCTGGTGGTCCCTGGGTGAGGAGGAGGTTCTCACGAATCCCAGTCAGGTCAGCCTGGAGACAGGCAACCTCCTCTCTCAGACCAGAGGTGCCTGCAAATGGGGCAGCATCGCAGCCTCCAGAATGTCTCCCAGACACTGCTGCCCCACAGCCATTGCACTGCACCACTCCTATCATGTCTTATTTTGTGTCCCTCTCTGTTTCTCTGGATGCTTACTCTCTCCTCTCCTTACAACTCTCACCCTTCCTGTTCTGGGACAGCAACTTCTATCTTCTTCAGTAGCCTCCTTCTTCCTTGCTCAATATCAGACCACCAGCAGCTGGGGGAGAGTGAGCTATTTTTCTACTGGGTTGACAAAACCAATGTTTCTCTATGATCCTTTCTTCCTACTGCCAAACAGGAAGTTCCTGTTGACAGTCAAATCCAGTGGCTATAAAAGTAGAACAGACTTTGGGTGAGTGGGTGGAGGGGTGGGATGGAGGGCAATTAGTAAGAAAAAAGGATAGCAACAGGAAGTTGTAATTTGACTCACCTGCTTTTATAGTGCCTAAACCACACCCCCAGGTAAGCTCTCTTTCCTCCTACTGGTTTAGCAAAGTCAGCTGATACAGTACCCTTCACTGCACAGAATACACACTGACCTTCTTTCTTTTCTTTCCTTTTTTAACCCTAAATAAGTCCCTTTCTACTTCTAATAAAGTTATCTGTCTACTTAATCTTAACAGACACTGACTTCTGCTGAGATATACATTTTAAATTAAGAAGAAAATGTAGCCTCTTTTAGTTAGCTGCTTTCTGCTCTACAGGCAAGGCTATCAACTCTATTGTAGATTACTCTCTTTAGTATTTCTTAGTTGGTAATGATGTCACAGAGAAACACAGGTAAAGTATACAAACTATTTTATTATCAGCTACTGTATGCCAAAATACAGGAAAGGATATGCATACCAATCCCAGGAGTAAAGGGCAGCAACCCCCAATCTGCAGTATTGGACACTACTCAACAAGAACTCCTAAGAGCCACTCTTTTACACAGTTATCATGAATAACACTGTTGTCTCGGTTTCCCTTATCTACACACAGAATAAGCACATTCTGAGTACAGCTCCTACTTGGTAGCTATTAGGCATCACTGTACCCAGCCTTGAGCATTTTCACCACTTGGCATGAAACAACCTGGAATACTGTGTACAGTTCTACAGACCACATCTCAGGAAAGATAAACAATAACATAGACAGAGTGGAGAAGGTCCAGAGAAGGGCTACCAAAATGGTGCAGGGACTGCATCAAAAGCAACAGGCATCATGGGTATGCAGTTTGTTGTGCAAGTCAAGCTGGCAAGACTTTGCCAGAACAGACATCGTCTTTTAAACAGGTTTTCATGTCTGATCCTTTATAGACTAAAGATGACAGTCTTTTCTATCTCTAAATACCCTCCCCTCTGATACCCTTATCTGCAGCTCCCTCCTGTATGCGGATTATCTTGTTCTGTTCCATAGCAATAAATTCCTTCCCCATATGTCCTCCGTCCTCACACATAACTACCACTCTGCCCACAGGTGGTTCACATCCAATCTACTGTTGGTGAATGAAAAAACAAAACAAAGGTAATGTTGTTCATGTCCTAACCATACCTTTCCAAGGCACATAAGACCAACTCCTCCCTCCATGTTTACTCTCCAGATGGCCCTACCCTTGAGAATGTCCCCTCCTTTAAATACTTGGGGGTAATGCTGGATCCCTCACCTTTGCTGCTCGCAGAGTGAATCAGAAATTTGGGATGGCCTATTGTATCAAACGCTACTTGTCTGAGGAGGCCCGCCTGTCTATCGCTGTAGGACATCTCCTTCCCATCCTTGATTACTGTGCTTCCATGTGTTTGTGTGTATCCACTGCCCTCCAAGCTTGACTCACATCTGTCTACAACAATGTCTGATGCTTTTCTCTACTTGACCCATTCTCTACCCACCACTGTGACCTCTACCGGTTCCTCAGCTGGCTACTGCTCAGAGGTCACTTTGACTTTTCCCTTGGCTGCATCATCGACAGCACCCTCAGGACTGGGGATGTGTCCCCTCTCTCCTCCCTCCTCAAGATTAGACATTCTTCTAGGACTCTTTGTTCCTCATCTGCCCCCCCCTTGAAGTTCCAGGGACTGCTACTAGTATGGGGAGTAAAGCGTTATGTGTCACAGCCCCCACCATGTGGAATAATCTATCCTCATCTTTCATATCAGCCTCCTCTCACTTCACCTTCAAATCCTGTTTCAAAACATGGCTCCTTGGGGAATTTCACTGTAACTGCTTGCCCAGGTAGCCCCATCCCTTCTGGCTGCACCTCTCTTTTCTCTCTTTTTCTGCTGCACTTGTGCCTTTATCCTCCACTGCATCTATGATTCAGTCATTGACAGGCCAGTAGGGTGGTCAAGTTGCAGAGTTCCATGTCAAGATATCAACAACAATGTTGTCGACATCCACAGACAGTGATGGGAACAATGCAACTGCCAGCATTGTTCCCGTCGAGACGAAGTGCTTTTTTGAAGACCCCCCATGCAGGGACCTGTGCTCCCACACCCCCCATCTTAAAAATAACCAACTCCAAGTAGGAGTCAGTTTGGGTTGGGGGTGAAACACCAGGAATTGCAGTATCGCAGTACAGTGGACCACCACAGTGACCTGACGAGATTTGTCACTGAGGTAATGCTTGCTGTACTTTTGTCATTGTGCTGATGGTACACTAAGTTGCAGTATTGTGGGTAACCATTTACTGCCACCTTATTTTTCTACCTATGCCTTTGACCATGGATATACTATGCGATCCCTAAACTCAGTATGTTGATGCTCAGGATACCAAGTCAACATGCCCGAAATGCACAGCCCAGAATGGATTGTATGACCAGCAGCAATATTTCAGGCATTACGACTGAAAGTAAATGTAAATTTACCACCCACACCCACCGTAACTAAAATAACCAACTCGGAGGGTGATGAGTGGACCCTGGAGTAAACAAATAAGTGCTATGGGGGTGTGTTCCACAAATGGATTTGCCCGGTCCATAAACTGGGTCTGAGGGAGTGCACCAGCAGAGCTGCAGTGGTGTAGCCCTGTACACCACTGGAGCTGCTCGGCCAACTTCCAGAATCAACTGTCCCTCGGCGTGCATGAACAGGTAAGGTAGCAACCCAGCACATATGCTACCTTTACCTCAATAAAAATCCATCAGATAATCCATCACAAGGATGTTCACTATTGGGATACTACACCTATTGGACAATAGTGCCCAAGCAGGTGTGTGTTGGGATAGTGAGCCATGGGACTTCATAAGGGCACCTTGATAATTGTCTAGTTGATTTCTGTTTCTATGAACCTGTCAACTCCATTTAAGTTGTATCTGTTAAGTTGATTATGTCTCATTTCAGCCAATATTTCCCTGTACTGTACCGACTGTACTCCTTGTAATTATATATCATGCATTGTATAGCTGATAATCATGTCTGTATGTATTGCATTTTTTCTATTCATTATTTATTGCTGTGTGGTCAGCTCATATTAGCTTTGTACTTGTAAAGTTGCTTAGTTTTCATTTCAACTAGTATTTCATGTACTGCACAGACTGTATTCTTTGCAAATAATCATTATGTATGTATATACATACAATATGTATGTATCCCTTGTCAGTGCTGTGCCACTACTGTGGCCCGGGGTCATACCTGAAAACAGTCCTTTGGATCAGTGTACTCACCTGGTAACCAAAGTCATAAATAAATAAATAAATAAGTACAAGCATGTGATTCATCCTCTTTAGGACTCCTCAGTGTACTGTGGCCATACTCTCAAACAAGTACCACTTCAGAACTCCAATGTACCATCACCCAGTCCACTGTGTCTCCCTTCTGCACACAAGCCAAGTCCACTGGGTCAGCTCCTACACCCACACCCAGCCCACTGAGTCCCCCTCCTGCACCCATGCCTATACCTCTGGGTACCCTCCTGCACCCAAGCCCAGTCCACTGGTTACCTTCCTCCACACAAGCCCAACCAACTGGATCCCCTTCTGCATACAAGTCTAGTCCAGTGGGTTCCCTCCTGTACACATGCCCAGACCACTGGGTCTCCCTCCTGCACCCAAGCCCAGTCCTCTGGGTCTACCGCCTGTATATAAGACCCACTTAATGGGCCCTTTGTTGTACAAGTCCAGCTTACTGCATCCCCTTTGGTACACATGCTCAGTTTACTAGGTCCTCTCCTGCACCCAAGCCCAGCTTACTGGGTCCCTTCCCGCTCACAGGCTCAGACCACTGGATCCCCTCCTGTATGCAAATCAAGCCCACTAGTTCCCCTCCTGCACACAAGTGCAGCCCACTCGATCTCCTCCTGCACCTAAGCCCAACCACCTTGGTCCCCTTCTGTATTCAAGCCGTTTACTCAAGCCCAGCTCACTATGTCCCCTCCTGTTCATAAGCCCAGCCTACCAGATCCCACCCTACACCCAAACTCATCCCACTGTGTTTCCTCCTTGACACAAGTGGATCCAACTGGATTCCCCTCCTACACCAAATATAGCCCTCTGGGTCCTTATCCTGTACCTAAGCCCAGCTCACTGGGTCTCCTCCTGTATACAAGACCATCCTGTTGATCACCTCCTGCACCCAAGCCCAGACCATTAGGTTTCCTCCTGTACATAAGCCCAGCCCACTGGATCCCCCTCCTGCACCCAAGCACAGGCCACTGATCTCCTACTACACCTAAGCTCAGCAAGTTTGGTCCCCCTCCTGCAATCAAGCCCAGCCTTTGGGACTCCCTCCTGCTCCTAATTCTGGTTCTGTGGGTCCCCTCCTGCACCTAAGCTCAACCCATTGTGTCTCTTTCTGCACACAAGTGCAGCCCTTGGGTTCACCTCCTAAAACTAAGCTTTGCCCTCTGGGACCCCCTCCTACACCCAGACTCAGACAGCTGGGTCCCTCTCTTGAACAGAAGCCCAGCCCATTGGGTCCTCTCCTGCTCTAATGCCCAGTCCTCTAGGTCAGCCTTCTTCAGAGAAATGCAGCCCATTTGATCCCCATTCTGTTCCCAACCCCATCCAGGTGGGTCCTCCTCTGCAACCAAGCCTTGCCTAATGTGTCTCCCCTTACACCCAGGCCCAGTGCAGTGGGCCCCCTTAGTACCTGAGCTCAGCCCAGTGGGCACCTTCTTTTACCTGAGTACAGCCCAGTTGTTCTTCCATAAAACAAAGCCCAGTGGTTACCCCCTGCACATATATCCAGTAGGTCACATGATTAGCTGGTTTAACTATAAGCAAGCACACCTGTGCTTTCATTCAGAAGAAGGCAGCCAGCTGTAGAGGAGGGTGGATTCTGTCAGTCACCTTCTTCCTCCTTATTGTTGCCATTCACTGGCTTTTGAGTGCTGGAAGGGGGTTGGGTGTGAGAGAAAGGCATTGCCATGGGGGGGGTAGAAGTCATATTTTATTTAGCATAAATAAGTACTGAAAGATGGCAGTTACCCATGGAGACAGGTGGGCTGTGTTTGCCACTCACCATGGATTTTTTTAAATATAGCCAATGGAAATTGTGGATGCTGGGGGGGAGGAGGGGAATAGATTCTGACAGAGGGTGGGGGATGGGGGTTGTACAGTATATCTTGCAGGATATACGGTGGGGCTGTTTCTTTTTTTTTTAAATATTGTAGTTCCCAAACAGGTTAAGCAGGAATACTACATTATTCATGGCATCTGGGAAATACTGTTCATTACTCATAAGGATGTGGCAGTCCTTGGAGTACATTTTTTTTCTTCTCTCAGTATGTCTTTCCTAGTCACCAGTTTATAGCAGGAAGGAAGGAAGGAAGAAAGAAAGAAAGAAAGAAAGAAAGAGAGAGAGAGAGAGAGAGAGAAGAAAGAAAGAAAGAAAGAAAGAAAGAAAGAAAGAAAGAAAGAAAGAAAGAAAGAAAGAAAATAAATGTCTGTATATCTTTTTGGTTACCTGCAGAGAAGAGTTTCCTATAGTGGATCATATGCACGCCTGTAGTTGTCATTTGAAATTCTGCAATGGTTTAAGAAACTAAATACAAATCTGCCCTATCTCTTTAAATAATCTTAATTACAACTCCCACAATGCACCAAGTGCTTCCCAACTCTGGCCTAATCAGACTGCCTTGCTACTGTGTTTTTGAATCCGACATGGCAGTTACTTTCACACTCAGACTGGATGGATTAAGTTTTCACAAAATTTAAATGTGTCTCTGCTTGGTAAGAAGTTTAACTTAGCTCTTATTTTCTCAGTGAAATGCCAAGTTCTGCAGTTTTCATCTGTTGTAGAGTTTTGTGCATTAAGTACATGACAGAACTGAATTCAAACACTTTGAGAATGTTTTTATGACTGCATGTGTTTGTGTCAAATGAATGGAGTGGGGAGATACAGCATCAGTATTTTGTGGCTGTATTTTTATTTTCCACCAGAAATAAAAATCTCATATGTGGTTGTCTCAAAACACTAACCAAAATGTGAATCCTTTTTGATTCAAATATTTTGAAACAGTAATTGCTGTGGTTATACTAAGCTTTACATGTACAGCAGAAGAGCATTTGTAGGTATAACAACACAGTATAGAAAGGAACACATTGGAGTTAATCAGATGTGTTTGATTACTAAGTAGTTTGTGTAGCTGCCAGTGAACATTTGTTTCTGTACTATATTGTATTCATTGTCAAATTATCTGTCCCAGAATGCAACCCTTATAAGTGTCTCCTGATATATTTTATGTACTGTATATAAGTCTCTGCTGTTTCCAAGAATTTGACTGTTTTTATTTCAAGTCAGTGTGCATGAAAGGGAGAGCTCTGGATGTAGAGAACTTGACAGTATTGATCAACAAACAAAAAAAAACTTGTCTTTTATTTCAAGTCATTATGCGGTGGGGGTGGGGGTGCATGTGCCCTGGATCACTTTTGAAGGAGGGGGCTCTGGGTCCCTTGGACAATAATGCTTAAAAAAAGGCAGAATATGACTTGCACCATTTCCTGTCAGTGTGAGTGTTTGTGCATGTGACCTGGATTGCTTTGATGGGGGTGTGCCTCTGGATCGTTCAGACAGTATTGATTAAAAAAAACAGAATCTGACTTTTTTGCCATTTATAGTCAGTGTGCATGGGTGGGTGTATGTGTGCCTTGGAATGTTTTTGCTGGGAGGGTGGTCTCTGATTTACTCAGACAGTACTGATTAAAAAACCCAGAATTTGACTTTTGTGTCATTTCCAGCCAGCATGCATGAAGAGGGGGGTGAGTGCACTCTGGATTGTTGCTGCTATGGGGGGCTCTGGATCACTTCTGGTGTGCATGAAAAGGGGAGGAGGTGTTCAGTATCCCTGTTCTATTTTGCATGCAAACAGTGTTCTGTTTTATGATGTTAGTGCAAGCATACCTATGCACTGGACATCACATGCTTCGTATTCAGGCTGCTGAAGATGCTGTACAGGTTGGAGCTCATTCTAGCATGCCATAATGCTGTTCTGCTCAGATGCCAGTATACCCAGAAATGGGTGGGGTTGGAATGTTCAGTTGTGTTCTGGCACAACACTCTGCCAAGATGCTGGCATGCTGGAAAAAGGGTGCTGAATGTTCAGTTGCTGATCAGCATCTCCAGTATTTCAGCATGCATTATAGGGACATGCTTGAAAAGGTGGACAGTGCTTTTAAAACAGTAATAAGTGTTTGGTGTGTTGAATTTGAATATGCAATTTTATTTATGTTGCATGCAGCATGCGCAAGGGGGGGATGCTCTGGATTGCTGAATTCAAATATATAACTGTGTTAATGTTGCTGCCAGTGTGCTGTGGGGGGGGGCATAATTTTGTTTATGTTGCAGCCAGCATGTGTAAAGAATTAGCATTTACTGTATATATTGCTTTTGATGCACTCTATCTCAAAGCACTTTACAAGTGATGAGATACTAGAAGGGTAGTGACAGTAAATGTGCAGTGGCAGCCAGTTCACTTATCAGCAGCCACACACATAGATTCAGATAATTGCATGAGCTAGTTTTATGGGAATGAGAATATAGACCAGGACACTGTGGAAAATTCCCTACTCTTGCAAAATGTGCATTTGGAGGAGATAATAAAGTACAATCCAAATATGCACATAAGAAGAACTACTAACATAATTTGAGAGATCTTTGATTATGGTGTTTAGTAATTCCATTTGTTCATAACTCTTGCAGTTAAAGGCAGAAAATGTATTAATTGTCATTTTTCAAAAGAGGCATAGATACAAAATGCTTGTTATTTTACTTAACCTGGTTCCCTAGGGTGAGGGTGGGGGTGGTATGTGCCGATCTCTTCTTTTTTTCTTATTAACTTATATGTCATAGTTATGTTATAATATATAAAAAGAGATTTCTTTCTTTTTATTTCTGACATTGTAAAATGCCTCTTTTGAAAAATGCCAAGTTTTTTGCAAGCCTAATCTCTAATCCAATTAATTCCACAATTTTGACAATTAATACATCTCTCAAATTATGTTAGTAGTTCTTCTTATGTGCATATTTGGATTGTACTTTATTATCTCCTCCAAATTCATATAGGCCATAACCCCAGTTTTCTTTTTTCTCCTGATTTCAAAAGAGTCCCAGTTCAATTGTTTTAACATCTCACAATGATGTGTATTGAAGTGAAACTTCAATACATACCTGCCCATCCTGTAATATGTCTTATCTATTTTGTCCAACAGTGTTTGAGTGGCATGCGGCTATATCAGACTTCCATATTCTAGAGTGGGTAGTAATAAGTGCTGAGCTATTTTATTTCTTGAATCCCTTGATAGAGTAGGGACTGTTCTCCAGAAGACACCCAACCTAATATTAACCTTGTTTACAATATTTATTACATGTGCTTCAAAAGTTAACCTGCTATCTATTTGTACTACCTGATACTTGTAGGTGTTTACTACTTCCAGTCTATCATTTTCCAGTGTGTAAATTTCCAAAGAGCGTCTGATCTTTTATATTCTGAAACTTTCATTTTTTTCTTGCTCAGTGCCATTTTAGACTTTTAACCATTTACTATACGTGGAATGTCAAAGTCATACTGCAACATATTTTGCAGGTCTTTTTTGTTTTGTGCCCTGCCTATTAGTGTCATATCATCTGTGTAAAGGTATAGTTCACATTTTTGGATCATCTGTGGCAGGGGTTCACAAAGATTAGGAACAGTAGGGAGCTCAGGATCGAGCCCTGTGGAACCCCTCTCCATGTCAGCTCCTTCTCTGAATACAACCCCTTGGCATATACCTGTTGTGTTTGTTCTGTAACATAGGAAAGCATCCATGTTTTTATGGTCTGACATCCCCACCATAGAGAGTCTCTCCATTAAGATGTTATAATCAACTAAATCAAAAGCTTTCTAGAGGTCAACAAACACTGACCCAATGCATTCCCCCCTCTCCAGACCACCTGATACAGTGTCTATGAAGTCTGTCAGGGCAGTGTCCGTTGATGTCCTTGTCCTGAAACCTACTTAACACTCTGTAAGAAACTTTTACTTTTCTAGAGATTCATAGATCTGATCACATACTAGACTTTCAAATCCTTTTGATATAGTAGACAGCAGGGCTATTTGTCGATAGTTGGTCTGATTAGCTTTTTCACCTCCTTTGAAAATTGGGATAATTCTTGAATTTTTCCAGGATTCTGGGTATATCCTTTACTGTAAACTAAAGTTGAAAATATTAGTTAGGATTGTCATGTGATGGCCCTGTAGTGGAGACAGCATTGCTGATCGTCTTCCTCCTGGAACGCCGACTTAATACTTAAAAAATAGAGGTGTCTTTCAAAAAATAAGTAAAAAGTAGAGTCTAGACTCGTGTTATAGCCTTACTTCCACTCCGTTGGGGGAATCTCTGGAAACTAGTGATTTTCAAACCGACACTCGAAGAGAAGAATCTGGGCCTATTGATGCAATGGAGGCCGAAATGAGACGGGCGCCCCCAACTCATACCCCCACTGCTAATGCCCGAAAAAGGGCTGAAAAGACCAAAAGCCCAATCCGCTGCTTCCACCAAGCCCTCTGCGTCTACATCTACAGCTCAACTAAATGCTCCACTTACTGAAAAAAGATTTATGGAGGAGCTTTTACCATTTAAGTCTGCACTACAAGAGCTGACTTCCGAATTAAAATCTTTCAGAGGAGACCTGGCTGAAATGAATAGAGCAATCTCGGACACCTCTACAAGAGTTACCTCTTTGGAAAACTGGAAGCAATCTGTAGATGCTGAGATGACAGCCCTAAGACATAGACAGCATAAGACGGAGTCCAAACTAGAAGATTTAGAGGGCCGAAGTAGACGAAATAATTTGCTTATATTTGGTCTCCCTGAAGATGCTGAAAGCTCAATGCCAATTACTTTTTTGCAAAAGTTATTTGCTAAAGTAGCTGGTCCATCACCTAATAACACCACATATATTATCGAAAGGGTGCATCGTTCTCTATGTCCAAAGCCTGGAGTTGGGAAATTACCTCACCCTCTTATCATAAAATTCCTGAATTATCAGGATAAAATCCATGTGCTGAGACAAGTAAGAGGTGCTCGCCAGGTTTTATGGGAGGGCCAGCAGCTTTGCTTTACTCGAGATTTGCCTGCCTCTATTAGGCAGAGGCACGCTGAATACCATCCTATGGTTACGAAGTTAACAGCTGCTGGGATTCAATATAGAGTTCAATATCCATCGCGCTTTGCAGTTCTTATTGCTGGATCTTGGCATAATTTTGAGACAGCTCAACAAGCACTCCCTGCCCTTCAATCTCTACTGCCAGATTTGTTTGCAGCTCGTTGAGGGCTTACTGTAGCTAGGAAAGCCTTTTTTGATTTTTCCCTAATGGAAAGTTTAGCACGAATGTGTGTTAGTTGATTTACAGTGCTTGAACAATACCCTGAGGGGTCACAAGAGGGCGACAAAGCCCAATGGAAAGCGGTTTTCTTTCAGTCAGACAATTATAGTGGTTTGTAACATGGCATAAAAAAGAAAAACAAATGAAGCACTCAGATAGGTGCAAACACACCATGTGGTACAGTAGAAACCATGGTCTAATACCATAGTAGATCATGGTTTGTATTGTAATACCTTGGCAATCCACTACAGGTGAGAAGCTGTATACAAGTGAAAGCAATATGCAAATAGCTTGCAGTGTGTAGTTGTCCCAAGTTGTATTTACTAAGAATTTTCCTGGCACAGGGTTTTTGACTTTTTCAAGATTGTTCTATGTTGTAACTACAACAGAAGTTCATGAGTTACTAAAGATTATACATTTAAACTCCACATATACTGTTAATTATGCTGCAGCAATATTTCTGTAGAAGTGAACAGTTACACACTGTTACCATCCCTTCTGATCTACTGCTTTCTAAGCAACTGTGGGTGCAATGCATTGTGGATGACTGAATAACATTATGTGGCCTAGCCTTTTCTTGGTGAATACACAGTGGTAAAGATGAGCATGCAGCTTCTATAACCGAAAGCAAAAATAACAGACACTGAGATAAACACAGCAAAATTAAAGAGAGAGGATACTTCTGTGGGTGAAAAGAAAAAGAAATTGAGAGAAACAAAAAGAAATCAAAGAAACAGACTAACAATAGTAGTCAAAACAAGTATTTGAAAGATGAAAGCAGTAAACGTTATGTTGTTCTATGTCCTGCTGAGTTAGGTAGTTTAGAGGGGAAAAAAGTGAAAATAATATTCCGCAAAATAGTAGTTGTTCAATAAAGTGTTTTCAGATTGGCTTAGTTCAGTACATTTGGAGAAAAGGTGCTTGTGCTACTAGGATTGTGGACAGCCCCTATTGGTCTGCAAAGGAACTGAGAAAGAAAACTAAATGTACCATAGCACACTCCCATCATGCAGTGCAGCCCATATCTTCTAATACATAGAGAGGAAATCAAAGCACCTAGAATAGAAAGTGAATTGCAAGTTTTGAAAAGTTGTAAAATATGTTTTGATGTTAGAAAGCTTAAAGCTTGTAATGAAAGTTATTTTAACAAAAGTGAAATAGTAGCCACGATATTTCCAATAGGTGTGTTCCAATTGTTTTCAAGTATATGTACATCATGTTTAATAGCTCAGTTTATAGTATTGTGAAAGTAAATCAGTGTGATTGTACTCATTTATTCAAAGACTATCAGTCATACACTCATTGCCATGTTACAAGCGGATTAAGCCACTCGAAAGGATGGGTCTACAGTGGAATTAATCCATGGTTGGTTGGTTGGACCCACTCGGCCTTTGGCCTCGTGGTCCAACCCCCCCCAAACATGGATTAATACCACAGTAGACCCATGCTTTCTCATGGCTTAATCCTTACATAGATGCTGGTAGAACTATTATATACAGAACATCGTTAATATTTTAGTTCAACAGCTCCCAATATTATGTTGGGTTAACTAGGTTTTAAATAATAGAGGAGCTATTTGTGTGGGCTTAAGAGAAATCTGGCTGCTTAAGCAAGAAGCTATATTGCTTTCAGCTGAAGAATGGATTTTTATTTTCTTCTTTATTCAGGTCAGGTAATTCTTTAATTTATAATTCTCCAAAGATGAAAGAGTTGGTTGTTCGGGAGGAATTCAGCAGTAAGAATAACCAGCAGAGTACCATGCTATAGAAATGGATGGGGGTATCCACAGTTGCACACAACCATTACTTGTGGAATGTTTTGATAATAATGTTAGGGGTTATATGTTGGTGTTGTACATTTACTATATTCAATAGGTTCAGAATTACAAGGGTTGTGGTAGCTGGGGACAGCTGTTTATTTTGAGGGAAATGTATGAACAATTACATTTTTAGGGTTATGAAACTTTTTCTATGTTCAACTTACATATGGTTGGGATATTATGATTACTGGGAGATTATGGATATCGGGGGGGGGACTTGGGGTATTGGGTTGTCTGCCACCAAGGAAAATAGTATCAAATTGTGTTTGGATATCTGTTCATGGTTGTACATTTACAGTGGTTACATTCTTCTAATACATTTTATTAGCATCCATAATGGGGTTTAAATATGGTTCCTGGAATATAAAAGGGGCACAAACCCCTGCAGAATGGACCAAAATTTGAATTCACCTCAGAACCCTGCAAATCGATGTAGCCTTTTTGCAGGAGACACATCTCAAGTCAACGTGCACACATTATTTCCACAGGAACTGGGTGGGTCAAGTATATGGAGCCGACAAGGACTCTAAGAGACGAGGTGTAGCTATTTTAATTGCTTGTAGGGTTCCTTTCTGGCTTTTAAAATTAATAGCAGATTCAGAAGGTAGATTTGGCATTATAAGAGGCATGCTGGTTCATACAGAAGTCATCCAAGGGTCAGTTTATGGACCTAATTCGGATGACCCTGAATTTTTCACCTCTATAATGTCAATACTTGCTCCCTGGTCTAAGCTGCCAATACTGCTTGGAGGAGACTGGAATCTTGTGCTTTCAAATACACTGGATAGATCTGGCCGAACCAGATTAAGGCCCTCTCCTGGCCAAAAAACCATGCATGAATTAATGTCCTCCCTGGGTCTGGTCAATCCCTGGAGACTTACATACCCTGAAGATAGGGAATATTCATTCCATTCTCTCCAGCATAATACTTTTTCCGTATAGACTTTTTTCTTTTATCAGTAGATTATATCCCAGGGGTCTCCACAGTTCACTACTCATTTAAGGCCATCTCGGATCATCGGATGGTTAATCTCCAATTACATTTTTCACCAAATGTGCACATAAACAGAGTCTGGAGGCTCAATAACCAGCTTCTAAACTCAGAGGAATATGTTCGGTTAATGTGAGATTTCATTAAGACATATATGGAGCATAATGCCTCATCAACGTCTAAAAAAGACTTTTTATGGGGATCCCTGAAATGTACATTAAGAGGAGAAATAATCCGTCTGGCAACCATACATAAAAAACAAAAAACTACCAACCTCTCCCTAAAATTAAATCAAATAGCAGAGCTAGAGAAATCCCTCTCCCTCTCCTCCCCAGAGGAGGATTGGACCAAACTGGAATCTCTCAGGGCTCAGTATAATAAATCATTAGCTGAAAAAGCAGGATTTATGTTAATTCATTTCAAATTTTCTTATTTTGATCAAGGAGAGAAGGCTGGAAAGTTACTAGCCTTGCGTCTACGTACTCAATTAGCTGAGAGAATAATTCTGTCTGTTTATTCTTCCTCAGGGGAACTTCTAAGCTCCCCACCAGACATTACAAATGACTTTCGTGAGTATTATCAACAATTATACTTGGCCCCGACAAACCACTAGCTTACTCAACAATTGGAGCTATTTTTCCAGGACATTGAGCTCCCAGTATTGGCAGATCACCAGATTGACAAATTAAAATGCCCAATTACGTTATCAGAGATTCTGGATGCTATTGACTCTCTCTCTGCAGATAAGTCTCCCGGGCCTGATGGCTTTACAACTAATTTTTATAAGGTGTTAAAGGAAAGCATAGCCCCTATACTACTGGAAACATTTCATTATCTATTTGAGTATGGTTTATCAGATACTTCCCTGTCCCTTGCCACTATTGTGGTACTCCCAAAGCCTAATAAGGACCCTTTAAGAGTTATTAACTACAGGCCCATCTCTCTCATTAATGTAGATCTTAAAATCCTAGCCAAAGTTCTTTCCTCCAGACTTAGTCAGGTATGGGAACATCTTATTAGTACAGAACAAGTTGGATTCATCAAAAATAGACTTTCTTTAGACCATCTCAGAAAATTAGCATATCTTTTCTCTGCATCCAGGGACTCAGACACAGATGCTGCTCTTGTGTCCCTGGATGCAGAGAAAGCCTTTGATAGGGTGTCATGGGAATATCTCTTTTTATTGCTAAAAATTAATAAAGCATATTAAATTAAAAAAAAAGAAAATATTAGTTAGAACTGGGGTTATCTGTTCTGCAGAATATTTTAGGACTTTTATTTCAGTTTGGTCTGGTCCTGTAGCCTTCTCTGAATTTAACTTTAAAATTTGTTTATACCCTGATTCCAGTAATTGCTAGGCGATATTATATAGCATTGATCACCTTATTGGTAAAAAAGGTTATTCTCCATCGTTGGAAAGATGATGAAGATATTTCATATTCGTAATGGCTTAAAGAATTGTTAGCCAATCTCAGGACGGAAAAAATGGTGGCAAGTCTTAGTAACAGAATGAATAGATATAAGAAAATTTGGGGACCTTTTCACGCACTGCTTGCCATTTAGCATATTGCATACTACTGTCAAATTTAGGGTTTGATAATTCACCTAATAAGTTTGAGCTTTGCTGAACGGGGAGGGGGAGTTTTAGTAAGGGGGTGGGGAATAGGTTTGGGGGGAACAGCTCCATTGTATGCAGTGAAGTACTGTCTCTGGTTTCTTTTACAATTCAGATTATTATGATTGGATCTGTTCCCTTTGTTCTAAAAAATAATAAACTTTGATATGAAAAAAAATAATTTGTTTATAAACCTCACTTTGTTTCAGTTTTCGGAAACAGAATTTTGGTAACTTATCATCAAATTTTGGTTCTTGAATCCTTTTCCCTTTACTAACAATTTCTCCATATGAATTGTTTTAAATTTTTATGTCGGGACGATAACAAAAATAGTTATTTAAACTGTTAACTGCGTGTAATAGTGCAATTTCCTATCTCCTAGTCTTATTTCAGTGTCTTTATTTGTATTCCCTTTGAGTTGTTTTATCAGGTTCCAACACTGTGCTGTTTTTTTTTTGTTTAATTTATTTTATTTCAGATAGTATCTGTCTTTTGCCTTTTTAATCATACTTTTACTTTTGTTTCATATTACTTTAATCAACTTCCAGTCCTCAACTTGCAAAGTCCTATTTGCCTTTTTCCAGATTCTATTCTTCCATCACATGTATTTTTTTTTCATTTTTTTGATCTACTCATGGATAGTGTTTTATTCTTCCCTTGTTGCCTTTAAATGGGGCATTTATTTATTTATTTAGCTTTTGTTAACCAGGTAAGCACAGCTAGACAGTCAAATGGTTATTTTCAGGTGTGACCCAGGAGTTAACAGGAGAATTACAGGCAAACATAGGTGAATTACAATAATTATAGGGAAAGGTAATAGTCAGGTGCAGCATGACTTAAAAAGGAAGAATGTAGAACAACATAACTAGGCAAGGCAAGAGTAAAATAACAAGGTAACATTTGACAGCATTGACAAATAGTAAATTAGCTAATAACGTAGACACACCATTTTGGGCCAGGCCAAGGCAGGACCCTAGAGTGCAGCACAGGGCAGGAGAGGGGGTAGATACCTCAGGTACAGCAATAGGCTGAGGTGAGTTTGAGGAAGCTCCAGAGGGAGTTTCTGAAGCATGTATGGGAGGAGGAGGAGGTATGGACTTTTGGCAGGGAGGGAATTCCATAATCTGGGAGCACAGATGGTGAATGCCTGCTCTCTGGTGAGGGTACGGGGTTTTGGGAACTTGGAAAACTTGTGAGCCATTAGACCTTAATTGATAGGAGGAGTTTTCAGGCTGAATAGCTCTTGGAATACTGGGGGGGGGCAGTTCTGATGACATTGTCAATGAAGTTGCCCATCCCTTGTCAGGGAAGAACCACTCTAGTTTGCTGTAGAGCTCACAGTGGTGGGTGAGACAAGGGACAGAGAGAGCAAAGCAGCATACAGTATATTATTATACACAACATCCCATTTTGCTAGACAGGTTTTATTTCAGTGCTGAATAGACAGGTTTGTGGGGCTTGTGTGAAGGAGGCCAGCCCATAGCAGAGCATGGGTAGTAGGACCCCTTTAACCAGAGCATGGCACGCAGCTGTGGTGAGGCAGCTTTTGGCTCTGTAAGCCATGCCCAGCTTGCTGTTTGCAGCCTTGCATGCACTGCACATGTGTAGAGAAAAATCAAGCTGAGGATCAAGGGTGACCCCCAAGTATTTAAGGGAGTCAGCAACAAAATTCTTGATTTCAAGATTTCCCAATCTGAGTTTAATTTATTTAGAAAGGAAAGATTGGGTAAAAAGGGAGTGGGGGAGGTAATGATATACATTTCAACCTGACTTAAAGCTACAATCCTTTCCTCATCCCATAGTAGTTCTGTTAATGACTTGGTCTCAGCTGAGGTACTCTTGGGTCAAGAGAAACATTTAACAATAAGTTCTATCTACTCTCCTCCCAGTTATAAAGGTCAGGGTTTGGATCCTCTCTTAAATCTTAAAAAAGACCTGCCCCCAAACTGAGAATGGATTACAGTGGGTGACCTTAATTGTGACTGGGGAACTGACCTAAAAGATGATGTTAGGGAGCTTCTGTTTGATATGGGTGTACAATAACTAATAGACAAAGTCACTAGATTTAATTATAAAAATGGTACTGGGACAATTTTAAATTGGCTGTTGGTTGCAAATCTGATGAGGATATTAAAATCTGGAGTGTTGCCAGATAGTTTGACCCAATTATTGTGACTGGACTGCTAAGCTGGAAAGAAATCCTCCCAAGTATATTGAATTTAGAAACCTAAAACAACTATCTTCAGCTGCTTTTTCTGAGGTAGATTGGACACAGCTTCAATTTCTTAAGGACCCTAATACAATGCTTGATCAGTTTTCCAGGTTTTATTTTTGATAGTGAATGAAATTGCCCCTTTAAAAAGGATGAGAGTATGGTATAATAAACATCAATAGGTATCAACTGATTGCTACAACCTATGCATGCTAGGGACAAAAGTTAGAAACAATTTAAAATAAAAAAGAATGCTATTTCTTTACAGAATTATAAAAATCTTAAAAATAGGTGTAAGTCTGAGATCAGATGGGCAAAGACACAATATTTTCTGTCTGAGCAGCAAAAAACATATGGGGATGAAAAAAAAACAACCTGTAAGACCTTAAATGAGTTGTTAGAGAGGGGAAAAAACTAATTCTATTTCTTTGCAAAAAGATAATTCTATAATGAATGGCCAGGCTTGATCTCTCAGATGAATAACAACTATTTTGGAGACTTAGATGGTTATACAGTAGGTCACAGTTTTCCACCTCAGTACTCGATTCTCAGAATGTAGACAATGATTGTACATTATCAAAGTTTTATCTTGAAAAGATCTCCCCTGAAATAGTTACGAAGTATCTCCTAGGAAATGACCCTCGACCTTCTGTATCTTAGGATGGCATAGATTTGAGGATTATAAAGATGGGGGTAAAATCTTTTGCCTATCCGCTATACATTATATTTAATTCTTCTCTATGTCTTGGAATTTTCCCCGATCAATGGAAGCTTACAACGCTTAGGCCCATCTTTAAGAGTGGAAATCCTAGTTTGGTTTCCAACTATTGTCCCATGTTCCTTCTTTATCCTTTGTCAAAGATTCTTGAAAAAATTATATTAGATCAGACCCCAGAGTTTTTGAATAAATATAATTTGCTATCGGAACAGCAGCATGGCTTTAAAGCCAAACATAACACAGAGATGACCTTGGTGGGATTCACCAGCTACATAAAGGGTGCCCTAGATAAGGGGCACTCTGTTGCATCTGTTTTTGTGGACCTCACCAAGGCCTTCAATTTGGTTGAGCATAGTTCACTGTCAGGGGTTTTACAGAATTTACATGTTTTAAGTGATGTTATTAATTGGTTCTCTGATTATTTGAGGAATAGGTTTCATGTTACTTCCATTGTTGGAGGGTCTTCCTTGCCTAAACCAATCTTCTGTGGTGTTCCATGGGGTCAGTTTTGGGGCCACTTATTTTTTTTCTCTACATGAATATGTTACCTAAAATATGCACCCAGACATCTTTGATTATGTATGCTGATGATGCAGTATTGTATGGGATAAGTGCAAGCCCTAAAGGTTCCCTTGAGAAGGTCCAGGCAAAGCAATGGTGTTTACAAATAATCAAAAATATAAAGATCTACCTTCAGTTATAGATCTCAATGGAAATGTTATAGAATTGGTAGAAAGCTTCAGGTATCTTGGATTAGTCTTTGATTCTAAATTATCCTATGAATTACGTAGAAACCGTGTTAGGAAGATCATACACCAGAGGTTGGGAGGCTTATACAGAGTTAAATGTTGTTTATCTAGTGAAGCCAGACATCTACTGGCACTTAGTTTTCTATTGAGTGTACTGGACTATGGCCTCCTTGTCTATTCCGTAGCCAGTACTAAGTTGCTGGATAGACTTTGGGTTACATATAATGCAATAAATAGATTTATAATAAATGTCCCCTTTCGAACACACCATTGTCTTTCATATAGGTAATCTGATTGTTTGTCTCTGGACAACAGAGTTTTATTGAGAATGGGCACTTTTATATTTAAAAGAATCTCTGGTTTGCTCCCAAATTCAATTTCAACTTTGTTTTCATGATTTGTTAATAGCTGTGGCACCAGATATCAGAAAAGAATAACTTTTAAGGTCCCTTTGTTTAGGAAAGTAATTGGTCAGAGATCTCTACTTTATCATGCCGCCCTTTTTTTTAATTCCCTACTGGTAGAAATGATAAACTGTAGAACAGACTTTAACTTTAAAAATAAACTAATCCCTTTTCTGAAGGATAAACGGGAATGTACATGTAATGTATAGTATATGCAGTGTTATTGCTATATTGTATGTTTGTATGTCATTTTACTCTGTTATTGAATTGTATGTCAGAGTTAATGCTGAATATGTATTTATTGTTTTTTACTTGTTGCCCATGAAAATGGGCATTTATGCTCATCAGACCTACAAGAATAACAAATAAATGAAATGAAAAAATACACAAAGGATCCATCAGCTTCAGTGACTTACAGGGGTACAGGACATGTTTTGGTCTTGCCCAAGGATCCAAAGAGCATTGGCTGTTTTTTTTTTAGATTGATAGCAAGCTTATGGGCCTTTATTCAGGATTGTACAGTGTCAAAGTCAGCACTGAGCTGGGAGTTGATGACACTAATGTCCTGGGACCTGGTCAGGATCATAATGTCATCCACATATAGGGCAGAAAAGCCATGTGCTGGGGCCAAGGGCAGCTGCTTGACAAAGAAGGAAAATAGAATGGACTCTAGGACAGACCCTTGGGGCACCCGGTAGGTAGCAGGAGTGGGCTCCAAGAGGGCTTTGTTAAATTTAATGAGCTGCTGCCTTCCAATCAGGTAGTTTCTGAGCCAGGCTAGGATAGGGGTGGAGAGGCCAAGGGACCGGAGTGCAGAACACAAGAGGGAGTGGTCAACCAGACTGAAGACTTTTGAGAGATCAATGAAGATAGCCCCAGTCAACTTGCCCTGGTCAGTATCAGCTCTGATCTCAAAAGTGACCTTGGCCAATACAGTGGAGGTGCTGTGCCCCTTATGGAAGTCATGCTGTGCCAGGGTAAGAAGGTCAAAGCTTTGGATGTAATCAGTGAGCTGAACAGCAACCACCTTTTCAAGCAGTTTGCTAATAGCGGAAAGGATAGTGATGGGGTGGTAGTTGTCAAATATTTTGGGTCACCTTGTTTGAATATAGGGATGACCCTAGCAATTTTCCTTTTGTCAAGGTTGATCCCAGAGATGAGAGATGTGTTAAATATGTAGGAGATGTGCATGGCAAAGAAATGGGCTCCTAGGCAGAAGAATCTGGGCTCTATACTGTTATGGTCAATACCGGTGTGGGGGGGAGAGGCCAGCTAGGAGTTTCCGAGTTTCACTGACAGAGATGGCCTTGAAGTAGAAAGGAGGACAGGAGGGCTGCAGGTGGCCTCGATTCATTGGGATTGGGAAACTGGGGAGTATAGGCAGACACATCAGTGAATATGCTTATTACAAATGTCTAAAAAGACATTTGAAAACTCCTTAACAGCCAGGTCCACTTCAGGGATCAGGTCTATGTGTTCCCACTTTACTTTCCCTACTTCTTGTTAGAAATTTGTTAAAGTTCTTGAAATATCTTAAATATTTAATTTGGGCCATCTTGTTTCTGTCCATTGTTTGTTCTATGTCACATTCTGTGCAACAGGGTATCCAGTGAACACAGATACTGTGATTGAACACTTCAAAATGGGTGACTCAATCACGGTGCCTGTGTTCAGGGCTACCTGGCAGGATAGCTGCCAGATACTGGGGTGGGTGAGGTAGGACGATGGGAAGCGTGACAAGCAGATATATGTATGCGTACATGCGGGGGGAAGGGAGGAAGGGATGTGGGAGGTGGTGTGGCAAGCAGCTGCTGAGCTGGTCCATTAGTATGGTGGGGAGGGTGGTCGGTTGGTGGTGCAAGGTTTGGGTCTGGTGTGGGATTTTTTCTGCCAGCAGAAAGTATTTCACCTCCCCAACATGCGCCACCCTGAGTGTACATCGCCATTATTAATTTTTGGCAATGTACACTCACCCAAATGGCGATCACTATTCTGCGATTACCGTTATCACATAGAACCACGTAACAGTGATCCCCTAAGTTTGGTATTCCCATTTTATTTCTCACTACTGTACATTAACTCCAGGAGTCTTAAATAGTAAATCCAGAATGTTGCCTTTACTTGTACAACTAATCCTTCTTGTTGGAGTATTTATAATCTGGACTATACCTATGGATTGTAATTCAGTTTGACTTTTTTTCCCCTTTGCTCACCCCATGCAGCACTGAAAACCCAAATCAAAATGGTTTTGTTTTGTTCAATTAGGGATAACAATCTTGAGGAAAATGTTTCAAAAGCAATGACTGGAACCTTGGGCTGTGAATATACTACCTCTATTCAAAGTTTTATTTTTTGAATATGGATTAATAGTAATTCCATGCCATCCACATTTCCAGAAAACAATACTTCTGATTGTCCCCACTTACTTTTAATAAATAGTGCCCCCCCACTACATGGCAGCAATTTCAGAGTCAGGGTGTTTCTTTGTAAGCCATGTCTCTGAAATACCCACAACATCAGAGTCCCCTCTAAGCACTAGTCCTCAAATGAATCCAGTTTTCCTGCAAGACTCCTTGCATTGTCATAAGCAATTTTAATACAATTTACATCTTGTGTTGGATCCAGGTTCATTTCAATATCTCCACTTACCAGGGACAAAATCAGGCAGAGCACTAAACCTCTGCTTGAGTTGGCACTGATCTATTTAAGCCCTGAAAGGCCCAGTAAAGCAAATTATTGTCTGTACAACACTATTATTTTTCCATTGACACTTCAAGTTATTTCTTCTGCTTGCTTGTCCACGGGTTCTTTTTTTGTTATAGGTTTTGCAAGCAGAAGACTCAAGAATTTGAGTATAATTTGTCATGGCCAAAATTGTGTGGCTATAAGAAATGAATTTCCTGCCAGTACGGCAATCATCCCTACTCAGGACACAAATGAAAACATGATAAAGGAGAATAAAAATGCAAACTCACAGTTAAAAAAAAAAGAAAACAATGAAACCTAGAACTGAATATTCCTCTATTATGCAAATATGTATGTCCACAAATTCAGTTTCATCAATATCAATGTGATATGGTAACCCTATGTTAGTATAATCTCCTGTTTTCTACTATGTAGTATTTATCCAACAACTTAATTCCTTACTGTAGCAAATTTAAAATGAGTGAAAAATACCCATCCAGATTCTACATATATAACTGTCCCACAACTATTCCTATAAAATAATATAAGATGGGGTAGGAACTACCTTACCGAGTTTATATAGTTATATATCATAGATTATATAGCCCTTATTGAGACCTAAAACTTCTTGAATTTTAAAATCTAATTATCATTTTATAATTTAGCATATCCTATACTATACAGTATTCCTTTAAGACACTGGATTTGTCCAAGGCTGTAGCAATTGATAGAAACAACAGTCCGTAGTAGATCAGTTCTCTATTTACAAAATAGTGTCCATTTAGACAACTGGTAGTCAGTTCTTTAACTTTTTCCCAGGTGTAGATACTTTGCTTTTTGGTGTATCTAAACTATGGTAGTAACTACTAAAAAATAAATTAGACTATGTCTATAACATACCCCGGAGCAAGATTTCCATCCTACTGTAGTTTCAAAAGTGAATATCATGTTGTTTCTTGATGGATTTATGACCACATGCTCACGCCACTGCTCTCGCGTAGTGTACTGGTCAAGTTAAAATACCTGTTTGCCTCTCCTTTTTGTAACAGGTGCTCCCAGTGCTCCTCCTCCCACCAGTACAGTGTTGCTGGAGTGAATTCAGGACTGGGGAGGGCTGACGTAAACTGCCGGTTCTGGCACAGTGCAGGCACTGGTAAAAATGGGAACAGTTCAAGGCCAGGTAGCCAGCTGAGGTTAAAGTGCAGGAATCTGGCAGCCATGAAATAGCATCCAGTGAGCAGCGTGCTGCTCAGGCTTAAATATCTGTCTGCCCCTTCTGCTTGCAACAGGTGCTCCTGGTGATCTTCCTCCTGCCGGTCCGGTGCTGCTGGAATGTATTCAGGACCGTGGAGGGCTGATGTCAACTGCCAGTTCTGGCCTCAGTGCATACTCTAAGGCCATAACACACATCATGGAGCTAGCATGCCCACCCGATGTGCCTCAGTGTCCACTGTTGGGCAAAAATACCTACAATACCTACCCCAGGGCCATAATGCCCACCTTTTGTATACCTTGGGTCTGGGCTTCCCACCTTCTGTGCCTCAAAGATCACTCTAGGGCCAGAATTCACACCACTAAATTTAAAGTTTCCTTTATAATCTGATTTGCCGCTCTATGGATGTATTTTACTCATGTACCATGTGACCTAGCATCCATCCATCCATCCATCTATCTATCTATCTATCTATCTATCTATCTATCCATCCATCCTATCTCTCTCTCTCTCTATAGATGTGTGTGTATATATATATATATATATATTTATTGCATGATATATAGTGGTGTGATAGCACCACTATAGTTAGGGTTGAGTAGGCAGTTTAATGTTAAACCTCAACTTTTGCACTTTAATAACTGCAACCATTCAATGGATTTGCATGAAATTTGGTATGCTCTGTCCTGTGGAGTAGATCTCTTGATGTACCAAGTTTCATTTCAATCAGAGTAGCGAATTTGGTGCTACGTATAGTGAAATAACAATAAAAGTCACTTTTTTTGCCTGTTTTGGCTGTTTTTACCTCATCACACTGTGGCCACACCATCTAGAAGTTTGGTCTGATATTTTCAGGGTACAAAGAGCTTGCCCCACAGAACAAGCTAGCATTGGTTTGGTAAAACAATATTAATCTGTTCCAACGTTATTCAAATTTGAAATTTCAGGTTCTGAGCATGCTCAGTTCAGTCTTTTGGATTGCTATAGAGTACAAAAAGGGATTTGGGGCTTACTAAAAGGGATTTTGACAGCTCATGAAGAGGGATTCATTAAATCCCTCTTTGTGGGAAAAAAATTCCATTTCACAAGCCACCATCTTGTTTTCATTTTTCCAGCCCAAACAAAACATTGCAACTTTACTCAGTGATGTCTTCTGCAGACATTCATGCATGGATTCTGTTCATGCAGACTTCATTTACAGTTCTCTGCCTTTGGGTCACTTAACTGTGGCCCCAAAATGTTTATTTTTGATTTTTAAAACAGCCTACTTCCTTCAACCCTGTACTCTTGAACTCCCTCACATTTTTTGACCCCATGACCTCCTTAGGAAGGCCATTCCATGCGTCCACCACTCTATCTGTGAAAAAATACATCCTCATGTTGCCCTTGAGCCATCCCCCCTCTATCTTCAAACTGTGCCTCCTTATTCTTGCACATCTCTTTTTCTGAAAAATACTACCCTCTTGGACTTTGTTGATTCCCTTGAAATACTTGAAAGTTTCTGTCTTCTCTTTGTTTCACATGTGGATTGTTGTTGGGGTCCCTTCTACATGTTTTTGGGGATTGTCCTAAGGTAGCCCCTTTGTGCCGACTCATTGAGGAGAAAGCTGACCCCTTACTAAGTAGGTCTAGTCTCTTCAGCCCAGAAATATGCATTATTGGAGATTATAGTCAGGTCCTGGTTAGAGAGAGGATGTATTATATGGCATTATACAATGGGTACTTAAAATGCTTTCATTTCATTGGTCAGCTGGCACCCTAACCCTATTGTAAATTTTAGCATAACTACCAGGAAGAAGTGCCAGCTGTGCCGAAGCTTGAGTCCCACAAAATAAAAAACATTCCGACCTTGATTCCTCCAGTAAATGCTGCCATCTTGATTCATCACGCTACCGGCTAGGCTGAAAAAAAGAAAAATACAAATCAGCTTTCACCTTATTGATGATGAGGAGTTACATGCCATCTTCAGTTCCTTAGAGGAAAGCCTCCCCGGTACTCCTAAAAAAAATGTCTAAACCAGTACCTCACATACCGGGACCACAGCTGCTGGAAACATCCATGCCTCAGCATCACATCCACGGCCTTCACTTTCCACACATGCCACATAGAGAGCCATCGACGGCCGCAGAGTCCAATTTCAAATAAATCCTTCACTGATCCACCACTCCTCCCGAGTGAATGCAGGAACCGCATAAAGTCAGCACAATGAGAGGATGGCATTTTCAGAGTCGCTGAGCTGTTGTCATCTAGGTTCATCTCATGCTATTGTTTTTTTGTTAACTCTCATCAACAAAGCATCTGTAGCTTCAAATACTAAATACAGTAAATCTGAGTGCCTTTTAACCCAGACGAACGACTTTAAAAAAATAGTACTCTCCGGATCTCCCTGTCACTCGCTGCCTGGGTCTTACCTTAATTTATAAATGATGAAATTATTTAAGCAATAAACCACTACCCACTTTTACATGTTCACAATCAAACCAGTATATGAACTATTTTTTTGTGTGGAAGCATCTTTCCATAATTTTTTTATTCTTAAAGAAAAATACTTTTAATCCAATTTTTTTCTTTCTATTTGAAATCACAATACAATTGTATAATAGCAATAAACCATGACATGGTGTTGGTGATGCTGGAATTTACCCACACCTGACAAGGTTTAGTCACTTAGCCTGCGGCCTCAAGACCGAACCACGCCAGGCGTGGGTAAACCCAGCATCACCAACACCCTGTCGTGGTTTATTGCTTAATTTATTGCCCTCTTGATTAAGAGGGTGGTCCTGAGATATTGGTTGGAACAGACTTCCCTCTCTTACCGTGAGTGGTTACAGGAATTGTTGCACAACCTCAGGGTTGAGAAAAATATTGAGAGTGTTCGCAACGGATTCTCACTATTTGAAGCTAGCTGTGGTAGATTGTACACATTATACACTATATAACTTCTATTGCATATCATTTGCCCTGGGACTGACACATATGGACCTTCTTCCTTCTAGGTCATTCCTGTTGTTAGGTAGTTTTAAATGGGCCGCCCCACCGGGGTGGTGTGGGAGGGGGATGTTATGGGTGTCTTTGTTCCTATTGTGTTCTTGTGAAATATGTTTACTGGTTGTACTTCTTTCTCTTTATGTAATAATAAAGTTCACTAAATTGAAAAAAAAAACCTTTTTGTGAACCGAATCCCTTTTTGTGAGCTGTCAAAATCCCTTTTTGTATCACAGAAAGAGATTTCTGGCAGGGCCATCTGGTCCCACAATCATGAAAAGGGATTTTGGAATCTTGTGAAAAGGGATTCAGCTTGCGTAAGGGGATTTTGACACCTCACATAAAGTTTAGTGTTTCTTTGCCACTTTACTGCAAAAAATGGTTTGGAATTTCTGTATGACATTTTCAGGGTAGAAAGGGCTTGCCCCACAGATGTGACTTTTGCTGGTTTGGTGATAAAATTAACATTGCTTCCATAGTTATAACATCTACTTATGGATGGTGTTTTGTTCTTCCCTTATTTCCTTTAAATGGGGCATTTATTTATTTATTTAGCTTTTGTTAACCAGGTAAGCACAGCTAGACAGTCTAATCTCGGGTGGTGTATCACTGAGTACTCGACTGGAATTGCTGCTTCCAGAATGTGACCAGCATTTTCATCCAGACAGGTCTCAGTGATGCAAGCCAGATCAGCTATTCCAACAAAATCTGCAATAATTGCATTTTTGTTCTTAATATATCTGGCATTGCATAACACCACCTGAGTTGGACGGGGTTCATGAGCTGTCCCAGCTACTTGCCCATCAAAAAGAGATGGTGCCCTTGGGTATGGGGACTAGGCATGACCGACCATTCCTAGTCCCCATACTAGGCTCCATTTTGCCTGAGGGCGTCTTCTGGACCTAACCAACCCTATCCGAGAGGGCCACTCCTTCGACCTCCAATATCTGTGCCTCCACCATGTCCACCCCCATCCTTCCTACTTACAATGTCCAGCACCCGACAGTGCTGGTAGATACAGAAAGGCGGGGAGGAGGGAGAATGGGCAGAGGGCACGGAGAGAAGAGGACACATAGCATAAGACTGGGGGGGCAAACAGGCACATTCCACGGGCTAATGACTACCAACTCGAGCCAAAGCTCCACAATGACAAATCAGAATTTTCTTATAAAATAACTACCCTTAAAATAGTTGCAGTATACCCAATAAAACTAAAAAACAAATAAACCCACACAAATCCCAACCTTCTCCCTTACACAAATAATTCTAAAATCATAACCCTAGAAATACATCAAGCAATAATTACAACATAAAAACACTACATAACAAGACTTTCCCACCCCAAAATCCTCTCATAACTTCAGAGGTGGACAAAATATAATTGTACTAAAAATAACTAAACAAAACAAACATAAGCGTAACATCAATAAATATAAAAAAACAAAATAATAAATAATGCAGTCATAGAAAGTGTATTAAGGAGAAAAATAGATGGTCCAAGTCCTGATAGTCCTTTCACTGCCAGCAGGATTATTAAAGAATCATCAGGAGCTCACACCTGTGGGCAGACAAATTTAAGCGGTCTTTTCTCCAACAGTAATGTCAAATAATCCCCAGGCCTCTGGTGCTCTCACTACCAGGACCTAGGGAAGTACTGTTTATGGCACTCTCACTGCCACCAGATGATAAAATGAAATTTAACCATCATCCAGAAAACAGACAAAAAAACAAAGTACCAGATAGATTCACTGCCAGAACTGTACAAATGTTGTTTAAGGCACTCTCACTGCCCAAAAGGAGATAAAATAAGAGTCTGACCATAACCAGATTTGGGAAAGGAATCCAAGTAATCCTCTTCAGGACCAGTCAACTCTACAGCCGGGGAGAGCCCCGAAAAATCTAGTCCAAGGTCCACAACTGGGCAGCACCAGCTACCATGAGACCCCCACCAGAACCCAACACAATAGGTCCCCTGGGGATCCCTAGAGGACAGAGCTCCAACCACCAGCTCCCTGGCAGATAGAGAGCGGACCCCTGTGCTGCCACAGACCAATACATGGGCCACTGGCCAGATTGGGCCTACTCACTGACTGCAAATTGAGCCACTGTAGTCCCCAAATCCAGCACTACAAATCCACCATCACAGATCCGGGAATAAGTTTCCAGAATTCCAAAATTCAAATGTCAAGTTCAGTGTCCATTCAAATCCGTAAATCCACGACCTTCTGGCCACAATCCTCAATAGGACGATCCACCTACAAGCCCACTTCCCTAATCCATTCGAATCTAGCCAAAGAAAATAACCGCTCACACACAACATGGCGACATGCAGTGATTAAAAAAAAAAAAACGAGGACTACATCCCAACCACAGTGAAATCAGAGCAGATACCAATGCTACCAGGGATTACTGAACCACCCAGCGTTCACCTCGGAGTCATTCAAACAGCCTTCAGAAGAGTCCACACATGAGTTCTCTACATCCCCCGATCCACAACAGCAACAAAAGGAGCAGAAGAGGAACAAACTGCTCAGCAGATTCACTCACCTCCAGATCTCAGCAACAAACAGCAAGGCAAGTGAGGGCAGAATAGAAGGAAAATCACAAAAAGACAACAGTTTAAAAAACGCTCATAAATCTACTAAATTCAGGTAGCAGTCTGCTAAATTCAGGCAGCAACCATCAAAATAAGCAGGAAAAAACTAAAAACAATTAAGTACAAAAGAAAGTTTTAAAATTAAAAACTCAGGAACTGCAACTACAGAGCAGCCGACGGCACACCCAGTCTGGGGGCCATTTTTTTTTCTACGTCGTATGGTTCCTGAGATATAAGCAATTTAGTATTCCAAGTGCTCATTTTCTGCTCCGAGGCCCATTATTATGAATACATTCTTTGTATTCACTGTGTTTCTCAATGCAGCTTTTGGGGAAAAAAGGGTGTGTGCTTTTGTTACTGTTACAGTTAGCATTTCCACTTGCGTTTCTGTAACCGTTTGCGTTAGCATCCCTGTCTACACCACCGTGTGCATTAGCTTTGCGTTTTGATTTGCGCTTGCATTTGTGTTACTGTTACCATTTGCGTTTCCATTACTGTTTCTGTTTGCGTTTCATTTTGCATCACCGTGTGCATTACCATTTGCTTTTGCGTATGTGCTTATGATTGTGTTTCTGTTTCCTTTGGCGTCATCATTGGTGTTACTGTTAGCATTTGCATTTCCAATTGTGGTACCGTGACCGTGCACATTTCCATTTGCATTTCCATACACCCTTGCATTTGTGTTACTGTTTGCTTTGGTGTCATCATTGCTGTTATTGTAACTGTTTGCGTTTCCAATTGCGTTACCGTTACTGTTTGCGTGTTCGTCACTGTTTGCATTTCTGTTGGCCTTAGCGTTTGCATTTTCAGCTGTGTTTCCGTTGTTGATTGCATTAGTGTTTCCTTCGGTGCCATTGCCTTTACCGTTTGCATTTTTGTTTGCATTTGCGTTACTGCTTGCATTTTTCTTACTGTTTCCATTGGCGCTAGCATTTACATTACTGTTTTGTTACCATTTGCATTTCTGTTGCTGTTAGCGTTTGCATTGCCGTTTGCATTACCATTTTTGTTTTCATTAACATTTGCGCTTGTGTTTCTCTTACCGTTTGCGTTATCATTTACAGTATGTTTGCATCACCATGTGTGTTACCATTTGTGCTTGCATTTGCATTACCGTTAGCATTACTATGTGACAAAAAATCACATGGTGGGAGTGCAGGGCCCTTCCCACCACCACATTTCATTCACTATTTATAGTGCTCATTCTCAAAAAGAAGGGAAATTCTTGGCAAAAAAATCCATTTAATGCATCAGTTAGGGTTGTTCCATGACGACAAAAGTGATGAAATTCAGTGTTAGGGTTGCCACCCCTTGCCCCCAGCCCACCCCATCCCCACCAACAGGCATCAGGGTGTGTTGGGGTTGTCAGTCCCAACTCTCACCCCATTCTCCTATACTGCACCACATCAGCTTGTTACACATGGGATGGGGTGAGAGTTAGGACTGACAACCCCAATGCACACCCCGATGCCTGTTGGTGGGGACGGGGTGGGCTTAAGGTGAAAGGAGTGGCAACCCTAAGATTGAATTTCCTCACTTTTGTCACTGTGGAACAACCCTAACTGATACATTAAACAGAGTTTTTTGCCATGAATATATATAAACATACATTTACATGTATATATACATTTGACACGGGAGCAGGCTGGGAAACGTAGAAACATAGACTTTGATGGCAGATAAGAACCGCTTGGCCCACCTAGTCTGCCCATTTCCCTACCTAGAGGATTAGCTGCAGATCCTATTTAACCAACAGCCTATTTCTTCCTACCCCCCACAAAAATTGCCTTATGTCTGTCCCATGCATTCTTGAATTCTCCCACAGTTTTAGACCCCACAACCTCCTCAGGAAGGCTGTTCCATGTGTCCACCACCCTCTCTGTGAAAATACTTTCCTCACATTGCTCCTGAGCCATCCCCCTCTGTCTTCAGATTGTGTCCCCTTGTTCTTGCACATCTCTTTTTCTGAAAGATGCTACCCTCTTGGACTTTGTTGATTCCACTGAGGTACTTAAATGTTTCTATCATGTCCCCCCTCACCCTCCTTTCCTCAAGGGTATACATATTAAGCTCCTTTAGTCTCTCCTCGTATGGCTTCTCTTGCAGACCCTTCACCATTTTAGTTGCCCTCCTCTGAACTGTCTCCATCCTGTCTATGTCCTTGCTGAGATGGGGTCTCCAGAACTGGATGCAGTACTCCACATGGGGTCTTACCAACTGTCTCAACAGTGGGATATCACCTTCTTGTTTTCTGCTGGTGATACCTCTCCCTATACATCCCAGTATCCCCCCAGCCCTCCCTACCACCTTCTCACATTGCTTGCCAATCTTAACGTCATCTGATATGATTACCCCCAGGTCCCTTTCCATTTTTGTTGTTGTTACTACCTCCCCCCATTGCGTAATCTTCCCCTGGGTTTTTGTTTCCCAGGCACATTACTTTGCACTTCTTTGCATTGAATCCAAGCTATCATATTCTGACCATTCCTCCAACCTTGCAAATCCCTTCTCATCCTTTCTATGCCTCCTTGTGTATCAACCCTGTTGCAGATCTTGTGTCATCTGCAAAGAGGCATACTTTTCCTTCCAGTCTCTCTGCAATGTCACTTATAAAGACATTAAAAAGGACTGGACCCAGTACTGAACTCTTCGGTACCCCACTAGTAACCCTCTCTTTCTTCAGAGTGAACTCCATTTACAATTACTTTCTGTGTCCTGTTATCCAGCCAATGTTTTACCCAGGCTACCACCCTGGGACACACTCCCAGGCTGGTTAATTTGACTACTAATGAGTACTGTGAGTCACACATGAGCCAGGAAATGGCACAGCAGTTCACACAGGAGTAATCTACAGGCCTCCAGCACAGAGGGAGGAGGTAGATAGGGCAATAATGGAAGATATACACAGGATGGCAGCAATGGGGGAGGTACTGCTGCTGGGCAATTTTAACATGCCAGATGTGGACTGGACCATCCTGGCAGCTGCCTCAGCCAGGATCCAAGACATCACAGAATCCTTGCAGGGGGCAGGCCTCAGGCAGTTGGTTCCAGAAACCACTAGAGACAAGGCAGCTTTAGATCTAGTGCTGATCAATGGAGACAGGTTCAAGAAAGTCAGGGTGGATGGGCATCTAGGGTCCCATGACCACCATTTAGTGTATTTCAACATCAGCACAGTGTCACAGGAGAGCCAAACTAAGACAAGGATCCTGGATTTCAGGAGGGTGGACTTTGATAGAATGGGTAGAGGGATCAAAGAAGCCCTTGAAAGAAGGGTTCCAGGGAGTGGGTTTGAGGAGCAGTGGGCACACCTAAAAGAAGCCATAGTGGAGGCAACAAATCAGTGTATTAGGCTGGAGCAGCAAGGGAAAAAGAAGGAAGAAACCACTATGATTCATAAAGGAGGTGACAGAGAAAGTGAGGGACAAAAAGAGGGCTTTCAGAAAATACAAACAGACTCAGAAGGAAGAGGAGAGGGCAGTGTACCTAGAGAGACAGAGGGAGTTAGGAACAGCTGTAAGAAGTGTAAAGGTGAAGATGGTAAAGAAGGGGGACAAGACATTTTATAGATACATTATTGACAGAAGGAAGGCATGGGGAGGGATTGTAAGGCTCAAAGGGGAGGAAGGGATGTGTGTAGAGGGTGACCTAGAAAAAGCATTAATACTGAATGAAGACTTCTGTTCAGTATTCACGGTAGAAGGAGAGGGACAGGGACCACAACTAGGCAGCAGAAACAATGGAGGAAGAGAGGTAAACACCAATCCTTTTATGGAACAGAGAGTCCTAGAGGAACTCACTAAACTGATAGTGGGCAAAACGATGGGACCAGATGATATACACCTCAGAATATTAAAGGAATTACAGATGGTGCTGGCAGTACCTCTGGTGGCCCTGTTTAGCAAGTCACTCAGTACAGGGGTGGTTCCAGAGGACTGGAAGGGGGAAATGTAGTCCCTCTTCACAAGAGTGGTAGCAGAGAGGAGGCAGGAAACTATAGACCACTCAGCCTCACCTCAGCGGCTGGTAAGGTTATGGAGGCGCTGCTTAAGGAAAGGATTATGGAACACCGGAAACCATGAGTGCACAGGATCCAAGACAGCATGGTTTCACAGCAAGAAGGTCATGTCAAACAAATCTGATTGACTTTTTCAACAGGGTGACAAAGGCGGTGGATCAGGGAGGAGTGGTGGATATTGCCTACCTCGATTTCAGCAAGGGCTTTTACATTGTATCACACAGAAGAATGGTGAACAAGCTAGGTAGCCTGGGGGTGGGCCACAAAGTGGAAAACTGGATTAGAAACTGGTTATGGGACAGGAAGCAGAAGATGGTAGAAACTGGGATCAAATCTGAGGAAAGGAGGGTGACCAGCGGGGTGTCTCAGGGATCAGTCCCGGCGCCAGTCCTTTTTAATGTCATCATCAGTGATATTACTGAAGGGCTGGAGGTAAAGGTTTGCCTATTTGCAGATGATACCAAGATCTGCAACAGAGTAAACACTCCATAGGGGGTTGAAATAATGAGGCAGGATCTGGGACAGCTGGAAAATTGGTCCACGATGTGGCAATTAACATTTAATGCAAAGAAGTTCAAAATCATGCACCTGGGGTGAAGAAACCTTTTTTTTTTTTATTATTACAATTGTTTAACCAGGTGAGACACACTAAGCTGAAAGCTTGTTTACAGGTGCAGCCTGGGAGCTCAGGGAAGTTAAGTGACTTGCTCAGGGTCACACAGTATGCAAGTGGGGGCTGTGGGATTCAAACCCAGGTCTCCAGATTTGCAGCTCAGAGCCTTAAACCACTGTGCTATACTGCCTCCCTGCAGTAGCAACCTTGCGGAGAGCTACAGGATAAGTAGGAATTGCTGACAGTCATCAGGGAAGAAAGGGATTTAGGAATAATCATCTCAGATGACCTTAAAGTGGCAAAACAGTAGAGCAAGGCTATGGGGAGGGCCAGTGGGATTTTGGGGTACATAGAAAGGGGTATCACTAGCGGAAGAATGGAGGTGGTGATGCCCTTATACAAAACACTGGTGAGGCCTCATCTAGAGTGCAGTGTTCAGTTCTGGAGGCTGCAACTTTGCAAGGACATAGACAGGGTGGAGGCTGTCCAGAGAAGTGTGAACAAGATGGTGAAGGGGTTGCATCAGAAAACATATGAGGACAGATTAAAAGACCTCAATATGTATACGCTAGAGGAGAGGAGGGAATGGTGGAACATATAGAGACCTTCAAGTATCTTAAAAGCTTGAACAAGGTGCAGGTGGGTGACATCTTTCAGTATAAGTATAATACAAGGACAATGGGGCATGATATGAGATTGGAGAGAGGCAGGATAAGGGGAAACGTGAGGGAGTATTTATTCACAGAAAGGGTGGTAGATGCTTGAATAGCCTGCCCCAGAAGGTTGTTGGTGCTAACACAGTGGGGGGATTCAAACTTGCATAGGATAGACATAAAGTAACCCTAGATGTGGTAAAGCGAGGCAAGATCCAATGACCAAGTAGGGTCAGTGGTCACTGATGCAGTCAGGGAATACGGACAGACTGGGTGGGCCTAGCAGTCCTTATCTGCCATCAACTACTATGTTACTATATGTGTGTGTGTGTGTATATATATATATATATATATACAGTATATACATATATATATATATATATATATATATATATATATACACACATACATATATATATATAGAGAGAGAGAGAGACAGAGATACATAGATATATAGCTATATATATATATATATATACAACAGGGGTGAGTGGTAAATGAGTGAGATAAAACAGTGTTTCATCCACTGCAGTGTAATATTTTTATCCTCTGCTCTACTGTGATGATATCAGCCATTTACACACAAAGGTCACAAAAGGTCATCACTCCAGGCAGCTTTCCCCTCAGCATGCAAAAAACACCTGTGCTGTTACCATAGACACAAATGCAGAACTACTTCAGAGGTCTCACTGCTGCCCACCGCTAACTCAGTGAGCATTACAAAAACACATCTATCCCCCCACCAACTTCCAGCTCGTTACTGTGACTGCAACCAGAATTCTAAACAGCACAGCTTCACAGAACAGTCTAAACTACTGCCTGCAGCTAACTCAACTATGACAGAAATACACTGTCACTTGTTCCTCAAACTCTGATTCTCACCTATTACAATTACTGTGATACTTTCAGCTTGACTATAGCCAGAATCCTAAAGAGCACAATTTCACAGAACACTCGGCACTCTGCCTGCAGCTAACTTAATTACCACTGAAAACAGTATCAGCTGTTCTGATACTCTGCCTCTCAGCTCATTACAATTACTGTGATGCTCTCAACTTCACTGCAGCCAGACTTCTAAACAACACAGCCTCACAAAATTGTTTCTCTTTCCTACCTAAAACTAACCCATTTAGCATTGCAAAACACACTCACGTGTCTCCCAGAGTTTATAACACTGCCAGCCCATTCAGAAAAGCTCACACACAGAATGAGCAAACACATAAACAGGAACAGAACACAAGACAGCATAATAAAACTTCTAAAACTCTTGACCCTATTGTATATATCAAATACATGATGGACAGATCATGTGCTATGGCAAATATTGTCACTCCTGCATCTTGAGCTCTGGATATCTCACGAGTGCAGAGCTCACTCTGCAGGAGTGACAATATTTGCCATATCACACTCATGCCCATCATATATCCCCTATATATATATATTTATACAACGTATGTTTTGGGATAAATGTTAGGATAAAATGTAGTATTTCAGCCAGGTCATGGAGATATCAGTGATATCTTCACATGTGAAGATATCATTGATATCTCCACGTTCTTATACGTCATCACAATGAAACTGAAAGTTTTCACTTTCTATCCTGTGACTTTCTCTTTAAGAATAGGACTCCCAGCCCCACCCCGGCAGCTTTTGTCTTTTAGAAGGCCCCCATTCTTGCTCACCTCTGCTTGTATCGTTACAGGAATTATGTTTTTAAAATATATCTGGTTGATCCTGCGACTTTCTTTCCACCCCTAACTGTCATATTGAGTATAGTGGCGCTATGCCTGAATGTAGCGTGACCGAGCACTAGGAAGATTCAGATATGAGGCACTGTCAGATAATTTTAATTATGGCGCTTTTGCTGTAGAACATATAAAAATGTGCAATTTTCTTAATAGTGCCTAAATTTTGACAAAAGAAGCTGCCGACAATACTGAGAGAAGAGTGAGACTGTCGGCAGCTTCAGAACACCAGATGGAAGCGCGAGTGTCTGTTGCCATAGCAACACATGCTCGTGCTTCCGTCTGTTGTTCTGAAGCTGCCGACTCACTCGCTCTTCTCTCAGAACTGTCGGCAGCTTCTTTTGACAAAATATAAGCACTATTAAGAAAGTGGCACATTTTTCTATGTTTTACAACAAAACCACCATAATTAAAACTATCTGACAGTGCCTCACATCTGAATCTTCCTAGCGCTTGGTCACACTACATTCAGAGCATAGCGCTTGATCATGCTACATGACAGCTGGAGGTGGAAAAAAGAAAGTCGCAGGATCAACCAGATAATGTATCTTTTTTAAATAAGTACATGTCCCAGGCATTTGTTTAAAGATACAGGTAGGATCAATCAGATATGTATTATTAAATAACTTAACTGACAAGATCAGACATTTTTTTTCATCTGCTGTTTTGGGGCAGGGGGGTATGGAGAATTATATTGGGGGTGGCCATGGCTCAGTCAGCCAGAATCCAGACAAGTTTTTTTACAATTCAAAGAGGTAGGGTCAGCCACATATATTTTTTAAAATAACATATGGCATCTGTTGTGTTGCTAGAGATACAGCAGATGTGTGTTTAAACAGCCATCACCTCAGTGTAGGGGATTGTATTAAGGGAACATTTTGAACTTTTGTTGAGTGCAGCCCAAAACATACATTGTATAAACAGAATATGACATGGCCTGACTGAAGATATCATATTTATCTTCATGAGAGGCCAATGACATCATGATATCATTGGCCTCTCGTGAAGATAAATATGATATCTTCAGTCAGGCCATTCATATCCTATATATATATATATATACAGTATATATATATTTTAGTAGCACGGTAGTGCCACTATAGTTAGGGTTAAGTACCCCATTTAAGGTTAAAGTGTGAAATTTTGCAGCTTAATAACTTTGCCACCGTATGACGGATTTGTCTGAAATTTGGCAGAAATGGAGCGGTACCATAGATTTCTTGATGTGCCAAGTTTTATAATGGTCAGATATACAGTTGTGGAGCTATAAAGCACAATGGAAAGTTGCATTTATGCTTTTTTGCCCATTCTTTGCTTGCACCTACAGGTTGTTTGGCATTTAAATTTGGGACCCTCTAGGTACACAATTATTTTTGTGTTCATCCAGTCGAGCCCTGAGGATGATAGCCATGTCTGTTTTGGGGGGTTAAACAGCCCAGAAATATGTTTTTCTAATTTTTGTAAACTGTAGTGTCGTAAAGTAGTGTCGCACTTGTGACACATTCATGATTTTTTTTTTTGCGAAAGTGTTGTTATTTATGACACTACTTTGCGACACTATGCCCAACAGAATAGGAAATGTTTGCCACCCTGCTGCAAAAGAACGATTTGGTCTTTTCAACTGAAATTTGGAGGAAAGAAAGCCAAAATCCCACAGATGTGCCTTTTGGTGGTTTGGTGATAAAATATTGGAGGGCTGCAAAGTTACAGTACTCGAAGTTGACATTTTTCCCATAGGCTAACATTACAGCATCTGCTGCTGCCAAATGGCCATATCCCTGAAAATGCTTCGAGATGGACTTTCATCAGAAAAATGCTTAGCACCCCCACTAGTGGGGCTAAGTCCAAAACTAGCCAGGAAAGTCATAAATTATATGAAATTAAAATGTTTTTTCTACGCCGTACGGTTCCTGAGATATAAGCAATTTAGTATTCCAAGTGCTCATTTTCTGCTCCAAGGTCCATTATTATGCATACATTCTTTGTACTCACTGTGTTTCTCAATACAGCTTTTGGGGTAAAAAATGGTGTGCGCTTCCGTTACTGTTGCAGTTAGCATTTCCACTTGGGTTTCCGTAACTGTTTGCGTTGCCATTTCCGTCTACGCCACCATGTGCATTACCCTTTGCATTTTTGTTTGCACTTGCATTTGTGTTACTGTTACCATTTCCATTTCCATTACTGTTTCTGTTTGCATTTTGTTTTGCGGCACTGTGTGCATTACAATTTGCATTTGCATACGCGCTTTCCGTTTGCGTTTGTGTTTCCTTTGGTGTCATCGTTAATGTTACTGTTAGCATTTGCATTTCCAATTGCGGTACTGTGACTGTGCACATTACCATTTGTGTTTCTGTACATGCTTGCGTTTGTGTTTCCGTTTTCATTACTGTTCACTTTGGCGCATCATTGCTGTTACTGTAACTGTTTGCATTTCCAATTGCATTACCGTTACTGTTTGTATGTTTGTCACCATTTGCATTTCTGTTGGCCTTAGTGTTTGCCTTTCGGTTGCGTTTCCATTGTCGATTGCATTACTGTTTCCTTCTGCGGCGCCGTTGCCTATACTGTTTGCATTTCTGTTTGCGTTTGTGTTACCGTTTGCATTTTTCTTATCATTTGCATTTCCGTTGGCATTAGCATCTATGTTACTGTTTTTGTTACCATTTGCATTTCTGTTGCTGTTAGCATTTGCATTACCATTTGCGTTACCATTTCTGTTTTCATTAACGTTTGTGCTTGCATTTCTCTTACCGTTTGCATTATAATTTACGTTTGTGTCACCATGTGCGTTACTTTAGTGTTACTATGTCACAAAAAATCACATGTTGGGAGTGCGGGGCCTTGTTTGCACTTGCATTTGCATTACTGTTACCATTTACGTTTCCATTACTGTTTCTGTTTGCGTTTCATTTTGCGTCACCGTGTGCATTGCCATTTGCATTTGTGTACTCGCTTCTGTTTGCATTTGGTTTGTGTTTCCATTGGCATCATCGTTGGTGTTACCGTTAGCATTTTCATTTCCAATTGTGGTACCGTGACCATGCGCATTACCATTTGAGTTTCCGTACACGCTTGCAGTTGTGTTTCTATTTGCGTTGCTGTTTGCTTTGGCATTATCGTTGCTGTTACTCTAACTATTTGCATTTCTAATTGCATTACCATTACTGTTTGCATGTTCATCACCGTTTGTGTTTCTGTTGGCCTTAGCATTTGCGTTTTCGGTTGTGTTTCCATTGTCGATTGCGTTACTGTTTCCTTCTGCGGCACCATTGCCTTTTCTGTTTGCATTTCGGTTTGCGTTTGTGTTACCATTTCTGTTTTCATTAATGTTTGTGCTTGCATTTCTCTTACTGTTTGCGTTATCATTTATGTTTGCATCACCATGTGTGTTACCATTTGCGCTTGTGTTTGTGTTACTGTTAGCATTGCTATGTGACAAAAAAATCACATGGTGGGAGAATGGGGCCCGAAGGGCTCCACGCTTCCACCACCACATTCCATTCACTATTTATAGTGCTCATTCTCAACAATAAGGGAAATTCATAGCAAAAAACTCTGTTTAATGCATCAGTTAGGGTTGTTACACAGTGACAAAAGTAAGGAAATTTGGTGTTAGGGTTGCCACCCCTTGCACCATAAGCCCACCCCATCCCCACCCCATCCCCACCAAAAGGCATCAGGGTGTGCGTTGGGGTCATCGGTCCTAACGCTCACCCCATTCTCCTATACTGCACCACCTCAGCTTATATACACACGGGATGGGGTGAGAGTTAGGACCGACGACCACAATGCACACCCCATGCCTGTTGGTGGGGATGGGGTGGGATTGGGGTGCAAGGAGTGCAACCCTAACACCAAATTTCCTCACTTTTGTCACTGTGGAACAACCCTAACTGATGCATTAAATGGAGGTTTTTGCCATGAAAATATATACATATATATATTATATATATATATAATTAGAGGCAAAAACTTCATTTAATGCATTAGTTAGGGTTGTTCCACAGTGACAAAACGAGGAAATGGTGTTAGAGTTGAAAGCCCTTGGACCCCCTTGGACCCCACCACCCACACCCCCAACCAGCATCGGGGTGCACACTGGGGTTGCTGGCCCTAACTCTCACCCCATCAGATGTGTGAAGAAGCAGAGGTATTGGAGAATGGGGTGAAAGTTTGGACCGACAACTCCAACGCGCACCCATGCCAGTTGGGGGTGTGGGCGGGGGGTCCAAGTGGGGCTTTTAACCCTAACACTGAATTTCCTCACTTTTGTCTCTGTGGAACAACCCTAACTAATGCATTAAACAGAGTTTTTTCCCTCTAATTTCCCTTCTTTTTGAGAATGATAATGAGAAATAGTCGGGCCCCGTGCTCTCACCACGTGATGTCTTGTCACATAGTAACACGGTGCCCATAAACGCAAATGGTAATGCGCATGGTGATGCAAAGCAAAACACAAAGATAAACAGTACTGCAGACACAAATGGTTAAAATAATGCAAACACAAGCACAAATGAAAATGCAAAGGGTAACATACATGGTGCCATAGATGGGAACAGTAAGTGAAATGGGTACTGAACTGCAAGCAGAAGCAGTAAGGGTAACAGTGATGTAAGTGCACACGCTGGTTTTCCCCAAAAGCTGCATAGAGAAAGACAGTGAGTACAAAGAATGTATGCATAATAATGGGTCTCGGAGCAGAAAATGAGGAGTTGGAATACTAAATTGCTTATATCTCAGGAACCGTACGACGTATAAAAAAAATTTAAAAGTCATATGATTTATGACTTTCCTGGCTAGTTTTGTACTTAGCATCCAATAGTGTTTTTCTGTTGAAAAGTCCGTATCTTGCACCGTTTCTGAGATCCGGGCCCTGAAATGCATGGCGAATGCTGTAATGTTATCCTATGGGAAAAAAAGAGAAGTTTGGAGTGCCATAACTTTGGTTCCCTGTAATATTGATTTACCAAACCACTAAAAGGCACATCTGTGGGATATTGGCTTTCTTCTCTCCAAATTTCAGCCCAAAAGACCAAACCGTTATTTTGCAGCAGGGCGGCAAAGGATTCCTGTAATGCGGCAGACGCCGTAATGTTATCCTATGGGAAAAAGTGTAAACTTTGGAGTACCATAACTTTGCCACCCTATAATATTTTTTCACTGAAAGACACATCTGTGAGATGTTGGCTGTGTTCCCTCCAAATTTCAGCCCAAAGGACTAAACCGTTCTTTTGCAGCAGGGTGGCAAATAATTGCTGTCATTTCCCCACAGCCTGGAAAAGTACTGTCGAACTTTGCCAAAGCTTTCACAAATTCATGCGACAGTGTTGCAAATACGAAAGTACTTTGTGAAAGTACTTTTTCCAGAAATTTTAAAAACGTATTTCTGGGGTGTTTTACCCCAAAATAAAGACATGCCTAGCATCCCCAGGGTCCGACTAGGTGAATACAAAAAGAATTAGGTTGCTAGAGGGTCCCAAATTTAAATGCCAAGCATTTTTCTGATGACCAACTGAAAACAAAATGGTGTATTTGTGACAGTAAAAGGGCCATCTTCGAAAGTGAAAACTGCATTTGCGACGCCGTTGAACTTTTTGTTAACTTTTCACCTTGACTTACAATGGGGAATTGTTTTTTGAATAACTTTTGAACTGTTTAATGTTTTTTCATGAAATCTTCAAAAGGCACATCGGGGACTCTGGCTGCATGTTCCCTGAAGATTTCGGACTGGTCGCTCAAACTGTGCGACCTGTAGAGATGAGCAAAAAATTCCAAAAAATCGTAAATGTACACAGAGATCATGCTTAATAACTCTGCAGCTGTATATCCGAACAGTATGAAAGTAGGCAGATCTCAAGATGTATGGTTCTTGATTATGTATTCCAAATTTCAGGCAAATCCATTGAACAGTTGCAAAGTTATTAAGGTGCAAGATTTTAGGTTTAACTCAACTAGGTCTTCTCAACCCTAACTATGGTAGCATATTCTATGCAAAAAAACTTTGTTAATGCATCAGTTAGGGTTCTTCTACAGTGAAAAAGTGAGGAAATTCAATTTTGGGTTCCTCCACCCTTACCCCACCCCACCCCTACCAGCAGGCATCGGGGTGTCGCGTTGGGAGTCATCCTAACTCTCACCCTATGCCAGTGTAAACAAGCTGAGGTGGTGCAGTGTAGGAGAATGGGGTGAGAGGGCCAACGAAATGCTCAACCTGGATGTCTTTTGGTGGGGGCGGGTGGAAGGTGGGTGCAAGGAGTGGGAACCCTAAAATTGAATTTCCTTACCTGCTGTAGAAGAACCCTAACTGATGCATTAACAAAGTTTTTGCATAGAATTTCCTTTACTTTTAAGAAAGAATATAAAAGTAGAAAGTTAGAGTTGGTAGGAGCATGGGCCTTCAGGCCTCAAGGCTCCCACCAACTTGTAAGTGTCAGGCCACATTACACACTCAATGACTAAAAAGTACATTGACAACAGCAAGGGCAGCCACCAAACAAATGTCTATCCAGTAGAATAATAGAAAATGCTGTCCACAAAATGTAAACTGCACCACACAATATCTCTAAAAAAAATATTGTCCAACACATAAACACCAGTATTAACATCTACAGGACATGCTGTCAACACTCTCCAAATTTCAAGTAAAAAGACCAAACTGTGTCCAAGATACAACATATCAAAATTTGAAATTTTCATTCATCAGAGTGGCACAGTTCCATACCTGTTGACATTTAACACACACAACGACTGAAAACTACATCCATGACACTAAGGCTAGGCACCGTATCAATTTTAAGCCACCAGCACAATCCAAAATACTGTCCACAACACATAAAGTGTGTCATGCAATATCTCCACTAACAAAATTTTCTTTGACACATAAACACCATAATTCACATCTACAGGACATGCAATAAACACCCTCCAAATTTCAAGTAAAAAGATCAAACTGTTTCCAAGACATTCAATGTTAAAGATTGGAAAAATCTCCCTATCTATTCCATTATAAAAAATCTGGCCATCTTGTCCCCCCTCGCTATGAAAGATGGCGATCAAAGAATCTCACGATCAAAGAATTTGCAGGCTCACGGACAAAGAATAAAAAATGCTATAAATCAAAAAATTTAAGTAATTGCAGCAAACCACTGCCATGGTTCAACAGAATGAAGCCCCCTGAGCAAAACCCACCCTCATTTGACTTCCTAGGGGAACCCTGGGCTGAGAAAATTGATTTTTTTAATTTGGCCATCTCTTCCCTCACTCGCAATGCATGATCACGATCAAAGAATTTGTAGGCTCGCGATCAAATAAATTACATGCTTGCAAACAAAGAGTGAGGGATGAGATGGCCAGATTTAAAAAAATATTTCTCAGCCAGGAATTTAAGAATCAAAATGAGGTGATCAAACAAATCTACTAATCTGAATAAAGTCAATAATGTTTTCAATAGCCCTGGTAGTCTAACAGCCCCACATATGCATAAAAATAATGTTCTGCATATCCCTGGTAGTCTAGCTACCCCCTTATGCATCCAACAGATAATGTTGTCCATATCCCTGGTAGTCTAGCACCCCCAATGTGTATCCAATAAATAATGTTTTTTATAGCCCTACTAGTATAGCGGTCCTCCCGATCTGTACAAAAAAATAATCTCCTTATCCATTGTAGTCTAGCGCCACCCTATCTGTATAAAATTGATAGTGTTCTATATATCTCTGGTAGTCTAGTGGCCCCCCAATGTGCATTAACTTAATAATGGTCTTTGTATCCCTGGTAGTCTAGCAGCTCCCCGATCTGAATAAAATTAATATCATTGCCCCTATCCCTGGTAGTCTAGCGGCCCACCCAGATCATTATAAAATACATTACATTCTCCAATTCCCTGGTAGTCTAGTGGTCCCCCACCCCTCACAGCTGTGCCACCACCCCCTCCACCCTTCCCTAGCTGGCGACTGGCACTGCCCGCCTCTCACCTCCATGGCCAACCGCTGACTGTGTGTATTAGGTGCTAATGCAAAGTGGTGCTCAGAAATTATTTATGAGTGCCTCTTTGCATTATACGCTAAACACACTTGACTGCATCGACTGTGGAGACAAGAGGTGGGGCTACCCAGTCATCGCCTGGGAAATGGTGGGGAGTGCTGGGTGGGCTGGCACAGCTGGGAGGGGGCCACTAGACTACCAGGAATTGGAGATTGTAATGTATTTTATAATGATTGGGGGGGACTGCTAGACTACCAGGGATATGGGCAACAATATTAATTTTATACAGATTGGGGGGCCACTAAACTACCAGGGATATGAAGTCTATTATTAATTTATTGCACATTGGGGGGCCGCTAGACTACCAGGGATTTACAGAACACTATCGATTGTACACAGATGGGGGGCTGCTAGACTACCATGGATAAGGAGAACATTATTTTTTTTGTACAGATTGGGGGACCACTAGACTACCAGGGCTATACAAAACATTATTTATTGGATACACATTGGGGGGTGGCCTCTAGACTACCAGGGATATGGACAACATTATTTGTTGGATGCACATTGGGGGCCACTAGACTACCAGGGATATGCAGAACATTATTTGTTTATGCATGGGGGGCACTAGACCACAGGGGATATTGTAAACATTATTAATTTTATTCAGATCAGGCAGAAAGAAGCCCCCTGAGCAAAACCCACCCCAATTTAACTTCCTAGGGCACCCCTGGGCTGAGAAAATTGATTTTTAAATCTGGCCATCTCTTCCGTCGCTCGCATTGCACGATAGCAATCAAAGAATGTTGCGATCAAAAATATTGCAGGCTCGAGAGCAAAGATCGTTAGCAAGCTGCAAATTAAGATTTTAAAAGCTTATGACTCTATTTTATGACTGATTTTAATGAAACCAAAGGCATGGCTCAATAGATCGGAGCCCCTAAGTAAAACCCATCCAAATTTTACTTCAGAAGTGACCCCTGAGCCGAGATATTTGTGTTTTTCTGATCGGAAATTTAAAAACAAGATGGCAGACCTCATGATCAAGGAATTTTTTTAATTCTTGGGGACAAAGATTCTTGAACTGCGAGCCTGCAAATTCTTTGATCGCCAGGTGGGACCAGATGGCCAGAATCCCATTCTTTGTTCGCATAACATACATATAAATTTTCCCTTTGACTTATAATGGGAACTTAAAAGTGACATAACTTTTGAATGCCTTGATATTTTTTCACCAAACAAAAGGCGGCATGTTCAGCCACCAAGGCTCTTTCAAAATGAGCCATACAGCAGAGTGGCAAGCCACACCATGGCTGTGCAGGGCCACGTCCAATATCCAAAAAGCTGCCTCCAAAAAACGGATAATTTTGCATTATTCAGCATTTTCGTATGCAAAGACCATAGGTCTGACCGAAATGCAATTTTTCAAATCAAGAGATCAACCATGTCCCAATGCACATGCCAAATTTCAGACAAATTCATTGAACAGGTCCAAAGTTATTAATGCTCAAAATATTGAATTTAACATAGAAGTGGCAACTGAACCCTAACTATAGTGGTGCGACCATGCCACTATATATATATATATATATATATATATATATATATATATATATATCAAATAATATTCACTACAAAATACCCTTTTATCAGTGATTTTAATTAATTGGAAGTTTTGGGAACCCACAGCACTCAAACTCCTGCAGATCTAGAATTCATTCAGTGAATCCAGATACAGCACATGCTGTGGAGCAAATTATGACTAGCAGCTCCACAGAGCATTCACAGGAATAGTGGTCCCCTCTGCTGCAGTCAAGTGTGTAACCGGGAGAAAGAGGGTAGCACTATTGTGTATCATTCTGACGTAGAACTCATTTTGGAAAACAGTGAGGAATTAACTATTCTTAACTAATAACTATGCATTGCACATGTGGAATATCTGTAATTATCAACTAATGCTAAACAAGTTTAGTGTTGATTGAAAATAACTGAGCCATTACATAATCTCAAGTAATAAATAAATGGCAAACTAATACTCAATTAATAAGGATTGGTTAATTCTTAAGTAAGAGACAGATTAATAAATGATTACCTGCCAAAAGGGTTAAGAATTAGTTAGCAGTTGGTTGTTCTACAAGGGGTTAGAAACTAATTAATTTGTATCTGAAAATTTTAACCAAATTAAAACTAATGAATAGTTGAAAATGTATTAATCATTTGTGATTTGAGTCAGTTGAGCATTAGGCCTATTTTTTTTGTACTGGTACTGGATTACAGTATTGTAAAAATTGTCATCTGTACTCATCCAGATTTGGCTTTACTCACCTCTCTTCAAAAATAAGAAATATATACTCACTCTTGGATCTTTGGTGACTGGCTGCTCTGTGCAAGTCAAGTGGGGCACATAGCAGCTTAGTGAGCTGAGTGGTGCTGCTGTTGCTACTTGTGTTCCCCTGAGTGAGTCGGGCATGTCCATGAGTTTGCTGCCTGGCCTGGATGCTGTGGTCAACCTACCTGCCACTGTACATATTAATGGATTCCAGACGATCATCATAGGATCTGCCCTGCTGACTCTGGATGAGCTTGGTTACCCTTTGCAGCATCGACTGTAGTCTGGCAATGTCTTTCCTGTGATGGGGAGATGGGCAGTGGCGGGGGAGCTAACTGTCCAGGAGAGGAGATCCTGGCACTAATGGGGGATACCCTGTCTGAGAAAAAATGAGCAAACTCCTTGCATTTTGCAAATGACACAATTTTCACAGGCTCCAGACAGGCATGGTGTAAAAGTCTGTCTACAGCCTGAAAAAGCTGAGCTGGTCGATTTTCCCAGCTGCAATCTTTCTGGACAGGAATTTTGCTTTCTTGCGAGAGGTTGCCCTTTAATGATCGCCATAGTGAATAGTCCTCCTGAGCCTGGGACTTCCTCCAATGCCGTTCCAGCCTCTGTCCCATAGTCTTCTTTGACCTTCGCTCACCATCAGACCATGGCAATAAGATAATTGCATTAATGTTAAGATTTGAGTCATGATTTGAAAAAAATGGTGGAGACGCATAGATAAGAACTGTAAGCAGCATTAAAAGTGTAAAACTTGCTTTATTTGTCTGTGAATTTCATTCATCATGAATAGATCCAGAAGCAAATGATTTGATACCTTTTATTAGACCAACATAGATGGTATCAAATCATTTGCTTCTGGATCTGTTCCTACAAGGACCAATACAGCAACTACACTATTTGTTTATCCATCATTAATTAAGTTCTAAAAAATGTTTTGTATAATTTCAAAACACATGATGTGACTTGCAAACACATTGAGCTGGAATCCAGTGACCCGGGAAAAGATGAAGAAAAGTTTACAAAATAGATGTACTACAATGAAAAGAAGTAACAATGCTTTAAAGTAAAACCAAATTGGTTAGAATACATTTTGCACTGACAAACAGTGATCCATTTCAAACTCAAACACACAGGTATTGGAGGAGGGTGACTGCAGCTGTATATGAAATTTACTTTTGGACTATCCATTGACCACAAAGATTAATTTCAAACTCAAACAGACACGGGTATCGGAGGAGGGTGACTGCAGCTCTATATAAACTTTACTTTTGGACCATCCATTGACCATAAGGTTTAGTAGCCTATTTTGTAAAGGTGAAAAGTTTTGTTTTGATATTCGTACCCAGGTTATGGACTTCACATCTTACTAATGGCACTGACTTCATGACTATAGATTGGGGCTGAGGTACAGTGCAATTCTGCACACATCATTTTTCACAGTTAAATTATTTCTGTACTAGTAACTCTATGATGTAATTTATGATTACAAGCATTTGAAAAGACTTGCGGGTCCTTCAGTTGGAATCAATTGTGTTTGTCAGGAGTGTAAGCAATGCTTAATTTGTACACCCGAGACTAGAGGTTTATAACTTTACATTTGTATCATCTCAAAATCAGTAACAAAAATAGCAAGTAACTTTTTCTTTCTTGAACAGCAAATTCCTATGTAAGCAATGATGCAGTTTATGGATAGTTACTATGGGTAATGTTTCTCTGATGGAATATATTATGTGTCTCTGCTCCTTGTAATGAGAAGCTGTATGTAGTCCTTTCTGGGAAATAAAGAGGAACATTGAACTTCATAAAAACCGGTGGTCAATGCAATACAATTAAGTGCTGTAGCCTAACTAATCTGGTCTCTCAGATTATTTGAATTTTTTTTTCAATTCTCCTCCCTGACCCCAAATACCACCCTTACTATGCCACAACAAGCCATGCTATGATGATTCTGTAGGGGAGGCTAGCATTCTGGTCCACCATAGGGGTCAGTAATGCACCAGAACAAGATGCATTTCCTAATGGCAGGACTCTGTTTAAAACTTCCTTACTCTTTTCCAGAAGTGCTTTAACACACACTGACCAAACACTAGAACAGACAGACTGCAAGACCTCTAATTTCTCATAAGGATGGCACCTGAGAAGTGTAGCCCTGTACACCTCCATAATGCACTACAGTGTCAGTATTGGGGTTTACCACAAGTTTCTAAAGGGCTAGCTATAACCCACTTTCAATGTTTTGGTCCTGAGGTGTGAGCTCAAGCTGTGTCAATGGAATTACAATGCTGTTATGATTAGTTAATGCATTTAGCCAATCACAATGGCCTTTATGAATACAGTGCTATTTTTTTTTGGGGGGGGGCTGCATGTACCCTGTATACAGGCCCACCAGGATGCTTGGTACAGCAGGACTTGTGCATGCACAAAAAAAGGACTGAATTAATTGCACATCTACAGTACAGTTGCTGTACGTGGCCTATACAAGTGCTATGCAGGGATGACAGTTATCTGGGATTGGAAGGTGCAGGTGCTGTACAGAGATGACAATTATCTGGCATTGGAGGGCACAGATACTATGCAGGGATGGCAATTATTTGGGGATCCAGGTGCACTATACAAGTGATATACAGACCAGTACAGGCATAGCTCCAGCTGTAATTCAGTGCATATTCAGGCTTGTAATGTGTCTGCACAGGGTTCATTAGTATGCACACTTTCAGTCTCACTATGCACACTTTCAGACAAACTACAGGCACAATACAGGCACCCTTTTATAGGCATAATACAGGCATACTACATGTATAAAACAGGTACTTATACAGGGAAAGAACAGGCAGTGTACAGACATTGGACAGTACTACAGTTTCAACTAGGGTGAGGAAGTTTAGGAGGTGTGAGGAAATACTGCTTCACAGAAAGAATGGTGGACACCTGGAACAGTCTGCCAGCTGACATAGTGGGGGCAAAAACAGTTTGGGCTTCAAGCATGCATGGCTCAGGCATAGGGGAAATACTGGTAAATAGGCAGGGAGGGGGAAGGGTCACCAAAGACCAGTTAGTGTCTGCACAGACAGAATAGGTAGGGAATATCTGAGCAAACCGGGTGGCCCAAGCAGTCCTTTTCTGATGACAAATTCCATGTTGCTATGTTTCAATGTAGTAAGAGCCTAAGCCAAAGGGTAACATGCAGAGAGAAGGAAGAAACAGTTAATACAGGGAGTCCAGCAGTTACTGTGTATAGCATAACAGTTGACAGTATGGAGCATATGTACAATGGGGAGGCTGCTAGCAGCATGCATGGACTGTAGGGTGCGTATCTCCAGGGTAATGCTCTGGAGGAGGGAACACCACCCCATATATGTAACCATTAGGGAGGACATGCACAACTGGTTAGCAGCTCACCCCCACTCCCCCAGAGGCCCATTGGCCTGGGGAGCTAGAGGGTGATGGGGAGGGTGAAGGGAGTAAGGGGCAATCACAAGATGATTAACCACGCCTACGAAATCCCAGCAGCAAATTGCTTCCCACCCCTAAAGAAGGAACAGGTTGTTGACTTCTTCAAGGGATACACATAGTCAGTTCAGAATAGTGGTAGGGTGGCTCTTGAGGGTGAGAAGAGGAGGAAGATAGCAAGGAGTAGTTATGTCATAGGGTTCTTAATGATTAAAGGGGTGGAGAAGGTGGTGGGTGGAGGGGGAAAGGGAAGGGGGTTTTCAGATTCCTTCATGGTGCATCGACCATCTGGGATATGGATAGAATAGGGAGGATGACAGAGGATAGGGATGGAGAGCTTTGAGTGTTGGTACACTTGGGTACCAACGATCAGGGAACCTAGCTTAAGAAGACAGTGAAACACAACTTCGAAGGCTGGGGAACAGAATGAAGGTGCACTTTGCCTTCCAGGCTTTTTCCAAGGTACTCTCTTAGTGTGGTTGGGAGAACAGGAAGGATACAGTGAGGAAGGAGGAGATCATGGAGTTTAATGGGTGACTGAAGGTATGGTATTAAGAGGAGGGATACCAATTTGTGAGAGATGGGGGGACTTCTGTGACAAGAGGTTCTTCTAGGGTGATGGTCTTTACCTAACAAGAGAAGAAACCAGTGCAATGGAGCCAAAGTCTGATGTCTACATTAGTAGACTGTTATACAGACTGCAGCAGAGGCCAAGGGTATGGGAATAACGGAGAATGGAAGGAATGTGATGAACCTATCTAGGAACACTAAGGAAGGAAGGAAGCAGCAAGGCAGGAGTTTAGAAAAGGTCAAGAGAAGATGCAAGGGTGTTTGGGGGAATCACTGATCCAGCAAATGACAGGAAAAAGCAATAAATTAAGGAGGTTAGATGTGAATGAAGAGAGATGATTTGCAGAAGAAAAACAAAAAACAGTAGGGGTTTCAGCACAAGATGGAAACTTGTCTGTCTTAATGCCAGGAGCCCGAGTAACAAAATTAGTGAGGTCCAGGTGATGGTGGTATATGCAGGGGTGGACCTTATAGCCATTATGAAAACTTGGGACACAGCGAATAACGACTAGGACCTGGTAGATCCAGGATACACTATGTACAGGTTAGATAGGTGAGAAAGGTAAAGGAAGAGGGGACAGCTGTCTGAGCCAGGAAGGGCATTGGTGGGACCACATCCTGCCATCCCCCAGTTCCCCCAGATCATGGTCTAAAATATGAAAACATTTGTATACAACCATCAAATGGGATAAATATCGATACATGCAATTTCAGATCGATCACAACCTTTACTATACCCCAGAAAAACTTCACAAAATGGGTCATCTTCCCACAGATTCACACCCCAAATGTACCAAAGCTCCTGATTCTCTAATTCATATGCTATGGGCTTGTGAGAAAATTACTCTCTTGTGGTCTCTTATCCAAGCCCGGCTTGATCCTTTGTTAACTCTCTCTGAAATGTTTACCCCTGAGATCTGTATAATATGTGATTATTCTAAGGTAACCTGTGGTTCCCAGAGGGCACATATTGCATTGATTTCTGCCTGTCCTAAAAAAGTTATATTTAGACATTGTGTATATCACCTCATGCCTAGTCATGTGAAATGGTACAAAGAAATTATGTTTGCTCTGCAAAGCAGAACATGTACTAGCAGGCATGCGTCATCGGTTGAGCAAATATAAATCAACATGGGAACCCCTCTTTACCTTACTATCAATTTCTTGATCTCACAACCCTGTCTTCCTTAATATTTAAATAGTAAGGGACTCCTTGGAGGGAGTTCCCTTACTAGATAACACTCCACTGCTCCAGTGTACCTTCGAATGTCAATCCTTCTGTTATGGACTCTCCTTTCAATATCCAGTGGTAAGGGTTGGGATGGGGGTAGCTTGGGGGGATTAGGAGTGTTATCTTGTTTGTATAAAGTAGAAAATGTTTCCTTTTTTTCTCCTGTACCAATCACACAACTGGTTATAGATTGTTCTGTATAATTGCTGTACTTGGTACTGCTTAACATGTTTCAACCTTAATAAAGTATACTTAATTAAAAAAAAAGTCAGGAAAGGAATTGGAGCAGTGGAGGATGTCACTAGTAAGTAAATATAACACCCATTCCTGGAGGCTCTGTGCACTGTACAATCTTAAAATGAATTACAGACGTAACATAACAAGAAAAGATTATTTATTGTAATATTTGGCAACAACCTTTGAGTGCAGTTGCTCATTTGCAAAGGTTCCACATCAAAGGAAGAAAACAATACATAGGTTTAATGAAAACAGTGACTTATTTCAGCTCCACTGGACCCATTGTCATAGGTGCTAATACTGAGATAACAACCATTACAAACCTAAAGAGGTAGAAGTACATTAAAACGTAGATGCTGTTAGTATAGGCAAATAAGTCCAATAATAAGATACATCCATACAGTAAGGTACAGGAATAACTATGATGTTGATGAGAACATTCATGTGCATGCAGGCCCTGTACAACTATTTCCTAGGTGGGGGAGGAGGAGGTAGATTTAGTAGATTGTGGTCCACCATGAGTAAAACTAACTCAGACAACCACAAGGTTAAAATACTAGATAACAAATAAGCTAATAAAGAACAATAACACCAATATAAAATAGTACTGATTTACATACAGCCAACAGTTACTTATAATAGGCCAAATGCCTCCTTAAAGATAAGGAAATGATATATGGCATCCTTAGGATGACAGAGAAAGGGGAGATACTGCTGATGGGGGACCTGAACATGCCAGATGTTAACTGGAGCACCTTTGCTGCAGCAACATCCAAGAGCAGGGCCATTCTCAATGCCCTACAGGGGGCATGCCTCAGACAGCTAGTTTTGGAACCCACTCATGAGGGAGCAATCTTAGACCTTGTACTCTCAAATGGGGACAGTGAGAGGATCTCAGATCTAGAAGTGGGTAGCCATCTGGGAACAAGTGACCACCAAACAGAGTAGTTCACAATAAACTCAGCTACAGAGTCAAGCCATACAAAAGTAAGGGTACTAGACTTCAGGAGGGCTGACTTTAGCAAGATGGGAGAGTGCCTCAGAAAACCACTAGCAAACAGGCAAGAAGGATGGGTGGAGTAACAATGAGGAAACATCAAAACTGCCATAACAGAGGCAACAAGCCTTTGTGTCAAGCAAATAAACAAATCAAAATGAAAGAAAAAGCTACCATGGTTCTCAAAAGAGGTGGCGGGGAAGGTTAGGGAGAAAAATATAGCATTTAGGAAGTATAAGGAAACACAGAAGAAGCAGGACAGAGAACTGTATCAGTTAAGGCAGAAAGAAGCAGGAAGGGAAGTCAGAATAGCAAAAGCCCAAACTGAGGAAAAGATAGCCAACTCAGTTAAGAAGGAGGATAAAACCTTTTATAGGTACATCAGGGAGTGTACACGAACAAAGGGAGGGAGGGATAGTGAGACTGAATAGAGTGGACTGTGGGTGGGCAGAGAGGGACAGTGAAAAAGCAGGGATACTGAATTAATACTTTTGCTCAGTATTCACAAAAGAGGAGGAGGGGGAGTTACCCAATCCAACTAACAGAAGCACTCTGGATAGAGCGGGAAAACCCAGTCCTTTCACAGAAGAAAGGTCTCTCAAAGAACTCCTAAAACTGCAGGTGGACAAAGCAATGGGGCCTGATGGGATTCACCCCAGAATTCTAAAAGAATTAAGGGGAGAACTAGTGACATCACTGACTACCCTTTTTCACAAATCATGGGAGAATGGTGCAGTACCTGAGGACTGGAGGAAGGTGGATGTGATTCTCCTTCACAAAAGTGGGAGCAAGATAGAGGCAGGAAACTATAGACCTGTCAGTTTGACCTGTGTGGTAGGGAATGTGATGGAATTGCTTCTAAAGGAAAGAATTGTTGAGTACCTAGAGGCCAGTGGTGCACAGGACCCAAGGCAGCATGGGTTCACAGCGGGAAGGTCAAGTCAGATGAATCTAATCGATTTCTTTGACTGGGTGACCAAAGTAGTAAACCAGGGAGGGGCTGTGGATGTGGCCTACCTAAACTTTAGCAAGGCATTTGACAGAGTCCCACACAAAAGATTAATAAACAAATTAACCAGCCTGGGAGTGGGTCCCAGGGTGGTAGCCTGGGTAAAACACTGACTGGACAACAGGATACAGAAAGTAATTGCAAACTGAGTCCACTCTGAAGAAAGAGGGGTTACTAGTGGGGTACTGCAGGGTTCAGTACTAGGTCCAGTCCTTTTTAATGCCTTTATAAGTGATACTGCAGAGGGACTAGAAGGAAAAGTATGCCTCTTTGCAGATGTCACAAAGATCTGCAACAGGGTTGATACCCAAGGAGTCATGGAAAGGATGAGAAGGTACTTGGCAAGGTTGGAGGAATGGTCAGAAGTATGGCAGCTTGGATTCAATGCAAAGAAGTGGAAAATACTGCACCTGGGAAACAAAAACCCAGGGGAAGAGTACACACTGGGGTAGGGAGGTAGTAACAACAACAAAAATGGAAAGGACCTAGGGGTAATCATATCAGATGACTTTAAGGTTGGCAAGCAATGTGAGAAGGCAATAGGGAGGGCTGGGGGATACTGGGATGTATAGGGAGAGCATCACCAGCAGAAAACAGGAAGTTGTTATCCCTCTGTATAGACAGTTGAAGAGACCCCATCTGGAGTACTGCATCCAGTTCTGGAGACCCCATCTCCACAAGGACATAGACAGAATGGAGGTAGTTCAGAGGAGGGCAACTAAAATGGTGTAGGGTCTGCAAGAGAAGCCATACGAGGAGAGACTAAAGGAGCTTAATATGTATACCCTTGAGGAAAGCAGGGATGGGGGGGACATGATAGAAACTTTTAAGTACCTCAGTGGAATCAACAAAGTCCAAGTGGGTAGCATCTTTCAGAAAAAGAGATGTACAAGAACAAGGGGACACAATTTGAAGATAGAGGGGGGACGGCTCAGGGACAATGTGAGGAAGTATTTTTTCACAGAGAGGGTGGTGGATGCACGGAACAGCCTTCCTGAGGAGGCTCTGGGGTCTAAAACTGTGGGAGAATTCAAGAATGCATGAGACAGACAAAAGGCAATTCTTGTGGGGGGTAGGAAGAAATAGGCTATTGGTTAACTAGGATCTGCAGCTTATCCTGTAGGTGGGAAATGGGAAGAATAGGTGGATCAAGTGGTTCTTATCTGCAGTCAAAGTCTATGTTTCTATGTTTAAAGAGATTGGATTTCAGACCCCTTTTAAAGCTTCCAAAGAGGGTCCTCCCCTAAGGATCTTGGAACGGAGTCCCACAGGGTCAGGCCAGCTACTTTGAAGGCCCTGTCACCAGATTACTTCAGCTGAGCCCTGAGAACTTCTAGGAGGCCTGCCTCAGAGGAATGGAGAGAATGGGAGGTCTGGTGAGGAGTCAGAAGGTCACAAAGATTGCTAGGGCACAGTCAATGAAAGGCCTTATAGAGCAACAAGCCGACCTTGAAGGAGATTCACCACTTCAGAGTCATCAGTAGCCAATGTAGGTTGTGTAGGGAAGAGGTCACATGACAGGACTTCGGAAGGCCCATCGGCAAACCTGGTCACAGCTTTCTGCTCTAGCTGTGGGTGACTGAAGGATCCTGCTGTTCAGCCCAAGGTATAGGGCATTGCAGAAATCAAGTCTGGATGTCACAAATGCACTTACCACTTAAAGGAAGTTGTCGGGTGGGATAAAAGATTTGATCTGGGTGATATTCCTAACATGGTAAAAAACACTCTGGATCATGGACAACACCTGAGCCTCTAATGTCAGTTCATCATCCAGGATAATGCCCAGATTCTTCATCTTAGCAGAGGGGGTGAGGGAGGAAGAACCGAGCATCAGTCCGTTGACCTCTCCCCTCCATCCTAGCTCCCTGCTGATGACCAGGCTCAACCAACAGTACCTCAGTCTTGTCCTGATTAAGCCTTAGCCAGATGGAGGACATCCAGTTCTGGACATCGGCATGAGTTCAGCACAGACACTGCACCCTGTGTCCTGCATGCAAATGACATATACAGTTGGGTGTCATCTACATAGCAGTGAAACCCCACCCTGTCACATCTAATGATTTCTTCCAGGGGTAGCATGTACACTGCAAACAACATGGGTGAGATAATTGAGCCCTGGGAAACTTTACAAGAGAGGGGCTTTGGGTAGGCCCATCAGGGGAGGTAGTGAGGAAATAGAATCACTGTGGGTGCAGTTTAAGGCAGTATCAGGTAAGATATTGCACGTTAGGGTGGTCTTTTGCCCACCTGGGATGGTGGAACAAGGGTGATAGGGAATTAGTGGCAGAAATTATGAGGGCGTTGAAAAGGGGGAAGCAGTAGTAAGGGTATCTTAGGCTGCCAGACAGTAAATGGGACATTCTGTCAGGTAGGAGTACCACAAGTCAGGCCCTGCTAGACACTTTGCAAGACTGCCTACTGCTGCAGCTGGTCAAGGAACCCATGAGGCAGGCTGCCATTCTCAATGTGGTGCTCACAAACTCAGAGATGGTAGGCAGAATGTGGGTTACGTAACCACTGAGATCCAGTGACCATAACACTATATGGTTCAAGACAGTCCTCCATGCCAGTAAGCCTTCATCAAAGGCTGAAGTTCTACCAGGACAGGTTAGTTGGACTGGACAGAATCAGGGGAGTGGAAAAAAGATGGGAAGAAACAAAAGGGGCCATATTCGATGCAACAAAATCATGCTTACAATTACAAATCAGGTACAAGAGGCCAATATAGTTCTCTAGAAAGGTCAGGGAGCCAGTGAGGTCTTAAATGAAGACCTTCATCAGGTTCAAGAAGAAGCTGGAGCCTGAGGTTGAAGAATGGAGAAAACAACAAGAAAAAGGAGGACCAAGAGGGCAGTCAGTGATGTAAAAGCAGACGCAGATCTGTGTATTATAGAGGGGATCAAGAAGGGGGAAAGGGTTTTCATACATTAGGGAAAAAGGGCCAAAAGGGAAGCCCTTCATCATGTATAAGGAGACACTGGAGGTTGTAGAATGGAGGATGTAACAAGTAAAAACGAGGGATACCAAGAGAGAAGTCTGTGATGCAAAAACAGACACAGGACTGTGTATTGTGGAGGGGTCAAAGGAAGGGAACAGGGTTTTCAAAGATATTTTGGATTGAAGAAAGATAGAAGGGGGACCTGACAGGCTAACCAAGGGAGGCAGGGGAATAGAGGAGGATGAGCAGAAGGCAACCATTCTTAACAAATACTTCTTCTCAGTATTCATATGGGAGGACAGTTGGCTAAGGAAATGAGGCAGAAGGTATTTACAAGTGAAAGAGTCAGAAGAGTGCTTGCAGCCTGAAAATAGTTAAGACCCCAGGGGCCAGATGGAATGCACCTGACAGTGCTCAAGTTACTGACATCAGAATTAGCTGAACCCCCTGATAGGGTTACTCCACAGCTTAATTCACACAAGGGTGGTTTTGAAAGACTGGAGTTAAGCAGGATGTTGTTCAGCTCCACAAGGGGGTGACAAAGAGCAATCAGATAACTACAGACCTGTTATTCTTACTTCCACTGTGTGTAAACTGGTGGAGACACTAGTCAAAGAGAATATAGTATACTATCTGGAGAAAAAATGGACTCCAGGATAGTAAACAACCTAGGTGCATGGCAGTTAGATCTTCTAAAACCAACCTGATAGTATTCTTTGACTAGGTATCTAGGACAGCAGATAAGGGTCATACAGATGATTTACTCTACTTCAACTTCAGCAAGGTATTCAATTCAGTGCCTCACATAAGGTTGCTGAAGAAGCTAGAGGATCAGGCTGCTGAAAAAGACCTAGTTAGATGAGTGGAAAATTGGTTTGAAGGGACAGCAGTGGGTAGTGGTAAACAGAATCAAGTCTGGGAAGCAGGAGGTCACCATTGTATGATATATTTACAGGTATGATATATTTAACTGTATGTTATGTTACAAATGAGACTGTATGAATATTTATGATATTTTTTAGCTGTATGTCTTGTTACAGATGTAATTGAATGTTTCATTTCTCAGATATGTTAAATGTTAAACTGTATGTCTAATTCTTCATTCAATTGTACCCTCCCCAGGTCACAGTGGGAGATGAGCAACCTGTTGTTCAGTGTGCCTTCCTGGTGAAACATTTCAATAAATAAATAAAATTAAAAAAATTATGGTACCACAGGTATCAGTCCTAGGTCCAGTCCTTTTCAATATGTTCATCAGTGAGATAGGAGAAGAAATTTAGGGCAAGATGTGTCTCATTGCAGATGACACTAAGTTAATTGGTAGGGTAGACAGTGAAGAAGGGTTTATTTACTGATTGATTGTTTGATTGATTGGATGACTTCAAAAGTTTTACTAGGAAAGACACGCTAAACCAGTATCAGCTAATTTCCTGATTTATCCTGGGGGGCTAAGGAAAGAGAGGAGAGGAGAAGAGAATAGATACAAAGCACAATGTATAAAATAATTTGTTGCACAAAATTTCATTAGTGCATCAGTTGTGCTTCTAGTAACAAAACTTCAGAAATGTGGTGTTAAGGTTTCCAACCCTAACACCCCACCTCCACCCTGTATGCAGCAACAGGAGTGAGTGGTGTGCCTTGGGGTTGTCAGCCCTAATGCTCACCCCATTCCATGAGTAAATAAGCTGAGATGGTTACAGTATAGGAGAATGGGGTGAGCAATAAGGCTGACAACCCCAAAGCCCATCCCCCACACCTGTTGCTGCATGCAGGGTGGGAGTGGGGTGTCAGGGCTGGAAACTCTAACACCATATTTCCCAACATTTGTTGCTGGAACCCTAACTGTTGCATTAAGTTCTTTTGCAATGAATTTCCTTACTTTTTGAGATAGTATAATCGTGACCTTATTTACTTGTAGGAGTGAAGAGCCAAGAGGGCCCTACACTCCCATCCATCCATAATTTTTGAGAGATTTTAATTGTATACTTATTTTCCTGTGGGAGTACAGTTCCCTCTGGGCCTTGCCCTGCCATCCATCCATAAGGCCTGCACTCCCATCATTCTATTATGGTATTCTTATCTGCACGTGAGAGTGCATAGTGCCATCCATCCATAATTGCTGAGATATTGTAATCATATCCCAGTTTCTGGGGAGGGCCTTGTGCTCCCATCAGTCCATAATGGCATCCATGCATATTTTTTGAGATAGTGTAGTGATATACCTATTTGCCTGTGGGGCATTCCATATTATGCAGCACCAAAGAAGCACATTACATTACAATGTCGTCCTATAGAAAACACAACAACATTTGAAACCTGTGTAACTTGACACCATATTAATATATTTTCATGAAACCAGCAAAAGGCACATTAGTGGAACACGTCCTTTATACCCTGGAAATTTCAGAGCAAAATTGCAAACCATTTCTTCACAGCACAGTGACAAAGAAATGACCATGTGCACCTCACATTACAATGTTATCCTATGGGAAATGAAGCAAAATTTAAACCTGCAGAACTCCAGAGCAAAGTAAAAGGAAAATGTGTGGGGCAATCCCTTTGTACCCTAAAAATTTCAGACCAAAATCTCAAACCATTTGGTAACTGTGGAGTGATAAAGAAGCAGCTGTCTTAAAATTCCTTTTGCAAATTGCGAAAAAGAATCCATTTCCATGGTTCCTTTTTCACAATTTGTGGAAAAAGAAAAAATCCCTTTTTGCAAATTGTAAAAAATGATCCTGTTTCACAATTCCTTTTGCACAATTTGCAGAAAAGGATTTTGGCATGTTAAAAAAAAACACATTTACAAGTAAGCTATCGAAAAAGTAACCTCAGAATCAGATTCTAGGGGTATCGATTAGATAAACACAACCAATGGTGTGTACTAAACCTGTGTATTTTTTTAATTAATTTTGTTGTCACTGCTAACTGAAAACAGGATGGCAGCAGCAATGAAAAAGATTTCGCATTTGCAGCAAAAGATCCGGCATTTGTGAAAAAGGATTCTGCATTTGCAATAAAGAATCCTTTTCTGAGTGGGACATCTTAACTGGTCCCATAGGAAATGATGGGAAACTTTGAAATTTAATAACTTATGAATGGATTAATATTTTTTCACCAAATGTTCAAAAGGAACATTTGTGTCCCACAGCCTTTCTACCCTAAACATTTCAGACCAAAATTACATACCATTTTTTCATAGCGGTGTGACAAAAGAATTCTACAATAAACAGTAATTTTCAAATTGTTTGACACACTACATGTCTCAGCACCCACACATTTGACCTGAACAAAACTTGCCACATCAAGAGATCATTGGTCCCTGATGGAGCATGCAAAATTCCATGTGAATCGATTAATTGGGTGCAAAGTTATTAAAGTGAAAAATTTGGAGTTTTGCATAGATGTGAAGGCTGAACTGTAACTATAGGGGTGTGATTATGCACCTATAATAAGGAAATAAGTATGTCAAACTACACAATTGCAAGAACCCTTAAAGAAAACATTTCCTAATAGTAAATTGCCATTCAGTAAATTGTAGAACAGGAAAAATAATATTAAACAGTAGGTAAGACAACAAAATAAGGACCAAGGTGGAATGACTGATATAAGGGGGAGCATGGCAGTGTTGATATAAGTGTTGGGTGTCTTGCAGGTGAATAAGAGTCCACACCAATATCAGAAGCAACTGCAGGAGTGAAGAGAAAACTCAGGGGAGAGATTTCAGATCAGGAAAGAAAGGAGCTGACAAATGGAAAGAGGAAGATAGCCCCATAGTTTAGAGATGTGGAATGAGAAGGCAACTTGGCCAGCAATATATTTCATTTGAGGGAGAGCAAGAGAGTGAGAGCAAGCATTGTGAAGGGAGTAAGAGGAATAAGGGGGGAAGAAAAGACAGAAGCAAGATTCAATGGGAGCGAGCCAAACCGATATTTGGAGATAAAGGAAACACAGTGGGTAAGGTGCCTGGCATCAAGAGAGTGGTGGGAGAGGGAAGAGTACAGAGTAGAATGATGTGTGGACAGGAGTTTGTCAAGAGCAAAGTGACAGAAGGAGTGGAAGAGAGGGTCCAGTCTAGCTAATGTGGACTTTGGAGAAGCACAATAAACAATGTCTCCATAGTCAAAAATGATGAGAATCATCTTAGTGTGGATTTCTTTGCAAGCAGGAAGCAGAATGCTTCTCTTATTACTGTATAGCACCCCAAGCTTAGGGTAGAGCCTATTATGGATACCATTCACATGAACAGAAAAATCAAGGTGGTGATCCAGCCAGGCCTTGAGATACTTGAAGGAGACATCTTCAATAGCTACACCATCAAGGGTATGAAAGAAGGGAAGTGGGGAGACTCTAGCAAGGCTCAGGTGGATGTTGTTTAAGTTCAGCTGGAACTGGTTTGTGAGGTCAGGGGCAGAGAAGCCAGAAGAAAAGAGTACCATATCATCTGCATACATATGAGTGGATACAGAGGAGCAGGCATTGGAGAGGTAATTTAGAAAAATGACAAAAAGAACTGGGCCAAGGACATACCCTTGGGGGATGCCTGAGCTGATGGGGGGGGGTTCCAATATTGGTAGCTTGCGACATGCCTTAAGGAAGGGAGCATAACCACTCAACTGAGGAAGGTGAGAGACCAGCTGCCTTAAGTTTGTTTAAGAGAACAGGATGGGCTACAGTACTGAAAGCTTTGGCTAAGTCAACAAAAATGGTGGCGGTGACAAGGCCCTGATTCATGCCAGAGAGGATAGAATGAATGAGTCGGAGGAGAGACATGGAAGTGAAGTGTGACTTTCTAGAGCCAGATCGGAAAGGAACAAAGAAGGAGGATGAGTAAAAAAAAAAAGGGGAACACTGGGAGAGAACAAGGTGTTCCTGGAGTTTAGCCAGAGTGGGAAGATGAGAGACAGGACAGAACATACTAAGAGAAGAGAAGAGAGGTCAACCCCTTTAGAGAGGAGAATGACAGTAGACAACTTCCAAGAGTTAGAGACATAGGACAAGTAGAAAGAGAGCCTGAGAAGGTAGGTAATGAGAAGAGCAATGGCATCAGCAAAGGAGACATAGGGTCTAAGGACAAGACGTCCAAGACTCCCACCCTTGTGAGTTTATAGAAAGGGCATTAAGAACATTGCTGGGGTAATGGGTGAAAAAGAAAAAAGGGAGGAGGCAGCAGCAGGGCAGGTAAAGGAGAAGAGTGAGATGGAAGAAAGGAACAGAGAGAGGGAGAAGGAGGAGGATGAGAGGGGCACAGGAGGTGAAAAAGGAACTGAAAGATCAGGTGACTGCAGCAGAGTCAGAGATAGGTGTATCACCCATCTTGAGAACAGGAAGAGGGGACTGCATTAGAGGGGAGAAATGTGCATGAATAACCTTCCAGAACTTAGAGGGGTGATTAAGGTTGTTCTGAAGTGTGGATGTGAAGTGTTCAGACTTCACAAGCCTAGTAGCTTTAGTACAGGCATTACGAAGGGTTCAGTAATTAGTAAGGCCAAAAGTGGAGTCAGAGGATTTGTAGGTCTTCCAGGCAAGGTCACATGCACTGTGACAAGCCAGCAACTCACCTGAGATCCTAATACTGTCCTAATATGTCCCAATATTTCGATTTTTAAAGGTGCTCTTCAAAAATTACTGTTTCTGAGGCCGAATGTCAACGTTTTAATTAATTTTACATTGTATTGTTTATACAATCTTTGTACATTTGTATGTCATGTGGTATATATTTTTGTAACTGGTCACCAGTGAAAATATGTATTTTTTGCTCACTGGTTATTCAGTATAAAAAATTAGGAAACAAACAAGCAAAAAACAAAAGATCCATAGGAAGTGTGAATCTCAGACCCTGGTTCTTCTAAGGGTGTGTGTGATCCTAGACAGACATACATTTAGAAGTGAATAATTTGAGGGCATTGTGCACGTTGCCAGTTGTAGAAATAGAGGAACCAGTTGGTGACTACCAGATCAGCAGACAAGTCCAGTGAACAGAATGACCAGATTTGGATGAAACTGGGGGGAACTTTGGGACAATGAATCTTGCTCACACTGTAGGCCATATGGTGATCACTGAGGGCATTGAGGAAGGTACTAGCATCCACAATATGATGGGGATGAGAGGAGATGATCCAGTCCACAAGGGAGTGATGTAAAGATTTGAAATTAAAGCAAGTAGAGACAGAAATCAGCTGAGTTAAAAAGGAGGGACTTTATACTAAGGCAAAATTTATGACGAGATGGGGAGAGCCAACTTAAATTGAAATTGACTAGTATGAGTAACTCACCAGAGGAGGCATGGAAGGAGATGGGGTGAGTAACTCAGTTACTGAAGGTTACATAGATACATAGATACATAGACAGTGTCGGCAGATAAGGGCCTATGGCCCACCCAGTCTGCCCATTTAAGTTTGTAAGTTCAGTTTATGTTTTCCAGGAAGTCTGTTGCCCCTTACCCCTGACCTCCAGAATTCCTTTATGTCTATCCCATGCATTCTTAAATCCCGTGATTGTTTCAGCCCCCACCACTTCCTCTTTATCCTTATCTTGAGGAGAGTTTGGGACATGTCAGGCAGCAGTAGACACCTGCAATAAATATGAATGCAGAGAAAGGGAGGTTGAGTTTGAGAAGAAGCATTTCATAGGCAGAGGGGAGTGATATGGAAAACACAGGGTCAAACTGAATATTTGAGAAGAGGTAGATGGCTACACCATCATCCCTCTTTGCTCAATCCTGATGAATAATGGTGAAACCGGGGATGGCAGAAGAGGAATCGGGGATCTTAGAGGAGAGCTACAATTCTGAGCTCACCAACACATCAAGTTTAAGGCTAACCATAAGTTGTTGTAACAGGTTGATCTTAGAGAGAAGGCGGTGAATGTTGACATGGGCCATTCTCAAACTTTTGGGTAGAGGAGAAGATAGAGAAGGGCTGGGTTTGAGCTCAGTATCTCTTGCAACTAAAAGCACCAAGAAAATGGGGAGCTTAAGAGAACATATGAGACACTTATGGGAGGAGGAAGGAGGGGGAGAGTACGAAAGAATAACAGCGAGGTAGGAGGATAGGAAGGACCTGAGGGATTTGAGATGAAGCCAAGAAAATGAGAAGAGACTGCAGCCAGGATGCCAGGGAGAGTGAGGTAATGCAGGGAGACGAGAGGAAGGGAGGGTGGGAGAGGATGAGGAAGGGATGGTAAAAGGCAGGGTAAAGTTGGGAAAGATGGAAGGAAGGAAAGAGGTGAAGGAAAATAGGAAGGGGAAGAGAGAAAGTGACAGAAGCAGCAGAGTGGAAATGTAGCCAAGGCAAAAACACTCTTCAGTGTACTAGTATAGGGGGACATGTTTCACTCCAAGGAGTGAAAGCTGAGTAAGGTAAGTGATGTCTACCAAATGTGGGATACCAGAATTAAATAATATCAAGGAGGCCTGGAATAAACTATTTAATCTGGGAGGGAAGTAGCTTAACTATTTGAGGAGAAAATTAGTAAAACAAAATGGAAAATGGTTAAATAAAAGTATTGTGTAACAGTGTAAACCTAATTAGGATAGCTGGAATAAACCTGCCAGTTCAAACAATACAAATGAAATAATACTACACAATGGGCAACCCTAGTAAAACCAAGTGAGAATCTGAAATCACAGCAGATATATAAACTGATTAGCTAAAATAAGGGAATACCAAACATAGGGTGTGCTAGGATAACTAGAAATGTAGGCACTTTTACAAGCTAGAAACTAAACTACTGTTGCAGATTAACAGGATAAAGTCAACTCAAGTACTGTAAATTAACAGGTGTGGGGGTTCACAAGAGCTAAGTTAAAATGTAAAATGTAAAATTTCAGTACAGGTTACATTCACAGTTCAGCAGTAAATAAGTAATTGATCCAGAGAGGGATTCAGAATAGAAGCCCAGGACTACAGCATGGTAGTCGATGACAGACCCATGGCTGACTCTATGCAGAGTCCATGATGCCCTTTAGCTATGGCCCTTAGGCCTTGAGACCACAGCGGAGGACTGCTAGCACAGCAAAGATTAAATAGGGACGCTTACACTCCCACAATGACACCAAGGCTCCCGACTGGATCCTGGAGGTCCAGCAGCTAAGTCCAGTAGCTGCAGGGGGGAGATAATCCTGCAGAGAATACAGTCCAGCACACAGAGGAGGGTCAGACTGCTAATACGACAGTGGCCCGGCTAGCCAGACAAGACCCCTCTTTAGTTTGCAGTTGAGTGATTGAATGAAACAGTTCAGTTACAAATCAGAAAGATAGCATGAGCGCTGTTTCAAAAAGTGCTCAGACATCCCCACTTCCAAAGACACCAAGGCTCACAAATAGAGGATGGAGGTCCAACTGCTATGTCCAGTAGCTGCAGGGGAGAGAATCCTGCAGAGAACACAATTTAGCACATAAATAACAGTTGAACTGCTAACACCACAGTGGCCTGGCTTGCCAGACAAGACCCCTCTCGAGCTGACAAGTGAGTGACTGAATGAAACAACTGAGTTCCAAATCAGAAATGTAACATGAGCACTGTTTCAAAAAGCACTCAGCCAGACACACCCTCAAAAAGGCTCCGAACTGGAGCACAGAAGAAAAGGGTTAGAGAGCTGCAGAAGATCTGCAACAGTTGAAAAGATGATCCAATGTTTGAAAATTGAAATTCAGTGCCAAAAAGTGCAAAGTGATGCAGTGCCATATTCACAAAATATTTTGGTGGCTACGCGCTGTGTAACTCAGGTGCGTAGTCACCCTACAGTCGCAGCATTTACTGTGCCCCCTTCGCCCTATGCATGACAAAGTTATGCCCCTCCATGCACCCAAGCCCCCAACTGATTGTGGAGCTTCACTTATGGGTGGGCTGTTGGGCAGTGTGGGGGGGGATGTGCAGCACTCCGCGTGATGCACAGCAGTGCAGAGTACTATGCAGGACCAGTGGCTCAGCATTCTGGAGGTGAGCCGTGCAATGCAGGTCTGTAAGCATTAGTTCACTAACAAAGCCTGTGTAGTACAGTATAGGGAGGCATGCCTCATTGGTCCACAAAGTGACCAATAGGCATATAGAACACACTTTACTTAGTCAGTCAGTGGTCAGCCGGGCAGCATGTGGGTGGGGTGCTGCCACCCACCGCTGACTGGAGGGGTGCTGAGTGGTGGGGAACACACTGGTGGGTGGGGAGGGAGGTTCCAGTGGACCACTAGGATTACTGTCACCAGATCCACCCACAATCGGGCACTGGGAAGGTTTCCACTGGACCACCAGGGATGATTTAAACATATGCCTGCGATCGGGCAATGGAAAGCAGTCCACTGGACCACCAGGGATATTTTGACATTATGCCCATGATCGGATGATGGACAGCAGTCCACTGGACCACCAGGGATATTTTACACCTATGCCAGTGATTGGACATACGTGAGAGGGGTCTGCAAAGGGACTGCAGGCTTTGGTCCCTGACAGCTACAGCCTGGCAGGGCGCCAGGCACAAGTCGCCGGGGATTAGCTCACCACATGCAAATGGGGCCATAATGACATGCAAATGGCCTCATCTGTGCCTTGCATGCATAATGACCTCATTTGCATGTCCAGTACTGAATATCGCAGTTGATGTGCCTAGCGCAGCTGCACTTGTGCTGGTGCATCCCCCTGCTCCCCTTCTGTCACTTGCACTGGCGGAGTGCCACTGCACAGTGCGTGTGCCCTCAGTGCCATATTCAATGGTGCTGAGCCATGGTGCAGCACCACTGAATATCACCTGGTCCATGCCCTAGCGTAGCCCAGTTGTGTTGCACCCAGGCTTGCGCCACAGCCGGGTGCAATCTGAATATCCAGCCCAAGGCCTTTGGGTGATATAGGCAATTATGGGCAGGCTGGATGGACCAATAGTCTTTTTTCTGTCATCATTGTCTATGTTTCTATGAAAACTATAAGACCAACAGAACAGATCCAGCACTTGTGATTTGGTGCCTACTTTTCGATGTTTCACTATCTGTAACGTTTTGTAAAACTTGGTTTTGCTGTTTTTGCTGCACATGGGATTAAAATGCTATGATTCATGCTACTTGATCACTGTTTTAGCAAATAAAAAGTTCATAAACATCCACAGTGATTTAAAGTGTGCAAAACACTGTCTAGTTTCTCTGAGTCATTGGAAAGTGTCTCAGTTCTCTTTTCAGAAAAGAGTGATAAGATATTGCCAGTAAGTTGTGTCTCGCCCAGTTGTGATTATCCCAGTGGTGTGAAGGCAATGCTCTATGGTGCTCTTTAGAAAGCATAGGTTTGTGAGCAGACAGGGTTTCCAATTTGAGACTGATGAGGTGGGTGGGGGAATGTCACATCCGCACTTAGCAGGTCAGGCCCTCTGCTCCCACAGTGCCAACCTCCAAGTGCAGTATTGTGAACAGGTAACAGAACAGGGTAACCCTCCTGTCTGCTTGTGGGTCTGAATCACCTTTAGTCTCAAGTTCTGGGGGGATTCAAACTGTGAACCTTATGCTAGCATACACAAATGTACAGGCTCAGATAATCTGCTTTTCGGGGGGATGTCAGATATCTTTCACCTAAGGGCACCTAACCAGGTATCCAAAATGAACCCTTAAAACTCCATAAAAGACCTTAGGTATATTCTTACCTTTTTCCAGTTTGGTAACACCATCAAGCTCTGAACAGTTTTTGTCAGTCTTAACCCTCTATACGTCACATGCAAAAATAACTTCAAAGACACACTCAGACAGTCTTTGGAATAAAAGGTTTACTTAAAAATGGATAAAAATATGTAAAATTTAAATACAGAACAATATATCACAAATAATACAATCACTTAAAGGAAAACCAAAGAAAACAACAGACAAAATCCTACCAACATACAGTTAGACTGTTTCTATCTAATGTATTACCTCGCCGTGCCTAAGTTAGAGATCTTGTTTCTTAAGTGTCCAAAAAGATATGTCACCATTAAAACACAGAATACAGTTTAAAAACTCAGTGTTTCCACCCCTTCTATGATGCCATCTAGCTCCTCCTTTTAGAATATAAAAATTAAACTAACAATGATCTTCCTGTCAGGAGAAATTTTAAATACTGTGACTTCAGCAAAAACTAATTTCCCAAAATGACTCCTTAATTAACATCCCCTCTTTGTTCTCAGTATTTCCTCTTCCCAGGGCACATCAAAGGATTTTATGACTTTTAGCACCATAGTGATATAACAATATTTTTCCTCTAAAACATCATAAAAGTTTAAGATCCCTATATCCTGGCAGCTGGGTCAGTTCTAATTATAGTAGACTCTTAATTAAGTCTCTAGTCTTTTAATTACCTCCTGGTTTCAGGTCACCGGATTGCGACTGAAACCTGGGAGGGGGGGCACTCATGGAAGCACTGTGACAATCACGCACTATATTTTTATATTACAAATATCATAGAACAATCATAACCAGCTGGCTAAACATCACAATCCTCCCCACCTAGACTGCATTTGGGGGCTCTATCCCCTGCATGGGATGAGCTTCCCAAATCAGTTCACTCTTCATATGTACGCGACAGACCATCACTGTTCTGATTGGACGCTCCAGTCCTATGTAGGATTGTCATGTCATACCCTTGCAAGGCAAGACTCCATCTTAATAGTCTACCATTAGTTTTTTCCATTTGGGTCAGCCAAACCAGGGGGTTGTGGTATGTTTGTACCTCAAAATGCTGCCTGTATAAGTATGGCTCTAACTTCTTTAGGGTCCACACTATGGCAAGACACTCGTTTTCCACAGTAGAGTAAGCCTGCTCCCTGGGAAGTAACTTTTTACTCAGGTACACTACAGGGTGATCTTTCACCTTAGTTGGATGTCTGACTCAGTACTGCCCTAATACCTATGTCTAAGGCATCAGTCTGAAATATAAAGGGTCTACTATAGTCAGGACTTGTCAATACAGGAGCACTGCACAATGCCTCCTTCAGTTTGGTAAAGGCTTTTTCACAGGCTGGTTCCCAGGTAATTTTCTTAGGCATCCTTTTCTTGACCAGGTCAGATGAGGAGCAGCCAGGGCACTGTAATTGGGTACAAATTTCCAATAGTACCCTGCTGTCCCTAAAAAACTCCTGACCTGCTTATGTGTTTCTGGTCTGGGCCATGTCTTGATCACCTCTATTTTTACTAGGTTAGGACAGAGCTGTTCCTGGCCTACAACATGCCCAAGGTATGCCACTTTAGCCATGCCCACCTGGCACATCTCAGTTTTGACAGTGAGCCCAGCCCTCTGTATCCTGTCCAGCACTTCCCTAAGGTGAGACAGGTGTTCCTCCCAGCTGGCACTAAAGATGGCAATGTCATCCAGGTATGTCACGGCGTACTCCTCAGCACCATTTAACACCTGGTTCACCAAGCTTTGGAAAGTGGCTGGGGTGTTCTTCATTCTGAAAAGCATTACTTTAAATTCAAATAAGCCTGTTGGAGTGATGAAGGATGACCTCTTCCTAACGCTGTAAGTTAACTTGACCTGCCAATACCTCTGTCAGGTCAATAGTCATGAGGTATGTCACTCCTTCCAACTTGTCCAGGAGTTTTTCTGTCTGGGGCATCAGGTGGGCGTCTGACTTTGGACTGCATTCAGTCCACGATAGTCCACACAGAAATTAGTAGAGCCATCTGGCTTGGGCACAAGGACCAAGGGTGAGGGCCAGGGGCTGTGGGATCTCTGAATTACCCCTAAATCCAGCATTATCTCCACCTCCCTCCTAATGTCCTTCTGGACAGCCTCTGACACCCGATATACTGTTCGCCGTATGGGCTTCTGTGCCCCTGTCTCACATCATGCATCGCTAAGGGGATTAGTCCAATCTTGGCACTAAACAGGGGTGAAAAGTCTGCTAAAACCTCCCTTACTTCCTGGATTTTGTCTGGGGCCAGTTGAGGAGACAGTTTTACTGCTTCCACAGAAGACTCCCACTTGCTTTCTTCTAGCAAGTCCAGAAGGGGGTCTCCTTCATCTGTCCCCTCCCCAGGACTACATACTGTGAACACTATGTCAGCCCTATTAGCATATGCTTCATTATGTTGACAAGGTACATTCTTTCGGTCAGTCTTCTGTCAGGTAATTCTATGATATAGTTCACATCATTTACCTTTCTAATTACTTTGTACGGTCCTGCCCACTCAGCCTGCAGCTTGTTTTTCCAGACTGGGATAAGGACCATTACTGACCCACCATGTATGAGCGAGCTCTGGCTCTGCAGTCATACCACACTTTTTGTTTCCGTTGGGCAGCTGCCAAGTTGCTCTGGGCCATCCCCATAAGCTCCTTCAGCCTTTCGCTAAACCTAAGGATGTAATCCACTATGGAAGTTCCCCGGGTGGTGTGCTTGCCTTCTCAGTCCTCCCAGATCAAGTTTAGGGGCCCACATACCCAGCGTCCATATAAGAGTTCAAAGGGGGAAAATCCTGCCGACTCTTGGGGCACCTCCCTGTATGCAAACAACAGGTGGGGAGGGTATTTCTTCCAGTACCCCATGCTGTTCAGCAAATGCTTGGAATATTGACTTCAGGGTACCATTAAATCTTTCCACAAACCCATTGGCTCATGGGTGATAAGGTGTTGTGTATCTGTGCACCAGCCCACACTTCTCCCACAAACATTTCATCAGGTCCAACATGATGGAACCCCTCAACTGGTGATAACTTCCTGTGGAAACCAACACAGGAGAAAATCCCAAGTAAGGCATCTGCCACTTTGTCTGTCCTAAGTGAGGATAGGGAGGCTGCCTCTGGATGCCGGGTGGCATAATCCACAGCAGTCAGGATGAACCTCTTCCTGGAGGAACTAAGGGTATTTATAGGCCCCATGATATTGATTCCACCCTCTGGAATGGCTTCTCCATTATGGGCAACGGAATTAGACTGGCTTGGGTTTTCTTACCTGCCTTCCCCTATCTCTTGGCACCAATGACAAGACCTGCAATACTCCTTCACCTGCTGGGTGAAGTTGGGCCAATATAAATTCTGGGCCAACCACTGCCTAGTGCACAAGATTCCCAGATGACCAGACAAGGGAGTATCATGTACAATCTTGAGCACCTGCTCATGATACCCCATAGGAATGAAAAGCAGCCTGCTTATCACCAATGCCTCTGTCTGCACAGCCTGAGTATACATCAGTCCATTTTCCCAGAAACCCTTATATTTACCGTCACCTCCCTGTGCTCCATCGGAGTCTGCCCAAGCCCTCAGCTTCTCTAGACTAGGATAGCTTTTATAGGCAGCTGCAACCTCCTTACACATTCCCAAGGTATGGAACAGGTCCCCTTCAGTCTCTAAACTAGGGTCCCTAGCACTAGCATCAGTGCACTCAGGATCACTGTCATCCCTAACCCTCTGACAATGGGTCGCCTGTCCTTCTTCAGAGTAACCCTTCACAGCTGTGTGGTTAACTGCTACTGGGGAAATTTCTACCCCCTTTTTATTAGTCTCCAGATCAGGAGACACAGGCTGGGGAATCAGCCTCCCAGGGATTTCCACATTGGCTTCTGTGGGGTCCAGGGAACTATAATTTCCCCTTCCCGCTTGGCTACGGGTAACTGCACACATCATCCCCTGTTTGAGATTGTTGCCAAGGATGACATCCACTGCTAAAGTTTTGGCTACAGCCACCTGTTGCACAGTGACCCCTGTTTCACCCCAGTCTAGGAGAACACTAGCGAGTAGCAATGTGGTCTCCTCACCAGTGAACCCTTGCACAGTTACAAATTCATTGGGTATATGCTGACCAGGCTCTACCAGATCACCTTTCACCAATGTTAGGGATGCCCCTGTGTCCCTTAACCCTTGGGTCTGTACACCATTCACCCTGACTGGGTGCATGTGTTCTCTCATGTTCACAGGCATGCTTCCAGGGACACATAAACAACCCACTTATTTCCTAGCACCATTCTGCATATTGCTCATCCTTTTGGGATGCTGTCTGGCAATACACCCAGTTTTTTTACAAACTCAACATTTATTTCTTTTCTCAGAGAAATTTCTTCTCTGAAACCTGGGGCTAACTGGTTTCAGTGGAGTCAGTAAGGGTTTTAGCTGCCCTAAAGGTGCGCTTTTCCCTTTCTGCACTGCCCTGCCCACCCCATTTGCTCTCAGAGCAGGTCTGCTCTTGGCATAGTGGTCCAAGAGTTCAGCAGCCTCTTGCACTGTTTTGAGATCTTGGTCCTCCAGCCAGGTTTTCAGCTCTGCTGGGCATGCCCCAAAAAAACTGTTCTAACAAAATAGCATTTTCAATTTTATCTACAGAGTTTGATTCAATTCCTTCCCACCAACATTTTAAAAACTGACGTTGTTTCATGGCTAGCTCCTCACAGATCATATCAGGGCTTCTACTGAGCTTATAGAATTTAGCTCTGTATGCTTCAGCATTTATACCAGACTTTTTTAAAAGTGCAGCTTTAAGTTTGCTGTAATCATTACTGTCTTCATTGTCCATTTGACCCAATGCATCCCGAGCAGTCCCAGTAAGTAGTGGGGATATCTGAAAGCTCCAGGACCCTCTTGGAATTTTAGTCTGAATTCAAACTTTTTCAAAGGATTTTAAAAAGGCATCCATATATTTCCTGTCTTTAAATTCATCTGTCAATTTGGAATTAAATTTGTGAACCAGTCCTGTAGTTTCAGTTAAACCCAAGCCACTAACCTGCTCTGGTGTGGGTGGTTGGAGTTGTAACTTCTCCAGTTCATGTCACTTCTGGCACTCACACTCCTCATGTTCAGCTTCTCACTCCCTCTTCTCCTCTGCAGCTCGCTGGTGCTCATGCTCTTCACGGTCTGCCTCCTGCTGTTCATGGTCAGCCTCTCATTGTTCTCACTCCCTCTTCTCCTAGAACTACAGCTGCATTCTGTGCCACTCAATCTGCAGCCTGACTGCTTCTGGCTCCAGAATGCTGGTGACCTTCCCCTGCTGCTATGGCCCTTCAATGGCACTGGCCTTGCTGTCATCCTCACTGGATCTGGACACTACACTGGCTGCTAGCCCCTCTGCTCTCAAGGTTTGGTCCCTTACAATCACAGTCAGTGACTCGATGCTCTGGGCATCTGCTGCCATCAGGGCATCCATGAGGTTCTGTTTGGTGGCCCTCCCCTCATACAGGACTCCTCTGTCCTGGCACAACTGTCTCAAGTAGTCTACAGTGTGTCCACTGTAGTTGGAAGCCATCTTCTTCCTTAACTATGGCTACTCTAACTTGCACTTTATAAAATCAATAAAACAGGTAGGAACTTGTCTGTAAGCAAAATTACATAGTTCTGTTTACTTTTTAAAAATAAAGCACTGCCTTTTTTTTTTGCAAGTGAGCTGTACAGTATTAAGCTGACACACTGAACAGTTAAAGCTTGTTTTACCAAATTTATCTGCACCACTGCCAACCAATCTGTCACAGACTCACTCAGCAGGTCAGGCCATCTGCTTATACAGTGCCAACCTTCAAGTGCAGTATTGTGAATAGGTAACAGAACAGGGTAACCCTCCTGTCTGTTTGTGGGTCCAAATTACCTTTAGTCTCAAGTTCTGGGGGGATTCAAACTGTGAACATTATGCTAGCGTACCCAAATGTACAGGCTCAGATAATCTGCTCTTTGGGGGGATGCCAGATATCTTTCACCTAAGGGCACCTAACCAGGTATCCAAAATGAACCCTTAAAACTCTATAAAAGACCTTAGGTATATTCTTACCTTTTCCCAGTTTGGTAACACCATCAAGCTCTGAACAGTTTTTGTCAGTCTTAATCCTCTATACGTCACATGCAAAAAGAACTTTGAAGACAGGCAGTCTTTGGAATAAAAGGTTTACTTAAAAATGGATAAAAATATGTAAAATGTAAATACAGAATAATATATCAGAAAGCATACAAGCACTTGAAAGAAAAGTAAAGAATACTACAAACTCCTATCAACATACATTTAGCCTTTTTCTATCTACTGTATTACCTCTAAGTGCCTAAGTTAGAGATCTTGTTTCTTAAGAGTCCAAAACAATATGTCACAATTGAAACACAGAATACATTTTAAAAACTCTGTGCTTCCACCCCTTCTATGATGCCATCTAGCTCCTCCTTTTAGAATATAAAAATTATACAAACAATGATCTTCCTGTCAGGAGATATTTTAAATACTGTGACTTCAGCAAAAACTAATTTCTCAGTATAACTCCTTAATTAACATCCCCTCTTTGATCTTGGCAGTTCCTCTTCCCAAGGCACATCAAAAGATGTTATGACTTTTAGAACCATAGTGATATAACAGTTTTTTTTCTCTAAAACATCATAAAAGTTTACGATCCCTATATCCTGGCAGCTGGGTCAGTTCTAATTACAGGAGACCCTTAATTAAGTCTCTCTAGTCTTTTAATTACCTCCTGGTTTCAGGTCACCTTACTGTAACTGACACCTGGGGTGGGGCACTAATGACAGCACTGTGACAATCACACACTATATTTTTATATTACAAATATTATAGAACAATCATAACCAACTGGCCAAGTGTCACAAGAGGTACTCAGTCACACCACAAACATGAGATGCTTGAGCCCTGGGCATAAAGAGCCACAGCAACAGATGCTCTTTTCTATCCAATCAGCTGACAAAACAACAGGATTAGCCCTCGCCCCTCTAGATGGAAGACAAGTTGCAGCTGTGGCATCCCTAATAATCAGGGTTGGGGAACTCAAAGAAAGCTGTGGAATGGAGTAGAAGCTCCAACAACAGTAAATGAGATGTTTCATCTTAGCTGGGCAAGCCTATAAAAAATTAATTTGGAAAAAAAGTAATGTACTCTACTGTTAAGCAACAACAAGTAAAATAGATATATTTTCACCAGGCTACTTAGATTCCACTGAGAACTTTGCATTGTGAAAGTATCTTGAGTTATTCTACAAGCTCTACTGTGCATTTTAGTTATTGACCTTAACTATGACTTCCTTGCAGGATCTCAGTTATAATGAATATAAATATAGATTAAGGCAGGCCATGAATGCCTATAAAACAGCATTCCCTGAGCATACTGAAAATGCTAACCCAATGCTTTATTGTCACAATATACTGTAGGGCTGCAATTGTAAGCATTTTCATTCTACCCCAGGTGTTGCAACCAGTTTGAAAAAAATAGAAACTGTAACACCATCAAGCATTTCACAGCATGGCAGTAAGTCTTAAAAACCTTTGAGCTGCAGCTTTGGAGTAATCTAAACATTTCAAAGGCACGACTTATTGTAACAGCGTTAAACCCATTCTCTGAGGGAATAATGTAAAGTCTTGGTAATGACTGTTCAATATATGTCTATCATTCACTTCAGATTATTCCACTGTGTATATCAAGATTGTGCTTGATCACTTAATTACAGGTTCAGGGCTGAGGTTTTTACTTCACTGCTCAATACAGTATCAGTCACAGTTGTTGCCGTAATGTTCACTGCTTTAGAAAAGAGATATACCATCTTTCTAGCTGGCGGCATTACATCTCCATTATAGTGATGGAAGAGGAAGACAGGAGACCCTATAACTGTTTCTAGAAATAGAACAGGTTATGCAAGTACAAATAGCTCATCGTATCTGGAATGTATAAGCTTAGTCATTTATTAAGCTTATTTTGCAACAGGTTCTGGTCAGAAGGATTATAACATCCTGGGTGCACTTGATAGGAAAAATCCACTAGCAAGAGATAATGAAGATGATGAGTAAACAAGTACAGCAGAGACTATGGTAGGAATAAATGTTTTTAAAGTCAGCACTTGCTGGGAGAGGATATTTTTGGCATTATGTATTTTTGCATTCTGTACTCTGTACTCTGTATATTTTAGATACTATATTTGCCCAGTTGTTGCAGTTCTCTTTCCCCTTTCCCCTTTGTACCCCTTTCTTCAGGTCTCATATGGAAGCTATTCTTAGCTCAATGGGCCTGTCCTGGTAACCCAAACTTTATACAGATAAATAAATAAAGTTCCAGACAGAACTTTATAGAAATTTGTTTCTGTTTGATGACAGCACACATTGCTGTGCCCACATTGGTCCCTGTCATCATACAACAAAGCAGAAGTCACTTTGAAGGCAACAGGCAAGATGGCTGTCTTTCTCTTAACAAAGGAGCTGGTGGGGACACTTCAAGGGACGCTGGTGCATAGGCAAAAATGAAGCTGCAAGTCAAGAATAGGCCCAGCACATGTCTCTGAGTATACCGCTTCACCAAAACCAGAAAAATATGCATAGACTCCAAACATCCAGTGCAAAACATATTTTATTTGGTGCAGATTTCAGCAGATCACAGTGAAAGCATGTTAAGTGCACACAGTAGGAGCTCAGTACATGGTCTCCTAATATGTTATAAGCCCAATCTCTGTCTCTTTTTCTTTCTCAATGGCAATCTTAGTGTGTTCACTGTGGACTGCTGAGGTTTGCACCAAATATGAAACATTTTGCACTGGACTCTGAAAGTCTCTAAATATTTTTTCAGGTTTGGTGCAATTGGTTTACTTGGAGCTGTGTGATGGGTCCATTCTCCACTTGCAGCTACCTGTCTCTTACCATAAGATCAGTAACATCATTTAGGAGTTTTGAAGAGTCAAGGTGAGATCCCTAAAATTACCACTTGTAGTCCTATAATGGTAATTAAAATCCACTTAAATCCCTAAAACAGGTTTACCAAGGGACTTCATTAAAATAATATTTGGTGTGTGTGTGTGTGTGTGTGTGTGTGTGTGTGTGTGTGTGTGTGTGTGTGTGTGTGTGTTGGGTGGGTATAACAACCCTTTGATTCTGTCTTGCCATGTGTGTTTTTTTTTTTTGGTACCTACCTGCAAACCCACAATTTAGTTTATTTAGTTAGGTTGTTTTCATATGCTTCAATAATGTTATGCATGGGCAACAGTAGAACAACATTTATGGCTGTTTCTACTCTTTATTCCAGAAGGAATAATCACCCTGTAGGGGTACTGAAAGCAAGGTACACTGTAAGAGGGTTCCACCCCTAGATGGGCCGCTGGAAGGGTCCCTTGGCTAAAGGTACCTTAGGAAGGAACCCCAAAAGAGCTGTAGCAGTGATAGATGACTAGGAGGTAGAGAAGCAGACTGACAGCAATAGGCAGCTTAATGAAACATAAGTGAGGCACACAAGTTATCAGGATGGCTCCAATAACAGGGCTTGTGTGGATGACAGCAAGGGGCTTCCTAAGGAGAGAGGGAATGGCTAGTAGGACCACCATCATCTCCATCCAACAGTGGAACCTACCTAAGTAAGCTAGGGAATATCACTAAACTGACTAATATTATGACCTGTGGCCCAGAGGAGAGAAAATAAATCCTTTGAGGAGGAAATCTCTGGGGATCCAAGGCCGAGATCGCCTTCCCTCCAGGCTTGGGATTGTATTTTGTGACAGCTCTGCTACTGCCGTTTAGAAACCCAAACAAGGGGAGCAGGAAAAATCCTTATTTCTTTTGAGGAAACTCACTCTTTCCCGCACATGGAGCTCCAGGGATGGCTGACAGACCTGTCTTCTGCAACAAACTCTTAACAATGGAGTGGGCCATACATAGTAATGTAGAAAATATCAAGCAATACAGCAAGTGAAAACTTTCAGTAATGGTAAGGTCAGATGCATTAATGCAGGAAATAACTGGCAATGAGCAGCATAAGAAACACTTTAGCGGTGGAGCATGTCGTATCAGGTAATGAGAAGCATGGTAACTTAGTCAGTGTGGCTAGCTACCTAGCCCATCAATGAGTGCCAATTAAAGGAGATATAAATACCTGGAGGATTCTTGCAGTGAAGGTAGGATAAGACCATGAGGTAATGGACCATGCTGGGCAACAACACTCTAATATAGAACCTACCCAGTCCTCCACCACATGAAAAACAAAGAAGCTACAGTAAAGCGCTGTGACCAACATGCAGATTTGAAAACTAGTTTACAGCAATAGCTGTAGCTGAGCTGACTTCCAGAGTAAGATGAAACAGTATACAAATGGTGAATAGCATCCAGCAGTAGCTGAGCTTAATAAGCAGGGGACTTTGTAGGTGAGGGCAGTAGTGCACTGAAACAATGATATATTGCTTGTTAGAACTGCAGTTAACTCATTGTACCCAATAACTCTGTATGAAGTCCAAACCATCCATTGATTCTCCCAATACAAAATGACCACCCAGGGTATAATGAGTTAAGCAGATTTGCTGAGGGGCAAGTAATATGAAAGTGCATTAGACTCTGGTTTGAGTCCCACGGAGTACAAATAAACATGTTTAAGCAGATTACAAACCCAAAAGGGTAGTAAGCACGCTGAGCTCCATTGGCAAAGCAAAGGTGACGGTGAAGTAATAATGACTCAAAGGCCAAAAGAGGTACATGCATTTTTACACTGGAAAGGAATATGGGGCTGTAGGTCCCAGGGGCAAGGGAGACAGGGCATCAGGATCCAGGGGTAGGAAGACAAGGCAGCAGTTCCCAGGGTAAGGGAGACAAGGCAGCAGCTCCCAGGGGGAAGGAAGACAGGCAGGAGTTTCCAGGAATAGGGGAGACATGGCAGCAATTCCCAGGGGTAAGGGAGGCATGCAGTAGGTTCCAGGGGTAAGGGAGACATTGCAGCAAGTTTCAGCGACAAGGGGGACAAGGCAGCAGGTCCTAGGGTTAAAAGAGAGACAAGGCAGCAGTACCCAGGGATAAAAGAGACAGGTAGTAATTTCCAGAAGTAAGGGGGTATTGCAGTCAGTTCCAGGGGTACAGGAGACATTGCAGGAGGCTCCAGGGATCAGGGAGACATTGCAGCAGGTTCCAAGGGTAAGGGAAACAAGGCAGAAGTTCCCAGGGGAAGGGAGACAAGGCAGCAGTTCTGAGGGCAAGTGAGACAAGGCAGCAGTGTCCTGGGGAAAAGGGGACAGGCAGTAGGTTTCAGGAGCAAGGGAGACATTGCACTAAGTTCCAGGGGAAAGGGACACAGGGCAGTAGGTTCCAGGAGAAAGGGAGACAGGGCAGTAAGTTCCAGAAGCAAGGGAGACATTGCAGGGGGTTCCAGGGGTAAGGGAAACAAGGCAGCAGTTCCAAGGGGTAAGGGAGACAAGGCAGCAGGTCCCAAGGTGAAGGCAGTATATGAACATGAGGTAAATGAACCACATGGGGCCATGACTCTCCACTAGAACCCTTCAGGTCTCTCCCATAGGCAAAACAAAGAAGCCACAGTAAGACACTGTGACCCACATGCAGATAAAAACTAGTTAACAGGGACCGCTGTAGCTAAGCTGACCTCCAGGGTATAAGGAAACAGATTAAAAACCCCAGAAGGGTCGTTCATGAATAATGCTAGGTACAATGCATGGAAGCATGTTTGAATCCCATGGAGAAGAAATATAGAACTGGAGCAGACTCAGGCTAGATCCCACCAGCAGGGGCTAAAGACAGGACAGCAGAGGGCAACCAGAATGATTCAGGGCCAGTAAGGGCAACAGACAGGACATCAGAGGGCAACCCGAATGATTCAGGGCCAGCAGGGGCTACAGAAAGTACAGCAAGGGGAACCAGAATGATTCAGGGCTAGCATTTGTAGGTAATTGGCAACAGTTTAGGGAGCAAAAGTTCTTTACATTTGATGGACTGTATCTGACTAAGGAGGGAGTTAGTGCATTGGAGCAGAAGTCTGATGTCTTCGCAGAATATTTAAACTAACAAATGGGGAGAGGGGTGCAGCACCCGATACATCGAAAGGGAAGAAACACCCTTCCCCCTCAGCTAGTGATCAAACAGGATTTCAGCATGTTTGCTGTTCTTTTGCATCACCAGGTAAGGAAAAAGGACTGGCTCCCCATATGATGCACAGGGGAAATACCGGACCTCACCCAACAACTAATGCACCGAAATCTGGACAATGGAAAATCATGTACACAAATGCCCACAGTCTGGGAAACAAAATTCCAGCCCTGCAAGCAAGAATGACAGAGGCTAAACTGGACGTAGTAGCCATTACCGAGACATGGTTCACCAGTAACCACACTTGGGAGACTTCATTACCCGGCAATGTACTGTTAAGAAGAGACCGCAGTGCAAAAACGGGGGCGTGGCCCTTTATGCCAATGAAAATATCAAAGCTACAGAAATTCAGAGTACACATAAGGAGCCAAAAGAACCGTGGTTCACCCTGGAAACAGGAAATGGGACAGCTATATGAACTGGGGTTGTCTACAGGCCTCCAGACCAGGGGAAGGACACAGACACATTACTCTTAGAAGATATACAAAACATGACAGCTAAAAGGGAGGTTTTGATAATGGGAGACTTCAACATGCCAGATACAGATTGGTCAATACCAGCAGAAACATCCACCAGAACTAGACACATAGTGGATTCCCTGCAGGGAGAGGGCCTCAAACAACTGGTACAACAACCCACAAGAAACAGGGCTATCCTAGATCTAGTACTGACTAACGGGGAAATTATCACAGATCTCCAGGTAGAAGGTCACCTGTGGGCCAGTGACTATCACATGGTATGGTTCAATTTGGTCACTAGAACTAAATCATCCCATTCCAAGGCAAAAATATGGGACTTCAGAGGAGCTGACTTTGATAAGATGGCCAACAGAGTTAAGCTAGCCCTGGCAAGAAGAAATACAGGTGAGGGGGTACAAGCAAAGTGGGCAAGCATTGAGGATGCAATACTTGAAGCAACATCCCATTGCGTTAGGGAAAAAAGCAAGAGCAAAAGAAGGAGAAACCACTTTGGTTCTCAAAAACAGCAGCAGAAAAGATCACGGCCAAAAGGTTGGCCTTCAGAAAATATAAGGGAACATAGCAGGAAGAAGATAGGGAGGCAACCAAACTTCCCCAATGGAAGCAGGGAAGGCAGTAAGGCAGGCAAAGGTCCAAACCGAGGAAACACTAGCATGAACAGTAAAATAAGGGGACAAGACTTTCTATAGATACATTAGTGAAAGGAGAAAGTTTAGAGGAGTATTGCTAAGATCAAAGGGGATAAGGGGGAGTGTGTGGAGGAGGACCAAGGAAAAGCATCTATCCTAAATAGATACTTCTGCTCAGGATTTACTGAGGAGAAGGTAGGGCAGGGCCCACAGCTCAGCACCATGGACACAGAGAGGAGGGAGGTGTGCACAAGTTCCTTTACAAAAGAAAGGGTCGTACAAGAGTTTGCTAAGCTCAGGGTGGACAAGGCAATAGGACCTGATGGCATACATCCCAGGGTACTAAAGGAGCTAAGGTTGGAACTAGCAGAGCCATTATCAGAACTGTTTAGTGAGTCTCTGAGCACATGAGAGGTCCTCGAAGACTTGAGAAGGGCTCATGTGACCCGGCTCTGCAAGAGTGGCAGCAGGGAGGAGGCAGGGAACTACAGGCCAGTCAGTCTTACCTCAGTAGTGGGCAAGATTTTGGAGGCACTCCTTACGGAAAGGATAGTGCAACACCTGGAATCCATAGGAGCACAGGATCCAAGACAGCATGGTTTTACAAAAGGAAGGTCCTGTCAAACTAATCTCATAGATTTCTTTGACTGGGTAACCAGAGTGGTGGACCAAGGGGGTGCAGTTGATGTCGCCTACCTTGACTTTATTAAAGCTTTCGATACTGTTCCACACAGAAGATTGATTAATAAGCTGGGTAGACTCAGGGTGGGTCAGATCTTGGTCAACTGGTTGGTGGGCAGAAAACAGAGAGTGGTGGTAAATGGTATACAGTCAGAAGAGATGCAAGTCACAAGTGGGGTACCTCAGGATCAGTCCTGGGGCCAGTCCTATTCAATATCTTCATCAGTGACATTGCAGATGGACTGGAGGGTAAGATTTGTCTGTTTGCAGATGACACCAAGATCTGCAACAGAGTAGATGATCCAGATGGTGTGGGCAGAACGAGAAGAGATCTGGATAAACTGGTAAAATGGCTGGAATAGTGGCAACTGGTGTTTAACACAAAGAACTGCAAGATCATGCACACATGGAGGAGAAACCCTGAAGCTACCTATAGGTTGGGAGGGGAGTTGCTGGCAATCACAAGGGAAGAAAGAGACTTGGGCCTCATCATCACAGATGGCCTGAAATCATCCAAGCAGACCACTAAAGCAGTAGGTAAGGCTAGAGAGATGTTGGGTGGTATTAGTAGGGGTATCACAAGTCATAAGAAGGAGGTAATAATCCCTCTTTACAAGACACTGGTTAGGCCCCATCTAAAGTACTGTGTGTAGTACTGGAGGCCACACCTGCACAAGGAAATTAACAAAATGGAGGAAGTCCAGAGAAGGGCAACCAAAATGGTGCAGGGACTGCATCAGAAAACATATGAGGACAGATTAATGGAGCTCAATATGTATACCCAAGAGCAAAGGAGGGAGAGAGGTGATATGATCGAAACATTGAAACATCTTAAAGGGCATCAACAAGGTGAAAGAGTCTAAAATGTTTCAATATAAGAAAAATAGCAGGTTGAGAGAACACAGCATGAGATTAGAGGGAGGCAGATAAAGAGTTAATGTGAGGAAGTTCTTTTTCACAGAAAGGGTGGTGGATGCATGGAACAGCCTACCTCAGGAAGTGGAGGTTATGAATTCAGTGCAGGGCGTCAAGCATGCATGGGATAGGCATAAGGGAGAAATACAGATGAGTATGAATAGATAGGCCATTGACAGAGTAAAAGCCTATGGCATATTCATAAGGTAGAAAAAATGGGCAGACTGAATGGGCCATGTGGTCCTTATCTGCTTGTCAACTTCTATGTTTCTATGATTCTATGTAGCAGGGGTTACAGACAGTACAGCATAGGGTAACCATAATGATTCAGGACCAGTAGGAGCTTTGGACAGTACAGCAAAGGGGGAACCAGAATGATCCAGGGCCAGCAGGGGCTACAGATAGTACAGCATAGGGCAACCAGAATGATGCAGGGCCAGCAGAGGCTACAGACAGTAAAGCACAGGGCAATTAAAATGATTCAGGGCCAGCAGGGGCTACAGAAAGGACAGCATGGAGCAACCAGAATGATGCAAGATCAGCAGGGTGGGCAGCACAGCAGAGGAAAACTGGAATGAATCAGGGCCAGCAGGAGCTAACTGACAGTACAGCATAGGGAAGCCAGAATGATTCAGGGCCAGCAGGGGCTACATACAGCACAGCATAGGGTAAACAGAGGGATGCAGGGCTAGCAGAGGCTACCGACAGTATAGTATAGCGTGACCAGAATAATTCAGGGCTAGAAGGGGCTACAGACAGTACAGCACAGGGTAACTAGAATTCTTCAGGATCAGCAGGAGCTATGGGCAGTACATCATAGGGCAACCAGAAGGATTCAGGGCCAGCAGGGGTTACAACAGGTATGCACAAATAAAATGAAGAACGACTGCATGCCGATTAAATACAGAGGCAGCTGAGCTAAAATAGTGATAAAGAAAGGGAACTGATAAGGTTGTACAGGCTGAACAAACTGGTAAACATAATGAAGACTGTAGCAAGAAATCCTCAAAGAAGGGAAGGAAGGAAGGAAGGAGCAAAGCAGCACATCAGGAGCAAGGAATTATCAGAAGCAGCAACAGCAGAGATGGCAAAATGTGAACCGAAACAAACAATTGTGGGAAACTGAGAGTGGATAGGTAGGCAGGAGAGCAGCAAGCTGAGCTGAACATGCAAAGGAAAATGCAGGGAACTGAGGGGTTGCTAAATTGGTGAGGAAAGGAGCTAGAGCACAGACACAGGGCTGCATAAGGGAAGAAAACAATTAGAAATCTGTAGCACAAACTAACAATGCAGACACAGGACACTAGGAAACTAAAACTCCAAAGAATTGAGGATGGAGGAAAAGCAGAACGATGGACATGGAGCTGCAACAGGAATGCAGCAGTACCTGCAGCCACTCCCTGCAGCTGCTAGCTGAGAGCAAGAGATGAAGCCAGGTGCAGGCCATTAAATAAAAGCAGCAGCAGAATGTTGGAATGGGAACTGAAATATGCAACAAATGCAGGAAGACAGAGGATGCCAGGTAGCCGAGGAGGAAAGGGAGCCAGAGCACACAGCACAAATAAAGGGGAATTAGAAAGCCCCCAAAGAAAACACAAAACCAAAGCACAAAGGCAATAGAACAGAAAGCAACACACAGGGAAGCACACAACAGCCAGACACAAAACAAATACTAACCAAAGGAGGAGGCACACAGGAACACATCCAGTAGAAACCAAGTCAAAAGCACAACAAACTAGATGATGGGGAGGGCAAGGCCGAAGCAGGCCCAAAGAGAGTAGGCAAGCCAACAGAGCCTCCGTCTGGCAAAGAGAAAGTGCTTCAGATGGAAACTGGGAGTAACTCCTTATATAGTTCAGGAAGTAGGCGTGGCTGGTTGCTCACCCATTGAACTGCAGGCGGAGTCTTTCAATTTTTGTGTGGTCACACAATAGATACTAGGGGAGTGATATTCAAAAGTATGCCATGGTGCAAATCCTGGTTTGCATGCACAAACTGGGCTTAGAGTGAATTTCCTATATTAAAAAGCCCACTTTGTGCCTGTGCAAACTATGGAGATGGGTGCAATGCAAATGGAGGAGTAGGGACCTGAATGTTGGCACAGTCCAATTTTCAGAGTATTTGCATGACACAATGACGTTTTGTGTGGACCCCATGTATGGCACAAATATCTCTGATGGAGACCATGACTTACTCCCGCGTAACCCTAGAAGTTGGTGGAGAAAGTGCGGCTGCCACCACCTTGTCAGTCACAATCCACAAAATCAGTGTCTCTGGTGTCCAATTTTCCCTTCCCCCAACTGCACCCATGCCTAGTAAATGCCAACATATTCCCTGTTGTCTAGTGGTTCCTCCCCACTCTTGCAACCATGTCCAATGGTCAATACACCATTCCCTGGTGCCTAGTGGTCCCTCCCATCACCCATACCCACACCCAATGATCAATAAATCATTCTCTAGTTCCTAGTGGTCCCCCCCCACAAAACTGATGCCTTACCTGGGTGCTAAAAGAATATTCTGCTTGGTGTCCAGTGGTTGGTCCCCCTGACTGATCTCCCTCTTTGTACCACTAACATTGGTGCAAGTAATGCACCTCCAAACAATACAGCCCTGGTCTCGATCCAAGTAACTACCAGTTCCCAACCCCCAGCCCTTCCCTGTTGATGTCTATTGGCTCCCCTCCTTCCTACAGCACTGACAACTCACCCCTGGCCTCCCTTACCTGACTATCAGTGCCACAGTACAGCAACAGTGAGAGACACAGACCTCCACACACTATCTCAGCCACCCATCATCTGACAGAAGCAGGGAGTGTGCTGTTTATTTGTAGGATAAGTGCCCTATAAATAAGCAGCGTGTACCCTGTTTCTGCCAGATGGTGGGTGGCCAAGGTGGTGTGTGCAGGGCTATCACCTGCTGTTGATGTGCTGCACACCGTTAGGTAAGGGACCCCAGAGGGGTGGGTTGTCAGTGCCATGGGAAGGGGGCCACTAGACACCAATGGGGAATGGGCTGGGGGTGTTAAGGGGACTGGTAGTCAGGGACAAGGCTAGGGCTGTGTTGTTTGGGGGGCATTACATGCACCAATGTCACCGGGACAGGGAGGGGGATATGATGGGAGACGTGACCACTAGAAACCAGGGAGAATATTCTTTTAGTAGTCAGGCAGGGCATCGGGTGGGGGGGGACCACTAGACACTATGGACAGTACTATTGACCTTTTTGCATTGGTGCCAGTGGGGGGAGGGACAAAAAGGTACCAGGGAATATGTTGGCATTTACCGGGCAAGGGATTGGGTAGGGGGAGGGACCACTGGACACCAGGGAGGGGTTGTGTCAGTATGGGACAGGTTATTGGGGGTAGACACTGGACACTAGGCAATTCTTTTGAAATTATGGGGATGGCATTGGAGGGTGGGAGGGGACCACTAGCAACACAGAACTGTATAGGAAATACGGGTGTGGAATTGGAGTGAGGGGGCACCACTAGCACTAGGGAAATGCTGTATACCTTGCGGGTGTGGAATCAGAGGAAGGGGGAATCACTAGCACCAGGTATAGCTATTCCCCTGGGTCCAGGCAATTGGGGGTTGGCGCCACACAAACATGCCTGGCTACTCATGCAAATGAGCCCATAATGGTAATGCAAATGGCCCCTTAGTGCCTTGAATGCTCAATGGACTCATTTGCATGGGTCCAATTGAATATAACAAATTGTGCTCTGTTGCTATCCATTGTGGCACTGTACATTGGGAGCCATGTCGGGGCAGTGCTAAGTGACTTAGCACTGAGCTGACATGGCCCTATATTCAGTTGAATAGCACCAGTGCATTATTCTACTGAATATAGCATCTTCGGGCACCCAGGCAATCGTAAGGCGGAGCGCAAATTTTTGCACTCATTTTGCACAATTTTGAATATTGAGCCCAAGATCTATAAAGTGGTTCAAGTGCAAATACCGATGATTTTGCAATTTGAAAAGCTTGTTTACCTCTGCTATCTAGAAAGTGGAAGCACATCTTTTTCAGAGGGGGCATGGGTTGACCCTGGAGAAGATGGGCGCTTAGTGCATGTTCTCCGCTCCCTGAAGCGCTTAATCCACCAGTTTCCACGCTGTTTTGGTGGGCTGCTCTGGTTCTGTAATAGCTGCAAGACACTATTATTGTTTGCCATTCAGTAGTTAATTCATTACTATATTGGTAGCTCCGAAATTTTGAATTTGCGATGATTGGATTCTGCTCCACTGTTTCAAGATGGCGATGGGTGGCAAACAACCCATGGAAGCTTTGGCCATTAAGGAAATGTTCAACAAATTGCTTATCCAAATCTCTGAAGTAAAGATGGCATTGCAACAAACTGCCTCCACTATCCAGAAGGTTGAGGGACATCTTTTCATACTGAATGAAAAGTGGACTATCAATAAATGGCTATTTAAGAATTAACAGCAACGGTCTGTGAGCAGCACTGCCTCATTCTTGCATTGCAAGCTAAATTTGACAATTTAGAGAACCACAGCCATCATAACAACTTGCAGTTAGTGGGATTTCCTGAGAGTGCAGAGCTACAGGATAATGTGAGCTTTCTTCAACTTGTTTTGCCCATCATATTACAGATTAAAGAGGATTGCTCTCTGGGCACCGAGCAGGCTCATCGCTCTCTGACACCCCAACCTAAACAAGGAGAATGTCCATGGCTAATTATTGCCAAGTTTCTTATCTTTGCTTCCAAAGAAATGATACTTTAGAGAGCCAGGGAACTACTGTAGGTTGTTTTTCCTGGCAGGATCACCTGATTTCTATTTCTGAAGACTATTCTAGGGATTTATCTATGAAGCACCGAGCGTACTCCGAGGCTCACACCAAAACGTATCGTATAGGTTTGCAGTTTTCCCTCTGATATCCTTCTACAATGAGGATGATGCACAATAGAGTCCATTTAATGTTCTCTACCCCGGACGCCCTTATGGATTTTTTGCATAACTATTGGCCCCAGAAGATGAGGAAACCAAGATCCCATAACTCAGAAATTGCTGGATCTCCAAATGATCATATGGAAGTTATTTCAGTTACCTCACAAAGCAAGGACCCGAATGGTCACTCCACAGAGGATGTTCAGTGGACTTTCTCCCCGAGATTTCATAAGTCATTACAACCCTTAAAATGGCACAAAAATGAATTTAGACCTTTAGCTTCACACTCTCACAGTTCTACTTATAGTTGCATGACTGAAGCTTTTTCGGATGAGATAGGAGTGCAGCTGTTAGATAACTTTAAGGTCACCGAGTCCAAAGACACTTCAATCAAAGGAATTTGCTATTACGCTTACAGTTTCCTCTGCTTTGACTTTGGATGCCATGCTGGCTTGGCCCGGTGGAGTGCGTAGTCACATCTTCGTCCCACACTACCACGTCCTTGATTCAAGGCAATGCCATGAATGATAGAGTGATATGTTGACCTTGAGCCATGACAGTTGACCTTCTATGAAGCTAATGATTTGGGCTGAGTTACATTATTACTTTATCCCTATGACAGCAACTTTATGTGGTACAGTTTCTCCCCCAAGACTATTACTGACTTTTCCTCTTACTCAAAGCCACTGTATATGCCTTTCTAAATGTTTGCAAAGACAGTTTCTCAGCAGCCCGCATAGGATCTTTTACCAACAATTTTTACTTGTGTTTTTTATACTAACTGTATTATTCATCTCCGTTTTCCTTTGGCCTTGCTTATGGGTACTTACTGATTTGGCAACGGGGTCATATTGCTGCGTTCCATGGCTGATTAATGATTTTTGGGCTATTCATTAGTTTATGGCAAGTATGCCAAACAAGACAATGTATGCCCTGATTGTTTTTTGATTTTGTGAAGACTTTTTTATGTTGGAACTGTTTACAGCTGTAATTACCTGCTGGATGCATCTGGAATCGAGTGCTGTACTGCTCAGTATGCATTCCTAGTAAAACTTTTAAATAAATAAATAAATTATTGTAGCTTCAAGGCCGATTTATGTTTGGTGGCTTTGCAGATAATCTATGCCTTTTCATTACTTCATTTTAATGGCCCACACCTTTTTTATGTTGACTTGCCGCACTTGCACACAAGTCGACATCTTGCGGTAGTGCAGCTTTGGAGGCTCGGCTGCTGTTGGGTGAATGCAGGGCACGCATCAGTAGGTGCGTCCCTCATTCCCCAATCAGCGGCACCACACCATGCATTCTATTGTGGTGAGCACATCTAAGGAAAGGTCTGCTGCATTCTGAGCAAAGCTCGTCAGACGCAGTGGACACTTCCTGCGTGCTTGCCACATTAGCAGCATGGTGGGCGGCCGCCCAACGGCTGACCTCGGGGATGCCCAATCCCCCAGCTGGCTTACTGTGCCCACAAATTTGCCGACATGGGAGCCCACTCCCCTTTGGCATACAGCAGCCTCCCCCATTTCCTATATGCCAAGGGGGTGCCCAATCCCCCTCGGTTCTTGCCCCCCCGCTTTCATTGCTTGCCGACGGGGGATCCCACTCCCTGTCAGCATAAATCAGCCCACTCCGCATTTCTTATATGCCGAGGGGGTGCCCAATCCCCCTTGGCTCTTGCCTCCCCCTTGCTGTCATTGTGTGCAGATGGGGGTGCCCAATCCCCACTGGCATAAATTCATCCCCCAAGCCCCCATTGTCTGCCAACGAGGGTGCCCAATCTCCCGTCTGCTGCAACAACCCCCCCAAAACAGTTAGGTGGCACTCTGGGAGCCCACCCCAGCATGCCAAGTCCCCTGAAAAAAAAACTGTCCCACGATGTTCGTTTTTTTTTTCTTTTCTTCCCTGTAACAAAAAAAGGTCCCTCGTAATCTCCTGTCCCCACCTGCACCCACCCACTGTGCACCCTGCCTCCCACACCCCCACCCTCTCACCCCATACTACCTCTGGAGTCTGGCGCAACGATCTTTGCTGGACCGGGAACACGTCTGCACTCTTCAAAGCCGACCACGAACTGAGGAAATGCCGGTAAGCTATATAATGGAATGAATAGGGTTTTTTCAACTTTGCTGCATATCTCGGGCATTTATTGGAATTTTGTCGCCAAATTTTCAACATGGGGTTTTTGGGGCCCCTCCTCATGAATTCTATCACTGTCATGATGTTAATCGGTCTTGAAAGGTGATTTTGCAGTCACTGTGCGAAATCACCTTTCGGGACCCACTAACGAAATGACATTGCCAGTGTTCATGAGGTGGCCTCTCAAAAACCGTAAGTTCCAAATTTGGTGGAAAAAATTCAACAAATGCCTGTTTTACCAGCATGCGTTGCGCAGTTGCTACACAGGCTCATAACTTCATGAATTTGCAATATTTTATTTTTTTGGAAATTCAACATCTTTATTGAGTTATGACAAAAACAAGAAGATATTTGACAAGGAGAACATGAGCCAGAATATAGAACACCAAATATAAAAAGTAAATACAAAGTTAACCCCAGGATGTTACTGGATTCCCTAGATCTAAAAAAAAAAAAAAAAAAATTAACCCCTACTATACCCTACCCCCTCCCTTCTACTCTTATAGCCCCCCCACCCCAGGGATGTGCCTTATTGGAAAAAACATAGCAAAGCATATGCCAAAAACTAATCAATATACAGTAGCAGGTATCAATGAAAGATAATACAAACCAAGACAGCCAGAGGCATACATACATGAGCCTTAATTCAAATATAAAGCATACAATTTACCCCATTTCCAATTGAAAGAAGTCAAACAATTCTGGGAGCTTGCTATTAACCTTTCAGTCTTGAAGCAAAGAGATATTTCTTTGATCCATTCCGCATACGATATGACCAGCTGGTCCATCCAATGCTTGAGAACGAGCCTTTTGACTGCTATAGAGATTAAAGCCATATGAAACCTACGCTCCAGAACCTGAATATTGGAGAACATCCCTAGAATACAAATTTCTATAGTAAACAGTTCTCTCAGTCCCAAGAGGGGATATAAATTGGATTGGATTGAATGCCATAATGGAGCCACTTTGTCACAGTGCCGAAGAATGTGTACCAGGTTCCCTTCAGCTATGCCACACCGTGTGCAAATAGTCAAAGGTAATCTGCCTAACCTGGCCAACTTGACCGGTGTGTAGTACAAATTATTTAAGATATGATATTGAATAAGTCTGTGCCTATCTTGAGTGAGATATCTGTGCATGTCCTCCCACATCTGACCCCAATCGAAGGGGAGTCTGGCAGAAGAGAAGACCAAATTTTAGAACCAATAAGGGGATTAGGATATTTGGTACCCAATAAAAAGGAATATATCTTGGAGATTCCATGGGGCCTATTTGCATATTCCTGTATCTGGTCTAAAAAAGGCCTGACTTGGGACAACATAAATGTGAATCCAAAAATTGAGACCATAAGGTGTCTCAGCTGAAAAACTTTAATAATATATTTCTGAGGGATGTTGAATTTATCCATTATATCAGCTGAGGAAAGGAGGGAATCCTGAGAAAACAGGCTTTCACGCATGAGAGTCCTGCAATTGAGGAAGCCAATCTGGGGAGAGCGGAGAACCACCTATTTTGATGTTAGGGTTTAAAGTAAGAGGTTGAGCCGTATCCTTTTTAGGTGAAATATTAAAAAAGTTCCAGCACTGAGTCAACACCTTAATAGAGACCCCTATAACGGTACTTTGTAAAGGAGGAGGTAATGCAGAGATAGTATAGTAAAAAACTCTGGATGAAAGGAGGCTATGCTTATCTAAAATCCTTCTCTCTAGCTGTAGCCAGATAGGAAAGTATGCATCAGGCCTGGCATCATACCATCTCCCCATTTTAGACATATGACTCGCCCAGTAGTATAGCATAAAGTTGGGGAGATGGAGTCCACCTCTCTCCTTAGGCAAACTAAGCTTTAAAAAGGCCCATCTGGGATGTTTGCCCTGCCAAATGAATTTAGAAAGAGCAGAATGGAGCTGCTGAAAATAAGACGTAGGGAGATAGATATTCAGTAAATTTAGTGGGTAAAAAACCAGAAGCAGCACATTCATTTTAATAATACTTATACGGCCCCTCAAAGACAAAGAGAGGGCGGTCCATCTTTGAAGATCTTGCTGTATCTTTAACACTAAATCATCTAGATTGAGTTTCCTGAGAGCCTCAGGGTCTCTAGTAAGGTGTATGCCTAAATATTTAAATGAGGAAGGGGACCATTTCATACCAAACTGGGTGAAGTTGGCATGGGTTGTGATAGCGTTTAATGGGAATATGACTGATTTGGATAAATTCAAATTATAGTTGGCCACCTGGCCAAACCGATCAATGATTTGTAATACATGTGTTAGAGAGGTTTCCAGGTTGGCCAAATGTAAAAGAATGTCATCAGCATAAGCCGAAAGGGTCAGAGATTGCTGATGGACTAAGCATCCTGTGACCTGGGGTGAGTTCTTAATACTAAGTAGCAAGGGTTCCAGATATAAATTAAACAAAAAAGGAGACAGGGGACACCCTTGCCGAGTACCAGTAAATAGGGGGAATCGAGAAGAGAAGACCCCATTGCAATAAATTCTAGCAGTGGGAGACTTATATACTGTCCGAATCCATTGAGTAAAAGTGTATGGGAAGCCCATTCTCTTAAGAGTGACCCAGAGAGATTCCCAGTATACTCTGTCAAAGGCTTTTTCTGCATCTAATGAGACTAAAGTCATGGGAGCCTGGGAATCTTGGGCAACCTGGAAAATATGTGAGAGGGTGTGCAAATGGTCAGCTGAGGATCTGCCTTGAACAAACCCCACTTGTTCGGAACTCAGCAAATTAGACCAAATCTGCTTAATTCTAAGAGATAAGATTTTTGTTAAAATCTTTATATCATAGTTTAGTAATGAAATTGGACAGTAACTGACAGGGACCTTCTGGGGTTTATCTGGTTTTAAAATCAAAACAGTCGTGGCTTCCAGTAAAGTGGGGCCCAGGAGGTCAGAGGTAAACATATAATCAAACAATTTCAAGAGAAGGGGAGCAATCTCTTTACAAAAAACTTTATAGAAATTGGAGGGAAAGCCATCAGGACCTGGGGATTTATCCAGAGCTAACCCCCTAATCGCTTCCTCCACCTTGGCCAGAGTAATGGGAGAGGCCAAAATCTCACCCTGGTGGGCCTGCAGGGAAGGGAGATGAAGGACATCCAGAAATTGTTCAATATGGGAGTGGGAGGGTTACGAAGGACCCATACTATAAAGGTCCCTATAAAAGGACTCAAAAACCTGGGAAATGTCCCAAGGGGAGGTCTTAATTGAATCGTCAGGGGAAAACAGTGCCGGGATCCATCTTGACCCTTCCACTTCCCGTAATTGGAGGGCTAGCATTCTACCTGGTTTCTCCCCTTGATCAAAATAACGAGATTTAGTTTTAAGGATGGCATACTCTGCCTTGTCTCTTATCAGATCTGCATATTCATTCCTAAGTTTCAATAAGGCTTCTAAATCCATTTGGGAGGATGAAAAGGATAAGTTGTTTTCCGCAAGCCTAATTTGATTCGACAGCGACATGATTCTGGCCTCTCTCTGTTTTTTCCTTCTGGACGCTAACTTAATAAATTCTCCCCTGATGAAGCATTTAAAAGAGCACCAGATCAAGTCCTCCCTATTTGTTGAACCCAAGTTAATGTCTATAAAGTAAGAAATTAGTGATTTTATATGAGAAATTATGCGTTCCTCTTTTAGAAGTTGTATGTTTAATTTCCAGGAGGTATCTCTTTGAACCTGTGGGTCGGGAGAAATCGAAATCCATGCCACGGAGTGATCAGATATAACAATTGGTTCGATTCCCAACTGTAGAATACCGGACAAAAGAGTGTTACTGACTAAAATGAAATCAATTCTGGACCACGACCGATGAACTTGGGAATAAAAGGAAAAAAGCTGTCCAGAGGGATTGAGCAAGTACCATGGGTCGCATAAACCCAATAAATCCATAAAGTCCCTCAGGGCAAGTTGTGAAGGGGAAAGTGGTTTTAATGGCCTATAGGTTTTATCCAGGTCCTGTGATGGAGCGATATTCCAATCCCCCCCAAGTATTAGCAGGGAGGGCAAGAGTCCACTCAATTTGTCAGCTAAGCTCATAAGAAAATCCGGGTCCCCTCCTACTGGACCATAAATTGCCCCTAATACCACCCTAACATTATTAAGCATACCCTTAACAATAATAAATCTACCTTCTTGGTCTGTTAGGCACTCCTCTGCCAGAAATTATATATGTCTTTTCACCAATATAGCCACCCCTCTACTAGATGATGTCCCACAAGAAACAAAAATTTGGGAGTAGCCCTGCCGACATAACCCATTGACTTTCGATGCCATGAGATGGGTTTCCTGCATCAGAAGAATGTCAATATTTAAAAGGGCACAGTTTTTGAGAACCTGATATCTTTTAGACAAATCTCTGGCACCTCTGACATTCCACGTTGCAATTTTAATTGACACCATTGTCATGTAATATTACATTTAAAAGCAAGGGAAATATGTATCAATGGAAAATTAAACCATCCCAAAAGGCACATCCCCCCTACCCCCTTCAGTCCCTGGAAATATAAATCACTAAGACACGCCCATCTTTCCAACCCCCCCCCCATCAATACATATGAATAATAGCAAGAATGAAAATAACTTCAACCATGATACATCAGACCCAGACAGAGCAAGCAGCGGGAAAGACAACTGGACACCAAAACCCCCCTCCCCCCACAAACCCCTCCAACTATATACAAAGGGTCCCCCGACTAATACCAGAGAGTTATTAGGTTCCTTAAACATTGAATTGGAGGACCGTGACCCATAGGCAACATTCCATTGGGAGTCGGATTCTGTACCAAGGTGCCAATACTGAGAAGGTGTACCACAATTTGTTTCTGGCCATAACAACAAATAGAGACAGGGATCACCATGGACAACGTTCCTCCCAGGAGAAGTGCCTTTCGCCCCCCTCCCTGGTGCACTATACAGCCCTCCCAGAGCTAGATCCATCTCAGAGTTCCCTTTCCCTCAACCCTCTTAGGAAAACCAGAGTAAGCCCTACTGTACTATAAAGGAAGTAGGAATTTGAGAAAACTGCTGGGGACATTACTACTTATAGGGATTCGTATTTCCCCAGACATTACAAAGGTGGTAGAACACATTGTAAGATAAGTAGTCTAACCTACTTTAAAGAGTGAGCTGCTACTTCAGAGAGCATCAACTAGGTCTGTCCTGCATTGCCCGACCCGTTTCAAGAGGGTAGGTGCCTCCAAAACCCCTCTGAGACTTGCCGCATTTCCTTGAATCTCGGGGCGCTTTCAACCCCAAGGAAACAAGGAAAAGACCGGACAACCCGAAAAACTGAGGAACAGAATGTCTGACCCGGCTAGTGGCTGTATAGAAAGGCGACTGAACAAAGGTTCCACCCTCTCGCCAGGTGGAGCGAGCAGCACTCCCCCAAGCAGATATTAGGCCTACAAGGCCGCACTCCGGCCTACCCGACCATTACAACCCACCAACGAGAAACCTGAAAGAAAGAGAAAGGAGAAGAAATCCTAATAAACAGGTGAGATTATAGCATCTCATCGATAAGAGAGAATAGCGTTTTAGCAGTTGCGGTAAATGTTCAACCAGATTTGAACAGGTTGGGCAGCTTGATAGTGAGATCAGTAACTGCTTGTTCCGGAGATTCGTAGGAGTGCCATGTCCCATCTATAGCCACTTGTAACTTGGCTGGGTAAATCATTCTGTAGCGTATGCCAGCAGAAATCAGCTTGCTGACCGTAGGGTGAAAAGCTGAGCATTTCTGCCGTGTTTCATAAGGAAGGTCTTGAGTTATTCGTAGTTTAGTAGCACTCCACAAAATTGCTTGAAGCTCTCTTGCCTTGACTAACACATGCTCCTTTTCCAGAAAGCTTAAAAACTTGACTATAATAGACCTTGGTGGTGCTCCAGATGCGGGTTTCAGCTGGAGGGAGCGGTGAACCCTCTCATATGGTATTGTGGATTGAGGGGAGATGGACCAACAACCATATTTAGAAATTTCTGGAGGAAGGGGATGATGTCGGCGCCTTCCTTGGCTTCAGGGAGGCCCAAGATCAGCAGATTGTTCCTCTGGCTTCTACCTTCTAAATCTTCTGCTTTTAGCTGGAGTTTGCTGACCTGTTGTCTGAGCTGGATAATTTCTGGGTCCATCCTCTCCCTCCACTTCTCCAGAGTGGAGGTTCTTGCCTCCGAGTCCCCCATTCTTGTCGTTAACGTGCTAAGGTCCCCTCTTAAAGATTTTAGCTCTGCGGAAATATCCTCCAATGTTTCTTTAAATGGCAACAGCTCCTGGAGGGAACAATCCTTGGTTAGAGGAATCACTGAAACACTGGATGGGCTTGATTTAGAGGTGGTCCCTGAGCCTTGGTGCTTAGATTTTTTAGTGGATTTCTCTGGAGTAGACGGTGGAGTGTGCTTTATGCCAGCCAGTTTCATCTCCGCTTCCATCGCGACTTTTAAGCTGATTGCAGTATTAAAATCGGACCAAAAGATGTTCAGTGGATATAGTAGCATTAAAAAAGCTCGAGACAGAGGTCTGATGTTCACTCATCGATATTAGTAGGGCAAAAAAGTGATTTGCAAGAGGGTGATAGATAGGAGCTCCAAAGAAGTGCTGCTTCTAGTTGCTCTGCATCACGTGACCCCTTGAATTTGCAATATTTTAATGCCAGATTTTCAGCATTGTCATTTTTGTACACCTCCTTGTGAACAGTACAGCTGTCTTTTTCCACATCCTGCCCAGAATGTGTTTCCGCACTTCCGGTGCAAAATAGCGCAGTCACTGTGGGAAATCAGTGTTTGGGCCAGATTATGAAAATGACTGACACAGTTCATGAGGAGAGATCCTAAAATGCCTATGTTGAAAATTCGGTGATGATACTCCATAAAATGACTGTGTTACTAGCGTGCATTGTCAGATTGCACACACGCTCGTACCGTCGTACATTTCTAATATTTTCACTCTGGATTTTCACCATTGCCATTTTTCTACACCTCTTGATGAACAGTACAGCTGTCATTTCACATATCCTGCCTAAAATGTGTTTTGCACTTCCGTAGCAGAATAGAGTGGTCAGCTAGGGAAATCACTTCTTAGGACACTTTGAGAAATAACAGTGACACTGTACATGAGCAGAAGTGCTAAAATGCCTATGTTAGAAAATTTGGTGCCGAGCGACCACAAAATGGCACTTGTACCGGCGTCGTTGCATATTTCCATGCACCCTTGTAACCTCGCAAATTTGCTATATTTACATGCCACATTTTCAACACTGGCATTTTTACACCTCCTTATGAACTGTACAGCTGTCATGTTTCACATCCTGCCCAAAATGTTTTCCCGCACTGCACTACCAAGCACCCAAAGGGACACCCCAATGCCTGTCAGTCTCTGCAGGGTGGGGGTGGGGTAGCATCAGTTCAATACTTCACTGCCATGCCTATTATACATCCCTCTAACTGTTGCACTACCAATGCCAATGCCAGCAAGACAACATTCGGCATTGACAAATGCTTGTTTTTTGTTTATGATAACAATTTCTCCATTGTTTATTTATGTCCCTTGTGTTTCTCCCGCAGTGGAGATTCCAGTGCAGGGCTAGTTTAATAAGGCTGGCTAGTTGCGAGATTCTACATTGTTTTATATTTATGGCCCTCCTATGTTAAAGGAACTTTCTAGTTCTCCAAGTTCCCTATTGGAATCATACTGTTGAATATAAGAATGGAGGTCTCATGTCTCATTCAGTTGATTATGCTTTCTGACTGGTATGTCAGTATGTGAGTGTTTGGGCCCTTATACCCCCAGTATACATTTTATTAACATTACCCTTACTTTTTATGATCCCTTTTATGTCTCCTGAATGGCTGTGGGCTCTTTGTTTCCCTTTTTGCTGGCTTGATTGGACTATCACTGTTTTAGATCTCCTCCGACCACTGTTTGTTGACTTCAGGGTTGGAGGCTTGTTTACCCCGTCCCACTCCTCCTTCAGGTTCAGCATTTGCGGTTACCTAATTTGTCTTCCATACCTTCCTGACCCAACCTCTTTCCTACTGTATATATCTCACTAGTGCAACCTATTCTTCCACTGGTCTCATCACACTTAGTATTGTCACACTCCTCCTACTAGGCTCTATAACTAACTGATTTATGGTGTATTTATTTATGTAACAATAGTTTTTTCTGTACTACCCATGCTGCTATTGCAATTGCTTGTAACTACCTTTGGCTCTGTGTAACTCGTATATTTTACTGTACTGATTTGCTCCACCTGTGTTCCTTCCCTGTATGTATCTTTCTCCCAGGTCACACCTGGAAACGAGCCTCAGCTCAGTGTGCCTTTCCCGGTTTCCAACTTTCAAATAAGTAAATAAATTATGGCATCTGCATTTATAGTGAGTTCAACTGTTCAGCCTATTGACTTGGCTTTTTGTTTTTGCTGAGCCACGCTTTAGGTTGAAGATAGGTGGACATTGGCGAGGCTGTTCTCACCCGCCTACTGCTGCCTTCACCCAATGTTTCGTGACTTCCATGTCTGTAAATAGTTCATATTGCTGTTCTTGGTTTTTTAAAAATAAACAGCACAGTACTTTTTTCAAGGATACAATGTTTTTTCTATTTTTCCTTATCATATATAGGACATTTTTTCTTGCTGTTTGGCAGTGAGACAGGTTGGTTAATGTTCAGGACGTGACACAGTCCTCTGGTGTTCCAGTTGGCTCTGAATTCCTTTCTTTCAAATACTCCATTTATTCTGTGTGTCCCTGGTTGGACTATGGCTGATATGTCATACTTGGAATGTCAGGAAGTTTGAACTCCCTCATAAAATGCAAAAAAATATTGTTCCACCTTAAAAACAAACTGTGCTCACATATTGCTTTTTTACAAGAAATGACGTTGGTTGTCACGGCTCATGTTTGGTTAGTAAAAGACTGGGTGCATCGGGAAATACATGTAGCAGCCTAATCCCAGAAGCGAGGGGTGGTAATATTACTTCACAAATCCCTCCATTGGACTTTGCTGCAAACCACAATGGATCCTATGGCCCACTGGTTTTTCCCCTTTTGGATACCCCAATGGGGACCATCCTCCTGGGCAATATTTACACACCTAATGAGGATAATCCTACATTTTTTCATCAGCTTGTCCAGAAATTTGTGGAGCTTGCCCAGCTGGGTACATCAATTTTATTGGGAAGGAACTTTAATATGGCTCTTGCACCCTGTGTGGACGAAACTCCTAATCCTATCCAAACTCATCCCAGTAGTGTGCTCACCTTTTAATTTTTTATTTATTTATTGAAGTATTGGAATCACAACCCTTCAGGTCAGAGACTCTTTTACTCAGTTCTTGCAAGATCATGGTCTTGTTGACATTTGGTGCACATTCCATGCAAGAGATAGAGATTACACTTTTCATTCTATAGTACATGGATCCCTGAACAACACAGATTATTGGTTTATCACCTTTGAGCTTACTCAAAAGGTAGTGGACTCCATTATCCTTCCCCTGATTCTTTCAGATAATGCTCCAGTTCACCTACATTTTACTTGGGGAGCCCTTCTTTTACATCCCCCTCTTGGATGTTGGATCTTTGCTGCTCATTGACCCAGAATTTATCCCTTGGGTTAAAAAAGAGACTGTACAATGTTTTACAGAAAACTTCATACACGATAACTTTGCATGTTACATGGGAAGCCTATAAGGCTACACTACAGGGAAATATTATCGCTTATAACTCAGCTTGGCACAGGAAGCATGAACAATGTCTTTCTGAGTTGAAGAATGATCTTCGTAATGATGAAGCTCAACTTAAAGCTACTGCCCATCAGACACCTCATTCCTCATTGCAGCATCACATTACTCATTTAAGAATGAAGATTGATACTCTCCTTTCTCAAAAGACTGAAATCACTATATATTGGCTCAAGCACAAATATTGGGAGGGTGGAGAGCATCGGGTGGGGGAAGAACTCTTGGCATACCATCTCAGGAAGCAGCAGCTGGAACACTTCATAGCTGTCCTAAAGATGGGACAGGTCTGGTGTGCACTGCTCCCTGAGAAGTAAACTACATCATGTGCTCCTTCTATGCTACTCTCTATTCTTCACCCCAAAAGTGGGATGCAACTGTCATTCAAACCTTCTTATTCTGACTGGGCCTTTCCAAGCTTAACCCACAACAGACTACTCTATTGGAGGCACCATTAACTGTATAGTAGATCTCTCAGGCTCTTCTGTCCCCTATGTCAGGGAAAGCTGGGGAGGATGGGTATCATTCTGGCAGGCACTTGATCCCTTGCTCTCTCCCGTTCTCCTACAGGTCTTCCATGAAGCCAAAACTTCCGTTATTCTTCCTTCCACGCTTTGTGAGGCAGTCATAACAGTGCTTCCTAAAATGGGGAAACTCCTATTGCTTTAATTAACATAGATAGCAAGATCTGTGTGAAAGCTCTTGCCAATTGTTTAGATTCTCCTTTACCTCAACTTATTAATAATAATAATTGTATTTCTTAAGTGCAATTTGTCAAATATCAAAGCGCTGTACAATGCACACAATCTCTAAAATCGTATCACGAATAACAATTAAAAACTAATAAACTATTAATAGAATATGTCAAGCAATAATCCATAGTTAAAAATCAGGAAAAGCAAATACATATAAGTAGGTTTTTAGAGCATTTTTAAAACTCTCCACTGTCTGGCACTCTCTTATCCAATGAGGTAGAGAATTCGACAGGGAGGGAGCAGCAAAAGCAAAAGCCTGTGCTCCCAAGGTCTTCAAGCGCACCCTCAGACTCTCTTGCAATCCCTCGTCAGTTGAGCGGAGTGGTCAGATGGTGCAGTATGGACTCAGAAGCTCTTGAAGGTAACTTGGATCCAGACCGTGTAGGGCTCTGAAAGTCAGTAAACCAACTTTAAAGGTGATCTGCCACTGGGCTGGCAGCCAGTGCAGAGCATGCAGCACTGGCAAAATATGGCTGATCGAGTTGACCTAGACAATAACCTGGCTGCAGCACTCTGCACTAGCTGCAAGCAGTGGATATCAACCCCAGGAAGCCCTAGGTAGAGGGAGTAACAATAGTCAAGGCGCGAGGTCTCAAAAGCGTGGACCAGAGTTGGAAGATCACTAGATGGAACAAGGTACTTAATCCGGGCGATGTTCCTCAGATGGTAAAATGAGGACTTGACTACAACTGACACCTGTGAGTGAAGTGCCAGCCCATCATCAAGTATCACCCCCAGATTCCGCACCCATTCAGAGGTCGAAAGCTGGGTGCCCCCAAGATAAAGCCCGGAGGTCTGCCCAGCAGCCAACCCCTCGATCCAGTGACCCAGTTCCTCAACTAACACCTCCGTCTTGCCAGAGTTTAATATTACCAACTGGAATTCATCCAGTCTTGGATTTCGATGAGACAATTGGAAAAGACTGATAGTGCACTATCCTGGTCAGACACAAAAGACAGGCACAGCTGAGTATCATCTGCATAACAGTGAAAACTCAGCCCATACCATCTTACAATGTCTCCCAGTGGAAGCATGTACACTGCAAACATCATGGGGGACAACTCTGAACCCTGTGGGACCCCACATGGCAGGGAGAAGGAGTCAAAGGAAAAATTCCCTGATACTACCCTCTGTGACCTGAAAGTGAGAAAAGAATGGAACCATCTGAGGACTGTACTGGACAGGCCACAGGTGACCAGCAGGTGATCAAGAAACACCACATGGTCCACAGTGTCAAAGCCTGATGAGAGATCCAGAAGGACCAAGATGGAATGGCGCTTTTGGTCTCTAGCCATTAGGAGATCATTGAGTACCCAAACCAGAGCAATCTCAGTACTATGTCTCTTATGGAAACCAGACTGGAGAGGATCATAGATAGCATGGATGGTAAGATGGTTCTCCAACTGTTGTGAGACAACGTTCTCAATAACCTTCTTATAAAGGGGAGGTTAGAGATCGGTCTGTAATTTGCAGGAGAAGCTGGGTCAAGCGATGCCACCTTGAGAAAGAGAGTAATCACAGATTTCTTCAGGGAGCTGGGGAACTCCCCTAACTCCAAGCAACACCAGATTAACTCCAGTAGAACCAGGCTGATCACATCTACACACTCTATTAAAAGACGGGTAGGGCCTGGGTCTAAACTACAGTTAGTTGGCTACATATCCCGGAGAAGCCGCATGATATCCTCGATCACCGGTCGGTCAAACTCAACCCAACAAAACAGAGGAGTCGTGGCCTCATTCTGACCACCGATAGCCCCCATAGGGTGCGATAAGCAAATCTCCAACTTGATGTCGGCAACCTTATCAGCAAAGAAGTGAGCAAACTCATCGCACTCTACTTGCAAAAAGGCTTTCTGAACTCGTAGACAGGCTGGATTGCACAGTCTGTCTATAGTTCAGAATAGCTGAGCTGGTTGGTTCTGTGCTGAAGCAATCTCCCAGGACAGGAAATTTGCCTTCTTATGGGCGATTGATGACTAATAGTCTCTATAATGATCCATCAGTCTAAGCCTATCGGTATCTAAGCTGGATCTGTGCCAAGCATGCTCTAGCCTTTGACCCGCCTGCTTCATCTCCCTTAACGTCCCATCAAACTATGTGGACTGAGGGTGAAGAGTAAGCGGGTGAACTCAGAAAGGAGCAAGGGTATCCAGAGCTCCCACCACAGCTTGGTTAAAAGCCCGAAGTAGGTTCTCTGGACCCTCACTTGTCTCCAGCATTCCTGATAGATCCAACACCACCAGGAGGCCATCAGGTGTCAAGCCCCGTAATGGGTGGTATCGGACCATCTCCACATGGGCAGACCTATAAGGGGGAGCCAGAAAGTTGAACCTGATGATTTGGTGGTTGGACCATTCATCTGGTTCCACCATCAAGCTGGAGGCCTGCAACCCCATGAGAAAGACCAGGTCCAATGAGTGATTCACCCATCCCAGGTCGGTTTTGTCAAAGACAGTTCCAATGCTGATCATATTCACTCCCTTATTAATCTTATACATACAGATAATGGCCTTCATACTTCTTCAGTTACTGTGGTCTTAGATTTTGAGAAGGCCTTTGATTCACTTGAATGGGATTATTTACATCTGGTTTTAGCCCACCTGGGTTTGAGTGAACATTTTCAGGCATGGGTTCATTCTATTTACTCTCATTCTACCACCAGGGTTCTCATGAACTCTTTACTTTTAGACCGCTTTCCTTTGGCACAGCGCACTCGTCAAGGTTGCCCCTTATCCCCCATCCTTTTGGTTTTGGTTGTAGAACCTCTGTTGACTGGTATCCACCAGCATAAGGAGATCACAGGCATTCAAGTAGATTTCACTCAATATTCTATCCTTATGTATACTAATGATCAACTGGTTTGATCAACTGGTTCTGCTGGCAGATATTGGCACTTCGTTATCACCCTCTTCTTTCTCTTTTTTATCATTTCACTCAGTTTTCCAGTTTGCAACGTATCTATTCTAGAACTGAAGCTCATAGAAACATAGAAACATCGAATTTGATGGCAGATAAGGACCGCTTGGCCCACCTAGTCTGCCCATTTCTCTACCTGATGGATAAGCTGCAGATTCTAGTTAATCAACAGTTTAGTTCCTCCTACCTCCCACTAGATTTGCCTTATGTCCGTCCCATGCAGTCTTGAATTCTCCCACTGTTCCTGACTCCACAACCTCCTCAGGAAGGCTGTTCCATACATCCACAACCCTTTCTGTGAAAAAATACTTTCTAACATTAACTCTGAGCCGTTCCCCTCTATCTTCAAATTGTGACCCCTTGTTCTTGCACATCTCTTTTTCTGAAAGATGCTACCCTCTTGTACTTTGTTAATTCCCTTTGTGATACTTGAAAGTTTCTATCATGTTCCCCCCCTTCCTCCTTTCCTCAAGGGTATACATATTAAGCTGCTTTGTCTCCTTGTATGTCTTCTGGTGCAGATCCTGCACGATTTTGGTTCCCTCCTCTGAACAGCCTCCACTCAGTCTATGTCGTTGAGGATATGGGGTCTCCAGAATTGCACGCAGTACTCCAGATGGAGTCTCACCAACTGTCTATACAGAGGGATAACAACTTCCTGTTTTCTACTGTTGATGTCTCTCCCTATACATCCCAGTATCCCCCAGCCCTCCCTACTGCCTTCTGACATTGCTTGCCCACCTTTAGGTCATCTGATATAATTACTCCTAGGTCTCCCTCAATTTTTGTTGTTGTTATTATCTCACCCCCCATTGTGTTCTCTTCCCCTGGGTTTCTGTTTCCCAGATGCATTACCTTGCACTTCTTTGCATTGAATCTGAGCTGCCATATATTTGTCCATTCCTCCAACTTTGCCAAGTCCCTTTTCATCCTTTCCACCTCCACCTTGCGTATCAACCCTGTTGCAGATCTTTGTGTCGTCTGCAAAGAGATATATTTTTCCTTCCAGGTGCTCTCCAATGTCACTTATAAAGACATTAAAGAGGACCAGTCCCAGTACCAAACCCAGCAGCACTCCACTAGTTACCCTCCTTTCTTCACTGTGGACTCTGTTTACTATTACCTTTTGCATCCAGTTGTCCAACCAGTTTTTTATCCAGGCTAGCACCTTGGGACCCACTTCAATTCTGGCTAACTTGTATGTTAACCTTTTGTGTGAGACTGTGTCAAATGCCTTGCTAAAATCTAGGTAGGCCATATCCACAGCCCCTCCCTGGTCTACTACTTTGGTCACCCAGTCAAAGAAATCTATTAGGTTCGTCTGACATGACCTTCCTGCTGTGAAACCATGCTGTCTTGGGTCCTGTGCCCCACTGGACTCTAGGTACTCAACAATTCTTTCTTTCAGAAGGGATTCCATCATTTTTCCTACCACTGAGATCAAACTAACTGGTCTGTAGTATCCTGCCTCTGCCCTGCTCCCACTTTTGTGGGAATCACATCTACCCTCCTCCAGTCCTCAGGTACCACCCCAGCTCTTCCCCTTAACTCGCAATGCTGTCTGTCACTAGTAACCCCTTATAGTCTGACCTGGGCAGCAGATGGTATTACATATTTAGGTATTAAAATTACCACTGAGCTACCCAAATTGTGGGAAATAAATCTCCGTCCTTTGCTGCTAACTTTATGGACCAAATGTGACTGATGGCAGTTGCTTCAGCTAATCATGGCCAGCAAAATAGCCACCTTTAAAATGGTGACTGCCCCACAACTCTTCTATCTTTTCACTCATATCCCTCTTTTTTTACATGCCAGTTGGTTTGCTAAGTTAGATAAACTCATTGGTAACTTTTTATTGAATGGTTAAAAAACTGAGGTACACCCACTGATCTAAAGGCCGCTGGTATTAACCGTGGCTTGAAGGCTATATAAGGACCTTTACAGCCATAAAGACTTTACATTGGTTATGGCCAGACTCGCAGGAAATGCCTCAGTGGGTTCATATGGAAATGCAACAATTGGGTTTGCACTCCACACTTCCTTTTCTTTTTTCTCCCCTTTCTAAAGCATTAGTGGCACATCTCACAATTGGTCCTGCCATTAAATACTGGCATAAATTGTATGCTAAACTCCACATGGATGCTGCTCCTGTCCAGTTTACACCTCTTTGGGAGAATCCCAGTATAAAAATAGATCGTAAACCCATACATGTGATATCTCCCCCTTTACGCAGGAGACTCCTGTTTTTTTTGACTGAACTCCCACCCTCCCTCCTGGGAAACAAAATCTCCTGCTTAAGTAAAATTCTGTCCAAAATATCGATCTTTTTTGGGCAGATAAGGACACATAAAAATTAAATCAGTGATGCACAATGTATCTGATAACTTTATATAACTAGTTGTTTATTCTTTTCGTACTTATTCTTGAAAATGAAATGCATTACATTTTGTAATGACTTTTTTCTTATGTTTTTGACACCATTTAAGGACAAACACACGACGTTACGACATCTCCCTACTAGCAGGCCAATCTTCCTCCTAATTTGACCCAAATCTCCCTCTTAAGCAAGGTGGCAGGCCAATCTCCCTCCTAATTTGACTCAAACCTCCCTCTTAAGCAAGTTGGATATATCACATGTATGTAAACCCCTTCACTGTCTCTCATGGGAGACCTGTGGAGTTCGTATTTTGAAGGATCTCCTTGTACTTAACACTTGGACTTTGGATTCTTTTAGTGGATTGTGTGCATGGTGGCCCCCCCCCCATTCAGATTTTTGCAAATATCTTCAAATTCGAAGTACCCTGCAGCCGATGATATGTGTTAAGCACTCCAACTCTATAACTGACCCTATCTCCCATTGGTTATCTATAATAAAGGCTTGGCCGGAAAGATATATTCATATATTAGATATACTCTCCCCACCCAATCCCTGCAATCCAAATTAGTCTGGGATAGTATACTACAGATCAACATACAGGAATCTGAATGGAAAACCTGTTGGAATTTCATACATAAGGCCTTTGAAGATACCTGGAGCAGACTAATTCAAAATAAGATATTACATTCTTGGTATATGACCCCTTGTGCTCCTTACAGAGCAAAGCTGTTACCCTCTGGCACTTGTTGGTAATGTGGCTCATCTGGTGGTGATCTCCATCATATTCTTTAGACTTGTCCCTCCATTAATTCATTTTGGCAACAAATGTACCGGTTTGCCACATTGGTTATTCATAAAACATGTCCACATTTGGCCACTTTATTAATCTTGGGGATTACTCCGAAGCTCCACATCTCACTTTTTCGGAGCATAGACGGCTTGCATTATTATGTTTGCAAGTAAAGAGGCTGCTCCTCAGTAAATAGCATGCACCATCCATTCCCTCCTTTGAATAACTTCTTACCACAATGACTCATCTCACTGCACTCGATAGCTTATCTCATTTGACCAAGAGGGAAACAGAATGATCCAGGGCCAGCAGGTGCTACAGACAGTACAGCATAGGGCAATCAAAATGATTCAGGGCCAGCAGGGACTACAGACAGTACAGCACAAGCCAACCAGAATGATGCAGGGCCAGCAGGGGTTACAGACAGTAAAGCATAGGGCAATCAAAATGATTCAGGGCCAGCAGGGGCTACAGACAGTACAGCACAGGGCAACCAGAATGATGCAGGGCCAGCAGGGGTTATAGACAGTAAAGCATAGGGCAATCAAAATGATTCAGGGCCAGCAGGGGCTACAGACAGGACAGCATAGGACAACCAGAATGATGCAGGATCAGCAGGGCTATGGGCAGCACAGCAGAAGGAAACTGGAATGAATCAGGGCCAGCATGAGCTAACTGACAGTACAGTATAGGGAAACCAGAATGATTCAGGGCCAGCAGGGGATAGAGACAGTACAGTATGGGGTAATCAGAATGATACAGGGCCAGCAGGGGCTACAGACAGAACAGCACAGGGTAACCAGAATTCTTTAGGATCAGCAGGGGCTATAGACGGTACATCATAGGGCAACCAAAAGGATTCAGGGTCAGCAGGGGTTACGGACAGGTATGCACAAATAAAATGAAGTGTGATTACATGCCGATTAAATACAGAGGCAGGAGAACTAAAATAGTGATAAAGAAAAGGAACTGGTAAGGTTGTACAAGCTGAACAAACTGGTAAACATAATGAAGACTATAGTGAGAAATCCCCAAAGAAGGTAGGAAGGAGCAAAGCAGCACGTCAGGAGCAAGGAATTATCAGAAGCAACAGCAGCAGAGATGGCAGAATGGGAACCGAAACAAACAACTGTGGGAAACTGAGAGTGGATAGGAAGGCAGGAGAGAGCAGCAGACTGAGCCGAGAATGCAAAGGAAAATGCAGGGAACTGAGGGCTTGCTAAATTGGTGAGGAAAGGAGCTAGAGCACAGGCACAGGGCTGCATAAGGGAAGAGAACAACAATTAGAAACCTGTAGCACAAACTAACAATGCAGACACAGGACACTAGGAAACTAAAACCCAAAAGAATTGAGGATGGAGCAAAAGCAGAATGATGGATATGGAGCTGTGACAGGAATGCAACAGCACCTGCAGCCACTCCCTGCAGCTGCTAGCTGAGAGCAAGAGCTGAGGCCAGGTGCAGGACATTAAATAAAAGTAGCAGCAGAGGGTTGTTATGGGAGCTGAAACATACAACAAATGTAGGAAGACAGAGGATGCCTGGTAGCCAAGGAGGAAAGGGAGCCAGAGCACAGTAAAGGAGCAACACAGCACAAATAATGGGGAACTAGAATGCCCCCTAAGAAAATACAAAACCAAAGAACAAATGCAATAGAACAGAAAGCAGCACACTGGGAAGCACACAACAGCCAGAGGCAAAACAAATACTAACCAAAAGAGACACACAGGAACACATCCAGTAGAAACCAAGAAGAGTCAAGAGCACAAACAAACTAGATGGGCGGGAAGGCAAGATTGAAGCAGGCCCAAAGAGAGCAGACAGGCCAACAGAGCCTCTGGCTGGCAAGGAGAAAGTACTTCAGATGGAAGGTGGGAGGAACTGCTTATATAGTTCTGGAAGTTGGCGTGGCTGGTTGCTCACCCATTGAACTGCAGGTGGAGCCTTTCAATTTGTGTGTGGTCACAAAAGAGATACTAGGGGAGTGATATTCAAAAGAATGCCTAGATGCAAATCCTGGTTTGAGTGCACAAACTGGGCTTAGAGCGAATTTCCTATATTCAAAAGCTCAGTTTGTGCCTGTGCAAACTGTGGAGAGGGGGCATAATGCAAATGGAGGGGCGGGGACCTGAGTGTCGGCACAGTCCAATATTCAGAGTATTTGCATGACACAATAGCATTTTAAGTGGTCCCTATGCATTGCACAAATATCGCCGATGGAGACCATGACTTACTCCCACATAGCCCTAGAAGTTGGTGGAGGAAGTGTGGCTGCCACCACCTTATCAGTCACAATCCACAAAATCAGTGTCTCTGGTGTCCAATTTTCCCTTCCCCCATCTGCACCTATGCCTAGTAAATGCCAACATTTTCCCTGTTATCTAGGTCCCTCCCCACTCCTGCACCCATGTCTAATGGTCAATACATCATTCCCTGGTGCCTAGTGGTCCCTCCACCACCCATACCCATGCCCAATGATCAATACATTATTCTCTGGGTTCTAGTGGTCCCTTCCCCAACTGATGCCTTACCTGAGTACTAGAAGAATATTCTGCTTGGTGTCCAGTGGTTGCTCCCCCTGACTGATCCCCCTCCCTGTACCACTCACCTTGGTGCAAGTAATGCACCTCCAAACAACACAGCCCCAAGCTGATCCCCGACTATGAGTCTCCGAACCCCCCCAGCCCATTCCCTGTTGGTTTCTAGTGGCTCCCCTACCTCCCACAGCACTGACAACCCGCACCCGGTCTCCTTTTCCTGACTGTCGGTACCACAGTACAGCAACAGCGAGAGACACAGCCCTCCACACATACCACCTCAGCTGCCCATAATCTAACAGAAGCAGGGAGTGTGCTGTTTATTTGTAGGATAAGTGCCTATAAATAAGCAGCATGTACCCTGTTTCTGTCAGATGGTGGGCAACCAAGGTGGTATGTGCAGGGCTGTCACCTGCTGTTGAGGCACTGTGCACCGACAGTCAGGTAAGGGACCCCAGGGGGGCGGATTGTCAGTGCCGTGGAAGGGGGGCCACTAGACACCAATAGGGAATGGGCTGGCGGATTCAGGGGCTGGAAGTCAGGGACAAGGCTGGGGCTGTGTTGTTTGGGGGGTAATACTTGCATCAATGTCACCAGTACAGAGAGGGGGATAGAATGAGGGGAGTGACCACTAGAACCCAGGGAGAATATTCTTTTAGTACTCAGGCAGGGCATTGGGTGGGGGGGACAACTAGACACTATGGACAGTACTGTTGACCATTGGGCAAGGGTGCCAGTGGGAGGAGGGACCACAAGACACCAGGGCATATGTTGCCATTTACCAGGCAAGGAACTGGGTGGGGGGAGGGACCACTGGACACCAGGGAGGGGCTGTGTCAGTATGGGACAGGGTATCAGGGATAGACACTGGACACCAGGGAATCCTTGTGAAATTATGGGGATGGCATCGGAGGGTGGGAGGGGACCACTAGCAACAGGGAATGGTATAGGAAATACGGATGTGGCATCAGAGCAAGGGGGCAACACTAGCACTAGGAAAATGCTGTACACCTTATGGGTGTGGAATCGGAGTGAGGGGGAAACCACCAGCACCAGGGATAACAATTCCCTGGGTCCGGGCAATTGGGGGGTTGGTGCCATGCAAACATGCCTGGCTACTCATGCAAATGAGCCCATAATGGTAATGCAAATGGCCCCTTAGTGCCTTGAATGCTCAATGGACTCATTTGCATGGGTCCATTTGAATATAGCAGATTGTGCTCTGATGTTATCCATTGTGGCACTGTACATTGGGAGCCATGTCGTGGCAGTGCTAAGTGACTTAGCGCTGGCCTGACATGGTCCTATATTCAGTCGAATAGCACCAGTGTGCTATTCCACTGAATATAGCATCTTCGGGCACTCAGGCAATCTCAAGGAGGAGTGCAAATTTTTGCACTCTGCTTTGCACAATTTTGAATATCGGGTCCCAGATCTATGAAGTGGTACAAGTGTAAATACCGAAAATTTTGCACATTTGAAAAGCTTGGTTACCTCTGCTATCCAGAAAGTGGAAACATGTCTTTTTCAGAGGGGGCATGGGTTGACGCTGGAGAAGATGGGTGCTTAGTGCATGTTCTCCGCTCCCTGGAGCACTTAATCCACCAGTTTCCATGCTGTTTTGGTGGGCTGCTCTGGTTCTGTAATAGCTGCAAGACACTATTATTGTTTGTCATTCAGTAGTTAATCATTACTATATTTGTAGCTCCGGAATTTTGAGTTTGCGAGGACTGGATTCTGCTCCACTATTTCAGGATGGCAATGGGTGGCAAACAACCGATGGAAGCTTTGGCCATCGAGGAAATGTTAAACACATTGCTTACTCAAATGTCTGAAGATAAGATGGCATCGCAACAAACTGCCTCCACTATCCAGAAAGTGGAGGAATGTCTTTTTCATACTCAATGAAAAGTGGACTCTCAGTAAATGGCTATTTAAGAGCTAACAGCAATGATCTGTGAGCAACACTGCCTCATCCTTGCATTGCAAGCTAAATTTGACAATTTAGAGAACCACAGCCATCATAACAACTTGCAGTTTGTGGGATTTCCTGAGGGTGCAGAACTACAGGATAATGTGGGCTTTCTTCAATTTGTTTTGCTCATCATATTACAGATTAAAGAGGAATGCTCTCTGGGCACTGAGCAGGCTCATCACTCTCTGACACCCCCACCTAAACAAGGAGAACATCCATGGTTGATTATTGCCAAGGTTCTAATCTCTGCCACCAAAGAAATGATACTTCAGAGAGCCAGGAAGCTACTGTAGGATGCTTTTCCTGGCAGGATCACCCAATTTCTATTTGTGAAGACTACTCTAGGGATTTGTCTATCATGTGCTGAGTGTACTCCGAGGCTCACACCATAACGCATCGTATGGGTTTGTGGTTTTCCCTCTGATATCCTTCTACTATGAGGGTGATGCATAATAGAGTCCCTTTAATGTTCTCTACCCCGGAGGCCCTTATGGATTTTTGCATAAGTATTGGCCCCAGGAGATGAGGAAACCAAGATCCCATAGCTCAGAAATTGCTGGATCTCCAAATGATAATATGGAACTTATTCCAGTTACCCCACAAAGCAAGGACCCGAATGGTCACTCCGCAGAGGATGCTCAGTGGACTTACTCCCCAAGATTTCACAAGTCATCACATCCCTCAAAGTGGTACAAAAGGGACTTTAGACCTTCAGCTTCATACTCTCACAATTCTACTTATAGTTGCATGACTGAAGTTGTTTCAGATGAGATAGGAGTACGGCTGTTGGCTAATCGCATGGCTAACTTTAAGATCACCAAGTCCAAAGATACTTCAATCAGAGGAATCTGCTATTACGCTCACAGTTTCCTCTGCTTTGACTTCGGATGCCACATCGGCTTGGCCTGGGGGAGTGCGGTAGTCACATCTTCATCCCCCACTACACGTCCTTGATTCAAGGCAGTGCCATGAATGATAGAGTGATATGTTGACCTTGAGCCTTGACAGTTGACCTCCCATGAAGCAGATGATTTGAGCTGACTTACATTGTTACTTTATCCATATGACAGCAAGTTTATGTGGTGCTGTTTCTCCCCCAAGACTATAATTGAATTTTCCTCTTAGTCAAAGTCACTGTATATGCCTTTTTTAAATGTTTGCAAAGACAGTTTCTCAGCAGGCTGCATAGGATCTTTTCCTAACAACTCTGACTTGTGTTTTTCATACTAAGTGTATTCATACCTCTCAGCCTTTTGTCACTGAATTGAGGGACATGTACATTTTTGGACACTCAAAATGAGAAGCAATGAGGGACATAGACCTTCAGAATGAGGGACACTTCCTCACATATGGATATACAAGCTTAGAACACTGTGAAAACCATAGTGTTTACTTGTACAAAGTTTATTTTGGATTTAGTGTTTTAGAATTTTAAGAGTTTCTGCTTTAAAGTTTGAATTTACAGCACATTCTCTGTGTGGGCAGCACCTTTTCCATGAGGGACGGATAAGGGACAGAGCAATTTTAAGGGCCAAAATGAGGGATGTCCCTCATAATGACGGACACTTGAGAGGTATGAGTGTATTATTGGTCTCAGTTTTCATTTTGCTTTGCTTATGGGTACTTACTAATTTATAGGGGGGGGTCATATTGTTGGGTTCCATAGTTGATTAATGATTTTTGGGTTATTCATTAGTTTATGGCACGTATGCCAAACATGACAGTATATGCCTTGATTGTTTTTTAATTTTGTGAAGATTTTTTATGTTGGAACTGTTAACAGCTGTAATTACAGTAGCTCGAAGGCTGATTTATTTTTGGTGGCTTTGCAGATAATCTATGCCTTTTAGTTATTTAATTTTAATGGCTGGTTGTAATGGTGTCTAGGAAATTCAATAACTGTATAATACTGTTCCTTTGTGCATAATGGGCTTGGCATACACATCACATTGTTGAGGAGCCTTGAATAAGCTGTCCTTTTTGACAACCAGAATTTAATGCTCACTACCTTATTGTTTTGAGTCTTAGTATTCAAGTGGGTTGTTGTATATCTGGTTATGGTTATGGGTTGTCACCAGTAAATTGGCATGTAAACAGGTTTTTCCATTGATATCCATTTATTCAAGCATTATGTGATATAGCTGTACTGTATAACAGCCCAGTGTTGGATAATATGTTATAATGGATCACTGAGTTGTACCTATTTTACCAATATGACAATCTTCCTCTTATTTATCCTTGTTTTGTGAGTACCCATCCTCCCTTCTCTGGGCAGGATTGTTTTGCATTCACAGCTGGGCGCTTAGCCTGTCAGCATGGCTGGTTACTATTTGAAGGTGTAGTTTAGACCCTTTATTATGTTTCATCTTAGTAGCTTTCATTTTTGGTTTCATCATTTTTCCTGCTGGTGTAGTGGGATAGGGTACTCTTCTTCTAGTAATGGATATATTGTCTGGGACTCCCCTTCCCTCATCCAGATCCAAACTTTTTTCCCACGGTCATTTTTTTTTTTATATAATGATTTCTCCATTGTTCATTTATGTCCCTTGTGTTTCTCTCGCAGTGGAGATTGCAGTGCAGGGCTAGTTCAATAAGGCTGGTTATTTGGTAGATTCTACACTGTTTTATATTTATGGCACTCCTATGTTGAAGGAATTTCTAGTTATCCAAGTTCCCTAATGGAATCACACTGTTGAATATAAGAATGGGGAATTCGTTCAGTTGATTATGCTTTCTGACTGGTATGTCAGTATGTGAGTATTTGGACCCTTATACCCCCAGTATACATTTTATTAACACTACCCTTACTTTTTATGATCCCTTTTATGTCTCCTGATTGGCTGTGGGCTCTTTGTTTCCCTTTTTGCTGGCCTGATTGGACTATCACTGTTTTGGATCTCCTCCGACCACTGTTTGTTGACTCCAGGGTTGGAAGCTTGTTTACCCTGTCCCACTCCTCCTTCAGGTTCAGCATTCGCGGTTACTTAATTTCTCTTCCTTACCTCCCTGACCCAACCTCTTTCCTACTGTATATTTCTCACTATTGCAACTATTCTTCCACTGGCCTCATCACACTTAGTGTTGTCACACTCCTCCTACTAGGCTCTGTAAATAACTGATTTATGGTGTATTTATTTATGTAACTACTGTTTTACTCTATACTACCCATGATGCTATTGTAATTGCTTGTAACTACCTTTGGCTCTGTGTAACTCATATATTTTACTGTACTGATTTGCTCCACCTGTGTTCCTTCCCTGTATGTATCTTTCTCCCAGGTCACACCTGGAAACGAGCCTCAGCTCAGTGTGCCTTTCCCGGTTACCAACTTTCAAATAAGTAAATAAATTACGGCGTCTGTATTTATAGTGAGTTCAACTGTTTAGCCTGTTAACTTGGCATTTTGTTTTTGCTGAGCCACGCTTTAGGTTGAAGATAGGTGGGCATTGGCGAGGCTGTTCTCACCCACTTACTGCTGCCTTCACCCATTGTTTAGTGACTTACATGTCTTTGCAAATAGTTCATAATGCTGTTCTTAGTTCTTTAGAAATAAACAGCACAGTACTTTTTTCAAGTATACAAGGTTTATTTTCTATTTTTCCTTATCGTATATAGAACATTTCTACTTGCTGTTTAGCAATGGGACAGGTTGCTTAATGTTCAGGATGTGACACAGTCCTCTGGTGTTCCAGTTGGCTTTGAATTCCTTTATTTCAAATACTCCATTTATTCTGTGTGTCCCTGGTTGGACTATGGCTGATATGTCATACTTGGAATGTCAGAAGTTTGAACTCCCTCATAAAATGCAAAAAAAATATTGTCCCACCTTAAAAAAAGAGTGCTCACATTTTACTTTTTTGCAGGAAACTAAGTTGGTTGCCGCGGCTCATGCTTGGTTAGTAAAAGATGGTGCATCAGGAAATACATGCAGCAGCTCCCTCCCAGAAGCTAGGGGTGGTAATATTACTTCACAAATTCCTCCTTTAGACTTTGCTGCAAACTGCAATGGATCCTATAGCCCACTGGGTTTTTACCCTTATGGATACCCCAGTGGGGACCATCCTCCTGGGCAATATTTACGCACCTAATGAGGATAATCCTACATGTTTTCATCAGCTTGCTCAGAGATTTGTGGTGCTTGCCCAGCTGGGTACATCAATTTTATTGGCAACGGATTTTAATATGGTTCTCACAGCCTGTGTGGACAAAACTCTTAATCCTATCCAAACTCCTCCCCGTAGTGTGATCACCTTTTTATTTTTTATTTATTTATTGTAGGATTGGAATTACAACCCTTAGAGTCAGAGACTCTTTTACTCAGTTCTTGCAGGATCATGGTCTTGTTGACATTTGGTGCACATTCCATGCAAGGGATAGAGATTACACTATTCATTCTACAGTACATGGATCCCTGATCAACATAGATTATTGGTTTACCTCCTTTGAGCTTACTCAAAAGGTAGTGGAATTTCTTTTGGGGGTCCCCTCTTTTACACCAACCTCTTGGAGGTTGGACCTTTGCTGCTCAGAGACCCAGATTTTACCCCTTGGGTTGAAAAAGAGAGTGTACAATTTTTTAAAGAAAACGTCATACACGATACCTCTACATGTTACATGGGAAGCCTATAAGGCTACACTACAGGGAAATATTATTGCTTATAACTCAACTCAGCGCAGGAAGCATGAGCAACATCTCTCTGAGTTTTAGAATGATCTTCATAATGACAAAGCTCAACTTAAAGCTACTGCCCATGAGGCACCTCATTCCCCATTGCAGCATCGCATTACTCATTTAAGAATGAAGATTGATACTTTCCTTTCTCGAAAGCCTAAATTCATTATATACTGGCTCAGGCACAAATATTGGGAGGGTGGAGAGCATGGGGCCGGGGGGGGGGAGGACTCTTGGCATACCATCTCAGGAAGCAGCATCTGGAATACTTCATAACTAGCCTAAAAGATGGGACAGGTCTGGTGTGCACTGCTCCCCAAGAGGTAAGCTCCGTCATGTGCTCCTTCTATGCTGTTCTCTACTTTTCACCCCAAAAGTGGGATGCAACTGCTATTCAAACCTTCTTATTCTCACTGGGCCTTTCCAAGATTAAACCACAACAGACTGCTAAGTGGAAGTCACCATTAACTGTACATGAGATCTCTCCGGCTCTTCTGTCCCTTAAATCTGGGAAAGCTGGGGAGGATGGGTATCTACCTGGTAGGCACATGATCCCTTGCTCTCTCCCATACTCCTACAGGTCTTCCATGAAGCCAAAACTTCTGGTATTCTTCCTTCCATGCTTTGTGAGGCAGTCATCACAGTGCTCCCTAAGATGGGGAAAGACTCCACTTTGGTGACGAGTTACAGTCCTATTTCTTTAATTAACATAGATAGCAAGATTTATGCCAGGGCTCTTGCCAATTGTTTATATCCTCTTTTACCTCAACTTATTAATAACAATAATAATAATTTTATTTATTAAGCACAATTCAGCAAATATCAAAGCACTGTACAATGCACACAATCTCTAAAATCATATCACGAATAAAAATTAAAAACTAATAAACTATTAGTAGAATATGTCAAGCAATAATCCATAGTTAAAAATCAGGAAAAGCATGTATATATAAGTGGGTTTTTAGAGCATTTTTTTTTTCTTTACCAATTATTTTACCTGGTGAGACACACTAAGCTGAAAGCTTGTTTGCAGGTGCAACCTGGGAGCACGAGGAAGTTAAGTGACTTGCTCAGGGTCACACAGTATGCAAGTGGGGGCTGTGGGATTCAAACCCAGGTCTCCAGATTTGCAGCTCAGAGCCTTAAACCACTGCATCTTACTGCCTCCTGAAACTCTCCACTGTCTGGTCTTCTCGTGTCCAACAAGGTAGAGAATTCCACATGGAGGGGGCATCAAAAACAAAAGTCCTTGCTCCTGAGGTCTTCAAGAGCACCCTGGGAATCTCTAGCAATTCCTCATTAGTTGAGTGGAGTGGTCAGAGGGGGCAGTAGGGGCTCAGAAGCTCTTGTAGGTAACTCATACCCAGACCATCTAGGGCTCTGAAAGTCAGTAAACCAACTTTAATGGTGACCCACCACTGGACTGGCAGCCAGTGCAGAGCGTACAGCGCAGTCAAAATATGGCTGGATCGAGGTGACCCAGACAATAACCTGGCTGCCGCATTCTGCACTAGCTGCAAGCAGTGGATATTAACCACAAGAAGCCCTAGGTAGAGTGAGTAACAATAGTCGAGGTTTGAGGTCACAAAATCGTGGACCAGAGTTGGAAGATAGCTGGACAGAACAAGGTGCTTAATCTGAGCGATGTTCCTCACATAGTAAAATGAGGACTTGACCACAGCTGACACCTGTGAGTGAAGTGTCAGCCCATCATCAAGTATTACCCTCAGATTCTGCACCCGTTCAGAGGTAGAAAGCTGGGTACCCCCAAGCCAAAGCCTGGAGGGCTGCCCAACAGCTGACCCCTCTATCCGGCGACCTGGTTCCACAGTTAACACGTCCGTCTTGTCAGAGTTTAATGTTAACCAACTGGAATTCATCCAGTCTTGGATTTTAGTGAGACAGTTGGAAAAAACTAAGAGTGCACTATCCTGGTCGGGCGCAAAAGACAGGTATAGCTGAGTATCATCTGCATAACAGTGAAAACTCAGCCCATACCATCTTACAATGTCTTCCAATGGAAGCATGTACACAGCAAACAAAATAGGGGACAACACTGAACCCTGAGGGACGCCACATGGCAAGGAGAAGGAGTCAGAGGAAAAAATCCCTGGTACTACCCTCTGTGACCTGCCAGTGAGAAAAGAATGGAACCATCTGAGGACTGTACCAGACAGGCCACAGATGACCAGCAGGTGATCAAGAAGCACCCCATGGTCCATGGTGTCAAAGGCTGATGAGAGATCCAGAAGGACCAAGATGGAATGGTGCTTCTGTTCTCTAGCCATTAGGAGATCATTGAGTATCCAAACCAGAGCTGTCTTAGTACTATGTCTCTCATGGAAACCAGACTGGAGAGGATCATAGATAGCATGGATGGTAAAATGGTTCTCCAACTGTTGTGTGACAACTTTCTCAATAACCTTTCTATAAAGGGGAGGCTAGAGATCGGTCTGTAATTTACAGGAGAATCTGGGTCAAGCGATGGCTTCTTGAGAAGGGGAGTAACCACAGCCTACTTCAGGGATCTGGGGAACTCTCCTAACTCCAATGAATGCCAGATTAACTCCACTAGAACCAGGCTGATCACATCTACACACCCTATTAAAAGGTGGATAGGGCCTGGGTCTAAACTACAACTAGTTGGCCGCATACCCCGGAGAAGCCGCATGATATCCTCGATCATCGACCAGTCAAACTCAACTCAACAAAACAGAGGAGTCACTGCCTCATTCCGACCACCAGTAGCCCCCATAGGGCACGATAAGTGACTCTCCAACCTGATGGCAGCAACCTTATCAGCAAAGAAACAAGCAAACTCATCACACTCTACTTGCGACCAGGCTTTCCGAACTCGTAGATCGGCTGGATTGCACAATCTGTCTATCGTTCGGAATATCTAAGCTGGTCGTTTCTGTTTGAAGCAATCTCCCTGGACAGGAACTCTGCCTTTTTATGGGAGATTGATGACTGATAGTCTCTATAATGATCCATCAGTCTAAGCCTGTTGGTATTTAAGCCGGATCTGCGCCAAGCACACGCTAGCCTTCAACCCACCTGCTTCATCTTTCTCAAAGTCCCATCAAACCACAGGGACTGAGGGTGAAGAGTAAGCAGGCGAACTTGGAAATGAGCAAGGGTATCCAGAGCTCCTACCACAGCTCAGTTAAAAGCCTGAAGTAGGTTCTCTGGACCGTCGCTTGTGTCCGGCATTCCAGATAGATACAACACCGCCAGGAGGCCATTGGGATGAAGCCCCATAATGGGTGGTATTGGACTATCTGCACAGGGGCAAACCTATAAGGGGGAGCCAGAAAGTTGAACCTGATGATGTGGTGGTCGAACCATCCATCTGGTTCCACCACCAAGTTGGAGTCCTCCAACCCCAGGAGAAATACCTGGTCCAATGAGTGATTCACCCATCCCAGGTGGGTTTTATCAAAGACAGATTCAGTGCTGATCATATTCTCTCCCTTATTAATCTTATACTTACAGATTAAGGCTTTCATACTCCTTCAGTTGCTGTGGCCTTAGATTTTAAGAAGGCCTTTGATTCACTTGAATGGGATTATTTACATCTGGTTTTAGCCCACCTGGGTTTGATTGAACATTTTCAGGCATGGGTTCATTCTATTTACTCTCATTCTACCACCAGGGTTCTCATGAACTCTTTACTTTCAGACTGCTTTCCTTGGCCACAGCACACTCATCAAGGTTTCCCCTTATCCCCCATCCTTTTTGTTTTGTCCATAGAACCTCTGTCGACTGCTATCCACCAGCATAGGGAGATCTCAGGCATTCAAACAGATTTTACTCAATATTCTATCCTTATGTATACTGATGATCAACTGGCTTGATCAACTGGTTCTGCTGGCAGATATTGGCACTTCGTTATCCCCCTCTTCTTTCTCGTTTTTATCATTTCACTCAGTTTTCCAGTTTTCAGCTTAACTATTCCAGAACTGAAGCTCTTCCCCTTAACTCGCATTGCTGTCTGTCACTAGTAACCCCTTAGGGTCTGACCTGGGCAGCAGATGGCATTATGTATTTAGGTATTAAAATTATCACTGGGCTGTCCAAATCTTGGGAAATAAGTCTTCGTCCTTTGCTGCTAACTTTATGGACCAAATGTGACTGATAGCAGCTACTTCAGCTAACCATGGCCAGCAAAATAGCCACCTTTAAAATGGTGGCTGCCCCACAACTCTTCTATCTTTTCACTCATATCCCTCTTTTTTTCCTGACGGTTGGTTTGTTAAGTGAGATAAACTCATTGGTAACTTTTTATGGAATGGTAAAAAAACTGAGGTACAGCTATAATAAGCTTAAGACCCACTGGTCTAAAGGTGGCTGGTGTTAACTGTGGCTTGAAGGCTATATAATGGCCTTTACAGCCATACAGACTTTACACTGGTTATGGCCAGACTCGCAGGAAACACCTCAGTGGGTAAATATGGAAACGCAACAATTGGGTTTGCACTCGCTGCTTCTTTTCCTTTTTTCTCCCCTTTCTTAAGCATTGGTGGCACATCCCACAACTGGTCCTGCCATTAAATACTGGCATAAGTTGTATGCTAAACTCCACATGGATGCCGCTCCTGTCCAGTTTACACCTCTTTGGGGGAAATCCCAGTATAAAAATAGATCGTAAACCCCTTCACTGTCTCTCAAGGGAGACCTGTGGAGTTCTTATTTTGAAGGATCTCCTTGTACCTAACACTTGGACTTTAGACTCTTTTAGTGGATTGTGTGCACGATGGGGCCTCCCCCATTCAGATTTTTGCAAATATCTTTAAATTCAAAGTGCCCTGCAGCCGATGATATGTATTATGCGTGCCAACTCCATAATTGACCCTATCTCCCATTGGTTATCTATAATAAAGGCTTGGCCAGAAAGATATATTCGTATATTAGATATACTCTCCCCACCCAATCCCTGCAATCCAAATTAGTCTGGGATAGTATGCTACAGATCAACATACAGGAATCTGAGTGGAAAACCTGTTGGAATTTCATACATAAGGCCTTTGAAGATACCTGGAGCAGACTAATTCAAAATAAGATATTACATTCTTGGTATATGACACCTTGTACTCCTTACAGAGCAAAGCTATTACCCTCTGGCACTTGTTGGTAATGTGGCTCATCTGGTGGTGATCTCCATCATATTCTTTAGACTTGACCCTCCATTAAATCATTTTGGCAACAAATGTGCCAGTTTGCCACATTGGTTATTCATAAAACATTTCCACATTTGGCCACTTTATTACTCTTGAGAATTACCTCTGAAGCTTGACATCTCACTTTTTCAGAGCATAGATGGCTTGCATTATTATGTCTGCAAGTAAAGAGGCTGCTCCTCAGTAAATAGCATGCACCATCCATTCCCTCCTTTGAAGAACTTGTTACCACAATGACTCATCTCACTGTACTCTATCGCTTATCTCATTTGACCACTGATTCCTTGGATGACTTTTTCACATGTTGGCTATGGCTACCTTACTTTTAGTTTATCCCTAAACCGGTATAAGCTAACTATTATAAAGATGGCTCCACCTGATTCTGACTGGTCATATATTGCTTCATATCAGTGTTCTTCTATTCTAGTCTATTTCAACATTTTCTTGTGTTTTTTAATTGGAACCCCTTTTTCTCTGTGCTGCTTATCAAATTTTGTTTTCTAGTTGTTTGTTTTGTTTTTCTCCTTTTAGGGGCAGTACATATTTTGGTACACTCCTACCGAAAGAATTATATACAGAATAATATATGAGAAGAGCTGGAAGAACCACCGGCCCTGGGACACCAGCAACAAACCCACAGCCGGGGCATGGTGCCCCAGCACACCCCCTGGCAAGCTGTGACTGGCACACAAGGATGTCCGGCCACCCCATGCTACACCATCCCACCAATGCAGAGCACACTCTGCACCACGATCCCCAGACACCCTGCCCAGGAGTAGCGCCCAACAGTGCAGAACACCCCATGCACGCCACCACCCCCACTGTGACAATGCAACCCTGTGCACCACGGAGCCATGCAAGGCAGCCTCACTGTGAGCACCCTGCAGCGGGCGCTAGCAGACACTGATGCAACAACTGCATACACAGTGCCACCCTGCATGTCCCCCCTCGAGATACAGCTGAGAGACCGACCATGCATCGGCACACAAGGTACCCCATATGTGACAGGGCCTTCCCCAGACCCCACCACCAGTGGTACAGCACCCTGCACACGCTCCAAAGGACACACCTCATCCCAGCACTGGCCACAACAGCCAGCACATAGACCCACAGTGGTGCATGGAAGCATGCGCCACACAGGATGCAACACAGTGCATGGACAAACACCCAACCATACCCAAGGGCACACCAACACATGGACACAGTAGTGGGTCAACAAAGCCACTGGCATGTGGCCATGGCAGCCATGTACACAAGGCCAGCACCCCTCCATGGCACAGGTGTACCAGCCATCCTGCGCAGGCACCATGAAGCCGTACACCACCAGCATGCAGCCAGAGCACAAGTGATAGACAGTGGAGCACATCCCCTACAACAGACACAAGCGACAGCATGGAGGGGGGATGACAACAACAGTGGAGGCCACAGTGCCACCCGAGGCAGATGTGCACCATACCAGTGACAGGAGGCAACCCGGCATTGTGCAGGGTACAGTGGTTGTCCAGCATGGACAGCCACCACTGACATGCCAGCAGACCGTGCAGATCACAGACATGCAAGGGTGTCAGCTGCACAGGCCATGGATGATCTGACAGGGGGCACCATGTCCACAGTGCATGCACCATGGACCACCACACACAGGCATCCAGTGCACAGGGAACAACACACTAACCACAGACAGTGACTGATTCCCACACCCACACCATAGGCAGTTCCCCTCCGGACACACACACACACATGCCCATGCCTGCACCACCACAGACGCCATGCACACCACTGCAGCTGAGCACCATTAGCCCACTGCAAATCAGAGAACACCACAGTAGGCATAACAAAACAAATGTATTATTGAAAGGTAAACCAAACTATTTACAATTATGTACATAATGGGGGGGGAGGGCAACGTACTAGGTGGGGGTGGCTAAGGGGCGGGGGTGAACAAATGGGAGAGGGAAGAAGGGGTGTGAGGGTGGGTCCAGGGGGGTAGGGTGAATCTGGGGGCATGGAGGGCTTAGCATCCACCCCGCTCTCCACCCCTGTGGCACCTCCTTGACCTCCACCTCCGTACTCCATGCTGCTCCATGCACTGGAGTATCTCCATGGATTCCCCGTGTGATCTGCAGGAGCTCCTGCATGGCCCTCTAGAGCTGCATCATCTGCCATCCACCTAGGACAAGGGAGCAAAGTCAATATGTGTGAATGTCCATCCCCCTGCAGCCCACCCATTGTGCATGGCATACAGCCATGGGCCACGCCCCTGTGATGGTGTGCGACCACCCACAGTGATCATGTCCACAAGACCTGCCTACCCAGGCGCACACAGCCATGTGGACCACTGCACACACCCACTGCCCAAGTCCCACACAGCACCACCGTGGCTGTACAGTGACATGGCTATGCAGTGTGAAGGCAGTGGCACAGCCATGTACCCAGTGCACGCATGGACCATCAGCAATGCACACCCACACATGCAGTGTCACAGGACAGTGCTGAGTGTACCATGTGGTGTGCACATCAGTGGTGTCAATGGATGGTGGCCATGATGATGATGATGGGGAGCCAAAGGAAGTTCAGGAAGAGTTTAGGAAACTGGGAAGGGGTCTCAAGCAAGTAGCTACTTCTGTTACTTTCTCAGAAGTACTACTTGTGAGAGGCAAGGGAGATCATAGGAGTGCATGCACCAGGAACTTTAACTCATGGTTGAAGAACTGGTGCTGTGAGGAAGGGTTTGGATTCATTGGTGACTGGGGACCCACCTGGAGGATGGAGGTTTGTTCAAGCCTGACGGCCTGCATCCATCCTGGAGGGGAATCCAAGCACTCAATGATAAGTTTAAATGCTACATTGACAAGCATTTAAACTAGCAAAGGGGGGTGGCAGGCCAGCAAGGAGGGTACCTACTTGCTCACCCCCCACAGCTAGCAGTGGAACCAGTGAACCAGAGGAGTGGCTATCTCTGCAAAGCAGTGTGCAAAAGATGGAGATTAGTGCCCAAGAGGCGGATAAGCAGAAAAGGGGCAAATTTCAGCAGACGGGCAGACAGCAAGGAGAACCAGGGATAAATGACAACCAAGGAAGGAGCTGGAGTAGAACAGTGAGACAGTCTAGGGAGGTCAAATCATGGAAAGCCATGTGTGCAAATGCCAGGACCTTAGCAACAAGATGGAAGATCTGGAGGCTGTCATGGTGCAGTCAGACCTGGACATTGTGGCCATCACTGAAACCTGGTGTAATGATAACCACGACTGGGAGATGGCCATACCTGGCTACAACATATTCAGAAGAGACAGAGCAGGCAGGAAGGGAGGAGGAGTGGCACTCTATGTGAAAAATGACATAAGGGCCACAGAGATCCAGGAGGAACAAATGGGGAGAGATACTGTGGGTTAAGCTGGAAAGGAAAATGGGGACAGCCATCCGCACAGGTGTGGTCTATAGACCACCAGCCCAGGAGGAAGAAACAGATAGGAGTTGATGCTAGCCATCCAAAGGATGGCAGACAAGGGTGAGGTAGTACTGGTTGGAGACTTCAATATTCCAGACGTGGACTGGAGCATCCCAGCAGCAGCATCAACTAGGAGCAGATTTATCCTGGACTCCCTTCAGGGTGCCTTCTTCAAGCAACTGGTCATGGAACCAACTCGGCAGAAGGCAATACTGGACCTTGTGCTCACAAACAGGGACAGTGTGATGGGGGTAACAGTGGGGGAGCACCTGGGAAACAGTGACCACCAGTCATTGTGGTTTGAAATCACAGAAAGAGCAGAACCAAACCACACAAAAACACGTATCCTGGATTTTAGGGGGGCAGACTTTGGGAAAATGGGGAGATACTTGAAAGAGGCATTAAGGGGAATGGGACAGGAATCAGGGGTTGAGGAACAGTGGGCAGTATTTAAAATGGGGTTTACAAGAACAACAGAATTATGTATTAAGCAGGTTAGCAAGAGGAAAAGGAAGAGGAGACCATTATGGTTTTCCAAAGAGGTAGCAAAGAAAGTGAAAGCCAAAAAGATTGCATTCAGGCAATACAAAAGACACAGGCAGAAGGGATAGGGAGAAGTACCAGGAGAAGCAAAGGGAGGCAGGGAGGTCAGTAAGGAAGCCAAAGCTCAGACAGAAGAACACATTGCAAAATCAGTGGGCAGAGGGACAAAACCTTTTACAGGTACATAAGTGAAAAAAGAAAGACAAAGGGAGGGATAGTGAGACTGAAGGGGGAGGATGGGGCGTGGAGGATGACAACAGTAAAGCTGACATACTGAACAGGTATTTCTACTCAGTCTTTACTGAGGAAGAGGAGGGTAATGGGTCTGAAGGGAGTACAAGGGGTGAGAATGGTGCAGAAATGGACACAAGTCCCTTTACACGAGAAAGGGTCCTGAAGGAACTGGAAGTAATAAGAGTTGATAAAGCAATGGGGCCAGATGGGGGCACCCAGGGTCCTTAAAGAACTAAGAGAGGTGGTGGCTGAACCTCTGGCTATCCTGTTTAGCCGATCACTGGAAACAGGGAGGTACCCAAAGACTGGAGGACAGCAGATGTAGTCCCCTTATACAAAAGTGGGAACAAAAGAGGAAGCAGGGAACTACAGACCAGTCAGTCTCACCTCGGTAGTGGGGAAGATCATGAAGCACTATTGAAGGGAGAGATTGGTGAACATCTGGTTGTCAATGGACTACAGGACCCAAGGCAGCATGGTTTCACCAGGGGAGGTCATGTCAGACCAACCTCATTGAATTTTTGACTGGGTGACTAGGAGGTGGATCGGGAGGCAGTGGACATGGCCTATCTGGACTTCAGCAAGGCCTTTGACACTGTGCCACATAGAAGACTATTACACAAACTGGGGAATATGGGTGTGGGCAGGATAGTAGTGTGGTGGGTAGGTAACTGGCTGGGTGGCAGGACACAGAGGTGGTGGTAAATGGCTGTCACTCACAGAGGAAGAGTGACCAGTGGGGTACCACAGGGATCAGTGCTGGGACCCGTCCTATTCAACATCTTCATCAGTGACATGGCGCAGGACCTAGAAGGCAGAATTTCACTGTTCGCTGATGACACAAAGCTCTGTAACAGAGTAGACACACCAGAGGGTGTAGACAGAATGAGAAGCGACCTGCAGAAACTTGAAGAATGGTCAGGGGTTTGGCAGTTGAAATTCAATGCAAAGAAGTGCAAGATAATGCATATGGGGCACAAAAACCCTGGCACAATATATCAGTTGGGGGGTGAGGATATAGCATGCACCAAGCAGGAAAGGGATCTTGGGGTTATCATCTCTGATGACCTCAAGGTAGGGAAACAGTGTGACAAGGCAGCAGGTAAAGCAAATAGGATGCTGGGATGTATAGGCAGGGACATTACCAGCAGGAAAAGGGAGGTCATAATTCCGCTATACAAGACACTAGTGAGGCCCCACCTGGAGTACAGTGTACAGTTCTGGAGACCATACCTACGTAAGGACATAGACAGGGTAGATAAGGTTCAGAGGAGGGCAACAAAGATAGTGCATGGATTGCATCACAAGTTCTATGAAGACAGGTTGAAGGAACTGAACATGTACTCCTGGAGGAGAGGAGGAGAGAGGGATATGATAGAGACATACAAGTATCTTACAGGAGGAACAGGGTGCAGGAAAACACTATTTTTAAGCGAAAAGATGTTCCAGGACTAGAGGGCATGGGATGAAGTTGGAGGAGGATGATTCAGAGGAAACATGAGAAAGAATTTCTTCACAGAACAGGTGGTGGACAAGTGGAACACCCTGCCAGAGGAAGTGGTGGGGGCTGAAACAATCACGGGATTTAAGAATGCATAGGATAGGCATAAAGGAATTCTGGAGGTCAGGGGTAAGGTGCAACAGACCTCTAGGAAAACAAACTGAACTTACAAGCTCAAATGGGCAGACTGGGTGGGCCATAGGCTCTTATCTGCTGACACTGTCTATGTATCTATGTATCTATGTATGCCCCTCTGCCTACCCTGCAACACAGCATGCACAGAATATCCTGGAAGAAAGGCACTCACCTGCAGCGACTGGATCTGGGTGCTGATGCTGGATGGGCCTGGTAGCCTGTGCCTGTCGCCCTGCTTCCACTGCCTCTCGGCATTCCCGTGCCTCTCTTCCTTGTCTCCACTCCTCAGGACCCAGTCATGCCGCAACCCCACCACCACCAACACCACCACCACCCACACTGGACGGCCCCCCCATGTGGTGGACACATGCCCACCACGATACCAATACGGACACTACCAGTGTATGGATGGAGCACCTACCTGGATGTGGCACTGCGCATCACCTGGCATGTGCCCGTAGATGGGCAAGCCTTTCTGGGTTCCTCCGCAGGAGGTCCCCGTAGTGGTGGCGACACTGCTCGGCTGTTCGGCTGATCCCTGTGGCCTCCTCAAGTGCCACTGCCATCTCCTTCCAAACTGCACTCCTTGCCCTGTCCCAGGGGTCATCCCCAAACAAGGCCCCAGCATGGGGCTCCACAATGGCCACCAAATTGGCCAGCTCCAGTGGGCTCCATAAAGCAGCTCTCCTCCTTGTCATCACTGCTTCAGGTAGGATGACAAAATGACGCTCTGTAGCGCATGTCCGCCACATGCAGATGCTGTGCAGTACATCGCTGCCATTCCCCATCGCGCTGTCACCGAACAGCGCGATAGGGGTGCACCCATGTGGACTCATAGCACCTAGGGGGCAAAGGTTGACCACAGGGTCAAGGGTCTGTCACGCATGGACTGTCACAGCATGATTGGGACTCCCTGCATGTAGCACGGTTGGGTGCCTGTGTGAGACGCCCTGCAGGGGCCTACCACACTGTGGCACCATTGTGCTTACGGCGCTCCAGGGCATGAGCGCCATACATGTGAACAGTGCACTAGCGCCACTGGCACAGTGGTGGCCGAGCCCTGCACTGCCTCCCGCACTCAGCATGTCAGCAGCGCAGCAGGCGTTGGCGTTAGCACCCCGGGTATGCGCCATGCGGTGCCTACTTCGCATGTCACTGAGCTGCGCCATTGCCTGAGCAAGCTCAACACAATTGTGCAAGTTGCAACAGCATGATATTCAGCCAGAATATGCAAATCAGCTCATCAGCAATTCCATGGCGCAGATACTACATTAGCATCCACTTAAATTTGTGCCTCGCCTCATTTGCATGCGTTGCGCTATATAAATGCGACATGAGGCTGCAGAGGCCATAGTCTGGTATTGCAGTCTATTGTGGTGGGTTGCATGCTGTTTGCCAGTGTGGACTGTGGTGTGTAGGAGTTGCATGGGACTGAATATTCAGAGGTAACACCTGTCTTTCCCACAGGATCAATAATGACTGAACGTGAGGAGGAGAAGGAGGAGGAACAGAGATGTGGGAGACTGAGGAGGCCCAACTTCACCCGGGCAGAATCAGATGCCCTGTTTGAGGCCTACCTTGACCAGGAACCACTGCTCAGCGGACAGCAGGGTACACCACAGGCCCATGCTGTGGCACGGGATGAGGTGGCGCATGCCGTCAACCAGCATGGCAGCCACCAGTGGTCCATGCAGGAGTGCAAGAAGAAGGTGGGAACAGATAGGAGGAGGATAAAAGATAAGGTGGCTGCCATCAGGGCAGCACGTGCTGCGACCGGTGGTGGACAGCCTGATGTGCCACTCCTGATGCCACAGGAAGAGCGGATGGCTGGCAGCATGTGGAGTTGTGCCCTAGAGGGCGTTCCAGGTGGTGGCTTCCAGACGGGTGGCAGCCCATCACTTCATGGTAGGTCCTGATCTGTCACTGTGTGGGGGGTGGGCGTAATGCCACAGGGTAGGGCAGAGACATTAATGCTACTGTGTTCCCTTACAGCTCCTGAGTGTCTACATGGGTCAGCGGTGGTGGGATTGTCCACTGCAGGCGATACCCTGGACACAGAGGAGCACCCATCCACCTCCACAGGTGTCTGAGGGTCAGGACAACAGTGTACCCGCCTGTCTGTCCGGACTGAAGTTGGTGGTGCTGTTGCGGAGGAGACCCTGCCCATGTCCCAGCGTGACAGCATCCATGGATGCCAGCATGCTGAGACTCGGACTGCTGCCGGATCCGTCACCGATGATGGTGGAGCTAACTTCATGGACAGTGATATGTGTAGGCCACAGGATGGCCCCACAGCAGGTAACAGCATGGGCATAGCCTTGGGTGGTGCCGCCGTTGATGCCTGCGTGACATCACAATCCCAGCCTGTGCCTGTCTGCACCAGTGGGGCAGCACTTGTGTGCGTCCAGGCCAGTGGGGCTATTGCAGCTGCTGCAGCGGCACCATTGAGCCCTTGCGAGTGGTGGCTGGAGGGGCAGTGTCAGCAGTCAGCCAATGGTGACGAGGGGACAGTGTCAGGGGTTGGCATCAGTGCTCCATGTGTGGCCATTCCCTGCCATGGCTCTGGTGTGCAGCGCCCATCATCAAGGGGTGATGCCCAGTAGGGCCAGGAACACCATGAGGGATGTCATGCGGATCCGGCGGATGACCTCTTTGATGAGCACAGCTGACTGCTCCAGGCTTCCATGGATCAGCAGTCGCAGCTTGTCAGGGTGGTGGACGAACTCAGTGTGGTTCTGCACCAGGCAGAGGAGTGGCGCAGCAGAGACCACGCTCTGCTCCTGGCAAAGATGGCCCGACAGCGGGAGGATGTAACCGCTGCCATTGACAGGCACACATGTGCATTCACAGCTGTCATGGCCACATTGGGAACACAGTTTGTTGCCCATGTGCCGCAGACACCACACAGTGCCATGTCCACCCCCCATTCCCGGCATCGTGCTACACCATCCATATTGACACCAGGTTCAGCTGTGGGCATCCTGAGCACACCTGGAGTAGGCATGTTCGTTGAGCTGCAGACCCCTGCTCCAATACGGTCATGTTCCTGCAGCATCACCCTTGGGGGACCGTCGGTGCCACCCCATGAGGCCAATGGTCAGCCTGTCACAGCTGGCAGTTCTCAGCGGGGCCGCCCATGCATCCCTGGTGGCCGTGGCACTGTGCCGCATGATTGACCTGTCTCCCACCATGGCTACTGTCTGACGCTGCTCTGTGTGCAGTGTGTTGTTCAATGTGTGATGCACGGGTGGGGTACCCGGCCCTGCACACACACACACACACACACACACACACACACACGGTCCACGCACACACCCTCCCGGCTGCTGGCCACTGTGGCATGTGCATGATGATGCCTGTGTTGCGCTGTTCACCACTGTGCAATGATGCTCAGCATCTGAGACACGCACAATGACAGGCACTGGGCGTGGTCATCTGTGGACCTGTGTATGGCTAGAGGTAGTGGTCGGGGTCGGCGTGCCTCCTACCCCTTGTGCATGTCTTGTGGGGTGTGTGTGTGTGTGTGTGTGTGTGTGCGTGCATGTGCATGACTGCGTGTCATGTTAGGCCTTGCCCATCCCTGACAGCATGTGTGGATCCACACTCAGCCTATTCCCTTGCCGCCATGCGCCCCTGGGGTTTGTCCATGCGAGTTTGTGTGTTGTGCCCTTTCCATTGGTGGTTGCACATGACCCCATGACATGCCTGGGTTGGTTGAAGTGCTCCTCTGTGATGGTGTCCCGGTGCAGCTGCGACATCCAGATCAGGCGGGGATCCTTTCACCCAAGGGGGGGCTGCCATCACTGTCTGCACCGCTGTCCTCATCGTCCCCATCGCTGTCACCCTCTTCAACCTCTACAGCTATCCCACAGTTGTTGGCCATGTTGTGCAGGATGCAACAGGCCAGGAATAGCACTCAGGCCTTCGAGGGGCTGTACTGTAGGGCACCGCCAGATGTGTCCAGGCAACAGAAACATGCCTTAAGCATCCCAAACTCCCGCTCTATGACATTGCGTGTGGTGGCATGTGCCTCATTGTACCCTTGCTGTGATGGGGTAGCGGGCCACCGGTATGGTGTGAGCAGACAGGGATGGAGTGGGTAGCCACTGTCACCTGTGTATAGAAGGTGGACATTGGTATGGTGGTCAGCGTTGCTCTGCCATGGGCTGTCAAGGCCAGTACCCATGGCACCTCTGACTATGCCCCCCCCCCAGAATCCATGTCATCCTGCGTGTTTGCATACTCACCCACTAGGTGGCCAGTGGGGACGTTCCCACTCTTGAACCTGCGGTACAGTGCAGACTGGTGCCAGATGAAGGCATCATGTGCTCCCCCAGGGTGCGTGGCACTGCCATTGGTTATGTGCCCCCTAGCATCACACACCACCTGGCAGTTGATGCTGGCATAGCCCTTTTGGTTGATGTAAGCGGCACCTTCCGGGCCAGGTGGTGTGCGAATGGCCACATGGGTGCAGTCAATGGCCCCGAGCACACCAGGCATTCGTGCTACCCTGTGGAACTCTTGTATGTGTGTTGTGCGCTCCACTGGTGTGCTGGGGAACGGATGTACTCTGCAGCATGTGGCAGCAGTGCGCTGAGGAATTGTGTGAGTAGGTGTGAAGCGGCCGACTGGGTTATGCCTGTTGTGTCCCCTATTGGTCTCTGGAAGGTGCCCGTGGTGAGTAGGCAAATGACAGCTGTCAACTTTGTCTCCACTGACAGAGCATGTCTCCATCGTGTGGGTGCCTGCATCTCATCACTGCACGGCTCATGGAGCCGCCTCAGGATCACCCAGTTCAGGCGGTACCAACCCACAATCTCTGTGTCACTGTAGTGCTCGAAGCTGGTGCGGGATCGGTACCGCCTGTAGGGGGCATACCGCCGACTGGCCCTTCCACGGCCACGCCCCCCTGCTGCCTGCCTTCTCACACCCCTCATTACCGCCTCCATCTGGAAGGTGGCACAGGCCATGTCCCTGGCTGGTGTTCCCCCCCCGGCAGCTGTTATCCAGTTCCCCCCGCTGTCCTTTGTGATGCTCCCACTGCACCGGGTAGACGTCCAACCTTTGGCTGTACTGCCAACTGCCACTGCCCTCAGTCCACTGTGGCACTTCTCCTGTCTCTCCTACACAGTGGCACAGGCTCCCCACTCCTGTTCTGTTGCTGGTTGTTCCCAGGTGTGCTCTGTCCTGCTCCTTTCTAGTTCCACTCACTGCTACCCTCTTTTCTGTTGCTGTCACCTTGCTCCCACCTCTGGCTTCCCTATAGCATTCTTGCGCCTCTCTCTCTTGTTCCTTTTTATTTTGGATCATTTCCGCTATCGCGCAACTTCCACTTGCTCCCCTATTGCGCACGGCGCATGCTGTTGAATATCGCACTGCGCCATTTATTCATGGTTCCTCCCCCTACAGTTGCGAATGCATTCATTACTATTGCACTCTTGTGCATTGCAATTTGGGCGGTGCAGCCACCTCCCGCTGAATATAGCAGAATGGTGCATTTTCAGAGTTGTGCAGGCGCCTTTTGAATATCTGGGCCCGAGGGTGAAGCCTAAGGGGTTTGTGAAAAGCATCCCACAATGAGGGTGTGTGTAAAATCGAGTTTTACACAAGCCACCCCATATTTTATTTTTTATAATTGCTGGCGTGTGCTTTTTCACCTCAGCAATTATACAAAATAAAATAAACAAACCAGAAAACAAACAGGCTGTGTTCAGGCAGCCATGAAGCAGTCGGGTTTCTGAGCAGTCCGCAGTCTGCAAGTTACAGTGCCCCACTTGTTCAAGGGATAAAGAAGTGGACTTTTTGTTTAAAACATTAAGTATTTGTCTGTTTTTTAAATTAATTTTCAAACTGACTGCTGAGCGATGGTTGCGGCGAGCTGGTGCATGTTTGCTGACAGAGCACTCCAGCACATGTCGTGTTTCCCTTTTTGTTTTTATTTTTTTGTTTTAGGGTCAGAGAAAGAGACTTTTCTTTTTCTGATAAAAAAATCAACTTACTGCCAAGTTCGAGGGCTGGATAAGTCTTCAGCCACAGAGGATTGCAACAGGTAAGGTACCGTAGCACAGCGAAGGAAAATCAGAGACTACCACATGTGTGATCCAAGGGAAACCCAGCGCTTATTTGCTGTTATAACCAGCTGGTTATGATGGCAAATTATAACCAGGTTTCCCTATGGGAAAAGCAAACACCAGTAATTATATAATTATAATGTATTTCTTTTGTATTGTTTCTTCTACATGTAACTACATCATCTGTAATTTATTGCTGCTATGTTGGAGTATGATGTCATCTTATGTAAATTGTGTTTGTAATGCTGCTCATGTTGGTTGTATTTTCACAACAAAATATTTAATAAAATGTTTAACTGCAAAAAAGAAAAGCTTGCTAAGTCGTGAATAAAACTCAGTGGAATATACTGTAGCTTTTAAACCATTTAATGAAAATTCTATTGCCTGACAAATATAATAAACCTGACAAACTTGAGAACAATTGCTTTCTGCTCAGTGAACTGTGATCATGGCTAGCTTCTGCAAATTTTTTTTACTTTACAACATATTTACACAGACTAGACCAGCTGAGATACAACATTGTATATTGAGTGGGGTCCTGCTTCTGTAATGCCCCAAGTAGTGTACTGTCCCTCTCCTGTTTGCCCCAGTCCCCTGTGTGCCCAAGACTCCACAATAAAACTGCAGCTGCAGTTAAATTAATTTTTTTTCCTTGCTTCTGCAGCTTGCCCAGCCCTAGTGTGAGGGAATGGCATCCTCGCGCTGGGCAGCTGCCTGCCTCCCTGGTCGCTAGGGACTCGGCATCCTGAATGCCAGGGAGGGCTTCTGTGGCCAGTAATGGCCATTTTCAAATAGTCTTCGGGAGCCAGCAGTCGTGGTGATCAGGTGAACGCTATGAGGTGCCCTGACAGAATTAAAAAAAAAAGTTTGCGACCCAAAACAGGGAGAGAGAGGACTCAGGGAGGTAAAAGTAATGGTGTAAAAGTACCTGCGGTACTCCTCTCTGCCCTGCAATAGCTCCCGAAGTCCGGCGGTAGTCCTCCAGCAGCAGCGGGTCCCCAACAGTGATCGATCACATCACGGGCTAGTTGGCCCAGTAATTAATTAAAATTAATTTAAAGTTACTTCGGTCCCTTGGTGGTGGTGGTGGTGGTGGTGGTGCCCACAAGTGGGGCCGCATCCTGTACCAGCATCCCAGCAACCGAGAGTCGGGCAGAGCAGTGAGGCCCCATAGTCGTTCTCCCGGCCATCTGCCCATTTCCCTAGTGCCTCCGCAGCAGCAACAGCTCCCTCCAGCCTCCTCCTTCAGCAGCTTCTCTCCGGGTCGGGGTGGTGAGTAGGCGGCAGCACCAAATGGCAGGTGTTGACCGCCACAACTTTAATAAATTAAATAAAAAGTTTATTTGGGGCCGTCGGGTGCTTGGAGGGATATCTTGAGGGGCAGCCTAGAGGGGCAGAGCAAGGTCCCATAGAGAAGGGATGGCCTGTGGGTGGGATTTCTTTATTTCTTTAAAGTAGCTCTAGCTTAGAGCATAGTCAGGAGGCGGAGCTTAGGTGGGACTATCCTGCTTAATGGACAGAGGTCCCTGCCAGGCCTTACAGATTTAAAGGGGCAATGTCAGGCCCAGCTATTTAAAGGGGAAATTCTGGTACCAGTTGTTTTAAGAGGCCACATAGACCCCAGCAAGTCCAGGTGCCCCGCTCAGAGTATAGTAAGCCAAAGTGTCTTGGACTAGTTAGCTGAGTGGGCTACCAGAAAGGGCTAGTAAACCCAATTGCTACTGGTTATTTTTTTTTATTTAGCACATATAAGGGCTAATATGGGCAGGGTGAGCCCAGTTACTTCAGTAGCCACAGTAGCCAGGTGGGCTAGTAAGTTAGGGGCCAGGTAGCCAATGTATTTTCTTGATGTTATTCACGTTCTACACAGTTTCTATAGTTCTGGGTGGGCCAGTGAAGGGATTCCAGCCTCAGATGAGGTATATTACCCCAAAGTGTGGTTCATCAGCCAGTAGCCAAGTGGTCACCAATAGAGAAGCTATCTAATGCTTAACGAGTGACCTCCTGTGGTTTAGAAAGACACTCTGTTCTAGTGATAGCCAGTGAGTGGCCGAGGGGAGTGAGTCAGGTAGTTAGCCACGTCCGTGCCTTAGGGCTAGTAACCCCTGTAACTTTCCCTTCAGCTGTATGTAACCCCCCTGCAAATGGGGGTTCCCAAAAGACTTCCAGGAGCTTGCTTGAATGCTCCAAGCCTGAATGGTGTTTGGCATTTAAGCCATTTATCAGTGAGTGTTTTTAGAGCCTCTGGTACTGTCTCTTTAAGAGCTGTCTGCTTGCAGACATAATTAGTTTGTATGGGGGGACTGTGTGCTTCTCTGAGTACCACTCGAGCTGCTGCCAATTCACTTCATTTTTGCAGTCACTAGGAGTGCAAAGGGAACCTATCTGAAAGATGTAACTGTTTGCCAGAAATTATTTAGAGTAATAATGAAATTACAGTTTGTCTAACCTGCTTTCTTTGCAGTCAGAACTGTGTCTGCTAGTTCCCATTCTAGTTTTGAACTGCTGAACTGGACCAATCAGTGTGGGTAAACTAGCTCTAAAATGGTGCCTTGGACGAATCAGAACTTGGACTCATAATCTGAGCCAGCCACAAAGAGGATTGTATGGGCAGTGACTCTGGGAGATGTAGTTTAGACTTCAGTGCCTTTTGGACCAACAGCAACAGTCTATTGTGAGTGACAGCCAATCCAGTCAAGAACTGGGAGGAACTCAAAGGAAATGCCCGGTTTTGTCGGTTGGAGTTTCAGTTGAGCTTTTGGCAGTGAAGAAGGAAGGAGCCCTGTGCTTTTCAGTGTGCAGTTTTAGTCAAAAACGTGTGTAAGGCCCAGAGTTCCGGTCTGCAGCTTGTGTAACAGCTTGTTAGGACTGAATCGTCCTGTGAAAAGAATCAAAGGATCTCTGAAGAGTAGAAACCAGGCTCACCCTGTAGAAGACTGGAGGAATTGCTGAAAATTACACTCGGTCTGTCAGGAACTGAATCTGCTGTGTGTTCTCCGGTATTGTGCAGTAATTGCGATCGGATACAGATGCAGCCTGCCTGGTATAGTGCTTTCTTTTATATGGATGTGTGAAGAGGTTTGTGTACCTCAAGTGAGCCCTGCTGACACTGAAGGACCCTATCTTATTTGGAGGTCGAGTACTAATTCAGGTCGCTCCTGTTGAATTGCCACATTAAATCCAAATGGAATTACTGTACTGCTGACTGTTTAATTCTCCTTTTCTCTGTGTGTGAAAGGGCCCTACCAGCTGCCACGTTTGGACTAGCCACTAGGGCTTGGGTACCCAGGACAGTAACTGATAGGGATAGGCCTGTGCACAGAGCCATAGGTAGATTATTAGAGTGATAAGCTAATTAACCTGATTTCCCTGTCCTTGTTATATCCCCTAAATAAATCAGAGCTGCTTGTTTCAGCAAAGTTATACTGCCTGAGGTATTTGTCTATGTTAAAGTACTGTACTGTGATTGTTGCACTGTATCTCATTTCACAGGAGGTCCCAGTGCCGGAACCAGACCTGGGGTAAGTGTATACTGTGAAGGTAATTCTGATATATTGTGTGGGCCACTAGTGGGAAGAAAGGGGTTGCAGTGTCCCAGAGGGCTGTGACCAAGTTAGTTTAACTATTGCAAACCCTGACCTCTGGGTGGAGGCCGCCATTGGATCCAGGCCCCTCAACCTGTTAGTGGCAAATCAGGCAGGGGTAGTAGCCCTGGGATAGCGCCATCTAGGGGTTACATCTTGGAGGCTCACCGCTGGGATTGTGTGTCCTCTAGTGGCCATATTTACGAACCACTGTTAAAAAAAATGGGTACCCCGACAGAAGTGGCTGTGCACCGGCTGGTGGAGTGGTGTACTGGGGAGGAGATCGACCCCAAAATGCTATGCTTATCCTGGACATCCCCTGTGATCAATACGGACACTGTGCAGGGAGTACTTTCCAAGGTGGAAGGTTACAAAACCCTGTGGTGGTGGGTCGGCATGCTAATCTGCTCACCCACACTTTCCTGGCCCTAGTAGAGTTTAAGGATCCCATAGATAGCTCCAAAGTGCCACAGACCATTACCCCAGAGGAGCCCTCACTGCTTGGAGAGTGATAACTAAGGACAGTAAAGACCTGGGGAATCAGCCCCACCACTATCTGAAACCTTTGAGGAGAAATTGGCTGAATGGTTGCTGGGAGAGGGAAACTGTGGAGGACTTGAAGAACTATTCTTGCCACCTGGGGTGTTCCTCCCAACACCTCTCCTGCTCCAGTGCCCGTAATGGTGGCTGAACCAATGCAGACTCCTATTTCTGCACCTGCCATTAGTCACGACTCTTACCGAGGTTGAGGATCTTCTCTGGCACCCTCCCACCCCAAGGGAGGATGACTGGGAGACCTGGATAGACTATGTTGCCCCCAAGTGCTAGAATGGCAATGCTCGGAAGGGAAAAGCGAAGAGGGTTAGTGAGAGCTCCGAGGTCCTGCCCTGGCTACCATCCGTGCTAAACGGCCAGTAACCCTGAAGCGACTGCACAGGCCTATCTTGAGGCCTTGGAGAATGTGTATGGGAGCCCAGATTCTGATGAGGACCTATGGTGGAGAGTAAGAAATGCACAACAGTACCAAGGGAGTTGTTGTCTGTGTATGTCTCTCGGCTGGAAAAATTGTTGCAAGAATGCCTCAGAAAGGGTAGTTTGCCAGCGATTGAACTGGACCGAACCAGACTGGACAGAATCCTTAAGTCTGCCCCTTCTCAGAACTGCTGTTGCTTCAGTTACGCCTGGCAAATCGACTGGAATCCCACCCTCCTATGATGAGTTAATGAGAGAAATTCGAGGAGTTGAGAAAAGGCGACCTCGGAGGTACCTGCACCAACAGCTGTGGCTACGACCGAGTGACTGAGGGTGACCCATCAAGTGAAGTTCAGGGCAGAGGTTGACAGTCAATGAGTGCTCTGACAAGGAAAAGATATGCCACAATGGGGCTTAACTGTTGAGAGAGATCCGGAATTCAAAACAGTCCTTTATGAAGGCCACGCCTGCAAGTACGGCCCTGACCTATATCCGACTGCATCTGCTATGGGGGTGGGGTACCACCCATGTATCTCCTGCTGATAACAGCTCCAAACTCAATTCCTTGACCATGGAAGTGGAGAAACTGACGAGATGTCTCCAAATGCTTATCACGCCACAGACAGAGATGGCACCCAGGTTTCCAGTTAGTAATACCCCCGCCCTGGCTCCCAGTGTGGCGCCTCGGCCAGCTCAAACTCCAGAAAGTATGTTTTGCTATAATTGTGGGAAAGATGGGCACATGAAAAGGGAATGCCAGTCCCCAAAAGACACTGACAAAGTTGCATATAGGCTACAAGGAGAGCTTTGGAGAAGAAATCAGTGGTTAAGAGGTGCACGACATGATCCCAGTGAGGGCACCAAAATGCTAATTCACGCCCTTGTGGCAAGGTCAGTTGCCCAGGACCCCACTACCGCCTCTCCAGACTGGTCCAGAATAGTGGGTCCCTCCATGGAGACCACTGTAAAGGTGAATGGAGTGTCTACAAGAGCTGTATTAGACAGTGGCTCCCAAGTGACAATTATGTTCCAGGATTGGTATCAGAAGCATTTGTCAGACGTACCCTCCACAACCATTAGAAGGACTGCATGTATGGGGGTTAAGTGAGAAGGCCTACCCTATTCGGGTATATCCGAATTTGGCTGTCTTTCCCCACCTCCGTGGCTGGAGTGGCGAACAAGTAGAGACCCTAGCCTTAGTGTGTCCCCACTGGACTGTATGATGGTGTCCTTTGTTGATTGGAACAAATGCTCATATGTTCGAAGGCTGGCACAGTTGTGTTATGAAAACAGGGTCAAAGACTAGTAGAGCTTTAAGAGTTCGCTTTAATTAAGAAGGCCTATGAGGCACAGAGAGATGCTGAAAAACAGAACCAGAGGAACCGGTCGGAATTGTATGGAAGAAGGATCCTGAGTCTCTGATCCTGGCGCCAAATGCCCAGTGTACCTTACAGGAGAGGTCCGTATCAGAAAGGATGTTAAGAATAAAATATTAATGTTGGATGCACCAGGCGATGGAAAATTGCCAGAGGGACTGCTGGTCAAGCCTAGTATTTTGCCCGCTAGAGCCCATGCTTATGCCAGAAGGGTAATGGTCCAAGTTCATAATGTGTCTGAAAGAGACATTCGAGTAAACAGAGGTTGCATCCTGGCTAATGTGCATTGTGCAGACACTGCAGTGCTACCCAGCAGCAAGAGTTCAAGGAAGAAATGACAGAGTAACGCCTGACTTGTTTGATTTCGCGACTCCCGCTGCCAGCTGAATGGAAAGTGAGGATCAGTGAGAAGTTGCCCAGAGAGACCAGGTGTTTTCTTTAAAGGAATGGGATGTAGGATGTGTGAGGAGCTGAGCACAATATCCGCTGCATGACGAAGACCATTTCGAGAGGTCTCGACGCCTGGCACCTGCTGACATAGATGATGTGAGACGGCATCTGCAAGAGATGTTAGCTGCTGGTGTAATACAAGAATCCAGAAGCCCTTATGCTTCCCCATTGTGGTAGTGAGGAAAAGAATGGAACAGTAAGGATGTGTGATTATCGCACCTTAAACCGCCGGACTATCCCTGATCAGTACACAATGCCCCGCATCAGGATGCTTTTGACTGCCTAAACGGGAGCAAGTGGTTCTCTGTGCTGGATCTCCGCAGTGGGTACTACCAGATCCCGATGGCCCCAGAGGACCGTGAGAAGACGGCCTTTATCTGTCCGCTTGGTTTCTATGAATTCATGAGGATGCCTCAAGGGATTTCGGGTGCCCCAACCACTTTTCAACGATTGATGGAGCGCAGTGGGGACATGAACTTACTAGAGTGCCTGGTATACCTAGATGATGTTATTGTGTTTGGCAGCTCACTGAGGAACATGAGAGCAGATTATTTAAGGTATTGGACCGACTGGAGGACTTTGGCCTTAAACTGTCCATTGATAGTGTCAATTCTTTCAAACATCAGTAAAGTATGTGGACACATAGTATCCACCGAGGGAATAGAGACCGACCCAAGTAAAGTTGAGGCCTTGACCACCTGGCCACAGCCCAAAATCTAAAAGAACTGCAAAGATTCCTGGGATTCTGTGGTTATTATGAAGCTTCATCAAGGACTATTCAAGAGTGATCCGTACTTACTTAACCTTACTCAAGGGTATCCCCAACCCACAAAAATACCAAAAGTCAGCGTCCTCAAGACTGAAAGAATGTATTTTCATCCGAGTGAAGTATTTGGGGCCGCTGGACTCCTGATTGTGAGACTGCTTTTCATGAGATCATATATCAACTACCCATGCTCCAGTTGTGGCCTATGCCGATCCAAGAAAACCTTACGTCCTGCACACTGATGCTAGCTTGCAAGGGTTGGGGGCTGTAGTTACCAAGAGCACGAGAATGGCCTGAGACCAGTGGCCTTTGCCAGTAGAAGCCTGACCCCATCCGAAAGAACTATCCTGTACATAAGTTAGAGTTCCTAGCTTTGAAGTGGGCTATTGTTGACCAATTCCATGAGTACTTGTATGGGGCTAAAATACTAGTAAAAACTGACAATAATCCTTTGACCTATGTGCAGACCTCAGCTAAGTTGGATGCCACTGGCCATAGGTGGCTTTCTGCATTATCTACATATGACTATGCTCTCGAATACCGAGCAGGTCTGAACCACATAGATGCTGATGTCTCTCCCGGAGGCCTGTTCCCCAGAATGATTGGGTCCGATTGGCAGAACCTGACATTCGGCACTCTGCCGAAGTTTGACAGGGAGGAACAAATGTCCACGGACGAGTGGACTGCATGGTGGATTGCTTGGGAGCCTCTGAGAATTGCATACCTGCTGCTTATTGCCACTTTTCTGCAATAGACATTGGTGCACTGCCTCAGCTGGACAATGACAGTATTCGGCGGCTCAATCCCGCGATCCCATGATCAAAGCAGCTTTAGAAGCCCTCTATGCAGGAAAAGATGTGTCCAAATTACGCCCACTGATTTGAGAACTGCACTGTTATACAAAGAAGGTCCTAAGTTGAAACTGATCAATAAACTGTTATACAGAGAAACAGTAGACAGAGGGGACAAGTAGACAAACAACAACTAGTGCTGCCCACTGCCTTCGAGACTCAGTACTGAGGTCCTTGCACAACCACATGGGGCACCTTGGCATAGACAGAACACTTGACTTGGTGAGATCCAGATTCTATTGGCCTAAGATGGGGGCTGATGTGGAGCAACACATTCAACCTTGTAGTCGCTATTACAGAGGAAAGCTTTGCCAGAGGGCTGCCCCCTTGTTAACATCACCACCAGTGCACCCATGGAGCTGGTCTGTATTGATTTTCTGAGTTTGGAGTCAGATCAAAGAAATATCAGTAATGTGCTGGTGGTCACTGACCATTTCACGAGATATGCCCAAGCTTTCCCCACCAAAGACCAGAAAGCATCCACTGTGGCCAAAGTACTTGTAGAAAACTTTTGTTCACTATGGGGCCACAAAGAATCCATTCTGATCAAGGGAGAGACTTTGAGAGTCGTCTGATCAAAGAGATGCTTTCTCTGTGGGGAGTGCGAAAGTCCAGAACCACTCCTTACCACCCCAGGGGACCCACAGCCTGAACGCTTCAACCGCACTTTGCTAGATATGCTAGGCACCTGCACCCAAAGGACAAGCCTAGATGGAGCCAACAAATTAGCACCCTGGTACATGCTTATAACTGCACCAAAAGTGATGCCACTGGATTCTCCCCTACCGCCTGATGTTTGGAAGAGAAGCTCGACTACCAGTAGATGTGTGTTTTGGGGTCTCTCCTGATGGGGTTCAAGCTGACAACTATTTACAGTATGTGCAAAAGTTAAAGGCCCAGCTAACTCATGCGCACTAACTGGCTCAAACCATGGCTGCCAAAAGAAATCTGGCCAACAAAGAAAGGTATGATAAAAGGTGAAAGCACAGGAACTCCAGGAGGGAGATCGGTATTGCTAAGAAATCTGGGACTGCATGGCAAGCACAAGATTGTGACAGATGGCACCATCTCCCTCATTGTAGTGGGCAAACTAGATGATCTGCCAGTGTACAAAGTAAGGCCTGAGAATAATTCAAAGATGTAAAAACAATGCATAGAAATCATTTACTGCCCATTGGACAAATCTTAATTGAGTCTGAGCCCCTAGAAGATGCCCCTCTGGACCAGTGACTAGAGCTGCTGCTAGAAAAGATCAAGAAAGTCTGCACCTACAGAAGCAAAGTTAAAGTGTTCCCTCCACAAGTCCCAGTTGAGCATGACTGTCAGTCCATATCGGAAGAAAGTGAGAGTGACTTTGAATACTATCCTTCTTACGAACTGAGTCAATTGTTCGGGGCAATCCCCTAGTCAATACTGGAGACAAAGCTGGGCCTTCTGGACTGTCTAAGCCCCCAGCTTCATCCCTGGAGCTAATGCTCCCAGAAAGTGAAGTGCAAAGCATCAGATCAGATGAAATGGAATCATTGTGCATGGTCGAACTGTTTGAGCTTTCAGGGGAGGAAAATGATAGATTGGGGCAGACTGGTGATACACCCGAACAAGAAGAGTATTTTGAGTGCCCTGACAGTCCACTGCCAGTGTCCAAAGCTCTCCATGCGAGCCAAATGTTGTGGACTCAGAAACTGTAACTCCTGGAGCTGAAAGTGCCCCAGTTCTAGCTCTCTACCCCCATGGAGACTCCCCTGACAAGTGAGGACAATGCTGAAAATGAGGCTCAGAGTGCAGAGACTATAACAGTTCCCCTAGAAAGACTGGTCGAGCTGTAAAGCCTGTGGTGCACCTCAGTTATGATTCACTTGGGAGGCCTGTGGACTTGCTCTCAATGTTGTCCATAAAGGAGTGTATGTGTCCCCGAGCTCATTGCCCAAACTGAGCATCAGTGCTAACTCCAAGTTACTTGTGTTGCTCTCTATATGGTGCCCTTGCCCCATCCAGCCCCAAGGTAAATTGATAGGAAGGGCCCCTTCTTCAGGTTTCATGTACAAGAGGTAATAACTTGAGTTATGGTACAATGTATGTAATACTGTGTAAAGAGTGACGTACTGCAATGTTTCAGAAATGTGTTCTTGGTAAAATGATATATTGACTGATGATTACATGTGCAGCCTAATGCAAATGTATATGATTGCAGTTGAAACTTATGGGGTACTTGCTTGACGAGACGCAAGCTTTCCCAGGCTAGGAAGGGTGTAACCCTGCAAATGGGGGTTCCCAAAGACTTCCAGGAGCTTGCTTGAATGCTCCAAGCCTGAATGGTGTTTGGCATTTAAGCCATTTATCAGTGAGTGTTTTAGAGCCTCTGGTACTGTCTCTTTAAGAGCTGTCTGCTTGCAGACATAATTAGTTTGTATGGGGACTGTGTGCTTTCTCTGAGTACCACTCGAGCTGCTGCCAATTCACTTCATTTTGCAGTCACTAGGAGTGCAAAGGAACCTATCTGAAAGATGTAACTGTTTGCCAGAAATTATTTAGAGTAATAATGAAATTACAGTTTGTCTAACCTGCTTTCTTTGCAGTCAGAACTGTGTCTGCTAGTTCCCCATTCTAGTTTTGAACTGCTGAACTGGACCAATCAGTGTGGGGTAAGCTAGCTCTAAAATGGTGCCTTGGACGAATCAGAACTTGGACTCATAATCTGAGCCAGCCACAAGAGGATTGTATGGGCAGTGACTCTGGGAGATGTAGTTTAGACTTCAGTGCCTTTTGGACCAACAGCAACAGTCTATTGTGAGTGACAGCCAATCCAGTCAAGAACTGGGAGGAACTCAAAGGAAATGCCAGTTTTGTCGGTTGGAGTTTCAGTTGAGCTTTGGCAGTGAAGAAGGAAGGAGCCCTGTGCTTTTTCAGTGTGCAGTTTTAGTCAAAAAACGTGTGTAAGGCCCAGAGTTCCGGTCTGCAGCTTGTGTAACAGCTTGTTAGGACTGAATCCGTCCTGTGAAAAGAATCAAAGGATCTCTGAAGAGTAGAAACCAGGCTCACCCTGTAGAAGACTGGAGGAATTGCTGAAAATTACACTCGGTCTGTCAGGAACTGAATCTGCTGTGTGTTCTCCCGGTATTGTGCAGTAATTGCGATCGGGATACAGATGCAGCCTGCCTGGTATAGTGCTTTCTTTTATGGGATGTGTGAAGAGGTTTGTGTACCTCAAGTGAGCCCTGCTGACACTGAAGGACCCTATCTTATTTGGAGGTCGTGAGTACTAATTCAGGGTCGCTCCCGTTGAATTGCCACATTAAATCCAAATGGAATTACTGTACTGCTGACTGTTTAATTCTCCTTTCTCTGTGTGAAAGGGCCCTACCAACTGCCACGGTTTGGACTAGCCACTAGGGCTTGGGTACCCAGGGACAGTAACTGATAGGGATAGGCCTGTGCACAGAGCCATAGGTAGATTATTAGAGTGATAAGCTAATTAACCTGATTTCCCCCTGTCCTTGTTATATCCCCCTAAATAAATCAGAGCTGCTTGATTCAGCAAAGTTATACTGCCTGAGGTATTTGTCTATGTTAAAGTACTGTACTGTGATTGTTGCACTGTATCTCATTTCACAGGAGGTCCCAGTGCCGGAACCAGACCTGGGGGTAAGTGTATACTGTGAAGGTAATTCTGATATATTGTGTGGGCCACTAGTGGGAAGAAAGGGGGGTTGCAGTGTCCCAGAGGGCTGTGACCAAGTTAGTTTAACTATTGCAAACCCTGACCTCTGGGTGGAGGCACCCGCCATTGGATCCAGACCCCTCAACCTGTTAGTGGCAAATCAGGCAGGGGTAGTAGCCCCTGGGAAAGCGCCATCTAGGGGTTACATGTAGCCTGGGGAAGAACAGTTAGGGAGGGACTCTTAATACTTGAGCTAATCAGATTACCTTCGCCTTAGGGTAATTTTCCCATTAGATGCTCTTGGAGCTTATTATCAGTGGGAAGGGTACAGAAGGTATACCTCAGGGTCCCCACATAACTAGCCTTTAGCTTTTGGTAGGTTTCTCACCAGTGTATCCCCTTTCTAAAACCCCTGTCCAGATTGCTGCTGAGTAATGCTGGGAGTATATGGAGAAGTAAAGCACTGTAGAAATGCTGAGACTGTGTTTTACAAAGACTGTACCTGAATCCTATATCATAGCCACCATTTCCTGCTTGAACTGTTGTGCTGCAAATAACTATTGGATTAACCCTGTGTACACTGTGCTTATGTTGAAATGTTATGCTGGTTTTCTTCTCTTGGAGTATGCTTAGAGACTATGGGATCAATCCTACACTAGTGCCTCCACTCAGGAACTGCCTTATCTGCTACCGAACTGTCCAGTTGTCCAAGAACTGAACCTTTCAGCCTGATGCTAACCATCTTCACCTGATTCTCACCTTCCGCATGTACTGTTGATCACAGTGACCACTCAGAGACTGAAGTTACTTTCTCGGTGCTACCAGCTGGGGCCGGTCATCGGTATAGGTCTAGCGTAGTTAGTCCCCAGCCAACCGCTTCCCGTTCAGAACGTCAAGTCATCCCCCTTCCCAACAGTGTTTAGGAAGTGCAGGGAACTGCTCTGGTTCACAGATAGGGATCCGTCATAAAAGTAAGGGTGGGGCCTTGGACGCAGGTATCCTGGAGTCTAGTTTCGACTCAGTGTTCGCATCCTACTTGTATCCTGGAGCCGAGTTTCAACTCATTGTTCGCATCCTACTTGTTTCCTGGAGTCCAGTTTCGGCTCAGTGTTTGCATCTTGTTTGTGTCCTGGAGTCCAGTTTCGACTCAGTGTTTGCATCCTACTTGCATCCTGGAGTCCAGTTTCGACTCAGTGTCTACATCCTGCTTATTATCCTGGAGTCCAGTTTCGACCCAGTGTCTGCATCCTACTTGGTATCCTGGAGTCCAAGTTCGGCCCAGTGTCAGCGTCCTGTTTGATGTCCTGGAGTCCAGCCTAGGCCCAGTGTTCACATTCTGTTTGGTTCCCTGGAGTCCAGTTTCGACTCAGTTTCTGCATCCTGAATTTCCCTGAAACCAGTTCCGGTTTAGGAGTTCGTCTACAGCAGTGTGTCTTCTCATTTCCTTGGGGTCTTCCACTGATCAGAGGCTCCCACATCTTTCTCGTATCCAGTATCTCAGTTTCTTTGCAGCACTATTGCTCTGGAACCCTATCTAGCCAGGAGGCTTGCGCAGCTGGGGTTCTTGCTTGTTCAGTTCTTTCATCCCTTTTGCACTTCCGATTTGACTAAAAGCCGGCCAACGGAACATATCGTTGGCCACCGCTCCGGACTTAGGAAAGACTTTATGTTCTGTCGGTTTACTGATCAACAGGTTGCATTTGTTCATTGAAATGCAGTACCAGATTGAGTATAGAACTCATAATGATAAGTTTACTATAGAGTATAAGAATTCCTGTAGAGTATAAGCATCCCCATAGAGTCTAAGAATTTCTGTAGAGTATAAGCATTCCTTTAGAGTCTAAGAATTCTCGTAGAGTATAAGCATCCCTTTAGAGTATAAGAATCTGTAGAGTTATAGGATCCTAAGATACAGCATACTAAGTGGTAGTATAGTTATTGGTTGTATACTGCTTGATTCCCCTGGTACCTCCCACTCAGTAAACCTGTTTTTATTCCCAAGTTTGTCTCCTGCCTCTCCTTACTTCAAGCACCGCTACACCATCAGCGAGAACAGACACCTTGTGCTTTACACGTCTATCCATTTCCACAGCTACATGGAGTAGAGTACTGAGAATATTAAGTGATTTGCTCAAGATCAGATAGTGTGTAGTTGGGTCTGTTGAGGTTTGAACCTATGATTTCCTGGTGCCTATTTCAATGCTCTAACCACTAGACTGCGCTGCCTCCAGGCTTCTAATAAGATGTATTGTTTACAAAACAGGGCAGTTGTGCACTAGAATTACAAACAAGCAATTTTCCTGATTAATTGCAATTTTTTTCTAAGCTAAGTCTATTTATGTTCTTTGAAAAACAGTCTTCTTATTTAACGTTCTTCACACTTCCTACTCCAATAAACAATCAAGGAAACAAAAAGATGTGGATAGAAATTCTAAAGAATATATAAATGTTATGTTCATTGTCCATCTTGTTAAATAGAAAGACTTTACTTTTGGTGTGGTTGTGTCTTTGAACAAATAGTGTGTGCTTGTACCCAGTGATTTTGTGACCTTCCCCCTTTATTTATTTATTTCATCATTTGGACATAACCTTTGAGCAAAATGCTCTTTTTCAAAGATTCCATGTCTTGACAGGAGGACAACACAGAAAGGCAGTTACAGAGTATGGGTGCACATGTACAGAGACAAAAAATACAAGAAATAACAGCAATTGGTCTATTTACAATTGTAAGCTATCTCATACAGAGGAACAGCATATTGCAGTTAGTACAGCCCAATGTACATGGTGAGTGCTGTGGATTTAAGAAACTAATTTAGCTGGAGGTAAAGCAGCCAGGGGAGGCATTGTCATTATGTCATATAAAGTCAGGGGGGAAGAGACTTTAATTGTCTTCAGGCCAAATGCACATTTGTCTTTATGTTGAATGTACCCTGGGGTTTGTGAATGCAAAAGAAAGATTTCAGCTGCATGATGATCCCTCAGACGCCCTTGTTTTTGCTAGCCTGATGTTGAGAGAGTATCACTCAATCTGTGCTGTAGTCTGGGAGACTGAGATCCTGGAGTCTCTCAGGCCCTGTGATCGTGGTGGCTGAATGTAACAAAGAGGTGAAAGTCTTCCTCTCAAGTAATGTGCAGCAGTGGGTGCCTCATGCACACACAGACTTATTCAGTTGACCAAAGTAAGACACTAACACCAATTTTAGAGGCAATTGCTTTTTTTCCTTCTGGATACAGGATCCATTTAGTTGTGCTAGATCTGAGCCACAATAAGGAAATTATTAAATGAATAAAGAAACCGATTTCCTTACATAACAGAGAGGCTTTCATACAAATACTCTTAAGTTATAAACCTTTACACACATTGTAATATTCTCTAAACACTTAAAGCAATAAAATGTAACAAATACAATACTTTATAGTATCTGTCACACCTATGTTTCTTAAAAAGCATTATGGTAGATGAACCTGTACCGAGTCACTGTTTATGCCAGTACTACCTCTGTCTTCTCACCTCACATAAGGTTAAGGGGCCTGGGTCTTTACATTACTAGTTGGATTTGTTACCCCACAATGTAATAAAATTGTGTGGCTCCTCAACCAATTGAATGTTAAAGTGAACTACATGACGAGTTAGTTCTGTGCCCAGAAATACCCACCATCTCTGGCCTTCCTCAGATTCACTGGGGACAGGCACAGTTTCCCTAAATGTCCTCCTTCACCCCATCTGGAGTAGAAGATTCCCTTCATATGCTTTTTTCCATTATGTAATTGCTCCTTGAGGTGCACCCTATCTTTGCCTCTCTTTGGAAGGAACCCACATGGCACATCATCAGGCTACCTCACCACAATGAATACTTACTTGATAGATCCCTTCACCTGCACCCATAGTAGCTGTGAGTTGCTGTTATAGTCTCAGAGATCTGTCACTGGCTCTCTGGAAGGAGAGTCACTAGTTGTTTTGATCTGTATCTACAGATCATCCACACTGGATACTTTCATGGGTTCCACCTATGAGCTACCTTCCATGGTGCAAGGTGTGTCCTCTTATAGGACACATTAGCTTCTAACTCGTGTAACTGTCAAATAACATATCTGTAGAATGACAACTGTTCCATATATTCCTCAGGCCAGATTGGGCAACACCTGGTCGGAGTACCCTGCACATCACAGTAAATGTCCTTATGGACTACATCCATATATATTATAAGCAGTCTTCCTTCTTGGTGTGCCATCTGTACCAAAGACTCCAGCTGCATCAAGAACTCTTAGAACTTCTCTCCTCACTGTTTGGTACACATTGGTCTTCCCCACACTTCTTCATGCCATGTCTCTAAGGCTCCAAGAATAACATTCTGCCTGGCCCCTTCAAGGATTCCAATAGCTGTCAACACCCTCACAGCATCTAATTCTATAGCATGATGCTAACTTTGAGCTCCTGGAAGGCCAGTTAAATTTTCAGAAAAATAAATTTGATGGGGACGGGGAACTGTTCCAGATTGCACAGTGATCCTCATCAGTGACCAGAAGGCAAACAAGAGATTACAGCTGTGCCTCCACATGTGTATGTAACCACCATTAATGTTGATCCTAGCCCTTACTTATCATCTCATATAAGATATAAGCTTGAGGGGCCTGGGCCACTACACTCCTATTGGAATTCATTACCCAAATACAATATATAATAACACTATATGGTGCCTCCATCAAGGGGAAAGTTAAGGTGGACTACTTAACAAGTTATTACTACCCCTTGGGAAACAATACCAAATCAATGAGGCCCCAGTGATTCCACCTGCTCATTCTCCCACACAGCGCAGTAACAGTTAACACAGTCTTAACCCTCTATGTAAATAACCAGGTGGTGACCTAAATATTAAATATGCAAAGGTAATAGGTTTACTTATAAAAGAGTTTGCTAAGGGAAAGAGTTAATGGAAAGCAAATAATATCAGCAGCTACTGATAATGCTTCTTACCAGTTCCTGCCGTGATCTTCAACCTTACACTGCACGTTAGCTGGTAAAGGAAACACACTCTAACTAAGAGTGTACTATTTGTACAACCCAGGCCTGTTGATTTATTTGTAATCCAAAAATAAATGCTTGGACACAGTTATATCCCAAAGTTTATACTTTATAGGTAACCCTGAACTTATTAGAAACAGGTTTTGGTTGCAGAACCATTGCCTTGATTGTGTATTCATGAAATCTTGACCTGGCAAACCTCCAGACACTAGTTCCATTTAAGAGCTGGTCTTGGATCAGTTCTCCAGTCAGTTCTCTCAGCTGTGTCTTAGGCAGTCGATTTACTCTCAGGCAGACCAGCACAGCTCTGGTCTTTTTCCATCAGTGACATGGCTTAGATCAGTTTATCTCTGGCAGCTCTCTCTCTTTCTCTGCTAGACGCTCTATGGCAACTCTCACAGATCAGTTTTCAACTGGATACAGCTCTGGCTCCAAGATTGACCAGTCACCTGCCCAGCACAGCATTCCTTAACTCCCACAACACTATGAATCAGTTTCCTACTGTAGTTGTAGTGCCCAGCAGTGAGGGTTCTCCAGACACTGAGTTATAACTGTGGGTCAGCAGACCCCTTCGGTCAGCTCACAGTGCTCAGGTTTTTAAGGTCCTCCACCCAATGTTTAGTGAGGATGAGACCCTAAATTGTATTTTTAAAGAACTACCACTACTATCTTTTAAACAACCACCTAATTTAGCCAACCTCATTATTAGAAGTAAACTTGAAGCAGAATAGAATACAATAACACCATGCAGTACACAACCCTGTAATCAACTCAGGTGTAAGACTTGTAAGCGCATTTCTACTTCGGATTGTGTGATTACATCACAAAACAGACAATTCAAGATACAGGGGAATTACACATGTACATCAAGTAATGTTGTGTATTTCATTCGATGCAAGCGATGTCCTCACACAGGGTATGTGGGGGAGACAACGCAACAACTCTGCACTAGAATAAACTCACACAGACATGCTATTAGTATGAAGATGACTGACAAACCAGTGGCACAACACTTCTTTCAGGCTGATCACTCAATCTTAGATATGTCAGTAATGGCTTTGAAAGGACATTTCAAGAGTACTCAACAGAGATGGACTTCTGAAATCAGGCTTATTTTGCTGCTCAATATGATGGAAGATGTCATGAACATTGATAAGGGTTTTATGCCGCATTATTCTACTTCAACTTACACAGACCTCTACTTCATAGGATGGACATACATTAGGACTTCAGCTAGTCTTGTTTTTATTTGTTTATTTTTTTATAAAATCCTTTTTAATTGGCCATTAACATGTTGGTTTCTTGCCTGAATATTATGTGTGTGTGTGTGTATGTGGAGGGGGAAGGGTAGCACAGTTTGTTTTTTATGTGGGTGTGTGGAGGGTGATATGTGGGTATGGTGGATGTGAGTGTGGGAGTTGCAGTTATATTGTGGTAGGCTTGTATTCTAATACTGTACATGACATAATGGTGTTACACTGACTAGGGCTCATAATCCACTTACATAGTGAGTATTTACTTCCTGCTAACTACTTTTATTTATTTATTTATTTCAATTTTGTTAACTGGGTGGACTCAATGAGCCCCAAAGGTCCCTTTTTCAGGGGCGACCCAGAGTTAATTACATAAAGGAAAAACATTTACAGATACACTAATTAAGAGAACAAGCCCCTAGTTGTTCACAGATATAACAATACAACATTAGGGAACTCATACAGTAATCAGTAAGACACTTCAGTATACTATCACAAAGAAAAGGGGATAGGGGTTAATTTCATTTTTTTTTATTCAGATTCCTTAGACTGTTTCTGTACATATAGTAGTTTTATTATACTCTGACATGTTATTGAACTCTGAACATATCAGGATGCATGGTTTCATTTACTTGGGGGTCTTTGACAAGTTGTTTTTTTATTTGGCTCTTCTACTGACAATTGCTATTATGGTGTATAAAATCCTCTTATAGCACTGAAGGCTTTAAGGTTTATATATTTAAGTTAGCATTTAATGTACAGGTTTTGCTTTTCATTAGGCTGGATTCTCAAAACACACTGTGACATTTAAAATTTATATTAGTGGAGTTCTGTGCTTGAAGTATTGTTTTATTTTCTGGGGAGATTTGACCTTGAAAGGCTCCTCAGCTAAACGTGTATTTAAATGAGTGTTGAATCCAAAGGTTTTGCTTTTCATGAGATTGGAATCTCATACTCACTAGAACATTCATAATTTATGTCAATGAAGCTCTCTGCTTAAAGTGTTCTAATCTTCTTCTGGTAAGATTTAATATTGAACGACTCCTCAGCTTAAGGCAAACTGTTGCTATCCAGTTTCTCTGATGCAAACTTCACTTATGGTTTAACTGAGTATTTTAAACCAGTGAGAATTATTTCATTTTTTTTATGCATGATCTGGTGTTAATAGTATGTGATTTTCTGAGTGACTATCATAAGCATCTGAGGAAGGACTTGGTTGGTCCGAAAGCTAAAGTACTTTGTTCTTTTTGTAACATCTTTGTTGGTCCAATAAAAGGTATCAAACCATTTGCTTCTGGATCAGGTTTGTTCATGCAGTTAGTAATCCTCCTCTGGATTTATCTTTGTTTACACTAGAAAACAAACCTAGGGCTACTTACCTGCCTAGAATGTGTCTATCTAGCCAATGCAAGCACTGTCGGATTATCTCTTTTGGTGTTCACTATTACCTTTTGACTGTTGAAGCCCAACAGTTGCTTCCTGTTTCCAGGAAGGCCTCCAAAAGCTGTTAAACTCAGGCAGCAGCTCTGCCTCCATGTCATCTCTGATGTATACTTAAAATGTTATGAAACAGCCCCTGCTCTTCACTTTGGAATCCAGCCTTCCCATTGGTGAGTCCCTGTGTCAGTCACAAGAGGGATGTTGTCTACTGATTCTGGATGCACTATTGGGTAAAATTTGTATGCTGTGTAATGAGGTTCTGTAATGTGCCATGAGCCCTCCTGGTTCTACTAACAGGCCTCCGGATCCTGATTGGTTGTTGCACTGCCCTCTGACCCCAGTTGCCATGCTGAAAGTGGGCCAAGGTTTTCAAGATGGCTGCCTTGTAATCCTTATTGGTGGCAGGGAGCTATGAAAGCAATGTCTGCTGAAGTAGTGGAGCTGCTCTCCATAGTGGCTCAGGCAGCACACAAGAAACAGGCACTACTGTTGCTCCCACATCAGATTCCTGCTTGCAGCAGTCCACAGTCCACAGGGGTCAGAGGGAGTAATGTAGTAGTGGAAAACAGGCTGTGGATCTATGGCTCTGAATAGTAAACCTCCACATTTCAGGAAGGGGGAGTTACAAACCAATACATAACACATATCTAGCACTTTTATTGCAAGTTTCTCTATGACTTCTGCTTTCTCGTTGACCAAACTACGTGACTTTTTACTGTATATCCCATGTTTCTGTGTTCAGCAATAAAAGTGAGTTGGTAAGACCTTTCAGATTTTCCATGAACTTGTGGTCAGTTGGAATGAGCCTGTATGTGATAGCAGTAATGCAGATGAATTACGTTTGATGGAGATGCATGAAATATTGAATATAAAGAGGGATCAGGTCACTAGAAGCACAAACATCAGAACTGGCTTCAGCAGAATCCATCTCCATTATATCACCCCCCCCCAAAAAAAACTTTTTTATTCTATTCTTTATTACAAAGGTAATTTGTATTAAACATGAGCTTTGCCCCTTACAGTTCATGTAGAGCTGAGGCTTATTGGAGCTGAAGATAATAATACCATGCTTGTGAGATTACTTTTATTCCCACAACAACCAATCTGAATTTCACAAATATGGCAGCAAACAAAAAATGATTCACACAAACCACTGTAAATCAGACACATTGCCATGAATTGGGGGTAGACATGTAACAATCAATTGCTGGCTGGTGGGTGTCATTTTGCTGCAGTTTGGTATTCTGCCCTGGTGTCATGCTGCACCAGCACTGTTGGTCAGCTGTGCAGTCCTTGCTGGGGGAACAGCGTTACTGAATCAGAAGGTCATGAAAGGTATCACACAAAACTCACTGTAGCACTGGGCCATTAGGATGCATCTATTATGCCGCCAGCAGAGCATGGGAAGTAATCCTGCCACTTTACGAGGCCCCATGAGCCCCAATTAGAGTACTGCATGCAGTTCTTTTCTCCTGAATACAAACGGGACATTGAGGCAGTCCAGAAGGTGCAACAACAGGCCACCAAAATGATTGATGGTATGTGGCTAAAGTTATGAGGAAAGTCCAGAGGCCCTTAGCATATTCACTCTTGAGAAAAGGAGTCTGGATAAGGACATGATCTCAATCTTTCTCAAACTCAGGGGTACGGCCAAAATCAAACAGTTAGAGATGTTTTATCTGGTGTCCTGCAGCAGGATGTGGGGTAGTAATCTGGTTTGTGACCCTTTCTCCCTACATATCTGACCAGCTTTCTCCCACTATTCCTTCTTCCTATTCCTGCCACTCTTCTAACTTCCATTCCTTTAATGTCCCCTGTTGCTTGACATCTACTGGTCAGTCTTTTTTCTCAATTTGGCTTCCTTCTTTGTGGAACACCCTTCCGTCTTCTTGTCAGGCTTGTCAACTCTTACCTTGTCATTATGACACTGTTGAAGTCTCACTTCTCTTCCACTTGCTCCTGCTTTCACTTAACAGGCATCTGATCCAGTTTGCCTCTGCTTTCATCACCCCCAGTACAACCCTTACTTGTTTTGTGCTCTTTTGTAAGTCTTCCTTATTTATTGCACTCACCTATCTGGATTTTGTTTCTATTTTTCTGTCCATTTTAAGGGGTCACATTATGTTGTAACTTATTGTGCTGTTTGAGTTGTTGCCCTACTACAGTTGTCATTAGTAAGCTTCAGCAATTACATTTGGCTGTCTGTAGCAATAAGGAACTTTCATGTCACTTTACTGCAATATACTCCCCCGGTGTTGTGCCTTGAAATGAGCTGCAGCTCACTGCACTTTTCAAGGTCACCAATTCTCAAATAAATAAATATATAAATGAATGAATAAATAAAATGTTATAAGGCACTTTTTCTCTTAGAGTTTGGGGAGCATATCATACAGCCTACAAGCAGAGACAGTTGACATGAAGCTAGAGCAGGCCTTTGAGGTAAGCCGTGACAAATTTCTGCTTAGCAAGGAAATCACTGTGCTCTCTTGATATTACAATTAGTAGAGAAGCATTCTAATTTTATGGATGTTTGAACAGCATACATAGTCATCCTTGCTTATGAAGTGAGGTGTGGAAGACATGATGAATCTAGAGTCCTTTTGGACCTTAAATGAATATGTTACCATGTTAGATACAGTGGCCGAGATATTCAAAGGGGTTGCGCCATGTGCAACCCACTGATGTGCCCTGGCACGACATTCAAAAGGGGATGTTGCGCTGTGCAAATCCCAATGCGCCGTGGCACACCAGTAATATATGCGGTGCAAGTGCGGGGGGTGTGGCCCATCCATATTCAGCAAATCCCAATATTCAGCCCGTGATGTGCGGTGCATATGCAGGCACACACCTGCCTTGTGCCTCACAGTGGGATGCAAAGATCCACTGAGAAAAAACAGGAGCAAGGCCTGGCCACCCACAGGTGCGCTGCCGTATTGCAGGGTGCAACATGGCAGCCGCCAGCCGTGGGTGGCCACCCGACCTCCAGAGCCATGGTCAATCATCGTCACCCCCCACACCCTATCATGGGCTTTGTACATGTATATTAAGCCTGGTGGTCCAGTGGACCCTACCTCCTCGCCCGATCGTGGGCGTAATTAAATAAACATTCCATGGTGGTCTAGTGGACCTGCTCCCCAGCCCGATCGCGGGCTTAGTACACTTAAATCTATCCCTAATGATCCAGTGGACTGAATCCAGACCAATTGAGGGCTTTGTAAAAGAAATTTAATCCCTGTTGGGCCAGTGGACCGCTCCCAAGCCCGACTGCAGACTTTGTACAAGAATAAACCCTGGTGGTCCAGCGGTACGCCCCCTCCCCACCTGCCCACTCAGACCCACCACCCCGCTCCCCCACCCATCAGCGGTGTCGGCAGCTCCCTACCACACAGCCGTCCACCGACTGACAGCATACAGTACAGCTGTGCCCACTGAGATCAGCGTGAGGCCAGTAGGCGTCAGACCATACTGTACTACACAGTCCTGATATGTGAATGCATCCATTCACATATCGGGACTATGTAGTACAGTATGATTCAGACGCCTACTGGCCCACACTGTGGATTCAATGGGTACAGCTGTACTGTACACTGTCAGTCGGCAGGTGGCCGGGTGGCTTGCAGGTGAGGAGCTGCTGCCCATCGCTGATGGGTAGGAGTGGGGTGGCGGGTCTGAGTTGACGGGTAGGGAGGGGGATACCGCTAGACCACCAGGGTTTTCTCTTGTACAAAGTCTGCAATTGGACTATGGAGCAATCCACTGGACCACCAGGGATAGATTTAATATTACTAAGCCCACGATTGGGCCGGGGATCAGGTCCACTGGACCACCAGGGAATTAATTCATTTAATTATGCCCATGACTGGGTGAGGGGGTAGTGCCCACTGGACCACCAGGGTTATTTTACATTGGCAAAGCCTACGATCGGGCATGGGGGTGCGTTGCCACCAAGTGGCAGGGTCCGTCGGTCCCCAATTGCTGCAGCCTGGCAGAGCGCCAGGTGCAAGTCACCAGGGATTGGCACACCTGCATGCAAATGGGGCCATAATGACATGCTAATGGCCCCATTTGCACCATGCATGCATGATGGCTCCATTTGCATATCTGCTGCTGAATATCGCAGCTCCTGCACCTAGCACAACTGCACTTGCGCTGGCGCATACCCCTGCTCATCACTTGCCACTTGCACTGGCACACTGCCACTGCACCATGCGCACTGCGGGCAGCCACAGTGCCATATTCAATGGTGCTGAGCCATGGTGCAATACCATTGAATATCGCCCAGGTCATGCCCTGGCGCATCCCAGTTGCGCTGCCCCCAGGCTTGTGCCCCAGCCTGGTGCAGTCTGAATATCCGGCTCAGTAAGAACAAGTCACATTAAACTGTTCCACCAATGAGCTGATTTAGCATTGTTTTTTACAGTTGGCAATGCACTGGCAACTCATATTGCATTGTTTTTCAATGCTTACCCAGCTCAAGAGCAATGTTTGTAAACTGTTTTTGCAACTCATTTAGATTGCATCAGCAGTCCAGTCACGATGCAATGCAAAACTGAGTTTTAATTCTTAAGAAACAGTTTGTGCAGATCTTTGTACTGGATCCAGCAACACTTATGCAACTCAATCAGAAATGCAAAAACAACTCATTGGAGGAACAGTTTAATTTGATTTGTACTGTATCTACTGACAGGGTGTGGGATTTAGGATTTGTGAGGCAGTATAGCATAATGGTTAAGAGCACTGTGCTGTGGTTAAGAGCGTTGAGCTGTGTTTAAGAGCACTGAGCTGTGGTTAAGAGCACTGAGCTGGAGATGTAGGTTTGAGTCCTACAGCCACCACTTGTATACTGTGTGACCATGAACAAGTCATTTAACTTCCCAGTGCTCCTAGGATGCACCTGGAAACAAATCCTGGCTTAGTGTGCCCTTCCTGGCCAAATATTGTAAAATAAATAAATGTAGGTTGCCAGTTTAAAAAGGCAGCCCCTACTGTCAGGGGTTTCCTAACCAAAATGGAAGGAAGGGTGCCAGGTGGTGACCGTAAGGATAGGAAGAGAAGGAGGGGGAGGTGTAGAGGTGGAGAGAGAAAGGAAAGGGAAGGGAAGGAAGAGAATGAGGAATCATGGGAGGAAGGGCAAGAGGAGAAAGTAGGATACCGGAAAGAAGGGTAGTACAAAAGGGGGAAGGGACAAAAAGGCTACTGTTCACAGAGAATTCTACAGGATTTCGGATTAGAGAATCAAAGGTAAGGATGAAGGCAAGGCAGGATGATTAGGTAAGGCATGGGTTATGGGCCATGCAGGCATTAAGGGAGGAGTGGTAAGTGAAATGCATTTAAAAAAACAGAGAATTTTAAGTGGGACCTTATATGGTTTATGTGCTGGTATTCACTATGTTTGGTGGCAGGGCTATGGGCCTATGTGGTGCTTCCTATGTGGGATTCTTAAAATTCAGTCACTTTCTGGCTGGGAGGGTGGCACCAGACTTAATGGTCCATGTCATTCTTTTAGAGGGAAGTGCTGCGAGGATAAGAGGTTACCAGCGGGTAGATAAGTGGAACAATATTGCTGGAGTGGGGGTGAACTTCCAGTAAGGGTAGATGATTGGGTTTAAAGCATTGTTAAGAGCTGGAAGCATTGGGGGTAGGAGGTAGCCAGATGATCAGGGTGGTGGGGTAGGAGTTATTGGTGTGGTGGTTAAGAGGGTTAAGCCATAGGTCTCTCGCCCAGACTCCTGTGAGGGAATATACTGTAGTTGGAGCAGAGGATGTGCTGCTTAGGGGAGGATATGAGTGTCTTTCAAGGAATGCAGGCAAAAATGTGGGGTGCGATGGGTAGCAACAGAAGGCTGGAGGGGAGACTGGACCCCGGTAGGAGAAAAGATGGCACGGGGACCACGAGGAGCAAGTTCTTATGTTACCAGCAAGACAAGGATGATGGGATGATTTTTTATTTTTCATGGGCAGCAAAGGGAACAGGATTGGCATGATGTGCATGTGCACAGCAGGTGGCCACCATCTTGGTCACATTGGCCAAGCATGAGGTGGGCCTGGCCGCAATTTTTGAGAAGCGGCTTGCCACAACATGTGATAGTGCTTGGGAGCAGATAGATGAAATGGAAGTTCATCTATCTATACAGTTCATGATGCTTTGCATTATGGGGTAAGTGTGATTTTGTATTTCTTAGGTATCTAATGGCGACTAAAGACAATCTATTCATGGCCAATTAAGTTTCTCATTCCTGCTGCTGTTTTACTGCTGCTCGCTATTGTAGCTAATGACAGCACATTAAGTAATCCTTAATGAATGCATCCCGTGGCTGCCTGCATACTTTAGGGTATCTCCTTAAGTCTCCTTGAGGCAAATGAAAGCACACTTAACCTTAACTCACATTCCTCCATTGCATACCTGCATACCTACCCTCATGCAACACAATTTAAACCTCCCTGTAGAGCCAGAATTTCAAAACAGGCTGCCATGGATAAAAATCGGAGAACTGTGCTGACACTTGCCCAAAAAATCCAGATCATCAAATGCTTGAGCCATACCCGGCACAAAACGGGCAGACATAGCAAAACAATTCCACATAAATATCTGCACCACCTCGAAAATTATGCCAAACATGGAAAAACTGTATGATGATTTCCAGCGTGGTTTTAACACCGAACTCAAACGCAAACAAACTGGTAAAGATGAAGTTGTAGAGATCGCCTTACTGCACTGGTTCAGTGCCTGCAACAGGCAGCAAAAAATCACGGACTACTTTGCTAAACTGCAGGGGCAATTGTGCTATTACTGTAATGAATTTAACATAGTGAAATGTGTACTGATGGTGCTGATTTTTAAAAACGGATTGCTGTGTTGCTGTGTTTTCATGCTTACTACAGTACTGTGCTGATTTTCACAAGCTGAATGTGTTTTTTAAGTAAATTACAGAACACTATTTGCATTTATAGAGTACTGAATTGCAGTCAATGCAATTGCTGTGTTTTTAAACATTGTAATTTTTTTTTCATAAAGATATTACAATGAGAACTCGTGTATTGCTGTTTTTCCACACCGTGGGAGTCAGGTACCACCTAGTGGCCATTGATGGTATTGCTTTTTCTCAATGCACACTTTTAATAACAGCCTGTTTATAGGAACATTTTTCCCTGGCAAATTGCATATTCTTATAAACAGGCTATACTGTAATACATTGCCCCTCAAATTTGAACAGCAGGAGTGATTTAAGAAAAAAAGCGGGGGTGAAGCAGGTCGGGGTGGGTAGGACTCACAGGCAGCATGTCTGGGGAATGGTTTATACTGATCTTTGTTCTTCTTTTGGAGTTTGGCAGGCATGGCATCAAAGAAGGGAAAGAACACTGGAGCAACAGGAGTAGGCCCCAGTGAGGATCTGGTGCAGCAGGTGATGGAGATGATGAGGGAAGTCCAGGCAATGTTGGAGGCAGCAAAAAAGAAGGAGGAGATGAAGAAGCCAGACTGGAAGATGAAGGGGCTGGCAAGGGACACTGGTAAGGGGGCAAAACACCAACCTAGAATGGGGTCCAAGGGAACATCAGGGCCTCGGATTAAGTATGATTTGGTTGATATTACAGAAGAAAGGAGTTTTAAGGAGTATGTGGAGGGGATCATTGGGGCACTAGGGAGAATGGTTTGGGAGAGCGGGAGAAGGTACTACAGGAAATAAAAAGAAGAGCGAGAGGGGGCAGGATGGGTGCAAGAGGGGAAGTTGGTCAAAAGGCAGGGGAGGAAGGGGCACTGAGGGTCATAGTAGGGGATCATGTGCGGCAGTCATTAGAGAAGAAAATATGGAAAAGTGAGTACATAGATATTTTTGCACTGGTAGATAAGGAGGCAGCCAAGAAATATGAGGAGAAGGAGCGGTTAGGAAAGACAGAGATTGCAGCAGCTCTGGCAATATTGGGGAGAACACAGGAGGATAAGACTTTTGGAGGTAAGACCATGGAAGCCTGTCTTATGGGTTTCACATAGTTTAGCGCTATCGTGCTATAGAAGCAGCCAGAGTTGGTCATTTCTCTACTGGCGTATTCACTGATAGTACACAATGCAGATAAAATGTGGGGTAGATACAGGTGGTTACTACATGACCAGACGTTTCAACAGAGGATGGCATCTCATGGGGATGTACTGTGGGATACCAGGCACCCAGGCATGTGGTTTGAGACAATGCCAGTGCAAATGGTGGGTAGGGGGGAGGGACTGAAAGTGGATACAGGGAATAAACAGAAATTATGGTGGGGTTATAATAGGGCCCAATGCACCTGGGCAAACAGTAAATTTAAGCATGCATGCTCAAAAAGCGCAGGTCCACACCCAGTCTTGCGATGCAAGAGCGGGGAGGGATAGGTTTGGGGACAGGTTTATGGGGCAGCCCTTTGAGGGAGCTTTGTGGGAAAGTGGGAGAGCAGAGGGTGAGGTAGGGGAGCTTAGTGGAGGGGGTCGGTTCAGCCAATGGAGGATGATGATGGGAACGAGGCAGAAATAGGGGGACGGGGTTTGGGAGTGTGGACACAATGGTATCCAGACAAAAGGGCACGGGATATCTTGCGGAAGGTTTCACAAAAGGGTTTAATTTATGCTATGAGGGGCATCGGAGGGCAATGAGAGCCCATAATCTAGGGTCAATAAAGGGAAAGGAAGCAATGGTGGTGGAAAAGATCCAGAAGGAGTTGATGGTGGGCAGGGTGGAGTCCCTGTTTAAGGATCCTCTGTTTGAGAAGCTTAGGGTATCACCTATGGGGTTGGTGCCAAAGAAACAGCCAGTGGAATTCTAACTGATTCACCACTTGTCCTACCTGGAAGGGGAATCGGTCAATGATTTTATTGTAGAGGAGCAAAGGGTGGTGTCCTATGTGACACTGGATCAGGTGGTGGAAATGATTTGGGCAGTGGAAGGGGCATGGGTGGCAAAAACAGATACAGAAGCTGCATTCATGCTGCTTCCCGTGAGGATTGGGAGCTGTTGGGTTTTAAGTATAATGAGTTTTACTATTTCAATAAAGCTATGCTGATGTAATGTTTGGTGGCATACGTCACTTTCAAAATGTATAGCACAAGGCTACAGTGGGCATTCTGGGAACAGTACAGGTATAGGGTGGTGGGGCATTATTTGGATGATATTCTTCTGATAGAACAAGGTAAGGAGGGGACTGCCAATATGCTATGGTTTTTCCTGTGAGATGTCTGGCATAATAGGGGTCCTACTAGTGAAAGCGAAGACTGAGGGCCTGGTTCATAAATTGGAGTTCTTGGGGATAGAGGTGGACATAGAAGAAGGGCCTTTCAGGTTACATCGAAGTAAGGTTCAGAAGCTATGGGAGTTGATAGACAGGGTAAAGGGCAAGCAGAGGGTATCCCTGGTAGTGGTACAACAGTTGTTGGGGCACCTTCATTTTGCATTCAGGGAAGTGACCCAGGACAAGGCCTTTACTCGCAAGCTGGCGAGGGTGATAAAAGGGGTAAGGCAGCCACACCATTAGCTGGATATATCAAATAAGGGTGAGGCATGACCTTTAAGTGTGGGAGCAGTTCTTGCAGCAGTATAATGGTGTCACTTTTTGGCAAGGTGATTGGTTATTCAATACATAACTTGAGCTGTACACTGACGTGGCAGGGGCATTCGGGGGGGGGTGTATTTTGGGGGGGTTTGGATATCGGAAAGATGGCTGGAGTAATGGACAGAGAGGGGACTGACATGGGGCATTACTCTCCTGGAGATCTTCCCGATATGGGTGGCAGTAATAATTTTGGGAGAACAACTCCAGAATCCAAGAGTAGTGTTTTGATGCGATAACAAGGCAGTGTTGGAAGTACTGAACAGACAGACAGTCACAACAGAGAAGGTAATGAGGGTACTAAGGCAACTAGTGTTACAGGGGTTGAGGTTGAAACTGTCATTTAGAGTGAGACACAATGAAGGTGTTAAGAACACAGTGGCTGACAGCTTTTCCTGTCTTCAGTTGGACAGGTTCAGGTGCCTTGCACTGTGGGGAGCAGTCAGGAAAATGGTGGTCCAGTCCCACTTGTTGGAGACTGGCTGGAAAGAGCCTAGCTGCTGTTTAGGAACTCTTGGTGTGCAGGTACGTTGAAGGCATATAAGGGATCTTGGAAAGTATCCCAAAAGTTTTGAGAGCAGGCTGGAATGGACGTATGTGGACCTGTGACAGAGGGGCAGGTAATAAAGTTTATTGTACAGGAGTGGGAGGAAGGGGTAGAACACTTTACCATGGGGTTCCATTTGGTTGGTTTAGGTTTGGTATGCAGTCTAAAGGGTTGGGGGAGCCTTGTAGGGTCCCTGTGGTTAGAAGAATGATACAGGGTTGGCAGAGGTTGAAAGGCAGAAGCCCAGACAAGAGACGGCTCATATCAGAGAGTTTGTTGGGCAGGTTAGTGGGGCATTGAGTAGCATTTGCTACTCTCGTTATGAGGTGCTCCTGTTTACAGCAGTCTTTTTAGTAATGGTTCAGGATGTGTTCGGAATGAGTGATGTTGTAGCCCAGAGCAAGAGGTGTAGAGGTGGGGGGCTATGTTGGGAAGAGGTACAGTGGCTCAATGACAGGATAGAGCTTTGGTTGAGCAGGTCCAAGATGGATCAGGCAGGGCAAGGAACAAATGAGGGTTGTGATAGAGAGGGAAAAGGTGTGCAGTGCAAGCTATGGAGGAATAGAGGGCACTTAGGTCAGCAGCAGGGGGAAGCTTGTTTATACACAGCAATGGGGACCAGACACCAGTGACCAGTTAGCAGCAGTGCTGAAGAGAGGTTTGGAATTTTGGGGGGAGGATGCATCTGGGTTTTCATCCGATACATTCAAAACAGGGGCGGTCTTGGAGGAATCTGCAAAAGGGTGTCAGCCACAGAAATAAAGAAGGTGGGCAGGTGGAAGTCGAATTGTTATACAACACACATGAGGAAACTGAGAAAGTAATGGATTTTGTTGTCTTCCTTCCCCCCGATTTGTACAGTAAGAGGAATGTATGGATTGTCAGCCACTCTTTCACTTAGTGGGTGGAGAGAAGAGTGGTGGTGAGGCCCCGGGGGAGACAACTGTGAATGGGTGTAGAAGCAACAAAAGGATATTGGAAAGGGTTTGGGGGCATGCGATGGGCCCAGTTGTTGCCACTATTTGAGGAACTGAAATTGAAGCTACCAAGGTGAGATTTGTTGGTATTGCACTTGGGGATCAATGATATGGGGGAGCGACCATGGGTGGACATCATGTGGGAAATAAAAGGGAACTTAGAAATAATTAACAGAAGGTGGCTGGAGCTAGTCATTGCATGGTCAGAGATGATTCTGAGATTGATATGGTGGCAGGCAAGGTATATCAAAGCAGTAGAGGGGGCTAGAAAGAGATTGAATAAGAAAGTGGCAGCAATGGTAACTGACATGGGTGGTATATATATATATATATATATATATATATATATATATATATATTTATGTATGAGTGTAAGTGGGGCTGTTTGGCAGGATGGGTGCACCTGACAGCAATGGGCTAGACATGTTTAATCTACAATTGCAAGGGTCTTTGGAAGAGTGGATAGGAGAGGATAGACGGGGAAGCCCATCATCTGTCACAATAGCTGAAGATGGGCCAATAGAAGGAAGAGGAAAAGGGGGGTGGGGGAGAGGGGAAAAAAAGGCACAGGTAAAGGATACAGGGGGCCCAGGGGGGTACTGGGCAAGTAAACCAGGACATGGGCTGGGTGTGTACCCAGCCGTGTTGGCACCTTGTGCTGTTTGCATCCCAGGGGGCCGAATGTGGGTGTTGGGTATGCATCCAAGTTCAGAATGGTGTTAATTGATTGGAAGTGGTCATACAAATAAGCGCATGATGAAACTGATGTATATGTATTAAAGTACTGGTGATGTAAATAAAAGTTTTTATGAAGTTGTGTAAATAAAGTATGCCAACTGAGCACCCAACATGGTTTGAGTGTGGTGTATTATTTTTGGAAGGGGCTTAGATGACAAGGTGTGTTGCCAGTTTAAAAAGGCAGCCCTTATTGTTGAGGGGTTCCTGACCAAAACTGAAGGGAGGGTACAAGGTGGTGACAGCAAGGATAGAAAGAGAAGGAAGAGGATATGTGGAGGTGGAGGGGGGAAGGAAAGGAAGAGAATGAGGAATCATGGGAGGACGGGCAAGAAAAAAAAGTAGGATCCTGGGAAGGAGGGTGTTATAAAAGGGGGAGGGGACAAAAAGGATAAGGCAGGGATTGGTGGAGGGGATCAAGGGAAAAGCCAACAAGAAGAGGGTATATAAGGGAAAGGAAGAGCATTATCACCCTTCTTTTGCTAGACAGCAAGTTGCCCACCTCCCACCCAGTATTTAGCAAGATAGAGGGCAGGTCAATAGAGGTTTTATGGCATGGTTAGCTGCTGAAGGTGGACAGCAGTGAGTGGCCAGGTGTTATGAATGCTTTAAAAGAATGGTATGGACATGTGAAGGGTTGCCAAAGGAGAGCAACAGGAGTGACATGGTATGGTGAGGTCAAGGAGCATGGAAAGAAGAGGAAAAGGGGGAGTGGGGGAAGGAGGAAATACAGTAAGAGGCACAAGTAAAGGATATAGGGGGCACAGGGGGTACTGGGTCAGTAAACTAGGACATGGGCTGGGAGTGCACCCAGCTGTGATGACACCTTCTGTGGTTTGCATCCCAAAAGGCCAAATGTGGGCATCAGGTGCGCATCCGAGTCCAGAATGGTGTTAATTGATTGGAAGTGGTCATGCAAATAAGCACATAATGAAATTGATGGGTTTCACCAAGTCGGTTCAACATCATACATGTTGACTGACACCACAGCGACAACAAAATGCTGACGGTAACCATGTTGCCTGGCAATCATGTCACCAATGTTGCTCAGCAATCATTTTGCCCCACCATGATCACGACAAAACACCAACGAAAACTATGATTGAGCTTGATAGGCAAAGCCCCACACCCCAACAATTAATATAATCACCTCCAGATTGGAGGTGTAGGGGGAAACAGTGCAATACCCCATTGGCTGGCAAGACGGTGGGCATTTTAAAATCCTGATCGATGGAATCACTGTCAATTGGGTTGCAGCACCTACACTGCCATCAATGTAGAGGTTTTGCTGCACTGATGGCACACCAAATTGATGTATATGTATTAAAGTATTGTCGGTGTAAATGGAAGTTTTTATGAAACTGTGTAAATAAAGTATGCCAACTGAGCACCCAGTGTGGTTTGTGTGTGGTTTATTGTTTTGGGAATGGGATTCCATGACAAAAGATATCATGGGAAATGGAAGAAAAGTGTACTTTTGGATCCAGCAAGTGCTATGGATTTTAAATCAAGTTTAATTTGCTTGGTTATCCCCTCCTCCCCCATTTGGTGACCACTCACCCATTCACTGTGGCAAGTGTATAATACATCCTGGGACTAAGAGGATGCCAGATTCAGGGACTTACAATTATCTTCTAGGAAGAGCAACATGAGGTGTACTGAGCTGTTTCTCTGTAATTGACAATATAAATTGCTATACTTAATGAGTTAGGTATGCCAAAACATAGCAGGCAGAAAATGGTAGCAATGCTTAGAAGTAGTTCCTTATTACTTTTTATTCAGAAGAGTTTTTCTTTTGCTATGTTCTCATTAGATGGATTTCTACCTAATAGTATTATGTGTGATGTGAAAAGTGTGTGCTTTATCTAGACGCAGACATAGTTCTATTCCTTGCAGTACATCATCAGCATGTGACCTCACTGACTGTTAAGTCACAAGCCCCTCTGCCAGATGGGTAACATGTGTCATAAGTTGTCAGTCATGTAGCAGGAGACTGGCTCTTCTTGGTTACTACTGAAGTCACAGTCAGGTCACAGTGCTGAATGAGGAATAAAACTGGCACTGTCAGCCTCCAGGTAGAGCAGAGGGCTGTTCACACATAGCACCTAGTACTGTAAGGCAGAAAATCTTCCAGCAAGCTAAACTAAAAAGGAAAAAAAAATATGTTAGATATAAGAGGTGATAGCTGATTTCTTTTGAAAGTTACTATAATGCCAGACAAGACACTCGATTTTTAACAAAGCCAAGTCCTTGCATGCAAAAACAGCTCTTTGTTCATGGGTCTGTGCCATCTGTGCTTATTGCACTACACTGGAGGTCAAAAAAGATGGTGCATTTTAAATAGAAAAGAACATGCAAAAATAATTTAAGAATACAGTCTAGCTTTTTCACACATGATTGGGCTGTCCCTTTAAGCAAAGAACATTCTGTGAATAAAGAACTGGCAAAATGCATTAGTCATGCTACTGTACTCTGTGTGCTTGGGATGTGCACTGAATCAGCCCTGAAATTCACTGAGACCCAAACTCTGCCAGTTTGAGAGATTTGGATTAGGCAAGAGCATTAGACACTAAATAATTGGTTCCACCAGTTCCACTGGAATGTGACTTCCTACTGTAATAGTGCATTACCCACTGATATGAGCCAAATTGCATTAGGAGCCTGATGTGTGCATCAGCAGCCAGAATGATTTAATGCCATATATCAACTATATTTGTAATAGCTGTGTCACACACAGTAATAAAACTGCAGCTGATCTAATCTTGGGTTCAGTGAAGGAGGAAGCAGCGACTGGGCTGTCTGAAAAGTTCCTTCAGTAAGTCACCACCAGTGCCATTGCACGTTCAGTAAAATATTGACACTGGGTTCTAGTAACCTAATTGTTCTTTAATTGGAAGGAGTGAAACTATTGACTTTCTCTCCAGAACTGGTGATGTCGTAAATGCGGTACAAACAGTTTTCCTCTGTGGTGCTCTCTTGCATTTTTATTACAAAGCCTCGTTTATGAAGTATAATAATAAGGATGCTTTATCGTTTCAACTGAGGAATAGCCACCAGAAAAGGGATGGGATTTAATTAGCATCTTAAGCGCTGCTAATGATGAAGGTGCCCATACTGTGGTCTATAAGTGGTGTCTAGGGTGTTGGAGACTGACAACATTTCTCCAACCCATCTTCCCATTAACAGCAAATATGAATCTATCTTGTCATATTTAGTGTGTTTGGAGCACTGAAATGGAACCATACTACCAAAGTATTATTACTTCTCTGTCTAAAATTGCCCCAAGTGTTCAAGTTGTATGCTGTACAGTGTTGTCAGACTGGAGTCTTATTGCTTAAATCGACAAACAAAATCTATGTAGTGGAAAGAGAAGCAATGTTTTGTACACCTGCTCCACAGTCTATTCAGTCACAGCCATCTTTGAAATAAATGTCTGCAATAGAGAAACAGCTGAGCATGGCTTCGAGACTTATCAAAATTGTGATGCCCTAGAAAAGGCTATGGAAAAAAAGCATTTGCTTCTCATTGCTTACATAAGAAATGAAGTGGTTTGTTGGTCACTGCAAAATTTATTACTAATAAGTAGTGCGATTTAAAAGAATGGAGCTGAAGATTTTCACACAAAACAGCAGGTTGATCTGACAGCCCTGTAAACGAATGAAATTCTCTCTAAATGCCAGTTCTCTGATTGCAGACATTACTTTTTCAACTCCCTCTATATTTTACTGAGTATTTGCAAGCTGAGCCGGCCCTTTGTTGATGCATAATGGCTGTTATGAGGAAACATGGTCCAACATGTCAGCTATTTATTTATCTATTTGAAGATACAGCTCCAAATTTCAGGTAGTATTTATTTATATGAAGATAGTTTTACAGAATACCCTATAAATTTCAGTGGCTTGTTTACAATGGGGCCCTGCCTAGCATGGCTATCGTTTCACAGACAATTACACAGGATTATAGATTGCAGCACGCATTGCTTAGCAATACATTTACACAGGAATTGTATGTTTCAAGGTTTAAACATAGATGTTCACTGTTTCAAAATGCTTAAGAGATCATTCTTTTAAAAGTAGCAAACCCAGGGGCTGTTCTAATATCTCTGGGGAAGGAAGTATATAGTAGAAGGCCTGCAGAGAGAAATGAGGCTTTGTTAAAATTAGTTGAAACTTTAAAGATGTTCACATTGCCTTTCATACTGCTTCTAGTTTCTCAGGAGTGGACACTTGATAAGGGTTGATCATTTTATGCCAAATAGTAGTATTAGTCATAGATTTTATTTGTAATTACTAGTGTCCTTTCCCCAGAGGCTCACAGTGCCATTACAATCAGACCACATACAACAGGAATATGACAAATCAGAATACCATAATAAAACAAGACATACTGTACAAACAAATAGGTATGCAAGTAAATAAATGAATACTAAAACTAACTGGTTTAAACTAGCCATAAATTAATTCTGATAGGACAACGTTAATTCTGTTGAAAAAATATAAATACAGATAAATGAATGCAGACTGGGTATCCAGATGGAAATAAGAGTTTAATCCCAAAAGGCCTACATAAATGAAAAAGTCTTGAGGGCTCTTTTAAAGGTCTTCACTGAGGGGTCCTCCCTTAGGGCTCATGGGAAAGAGTTCCACAAGACCAGGCCTACTACCTTGAAGGCCAGGTTGCCTGAGGTTTTTAACCTCACCCAGGGTATTACTAGAAGGCACTCCTTAGTGGAGTGGAGTGGAGTTGAGTGGAGAGGTCACGGACACGTAAGGATATAGAAGGTCTGCAAGATAGCCAGGGCTGCCAGTTAAGTGGGCTATCTCCTTTAAAGTTGGGCTACTAACTTAAAAGGCTGTATACGGATAAAGACTTTTAAGTTAGTAGCCCAACTTTAAATTAGATATGCCACTTAACTGGCAGTCAGTGCAGCTCATGCAGCATCAGGCAGACATGGCGCAGTCTTGAAAGGTGAGTCAGCAAACTAGCAGCTCCGTTCTGCACTAGCTGCGTGAGCTGTAGCATATCTGCACTGACCCCGGGGTACAGAGCATTGCAGAAATCAAGTCTCAGTGTTAGAAACATATGTAACAGTGCTGGCAAGTCTCCAGGGGGGGGATGAGGTCTAATCTGGTTGATGTTCCTGAGATGGTAAAAGCCATTTCAAACAACTGCTGACACTTGAGCCTCAAATATCAACCCCTCATCCAGAATGACTCCCAGATTTTCCACCTTTGTGAGGCCAAAAGCTCAGTAGGATATGTAGGTATTACTAGAAGGTGCTCCTCAGTGGAGTGGAGTGGAGTTGAGTTGAGTGGAGAGGTCACGTACATGTAAGGATATAGAAGGTGATCTCAGGGCTGAGATCAACATTATCCTACATATCCAACATATCCTACTGTATGTAAATTTATCTGGTTTTGTTATGTGATGTATATGAACTTCATATGTTTACTGTACAGGTACACCTTGCAAATAGGGCATAAACAGTCCTAACGGTGTTATATTGTATAAATAAATGTTATTACTACTGCTTACCAAATTACTAGTAGCCACCACTCTCCTCTTCAACCTGGCTTGGTCACCAGCACTTCAGTTTTGTCTGGGTTGAGTCTTAACCAGCTCAACGACATCCAGTCTTGGATCTCAGCCAGGCACCTGTTCAGCACATCAACTGCACCTGGCATCTCGGGTGCAGATAACAGACAGAGCTGGGTACCATCTGCATAGGTGTAAAACCCAACCCCATACGGCCTAATCCCCAGGGGCTGCATGTACACAGCAAACAACATGGGTGAAAGGACTGAGCCCTGGGGTATGCCACGGGGCAGGACCATTGGGGACAAGAAAAATACTTCCCAGCTTCACCCCTGAGACCTGCCACAGAGATAGGACTCAAAGCAGAAGATAACTTTGCCAGTGAAACCTACATACTCCCTTAGCCAATCCAAAAACAGCCCATGGTCCACAGGGTCATAGACTGATGAGCAATCCAGAAGAACAAGAATTGACTGTTCTCTATCCCTTTCCCTGAGTAGGTCACTGTGCACACTGACCAATGCAGTTTCTGTGCTATGCCTGGACCTAAAACCAGACTGGAGAGGCTCATAGATGTCAAAGGCAGTGAGCTGTACCTCGAACAGCAGCACAACCATCTTCTCAATAACCTTACCCAAAAAGGGCAGGTTACAGACTGGTCGGTAATTCGCAAAGACATCTGGATCCAAAGATGACTTCTTCAGGAGGGGTTCACCAGTGTATCTTTCAATGCAGCTGAGAAGACTTTTTCTGATAGGGAACACCAGATAATCTCAGCGTACTCTGGGCCCAGCTGCCCAGCACAACTCACTGGTAATCGCATTGGACCTGGATCCAGTTCACAAAATGTTGGTCTCAGCCCTGAAATCACCTCACTAATCTCTTCTACCGTCACCAGTCCAAACTCTTCCCATGAGAACAGAATGTGTCTGAGACATGAAGGCTTGATTCTGCTGGACTGAGATGGCCCACATGGTAAGATCCCTGCCTGGATAGAGGACACCCTGTCTGAGAAGAATCAAGCAAACTCCTGGCAGTTGGCAAGTGAAAATGTCTTCACGGACTCAAGACAGGCCGAAAGTAGGTGCCTGTCCACAGTCCGAAAAAGCTGAGATGGTCGATTCCTCCTTGTAGCAATCTCTTGAGGCAGAAACCTTGCCTTTTTCTGAGTGATTGCTCTTTGGAGAGTAGCCAAAGCCAGCTTGTCTTCAGAGTCCTGGATCTCCGCGAGCAACGCTCCAACCTCCACCCCTTTGCCTTCATCTCCCTTGACTCACTGTTGTACCATGGTGACCCAAGATGTGAAGCCAATGGGCATACATGAGTAGGTGCCATGATATCAAAGACTGCTTTTATGGCCCTTTTATAGGTCACCACAGCTTCATTGTATATCACATGCCCAGATAGGATGGGTAGAAGCAGCAGGCCCCTCAACTGCCTGACCACTCTGTCTGGTGGAATTCTGGGTAAGGGAACCAGATGTCTGGCCTTTCCCAAGTTCTCATTTCACCCTGGGGCATGTCCTACTTTTCTCAGTCCTAATAGCAACCCCTGTCAGTCCCCCATGTCCCCACCCCTCACCCATGCCTCCTCCCGATTCCCACCTCCCTGCATTGCTGATTGACCGGGGGAGGTCATGGAAGGGGTGCAGGTCACAGAGTAGAAACACACACACACACACACACACACACACACACACACACTCTCCACTAAACCCAGCACACCATTAATTAAACATCCATGCAGATTACCTCATATAACTGCCTTACCTTATATAATTGCCCTAACCTTCACTCATATCATTATTCAAAGATTCACACACAAAGTCACAATCACACCCCACAGCAAATGAACAATCAATACAAAATAATAAACACAAATGAATGTATGATAGACCCTTCTCAGATTTTAAAGATTAGGGCCCAGATATTCAAAAACAAGTGCAAACTCAGTGCAAATGTTTGCGCTGCACTTGTGCTTGTGCCCAACCCAGTGGTTGCTATATTCGGTCAGACAGTGGACCAGAGCTATCCAACTGATTTTCAGTCTATGGGCAGGATTCACAAAACTTTGCCCAGGTACAAAATCAGTTTGCCTGGGACAAACTGGGCTTTGTGAATAGCTGCCACTCACAAAGTCCAGTTTGCCTCTGAAAACTGGGTTTGCGCTTGGGCAAACCAGTGGGGGGGGGGTCACAGTGCAAATGAGTGGGTGGGGACCAGCATAGCCCCACAATCCCATTCACAAAATATTTGCTTCATGCAAGGGCCTTTGTGAAGGCCCTTGCATGGAGCAAATTACCGCCAAAAAAACCTGTTGGTAATCCGCACAACCCTAGTGGTTGACGGAGGTAGTGCGGCCTCCCTCATCCACCTCCCCCTCCCTGATTGCCCATCCAATAATAAAAAAAACTGTGTCCTTATTGTAGGGTTCCATCCAATCCCCGATCTCCGGCCCGATAATAAAAAATAAGTCCTTCCATAGTGTAGAGTCCCACCAGATTCCCCATTGCCCGCCTAATAATATACACAACAAAAAAGTTTCCATAATGTAGTAGCCCCCATCCCCATCCACAATCACCCACTCTGTAAGAACAAAATACCCTCTCTAATGTAGTGTCCCCCCTCTTCCTCTATCACCCGGTAATATACAAAACAAATGTCCCACTGTAGTGGTCCCTACTCCTTCCCCATTCCCTGATCACCTGCACAGTGGCAAAGGAACCCCGTTTCTGTAGTATAATGGTCCCCCAACCCCCCACCCACTCTGTTATGTACACACCACACTGCTCTCCCCGCGCCCAGCGGCCATCAGTTGGTGAGCAGCACGAATCTCTCACACCTCCACGGCTGCCTGCCAACTGAACTGTCAATGTATGACAGCTTACAGTAGTCACTACAAGCCCATTGGTTGACACTGTCAATCAATGGGCTTACAGTGTGTGTGCTGTAAGCTGTCATTCACAATGTTGTTCACAAAGTTGTGAATAACAGCTTACAGTACACACTACAAGCCCATTGATTGACAGTGTCAACAAATGGGCTTGTAGTGAATACTGTAAACTGTCATTCATTAACAGTTCTGTAGGTGGGCAGCCATGGAGGTGTGAGGAGGGCTGTGTTGCTCACCAACCAGCAGTCCTACTGGGGCGGTGGCGCAGGGTGGTGTGTACATAATGGAGTGGGTCGGGGGTTGGGGGAACCACTATACTATGGAAACGGGGTTCCTTTGCCACCAGGCAGGTTAACGGGGAATAGGGAGGGACCACTACAGTGGGGCATTTGTTTAGTATATTGCTGCATCATCAGGAATTAGGGCACCACATTAGAGAGGGTATTTTGTTCTTACCGGTGGGTGATCGTGAATGGGCGGGGCCTCTACATTATGTAAACTTTTTTTGTTGTGTACATTACCGGGCAGGCAATGGGGAATCGGTTGGGGCACCACACTATGGAAGGACTTATTTTTTTATTGTTGAGTGGGCGATTGGGGATTGGGTGGAACCCTACATTATGGTACAGGTTTTTTTTTATGGGGTGGGCGATTGGGGATGGACAGTGAGCACTACACATTGGAATGTGTTTTGCTGTGATGATCGGCTGGCAATCGAGGTTGAGGGAGGGCACTACTAGACCACCGGGGATTGCGGCTGCCTGGGGCTTGGGAGGGAGCGCACAACACCACACTACTGCCATGCAAATGTGCCCATAATGGGCATGCTAATGATCTCTAGCACCTTGCTTGCCCAATGGGCTCATTTGCATGTCTATCTTTGTGAATTCCACTGTAGTGCCTGACCACTATTTGCTCCCGCTACATTTGCCTGAATGGCTATGGGTGCAGCACTACCACATGTTATACTGCTTTTGTTTGGATTAGTGCTGTCCCCAGCCAGCCCCTATTCACAGTGAGATAGCCCACTGGGCTATCCAACTGTGAATAACTCTGTTAGCCGCCAGAGCAACTGGGGAGTGCAGTGCAAACTTTGCGCTCACTTTGCGCTATCTTTGTGAATCCTGCCCCATGTTGGCACACTGTTAAGTCAAACTGCACTGTCCTGACATGGACTTGGGCTATATCCAGCCCACAGGGAATAGTGCCCTGGGACTGGAAAGTGCCAGGAGCCATGTTGGCTATATTCAGCCACACCATGCAAATGAGTCCTTTGGGCATACAAGATGCTATGGGGCCATTTGCATGCCCATTATGAGCTCATTTGCATAGTGAACCATGACCCTTTAGTGCCTATACTGTGGGATCCTGCCACATAATCTTTGGTGTCTAGTGACAAGCCTCAGCCTCAGAACACCTGTCATGTATACAGTAGCTATCCCTGCCATCTAGCACCCCAACACCAACACCTGTCCTGTGATAGTGTATTCCTCCCTGGTGTCTAGTGGCACCCCTACCCATGATCATCTGTCCCCTGATAGTTCATATCTCCCTGGTGTCTGGTGGCACCCTCCACCCTCTGATCACCTCTCCAGTAATAGTCTCTATCTCCCTGGTGTCTAGTGGCATCTCCCACCCTCAATCATCCATCCCATGATAGTTCAGATCTCCCTGGTGTCTACTGGCACCCCAACCCCCAGAACACTTGCCCCCTATACAGTAACAATCCCTTGGGTCTAGTGGCACCCCCAGCCCCGAGCACCCATCCCTTGATAGTGTGTATCTCTCTGGTGTCTTGTGGTACCCGCCCCCAAACATCCATGCCATAATATGAGAAGACATCCTTGGTGTCCAGTGGCACCCCCACCCCTGGCCACCCATCCCATGATAGTTCAGATCTCCCTGTTGTCTAGTGGCACCACCTCACCCTCTGATCACCCATCCCATTAAAGTCTATATCTCTCTGATGTCTACTGGCACTCCCACTCCCAGAACACTTGTCCCCTATACTGTAACAATCCCTGGGGTCTAGTGGCACCCCCACTAGGGTTGTCAGAACTAGTTCTAAAAAGATTAGAACCATTTTAGAACCCAGGGGTTTGAGTTCTAATTTAGAACTAGAACACCCATGGGTTTTGAGTATTAAGGGTTCTAAACGCGAAATAATTGTTTTTTTCGGGGGGGTCAGAAATTTCAAAAACAGAGGAGATTCAGCCTGGAAAACAAACTAATTATTGGGAATCACATCCTAAAATGCTTTAGAGAAAGGCAAGAATGTGCTGCACATATGCAGATGTGCCATGCACATGGAAATGGAACGCTTGGTATTTGCATTTTGAAGGGCACAATTTGTTTCTCTTTTCTGCACTCGCAGTTAACCAATATTACTGCTATGCTGAAAGGGCAGGATTTTAATTTATATTTCTTTTCTCCTCTCAGGAGCTTTATCTGTTTAGCTTTATTTGTTCTTTTCCTACATTCCTTTACTCAAAAGAGTTTGAGTTTTAAAGAGGATTAGAAAATTGGCTAAGAAATTTCCTGGCTGTGATTGGCTGATAGCACTGGCAAGGTGGGCATCTATCAGACAATAGAGCCCAGGTATTGAAAGTACCAGTGCCCAACCGACCTCCACACTGTTATCAGTGGGCACTAGAATGTTCAAAACACTAACCCCGCCATGGTTTTTTTTCCTCGTTTAGTGATTGAGAGATCCTCTGCAACCCAATTTAAACTGACAGACTGTTACCTGTTCTTATAAAGCACAACCATGCTTACGTGAAGAAGAAAAAAGTTTCCTCTGCATAGCTGTCAATGCTTCCTTCATTAGCTCATTGCCCCCACCTCTTCTGTCCATCCAGCTGGCTGGTAAGAAAAAACACACAGAACAAGGCTGCTAGCCAGCGGGAAAGGGGACAGATTACCTGTACCTCTTCTTTCATATTTTAAAAGCATGACTGCGCTTACCTGAAAACAGATGGTAATTTATTTGAAAGATCAACTCCCAGTGTACTCACATCCCTCCTGACTGCTGTAAGTCTAGCAGTCACAGGCATGTTTAAAACAAAAGAAAAAAATAAAACATCTCCTCAGTCCCTTAAAGCAAACTGTGTTACAGTTAAAAAGAGATAATGTTGCCATGCTGCTGCCTGTTGTAATTAAGTGACTTCCGGGGTTGACCGAACTACAGGACTACATTGGATAGACAGCAGGCTAAGAACGGGGGCACGCTTCTAAAGCCCTGCTCCCTCTCAACTGGCAATGCACTTGCATCTCTCCTGATTACCGTAAAATTTCAACATGAAAAGGCATATTTTGAATTTGTTTCCCATTCTCTCAAACTGTGTCAACCCCAGAAGTCACTATTAGCCCATTTTCTAAATTAAAGTCTCAGCGTTGCTGCCTGACATTATATATTAGAGACTTCCAGCTTGACTGAGCAGTGGGACTGACAGGCTAAGAACCATGGCTGAAGAGAGACTGGTAAGGTAGTTTTGGCAGCGGAGCCAGAATTGGACTACAGAAAGGTCTTTTTCGGGATGAACTTCACCTAGCACTGCCACTGCTTCTGTAATAACTGTTCAATAATTGGTCTCACTCTCATTTGTGCTCACTCCCCAGGCTCACTCACAGCAGCACTGGCTACAGAAAACAAACTAATATAAATAAAGAATGCTTAATTATAGTCCTTTTTCTTGCCTTTCACGAGTGTGTGTGTGTGTGTGGGGGGGCAGGCACTTTGAAAAGACATCAGAAAGAAAACTAAGAGAAAAAGCTCTTGAACACAGTACTGTAGTGCCCTCTAAACATCATTCTAATGCAGGCAGAGGAACTAACATTAAATCAATTTTTCATTAACATTTTTTTATAAAATGTTTTTTTTTTTTATGTTACCATTTTCTAAGCTCAATAATGCCTCCGGCGTCAGGCCTCATTACACCCCTGGGCGATCCGGTATAGCACAATACTGCCCACCCTGTTGGGTATTATTGCTTACTTTGATCCCTAGAGTTATTTGAAAAGTTCTAGACCAGAACCAGAACCCAGAACTTCAGTAGGTTCTGACAACCCTAACCCCTGCCCCTGAACATGTGTCCCATGATAGTGTACATATCTTTCTCTGTGTCCAGTGGCACCCCACTCCCAAATGCCCATCCCATATTCTGAAAATACATCATTGGAGTCCAGTGGCATCCCCACTCCCCAGATCACCAGTTCTGTGATAGTTCAGTGCTCCCTGACATCCAGTGGCACCTCCCACCCCCAGAACACCCTCCCATATACAACAACTGTCACTAAGATCTAGCATCACCCCCCACCCCATGAACACCCATCCCATGATAGTGTATATCTCCCTGGTGTCCAGTGGCACCCCACTCCCAATCACCAATCTCATAATATGAGAAGGCATCCCTGATGCCCAGTGGTACCCCCCCCCAATCACCTGTTCCATGATAGTTCAGATCTCCCTGGTGTCTTGTGGCACCCCCACCCCCTATCGCACATCCTGTGATAGTTCAGATCTCTGTGGTGTCTAGTGGCACTGCCCATCCTCCCAATCACCTATCTTGTGATAGTTCATATCTCCCTGGTGTCTTGTGGGACCTCGATTACCCATCCTGTGATAGTCCACAGTATATCTACCTGGTGTCTATTGGCATCCCCTGCCCCCTTGATCACTCGTTCTGTTATAGTTCAGATCTACCTGGTGTCTAGTGGCATCCCTCCACCTCCTGAACACCCATGCTGTGATAGTTCAGATCTTCCTTGTGTCTAGTGGTACCACCACTCCCTCAATAACATGTCCCATAATAGATCATATCTCCCTGGTGTCTAGTGGCACCCCTATCCTCCGATCACCTGTCCCATTATAGTCATTATGTTTCTAATTTCTAGTGGCAGCCCCAACCCCCATTCACCTGTCTCCTGGTAGTTCATATCGCCCTGATGTCTAGTTGTACTCCCCCAGATAACCCATTCCATGATAGTTCAGATCACCCTGGTGTCTACTGGTATCTCCCTATCTCCAGAACACCCGTCCCATATACAGTAACTATCCTTGGGGTATAGTGGCACCCCCAGCCCCCCAAACATCTGACACATGATAGTGTGTATGTGTATATATATATATATATATATATATATATATATCTTTGTGTCCAGTGGCACCTCCCCTCTCAAACACTCATCCCATAATATGAGAAGACATCCTTGGTGTCTAGTGGGGCCCCCAATCACTCATCCCATGATAGTTCAGATCTCCCTGGTATCTAGAGGCACCCCCTCCACCCATGATCACCTGTTCCCTGTTCTGTGATAGTTCAGATCTCCCTGGTGTTTTGTGGCCCCCCTCCACCCCAAGAACACCCATCATTTATACAGTAACTATCCCTGGGGTATAGCGGCACCCCACTGCCTGAACAACCATCCCATGATAGTGTATATCTCCCTGTTGTCTACTGGAACCCCCCATCCCAAAAGCCCATCCTATAATATCAGAAGGTGTCCCTGGTGTCCACTGTTATGCCCCCCTCAATCACCTATCCTGTGATAGCTCAGAGCTCACTGGTGTCTAGTCACATCACCGCCCCCCAATCACTCATACCATGATAGTTCATATCTCCCTGGTATCTAATGGTATCCTCACCCCCGATCTCCGGCCCCCTAATAGTTCAGATCTTCATGGAGTCTAGTGACACCCCCACTCTCATGGTCAGCAACTCCCTGCTAGTTCAGGCCTCCCTGTTGTCCAGTGGCACCTCCCACTCCCAGAACACCCTCTCATATACAGCAACTATCCCTGGGGTCTAGCATTATCCCCCCACCCCACAAACACCTATCCAATAACAGTGTATATCTCCTTTGTGTCCAGTTGCACTCCCCTCCCAACCACCATCCCATAATATGAGAAAACATCCCTGATGTCCATGGCATCTTACCCCAATCACCTGTCCCATGATAGTTCAGATCTCCCTGGTGTCTAGTGGCATTGCCCATCCCCCCATATCACCTGTCTTGTGATAGTTCCTATCTCCCTGGTGACTTGTGGCACCTTGATCACCCATCTTGTGATAGTCTATATCTCCCTGGTGTCTAATGGCACCTCCACTCCCCCAATCACCCATCTTGTGATAGTTCAGATCTCCCTGATGTCTAGTGGAACCCTCCAGCCTGTGATCACCCATCTTGTGATAGCTCAGATCTCCCTGGTGTCTAGTGGCACCCTCCACCCCCTAATCACCCCTCCCATGGTAATCTATATCTGCTTGGTGTCAAGTGGCACTCCCACCACCCAACCCCCTGGCCCTTGTTCCATATACTATCCCTGGTGCTTAGTGGTACCCCTGCCCCCACTGCCCAAATGCCCATTGACAAATGTACTGGCAGACATTGGCGGTCCTGTGGTCCCCCACCTGCCCTGCCTCCTCCCAGTACACCACTCATCCACTTTCCCTTACCATGATTTCCGTGGATGTTCATGGAATTACAATATGGTGACCAGCACAGTTCATCTAGCATCTCCTCTGCTGGCTGCTTTATGAGCTGACAGTGAGTGCATGTACAGTATACAATGTACTAAATGCATGATCAGTGTCAGCTCATATGGAGGCCAGCCAATTAGGTGAGAGGAGGGCTGTGCTGGTCTCCATATTGGGATTCCATAAACATCCTCGGAGACCCTGGTAAGGGGGGTTGGATGGGTGGTGTACTGGTAAGAGGCAGGACAAGTGGGACTGCTGGACCATCAATGTTTGCTGGCTTGTTTGTTGACAGGTATTTGAGAGGTGGGGGCGTGGGGTTCCACTGGACACCAGGGATAGTATATGGAACATGGACTGGATGTTCGGGTGGTGGGGGTGCCACTAGACACCAGGAGATAGAAAGTATTATGGGATGGGTGATTGGGGGGTGCAGGGTGTTACTAGACATCAGGGAGATATAATCTATCACAGGAAAGGTGATCAGGGGTGTGGGTGCCACTTGACACTAAGGAGATATAGACTATCGCGAGATGGGTTTTCAGGGGGTGTGGTGCTACTGAACACCAGGGACGCCTTCTCATACTGTGGGGCAGGCATTGGGAGAATACCATAAGACACTAGGAATATGTTTAATAAGGTATCCCATCAATGGAGTGACAGCATGAGGGAGACTGAATGAGGGTAACACAACCAGTTCACTTGTCAGAGTGGTGAACTGGTTGTCAGTTCACCCTGCAGTGAGAGTGCCACATGGGTGCTGTGCCCCCTTCCCCAATACACCTCTGCCATGAAGGTGATTATTATAACTTTTAGGGTGTGTGGAGACCACTGACATGCCCCACTGCATTTTGCCTACTCGAAGTCAGGAAGCACAATGCTTGGCACTGCGATCCTCATCTGCATTGTGTTGTCATCCTAATGATGGTCACCCTGTGGCTGTCGCACCGAAGTGGGTAATTTATTTATTTTATTTATTTATTCAATCTCAGATTACAAAGTATTTTTGAGCACAAAGCAACTCATTTACAAAGGTTCCACGTCAGTAGGAAGGGATACATACATACAAAGGGAACTTAACAAGTTTAATTTCTAACAAACATTGAATGTGTATAGTACATCATTGATAAACAGTGATACGAAATACAAGAAGGAGTGGAGGACACTAGAAGGGAGAAGCAGGGGGCAGTAAGAAATTAGGATAAAGGGAGAAGGGTAGCAGCCAGGGGCTTTGTTAAGTTGCTTAAAAGGGGTAATAAGGATTTGTGAGGGGGATAAGGAGGAGGAGCAGAAGAGAGGGCAAGGGATAGAGGCAGTAGCCAAGGGCCTTGTCTCATGTTGGGTGTTCGGGGGATGGGGGGTGCCACTAAACACCAGTGTAGCTAACGTGTATGGGATGGGTGTTTGGGGATGGGGTGCCACTTGACGGGAGAGGTTGTAAGGGTTGGGGGTTGCCACAGGACATCAGGGTTGCCTTCTAATATTATGGGACAAGTGTTTGCTGGGGGTGCCACTAGACACTTGGAATATTTCCATTACAGAAGAAGGATGTTCAGGGGTGGGAGGGTGCCACTGGACACTTGGGATAGGGCCGCTCACATGGCATATGTTCAGGAGTGAGGAGGTGCCTCTGGCCACCTGGGCCTGCAACCTCACTGGCTTGATGGGTGATTGGATGGGGGTGGCTGAAGTAGAGATGTCCTGCCATGAGTGAAGTGGGGGCATGAGCTTAGCACCTAGTTAAGTTGTTGGTTTTGGCAGTGGTAAATAGCACCTGTTCAGGTGCTGTTTACTGCCATTGCAAACCTTTAAACATGCTGTTGCACCCATATGCATGATGGGACCCCCTCATTTGCATTGGCACAGCAATATGTTAGCACCTGAGTGCTAATGGGTTAAGTGTGCACTACAAAGGCCACTGAATATAGCCCTCCCCAAAAAAGGTAAAAAATCTGAATAGCACCACCACCACAAACCCTGTCAGTGCTGGCACAAACATTTGAATATCTGGCCCCAGATGTTATCAGGTGTTCAGCAGACCAAAGCCAAATGAAAACCAGTCACCAGAGCAAAACAGCTCACAATGTCTATGAAACATTTTTAAAATGAATGAAAGATGACAGGGTTACCCCTCCAGCTCTCACCTAGAGTGGCTATACAGCCACATGACAATCACTCCTGGTTCCACTCTCTGCCACAGAGAGGTGCCAAGGTTCTGATGAAACCAGTCCACACTGGTAGGGGGAAATGAGGGTGAAAGATAGCAATCCTCAGAGAAAAGGTGGCATGAACAGTCAGACAAAGTAAGAAGAAAACAGAGGTGAACAGTCTTTGTCTACCACCCTTCCAGTCCTTACAGTTCCAGCTCACAAAGTCCAGAACACAGGGCAGTCCCTTCTCTTGGTGTCCCTGTGCACCATGCCATAGGCAAGCTTCCTACATCAGCCTCCCCCATCTGCACCATTAAATCCCCAGCAAGCCCGGTAACTCCTTCACTCCTAATGCTGACAGGGAGCTCCAGATGTCTCAGGCAGATTTATGGCTCCAACACCCTGAACTCCCAAAGGAGGTCCCAGACTGAGTAGCAATCCATTTCAGTCCAAAACTCTGGCAGTGTTATACCTGGAGCCACTCCACTCACTCTGTCTTGCCTCACACAGGTCATGGAACTGTGACCTGGATTAAGTCTCTGGCAATGGGTCATGCTGTGTATTCCGTCTGAGAAGAGAAACTGTGCTATTGACTGCAGACCAGTACCCACAGGTGGCACTTCTATTTTGTGCTGAAAGAAAGTAAGCAAAAACCTTACTTTGCTTAAATGGCCCCATGCACGTGGACACAGTTCAACCAGTGTGTGTGTGTGTGTGGGGGGGGGGGTCTCTACTGCACCACAGTACCAACTAAAACCAAACATTTCACACTCCTACTGCTGTCTTACTTCAAATCCCTATCTATAATATGACAAATCCTAGTACTAAATCTAACTAAAAAATGAAGTTGTTAAACAATTAAACAGGCTCCGCAAATCTTCAGAACTGTGTTTTCAATAAAAAACACTGAGCTCAGCATGGCGCTCAGAACACCTTGTCCTGCCTGGCAGCCAGCTTCAAAGTAATTAAGGGTTAAACCATTCAGACTGCAGTTCTTCTTGACTGCCAGATGTGCAATGGTGCTCAGTGTCAGGTTCCCTCAAGTCTAGTCATGAATGAATCTTTGAGAATAGTCAAGGACAGCTCTGACTTTCCTGTTATCTTGCAATTTAACAGCTGACTACTAGAGTCAGCTGGCTTAAGGGTTTGTGGCCATGCCACCTGCTGACTTTTAAACAACCCTGCAGATAATGATGTATATTTATAGCATTTAAAAAAAACAGTGACACTAAGAATTACAAGTTGTTGTGCTTGTCATTATGAGAGTACCATCAGGATATCTTTAGTCATGATAAAACCTGGCACTGGACACAGCTGTATGTTTATGTTTCAGTTTTTGCCTTCTGATTCTTATCTATGCTATGCTTACTTGAGCCTCTGGGATGAGGCAGTTTATAAATGAAATTTGCTTGCTTGCTCAGTTCTATTTAGTGGTTGCCAGCCCAGTTGGTTAGTATCCCGTATATCTCCTAGATGTTTTTAACTTGATTACTAGGGCACAGGATTGATTTCAGGGGCAAGACCCTTGCTACTTCTGGGTCCTGCAACTGTTAAATACAGATGCTCATCCAAGTAGTGCGAGCATGTGCAGCGCTCCTCGGCATCTAAGCACGTGTTGGCGTGTTAGCGGGGAGCAGGGGACAGAACATGCAGACTGATAAACCAAAGTACAGTTTAAGAGTAGTAAATTGGTGGTGAACAATGGAGACGGTAGAGTTAGAGACACGAAATGTGTTAGCCTCAGTATGGACTACAGAGGCGATCTGATGATAAGATATAAAGGATGTGGTATGTACAAAATGATAGACTTGGGGACTGATTACAATAGTTACGAATGTGAAAAATGTGAATCAAATAGAGAATTACATGCTAACTTAATGAAGGTCACTGAAAGACTGGAGAAGTTAGAGAAGAGGCAAGGGGAATTAACAGCTAGGATTGAGATTCTCTCATGCTTAAAATGTAAATGATGCTACCAGGGAGAGGAATGATTCAGAAAATGGACAGGGGAAAAGGAAGATAAGAAATGTTGGAGATGGAAATAATTCAGGGGAATGGTGTGAGATAAACAAAGTTAAAAGAAAGTGTAGGGGTACAAGTCCTCTTAGACCAGATCCAGTAGACTTAAAAAAGAAACATGAAAAGAACATAACTCATACTGTGATGGAGGGAATAAGGCAGGAAGAACCTAGACCAACTAGTGATAAGGCGAAGGAATTAATTGTATTGGATGGAATACCATTGGGAAATAGTTTCAGTGTGCTGGGTGATTTAAACCAGTCTAATATGGAAGGAGAAGATGAAAATGAGGATGCATTACAAATAGAAAGGGGAGGAGACCAGAATTTAAGACAGATCATAGTAATAGGTGGCTCAATCATAAAGTACACTGACCAATACATATGTAAACATGATAAAGAAAATAGAATGGTCAGTAGTTTTTCTGGGGCAGGCGCTGCAGATCTATATGGTATGGCTGATAATATATTTAGTGGGGCAGGGGAGCATCCCCTAACAGTGATTCATGTGTGCATCAACAATATTGTGAGAAAAATATTACCAGAGATGCAGAAAGATTATACCAAATTATTAGAGAAACTAATCAGAAAAAGTTGTGAAATAGTGATTTCGGAGATACTGCCAGAACCTAGGGCTTCTGTTTATAAAAAGAGGAGAATTGCCTTAACTAATGAATGATTGAATAAATGGACTAAAACTAGGGGTTATCAATTTATAAAGCATTGGGGGACATTTGATAATAAAAATGATTTATATTGTAAGGATGGGTTGCATTTGAATTTTAGGGGAAGTAGGATTCTGAGTATGAGATTGCGACAGGTGATAGAAAGTTGTTTAAACTGAAAGATAAGGGGACGATGAGGGATAAAATGGTATATAGTGCTCCTAGTTCAGAAAAAAGAAAGAGGCTGTCAGCAATTAAGGTTATGTTTTATAATGCCAGAAGTTTAAATGCAGCTAGCATGGCAGAATTAGAGGTAATAATAAGAAATGAAAATGTGGACATGGTGGGGATAGTCGAAACCTGGTGGTATAATGATAATTTATGGCTTCAACACACCCTGGTTATAGATTGTTCAAAAAAATAGAGAAGAGAAAAAGGGGAGTAGGGGTGGCCCTTTTTATCAGGGATAGAATAGAAGTTAGGGGTATAGAGGAGAGTAGCAACTTAGGTAGTATCGAAATTGTCACTATTGAGCTGTTGGGTATTAAGAGAAAAAATGTAGGATTTCAGTTTTCTTTAGAGCACCTGATACTGGTTTGGAGGAAACTGGAGCCTTCACTGAATATATTGTTAGCTTGGCTGGAAATACAAATACTGTATTAATGGGGGATTTGAACATGCCCACCATTAAGTGGGGGAAAAAACAGTTAGGTAATTGCTTAGTTTGTAGGGTACAGGAAGAACTAACGGCAATGGGAGTTCAACAATGTATAAGGGGAGTCTACAAGAGGAAGTAATATTTTGGATGTTATTTTTATAAACATACCTGATGTTATCCAGCAGATTAATATCCAACCACAATTAGGTAATAGCGACCATAATTCTATTATGTTTATGATGGACTGGGTAACTAAGCCAGTAAAGGGAAATACAGTCCAGTTTCTCTATAATAAGGGTGACTATGGAGTAATGAGAGAAAAGTTGAGTAGAATTAAATGGGAAAGTATGATGAAGAATTTGAATACGGAAGAATCATGGAAGCTTTTTTAGACATAATAAATGAGATAATAGAAACCCCCATTCCAAGTAGGAAAGTTTATAATCATAAAGGTAAAAAGTCACCGTGGTTAAATAGCATTATAATAAGATTGTGTAGAATGAAGAAAGTAATGTTCCAGAAAATGAAGATTAATAAATCAGTAGCATCTAGGAATGGATATAAGAAGGTATTAAAGAGATTAAAGAAAGAAATTTGAAATGCGAAAAAACAGCTTGAGTTTAGACTAGCAGTTAATAAAGACAAAAAAAGGTTTCTATGCTTATGTGAATAGTAGTAAGGGAGGAAGGAGCACAGTTGATCCATTGAATGTTAATGGGGTGGTGACCTCTGAGCCTACAGATACGGTAAATGAATTTAGTAAATGTTTCTGTGCTGTATTTAGAAAACATACTGTTGTTATGGATGAAGGTAGTTTGGGTATAGGTAATCTAGATTCTAAAGCTATACTAACTGAGGAGAAGGTGTTAAATAGAATCAGGAGATTGAAGGCTGATAAGGTGGTAGGACCGAATGGGATCCATCCATACTTTCTGAAGAAGCTGGGGGATGTTTTGACACCTGTTATTACCCAGTTGGGTCAAAAATCAATGGGAGAGGGTGAGGTGCCTGAGGGATGGAGGTTGGCATATGTGGTACTAATATATAAGAGGGGAAAAGGAGTGAGGCAATAAATTATCGACCCATGATCTTGACCTCGGCTGTGGAGAAGATTATTGATGGGGTGTTGAATGAGGCCATTACTGAAAGTATGATAAGTAGGGGTATAATAGATAAAAATCAGCATGGTTTTGTGCCTAATAGGTTGTGTGAAACAAATTTAATTGCCTTCTATGAGTACATCAGCAAGTGTATTGATGACGGAGAAAATGTGGATATGATAATGCTTGATTTTAGTCGAGCTTTTGATACAGTTCCACATTATAAAATAATTGAAAAACTTATTGATAAGGGGATAGATATGATTATTGTTAGATGAGTTGAACAGTGGTTGAAAAATAGACAGCAGTAACTAAGAATACAGGGTCATCTATCTGAAACAATGAGGGTGTGGAGTGGTGTGCCCCAGGGTTCAGTGTTGGGTCCACTGTTGTTTGATATTTTTACGAATGATTTGGGAATACTTAGTAAGAATAAGTTAATAAAATTTGCTGATGATATTAAAATAGGGGGAGCAGTGGATACATTCAATGATAGACTGATTTTTGGGCAGGATTTAATTCATATTACAGAATGGGCAAAAAAGAATGGGATGACCTTTAATAAGGGTAAATGCATAAAATATGCATGATCTTAAGCTTAAGGTTTCAGAGTGTGAGAAGGATTTGGGGGTCTATGTCCAAAATGATTTGAAGAATGGGGTTCATAGTAGAAAAATATCAAATAAAGCTATGCAGTTGGTAAATTGTATAAGGAGGGGTTTCCATTCAAGAAACAGTGAGGATTCATTGCCACCATATAGGTCTTTGGTTAGGCCCATTTTGGATTATTGCCCTATTGTGGCTGGCCCTTTGTTTGTGAAGGATATTAAACTAATGGAAAGGCCACAGAGATCTTTTACCAGACTGATTTCAGGTTGTGAGGGGATGTCATATGAGGATAGATTGGAAAGATTGGGACTGTGGTCATTAGCGAATAGAAGGACAAGGGGGGACTTATTTTTACTATATAAGTCTCTGAAAGTTAAGGATCTCAGATCTGAGTTGGTATTTGTGATTAGGGAGAAAACATATTAATTAAGAGGGCATGATAGGCAATTGAGGAAAGAAATGAGTAGGACTGAACGAAGAAGGAAATGTTTTAAGTGTAGGGCGATTAGTATGTGGAATGGACTGCCTCAGGAGGTGGTGGAAGCTAAATATAGAAACATAGAAAATCTGAGTATTTTTAAAAATAGATTGGACAAGTTCTGTATTGAAGTTGGTGACGTTTGTTACCACCACTGAATTGTGGGTAAAGTCTATATGGGCTTTGCCTTCTTGACTTTCCTATTCATCCAGTATGAACTCCAGTATGAACTTACTATGCATACAACAATAATAGGACCTGCTCTGTAAATTTGTTGTCTCTCTTTGGGAAGCAATATCTAATTCTACTAAATAAAGACACCTACACAGATATCTTTCTTATTTAAATGTTTATTCTCTTCCAACTGATCTCCATCTGATCTGCCTCTAGCCCTGTCACCCACTTTCTCTAGGTATTTACACCATGCTTCATCCCACATGGCTTGTCCCCATGATGCGGCCTTTAGGACTCCCCCTAAACCCCTCTGGCAGTCTCTCCAGGACCAGGATCTAATGGAGGTCAGTGCCGTGTTTGGTGGTGTGGGGCCTGTGATGTGCAGGCCTTCATCCAGCATTGACTGAGTTTTTTTGTCATGTTGTTTGTCCCTATTCCCAGAGCATACATGTAACATTTGCAGGGCAGTGCCTCAGATACATGCAGCCTGCTACTACCAAACAAGAAAGCTCCCCAACCCACCACCAGGAACTGCTGCAGTACTGCAATGTGTCAGTTCCCATCCCCCGGCTGGGACATGCTGCCATGAGCAGTGTGCTCTCTACAGCCTGACCTCCCTAGTGCCAGCTTCTGAGTTTGCTCCTCAACCTGGGTCACAGGCATGAAAGTGCAGTATGCTTCCTTTGGGGGTCATCAGACGGCCTCACTATACATATATTTTACTTGCTTTGATCTTCAAGTTGTGAATGTGTATTTTAAGATATATTACTGCATATGTCTGTTTGTATTCTGTGTGTTAATTATTGTATGCAGAAGATATTGTTATAACTGCAGGCATGGCTGAAGATTGGACTTGTCTTAGTCCACCTACCTAGCAAATGAAAATAAAAAAAAAACAAAGAATGTTTAAATATATATGCTTTACATGTAAAAGTATGATTAAGGTAAACTCCCAAGTATTTAATTGGATTTACAAAGTTTAGAAGGACTTCATTAGAATACATTTTATAGGTTTAGGAGGAAGTAGGCTGTTAGCTAACTAGGATCTGCAGCTTATCCGTTAGGTAGGTAATGGGCAGACTAGGTGGGCCAAGCGGTCCTTATCTGCCGTCAAATACTATGTTTCTATTTCTGAATTCTGAGGCAGCACAATGATCCATATGAGGTGTTACATGCTTCCATGCCAGAGACCCTGGTTCAGGAGTGGACTCAGGGAGTCAGGCAGGGTTGCCAGGGGGCTGGAATACTACTGCCATGTGACAGTGTTTCCAGTCAGAGGAGGGAGGCACTCAGGTTTTACCACTGATGCGACCCCTGCGGTAGCTTGAGGGAGCATGTCTCCCTCACAGGGCATCACTACATGCATGTGGACACATGAACTGTGCATGGCATCAGGAGAGTGGGTAAAGAGAAACCTGCTAGAAACTCCAAGTCTCCCTGCCCCCGTGTATGATGACCGCCAGTACTCTTGGGCCCTGCACTGTGCCAGTTGCCACCTTCATGATAATAATGGTAGCAGCAAATGGGGCTGGAAGGTCACTGGGTCAGAGCCCAAAGATAGGAGAAGGTGGCAGCAAGGGAGCAAAAAGCTAGATACAAAAATCTCGATTTTGGACAGATGTTGGCTAGATACAGAAAGCCACATTTTAGTTTTTTCAGCATTTAGAGTTCAGTGGTTTTCAAGCAGATATTGAGAAACATTGCAATGTCATAACTTAAACTCTTTTTATTTTTTTCACATTTTATCCACACAAGATCTGTGTGGAGTTCATTTTTGCATACTGAGTTTCGCAAAGGGGCAAGTTCTTCACATAATGGATCTTCGCAAAGAAAGGTGAAAAGTATAGACGAACTTCGCTTAGCAAAGAAGTTTTTTCATCATGAGGAAAACAACTTTTGGTATTTGTGCACTACTCTTTGTTTAACGGGAAACAAATTACATTGGTGGAAAAATAATTTGAATGAAAAATTGCCCACTAGATTTGTGGTGTACTTTTTTCACTGTGAGATTTCAAATGGACTGTTGAGAGCAAGAGAGAGGTATGAAAGAGGGGGAAACATAATGACAGGAAAATATAATTAGTGAAGAAGACAGTGATACAGCATTACAAATGCCAGGAAATATGTGGAGTGAGGTTTACTGTACTGTAACTTGTTTACATGGTTTCTTTAGTAAACCACAAGAAGGCCAAATGTTTTAAATGGCCCAGTCGTGTCTGTCTTTCTATGCACAGTGAATTGTGGGACAAATAGATGCTAAGCTGCCCAATGCACTGACTAAGGAGGGAGTCAGTGCATTGGGGCAGAAGTTTGATGTCTTACAGAATATTTAAACTAGCAAATGGGGAGAGGGGTGCAGCACCCCATACGTCGAATGGGAAGAACACCCCTCCTCCCTCAACTAGTGGTCAAACAGGAGTTCATCATGTTTGCAGTTAATTTTCATCACCAGGTAAGGAAAAAGGTCCAGCTCCCCATACGACGCACAGGGGAAATGCCAGACCACACCCAGCAACTAACACACTGAAATCTGGCCAGTGGAAAATAATGCACACAAATGCTCGCAGTCTGGGAAACAAGATCCCAGACCTGGAAGCAATAATGACAGAGGCTAAACTTGACATAGTAGCAATTAGCGAGATGTGGTTTACTATAACCATACTTGGGAAACTTCAGCACCTGGCTGTGTACTGTTCAGAAAAGACCGAGGTGCAAAAAAGGGAGGGGGGGGTGGAGTGGCCCTGCATGTCAATGAAAATATCAAAGCTACAGAAATTCAGAATACACATAAGGAGCCAAAAGAACTGTGGGTCACTCTGGAAACAGGAAATGGGACAGCCACGCAAACTGGGGTTGTCTACAGGCCCCCAGACCAGGGGAAGGGCATAGACACATTATTGTTAGAAGATGTACAAAACATGACAGCTAAAGGGGAGGTTCTGATAATGGGAGACCTCAACATGCCAGATACAGACTGGTCAATAGCAGCAGGAACATCTGCCAGAACTAGACACATAGTGGATTCCCTGCAGGGGAAGGGGATCAAACAACTGGTACAACAACCCACAAGAGACAGGGCTATCCTAGATCTAGTACTGACTAACAGGGAAAGGATCACAGATCTCCAGGTAGGTCACCTGGGGGCCAGTGACCATCACATGGTATGGTTCAATTTGGCCACTGGAACTAAATCATCCCATTCCAAGGCAAAAACATGGAACTTCAGAGGAGCTGACTGATAAGATGGCCAACAGAGTTAAGCTAGCCCTGGCAAAAAGAAATGGGGTACAGGCAAAGTGGGCAAGCATTAAGGATGCAATACTTGAAGCAACATCCCATTGTGTCAGAGAGAAAAGGAAGTGCAAAAGAAGAAGGAAACTACTTTGGTTCTCAAAAACAGTAGCAGAAAAGGTCAAAGCCAAAGGCTGGCCTTCAGGAAATATAAGGGACTGCAGCGGGATGAACATAGGGAGGCATACTAAACTTCCCTAAGGGAAGCAGGGAAGGCAGTAAGGCAGGCAAAGGCCCACACTGAAGAAACACTAGCACAAACAGTAAAAGAAGGTGACAAGACTTTCTATAGATACATTAGTGAAAGGAGAAAGTCTAGAGGGGGGGTATTGCCAAGATCAAAGGAGATAAGGGAGCATGTGAGGAGGAAGACCATGTAAAAGCATCTATCCTAAATAGATACTTCTGCTCAGTATTTACTGATGAGAAGGTAGGGCAGGGCCCACAGCTCAGCACCATGGACACAGGTGGGAGGAAGGTGTGCACTAGTCCCTTCACAAAAGAAAGGGTCCTACAAGAGCTCGATAAGCTCAGGGTGGACAAGGCAATGGGACCTGATGGCATACATCCCAGGGTACTAAAGGAGCTAAGGGTGGAACTAGCAGAGCCATTATCAGAACTGTTTAGTGAGTCTCTGAGCACAGGAGAGGTTCCAGAAGACTGGAGAAGGGCTCATGTGATCCCGCTCCACCAGAGTGGTAGCAGGGAGGAAGCAGGAAACTACAGACCAGTCAGTCTTACCTCAGTAGTGGGCAAGATTATGGAGGCACTCCTTAAGGAAAGGATAGTGCAACACCTGGAATCCATAGAAGCACAGTATCTGAGACAGCATGGGTTTACAAAAGGAAGGTCCTGTCAAACTAATCTCATAGATTTCTTTGACTGGGTAACCAGAGTGGTGGACCAAGGGGGAGCAGTTGATGTCACCTACCTTGCTTCAGCAAAGCTTTTAATACTGTTCCACATAGAAGATTGATTAATAAGCTGGGTAGGCTCAGGGTGGGTCAGCAGTTGGTCAACTGAGTGGCAAACTGGCTGACAGGCAGAAAACAGAGAGTTGTGGTAAATGGTATACAGTCAGAAGAGATGCAGGTCACAAGTGGGGTACCTCAGGGATCAGTTCTGGGGCCAGTCCTCTTCAATATCTTCATCAGTGACATTGCAGATGGACTGGAGGGTAAGGTTTGTCTGTCTGCAGATGACACCAAGATCTGCAACAGAGTAGTTGATCCAGATGGGGTGGGCAGAATGAGAAGAGATCTGAATAAACTAGCAAAATGGTCAGAAGACTGGCAACTGGGGTTTAATGCAAAGAAGTGCAAGATCATGCACAAAGGGAAGAGAAACCCTTTGGCCACCTATAGGCTGGGAGGGGAGTTGCTGGCAATCACAACGGAAGAAAGAGACTTGGGCATCATCATCACTGATGACCTGAAATCATCCAATCAGACCACTAAAGCAGTAGGTAAGGCTAGGGGGATGTTGGGGCGTATTAGTAGGGGTATCACAAGTCAGAAGAGGGGAGTTAATAATCCCTCTTTACAAGGCACTGGTTAGGCCCCATCTGGAGTACTGTGTTCAGTACTGGAGGCCACACCTTCACAAGGACATTAACCAAATTGAGGCAGTCCAGAGAAGAGCCACCAAAATGGTGCAGGGACTGCATCATAAAACATATGAGGACAGATTAACGGAGCTCAATATGTATACCCTAGAGCAAAGGAGGGAGAGAGGTGATATGATTGGAACATTCAAACACCTTAAGGGAATTAACAAGGTGAAAGAGTCTAACATGTTTCAATATAAGAAAAATAGCAGGACAAGAGGACACAGCATGAGATTAGAGGGAGGCCGATTAAGGGGGTAATGTGAGGATGTTCTTTTTCACAGAAAGGGTAGTGGATGCATGGAACGGCCTACCTCAGGAAGTGGTGGATATGAATACAGTGCAGGGCTTCAAACAGGCATGGGATAGGCATAAAGGAGCAATACAGATGAGTATGAATAGATAGGCCATTGACAGAGCAAAGGCCGATGGCACATTCATAAGGCAGAAAAAGAAATGGGCAGACTCGATGGGCCTTACGGTCCTTATCTGCTGTCAACTTTTATGTTTCTATGTTTCTATGACCCAGATGAGAATATCCTGGTCAGTATTCCAAATTAAACAATATTGGGATGACCTGAAATGCCGGCAGCTGGAGGAGCTGCCAAACACTTTTTTGAGAGAGGACTGGAGGTAAGATGAGGATCTGGAACAAGAATCTCCGGGAAATCAGTTCAATATATATCACTCTCAGCCCAGAAATCTTTTAGTTAGAAATGGATATGTCTGCATAGGACATCTGTTATGGTATAAGACTGTCCTCCATGAAGATTGCTTAAGAGCCCTTGACAACTTTTTGAGAAGTTTTAAAAATGTAAAATGTAGGCACACTTCAACAATTCCTATTGCATATTTTGTGTCATGTTTTTCTCTCACTCATGACAGATAAACCAGGAGGTAACATTGTTTAAGAGTCCAAGAGAGGGTAGGGTCAGGAAAAGAAGGGATTGGTTTACCGTGTCAAAGGCTTTAGTAAGGTCAATGTAGATAGACCCAACAAGATGACTACAGTCAAGGGCTTATGGATAAAGTATGTATAGGTGAGCAGGGCAGTGGCAGTACTATGGTTCTTCCTAAACCCATGTTGATGAGGGCATTGGATACCATGAGCGGAGAGGTAATTGGTTAGTTGGTTGGCCACAATGCGCTCAAGGGCTTTTGAAAGAGAGGGTAGAATTGAAATAGGACGGTAGTTGGCAAGGTTTGTTCTGTCACCGCCCTTGTGGATTGGTGTCACAACATTTCAAAACTGATGGAAATCGATTAAAGCATAGGGACATGTTCAGGATCCAGGTGAGTGGGGGTAGGACAGCATCAATGGTGAGGAGAATTAGTTTGAGATCAAGGGTATCTGCACTGTACCTGGACTTAGTAAGCACTTTCATGAGGTGTCTCCTGGTGGTAGAAGGGGATATTGACCTGAAATAAAATTGAGGGGTGTTTGGTGGAGGGTTGCTGAGGTAGGCAATGTCTGCAGTGGACGGTTTATTGAAAAAGTTAGAGGGGAGGAATCCACTCAGGTTAGTGAATGAAGTATTGAGGATGTTCACAATTTCACTGGGGTCTTGAACAATGCACCCATTGTTGTCTAGCAAGGTGGCAGGGGATTGATTGATTTTTCCTGTTAGGTTTTTTACATTGTCCCAAAATTTCTTACTAGTATCCCATGAGTTGGCAAACATGCCTTGGTAGCATGTGGCATTCGCAAGCCAGATGGCCCTGTTGCATTTATTCCTGGCAGTCCTGTAACATTGCCAGTCACTTGGTTTGCTGGTAGCTTGTGCTACCATCCACAGGTGGCCATGAGTGGCCATAAGGTGCAGAAGAGAAGGTGTGATCCAGGGGTTGGATACCCCTTTCAACCTGTGCTTGTTGAAGGGAGCAAATAAGTCACAGATCGAGTTGAAGAGGGAGATGAATAGGCTAGAGCCTCATCGACACTAGCTGCAAGGAGGACTGGGGACCAGTCTGATTTCTGGAGATATTCTCAGAGATGAGCCAGCTGCCCATCCCTGAGGACCCACTGATAGGATATTTTGCTAGGTCATCTAGGGACCTTTTTGGACCAATGGCATGTGATAGGGGAATGGTCACTCAAGGCATCAGGTAATACTGTAGTGTCAGAGATCCTCTCCGGTGGTTAGAGAATAATAGGTTGATGAGAGTACTCATGTCGGTCCTGTAATTTATTTGAGTGGGAGAGGAGACAAGCTAGGAGAGGTTGATAGCTGCTACTGCATCTTTAAGGGGGTTAGAGTCAGGAGACAGCCAATTGGTGTTGAAATCACCCAGTGCAATGACCTCAGAGTCATTAGGAACATTTGTAATAAAGTCAAGGAACATTTGGAAGCCTTTGTGATTATTCTTTGGCGGAATATAAATGGAGAGGATGTAAACTGACTTCTCTTTATTGCCTAGGGTAATTTTAACCCCTAGTGATTGTCCCCATCTTTAAGGGACAGAGTAGGGAAAGCCTGACTTTGAAGAGAGTTTGAGATGTAAAGGGAGCAGCCACCTCCATGTCTACCAACTCTATCTGACCTGTATACTGTGTACCCATTTAGGGAGATAGCAGAGTCAGGTACAGAGGGGGAAAGCCAAGTTTCAACTATGGAGAGGACTTGAGGCCTGTGCTGTAACACCCAAACTTGAAGCTGATCTAATTTTAGCAGAAGGCTACAGATGTTGATGGATGTGATTCTTAGACCCCCGTGGTTACTGTTTATTCCAGCTGGCTTCTGTGAAGATCCAGTGTTAGGGTGCACATTACCTGACAACAATAGAAGTAGTAGACATTGTCTGGCCAGGAAATATTTGCAGAGTTCACATTTTAGCATGGGTGGGAGGTTGGCGGCTTTTGTGGAGATCATGGGGGTCAGTATAGAGGGGAAATGGAGGGCACGATAATAATCCTGGAGGTGTGGAAGATTGTGAGTGTAAGGAAGGAACCTAGCTGGCTTAGGCACCGGGTTAGGGAGAGAGGCTGTGGCGCCAGAGGCTGTGAAGGCAAAGAGAGTAGGGGACAAAATTATAGTTGGAATAGGGAAGTTGTCAGAGGCGAGTGGCCAGGTTAAAGTTAACAGGGCACTAAGGAGAGTGTAACAGTAGTGTGTCATACTATTTCAGTGGACTGGGCTAGTGAGTTGGCAAAGTTCCTGAACAATCAACTTATGTGGTGGGGGGAAGGTGACCTCACTGGGGGAGGTATGTGATGGCAGGTGATAGAGTAAACAGTATCACCAAATATAGGGAGTGAATTGAACCTAGCCTATATTAGTACTCCCAGTGTAGCGTAGTGGTCAGAGTGCTAGCCCCTGGTGTAGAGGGTCATGGGTTCGAAACCAGACAGGCTGGGAAGTGGGAGTAGCAAGGGATACTGTTGGAGACTGGGAATTCCAAAGATGAGAGGGGGCAAGTGAGAGGTAGGAAGAGGCAGGATAGATAGTAGATATCAGTGGTGAGAGAAGTGCCAGGGAGCTCAGGGGCGACTCCTAGGGCTGGTGAAGTATAACAAACTAGTGGGAAACAGGGGACTTGGTTTCTGACTGGCAGCAGGTCACGTGACCACAGTGATGTATAAATAAAATGCTGAGCCAGGGTGGGTGAGGCAGTCGACGCACAGCGTCGATGGGCCAACACTGCTAACAGCTTCTGTAGAGGAAAAGAAATCCATTTTCCAGTACCTTGCTGTGCATCTGTGCACCGTGCAGGCTGCTCCAGGGCTGTGTTGAACTCCATTGGGAGTTGTGTGCAATGGAGGAGCCTGTGGAAAGAACAAATGGTAAAATACTTGGAGGGGAGAATGAACAAAAGAGACACGGTGGGAAGTGTTGCGAGGGGGATGGCAGAGTGATCTGTGCATGTGCAGCTTGGGGGGGTTGAGTTCAGAGATGGCTCCGATGTTAGGGGGAAAGGACACAGAAACAGTGCAGTTCTGGCTGAAATCTACAAGCACGCTGGCTAATCACCAGAGCAGAGTCAGGTACAATTGTGATTCTCACAGCAAACAGTCACAGAGTCACAATTATCAACAAGTACATAGAATTGCACTGTAGGAAATTAAGGTAACATCTAAATTCAAATTAAAGACAACTGCAAACTAGGAGACTTACTGTAGGCGATTAAAGTAACATTTAGAATTCAGATTAAAACAACTGCAGACTAGGAGACCTGCGGTAACAGAGTCTATCAGTAGGGATCTGCTGACCATAAACGTTCCGTAAAGTCCAAATTAAACACTGCTAACAGGTAGCTTCTGTAGAGGGGAAGAAATTCATTTTCCAGTATCTTGCTGTGCAGTCTGTGCACTGTGCAGGCTGCTCCTGGGCTGTGTTGAACTCCGTTGGAAGTTGTGTGCAATGGAGGAGCCCACCGTGCAGGCTGCTCCTGGGCTGTGTTGAACTCCATTGGGAGTTGTGTGCAATGGAGGAGCCTTGCTGTGCAGTCTGTGCACCATGCAGGCTGCTCCTGGGCTGTGTTGAACTCCGTTGGGAGTTGTGTGCAATGGAGGAGCCTTGCTGTGCAGTCTGTGCACCATGCAGGCTGCTCCTGGGCTGTGTTGAACTCCATTGGGAGTTGTGTGCAATGGAGGAGCCTTGCTGTGCAGTCTGTGAACCATGCAGGCTGCTCCTGGGCTGTGTTGAACTCCGTTGGGGGTTGTGTGCAATGGAGGAGCCTTGCTGTGCAGTCTGTGCACCATGCAGGCTTCTCCTGGGCTGTGTTGAACTCCGTTGGGAGTTGTGTGCAATGGAGGAGCCTTGCTGTGCAGTCTGTGCACCATGCAGGCTGCTCCTGGGCTGTGTTGAACTCCGTTGAGGGTTGTGTGCAATGGAGGAGCCTTGCTGTGCAGTCTGTGCACCATGCAGGCTGCTCCTGGGCTGTGTTGAACTCCATTGGGGGTTGTGTGTAATGGAGGAGCCTTGCTGTGCAGTCTGTGCACCATGCAGGCTGCTCCTGGGCTGTGTTGAACTCCATTGGGAGTTGTGTGCAATGGAGGAGCCTTGCTGTGCAGTCTGTGCACCATGCAGGCTGCTCCCGGGCTGTGTTGAACTCCGTTGGGAGTTGTGTGCAATGGAGGAGCCCACTGTGCAGGCTGCTCCTGGGCTGTGTTATACTCCGTTAGGAGTTGTGTGCAAACCATGGGGTTCTATCTTGGTGTCTGCTGTTTTACTTGTTCACATTATAGCTGTAAAATCATAACTAAGAGAATCCCTTTCCACAGAGATAAAAGTAATCAATTAGTCAGTTTAGACAGAAATACATTTTAACTTTTCAGATTTGCCATGGGGGTGAGTGGGTAGGTATGCACTGGACTCTTTGCTTTAAAAGTGCTGCAAAACCAATAGCACCCCTCATCAGAAATGTGATTTGAACTTTGTGAATAAAACAAGGGTAGAGTGTGCTATTTTGGATTTTGTTTAGAGTTTGGGAGTTGTGTGGTACTCCTTTTAGCATGATCCCTTTGATTACCTGTGAATTATATAGGTGGAAGCACTTTCCTATAAATGCACCAATTTAAGCAATACACTCTAAATAACTATAGTTACTGCAGGCATTTTATAGTTAGGACCAAACTGTGGAGTTCCACCTTGGCATCTGGTGCTTTGGCTGGTTCACATTACAGCTATAAAATGATAACCAAGAAAACCCCTTTCCATGGAGATAAAAGCAGAAATTAGCCAATTTAGACAGAAACACATTTTAACTTTTCAGATTTGCTATGGGGGTGGGGGTGCACTGGGCTCTGCTTGTTTGTTGTAAAAGTGCCACAAAACCAGTATCACAACCTCATCATAAATGTGATGTCAGCTTTCTGAATAAAACAAAGGCAGAACATGTTATTTTTGGGATTTTGTACCATATATCCACTGCCTGTCCCTTGTCCAATGCCTTTGTCACCCAATCGAGGAAACTGATAGAGGTTGTCTGACATGATCTCCCCCCATGACCCCCTGTCTCGCAGTCTATTACCCTCCAGCAGAGTTACCATTCTTTACCATATTATGATCTCTAGCAGTTTACCCATGACAGACGTTTTTGTGTAGTGGACCAATATTTGCCATCCTTCAGTCACTGGCACTTGTCACTTGGTAAAGGCACTTTGAGTAAAATGCCAGAATCCCTTGCCCTCCACAAAAGAATATGGCAACATACCTGGTGCTAACATTATTGCTCTACCTGCATTAAGTGCGTGTGACACAGGGCAGTTTCTGTGGCACTTTGTGTGGCATCCAAAAAGGTCAAGGAGTTTGGCCTGATGGAGTGGATCAGCGTGACTGTCTTTTCTTAACAAGTACTACTACTTCCTGATAGACGGAACTTGTGATGGTGATGGCAAAGCTGATGATTCTGTAATGGGTGATGAGGTGAGGGGGGGGTCAAGGTCAGAACTGTTATTAGTAACACTAGAATTAGGCGTAGTTGTTAACAGGGACTGCTTGACATTTGCTGGTACCTACTGGTTGAAGTGTTTGTTGCCTGAGCTGCACTCATCCTGCATAGCAACTGTAAGTGCTCATTCTCCAAATGTAACAGCTCTGCTTACTCCTCCTCAATTGAATCAAACACAAAAGCAGCTCAGTGTTAGCCTTCCATACCTCTTTGTTTTTGAAAGTGTGCCAACCATGCAATGCAGTGGTTTGTTAACGAATTACTTGTCTGTTCTCCAGTTCCCAAATGTGATCCATGTTTGCCCCTGTTTACCCAATGATTACAAAGGTGCACATTTTTATTATTTATTTATTTTAAAAGTTTTACCAGGAAATACATATTGAAGTGCCCTGGGGTGAGGGGCTGAGGAAGAGTAGACAATCCAATAAGGTGCAACAGTAAAATACATCAACAGTTGTGAAGCAACAGTATTCAGTGCCAAGCAATACACTGCAAGCAAAATAAGGTACAAAAAGCACAAGACTTTAACAGCTGTGTAAACATTAATATTCAGTTCAAAATAGTGAGGTACAAACAAGATGCTTATGGTAGGTAAAATGACATGTGAACAAGTGAAGTGACCAACCCATAACTGGAGAGGAAGGTGTGTGTGTGGGGGGGGGGAGGGGCTCCCAGAACAAAACTGGGCTTGAGTGAGCAGTGAATCGAGGGTGGCAGGTGGCAGCTAAGGTCTGGGGACAGGAACAGTTGCAGGAGTGAGTTGGAAAGTTATGAAGAGGAGACTTAAGGGAGGCGGGGGAGAGCTATTTTAGCCTGGATCTCATCATTCTTATCTGCTGTGAAAAAAATTCCAGACAGTGGAGTTTTAATTTCTTCCACAGGAGGCAGAAACTGTAGATTTTGGGACTGGTGGTGGAAATACTGGTGTAGATACAGCAAAGTGATAATAGGAAATATATAGTAGGAACACCAAAACATAGAAAATGATGGCAGGAAAAGAGCCAGCAGACCATCCAGTCTGCCCACCCTACTTCACGTCCCTATGTAGGCCCTAGTGACCATCTCTTTCCCTTACCTCTGCCCTCTACCCTCTTACAATGTCCATGTGCCTGTTCCACCTTACCTTGAACCCCTTCCCACTGTTTTAGCCATCACTATGTCATCTGGAAGTCTGTTCCTCTTATCCACCACTCTTTCGGTGAAAAAGTGCTTGCAGATATCCCTCCTGAATCTTCTCCCACCAATTTTATTGAATTACCCTCATTCCTGTAGTCTTAGTTAGGACAAATATGTCTTTGCAAGCCACCATGTTTACCTCATGTAGGTATTTTTATGCTTTTATCATGCCCTCCCCTCCTTCTAGTCTCCACAATGTACATGTTGAGGTCACCCATTGCTGCATAGGCTTTCCTGCTCTCATAATCCTTATGCAGGTGTGGTGGACTCTGGAACCTTGCACATTGCTCCAGGTGTGGGAGCAGCAAATATATGTATAGTGAATGGTCACCTTCTAGCTTCTGATACTTTTTCCATTCCCTATGCACCCTACATCCTGTTAGCCTTCCTCACTGCCTTGTTACACTGAGATGTGGATTTTGATTTTCTGATACTATTACGTAGTCTTTTCTTCTGCTGTGCTCTCTAATACCACCCCTCATCATATACTGCCCTCTTGGGGTCCATTTAGCCATGTGGATTACCTTACATACTGTATCTTGACATTAATGCTCAGCTGCCAGATCTTGGACCATTTTTCCAACCTACCCAGCTCTTCCCTTAGTGCCTTAATTTCCTCCTCAGTGTCTACCCTTGCACAGATCTTTCTTTTGCAACTTTGTGTGCTTTATTGAATGAATCCATGGGTACAAGTCAAGTACAATACATGTAACATGCAAGATTTTTGTTATTTTAGAAAAGATAACTGCATACATGTCATTAGCATAAGTGCAATCTAAGGTACAACATCAAACACACTATAGGACTAACATTCTAACACACTACCTAACAGACAGGAACATCTTAAACACAAATAACAGATATTGTAGCAAATAGTATATATTAAAAACAGTGAAGTAAGCATTAAGCCACGACGAAGGTGACATCTAATGCTGGATTAATGCATGGTTGGGAGGTTTGTGGCCCGAGGCCAAGGGCGAACAACAGCCCAACCATGCATTAATCGGATTAGATGCCACCGCCGGAGTGGCTTAATGCGCTGGTAACAGGGCCGCCCAATGACAGAGTCGCGAGGAGCCTATTTCATGTGGATAGAACAACATTACACAGGGAGTCGGTGTGCTGATCAAAGATTTTACCGCAGTTACAAATCGTCTAACAAAACAGCATTAACATGCTGATGTGGTCAAAACATTGAGTAGCTGTAATGAAAGAAAACAGTGTGGCTCACATGCCAGTCCACATACTGTGCCGATGTACGTGGGTATTTCTCTCATGCCATGCGTTGGAGGTCTCCAGTGGACGGCTGCCTTGCTGCAGTGTGTGATCCGCTCACAAATTAACATGCAGGCTGGGTCACTTCCCCTTGCTTCTCACAGACTCATCCTATGTCAGCCACTGCGTCTGCTGCTGCATGTGCTGCTACTGCCTCCTTGGTGTGCTGCCTTCCGGTGTCCTGCAGTCTGCATCCAGCTGGTCTCCCTCTCCCTGTGCCACGCTTGCCTCTCTGAAACTCGATCCCCACCTGTGCCCAGTGCTGCTAACCTAGCTGTCTGGCTGACGGTAGTAGTTCAGTTTTGAGGATGACGGGTATCATGGATTAATACCCGCTCCGACTTGGCCCTCGTGATGCACTTTGCCCAATCGCGGGTCCGCATTTCGGTATTCACATTATTGCCATGTTACAAGGATAATTCGTGACTACTGTGAAGTGTCAAGTAGTTTGCCCTGTTCAAAGAATAAAACCTCTGCCATAATACATTTGTCTGTCTAAAATCCCTTAGTCTCACTGTTGTAAATAAATGACATATTATTAAACCTCACATTCTTCTGCATTGTTATCTTACCTTAGCTGTGATAGCACTTGCAGTCTTTCCCAGCTTAAGGCAAATGTAATAAACCTATCATTAATGCTTGCCAACATTTCTTCCATCCTTAGTGCCTCCAGCACCACTGTGTGCCATTCTCTATGGCAGTGCTTGATCATCTAGCCAGTGTCTGGCAAAGACTCACTGGACAGTGGCAGCAGCCAAGACCATGTGGTACTGTTGCCCAACTAAACTTTCTAGGCCTTGACCAATGAAACATGCCAATGGTTTAAATGTATCTTGTAGGCCCAGCAGAGCGTCTTGCCTTTCTCTGATGTCATACCATAATGATGCTCCTGATGGGCAGTCCTGAAAAATGTGTTTCAAAGCTCCTGTCTGAGCCTTACACTTAGTATACAGATCTAAGTCTAGTTTCTGCATTTTATATAATGTCTCTGTTGTGAAATATGTATTATTTTACAGCTTGTAATGTGCTAGTCTCAGACAGTTGAATTTTAAATACTTGTGTAAGTGCATACACATCCACACCTACTCCAAATTGTTGGGATTTCCCAACTCTGGGAAATCCAAGCTCCAATAGTCTAATTGCAAATTCATTTGCATAGTCTCTGTGCTTTTTTATATACTGCTGAAATGGCATGCCTCTGACTTGCCTCCAGGCTGAGCTCCGCCCATTAATCTTTTCGTATTATAGGCCATGGTTATGGGCCTAGCTTGCTGCAATTCAGATGCTGGAGCTGCAAGAATGGAAACATGGTGTGCCTCAAGGTTGTTTTGTATTTTAAAGGTGGTAAAGGTTATAGGTGTATTGTTTTCGATCACCAGTGCTAGTTTTGGGAGGTTGGCACCTGTTAAAAAAAAAAGAGTCTCCAATCATTTTCTCCCTGTGGTAAAGTTTGGGTTATGATGAATGGGTTGTCCCATATCAAAAACAGGGTTAGTGCCTAAAAAGCTATGTAGCTGTCTACATGCCCTGAATGAAACACCCACTGGGGTCTCCCTTTGTTCCACCAGAAGTTTACTGGGTTTGCAGCTGGTCAGCGCTCTGAGGTCTACGTCTTACTTCTTTGCAAAATCAGTTTGTATGATTCTGTGTGCTGGCATTACTTGTAAATCATTGTCATTCACAGGAGCCAGCCTTCACCAGAGGAAGTGGCAGGCCTAGTGAGACAAGTAATAGAGAAAAAAAGTCTGGCAACTGTAGCCCTCCCTTACGCCTGTCCAGAGTAAGTTTAGCATATGTCCTCCTGGGTATTTTCCCTCCCCATAGGAATTCTGATAAGTTGGATTTCAGGGTGGTGAACTATTATTTTGATAGAAACAGACCAGTCATACTGAGCAAGTAAAGGATGCACGTTAATATGTTTCTTTTATAACATTTATTCTGTCCCGCAATGTTACTGGCAGTGAGGCCCTGGTTTATGATATGAGCTGGGTTATGTTTTTATCCACCATCAGGTACATGTCCCTACTTACTACAATGCCTGAGTATTTTAGTGAAGTAGGGACCCATGTACCCACACCATTCCATAACCACTGCTTTATGTACATGGATGTTGAATGGCATAATTATGGTTTTATCCAGGTTTAGTTTATAACTTTATATTGTACTTGGGGCTGTTCTAAGTACCGCATGATATCATCTGCATAGGTGGAAATAGCATATCTATGCCTCCCCACACACTTTGACCCCTGTTATTCTAGGGTTTGATAGTATGGTCCTAGTCAGGGTTTTAGATTCAGACTGAAATGAAGGGGGGATAGTGGGTACCTTTGTCTCATTCCTTTCCTTAGTTGAAATGTTGTTGATTTCAAGCCATTGCAACACATTTTTGCAGAGGGGTTCAAGTATAAAAGCTTTATTCAAGTTATAAATTCTGGGAACCCAAATGCCTCCAACTTGAGAAAAAGATAATCCTATACCACCCTTTCAAAAGCTATCTTTGCATCCAGGGACACCAGGACTGCAGGGATCCTGGAGTCCATGGATGCAGAGATAACGTGGGCCAGTTTTATCATGTGATCTTTGGAGATTCTACTCTGCATGAAGCCCATCTGCTCCTGGCCTAGCAGACTCTGCCAGACTTTTGTGACCCTTTTAGCCAATACATTGTCCAAAATTGTTATATCTAAATTGAGCAAAAAGATGGGTCTGTGGTTGCTAACAACCTTTTGACCTCACCTCCAGCTTGGGTAGCAGTGTGATTTGGGCCTCTTGAAGTGAGGGGGTCTAACACCTCATCCTTATATGCCTCATTAAACAGGGTGACTAAGTGTGGTGTCAGCTCTACCTGTATGGCCCTATAAAAATTGAGTGAAAAGCTGTCCTGTCCTGGGATTTTATCCAGTTTAAGGTGTTTGATGGCAAGAGTCACTTCATTTACATTGATCTGTTGACCCAAGGCCTCATTCTGTGCCTCTGGAATTGGTGGAGAGTTTGGCCACATGTAAAAAAGCTTTGCTATCTTGTGCTGCTGTAGGCATTTCAGCCACATACAGATTTTCATAAAAAGTGCCAAAGCATTGCATTATGTCTCTCAGGTGCATCAAAATTCTGGCATTGGCTTGTGCACTAATTGCTGATACTATTCTGGTCACCTCATTTTGTCATAATTTAATGGCCAGCAACCTACCAGCTTTCTCACCTTTGTTCACATATTTAGGTTTGGATTTGAAAATGGCTTTTTCTGCCCTTCTCTGAGTAACAGCATCCAGTATTTTTACATAGTTTCTGATTGTTCCTACCATTGGGTATCTGGGGAAGCACTATTAATCAGTTTTTCTTGCCTTCTAACAATTTCCAGCAGGGTTGCACATCCCTACAATCTCCTACATTTTCTTACTGAGCCATCTCTTATTAATTTCCCTCTAATTGTGCACTTATAGACTCCCCAAACATTACTGAAGTTGGTTACTGAGCCTTGGTTGGCTGGGAAGAAAACTTCTGTGCATTCCTTTATCATTTCTAGGCTGGACAGGTCTTTCAATAGATGGTTATTAAGTGGCTAGAGGGTTGGCTATGGCTGGGGCAGAAAGATGGAGAATATTGGAGTCAAGGCCCAAGGGGCATTTTCCTTTGGCTGGATTTAGTGACCGAAGTATTTTTAGTACCTCAGCGGGTGTAACCAGGTGAAGCGAGAAATAGGCGCATGAGGAGACAATAATAATCAGCTTTTTAGAAGAACAAAATGATAGATTTTCAGCTAATTCATCTGAACACATTCCAGAGACTGAGTTAGTAAAAGCTCTGGACAGCAAACAATTAACTCTACGGCTGCTCTAATTAGAAAGTTTATAGCTCTTTAGTCAAGCAGGGCCTTGCACTGCTGAAGCAGTAGCTTACTCCAATATAATGTCATCACTCTTCAAGGCTCAGACAGAAGGACAGAAACAGCCTGACTGTTTCCAGTTAGTGCAGAACAAGTTAACAAATACTGATTTAAAGAAAACCACATGACCAAATAGCATGACATTTTCAGAAAACACTACTCATGACACAGGGACTTGAATTCAGCCTTTTTTTTTAACAATGTGTAAAATGGTTGCCATTGACCTTTAAAGGAAAGTTAAATGTGAGAGTAACTAAACAAAATACCGAAGGAATCTGCACTACAAATATCAATGGGATGAATTTATATTAGGCTCACTAATATGCCTGATGTCTATTGTAAGTGAGGACCCACAGTCTTAATGAAGTGCCAGTAAAGTCACAAAAGGGTAGTCATTTGTGCAGCCAGAAAAATACTTTGAATAAAAGCAGGTGTTTGAAGAATAATTGGATGTGAGAGTACCTTAATTCCATGTAAAGCAATTATGTGTGATCATCCTTATGTGGCAGTAACTGGGAATCATCCTCCTCAAATTTCTCTAAATCATCCTCTACTTGACTTGCATCTACCTTTAAGCAGACATAGTTGGGCCACATGCATGACATTAAACCTCATCTCTCCACAGGCAGTTAAAGTATCTATCTACTCCATTTCCAGTCAAAAAGTTTTTCTTCAAAACTTCCTCTGTGTGAGTAGCACTGGCAGTAGTGGCTCCATCAATGTTACTTAAACTACAACTGATGCTGGTGGTACTACTTGTAGCAGCATCACCAGAATTTACTTGATGAGAATGTGAAGGTGATGAGGAGAAGTAGCTGTGGTCAATTTAGTTGCAATTTTCCATGGGTGTTGGGTCTGAAAGCAGAAGATTTGTTGTCCTTACTAGTGAGGTTCTGGCCTGCTCGAGCAAAAAATGCTTCTACACACGTTGTCTTTAAAGTCTGTTATTGTTTTAATTTATTGAGTCCCAGCATTTTTCCTAATATAAGGCTTCTTCTGGGGAACTATAACAACATTTTCAACAAACAATATACAGTATATTTCATACACGATTGTTTTTTATAATTCATAATATCTTTCACTACTGAATTGTACTGGTCAAAAAAGAGGGCTATATAAACTATAATAACCATTAAATCTAAATGAAAAACAGATAAATAAATTGTTTTCAATAACGAGTATGGAAATATTAATATTTTTAAGTTATCCTAATCAATGTCACCAAAATAAATGCATGATAAATACTTTTAACAATGCCAACATGAACCAAAAATCCACCAAGTCTCTCTGAAAATTGCTTCCAAAATGTATTTGCTTTAAACAAATAAAAATAAATAAGACACTCAGATGAATCATTCTGAAAAAAGTAAATATGTGCTATTTATGTTACACATGTATAATTAGTTTTAAATATTCACCTTGCAGTAATAACTCTGCTTTAACAAGTATTGAAATCTGTTGCTCTGCAAACCACTGGGTATTAACAAAAAGCTGAAAAAAGTGAAAGAGGGGTTTATAATAAAGACAAGAGTTACTAATTTGAGATAACCTTTAAAATGATCAAATCTTTCATGTAAAATGTACATGATCTTGACTATAATAAGTTCATCATATTCACCTTTTTATATATAGCTGTCTTTACTGATATCAAATAGATTTCTCCTTAAAATACTTGTCTGTTCAACATAAATTAATGACAGAGATAATGCATGTAAACAACATATATTTGAAATAGTCATTCATAACCATAGTTTTTAACCTAAGTCAGTGTCCCCTGACAACAGAAGAAATAAGGGTATTATCCCTAGGTTTGTCATTTTCTGTCATGAAAGAAATAGATAAATTCCAATTAGAAGCTGACATGCAAAAATTCAGTAGGAGGTTGAGACTGCATAGTCAATTTAGTGGAATGGTGGAAAAAAAAAAACAGAACAAAAAGAATTAAAGAGAGCTTTAGGAATTAAATCTAAATATATGCCAGAGATAGGACATACTCATGCGGTAGAATATAATATAGAGACTGTAAACAAAGAAATCAGTCAGGTCCTAAAAACTCATACCCAGCAATATAGGTCTAATTTGTAAAAAAAAAAAAGAAAAAGAAAAGGAAGTTTTAGTGTCCTTAGAAAAGGATACTTTGATAATAATTAAACCAGCAGATAAAGGTGGGGCAATAGTTATTCAAAATAGAGAAGACTGCAGACAAATGTGTCTAGATCTTTTATCAGTCTTGGACTATTATGAAAAATTGGAAGGGGGTCCTTTAAATGTTGTAACAGAGTTGATTACAGCTACATTATTTGAAATGGAGACAAGGGGACTCCTTAGAAGATGGGAAGTAGAAAGTATGGAGAATGGATACCAGAGAATACCTTTATTTTATGCCCTTCCCAAGATTCACAAATGGTTGGAAAAACCTCCAGGCAGACCTATTGTGTTGGAATTGGCTTCATTTTGGAGCCATTATCAAAATATATCAACTATTTTTTACAACCTTTAGTGGAATATATTCCAACTTATATTAAGGATACTACTCATGTTCTACAGTTGATAGAGGATTTAAATATTGTAGGGGTACCAGATGATTGTATACTTGTAACAACTAAAGTGAATGACCTATATACATCAATACAGCATGAAAAAAGCATAGAAAGTATGGGGAAACATTTACACTAGATCACCTGACCAAAAACTGAGCACTTGAGTCCTACAGGATTTGGCAGAGATAGTTTTACCAGAAAACTATTTTAAATTTGAGAATCAGTTTTATGGACAAGTTAGAGGTATTACAATGGGCAGTACAATGTCTCCAAGTTACGTCAATGAGTTTATGCATGACTTTGAAAGTATACATATTTTGGGTACAATAACTGTAGGGCATTCTTTTAATGAGAAAATCCTTTTTAGGAAGAGATACATAGATGATATACTGTTGATATGGACAGGCAATTTACATGAACTAGTGGAGTTCCAAGAATACATAAATAGTAGAGATTCTTACCTGTCCTTTATGTTTTCCTATGATAAAAACCAGTTAGATTTTTTCTGACATTACGATTTATAAAAATAGACACAGACTGGAAATGAAACTGTTCAGAAAAAACAACTGACAGGACTACAACACTACATAGGAAAAGTTTTCACCCAAAGAAACTTATTGAGAGTATCCCTTACTCACAGTTTTTGAGGGCTCGACGCAATTGTAGTACTGAGAAGGAATATGTTAAAGAGAAAAAAATGATTGAGTTAAGATTTAGAGACAGACAATATCAGAAAAGTAACCTAGAACAGGCCCAGGTTAAGGCAACAATGAAATCTAGGCAGGAACTCATTACATCAACAGGTACCACTGATATAGTAAAAAAGAGTCCATTAGTTTTTAGTACTGTCCATAATAATATTATGCCACTGCTCAAAAAAGTTATCTTAAATAACTGGAGTATTTTACAGAATAATCCTACTACCTCTGCAATCTTCCAAGAGAAACCACATGCAGTTTCTAAGAAAGCACCCACGATTAAGGACAGACTAGTACACATACAGCATTGGAAGGAGACCCCCAAAAGATTACAAGTATTATTAGGTCCTTTAAAAAATGGAATGTACCCTTGTGGCAAATGTGTAGCATGTGGTAACACTTCTGGGAAAACATTTTTAAATATCCACACACAGGTAAAGAATATCATATAAAGTCACACATAACATGTGCCACAATGGAGGTTATTTACCTTATCCAATGTCCTTGTGATCAACTTTATGTTGGTAAAACATTGAGGAAGCTTAAGACCCATATTTCAGAGCATAAGAGCTGGATTCATAATAAAGATGAACATTCTCCACTTCCTAAACACTATAATATAAGAGGACATTCCCCTATACAAATTAGATTTGGGGGACTTGAACAGGTCCCTGAACCAGCCAGAGGTGGCTGTTACAATGACCAGTTAGAAAAAGAGAAATGTTTTGGATGTATGAGTTAGGTTTGATTGATGAGAAATGGGGTTTAAATAAAGATGTGAATTGGCAGGTGTGCTGGAGAGATTAAGAATATAAAGAAAATGTTTTTCAAATAACATGTTTCATAAACCATCAATTTGGTACCCCATTTATAACTTGAGAGAGACAGAGAGAGTGAATAAAGATCACTGTATAGCTTTAAGCCTGAGAGAAAATTCTAAAATCATATTAGTTCAGCATTGGTAGAATGCATCTGAGTAGTTCCTTGAATGAAATAAAATGCTGGGACCAATGTGGTTTAGAATCAGTGGAAAGCAGAGCAAAGAAAGAGTTTTTTAAATATAAAAACCTTACATTTGACATCAAATGATGCGATCATTTAATTTTCAAATTTTTAGTTATGTTAAAAACTCTAATAGAATAAAATCACAACACAATTTAAAAGCACTTGCTTTCTTTAAAACCAATAGATATATGGTATAAATAATTAAAGAAACTGAGTAAAGCTTTTAATGTCTATTGAATAGTGAACGCTGTAACTTGTTACAAATGAGGGTTCAGCTCTACAAGAACAAGTATGTTGGAAACATGTAAAATCTTTAAATGCACTCCATAACAGCTATTTTTCTTTGCAATGCTGAACTATGTTGGAGAGAGGAGTGATTGGTTGCCATGGTGACCACCTTGTGGCAGCAAGGAATGATGACATGGTCGTTGTCATCACATGACCCCTCTCCCCGACATAAAGAGGCTCTGCTGACAATGCAGCAGATGCTGCCAGTCTAAGCTGAGAATAGCACCAAGTAAGATGCAAATTTTGAAATGTCTATATTCAGGTTTGTAAGCTGTTTTCAAAATATAGAAGTAAGGAGAGACAGCAGCTTAATGAGAATGCATTTGACAAGATTCTGAAATGCTTATATTTAGGATTGTAAGCTGTTTTTAATTATGTAGAAGTAAGGAGAGACATTTCATGCGCATCAGTGTTACAGAAGCAGGGTGTAGATTATACTTTAAATTGAACCTGTATTTGAAAAAAACTAAAAGAAAGACAAGGGAAAGAATGTGTGCATAAAAACACAAATGCATCAGACACCAGGAACACATGGCGCTAGTGAACACTTTACAGTGTATTACTGTCATAGAAGTAGGGTGAAGATCGTATTTTAAATGGAATTAATACTTTATAAACTTAAAGGAAAGACAGGGAAACAAAGTAAGGAAAGAAATACAAATGTGTCAGACACCGAAAGCACAAGGCGCTAGAGGGATGATTCACAGTTATAGTGAAATTTGAAATATATGAGAGAGTAAGAGACAAGAAATTATAATGTTTATTTATGCCTTGTGTTTAAAATGTAGTATTGTTTTATAAGAGTATGATGAAAACGAACTATGGATCGGTTTGCAAATAATTGATTGGAGTGTTATGAATGAGTATTTCAAATATATGTTGTTTACACGTGTTATCTCTGTCATTCCTTTTAGTTAATTTGTTTTGAACAGACAAGTATCTTAAGGAGAAATCTATTTAATACCAGTAAAGATAGTTATATATAAAAAGGTGAATATGATAAACTTATTATTGTCAAGATCATGTACATTTTAAATGAAAGATTTGATAATTTTGAAGGTTATCTCAAATTAGTAACTGTCATCTTTACTGTAAACCCCCCTCCTTTTGCTTTTTTCAGCTTTTTGTTAATACCAAGTGGTTTACAGAGCAACATATTTGAATACTTGTTAAAGCAGAGTTATTACTGCAAGGTGAATATTTAAAACTAATTATATATGTGTAACATAAATATTGCATATTTGCTTTTTGGAGAATGATTCATCTGAGTGTCTTATTTATTTTTGTATGTTGAAAGCAAACACATTCTGGAAGCAATTTTCGGAGAAACTTGGTGGATTTGTGGTTCATGTTGGCATTATTAAAAAGTAAGGCAATGTATTTATTATGCATTTATTTTAGTGGCATTGATTAGAATAACTCTTAAAAATATTAATATTGCCATACTTATTATTAAAAACAATGTATTTGTATTTATTTATGTTTTTCATTTAGATTTAAAGGTTATTATGGTTTATATAGCACTCTTTTTGACCAGTACAATTCAGTAGTGAAAGATATTATGAATTATAAAAAATAATCATGTCTGAAATATATTGAATATTTTTAGTTGAAAATTTTGTTACATTTCCCAGAAGAAGCCTAAAATTAGGTGAAATATTGGGACTCAATAAATAAAAACAAAAATGGATTTTAAAGACAACATGTGTAGAAGCATTTTTTGCTTGAGCAGACCAGAACCCTGCTGTTGGACTTACATGTACTGAAAATATTTGGCAAGCTCCACCAGGTGCTTTTCCTTTGCCTTACTAAATCAATTTGGTGATTTCCTTGGGCATGAACCTTTTTGCATGTCCTTATTAGTGAAGCACAGTTTCTGTTGCCTATTATTAGACATTATTTAACTGAAACTAAATGCATTTTAGTGATAAATTGTATTCTGATGCCCAATGATATGCCATACCTTCCTGAATGGTAGACTGAGGACCTGTGCTGGAATTATAGATGTAATTCACAGTAGCTTCTGGATGCACTATGTGATGCTGCACCTGCCTGACTGGTTTACTGAGGCTATTCACCAGATTGGAACATGCTCAATGGGTCACTGACAATTTTTGCTTAAACTTATAAACGTATTTCACAGCAGCACCCTGCTGCACAGCATAATGCCAGTTCACTAACGTACTTTGCTGGAATACACCTATTTGGCCACTGAGATGTTTTCAAATTTATAAATGTGTTTTACGGCAGCACGCTGGTGTACCATGTGGTGCCACACCTGCCTGACTGGTTCACTGAGGCCCTGCACTGGAATACAGTATACCTGATTGGTCATTAAGAAATATTTTCAAAACTGATAAATGTATGCCACAGCAGCTCCCTGATGCAAAATGTGATGACGTATCTGCCTGACTGGTTCATGTAGGCCCTGCAGTGGAATACTACTCATAGTGGACAGAGTGCAGAATACAATGCAGTCAATACAGCATTTCAAGAATGGTACCTCTTTTCCCTGACCATTGCATTGCTAAAAACAGTAGCTACAATTCATGCCGAGCGTCATACTGTTTTCTTCCATGCAAAAGCATAATGGTGCATCCTTTTGGGGTCACATCTGTGCAGTCTCAGGGTTCATCACCTCCATGACACTGACTTTATATATTCATTACTCAGCTCGTATATTTTGGTATAATTGCTTCTTACTTTCACTGTGTGTCATTTTGAAATGTCAGTTATATGCATGCTTCAGCCCTGTGGAGATTCACCTCCTTTCCCATATGGGCATTATTCAGTATAACACCATCCCACAAAAACACTTCATCCTCAGCTTATTAAGTTAAGCATTTAAGGACTGCTAGAGAACAAACCGGGGAACATGTGCACTGAATTTCTTATTTATGCCTCAAGCAATTTCAGAGTTATTACTGCTTCTGTGTGATGTTTGTAAAGCAAATGCAGATACTGAGAGGAGTCATTCAAGTTACACTTTGCTTAACAAACTACATACAGATGCACCCCTTGAAAAACACTTTAACCTTATTTTATTAACCTGGGCATTTAAGGGTGTCAGGGATGCCATTGGGAACATGTATACTAAATTTGCTCATACCTAAAGAAATTTATACATTATTATTGCTTCTGTTTGATGTTTGTGAATGAAATGCAGGCCCTGAGAGGAGACATTCGAGCTGCACTTTGTCTAGAAAACAAAAAAACAAACAAACAAACAAAAATACACATAGATGCACTCCTTATAAAGCCCTTTTCCTTTAGTTTAATTACCTTATAATTTAGGGGCTGTCAAGGGACACCTTGGGGTATATGTATACCAAATGTTGTATTTGTACTAAAAGAATTTTCAAAGTTATTACTACTTCTGTTTGCTGTTTATGAAACAAATGCAGTTACTGAAAGGAGACTTTTGAGCTGCACTTTGCCTAGCAAACAACGTCTACATGCATGCCTTGAAAAACACTTTACCCCTATTTTAACAACATTGGGAAATATGTTTACCAAATTGAATATTTATATTATTACTGCTTTTGTGTGAAAGAACATTATTGAATAATAAAACATTATTTTTGGTACAATAAATACAATGAAGTACTTACCATAGCGGACTGCCCAATGTCTCACATCTGGCCCTCTGGCTAGCCCTGTGGGACTATATGTACCCTGGGACACAGGGATGCAGATTCCATGCTGTGGAAAATGTAAAGGGGAAATGCACACTAAACAGAATATATAATCTGATAGTCATTAACTGTATTGTGGTTTGATTGTTAATTTGGTTTACTTTAATGGAAATGTTATACTTTATTGTTGTTTCCCCCCAAAAGACCACATACTGCATGAAAATGTGATGTTTCATGCACTGTACTACAATACTGTATATTCACTTAGTAATTCCATGTGGCAATTCAAAACTCCCAGTGCATATTGAAAAGCCTAAATGCTTACAGTACCAGGCATACTATCCCACCTATACCTGTGTAACACAGCTTGAACCTATTCTTTAGAACTCAAAACCAGGGATTCCAGTGATACTCCTCCTCTTCAGCCAGGATTACCAAACCTGAAATCACATCTCAGGATGTTGGCTACCTAGGCATTATGTAAGTAATAATACCAGACAGGGTGGGTTTTATTGGGATATAACGGATGCCCAGGGGCGTAATGAGACCTGATGACTTATAGCCCCTGGAAGGTCCATTATATCTCAATAATGCCCCCACCCTGGAGGATATTATTACACTTAGAAAATGGGCAATGGGTAACTGTTTTATGTAATATTTAAAAAATTAAAAAATATATACAAATACAGGTGAAAAGGACTTACAAGTCAGTTTTGTTTTAAAGTAGTACCTTTGGCATGCCAGTAGAGGGGGCTGCTGCTGTTTTTCAGCCAGGTGCATATTTCTCCCCACCCTCCCATATAGCTTGTTGGGAGCGTGATGCCATTTCCTTTGTGCCCTCATCTCAAAAGAATTCAAAAATGTGGAAAGCAACAGTCCATGACATACCTCCCTGAACAGGTTCAGCGCATTTTTGTGGGGGTTTTTTATGTTTAAATTAGGGTAAAGTGTAATCGGGGAAAGGTTTGTTAATCAGGAATTTAAGATGAGAGCTGGGGCCAGTCCAGGTCAGACTATGCTACTGAAGTGCTCCTACAGTTGCATGGAGCACGTGATGTGGTGTGGTCCCGCTGTATTAAAGAAAGAAAAATGAAACAAAACCAACTAGAGTGAGGAAGGTTTTAGAGGGCAGGGTTTGGAAAAGCACTGTGTTCTGAGGACTGTGTGTGTGTGTGTGTGTGTGTGTGTGTGTGTGTGCACGTGGGGCTTTCTGTCTCACTAAGTGAGAGAAAAGCAATGGCGGCAGATCAACTGTGAAAATTTGGGGAGGGGTGATCCAGTGGGACGTGGGAACAGGGATACCACCTGGTGATGGGTGCTGCCATGAGGGATTAGTTATTTAGAGGGCATTGTGAAGAAATAACAGCATGGGTGCTACACTGTTTCAGCCAATCAGAATGCTGCTTTTCCAGTGCCCATTTTCTAAAACACTGTATGACATCATAGATTCATTCAAATAACATTACAGAAAAATATAACTGAACATTTCACGTATTTGTCAGATTTCCAGTCTTGCTTGGGTTTTCATCTGTTCATTTATTCTGTCCCTTATTAATTTCATATGGCTGCTGACAATTTCTAAGTGCCTCCTTATAATACATAACACCACATGGCATATGGCGCTTGACATAAGCCTCTCTCCCCCCTGCTCCAGTCTCCATTTACATATTTTCCCCTGGAGAGATGCTGATTCTGAGGCACCAGTATTCAAAAACATTAGAGCAACCAGGTGCTCATGCTGGCCATTAGCAATTGTCACTAGTTTTAGTTCTCTTGCCTTACTCATCGGCACTGACAGCATTTCATGGGGAGAAGAAATCACATTATTGTCCCCATTAAAAGGCACAAATTGTACTTTTGGGGAACTGCCAGGGTTTATTACTGCTGTGCCATCAATGCTCCCATAGCTTGGAATTAGTGTTGTGCGAAATTGAGAAATTTTGTTACGCGAAATATTGTGCAAAATTTACGCATTTCACAAAATATTTTGCTGGCACGAAATGAGAAATTCTGCCAGAAAATGGTAAAATTTCACCCACGGAATGGTGAAAATTGCCACTTGCAGGCAAAATTTCATCATTTTCCGGTGAAATTTCACATTTCGTGGTGAAATTTTGCAAGTTTGAACACTACAAAATATTCTGCAGAATGGCAGAATTACGCTAAATACATTGCGTGGCAAAGTTTTGATTTTGCAGCAATTTCACTGGCAAAATTTTATTTTGAAACATCTCTACTTGGAATCTGTACATCAGATTCCAGAAGTTGTATGAATGAAAAAGATGATGATGACTCACATGAATGTGAAAGCATTGGACTGTGCATGCCACTGTGCATCTGTAATAGCTAGAGCATGAGACCCATCTTTTTCTCAAGGCTCATTACTCTCTCTTGCAGTTCAGTTCTGAGTCCTTACATTAGTTCCTTCTGTGCTTGTTCAGAGACACCTGGAATTTCTTTTCGGGCTTCTTCTATTTGATTGATATTCACATCCAGCTACATTCCTGTCTCTGGCTGGATGTACTGATTTTCTGCTTCTTCCTTCTTGCACTGCTGCTTTATTTCTCTCTCAATCTCAGGTTGTTCCTTCTCTGGCTGTTCCCTTCCATCTTTATTTTGTACCTCGTGTGTGACATTTTCTTCATCATGTGTAGCATTGTCTTTTCTGCTGCTTGATGATCCAAAGTCATCCATTTTATCTAAAAGCTTACACTGCTAAAAATAAAAGAAGAAACTTACATTACCATTAAGTGAGAGGCTTACTGTAATGTATAAAATGGATATACTGTACATTATCAGAACAAGACACAGTACTACACCGTAAAACACATCATGGATGCTAAAACTATATAAATGAACTGAACTGTACTGTACCTTGGGCACCTTTGCCCTCAGGTGCTTTGGCTTCTTCTCCTTCAGCTTACCTGTCAATTTCTTCCTTCTGCATTTGCTCATTTTTTCAGAGTGCTCCTTTGGTGCTGCAGTAGACAGCCTGGTCATAGGTGGTGTCCTGTTCACCAGGCTGAGACTTCTCTCAGTAGCTAGGAAGCTACCTTATCAGATTTTCTCCCATAGATAGTCAGATGACACCAGCACTGACAGTTCTTCAGAAAATGAACAGTACAGTGGGCAATATTGAATTTCTTTGGGGCTTATGTAGGTTGAGCACAGATGGAATCTGATGACACGGTGCACAGCCTGAACACATCATAGGTGCATTCCTGCATCACATTGGACTGCAGGTAAAATAATACAGCATTCTTTGATTTTTCCAAATAAATAATGAGATTCCACAACTGGGCACTCCTTTGCTGTAATCACATCTGCCACTGACAATGGTGAAGAATGTATCAGTGGAGAACAACACAGTTGTTAGGAGGATGAGGACTGAAGGGGGAAAGGGTGAGAAATAGTCATGATTTTCTGAAGAGCACCAGGATCTCCATTATGGATAGTGGGCTGAGGGCACATTTGAAATGCTCTGTCCCACATGCTCCATGGCCCACCATAGACCACTGTGGTACCCCATCAAGTGAGCACTACCAGAACAGTGCCACACTATACGGCACTAGTCTGGTAAGTGCTCACACGGACAGTGATGGGGGATTTACAGTGCTTGATTTAAGTCAATAGTTCTCAGACTTTGTCACAGTGAGCCTCCCCAGATCCATGGAAAAAATGTTGAGCCTCCCCCAAAAATTGAAATAATCTTGGGCCTCCCCCCAAAAAAATGACACACTGTACTTTGCACAGTACACCATGAATAAATTGAAACCCCTTTGAGTATTTGGCTCACATTCAGTTCTTTGTCATATACTGACTTGGAACTTTTGAAAAAGAGCTCCAGTGCTCAAAGGTGTTATCTGAATAACAAATAAAATAAACCAATATTATTATTCAGCTTATTGTAACCCCGAGCAGGCCAACCTGCTTGCTCTGCTATTTTCGTTCTTGAACCATTGTTACCCCTTGTTGCAGTACCTTCATGGGTCAGACTACTTTCTCTGTTTCCTCACTACATGCAATAACCTTCCTACATACTTCACCTCTCCCCCTCCTTCCCTGTTCCTAAGCAACTTCTCTGGGATTACTTTGCTCCTTCCTGCTATTGCTCTTAGCACTTCTATGCTCAATCCTCATATCGTATTTGGGCTGTTCTGTCATCAGTTTACAAATTGATCAATTACCACCACTCATTATTAATTTATTGTTCATATTTATTTGCACTATTGCTCACTGTATATTTCTTGATTGTTTTGCAGTTACCTTTTGAAATATATTCACTCCCTACCCTTCTCCGGGTACACCTGAAATGAGCCTTGGCTCATTCACCTTCCCTTATCACCTATTAGTAAATAAATACATAAATTCATCTACTGTTAATATCCTCTTTCAGTTTGCTTCATCTTTCACACAAAATATATAAAACCCAAAATTTAAATACAGTACTTTTTCAGACTTGCTTGAGCCTCCCCTAGAACAGGTTGGGACCTCCCCAGGGAGGCTGGCCTCACCATTTGAGAACCCCTGATTTAAGTGATCCCTGATCACTGTCCATAGTGCTGAAGTAAGAGAAGGGCACCAGAATCCAGGATGCTGGCTGAGCTGCTCCTGTGGTGTGGAGGACTGGGGCATTAAGCAGCTTAGTCAACAGCAGTGGAGATCAGTGTTCTAATCCTGGTTTCTAACATTTTAGTATACCTCAAGATTTAATTCTTTTTTTTAACATGGGGCCGTGTCTGCCACAAGAATTTTTACTTTCCCAGGGATCCGCTCCCCCTCAGAGTGAGAATCCTATAGATGGGGTGTGTGTGTGTGTTGGGGGGGAGGCAGAGCCAGAGCAAAAAAAAAATGGTGCCTATGTTATCGCGCGCACTATGCCAACACTATTCTTTTTTGGTACTCTTCAGACCCAGTGCCGATCACTGTTACTCATCTCATTAAATAGTATATAGTATTATAAAATTACAGAATTTTAGTTTAAAGCCCACCCACTGTATTTGATTTGCTTAACATTACTGCTTCTTCTGTACTGTAACATGCTTAAAAATAATTTCTCTCCTTTTTGTACACAGGGTACAGTGCTACTTGAAGAAAGTAGGATAACTGAAGACGTCGAAATAACCACAAGGGAACTTGTGAAATGTTTGTCTGATGATTTGGGATAGTACTAACTGCCTTCTCTGTACAAAGGATGAGCCAACAGATGGGATGGACATATGGGTGGGCACAGGAAAACCACCCAAAAAAAGCAATTATCCATATAACGTTTTCTTCTGTTATCACATACAGGTTTATGTCATAATCCATCTTTTGTTTCCTAAAGCTTTTGCACCATGATCAGGGACACTAACAAATGAAGCAAGTTGAACAAACCAGGATGTGGCTCAAGAACAAGGAGACATTTCATGACATCATTTTGTTGGACAGGGCAATGTCTTTGGAGCAGATGCTTGATGGCATTTTGTTAGAAGGGCAGAGACTCCATAAAGCTGAAGAAAAACATCCTCTAAAGCATCATGTCTGGGGCTCCATAGACAACCAGTGATGTGGCCCACTGTGCATTGTTCAGGATTAGTGATGCTCAACTTTAGGAGCCAAACACTTGAAACTTATACTGTCTCATATCATAAACTGTGCCACTTTACTTGTACTTGCTTTATGCCCACAGGAACCATTGGTGGTGAATTCTTCAGGGAATATATCATCATGGAAGAAGTGAAGAAATACATAAGGAAGAAACATCTGGATGACCATCACTTCTTTCAGGACAGTGACCTTAAACATACTGCATCAGCAGTGGCTATTGCTGCTGTGGGAGTTAATTGGGTCAGAATACCACCAGAGTAAGTACTGCACAGTAGCAACACTAAATAAAATGGCTATCACAGTGTGTTTTATTGTTTTTGTTTTGTTTTTTACTACCAGATCTCCAGATATGAATTCAACTGAGATGGTGTGGCATGCCAGGAAAACATTTATCCAGAGAAAGAAAATGAACATAGACAAAGCAAGAAATCTGTTGATGCCATAAAACAATTTTGGAAGACTTTAACAAACAGGTACTTCAGATGGTACATTGCACACTTGCAGAAAGTGTTGCCAACTGTTGTTGCCATGCAGGGGTACACAACTGGAATGTGAATTACATTGGTACTGCAGACAGAATAGTACTGTATTTGTTGTGTACAAATTTTTTTTTTTTAATTTTCAGATTTTTCTTTTACTCTACTGTATGTACTGAAATAATTCAGCTTGCTGTGTAAGGATCTGCAAATACACTTTAATTATTCTTTTGTTTTTTTGTTACAGCAAAATTGTACAAATGTACTGTATATGGTATATCATTAGGTGGTCACCGCAATTAGGGTGCCACCTAGGGCACCGGGAAAAGATACAAAAAGAGGAGACAACTGCTGAGGGAAAGTTTTCTCCCCTCTACCCTCCCGCCCCACACCACCACCAATTTTAAAAGGTGCTGGGTCACTCCCACCAGGGATTTTCTGCCAATCGCTGGAAGCTGGAGGTGGGGGTCAAAGATAGAACAAAGAATTTGGAACAGTGGAAGCAGGAGAAAGAGAGGTACAGCCCAGTGAGCAGACTGAGAGAACAGGGCTCAGGACAGCTGGAGTAGGGGGCCACAGAGAAGACAATCAGCAGCTGGTCAGGGTCACACCAGCAAGAAGGTATTGTTAACTGTGGGGCTTTGGTCAGGGATGCACCAGCAAAAAAGGTACTGTTAAGTGGAGCTTGATGTGTTGGGAAGGAGGGGTGGGTTTAAATACCCCAACAAACTGGATGTGATTTACTGGACTAAGGAGGATGCTGTGGGAATTAAGGGGTTGCTGAAGTGCATTAAGTGTCTGATATCTTGACCCGCTCTGCTAAGGGGGCCTGTGTACTAATCTCTGCATTTTTGGGGTGGGGTCTTAACCCAGCTGGATACTGGGTCTATGCTTTAAACAGTATATGGCTGCATCCTGGGGACTTGGGTGATGTATATGGTTTCATCCTGGGTGATGTACTAATGTATAATGTGATGTACTAATGTATATGATGTATATGGTTTCATCCTGGGGTCCTAGGTGATGTAATCTCTGCATTATCGGCAGGGCTGTAAAAACTTGGGCAGCTATTGGCATTGGTTGGGGCTGGGAGCACTTAAGATACAGGTTGCGGACATTGGGGAGGTACTGTCGGATTGGGGGTGGGCTGGTGCATATAGTATGAGTAATACTGTGTTAACCTGGTCAAAGGGTCAGGTGGTGCTAACAGGGGGAGGACTGTGGGATGCAATGGATCCGGGGCAACGGTATGGATGAACATACTGTGGAGGCTGGGAGGGTGTCCAATATGTCACAGGATGAACAGGTTGGAGGAGGAGGTGAGGAGAATTAGGAAAGGAGCTTGAGGGAGTAAGGGAATGGAGGACAGAGTCTGAAACAAGGGAACATGAGCATGGAAACAACTCACAGACGTGGCATGGGGAGGCATGGGTCAAGGGAAAGGGGGAGGCATCAATCATGGTAGGCAGTCCAGTAACAAGAGTTGGACTAAGCTTGGGCCTCCTGGGGTGGATAAACTCTGGACAGGAGGGTAGAGAGTTCACAAGCCAGAATGAAGGGGGGAAGGGAGTTGATGTACTGATGACACTGGTGGAGGAGAGTGGAGAGGAGATACGGGGTGGCTGAGAGAGGGGAAAAGATACGGGGTGAATGAGGACACAAGGGGTGAATGTGCAGCGGGAAGATTAAGAGCTATAGAGGAGGGGAAGAGCAAGGAGGGAGAGGAGGGGGCCACAGCAGAAGCAGGGCAGGAGTGCAGGGAGGATGGGGAGAGGGTGACAAACAGGAGGAGGGGGGCTATAAGGTGGGCCTCTGTGGAAAGAGCAGAGCTCCTAGAGGGAGAATCAATGAATGGTTATATATGGGGGCTGGGGGTGTAAGTGGAGCTAGGGGAGGGAGGGTGTTTTGGTTGTGGGGACTCCATACTAAGAGCTCAGATGGGGCAGTAAAGGGTGAGCGGCATTATCGCATGGGTCCGAAGCCATACCTGGACTAAGGGCAGATAATGCGGACATGCATCTCTAAGGTGTGTGAAGAGGGCCGGGGGAGACCGCACATAGTGGTGCACATGGGGAACAAATAACCTGGCTGGGGAGACTGTAGAAGTAGTGAAGAAACGGTTGTGAGGTTTGGGAAGGCTATGTGAAAAAGCAGGGGAGACAGTGGCCTTCTTGGAGGTAATCCCGGTACCCTGTGTGAGCACAATGAGGAAGGCGAGGATTAGGATTCAACGTATGGCTGGAGGAGTGGTGTAGATCAAAAGGGTATGGATGGGTGGGGGGTTGGGGAAGGACCTGAGACAATAATGTGCTATAAACAGGGGACAGGCTGCACCTAAGTGGGGAGGGAAAGGATGTATTAAATCAGAAGCTGCAGGTGTGTATTGCTACCAAAGTGGATTTAAACTAGCTGGGGGGGGGTGGCTTGGGGTCAGGCAGTAGACAAGGTACCCAGGGACTGAGTAAGCCTACCCCCAAGCTAGTAGGAAAGATCAAGGGGAATTAGTACACATGGGGAAAGGTAGGGAAGGGGAACTGGAGCAGGAGGGAAGGGGGACAGGGTGGAGGGTGGTCTCTGTAAATGCGAAAAGCCTAGGCAACAAGTTAGCATAACTACAGGTGATCTTAGCTATAGGAAGGATGGACATCTTGGCCATCACAGAAACATGGGCTACAGAGTACCGAGACTGGGATTTGACAATTTTATTCATTTATTTCAGATAATTAGTTTAGCAACCTTTGAGTCAGAGACTCATTTACAAAGGTACCTTGTACTAAGGTACAGTCTGTACAGAAAGGACTGTGAGGAGGGAAGGGGAGAGGGGTGGCTGTCTATGTGAGGAAGGGGATCAAATTTACTAGGGACAAAGGGGAAGAACAGGGAACAGAGGTAATCTGGATACAACTCCTGGACTCCAGGGGAAGAAAGTTGTGGTTTGGGGTGGTGTACAGGTTGCCATCCCAGTCAGTGGAAAGGGACAGGGAACTGGTGAGCCAAATTGGGAGAGTATGTAGAAGGGGGAATGTGATCATAGTGAGGGATTTCAACCTGCCGGGTTGACTGGACCATGCCGGTCGCCTCCAGCGCTAGGGAAAATATCCTCATGTGTACGTTCCGGTGGGGTTCCTGACATAGCTGGTTGCTGAACCCACTAGACTGGGGAACATGCTGGACCTGGTGCTATCAAACAATGAGGCAGTAAGGGACATAAAGGTAGAGGACCCATTGGCTGGCAGTGACCACCAAATGGTGTGGTTCAACATCACAATGAGCAGGGAGCCAGAGGAATCAGTAACAAAGGTGGTAGATTTCAGGAGGGAAGACTTCAGGAGGATGAGGGATTTGCTGAAGGGAAGACTCAAGGGCATAGAGTAGGGGATGGAGATAGCACAGCAATGGGACTTAATAAAGCAATGGATCATAGAAGTGATGGAAACATGTACCAGATTACAGAGTAAGAAGAGTAGAATAAAGAGACCATGTTGGCTGAACAGGGAGGTGATAGAGGGGTGAGGGCAAAAAGAGTGGTGTACCTGAAGTTTAGGAGGAGGGAGAAGGGGGAGGACAGGGAGGAGTACACCAAATGGTCTAAGGAGGTGACCAGGAGGGTGAGAGGAGCGCAGGCCACAAGGGAACAAGATTAGCTCAGGGAACAAAAGGGGGAAGAAAGACTTTTTTTAGATACATCAGAGAGAAAAGAAAGTGCAGGGACAGTATAGTGAGGATAAAAGGGGGGGGGAGTGGGTGGAAAAGGGGAAGGAACAAGTGGAAGCACTGAACGAATACTTTTGCTTGGTATTTACAGAGGAGAAGGGGGTGTCCAGCACCACCCTGGTCTGGGAGGAGGGATTTTGGGGAGTGATAGAGGATAGGAGAGTGTTGGAGGGGCTAAGGGCACTGAAAGTGAATAAGGCACCGGAGCTGGATGGTATCCACCTGAGGGTGCCGTTGGAGATGGCAGAGGTTCTAGCGGAACCACTGGTGGACCTGTTCAGCACCTCCTTGGAAACTGATGAAGTGCCTCAGGACTGGAGGATGGTCCATGTAGTACCGTTACATAAAAGCAGTCCAAGGGATGAGCCAGGGAACTATAGACCAGTCAGTCTGACATCCATAGTGGAAAAGCTCATGGAGACAATACTAAAAGAAAGGCTGGTGGCATTTCTGGAAAGCAATGGCCTTCATGATGGGAGGCAGCATGGGTTCATTTCAGGGAGATCCTGCCAAACCAATCTTATACAGTACTATGACTGGGTGACAAGGGAGTTGGATGGGGTCCATGCTGTGGATGTGCTGTACTTGGACTTCAGCAAGGTCTTCAATTCAGTGACCCATGGGAGACTAGGGGTGAAGTTGGCATGGGTGGGAGTGGGGACAAAGATGGCATGCTGGATCTCAAACCGGCTAAAGGGTAGGCTACAATGTGTGGTGGTGGTGAGAGAAGTCTTGAAGCCTAGATTTGTGATGAGCGGGGTGCTGCAGGGTTTGATGCTGGGTCCGGCACTGTTTGGGCTATTCATCTCGAACATTGCACAGGGGGTGGTGAGCAGGATTAGTCTGTTTGCCAACGACACCAAAATGGGTGCAGTAGTGTATGAGGCAGAGGGATGGATGCAACTAAAGAGGGACCTAATCAAGCTGGAGGAATGGTCAGGAAAGTGGCAGCTGGGGTTCAATGCAAAGAAATGCAAGGTGATGCATTTTGGGGTCAGGAGCCCAAGAAGAGAATACTGACTTGGGGGGATCAAGCTGTGGATCACCGAGGAGGAAAGGGATCTGGGGGTACTGGTAGTGGGGAGCATGAAAAGTTCTGCCCAGTGCAGGAGAGCAGTGGCAAAGACAAACAGGATGTTGGGGTGCATAGCATGGGGATTCACATCCAGGTGCAGGGAGGTGATCTTGCCCCTTTACAGGTCACTGGTCAGGCTGCACTTGGACTACTCTGTGCAGTTCTGGAGGCTGTACCTAAGACAGGATGTCAATCTGCTGGAGGGAGTGTTGTGGAGGGTGACTAGGATGATTCAGGGGATGGAGGGAATGAGCTATGAGATAAGGCAGAGGGGAACGGAATATGTACACACTGGAAGACAGGCGGGATGGGGGACATGATCGAGACCTTCAAGTACCTGAAGGGTATCAACAAGGGTGGGCAGAGGGGGTGTTTAAGCTGAGGAAAGGAAGGGAAACCAGGGGGCATGGACTAAGAATAGAGGGAGGAAGATTCAGGAGGGAGATGAGAAGGCATTACTTCACAGACAGAGTGGTGCCGAGGTGGAATGCTCTACCAGAAGGCATGATAGCAAGCAAAAATGTGGTTGGCTTTAAAAAAACTTGGGAAAGATTACAGGGGTGGGTGAGGGTGGGCGAGGAGGATAACAAAGGGGGGCTAAAAGGGATGGGGTGGGGCAGCTGCATTCTAGGGTGCTAGCTGCACAATCAAGCAGATTTTGATAGACCAGTAGGTCTGTTCTGCTGGCAAGTACGTATGTTCATATGTTCGTGAATGACAGGGGCATTCTGGATTTTGCAGCACCCTGCACTCACGTTTTTGCCATCCACACTATTCTCCTCCTTTCACTCATGCCCAGACCAGGAGTGATTATAATTAGTCTTGGGAGATGTGATGCCCCAGCAAAAACTAACTCTTCTCCACCACTGTCCGTTGATGGCTTACATGTGTTGCAGCAGAATGTGTGGCTGCAGTCATTGCTGGCAACATGTTTATGGTGATCTAATTTACAGTGACCAAATTCATGTTGCACCGACATGGGTGAACACTGTATACTATATTGCACTGTATGTAAAAAATGTACACCGTAAAATATTTCATTAAAAACAACCACCACAACACAAATACAGTACTGTGTATAAAACACAGGCGTGAGGCCACATTTAATTAAGTGCTCCCAGGAGGAAGGGGGTCACATCCGAGGCCATGTGTTCCCTGAGATTTTAGCCACTGGTGTTTTTTTTCTTTCCTGAGCGCTTGGATGTTGTTAAATGACACTGCCTGGAAAGACTGTGCAATACTCTTATAAGACCTGCACACATGTACTGTACATTATAAAAAAATCCAAATTTGAAAACTCTTTCTACACTCACATACCACACTGTGCAAGTAAGCATAAGCAGCAAACTACAGCACACATACACTAAACAGATGTTCAAACTGGGTGGTGGCCACATTTCATTATGTGCTCTTGTATGGAAAAAGGATGCATCCAAGTTCATGATTTCCCTTGGATGTTGTGAAATGATGCTGCCAGCCCAAGCTATATGTGATAAAACAAGCACTTCTGTGCTTTGTAAAGACCCATCATGAAACATAACAGTGTGACCACATTTCATTAAGTGCACCTGGGGGAAGGGGTACGTTTGAAATCAATGCATTATAGAGACAAAAATGGTTACATTATAGGAGAACAAAGGACCCTTTCGGTCTTTAGGAGCATAAAATGCTTAGAAAGTAATGTAAGTCAACTAAATGTATGACAGCAAAAACTGATTATTTTAAACTAAAACAACAACAGGATTGGAGGAATTCTAAAAAGATCTGGAAAACCCTGAATCAACTCATGCAGAGATCAAAAAAGACTAAATCAGTGTCCCTTGATGTTGATGGGAGAACATCAAATGACCCTAGGGAAGTTGCACATTGCCTAAATAAATATTTTGGTGATCTTGATATGCATAGGTCAAGATTTTCTTCTCCATCTACCTCTGTGATGTTTGATCAGTCAGGTTTGATTAATGATTTTGATTGTTTCTTTAAACCAAGAAAGACCACATTTTTACTTTTGTAATAAATAGTTTATTGTTGATCATATTTGTCATTACAATATAGGACAGACATATAAAATTTAATAATATATTTCTCATGTATAGCTTACAATAGGAAGCAAGATTAAAATGTCTCGAGACACCTTAAGGCACAAAATTAGACTTCAACCAATTAAGTGTACTTACACATATCCCCCATTTCCCCAATCTATTCAAATCAATTACTTATTCATTAGTGCTCTATCAAATACAATGACAGATAAATATCATTATTGAGAAACTATAAGTAAATTATATCTAGGACATGAGACTTGTATGTTTTTTCTTTCGACATTTTATGGCATTCAACAGGAAGAGAGCCAATTTCTCAGTATATCCAAATCTTCAGAATTAAAAAAAGATCAAGTATGTATCTGTTCAGTACGATTAATGAGCCTATAATTTCTCCCAGAAACCTATCACAATATAATTTATATCATGGGCATCTAAATATTACATGTCGAAGGTCTTCAGGTTCACCCTTCCGGGTGACCTCTATACTTAACCCAAATTAAAACCTTTCAAATTAAAACTTCGCTCTCACCTGATCGACCAAAAGACTTGCTTGTGCTCCCAGTAAGTAAGGTCCATGGCCTGACTGCCAAACCTACTGCCCCAGCACTTAACCCTATCACCTACTACTAAGCACTCTATCCCTATGGCCTACTTCTGACCCCCTGCTTGCTTAACCACCTAACCAGCTCCCCATCACACCACCCTTTTAGACCCTCCCACCTCCTCTGCCTCCACCCTATTTCACCCAATACCTCCTCTACCTCCCACCCTCTCTGCTTCCATTAATAATGGGAATTTGGGTCTCTCCAGAATTCCCAGCCTTGGTTCCCTTCCACTCTCTATTCTCTATCCCTCACTCCTCGTTACACCTAGCTACATGACTTCCCTAGCCTCTCCTGTATCTGCCTCAACTCCACATATTTGTCAGATATTAGTCAGTCCCCCTAAACAATTAAGTATGCATTTATTACCCTATCCTGGAACCTGCTTGTCAGACCTTAGAAGCATTCTAATTGATTTGTATAACTTTTTTCTGTAACCTGTCTTTGTTTGTAATCTTCACTTTTCTAATGTTTGATATTGCTGTGGACCTGATTCACTGTGTGTATCTTACTTGCTTAATTTTCTTTCTGACGTGGAACCTTTGCAAATGAGCTTCTAGCTCAAAGTTTGTAATCAGAGACTTGAATAAATAAATAAATTAAAATAAAAATAAATTTAGGGTACAGTAACAATTTAGGGCTATTACACCATGTAGCTCATATCTGAATTCCAGCAGATTACTAGGAAAGGCCTTGAATCTAAATAATGTTCAGTAATTGTGTCTCTATAATCTGGATTTTGAATTCTGTTAAAATGGTATTTCAGCGGATGTTCTTTGGTATTATTTGATAGCCATTTGGCAGCCTTAAGGTTTTTATGGTTCAACATCATAATTTTTTGCTTTTTTAATTACACGTTTTGTAATGATATTAGTATTGCCATAATTTATCTTTATATTTAAGTCAGTCCAGTATTTTAAGCATTTGCAATTATAGTGCCCCATTGCTTGATAATTTTTTTATTAGCCATGGACCATTATATATTTTTTTCCCTTACTCCAGTATTCTTTTTCTTTGAGACATTTTAACATTATTGAGTCAGCAGGACATAGAAGGATTTTTATCCAAAAATGTACCATCCGTATTTGTGCCAGATGTTCAATATTCGCTTGTCCAATTTTAATCCTAACTAAAGGGTTCAAAGTTCCAATTGGTAACCTAATTATTTGTTTATATACTTTATTTAAAGTTATATCCAACTTAGCAAAATTATCAGTACCCAGACTTCCACTGCATGTACTGTAAGTCTTGTGGTATGACCTTTGAATTTATTGCCTTTATCACTGGAGCAATTGATATTCCACTATATAATCTGTTAAATCTTTTGAGTGCTGAAGCTGTATTGTTCATTTTACTCTTATTTATATCCATATTTTTTTCCAGTAAGTATTTATTGCAAATGTTACCCCCAGATTTGTAAAGTATCTTGACATAATCAAGACATTTTGTACCTAAATTAAATTTTTTGTATACCTTGTTTGTACCAAATAACATTATGGTGTTTTTTGTGGGTTTAGAATAAGATTCAATTTACTGCATATAATTTCCAGTTTATTCAAAGATCTTTTTAACCCAGGTCTACAGGTAGATAGTATAGCAAGATCATCTGCATATACTAAAACAGGTATTTTTTTTTGAATATTTTTGGAGAATGAAATGAAGAATCATTTAACTCTATTAATACTTTGTTTATGTAAATATTAAATAAAGCAGGTGCAAGGACACATCCCTGCCTAATACCTATATTTGTTACCATTCCCTTGGTTAAAGCACCTGTTTTAGAGTATTGTATTTTAAGCCATGTATTTGTGTACAGATGTTTTAATAAAGTTCAGAGATTATGATCTAATCCAAGTTCTTTCATTTTTTCCATAGGTATTCTCATATAACAGAATCAAAAGCGGAAGAGAAATCCACAAATGCTACAAATAATTTGTGTTTTTTGACTTTACATTTTTTTTCCAATAAATGTGTCAACATAAAATGTGTGCAGTTGTCCCAGTTCCTGTAAGAAAACCAGCCTGCAATGAGGATAGTATAATATTTTTGCCAATCTATTCTTGTAATCTATAGAGAAGTATTTTAGCATAGGTTTTCACCACTGAGTCTATTAGACTGATTGGGAAGTAATTCAAGGGACTTGTTCTTTCACCTTTTTTATATATTGGGATGATGTGACTTCCTTTTCAAGAATAGGGAGTATAATCATACATGAGATTCTTGTTGATCAAATCCATTAGACTATCTGCCCACCAGTCTTCATTTCTTTGGTAGAAGTCATGAGGAACGCTGTCCTGACAAGGTGCTTTATTTTTCTTAAAGCTCATCAAAGATCGTTTTACCTCTTTTCTTGTAATCCATTTAAAGTCATCATCCAACCCATTTTCCATGTCCAATGTATTTATATTATTCTTATAGAAACCGTTTCTATAATATTCTATCAATGTTTCTTGTGATATAAAAGAATTTGTCAGATTTTTATATTGGCATGTCCCCTTGGCAACTATAGTCCAAAAACATTTATCGTCCTTTTTTTCTATTAAATTAATCATTTTCTTCCATAACTCTTTTTGAAAGGTCATTTTTTTGTAATTTAACATATTCTCTTTATTGTATTCTAGCTTTATTCAGTACTGTAAAATGTTGTTTTATTAGAATTTTTTTTTGTTAATCTAGTCAGTTTTGTCAATTCCTTTGTCTACAGGTCTTATAGAACCAATTTTCATATTTCCCTATATTTTTGTTATTTTCTGACTTATATATTTATTTTACTTTCTGATGTTCTTCAATAAGAGCATGATATATTTGTGTAGGCTCTAATACATTATGTATTTTCTCACTTACATTATTCCCTATATGTACTGATTAATGAATTTTTCATCTCACTCGGAATTTTGTTCCATCTAATCCTTTTATTATTTATCACTTCCAGTATTATTTCAGGTTCCTCAATCTTACCTATTCCAGTGTCCTATATGTAAAAATTGGATCTTGGTCACTTTCTGATCTTGTGACAATTTTTAGGTCTTGATATTTATAAAAATCATATGTGGAAATAAGAACATAATCCAAAGTTGAGGAATCTCTATAAGAGGCAAAAGTGGTCTTTCCTTATTTGTCAGATGAAGTTCTTCCATTGTAAATTAACAATTCTAAGGTATTCATAAAGGTCTTTAAATTATCACCCTTTTCTGTATTTTTTTCTATCAATTGAGTTTCTAGCTGGGATTTTTAATATTGCAAATTAATTTTTCTGCTCCTGTCTGTCATGTTTCTTAACATCACCTAATCTTATATTTAGGTCACGCACAATTAATATTTCCACACATTTATAGTTGTCTTGCAGGATTTCTATTGCTTATGTGGTATTTTCTTTTTTTTATAAGTAGTTTTTTTTAATTTTTTTGTCCCCACTTTCTCCCTGGACTTGGGACCCTGGCATGTAGGTGCATGTGCATGGAGACACACATGAGTGTTGGGTACTGGCTTGGCCCCTTCCACCCCACCACTTGCTATTACCACCACCCACTCCTGTCTATGCTTCCCACCGAACCTCCACTTGGTGGGAGCGGAACTACAGGAGGGGGTGGGCAACCACCCCGGGAGGGGAGAGCTGCCAGCTGCTGCTCAATCTCACTCCCTTCCTCCCTCTACCACACCAGCTCCCTGATGACCTGAGGTCCTTCCCAAGCCTGGGTCACCAGTGTAGCATGAGGTAAGGCATCCAGCACCTCAAACCTCAGTGCCACTGGGCCAGCTCTTATGTGATATTTTTAAACAGATTTTTATTATAGACAATGGATTTTTTGGTGGGTTATAAACATTTAACATTATTATGGTGCCCTCACATATCTATAAAAATATAATTATATAACATAAAGATGTCTTGGTCTGTATAATAGGTATATGATAAGTTAGTTTCACATATGTAATGAGGCCTCCACTATATCTACCTATATTTTTGATCTTGTAGGCTTCATTTTGTATAATCTGATATTCATTTAAAAAGTAGTGCTAGCTTGATCACATGTATTCCATGTATCTTGTAGAGAGTGCAGCATCCCATACATCGAATGGGAAGAACACCCTTCCCCCCTCAGCTAGTGGTCAAACAGGAGTTCAGCAGGTATGCAGTTCATTTGCATCACCAGGTAAGGAAAAAGGTCCAGTTTCCCATACAACACACAAGGAAAACACCAGACCTCACCCAACAAATAACACATCTAAATCTGGCTAATGGAAAATCATGTACTCAAATGCTTGCAGTCTGGGAAACAAGATCCCAGACCTGCAGAAAATAATGACAGAGGCTAAACTGGACATAGTAGCAATTAGCGAGACGTGGTTTACAAGTAACCACACTTGGGAGACTTCAGTACCTGGTTATGTACTGTTCAGAAGAGACAGAAGTACAAAAAGGGGGGGGCGTGGAGTGGTCCTGTATGTAAATGAAAATATCAAAGCTACAGAAATTCAGAATACACATAAGGAGCCAGAAGAACTGTGGGTCACCCTGGAAACAGGAAATGGGACAGCCATAAGAACTGGGGTTGTCTACAGGCCCCCAGACCAGGGGAAGGGCATAGACACATTACTGTTAGAAGATATATAAAACATGACAGCTAAAGGGGAGGTTCTGATAAAGGGAGACTTCAACATGCCAGACACAGATTGGTCAATACCAGCAGAAACATCTGCCATAACTAGACACATGGTGGATTCCCTGCAGGGGGAAGGCCTCAAAACAACTGGTACAACAAGCCAAAAGAGGCATGGCTATCCTAGATCTAATACTGACTAACAGGAAAAGGATCACAGATCTCCAGGTAGAAGGTCACCTGGAGGTCAGTGACCATCACAAGGTATGGTTCACCTTGGCCACTACAACTAAATCATCCCATTCCAAGGCAAAAATATGGGGCTTCAGAGGAGCTGACTTTGATAAGATGGCCAACAGAGTTAAGCTAGCCCTGGCAAAAAGAAATACAGGTGATGGGGTACAGGCAAAGTGGACAAACATTAAGGATGCAATACATGAAGCAACATCCCACTGTGTTAGAGAGAAAAGGAAGTACAAAAGAAGAAGGAAACCACGTTGGTTCTCAAAAACAGTGGCAGAAAAGGTCAGAGCCAAAAGGCTGGCCTTCAGGAAATATAAGGGAACACAGCGGGGTAAAGATAGGGAGGCATACCAAACTTCCCTAAGGGAAGCAGGGAAGGCAGTAAGGCAGGCAAAGGCCCAAACCAAGGAAACACTAGCACAAACAGGAAAAGAAGGTGACAAGACTTTCTATAGATACATTAATGAAAAGAGAAAGTCCAGAGGGGGTATTGCTAAGATCAAATGAGAAAAGGGGGACGTGAGGAGGAGGATCATGTAAAAGCATCTAGTCTAAATAGATACTTCTGCTCACTATTTACTGAAGAGAAGGTAGGGCAGGGCCCACAGCTCAGCACCATGGACACGGGGGGGGGAGGTGAGCACTACTCTCTTCACAAAAGAAAGGGTCTTACAAGAGCTCGATAAACTCAGGGTAGACAAGGCAATGGGACCTGATGGCATACATCCCAGGATACTAAAGGAGCTACGGGTGGAACTAGCAGAGCCATTATCAGAACTGTTTAGTGAGTCACTGAGCACAGGAGAGGTCCCAGAAGACTGGAGAAGGGCTCATGTGATCCCACTCCACAAGAGTGGTAGCAGAGAGGAGGCAGAGAACTACAGACCAGTCAGTCTTACCTCAGTAGTGGTCAAGATTATGGAGGCACTCCTTAAGGAAAGGATAGTGCAACACCTGGAATCCATTGGAGCACAGGATCCAAGACAGCATGAGTTTACAAAAGGAAGGTCCTGTCAAACTAATCTCACAGATTTCTTTGACTGGGTAACCAGAGTGGTGGACCAAGGGGGTGCAGTTGATGTCGCCTACCTTGACTTCATTAAAGCTTTCGATACTGTTTGACATAGAAGATTGATTAATAAGCTGGGTAGATTCGGGGTGGGTCAGATGTTGGTCAACTGGTTGGTGGGCAGAAAACAGAGAGTGGTGGTAAATGGTGTACAGTCAGAAGAGATGCAAATCACATGTGAGGTACCTCAGGGATCAGTCCTGGGGCCAGTCCTCTTCAATATCTTCAATATCTTCATCAGTGACATTGCAGATGGACTGGAGGGTAAGGTTTGTCTGTTTGCAGATGACACCAAGATCTGCAACAGAGTAGATGATCCAGATGGGGTGGGCAGAATGAGAAGATACCTGGGTAAACTCGCAAAATGGTCGGAAGAGTGGCAACTGGGGTTTAATGCAAAGAAGTGCAAGATCATGCACATAGGGAAGAGAAACCCAGAAGCCACCAATAGTCTGGGAGGGGAGTTGCTGACAGTCACAAGGGAAGAAAGAGACTTGGGTATCATCATCACCGATGATCTGAAATCATCCAAGCAGACCACTAAAGCAGTAGGTATGGCTAAGGGGATGTTGGGGTGTATTAGTAGGGGTATCACAGGTCAGAAGAGGGAGGTAAAATTCCCTCTTTACAAGACACTGGTTAGGCCTCATCTGGAGTGCTGTGTGCAGTACTGGAGGCCACACCTTCACAAGGGCATTAACCAAATTGAGGAAGTCCAGAGAAGGGCAACCAAAATAGTGCAGGGACTGCATCAGAAAACATATGAGGACAGATTAACAGAGCTCAACATGTATACCCTAGCACAAAGGAGGGAGAGAAGTGTTATGATCGAAACTTTCAAACACCTTAAGGGCATTAACAAGGTGAAAGAGTCTAACGTGTTTCAATATAAGATAAATAGCAGGACAAGAGGACACAGCATGAGATTAGAGGGAGGCCAATTAAGGGGTAATGTGAGGAAGTTCTTTTTCACAGAAAGGGTCTTGGATGCATGGAACAGCCTACCTCAGGAAGTGGTGGATATGAATACAGTGCAGGGCTTCAAACAGGCATGGGATAGGCATAAGGGAGCAATACAGATGAGTATGAATAGATAGGCCATTGGCAGAGCAAAGGCCGATGGCACATTTATAAGGTAGAAAAAGAAATGGGCAGACTGGATGGGCCTTACGGTCCTTATCTGCTGTCAACTTCTATGTTTCTATGTTTCTTATTTGAGCCTTCCTGCTGAAATCCACACAATCTGTATCAACCAATTTTGAAATACATCCTGCAACATTCCATGTTAATATAGCAATAGCACTTTGATTTTCCTGTATAAAAATGCTAAGAGAACAAGCCACTATTTTTGTACAGTGCATTGCTTTTGAATTATTCAAGATGTTATCCACATGACTGTTTTTCTGTAGTCATCATCCTGATTTTCCAGTGTTTGGAACCTATTACTCATTGATACATTATATACAGTTTCTCCATTGTTGGTATTACTTTCAGATTGTTTACCTTCATTTTTTTTACATTTGTTAAAATCAACCATGAGAATATCCAGAGTATCCAATGTGTTGCTTACAGCCGGTATATTATCAGCTAAAGACTGATTTGTAAGAGTCAAATTTATCTGGCTGCCCAATGATCAATTGTTATACACCCTTTCTATGTCAACTATGTCCCCCTCATAAAATTCCATTCCCAAAATGTTTCCCAGAAGATGGGTAATCATAAGTTTAAGATTTCTTTTATTTTCCCATCTGATCTGGGTTATCCCAAATATTGTTAGGATAGCACCCTTGGTTTCATCTAGAGTATCATGCTAGTATATCAGATCCTGCAAATTTATATATTTTTAAGTTCATTTGCCAGCTCATTTTTTTTTGTTGTCTTAGCACATATTTTTGTATTTATTTATTTTATTTAAGACTTAGTTAACTGGGTAGATGCGCTGATCCCAGGGACCATTTTCAGGCATGACCTGGGCCACGTGAGGTGGCACAGAGTAAAGACATCAAAATAACAAGACCATAACAAGAGCACGTAATACATACCAAAAGGTTACAGTTGTTACATTTGGCAATACATGGTGGCAGTAGTTGAGGGACAACAAATAACAAAGCAAAGTAAGGCTCATGGTGGTACAGTTTCAGTAAATAAGAGAACCTATTTGGCCCACCCCTGGAACCTATGGGAGGAGCAAGTCCTTAAAGCAGTGGCAGGTGGATGCAAACAGGAGCCAGTCTTTAAGGTGAGTCTTGAACTGGTGGTGAGTATTTATGGTGTGTAGTTCAGTAGGCAGCTTATTCCATAGTGTGGGGGCTGCTATGGACAGGGCTATAGTGCCCATGTTCTTGGCTACCCTGGGGATTTTCAGGGAGGGGGTACTGGAGGAGTGTAGGCAGCGATGTGATGTTTGGGTGGTGAGAAGGGGAGCAAGAGGGGATCTCTGGCCAATACAGATGGCAGAATCAATAAAAATGTAGAGTACAAGGTCAAAGTGGGCTTGTGGTGGGAGCCACCCCAGTGTAGTGTAAGGTGTACAGTGGTGCACGGAGAAAGGGGCCAGCAGGCAGAAGTGGCAGGCACTGTTGTATGCTACTGATAGTTTTGCCGTGGTGGATTCAGAGGTCCTGGAGTAGATGGGAGAGCAGTAGGCCAGGATAGGTAGCAGGTTTCCCTAGATGATGGCGTGGCAGGCCTCAGGGGTGAGGTATTGCCGGTATCTGTAGGCAGCCCCTAGTTTTTGGTGAAGTATTAGAACCAGGGAGTTTATGTGCTTTGTAAAGGAAAAGGAGGGGTCAAGCACAACTCCTAGATATATGAAGTGTTTGATGTCCTTGTATTTATCAGAACTGGGTAGTCCATAGTTAAATAATAATCAACAAGGTACTCAGCATTCCTCCATACATCACGAGCAATCCTTGCATGCTTAAAAATATCAAATGCATATTTTAAGATGTATTATCAGTTGTTCTCAAAACTTCTACAATATCATCAGTATTCATATCCCAAACCCAATAATTCCTCACAAATCATGACACTCAGTATTCTAAGGGAATCACTGTTTTCATATAATGTTCTTTCAATACCTCTAAGAATAATAATAGCTTGAGAGTCACCCAAATACCTGTGACAATTTTTACCTCCGGTATTTGTTGTCCCCGATATTCTTATTAAAAATTTCAGTCTGAGAAGCTGTTGAGACTTTATCAGTAATTTTATTATCAATATCTCTTTGTGTATCACAATCTGTAAGTTGTTCTTTTCATGCATGTTATTTTATCAGTTTTCTTTTTATGTTCTTTCTTATTTGTCCTTTTTTGTATTTTTTTTTGTTTGTTTCCCATCACCGTTTGGTCTCCTCTATCAACTATATCTATAGTCACATTTTCAGTATTAAAACATCTTTCAACTTGATTCTAGCTGCCATGTAAATTATGAACTTCAATTATTTCACCTGTATCTGTATTTTGCACATCAGGTTCCAAAATTAAATGCTCCTCCCTAATGTTTGCATCTATTAAGTGGGATTGTTGTTCTATGTAATCATTTATTATAATAGAGAGTGGGGCAATATTTACAGCATTTCTCTTTTGATACGTTAAGGGATCCTCTAACCTGGCAGCATTAATTACCACTTCACCTCTCATTTTTCAAGATGAGTAACTGCTCCATGATAACAATGCTTGCCACATGTGGATTTTTAAGGACCTTCACAAGATTCTCATCAAGGAAAGGGGAATATGTGGGTTGTTTATCCATTTTATAACTTCTACAATTGCCTTGTTCAGCTATTTCTCTTAGACCTGTTACAGTATGCTGTAGGTCAGACATTATTTCAGTAAATATTTTATTATGATCATCGTTTCCTTCCCCTCTTTCCAACAAATCATGCAAATTGTTTGTCAAAGTAATAATCGGGATAGCCTAGGAATTATTTTCCCTATATCCATATTATAACTTGATGATGTATCAAGCTCCTGTAGAGCATCACGGTAGCACATGAATAAGGTGAAGTAGAAACAGAGACTAGAGAACAGCGAAGACACGATGGTGACATTGAAAACGGCAACCTATAACATTCAACAACACATATTAAATGGCGACTCTGAGGTGCTACTCTACCCAGTGTCAAGGTACACCTTGGAGTTAGAATCCTAGAGATAGTGGGGGGCCTGAGGGGCACAGCCCCACAATGGGTGGTGTGGGGGCAGAGCCCCCCACTCACATAAAAGGCCACCAGGTGCACAGGTGCAATTCTATGCCTGTAAGGATGGCAATGTACCTGGAGAGTCAGAAGGGTCATCCAATTGCAAAGGTATATTGGAGATGTGTGGAAAGACATAGGTTGTGCTGCTGTGCCTGTGTGCATACCATTGGCAAGGATATTGTCGCTGTGAAGAAAAGCCACAACCACGTGGCAGATGCAGCAGATGTTGGGGTTCAGCAAGTGTTGGGGGACCTCATGGAGAGAGCTCACACTCAATTAAAAATCACCTAAAAATACCTGCTGCCATAATTTAGGTGCGCCGTTTCTGCATTCGCTACTGCAGAGTCACCGTTTTGATGGTCACCCTTTTTTTCACCATTATTACATGGAGCCGAGCATCACTAATATCTGATTTATCCCATACTCAGTTTCTATATTTACTGTTTCATTTATTGTTAAATTTGGAGATCTTTCAAGGGAAATGTTATCAAATATATGAAATACTGAGGATGTCTTCCCCTTGTTAAGTTCAGTTTCTTGATTAAGGCTAGCTTCTTTACCCTGATTTAATGCAGGGGTAGAAGTAGCCCTACATAAATAAGCATGCAGGTTAGTTGCTTTTAAATGTGTAGTTATAAGTGTTTGCCCTATAATACTTTTCCCCAACCCTTTTTATCTTTCTTTCTATTTTTGTTCAATGTTTTCCAGATTGTATACTATTTTTCTGTTTCTGAGTTGTAATTTTTTTATTTGTATGTCTTTTTCTTTGTTTGCGTTCCCTTATCCTGTTAAAGTGATCCATCCATAAGTTCTTTATGGCTAATATTTTCTAATTGATCGTCATATCCCTCATTAATAGTTTTATTACTTCATGTTTTCATTTTATAAAAAATTCTATAGAAGTAAATAAACCCTTGGTTTTTAATTAACTTACCACCCCTGTTGGTAGAATCAGTCAATTTAACCAATACAGGTTTTTATCACAAATATTTGCAAGCTAGTTCTATCAATATGTACTGTAGGTTCCCTATATTCACCACCTGTCAGTTGATAAGCTCAAGGAGCTAAATGTGATAAGACACTAAAACAATTATTACTGAAGAAATCTCTCAGCAAGTCCAAGCACCTTAAATATGAGTGTAAAAACAAAGTAGACTAAAATACAGTACTTAGTAACAAAATCAGAGCAAAAAAAAATGTTCTATGCCTGTCCCTTTAAGAGCCATACAGCATGTTCTATTTCAGATAAGTAAAATAAGTAGTAGAGTTTTTAAATGTATCTCTAGGTAGTTCAGTTTTCAGTTAGCATTTATTCTGTTTTTTTTTCTTTCAGAATTAGTGTTCACCATCACTGTTGTTCCTTATTCCCCATTCAGTTCAGTAGTACAAACAGAATTTTGAGAGAAGTAGGCAAAGTAAACGAAGTGAGCAAATTCACCCAGATTCTGCTTTAATTAAAAACAAAAGAGAAATAGTAACAAAAAAAAATAAACAGGAACTGTCCCTCTTAGTAAATTACACTTATTTAACACTTTTTTAAAGAAGCTTATATAAACCTTAGCGGCATTACCATTGTGCTTTTAAAATTACCCTTTCATACAATTTATGAAATGTTTATGCAGTTACATAAAAGATGAAACAATAAAAGAGAAACACTCTTGTTTATTTCTACAACTATCATGAAAGTATCAGATACCTTTCCGTTCAGTTGAGAGATATAGTTTATCTTTTTTAAGCTCCTGTTACTTTGGCCTTAGAATGCTGAGCAGGTGTATTTGGTTGTTCCCTAGACAAGGGCCATTTTAACGATCTAAAAAGAAAAGAGCTATTGTAATATTCTTTAACCCGAAATATAATATAAGGTGCCCAGCACAAGTAGGTCTGTGAAATGTGTTTTTCTGACTTTAGTTGCTACTATTATTAATCTCCAAAAAATTGTATCCAGCTTGTGCTTAGTGCAGAGTAGATCTGTGTGATGTGAGAGCTCAAAATGGTGCTTCTCTGGCTCAGAATACTGGCACATGTGTATTTAGGTAGCTAAATATGCTTACGTAATGTGTCACACCAAATAATGCAAGGTAAATCACCTGCATGCTGAATATACTCAGGCAATTAATATGGTTTCAGACCAAATCATAGTACTGACACTGCACTTATCAAATTTACAACCAACATCCTCAGGGCCCTTGACAATGGCTACAGATTTCCTGGGGGGCCAACTGGTGGGTTGGTGCCAGCGGGAGTCTATAGTGGTGCTGTGGGTAATTTTAGCCATGGTCTCCCTTGTTTGGGCATTGGGCCACTTTTCTCTGCTTCACTTGGACTGCAAGAGGTGGTCTCATTCTTAAACTCTTCTGCCTGTCACGGTCAGATTTTTAATTCTATTGTTGTAACTTTGGAGGGCAGTGAGAGTGCCTGCTTTAATTCAGACTTCCCATGTAGTGAGAGGACTTGGGGGCTGAAATTATCTGGGACATCAACATTGTTTGGCTCCGGTAGTGAGAGCAACTGTACTAAATTTACTCTGATATCATATTATTTCAGGTGGTAATAATCATTAGCTGCCTGGTCTGTGAGAGAGCCCTTGGAGCTGATGTTTTTCATTTCTGAATGTTTTATCTATATACACACACGTGTGTATCATCTTATGATTGACTCGTCCTCAAGCTGACCAAGTTGCTGTCTTGGATTCTGAGACTGAATTATTTATATGGGCCTGATTGCTTTTTATTAAGATTGGTTTTAATATGTTTATTGTATTATTATATTATTTAGTTATTTGTGGGGTATTGATTTGGGGTTGGTTTTTGTAGATTGTAGGTAATATATCTTTATATATTGGGGTCTTATGTTTAAATTGGCCTCCAATCTGTGAGAGAGATTGGCAGGACATTTATTATAATTTATTATCATTTTTGATTAAATTGTTTTGGTGTGTGTTGATTGATTTGAGTTTTAATATGTGTCAGGAAGATTATGGAATGGTCAGGCAGTATTCACCTACCAGGCTGTGGGAACTGCACCCCTTTGACTGTCCTTCTTTGGCTATAGAGAATTACAAACATTGTCAATCCCTCAGGATTGCCAGGAAGTGTCGAAGAGGGCACAGGGTTGGGCCTGGTGGGGGAATGGAGTGGGGGGACACGTATTGGGGTGGTAGGGTTCAGGTGACATCCTGGGGCAAAATGGCACCAGGACAGGGGTAATTCCTGTATTGTTTCCATACCCAAGGGCCCAGTAATTAATACTGGTCAGGAGTCAAGGTCTTCCCCAGCATCTCATCCAACTCAGGCAGTGTTATGTAATGCTAGATCCATTAAAAACAAGACAGCTATTATAGCTGATCTTGTTGAAACTGTGGATCTGGTTTGCATCACCAAGACCTGGCTGGATGAAAATGCAGGCCCAGTATTGGCTTCTACAGTTCCAGCTGGGTTCTCGGTGATTCACCGCCCGAGGTTGGATCATAGGGTTGGGGGTGTAGCCATCTTTATTAAGACCGAACTAGACCTTGTGGATGTGCCAGTGGGGTCTACCAGATCCTTTGAGTGCATTACGGGTGAGGGTGTAGGTTGCAGGATACTCCTCATTTACCATCCACCAGGAGATGGGGGTGTTTTTCTGCAGGAGATTGCAGACTTCATCATCGACATGGTACTGGAGTCCCCCAGATGGATAATTCTGGGGGACTTTAATGCCTGGGTCGATGATGAACTCTCACTGTTTGGTCAAAATCTCCTCCAGCTAATGACAATGCTAGGCCTTACACAGGTAATTACCTCCTCTATCCATATAGGATGGCACTCATTGGATCTTCTATTCCTCCTGGGGATGGAGATCGCTGATGTGGGGGTGGAACCAGTCAGCTGGTCTGACCATCACATCATAGGTTTCAGTTTCAGGGCCCCCCCAAATGGACCTACCCCTGTGGAGATGGTCCGATACCGCCCTTTAAGGGGAGTTACCCCAGATGGTCTATCAGCAGTGCTGGACCTATCGGGATTGCTGGGTGAGAGCACAAGTCCAGGGGAACTCATACTGGCCTATAATAAGGCAATGGGAGAGGCCTTGGACTTGATTGCCCCTGTTTGTGTTCAACCACTTACTCTTCATCCAAGGTTCCCTTGGTATGATGGGTACTTGAAGGAGATGAGACGAGTTGGTTGAAAGCTGGACAGTGCATGGCAGAAGTCTGGCCTGGATGCTGACAGACTTAGATTGATGGAACATTATAAAGGCTATTAATCAGAAATCACCTGTAAGAAGGCAGAGTTCCTGTCCAAGGAGATTTCTGCTGCACAGAACCGACCGGCTCAACTCTTTTGAATTGTTGGCAGATTGTGCAATCCAATCTGTTTCTGGTCCAAAGAGTTTTTTCACAAATTGAGTGTGATGGGCTAGCTCAGTTTTTCGCAGATAAGGTTGCAAGCATCAGGTCTGGAATCGGCCCGGCTCTCTCCAAGAGGGGTTGTGGGGGTCGACGGGAGGTGGTCAACACCCAGATTGTCTGGATGGATTTTGACCGGCCGGAATTCATGGACACTGAAAGATTGTTCAGACTTTGCATCCAGCCTGTTGTAGTTTGGATCCAGGCCCTACCTCCCTTTTAGTGGGTTGTGTAGATGTCATTTGCCTGATTCTAGCTGAAATTGTATGGAGATCCTTGGATAGGGGTGTTTTTCCTGACCCCCTAAAGGAGGCGGTCATTCAACCACTCCTTAAAAAATCTTCCTTGGACCCCTCTGATCCAGCTAACTACCAACCTTTCTCAAACCTTCCTTTTGTGGGGAAGGTTATTGAGAAGGTGGTTGCACTGCAGCTGAATAATAATTTGGTAACTCACAATGTCTATGAAGCTCTCCAATCTGGTTTCAGGAAGAGGCATAGCATGGAGACTACCCTTGTTCGGGAATTAAACAACCTCCTAATGGCTAGAGATCGAAAGGCATGTACTATCTTGGTCCTTCTAGATCTCTCTGCAGCTTTTGACACTGTGGACCATGAGGTGCTTTTGGAAACCCTGTGGTTTCTCTGTGGTCTGTCAGGTACAGTCCTCGAGTGGTTTCGATCTTTTCTCATAGGCAGGTCTCAAAAGGTAGTCATAGGAATTTATTCTTCTGACTCTCTTCCCCTGACCTGAGGTGTGCCACAGGGTTTCATGTTGCCCCCATGTTGTTCACAGTGTATATGCTGCCATTAAAAGATATCATCAGGTGATACGGCTTGAGTTTTCACTGCTCTGCAGATGATACTCAGCTATATATGTCCTTTATGCCTGGACAGAGGATGTGATTTCAGTGCTGAATAGTTGCCTCACTGAGATCAAGGACTGGATGAGCTTGAGCTGGTCAAGACTGAATCCAGATAAGACTGAGGTGTTGGTGGTGGATCCAGGATGCCCTGGGGTGGGTCTTGGAGCTCGGTGCATGTCGGGCCTATGGCTTGACGGTGTCCAGCTCATTACCTCAGATCGGGTGCATAACCTGGATGTTATTTTTGATGACAGCCTGACCCTGAAATCTTAGGTGTCAGCGGTGGTCAAATCCTCATTTTACCATCTGAGGAATATCGCCTGGGTGAAACACCTGATTCCTCCAGGCAACCTTCCGACATTGATCCACGCCTTCAATACTACCCATCTTGACTACTGCAGTGCCCTCTACCTAGGGCTGTCTGGGGTTGATATCAGCCACTTGCAGCTAGTGCAGAATGCTGTGGCCAGGCTGTTGACTGGCACCTCCAGGACCAGTCACATTATGCCTGTGCTGCACGATCTGCACTGGCTGCCAGTTCAGTGGTGGATCACCTATAAAGTAGGCTTGCTTACCTTTAAAGCCCTACATGAACAGGGACCTGACTACCTGAAAGATCTCCTGGTTCCCTACTCCCACAATTGCCCTCTCCACTCCACCGGCGAGGGATTGCTAGAGATTCCCAGGGTCCATTTGATGATGCCTGGAGCTTGAGCATTTTCGTTTGCAGCACCGACCCTGTGGAATTCTCTACCTCATCAGTTGAGAGAATGCCTGACAATCAGCATTTTTAAATCAATGCTGAAAACGTATTTATTTTCTTTAGCTTTCCCTAATTAAGTATAAATTGATTGTTTTAATTAGTGTATTGTTTTTATTGTATTTGCATGATGTACAGCACCTTGATTATGAAAGGCACTATATAAATAAAGTTGCTTTGTTACACCACTGGAGCCATTTTCATTGACCTCACAAAGGCCTTCGACTTGGTTGGCCACGGCCTGCTGGCAGATAAGTTAAATAATAATAATAATAAACTTTATTTATATGCGCCTTTCTCAAAACCAAGGCGCATTACAATAAAATACAGAATAAAAACATATTAAAACATATTTAAAAACTCAGTTAACCACACAAAATTAATCAGCCTCCAAATTATCTGCAAATGCCTTGCTCCATAAAAAAGACATTAAGCCCCTTTTAAAACTCTTCACCATCATGCACTCTCTAATCCAACGTGGTAGAGAATTCCAGAGGGTCGGCGCAACAAACATAAAAGCTCGGGCACCATAAGATTTTAAGATTACCCTCGGGACCTCTAGCAACCCCTCATTAGCCAAGCGGGTAGTCACAGTGAGTAAGGCACCAGAAGCTCTTTCAGGTAATCAGGGCCCCAGACCATGTGAGGGCTTTGTAAGTCAGAGCCCGACTTTGAGGTGATCCGCCACTGAATTGGCAGCCAGTGCAGATCTCGGAGCACGGTGTAATATGAAAGGAATAGAAGTCCCATTAACAACCGGACTGCCGAGTTCTGCACTAGCTGCAAGCGTGGATATCAACCCAGGCAGCCCAAAGTAAAGGAGTTGCAGTAGTCTAGACGTGAGGTCCAAGCGTGGATCAAGATGGGTAGATCGCCGGATGGAACAAGGTGCTTGATCCTGGCGATGTTCCTAAGATGGTAAAAGGATACCTTAACAACCGCTGACACCTGTGCACGCAATGTCAGCTGCTCGTCAAGGATCACCCCCAGGTCTCGCACCCATTCAGAGGTCGGGAGCTCCGCATCCCCCAGGAATAAACCAGAGGTTTGAGTTGCCCCCAACCTCTCAATCCGCCGGCCATGATCCACGACCAGCACCTCTGTCTTCACTGAGTTCAACTTCAACCAACTGGACCTCATCCAATCCTGGATCTCCCTAAGACAGTTATTAAACACTGAGAGTGCTCTATTCTGGTCAGGCACAAAAGACAGATAGAGCTGGGTATCATCGGCATAACAATGAAACTCCAGCCCATATCGTCTTACAATGTCTCCGAGGGGAAGCATGTACACCGCAAACAACATGGGGGACAGCACAGAGCCCTGAGACACCCCACAGGTCAGAGCGGTGGGATCGGAGGAAAAAATCCCCGATACCACCCTCTGAGTTCTACCTGTGAGGAAAGAAGTAAACCAGTGGTGTACCAGGCCCGAAAGCCCACAGATACATCTCAGGCACTCAAGCAACACCCCATGGTCTACAGTGTCAAATGCTGCTGACAGATCCAGAAGGACCAAAATGGACCGTTTTTTCTGGTCTCTCGTCATCAGGAGATCATTGAGGACCCGAACCAGTGCAGTCTCAGTGCTGTGCCTCTTTTGAAAGCCTGATTGAAGAGGGTCATAGATGTTATGGATGGTAAGATGGTTGTCCAACTGGGCTGCCACCACTTTCTCGATAACCTTGCCGACAAAGGGGAGGTTCGAGATAGGTCTGTAGTTTGCCAGGGAGTCGGGGTCCAAGGATGCCTTTTTCAACACTGGTGTCACCACAGCTTCCTTCAGGGAGCGGGGATATTCACCAGTGTCTAGGAACTACCAGACTATCCTGGCTAGAACCAGGAGAGATAACCTCCCACAGCCCATAATCAGGCCTGTGGAACCCGGGTCTAAACTACAGCTAGTCACTGCATACCTGGACAATCCTCATAACATCCTCGATTTCCAGCCTTATGAAGGAACTCCAGGTAAATGGTATGCTAGTGATCGAGGCTGGGCAACCACAACTCCCATGGAGGAGTTGGAAATCAGCCCTAATGCGGCCACCTTATCTGCAAAGAAATTGAGCAAGCTCCACACCTGCAACTGTGAAAAGCACGACGAACCTGCAGACAGGCTGGATTGCACAGCCTGTCTATGGTTCGAAAGAGCTGGGCCGGTCGATTCTGAGCAGCAGCAATTTCTCCGGACAGGAACACTGCCTTCTTAGGAGTAATTGCTGACTGATAGAGTTTGTAATGCTCTAGGAGTCTAAGATGGTCGGCATCCAAGCCAGACTTCCACCAACATCTCTCCAACTTGCGACCTAATCTCCGCAGCTCCCTCAGATCCTGATCAAACCAGGGGGATCGGGGGCGAAGGGAGAGAGGCCGCACATGGGTGGGAGCAATTAAATCCAAAGCAGAGGTGACAGCTTTATTATAGGCTTGCACCATTGCTTCAGGATTAGAGCTCAACCCAGGAAATTCTGATAGGTCAAGAACCGCAGTTAGACCAGTGGGAGTAACATCCCGTAAAGGGCGGTACTTGACCATCTCCACTGGGGTAGGTCTACGCAGGGGGGTGCGAAAATTGAACCTCACAGTATGGTGGTCAGACCATCCGACTGGTTCCACCCCCACATCGGAGGCCTCCAACCCCAGCAGGAAGACCAGATTGAGAGAATGGCCATGTTTATGAGTGGCAGAGGTAACCACCTGTGAGAGGCCCAATGAACACATCAATTGGAGGAAGTGCTGGCCAAATTGCGAGAGTTTGTCGTCGATCCAGGCATTAAAATCATAGAACATAGGACTAGACTGCCACTTCCTGACATGGTTTGAGAGTTACCTCTCCCATCAAATCCAGCATTAAGTGGAATGGATCATTATCAGGTAGTCTACCTAGCAAGGAGGGAGTACCTCAAGGCTCTATCCTGGGACCCCTCCTGTTTTCACTGTTTGTGAATGATCTCGGCAATATCTGTGGTGGCAGCTCTATAATACAGTAAGCGGATGATGCTATACTATAGGAACCACTGCCAGCATATCAGAATTGAAGCCTCTGCTACAGGAGGACTTCAATACATTGGGAAAGTGGCTGCTAATGTACAGGCTGCTGCTGAATGACAAAACAAAAAAAAATCTTGGTCTATGGACCTAGGATACTAGGCTCAGACAGATCCCTTCTACTCCCTCTTGTCTCATTCTCAGAGATGCCCTAGGAAGTGATGAGATATTTTAGGTACCAGGACCTTGTCCTTGATGAAGACATTACATTTACATATCAGGTGGGCCAGGTCAAAAAACTATACACCAGAAGCTTGGGCTGCTATACAGACTGAATTTGCAACTTATGCCTGAGACTAGGATTGCAATCACAAACAGTATCCTCCTGACCAATCTAACCCATGCAGTTCCTGTCATCCAGGCCTTATCCGGTAAGAGGCTGGGCAAGATGCAAGTTCTTTATAACAAAATTGCAAGATTTGCTATCAAATCACCCCTAAGGCAACACCACTGTGAGGTGCTTGATTCCTTAAACTGGCCGTTCCTTATTCAAAGGCTCCTATTCCCTCTGTTGTGCACTATCTACAAAGTAATAAATGGCCCACACCCAATTGACCTAAATGAGATACTGGTCCCTAAACACCCAGGCAGACTGCTCCACACCTCATTTCAGAAGCTACTAACGGTCCCTAGGATATGAATGGCAACAGGGAATAAGTCCTTTGTCCACACTGCTTCCACCCACTGGAACAATCTCCCAGACCAGCTGCAAAGTGCAGTCTTACTAACCTCCTTTAAAAAAGAACTCTGAGAGCTGCATAGGGAACACAGGCAATGCAGATGTCAATGAAAATCTGTGACTCCTCACCCCTAGTAGACTATCCTAATCTGGATAAGTTGCCCCCTATGTCCTATACCCTTGACTACAGGTGTCTACACTCTACATGGGAAGTTGACCATGTACAGACTATATGAATGTGCTAAAATAAAAGAACTTTATGTCCCAGAAAAAGTCAAGGTCTGCCCCCTGATATGAGTCTACTCATATTGCTGCATATTGTCTGTAATGTACTGTGATTGTACCTCAAAGCTGTCAAGAATCTACACTGTAGTGCTGCATTTTCATCTGCTATGTATTGTGATTGTACCTAAAACTGTCATGTATTTGAAATTCCTGTACCCAAAAATTGTAACTAATCCCGGGTCACCCCTGAAAAAGGGACCTCTTGGGCCCAGTGGACCTACCCAGTGAACAAAATTATATAAATTATTTAGCAGACTAGCACAAAATCCACCTGTGTGAAATTAACACATCTTTAAAAAGTTATTTATTTGAGAAAGCCTTTGATTAGGCCAACTTATTGTTTTTTAATTGTTTTTAAATGTATATTTATTGTTGGCTGTTTTATTTGTATTGTATTCGCACTTTGATCATTTTGAAAAGCGCTTTATTAATAAAATTTGATTTAATTTGATTTGATATCTAAGTCAATGGGATCCTTTTTAACCTCTTTTAACTTGGCATTTTATAATTTTAATATGTTATTTTATGAATTCTAACCTATTTATTTCTATTTAATCTATTTATTCTATTTGTGTATATATAAATATATAAATACAAAATCACTCATACCCCCATAATTAGGGCTGTAAGTTTTTCACGCTGGAAAATTGCCTTTTTCACGGCTTAAAATGCTGATTTCATGAAAAAAACATCCACAGATATATACGAAGTAGCAAATTTTTTATTTAATTAAAAATCAGGTGAACCGCTAAATGCAAAAACATTCTTCCAATATTGCATTAACTACCAACTATTAGAATAAATAAAGTATTTTAAAATGACAATTTTGCTGAAGCATAGAATACATGCACAAGTTAGAAGATTTGATGCTGCGTCTGTTGTCTTGGAGCATTGCACTGTAGTGAGAGAATGATCTCTCCACACTGGCACTATGTACCGGAACACTGAGGCAAGAGAGTGCAATATTAGACAGGTTCGGGAATCGATCCCTGCAATCTTGCCAGTACTTTAAAACATCTCTGTCTCGGTCATTAGCGTTTGTCTGTGTTTCGTTTATGTACGCTCTCAGTTCTGCTTTTGCAGTTAAGTCGTCCTCAAACCAGAGAATGCAGTTTGAGATGTCAGTTTCGGTGACAGCAACCATTGCTAGTCTGGACAGATTTAGATATCGTACTGCAGCAAAAAATTTGGTAGCATACTGATGGAACCTGCCACACTCTGTTATATATTCTTTTATTTTTTTAGTGCAGGAGGACAGAGTGGATTTAGTGGAAGGGTATTTAGCAGCTTCAGATTTTACTTCGAGAAAAGTAGAAAAGTCCATTAGCTCATCATATATAAGATGTGCTTTTATATCATCACCTTCATATTTCTGCAACATCTGGACAATCTGGGGTGCATGTGAGGCTATTTCTTGAATTTCAGTACGAATACTTGGGGATGCTGACATTGAGACCACCGCCTCGCAAGCTGTGCTCTCGTTCTTAAAAAATTCTCCATACTCTTCCAGGTGAGAAACATGGGAAAAGACTGCTAGGAACCAGGTGTTCCACCTCATAATTCCAGGCATGGGAGGTAAAGCATTCGAGAGTCCTTTGGCTACTAAAAATTGCTTAAACCGGGCTTTCCTAGCAGGACATGCCGTGAATGATTTTTTAACTGCAACTACTAAATTGTTAACTGCTGGGAAGTTCTTGCACCAAATTTCACCAAGCAAATTCAGTAAGTGAGCAGTGCAGGTAACATGCACACTGTTTAAAAGGACATATTTAAGACTTTGTTCCCAGCACTTGTTTATATACATTGCGTTGTCGGACACAAATGCTGAAACATTTGTATATGGAATTTCATACTTCTGCAGACAATGTAACACAGCCTGGGATACTAATTTTGTAATATTTGTGGATAGTATGGCACAATTGTGAATTGAAGGAATTGCCACAATATTAGGAATGTATCGATCTTCCACATCTGTTGTCTCGTCACACACAATTGAGACGGACACTGCATCTAGCATTTTTTTTTTACTTCTGCCACATGGAATGCGTAAATCTTAGCCAAATATTCAGTCCTTAGCCACTGAGATGACGGTATGACACCGACTGATTTTAAATTCTCCTCTAAGAAGCAGTGTAGGACAGGGCTGTCGAGAGCATTGAGAGGAATGTTTGCTGCAGTAAAAGCCTCTACAAGATTAAATAAAGAAACATTTCAGCTTTGTTGGTGTGCGGCTTTCGCAGTGAACAGCTCTCTTACTGTGACTTGCTTCTCCACCACTGAGGTCAATTTCTCCTTGAGTTTTCTTTTTTTCTTAATGTGTGTTGATGACTCTAAGTGTCTGTCACAGGTTGCTTTCCGTTTGTGGTCTTTTGCAACATTGCAGCAGGTGCAGAACATCACATCACCAGAAACATGAAATACCCCATTTTCATATTGCTTGCAGCGCTGTCTGGGAAACACATTGCCAGTTTTGGATGCTGAAAGTGGTTTCAGTAGCACTGACATTGCGGTTTTGCCCGGTGTCTTACACAGAGGTGGTCTCAAGCAGAATGAAAAGCAGCAGTTACCACAACTCACATTCAATAAGCCCATTTGTAGCACTTGAATTAATGATTAGCAGGTGAGAACTCTCAGGTCATTAGTTTCATTGATCTTTCAACCTAGTTCTGTGATACCCACATCAATCTCTACTACAAGAGGAATTAAAAAATGCACTGAATACCAGGAAAGTTTGTTGCTTTTAATTTTATTAACATTACTACAAATTTCATGATCGGTAAGTGTTTTCACGGGATTCGTGAAATAAGCGCGGTCCATGAAAAACTTACTGCCTTACCCATAATGCAAAACATCATGGGCTGTATATGCAAATCACCACAGAATATTATGCTGGTTCAACTTTAAGCAGAAATGCATGGTGCTGAAAGGCCTCTCACACAGTCTGCAAAGGGTGCCAACAGAAGACACATACACGTGTTTCATCCTACCAGGACTCATCAGTGTGCCTCGTCTGTGTGACTCCCCAGTGAAATGAACCAACTACCCTAACATGGTCTATCTTTAGTTATGTTGTGGTGAGCCCAATAAAGACAAAAACAAACTTTAAGACAAAGAACCTCTGTGCGCAAGCACTGAGGCAATGGTTACCCCAAAGGGCATTGGCTGGGAAGTCAAGTTTCAAAGAAACACAAAATCAAACATATCCCCATAATGCAAAGAATCATGGGCTGTATATGCAAATCACCACAGAATATTATGTTGGTTCAACTTTACGCAGAAATGCATGGTGCTGAAAGGCCTCTCACACTGTCTGCAAAGGGTACCAACAGAAGACCCATACGTGTTTAATCCTACTAGGGCTCATCAGTGTGCCTCATCTGTGTGACACTCCAGTAGAATGAACCAGCTACCCTAAGATGGTCTATCTGGGTTATGTTGTGGTGAGCCCAATAAAGACAAAAAACAAACTTGAAGACAAAGAACCTCAGTGCACAAGCACTGAGGCAATGGTTACCCCAAAGGGCATTGGCTGGGAAGCCAAGTTTCAAAGAAATACAAAATCACACATACCCCCATAATGCAAAGCATCATGGGCTGTATATGCAAATCACCACAGAATATTATGCTGGTTCAACTTTAAGCAGACATGCATGGTGCTAAAAGGCCTCTCACACAGTCTAAAAAGTATGCCAACAGAAGACACATACAGTGTTTCATCCTACCAGGACTCATCAGTGTGCCTAGTCTGTGTGACACCCCAATGGAATGAACCAGCTACATATCTACAGAGCTTATCAAACAAATCATATTATGAGCTTGCTATACTCCAGTTTTTGCTTTAGAGAATTATCTATAACAGAAAATTTAAGAAAATATAAATAAAGGCTCAAATCCAAAAAAGAAAACAAAGCCTTCAGACAAAGAAAAGGTCAAAATGGACATGTCCTTCAGCAAATAGTTTTCCAGATTCACTGTCAAAATAAAAACACTGGGAAAAGTACAAATCCAGTGAAGCCCAGTGAAGCCAGGAGAAATCCAGAAGAAAAATCAGAACTCCAGCATGGCAGGCATAACGTATCAAAATTAAAATCCCCAAGAATCCAAGGATTATATGAACATATTATTCCACAGATATACTGACTTCTGTATTAAATGTTGCAGAGAACCTTGAGCAAAGCCTCCACAGGGCTCTCTGTCATCTCGTCTGTGATATTGTGGGCTATCCACCCTAGAAATTCCCAGGCAGACCTACAGACGGGAACACAAGGGTGTACAGCAAACCCAAGTATGGCAGCACAAGATAGTCTCAAAAGAGAAACTTACAGAGCTACACAGGTAACTGTGTCATACCCATTCAAAAATCTCAGAAAGCTTTAAGTTTCTCCTGCTATTGTGGTTACTCCTCAATCCACACAGTGATTTTTACTTTTGTAGTCTCTCACCCTTGTTGTATGGAAATAATTGGAGAAGGTGAATCCCAAATCTTCTATTGGAGCTATTAAAATTAATTATCGATTGCTTAAATTTGGTAGTAGATCTGTGGCCTATCCTTTGACAAAACTTTTTAATTATTCTTTATGTCATGGTTTTCCTATCCATTTGGATGGATGTGGTCTTTAGAGCAATAAACAAGGGTGGATCAAAAAACGGCATGGACCATTTTTGTCCTATGCTCCTCCTAGCTCTCTTATCCAATTTTTGAAGAAGGTTGTGTTTGACCAGACTGTAGATTTCTTACACAAGAGTATGATTTTGTCTAGTGCACAACATGGGTTTTATGTAAAACACAACATAGAGACTGCTTGGTGAGGTTCACAAACCATATTCTTGGAGCCTTTGATGAAGGGCTCTATTTGGCTTTGGTGTTTGTGGATCTCACCAAGGCATTCGACCTGGTAGCCCAACAAGTTCTCAATAACATCTTTTGTAAGTTATAGTTTTCAAAGGATGTTTTGCAGTGGTTCTGTAGTTATTTCCAGGGTCAGTCCCACAGAACCTTGTTTGAGGGTATTTTTTTTCTGAATGTTGTGATTTTTTTTTGGGGTTGTCTCCCAAGGATGCATACTTGGCCTCTTATTATTTTCACTTACTGTTAATTCTGCTACTGAAATTTGTCATAATACAGCAAAAATTATTTACATTAATAACACTGTTTTATATTGTTAGGGTGATGACATAACTGATCTTGATGGCAAATTTCAGGAAGATTTCAATAGAATTCAAGAATGGTTTGATGCCCATAAACTGTTACTAAACTAAAAAAAGACAAAGTTGATGATGTTTACCAAACCTTGAAAGGCCTTCAAATGTACCTTTAAATTAATAGATATGCAGAGGAAATTGAAAGGGTTTATGAGATTAGGAATTTAGGCACTACCTTTGATTATTGTTTCTCATAGGTACATGTCACTGATTGAATAAAGAAGGTTTGCCAAAGGCTGGGCATGCTCTACAGAGCAAAACAGTCATATATACCTGAAACAAGATTACTGCTAGTTAATAGTTTTCTGTTCGCAATTTTGGATTTTGACTCTTTTCTTTACTCCTCTGCATTGGATAAAGTCCTGTCTCATTTCAAAAGTACCGATCATAGTATTATCAGATTCATGATGGGTCCTCCTGTGAGAACATATCGTTGCATACTGTATCAGACTTTAGGATGTTTTACTTTTGAAAATCATTTCAAATAAAGATCTTTCATGTTTTTGCATAAAATAACACTAAGTCTGTTATCAGACAGTACAACTGAATTGTTCCCTAAAATTGTCAGTGTCTGTGGTACAAGATCTCAAAGTAAAATTACAATCGAACCTCCCCCCATGTTCTCTACCAAACAAGGTTTGGGCTCCCTGAGGTCTAGGACAACTAAGGCCTGCCACAATCTCTAAACTGCTGTTACTGATATGCCCAGCATTTTCACTTCTGAAAACAAACAGTTTTTATCAAGTCAGTTATCTTGTACATATTAATAAAGTATTGATGATATCATGCATTAATGTGTGCTTGTGGTTGTCTATGTATTCTGAGTTTTGTAATATGTAATGTCAAAATTCTGGGGTACACAATGTACAGGAGGGACAGGGAGGGTAAAAGAGGAGGAGGAGGAGTAGCTCTCTACGTAAGGGAAGGGATCAAGGCAACAGATCTAAAGGGTAAACAGGGAGGAGAGGAGGCACTGTGGGTCACCTTGAAGACAAGATATGGCACCACAATTCACACAGGGGCTATATACTGAACCTCATCTCAGCGGGAGGAAATGGACAAGGAAATGAAAAGAGGCATACTTAGAATGGCAGAAAAGGGGGAACTATTGTTGATGGGGGACCTGAATATGCCAGATGTTAACTGGAGCACATTTGCTTTAGCCACATCCAAGAGTAGGGTCATTCTTGATACTCTACAGGGGGCATGCCTCAGACAGCTAGTGTTGGAACCCACTCAGGAGGCAGCAATCTTAGACCTGGTACTTTCAAATGGGGATGGTGAGAGGATCTCAGATTTAGGAGTGGGTAGCCATCTGGAAACAAGCGACCACCAAACAGTGTTGTTCATGATAAATATAGCCGTAGAGTCAAGCCATATTAAAGCGAGGGTACTGGACTTTAGGAGGCTGACTTTGGCAAAATGGGAGAGTGCCAAAGGAATGCACTAGTAAATGGGCAGGAGGAAGTGATGGAGGAACAATGGAGAAAAATCAAAACTGCCATCACAGAGGCAACAAGCCTTTGTGTGAAGCAAATAACCAAACAAAATAAAGGAAAAAAACACTATGGTTCTCAAAAGAGGTGGTGGGGAAGGTTAGGGAAAAATAGATATCAATCAGGAGGTATAAGGAATCACAGAAGGAGAAGGACAGATAACTGTATCAGGTAAAGCAGAAGGAAGTGAGAAAGGCAATCAGAATAGCAAAGGCCCAAATGGAGGAAAAGATAGTCAACTCAGTTAAGAAGTGGTATAAAACCTTTTATAGGTACAATAGGGAGTGAAGAAAGACCAAGGGAGGGATAATGTGGCTTAATAAAGGGAAGTGGGGTGGGCAGAAGGTGACAGTGAAAAGGCAGAGATACTGAATGAATGCTTTTGTTCAGTATTCGCAAAAGAAGAGGAGGGGGAGGTACCTAAACTAAACAAACAGAAGCACTCTGGATAGGGGTGTCAATATCAGGCCATTCACAGAAGAAAGGGTTCTGAAAGAACTCCTAAAACTCAAGGTGGACAAGGCAATGGAGCCTGATGGGACCCCAGAATCCTAAAAGAACTAAGAGGAGAACTTGTGACACCACTGACTACTTATTTTAACAAATCATGGTAGGATGTTGTGGTACCTGAGGATTGGAGGAGGGCAGATGTGATTTCCCTCCACAAATGTCGGAGCTAGGCAGAGGCAGTACACTACATTACTGGGTCATAATGTTGTACGCCTAATATCGTATGCCATAATTTTGAATCCCGGATCTGTGCACAATCCAGGTTGGCTCCCCAAGTCAGAATCTTTAGTGGGGGGTCTGAAATTCACAGCCCCCTAACAGAGAGCTGTGGGGGAGCAAGCGCTTCCTGAAAAGAAAGATATCTGGGAATTGTGAAAATGTGATTGTGCCGCACGGCATTCTGCTGTGCGACATATTGACCCTGTGCCGTAAACTACATACCTGTTAGTTTGACCTCAGTGATAGGGAAATGATGGAATCACTTCTGAAAGAAAGAATTGTTGAGTACCTAGAGGCCAGCAGGGCACAGGACCCAAGGCAGCATGAATTCATGGCAGGAAGGTCATCTCAGACGAATCTAATACATTTCTTTGACTGGGTGACCAAAGTAGTAAACCGGGTAGTGGCTGTGGACGTGGCCTACCTAGACTTTAGCAAGGCATTTGACACAGTCCCACACAAAAGATTAATAAACAAGTTAGCCAGCCTGGGAGTGGGTCCCAGGGTGGTAGCCTGGGTGAAAAATTGGCTGGACAACAGGATGCAGAGGGTAATAATAACCGGAGTCCGCTTTGAAGAAAGGGGGGTTACTAGCGGGGCACCGGAGTGTTCAGTACTGGTGCTGGACATCTTTAATGTCATAATAAGTGACATTGGGAAGGGACTGGAAGGAAAAGTATGCCTCTTTGCAGCTGACACAAAGATCTGCAACAGGGTTGATATGCAAAGGGGGGGGTGGAAATTAGAGGATGAGAAGGGACTTGGGAAGTTTGGAGGAATGATCAAAAATATAGCAGCTTAGATTCAATGCAAAGAAGTACAAAGTAATGCACCTGGGAAACAAAAATCCAGGGAAAGAGTACACAATGGGGGGGTATTAACATCAACAAAAATGGAAAGGGACCTGGGGGTAGTCATATCAGATGACCTAAAGGTAGGCAAGCAATGTGAAAAGGCAGTAAGAAAGGCTGGGGGGGATACTGGGATGCATAGGGAGAGGCATCACCAGTAGAAAACAGAAAGTTGTCATCCCTCTGTACAGACAGTTGGTGAGACCCCATCTGGAGTACTGCGTGCAGTTCTGGAGAGCCCATCTCCACAAGGACATAGACAGGATGGAGGCGGTCCAGAGGAGGACAACTAAAATGGTGCAGAGTCTGCACCATAAACCATATGAAGAGAGACTAAAGGAGCTTAATATGTATACCCTCGGGGAAAGGAGGGAGAAGGGGGACATGATAGAAACTTTCAAGTACCTCAAGGGAATCAACAAAGTCCAAGGGGGTAGCATCTTTCAGAAAAAGAGATGTGCAAGAACAAGGGTATACAATTTGAAAATAGAGGGGGGATGGCTCAGGGGCAATATAATGAAATAAGTTTTCATGGAGAGGGTGATGGATGCATGGAACGGCCTTCCTGAGGAGGTTGTGGGGTCAAAAACAGTGGGGGAATTCAAGAATGTGTGGGACAGACATCAGCCAATTATATTGGGGGGTAAGAGGAAGCAGGCTGTTGGTTAACTAGGATCTGCAGCTTATCCAATAGGTAGGGAAAAGAGCAGACTGGGTGGGCCAAGCCGTCCTTATCTGCCATCAAAGTCTACTGTCTGTTTCTGTTTCTTTGTTTCTATGTAATCTTACTGGTCACTTGTAAAAACGGGCATTATAGCTCACATGCCTATCAGTATAAAACAAATACATGAAGTGAAGTGAAATAAAACATCCAAGGCCATGGTTTCTCAGAAAATTCTCCTACTGGTGGGTTGTTCTGTCTTGAGAGCCTGGATTTGTGAAATGACACTGTCTGCCCAAAATGTACTGGATTGTATAAAACAAGCACACATACGTTATAAAGCTACAGTATAAGGAGCTTGAATTGGAAATTTCCATCACAGTTAGGATAATTGCAGTAGAACAAGCTGGAGGTTGCAACTACTGTACTCACAAACACGGTGTCACCTGGTCATCATAAGAACATCACAATAAGGTTAGCATGAGGTAGTCATCACCTTATTTAGACTTTAATGACTGGCCCAGAGACCTGTGAAACAAGTAAATGAGGGATGGGAGCACACAGGCAGGATAGAATGCTTCAATGTTTTAGGACAAGTTTATGGTCTAATTTCAGTAAGTGCAGAGAAAAAGTGTTGAGTGTCACATGCAATACTCTATTGTGGCATTTTTTTTGGTATAAAATCTCTTACATGAAACTTTCTGGTCAGACCCAAAGTACAGTCCTGTGTGGATCCTCAATGGTTATGGGAGTTTTAATTCTGCCTAGATGAAATACCTGTGTGCTTATGCACCAAACTGATGTGACTATAGAAACATAGACTTTGGCGGCAGATAAGGACTGCTTGGCCCACCTAGTCTGCCCATTTCCTTACCTAGAGGATAAGATGCAGATCCTATTTAACCAACAGCCTATTTATTCCTACCTCCCAAAAAAATTGCCTTATGTCTGTTCCATGCATTCTTGAATTCTCCCACAGTTTTATACCCCACAACCTCCTGAGGAAGGCTGTTCCATGCATCCACCACCATCTTTGTGAAAAAATACTTCCTTACATTGCCCCTGCGCTGTCCCCCCCCTCTATCTTCAAATTGTGTCCCCTTATTCTTGCACATCTCTTTTTCTGAAAGATGCTACCCTCCTGGACTTTGTTGATTCCACTGAAGTACTTAAACATTTCTATCATGTCTTCCTCTCCCTCCTTTCCTCAAGGGTATACATATTAGGCTCCTTTAGCCTCTCCTCATATGGCTTCTCTTGCAGACCCTGCACCATTTTAGTTGCCCTCCTCTGAACTGCCTCCATCCTGTCTATATCCTTGTGGAGATGGGGTCTCCGGAACTGGACACAGTACTCCAGATGGGGTCTCACCAACTGTCTGTACAGGGGGATAACAACTTCCTGTTTTCTGCTGGTGATGCCTCTCCCTATGCATCCCAGTATCCCCCCAGCCTTCCCTACTGCCTTCTCACATTGCTTGCCAACCTTAAGGTCATCTGATATGAGTACCCCAAGGTCCCTTTCCATTTTGTTGTTGTTACTACCTCCCCACCCATTGTGTAATCTTCCCTTGGGTTTTTGTTTCCCAGGTGCATTACTTTGCACCTCTTTGCATTGAATCCAAGCTGCCATACTTCTGACCATTCCTCCAACCTTGCCAAGTCCCTTCTCATCCTTTCCACGCCTCCTTGTGTATCAACCCTGTTGCAGATCGTTGTGTCATCTGCAAAGAGGCATACTTTTCCTTCCAGTCCCTCTGCAATGTCACTTATAAAGACATTAAAAAGGACTGGACCCAGTACTGAACCCTGCAGTACCCTACTAGTAACCCCTCTTTCTTCAGAGTGGACTCCATTTACAATTACCTTCTGTGTCCTGCTGTTCAGCCAATGTTTTACCCAGGCTACCACCCTGGGACCCACTCCAAGGCTGGTTAATTTGACTACTAATCTTTTGTGTGGGACTATGTCAAATGCCTTGGTAAAGTCTAGGTAGGCCATATCCACAGCCCCTCCCTGGTCTACTACTTTGGTCACCCAGTCAAATAAATCAATTAGATTCATCTGACATGACCTTCCCGCTGTGAACCCATGCTGCCTTGAGTCCAGTGCCCCACTGGCCTCTAGGTACTCAACAATTCTTTCCTTCAGAAGTGATTCCATCACTTTCCCTACCACAGAGGTCAAACTGAGAGGTCTGTGTTTCCTGCCTCTGTCTTGCTCCCACTTTTGTGAAGGGAATCACATCAGCCTTCTTCCAGTCCTCAGGTACCACCCATCCTCCCATGATTTGTTATAAAGGGTAGTCAGTGGTGTCACTAGTTCTCTGCTTAATTCTTTTAGAATTCTGGGGTGAATTCCATCTGGCCCCATTGATTTGTCCACCTTCAGTTTTAGGAGTTCTTTCAGAACCCTTTCTTCTGTGAAAGGACTGGGATCGACCCCTCTCCAGAGTGCTTCTGTTAATTGGATTAGGCACCTCCCCACTTCCTCTTTTGTGAATACTGAACAGAAGTATTCATTCAGTATCCCTGCTTTTTCACTGTCACTCTCTGCCCACCCACCATCCATTCTATTCAGCCTCACTATCCCTCCCTTTGTCTTTCTAAGCTCCCTGATATACCTATAAAAGGTTTTATCCCCCTTCTTAACCGAGTTGGCTATCTTTTCCTCAGTTTGTGCCTTTGCTATTCTGACTACCCTCCCTGCTTCCTTCTGCCTTAACTGGTACAGTTCTCTGTCCAGCTCCTTCTGTGTTTCCTTATACTTCCTAAATGCTATCTTTTTCTCCCTAACCTTCACCGCCACTTCTTTAAAGAACCATAGTGGCTTTTTCTTTCATTTTGATTTGTTTATTTGCTTCACACAAAGGCTTGTTGCCTCTGTGATGGCAGTTTTGATATTTCCCCATTGTTGCTCCACCCCTCCTTCTAGCCTGTTTGCTAGTGCTTTTCTAAGGCACTCTCTCATCTTGCCAAAGTCAGCCCTCCTGAAGTCCAGAATCCTCACTTTTGTATGGCGTGACTCTGTAGCTGAGTTTATTGTGAACCACACTGTTTGGTGGTCACTTGTTCCCAAATGGCTACCCACTTCTAGATCTGAGATCCTCTCACTGTCCCCATTTGAGAGTACGAGATCTAAGATTGCTCCCTCATGAGTAGGTTCCAAAACTAGCTGTCTGAGGCATGCCACCTGAAGGGCATCAAGAATTGCCCTGCTTTTGGATGTGGCTGCAGCAAAGGTGCTCCAGTTAACATCTGGCATATTAAGGTCCCCCATCAACAGTATGTCCCTTTTCTCTGCCATCCTAAGTATGCCTTCTATCATATCCTTGTCCATTCCCTCCCTCTGACATGGGGGTCTGTATACAACCCCTGTGCAGATTGTGGTGCCATTTCCAGTCTCAAAGGTGACCCACAGTGCCTCCTTTCCTCCCTGTTTACTCTTTTGTTCAGTTGCTTTTATCTCTTCCCTTACATAGAGTGCTACTCCCCCCCTTCTGCCCTGCCTGTCTCTCCTGTAGGTTAAGTACCCTACTATGTTAACATCCCAGTCATGGTTCTCTGTGTACCATGTTTCTGTGACTGCTACGATATCCAGGCATCCCTCTTCCATCAAGGCCACCAGTTCAGGGAGCTTGTTGCCCAGACTACGGACATTGGTACTCATTACCCTCCATTTCTTGATGGCCTTACCCCTTTTTGCCCCATCCCTGTTCTTATTGCATTTGTCACTTTCTCCATTTACCCTGGCGCTTCTCCCTATTGACATCTCAATGTTGGTGTCTACCTCACTTAGTACCCTGGTTTTTTTTTGGGGGGGGCTAGGATTTCCCTGCTCCTTTCCAGTGCCTCCCCCCATGGCTAGTTTAAATGCTTGCCAATGAAGTATTTAAACCTATCACCTAGGATCCTGGCTCCCCTCCTGGACAGATGCAGACCATCATGCCAGTATAGGCCTGCATCCGTCCAGGTGGACCCCCAGTCCCCAATGAAGCCAAATCCCTGAGCTGTGCACCAGTTTTTCAACCACTGATTAAATCCCATGGTGTGGAGCACCCTAGCCTCATCCGTTCCATAGACAGGCAGCACCTCTGAGAAAGTTATCGTGTGCGCTATTTGTCTAAGGCTCCTCCCCATCTCCACAAATGCTTCTTGCACTGCTCTGATCCCTTTCTTAGCCAGGTCATTTGTCCCTAGGTGGACAATGACATCCAGCTCCCTCCCCTGTGCAGCTGCTCCTGTGATCCTAAGGATTTGCTCCCTGTCCTTCCAAGCCATGACGCCAGGCAGGCACCTTACCTCCCTCTCCCCTTCCTCCCCCAGTTCTACCTTCCTAACAATGGAGTCCTCTACCAGGAGTGGTTTCCTTCCCCTGTGGGGTCCCATGCCACCCTTCTGTGGGTCTCCTTTGTGGAGGTTCCCAGCATCCTCCTTGGTCTCCACAGTGGGTGCCTCCATAGAGGAACCACACTTTTCCAGAATGGCATAGAAATTGTGGAGAGGTACAACTGGAAGGATGCACCTCTGTTCCACCACCCTCACCCTCCCTGAGCCCACTGTGGTCCAACCACTCCTCTTTCTTGGCAACCTCTGAGGCAACGGCAGTGACCCTGGTGGTCCCTGGGTAGGAAAGGAGGTACCACAAATCCTGGCCAACTCAGCCAGGAGATGAGCAACCTCCTCCCTCAGCCCAGAGAGATGCCTGCAGATGGGACAACACTGCTACCTCCAGAATGTCTCCCGGAAGACTGCTGCTCCACAGCCACTGCACTGCACCACTCCCATCTTGTCTTTTTTCTGGCCCTCTAACTGTTGTTAGGAATACTTACTCTTTCCTCTGTTTGTTTATTTTCTTTTTTTTCCTTTTTTTCTTCCACTACTTACTTACTACCTCTGTGCCCTTTTAGCTCCTAATCTTCTTGTTCTAAGACAAAAAGTTCCTATTTTTCTCAGTAGTCTCCTTACTTGCTCAGAGTCAGACCTCCACTAGCTAGGGGGGGACGGAGAGCTACTCTTGCCCTTCTAGGATGGTGAGTCTTTGGTGGCTCTGTGATCACTCACTTCCTGCTCCCAAACAGGAAGTTCCTGTTGTCAGTTAAATCTTGTGCCTATAAAAGTAGAACTGGTTTAGGGTGAGGGGTGGAGGGGAAGGAAGGAGGGCAATATAGTCCCAGTAGAGAAGTTTTAGTTATACCAGTAGCTCCTTTCTCCTGGTGATCTGTCTGTTCTCTGGCAGAAGCTATCTAGGGCAGTGCTTAAATCTGGTTTTAATCTGGCTTCTTCTAGCTAAGCCACTCCCCCTACTTTGCAAATCTTTCTACACTTAATTAATTTCACAGATAACAATTCCCTTCTGACACCTGTGACAAGCACCTAGATAAGTATACAGATAACACAGATAACAGATGACAATTTACTTCAACTACCTCTGACAAACACACTCTTTTTTTTACCCTAAATTGAAGGTCCCAGTACAAGATTTCTAGTTCTTAGTCCCAGCAGAGAAGTTTTAGTTATACCGGTAGCTCCTTTCTCCTGGTGATCTGTCTGTTCTCTGCACAATAAATAAGTAATTACATGCACTCACTATCCCCAAAAATAAAATTGGGTGAACAATGAAGCTGTTAACAGGACTGTAGTGAACACCTGCTGATTCCCCTATCTAGGAAAGAAAAGAGAACTATGAAACACACTGCATAGTACAGATGTTTTTAAAATATCTGAGGCAGGACTCCAAACACCTCCGAATCACCTTGTAGTGGCATTACTCTGCCCATGGTGGGGGGTGTTCACTGCACCCATGAAGTGTGAGTGGGTTCTGATCTTCAACTAAGTGAGTACATACACGTTTTACTGTACTGCAACACACTACACAGTAAAGTACTGTATTTGTAATACATGTAACATGCATTTGAATAGGCAATGCAATGCACAGAATAAAAAAGCAATGTTCAATCTTGTATCATTACAGGATGCCAAAGGTTTGATTATATTATTGACCAAGGTCCTGAGTAAACAGGGGATCAGTAGGCAGAAGCCCACACTGGCCAGTGAAGGCAGGTGGTGTACCATTGCTACCAGCACTGACCCATGATGGGGACCATTATATCAACCTCTAGAACAGGGAAAGGATGGTGGTAGGGCACCAAGTGAGTACTGACAATAGTAATACATTATGGGAATTATGAAATGGTACTGTTTTTGCCCAATAATAAAAAACACATCTTCATCTTCTTTCAGGCCAGCAATAATGGATGGCAGTCATGAATCCTGCTCACCAGACTGGACTAGCAACTGGACAGCACTGTGCAGTACATACTCTGCAGTCTTAAGAAAAAATAAATAAAAAAAGAGCATATAGTAAAGTACGGTGCTTAAATTAAAATACAAAAAAATATAAATATAGTACAGTAAAGTACAAGTAAGAAACACTGAACTGTAAAACTAGTGTCTGTGTATTATTATTATTCTTTAGAAAATGGGCTTGAAAAATAAATCATGCTGACTGGCTGAAAGCCATGACCAGGCATGCATTTATTTTCAAAAAATATGAGTGCAAATTCGGGGTGCCCCATTACTTAGGGTATCATGGGGCACCTCAAGTTTTCAAACTGACTAGCTGCCATTTTTTCTCTCACTTAGTGGGTGAGTTGGCAGCTCGCCAAACCACCCACCTCTTCCTAAGTCTGTCTTATTTTCAGTTAAACAAATGAATTAAAGAGAACCCATACATCTAAAAAAAATGAAGGAAAGAAAAAGGAAACCATCAGTTTAGTTGGCATCACGTAACCGGCACTGGGCAGTGGCAGTCTTTAAAAGGGCAGCATGTGTCTCTCCATAGCAACTTAATTCACAAGTGCAGCTTGATGGCGCTGCGTGCCATAAACTGGCTACCTCCAACAAACAAATACATATATTCAGAAAAGCTATCTCTCTTAATTGCCTAACTACACAACACTGCCTCCAAGAAAGCATTTCATTGAGTTTAAAACAGTATGCAGCTCACTTGCTACTACTTCATCAGCACCACAGCAGCCATCGGCTTCAAATGAGGTGTGTATCAGCTTTATTTTGCTGCAGACCCATGCTACATTGTTGGCTGCCTTTCTGCTAGTATTTACCATCAGAAACTCTGTTTGCCCCACAATTGAAAGCTCTGCACACTCATGCTACATAACCTCCCCCCAACTAAATGTTCTGCATATTCCCACTACACTGTTGGCTGGCTTTCTGCCATCATTTACAATCGCCCCACTCCAAACAGGAAAAAAACTCAGAAACCATGAAACGTCAAAGTATCTTATTTCAGATGCTATAATAAAAGTGGCTCTCACCAAGTATGCACATTCACGGTGACATCTGTTCCTAGTTTCATGGCCATTTGCTCCTTCAAAGAGCAGCCCACTCCTTTACTGCTGTCCTCTATCAGTCTGCCCGCTTGCTCTAGTGCTACACACCAGAAGTCTGTCTCCATCTGCAGTAGAGTAAATGAAAAAAACTTTCACTACCCTCACACAGCCTTATAGCCAAACCACCAGTGGTCTTGTATATTTTTTTTGGGGGGGGGTTAACATGAAACTTCTGTCTTTTGGATGAGATGTTAAACCGAGGTCCCATCTGCCTGGACTGGTGGTAGTTCAGGTGAATGTTAAAGATCCCATGGCACTTATCGAAAAGAGTAGGGGAATTTTTTATTAGAAAGTTGGACTTCATAACAAAACAGTACATAAGAAATCAAACAAAGAATCATAAACAACATAAAAGCAGGACAAAAAAAAAGAAACAAGAACAAACAATAAATTCAATACCAATTAGTACAATTAACCCAGAAATGTGCAACCTTTTCTCTGCTATAATGCAGTAGATCCATTTGTACTATATCCTGTAAAGATTTCCTAATATTTGCTAATAATTCAACATGCGAGACCCATTTTTGTTGAAGAACCCCCAAACATCTAATTTGCCATAAATGATAACGAAGCACAACAAAAATAACATACATATTCTCAGGATTATATTTCATGCATAAGGTCTTATTCCCACCATACATAATGTCAGAATATGTTAACAATGAAAATTCAGGTTACCCCCAAGTTGCACTCAAAACGGCCCAGAATTGCACCACAAAGACACATTCTAAAAATAAATGACGCTGTGTTTCCAAAACCTGAGGACAGGAATCACGTGGGCAATATCTATCTTCCATCTTTTTATGTTTATGATTTCCTTTTACACTAAGCCTACCAAAATGTCCTAACCATAAACTATCCCACATTTTTAAACGTATGCAAGGATTACGCAGATGTCGTAACACGCTAATCTGTTGTGCAGATGAACACAAAGGAAATTCTACCACAATTTGACTAGCGTTAGCCAAAATAGCATGATAAACAGCCTTCCTATCCAAAATCATGAAGTCCTGAAGTTGAAGTTTCCATTTCACAGGCATCTTAAAACTCTCAACACCATAATCCGGTAAAGGTGTTTTTTTCCCAAACAATCTAGTAGAACCTTGATCCCAAAGCTGTCTATTTGGTGTAATCCAGTCCAGAACCAAGGGACGCCATAACTTAAAGCCAGGTTTCAAGGCCAGACCAAAATTATAACTAAACAACACACTAAAATAATAGGCAACAGGACTGACCATTCCTATACCACCTTCTACAATGGGCTTATAAGTAATCTCCCTTTTAATGGGATTTAACCTTGATCCCAAAAAAGCCTGAAAAAAAATACTAAATAACTTAGTAAATAGCTGCTGAGGAGGTGGGAAAACATAACCAAGATACAAAAAAATAGGTAAAAGTAAAGTTTTAATCAAAAGCACCCTTTTCTTTTTACCAACTAACTTATTATGTCGACCCTGAACCAAATGCTCTGCCTTCCCAACATTAACCATCCAATTAGTATATGCCATGTCCTGACCCCCAAATTGCACCCCAAGAATTATCAAAGCCTCACTTTTTATCCTTATACTCCCAAAAAAACCTGAGGATGGAATAGGGGTGTTTCCCAATGGGATACCAATACTCTTATCCCAATTAATCCTGGAACCAAAAATGGCTGCATATTACCTCAAAACAGCACAAAGGACCTCCTCCTCCTTAGTATTAACCCCCAACATAAGAACCACATCATCAGCAAAGGACATAGCCTTGACAAAAAAACTAGTATGGGGAACCAGAATACCCTGAATATCAGGAGAGTGATGTAGAAGTCTAAGTAGAATACCAATACAAAAAACATATAAAAGAGGGCTAAGAGGACAACCCTGTCGCACCCCTCTCCTAACATTAACCTACTGACCATGCCACCCATTCACATTAGGGCGTAATGAAATATTGGCATAAAGAGCTTTAATCCAGGAAATACAATCTACTGGGAAACCAAATGCAGATAAAACAGCAAACAAAAACTTATGTGAAACCTGATCAAAAGCCTTTTCTTGATCTACACCCACCATTGATCCTGAGACCTGTCCTGAATCAGCCTACCAAAACAACTCTCTAAGCACTATGAGGCTATCTTTTATCTGTCGTCCCGGAACCGCACACATCTGTTCAAGACTAATTAAATAGTCTGAGACATTATTCAATATATTCAACAGAATTTTAGCTACAATTTTTCTGTCAGTATTAGGTAGACTCAGTGGTCTCCAATTTTCTACATTATTCTGGGCACCCTTTTTATGAAGCAATATTAAAACTGCTTCCTGCATGGAAGCAGAAAAAGAAGAAGACTTCAACATATGGTTATAGAGAACAACCAAAACTGGAGTCAAGTCTTCAAGAAAATTTTTATAAAATTCTGCCCCCAACCCATCCAAACCCAGGGCAGCAGTAGAATTCAGCTGCTTAATAACACGAGTTACCTCCTCTTCAGTGCCATCATGTGTCAACATGTGTACATCCTCTGGCTGAACCTTTGGTATCTGTAAGGTTTGTAAAACCTACGCCAAGTCTCCACTAACCTCCTGACTTGCAAACATGGTTGTAAATCTATCCTCAACAATGGACAGGATTCCTGCTGGGGAAGAGACACACTGCCCAGAAGAGGAAACTAATTCTGTGATAAACCTTTGCTTAACTCGATCCTGGTAACTCTTATATCGATCTATAGAAGATGATCTAACCAGCGTACCAAATCTAGCTTCCTGTTCCAAGGATTTAGCCCTAGTATATTGAAGGGACATCATCCTAGTCTTAATATTCTGGATCTGGGAACCATAGTCCTGACTAGTAGTTTCTGATAAAGAAATCAAGTGCTGCAAATGATGACGTAACTCCAAATATTGGAAATAATCAGACTGACACCTAGAAGTAGCTAGTGACTGAAACAGAACTTTCCATTCTTTTTTAGTATCCTCCCACCAATCATAAATATCATCATAACAGTCACTAACTGATATTCTAGCTGTCCAATGACTATGCCAAGCTTTTAGTATTCTAGGATTTTGCAATAAAACATTATTCAACCTCCACCCACTTTTTTTTTACAGCGAGGAGTATTTTTCCAAGAAATTTTGGAGCGTAACAAAACATGGTCAGAAAGTTCCACAACCCTAGTAGTAGATTCAAAAATCTGTGAAATTTTGGACACAAAAATAAAATGAATCCTGGTTTTCAATTTACCCTTGAAAAAAGTGTATCCTCCAATGGGATGCAAACTGCGCTAAGAGTCCTGCAATCCAGCAGTATGCAGAATTCCATTAAGGGTGTTGGTGTCACAAAACAGTTTAGAAGTTTGTAACCCCCTATCAGATTGGTGTAAGCCACAATTAAAATCCCCCAACCAAATAACTAGTCTGGAAGTATGTAAATATTGGTGTATATCATTAAATAAAGAAACTCTAGTTGCCTTAGTTTGAGGAGCATATACAGCAACTAAACGGAATCTTTCACTATGATATGTAACATCTAGCAATAAGGCCCTCCCAGGGTGTATATCTACTAACCTAGTAACCCAAAGAGCAGGATTAGTAAAAGGAATCCCAATACCATCACAGGTATCAAGCCCAATAGACCAAAAAGAAGCACCCAGTGGCCAAGCTCAGGATGCAGCCCGCAATTCTGCATGAGTTTTAAGTCTGGTATCCAATAAGCAGATAATATCATAGGCAACAGCCTGAAGGGAAAATAATGTGCTAGTCAACTTTTCCCCCCTTTAATGCTATTAACATTAATAGTGGCAACAGAAAGGGAAGACATAAGAAAAGCAGAAAAGAAAAAATACAACAGCAAAAATCTGCAGCTCATGTTATCCTAGCTTTCCTGCACTGCCTGGTTCTTTTAGCAATGGAATCCATGCTCTCCTTCTCCTCAGTATCAGTAGTAGATAACAAAGAAGAGGTGTCAGTACCCTCATCATCTGACTCTCTATCTATCGATGCAGAACCCAACAAAGCAAATTTATTACCCTGAGCCCAGTTAATAGGAAGCCCCTCTTTATTCTGTCCCTCAAGGACGTCTGAAGCCTTAGTTTCCTCCCCAACCATGGTCTTTTCTTTGAGACAGTTTTAAAACCAGAATCATCAAGCTGGGGGCATGTCAGGCACTACAGCAAGGTCTGAGGAAATAATAGGAGCAGTGACCGGATTATCTGACTCAACCTGTATATTCATAGTAACAACTTCACCAAGTGGTGGGGAAGGAACAGCCTCAGCCACTTGGGAAGCAGCTTTAGACAACTCAGAGACCTCCTTAGCAATATCAGTCATCCCAGTTTTGAGACTGAAGTCAGCAACCTTTTTAGCTTGCAAATGCTGTGCTTGATCAATAATGCCTGCATGTGAAGGACAATCATCATTATTATGAGAAGCCCAAGGACATTTACCATAGGCATGTCCAGTATTTTCACAAAGATTACACCGAAAAAGATTAAGACACTTAACAGACCCATGCCCAAACTCCAGACAATGACTACATTTAATAGTATCACAGGCTGAACTAAGATGAGCCCAGGATCCACACTTAAAACAGGACCGAGGCTGACCTACATAAAAAATAGCACCCTATCCCTACCTAAATAAAAGGTGCTAGGTAAATGCACAGTACCAGAATTAGTCACAAACAATTTAACCCATATTCTCCAACGACCATCCCAAATCTGTTCACTATCCAGAGTAGGGGAGGGAGTACCCAAAACCTCACATCGCTGATGAAGCCAAAATAAAATATCCTCCACATTAACCCCTTCATTCTTGAACATAACTGTAATAACCTTAATGATAGGTTTCGTGAGAGGAATTACCTGGAAGGGTGACCAAAGGGCGTATTCTTACATGCATTATACTGTGCCCAAAACCTGTCTAGACTAGAAATATTTTTGAAACTAACATCAAAGTTGGAGGTACCAATGTTGATGAGAGCAAAAATCTCTGAGGAGAAGAACTTCATGGGACCCTTCAACAAGGCCCGAGCAATATAAACTCGGTCCGGTGCCTCCTGCAACCCTCTCTTATATAAAATAGGCACAGCATTATGACATGGTGCAGGTTCCTTCCTATTTTGGAAAAGACCAGAAGGCTTAAATGGGGTGTTAGAATGCTCATTACATAACTGAGAAATAACCTCTGGAGGAGGGTCCACCCTAATGGCATCCTCCATTACCCCAGTATTGAGGGCCTCAGTAACATTTAGAGCAACCCCAACATCAGAAGTTTGTTGTCTTAAAGTCCCATTACTAACTGTCTGATCTAAAACCTCAGAAGGGACTACAGTGTCAGAGCCAGGCATAACAGGTGCAGCAGGAAAACCAAAATCCTTACCCTGGGGTAAAACGGTGGAGCTCAGAGGGTCAGCGTTGGTGGCCACTGTAACTGTAGCTTTCTCCAGCATATGTAGGTAGGAGTGGTCCTGGGAATCCGGAGACCAGGTCCCAGTATCCAACATTTCCCAACCAGCCTCATGTAGTGCTCGTTGCAGAGACCAAGATGGGCCTCCAGGAACATCAGTCTGGTGTAAAACAGCAGATACAGGACCATTAGTAACATCAACACATTGCAGGAGAGGAGAAGAAGAACCCAAAGTTTTACACCATTCAGGATATGACTGATTGACCGGGAAGACAAACTCTGCCGGAAGAGGATCGGAACCAACTGTCCTTGGAGTTGCAACCACAGCAGAGGTCACAGAAGCATGCTGCTGAGAGGAAGAAACATAGAAACATAGACTTTGACGGCAGATAAGGACCACTTGGCCCACCCAGTCTGCCCATTTCCCTACCTACTGGATAAGCTGCAGATTCTAGTTAACCAACAGCCTACTTCTTGCAACCCACCACTATAATTGCCTTGTGTCTGTCCCATGCATGTTTGAATTCCCCCACTGTTTTAGACCCAACGACCTCCTCAGGAAGGCTGTTCCATGTATCCACCACTCTCTCTGTGAAAAAAAATGTTCTCACATTGCCCCAGAGCCATCCCCCCTCTATCTTTAAATTGTGCCCCCTTGTTCTTACACATCTCTTTTTCTGAAAGATGCTGCCCTCCTGGACTCTGTTGATTCCCTTGAGGTACTTGAATGTTTCTATCATGTCCTCCCGTCCCTCCTTTCATCAAGAATATACATATTAAAATCTCTCAGTCTCTCTTCATATGGTTTCTGCTGCAGACCCTGCACCATTTTAGTTGCCCTCCTCTGGACTGCTTCCATCCTGTCTATGTCCTTGCATTGATGAGGTCTCCAAAACTGCACACAGTACTCCAGATGGGGTCTCACCAACTGTCTGTACAGAGGGAAACCACTTCCCTTTTTCTACTTGTGATGCCTTCCTATGCATCCCAGTATCTCCCTGGCTCTCCTTACCAACTTTTCACATTGCATACCCACCTTTAGGTCATCTGATATGACTGCCCCCAGGTCCCTTTCCATTTTGTTGTTGTTAGTACCTCCCCTGCTATTGTGTACTCTTCTCCTGGGTTTTGTTTCCCAGGTGCATTACTTTACACTTCTTTGTATTGAATCTAAGTTGCCATATGTCTGACCATTCCTCCAACCTTGCCAAGTCCCTTCTCATCTTTTCTACCCCCCTTGTTTATCAACTCTGTTACAGATCTTTGTGTCATCTGCAAAGAGGCATACCTTTCCCTCCAGACCCTCTGCAATGTCACCTATAAAGATGTTAAAGAGGACTGGACTCAGTACTGAGCCCTGAGGTACTCCACTAGTAACCCCCCTTTCTTTGGAATGTGTTCCATTCACGATTTCCTTCTGTGTCCTGTTGTGCAGCCAGTTTGCTACCCAGGCTACCACCCTGGGACCCACTCCCAGGCTGGCTAACTTGATTATTAATCTTTTGCAGGGATTTATATAACTCTAAAAATTGATTAGCGTTTTGCCCATAAAAATGCTAAATCTTTGTGAAAATGCATAGCTCTTGCCTCACTGTGTTTAACAAACACAGCACTTCTAGAAAATCTATATAAATACTTTCTGTACAGTTAGTATATGCCCAAGAAAAAAACTGCTAATCAATTATTTAAAACCCTGTTTTGTGCGGGACTGTGTCAAATGCCTTGCTAAAGTCTAGGTAGGCCATATCCATAGACCCTCCCTGGTCTATTACTTTGGTCACCCAGTCAAAGAAATCAATTAGATTCGTCTGACATGACCTTCCTGCTGTAAATCCATGCTGCTTTGGGTCCTGTGCCCCGCTGGCCTCTAGGTACTCAATAATTCTATCTTTCAGAAATGATTCCATCATTTACCCTACCACTGATGTCAAACTTACAGGTCTGTAGTTTCCTGCTTCTACCTTGCTCCCACTTTTGTGAAGGGGAATCACATCTGCCCTCCTCCAGTCCTCAGGTACCACCCCATCCTGCCATGATCTGTTAAAAAGCGTGGTCAGTGGTTTCACTAGGTCCTCCCTTAGTTCTTTTAGGATTCTGGGGTGAATCCCGTCAGGCCCCATTGCTTTGTCCACCTTAAGTTTTAGGAGTTCTTTCAGGACTCTTTCTTCTGTGAATGGATTGGAGTCAACCCCCCTACCCAGAGTGCTTCTATTGTCTGGTTTAGGTAACTCCTCCTCATCTTCTTTTGTGAATACTGAGCAAAAGTATTCATTCAGTATCTCTGCCTTTTCACTGTCTAACTCTGCCCACCTCCCCTCTCCTTTATTAATCTTCACTATCCCTCCCTTAACCTTTCTATGCTCCCTAATATACCTATAAAAGGTTTTATCCCCCTTCTTAACTGAGTTGGCTATTTTTTCCTCGGTTTGGGCCTTTGCTAGTCTGACTGCCTTCCCCACTTCTTTCTGCTTTAATTGATACAGTTCCCTGTCATGCTCCTTTTGTGATTCCTTATACTTTTTGAATGCAGTCTTTTTCTCCTTAACCTTCCCTGCCACCTCTTTTGAGAACCATAGTGGTTTTTTACTCCGCTTTGTTTTCTTTATTTGTTTCACACAAAGGCTTGTTGCCTCTATGATGGCAGTTTTAATTTTTCTCCATTGTTCTTCCACCCCTCCTTTTTGGTCATTTTCTAATGCATTTTTCAGGTATTCACATATTTTGCCAAAGTCAGCTCTTCTAAAGTCCAGTATCCTTGTTTTTGTATGGCTTATCTCCATGGTTGTGCTCATTGTGAAGCACACTGTGCAGTGGTTGCTTGTTCCCAGATGTCTACTGACTTCTAAATTTGTGATCCTCTCTTCATTTGAGAAGAAGGTTCCGGTATCAAAGGGTCCAGAGGCTGTAGGCACACAGAGGTAGTTCCTCCTGAACTGTCAGCCTGAGCTACCCCAGTGAAGTCCGTTTTGTGCACATTGAGGTCCGAAGAAGCAGGGGATGAAAGAACAAATGAAGAGTCCCCCATTGCAGGAGCTCCCGACGTAGGCATACCATCAACAGGTATTTTAGGCTCTAGAGCAGCTGGAGCAAGATCAACCGGGAGATCTGTTGACTCCAGCTCTAATTTTTTCATTTCCAGCAGCAACTTAGACTTTTTCTGATATAACTCTAGCCTAGATATGCAAACAGTACCTTTTTTAACTGATTTATTCAGCTGTAGAACAGTCGTTGTAGCAGAGCCAGACTGTATAATCATATCCTCTCCAGAAACAGGCGATTCATGTTCCGCTGTAATAACCTCTAATTCATTAGCCTCTTGTGAATAAGGAACAGGAGAGGAGGCCAAGTCCCCTGCAACAGTGACATCCATCCCATCCGGAGGTTCAGCAATACTGGCCATCCTGTCACAGACAGCCAAGGGTTCCCCCTACTGGACAAGAGTTGGGAAATTTCCTTGGTGTCCTGGCCAAATTTCCCTCATTCACTAAATCCACCAATAGCTTAATCTGGTTCAAAGTCATTGACATTCATCTGTATCCCCTTCCCCTGGGTCGTGCCTGAAAATAGGCAAGATTTGTCTAGTGCACTTACCCGGTCAACAAAAACTAAATAAATAAATAAAATAAACATCACCAATGTCCAGCAACACATTTGGATCAAAAAGACTCACAAACACAACAGTGCCCTCTATAGTAAGCATCCCAGTAGAGGGATTACTTTAACACAAAAGAACAGTAACTTAAAATTCATTTCTACTCAATTTTTTTTGTATGTACTGTATGTCACTTGTAGCCCATTTTCTAAGCACAATAATATCCTCTGGGGTGGGCAGTGTTGGGCAATAATACCCTCCAGGGTGGGTGGTGTTGGATGTTGATAACAAGAGAGCTGGATATGGGTCATGCTGTTGCTGTCCTGTACTTGGACTTCAGCAAGGCCTTCGATTTAGTGCCTCATGGAAGGCTGGGGGGGAAGCTGACTGCTGTGGGGGTGGGGACGAACCTGCCCAACTGGATACGAAACTGGCTGCAGGGGAGGCTGCAATGGTGGTAGTGGGCTGGGGAGCTCTTGACACTTGTACTGGTGACGAGCGGTGAGCCGCAGGGCTTGGTGCTGGGCCCGGTGCTATTTGGGCTCTTTTTCACAGATATTGCACATGGAGTTGGGAGCAGGGTTAGTCTGTTCGCGGATGATACCAAAGTGGGGGCAGTGGTAGACAAAGAGGATGGATAGATGGAAACAACTACAAGGGAACCTAATCAAACTGGATGTGTGGTCAGAGAAGTGGCAGCTGGGATTCAATGTGAAAAAGTGCAAGGTTATGCACTTCAGGGCAAAGAACCCAAGGAGGGACTATTGGTTGGGAGGGGTGAGGCTGGGGATCAGTGCGGAAGAGAAGAACCTTGGTGTATTGGTAACAGGGAACATGAACATCTCTGCCCAATGCAGGAAAGCAGCATCTAAGGTGAACAGGATGCTGGGCTGTATCACAAGAGGTTTCTCATTCAGACTTAGGGAGGTGATCCTACCATTCTACAGATCTTTGGTCAGGCAACACTTGGAGTACTGTGTGCAGTACTGGCAGCCGTATCTGAAGAGGGATATTAATTTACTGGAAGGTGTGAAATGGAGGGCAACAAAAATGTTACAGGGGATGGAGGGCAAGGCCTGCGAGGACAGGCTGAATGAACTGAATATGTACATGCTAGAGGAGAGAAGGGATAGGGGAGATATGACTGAAATGTTCAAGTATTTGATGGGGATAAACAAAGCTAGCACTGAAGGGGTGTTTCAACTGAGGAAAGGCAGGGACACGAGGGGGCATGGACTAAGACTGAAGGGCAGAAGATTTAGGAGGGAGATGAGGAGGCACTACTTCACAGAGAGGGTGATGTCTAAATGGAACACTCTACCAGAGGAGGTGGTATCATGTAAGACAATAGGAAGTTTTAAGAGGGCATGGGACAGAACATGAGGGGGATCTGGGTGGAGGGGGCTGAGGCATTCATGGGAATGACAGATGGGGAGGGGGGCTGGGCAGCTGCAATTTGGGGCTATCTGCACAATCGGATAGACATTGATAGACCGGGAGGTCTGTTTCTGCAGGCAGATTCATATGTTTGTATGTAATACAGGACCTTCCGGGGGCTATAAGGCCTTCTGCCTGCAGCATCGGGCCTAATTTTGCACCTGGGAGGTCCGGAATTGCCCAATACTGCTCACCCTGTTAGGTCTTCTTGTTTACGTATACGGTGGCTTTTTCATTAACTTGTTTTCGAGAGGTTCATTTGTATGTTTGTTTGAAAAAGTGTAGTTTGAATATCTCATTCCTGGGCCTTCATTTTAACAAACATCAGACAGAAGCAGTAATAACTTTGAAATGTCTTGCAGGGCAAACAAAAAAATCAACATACATCTTCCCCAAGGTTTCCACTGAATATCTCAAGAAGCATGCATTGCTACAAAAAGGGAAAAGTAGGTTTTGGGGGTGGTTTTATGTAATGACTGCCAAGATGCAGGGTTACTTTTCTGCTCTGATAGCCTGGCTTTGCTTGGCAGACATCACACAAAAATTGCTCATAACTGCCATTTCTGCTTATGTTGACCTGAAATTCCAGATATGTATCCCCCAAGGTATCCCCTAAATACCCCCCCAACACATGTTGCTTCAAAAAGAGAAAAGTATTTTCTGGGGGGAGGGTGGGGTTATATGTTGACTTCCAAGATCCACAGCAAGTTTTCTGCTCTGATAGCCTGTCTTTGCTTGGCAGATATCACACAAAATCCCTCATAACTTTGGCAATTATGCTTATATTAACTTGATAGTCCAGATACATGTTCCCCAAGATCTGCGCTAAATACTGCTAGAAGCACATTTTGCAACAAAAAGGGCACAATTGATTCTCAGGGTAGTTTTATGTCATGATTGTCTGTAGCCTGTCATTCCAGATAAATGTTCCCCAAGGTGTCCTCTAAATACCCTAAAAAACACATGTTGCTACAGAAAGAGAAATGTGGTTTTCAAGGGGGTGGTATAATATGATGGCTGCCAAGATCCAGGACAACTTTAAAGACATTAATAGTGAAACACCCCTTTGAAAATATAAAAGAGCTGGCCCGGTGGTGCTGAGGGTTGAGGTGTTGGAAGCCACACCTCGTGCTACACTGGCGATCCGGGTTCGGGAATGGACTCAGGTCATTGAGGAGACAGCTTGAGGGGGAGAGTGGGAGCTGGATTGAGCTGCCTAACAGCAGCTCTCCTCAGTCCTGCCACCTCCGGATGGAGGTCCGGTGGTGTTGCAGGTGGGTATGGGTGACCGGTAGGGTGTGGCATCCTGTAGTGCGTGACTTGCGCGTGCCTCCACATGTGCGCACTCACACCAAGGACATGAGGGTGGCAAATACAGGGAAAAATGGCTAAAACAAATAGTAGAAAAAAAAAATGTGAATGAACAGCTAGAGCCACCTATGGGTGGGAAATAAAACAGTGTAGTATTGGCATCTTTGCAGTACAAAGCAGTTACTGTGTTGCAGTAACAAGTCATGGGTGAAACAGCAGAACACAGCATGATGCTGGACACAACAGTATTAGGTCTGTCCCCCCCCCCGGAGACTGAACCCTGATTTGTTTTGGTGGGTGGACTAGTGCCAATACCCCAGCTAATCTGTTGCCCCCCCCACTGTACACCCAGCTGCTGGCTTGGCTGATTGATGAATGAGCAAGTCGAGTGGACATGAACTATTATGAGGGAGGGGCAAGGCAGTAACATCAATGGTGATGCTAGGCAGCCTTATTGCTCACAAACACCATCTCCCTCACAGGCTTGCTCACAGTGCTCATCACTCTAGCATGGTTTATTGCCCACTTATCAGTGTCATGTGCTAATGCTACAAGCTGTGTGCTAAGTAGTCAAACAAACAAGTATTCTCAGTTAGTAAATGTCTGGAGAATGTCAGTATAGAGAACCTAGCAAATTCGAAAACAGTTTTAAAAGGTTGAGACAATTTAAACATAAAAACAAGCATTTGTCAATGCCGAATGTTTGCTTGCTGGCATTGACATTGGTAGTGTAGGAGTTACAGAGCTGCATAATAGGAATGGCAGTGAAGTATTGAACTGAAGCCAACCCCATCACCACCCTGCAGATAGTGACAGGCATTGGGGTGTGCCTTTGGGTCGTCAGGCATAATGGCCATGCCATTTCACCACACCCTACTCTGCAGACACCAATAAGTGTCACAGTGCACCTTGGGGTCTTTGGTCCTTATGTGCACCCCATTCCATCAGGAAATATGGTGAGATGGGTGTGGTATAGGAGAATGGGGTGAACTTTGGGGCCAAAGAGTCCAAGGCACTCCTCGATGCCTGTCACTGGCTGCAGGGTGTGGGTGGGGGTGGAATGGTATGAGCATTGCAGGCAACAATCCCAAGTCACAGCCCTGATGCCTGTCATTCTCTAGAGGGTGAGGCATTATGGTCAGAAACCCTAACGCCTCAGGCATTTGTTGGTATTTTCACCCCAAATTTTCAACATGGTTTTTTTGTGACCCCCACCTTATGAACAGTGGCAATATCAGCTGAAAGCTGTTTTTGCGCAGCGACTATGGCATTTGGCACCACAGGTGCAAAAACACATTCTGAACAAGATGTGAAAAATGACAGCTGTACTGTTCATGGGGAGGTGTAAAAAATGGCAATGTTGAAAATCTGTAGTGAAAATATTTTAAAAAATGGTGAAGTCACGAGCGAGCGTGCATAGAAACTGTGCAACACTCACCCATAATGTAATCAGTTTAGGAATTTTTTTACAGCAGATTGTCAACACAGGCATTTTGGGACCTCCGATCAAGAACAGTGTCACTGTGATTTTCTTTATCTGTCCTGAACAATGATTTTCCACAGCAACCATGCATTTTTACGCTGAAAGTGTGAAAACACATTTCGGCCATGTTGTAAAAAATGACAGCTGTGCTGTTCATAAGAAAGTGTGGAAAAATGCCACTGGTGAAAATCTGGACTGAAAATATTACAAATTCATGAACTTACGAGGAAACTGCACAATGCTCACTCGTAACACAGTCATTTTATGGACTTTTGTCACCAAATTTTCAACATTGCCATTTTAACACCTCTGCTCATGAACAGTGTTACTGTGATTTTCTTAATCTGTCCCAAACATTGCATTCGCAAATCGACTGCACCATTGTGTGCTACATGTGTGGAAACACATTGTAGGTGAGATGTGAAACATGGCAGTTGTACTGCTCATAAGGAAGTATGGTAAAATGGCAATGTTGAAAATCTGGCATGCAAATATTAAAGATTCACAGACTTGCGAGCTGTGTAGGAACTGTGCAACGTGCTCCCAAAACAGTAATTTTTGGGAATTTTTTCACCAAATTTTTAACATAGCCATTTTAAGACCTCTGCTCATGAACAGTATCACTGTGATTTTCTTAATCTGTCCCAAACATTGATTGCGCACACCGACTGCGCCATTGTGTGCTACATGCATGGAAACACAATTTGGGTGATGTGAGAAATGACAGCTGTACTGCTCATAAGGAGGTGTGGTAAAATGGCAATGTTGAAAATCTGGAGTGCAAATATTAAAAATTTGCAAACTTACGAGCATGTGTAGGAACTGTACAACGCATGCTCATAAAACAGTCATTTTTAGGAATTTGTTCACCAAATTTTCCACATAGCCATTTTAAGACCTTTGCTCATGAACAGTGTCACTGTGATTTTCTTAATGTGTCCCATACATTGATTTCACACACCGACTGCGCCATTGTGCGCTACATGCACGGAAACACATTTTGGGCGAGATGTAAAAAATGACACCAGTACTGCTCATAAGGAGGTGTGGTAAAATGGCAATGTTGAAAATCCAGAGTGAAAATATTAAAAATTGTGAACTTATGAGCGGCGAGAACTGCAGGCAATGCACACTGTAAAACGAATATTTTAGAAATTTTTTTACCAAATTTGCAACATAGGCTTTTTGAGAGCCCACCCTATCAACACTGGCACTGTCATTTTGTTAATCAGTCCTGAAAGGTGATTTCATGCAGTGACCGTGAAATCACTCTTTGGGCCCGATTAACGCCATGACAGTTCAGAATTCATGAGGAGGGGTCCCAAAAAAACACATGTTGAAAATTTGGTGCCAAAATTCAAAAACATGCCTGAGATATGCATCAAAGTTGAAAAAACCCTATTTATGGCATTATACAGCTTACCAGCATTTCTCAGGTTGCAGTCGGCTTTGAAGAGTGCAGGCGTGTTCCTGGCCCCAGAAGATCATTCGGCTGGACTCAGTAGGTAAGTATGGGGTGAGGTGGGGTGTGGGGAGAAACAGAGTGAGCAGAGGGTGGGTGTGGGTGGGCAGGGGAGGCTGCCGAGGGAACTTTTTTTGTTTACAGTTTTTTTTTTTAGGAAGACGACATGAGAAGTTTGCCACGCTGTGGTGGGCTCCCAGCATGGCAGCTGGAAGGCTCTTTGGGGGAGCCTGGAGATGACGGGGAATTGGGCACCCTGTCGGCCATAACAATTTTTGCCACTCTGGGGTGGGCTCCCAGCGTGCATGTGGAAAGCTTTTTTTTGGGGGGGAGCACAGCAGAGCTGACAGGGGATTGGGCACCTCCATCAGCCATACAGTGTGTGCGTGGGTGGGAGTGCATGAGCACACAATATTCGTGCATGCGTGTGTGTGTGTGGGAGGGAGTGCTGCTCACTGAAGTGGAGCTCTCCCTTTCAACTGTATGGCACTGCATTTTCAACTGCTGTCATAGACAGCTGCAGCATTCATTGGAGAACTGCGGCCACGACTGCAAACACACTGACTGAATTGAAAGATGGGTGCCACACCTCTGAAAACTCAGATGATGGCACTATGTTTCTTGAACATGTGTGCAAGCAAACATAACAAGATTTGGCTGGTGTCAACGTCCTCTGATAAAGAGTCTGTTGACTTGAAGTGCTGCGACGTCCGTGGGTGAAAGTTGTCCTGTACTGTATATCACTGTTTTGTACATTATTTCTCATTAAACAAATTTGAAACCAAGCTTTTCTTAGTGCAACAGTGTGGTTCTTTGACTCCTTCTGTGTACGAGGTTACCTCCTGGTCCAGTGCCAACAAAGCTGGGCTTGCCTTTTTAATGTTGTTGTCTTTGTTTATTTTTGTAGCAGGTTTATTGTCTCATCAATCTCACTGTTATAATCGCAGTACTGTAATATGAGGACCAAATCCAATATCAGGCTTACATATTTTTTGCATACAGTGCATAGAGGGACAAGCTTTGATGCAGCACTGCTTTTCAGTGATGGTCCTACACCGAACACACAGATTCAAGTCCACTCAGCATCAGGCAATTAGTTTCATACTCCAACATCTAACTCACTAAGAGCCCCCCTCCAAATCTCTGGTTTTTATTCTCTGATGGCCCAGGTGGACACCGCACCCCTGGAGTAGCTGAGGGGAGGAGGCAGATTTTTTAATTCTCTGATGGTGACAAGACTTTCTATAGATACATTAGTGAAAGGAGAAAGTCCAGAGGGGGTATTGCTAAGCTTAATGGAGAAAAGGGAGCATGTGAGGAGGAGGACCCTGTAAAGGCATCTATCCTAAATAGATACTTTTGCTCAGTATTTACTGAAGAGAAGGTAGGCAGGCCCACAGCTCAGCATCATGGACACAGGGGGAGGAGGTGAGCACTACTCCTTCACAAAAGAAAGGGTACTACAAGAGCTTGCTAAGCTCAGGGTGGATAAGGCAATGGGACCTGATGGCATACATCCCAGGGTACTTAAGGAGCTAAAGGAGGAACTAGCAGAGCCATTAGCAGAATTGTTTAGTGAGTCTCTGAGCACAGGAGAGGTCCCAGAAGACTGGAGAAGGGCTCATGTGATCCTGCTCCACAAGAGTGGTAGCAGGGAGGAGGCGGGAACTACAGACCGGTCAGTCTTACCTCAGTAGTGGGCAAGATTATGGAGGCACTCCTTAGAAAGGATAGTGCAACACCTGGAATCCATAGGGGCACAGGATCCAAGACAGCATGGGTTTACAAAGGAAGGTCCTGTCAAACTAATCTCATAGATTTCTTTGACTGGGTAACCAGAGTGGTGGACCAAGGGGAGCAGTTGATGTCGCTTACCTTGACTTCAGCAAAGCTTTGACACTGTTCCACATAGAAGATTGATAAATAAGCTGGGTAGGCAAGGTGGATCAGAAGTTGGTCAACTGGGTGGCAAACTGGTTGACTGGCAGAAAACAGAGAGTGGTGGTAAATGGTATACAGTCAGAAGAGATACAAGTCACAAGTGGGGTACCTCAGGGATCAGTCCTGGGGCAAGTCCTCTTCAACATCTTCATTAGTGACCTTGCAGATGGACTAGAGGGTAAGGCTTGTCTGTTTGCAGATGACACCAAGATCTGCAACAGAGTAGATGATCCAGATGGGGTGGGCAGAATGAGAAGAGATCTGGATAAACTAGCAGAATGGTCAGAAGAGTGGCAACTGGGATTTAATGCAAAGAAGTGCAAAATCATGCACATAGGGAAGAGAAACCCTGAAGCCACCTATAGGCTGGGAGGAGTTGCTAGCAGTCACAAAGGAAGAAAGAGACTTGGGCATCATCATCACTGATGACCTAAAATCATCCAAGCAGACCTCTAAAGCAGTAGGTAAGGCTAGGGAGGTGTTAGGGTGTATTAGTAGGGGTATCCAAGTCGTAAGAGGGAGTATAATCCCTCTGTACAAGACACTGGTTAGGCCCCATCTGAGTACTGCATGCAGTATTGGAGGCCACACCTTCACAAGGACATTAACAAATTGAGGCAGTCCAGAGAAGGGCAACAAAATGGTGCAGGGACTGCATCAGAAGACATATGAGGACAGATTAACGGAGCTCAATATGTATACCCTTGAGCAAAGGAGGGAGAGAGGTGATATGATCGAGGCATTCAAACACCTTAAGGGCATTAACAAGGTGAAAGAGTCTAACATGTTTAAATATAAGAAAAATAGCAGGACAAGAGGACACAGCATGAGATTAGAGGGAGGCCGATTAAGGGGGAATGTGAGGAAATTCTTTTTCACAGAAAGGGTCGTGGATGCATGGAATGGCTTACCACAAGAAGTGGTGGCTATGAATACAGTGCAGGGCTTCAAACAGGCATGGGATAGGCATAAGGGAACAATACAAATGACTATGAATAGATAGGCCACTGACAGAGCAAAGTCCGATTGCACATTTATAAGGTAGAAAAAGAAATGGGCAGACTGGATGGGCCTTGTGGTCCTTATCTGCTGTCAACTTCTATGTTTCTATGTTTCTATGATGGGCCAGGTTGGGCACCAGACTTATCATGTAGTTGGGGGAGGAAGACAGATTTTTTTTATTATTCCCTGACAGGCTGGGTTGGGACTTGGGATTCATCAGGATGTTGAGAGTAAGGGGATACATTTTTGTTTTATTCCCTAACGGTCCTTGTTTGGCCTTGGACTCATCAGGTAGTTGGACAGAGGTTGAAGACAGACAGACTTTTTAAAATTCTGTAACAGATCATGTTGGGCACTGGACCTGTTAGGCAGTTGGAGGAGAGCGACAGATTATCTTATTCCCTGCTGTGTTGGACACTGGACCATCAGGTAGTTTGTGGGAGAGAGAACATTTTGTTTTATTAACTGATGGGCCAGGTCAGGCACCAGACCTTTCTGCTGCACAGTAGGCTTGATTGGAATGTGGTGAAAGAGCAGGCAGGGAAGAACTCAATACAGCCGCAAGTAAAATAATAAAAGTCAGGACTCAGGCAGAAGAATGGAGCCGCAGCACTTACCCCAGCTCTTCGTGTCTTCTCCAAGACACTTCATCAGGGGGCAGGGTTATGGCACAGGGTACTCTGAATTTATTGTGCATATATTAAAGTGATAATCACATAAATAAAACACCATAACCAAAGACAAGAAAAACAACCATTTAAATCATACTTTATAAAAATCAGTGCACCCCTTAGTGAGATAAAAATCAATTAATCTTATTGTTTTACTTGCAGCTGTTTAGAGTACTTGCCTGCCTGCTCTTTCATTGTATATGTTTTTTTGGGACTCTGCCCGCTTTCTCCGTGGTGCATGGATACTCTGTGGTTTATGTTGATTGGAGTGTGTATGGCAGTGTGATCCCTTTGTGCATATTGGAAAGAGTGCAGAGCTGAGGCAGAGGTCCAAGAGATAGAAAGAATGAAAGAGGGAGTGTCAGGCAGTGGAGCTGGGATTACTGGTACTTGGGGTTACAACCTCAGAAGTGAGCGCCATTGGTCCCCATTGGTCCAGTCTCCCTTGTTAGTGTACTGTGGGCTGATGGAGGTGGAGATGCCTGAATTAGCTAGTAGCAGCAGCAGTAGTAGTGCACCAGCAACCCCAAGCCTCCCATGAAGTGTTTAAGATCCTCACTCTGTCCTGAGTGGATGGGCGTGGGAAAGCAGTGTTTTACTACCCTACCATTTCCACCTTCCACTCACCCCTTGCTGCTGATTCTCTTGATCTCTGTTTGGCTTAATACAGAGGCCAGGATGCACTTAGGATCTATCAAGTAGTTAGAGGGAGAGGGACAGATTTTGTTTTTATTCTGATGGGCCAGATTGGGAAACGGAATGGTAAGATGTTTTGGGGGAAGATTTTTTTTTACAAATGGGGACAGTGTTGAGGCAGTAGAAGTGACAGAAACCCTGGGGACCAGTGACCACAAGGTGGTGGTTTTTGATGTGAAAATGAGATTGGAGCAGGGCTGCACAAAAATGAGGGTCTTAGAAGGGCTGACTTTGAAAGTATGAGGACATACCTGAGGGAAGCAAGTTCAGAAGCAATACAAGGAAATTCTTCTTCACAGATCGTGTTGTGGAACCATGGAATGGCCTGCCGGAGGGAGTGGTGGAAGCCAAGACAGTGGGGGAATTCAAGTGGGCATGGGACAGATACTGTGGGATATACAAGCAGGCAGATAAGTAAGGGGGTTGGAAGCTAAGGGCAGACTTGATGGATCGTATGGTCCCTATCTGCTGACAACTTCTATGTTTCTGTGTTTCTATGATGCCCTAACAAGCCTAGGGGGATACAAGGGGGTGGAAGAGAAATGGAATGGGATTGGGGAAGCTGGAAGGGCAACCGAAATAGGAATCAAGAAGGCTAGTAAAAGTAGAAAAAGGAGGAGACCAGTATGGTTTATAAGGGAGACAGAGGAAGGGGTGAGTACCAAAAAGAACGTGTTCTTAGGTTACAAGAAAACACAGAGAGGGAGGTACAAGGAACGATATCTGGAATTGCAGAGGGAGGTGGTGAAGGCTGTTAGAAGAGCCAAAATGCAGACAGAGTTAAATATTGCTAGTAAAATTAGGGATGGGGACAAGGTGTTCCTTAGATACGTTAGGGAGTGAAGGAAAACTTAGGCAGGTATAACAAGACTGGGGGGGGGGTAGCTAGTGTAGAGGAGGATGGCCTAAAACAAATATACTGAACAGGTATTTTTATTCAGTGTTTGCCAGAGAGGATGATGATGGGGGGCATAAGATAGAGAGCGGGTAGTGTGGGGGGAAAGAGATAAATACCTCACTCTTCATGGCAAGCAGGGTCTTTAGGGAATTAGATGGTCTTCAGGTTAATAAGGTCATGGATACAGATGGGATACATTCCAGGATCCTGAAAGTACTCAGGATGGAGTTAACAGAACCACTTGTGGAACTGTTCATCCTGTTGCTGGAAACATGAGTGGTTCCGGAGGACTGGAAGAGGGCAACCGTGGTACTGCTTCATAAGGGGGGGTGACAGGGAGGAGGTGGGAAATAATAGGCCTGTGAGCCTGATGTCAGCGGCCTGAAAGATCATGGAGTCACTCCTAAAGGAAAGACTGGTGGGCTAACTAGAAGGGAAGGGGCTGGTTGATCACAGACAGCATGGGTTTGTTAGGGAGAGATCCTGTCCGACAAACTTAATAGGGTTTTTAATGGGTGACAGGACTGGTGGACCAGGGAGGGGCAGTGGATGTGGCCTATCTGGATTTCAGAAAGACTGTCAACACTGTTCCCAGGAAAAGATTATTAAATAAGATGAGGGACTAGGAGTGGGTCTGGCCATAATAAAGTGGGTAGGAAACTGGCTGTTCGGTAGAATCCAAAGGGTGATGGTAAGTGGGGTGCTCTCTGAAGAGGGGACGGTCATGAATGGGGTGCCTCAAGGGTCTGTACTGGGCCCAGTTCTTTTCAACATTTTCATTGGGGACATTACTGCAAGTCTGGGGGGGGATTTGTTCACTGATGATACCAAGATATGTAATAGAGTGGATATGCCAGGGGGGTTGAAAGAATGACGGAGGACCTTGTTGGGCTAGAGAGGTGGTCCAAGGTACAGAAGCTAGGTATCAATGCAGGAAAATACAAAATTATGCATATGGACGTGGAAATCCGAGAGCAAAGTATGTGATTAAAGGGGAGGAAATAGCAGTTGTGGAACAAGAGAGGGACTTGGGTGTCATCATCTCATCTGACTTGTAGGTGGCAAATCAGTGCCAGGCTACGGTGGGGAGGGCAAACAATGCTGGGATGTATAAGTTGGAACATAGCTAGTAGAAGGAGGGAAGTCATAATGCCCCTGTATATGGTGCTGGTCAGACCTCATGTGGAATTCTGTGTTCAGTTCTGGAGACCACACCTGAAGAGAGATATTAAGAGGGAGGAGGCGGTCCAGAGGAGGGCTACCTATGTGGTTCAGGGGATGCAGGGGAAGGCATATGAGGAAAGGTTGAGGGAGCTAGACATGTATTCCCTGGAGGATAGGAGAGACAGGGGGAATATGATCAAGACATTCAAATATCTAAATGGTATTAACAGGATGAAAAGGGGTAGCCTATTTCAAATAAAAGGATGTTCAGCAACTAGGGGCCATAGTATGAAGCTGGAGGGTGGACATTTTAAGGGTAACACAAGGAAGTACTTTTTCATGGAGAGGGTGGTGGATGCTTGGAACAACCTACTGGAAGAGGTGGTAGAGACAGAAATGGTATTGAGTATCAAGCACGCATAGGATAGGCACATGGGAATCCTAGTGGGGAGGGGGAGCTCAGTAGCAAGGGTAATACTGGGCAGACTAGGTGGGTCATATAGGTCCTTATCTCCTGACATTATGTATGTTTGTACTGTATGTATGTATGCATAAGATGGTCAGATTTTTGTTCCAGTCCCTGTCAGGTATGGTTGAGCACCAGTCCTGTAAGGTTGTTGGGGGAGGGTCAGATTTTTTTAAAATTCCCTGACAGGCCTGATTGCACACTGGACCTGTAGTTCTACTCAGCCTTCACAGTGGAGGGAGTGGGATGGACCACCAGGGAGCAACAGGAAGAAGGGATGTGGACACAAGTCCATTTTCAGAGGAAAGAGTCCTGAAGGGACTTGCAGCTTAGAAAGTGGACAAGGCTATGGGAACAGATGGGATATAACTAAGGGTACTAAAGGAACTCAGGGAGATTCTAGCTGCCCCGTTGATGGCCTTCTTCAACAGCTCTCCAGAAATAGGCATTTTTCCGGAGGACTGGAGGAGAGCAGATGTGGTCCATCTGTGTAAGAGTGGCAGCAGGGATGAGGCTGGCAACTGTAGGTGGGTCAGTCTCACCTCAGTGGTGGGAAAATTAATGGAAACCTTGTTAAAGGAAAGGTTAGTAGAGTATCTTGAATCCAATGGGCTGCAAAACCAAAGGCAGCATGGATTCATGAGGGAGAAGTAATGCCAGATGCATTTTATTGATTTCTTCGATTGGGAGACCAGAGAAATAGATTGGGGAGGGCAGTGGACATGGCCTATCTGCACTTTAGCAAGGCCTTCAACACTAAGCCACACAAGCAACTGATAAAGAAATTGAGTGGTATAGGGATGGTATCCAAAGTGGTGAACTGAGTTAGAAACTAGTTAATGGATAGGAGACAATGGGTGGTGGTTAACAGCACTCAGTCTAATAATGGGAGAGTGATCAACAGGGTGTCACAAGGCTCAGTTCTAGGACTGGTTCTCTTTAATGTCTTCATAAGTGACACTGCAGAAGAATTGGAAGGGAAGATGTGCCCTTTTGTAGAGGACACCAAAATATGTAATAAGATGGGCACTCAGGAGGGGATGGAGAAAATGAGTAGGGGTCTTGGGAAACTTGAGGAGTTGTCAAGAGTATGGCAGTTGGGGTTCAATGCCAAAAACTGCAAAATCATTCACCTAGAGCATAGGAACCCAGGAGCTGAATGTAGGATGGGGGGGAGGTACTGACAGTCACTAAGCTGGAAAGGGTATCCAGTGAACACAGTGACCAAGATTGAGCGCTTTCAAAAAGGGTGACTCAATCACGGCACCTGTGTTCAGGGCTACCTGGCAGTGTGGCGACTGGATACCTGGGTGGTCGAGGTAGGGCGACGGAAAGCGTACGTACATGTACACATGCACACATGTGCAGAGGGGGGAGAGGGAGGGGAGGCATATGGAAGGGAGTGTGCTGGGCAGCTGCCGAGCTGATAGCGTGGTGGGGAGGGTGGTCGGTAGGGGTGTGCAGGGTTCAGTTACAGAGCAGCGCAGACTTTTTTGTGCCGGTAGGCGGCTTGTTATTTTTTTAAGAAATTCACCCACCCCCCAACATGCACCCCGCTGGAGTTGAGAATCTTTTAGTAGGGGGAGTAGCCCCTGCATACATGCATCATTATCCCCTCACTGAAGTTCTTCAAGTAGTACATCACTGTAATTCATTTCTGATGATATACACTCACCCAAATGGCGATCACCATTCCACAATTGCTGTTATCACATAGAACCACAGCAAAGTGACCGTGAGGTATCATATCTTTCAAGTGATAAAGAGCACAAGGACCAGAGGGCATGTGGTGAAGGTCTGGGGGGTGGGACTTTGAGAGGGATGTGAGGAACTACTACTTTGTTGAAAGAGTGGCAGCTGCTTGGAAAAGACTGCCAGTGGAACTGGTGGAAGTGAAAATAGTAGGAGGCTTCAATTATGTATGAGATCGACAAAGAGTACTATTAGTAAATAGGCAGAGAGGAGACAGGGTCGCCGGAGACCAGTTAGAGTCTGCGGAAGCAGACTAGGCAGGGACCATCTGTGCAGACTAGGTGGGCCAAGCAGTCCTTTTCTGCTGACAAATTCTATGCTTCTATGTTTTTAATATCCTAACCCATTCCTCCATTAGTGCCTAGGTCTGGTCACACACAAATCTGTCTACTTATCTGATAAGTATCCTCATCATTTATTTTAACCCCCCCCCCGGACCACTGACCCTTTGTGCTTCCTTAGCCTCCTTTTATCTTGCTTTTCAGGTCCCTACTATATTCCCCATGTCCACAGAATTGCTCCCCTAGGTACTCAGAGTTTCCCTGTTCCATTGGCATAAGTATATTTTTATTGTAATTAATTTTTCATCTGTTACAAACTAAAAATAACAATTTCACAAGTAAACAATAATACACAACAGGATGTCAGTTGGACTGGGTTTAGCATAAGCTCAGAGGCATTGTGAAGCGCAACACTGCAGTGGAGTGCCTTCAGCTGCTGGGCTTGTGGTAAATCCAGCACAACCCAAGCCCAGGAGTGTCTTATGGCTGATAAAATATACAAAAACATGCTTAAGAAAGAGGCAGTGAGACTTAGTTTTTTCAAAATAAATACATTTATGAGATGACACGTCGTTGTGGGATGATTGTTTCTAGGACCCCTAGGAGAAATGTGGCATGTATATTTTATCCTGGTTGCTAAAGGGCTATGGGGATGGGGGGGGGAGCAGCAAGATGGCAATGGTGCTGCTAGGCTCACCCATGCTCCACTTTCTGCTGCTCCATGTTCATTTGGGAGTTTTTTTGTTTCTACTGCTCATGCTGTTTCATTTTAGTAGTGTTTAAAAGACACTAAAGGAAAGTTTTGTTTGAACTGAGAGCTGCAGAGCAATGCTGAATGTTTGTTGTTGTTTGCTGATCCTAGACAGTTAGTAGCTGGACAGGAGCACTTTTTTCAGCATTGTAGAGTTCTGGCCAACTGTGGGCATTGTAGTCTGTTCCCTGCTTCTAGGTAACATTTATACCAGTGGAGTGCTTGTTGGTCTGGCTCAGAGCATAGGGAAGATCTGTTGGTGGCTGATTGTGGGTGCCTTCCATTTCCCATTTGAAGCCAGGAAGATTTCCACGAGGAGCTAATGATGGTAGAGGATGCAGATGCACTATATTTTAAAATGAAGACTTGGAGTCTTGAGAACCTGGCCAATCTGTGGCCGGTAACAAAGGTCATAGACATCATTTTTTTTAGTGTTGACCTGGAAATGGTTGGAGTAGAACCAGTGCAGGACCTTGCTGAAATCCTGTTGGAGCAGGTTTTCCACTGAAGCTGTACAGGGACCAGAGGTGAAGATGACCATGTCATCTGTGTACATGTGTATATGTGAGTTGACACAGGTGGAGAGGAGATCATTCAAAAAAATTGAGAACAGGATGGGGCCTAAGACAGAATCCAGTGGGACCCCACCCTGGATGGGGAGGGGAGGTAATTTTTTTTTATTTATTTAGTACTAGGATTACAAATACCTTTAAACCATCAGTTAATTTACAAAGGTTCCACGTCAACATGAGAAGTATAAACAAACATAGGGATCAAATAAAAGAGAAATCCATACAGTTAATAACTGATCATCATAAAACACTGACAACAACAATTACACAAAAAGTTGGTTCAGGTTGCATATAATGAGCACAGAAAACATCGAGAAAATTGGCATCATATGTGAAAAACAGTAGCTACAAAAGGTCCAAGTAACATACAGTCATTTGGTACAGGTAGCATAGTCCTAAATTACAGGGAGAACATAATCAAGGAGATGTACAACAAGGTGGGAGGAGGGGAGCAGAATAGCGAGGGGTTTGATGAACACCACAAAAGGTGTGCAGTGTAGAGGGTGACCAAGAAGGAGGAAATGCTGTCAAGATTGTGGCATTGTCATGAAGTGCTAAGCAACAGAAGTGCCGTGGCAAGGAGGGGGAGAAGGGGGAAAGGGGAAGTAGGGCGGGAGAGGACCAAAGGTAACTCAGTGAGGGCAAGCGGGTGGTAAGTTGCAGGAAGGGGGAGGTATGAAGGGAGAAGGGGAGCGGGGAGGGGAAGCAGCAGAGTGTGGCAAATGGTGGAGGATAGCCGGGGAAATGAAAAGTATTTGGGCCAAGGGTAACACAGGGAGGGCAAGCAGTAGGGAGGGAGGGTGAGTGAGGAGAGGGATGGGAATAGAAGACCAGGTGGTTAGAGGATGGAGGGGGGAAAGAGGTGGGCAGGAGGGGAAGAGTGAACTAGTGGGCAGCAGGGCCCTGAGGAGAGAGCAGGTAACCCATAGGCCTAGGGTCTGCAGTCACACTTGTTGAGATTAGTGAGGTGCTGACGTAGTTTGTGCTTGTATGGGCCACGTTTATTCTGATCTGAGACTACAGTAGGAAGGCCATTTATTAGTGTTGGGGACCTGCTAAAGAAGGCACGCTGAGCCTGAGAGGTACTGCAGAATGGAACAAAATACTTGGGTTTGAGTGTACTACGTGTAAAGCATGCATTACGGGTGGGTTGCATGAAGACATGAGTTACAAAAGGGGTGAGGAGAAGGCAGATTTTCTTTGCCAGGAGGCAGGTCTGATAGGCTAATCTATTATCAAAATTGAGCTAGTCAGATTGTTTGTATAGCTCACAGGTATGCGTATGCTTACCTGTTCCTGTGACAAGTCAGCAGCACTTAGAGAGGTCTTGATTCTTTTTAGGGTGGTGTCTGAAGCAGCCCCATAAAAGACTATCCTGTAGTCAATAATGGACGGGATACAGCTAGTTACAGCAGTGTGCATGCCTTAGTTGGTCAGGCAGTGGCGGTGGTGGTAAAGGACCCCAATCCTTGAATTAATGGCTTTGGAGTTGAGGTGGACATGTGAGTTGTAGGAAAGTGTGGAGTCAAGGGTAGTGCCAAGATATTTAAACTCATGCACTTGGTAGAGTGGTAGTTGTTGCTTGTTGCAGATGGTTAGGCTGGCCATTCTAAAGTTGCTGTGGGAGTTATAAAACAACACGGCCTTGTTTGTTTTGTAGTTCATCAGCAGTTTATGCTGATCAAGCTGAGATTCTGCATGACTGAAGTTCTTCTGGAGATCCTTGGAGAGAGGAACAGGGTCTGCATGGATAGAAAAGAGCACTGCATGATCTGTATAAGGTATAATTTTATTTGCACAGGGTGAAGGGAGGTTGTTAATGAAGAGGCTGAATAATAGCAGGCCAAGGATGGATCCCTGGAGTGCTCCAGAGCACACCTGGAGGCTACAGAAAAGAGTGTTATTGATCTTAACTAGTTGGCACCTGTCTGTTAAATAGCTTTCAAACCAATTCGTGACCTCATGTGAAAGGCCAAGAATAGAGAGGGAATCCAGCAGAAACTGGTGATTCACGGCATCAAAGTCCTTTTATAGGTCAGTGTACACCACACCTAGTATGTGTTCTGTGTCAAGGGCTTTGTGTATATGGCTAGTAAATTCAGGAAGGGCAGTGACAGTGCTATGGGCTTTTCAAAAGCCATGCTGCTGCGGACACTGTAGATTATATTTGTGGAGGTGTTAAGAGATTCTAGCTGTATTGGTCCTTGGAAAACAGGAAATGATGGAAAGTTTGATACCTTTTATTGGACCAACAAGTGTCTTGTACAAAGATGGAATTATGCACAAGCTTTTAGGGCCTCACAGGTCCCTTCTTCGGGTGAATAACACAACTGAGCAACATAAGCAGTATATATAGCAACTGAGGAGCAATTAAAAAATAGCAGTAAATGAAGTAGGAAAGAGATAGAAAGAGATTCAAGATAAAAAGTCTATATAAGATGCAAAGTAAAGAAATGAGTGAGAGAAAATGTGGAGGAAGGGGGGACTAGTCAGTAGGAGATGAAAGGAAGCTGGAAGGGGAAAAAACAAAGGGCCAGACAGGAACATAGATAAAAAAGATCTGAGATCAGAGGTAGGCTTGTAAGGGTAGAATGGACAGGAGATGCCTGAGAAATGCATGGAAGTCAAGACATTAGAGGAAACAAAAGAACAAAGGTCCAGATAAAAGAGAGTGTGAGATAATGTAAACAATAGGTGTGTAAACAATCAGGGAGTTGACAGAACTGAGCTGAAGAGTTTGTAGGAGAGGCATGGAGGAATTAAAGTACAGGCAAAAAAAACCAGATATGGCAGGAACTAAGAAAAAAACAATAACAAGATAAATACAGAACCATAGACTGAAAAATATTGTCATAATTTAGCACACAATTAAAAGAGAATTACAGTTCACCATAGTGTGTCATGAACCCAATGTCCCGATTCAGTCCAGAAATGTTATATTTAAATTGTTTAATATATTTCAGTTCCCATGTCCTTCTGTCCTGTGTGTTTTTGAAATTAACTCTTAGTATCAAGACAGATAAATCCAGGAGAAAGTGATCTGCTTGTGAAAAATGGTTTCCTACTGGAGTGCTGATAACCTGGTTAACTATTGTGTGATGGTGATGATTCATCCTGGTTTTTAGTGGTTTACTGGTTTCCCCAATACAGCATCCATTAGTCAACTTTTTGCCCTGAATTAGGTACACCACATTGCTAGACTGGCATGTGTAAGATCCATTAATTTGTATTATGTTGTTCTGGCTTGTCTTGATGGTGGTCTGTGTGCATATGTGGGTGCAGGTCTTACACCTTGCCATGTTGCATGATGTTGTCCCTCTTTTTTCTTGCTTATTATGGTCCAGTGGGAGTTTATTATGAATTATTATGTTCAAGAGGCTGGGGGGCTGCTTATAGGCAATGACAGGTGGTTCAGGGAAGAGGTCCTTAAGTGTTTCATCTTCTTTTAGCATGGGTTGCAGTTCTTTAACAATTTGCTGAAGGGGGTTTAGCATGGGGGTGTAAGTGACCACTAAGGGTGTGCGGTCAGTTTGATGTTTTTGCCTGTATTCCAGCAGATTGTCTCATGGTATTTGTATGGCCCGTTCAAATTCTCTATAAATTTGTCTTGGAGAGTGGCCCTGCTGAATTAGGGAATTCCGAAGTGTGGAGAGCTGTCTGTCTCTTGTTCTCTCATCCGAGCAGATTCGATGGCATCGAATTGCCTGACTATAGATTATAGATTTTTTTATGTGTTTTGGGTGGAAGCTGGAGTTATGCAGGTAGCGGTGTCTTTTTAGTGGGTTTTCTGTAAAGAGCAGTTTGTATAAGTCCATTTTTGGTGATACTGACTGTGATGTTAAGAAAAGGTATACTGGTGGTGGAATATTCAATAGTGAGATTTATAGAGAGAGATGAAAGTTGTTAAAATCATGATGAATTTTTTTGAGAGTCTTCACCTTCCATCCAGATCAAGAATATGTCATCAATATAACAGAGTTAGACAGATGGTTTTAAGGGGTGGTGTTTAAAAAAATCTTCCTATAAACAGGCCATAAAGAGATTGGCATATTATGGTGCCATTTTGGTGTCCATGGCTGTCCCCATGATCTGTACAAAATGCTTGCCATTAAAGGTGAAGTTGCTGTGTGTCAAAATGAATTGTATTAGGGTGCTGATGGTGGTTTCTGAAATGTCTCCTGCAGATGTGTTTTCCTTCAAAAAATTTTGAAATGTTGCTATACCATCTTCATGTGCAATATTATTGTACAGGGCAGTAACATCCATTGTGGCTAGAATAGTGTTCAGTGGCAGTTATCCAATTTTTTTCAGTTTCCTGAGGAAATCTGTGGTATTCTGAATAAAACTGCTAGTAGCTCTTTCTAGAGGTTTTAAAATGGATTCAATGAGTCCTGAAATGTTTTCAGTGAGTGTGCTAATGCCAGAGATGATGGGTCATCCAGGATTCCCTGGTTTATGTATTTTGGGTAGCATGTAGCATGTCCCTGGAGTATGTTTGTTTGGAATTAGCATTTTTAACTGTTCTTGGACATTGTTTGGGAGAGACATTCTGTATATTGTATAGTCAGGTCTTCCGTGAGTTCTCTGTAATAAGTTGTATCTGACAGCTGTCGGTGTGCCTCTTTATTGTAATCTCCTGTGTTCATCAGAACAACAGCGCCACCCTTGTCAGCTTGTTTTATTGCAATGGTATGGTTGTTTTTCAGAGTTTGTATTGCCCTCTTTTCCAGTGGTGTGATTTTATACAGGTGTTTCTGCTGTTTGTTAAGGATTTGGCAGTTTATTCTTCCACAGAAGCTATCAATGTAGACATACAACTTGGGGTTGCATCCACTTCGTGGGGTCCAGTCTGATGTTTTCTTTGTGTTGTCGTAATGTGTTGTGTGTTGTTTTTATCAAAGAAATATTCTTTTAGATGAAGCCATCTAAAAAAATTCTTCTATCTCACCACAAAATCTAATGTTATCAAATTTCTGTCTGGGGCAGAACATCAAGCCCCTGGATAATACAGATGTTTAAGCCTGTGTAAGTTCTTTATTAGATAGGTTGATTACTGGTGGTTGTTGCAGTGTATTATCTTGTTCATCAATGTTAGTGCTATGGTTTACTTCCCCTGAGTGAGTCAAGATGTTGCAGCTGCTGTTTTGTACTTCTCTGAGTTTCTTCCTCTTCTGTGATAGGGCTGCCTGGAGAGCTTTTAGGTAATGTGTTTGGAGAGCACAGCTAAATCCTGGTTCTTCACTGTTGTTGTTTCCTTGAAGGGTGTGTAAAAGTTCAGCAAATGTATTTTTAAGGTGAGGTTTTCTAGCGTAAATCTGATGAATAAGGTGATTCCTGAGTTTCTCAGATGTCGTACGACAAAGTTGTTCTGCATACCTTGAATTGTATGTAGTTTGCAGTGAGCTATAGATGTAAAGTCCTTTAGGAATAACGTTACACCATGTGTTTGTTAGCTCACATTTGTAAAATTCCTATTTGTCTCTACAAACATTCTGGGTGCACTGATTCCTGGCAGCTTTATATCACTGCAAGTCTGGCTGTTGCCCAGATGCCATGGCATGGTGCCAGAGATTATCCCTGTGCTTTATCAAAATGATTAGCTCGGGGGGTAATCCAGGGGCTATTGGAGGAGTTGAGTTTATTTTTTTTAAGGGGGGAGTGAAGTTGCTGCAGACTTCATTGAACTGGGTAATGAAGTAATTGAGGGCCAGGTTGATGCTGCTCATGGAGATAAGAGGTGACCAGTCAATCTGCAAGAGAGCAGCAAGGAACTGGGGAAGCATTCCTTTCTTTAGGACGTGCTGGTGGCAGAAAGTGGTGTTTGATTTGGTTGCTTTATTCGACCATCAGCAGATTACAGGGGAATGGTCACTAAGAGAGTCAGGGAGTACTACAATGTTAGTGATTCTATTACAGTGGGTGGTGAGGATCGGATCAAGCTGGGTGCTACAGCCAGTCCTGTAGTTGAATCTTGTGGGGATAGGAACCATTTTGGTGATATCTATTGCAGCAATGGCGTCTGTGTAGGGGCTAGCTTTGGGAGCCAGCCAGTTCACATTAAAGTCTTCCATGACAATTGTCTCACTGTGGTGGGAGTGATTGTCAAGGAAGTCAGTGACTAGTTGAAATCCAGCTGCTTGTTATGTGATAACATGCCTCCAACCTGAACCGCTTGTTGGCAGTCCATTAGGTAGGAATGGAACCAGTCAGTAGCGAGAGCTGAGATGCCGGCTGAGCTCAACTCATCCAGAAGGTGTGAATGGGAGACTGAGTCAAATGCTTTTGCCAGATTGAGGAAAACGGCAGCTATGATATGCCCCTTATCCATCACAGAAAGGATGGGGTCAGAGGCCTGGAAGAGTTGAGCTAATCAAGAAGTCTAGAATAGACCAGTTCTCGTGGAGTTTAGAAAGCAAGGGGAGGAGGTAAATAGGGTGGTAGTTTTCAGGAGAGGAGAGAAGAGGTCCCTCCATGGTGAAGAATGCATGGCATATAAGCATAAGAGAATCTTAGGGAAAGAGAAGGGGTGAGGCAGAGATCAAGTAGGATCTGCAGAGATACTACAGGCAGGAAATAATGGGCAGACTATGTGGGCCAAGTGTCCCTTATCTGCTGGCAAATTCTATGTTTCTGTTTCTGTTTAAAAGGTGTGTCATTGTTGCCTGGGATGGGGTGGGGGGATTCTCAGTATTTACTTAGGTGTTATAAAATTTACTAGGCTTAGTGGACCATTTATTTACTCTTTCATTCCCCAGATAACTGCAATAACCTTGGAGGTTGGAGAATTGAGGATAATGGAGGATTGAAGAAGGGGAGATGATGAGCCATTGGGGGATGGTTGTTCTGAGGACCCCAAAGAGAAATTTGGGTGTATATTTTATCCAGGATCCTAAAAGACTAACATTGAGGGAAACTGGGGTGTTAAGAATAACAGCTACTGAATTCACTATCTGATGGCCTGTTATGACTGTTATGGCAATGGATCTGGCATCCTGTACTGAGTGACCTGAAGTATTCTTTAGCCATTCACAGGTAAAATTCTCTAACTGAGGCCTAGTAACGGTGGATATTCCAAACTGTTGCCATAATGTAAATGACTGGGAATGAAACATCCACTGGAGGGTAAGATACCGCATTAAGTGAATTATGATCATGAAGCTACATGGCAATTAAATGTTATTGGCTCACTCATAACTAATAACTAAAGAATTCTTCAAAGGAACATTAAATAATCAGTCTTTTATAGCTGTTTATGTTAGTAGACATTTGGCAAGACCTAAGGAGCTTTAATCTTATGTTTTTTATTAACAAGATCAATATTACTGGAATAGCACTTCATTCTGAACCCACTCTAATATTTATTTATTGAAATGTTTCACCAGGAAGGCACACTAAACAACAAGTCACTCATCTCCTGTGGGGAAGGGGTACAAGTGGAATGAGACATTACGCATTCAAGTTACAAGATCAACATTAACATACAGTTGTAAATCAGGTGTTACAAACAGTGTTACAACAGTGTTGTGCATAACATGTAGAAAGAGTGGACAATAACGAGTGCCAAGTAAATAAGTAAACAAGTGCTTACATGAAAGAAAAGGGGGAAAGGGGAGGGAGGGGTGAGGTGGGGAAGGGGGAAGAGTCATGCCCCTGGAGACCCCATCAGGATGCGAAGAACCCTGCAAGGGACTGGGGGGACCAGAGAGAAGGGGATAAGGCAGTGTCCCTGAGAGATCACTTTAAGATGGTGGGGGAAGGGACTAAATGAGACATACTAGCCCCTTGCGGGGTAAGGAGTGGGACCCATGGAGAGCATTCAGGGTCCTTTACATTCTGTGAGAGATCAAAGGAGGCCAGTAAGGGGGAGCAATTAGGGAGAAGGGGAGAAGGGCTAGAGATTTGGAGGGTGGGTGTGCAGAGGGTAAAATGAAGGTGAGGATAGGAGGGTAGGGTTTGTCTAGGACTTAGAGGAGGGAATTAGTAAGGGACATGGCAGGAGGAGCTGGGTGCAAGATAATTATTGAGGGCAGAGCATAATATGATGAACTAATGGTCCAACTGCTATAATTCTTTGCAACAAAACTCTGTTAATGGACCAGATAGAGTAACTTAACACCTCAAAAGTAGGGAAGTAAGTAGCAAATGGAAAAGAAATTAGAGTTTTGGGTCTCCGGAGTTTTGAAGAATCAGTGGTGGGGTCTTCCTTGGTGTTGTCAACCCTAATGGTCCCCCATCTACCCACTGCTCATAGCCTGTACTCCAGAGCACAAGGAACAGCTCCAAGACAGTGCCTCAAAGTGAAACACTCATCAAAGGTAGAGAATTATATCTCGCGACATGTTGCCAATACTGTTTGTTGTAGCTTTCATCACACAGGTCTTTGTGGGAAGAAAGGAGCTCATGTGTGACGTTGTTTGCACAGGGAAAGGGGTGGGCATTAGGGTTGACAACTCCAAGGAAGACCACACCACTGATTTGTCAAGGCTCATAAGATCCAAAACTCTAATGTTTTTTCCTTTTGCTGTGGGGGGGGGGGTTGGATTGGAAACCCATATGCTACATTTCCTTACTTTTGTGGCATTCAGTTACCCTAACTGGTGCATTAATGAAGTTTTTTCAAAGAATTTCCTTTCTCTTTGAGATAGTGGAATTGTATCCTTATACACGCAGGTCCCTTTGGGAATTGCGTGAAAAGATGCAGATGCCCTGCACTAAGAGAAGACTCGGTCCATGTACAGAACTGCAGGGCCCAGAAGGGCCCTGCAGTTCTAGTGCAACAATGGATGTAAAGAATTCATGGAGCTGTCTGGTGGGCTGTGGAAGCACAGGGCCCTGTGGTCCCTGCACTTCTATGTGGCCACAGTTACAGATGTACAGGCCAAAAAGTGCATCTGTCAGCCAGTGCACATGGTCTTCTGTCACCCAAGAGAGGTAGAGGTGCAGGGCCCTATGCCAAGAGGACAGTTGTCTTCACTATATGGTAGCTGGGCCGGTGAGGACAACCCTCTACCTTTTGTTCTCTGGCTGGGGGGGGTCACATAACAGCACCATCCCCCCACCCGATCCAGCTGGGTCACTAATCTCACTACTGAACTCAGCTCACCAGACCAGGATCATAAAGCATGTCCGTTGGGGTCAAGAATGGTACTACACACAAAGTTTGTTAACAATTATTTATTTATTTATTTTAATTTTGACACCAAATTTTCAAGATACTTGTTTTATGATTCACCTTATAAACATGACATGTACCATTTATAGGATATTGAATGAAATTTCATTTTGCACCAGAAGTCCGAAAACATGTCTCATCCAGGATTTTAAAAATGACACATGTCACGTTTTTGAGGTGGTGTAGAACATGGCTATGTTGAATGTCTGGCGTCAGAATATTTACAATTAATGAAAGTATGAGTGAACGCTGAAATATTGCAATGTTCACTTATAACCTAGGCATTTTACCATATTTGTACACCAGATTTTCAGCATAGCCTTCTTATTACCCTACCTCATGAACATGGTAGGTGAGAATTTCCAAATCCCCGTCAAAACATACGGTATTTCTGTGCCACTGAAACATCATTTCGCACCACAGATGTGAAAACACATTTTTACCAGAATTTGAGAAATGTCAGCTCTCAGATTTATGAGGTGGTATGACAAAATGGCTATGTTAAAAATTTGGGGTCAAAATATTTAAAATTATCAAAGTTATGAGTGATTGTAGAAAAATTTCAATGTATGCACATAACTTTGCCATTTTTACATATTTTGGCCCCACATTTTCAACATAGCCTTCTTATGACCTCAGCTCATGAACAAAGGTGGTGAAAAGTTTCAAATCTGGTCCAAAAGGTGATTTCGACATGTGACCACAATACAATCTTTTGGGCCTGACTTGCATAATTCCCCCACCATTGGTCATAAGGTGGGATCACAAAAAAAACATGTTGAAAATTTGGGGACAGCATGTGCAAAACTGACAAAGTTAAGCATCAAAGTTAAAAACCCCATTAAAATACATTGAACCACTCTTATTTTTAATTTTTTAATTTTATTTGAAATATCGGATTTACAGCCTTTGAGCCATGAGGCTCATTTACAAAGGTACCTCATCACAAGGAGGACAGAATAAAAACAGACAGGTTACAATTGACAGAGGAAATAGCCATCATGCATGGGCTACAGACATTGTTAACAGATATTATATACAAGTTACAATACAGATATTTACATAGGCATAGTTGTAAGAGGTTGCAGTCCATAATGGACTTTGTCAGAAGTTTGGGTCATAGTGGGCATGACAGCACAGGCTAGTTGCAGTTACAGAAGCGGACATTGAGGAGGTGGTTGCGGAGGGCAACTTTGAACTGGGAAATCTTGGGCATGCTAGTGATGGTGGCTGGGAGCACATTAAATCAAACAGGGGCCCTCTAGTGGACAGATCTCTGAGCAAGGGTGGTTTTTACCCTGGGTACTGCCAGTATAGCTTTGTCTGAGTTGCAGATGGAGATTGAGGGGGTGGCAAGTTTGAGAGAAGCGGTGACCCCAGGAGGGGAGTGATCGAGCAGGATTTTCTTGGTCAGTAAGCAGGTCTGGCAGAGGAGCCTTTCACTGAGGTTGAGAAGATTGGCAGAGGAATAGAGGGAGCAGGTGTGGGTGAGCCTAGGGGCACCAGTTAGGAGCCTGCACACCATGTTGAGGGAGACCTGAATTTTCTGGAGTGCAGAATTATCTGCTGCCCCATACACAGGGAGCCTATAGTCTACTAGGGAAAGTATTGAGGAGGTAACAGCAAGCCTAAGGGCATCAGGAGGGAGGCAGTCCCTGTGCCAGTAGAGGAGTCCAATCCAAGTGTTAGTGGCAGTCACTAGGGTGTTTATGTGGTCATGGAAGGTAAGGGCAGAGTCGAGGGTAAGTCCAAGATATTTGTAGACTGATACTTGTTCAAGGGGGTGCTGGGTGCTGGCTGTTGGGGAGGATGAGGAGAGGAGCACTTTTTTCTTTGTTTTGGTGGTGAAAGAAAATCATTGATTTTGTATTTTTCAGGTTTATGACCAGTCTATGGTCCTTGAACCATGTTTCAGTCTGGGAGAAGGCATGTTGGAGGGAGTCCTGGAGGGGAGTGTGTTTTTCAAGGCATAGAGCACTGCATTATCTGCGTAAAGTAGTATTTTTTCAGAGCAGGCCTTTGGCAAGGAGTTTAGGTAGAGGGTGAAGAGAAGTGGACCCAGGATGGAGCCCTGGGGCACCCTGGAGCAGACACGTAGAGTGTCGGATAGGGTCCCATTTATTTTGACACATTGGGACCGGCTGGAGAGGTAACTGGCACACCATGCCAGGGGGCCTGTGGAGAAACCAAGTTGGCAGAGGGAGTCAAGAAGGAGAGGATGGCAAACCATGTCGAAGGCCTTGGAAAAGTCTATGAACACAGCTCCAGCAATGTTACCAGAGTCTAGGGAGGAGTGTAGGAAGTTGATGAATTCTAGGAGGGCTGTGGTAGTGCTATGCCCTGAATGAAAGCCATTGTCCATTCCAGTGAGAATGGTATCAGTGAGCCTGAGCAGACAGGTGGTGGTAGAGTGTTTTTTCCTAAATTCAGACTTAGAATGAGGTGAAGAAGTTGGAGTCAGAGAGAAAGGAGGAGATTTGAGATAGGACAGGTTGTTCCTGCAGTTTGGCCGGGTTAGGGAGCAGAGAGAGATGGGCTGATAATTCCCAGGAGAAGAGGAGTCACTGCCCTTGGGGAGGGGAAGAACAACTGCATGCTTCCAGCTAGCAAGAAGGAGCAGTTCAGAATTTCAGCAGTTGGGTAGGGGATGGCAGAGGCAGATAGGAAGAGGAGCTTTGGGTCTAGTTCATCTAGAGAGCTGCCTTTGGATGGGTTTATGGTCAGCAGAGCAGCAAGCATGTCTGAAAGTGAGACCAAGGAAAATGAGGAGGGAGGCAAGTGACTGGAGGAGGTCAGAACTGGTACTATTTGCAGAGGGTTGGGAGTGGGGGGGGGAAGGCAAGTTGGGTTGAAGCACACAAAGTGAAGTATGAGTTGAATTCTTCAGCTACTAATTCATGATCTACAACAAGGATGTTGTTTATTTTATGGATTGGAAAGGGGGATGAGGGGAAGAGAAGAGAGCATGAACAACTTTTCAAAATTTGGATGGGGAATTTAGGTTGGTGTGGAAAGTAGAGTTGAAATACTCCGCTTTGGCTAATCTAACCACTTTGGCACAAGCGTTGCAGAGTATGAGATAAGTTGTAAAGTCCCTATGTAGTTTAGAAGCCTTGTCTTTTCTCCATGCCTGATCTCATGCATGAAGACAGGCCAGATGTTCTGGAGTTATCCATGGTATGTGGTTTCCTCGTACTCTAGTACTTCTTAGAAGGGTGTAGAGATTCCAAATGGAGAGGAATTTATCTTTGAAGTAGGCCAATGCAGTGTCCACTTGAGGCACCATAGTTATTGGAGACCAGTCAGTGTTTACTAGTTCTTGGAGGAGAGGGGTGATGAAAAGGGACCTATAGGACTGGGTCAGAATGATTTTAGGAGGTGATTTAGGCCTGTGTATCTTCCTGACTAGGTAAATCAGGTGGTGATCACTTATAGCATTGGGTAATATACCAGCATCAATGACTTGGTGTGGGTGAGAAGCAAGGACCCAGTCAATCAGGGTGTGGTTTAGGGTTTTATTATTTAGATGGGTGGATTCTCTGATGAGCTGGGTTAGATTATAGGAGGTTATAGAGTTATGAGCCTTGTCTTGTGAGGGGGATAGCCAGTTTAAGTTAAAGTCGCCCATGATGAACAGCTCACCAGTTTGAGTGTGGAATGTGATGGTGATGATATGTTCAGTGGCTACGTTGGAATGCAGGTTGGGGTGACAGTAGATGCCTGCCACAAAAATTGGAATAGAGTAGGGCAGGGATAGATGAATAATGAGAGCTTTGTAGTTTGCTGGGGAGGAGGTGGAGAGGGAGACAATGTATTGCAGGGAGGAGTCAGTATACAAAGCCACAACCCAACCTCTCCCAGACCAAACTTGTCAGACTAGACAGTAACCAAGGAGTGAGATGGCTTAATCTGGTACCTTGTTGTTGAGCCAGGTCTCAGAGAGGAGTAAGATGTCAGGGGACTGTGAGACAACCAGGGCTTAAAGGAGGTCAAGTTTGGGTAGTAAACTATGGATATTTAGGTGGAACAGTTTAAGGCCATTAGGAAGGGTTGGGGTGATTTTGGAGTTAAGACTGAGGTAATTTTGTAGAGACCCAGGAGTATTTGCAGCAGTTGGGCCTGGATTAGGGTGCATGTTGCCTGATGAGAGGAGCAGGAGCACTATAATAAAGTAGTGCAATTTGGCTTTTTAATAAAAAGGTCAGGACTTAAAGTATTTTAAAATACAGAATGTGGTGTTTGAGGGTGACATGGCTTTAAGTATTAGGTTAATAAAAGCAGTTGAGGAGGTCACGGTAAGCAGAGAGACTGCAGAAGGGAGAGAGCAGTTTTACAGTGATTTGTATACAAATAATGTATTAAATTAATTCCTTTGGCTCTGTGTTAAATATGACCAACTTTGTCCACTTTTATGCAATTTATCACATTTTTTCAAATATTTATAAATAATCAGAACTAATCAGAACAAACCAGAACTCCACCATATTCCAGTTCTTATTTAATAAGGGTCAGAACTTCACTGAGTTCTCCCAGCCCTAGTAAGGATTAAGGGGCTGTGGTTTGGGCTTGTTAGGGACCACTGGGCAAGAAGATTGGACTAATGATTAGAAGTATAGGAGCATATAAAGTTTCTACATCACTTTATGAGTTTAATATGTAGCTGATATATAATGTCTGCTGTACAGATGATAACAAGGGCTGTTTCCTTGTTATCAAGGCTGTTCCCTTCGAGAGTTAGTTTAAGATAGTGGGTTTTAATGGTGACAATGAATCATCACCTGATTGTCTTTACCAGAATACTATATAATATTGCATTGTAAAATTATCGTTTTGATAAATTAATGTACTTATTTGACACAAAGTACTTTGTCTACCCTCAGAATTATCCTGTATCCTGTTTGTATTCTCTAATGCACTATCTGTTCTGTACTATTCCTTAACTTGACGTGGAACCTTTGCAAAGGAGTCTCTTACTCAAAGGTTTGTAATTCTGATCTGTTCAATACATTAATAAATAAATAAAATTTTTTGCTGGAAGACCAAGATATTGCCAGATTATTGACTGTATTAATATAATCCTGTTTACCGACCCTAGTGAGGTCTGCAGAACACACAGGACCGGGGTCATATGAAAGGACCTGGGCAGGCCCATCAGCAACCAGGCCGCAGCGTTCTGCACCAGCTGCAGCCTGTGAGGAGTCCCTCCCATGACCCCAAAGTAAACAGCATTACAGTAGTTAAGTGTAGAGGTGACAAAAGCATGTACCAGTGTTGGCAGATCCTCGAGTGGAATGAGGGGCTTGATCCTGGTGATGTTCCGCAAGTGGTAAAAAATGTTCAACTACAGATGAGACCTGATTTTCAAAGGTCAGCCTACTGTCCAGGATCACACCTAGATTACGCACCCTTGGGGAAGCCACCAAGGGAGCAGACCCCAGGAAAAGACCTGTGTTCACTCCAGGTTGCAACCTATCATGCCCATGACCCTGCTCAATCACTAGCACCTCTGTCTTATCCGGTTTTAGTCTCAACCAGCTGGAAGCCATCCAGTCATTGATTTTAACCAGACTGATGTTAAGCACATTGACAGCGCCAGATGTTTCGGGTGCTGGTGACTACAGAAAGGAGTAATGCTTAAAGGACATGAAATTGGGTGGGCAAAATAAAAATCTACTATCTGCTACTGTTTATGAAGTGTACTGGTCCTGAAAATGGATCTGTTTCCTGCTCCTGAAGAGACTGCTGCTGAAATACATCAGGCACTGCTCCTTGCTGACTGGTACAGGGAATTTCCACGTTATCAAAAACTTGCAGGAATCTATAAAAGTTTAATTTTGTCAGAGTTTTTGGAGGAGTGAGTACCAAAGGAGATAATGAGCTCTGCTTGGAATCTCTAAATTGCTTTGCTGGCACAGTCTCTGTCTGTCGCTTTAATGGAGCCCTGAGGATGGGCAATACCCCTGGTTTACTAAGTTAAATGGATTCTGTGCTGTTTCTTCAGATCTGGTCTCTGCCCTGTAAATATCCTTTTGGTAACAGTTTTACAGACGTAACTGTCCTATAGGTAACGGTAAGGGTTAGCCCTAATACAATGTTTTTAAAGGAGAATTTCATGTCCTTTAAACATTTTTCCTTTCTGTAGAACTTCTTCTCCACTAACCATGCTTGTCACAGGGATATGCCATGAGCAGCCGTATTGTCCCTGTCCACTCCAACCCACTGCTTGATCACAGATTCAATGCCACCTAAACACTTGTTAAGTTTTCATTACATCTATCTTGACTTTGTTCATATCACCTTTACACTGTAAAAACCTTCAATCAAACATTATTGTCATTAACCAAAGCTTGTTTTTACTGCTGGTGGAATACTATTCCATTGTTAATGTTGCTAATCAGTGCCTAAGAGAGTTTGGTCTGGTGTTAAGAATTTGTTTGAACTGGACCATCAGGTACCAATCAACCAGACAGTTAGCCCATCCCATGTCCTTCTTGCAAATGTAACTGATGTAGTAAATGAATTTTACACTAATTTCATTAATCTGCTGCATCATAATCATTGTGATTCCCCATTTTGTTTGGGCAGGAGTGAAGGATTCAGTTGCTGCTAAGCTCGTAACTGTTTGTACTTGACTGAGTCTGTTACCTTAAGTGCAGGTCTCATATTTCAGGGGATTAGTGTGGTCTGAAACTGAGGTCTTTTTCTAACTGCCATTTAGTGTGAGTCCCAATTTTGTTTAGGCAGGAGTGAAGGATTCAGTTTCTGGTAAGCTTGTAACTGTTTGTACTTGGCTGAGTCTGTTACCTTAAGTGCAGGTCTCATATTTCATGGGATTAGTGTGGTTTGAAACTGAGGTCTTTTCCTAACTGCCATTTAGTGTGAGTCCCAATTTTGTTTAGGCAGGAGTGAAGGATTCAGTTTCTGGTAAGCTTGTAACTGTTTGTACTTGGTTGAGTCTATTACCTTAAGTGCAGATCCCATATTTCAGCAGATTTTGGGTGATCATTTTGATCATTGGGGCTTGTCCTCTGTAAACATAGGGTAGAGGGGTCATTGGCTGATAGTTTCTGGACTCAGCCAGGGGGTAATCTCACCCACCTACCCCTCAACCCACCCACCCCTGGGCTAGTCCTCCTTATATAGGGTGTGGGCCCATAGTGTTACACCTTCCTAAACCACAAAGGAAGTTCCTCATTGAGGACAAGGAGAAGCATAGGGGTTCATCTAAAGGGCATACCTAGATTATATTGCAGGCCAGATCACATCAGACATGACAGGAGTGGTGTGGTGCAGTGGCTGTGGAGCGTCAGTCTTTAGGGAGATGTACTGGAGGCTGTGATGCTGCCCTATCTGCAGGCACATCTCTGGGCTGAGGGAGGAGGTTGCCTGTCTCTGTGCAGAGGTGACCAGGTTACAGGCGGCATCCACCCCCACCCAGAGACCACGGGGTCCACAACATCAACCTCAAAGGTTGCCCAGGAAGAAGACTGACTGGACCACAGTGGGCTCAGAGAGGAGTCAGAGGCACATTCCCCAACCGGTCCAGCTTAATAACTCCTATGCTGTTTTGGAGGAATGGGAATGCCCCATACAGGCACCCACAGTTGGGACCAGGAAAGATGGTTGGGACCTCCAAGCTGGAGCCCCATGGAATGGGGGCAAGAGACCCCAGTGGAGGGGGGAACCTCTCTTAGTGGGGGACTCTATTGTCTGGGGTGTGAAATTAGGGACACCTAGCAGGGGGGCGAGGGAGGTCAAGTGCCTCGCAGGAAGTGCTGCATGCAGGGATGGGAAGTGAATCCATAGGATTGCTAGGGCAATAGCCAGGAGGGAGGAGCTGAATATCATTGTCCACCTGGGGACCAATGACCTGGCAAGGAGAAGGGTAGAGTTAGCCAGAGTCCAGGAGAATTTCATGAAGCTGGGGGGGGGGACCTGAAACAGATAGCACATTCCCTCTCATTCTCAGAGGTGCTACCTGTCCAAAGCATGGGGGAGGCCAGAGCACTTCACATCTGAACCTTCAACTCCTGGTTAAAGGATTGGTGTGGAAGGGAAGTATTTGACTTCATAGGGGACTAGGTCCCAACCTGGGAAGATGTAAGCTTGCATCAGGAGGGCAGCCTTCATCTGTCTGGAAAGGGGACCTCAGACCTAAGTGAGAAGTTGGAATGCTTTAGCAGAGAGCATTTAAACTGGCCAAGGTGGGAGAGCCAGGAGAGCCAGGTGGCTTAGGACCCCCTTGCATGGCGACATGCAAAGGTACAAGTTGACAACATGAACAACTGAAGCAAGCAGTGAAAGACAGGCAGGCAAAAAGTGTATAAGGGGGGATAAAGGAGGGGCAAGAGCACATGAGCATGAATACCAGGGTGGGGGTAAGAGGCAAAGTAGAGAAAACAGTAACAGGGTGGCAGGGTGTAGAACATGCAAGGTCATGTTCACAAATGCCCACAGTCTGGGAAATAAGGTTCCAGACCTGGAAGCCTTGATGGATGCAGACCTTTACATAGCAGCAATAACAGAGACATGGTATTCTGTTAATCACAGTTGGGATGTCAATACACCAGGCTATACACTGCTCAGAAGGGACAGGGAAGGTAAAAAGGGAGGGGGGGGGTTGGCCCTGTACATCAGAGAAGGTGTAAAGGCTACAAAAGTACAGGGAAGGCAGGGGGAGGCTGAGGCAATGTGGGCCACCCTTGAACCAGGAAATGGCACAGCAATACATACAGGGGTGATCTACAGACCTCCGGCACAGAGGAAGAAAGTGGACAGGGTACTAGTGGAGGAAATTCACGACATGACAGCTAAAAGTGAAATCCTGTTGATGGTGGATTTCAATATGCTGGATGTGGATTGGACCACTTAGCCAGCTGCTTCAGCCAGAAGCACGGCCATCCTGGAATCCCTGCAGGGGTTTGCACTCAGACAGCTGGTGCATAAGCCAACCAGGGACACACTGATTCTAGACCTGTTATGGACCAATGGCAACAGAGTCAAAGGAATCCAAGTGGAAGAGCAGCTGGGATCCAGCGACCACCACATGGTATGGGTTGGCACGGAGACAGGGACTCAATTAAGCCACATGAGGGCAAAAGTATTAGATTTCAGGAGGGCGGATATCATTGAAATGGGTAGATGTATAAGAGCCACCCTGGAGAAGGTAGAGGTAATGGAGAGGGTGGAGGTACAGTGGAGAAGACCAAAAGGAGCCATTATGGAGGTAACTGACCAATGTATTAGGATAGTGGCCAGAGGAAAAAAAATAAAGAAATCACTATGGTTATCTAAAGAGGTGGGAGACAAAGTAAGAGCTAAAAGAGTAAGTTTCAGGAAGTTTAAGGAGACCCAAAGGAAGAAGAATAGGGAGGTCTACCTTGAATGTCTAAGAGAAGCAGGGAAGGCTGTTAGGAAAGCCAAGGCACAGACAGAAGAGGGTTTAGCACGGACTGTGAAAAAAGGGGACAAGACAGTCCATAGATACATCAGCGATAGAAGAAAAGCTGGGGGATTGTGAGGCTCAAAGGGGAGGAGGGAGAGTATAAGGAGGGGATCTAGACAAGGCAGAAATACTGAACAAATATTTCTGTTCAGTATTCACTGAGGAGGGAGAGGGTCAAGGACCACAGTTGGGGAGCAGAGGCAATTGTGGGGTGAAGTGGACACCAGTCCATTCAGAGTGGAGAGAGTGCTGGAGGAACTCATGAAGCTGAAGGTGGATAAAACCATGGGGCCAGATGACATACACCCAAGGATATTAAGGGAGTTGTGGCGGGATCTAGCAGTGCCTCTGGCCACCCTGTTCACAGAGTCACTAAATACAGGCATGGTTCCAGAGGACTGGAGGAGGGAGCATGTAGTCTCACTGCACAAAAGTGGCAGTAGGGTGGAAGGGGGGAACTACAGGCCAGTCAGCCTCACCTCAGTGATGAGGAAGATCATGGAGGCACTGCTGAAAGAAAGGATAGTTGCACACCTGGAATCCACTGATGCCCAGGATCTGAGGCAGCATGGATTCACATCAGGAAGGTCTTGTCAAATGAATCTGATAGATTTTTTTGATTGGGTGACTAGGAAAGTGAATCAAGGAGAGGCCCTAGACGTCGCCTACCTAGATTTCAGCAAAGCCTTCGATACCGTCCCACATAGAAGGCCATTTAATAAGATGAGTAGTCTGGGTATGGGGCATAAGGTGATACATTGGGTCAGAAACTGGCTGATGAACAGAAGGCAGAGGGTGGTGGTAAATGAGATCCAATCCGGGGAGAGAGAGGTGACCAGCAGAGTGCCACAGGGATCAGTACTGGGCCCAGTCCTGTTCAATGTCTTCATTAGTGACATTACAGAGGGTCTGGAAGGAAAGGTCTGTCTGTTTGCAGATGACACCAAGATCTGCAACATGGTGGATACTCCAGAAGGGGTGCAGAAAATGAAAAAGGAACTGGAGAAGTTTGAGCGATGGTCAGAGGTGTGGCAACTGAGGTTCAGTGCAAAAAAAGTGCAAGATGGTAGAGCTACAGGATTGGGGGGGAGGTGCCGACTGTCACCAAAGAGAAAAGGGACCTAGGGGTTACATATCTGATGATCTTAAGGTATCAATGCAGTGCGCAAAAGCTGCAGGGAGGGCCAGTGACATGCTGGGGTGCATAGGTCATGGTAGTACTAGTAGGATGCGGGAGGTGGTGATGTCATTGTATAAAACACTGGTAAGGCCTCACCTGGAGTACTGCGTGCAGTACTGGAGACCACACGTGTAAGGACATAAACAAGGTGGAGGCTATCCAGAGAAGGGCGACAAAGATGGTGCATGGTTTGCACCACAAAACATATGAGGAGAGACTAAGAGACCTCAATATGTACTCACTGGAGGAGAGGAGAGAGAAAGAGGTGACATGATAGAAACTTTTAAGTACCTCAAGGTCATAAACAAGGTGCAGGTGGGGGATCTTTTCTAATGTAGAAAAGATACCAGAATGAGGGGGTACGATATGAAATTGGAGGGGGGTAGATTAAGAGGTAACATGAGGAAGTTTTTTCTACACAAAGAGGGTGGTAAACACTTGGAATAGTCTGCCACAAGAGGTGGTAGAGGCAAGCACAGTGAAGGGGTTTAAACTTGCCTAGGACAAGCAGAAGGGAACCCTGGGAGGGAAGGGAGTGATGAAAAGCCATTTACCACTTAGGGTGGACGCATACCTGTATAGGTCCTACAGGCAGACTGGATGGGCCTAGCAGTGCTTATCTGCCAACAATTTCTATGTTTCTATATTTCTATGTTCATATCCAAATCACAGTAAGTGACCCTTCATCAGCTCCTGTGACTAAGCAGCACCACTCCATGTAGGCCCAGTCAGCTGTCCTTTAATTTTAGTGCTATTACTTCTGCTGAGGCTTTTAGGCACAGTTCATGATTAATCCAGAGTAAACTACAGGGACATATGATGTTAAACCCTACTGCCCCTAATCTCAACTTACCCTGTCTCTTCTCCCATTGCCCCCCACCCACCCTCCTGCCTTCTTACCCTGACTTTCCCTTACCCCTAACTACCCCATCATTCCTACTTCACCCATGCCAACAGCCATGCTACCCCCCCTTACCACCCCTCACACTAGCCCTTCCAGCTCTTGGACAGCCAGTGTCCCAGCTTCCTGGGACCCCCCATCTCCTACATTTTGGGCATATTACTACATCCCTGCTTTCATCACACATGCTATATTAATGCTATATGTATCCAGGAGCAGCACCCCGTGCTTACCTTGTTATAAAATGCCCACTGCACTTAAAGTCATTGCACTATTAACTGTGTCTACTGTATATGACAAGTTATTGACCAGAATTATATGTGTATTAACCATTGTATAATCTGTTTTACCCCACATACATAGTTGCTTCCCTTTGTATTAGCTATTGTGATGGTTGCCTCCTGTACCCTGACCTCATGTACTCTACTCACCTACTACCTAATGTGTTAATGTACTATTGCTACTATAACTGCTTGTGTAAGTATATATATATATATATATTAGTCAATATTATCTATGTAAACCAGGACCTTTTTGTGACTGAGTTTGCTCAATAGAGTTTTCCTGCAATAAACTTGAACTTAACCCAAATTACTTCATTTAGCTGCTCAATTCAGTGGTGTTCCTTTGTGACAATGTTAAACCTCTCCCTTTTCTCTGGTGAAATGCCCTCAATTTGACAACATGCCAGAGTTGTACATCTTCAGAGGCGGCGGGGGAGTAAATAGGACTAAAATTAATACAGGCCCATTTCCATCTTATTAGTTATACCCAAGGTTCTTCTGACTTCAACACATAATTTCCTTAATCATTTAGCTTCAGACATAGCCTAATTTTTTTATATACATTTTATATACTTTTATAATTTTTAATGATGTGGTGTTGTTACATTACATGCCAAGAATAATTAGCTTTATATAAGATGTATTGCAATTTCGACTTGGGTCACCCTTGAAAAAAGGCACTTGTTGCCTAAAGGTATTACCCTACTAATAATAATAAAAAGAAATATTAAAAGAAAAATAATCCAATGCAGTCTAACTTTATGTATCTATTTAAAGGTTATACCAGTAAGGCACACTAGGCTAAAACTAATTTCCATGTGTGACCTGGAGGATTGGGAGCACAGGTAAAATGATGAAAGACAGTAATACATGGTATACATAACCTAACCAAGTGATAAAATATAAATATACATATGCAATGAAAGGGTTACAAGGCAGGTGCTACACTCAACATACTGTACAAAAGATCTGGTATACCTAGCTAGAAGGGTATACAAAGCAAAATGTACAGTATGTTGTGCAGGTAAAAAATGTAATGAAAGCTCAGTGAAGACAATGAATATTAAGTGCATGGACTGAACATTGCAACAATGCACAGCAAATGAAAACAAGGCAACCAACAGAAGCAAACAACACTGTACAACAGGAAAGGGCTATCCTCTGCCACCACCATACTCAAAATCATGAGCAATCTCTAGATTGTCTTGGGCAAAGATTATCTTTTTTGTGCTACTTTCATTGAGCTGTCAAAAGCATTCAGCCTAGTGGGCCACAAAATTCTATTGCACATACTGAGGGACAACTGGCCCCAGCCTTCCAGCTATTATGTGGTTACACAGAAACATATTACAGTACCTCACTATGACCTAGTGTCCTGGGGGATTGTCCCCCTCTGCCTCCCCACCTACAACACTCCACCCCAGATTCTCCCAGATGGGCTCTACGTCCCCTAGGTTTGAAGGCCATCTAAGTGGCTGCATGCAGTTTGTGTCCCAAAATGTTAAAAACCTGAGTCTTAGATTAAATTGAAAGTAGCAAGGGTTCCATCATGGGACTCTTCTCTTCTCTATTTTTATGAATAACCAACTCAACCATAGTGAGGGATGCAACTTCCTATGTATGCAGGCAATGCCATTGTTTATTATATTGCCCCTACTCTTAATGAAGCACATTTATTTCTACAGATGGTCTTCAACAGAATCTCAGTCTGGTTTTCAAACAATCATTTAATTCTCAACAAAAGCAGGACCAAATCAATTGTGTTTGGGTTTCAGAGTCAATTAACATGCTTCCCCTTTTAAAACTCCTTCCCCCAGGTCACACTTGGTTATGAGCTTTGGCTCAATGAGCCTTTCCCAGACAACAGTATTTAAATAAATACATACATACATACTTAAATAAATACATACATACATACATAAATCAATAAATAAATGCAGTAACTCCTTATAACATTGGGCAGAAACACCAGTCTTCATGCACTTGGATATTTGACTTAACTCCTCAATGACATTTGATGATCACATAAACCTAGTCATAACCAATATGGGACCCGAGCTTAAACAGATTTGCCAGTTTCTTGCAAAACAATTACAGTTCGCATGTACAGAAAGGACTCAAATCTCATAATATTGTGAAACCATTTGAATTGCAGAACATTCTATTCTATGTTGCTGTAGACATTTACAGTCAAAATAGGAAGGAAATAAGGGTACTATATACTTACTGGTGAAGAAGGACACTATCCAGCAGAGGTGTGTGAAGACCTTATTTCAAATATTCACCAATTATTCATATTTGGGGGTCCCAATTATTCATTACTTGTGCATTGTTATTTGTTAATCGGCCACTGGAACAGGATAAGAGACTTCAAGATCTCCTGGTTCATCCTGTCCAATCAGATACCACTTTGGAATCTCACTGAAGGCAGGTCATGTGACCTAGCACTTGCAGAAGCTACAGACAAAAGTGACATATGTCTGAGCTGCTGTAAAAGTGCAGTCTACTTCTATCCACTTGTAAAAACTAGACAAAAAGCAGAAATAGTCAGTTTCTTTTCCTTTCCTAAATTGAAAAGCAGAAATATTGTCACTTTTTATTCCTTTCCTAAATCACAAGCTAGAAGTAATTTTTTCACACTTTTGTGTGAAAATTTTCAGTGTTTCTCAGAAGAAATATTTCCATTTAAAACACACATATTAACCCCAAAGTTTCACCTATAGGGTTTGTTTAGGGAAGTGTTTTTACTACTGTTATCATTCTGCGATCCCTTTCTTACTTACAATTATTTATTCATCACACAAATAAAAATGGCTGCCTGGTTTTATGGCTCTTTTCATTTATTTATTTGAAATTTGAAAATCTGGAAAGGTAAACTGAGCTGAGGCTCTTTACATCCTCTCATTTCATTTTCAAGGAGGGCCAAGGGCAAGGCCTCACAGAACTTTTTTTTTTAAATAAAGTGTCTTGTTGGTCTCCTTGCAGGGATCTTCAACCCACTAGGAAACCAAGATGGTGCTGTCAATATATTTTGGTTGTATGGCCACCCTGACTGGCCAGGTTCAGGAGCAGAACTGGGTGTGCATTGTGTGGTGGAATGGGCCTGATTAAAAAAAATCTCCCTGCTGTCTCAATGATGGCTTATAGAGCCTGAACAGAGTATGTCCCATTCCCTGTTTGATTACAGGGCAGAGTATATCTCTGTCTGTTTTGAGGGTATATGCATATCTGATTACAGGGTATATGCCTGGTAGACAACAGCATGGAGAGGAAAATACTTGATTTAAAGAAGTTTTGGATTCTTAAAATGAAAAGAAAGAGCCAACCCCATAGCACTACAGTAGCATCAGTACTGCTAACTACTCCGACAAACCGAGTTTCTGAATGGACCTTGGTTGCTCAGGGGCCAGCCAGAGGAGGGAGGATTGAGCATTCCATGGATAACTGTTCTCTCTGGATATGGGGGCACAGACAGTGTCCCTCTGTGCAACTGTTGAAGCACCTAGTGTAAGCTGACTGGCAGAAAAGTGGGTGTGTGAAAAAAGAAAATGAACTAAAAGGATTTTAAATGAGCAAAAAAAGCAGATAGGTGGAGCCTGCAGCCCTCTTGCATTAGATCTAAAAATGAGCTTATCGTGGAACTTCCTTTTTGGGCTTTTGGAAGTATCCATCCAAAACTGCAAAACAGTGCACTCCCCCTCTGATTTTTGCTATTTGCTGCTCTATCTTAAAGGCATCTGAAGGAAGGGAGATGCTACTGTGCCTCCTAACTTCTCAAGATATAAAGAAAAAAAACTTTATCACTGTTGTATTTACTAGCCCCTCAATTTAACCCTGCAGGACTACAGACTGAGCATCTGTCCAGCTCAATCAAATAGATTCATTCTAGTTCTTTCAGCAGCCTAGGGGTTAACTCATTTTCTCCTTGGCCATTTTGTGTCAGCCTAACCATGGAATTACTTTGACTGAATGTTGACCCAGCAGCACATGGCTAATTAGGAACATGTGTTGATGTGGGAGACAGAGGCCAGAAATTGATGGTTACAGGCTTTGTTTATAAAAGTAAGAAACAACATTTCCAGATATAAAAATTACAGTTACAATGTTTTATTAGGAGTTATAAAAGTTTCTTTAATGAGTTGTTTTTGAAGTACTGGCAAGTGGGTATGATGGCACAATGAAATTCACAGGAGCCTATCTGAATACATAACCCCCAACACTTTCACTGTTAGATTGCTGGCTGTCCTTTCCAGGTACCCCCCCCCCAACAGGGACAGCAAGCAAGATTTTATCAGTTGCTTCCTATAAATGCTATTTGTTCACAGTCCTGAAACTGACCTGTACTCACAAAAGGTAGTGTTGTACAAGAGGAAACACAGAGATGCATACACACAGACAAGGAAGATCCTACAAAGAAATCTGTTTTCCTTTCAAATGTTTTCCTTAGAATTGAAAACTTGAAGGTCTAAGGGTATAGGCAGCATCTGGAAAGTCTTACTTACATTAATTTAAGATATTAGATTATTAGTGCTTTATTATCCTGTAACATATTCATGTGTCCATAAAATACCTGGTGGTACTCATAATGTTACCCCCCCCCGAGAAATAATATATTTCATCTTTGTTTTTATTATTCTTTGGGTAACAAGAAAAGTCCCACTAGGCCCAGGGCCTGTTTTCAGGGGCAACCGAAGGACTTTAGGAAGGTTAAGTGACTTACTCAGGATCACACAGTGTGCAAGAGGAGGTTGTGGGTACCAAACCCTGTTCTGCTGGATGTATCAAGCTCATTCACAGCTCAATACTCTAATGTCTAGGCTGTTCTGCCAGCCCTATGCTGTGATTTAACATCCCCACACAGTCCCACTACATAATGCAATAAAACGATGACCAAGCAATAGAAAACAGCACACAGGAGTAAAACACAAACAAGAGATGTGGGATAGTCAGTCCCTCACAATCCCAGCTAACAGACACAACAATTATGCTATCTCCACAGTCCCTAAGAGCCCCCTGTATTCTACTGGCTAACACAGTTGTTGAATCATCATAGGCCCAATGATTGATGTAGATGTGGCTGTTTAACCTGCACAGTTATTAAGTTTAAAATTAAAGGGATCTCTATTTGTAATCCATAACAAGCCAAAATGCAGGTTTTCTACCTGGGCACTCCCAAAAGAGAAAGTCCAGTCCTGCCTTAATTATCTAACTGAAAGGGTTGTAGGGACAAAGGTTTAATCCAGTACTCATTGTGTGCAGATCAAATCAGACCCTGAAAGGTTTCAGATGTATAATGCTGGTTTCTCTAGTATGCAGTAGCTACAGGTTGCATGCTGTGGCTCTTTACTGTGTCACAGAGGACATATTCACGTGAGAGGCTTGTAGGCCTATGATGATTCAACAACTGTGGTACCAACAGAATATAGGGGAGCTCTTAGGAACAAGGGAGAGGAGAAAAAAGAGGATAGTGGAGGTGATTTACCCTTACAGCTGGGTAGGGAGTAGCCCCACTGGCAACACTGTCTGTTGGGGGCCCCGACATTGAGTTTTGCATGGTGCCCCAGCAGGGCAAAAGCTTCCACTGGCTGAAGGAGCGAGTGAAAGAGGTGTGTGTGTGTATATATATATACACATATATATATATATATATATATACTGTATATATATATAGATATAGAGAGAGGGACAGCTGTTGCGTGCTTCGAAGAAATGAAGTGTGTGTGCGTGTGTGTGTGTGTGTGTGTGTGTGTCTGTCTCTCTCTCTTTTCCCCTATAGCAGCACTGCTTGGGAAAGTCAATGTCAGTGAATTGTTGTGAGAGGTGTCTGTGTGGCTGTGGCTCTGTCATCTACCTCAAGGTATGTGGGCCACGTAGACAAAGGGAGCTCCTGTGAGACACACACAGACATGTGCACTTCACACCACAAAGGCAAGTATGTAAAGTGCATGTTGTATATGATGCTGCAAATTCAAGGACATTTCTACCATATTCCCACTTCCTCCAGGTAATTGAGAAATATGGTCATCTACTCTACTCGCTGCCACTGGACAAAGTTTAAATCTGAATCATCAGCTACAGGCCCTGATAGAAAAATAATTTTAATTTTATTTAGTCAATCAAATAATTAGCTGCAGCCTGTCAAGGCATTTAACTGGTGGCACACAGATATGTTCATACTGTAATATAAACAGTCTTCTCACTAAGGGTTAGAGAAATAGGCCATTGTCAACTTCCGTTTGGCTTTAAACCCATACATTTGGTCAACTTCCAGGATTCAGCAAAACTATTTCCTCTACAAATACAATAATCGCCATGGTGCAAGCTGACCACAAATGGGGGTAAGAAAGTCTTAAGGTCAGCAATGAATATGAATTATTATACAATGGCAAGAAAGAATCCTGGTTTCTGATTGGTCAGTTGGCTATCACAGCAGGGATGTTATCCTGGCATAACATCCCTGCTGATTGTTTGGATGATTTCGATCCCCATCCCCTCCATGATCATCTCCTCTTTCTCTTAAGAAACAAAAATATGTTTACACTAACAAAACATTCTTTAAAATTATTTTTTATTATAAAACAACAAGCCATTGTATAATAGAATAATGCCTCCAGGGTGGGAGATTATGCTGGGATAACATCCCTTCTCGGGTGTTGGGCGCCCTAGGCCGGTGGCCTCGGGCCCAACCACCCGAGGTGGGATGTTATCCCAGCATAACTCCCACCCTGTCAGGCATTATTCCTTTATTATCGCTTACTAGTTGCAGGTGCTGTTGGCATGCATCTGCTGTGGATTGCAGTTTGTGATGTTGTGACAGAGCTTGCAAATCCCACCAAGATAGCCACAGCCCAGTTTGAGTTACTGAAATAGTTACTATTCATTGCTGACTATAAGACATACTGTACTGTATACCCCCATGTAGTCTCTGCTTTACATGTGTGCCACTTCCTATATTTTTTCTGTGTCTGGCTACATTGATTTTAAAATTACATAAGCATAACCACCCTCCAAAAAAGTTATGCATCAAAAATCCTAAAAAATTAAAAGATATTAAAGGTATAGCATTACATTGCTTGTGAGGGGGTCTGCATTAACTGATACCAGCTCTGTGTACTCTGTGTTCTCAGAGGCACGCCAGATCATATGGATCTTGTTGGCGATGACAATGTGAAAGTTGTTAGTGTTGTCATCAGAGGAAGAACTTGCCTCCCTACTGCTGGGGTGGTATGCTACACTATGGGGACAGTGCCAGTGGGAAAAGTCCAGATAGACTTGCCACCAGGAGATATAGGAGTGAAACTAATAATAGATGTTTAAGCAATAAGATATCACCTAGTGTTAGTCACTGGGAAAGTTACCTGTGCCTCCTGTAGTGCTGTGGCATGAGGTGCAGCCATGTGCCTTAAACCACATAGGAAATAGGTAAATCCAGCAGCAACCCTTGCCATGGAGTGCATTTATTGTGATAATAAAATGGACCCAGTTGTGAAAAACACTAAAACACAAAATTAATAAAAGTTTTTATTAATCAATACATGATGTGATACATTCACCAGTCAATAAAATAATCCTTAATTCAATTGTTTTGCATAGCTGAAAGTATATTGTTTGTGTCATAGAAGTTGATTTTTCCTAAACAGCTTCATGTTTACCTGATTCCAGTACATGTGCTTTTAAGAACTACATAAGCTATTTTTAAAGCAGTTAGACTCTACCTTTCTTTCCCACCCTGTTTCTTTTTTTTTCTCTCTTTTACCCACCCCAACAGATTTGCACCTTTGGCAGAGCCTGGCAATGACAGGCAGGGGAAAAGGTTTGACAACTGGGCAGTCAAGCACCAAGATACTCCACACTGGGATGTCTGAGTCTAGTGCAGGCTAGCATTAGATTCTGGTGGTATGGGATGCAGTATTTAGATTCACAGACCGGAAGATGTTCAGACATTATCCAGAGAAGTGCGGTTTTTGTTGCCTGCCAGGTGGCTAGGGCTGTGGATCTCACTTCAAATTGCTGGTGGGGATGGAGGGAATGACTGGTTGCTGTTGTTCATATTGGGGAACCTGCAACACCCATTTACAGGCCTACAGTAGGTGAAAAGATCGATATGGACCCCTTTCTATGAGAAAGCAAATACAAATTTGTTGCATGCAGGCAGCCACCTTAAGTGTGGCATCAGAGGTAGGTGTAGCCCACTCCTGTGGTTTTAATATAACAGGGTTGTGCTCCTGCACACTTCTTTCTATGGCAGTTCATAGAGAGTAAAAAACCATGCTGATGTGTTTATAATTATTTAGCTTGATTCTACACAGTCATTTGTTTTACACAGTTTCCAATGTTTCTTTCTAATACTGTTTAGATTATTTTCTTATTAATAATTCAGTGTCACATGTGAATATTCTTTCTTATTTCCATAATTAACTGAATGGCTACTTTTTAGTTTTTTATACATTCTAATAACAATGTGCTTGTGACCATTGGTGAGCTCCCTTATATAGTCAGCATGCACTATACTAACATTAATGCTGTACTTATGCATTTACTTCCACACATGCATGACAGACTCTGGTGCAGCGAGAGCATGGCAAGAGCGTCAAGTATTCTTTTACTCACTCTTGCCACTTTCTTGTTACACTGAGCAGCCGTATCAGCTCTGACCAGAGTTTGTTTAATTTGTGATATGAATAACTGCAAACAAGAAAGGGATAGCAAAATGATTGAAGCAGTAAAAACAGTCCTCTAAACAAGCCATATCAGCAAACTGTTGGGGCTATGTAGAAGCAGAATATTTTGGGAACATTGTTTTTGGAGGCTTTATACAAAAGCGGACTGGTGAGTGCACCCAGCTTCACAACCTCATTGTTATGAAGCCATAGCCTGAAAAACAAGCACCCACTGGATGTTGATTTACTTTGGAGCTATTACAGCGTATTTTTGTTCAGCATCCTTGTTTCTAACACACCTGATAATGACATATATTAAAACAACAAGAAGAGAAGAGAACCTTTTCAGAAAAAGTTATTTATTGTACAATAAAGGTGCATGCATTAAACACTGCAGGAAGAAAGCATGGGGGAAATATGTGGGTTAACTTTATGGAGGAAAGCACTCAGCAAAAGCAGACTTGAGTGGTTATTTCTAGTGCTGTGTAGAATGTGGAATTCCACTGATGAAATTAGCATGGAATGACCATTCTGCCGGCGGAATGTCCCCCATATTTTCACTGATTCTTCTGTGGAATTCTGCCTACTGCGACCAGGAACAGAATTTTTTTGGTTCAGGAAATCATTCTGCAAACATTTCCACAGAAAATATTGATATACACAGAATATTATTTCACAGGACAGCATTTGTTCCATGGAAAATCATTCCACAACCATTTCCATGGAAAATATTGAGATCGACTGAATTTGAAAAGTTTTGGAAAAATTCATTATGCATTTCTCTGCTGTGGAATTCCACTATTCCATTTCCAGTGAAATTCAGTGGGATTTCAAAAATTCCACAAAAGTTTGTTCTGCCAGAATTTGAAAATTCCACACAGCACTAATTATTTATATTTCATGGGTGTTACTCAGATTTGTATCCAAGTAGTACCAAGTTAAGCGTGATGAAAAAAAGCTATTGGATACGTTCAGGGTCTAGTGTTGAATGATGAGGCTCTACAATATCACCAACTGTGCTGAACATCTTCTCAGATCACACACTCATAGAGGGGCAACTGATATATCTCACAGCTACTTGCACCTAATGAGGGGATGGATCCATCTTCAGTGTCCGGTAGCCTAATGGATCAACCTGAAATGGCTCAAGAGACTGCAAAATAGCTGTTCAAAATATTTTCTGCAGAAAAAGGCAGTGACTGTGTTTTCTCCTATTTTAAGATCATGCTGAGCAGTGCCCACTCACTTCCATCAGTGCTGCTGTCAGTACCAGGTGTTTCATCCCCATCTGCCAGACCTGCCAGATGGCATTCACTCTCTGTCATGACCTTCTTCACCAGCTGTTGATGTCTGCACCAGTCCATGCATGCAACCAGTCAGCTCATCACATAGCTTTTGTCGAAAATGAGTCACTCTGTGACTTTCCATAGTCATGAGAGGGATCTCATATTTGAATCAGAGATTCAGCATAGCTGCAAAATGTGGCTGCAACTGTCTGGCATGTTTGCAAACCTTGCATCCAGTTCAGCTTGCATGTACTCAGTAAGCATAGCTGCCCCTTCTGGGATCTCATTTTGTTCCTCTACATATCTCTCCATGTATGTTTTCAGAATTTGGACTGCTGGGATCACCTGACTCAGAGTGGCAGTGGATACACTTAGATCTTGGGTGCTTCTTCCAAATGGCCCATGTACTCTAACCATGGCATCTATCAGTGACCACACATGGTGGCCTAGGACTCCCCCAACGTCATGCTTCATTGACTCACATGAAATGTACACTTCTGTTGTACCAGTCTAGACAGCATCAGGTATAATGAATTCCATCTGTTACTCACATCCTGAATCAAGCAATGTTGAGACAGACCAAAGCTTTGTTGCACTGCTCTTAGCTGGTCAGTCATCTTTGCTGAGCAATGAAAGTGAGCACAGCTGGAGCATGCTGTGAAAACAGCCTTGCTAGCCTCAGAACTATAATGTAGCACAGATGTGAGGCTACTAGATTCAAGGTGTGGGCAATGCAATAAATAGTGATAAAATTCCCATCAACAACTGTTTTCTCCATATTTGCCCCATTATCCTTTTTTGACAAAAAAAACTGCATGTAGCTTGATACCAACTGTCCATGATTGTAGCATATTTTGAATGAATGTCAGGATGTTCGGTGGCATGTGATCATTCTCCATTTTCCCAACATTTAGAAGAGCAGACCTGGAATAACTGCCAGATTGTGGAAAGATCAAGTGAAAGCCAGTGACACATGGGGAAAAGGAGGAATCTGCAATGGAAGACATAGGCTTTTACACACACTAGTGTGTGATCAGGGAGAGATATGCATGCATGGAGTGTGTACTGCTCCAAATGTCTGTGGTGCAGCGAAAAACTCCACCAAGCCTTCACGAGTAGTGTGGCAATTGCCTCTTTTACAACCTCATGTGTCACTGGCATGATGATGTGTGAAAACATGAAACATAATGGGAGCTGGTACCATGGCTACAGGTGCTGCAGAGGTTTTTGAAGATGTCTTCCACAAGTCACAAGGGCTGCAGATCCAATGCAATCATTTCACCTGTGTGCTGTGTGATGTTCTGAGCTGTTGGATGGGATAACTGGTACATGGTTCTGGCCTGGAACATTTCCACTATTGGCAATGATCATAGCTGAGGGGATGTTCCACGCTTGCCAGATGGTGTGCAAATAGCAGGGGCCTTTTGCCTGGTTCGACTGCTGGGGGTGTGTGGAGGACTTTTTGATGTTGATGAGGAAGGAGTGGCATCAGCAGTTGCATGCAACAGCATTTCTGTTAGAGGCAGGATGGTGTGTGGCATTGCCAGTGCCAACAGCACCACTGCCTGCATCATCACTACGAGGTGGGTCTGCTGGAATCAAAGGCACAGTCCCTGATACTTTAAAAACCTGGTGATGCTTTAATTTTAGGTGATTTGTTAAGGAGGTGGTTGTTAAATTTGCCAGAGATTTACACCTGCTGATAGTCATACCGCACAACATGCCTTTCCGTTTTCTTCTTTCAGTAATGTGAAATGCAGCTTACTGCACCTGACACCACCCATACAGCTAGTGTCACCAGTACCACCACGATCACCACTCTTATCTCCCACGAGCCTTTCTTGTTGCGAGCTGCATCTGTGGATTTTCCCCTGACACCACTGGTGCTCCTGCACCTGTTGTACTTAGCTGTTCAGGCTGGGGATGAGCCTGCTGAACACGGTGTTGAAAGGTAACTTGCCAAGTTGTTTTCTGGGGGTGAGGAGTCATTTCCTTCTTTCTCCTGCCACTGTATCCTCAAGAGGTTGAGGTTTTTTCACCACTAGACTTTCTTACTTTATGACTGTCAAGGTACTCCCCCCCATACTCTACCTCATCATCAAAGCTGCTTTGGTTAGTCTCCTCAGTTGATGTATAGGTGGGCAGTTCATCTCCTGGTGGAAAATACTCAGACCCAGATGAATACACCTCCTCCTTATCTGCACTGACAAGTTTTATAGTACTGAAGAAAAACTAAGAAACAAGAGGTGTCATAGTAGGGCTGGACGCGGTACTAGAATTAGCTGTGCAACTGACTGGGGCCACAGGTAGTAGTGGCCAGTGTCACCATAGCAGTACTGGTTGTCACCATGGTTACAGTGGAAGATGTGGCCTCAGTTACAGTAGCAGGATTGGTCTGTGTCACAGTGGCAGGATTGGTCACAGTCATAGTGGCAGGATTGGTCTCAGTCATAGTGGCAGGAGTGGCTGGCAGGGCCACTGTTGCAGCAGAAGTTGGAATGCTAATAGTCACAGTAGATGGGTGTGTATCAGAGCAGTGGTGGCTATTAAGGAGGCTTCCCTGGTGATACTAGGGGCAGTGGCAAGGGATAAAGAGGACACATTCAGTGGCAGTTAATGATAATGTCCTAGCAGCACTACTAGTAGTTCAAATTGTACTTTTACTTTTTCCCCAAGTGTAAGCCGACAACATACTGGTGCAGGAGTCTACAGGTCTGATGAAGTAAAACACAATTTTGTGCGGTACTTGCACCCTCAACATTGCTCTGCAGTATGCTCACCTTCTCCTGCTGCTTACTGCTCTTCACCCTGCAGCTTTGCTGGGTCTGCTGGACCAACTACATTTTTCAGTACTACATTCTGCCATTGTATTACTCACAGGAAGGTGTATTGAATTTCAATTATGTTATTATAAAATATAGTCACTCAAGTCACTGCATCAATGCAGAGTTGACAAGTCTCACTCACTTATTGTCATGCCTGACTAGTAAATTTTCAGGAAAAAATAACTTTTTTTTATTTTTATTCTGGGTCAAAAAGACACAAACTTTCTCAGAAAATTGTTATTTGTTTTCTTATTTCTTCTTGGGCTCACAGCCATAGTCTTATACAATGTCTTGAGTACAGAGCCATGAATGCACACAGAACAAAAAAAATGAAAGAAACAGCTAACTGAAGTGGTGGGAGTCAGCTGACTAGTCCCATCCTACCAGCTATGCTGCATTTGTACTTGCTTATTTGGCCATGGAGGGACCCAAGCCTGGGTTTCTTAGAGGAAGATTTCTGATACCAAATTATATTTATTATGAAATAAGTTCACTCACTCACTGCAGAAATACTAAGCTGACAAGTCTCACTCACTAGCCTGACTAGTATTCTCAGAAACAAAAAAGAAAATTATTTTTCAAATTTCTTCTTAGGCACAAAGCCACACACTTAGAAAAATGTTTTGCATGCACAGCCATGCACACACACAGATAAAAAAAAAACAACAGGTCACAGAACTGGTGGGAGTCAGCTGATTAGTCCCATCCTATGAGCTGTGGTGCACTCACTGTTGCACAAGTGGCCGTGGAGGGACCCGAGCCCAGGTTCCACATGGGAGATGTCTGATATTAAATATTAATTATATTATGAAACATAGTCACTCACTGTTTGCAGCAATACTGATCTGACAAGTCTCATTCACTATAGTCAAGCCTGATTACTTTCCTCTTGGGCATATAGCCACAAACTTAGAAACATTTCTTTAGTGCTCAGCTGTGCGCCCAGACAGAACAAATAAAAAAAAAGGTAACTAAAGTAGTGGGAGTCAGCCTGCTAGTCCCACCTCACCCGCTACAGTGCACTTGCAGTTGCCCAAGTGGCTGTAGAGAAACCTGAGCTTGGGTTAGAAACAGAGAAACATAGAATTTGTCAGCAGAAACAGACTGGATGGCCCATTCACTCAGCTCTATTTTTTCTCACCTATTCTGACACCTTGGAATCTATTTTATTTCCATCATCCCTCCTGCCTTCCTTTACTCTGTATGTTATTCTTGTGTACCTATCCAATGCAAGTTTGAAGCCCCCCACTGTTCTCCACCCACCACCTCTTCTGGCAGGCTGTTCCAGGTGTTCACCACCCTTTCAGTGAAGAACTATTTCCTCACACTTTTAAACTCCCCCCAGGTTCATTGCATTCCCCCTGTTCAGATGCATTTCCTCCTCTGAAATCAACACCTCATCTTCACCTTGTTCACCCCTGTGAGGTACTTATAAGTCTCAATCATGGTCCCCCTTGCTCTCCGCTCCTTCAGGGAGTACATGTTTTGTTTGCAGAGCCTCTCCTCATATAGCTTCTCATGCAATCTCTGCACCATTCTGGTAGCCCTCCTCTGGACTATTTCCACCATGTCAATGTCCTTGAAGAGGTGCGGTCTCCAGAACTGGACACAATACTTGAAGTGGGGTCTCACTAGTGAGCGATACAGTGGCAACATCACCTCCCTCCTCCTGCTAGAAATCCTCCTCTCTATGCATCCCAGCATCCCACTAGCCTTAACTACTGCCTTGTCACATTACCCTGCCACCTTGAGATAATCAGATATGATTACTCTGAGGGCTTTTCTTGCCTGGTGACTGTCAGTACCCACCTCTCCCATGTTATACACAGCTCCCAGATTTCTCCATCCCAGGTTCATGACTGAACTTTCTGGCATTGAAATCCAGCTGTCACTCCCTAGACCACTCCTCTAGTTTCCTGAGATCCCTTTTCATTCTCTCCACCCCCTCCTGGGTGTAAACCCTGTTGTAGATGTTATGTCATCCGCAAAGAGACATACCTTCCCCAACAGTTCCTCAGCAATGTCACTTAAGAAGACATTGAAGAGGACTGGTCTCAGTACTGATCCCTGTGATACCCCGTCAGTCAATCTCCTGTCCCCTGAGTGTTTTCCATTTACTACTACCCTCTGACTCCTATCCTTCAGATCAGTTTGATACCCAGCCTACTACTTTCTCCCTAACCCCCAGGCTGCTTAGTTACTTTACTAGCCTCTTGTGTGGTACACTGTCAAAGGCCTTACTGAAGTCCAGATAGGCTACATTCACTGCCCTCCCCTGATCCATCTTCCTAGTCACCCAGTCAAATACATTTATGCAATTTATTTGACATGACCTTCCTCCTGATACACTGTGCTGCTGGTAGTTCTGCAGACCATATGCCTCCAGGTACTTCATCAATCTCTCCCTTAGCAGGGTCTCCATTAATTTCTCCTCCACTGACATGACACTGACTAGCTTGTAGTTACCAGCCTCCTCCCTGCTGCCCCTCCATACAGAGGGACCACATTGGCCCTCCTCCAGTCCTTCAGAACTACACCTGTCTCCAATGAGCTGCCGAATAATGTTGTCAGAGGGGCAACTAGCACCATACTCAGTTCTTTTAGAACTCTTGGGCAAGTCTCATTCCTCACACAGATGTCTAATATTTACTTTAAATTACATTATTATGAAATATAGGCACTCACTCAGCAGTGCTGAGCTGACAGTAGTCAAGCCTGACTAAATTCTTGGAAAAAAGTATTTTTTACATTTCTTCCTAACCACGAAGCCAAGCCACAAACAATAGAAAAAATGTCTGTAACAACTGACTACACTTCAGTTGGACTACTTGCCTTATTCTTTGTTTCAGACAACAACTAAGTTATAAAAAACTTAAATTTCTAATCAAACTAAATCCCTACAGAACTTACCATACTCCCTTAAGCTGTTTAATGTTTAAAACACTACACTGCAGCTTTAAATCTGGTTTGGTTTAATACACAGTACACTCACATAGGGTGTGTTGTGTGTGTGTGTATGTGTGTGCGTGTGTGTGTGTGGTCGGGCATCAGCACCAATGCGTGCTAGGCTGGGACCCTGCCTGTCTCTCTTAGCAAACAACCCTTCTATTTTCCCTTTCTTAAAAGCCAAATTTTCACCTTATAGTATAAAACAATTGCCCCTTTCTAGCTTGGGATTTAGAAAGTGAACAAAAACTGTCAAGATTTCTGATTTTTGTCCAATTGTAACAAGCAGATTGAAGTAGATTGCTCTTTCTCAGCAGTTCAGACATCTGTCTCTCCTGCCTGTAGTTTCTTTGAGTGCTGGGTCACATGACCTGCCTTCAGTGAACTTCTAAAGTGGCCTGTGATTGGACAGCAAGTCTCAGGAGATCTTGAGCTTCCATTGAATAGCAAAATGCCAAATAGCCACAATTAGTGGCATTTATTCATTTTTCTTCCCAACTAACAAATAGCCTATTTTTCATGGTATTTGGGAAATACTATTCATTATTCGCACCCCATAGTATCTAGTGAATAACACTTGAAGCAGATAATCTATTCTCTCTCTCTCACTCTCTCTAATCAATATCACTTTATAACTTGTACCCTATGTACAGAAGCAGAAATAGTGCAATAAAAGGCAAGTCATCACATTATGGCAAAAGAAAACAGTAGAACTTTGTGCTGTGCTACTTTTAAAAAACATCTATAGTCCCAGGACATGGTGGATTACAGTAATACTAAGTTCTTCTGAGTAAGAGTTGCAAATCTCCAGGAAAAGCAGGGAAAACTTCACTGTTCTCTCTTACTCTACACTTGTTACTTTACTGTGTGATCACAACCGGATTTGTTATTAGATAATAATGGATATTAGCTGAATTCTTTATGATGAGGCTTGTATGCTGAATAAATGAATCATAAGCACTAAATATCACTGATGATAAATTGTCTGTTCCTTTCAAAAATGATTGCAATAGGATGGGAATTGCTGGTTTCTGTTTTGAAAGAGAAACTGCTTTAGGGCTCAGATTAGTGTTAGTGTGACTGGTGTCGGCAGCAAGAAATCAACTGGTGCCTGGATGATGATAAAAAAGGTCTGCGATGTGGAATGGCTTTTGTGGTTATGTGGAGTGTTCTTTTCAGAGTAAAAATAAAATTTAAGTTAGAAACAATTCTGCCTTTGGCTAATAAAACCCATTACCATTGTTCATGTGTAATAACTAATATTGTGTAGAACCACATATGTCTTTTGTCACTGGTGACGAAAACTCAGCATAAATATAGCAGCAGTAGAACACAGTTTTCAACATAATGTATTTGTGAGAATACAGTGTAGTGATGCTCAAGATGGGAGACTCATTGGTGAATCTCACAGCACATGCTTTAAGTTACAAGGTGGTTAGTACCCCTTAGCATACATTCGGATGCACTGCATCATAAGAGAAGAAACTGTAGAATTGTCTGGAAGCAGAAGAAAGAACCACAATCACTTGAACAATTTGTAGCATGTTTTTGTTCTTTGTCAATATCAACAACCTATGTCATACTAAACATAATACATATCTCAATGTATAATTGGTACTCATCTCATGGCATGTATTTGTTTTCTCATGGCCCTGTTGAATGCAACATCTGTAATGTTTGTATTTATTGTTTCTTATTTTAAATGTTTTTATATTTTCTAACACCAGGATGTAATTGATGTTATGGGCCTTGGAATACCCTATAACCATATATAAAAAAAAAGAAAAGAACACACTGTAGTGTTATTTATCCATCTTAGGAAATGCTTAATCTCACCTTAATTAAAAATTGCTATTTTCGTATTTCACATAGTGGTTACAGCAGTCAGACTTATACAAGAAATAAGACTAAATCAATAATCTTCTCTCACCGCCAAAACAAAGCAAAAAGTGCACCTCTCCGCATCCTCCCCAGCATCCAGCACCCCCTTGAACAGGTATCCAACTACAAATATCTTGGAATTACCCTCAACTTGGCCCTTATTCTCCATGACCACATAAACACCCTTGCTGCCGCAACAAACACCCGGATTGGACTCCTTTACCGACACAGGGACTGCCTCCCCCCCCAAGCCCTTAGGCTGGCCATCACCTCATCAATACTGTCCCTAGTGGACTATGGGCTCCCTGTATATGGGGCAGCAGATAACTCTGCACTCCAGAAAATCCAGGTCTCCCTGAACAAGGCCTGCAGGCTCCTAACTGGTGCACCGAGGCTCAGTCACACCTGCTCCCTCTATACCTCTGCCAATCTTCTCAACCTCGACGAAAGGCTCCTCTACCAGACCTGCTTACTGTCCAAGAAAATACTGCTTGGATCTCTCCCCCTGGGGTCTCCGCCTCTCTTCATCCAGCCACCCCCACTATCTCCACCTGCAACTCAGAGAAAGCACCTCTGGTTGTGCCCAGGTTAAAAACCTTCCTTGCCCAGAGATCTTTCCATTCCACGGCCCCCACATGGTTTAATGCACTCCCAAACACCATCACTAGTGCACCCAAGATCGCCCACTTCAAAACCACTCTTCGCAACCACCTCTTCAATATCCGCTCCTGTAACTGCAACTAACATTTCACTCTTTCACTCTCTCTGATCCTAATTCTCTGACAAAGTCCATTATGGATTGCAACCTATGTCAATAATACCAAACCCATGAATAGGACTAACTACTCTGTTTGGATGCTTTCTCAAGCTAATAATGTCTCTCTGCTGTGATGATGTAAATATCATCATCCAAATATTGTAAATAAAGTCTGTACTTACTGTAAATATTGTAAAAAATGTCAGTGACAAATGTCTGTAGCACATGCTCTATGTAACTGTTGTTATACCCTGTCTGTATTAGCGTCTGTCTTACATGTGACGAGGTACTTTGGAAATGAGCCTCTGGCTCAAAGGTTGTAAACCGATATATCAAATAAATAAAGAAATCTCAAGCACTCACATGAATCTAAGTAAACCTATTAAATAGTTATGCCCTTTTAATACAGTTTGTAGTAACCTGCATCTGGTAAACCTTTGTCAAATTGCAAATCTGGCTTTAACTTCTGTATCAAACTTTCTATGGTACTATTTCTTTTAATTTATATTTTATTGCCTTTACACAAGTAAGTAAAGCATATTCAGCAGGAGATCAGAATTCAGATTGTTACAGTAGACTACATGCAATGAAAGGAGTTGGCACTACTCCTTGACTTTGTTTCTTCATATTAGGGGTTACCTATTAAGTATGTAACCCAGGCATCATGTACCAATGAGCTATTACTCCTGCCTTGTGGGCCCAACAAGGTTGAGGGGACTGGGCTCTGTTCTAATGGTAACAGGGGGGGTTCTTTCCCAAGATAAAAGATAAATAGCATGGTACCTCCACCCACAGTAAAATATAATGGGCCAAATATTGGGATAGTGCAACCCCCGGGATGCAGTACATACCCACCTCCCCTTCTAGTCACCCCACACATGGACTTTCATAAACCAAAACGATATGTCAATATACTTGCAATTATTGACTGTAGTTAATAATATGCTCACTAATAATGTGCTCATGAGACATTTGTAAAACATTAATCAGCAATTTAGTTACATGGGGTAGGGCTAGGAAAAGGAGAAAATGGAGACAGAGGGTAAACAACTGATAGTATTTTTCAGCTGTTAGCATTTTGCAAACACCATTATCACTTCACCTGTAAACCCCCAAAATATTCACAGTGCCCACCTCCCACCAGAATTTTGCTTGGAATCAGGTATTAGCCCACTTGTTGTAACATACTACTCATTCCCTGACTTCTACTAGTTTAACCCCTAAGAGTCCTATCTGGGTACCCAGGGTCTAGTTGCAGGCCTGATATCAATGCAGCTGACTGGCCGGCATTTGTGCACTTTGATAACAAATTCGATTTCAACCCTTTTGGATTATGACAATAGCTTACTGTTGAAACTTGAACAACTTTGGACTGGGTGACCAAATTCAAAACCCTTGGTGGCAACTATATACAGTTCCCCAGATGCAGAGCAAGCCCTTAATTACTCACAGTTTGACAGACAGCCTCTGTTGGCTTTCAGAATGTAGATCTGGGGAATTTAGATCAGTAGAACTTGGATGCTTGGTAATTCACATTGCTGAGGCAAGCAGCAGACATATTGCCATTAGGAGCCTCCTCTCTGCCATTCTTGCCGCTTATGCCTTCTCTGCAGCAGGTTCTTGCAGCTTTAGAAGGTTGGCACCTCTCAGGTTCTCTGGCAGCTTGTTACTCCTTGTTGATGGCATCACAAGGCTGGAACAGACCAGTGCTGGGGATCAAGGCCACATGCCTCAGCCCCCACATCCAGGCATAAACCCTCAGGGTGAGACATGTAGGCAATGCCTAATGATGACACCACCTGGCTGATTCCCCAGACTGACGTTGGATAGTAGTCACTCTCCTCTTGGAACTTCAGGAACATCCAGCTGTAAATGCTTCAGTCACACTGCCTGCTAGTAGCTGTGGATCTCACTCAAATGGGACATAGTCTCTGGGTTTCCTACTGGATTCTAGTGGGAAACAGTCTCTGAGCTTCAGAAATCACAGGTGCAGGCTTGAGGCAGAAGATGGGGTCATATCTTCTCATCTCAAACCCAGACAGAAGAATGAATCTTATCACCTCACAGATGCAGATTTAAACAGAAGAGCAAATCTTCTCACTTCCCTTTCCATCCACAAGAAAACATCAGACAGCTTCTCTTGGCCACAGATGACTCCATGAGCCCCTAAGCAGGACATCAGGCAGGCTTCCCTTGGCTAATGTGGCTCCATGAGCCCTCAAGCAGGCCTCCACACTTCTTTTTTCAGACATTGCGAGCAAGTTTCCTTTCCCTCTGGAAACTCCCAGACCATTTCCTTGACTCTGGCAGCAAAGGACACTTTCATTCTGTTGACAACTCCTTCTAGCCAATGGTAGGTAACACAGGGCAATGTAGAGCACATTCTTGGCTTGTGGCTCCACAAGCCCCCAGGTAGGTCTTATAGCCTCAAAGATCACAGAAAGGCTTCCTCTCCCTTAAGAACCTCTCAGACACTTTCTTACTTCTGGGCAGCAGATCAGTTCACTGACTCTGGAACAGCACCTTCCAGATATTGAAAGACACCACAGTGTGCCTCCCAGGCTGGTGGCTTTGGAAGCTTCCAGGCAGGCCTTCTTCACACTCTTTCTCTCTGAAACCCCATCATGGAGCCCTCCCCCTCCCTCAGGAGGGGGCTCCACCAAACTGAACTCAATTCAGTCTGTCCTCTAGGTTTCAGGAGCTCAGGCCAGCTCCTGATTGCCTTATGCAGTTGTTCACTTGAAAAATGAATATGCATTAGGCTCACTTGATGGCCCATTTGTTCCTGGCATTGACACTCATAAATTGTCCTCTCCTCTTCCCAAAAGTCCCTCTGCAAAGTCCTCTAGAATTTCTGACTTTCTCATTGACTTTCAAGCCAAGTCAAAGGTGGCAAATATGGCTACTGTAATATAGTCCATTTATAGTCCCAACTTTGAGTCCATTTTGCAAGCAACCCACATTGTTTTATTAAATAAGTGTCCCAGTGTTTGGTTGCTGTCCTTCTGCCCTGGCATCCGATGGCAGAGTGGGTTTCGCAATGGGCCTCCCCACACTGTCATTGGCACTGTAGCACTATCCCCCCAGGCAGCCAGCAGCGCTCCCATGTTATTCAGCAGCCTCAGCTGCTCTTAAGGGAGTTGCTCTTAAAGGAACATGCACCCATTTAAATTAATAGCACTTAAGAGTGCTCTTAAATATTTTTTTCCCCAAGTGCCTCTGGACCCTCTTTCTATTTTCTTATGCCCATGGGGGCCACAGCTCACACACACCAGAGCTGGCAAGAGCAACTGAAGTGGCAGTTACACTGAGCACTGCAGTGCCCACTCAGAATATCAATCAACCCGCCAGCTCGCACATCCCAGCTGATGGCGAGTTGGTGAACCGCCAAGCAAGCAGTTTCACTGTTTACTTCACTCAGCTGGGCCCACACTTCATTTCTAAAACTTTGGGGCTGGCAAGAGCACTAAGGAGCCACAATGGAACTGAGGACTGGCAGTGCAGGAGGCCGGGAGGCAACAAGATAAGCCCAACCAACCGTATGTGTGTGTTACACGTACATTGAGATATGAATAAGAAATGTTAAGTTCCACCAAGAAGAAGAACAGAGTCTTTATTGGAGATATCAGCAGAGATATAACCAACCATAGAGCTGGACTATTAGTCCTTTTATCTTGGCACTTGTAAGGAAACAGAAATTACATGCACTGGGTATTGAGACATAACAACAGCTCACCTCAGACATTAAACTATCTGCAGTTAGTGCTGCATAAAACATAATGAGTGCTTGATCTTGTTGGTAATAAACAATTTATGAGTAACATTGATAGCATGTAAGCAATATTAATCTCTGAACTGTGCATTATGCCAGAATATCGAATAGTTTTACATTTCTTAAAGTCCAAATCAAACTATAATCTTAGCATAATGTATGTAATTTACTGCAACTTGTCACTCAAATGAGCTTCAGCTCTTAGCTCTGGCTGAAATGTTATTTTTGTGTCAACAACACAGCAAAATGCCACCTTCCCTGCCTTGGCAGGGTCTGTGTGATTGTATGGCTTCCCTCTGTATATAATTTTAATTCTTGCTTGTAACATGATAATATACTGTATGCTGAGCTCCCCCAGTGCCTTCAAACCCCATCAAAAGTTTTCCTCTCAGTGCAGTTCACGTAGCTCAGGGTGGGGAAGAGCTGCACCTGAGACCTCCCCATTCCACTGTGCCTGACCATCTTATTGCTTATAGAAGCTCATCTCAAGCTGCATTGTCGATCAGGGCCATAATCATTGTTTGCACTGGGTGGGAGTTGTTACCAGTGGTGCAGTGAAGGGTGATTCTGTAAGCTTTTTTTAACAATGACATTATTCAGTTGTAAAGTTTCTTGTAGCCAATTGTGTACTACAGTCTTTAGTTCATGCCCCTCCTTCTCAATCTCTGGTAAACCCAATCATTCTGATGTGTGTAGCTCAGGACTAATTTTCAAGGTGCTCAAACAATATCCATAGCACCAAGTTCTCCTTCCTCTTGCACCCCTGTCGCTTTTGCATTGAGGACTGTGAACTTCCCCACTACAGACTCCAGTTTGGCATCTATAGATCTTATCACCTTCAGCAATGCTGAATTAGTGGGTTGTAAGTCATCAGTGCTCGAGCTCAATGTTTCGGTCTCCCCGGTACCCATAACCTTCTGTTTTGCATGGTTTGTCTCAGAAGTATTATCTCATCTTGAATTTCTTCCCATATTTAGTTGTTTGGTATTCAGATGCAGCAAGTTTCTTTAATAATGGATCCCAGAGATATCAGTTTGAGTAAAGAGTCTTAAAATATAGTTTTTATTGATTTTAAACTGCTCAATCTGTAGAGCTCTCAATGCAAGCATGCTTCCAGTTCAGTACCCCCATGGTTCCACTGATGTGTTACATCAGCATATCATGCAGCACAGAGGATATTATAGGCATGACAGTTCTGTTTACAGCCATATAGTGATATTCATAAACCACATGGTCTGGCCTATGACAAAAAGTACTTAACATCAAAAATGTTACTTTTCTGATAGCCCAGTAACTATTAAATTGGTCTTAGACTACTCATTACTCTATGATTGTTTTAAGTATTGGAGGGCCAGTTGCTACAGACATGGAAAACCCCGGCACTATATCAGTCTTAAAGTGCCATGCTCATGCCCAAAACAGAAAGACAAGAAAGAATGTGCACCTGGGAGACACAATATAAACACATTTTATTTAGCAGAAAAACTGTTTACCCACAGGAGTTTCTAGCGTCCTTATGTAAATGAGCTCTTTAGCACTGGTCTGGCACTCTTTATGTGCTTTATTATTTTTATGTGCTAAATAATTTTTTTTTTATTTTGTGGCTCATGAGTGCTGGCTCCTTTTTACCTTTTTGTTTTCTTGGTTCTAGTATCTGTGGGTAAGTGATTTCTTTAGCAGTGACCGTGCATGTTATTATTTTTGTGTGCTAAATAAAATGTGTTTGTACTGTGGCTCCTGGGGGAAGGACCACACTTTAGTGCTGCGTAGCCTCTTCAGATCATCTTTAATCTGACATGGGAGACACTTCCTATTCTTTTTCCCATAAAACTTGCCTTTGAACACTGTATCCACCACCTGACCACCATCCCCATTATCGGTCAATGTATATCCTCCTCTAATGGCAGCAAGAAAGTGACCATCTGGAAAGGGATATCCTTGCACCAAGGAGATGACAGACTGCCTTGGGAGCCTGGAGTGGGAAGTCGGTAGTGGGAGGTGAGTTACTGGGGGAGCAGAGGGCAGTTTGAAGCCTGAAGGAGTGGGGTGTTAGGGGTCCTGTGTGTAAGCAAAACAGCTACAACCACCATAGTTGTCAATAAATCAATAAGTGGTTGTCTGAAATAATAACCCCAGAGAGAGACTCCTTCTTACTTTTAACATTTCCAATGAGTACCACTCTGGGTCCGACCAGGAAAATGATGCTCACTTCACTTCAGCGTGCCTCTCCTGGTTACCAATTTCTAAATTAATTAATAAATTAGTAACTAAATAAGACTATGTACCTCCTTCCAAAATTATTTTTTAGGATTCTTAAATTACAAAAACAAAAGCCCAGTTATAAGAGTCCACTTTGTTTTTGTAGTGTACATAATTTGTGCCTCTGAATTTCTTTTTCTAATGGCCATCACAAAGTGAAATATGAATCCATTAATGCTGTACATGAAGAATTGCTTTATGACCCTGCTGCCAAAACTGGTGAATTTGATATGTCTAAGGCTGGACATCAAAACAGAAAGGCACATATATTCTTTTGACATTTCTGATACATCTGGGTTTCATGATTTTTGGATGCAATGGATACAGATATCAAATACTGTGGGCTCTGCTCTGGGGTAACCCTGATTCTTTTTTCCAGAGCAAATACCCACAGTATCTTACAATACCAGGGCTCTGGGTTATGTACAGTGGCGTGAAAAAGTATTTGCCCCCTTCCTGATTTTCTCTATTATTGCATATTTGTCACACTGGATGTTTTCAGGTCTTTAGAGAAAATGTAATATTAGATAAAGGGAACCTGAGTGAACAAATAACACTTGTTTTTTTTTTTAATTTCACTTATTTAATGAAAAAAAGTTAACCAACACCAACTGGCACTGTGTGAAAAAGTAATTGCCCCCTTACACTTAATAACTGGTTATGCCACATTTAGCTGCAATGACTGCAACCAAACACTTCCTATAATTCAATATCAGTCTTTCACATCGCTGTGGAGGAATATTAACCCACTCTTCCTCGCAGAACTGCTTTAATTCAATAACATTTGATAGGTTTTCGAGCATGAACTGCTCGTTTCAGGTCCTGCCACAGCATCTCTATTGGGTTTAAGTCTGGACTTTGACTAGGCCACTCCAAAACTTTAATTTTACTTCTTTTTAGCCATTCTGATGTGGACTTGCTTTTGTGTTTTGGATCATTGTCTTGCTGCATGACCCAACTTCGCTTCAGCTTCAGCTGGGAAGGATGACTGGACATTCTCCTTAAGAATTTTCTGGTACAGAGCAGAATTCATGGTTCCTTTAATTATGGCAAGTCATCCAGGTCCTTAGGCAGCAAAGCATCCCCACATCATCACACTACCACCACCATGTTTGACTGTTGGTATGGTGTTCTTACTGTGGAATGCTGTGTTTGCTTCTCGAGACATTATGGGATCCATGTTGTCCAAAAGTTCCACTTTGGACTCATCTGTCCATAGAACATTTTCCCAAAAGGCTTGTGGATCATCCAGGTGCTTCTTGGCAAATGAGAGATGAGCATTTATGTTCTTCTTGGTTAGCAGTGGTTTCCGCCTTGCTACTCTCACATGAAGCCCATTTTGCCCAGTCTCTTTCTGATTGTGGAGTCATGAACACTGACCTTAGCTGAGGCAAGAGAAGCCTGCAGTTCTTTGGATGTTGTTTTAGGATCCTTTGAGACTTCTTGGATGATTTTACTCTGCCCTTGGAGTAATTTTGGCAGGCCGCCCACTCCTGGGAAGGTTCACTACTGTTCCAAGTGTTCTCCATTTGGAGATTATGGCTCTCACTGTGGTTCGATGGAGTCCCAGAGCCTTAGAAATAGCTTTGTAACCCTTTCCAGACTGATAGAGGGCAACAATTTTTTTTCTGATCTTTTCAGGAACTTCCTTTGATCATGGCATAATGTGCTTGTTGAATCTTTGTGCTGGCAACGTGACTCTGATGGTAAGGGCCAAAATAAGTAAGGTTTATATTGAGCAGGGCTGGCTGTAATCAAGCCTGGCTGTGTTCAATCAGCTGACTCTAATTATCCCTTTAATTGGGTTGATTTAACTAGGGGCAATTACTTTTCACACAGTGCCAGTTGGTGTTGGTTAACTTTTTCATTAAATAAATGAAATAAGTAAAAAAAAAGTGTTATTTGTTCACTCAGGTTCCCTTTATCTAATATTATATTTTGTCTAAAGACCTGAAAACATCCAGTGTGACAAATATGCAATAATAGAGAAAATCAGGAAGGGGGCAAATACTTTTTCACGCCACTGTATGCATCATAAAGAGTACAAGACTGAACTTTTCCTGAAGCATTTCCAGATCACATTCATTAGGGGACGTGTTGCCAGTACTGGATTTGGCACTTGTAGAAGAAAGTGTCAGAGGATTCACCTCATCACAGGGACACTGCTGATGAGCATGAGATGGGGAATAATAATAGCAATGGAGCTAGAGATGTGGCCACTGATATAGATCACATACCTGACCAACATGATATAGTTTACTCTAGTGAAAATGAGGGTGTGTGGAGGAGAAGTGGTACTGTAGAAGGAATCTAGAGGGGAGAAGCGTTGTGGTAATTGGGGAATGGAATAAGAGGTGAAGCAAAGAACAATGAACAGCAAAACAAAAAAAAGAGACACAAGAAAAGAGAGCCAAATGAGTCTCTTGATATTTTGCCCACATGTGTAGAGAGAGAGAAACAACAGCACTCATCTATAGTAATGTTGTTCTTTGAAATCATTAAACATGGTTACACTCATGCAACTTGCACCCTGTGTAGGAAGAAAATTGATCATGGGTGGATTTGTCAACTTGGAACTTCATCTATACATAATCAATTGAAACACAAACACAATTTTAACAACCCTTAGAAGACTGTGGACGCATATATACGTCCAGAATCTATATACATTCACATATATTCAGTTCTCAAAGGGTTAATTGGGAAAAAGAATGTGGGGAGTCACAACTCAGAAAAGGCTTGCTTGCCTTGAAAACTTGGTGGTGCTCCAAATGAGGAAGAAGCAAGTGATGCACCTGTGCCCTCTACTAGTGCTCTCTGTCAGTAGTCAATAAAGAACCCCACATTACTTCCAGTTAGGTTACAGGCAACATTTGATGAAGTTCAGCACTTTTTTTGGCAGTAACAGACTTACAGTTAATGAGTTAAAGACACAGGTGATGAAAATTAACACAATGTGTTAGAACAAATAAAGTACATAGATGTCTATTTTTACTAATAGGAATAGAACATTGCAAAATGTTCTTTACTACAAATATTTACATCTATGGTTAGACAAAAACCTTAAAGGGACTATCTTTTAAGTACTTTAGAGAAAAAGGTTAATTCTAGGACTGGTTTCAGATTAAGAAACAAATCTTACTTTTCACAAGATGTGAAACTGAAAACCCTGTGTGGACAATGGTATTACCCCTGCTTGAGTATTGTGATATTATTTTATGCTGGATTATTAAAAACGTATTCCTTGAGGCTAGATGCCTTATATCATAAATAGGCATGTTTTGTTCTATATGCACATAAACATACAAATCATTGTATTTGTCTTAAAGACCAAATGCAAATATATTTTTAAAAGCAACCCTTCTTACTAATAGAAGAACAACCAGGGTGATATCATGTGACATGAATGAATATTATTGAGTGGCTTGGCATGAGCCACTCAATGATACTGCTTCTACTTTCAGTGAGTGGTACTAGAGATCAAGCTATCCTGTATAGGGAGTGTAGCAGGGAGCTACACTTGCTATAGTAAGATAAAGAAAGGTTTTTGGCCAAGCCCTGATAAGCTGGCCATTTGGTGTGGTGGCTAGATCCTCTGCCTATGAAGCTGGTGAACCCGGGACCAGGTGCAGGATACATTTTTTGGATTCTATTTTTTCCATTTCTTCTAAGTCCACCCTTCCCCTGGAGTTAACAATAATTTAGTTGGGGGGTGCAGGGGACTTACCCCCCACATAAAAAATAATGTCTTCATGTGTTGTAGTCAGAAGAGTAGCAACCGTCACTGTGTGTGGAGGTCGATGTTATTTTTTTCCGCTCATTTGACGTCGGGCAGTTTTTCATTTGCAGTGTGTGTTCCATGACATAAGGGAATCTCCCATTTCACATAAAATCACCAGAACTTATGTGTTACTAATAAACTGTAGAAATTTCAATTGTGTATGTATAAATGCTATTTTATTGCCTCTATTTCTTTTTGGCTTCATAGAAAGGCCCTCAGACTTTTTCAGACCAGTTGGTGGAATCTTGGGTGGGTGGTGATCAGGGCTGGTTCCAGGATGTACTGGGCCCTGGTGCAAGACTTTGTAGTGGGCCCCCCTCCGCCCAAGCAGCATGCCCCCCCACCCAAGGAGGGCCCTCCCAGCCACCACCACCAAAAGAATATTGTTGCTGTTTTTCCATTTTATGAAGTTAAAGTTGTGCACGGCGGGCTTTTGCTGCAGCAAATGTTTCAATCACATCAGAAAAGTTTACTTCTCTTGCAAGTCTATTTTCAATTGAAAGTACACCCAATGCAGACAGTCTTTCCTGTGACATTGTGGAGCGAGGTAATTCTTTATCAAGGACAGTTTACTGAAAGAACGCTCAGCACTGGCAACTGTAATTGGAATTGTAAGCAGTACTTGCAGTCCAATTTGGGTGTTTGAAATCCTCTGCTCAGGTCTCTGTACCAGGTACTGTAACACTTCAAATGGACATTTCACATCATCAGGTAACAGTCGAGCCAGCAAGGTAATTTCTCTAGACATGTCCGAACCATCTATATCCCCAAGAAATCGGGCCAACTCTTTGCATGCTACTTCAAGGTTTTCGTCATGTCCAGATGATTTGATGTTGAACAGAAAACCAAAAGTGACTGAAAGTCATGCAGAAATTGGAATCGTTCCTCAATTTCCATCAGTACTTTATCAATAGGCAATTGAAAAATTCATTGCAAAAGCTTTCTTGGCCAGTTAAGGTTGCGTCTGCGGCAAGCTCTCCTGGCATGCGTTTTGCTTGCGTCTAGTGCGTTTTTCTGGAAAAGTCGGTTCAATGTCCATGGTTTGGGCTAGCAGCTTTGCTTCCTCTACCACTCTGCTGAATCTCTGTCTTCGATAATCAGACAGTTGTTCCTTGATGGAGGAAACCACATCTATGGCGTTTGGAAGACTCAAAGCAGGTGACTGTAAAATCACAGTCACCCGATTGATGGCACTAAGCACTTCATTCCACACAAGTAAAGATACAATAAATGGAAATGATTCCAGTGTTTTCACAAGGCCTGTGATGTCAGACAGTGTTTCGCTGTCACAGTTTTCAGTTTCTGATACTTCCAGCAACGAATCCAACAATTCAGGCAGTTGTTCACAGACTGCCTTTGCAGCATCAGCACGGCACTCCATCGAGTCTCTGAAAGTGGTTTGAGGGTATATCGTTTCATGTGCTTGACAAGGATGTCCCAACGTTTGGTGGACCCAGAGAAGATTCTGTAAACCCGCTGTAGTACTCCAAAGAAATTCTTTGCTTCCAACGATGATTCAGCTGCATGTTCTAATACAAGGTTCCAGTTATGAGGACAGCAAGGAACATATACTGCACGTTCATTGACCTGTCGTATTCTCGCTTGAACTCCTCGATGGATACCTCTCATGTTAGCCCCATTATCGTAACACTGGCCCTGCAGTCTTCAATGTTAATGCCATGTTCAGTAAGCGATTTAGCAATAATTCAGCAAAGCCTCTCCTGTTGTATTTTCAACATGGAGAAACTCAGGAAGCTCTCCGCATTTCAACTTGATCACCATTGATTTCAACATAGCGAATCATTAGTGATAACTGCTCCTTGTGAGAAATATCTGGAGTGCAGTCCATCAGCACACTATAGTAGCGAGCAGTGTATATCTTGTTCCTAATCTTATTAGTCACAGCCTAGCTAACATCTGCATAAATTCGTTCTGGCTATCTTTGCTTAAATAATGAACATTTGTTCCTCGCTGAACACGTTGCAAGTGATCAGCCATAATAGGTCATACCTGGACAACAGTTCCAACAATTTCAGAAAATTACCATTGTTGTCCACATACAGGCGTCTACTGAACCCTAAAGGCTAAGTTTTGGCCTGCTAAATATAAAACACAGTCCAAAATTTGACAAAGCACAGCATGCCATCGTTCTTTTTCCTTATCCAGCTTTTCTTGCAAACTCCTGTCTATTGTAGCCTGTTTCTGTAACCCTAACTCTAAATGTTTCCATTTGTAGTAATTCTCCATGTGTGATGGGTAAGCTTCATGCTGACTCAGCCTTTGTGATAATTTTGCCAGTTGGAGAAACCTTGTGTAAACACGAACTATCCTCACCAAAAGCTTACAGCAGAAACAAAATACAGCATCAGCAGACTTGGAGTAAACTAACCAAGGCCTGTGAATCTTTGAGATCCACTTTAACCATAGTTTGCTGAAGTAAACGGCGACCAGCTGTTTTAGGGAACTCAGTGTCAGTTTCCTTCAGCTGCAGGGGCTTATGCTGCACAATTTCAACCCTGAGCGCTCTGACTCTGAACTAAAACTTTCAGGCCAGGTAGCTGGGTCATAAAATTATAAATGAAAGGTGGTTCACTACTGGGTTCAGGGTTTATGTCACAACCTGATTCCAGTTCAATACATTGTTGTATTTCTTCTTGCTGTATATGTCTTTCATCATCATATATTCTTCTTGGTCTAGTTGTACATTTCTTTCTGAGTCGAGTCCGATTCATTATGGTTTCCAACTCCACCCCAGTCGTTTCCCCTCTATTACTGCCTCTACAGCTGTTTCATGTGATGAGGTTGATGGTTTTGCTCACTTGTACTTTCACCAGATTTGGACACTGTTGCCAGCGGACAACTTAACCATTTACAAAATATTTTGTTAGCATTTTGCTTCTTTTTGAGTCAACTCTAGCTGTCTTTTGTTCTTTACGTTTTGCAGAACCAGACTTGTACTTTGGTAGTGCTACAGGATTCGACATCATATCAGATTTCTTCTTTCCTTTCTGTCATGTAAGGTTTACCTTGATAGCTAAGGCAAGCTATGTCTATTTATTTATTTTATGAATACAAACTGTACTTTTGACTAGACTAGTTTAAAGTTCAATAATATCTATGAGACGTTACAGCAGGTGGGTCGTGGGTGGCTCACTTGGCACTAGCAAACAGGCGCAGAGCACTGAGCAGGCTCATTTGTGTAGAAAATGTATAGATGTGCTGCTCCAGAGTAGTCCTATGCTTGCATTCTATGCCTAAGTCTAACTTTTAGTTTGAAGCAGCGAGCATGAAAAACCAAGCCAGTCAAGAAAAGAATGTATTGCTGTTCTGTGTTCTTTACTGATTCTGCAAAATAAAGTATTTTTTGCAGTTATAATCTTGATGTGTTATCTTTCTTTCTTGTCAGAAAAAAATGAAAGGCTATCTTGTTATTTTAATGCCAAACAGGGACTCCTACACAGTCAGTACTAGGCTGGCTACAGTGCTTGCTGCTGGCGTACTCCGAACAAGACTAGGTAGGCCACAGGCACAGCAGAGCCAGAGAATATCTTGTTATTTAATACCAAACAGGGACTCCTACACAGTCAGTACTAGGCTGGCTACAGTGTTTGCTGCTGGCGTACTCCGAACAAGACTAGGTAGGCCACAGGCACAGCAGAGCCAGAGAATATCTTGTTATTTTAATGCCAAACAGGGACTCCTACACAGTCAGTACTAGGCTGGCTACAGTGCTTGCTGCTGGCGTACTCCGAACAAGACTAGGTAGGCCGCAGGCACAGCAGAGCCAGAGAATATCTTGTTATTTTAATGCCAAACAGGGACTCCTACACAGTCAGTACTAGGCTGGCTACAGTGCTTGCTGCTGGCGTACTCCGAACAAGACTAGGTAGGCCACAGGCACAGCAGAGCCAGAGAATATCTTGTTATTTTAATGCCAAACAGGGACTCCTACACAGTCAGTACTAGGCTGGCTACAGTGCTTGCTGCTGGCGTACTCAAACAAGACTAGGTAGGCCGCAGGCACAGCAGAGCCAGAGAATATCTTGTTATTTTAATGCCAAACAGGGACTCCTACACAGTCAGTACTAGGCTGGCTACAGTGCTTGCTGCTGGCGTACTCCGAACAAGACTAGGTAGGCCGCAGGCACAGCAGAGCCAGAGAATATCTTGTTATTTTAATGCCAAACAGGGACTCCTACACAGTCAGTACTAGGCTGGCTACAGTGCTTGCTGCTGGCGTACTCAACAAGACTAGGTAGGCCGCAGGCACAGCAGAGCCAGAGAATATCTTGTTATTTTAATGCCAAACAGGGACTCCACACAGTCAGTACTAGGCTGGCTACAGTGCTTGCTGCTGGCGTACTCCGAACAAGACTAGGTAGGCCGCAGGCACAGCAGAGCCAGAGAATATCTTGTTATTTTAATGCCAAACAGGGACAGTCAGTGACAGTGACACAGTGTCACAACACAACTCAAACAACTCTCTGGGTTATATATTTTTTTTTCATATATATTTAGAATTATTGACTTCTAAGTTCTTGAGACAAAGACAAATATTAAGTTAGTTCAATCAAACTGATTGACCCACCCAGGCCAGGCCTGCCGCTACCGCCACCCAGCCGCTGGGGCCCTACAGGCTAGGTGCAGCTGCCAGCCACAGTACTCACTCCTTCCTGTGGCTGCTTGCTGCCAGTGCCAGGCCACCTAGCTATTTTTTCCTGTCAGCTGGCTGGGGCCCTACAGGCTAGGGGCAGCCACAGTACTCACTCTTTCCTGTGGCTGCTTGCTGCCAGGCCAGCTAGCTATTTTTTCCTGTCAGCTGGCTGGGGCCCTATACAGGCTAGGGGCAGCCACAGTACTCACTCCTTCCTGTGGCTGCTTGCTGCCAGGCCAGCTAGCTATTTTTTCCTGTTGGCTGGCTGGGGCCCTATACAGGCTAGGGGCAGCCACAGTACTCACTCCTTCCTGTGGCTGCTTGCTGCCAGACTCCTCCTGTGGCTGCTTGCTGGCTGCCAGGCCATTCCAGCTAGCTATTTTTTCCTGTGACACCTGCTGAGCTGTCCTCACTACAAGTTCTGTAATAGCTGCTGCCTCCCCCCCAGACCAGAGCCAGACCCCCACCCCACCGGCACCAACTGTATTGTACTGCTGTTCTGTTCTTGTTGTTTGTCTCTAGTTTTTTTAGTTTAGTAAACTAAATTAGTTGGGCTCTGCTACAGTGAGTGCAGTGCAGCGCTGCAAATTAATTTCTGCCTGCCCGACGACGACGATCCCCTTTTCCACACATCCATCCACTCCTCTTAGTTCGCCCGCCAACTGCCGTCTGCCAGACAGACTGTGAGACGCACCACGCACGCAGAATAGATTCTCACGTCACATCACGAGATGAGGAGGATGGCTGATTGGCTGGGCTGCAGCAGCAGCTTTGTTCGGCGCCGGCGGCAAGCGGCGCTCCGTCTCAGTCGGCGAGTCCAGCCCACTGAGCCCAGGCACAGCCTCCAGGCAGCCAGCCAGCAAATCACAGCACTGCGGCTAGAGGAGGGGACACGCGGGGAGGGACTAGCCGGGTGGAGGAGGCAGGACTAAGGGAGGAGTCAAGTGTGAGCGGCACCAGCGAAGCCGCAGCGTCAGGAGGAGGAGCGACGATGCATCGAGTCCGACTGTCCGATGAGCAGCATTTGCCACTGCCAGCGCAGCGATGGAGGAGGAGCTAGCTACTACCGAGGCACTGGGCAGCAGCAGGTTAGGAGTGGACCCATTGGAACAGACAGACGGAGCCGGCACCGTGGGAGGATCAGAGGCGGTCTGAGGCGGAGCAGCTTGCAAGCAGCAAACCAATCAAGTAACAGTGACAAAGCCAAAGGACCCACCCAAAGGTATTGTGCAGAGCAGCGGGCAGCCGCCTAGCAGGGGGGGTTTAATTTTGTAAATGGACCACCCGGATGGACTAGGGGACAGGGAGGGACTCAGCACACGCAAGTTGGCGGCTCGGCGCAGTGGGCGCCCGCCGGGTGGCATTCTCAGCCTCTAGCTGGGCTGGGGGCAATCATGGGCCCCCGGTGCTCTCTGAGCCCTGGTGCAGTCGTGTCCCTTGCACCCCCCCTGACGCCGGCCCTGGTGGTGATATAATTTAAGTAAGCATTACATCATTTTCCTCAAAGTCCTAGCAGGTTAGTATACACATAGTACATTGTATCATGAAATGGCAAAAATCAGTTGTCACTTCAAACAATATTTAATATACTACTGGATACTAAATATCTAGTAACTTTCACAGGCTAATCAGTAAAACTTTGGTGACAATATTACATAAGAGAAAGAGGGCCAAATGTCATCAGGTCATTTAATTTTTTTCCATATTACTGACTAACCTAAATGCAGTTCTATTTTGCTTCACCCTTTTTGCTGAGGTTCTACCGCATTTTCAATATTCATGCATTTTCTCTGTATTGGGTTCTCCTCTTCCCAGAATTTGTACTGCTGTCCTTATAACCCTTCCAAAATATATACAGGTACGTATGCCATGCACCTCTTCCTAATTTATAATTCTTCCCTGCCCTCTGCTAGTGTTAGACCTTAATTCATCTTTCTCAAAATGCGCTCCTCTGTAACTGCACCCTCACAATATTTTTACCTTTACTCCACCTTTCTCAAAATTTGCACTTTTACTCCTGCACCTGTCCAAATATGAATCCCAACTTGTGTAGCCCTCTCTCAAAATTAGTACTCTAGCCCACACTGTCATATAAGTGTGCATTTACCCTGCAATCCTCCCAAATGTACACTATTTGCACCCCCCTCAAATTTATTAAATTTATACTTATACCCCCTAAATTTACACTTTAATTCATTCAACCTTTCTAAAATATGTGTTTGCACCCCAAAATTTGTACTTGTACCCCTGAACTTATCATAAAGTTTGTACTTACACCTCAGTATCCCTCCCCAAATTGCTACTTGTCCCTATATCCCTCCCAAAGTTTGTACTTGCATCCCTGCACCTTCCAAAAATGTGTACACATACCCCTGCACCCTCAAAAAAATGTGTACTTGTAGCCTTGGACACCTCTCAAAATTTTTACTTGTACTCCTACACCCTCCCAAAATTTTCACTTGTACCCCTGCACCTCCCAAAATGTGTACTTGCACCCCATACCCCACCAAAATGTGTACTTGTACCCCATACCCTGAAATTTGTACTTGTGCCCCTGCACCCACCAAAAACTTGTACTTGCACCCCTTCCAAAATTTGTACTTGCACTGCTACACCCTCCCAAAATTTGTACCTGCTTCCCTGCATGCCTCCCAAAATGTGTTCTTGTACCCCACACCCTCCCAAAATGTGCACTTGTACCCCAACACCCTTCCCAAATTCTGTACTTGCACCCCTACCAAAATGTGTACTTGTACCCCTGCATGCCTCATAAAATGTGTACTTTTTTTTTGATGGAGGACTGGGAACTCCCAGCCCTTCTCATGCTGCTCATGTCCAAAACAACCAAGTAACCCACCTGTACCCCAGTATACCTCCCAAAACATGTACTTGTATTCCTGTAACCCTCACAACATTTGTACTTGCACCATTGCAACCCTTCCCAAATTTGCACTTGTACCTCTGCACCCTCCCAAAATTTATGCTAGCACCCCTATACCCCTACCAAAATTTGTACTTGCAGCACTGCACCCATCCCCAGATTTGTACTTGTACCCCTGCATCCCTCCCAAAATTTGTAATTGTGACCCTACATCACTCCCAAAATTTGTGCTTGTACCCCTGCACCCCATGTAAAATTTGTACTTGCACCCCTGTACCTCTCCCCAAATTTTTACTTCTAGCCTGTACCACTTCCAAAATTTGTAATTGTACCCCTGCGCCCCTCCAAAAATGTGTTCTTGTACTCCTGCACCTCTCCTAAAATGTGTCACTACACCCTTGCTCCCCTCACAAAATTTGTAATTGTACTCAGGCACACCCCAACAAATTTGAACTTGCACCCTTGTACCCCCCAAGATTTGTATTTGCACCTCTTTACACCTCTCAAAATGTGTAGTTGTAGACCTGTACATCTCCCAAAATGTGTTCTTGTGAGCCTGAACATGTCCCAACATTTGAACCTGCACCCCTGCACCCCTCCCAGAATTTGTACTTGTATGCTTGCATCCCTCCCAAAATTTGTACTAGCAGCCCTGTACCCCACAACATTTTACTTGTACCCTGCACACCACCCAAAACTTGTACTTGTTCCCCACCCAAAACTTGTACTTGCATCCCTGCAGAAATACTGTAGGCATCCTCCTGAACTTTGTTTTCTTACCATCTCACACCTCTTAACCCATACAAAGAAAGGGATGCAAACTTGGAGAGTAGTATATAAAATGTACAGTACATACAGTATTTTTGGAGCAGTGTGGAGCAAAGGGTATACTAATGTGTTGAAGAGTGTAGTGGTATGTATGTAAGTTGTGTGAGGGATGCAAGAAAAGTTATGCAGATTTTAGTGATCTAAGAGATTTTGCTATTTGTGTAGGGAATGGGATAATAATTCTGGAAAGTGTGTGGACTGTGGAATGAATTTTGGGAGGGATACAGGAGGAAGGTTCCATGTCATAATAGCAACTGTGGAATGGCAAACCATCAAAACTGTGTCAAACCCACAGTGTGAACACTTTTGGAAGCTTTGGTTCTTGCAGGGGGCTTTGACCCCCACACCACCTAAATAGATATTCCAACTCTGGGAGGACACACTCAGTAATGGGAGGGAACCATAAGTTGCACAACTATGTCAGTGCTGTGCTTCCATTGCCATTGTGATGGTTCACCATTCTATATTCGCTATCTTCATGGGCTACCCAGGAGGAAGTGTAGAAATCTTTGAGAAAAGTGAGGTAGGGGTAAATAGTTTGCAGAGTATGGGGGAGGGGTAAAACTTTAGAAAGTTCCAGGGGCAGTGGCACAAATTTGGGAAGGGAGTGAGATAAGAGGTACACATTTTGTGTTGGGTGGACTTGGGACAAACTTGTGGAAAGTTGCAAGTTTGAGGGGAGCTATGCAGGAGAGGTATAAGTCTCAGGAGTCATGGAGTAGAGACCACAAATGCTTGAAGAAGTATGCATGGTATAAGTTTGGAACATGTCACAGATGGGCACACATCTTAGGTGAGTGGGGGGTGGGAAACAAATATTGTTGGGAAGAGTGGGAGTACAAATTCTGGGAGGGGTATGAGGGGTGAGTGGGCAAATATTGGGATAAGTGCAGGCTAGGAGTACAAATATCAAGGGTGAATCAGATTTAGGGAAGCATGTAGAGATGTGCCGAGGTACACATTTTAGGAGAGGTGTAGTGGTTGTATACATTTCAGGAGGTGAGTAGGAGAAGGGGTATAAGTTGTACGAGTGGTGCATGATAGAGTTAGAACCTTGAGAGAGGTGTCTGGGTGTGTTTTGGAATATTGGCAATGAAGGAGCAGGGCAGAGTTGTACATTTCTGTGGGGTTATAACTTTGGGGAGAGGTACTGGGGTAGTAGTACACTTTTTGTAAGTGCTTTTGAACCTCAGTAAAGGGATTAAATCTGAAAAGAAAAAAATAAGGAAGGAGTTATGGTTGATGCATTTAGGGCTAGAAAGGGAATGCAGGAAACCAAAATTTACATTTTACAAGCGTGAACTTTTTTTTTTGGGGGGGGGGTTGATACAGTGCTCAAATGTTTGATGATCAACCTAGGGAACTTGTCAGATAGTTACCATTTTGTACTAATGGTATAAGTCCATTAATAAAAGTCCCCATCAGAAAATTGGTAGCAAAGACTGATTTTTGCTATTTCACAAAATTTGATGAACAGTACTACGTATACTAAGCTGACAGGGCCCCAGGGGAAATTATGCCGTTATTGCTTGAATAACATCAGTAGTCACCCAAGATTCCGTTGGCTGGTTTGAAAAGTCTCAGGGATTTTTAGTAAAACTATCATATAAGAGAGGCAAATAAAATTGCATATATACATGAGTAATTGCAATTTCTGAACTTTGTTTGTACCACATGAGGCCTAGTTGTCCCCACGGAGGGCAAATAATACATTTTTAAAGTGTTTTATTTGATCTTTAAATCTCTTGATTGGTTATCTTTGGAACAAGATAAGCAACTACATATTCTGACTTTTATGTGGAAATGCATTAAACAAAGAGTCCCAATGTACATCAAGAAGCTGTTTTCTTATCATTCTCTAAAAGCAGGGATAAGATCAGCTGATGGCTTTCAGTTTGACATCCCCAAGGTCAATAGTGACATCACTGAACTGTCACTCACAATTTAAGGCCCCAAGATGTGGAATACTCTCCCTTGAGCATTACATAAGAATATTGATAGGTTACCTGCGCTGTATACTTTATATTTATTCTTTTCAGTAAGCAGGTAAAATCCAGTAGGCACAAGTGCCTGTTTGCAGGGGTGACCTGGGGGCACTGGGGTGGTTAAGTGACTTGCTCAGAGTTGCACAGTATGCAGGTGGAGGTTATGGGAATCAAATCCTGGTCTGGACGTACCACACTGATTAACAGCATGTTACTCTAACCTCTAGGCTACACTGCCAGCCTAACTTTTACTTTAAACTACTTTAAAGCAATGGTTTAAAATAATTGCAGTAACTATTGTCCTTCGGTCACTGGGTGACTTTTTCGATTTTGCTAACTTTAAAATCTAATCTCCTTATAGGCACCTATCTTTCTTCCTAAAACACTCCTGAGTTTTCAGTGTTTTCTATAGTGTACTATGAAACCCAGTGATAATTTATCATTTTTTCACTTTAAATCATATAGTTTTTAAAATGGAACTACTGAAACTGGATGAACTTTATGAACACGTATGCTATGTATCTATGAACAATGATATATGAAAGTTAAATGTTTTTGGTGTAGTATTAGCCACTGCTAAGCAATTTAAATCACAAATTGTAATGAGAAAGTAATAATGTGACCTACTGAGAATTCAAACCAAGCCCTGGAATACTGTACTAGTACTCTAACCACTGTGTTACAGGCTCACATGGTTAGTCCTGTGGTTCCTGGTCACACTTCCTTTCTCTGGTATTGCATATCCTGTAAATGGAAATAATCTAGATGACAGATATTTGTGGTGCAGTATTAGCCACAGCTAAGCAATTTAAATAACAACTTGTAGTGAGAAAGAAATAATGTGACCTACAGGGAATTAATGTTGTATGTTACAGAGTATTGTTATTTGTGTGCAAAACAATCATTAAGTCTTATTAGCCTTACCTTAGGACAGTGAAATAGAATATACAGTAATGTACTACAGGGCATGGTGGAACATTGCTGGGGATGGAAATCCATCCCTCAAACAACATTGTTGTGCTGCACAAGCTATGTCAGCTAGTTTGTTGTGCTGCACTAGCTACCTGGTTAGTGCAGCACAACAACTTGGAATGTGTTCACACATGCACCTTATGTGAACCTCCTGTCTTCTAAAGATGGCCACAGCAGTGAGTACTGGACCCAGAAGAGAGTGGTGGTGAACATCAAATGACAAAGTAAGGATACTGAACTGTTATTTAAATAAAAGAGACTATTTTTTTTGTTGTAGATGTGGACCATACACTATAAAAGATATTGTATGGTCCACAATCTGCAACAAGCATGAGTTGCTATCTCGAGGTTGCCATGGTGACCAAAACTTCTCAAGCTTCACTCTTGAGGTTTAAACAGTCATCATGGCAATCCTCTTGATGGCTACACATGTTTGTTGTGGATAGTGGACCATACACTTTTACTTTGTTATTTTATGTAACAAATTCAGGAGGCTATTTATAATTAACGTTGGCTAAACTGGCTAATTATCATCAATTCCTGTTTTTAAATTAAAAAACTTGATTTTCAACTAGAAGTATTTCACAATTTTTTCCCTGTCCCAATCACCACACTCAACAACCATGCATGGCAGGCCAATAAACTGTTAGATACCAGCACACCAAGGGGCAAAGGTGAAGGAATTTGATAGCTAACTCTATGGGAAATTGTCAGTGCACTAAACATTTTATTGGGAATCATACTTGAACTATGATTGGCAACCATGTTATAGCTGTTTTGATCTGCTCACCTTTTCTTTCCTGTCCAGTGAGGGATATCATCAGTTCATTGTCACTCTGAAATTGGGATACACGATACCCTCTAGACACTTTTTAGGCATCAAGCAATAGTGTGCAACATCTCCTGTTGTCATGCATACACTTTTGTGTTCTCTGTCAAGATTATTGTAACATTTAGTGTGTGTGTGATTATGCTGTGATGAGATCTCAGTACTGACATGGTCAGCAGAATGTAGTTCCAGTCGAAATATTTCCTATACAGCTTATCCTACCATATACACACAAGGATGTGTGCATCCATGGTGCTTTGCATTGGGGTTTAAGCTTTAAAATGCATGCATGTGACTGGTAGAGATTTTCAAAAACAAAATAAATCAGAAATGATCTATCTTCATGAACTAGTTATGCATTCTACACCCTGCTCTTTTTGCATACTGCCTTTCTGTTAGGCTGTCTCTCATGCATTTAATGCTGTCTGCAATGGGTGCCTCATACATTAGTTGGTAGTGGACTGGATACTTTATTGAAGGAATGATTGCACAGTAATTTTGGCACTGTCCACACTGAGCCCTGTAAACCATTACCAGTTTGGTAAACTGTTACCGCTACCTCCAAAAATGGTTTGCATCCGCAATGGTAGTGGTTTAACAGCTGACTTTAAAACCAATCTCAAGACCTGTAAGGATGTGGTCTTTAGATCTGAATGGGTAACATTCTGGAGCCTGTAAAATTATAGTTACATGTGTGGATGCATGACTGTTTGGACCCTTCATTCACAGGGTCTTCCAAACGGATTAAAACTGGGAGAAATGAGGTGTAATGTGGATGCCACACTAATGTCTGTAACGTTTTTAAAAATGTTACTACCAGAATGTGGATGCTCCAAAATGGTAAGGGTGGTAACATTTTTTAAAAATGCTACCACAGACAACTTTGTAGTGTAGACAGGGCTATACTGTCTTGGTCTTGTGTGTGTCTAGCAGTGTTAATGCAGCAGTGCAATGAAAATGGGTTAAAATTTGACCCCATCTTTGTTTCTTCCTAATTGATGCCACATCTCTTCCAGTTTATTTTGATGGTAACATTTTCAGTTTTCATCATTATTTAAGAAATTTATGAAAGTTTTAGAATAATTATTTCTCAAGAAAAAAGATGGCTACCTGATTTTTTGCATAGAAATAATACCGAGGACCTGGGGAGGGTAGGAATCCAGACAAAAATGCAAATGTACAGTACACAGCATAGGAAACATCCAGAAAACCCAAATCAACAGTTCTGCCAATATTTTTCATAACCATAGCAGAAAATTAGCTTTTTGGATCAAGTTTTTTCATTGCACTGCTGCTTTAATACAAATTGATTGCTTACTGCAGTCCTCTGTTGCCGATGAAGAAATCTAACATTCTGCATTGCCCTACAGTCTAGAATATGGAATGGAAGAAAGCTTTAAAGAAAGAGTTGACGAGATTGAAGAAATAAAGACAATGTGAGACAATGTGAGAAGGATTACTTTGCACTGCAGAAACATTAATACTATAATCAAATACTTGTAGTGTGGGAACTGTAGAGTAGTAAAGCATTTACATTAACACGTTGGCTTTCATATGCTATATCCCAAAATGATTTACAAGCAATTTATTTACACAGAATAGCTTAGCAGAGATGTCACTTCTCATTTCTTGATGGGCTCCACTCCTGCTTGGGGCAACATGACACCTTTCAGTACAGTTGGAACTTTGATTAATTTGTGTTGTTATGCATGCGAATGTGTAGGTACTGAAAAATGTCATGTTTGGTTTAGCTTCTTGTAAGTCCATCCATGTAATTCAACACCAACATTTGGGTCAGAGTGCAGGTCCTGAACTACATGGCAGTGACAATGCACTGTATGTTAAGTAAGTAAAATGTTATTGTTCAGCATAGCTATTACAATATACTACAATAAATATAATAAAGTCTTAAATATTGTGCACAAACATTTGACCATACATTTCACCGTAAAATTTCATCTTCCATTATTTTACAATAATACAAAATGCTCAGGTTACAGCTAATGAGCAGGGCCACTGGAAAATTGTGGAAAATTTTACCCCAAAATGCGGGAATTTTCTTGCAAAAATTGCAGGAAAATTGTGGGGGTTCACTATACATCCCAACTGCCCCTTAATAAATATTTTATTGTTTGCTGCAGCATGTATTGATCACATAAATTGTTAGATAAAGGTATTGCCACTTGTAAGTGCTTTTAATATGAAGAAAGATGTGTGTTTTTGAAATGCACTGTAAATCCTCATTTCTCCTTTTATTATTGGGCAGCACATGGTGCTAAATACCTAAGATGACTCACACCACGGGAAGAACTTTCTTCTGCTCCATTTACTCCTCTCTGGCTTAAAATTGAAATTTCTCTTATGGCAGCTAATGGACTATCCCCGACAGCTCTTTATTATATTAATTATAGTTCCTTACCGGTACAGTTAAAAGGCACACCAATAGCAATCTCGATTAGAGTGCATTCACAGGTATGCAACTTTCTTAAATATAACCATACCCGGGATATAGAACAATCAATTGAGGGTAACCCCAACTTAAAGATAAACAATAAAACACTTACCACCAAATGGTTAACGGGTATAAAGGACCTGTCCTTGGCTTCGTTGATATCAGAGGACCATAGGTGGTTATCGTCTCCGGAAATAATAAGGGTATTAAACTTGCCTGATACGTATATCTTTAAAATTTACCAATTAAGACACCTTATTGTAAAAGTGTTTGGTATCTCACCTCCCAATGTAAGTCCAAGAAGTTACAGGTCGGAATTGGGGGCTATGGTCGGAACTCAAAAAATGGTTTCACAAACTTATAAAATACTGTATAACTGGGCCTACCCAAATTACTTTGCTGCCTCGGAGTTATGGACCTTCTTTTTTCCAACTCAGAAGTTTCACTGGGAGTCACTATGGCAGAATTGTCATAAATATGTTTCACAAGATAGATTACGCCTCACCCAATTTCACATTTTGCATAATTTATATTACACTCCACAAAAATTATTTAAAATGGGACTCCTGGCTGCCCCGACTTGTAATAGATGTGATAAAGAAGAAGGATCTATATTTCATATCTTCTGGTCTTGCTCCAAAGCTACTGCATTATGGGATAAGATTCAACAGAATACTGATCCTTTGCTAGGTCTGAAAGAACTTTTCACTCCTGAAATTTGCATACTAGGGGATTATAGTACAATCAATCTCTCGGTTAGGCGCTATCACATGGCTCTTATCTCCTTAACTACTAAGAAGATAATTTTGAGGCATTGGAAAGACAATTTAGATATCTCCTATAATGAATGGCTAAGGGAATTACTTGCTAACTTGAGAACAGAGAAAACTATCGCCAGTCTCAATAACAAACTTAAGAGTTATACGAAGAGGTGGGAATCACTGCATATGCTATTCTCTCTTTAGGAAGTCCTATGTACATATTTCTGATTAGGTTGGTTAAACTCTTTTATTTATAGTGTAACAGATTTTTCAGGGTTGTCTTGATAGGCTGTGTGTTGTGGGGAGGGAGGGAGGGTGTTTGGTGGGCATGGGGGAGGGTTGGGGGTAAGGGCCCTGTACAGGATTCTCTTATGTATATGTCATGTACAAAGAACCAATGTACCCTTACTCATGTAAATGTATGTTTGTTTGTCTGTTCTGTTGTTTTTGTTATATTTGACGCAAAATCAATAAAATTATAAAATGAAATGCACTGTAAAATAATCATTATATAACATATCGTCTACAAATCAAGACATCTAAGTCATGCAGTGCTAACTAGATTTTATTCAGTAATTTACAGTTAATCTTTACTGAATACATCCTGAAATAACATAATCTGCCAGTTTCTAAATGTTAAATAATAAAGCCTGTTTAAACTACTTGCTTTGGTGCAAGAACAAAATAAATAAATAAGCAGGGTGCCTAATAAAGGTCTAGTAAGAAGAATATTTATTTTGTTAAAATAATTACTGTTCTTAATCAGCACTGTAAGTACATTTTAAAATCACATGATAAAAGTATCAAATCATACCAATAGCTTTTCATTACATCATACAATAGTTTTCAATACATTATACTTTTGTTCTACTCGGTTTGCAGTGATTTTACTTGGGTTGCAATTACTTTGTCTATTTGAAGGTAACTGTTTAACTATACTTAACCTGTTCAGCATGTTTTCAGAAATATTTCCTTTTGTAGGTTTTCTATGTGAGTATGCAGTTGCGGCAGACTGACATGTAAGGAATCACTGTCACCAACCTCCTCAGAAGCACATTCAAGTTTATAATTAGCAAGGCCATCCAAACTCTTGACACATTTTAATCAAAATTCTTTCAGACTGAAAGTATTTATACAAGGAAAATCTACCTTACCATTCAAAAACAAGCATTGTGGTCAAGACTTCATTTAGGTGAATGGGCACTTTGCACCTCTTCTCACACCTATTGTTTCAGTCTCTGTGTCAGCAAAAAGTTCTCTGATAGTCTGCTTTAACACAGATTTTAAGTGTTCCAGTCTACATATGCATGACCAGAGGATTTTGAAACCAAAGCAGGGAAGTGAATTACATGAAAGTAGAGTCACATTTGACCCCTTCTCACCTCACACTGTACTGTTTTGGTCAAATCCAAGTATGTATACTAAATTGTTAGTATATCTGAGTAGATTTCCTTGAGAATTTAAATATTTTTATACAATTTCAGTCAAAAATTCCATAAATGTAAGAAATTGCAGATTTTGCGTGGAGAAGGGTGAAAATTGCGGAAATTGCTGAAAAATTGTGCCCGGCAATTTTCCAGTGGCCCTGCTAATGAGCTTCTCAATCAAAGTCCATAATACTTATTGAAGCAGTTAAGCTTCTTTGGATCAAATCCTATTTTATAAATGAGTAGTCATCAGAAAATTAGCTAATAATATCTGGATTCCTTTATCGTGGGTTGTGAAGAGAAGCTCAATAATCTCTTCAGGAGGGAGACTGAGGCTTCCTAGCAACCCACCCAACCACTTTTTTCTTTGTCTTTTCATAAAGAGAACAAAGAAGTACAACATGTTTTAAGTCATTGTTTCTCTTAAGCCCATGTTTATAATATGGAGATGTCATATTCTGTCTATTTTGCCGAAAAGAAATGAATTGAGCATTACATATCTCCATTCGAAACCTGGTGAACATTCTTCTCAGTTTGGGGCATGTTAAATTTATTAAATAGGTTTCCAAACCTTGCTTAGTTTTAAATTTCTTGTACCACTCATGTAATTTTACCATTGATAGTTGTGAGAATGTCAAATTATCATCCACATCTCTAAATCTTATCTTAATCTCACTCTTAACTTCCTTCCAAGGTATTATATATATGGTATGAAGAAGATGTCCCAAGCCTGAAGGCAGTAGGGCATTTTTAATCAGCTGAATAAAGGGATACACAAATCCAAGAGTAGCCATCCTAGCTGCTTCTTCTAAAGACATTCTAGGATAGCGGTTTTCTGGAAGTAGGAAAGTTTTCAGCAAAAGCATAAGTTGTCTTTCTTTTACCAAAGAAGGAAGAGACTGTTGGCCCAGTTCCAGTTTTAATAAACAATTCAATGTTCCTTGAGGTAACATTAAAATATATTTGTATAATTTGTTGAGAATAGTTTCCATAGGTTTTATATTTGAAAAGCCCCAGATTTCCAATGAGTAAATTATGCTCATTCTAATTTTAGCATTATTAATTTTAAGAATTCCCTTAATTGATGACTTTGCCAACTTAGCATTAAATATTTTAAGTGCATTAATTACTGAGGACATCTTACTTTGGACTATTACCTGATGACTTGTCCATTTTAGATTATAATTGAATCTTAGTCCCAGATAGTCATAATGATTGAGTACACCAATCATTTCCCCATCTATTTTAATCCTAGGTAATGTCCTAATTTTATTACCAAAGATAACAATTTTTACAATTTATTTTCAATTTTCTTTCCCTACACAGAGCCTCAAAGAGGCCCAGTTTTCTCCTGAGACCCAGTTCAGACATCAACAATAGAACTAAATTGTCCACATAAGCTAAACTATGGATTCTACTCTCAAAAATATTGGAAGCATGAAATTCATATTCTGGTTTGGATAGTTTCTGTAATATACTGTTAATATATATATTAAAAAGTGTTGGGGCTAATATACAGCCTTGTCTAACTCTCACATTGGTATTAAGAGCCTTAGTGTTAACCTAGGTATTTTCGTGCAGTCTTATCAAAATATCCAATAAGATATCATCTAAATTAAGCTGCTCTAAAGTTGTCCAAAGAATCTTTTTGCTTATGCTATCGAAAGCAGCTGAAAAATCAATGAAGCAGCAGTATAACCTGCCGCTACATATGTTAGTATATTTCCATATAGTATGTTATAATAAGTAACAATGTTGTACTGCAGATCTTCCCCATCTGAACCCATTCAGTGCTTCATCGAGAATTGAGTTTTCCTCGAGCCATTCTTGTAGTCTAACTACGATCATCTTAGAAAATATCTTTTGACAAACATCTATTAAACTAATAGGGTGATACATTTTAGGATTATTTGGATCTTCTTTTTTATATATTGGAAAGATAATGCTACCTATGCTAAATTTGCATATTTTATACGTTCGTCCTCCAGTACTTTCTTATACTTTTCTCTTTCTTTTCTTAATATTATAAGATCTTGTTTGGTTTTGTTCCAATTATTTTCATGTTTCCTTAGGACTTTCTCAAACTGTTTCTTTGCACATCTGCATTTCTCATTAAACCATGATTTTTTATACCTAGGTAAATTATTTATTATTTTGTTATTTCTACAGTAATTCAGTAAAAGCTTGTGCAAATTATTCCAAATTGTGTATGGAGCAATATTTTCATTTTGATCTCCATCTAGGATTTGTTTGTATGTCTCATAAATTTCCCTAGAGTTTAGGAGCTCCCTAAATTGAGTGTAATATGATGAGTTCCATGTTATCCATTTCTCATGAATGATAACCAACTCATCTTCAATATGCATTTCGTTCAGTTGGGGTGAATAATAATATACGAAATCCAATATTGTTGGTAAATGTGTTGATTCAGGTTGTGTGCAGACCTGTAGGTTAATGACCATCCCTGCAGCTTCCAAGTTGGCCCAAATAAGATTTAACGTTGAGGAACCAGTGGGCCCTAGAAAGGTCATTTTCCCAGGTTTGTCACCACTTGTCCTTTCATTCAGAATCAGAAAATTTCTCTTGGCCAAACATTCCAATAATTGTTTCCCTTTGTTGTTAGATCTTACCTCCATGGAATCCCTTTCAACTCTATGTGCTCCATTAATCATCGGAATACAGGATGCAAAACTAGAGAGCTCCAGCTCAGTCATTTTTGAAATTATCTTAGCGCTAAAGTCTCCAGCTATAAATATGGGAATATTACCTTCTTCTTCCAACAGCCTATCCAAGGCTAGTTTCAATTGGTCATAACAGCCATCATTTGATCCCAAATGTTGATTTTTTGGTGGAAAATATACATTGCATATAGCTATTTTTTTAATGCCATCAGAAACTATCAAAATCAGATCATTATCTTTCCCAGTAGTATGTTCTTGTATTTGTAAATTAAAACTAGTTTTAATATATGTAGTGACACCCCCTTTAGACCTGCCTTATCTTTTATCCTTAATTGCTGGAATAGTACAACCAGTATAACCTATGTCTCAGCGCTCTTATCCTGACATCAAGTCTCTTGTAATGCTATTACATCAAATTGGTCTAAAAACCTTACCACTTCCAGATCAGCTAATCTCTCTATGTTCCAAGAGAGGAATTTTAAGCTCTGTATTGCTGGCCTGCTTATGGAACAAATGGATTGAGCCACCTTATATCATGCCGTACCCAAATGGACTAATGGGGCATAGATATGTGTCTCTAATGAATACAAATTGATTAGAGGAGTCTCTTTCTCTTGTTTGGTGTCATGCTGCCTCTCAGTATCAAATGCAGTACTGTTCTGTGCCAGATCTTGCAGGTGCACAATATGAATACCCAGACAATCAAGTTTACTTGCTTGCACAAGGATGGTATTTGTCAGAACTGAACGTTTAAGAGTCAAGTCAATCTGTGAGGAACATATATTGTCCCTGTGCATTTTAATGTAATCCACTGCATGTTGGGTAATATTAAATCCCAAACTTCTTGAGAGAAAAGAAAGTAATTCTTCTCTAACTTGTCTATAAGAGTCTTGTTTAGAAGTTTCCCATCCAAAAATGGTGATAGTTCTACAAGACCACTCCTTTTGCTGTTTATAGTCATAGGAGGAGATGGTCTTCACCAAATTTGCTATATCCTTTCTTTGTCTTTCATGCCCCTTAAGCTGTTCTATCTCCTTTTGGGTACATGGTAAGTGGGTCTCTTTCCTTTCCTTTCAGGAATTCCCTCATTCATCCTCAAGCTATTATTCTTCAAAACCATCATGGGGGGGAAAGCTTCTTCTCCTATAGCTTCAAGAGAATGTTTCTTCGTTATTATATCTTTAGCAATGGTCTCTGGACAATAGAGCAGAACAGTATCTGGATAGTCCTTATTAGGAGCTTTCATAACAAATATCTCCAGCTTATCTAGTGTTATTTGGAGCATATGAGCCAACTGTTCTATTAAGTTACTTTGGATCTCATGCTCCAATCTTGGGACTTCCTTTATTTATATTACATACTCCATCTCTCCATTGTTCATTTCCATCTGCTCTTCCTCCCCCATCTATGATATTTTTATGAGAAAAAGGATGGGGGCTGCTAGTAGTCTCAGACTCCCTTATTTCTTCTGTCAGAACTCTGGTTTCTTCTCTTCCCTCACTATTTACTATGTTTATTTCTGCAGAGTCCCTTCTTGTGGTTTCTTGAATTCCCTTTTCACCTTGCTGTTGCTTTTTTCCTTTACTGACTAATTTATTTGTAGTCCTCAGTTGGCTAACTCTATTTGGGTCTTTCCTATCTATTTTCTTCTGTTTTGTAGTCTGTTTAGCCAATATAACTATTGTATCCTTATTTTGTTTAATTTTCTTTTCTTCGTCTACTCTACCCATCTTTACCAGATGCAATTCTAATAAATGGCATGTACAGATTTTGTCTTTATCGCAGGGTTCAGGGAGTTTCACCTGAACTCCTTGGTTCTCTTTTCCCTGTCTGTACCCGTCTTGTTGAGTTTCAAATGTTTTTTGTTGTTCTTCTCCAAGCCTTTCCAGTAATACTCTATTATAGTTGATATCTGTTCATAAGTTGCTCACTTCATCTTTCAGAGCTGCTGTATTTTCTGAGATAATTACATCTGTGTAGTACCTGTTTTTAATAATTTCTAACATTTGCTTAGAGATTGAGGAGCAAGCTAGAAAAGCACCTTTGTCTGTAAAGTACTTCTTGTTATAATGTATAGTCCTTTTCTTAATTCTTCCCCCCAACTACTGCAATTACTGTCATTGCTATAATAGAAACATAGAAGTTGATGGCAGATAAGGACCGCAAGGCCCATCCAGTCTGCCCATTTCATTTTCTGCCTTATGAATGTGCCATCGGCCTTTGCTCTGTCAATGGTCTATCTATTCATACTCATCTGTATTGCTCCCTTATGCCTATTCCATGCCTGTTTGAAGCCCTGCACTGTATTCGTATCCACCACTTCCTGAGGTAGGTCGTTCCATGCATCCACCACCCTTTCTGTGAAAAAGAACCTCCTCACATTACCCCTTAATCAGCCTCCCTCTAATCTCATGCTGTGTCCTCTTGTCCTGCTATTCTTCTTATATTGAAACATGTTAGACTCTTTCACCTTGTTAATGCCCTTAAGGTGTTTGAATGTTTCGATCTTATCACCTCTCTCCCTCCTTTGCTGTAGGGTATACATATTGAGCTCCGTTAATATGTCCTCATATGTTTTCTGATGCAGTCCCTGCACCATTTTTGGTTGCCCTTCTCTGGACTGTCTCAATTTGGCTAATGTCCTTGTGAAGGTGTAGCCTCCAGTACTACACGCAGTACTAAAGATGGGGCATAACCAGTGTCTTGTAAAGAGGGATTATTGCCTCCCTCTTCCAACTTGTGATACCCCTACTAATATACCCCAACATCCCTCTAGCCTTACCTACTGCTTTAGTGGTCTGCTTGGGTGATTTCAGGTCATCGGTGAGGATGATGCCCAAGTCTCTTTCTTCCCTTGTGACTGCCAGCAACTCCCCTCCCAGCCTACAGGTGCTTTCAGGATTTTTCTTCCCTATGTGCATGATCTTACACTTCTTTGCGTTAAACTCCAGTTGCCACTCTTCTGACCATTTTGCTAGTTTATCCAGATCTCTTCTCATTCTGCCCACCCCATCTAGATCATCTACTCCGTTGCAGATCTTGGTGTCATCTGCAAACAGACAAGCTTTACACTCCAGTTCATCTACAATGTCACTGATGAAGATATTGAAGAGGACTGGCCCCAGGACTGATTCCTGAGGTACCCCACTTGTGACTTGCATCTCTTCTGACTGTATACCATTTACCACCACTCTCTGTTCTGCCCATCAACCAGTTTGCCACCCAGCTGACCAATGCCTGACCCACTCTGAGCCTACCCAGCTTATTAATCAATCTTCTATATGGAACAGTATCGAAAGCTTTGCTGAAGTCAAGGTAGGTGATATCAAATGCTCCCCCTTGGTCCACCACTCTGGTTACCCAGTCAAAGAAATCTATCAGATTAGTTTGAGAGAACCTTCCTTTTGTAAACTCATGCTGTCTTGGATCCTATGCTCCTATTGATTCCAGGTGTTGCACTATCCTTTCCTTAAGGAGTGCCTCCATAATCTTGCCCACTACTGAGGTAAGACTGACTGTCTGTAGTTCCCTGCCTCCTCCCTGCTTCCACTGTTGTGGAGCAGGATCACATGAGCTCTTCTCCAGTCTTCTGGGACCTCTCCTGTGCTCAGAGACTCACTAAACATTTATGATAATGGCTCTGCTAGTTTCACCCTTAGCTCCTTTAGTACCCTGGGATGTATGCCATCAGGTCCAATTGCCTTGTCCACCCTGAGCTTATCGAGTTCTTGTAGGACCCTTTCTTTTGTGAAGGGACTAGTGCACACCTCCCTCCCCCCTGTGTCCATGGTGCTGAGCTGTGGGCCCTGCCCTACCTTCTGTTCAGTAAATACTGAGCAGGAGTATCTATTTAGGATAGATACTTTTACATGGATCTTCTGCTCCTCACATACCCTCTTATCCCCTTTGATCTCAGCAATACCCCCTCTGGACTTTCTTCTTTCACTAATGTATCTATAGAAAGTCTTGTCACCTTCTTTTACTATTTGTGCTACTGTTTCCTTGGTTTGGGTCTTTGCCTGCCTTACTGCCTTCCCTGCTTCCCTTAGGGAAGTTTGATGTTCCTCCCTATCTTCATCCTGCTGTGTTTTCTTATATTTCCTGAAGGCCAGCCTTTTGACTCTGACCTTTTCTGCTTTTTCCTTTTTTTCAGAACCGAAGTGGTTCCCTTCTTCTTTTGCACTTTCTTTTCTCTCTAACACAGTGGGATGTTGCTTCAAGTATTGCATCCTTAATGCTTGCCCACTTTGCCTGTACCTTCTCACCTGTATTTCTTCTTGCCAGGGCTAGCTTAACTTTGTTGGCCATCTTATCAAAGTCAGCTTCTCTGAAGTCCCATATTTTTGCCTTGGAATGGGATGATTTAGTTCTAGTAGCCAAATTAAACCATATCATGTGATGGTCACTGGCCTCCAGGTGACCTTCTACTTGGAGATCTGTGATCCTTTCTCTGTTAGTCAGTACTAGACCTAGGATAGCCCTGTCTCTTGTGGGTTGTTGTACCAGTTGTTTGAGTCCCTCCCCCAGCAGGAATCCACCATGCATCTAGTTCTGGTGGATGTTCCTGCTGGTATTAACCAATCTGTATCTGGCATGTTGAAGTTTCCCATTATCAGAACCTCCCCTTTAGCTGTCATATTTTGTATATCTTCTAGCAGTAATGTGTCTATGTCCTCCCCCTGGTCTGGAGGCCTGTACACAACCCTTTTTCATATGGCTGTCCCATTTCCTGTTTTCAGGGTGACCCACAGTTCTTCTGGCTCCTTATGTATATTCTGAAATTCATGCCTATCAAGGCAGCTAGGAGATCCTTAATTTCCATTACTATTATGAAATCTAGTATTTCCTTTTTGTCCTCTTTGCATTTCTTTTGCATCGTATTCAATTTCTTTAGGCCTTCAATTGTCATAGTTATTTCCTGTATTATTTCTTTAAGATCATTATTCCCTTCATTAATTTCTCCTATTAAAGGAGAATGCAAGAGTGCCTCATTCTTTTGTCCTGAAATAATAGGCATCTCTTAGTAGGTGTTCTCATAACTCTTATTAAGTAAATCTGGAGAGAAAACCGCTTCTGGATATTCTAAGCTATTATCACTACCCTTCATATGACAGAATGTATCCCAATCACAAGATCTAGGATCTAGGATCTCCCAGGAAATACCTGAAGAATTATGATTGATAACAGGAGTTGAATCCAGGCTTCTGAGTTGGTTCTGTTATTCGCCCCATGAAAGGAATTAAAATTATTACTAGATAGATGATTTGGTGTAGACAAATATCTAGGATCATCCAAATTTTTCTTTAAATTGGCCCACATGTCTGTTATCTTAAGTTGCCTAATCTCAGGTTCAATCTCCTGAGAAGTTTTCCTACTATTATGGCACAGGGAAGCAGTGGGAGAGGGGGGCACTTTTGCCTGTTTTATACTTTTCCCCTTCCTCCCATACTTTCTCTGATTCAACATTTTCCTAACAGTCTGGGTTTCCGGGGTTTATTGGATCTCTTGTACTTCTTGGGTTTCTGAAATAATTATTACCTGATCTATCTCCTTTGCCAGTAGGGTCTCAGGATGAGAATTTCCTTTTCCACTTCTAGTGTGTACCATTTTGTACTCTAGCACTATAAAATAAGAAGCCTAATAACACCAGCAGATAAAATATGTAAACACAGTGATTCAAAAGTTATAAAACAGGAGCCACAATTTACCAATAAATGCCATATACAATATATTTCTAAGCACAAAATAACACTTGCCCTTATTCTACTAAATCTGGTAGTCAGGTAATATCAAGATTCTTGTCCTTTGCCAGAGATTGGACTTTCAATCCTAGGTCCACTTAAAAGTGTAGCTCCTCTTATCTAAACCACAAATAATTTTAAGTAGACCTTAAATAGACCTGGATATTCATCCTGAGTGTTCTATAAGGCTTTAAGATTTCATATAAGCTAATAAAATAATAAAAGCACAAAACAGACCAGTTTTTCGCTGGTCTTCACAGAATCTTCATATATTCACATGTCATAAGATCAAATAGTTCTTATAATTCCAGCAACTCCAGTGGCCAAAGAACTTGAGTCAAATTTAATCTTCATCTCCAACAAGTTCTCAAATGTCCAAAAACAGAAGATATGGCAGAGCGTCCAAATAAGACCAAATGAAATCTCTTCATTCTGATTGTGTCCTCCACCACTAGAATAAAAGCAAAATATATAAATAACAAGTAACAAGTATCAGGTAAATCTGATTAACCTAACGTAATAAACGAAGCAAATACCATCAAATCTAAAATTGGCTTAAACAAAGTCTGTTTTTTTCTGCAGCAAAGCAGTAAAACAAGATTAAGTCACTAAAGATATTTACAAATCATAAACATAAATTCCAAGCCAATATTCACAGGTTTTCACAAATAGGGATTTTAGAGATATAGGGCACTTACTTCTGCAACTTGCTGTCAGCAAAAAGGGATTCAATTTTCTTCAGCTATGATGATTTACAATTTCTGCAGCTATTGAGTCAAATTTTCTGGATGGGCTATTTCAGTGAGTAATAGTGGAACAGGAGGAAAGCCTTGACACTCTTTTGGGAACCACTCAAGTTTCACTCCAAAATGCTCCGAGAATGGGTTACCTGTTGTTTTTAAAGTCGTTGGCCAGATTTCACAAAATGCAAAATACAAAATACACACCGGCACTCGGCAGATTGTTTAAAACAAAACTGCAACTTCGGTAACCTAGATAACTGTGTCAGAGAATTAGTACAATCAGCTAAAGAGAAGCCAAAAGATGTCTTCTACTATATTTGACTTCAGCTTTGTTCACTCCTCAAATGCAAAGCACTATAAGTAGGAAGCGTTGTAATGCGGGATATACCCTCAAAGCCAATAAATACATGCCTTAAATCTATCAATCAATCAGTCAATCAAAATCTTTATTTTGCCAGGCAGAACATAATTGAGACAAGCTCATTTACAAGATGGACCTGGGGCAAAATAATTGCCAACAGGGTTAAGACATAACAGGTTGAGTGAACGTACTTATCAATTACATAGTAACAATAATAACATATAACCATCACATGTAACAAGATACTTCCACCAGAACATAGCAATAGGTTCAACAGGAGTTAGTGCCATTTAATTACAATTGCATAGATACAGCTATATGGATGTAAGGTAATGAGCTAAAGTTTATACAGTAAACAACATTGGAGGAGTCATAGTGAGCAGGAATGGCAGTTTCTCTAGTGTCAAAGTGCAAAGAAGATTGAGATGTAAGAGTCCTTCAATAAGTACTGTAGGCATGGCCTAGCAAGTGGGGTGGGAAGGAGAGGGGGGTATAAGGAGTGAGGAAAGAAGGTCAGATGAGATAGGAGAAGGTTGGACATGATGGCCTAGGGAGGAAGGACTGTTCTAAGGGAGAAACATGACAGATGTCACAGGCAATGGTTGGGGTTTAAGTCCAATATTTGAAGCAAAGGCAGCTCGTGATGTTGGGACCTTGATTTGGACAATGACAGAAGGGAGGACTCAAATGACACCTCAGGCAATGGTTGAGGTTTAAGTCCAGAATTTAAAGCAGTAACAAATCATGATGTTAAGACCTTGACTTGAAGCAATGACAGACCTCAGAGAAGGTCCTCAGGAACAAGGATTTGAAGAGGGAGAATGTGACAGGGAAAGCGAGCCTTAAGGTTTTTTGGATTTTATTCCAGAGTGTAGGAAGAGTGAAGCTTATTGAGACTCTACCAATGTGCATTTTAACTTTAGGGATAGCCAGAGATAAGATGATAAGACTTCTGAGAGAATAATCACTTGGGATGCAGGGAGTTAGGCAGCTTGTGAGGTACTGAGGTAATTTATGAGTGATTGCCTTATATGTTCATAGAATAGCATTCTTTTGCCTCCTGAAGCTAAGGGAGCTACAGCCTATGGAAGAATTGAAGATGCAGTGGTGCGTGTCATAAGGGGCATCCAAAATGAACCTAAGGGCTCTGTGGTATAGGGTATCAAGCTTGGAGAGGACTGTGCTAGTACTATGGCCATATAGGAAGTCCGTATAGTCTAGGAGAGGCAAGAAGGTATCTTGGACTAGGAGTTTTATAGACTCTTGGGTTAGTGAGTGCTTGATCCTGAAGAAAATACCAAGCTTTTGACATAGTTTCTTAGTGAGTTTATCAATGTGATCAATGAAGGACAATTTGTAGTCAATCCAGACCCCCAGGTATTTGAATTGTTCCACGAACTCCAGGACTTCTCCCAAAAGGGTGCTTATGTGAGGAACCTTATCTGTTTTTTTTTTTTAGATGATGGGCCAGTGGAGAGAAAATCATGGCCTTAGTTTTTTTTGGCATTGAGCAGGAGTTTCAAGTTAAGTCGATTTTTTTTGAGGATGTAAAACTTGTTCTGGAGTTCCAAAATGGCTTGATCCAGAGCTGATCTGTCAATGTATAGCACTGTAACATCAGCAAAAAGATCTTCCCCAGATGAGTCAACTAATTGTTCACTGAAGCAACCCAATCTGAAAACTTGATCAATGATCCAGTTAAAATAATGTTAGAAAAAATACCACAGATCAACTATGCCCACTGCCCAGTAGTTAACTAGACCAAGCAGCGTGTTTGACTGAATTCCAACAAAGGGATGAAAATGTTTGAAGGAATGTTCTAAATAATCAATTTAAAACAGCCAAGTAAGGTCAGATCAACCACATTTGCCCATGTCTTATGTGTCTTATGTGATCTCTGAATACCCAGGAACGATCAGATCAATTAATTTAATTGGGTCAAAAGAGAGAAACAATCAGAAGAGCAGTAGTTTGTGTATATCAGTAAAAATATCAGTAAAAATTGTAAAGGAGACAGCAATGATTTACAGCAATTGCAGCACAACTTAGAGTATCACAATTGCTTCCAAGACAGTACAAGATATACAAAACAGTGTAATAAAAAGACCGAAAGCACTTCAAATGATAAATTTGAAATGGTCTTAGACCTAAATGTGCCTTAAGCATGCCACACTTATAATATCATATACACAAATTGCCACAGAATCAACAGCTTACTACACTGCGGATTGCCACTATAATCACAACCCAACACTGACGAAAAAAGCTTAAATGTTTTAGGCATAACATGTAAGCAAAAAATTAAATATGAACATATGACCAAAAAAACAGAATAATTAGCGATCTTGAAAGAAATCCTTTTAGCACAAACCAAGCAGGGATGTGCAAAGAACAAAAAGTAAAAGGGAAACTCCAGAGATAAAACCAAATATATTTTCTTTAATTTTCTTTGGTTTCTTTGATTTAACTCAGACACTTCAGGGGAGAATTAAAATAAGTTAGTGAGAGTCTGAAGCAAATAAGTTTTTTTCTTCCTGAGCCCAGCATGATTTTTTACTTTCTTTTTCAGTGAACTTGAATGATTTAGCCGTCAAGCTCACATTGTTTTAAGCTCGAACAGTTCCAAAGCATCTTACTCTAACCAAATAAAATTCCTAAGAATATACTCGGGTAATCTCTCATGCTGAAGCAGGACTCCTCATGGTTTTTCTAGCTAATGACTCTCCACAGAGCTTCCCTTTCTCCCTTGAGGAGGAATACCCCCTGCCACCTGGAGCTAAGACTAACAGCCCCCTCACGGGAGTTCAGCAGGCAGGAAAATCACCTGTTCAAGGCTGCACAAGTCATCCTGGAATAACCGACACACTTGCCTCAGGAAATTAGAGTGGCAATGATGGCATACCTGTTATAGGCAGAATATTAGCCTTGTGTTGGTCCTGCTTCCACAACTTTGTTGTTGTGTAGCATTCAGCAGCAGTTCAGACTCTCTCTCTCTCTCTCTCTCTCTCAACAGGAAGGGAGTCGATCACCAAAGTGGAAATTAGTCCATTCACTGTGCCCCACTGAATGTTGTTAACCAATCCAAGGATTGCACACCCTACCAACCAGCAGGCAACCCTGCATGTGAGTGACTTTAACAAATGACACACTTACTAAAACATTAACTGCACTGAGGGAACAGCTTAACAGCTAGTTTATTCCACACAGTCTAACACCCAGGATTCAGATAACTGATACTGGGACTAATATAGTCAAAGCAGTGTTCAAGGGAAATAACATCCAACATGCCATGCATAGCAACTTAAATTGTTGGTGTTACTTTTTCAGTCCATAAGCCTCCTGGGTGACAACATTATTGGCTTACTAAAAAGAAATCCTTGGCCATTTCTACTTGGTGAACACATGCAAGACTCTGAAAACCCTCCAGCTGGGAAAAGAACTGCCAATATCTAACATGAAACAGGATGTTGTAACCCTGAAATTCCGCCAACTAGCATATATGTTAATGGTTCCTGAAACAGAATTTAGCTGTCCAAGGTTAGCTGCTGACACATACAATCGCAAATGCTGATAACAGGATTTTAGCCAGCAACTGGCCTGTCATTAAAAACTTCCTTACAGGTTTGGAAACCATTGTGGTTGTCACACTGACAGTCAGCTCTGAGATGTCAACCCCCTGTATGCCTCAAAGTGTCTCTAGTTAAAAAACAAAAACAGATGTTATGATTGCTCATGTTCTGTAAAGATTGCTAATGTTGCTGGTAAGGAGATTTTGTTTCCTTTTTTCTTTTCAAAAATGAAAAACAGACTACCCACCATAGTGGTGTTACCACACAAAAGCAAGTCTGTTTATAGTACTTGATCAACTCCTGCTGCATCTTTCCAGGACTTGGGTATTCCTCCATCACAGCCTAGCCACTCAAAATGCAGCAGAAGTAGAAGAGATCATTGCATCACGCCAGTCTGCACTGTTTGAAGATGTTCCTGTCATTCAGGAAGTATACAATAAGAGTAGATCAGGGATTGGAAACAAAACACAATTGGGTACAATTACACCATTGTCATTCATTACAGTTTTACTACGAAAGAAAGCAGATTAAACAACCAGCAACATTAATGCATTTTATAGAATGTTAACAATCATAAAATGTGAGTCGTCAACTAGAAATAATAGAATGCACCTGCTGTGTTAATAACAAATAATTCCCTTGCTGCAGTATAAGGTCAGTCTGGTCCAGTGATATGGAGGGATGAGGCACTGTGTGCCTTGACTCCTGCTACATCAGTGACCTGAGTTCAGGAACATGCTTAGGTTGCCGAGGGTCGGAGAGAAGACTGAGTGATCATCAGATAGCTGCCCTGTCCCTGGGTGGGAAGGCATGCTGATTCGACCTTTGCTTCTCCCAGGTGAAGGCAGTAATCCAAGGGGGGGGATGCGGAAATGTCTAGCACAGACTACCCACCTACCTCAGTCACACACTACCACCTGGATGACTGGTTCAGTTCTTGCTGTGAGTGACTGGTTTGGAAGAGGATGGCTCTCTCCTTCCTGGTCCTATCATGGGGGGAAGTGCACTCCATGGGGAACTTTGGACTCAGTGGTCTGAGACAGGGAAGTGGCAGACAGGGGACATGAGGACAGGGCTGAGAGCCTGTCTGAGTCAACTACCAAGGCAAAAATGTTTATGGATGGGGGGAAATGCTGCAGTATGCATGACCTTAACACATATACACAACCCTCCCATAACAGGGGTTACAGTAAACCTTTCAAGTATAGGTAATATGTACAGGATCTCCTACCAGGGTACTATGGAGCCAGAGGGAGGAGTCCTAAAAGAACGAGGTTTCTTAGACCTGTAGAATAAGGATCCACAGTTCTTAGATAGTTACTAGGAAGGATAAGAAAGGTTAGACATATTGTTATACTTATCTGATGGGGAAGGAGTTCACATCCTGTGAGACTGTGAAAGTAAAGAGAAAAAGGTTACTATGGAGTCCATATATACATAGTATATATGGAATACAGTAGTGGGAACATTAGAGAGGATAGAGATAGAAAGGGGTATAGTATAGTGTAAAATGTAAAAAAATATTGCTTTAGATAGAAAAATTAAAAGAAGTCACAGATATAGAGGCATGTTTAATTTGAGTAGTATAGTAATATTATTAACTGTTTACCATGAATGTCAAAAACAATACACAAACAACGGAATAATGAAATGTTCGTAACCAAATTACTCGATGTGTTTTCAGCTTGACTTGCACATTATTTTTAGTGTGTGGTGTATATTACTTTAAGAGACCTGTATAAATGAAATGCACATTTGTATTCCCCAGACTCACTCCCTGAGGAAGGCCCATTGAAGGGTTGAAGCACTGGGGCTAGTGGGTGCACATCAGCATATTGCCAGAAACTAAATATTGCACTGTATCTATGAGTGCTGAGCTTTCTTTTCTTGTTACAAGCTGGCTGCTTTGCTGATGCACCACCTTTTCCAGTGCACACCACTCTACACTACTTACACTATAGCCACAGCACTGATCACTGACCATCACAGGACTGACTCTTCCACCCCCTATAGTTACAGGACTGTACCCGCCCTCTGAGAGTCACATGACTGAAACCCTCCACTGTCAGTCTCAGCACTGGGCACCCACCCTGACAGTCACAGAACTGATCCCTATTCTCAACGGTCACAGCATTACACCCCACCACCATGACAGGACTGCCCCCATACCCCCTAAAGGCATGCGGATGACATTCTCCACAGACAGTTCCAGCAGTAATCCCCACCCCTAATAGAAACAACAGTGTACCTCAGTCATAACACTGAAAACCACCCCACACAGTCGGGACTCTCTCCCCCCACAGTCACTTAGTTTGGAGCCTTATGCAACCTTCCTGCTGCATTTGCAACTTCCTGCAAATACTTCAGTCCCTCAAAGCTGCAGAACTGTGCAGAAGCAGAACTCCCAAAAGTCACAGGAATGATCCTCACTCTGACAGTCACATAAGTGACACCCTATCCCTGACAGTTACATATCTGTCCCTCTTCCCAATAATCACAAGACTGTACCATCGCTTTAACAGTCACAGTGCTGACACCCACCACCATGAGTCACAGCAATGACCACCCCTCAACAGTCATAGGACTGTACCACCACCCCCATAGTCAGAGGACTGCATGAGCCAGCCCCAGTCACAGGACTGTACCACCATCCCTAACCCCCACCCCACTGTCACAGGACTGTACCAACACCCCCATAGTCACCAGACTGTAACACCCCCCCTTCACAGTCATGGGATTGTACCCCCCACAGTCACAGGACTGTACCATCCCACTGACAGTCACAGGACAGACACACTCCACCGACAGTCATGACAATGACCACCCACCTCTGGCAGTCACAGCATTGTTCAACACCCCTGAGAGTCACAACACTTTCTTACTATTTCCAACAGTCACATAACTGTCCCCCCCAAAAACCTTGTAGTCATAGCAATAACCATACACCCCTGAGCATCGAAGCACTGATCACCATCCCCCCATAGTAACAGCACTGGTCAAAGCACTACACCCCTCCCCAATCTTTCAGCACTGATTATCCATCCTCAACAGTCACAGCACAGTCACCTCAGCCTTAAAAGTCACAGGACTGACACCCTCTACCATCAGTCACAGCAGTAATTTCCATCCCCTGACAATAACGGCACTGAGCCATGACTCTTAATGGTCAAGGTACTGTCCATCCATCCACAACAGCCATAGCACTGCCCCCTCACCCACAACAGTCACTGGACTGACCCCCACCCCAAAAGTCAAAGACCTGAACCACCCCTTCAATAGTCACAGAACTAACACCTTCCACTGTCAGTCACAGTGGCCACCTACTCAACAGTCACAGTGCTGATCCTCATTGCCCAACAGTGACAACACTGACCTCTACCCAGAGCGGTCACAGCACTACCCACCACCACTGTCAAAGCACTGTCCCCCTACATCCTCAACAGTCACAGGGCTGATACCTTCCACAGACAGTCACAGCAGTGATTCACACTCCCAACAATTGCCACACTGCCCCCCACTCCCAAAAGTAACATCCCTGCCCCCTACCTGGCAGTCACGGCATTGGTCACCCATCCCCTGACAATAACCACACTGGCTCTCCATGCTAGATTGTTACAGCGACGACACCCCCAGCTACAAAAATCACAGTACTGATCCCCACCATTAACATAGCACTGCTTCTGAACCTCATTCAACAGTCATAGGACTTACCTTCCCCCTTACAGCAGTGCACCTGACAGTCAGCACCGACCACCAACCACTGGCAGATCCCAGCACTGACCACACTTCAGTCATAACATTTTTTTTTTTAATTGTTGAAGTACTGGCAAACCATTGCAGAGAGTGCAGGGGTCAAAATTGTCACTGGCCTCCTACCCAAATTCTGGTAGATTTTGTGTTAGACTAGTAAGATTTTCCTTTAACTAGCCCTGCAGACTTGTACTGGAAAGTGTAACTGATAAGTACAGTGGCTGGGCTAGTGGAAGAGTCTGTGGGGTTAGTGAATTTCCCGTCACTAGTCCTGCTGGCTAGTGGCTGCAAAACTTAACTTAGACCCCTGGAGTGGGTCATGCCATCCACTAGATGGCTCTCTCGACATTATTGTCCACTGACCAGCCCTAAAACTGAGCATCCTGCTAGGAATCAGAAAACCCACATCCCAGACCACCTCCCACACAACTGGACCACTCTTTCAGTACCCGTTCCTTGGGTTCTTATACTTCTACCTGGACACCCAAAATGACAGCAACAGAGATGGGTAGAGTGGACCTCGGTTTAATCCCTCATGCAAGGGACAGCACACCATGACAGTACACATTACTCCATATAATATATTGTGGTGCCAGTGTTTACAGTATGACAGTGAATATTCTAATAATCAGACTGCCCATATGGTATATGTGGTATGTCATACTTATTTCAGTTCTGGAGTATGTGGGACTCTTGAATGTACTGCAAATACTAGATAACCAGCAAAAGAAAATAGAGACAGCTGCAAGTACTTCACAGTTCTGTTGTATAAAATACACATAATATATAATGATTCTAAACAGACATGAAGTGGTACAGCACATGGACAACAAGCTCTGTATATTAAACTTTACATTGCTTGGGTTGTTAAACAGGCTTCTGGAATGTATAAATTCACAGCTGCTTAAGTAAGGGATTTAGACCTGTGTACAGCATGATGCTGGCATCGCAGGAAAAAGCCTGGCTTTCTCAGTCCCAGGCTGAAATATCTCCTAGCACGTCCTGCAGCCACATTTGTAACACAGAGGCATAGTCATTCTCCGATCATACTGAATAGCAGGACAACTAATAGCAACTGCTATCTGTAAATGGCTTTGCTTACCTGTATTTGTGGATCCTGCTGTTCTGTTTACTCCTTGCTACACTACGTGCGTCTCTTACAAAGATTTCTTTGGAATACTATTGTAATACCTATTCTTTACCATTGTACTACCACTGCAATTTCCAGTGTATTACCATTGTGGGTTTCATAAATGGTATCACAGTGGATTTGTTCCAATTCCATTGTGATACCATTGTAACCATTGTGATATCATGCAGACAGTAGTAGTTCACTGGTGACACCACCTCTGCTGGTACCACAGTGGTAACAATGTGCACCATTGTGATATCATTGTTTGTTGGTATCATAGTGGTTTTGTTCCAGTTCCAGTGGGACACTATTGTGTCAACTGTGGTACCATCAACATCCAGTGGTAACACAGTGGCAAACTCTTGCGCAACAGTAGCACAGTGGTGAATACCAGTGTGATACCACCGCACTTGATTTCACAATCGATTTGTTTTAATTCCATTGCACTATTATTGAGACTACTGTGGTACCATGTGTCAGTGGTAGCACAATGAGTGCACCTGCAGTGGAAATACAATGGTCTCATTCCATGCCTTATGCTGGTGGTAGCACAATGGTAATGCAGTATCATATCACAGTAGCCTGCGTGGGTCACTGGTAGCACATGGACCACATTGTAGGGGAAAACCTGTCAGCAGAGTGATCCCCAAAAAATAATGAAGGCACATCCAACAAGATCAGACTCCTAGGACTCAAACTCCTAATGTTTTTATTTGTGTAGTTTGTACACTTTGCATTCTTCCACTCTGTCTGTATTAACATAATTTTTCTGCAGTAAAACACCTTCCTTTTGTGATAGTGGAAACTTAACAGCATAGTGGAGATATGTCAAATGCTACATTACCAACCACTTAACAAGTGAAAGCCTAGTGTCATAATACTTGGGGTAGCACTGTTACAGGTCAGCATTCTAGCACAGATAAGAGATCTCTTATCTGGTTCCTATGGAGCTTGGGATAATGGCTTCTCAAGAGAACATGGTACCTGTAAAACAAGAACTGCAATGGGGTCACAAAGGATCTACAGCTCTTTATGAACTATTACAAACAAGGTAGGGCAAACAAAAACAATACTTATCTGATAAGATGATCAGTGTCATCCTACACCTGATCAACGTCCTGTCAGACCTGTAGATATAAAAGGGAAATGGGTCAGAATAAAGAATAAAAATATTGATCAGCTACTGTAGGTCAGTGGGGAAGTACCCATAGAGTTTGAAAAATAAAGTGGGTTGTATGTGTGTGGGTGGATGGGGGAGCGGTACTGCACCAGTATCACATAAATGACTGGTGTTAGAATAGATTGGTCACTCAGGGGCCATCATGGCAGGAAAGATTCAGTGTCCCTAGGACTGATCACTGTTGGGGTGGGGCCGTGTTACTCCACCCATCAAGCAACACAGGGCAGAATGAAGACACCAGGGTCCCAATATTCAAAAATGCCCAACGTGGAGCGCAATAATTAGTGCTGTGTTTTGTGATATTGTATGTGTGCAAAAGTGTTATATTCAGATGGATAGCACATGGCACTATACCTCTGAATATAGGGACATTGTGTCAAGGTATTAAGCTACTTAGCACAACCCTATAGTGCACCCAAAACTAGACCCTGCAATGGTTTGTGTGTGGGCAAAATCTGCAGTATTCAAAAGTCCCCCTGCAAATTAGCCCTTTGGGCATACAAGGTGCCAAGGGTCATTTGCATGCCCATTATAGGCTCATTTGCATGGGAGTGAAACTGCTTTGCCCAGCACCCCCCCAACTGCCCCAACCCAGTGAGTTGTCCCTGATATTAATGGCATCCCTCCAGCCTCCAAACCCAGTCTTGTGAAAGACAGATATATCCCTGGCATCCAGTGGTGCCCCCCATACCCAGTCCTGTAATGAAATATTTATCTTTGGCATCGAGTGGTCTCTCCCCCCACTTGATTGCAGTCCCATTCAAGAATGGTATATCCTGGCATACAGTGGTCCCTCCCCACACCCAGTCCAGTCCATGTAGAAAAACAATTTCCCTGGTGTCCAGTGATCTCTCCCCACACTCAATCCCCATGTTGGGAACACCATCCCACCTAGTTTCCAAATGCCTCCCTCCTGACAGTCACACTGTCCTTGTATGGCAGGGGCAAAAAAGCACAAAGAATAAGCCACTACTGCACTGAGGACCATAACAAAAGTAAGCAGTAGGGTTTTAGCAATCAAAGTAGTTGACTGTTTGGTCACGTCTTTCATATTTGGAATAAATTCACTTTGATTGCGACAGCCTGACTGCTTACTTTTGCTATGGTTCTGAGTGCAGTAGCAGTTCGTTCTTTGTGCTCTTTTGTGTAGGGCAGGTTGCCCTTCTAGCTACTGCACTGACCTGCTAAAGCTGATCGCAACACCTATCTCTGAGACTGCATCAGGAGTAAAGATGTCCTTACCCCCAACAAAGCCCTGTGCCGAACCATGAGCAGCACCCCCTCAACCCATACCTAGTTGGTGGCTAGTGGCCTCCCTCCCACCCTTGGCACTGACACCGACACCTGGTCCCTCTACCTGTCTGTCAGTGCCACAGTTCAATGACAGCAAGTGGCATAGCCCACCTTGCACAACCAAGGCCACCTTCCAATTATCTGTACCAGGGAGTGCAGCCTATGAATAGGACAAAGCACATCACTGTGCCATACACAGTAAATAAGCTGCACTCCCTGCTACAGATAGACACTAGGTGGCCGTGGTCATATGAGGTGGGCTGTGCCACTCATCTTCATTGAATTGCAGCAGTGACAGACTGGTAGAGGGACTGGAGGGTGGGTGTAGGTGCTTTGGGTAAGAGGGGGGCCACTAACTACTAACTGGATATGGGCTGGGGGGCACTGATCATGGTTCGGAATTAGACTTTATTGAGGGAGGCAAGACTTTTTACTACTGCCATGCCAAGGGCAGTGCCACTGTCAGGGGGCATTGGCAAACTGAGACTCATTCTCAGGATGGGAATCAGCTGTGGGAAGGGATCACAGGACACCAGGGTAACTGTGTTTCTACACTGACTGAGATCAGATTGAGGTAGCAACCACTGAATGCCAGGGATCTTTCTGTAACTGGACTTGGATTGGGTGGGGGGAGTGACCACTGGATGCCAGGGATATATTATCCATTAATGGGACTAGGTTTGGAGGGATAGGGACACCATTGGACAACAGGGATATATCTTCCTGTAATGGGACTGGGATCAGGTGGGCGGAAGGGATCACTGGACGGCAGGGATTATAGTTCATTAATGGGACTGGGTTCAGAGGGAGAGGGCACCACTTTGTCACCAGGGAGTACTGTCTTGGGATGGGAGAACACTGACACACTACCTCCAGCAACTGCTAGGGCTGTGCCAGATAAAGCTGAGTGTTAGGTCGGTGGTATTTTCTCTGCATAAGGGGACCATACAAAGCACCCTAGCACAGAGCAAATACTGTGAGTATTGAATTGCACTGATATTCAGGTCCCCACCCCTGATTTGCATAATTCTGCCTTGCGTCCCCGCCCTGGTTTACCTGGTGCAAACCTGGTTTGCCCACACTAACCAGTCTTTTAAATATAGGACATTGGTGCAAACCCCAGTTTGCTCGGGTAAAGTAGGATCTGCACCTGGGCAAACATTTGAATATCAGGCCCCAGCTGTTATACTCCCCTTCACCATCAACAGGACTCCAGACCAAACTAGTAGAGAGTCTTGGGGTGTTACCAGGGCTGATGAGCATCTATGGAAGGGGGGATGGGGTGGATGACCCTTCCCCTCCTACCTCCCCCATGGAGTGAATCAATGTCTGCTCAGAAGGCCCAAATTTAGTCCCTGGAATGGTGGATGATGTTGCTAGGTGGCTGGTGGCAATATGTTACTTCTTGGTGATGCAGGGCCTGCAGAAATTGGGGCACCATTCTGGCCTATCAGTTGCTATTTCCCCCTCATTTTCATGCCCGTCCATTTCTTCTAACATAGAGCATAGTCTAGTCAGACCTCAACATACATGTCATCCCAATTATCTTTGACCTCTACACCACTGAAAGGTAGCATTAAACCCGCTAACAAGTTTATAAATTGTTTAACTGACCTAAATGGACCAAGTTGACCCTCAGGCCACTAGCATTTTTCACAAAGTGACCCACTGGCTAAAGTGAATAGTTTCAATGAGCATTTAATGACACATTCCCAAGATGCAGGTGATGTAACCCTAGCAAGGTACAGTATATATATCACTGGACAGTTTGTTGTATCTAAGTCTGTTAAACAGATACACTTTGATAAATAAATACAAAAAACCTGGGAAGACACTTTAGGTGCTTTACCAATAGAACACATTTTCTTTAGAATAAATGGAACTTTGTGTGGCCCCAATCTGTATAGTTAACTAGCCTACAGCTCAGACACTAGCCACACCTCCTTCATCTAACCAAGACAATATCCCCTTCCCTCCACAGACCCCTCTGAATCTAGCCCCTTCCCTCCACAGCACCTGACACTAGCATGTTTCCCTTACAGCCCCCATGACAGTAGCCCTCTTGAATGTACACCCTCCAAAGTCCCCAAAACTTCTACTGCTCCCCCATCACCCCAACAATAAACCCCTTGTCCACTTTCTGACACGACCCAGCCACACCAATCTTCGCCCTTTCACCACAGTCCATCTGAACACCCCTCCCTCTCTAGGCACCCCACTTTCTAATCTCTGTGGATATCAACTTCCTTCTGTCCCTTGACTCCCATAAGCCACACCCCTTCCTCCTTAGTCATTTGAGAATCATCCATACCTTTGTTGCATATCTTTTCTGCAAGATCCTCCTGGACACCACCTACTCAGACACCAGAGGCATGCATACACCCTTCCTTCTACACTGTTCCCCATGTGCCATAACAACAGCCCCCCTCCCTCCCTCCAAAGCCCCTGACCACAGATAATCCACATTCCAAAGCCCCAAACACTAGAACCTCCTTCCCAGACACTAACCCCCCAGCCCCCGACACTAACCCCACCTCCTTTGCTGGGGTCAAAACTGGCACCATCCCACTAGCAAATGCTGGTAGATTTTGTATACAGCTATTAAGATTTTTCTTTAGGTAACCCTGCAGGCATGTGCTGAAGAGGGTAACACTTTGGTAAGTACATCAACTGGGACAGTGGAAAACTCTGTGGAGATTTTCCCCAGTCAGTAGCCCTGCTGGCTAGGGGCTGCAAAACTCAGTTTTGACCCCTAAATTTAATATGACTTACTTGCTCTGTTCAAGTCACAGTGCACAGAGTTGGGTTCTTTTGGGTTTGGGATAATCTGATAGAACCTAAAATGAAAGCACAGAGAATGTTGCAGAGATGCAAAGGGTCTGAGATCCTAGAGGAGAGATTATAGTAGTCAGAATTAAACAAGATACTTATCTAAAAGGTAGACAGCCAACATCTGGCGAGACCCATGGAAATAATGGTAAAACTAGGTAAGTATGAGGTACTTATTGTAGCATTAGTAGAGATAGGAAGAGGATAGATACAAAGTGTATTATACAGCATAGGAGTAAGTTGAAAAGATAGTTAAAGAGCATCTCTTTACTAAAATAAAAAAAACTTTAAAACAATAGATTTATACCAATTGTGTTTTAACTTTGTTTTCTAGTTATTTTTTCCCAGTGCTGTTGGTCTACTAAATATTGTAGGTAATGCAGCACTTTTTTCACTAAGTCTTTCAAAATGTATCTTACTCTCCCCTGCTAACCACACCATTGCTGTATGTGATATCAGAGACTGTCATGGTGAGCACTAACAAGCATTTGTCAATGCCGAATGTTGCTTGCTTGTATGTGCTGTTTAGGTATTTGGAAGTGACAGTTTCATGCCTTCCTCCCAAGATATCCACTGTGTCTTTCTGTTCAGTATTCACAGAAGAGTGGGAGGGGCAAGGGCCATAGCAGTACAGCAGTTGCCAAGGGGGTGAAGAGGTGGACAAAAGAGTCCTGCAGGAGCTCACTAAATTGAAGGTAGACAAAGCGATGGAACCAGATGGCATATGCCCAAGGAATTAACAGAACTGCGAAGGGAGATAGCAGTACCTCTGGCAGCCATGTTCACTGAGTCATTCAACATGAGTGAATTGGAGGAGGGCACATGTGGTCCCTCTACACAAGTCTGGCAGTAGGGAGGAGGCAGGGAACAATAGGCCATTCAGCCTCACCTCAGTAGTGGGGAAGATCATGGAGACATTGCTTAAAGAAAGGATAGTGGGGCATCTAGATGCCATCAGAACTCAGGACCATAGACAAGATGGATTCACAGTGGGGACATCATGTCAGATAAATCTGGTTGATTTATTTGACTGGGTGATAAAGGAAGTGAATCAGGGTGGGGCAGCGGACAACGCATACCTTGATTTCAGCAAAGCCTTTGACACCATCCCATATAGGAGGCTGATAAACTAGCTGGGTAGGCTGGACATGGGGGAAAGGGTGGTAAACTGAGTTAGAAACTGGTTAACAGACAGGAGGCTGAGAGTGGTGGTAAATGGTATGCAGTCTAGGGAGAGGGGGCGACCAGTGGGGTGCTGCAGGGATCTGTCCTGGGGCCAGTTCTGTTCAATGTCATCATTAGCAATATTGCAGAACATCTGAAGGGAATTTTTTCACCAGATTTTCAACATAGCCATTTTAAGACCTCTGCTCATGAACAGTGTCACTGTGATTTTCTTAATTTGTCCCGTACATTGATTTCGCACACCGACTGCGTCATTGTGCGCTACATGGACGGAAACACATTTTGGGTGAGATGTGAAAAATGACAGCTGCACTACTCATAAGAAGGTGTGGTAAAATGGCAATGTTGAAAATCTGGAGTGAAAATATTGAAAATTTGCAAACTTACGAGCGTGCGTAGGAACTGCTCAACGCACACTCGTAAAACAGTCATTTTTTGGAATTTTTTCACCAAATTTTCAACATAGCCATTTTAACATCTGAGCTCATGAACAGTGTCACTTTGATTTTCTTAATTTGTCCTGTACATTGATTTCGCACACCGACTGCGCCATTCTGCACTACATGGACGGAAACACATTTTGGGTGAGATGTGAAAAATGACAGCTATACTACTCATAAGAAGGTATGGTAAAATGTCAATATTGAAAATCTGGAGTGAAAATATTGAAATTTCACGAACTTACGAGTCTGCATAGGAACTGCGCAATGCACGCTCGTAAAACAGTCATTTTTTGGAATTTTGGCATCAAATTTTCAACATGGGGTTTTTGGGACCCCTTCTCATGAATGATGTCACTGTCAAGGTGGTATTCAGGCCTGAAGAGTGATTTTGCAGTCACTGCACAGTCACTCTGCGAAATCACCCTTGGGCCGAATAACGCCATGACAGTGACATCAATGAGAAAGGGTCCCAAAACACCATCATGAAAATCTGGTAAAAATTCCCAAATGCCTGAGATATGCAACAAAGTTGAAACCCCTATCTAGCCCATTATACAGCTTACTGGCATTTCCTCAGTTCGCGGTCGGCTTTGAAGAGTGCAGGCGTGTTTCAGTCCACTGAAGGCGTCGCGCGAGTCGGAGGTAAGTATGGGGTGGGGGTGTGGGGAGGCTGGGTGCGCAGTGGGTGGGTGCGGGTTGTGGGAGGGGTTGGGAGGCAGCGCGCAGGACTGTTTTCGTTTTACAGGTTTAAAAAAAATGTCTCGTGGGACGTTTGCCACACTGGGGTGGGCTCCCAGCATGGCACAAGAATGTTGGGGGCATTCAGCCAGCGGAAGTTAGGCACCCCTGTCGGCTATGGCATTTGTTGCCCACACTGGGGTGAGCTCCCAGTGGCACTGAGGCGAGGGTGTTCATCCGGCGGGGGTGGCACCCCATCGGCCAAGACCACTTGCCATGCTGCGGTGGGCTCCCAGCATGGCACCTACTACTGGGGGCGCAGCTCAGCCGGCGGGGATTGGGCACCCGTCGGCTATACAATCGCGTCTTGAGCGCTGCGCCTGCGTGTATCTGTGGGGGGGTGTTCGCGTGAGCAGCCGATATCTTATCGGTGCTCACTGAAGCATAGCTCCCCCTTTCAACTATATGCCACTGCATTTTGGAGCGTGTCATAGACAGCTCCAAAATGCATTGGCTTACAGGGGCCGCGCCTGCCAGCACACTGACTGAATTGGAGGAGGAGGTGACACACCTCCGAAATCTCCGATGATGGCACTATGTTTCTTGCACATGCGTGCAAGCAACATAAAAACCCAAGGCACTGTGAGCTTAACAGGGGAGAGGCAAATATTTTCTATACAGACTTTTCAGATGGACTGTCAAAATGTACTGTAAATTTTGGAAAGGAACATTGACAATTAAAAAATGTATTTTTTAGTAAACTGTAAACAGCTGGCTCTTATTTATGATAAATAATGTACTGAAGTGCAGAGTTGCTCTTTAACATCAAGGTAAGAGCAACAGAGATACGGTGATAGAGGATAAAATAAAACAAAACAAACAAAAAAGTTACAACTTCTTGCAGTAATCTTTGTCTCCACATAACCCCCGGTCATGTTCTCTGACCAAGTCAGCTGATCAGACCATCCCATCCCAAAACTTAATATCTTACTGGCCCACACTCCAATAATGACAGAGAGACTGACTGAAAGCTGCCTTGTAGTAGGACTGGACTATGTGTCTCAATGCAGAGCAGACCTCAACCAGATGATCAAGCACCCCCCCATTTTCAACACTGCCAGCACAAAATCCTCTCCCTCCTAGCCCCAGCTACACCAACTGCATATCCAGCACTCACTGCAACCTCTCCTTTGCCTACCTCCCTGTAACCTTCGAATCCCCCATGCATCTGAAGACCTCTTTAGGCCACTATTGGGGTTACTATGTGAATTGGAAGGCAAATCCTCCCTCCCCAGGCTGCCAACAATTAGAGACTCAGGCTTACTCTCAGATTCAGGCCAACCTCATGATGCAGTGCCTCTGAACTGTTAAGGCAGACTGTAACTAACCCATTTAAACATTTTCAATTTACCTTTGAAAGAATTAAAGTAATGAGCAATAACAGACCAATCTACATACCTGTAAGTATAGTTCTACCTGTGTCATTCCTTTCACATTCACACTGTAGCAAAGTGAGGTTTAGTCTTTGGGTCTGCCACTCACTGGTGCAGTCATTAAAATGGGAAAGGAAAAGAACCTGAAATAATAAAAAAAGCTTTTTAAGGGTAGATATGAAAGTAGCCAGATCCTGCATGGAAGGCATATACCATCTGGTGGATACAGGACTTACAGTAGGGTGAAGCAATGTAGGTGAGGCACTATGGGAGACTGCAATCTGGGTGGCTGGGACTTCAATACAGTGGCAATTGTGGGTGGACAGGAAAGTTGGACCCCCCTGAGGTCCATCCCCTTAAGTGCAGGCTGGAGGATATTTATATTTATTTAAAGGGGGGTGCAGGGACGAGGCCCCCCTGCAGTGGGGCCAACATGCAGTTCGAGCAGCAAGGTGCACAATGTACTTGGCAGGCATGCATCTTGCTGTTGCCTGTTTTCCCATGCACTGATCGCCTTTATCCAATTTGTTTTCATCCTATTGAGGGAATCCCTATGCAAGGGACAACAACTCAGCACTATGGCATGCAGTGCTTCACTTCCCCAACCCTGCTCTAAGCAGGCACCATGTGATAGACTGAGGTCATGGTGGTCACTGCTTCCCAGCTGCCAGCAGTTCAATGCTGGTTCATGGTATCCCACCTACCCCCAAACACATGGCTGTGGTTTGACCAAATGCCTAGGACTCAACACCTCTGACACTGTGTTACTACATAGAAGTGATGGAGAGGCCATATTACAACACTTCATTGTCCTGAGCAATCACCACCACCACCACCACCCAGAAAAATACAGACACTTGATCAGCTAGTCACTATATCAGTGCATGAATGCATCATGAAATATCAGTATCTGTGATGGTGACTACAGCTGCTAGGAGAGGGGAAGGCTAAAAATGCAGACACATCAGACGTCCCCAGCAGCACAACACTACAAGGCAACTGGGAGGGTTGGTTAGCCCCTGTAGATACTCAGGATTCCATGTTCGGGCCTGAAAAAAAAAGTAAATGCCTGAGAAGTCCCCCGTGTAAGGGGTCTAAACCTCACTTTCAGGTTCTTGGCAATATTGGAGATGCAAATAATCACAAACAAGTTGCATTTAAGTAATAAACAAGTTTATTACTACAAATAGGGATAAATCACAGTTGCCCTAAGCAGTTCTTACCAATACGAACGGGAGCCAGTGCTAAGCGTTCCCTACACCTCGAGGTTTCTTTGTAGTCTCTTGGGATCTCTCGGGTCTCCGAGGTGTAAAGCCTGTGCATAACATTATATACCTATGATAATTACTATGGTTACTGAAAGATAGAAACATTTCTAGTTACAGAGATGAGCCCTATTGGTTAAATTAGAGGTGGCTCCACGGTCAAGTCCTTAAGTTATGCACCCTCTTCTCAATGCAATAATTTCTCACCCTCCACCACAATATTTTTTTTTTTTGCGGTTATATAGGTTTGGTTCCCTGGCACTGTGAAGAGCAATAGTATATAAATCCTGGCTACCTTAAGTCTTCATCCCCCCACAGTGCACCTGCTCCATTAAAGTTCAAAGACCCTGCACACAGCGGTGTGTGCCTGTGGTCTAACCTGCCTTGAATTAATTAAAGTATTTGGATTTTTGCAACTTGGCATTTTCTGTCCTTACTACATCGTGTTGTTCTACACATCTATTCTTCCTTTCTTTTGTGTACAGCTATGTCTCCTGTGGTCACCTGCTCCATTAAGGCATAGTAGTAGTAACATGGAGCACCTGATAGGGGAGGGCAGAGCAGTCTGCACACTGATGATGCTGTGAGGAAGACTACACCCCCTTCCAGATTCTGCACATGCTTCTACCACGCTATAGCTTCTTGTACCTTAAAGAAGTTAGCAAGCTGTGAGACACAGCAATGAAGTTAGCCAGAAGATGATTTCCCTAAATCTGAACCAGAGGATCATGCCTGAAACATAACTGGAGTATGGAAGAGCCAGGGTTACTTGGAGACACTTTTTTTTTTTTTTAAAGAGCCTTCCCCTCCCAGTGTCGCACACCTAGTCCTCCAGCTTTAGGGCTAGCCCCCACAGTGGACTTTGCCCTGTCTGCTATTAGCCCCACCTATTACTCCACAGTGGCTGGCATAAATCCTGTTGTGGGTGCCAAGGGGGGGCACTCTGAATGTGCATTCAAAACTCAGCTACTGTAGCTTACCTAACTGAGTATCTTGGTGCTAGGCTACTTTTATGCACTCAAAGGGACAGCAACCTCGGCTTCACCATGCATACTGCCCAATGTAAAATATTACATCTTAGGCATCACAGTTCTGTGTGCAAAATCAACTTTATTAGAAGCAAAACAATTTACAACCACCCGCAGCTATGGTAAGACACCACAACCGGTTTTACAGGATGACTGCATCATCAGAAGGGTGATGAGGCAGTAGTCCTGTGAAACCAGTAGAGGTGTCTTACCTGAGATGTGGGCAGTTGTGAATTGTTCTGCACCATATAAAGCAGATTTTGAACAGAGAATTGTTGTAATTTTCTGCACTGCTGATCACCAGGAGCACATCTAGAATTTTTTCAATGGGGCAACTCTTCTCCAAAATGTAAAATGTTATCATTTAAAGCTAAGATTAGGTTTAAACATATTTTTGCTGGACTAATGAGGTTGTGGGTGCTATTTGGATACATAGCTGGATCCACTGGTACTGACCACCCCTACATATTTGCTTTCCAGTACCCGTACCTCATTTTGCAGTCTGTTTCATCAAGGTCTGTCTCAGCCTATAGACCACTGCTGCAACTATCAGTCTTTTTTCCTTCTAATCCCACCAACACATCCTCTCTCCTCTGCATTCTCTGAAAAGTATATAATCCCTGAATCACCATCACTACCCCCCAGCACTGTCCTGCTACTATTTAAATAATTACTACTGCAAACTGTATTGAAATATATTTGTTTTATTCAATTCTCTACTGTGAAAAGTTTTGTAAAATACAGCAGAGATCATTCTGGTATTCTTGGGCAAGGAAGCAGGGGATTACATTGCTAAACATTTGAAAAACAAACTTGTTTTGAATCATGAAAGGAAACTATGTCAATATGTAGAAACAGTAATCTATGTGAATTTACCTGGAGCTGTGTAAAAATGCAAGCAGTTTATTCCTGAGTCTGCAGCAGTTCACTGTAATGTAACACTACATGACTGGAAATTCAATCAACATCTGCCTTTGACTTAGAGTTCCCCAGGGTCATAGTGCCAGTAAAATCATCAACTGATAGAATAAACCTAGAAACTGGTGATCATATCCTGTGCTTTTAAAAACTCTACAGAACTATTTCTTCAGTGCCCCTGCAGGAGAGTGAGGGAGAGGGAGTTATGAGGTCCAGCAGAGGGGATGGCAGTGGAAAACCAATGCTATGGAAATGATTGCATCACTGTGCAAGTACACACAATAGCTGTCCTGCAAGTCCCTCTTCTAATCTACTTCATAGCAAACAGACAGCATGGCTTTGTCATGCAGCCTTAACAATCACTCAATAGATGCTTTTTATACAGAGGCAGTGGAAATACTAAATGACATATAAATATAACAGGATTTGGCCAAAATAAATGATCTGATCAAACTAAATATATATATATATATATATATATATATATATATATATATATATATATATATATATATATAATGAAACCTGGGGAAGGAAGAGAACCTAGAATTATGTGCTTCAGTGGATCATAGAAGGGCACTTGCAAGATTATGTTTCAAATAATACAAATGACTTTACACTCTCTATCCAGAAAATTGATAGTTCATGCTACTATGGATAGAGAGTAAATTAAATTTAAATCATACATGACTCACTGTTTATTAACTTAACCTACAACAGATCAAGAGAAAAATGAAATCTTCCATTACACACAGAATTCCAAGATTTATCTGATGAAGAAATAATGAACTGTTCAATGTCTGTAAAAAAGGAACCATGGGCAGCATCAGCATCCTGGAGGATAACAATCAATCATGCATGATAAATTGCACCTTGAATGCTTTTGTTTTACCTGTTTTATAATTGTTGTGCAAAACTTTTAACTGGTCAAAACCTAAATGATAAGACCTAATAAACAAACTTGAACTAATGAGTGTGGGCTTCTTCATTTTATAGGTCTGTGTCCTATGACTCCTTTGAGAGGGTGGAAATCTACCCATAAGACATAATGAAAGGCTTGACATAAAGTCTACCAATCAGAAGCAGTGTGCAATAGGTGCTATTCTGGGCATCTTCTTAATCATTAGTGGCATGTATCCCATAGGAGGGGGCAGATGGTGCACTGAGGGTGGCAGGTGGGCAGCTGCATGTAAACTTTAGGGGAGAAAATGAAAAAGGAGGAAGGGGAAAGGGGTGGAGAATGGTACTGATGAATGTCAGAAGCCTGGGGAATAAGATGCCTGAGTTCCAGGCCATGCTGGTGGAGGGGGAAGTGGACGTTGCAGTGGTCACTGAAACTTGGGCCTCCCCTGATCATGACTGGGACCTAAATCTGAGTGGGTATATTGTACTTAGGAAGGATAGGGCAGTAGGCAGAGGGGGAGGGGTAGCACTGTTCATTAGGGATAGCACAGGGATACTCAGAGTGGAGGAAGCAGAGGGTAATGTAGAGGCCTTATGGGTCACCTTGTGGATCCCGAAGAAAAGAAGATTAAAATGGGGGTGGTATACAGACCCTCAATGCTGGCTGATGATCTGGAGGATTTATTGCTGGCTAATATTAAGGACCAATACAGGCAGGAAGGGGATGGGGTGGTGATAATGGGTGACCTTAATATGCCGGCTACTGATTGGGGGACTATAACATCCCCTGTGACTAGGGAACAGAGGCTGCTGGATGTTTTCCAGGATGCATTCCTTTATCAGCAGGTGGTGGAGCCGACAAGGAAGAGTCATATCCTGGATGTGTTTCTGGCAGACTGTAACCTTGTAAGGGACCATAGAGTGGGGGACCCCCAGGCTGGAAGTGACCATGACATGGTCTGGTTTCTTTTGGACCTGGGGAAGGGAGGGATCATAGAAGGATGGTGATAGTTGATTTCAGAGGGGCATATTTTAGGAGCATGGGGGAAATACTCAAGGGGGATTTGGAGAACATAATACTAGGCCTGGATGTGGAAGGCCCGTGGGAGATCATCAAGAGGGGGTTACAGGAGGCTACCAGGTCCTGCATGAGAGTGAGGCACAAGGGTGGTAGGTCTCGGAAGCCATGCTGGTGGATAAAGGAGGTTCAGGAGGTGGTAAGGGAGAAGAAGACTGCATATAGTAGGTACAAATGATTACGAGGAGTATTGGATAGGGAAGAAAATCTTGTAACAGCCAGGAGGGTCACCAGGGTGGTGAGAGGGGCCATGGCCAGAAAGGAGCAGAGACTGCTGCAGGGTGTGGGGGGGAGTTCTTTAGGTATACTGGTGAGGGAAGGAGAGTTAAGGGACCAGTTCAGTAGGTTGAGGATGGGGGTGGGTGGAGGGGCTAGCATACATGCAGATATACTTAATGAGTACTTTACATTGGTAATCACTAGGGAGGATGCTGGGGAGGGCTTCAGAGCAAAGGGATGCAGGGGAGCAGAAGGGGTGGTGTACTTACTTATGGGGTACCTAGTGGCAATCAAGCCACTAGGGGAGTGGCTCTGTGTGGGAGGTGGCATGCTGGAACTGCTGGGGGGAGATATGGATGCTGATATCCCTGTCAGTTGGGTATGGGAAGACCTCAAGTCTCTAAAAAAGGACAAAACTCTGGGTTCTGATGGTATTTATCCCAGAGTACTGTGGGAGTTGGCTGATGTCCTGGCTGTGCCACTGATGGATCTTTTTAATGCTTCACTGCAGATGGGAAGGGTGCCTAGGGTTTGGAGGCAGGCACATATTGTGCCTATCCATAAAGGGGTCTCGAGGGAAGAGATGGGAACTATATACCCATCAGCCTGATGTCAGTGGTGGGAAAGTTCATGGAGGACATCCTTAAGGAGAGGCTGGGGGTATTCTTGGAGGAACAGGGATATCTGGATGACTGGCAGCTTGGATTCATCCCAGGCAGATCATGTCAGACTACCCTTGTGGAGTTCTACAAGTGGGTGATGACAGCACTTGATCAGGGTAGACCAGTGGATGTCCTATTCCTGAACTTCAGTAAAGCATTTGCATCAGTCCTTCACACAGGTCTGCTGGAGAAGCTGGGTAGGATAGGGGTGGGGTCATTGATGGTCAGGTGGATTGGGAATTGGCTTTCTGAATGCACCCAGTGGGTAGTGGTAGGGAGGGGGAAAGGTCTTGTCTTCCAAGGAGGTCATAAGAGGGGTCCCACAAGGATCAGTTCCGGGGGTGCTCCAATTTAACGCCTACATCTCCAATATCAGGGAAGGTATCAGTTGCAAAATGAGTCTCTTTGTGGATGACTGTAAGCAGGGGGTGGTGGTGGAGGGGAAAAAGGGTAGGATAGCCCTGCAGAGGGACCTAGATACACTAGATAGGAGGTCACACACCTGGAGATTGAAATTTAATGCCTCCAAATGCAAGGTGCTCCACCTAGGATGTGGGAACCCAGAACATGTGTACACCCTAGGAGGGGACAAGCTACAGGCTTCAGCTGGGGAAAAATACCTGGGTGTCCTAGTGGATGTCAAAATGAATAATTGTGAGCAGTGCTGGAGGTCCGCATCCAGGGCCGATAGAATGCTGGGTTGTATCGTTAGGTGGATTACCTAAAGAAGTAGGGAGGTGATTTTGCCACGGTACAACAGCCTGGTTAGAACACACCTCGAGTACTGCATGCAGTTCTGGCGACCGCACCTAAGGAGAGACATCCTGCTCCTGGAGAGGGTTCAGAGGAGGGCAACTAGGATGATCCGTTGTCTGGGGGTAATGCATATGAGGAGCGACTTGAGGAGCACAACCTGTTTTTACTGGAGGAGGGACAGGGAGATATGATTGAGGTCTTCTTGTATCTCAAGAAAGTAAATAAGGTAAGCCTGAATGGGATCCTTTGGATGAAAGAGTGTGGCGTCACCAGGGGGCACAGTTGGAGGCTAGAGAGTGGAAGACTTACGGTGGAAAAGAAGAGGTGGTACTTCACCGAGAGAGTGGTGGAACCATGGAACACGCTGCCTGGGGAGCTGGTAGAGGTATCTATGGTGGAAGGGTTCAGGACAGGCTGGGACATCTATAGGTGGGGGGTGAAGCAGAGTAATGCTTGCCCGGGAGAGGGGAACTTTAATGGAGGGATGGGGTGAGCATGGAAGGAGCAAGGTAGAAGGCTCCGGTACTCACTCTGGGTACTGGCTCCAGAACAGACATGATAGACCAAGAGGCCTACTCTGCTGCCATTTTAGGATGTTAGTATGTTCTTACTTAATTTAATTGTTATCAAGCTATTCCTAAGCCTGGAGGAATGGCAACATAAGCCTTGGATCTGTAATGGTTTCCTCAAAGGTAAGAACATTACAGGATTAAATAGTTTATCATTTTGCCATGTGTTGGGACTGGATGGTTGCCTGCTTTCTCGTTGACTGAGGCATACTTGTGGCTATGTATTTGTATTATATTTTATTTATTTTACTAGGAGAAAGCCCCATTGAGCAATGCTCATTTACAAACAAGAAACAAGTCCCGGTCTGAATAGAGCAAATGATACATAAGCAATAATACCCAACTGGGGGGCATTATGAGGATATAACGGACTACCCAGGGGCATAATGAGGCCCGACGCCACAGGTGGAGGGCCTAATAGCCCCTGGAAGGTCCATTATATCCCATAACGCCCACCCTGGAGGGTATGCACTTAGAAAATGGACAAAATTTATTATTTTTTTTAAATAAAATTTTGTAAAGAAAGAGGGTGATCAATGAATAAAAATGAACAGAAATGGCAGCTTATGTAAAATAGTCCCTTTAGTGCCACTAGAGTGCTGCTGCTTGTGAGAATGCCTTTTTTTGTATTACATTGCAGTGCGGTGTCTCTCTTATGTGGCTAGTGCTAAATATTTTTATAATGTATGGTAGAATGTTGTTATATGTAGAAATCTACCTTTTTATAATGTTTTATTATTGATGTGATGTCACAATGTTGTTAACCCATTGATGGTACATCACATCGATGGGTTATCAACTGGGAACAGTCTGCACATGCAAGCAACTTGATCCTACACCTTGAAACAGCCCTGGCAGTAAGAGCATGACCCAGGGCAGAGCAGAGGTGACTGAAAGAACTTCTGTAAGGATCTGTTTTTTTGGTTTTTTATAAAGTTATTGGTACCATACACTATAAAATATAATGTATGATACATCGATTGTCAACCAGTTTTTTTAAGTAATCTTGAGGCTGCCGTGGTGATGTAAACCTCTCAAGCTTCAGTCTTGAGGTTTACACAGTCAGCTTGGCAATCTCTCGATGGTTAACAAATTAGTTAATGATCAATGACCTTACCTTATCCTCTATGTTACTTTTCAGTCCCCACCCAATGAGTTTTCTGATTGGGCTAGCATCAGAGATTGTTCTGTACAGTATAAAAATGGTTTTGTTTCTAGAATGTGAGCGGGGAGAGAGCAAGTAGCAGTGGTGGAGTTAGAATGGTTTGCAGTAGTTAAACACAATTGTAGCAGTCGGCTTGGTGATTAACTCATCTGCTGAAAAAAATGTATTTTCATTTACTTTACAGCTCTGAAACTTGTCGATGTGGAGATGATATGTCTGTGGCCAGGTGGCAGATTTTTGTTTTCAGCATCAGTGCTGTTCGGGATTTGAGCATGGCAGGGGGCTGGGAGAAAGTTGGGCCTTCTCTGAAATCAGCCTCGGAGATGGAATCGTGCTGCTGGCTAGCATCAGTTGTGTCAGCGGATGGCGATCGGAGGATGGAGTGCCCATAGTACTAAAATAAGAAAAAAAAAGAATGAAAACAGTTTTTTTGTGTTGTTCTTTTGTTTTGAAGTATAATAATGTGACAGCAGGTAAAGGGCCTGTTCTGAGGACTGTGTCGTGGTGGTGGTGGGCGGCTGTGGATCACTGTCTTGCTAATCGAGCTGAAAGAAATGGCAGCTAATGATTCCTATGGAATGTGGGCACAAGGATATCAGCTGATGATGGGTGTTGCCAGGAGGTACTTGTTATTTAGCGGGCATTGTTAAGAATTAACAGCATAGGTGCCAGGGTGTTTCAGCCAATCCCAATCAGAATTCATTTTTTTTGTTGTCCATTTTCTAAATAAATAGATTGAATACCAATTTGGAACTGAGATGGAATATCTAGCTGCATGTAAATTTTGCAGAAAATTTCAAGGCCATTAGAAGGCAATTCAATGTCAGCAGTAATGGAATAGCTAATTTCATGGCAAATTTGCAAAAAAAAAATAAGAAAGATATCAAGACAATTACAAACAGTTCAAGTTTAGCAGCCTTTATCTCTTTTGGAAGTGCTTGTCCATTCCATTCCATTCATCACTGGTTTTGGGGCTTTTTTTCCTAAGATAATTTTACCCTAAGAGGATGTTATCTCTGTGGCACCTCAATGACTGGAATCCCCTTGAGAGGGTTTATGTGTCCTCATGGTACCACAAAAGAGTGGCAGTCCCTCTACCCATGGTCTGCATCTATCCAGGAGGGGAAACAGGATCCTAGGTGATAGGTTTAAATGCTTCATTGGCAAGCATTTAAACAAGCCAAGGGGAGAGGCACTGAAAAGGAGAAGGGAAATCCTAGCCCCCTCAAAAAATCAGGGTAGCTAGTGAGATAAACACCAAGACAGAGCAGTCAATAGGGAGAAGGGCAGGGGTAAATGGAGAAAAAGACAAAGGCAGTAAGGACAAGGATGGAGCAAAAAGAAACAAAGTCATAACAAAATGGAGGGTAATGAGTACCAATGCCCATAGTCTAGGTAAAAGGCTCCCCAAAATGGTGGCCTTGATGGAAGAGGGATGCCTGGATATCCTGGCAATCACAGAAACATGGTACACAGAGAACCGTGGCTGGGATGTCAACATATCAGGGTTCAAAATCTACTGGAGGGACAGGGAGGGAAGAAGAGGAGGAGGAGGAGTAGTTCTCTATGTAAGAGAAGTGATCAAAGCAACAGAACTAATGGGTAAACAGGGAGGGAGGAGAGGAGGCACTGCGGGTCACCCTGGAGACTGGAAATGGCTCCACAATCCGCACAGGGGTTGTATACTGACCCCCGTCTCGGTGGGGGATAGACAAGAAAATGACAGAAGGCATCCTTGGGATGGCAGAGAAAGGGGAGATATTGCTGATGGGGGACCTGAATATGCCAGATGTTAACTGGAGCACCTTTGCTGCAGCCACATCCAAGAGCAGGGCCATTCTCGATGCCCTACAAGGGGCATGCCTCAGACAGCTAGTTTTGGAACCCACTTGGGAGGGAGCAATCTTAGACCTGGTACTCTCAAATTGGGACAGAGAGAGGATCTCTGATCTTGAAGTGGGTAGCCATCTGGGAACAAGTGACCACCAAACAGTGTGGTTCACGATAAACTTAGCTGTAGAGTCAAGCCACACAAAAGTGAAGGTGCTGGACTTCAGGAGGGCTGATTTTGTCAAATTGGGGGAGTGTCTCAGAAAAGCACTAGCAAACAGGTAAGAAGGTGGGGTGGAGCAACAATGGGGAAACATCAAAACTGCCATCACAGGGCCGGCCCGCTGGCGCAGCGGTGGGATTTCCGATTGCGATGCGGCGGCCGGGTTCGGGAATGGACCTGGTCATCGGAGGTCGTAAGCCGGGAGAGAAGGATCAGGCCCCACGGACTGCTCTCCTTCTCCAGGGGAGGGCGGGTCAGTGATCGGGGCACCAGTGACCTTGGGCGGAGGCCTCGGTAGTCACAGCCACTGACACTCAAAAATTGGACTTGGGGAGGCGGGCCGGACGTCATTTACGTCGTGCGTTCCGCCCCCAAAACCAGAAAAATGCGGCTGCCAGCCGCCCTACATGAAGACGCATGCGGCTTCAATTCGCCTCTCCAGGCCGGCCTCCGGACGCAAAAATAGTGTCTGGCGGGTGTTTCTCCCCCGCCCGTAGCCCCGTCCATGGGGTGTCAAAATGGGAAGGCCCGAGGCTGATCTGGAGTAGGTGGAAGCTGCACGGGCTGATAGTCCCGGGTGGTCGGCGGTTAGGCGAGGAGGAAAAAATGTAAATAAAAAAAAAAACTGCCACCACAGAGGCAACAAGCCTTTGTGTGAAGCAAATAAACAAATCAAAACGAATGAAAAAAACACTATGGTTCTCAAAAGAAGTGGAGGGGAAGGTAAGGGAGAAAAAGACAGCATTCAGTAAGTACAAAGAAACGCAGAAGGAGCAGGACAGAGAACTGTACCAGTTAAAGCAGAAGGAAGCGTGGAAGGCAGTCAGAATAGCAAAGGCCCAAACTGAGGAAAAGATAGCCAGCTCGGTTAAGAAGGGGGATAAAACCTTTTATCGGTACATTAGGGAGCAAACAAAGACTAAGGCAGGGATACTGAGGCTGAATAAAGAGGAAGGTGGTTGGGCAGAGAGCGACAATGAAAAAGCAGGGATACTGAATGAATACTTCTGCTCAGTATTCACAATGGAAAAGCAGAGGAGATACTTAATCCGGTCAATAGAAGCACTCTGGGTAGGGGGTTGATACTAGTCCTTTCACAGAAGAAAGGGTTCTGAAAGAAGTCAAAACTGAAGGTGGATAAAGCAATGGGGCCTGATGGGATTCACCCCAGAATTCTAAAAGAACTAAGGGAAGAACTAGTAACATCACGGGGCAGGGAGTGAGTTCAAGAGTTGAGGGGAGCGGTAAGAGAATGCGGAGTAGAAAGAAAGTAGCAGTCATTTGTTGTTACAGGAGGGTGAGGGGAATTTAAACAGTAGGGAGGATAGAGGGTGAGAGGAGGAGGCAGACTGGATTTGTAAGGGGAGTGAGTTCCATAGTTTAGGGAAGCAGTAAGAGAAGGCAGCCTGGCAGACTGAGAAGGTCCTGGGAGGGAGAGCAAGGAAGCCGAAATTGGAGCTGTGAAGGGTGTAGGAAGTGAATTGGGGCTGGGTGAGGACAGGGAAGAGTTAGGAAGGGAGAGAGCCAAGCCAGAACTTGGCTATGAAAGAGGAACAGTGGGGTAGGGGCCTGTCTCCAGTGCTTTCGTTCATGCTAAGGTGGCCAGCCATGGAGGAATGCAGGCTTGTGCTGGTCACCTTCTCGCATTAAGAATTAGGTACTGGGGGGGGAGTGGAGGCCAGGGTGTGAGTATGGTGCTTCCAGGGTGGGGGTTGGGGTACATAACTGATATTTTGTTATGCACAAACAAGTGCTAAACAATAAGAAAGGTAGTGGACAGCTGTGGAGGTGGGCAGGTTATGCTGATTGTCCATTGGGGATTTATTTATAATTTACTGTACAAATAAAAATATAACAATTTGTGGGTGCTTTGGGGGAGGAGGGTGGTACTGGGCTGCTGATAGAGGGTGGGGGGATGAGGGTTACATTCTACTGGGTTTTGGTCTATGGAAGGGGATTTTTTAAATTTTGTTTTAAATCAGTCATGAATACCAACTACACGAATACATGAATATTTGTCTGTGGAATAATGAATATTTAGCCAAATATTTGGAAAAGGGTATTCACACAGCCCTAGAATAGCACTGCTGTATGGGGGAGGGGAGGGGAGGTATTTCAGCTAAAAGGCAACCCATAAAGATCAGAGACTTTGAATATTTTTTACTGTGAGCACTAGTCTGTGTGCAGCTGATATCTCATATTTGTTTTCCTCATTCTTTTTGATTTTTTAAACTCAGCTTTAGCACAGTCAGAATGTAGACATGTACAATGCATTACACAATTGTTATACCTTATTGACATTACTAGTCATCACTTTCAGTGTGGGGTAAACCTTTACAGAGCATTGCAGTCTAAGTACCTTCTGAGCATCTACTCAGATCCCACTCCTATGGGCTTACTGTAATATTGACCTTATAAGTAAAGACAGTTTTACTGAGCAACAATAACAACAAAATTGTTCAGTTTCCTAATAGAACCCTAACAAGCCAGGGTTAAATAAACATTCAAGTTGAAAATTAACTTGGTGCTGTAGTGGTCTGTCATAATAGGAGCTATAAAAGTGTAGTCAAGCTCTCAATTACCTAGTTGAGTACTGTACCTGAGTGAAGAAGTGGGGCCCAGTGGGGGTAGGGTGAGGAGAGCTAGTAGACTCCATCCTGGGCTCTGGGCTTTAGGGAAACCCTTTGCATTTCCTCAGTCTCTCTTGATAATTAATTTTGTCTGTGGTGTGTTATTTCTCATTTTGCTTCTGTAGTATAGTTTGGTGTGGATAAGTGAAGTATTGTGTCAGTCTCTTTATATTATTGTAGTTATTTTGTTTAGTTCTTGAACAGTAGGTATTAATTACAGTAATTTGTTAATTATCCTTGTCATGCATGACTTGTTAGTCCCTCGTTGTGTTAAAAAATTAAAAAAAAGAGAAAACTTTTTTGTGTAGATTTACTGTAGCTACTATTAGCTCTGTAAACTGTTATGTTCAGATTACATTGCTAATTCTTCAGTGGAGCTGTTGTCTGCTGCTGCAACTTAGTTTTACTCTAGACTTTCTTGAAATGTCTTTCCTCGCAATATTGCAAATCAAAATATATAAGACTAGGAAGAGACTCTCACCTAAAGGGAGAGGAGACAGGATGGAGGCAGCCCAGAGGAGGGCAACTAAAATGGTGCAGGGTCTGTACCAGAAGACATATGCAGAGAGACTAAAGGAGCTTATTATGTACACCCTCTAGGAAGGAGGGAGATGGGGGACATGATAGAAACTTTCAAGTACCTGAAGGGAAAGAACAAAGTCCATGAGGATAGCATCTTTCAGAAAAAGAGATGTGCAAGAACAAGGGGGCACAAATTGAAGATAAAGGGGGGATGGCTCAGGGGCAACGTGAGGAAGTATTTTTTCATGGAAAGGGTGGTGGACACATGGAATGGCCTTTCTGTGGAGGTCGTGGGGTCAAAAACAGTAGGGGAATTCAAGAGTGCATGGGACAGACATAAAGCAATTCTGGTAGGGGTTAGGAAGAAGTAGACTGTTGGTTAATTAGGATCTGCAGCTTATCCAATAGGTAGGGAAATTATCAGACTGGGTGGGCCAAGAGTCCTTATCTGCCATCAAAGTCTATGTTTCTATATTTCTATGAGGTGGCAAAAAGTGCATAATTGCTGTGGGGCAAAAGGGTGTTGAAGTTTAAAAAAACTAAGTCTGCAACAGCATCATCCATGGGCTCCAGGGCTGGTAGTACTAGTAATGGAGTAGTAGGCCACAGCGGTAGAGACATTAGTGTGGCCAAATTTTTCTCTCCCACATTTATGGCATCCATGCTGGTGGAGGTGATGACAAGAGGAGCAGTTCAAAAGGTAACAAAATGTCTGGCTCAGGTACCGTGGTCAAGGAGGAGGTCGTTGGTGCCCCCGTGACTCCTGGTGGTGGTGTTGGCACAGAATCTGATCTTGATGATAGTTCCCCATTCTCAAATAAGAGTGTTGAGCTTGACCATGAGTCAGAGCAAATGGAGGGAGATCTGACTGTTGTACACTCAGAACAAGATAAATTGAAAAAATTAGTCTCCAGCTAAAGAGGATGGTAGGCAGAGAGTCTGGAGAAAGTGAAGATGAGGAGGACAGAGCTCAGGAGGAGGAGAAGGAGGATATCAGATGCAGTGGGGATGATGATTTGGTTCCCCTATGGGAAAAAAGAAAATGATTAAGAATGGTGATGGGAAACATGTGGGGCTTTGCACACCAGTATGTCATGGAACTACCAAAGTCAACCCCAATACTACAGCACTTGTTCCTCATACCAGTGTTGAGCCCATTACAATGCATGAGACATCCAATGTTGACATACATACTGTGCATCATCCCAAAAGACACCCATTTCCACCTCTCCCCTGTATTACTCCCACCAACATGTAAAATTACTGTGTACAAAATTCCTATTTTGAGATTTTTACATACCGGACCCCACTGACAAAACTGTGTCTAGCTATCAGCTGGGTCAATGTGAGTTAGTTGGGGAAAAAAGGGCAGCCAGTTAGGCACTAGTGGCCATACAGACATACCTGATGTCCAGGCACCTGTGAAGCTAGATTCAGCACCAAAAGGAAGACAGTGCAGAGAGTCCCTCTCCATTATCATCTGCATTTGCCAAGGCATCAAGAAGCAACAGAGAAATAGTCCCAGTGCAGGTAGGGTTGGCTGAGGAGTACTACTAAAGAGATGAGGAGGAGTCTGTATGACTGTCTTTTAGTGGTCATAGCAGTAGTAGTGGGTTATGTGCTAGCACCCAGAGGAACCAATGCTTAGCAACCCCAGTGCAGAAAACATCCCAAATCATGCTTTCATTCAAGCAGCACCTGTGAATCCCCAAGAGAAAAACACTACCCCACCAGCCATATTGCCATGCCGAGTTGAATTATTTGCTAGCCCAACACCCAGAAAGGTTCAGCTTACACACTGCCTAGCATGTTTGAGCATCCTGCCAAGCACCATCTCATTCATGCTACTGCATGTCAACTGAATGCAGCTGAAATGCTGGCAATTGATCCCACCCAGCATTTCTTTTGTTCTGAAACAATGCTTTGAAGCATGTTGAAATATACATAGAAACATAGAATTTGATGGCAGATAAGGACCGCTTAGCCCACCTAGTCTGCCCATTTTCCTACCTAACAGATAAGCTGCAGATCCTAATTAACTAACAGCTTACTTCCTCCTACCCCCCACTAGGACTGCCTTATGTCTGTCCCATGCATTCTTGAATTCCCCCACTGTTCTTGACTCCACTACCTCCTCAGGGAGGCTGTTCCATGCATCCACAACCCTCTCTGTGAAAAAATACTTCCTCACATTACCTCTGAGCCATCCCCTCTATCTTCAAATTGTGCCCCCTTGTTTTTGCACATCTCTTTTTCTGAAAGATGCCACCCTCTTGGACATTGTTGATTCCCTTGAGGTACTTGAAAGTTTCTATCATGTCCCCTCTCCTTTCCTCAAGGGTATACATATTAAGCTCCTTTAGTCTTTCTTCGTATGTCTTCTGGTGCAGACCCTGCACCATTTTGGTTGCCCTCCTCTGGACAGCCTCCACTCTGTCTATGTCTTTGCGGAGATGGGGTCTCCAGAACTGCACACAGTACTCCAGATGGGGTCTCACCAACTGTCTGTACAGAGGGATAACAACTTCCTGTTTTCTTCTATTGATGCCTCTCCCTATGCATCCCAGTATCCCCCAGCCTTCCTTACTGCCTTCTCACATTGCTTGCCCACCTTTAGGTCATCTGATATAATTACCCCCAGGTCCCTTTCCATTTTTACTGTTGTCAGTATCTCACCCCCCATTGTGTACTCTTGCCCTGGGTTTTTGTTTCCCAGGTGCATTACCTTGCACTTCATTGCATTGAATCTGAGCTGCCATACATTTGACCATTCCTCCAACCTTGCCAAGTCCCTTCTCATCCTTTCCACTCCATCTGGTGTAACAACCCTGTTGCAGATCTTCGTGTCTTCTGCAAAGAGACATACTTTTCCTTCCAGTTCCTCTGCAATGTCACTTATAAAGACATTAAAAAGGACTGGTCCCAGTACTGAAAACTGCGGTACCCCACTAGTAACCTTCCTTTCTTCACTGTGGACTCCATTTACTACTACCCTTTGCGTCCTGTTGTCTAGCCAATTTTTTATCCAGGCTACCACCTTGGGACCCACGCCAAGGCTGGCTAACTTGTGTATTAATCTTTTGTGTGGGACTGTATCAAATGCCTTGCTAAAATCTAGGTAAGCCATGTCCACAGCCCCTCCCTGGTCTACTACTTTGGTCACCCAGTCAAAGAAATCTATTAGATTCGTCTGACACGACCTTCCCATCGTGAATCCATGCTGCCTTGGGTCCTGTGCCCTCTGGCCTCTAGGTACTCAACAATTCTTTCCTTCAAAAGTTATTCCATCATTTTACCTACCACTGAGGTCAAACTAACTGGTCTGTAGTTTCCTGCCTCTGTCCTGCTCCCACTTTTGTGAAGAGGAATCACATCCACCCTCCTCCAGTCCTCAGGTACCACCCCATCCTCCAATGATTTGTTAAAGAGAGTAGTCAGTGGTGTCATTAGTTCTACCCTTAGTTCTTTTAGAATTCTTGGGTGAATCCCATCAGGCTCCATTGCTTTGTCCACCTTCAATTTTATTAGTTCTTTCAGAACCCTTTCTTCTGTAAATGGACTGGTATCGACCCCCATCTTCAGAATGTTTCTCTTGTTTGGTTTAGGTACCTTCCTCTCCTCTTCCTTTGTGAATACTGAGCAGAAATATTCATTCAGTATCCCTGCTTTTTCTTTGTCACCCTCTACCCACATTCTCTCCCCTTTATTAAGCCTCAGTATCCCTCCTTTGGTCTTTCTTCACTCCCAAATGTACCTATAAAAGGTCTTATCCCCCTTCTTAACAGAGTTGGCTATCCTTTATATAATTTGAAAGGTGAAAATAGGCATTCCTAGGGTGCGTAGATCCTCCTAAATAGAAACAGAGGTTGTAGAGAGTCATGTCTGTGTATTATTTCTCCTGGATGGATGAAAGGACAATGCTTTAAAAAAATGGTGTTATTGTTGGGACAGCGCATGTTAAAATCAACATGTTTGTGCTTTGCACCTGATACATGTAAACAACAATATTGCAAAATGTTCTTTTTTTCGTTGTTGATATTTCTATTTATGGCCATTGCAGTCTCCTGCACTCACACTCCTTCAGGAAATGCCAAGGCACCCAAGCTGCTGTTGTCCCTCCTTACCTTACACGCTGGTGCTCAGACCCAACCCCCATTGAGATGTGGCTTTCCCCCCAGGTGGGTACAGGGTAGGGGAAGATCCTTGATGTCTTGCATGTGTCAGGTGGCCTGAGTGTCAGGATAGGCAGGAGGGATCCAGAGCAGTGCTGGGTGCTCCATCATCTGTGAGGGCAGGGGCCATTTTCCTCAGTTTCTCCCCAGGGACGTTGACTTGCAGAGTGGAAACTCAAGGGAGCTTGCACATGCAGACTGTTCCCAGAAATAGATCAGAAATATTTAAATAAAATATGGGGTAGCAAAACACAATATACTGAGGTGTTGCAATTAGTAATGCATGAGGGTTGTAATTCTTTTAGTTTTAAATGGCAATAGTGCAATTTAAACAGATGGGTTGGAGCCCAACATAATTTTTTATCCAAACCTCACAACAAATACCTCAAGACATTTGCTGTAGTTGTATCCTCTTTCTGCGTGTCAGCGTGGCTCAGTTGGTAGCACATCCGCCTCTGGACCAGAAGGTTGTGGGTTCTCGCCCCACACCGGGATTGGACTTGCACCTAAAAAATCGCTGGCATCCGAGTGCAGTATTGGGGGGTGCTGTACTGCTGGGGTGTGCCGTCCTTCGGATGAGATGTTAAACCGAGGTCCCTTCTACCCATCCTGGTGTTGCCCTGGTGGGTGTCCAGGTAGAAGTAAAAGAACCCAGGGCACTCTTCGCAAAGAGTAGGGAACATTCCCGTGTCCTGGCCAACATTCCCCTTCCCATAAGCTGGTTCATGCAATTATCCAGGCTGTGTGTGGGTGATGATGTGCGATATGGCCGCCACCACACATTCAGTCACTTCACTACCAGTCTAGCATTGCTTGTAAAGCGCTTTGGATGTAAGAAAAGTGCTATATAAATGCAGATTCTTCTTCTCCTCTATTCACAGTTTCTGATTCTCTATATGGATTGTAGACCAGAAATATTTAAATGAAATATGAGGTAGCAATGTGAAATAAAATTAGGTGCTACAACTAGCAATATATAAGCAGGGCTCCTACTTTTCTTCGGCACAGTGGGGCCAAGTTCTGAAGCAAGACTACTATTTGCCGCAGAACTTCTGCGGCGGTGGTTTGTAATTTCTGCGGAAGTTCTGCGGCACTAACAAACTACCACATCACAGTAACAGCTTGTCATCCTGACTTCACTTTCATGGCAGTTTTTATAGCAATCAGGATGGTGGAAAGCACAGTAACACTAGTTCAAAAAATAACAGGATTATAAAAATAATTTTATGCCTAAAAAGGCAAAACAGATGTCTCTCGCTTAAGGTCCTAGCCCGTTAAATAAATGGCATATGCAGAGGGGATCTTATGTGATAAATAAGGTATTTCTATATGCATGTTATCTATCCCACTAATGAGGTTTCCACTGTCTGTCACTTATATATTTGTATGTGCTTTCTGCACCACTCATGAGGTTCCCACTGTGTATCACTTATATATTTATATGCAATCTGTAACATACATACAAATGTATGTGTGTGCAGTGAGAGAGACAGAGATACTGTATGTGTATGTGTGTGTGTGTGTGTGTATGTGTGTATATGTATGTAGGTATATATATATATATATTTTTTATTTTCATGAGCTTGCATCCTCATTCATACAGGTCCCATTAGGAATGGAATAGAGGAGTTATTGCAAAACTCATTTTTGATGTCAACCTGCTTTCCCTGACACACTGCGTAACACCATCAGGCCATGACATGCATGTGAACCAATTGTGAGATAGAGCTCTCCAGACCAGCACAATGTGTCCACCATGTGACAAAACACTGCACCATACCTTCCTAGACTCCGAGCAGTCGTGTGTTCCACCAATCCTTGTGCTGCCCAGCCAGCTCCCAGAGCTAAGCTCTGAACCTGAGTTGCCAGTACAGAAACACAGCATGCTACCCTCTGGCCCAACAGCTGTCCCTGCACACAACATTTCTCCATAACTTTTAGGTGATTCTATCAACCAATGACAATATGTAATCAATAACGCTGGCAAAAATGTGTACAGTGCAATTATTTATTTAACAGGTCTAGTCTTTCAACAGGTCTACACATTATTATATTCCACTTTTCTGGGCATAATTACTTTATTTTTCTTAAAAATGACAGTTAAATTCATGTTGCCAGTTATTCATTTCAGATGGCATCTCTATACCTTAAAGACACAAATAGGTTTGTACATAGTGAGGTATGGACTTAACAGGTCTATGCTATTGACAAGGTTTTGTTTAAGTTGGCCCAAGTACAATAATGTAAGACTGAAAATTGTATTAGGCTGTAGTGTAGGTTGAGCAAATATCACCATGCCTGATGTGCTGTGCTACCATCTCTGGCAGTGGGAGCTGTGGTAGATAAGTGACTGTTCATTTCTGTTGCAGATTGCAGCCATTTCATTAGTTAATGTATGATGTTATAGCAATGATAACATCACATTCTGAGCATATCGGGGGCTTAGGATATAAAAAGAGGGGAAGGGAACCAGATTATATGGAAAAACAGAAATATTAATAAAAAATCAACAAGAAGAGTGAATTCTGCGGCACCACAGAAGTTCTGTGGTAGATTGCAAGTTCTGCTCAAAATTCTGTGGCCGCAGAATTCTAGGGACCTTGTATATAAGCATAGTAACCCATGTAAAGGACAACAGTGTGATTTAAATGTGCAGTATAAAGTTCCACACAAACCTTGCTGCTATTTCAAGTCTGAATTAATGGTTACTAGAGTTGTTTATTGAAAACTGCTTTTAGTAATACAACTAAATTGTTTTTAGTTTGTGATTGATTAGAAGTAATTAGTAACACATAATTAAATCACTATTTATATGGAGGTACTGTTGTGATGTTTTAGATTCACTCTGATGATGCCTGACAGTGGTCAAGGGAAACATTAGTGTTGGTACAGCTTTTCTGCATATTTTTGGGACTTGGTGCACATATAGTATGCAGTTTTGTATTTAAATAAAGGGACTTCATTTTTTCATCAAAGTCCTGTGCTCTCTGATTTTTGTGGGTGCCCTTACCACTTCCTCTGTTACTTTTTGTCAAAATGAGCACCACAATAAATTGTCTGGTGCTCCACTTCATTGTTTTTCTGTTAATTATGCTACACATACCCTAAGACTCAGTGTGTCTCCTTTGGCTGTCATGATGTCTGTGGTTAATTTGAAACAAAAAATGTAACAAGACACTGGCCTCCACTGGAGATATTAAACAATAGAGCAAACTGCACTCTGGAAAGATTGCCTTGGACACGATGCAATAAAACAACCTGAATAACAGGTTCCAAGGAGTATAAACTCACCAGGAATTTAACAAAAACTACCTCTTCCCAATCATTCACAGGTGTCAATGAATGTATTTGTTAACCATGCTGGTTCATCTTCTTGCTTCCCTCATGGTAAAAATGTGAAACTACATGCGTGTTATTTTAAATGAGTGATAAATAGCCTGTCCAGGGGGATGGCAGCTCTGATAGTTGCTCCAGTCTTTCTTTTCACTGATATAAACTGAGCCAGGAAAAAAGTAAGTAGGAAAAAAACAGCCTTTTGTTTCTACAAGTAGTTGTTAATTGCAGCTGGTATTTTTAACATGTGCAAGGCAATTCCACTTCTCAAACTTATAAGAAAAAATATATGGTAAATATATGTATGGTAAACAAATAGTGTTAATCCCAAAAGCTGAACTTTGTTTTTTTTTTTTTTAGTTTTTGTTGACCGGGTAAGTGCACTAGACAAATCCTGCCTATTTTCAGGCATGACCTGGGGAAGGGGATACAGATGAAAGCCAACTGACCTTGAACCAGATTAAGCTGTTGGTGGTATTTTTAGTGAATGAGGGAAATTTGGCCAGGACACCGGTGCCATGGGATCTTTAACATCCACCTGAACTACCACCAATCCAGGCAGATGGATTTTTAGTATACAAATGTTTAAGAAATACCTGTGGCTCTTTCAACCAGAGAGCAATCTATTTTCCTTGGAAGCTGTAGTTTCAGAAACTTCTTAGTCTTTCCTTTTGAGACACCAGGTAACTCTGATAATCATTTGTTCCAAGGGGTTTTAAGTCAGTTTAAAGGCATTAAATAGCCTCTGTTCTCCTAGTCCTTAACAAAATGCAGGGGCTGCACAGACTTGTTCTGTTCCTTGGTCCAGATCCCAAACTAGTGAATTTTGTTTCAACATGATGGACCCACCTCATGCCCCTCCCACATGAATAACAAAAAAGGCAGGAGTGGATCTTTAGGAGCTTCTCGGGTGGAGGTGGGGTGGATCTTACTCCCCCCAAATAAACAATGCTGCCTCCCACTACTCAGGTTCCAGTTCTTGTACCACCCATTTAAGAAACAAAATAGTACCCTGCAACCATTGAATGACATGAAAGCGTATTTATTTGAGGGCGGAAAACATTTCTTGGAGGAAGGTAAGATGCATGAGACTATTTACACCTTCAGTCAGTTCCAAGGACAGGAAACATGACATCACCCTTTTACATGCAAAACACCTGCAGGCTCTGCCTACTGCAGCTGTAAAAATAGCAAGACAAGAAGACACAGCATGAGATTAGAAGGAGACAGATTAAGGGATAATGGGAGGAGGTTCTTTTTCACAGAAAGGATGGTGGATTCATGAAACAGCCTACCTCAGGAAGTGGTGGATATGAATACAGTGCAGGGCTTCAAACAGGCATGGGATAGGCATAAGGGATCAATACAGATGAGTATGAATAGATGGACCATTGACTGAGCAAAGGCTGATGGCACATTCATAAGGTATAAAAAGAAATGGGCAGACTGGATGGGTTTTGCGGTCCTTATCTGCCATCAACTTCAATGTTTCTATAAGATAGTGAGAGAAGAAGACAGTAATAGTGTAAGGACTGCACAGTTGCTTAAGAAAGAGAACAATATAGAAAGAAAATCTGATTTTTTTTCTTTCGTTAAGCAGAAGGAGGATAGCTGACAGCAGACTTTAGATGCCCAGAAGAATGCAGTATCAGAAATCAGGTCAGAGAGAAATGAAGGTGTCCTTTTTTGTGCGTGTTTTTCTTTTTTTTAAAACTTAATTTTTTTTTTTTTGCAACAGGTGAAGATAAGAATAAAGGAGACAGTTAGATATAAAACATATCTTGTTCAAAAGGGTGAAGAGACTGAGAGACTAGGGTCATGGCCTGGGGACAGAAGGTGCATTGCCATCATTGCATTCCTCCAGACCCTCAAGAATTTATTTATTTATTTGAAAATCAGTAACCAGGAGAGACGCACTGAGCCAAGACTTATTTCCAAGTGTGACCTGCATGAGATAGTACAGGAAATAAAATAAAAAAGCATACACAGTGTCCCTCAGGAAGAGGGACAAAGTAGAAGAAGTGAGGGAAATAAGAAGTGGAGAGCTATGTGCACCAAAACAAGGAGCATAGGAAACAAAATTCCTGACCTTGATACTACCACTGCAGAGGTGGACCTAGATCTGCTGGCCATAACAGAATCATGGTGCACTGACAACCTCAGCTGAGGGTTGGCCATACTGGATTACAACAAGATTTGAAAGGATAGGGCAGGGAGGAAAGGGGGGTTGTTTCCTACAGTGTATAAGAGAATGTGCAAAGGTCACAGAGATACATAGACAGAGCAGGGGAAAGGAGGGTCTGGAGGTTCTTTGGGTTGGCTTAGATACAGGTTCCAAGGCCTTTATCCATGTGTGGGTGGTATACAGATCCCCAACATAGGGTGACAGAGTTTTGTGGGAGGCCATTGGCAGAATGGCAAGCAAAGGGAAAGTAGTAATTATGGGGGACTTTAATATGCTGCATCTAGAATGGTGCATTCTGGCCAGAGCTGCAACTAGGAGCAGGACTGCCCTAGACTCCCTGTATGGGGCATTTCTTGGGCAGCTGGTTACAGATCCCACTAGAGACTGGGCAGTACTGGATCTGGTACTTACGAAGACAGGCAACATTGCAGACATCACAGTGTGTAGCCCCCTGGGTACAAGTGATCATTGTATACTATGGCTTGGCATACAGAAAGGTGAAAAAAACACACTAGGACAAGGGTCCTGGACTTTAGAAGAACAACCTTGAAGGGGAAGATGGCTTGGGTGAAGTGGAGGCACAATGGAAAAGGATAAAGGAAGAAATAAATAAGGTAACAGCAAGCTGGGGGGAGGCTGGCCATACTGAATTACAGCATTATTTGAAAGGATAGGGCAGGGAGGAAAGGGGGGGTTGTTTTCTATACATGAGAATGTACAAAGGTCACAGAGATACATGGACAGAGCAGTGAAAAGGAGGGTCTGGAGGTTCTATGGGTTGGCTTAGATACAGGAACCAAGGCCTTTATCCATGTGGGAGTGGTATACAGATCCCCAATATAGGGTGACAGAATTTTGTGGGAGGCCTTTGGCAGAATGGCAAGCAAAGAGAAAGTAGTAATTATGGGGGACTTTAATATGCTGCATCTAGAATGGAGCATTCTGGCCAGAGCTGCAACTAGGAGCAGGGCCACCCTAGACTCTTGTACGGGGCATTTCTTAGGCAGCTGGTTACAGATCCCACTAGAGACTGGGCAGTACTAGATCTGGTATGTATGAAGATGGACAGCATTGCAATCATCACAGAGTGTAACCCCCTGGGTACAAGTAATCATCATACAGTGTGGTTTGGCATACGGAAAGGTGAAAAAACACACTAGGACAAGGGTCCTGGACTTCAGGAGAACAACCTTGAAGGGACGATGGCTTGAAGGGGGGAGTGGAGGCACAATGGAAAAGGATAAAGAAATAAATAAATAAGGTAACAGCAAGCTGTTTGAAGAAAATAAGTAAGAGTAAGACGAGGAAAAAGCCACTATGGTTTTAAGGTTAAGGAGGTGAGGGAGAAAAAACAGCTTTCAGGAAGTACAAGCAGACCCAAATGGAGGTAGACAGTGAAGTATGTCTACATAAACAAAGGGAGACAGGAAGAAGGGTGAGGACAACAAAGGTTCAAACTGAGGAAAGGATCGCCCAAGAGGTCAAAAAAGAGGATAAAACTTTATTCAAATATGTGAGTGAAAAAAGGAAGGCAAGGTGGGTGGTATAGTGATGATCAAGAGACCGGGGGGGGGACTGTGTAGAGGAAGACCAAGGAAAAGCTAAACTTTTGAACAACTACTTCTGCTTGGTCTTCCCAGTGGAAGGTGGAGAGGATGGATCAACATGCATTAATAGGCAGTGGGGGAATGGATACAAGTCCACTTATGGAAGAATGAGTTTTCATGGGACTGGAAGCCCTAACAGAAAACAAAGCAATGGGGCCAGACGGGATCCACCCAAGGGTACTAAATGAACTGAACATGATGCTAGCCTCCCTTCTGGCAACACTATTCAGCACCTCACTGGAGACAGGGATGGTTCCAAAAGTCTGGAACAGGACTGATGTGGTCCCTCTGCACAAGAGCAGCAGCAGTGAGTAGGCTACAGTAGCAATTACAGACCAGTCAGTCTCACATCAGTGGTAGGGAAATTAATGGAGTCCCTGCTAAAGAAGAGACTGATGAAGAATCTGGAGGTAACTAAGCTGCAGGACCAATGGCAGCCTGGCTTCATTGGGGGTCATGTGAAACAAATCTCATAGATTTATTTTACTGGGTAACTAGGGAGGTAGATCAGGTGAGGTCAGTGACTGTGGCCTACCTGGATTTCAGTAAAGCCTTTGACACTGTACCACACAAGAGGCTGGTAAAGAAACTTAGCAACCTGGGGGAGGGAGAGAAGGTGGTGAGCTGGGTATCTAACTGGTTTAAAGATAGGGGCAGACAGTGGTGGTCAATGGCAGTCACTTGGGGGATGAGATAGTGACCAGTGGAATATCACAGGGTTCAGTACTGGGTTCTGTCCTCTTCAATGTCTTCATGAGTGACATTACTGGGGAATTAGATGGGACAGTGTGTCTCTTTGCAGATGACTCAAAAATATGCAACATAGTGGACACCCAGAAGGGAGTGAAGAGTATGCAAAGGCATCTGGGGAAACTAGAGAAGTAGTCTAGGAAGTGACGGTTGGGTTTCTGTGCCTAAAAGTGCAAAGTCATGCACCTGGGGTGGGGAAACCCTGGGCAGTGTATAAGATGGTGAGGGGTACTTACGGTTACCAAGCAAGAAAGGGTCCTGGGGTAATCATATCTGATTATCTCAAGTTGGCAGGGCAGGGCAAAAAGGCAATAGACAAGGCTAACAAGATGCTGAGGTGCATAGGGAGAGTAATTTCTAGTAGGAGAAGTGAGGTTGTATTGTCTTTGTATCACTCACTTGTGAGCCCACACCTGGAGAACTGTGTCCAGTTCTGGAGGCTACACATCTGCAAGGACATTGACAGGGTAGAAGCAGTCCAAAGGATAACTACCTAAATGATGTGGGGGTTGCATGAGAAACTGAAGGCAGGGAGGCTATGGGAGCTCACAATGTACTCCCCAGAAGAGAGACAACTAGAGGGGACACGATTGAAAAAAAAACTTAAATAGAGCTAAGCAGATGCACAATGAGTGGCTCTAATCTGCAAATAAAGTAACAAGAACTGGTGGAATGATAGCAGTGCAGATGTAGAATATGTAGGAACCCAATACAGGCAGAAGCAGAACCTACAGTAGGAGGAAGCCCAATGTCAGGGATGATAGGGGTTCCAACAGAGGAGGATCAGGGAGAGGGCTGACAGGATCAGATGGGTAGAGGATTTTCAGATGATGTGTAAGGAAGTTTGGAGAGGGGTAGAGATGGAGAGGAGGGGAGAGGTTCCAGAGGGAGGGAGGGAGGGAACAAGGAGCAGGCCAACTGCCTAGCAGAGGAGTGTTCATGGGGAATGGAAAGGTGGGGGGGGGTCAGTGGAGTGAAGGGAGTATGAAGCAAAGAGAATGGGAGTGAGAAATGAGGATAGGTAAAAGGGCAGGGACCCAAACAAGAATTTGTAGATAAATGAGGTGCAGTGGGACTGATGACATAAGAGCAGGGGGTATTGATTGAGAAGAGTAAAAGGAGCAGTGGTGAGTTTGATGGGGGAGTTGGTAGTAAAGTGATTAAAGCCATTGTGGAAGGTGTCCAAGTTGGCAAGGGAAGAGGAGGGAGCTGTGTTGTACACCATGTCCGCATAGTAGAAGACTGGGAACACTATTTTGGTAACACGCTCCCAGTGGACCCAAGAAGACAAGCCATTTTTGTTGTGGTACAAAGCATCAAGTTTGGGTGGATCTTGGAGTGAATGGCAATAATGAGGGGAGAGAAATCAAGCTTACTATCTAGCCACACATCCAGATACTTGGAGGAAGAAACTACTTTGAGGGGGGTGCCATCCAGGGTTGAGAAGACAGTGAGCGGGGAGAGCCTGGCCAATTTCTAGCTGGAACCAAAGGTTATGGACACTAATTTTTTAGTGTTGACTCAGAGAATGCTCCATTGGTTTTAGAGAAACACCTCCAAAGTTTGTTTTAGGGCAGCAACCTGCCAGGAGAGCTCCCCTATCTCCTTACACAGTGTGCCATTTCTGTATGGAGGAATGTAGGAAAAAGATCCGAGGCCATTCTCTCAGATGACCTGCAAAGCACCCAAGTCCACTTGCAGCTCCATCTCCTACTCCCCTCTGTCATCTCTGTACCCCCATCTGGGATCTATCTACTGCATGATGACCTACCACGTGGTCTCTTTTTGCATTGCCCACCTTGCTGCACAAAAGGAGCACTAGGGATGCCATCACCTCCACCCTTCTCTGCTGCCTCAGTCTTTTTCCTCCTCATGTGCTCCTCCCATTCCTGGTAATGCCTCACCCTAAGGTGGGTGTTCTGGCCACCTGCACCCAAATGGCTGCCCCATTTCCTACGCTGAACAATGATATGCCACAATGTGCATGTCACCACACTGTTGGTGGGGTCAATTTCAAAAAAGTCCCAAACAAAGGACTTTTTCTACTGATGAAGGGAGGAGCCAGATGGTCTCGGGCAGGACTCCTCCTCTTCTTCCTCATGGGGCTAAGCTGTCAGTATAACCATGTGGGGACCACAGAGCAGATGCAAGATATACTAGAGCAGAGTCAGTTGGTGGTGGTGATGCCACTGCATTGTGTTGCTGGTGCTGCACCACTGGGAGGTGGGGGTACATTTCACTTCCTGGTGCACCTAGTGCCAAAGTTAGCCTCTTCAGATGGGTGGGACAGCATGCCCTTCTCCTTTCTGAGATTGGTCCCAGTTCTCCCAGTTCTCTCAGTCTCTTCCTTGCTAGTCCCACTAATTCTGAGTTTGAAAAAAAAAAAAGAATAAAGAAAAATGAGTAAAAGTTAGAAAGATAGAACAAATAAAAGTGTAAATATAAAGAAAAATGCTCAGCAGAAATATCACCCAAACAAATCCACATAAACTGCTAGCTAAATCGAAGATGCAAACAAAAGCTGTAAAAGTAGGTTTTACTTTTTTTTAATCTGCTCAAAGCAGCAGATCTAACCTCTTCCACTAACTCACTCAGACTGCAAAACAAAACTAGGGCTTATTCTGTACATAGATAAGTAGCATGTGACCTGCAGGAGCTGTTTCCATGTGACCTGCAGGAACTTGTTTACCAGAAATTTGATAACCATGACCGGGAGATGGCCATACCTGGCTACAACATATTCAGAAGAGACAGGGCGGGCAGGAAGGGAGGAGGAGGACTGGCACTATACTATATGTGAAAGATGACATAAAGGCCACAGAGATCCAGGGGGAACAAAATGGGGGGGAGGGATACTGTGGGTTAAGCTGGAAAGGAAAATGGTGTTAGCCATCTGCACAGGGGTGGTCTACAGACCACCAGCCCAGGAGGAAGAGACAGATAGGGAGTTAATGCTAGCCATCCAAAGGATGGCAGACAAGGGAGAGGTGGTGCTGGTTGGAGACTTCAATATTCCAGACGTGGACTGGAGCCTCCCAGCAACAGCATCAACTAGGAGCAGATTTATCCTGGACTTCCTTCAGCGTGCCTTCTTAAGCAACTGGTCATGGAACCAACTCTGCAGAAGGCAATATTGGACCGCATGTTCACAAACAGGGACAGTGTGATGGGGTAACAGTGGGGGAGCACCTGGGGAACAGTGACCACTGCTCACTGTGGTTTGAAATCACAGAAGGAGTGGAACTAAACTGCACAGAAACACATATCCGGGATTTTAGAAAGGCAGATTTTTGGAAAATGGGGACATGCTTGAAAGAGGCACTAATCGGAATGGGAAGGGAATTGGGGGTGGAGGAACAGTTTAACATGAGGAGAAGGAAGAGGAGGTAATTATTGTTTTCCAAAGAGGTGGCAGAGAACGGGAAAGCCAAAAGGATCACATTTAGGCAACACAAAATAGCACAGGCAGAAGGGGATAGAGAGAAGTACCAGGAGAAGCAAAGGGAGGCAGTGAGGTCAGTAATGGAAACCAAAGTTCAGACAGAAGCATGCATAGCAAAAGTCAGTGGTTAGAGGGGACAAAACCTTTTACAGGTACATAAGTGAAAAAAGAAGGGTGACGGGAGTGATAGTGAAACTGAAGGGGAAGGACGGGGGCAGCATGGAGGATGACAGCAGTAAATGTGACATACTGAACAGATATTTCTCCTGTCTTTACTGAGGAAGGGAGGGTAACGGGCCTGAAGGGAGTACAAGGGTTGGGAAGGGCATGGAAATGGACACATGTCCCTTTACACGGGAAAGGGTCCTAAAGGAATTGGAAGGAATAAGAGTCAATAAAGTAATGGGGCCGGTTGGGGTGCACCCCAGGGTCCTAAATGAACTAAGAGAAGTGGTGGCTGAACCTCTGGCAATCCTGTTTAGCCAATCACTGGAAACGGGGGGGAGGTACCCAAAGACTGGAGGACAGCAGATGTAGTCCCCTTATACAAAAGTGGGAACGAGGAGGAAGTGGGGAACTACAGACCAGTTAGCCTGACCTCAGTAATGGGGAAGATCATGGAAGCATTACTGAAGGAGAGATTGGTGGAACATCTGGTTGCCAACGGATTACAGGACCCAATGCAGCATGGTTTCACTGGAGAGGTCATGCCAGACCAACCTCCATTGAAATATTTGACTGGGTGACAAGGGAGGTGGATCAGGGGAGGGCAGTGGATGTAGCCTATCTGGACTTCAGCAAGGCCTTTGACACTGTGCCGCTTAGAAGGCTGTTAAATAAACTGGGGAATATGGGACTAGGCAGGACAGTAGTGCGGTGGTTGGTTAATTGGCTGAGTGGTAGGACACAGAGGGTGGTAGTAAATGGCTGTCACTCCACAGAGGGAAGAGTGACCAGTGGGGTGCTACAGGGATCAGTGCTGGGATAGGTCCTTTCCAGCATTTTTATCGGTGACATTGCGCAGGACCAAGAAAGCAGAATTTCCCTGTTCTCTGATGACACAAAGCTCTGTAACCGAGTGGACACACCAGAGGGTGTAGACAGAATGAGGAGGGACCTGTAGAAGTTTGAAGAATGGTCAAGGGTCTGGCAGCTGAAATTTAATGCAAAAAAGTACAAAATAATTCATATTGGGCTGAAAAACCCTGAAACAGTATATCACTTGGGGGTGAGGATATAGCATGCACCAAGCAGGAAAGGGACCTTAGGGCTGTCATCTCTGTTGTCAAGATAGGGAAACAGTGTGACAAGGTGGCAGGTAAAGCAAATGGGATGCTGGGATGCATAGGCAGGGTATCACCAGCAGGAAACGGGAGGTCATAATTCCTCTATACAAGACACTACTGAGGCCCCACCTGGAGTAAGGACATAGACAGGGTGGAGAAGGTTCAGAGGAGGGCAACAAAGATGATACAAGGATTGCATCACAAGTTCTATTAGGACAGGCTGAAGGACTTGAATATGTACTCCCTGGAGGAGGGAAGGGAGAGAGGGGATATAATAGAGACATACAAGTACCTTATAGGGAGGAACAGGGTGAAGGAAAACACTATTTTCCAGTGAAAAAATGTTCCAGGACTAGAGGGCATGGGACGAAGTTTGAGGGAGGGTGATTCAGAGGAAATCTGAGGAAGACTTTCTTCACAGAAAGGGTGGTGGACAAGTGAAACACCCTGCCTGAGAAAGTGGTGGAGGTTAAAACAATCACAGGATATAAGAATGCATGGGATAGTCATAAGGGAATCCTGGAGGTCAGGGGTATGGGGCAACAGACTTCTAGAAAAACTTACGAGTTCAAATGGGAAGACTGTGTGGGCCAAAGGCTCTTATCTGCTGACAGTATCTATGTATCTATGTACTGTATGTATCCAGAAGCCCCAATCTGAGCAAACTTCATCCAAATACACCCTTAAAGCAAAGTTGTGAGGTGATACTGCAAAAGGTGAATTTCCTAGTAAATGGCAAAAATTCAGAAACTGATCCACAAAGGCGAAGTTTGTGACTTCACTGGAAATTCACTGGTGAATTAAAACTTTGTAACATCTCTAGTCATAAGGTACATAGTACAGTGTCGCTATGCCAAGGCAAACAACCATAAATTACTGTAACACAGACACACACACACATACGCACTCACACTCACACACTTTATTAGTCTCTTTGCAATTGCTCCTTTTTACTCTCCAGTACACAGGCAGCATCCCCCAATGAGTCACAGGATGGGAAGGTACAGAGTTAATCAGAACAATCACACATACATCTAACCCTTAGTTGTCTTTATACTGCATAGTTTCCTTTGTCCTTACTGTGGATTAATACTCTCAGCATTATTAAGTTAAACTAAACTTAAGCTTCAATTATAGCTTCTTTTTTACAGTTTGTTAATCATAAACATTGAAAAGGTAGACCCACCGGCTGTACTTTAGGACTGAGGGTGGACTACCTCCATTCAGACAGGTTAGATGATTATTCTGTACGAAAAAGTAAGTGGCCCATGCACACAAAAAATATACCAAAACCACATTTAATAATAAATAATAGAAAAAAAAACTGTATTTAAGAAGTGCAATACAAATGTGGTGGTCGAGTATCAAATAGTTGGTTCCACCAACCACTCCATGGTTTCGGTATATTTCCTGTGTACAGGGGCCACTTGCTTTTTTTCTGGATATGGACTGTGGCTTGACAAACCAGCCCCTTGCACCTTGTCCTCTGCACCACTTGGGCATAAGCCTTTTTCTTGTTTTCTCTAGAAGATGATTCTACCCTGCTAGCAACCTGCACCTACAGTAACTAGTAGCAGAGCTTCACCGTTATCATTGTGACTTTCTGTGGACTGCTGCTCAGCACTACAAGCAAAAGGAACAGGCACAAAACCAACAAATAACTATGGGAAACTTCTCAGCAGCTTTTAGGATCTGTATATTGTAGCTTGGCAAAACCATTGCAAACTCAGTAATTTATGTACAAGGACTTACAGCCTTTCAAGGGCAAAAAAATGACTGTAATTCATTACAGTCGTACCCTGTTAAAAGAGTGCTTCCAATACAGCACAGTCTAAACTGTGCTGCAATAACCGTGTACGCCTGTATAGCGACAGGGCTAGGAATATGAATGTTAAATACTGCTACCCCTGTAACTATCAAGGCAATAGTGGAAGTGTATAAGGATGGAAAAAAAGCAGAAGTTGGCTGAGCTGCTTCCATGGCAGAAAGGGCTAAAGCAAAAGCTGACTAGGCAGTACAGACTGAAAGACCACGGTTCTGTTCCTGGTCTCCCAAATCATGCCTTTTTATATCCTCCCCCCCCCACCCCAAGTGTGTTTTTACTTTTTGTAAGCAAGTAAAACAAATGGACCCCCAAGTTTCTACTTATCCCTCAAGATCTGCACCCCCTCTGAGATACTTATATTAAAGGGACACTGTCAACCCCTTTAGGCCACAAACTGTCCCTACTTTAATTAAAACATTTCATGATTGTTTTCATTCTGTAGAATGTGTTGATGTAGTTGGTACAGTCCTCAAATGGTTTTGTTCTTACCTCACAGACAGGTCTCAGAGAGTTGTCACTGGAATTTATTCCTCTGGCTCTCACTCCCTGCCTTGTGGGGTACCACAGTGCTCCATCTTAGCTCCCATGTTGTTTGCAGTGTATATGCTGCCATTGGAGAAATCATCAGGCGATACAGTCTGGGTTTCCACTGCTATGCAGATGATACTCAGCTGTATCTGTCCTTTCTCCCCGGTCAGGGTGATGCACTCTCTGTGCTGAATAACTGCCTTGTGGAGATAAGACTTTGGATGAGTTCCAGCTGGTTGAGACTCAATCTGGATAAGACTGAGATATTAGTAGTGGATCCAGGTTGTCCGGGGGCAGGTTTGGGAGCTGGACAACCATCAGGTTTGCTACTTGGTGGTATACCGTTGTCTACCTCTGATCAGGTGCGAAATCTGGGCATTATTTTTGATGATGGTCTGACCGTAAAATCTCAGGTGTCAGCTGTCATCAAATCCTCTTTTTACCATCTGAGGAATATCGCCCGGGTGAAACATCTGCTTCCTCCGGGGGATCTTCCAACATTGGTCCACGCCTTTGTCACTAACCGTCTGGACTACTGCAATTCCCTCTACCTAGGGCTACCAGGGGTTGATATCCGCTGCCTCCAGCTGGTGCAGAACGCAGCAGCCAGGCTATTGACTGGGACTTCTAGAACCAGTCATATTACACCTGTGCTCCGTGAACTGCACTGGCTGCCTGTTTGGTGACAGATCACCTTTAGGGTTGGTTTGCTAACCTTTAAAGCCCTACATGATCAGGGACCCAGTTATCTGAAAGATCTCCTGATTCCCTACTGCCCCCTCCATCCTCTCCGTTCCGCCAATGAGGGATTGCTGGAGATTCCCAAGGTTCGATTAAAGACATCAGGATCTCGTGCTTTTGCTTTTTCAGCACCAACCCTGTGGAATTCTCTACCTCGTTGGTTGAGAGAATGCCCAACCGTCGATAGTTTTAAGGTTGCTTTAAAAACATATTTATTCAATTTAGCTTTTACTTAGTCATGGCTGACATATTTTAATGTATGGAAATGTTATTATTCTGTATACGTTTTATGTACAGCGCCTTGGATTCGAAAGGCGTTATATAAATAAAGTTGGATTGGATTGGATTGGATTAGTTGGTAGTTTGATTCTGATTCCTTTTTCCTTGTTACAAGTGAAAAACTGACTGCCCACCATGCTGGTGTTACCACACCCAAATGTGTTTGTTTAAATTCCTTAGTCAACTCCCACTGCAGCATTCCTGGACTTGGAAATACCCCAACACAGTCTACCACTCAAGATGCAGTGAAAGCAGAGGAGACTGTTGCATCACGAGTGCCTGCACTGTGTTTCTAATGTTCAGGAAGTGAGCAATATGAGTGGAGCAAGGATCTAAAACAAAACAAGGTTGGGTATAATTGCACAAATACCATGTATTTCAGATGTAATAAGAAAAAAGGCAGATTAAACCACCAACAACAATGAATTTTACAAAAGGTAAGCTGTCATAAAATGTTGGTTTTCAGCTTGAAATAATATGCTGCACAAAGGGTTGACAGTATCCCTTTAATAATGGGTGGTGCGGGTTGGGTGGGGGACAGCACTCCACCATATCAGGGGTGCAGTGGGCATAGCCCCCTGCAAAAATAAAGTGTACAGTATGTTATTTAGCAATGGTAGCAGCTCTCGGCTTGGTTTCCGACTGCTACCACTAGCACTGTTTCATCTCATGGCATTTTGTACTGGTTTTGTATTTGACAGTGCTGTTTATGCTGCACTGTTCTTGACAGCACTGTTGTTGTTTTTGCTCATCTGACCTAGTGCCCAATAAGGATACAGTAGACGATGAGATTTCACTGGACCTGGAAAACTAGAAACTGTGACTAAAACTGCAGCTTATATCAAGGGGTTAAATAACATTTAAATAAAATTACTAAAGCAGCAAGCACGAAAATGGTTTTATAATGTCTGCAAATAAAATCCATCTACAAAGTTTTAATTAACCTCTCCAGCAGCCCAATAAAGATTGTGGCAGGTATTTCTCTGGAGATGTTCCTGAAACAGAACATCATGTAGTTTAACCTGCACATCAATTTATTTTAGCAAAGGATTAGTTTACTGGCCTGTTTAGTTGACTAAACACAAAACATGGGGAAATAGCCCAACCAATATGCAACAGCAGGTTGGGAGTTAAGTGTAAATGAAGCATACAAACAGAGACCTGATTGAGCATCCCTACGCTTGTGTCATGAGCATGCAAGGAAGCACCGTGTTTTAGGACAGAATGCTGGCAGGGTATCACTTGAATAGAAAATGTTTATGGATGCTAAAGGGAAGAACAATTTGAACAGCTGTTAGTTGCTTGCTGCTCCGCTTCCTTAGATAATTATAATGATCCAAAAAAAATATGCTAATCCCCTATTCTTATCTGCTGTAAAGCAAGATAACAACTGACTTCATATAGCATTCCTTAATGTTACCCATTATCTCTCTGTCCACCCTCCATCTCAGTCATTTACGAAGTACACATATTAAAATTCCCCCAAAGTGGTTAAAAAGGGATTTGAATGCTTATAAAGGCTATTAGGAATGCTTCTCTAGACCAAGAAACAAAGCATAAACTCAGCCACTTCATTGCTTATTCATGGGTTGCAAATGGCAACAGATGGTGCCCAAAAATACTTTTTATACATGTTGATAAATATATGATTGTATTTTTGAAAATACAGTAGTTCACCAAAAAACTAAAGGTGTTAATTTTTCATGTTCTGCTGCTATCTCCTCTCTCCCTGGCAACAGGAAACAGTGTGACAAGTTAGCACCCACAAGGACTGGTCTATTGCCTTTTGTAACTTACACACACTATTAAAAAAAGATATTCTATTTGGAAGACTTTGGGCTGAATTTTCAAAGCCCTATTGGAGATTTGCGGCATGATGTAGCTATGGCAGGGTAGGTGAGGCAAGGGGATTTTGGCTGCTGCTAATCTTGCTTTAGAAGATTTGTGGTACCTAGAGGCAGCACTGCAGATGGAAAGTTCAGGTCCCTTAAAGAGCTAGAGGAGCCAAAACAGGCAGACAGGAAAATAATACAACTTTTAAGATGTAGTCAGTTGTAACTTTTTATTTCTGAAGTATTTTCCATTTTGCTCATTTTCCATGTGATAAATATTGTGCTGCATGTGTGTGGAACAGCTCTCAGCCTGGCAACTGACATATCTATCTATATCCCCCCCCCATCAACATTGCTATCTCACTGACATTGACATCACAGGTGACTGACCAGACAGCCACTGAGTGGCTGCTCCTAAGCAGCAGTGATGTCATACCCAATGAGTTCACAATGCTAATGATGGTGTGTGTCTCGGGGGGGGGGGGTGGAGCTAGATATGTCAGTTGCCAGGTACAGTGCTGTCCCACACACCACACCTAACATCAGGTAAACTATCTTCTAAAGGGAAGGGAAAGGGAACATTGTTTTACCAGGAGTAGCACACTAAGCCAAAGATTGTTTCCAGATGCAACCTGGGAGCACAAGGAAGTTAAGTGACTTGCTCAGGATCACACAGTATGCACCTAGATGGCTAGAGGATTCAAACCCAGGTTTTCAGATTTGCAGCTCAGAGGCTTAACCCACTGTGCTATACTACTTCCTGTAATTCACCAACTTTCTAATTAACCAAAGGGAAAGGGAAAGGGAAAAGCAAAAGTACCTCAGGTATAAAAGATAATGGCTGGCTGCATTTAAAAAACTAATATTAGTTTTAGGCAGTACAGTAACTCTTAAAGTGAGAGGAAATCACTTCTGGAGGCCCATGGCATTTGGAATTATGGGTAGTAAAATTAAAGTCACAAGTCTCCGAGGAACGACTTGGTTGGTCCGAAAGCTTAGACATTGTTTTCTTTTTGTAACATCTATGTTGGTCCAATAAAAGGTATCAAACCATTTGCTTCTGGAGGATAGTAAAAGCACGTCCAAGGCTAGGTAAATCATTCAGAGCCTGAGACTGTAGGGGAGTAGCTACCACAGATGCTTTCTCAGCCATTGATATTAATGTTTTGATTACTGCTGCTTCCAATTCCACCACTAGACCTAATGCTAGTTGCAGCTGCTGCCACCAGAGACAGACAAGGCAAGGCAAAACAATTTTTTTTTATAAAGCACCATTTCCCAATGGTTTAAGGCACGGTACATGCAATGCAAATCAGAAGGTAGAGAATGACTAAAATCCAACATCAGAAATACATAAAGCCAGTTGATAGAAATATTAAAATACAGATTTGATAAAAGTAGCTGGCTGAGGAAAGCTTGTTTGAGTGAATACATTCTCAGAGCGTCTTTAAAGGCCTTCACTGAGCAGGCCATATGAACTTTCCCATGGAGAGAGTTTTACACCACTGCAACTACCACTCTGAAAGCTCTTTCCCCTGATAATCTCAGGTAGGAAGAGCAAACAATGAGCAAGCCCGCATTGTTCCCGGACTCTTCCCACCAACAAAGACACACCAAGACTCATTTCTTTTTGGGTGCTTGTATTGGCAATCAATTTATTACAACTAATCATTTCTTATTCTCCGCTACGCATTCATATACTGTAGTTTTATCACATCCATTTTTCATTTATGATACATCACATCACCATTTATTTCTAAAATGTTTCATCCATCCCCTTTTATGCGATACACATTATTACATTTTTTATCTTTCGACTTTCTGTTATCTTCTCCCCCCAGATGTACATCATGGGAGGGGTCTCTTCTCTTTTCTTCCTTTCTTTTCAGGATGCCAGTTTACACTGGCACCCCTTTTTTCAAGTCATCGTATCAGTGCAGCCTTGTAGGTCCACCTTCCCTTTCCCCCTTTTCCTTCCCCCTCCCCTTCCTTTTTCCTTCTTTCACCATTCATTATAACACTGCTATCCATCATCAGGTCAGTCGTCCACCTGTGGCTGACTATCCCAAGGTACCATGGCCCCCCCAGACCACCATCCACCTTCTGTGTGGGTACCCCAACTTCCTAGCCAAGTAAATTGAATAAAGGAGTAAAATTGTGACCTCTGGCCCTCTGCCTTGGTTTTAAATACCCCTTGCCTCTCGCTCTCTCTCTCTCCCCATCCTAGCCAATAGGATTCAGTCCCTGCTTCCCAAGAAGCTCCACCCCCTTCCGTGAGGTCACTATCTTATCCCTCCTGAAACAGGTCACCCTCCTATTCTCCTTGTTCCCTTACCTTATTCCCCATTTACCCCCCCCAAGCACCCCTCCTCCTTTGTTGGGTGGGTGCCCCCAGGGGGAACAAATAAGTCTGCCCCCTTAATCAGGCAAACCACACTGGCAGAGTGGAGGGGTTAGATTTAAGCAATAAGGCCAGACAGGGTGTGTGTCATGCTGGGATAATGTCATGGCTCAGGTGGTTGGGCACGAGGTCGCAGGCCGAGTGCGTCCAACAACTGAGGCATGACGTTATCCCAAATGAAACACACCCTGGAGGGCATTATTGCTATTATACAATGGCTCATTGTCATATATAAAATAAAAAAATAATTTTAAAGAATGTTTTTTAGTGTGGAAAAATATTTTTGTTTCTTAAGAGGAGATGCAAAAAAAGAGCTCATCATCCAAAAAATCATCTACAGGTTCACAGCGAGGCTGAGACTAGACCCGTGATGTTGTACTGGAATAACTACATGGCTCCAGCCCAAGGCTGACCAATCAGAGTCCAGAATTTTTCCTTGCCATTGTATAATGAGAGATAAGGAACCAGGAGATATTTCAAGTAGTCCAGTCCCAGACTGTGTGTGGGGCCTTCTATGTTAACAAGCATATCTTGCAGGGGATGTGACACCGCAAAGGCAATCAGTGTAGTGTACACTGCATAAGTGTGATGTGGTTACACAGAGAAGAACCTGTCACCAGCCAGGCTTCAGCATTCTGCATCAGAGGCAGGGTCTTGGTACAGATGCCAAGAGAGGATGCTGATAACCTGAGGCAGTCAAGCATAATATCAGGTCAGTCTTCCACCCCAGTTACAGACACACATGGAGCATAAATTCACCCAACTCAGCTCACTGATGAAGGGGAATTTAGTGTCACACAAATTGTGTTCCTCAAGGTAGCCTTTTATTGAGTCCAGTCTAATGAAAAGACCACAATGTATGCTGAAGGCTCCCCCAATGTTTTGCAGTTCTTTGCTGCTTTATCCTAAAGATGGAGCCAGAGCAATGAGTACACTCAGCTTTTATATTGCATTTTTAAAGCTGTACATTTTTATTTTACAGGATGATTTTTCTCATATCAAATGAAACAGGTCTTAGAGCATCCTACAGAAGTCTGCACAGCTCATTTATGAAATTTACATTTACCCAGTTATAAAGGATTAACCATATTTTCTGTGCTACTCAATAGCAGATTTAAGGGTGACCATCAGTGAATGCTCAGAACCTTCTTTGATTTTAAGAGTGCTGCTTGGGCTGTAATGCAAATATTACCAATATACAGCACACAGAACTCGGACAAGAGTGCTTAAAAAGGAATCATCTATATTGTAAGGTGCCCTGGGGCTACAGTCTTTCTGGGATGAATGCCCTACCAAATGTCTCAGAGATATCGAGCAATACAACCCTTCAATGCTAGAAAGTTACTATAGATGTCACTGTGCTTCTGGGTTCATTATGTCTCCATTCCTGTGGAACCCCTTTACAGTTCATATCTGTTGCTTCGGAAAGGGGATTCAGTGTAGAAAGACAACAGCCAAGTCAAACGGCATGCTGGGATGTATTGCTAGATGGTTCACAAGTAGAATGGAGGAGATTATACTGCCACTGTACAGATCCTTGGTGTAACTACATCTAGAGCACAGTGTGCAATACTGGTGCCCCTACCTGGAAAAGGATATCAACCAGCTTTAGGTAGTTCAAAGGAGGGAAACAATGATGGATTCGCCCCTGTTCATAACATGATGGACTCCTGAATATGAATGGAGCCTCTCAGCTCATACAATAATTCTCGAACTCCTGAGTAAATGGAGCCTTGAATGCTTGATCCAAAATGGTGATAGAGGGATGTTATTAGGCTGGTGTCATTAGACACTCATTTGCCTCCATATATAATTTAAAGTTTTTATGACCATGAATAGTGCCCCTTAGCCCTGTCTAATAATATAAAGACTTGAGAGATATTGGAGCTTTGAATGCTTGGGCTCCTCAATGTGACAGAAGCCATACTCCTGTTTAGCTGTTTTGCTGAAATATCCTTAAATATTATAAATATTCCAAGTTTGACCTGTATGATTAGCTGAAATATTTATATCCATATGTTGACTGAATAATTTTAAATATTTGTTTCGCTTGTCTATTTAAAGTCCTGATTTACATACATTTAAATCTATCGAACAAGAGCTGGTAGTAGATATCTCTGTGCTTTCAATATTTTACTTCAATGTGAAATGGAAAGCACCCATCCTAAGGACCTGTTAATGAATTTCAGGTCAGTACCTGCTATTTATGAGTTTAAGTACTTATGAATTGAATTATTGCACTTATTTTATATTGTTGAGCAATTGATAGTCATCCAACATGTCCTGACTGTGGAGGTTGTTGGGAGTCACCTTAGATTTGAGGGGCTTACTTTCATAGGTTATTGTTAGCTTCCACTTTACAGATCTGATCTGGAAGTGTGAGTCAGGTAATGACTGGTGGATTTTCCTTTTGAACTGGAATGGAACCAGTGCCTATCTTGTAATCTGTTGACTATTGAGCTATTGGGTTTCTTTCCCTTAATATTGTAGCCATAATATGTGGCTCTAACTGGCAGAGTGAACCCCTATATAGCTATAACTTGGCAGCAGATAAGGAGTACTTGGTGGTATTCCACTACAAATAGGAACCTGTCTGTCAAGAGTCCCCCTGTAGATTTCATGGAAAGACGTGTGGTTTGGGGGTTTGGCAGTGTGCTCTCTGAAGGGATTCTTTCATAGGCTTTGGGGTGCTACTCCTGAATTATACTTTGCTGGACAGATTGTTCATATCGTAATTAAATAGGGAGATTCAAAAGTAGAACTTTGTCACTTTGACCATGCAATGAAGTTAACAGTTCAATAGTTAACATGAAAATATTTTATTTATTTATTGAAGCCATGGAAGCTGATCTCAGTTTGCAGGTGATGTAATTTTTATGTATTTTTTGTAATTCTAATTATGCAGTGTTATAGTGGTTTTTAACTGATCAACAATAAACAGCTTTGAACTTTTGATGGATTCTAGTTTTTAAACTGCCAACAGTTCACCCTATGTACATCATATTACATGGACACCAAAGAACATACATTCATGGCCTGGAAGCATAATAATGGTTTGAATCTATGATTCACATACACAGCTAGTAGTGAGTCTGTGAATTTCCTTGATGTGACCTTTACAAAACCCGAGAAAACAAAGGAGCATGTGAAAATGAAATGTTGTAGAAAGGTTATGGCCACAAATTCAGCATTGTGGGTGGATAGTGCTCATCCCCTTGTTCTTTACAATTCTGAGCCTTACAATCAATTTTAAGGATACATAGGAATTGTTCCGATATCCCAAAATTTTATGAATAGGCCAGGAAGTTAGAATCCAGATTTTTGGAATGTAGTTACACCAGGGATTTATTAAAGGAATCCATAACTAAGGCCCTTTCTATGGATGGGGTGAATTGCTGAAAGACAATGTACTGTACCCAGAAAGAAAAAAAAAACAGACAAGACCAGTTTCTTTTTTAACAGAATTTAATAACTGGTCTGAACAGATTGGCAACATTGTTTTATGTAATTGACCTATCCTACAAAATGATCCAAAGGTAGCTGAGGCAGTAGGCAGCAAACCCAGAGTCACATTCAGCAGAGATTTAAATGTAAAACATAAGACTGGTGCATAGCAAGCTGTCTGCTGAATCTGATTCATCAACACATTTGAATTTGCTGCCCAAAGACCCACTGGTTTATATAAGTGCCATATGTGTAGCATATGTAAATTTTGCCAACAAGGCAAAACCTTCATACAGTACACACAGGTAATCGGGATTAAAAATTTTAGATAAGGGAGTGCATTACCTGTGACACTCCCTTTATGGTGTATGTTCTTTGGTGCCCATGTAATATGCTGTATGTTGGGCGAACTGTTCACAGTTTAAAAACTAGAATCCAGGAACATGTGAGATCCATTTTAAACATGAGCCAGGATACTCCAGTTGGAAATCATTGTTTAAGCAACACACCTCAAACCTTGAGAATTTGAGCTTTATGGGTTTGGAATTGGTACCCCCACCTACATATGGGTGGGACAGGGTTAATCTGTTACTTAGGGAAGAAAGCCAATGGACCTTTAGATTACAGATTATGAAACCAATAGGTTTAAATGAACACTGGGATTTAAAGCCATTTTTGAAGAAGAAATAACTGGTTTACTTGGAACACCACTGATTTATATGTCTTTCTGTTTTTTGCAAGTGGGTGCTTCTATCTGTCACTCCCCTACCTTTCAGCTATTTGTATTGTATGTGGATCCCCTGGATTAAGACCAGGACCATGAACAATGTGTCTATTTAGGGTGATCACATGATCAATAGCTCTTCTACCTTGCCTATTAGGACTAATCATTGTGCAGCTGGGACAGCATCAACATTAGCCGTAGTGTGGTTTTCTGTTAAAGTCGACATTGGGGTGCATAATCCCTGTGTGGGCAATACAGAAAAAAAAAACAGCACTGTTACTGAGGGTCACTGGGAAGCCCACTCCCAGTGTCCCCATATATGTACCCCCCCAATATTCCTGAATACTGTGGAGCCCATTCCCAGTATCCTCATATCTATACCCCTCGTTTAGAAATGGCCAGACTGGGTGGGCCAAGTGGTCCTTATCTGCTGTCAAAGTCTATGTTTTTGTTTCCATGTGCAAAAGAAAATGGTCCCCTGACATTTTTTTTTATATGCCTGAAAAAAAGAAAATGGTCCCTTATCATCTCCTCTGTCCCCATCTCCCATCCCGGCCCTCCTGCTGTATACCCACTTCCCCGTACCCCCCCCATCTCATACTTACCTCTGGAGGTTGGCGACTGCAGTCTTCTCTGGACTGGGACACATTTTTAATCTTCAAAGCCGAATGACAAACTGAAGAATCAAGGTAAGCATCGTATAATGGCTGTCAATGAGGGTTTCACCTTATGCTGTTATCTCAGCCATTTTTTGGAATTATTGCCCCAAATTTTCAACATAGCCTTTTTGGGACCCCACCTCATGAACACTGGCACTGCCATTTTGCTACTTGGTCCCAAAAGGTGATTTCATGGTCACTGCATGGAAACACCTTTTGTGATGGAGTAACAAAATGACAGTGCCAGTGTTCATGATGAGAGGACCCAAAAAGCCCAAGTTGAAAATTTGGTGAAAAATATCCCCAAAATGACAGCACTATGAGCATGCGTTAAGCAGTTTCTACATACAGTACACTCGGAACTTCACCAATGTATAATATTTTCAATCCAGATTTTCCACATTACTATTTTTTCATACCTCCTCATGAACAGTACAGCTGTCATTTTTCACATGCTGCCTGAAATGTGTTTTCACACCTGTGGTGCAAAATGGTGTATTTGATGTACAAAATCAATTTTCTGGATAGATTAATGAAATCACAGTGTCTCTGTTCATGAGGTGGAGTCCCAAAAAGGCCATGTTGAAAATTTGGTGCAAAAATACCCCAAAACACCCGAGTTACATGCGGTCATTGCAATTTCACTATGCATGAGCGTAACTTTGGCAAATTTTTATATTTTCACTCCAAATATTCAGCATTGCCAGTTTTTCATACCACCTTATGAGCAATATAGCTGTCAATTTTCACAACCTGCACAAAATGTATTTTCGCACCTGTGACACAGAATGGTGCAGTCGCTATGCGAAATCACCTTTTAGGATTGAGTTACAAAATAATAGTGCCACTATTCATGAGGTAGTGTCCCAAAAAGTCCATGTTGAAACTTTGGAGTGAAAATATCAACAAACACCTAGGGCATTAGGCTTTCCAACGGTAACACCCCATCCCCCCACCCTGTAGAGACTGACAGACATTGGGGTGTGCCTTGGGGTTGTCATCCATAATGCTCAAGCTATTCCACCCAACCCCCACCCTGCAGCCAGTGACAGGCATTGGGGTGTGCCTGCGGTCTTTCCCCTAACGTTCACTCCATTCTCCTATACTGCACCCATCTCAGCTTATTTCCTTGTGGAATGGAGTGAGCGTTAGGGCCAAAGACACCAAGGCACACCACAACACCTGTCAGTGTCTGCAGGTTGGGGGTGGGGGTGGAATGGCATGAGCATTACGGCTGATGATTCAAAGGCACACCCCCAATGCCTGTCAGTCTTTGCAGGGTGGGGTTGGGGGTGGGGCATTAGGGTTGGAAACTCTAATGTCTCATTCAGAAAGTAAATCAGGGAGGGACAGTTGACATCACCTACCTTGATTTCAGAAAAGCCTTCTACAATGTCCACCATAGAAGCCTGATTAACAAGATGGGTAGTCTGACCATGGGGCACAAGCTGATAAACTGGGTTAGAAACTGGTTGATGCACAGGAGGCAGAGGGTGGTGGTAATGGGATCCAATCTGGGAAGAAGGGGGTGACCAATGGGGTACCTCAGGGATCAGTCCTGGCACCATTTACGGTGCAGCTTCCACCATGTGGCACCCGTTGCTCTCACTGTTGCCTCCTTTCTCCTCTGAAGCCAATACCAGTATGAAACTCCACTGCAAATACCTGCAGGTGAATGTTCAGCATTGACAAATGCTTGTTTACTATGATGTTACATCATTATGCATTGGAGCTATTTAAATGTTATCGTTACCTTCCTGCCACACCCCTGATGAAGACTGTGTGAATCTGAAGCACTGGGACTTTTGGCTACAGCTTGAGCTTGCACTGGATTCAATAAATGAGCATTAGCATATTATTCTGTGACTTGTGGTGAATCTTTGTGCATTTGCCTTTAAGTGCTGGATATTTTTGGATTTTGCTTAGTACAGTAACAACATAGAAACATAGACTTTGATGGCAGATAAGGACCGCTTGGCCCACCTAGTCTGCCCATTTCCCTACCTAGAGGATAAGCTGTAGATCCTATTTAACCAACAGCGTATTTCTTTCTACCCCCCACAAAAATTGCCTTATGTCTGTCCCATGTATTCTTGAATTCTCCCACAGTTTTAGATGCCACAACCTCCTCAGGTACTGCATTGATTTTGCTTTTATTTTAACAAGGAGCACTGGACACACTCAGTGAACATCGCACCCAGGTGCTCCACACAGCCCACCAGTAGTTGCGTTGGGCCTGGATCCAGGTTACAAAATGTTGGTCACACCTCAGAGATCACCTCACATACCTCATTTATCATCACCTGTTGAAACTCTCCCTAAGAACATGGACTTTGGCCCTGATTCCCAGGCTCCACCATCCTTGGCTATGACAGCCCACTTGGAGAAATTCTGGCTCTAATGGAGAACACCTTTGGTTATTCCAGTCCAGCCAATGTCAGTTTAAACAAAGATTAAATTATTCAGGGAGTAGCCCGATTCCAATCAAGGCATTGGCATCCAATCAAGAACGGATTGGAATATCAAAAGCCAACTCACCCATGTAAATTTGTAAAAAAAAAAATCTTGTTTTATTGATACATTGTAGCTCAAACCAGTGTTTCATGTGTCATACATTTTGGAAAAATTCCTTCATTAGTGACACACTGCATTGTTGCTCTAAAAATAAATTATATACAATTATTCTGTTATTTTGTACTGTGTGTATTATGTACATCAGATTTTTAGAACTGGATTTCATACATCAATAAGATGTTAATTTCATCTTGATATTGTGTTTTATCTGTTATAAAGATGTATTAATTTTATCATTACAATTTTTTAACCCTGAATATTTATGACTGTAAAACTCTGTTAGCATTATATTCTTTATCAAACATCTTTATACATGATCTTACTTTTATGTTCTTTGATATTTCGTGATTTCCTGTATAGCTTTCTTTAGTTCACGTTTTCTATTTTGTAAAAGAAATGTTAACATCAAAACTTAGTCTTCTATTCAGTTTGTAACTATATCCACATATTTAAACATCTTTAATTATAACATAGGACATGTTTTGCACTTTAAATCAGCTTATATCTATGTTTTATACTGGTAGTACACACCCAGCTACTGTTTTATTTACTAACATCTCATTTCAATTAACCATTTTATACCCCTTAATTTCATAAGTCAGAGTGTAAATCTGCTTCTCTGTGTTAAATATATATATTCTATTCCAAAATAAATACAAACATTTAAGTTTAAATGCCCAATTCTGTTAGTTTCTCAAGGTGATAAAATCTTTTTTTATAACATCAAGCTCGTGTTTACCTTGTTTTGGTGCTCTGTTTCTTTGTCTTATTTTGTTTTTATAAAAAGTATATGGATCAGTTTTAGTAGCTTGCAATAGCTTTATAGCTAGTCAAGTCTTTTACAGTCAGTAGTGCTTTCTGGGTTTAACTTTCAAAAGAAACATACTTATTTTTTCATGGAGTGCAGCACAACCTCCTGCTTTTTCTTTCCTGGAGGTAATGTGCTGGCTCACTTCACTCCTTTTATGCTAGATTGGAGAGATAGAGAAAGTGGGTGCACATATATGCGTACTGCCACATGACTTGGAAAACTGCCAAGGGTCAGACGCTGTTACCCCTGTGCACCCGATCTGCCTTAGCAATGCCTAGCAACCATAAACACATGCTGCTAGGCATCTGGTTCCCATATTGAAGGGCTCCTGAATTTCAGGACCGGTAGTCCAGCCGGCTTCGGAGTCTCGTCCATTTCAAGTTCAAGTTCAAGTTTATTGCAGGAAAACTTCATTGAGCAAGCTCATTCACAAGGAGGTCCTAAGACATACACACTGATGGAAAACATTACATAAATAAAAATACTTGATAGTACAATAGTATAACATGTATTCATGTGTTCACTTAGTACAAGCAGGAAATTACAGTACATAATAGGATACAACATCGGATGACATTAGATAGTGAGAAGACATATGGTACATAGTGTGAACACTTCAGGGTAGCATGCCAGCAGTACAAGGCAGTGTAACTGGTGTTTGCAATAAATAAATTTAATATAATTCAGCAGCGACAGGGAATAAAGTGTAAACAAAGTATTCGAGGCTTGGAAGAGTGAGCGAAGTAATATATATGTAGAGAGAGCCAAGAATAGGATGGGGAAGGGGAGCAGGTGTGGGATGCTTGCAGTAGTGGTAACATCTCGAGTGGTGTTGTGCAATGCCGGGTCTATAAAGAACAAGACAGCTATTATTGCTGACCTTGTTGGAACAGCTGACCTGGCATGCATCACCGAGACCTGGCTGGATGAAAATGCCGGCTCAATTCTGGATTGCCGGGTTCTCAATGATACACCACTCGAGATTGGACCATGGGGTGGGATGTTGCCATTTGTTTTAAATGGAATTGGGCCTTGCAGAAGTTGCAGTTGAGGTTCCCAGATCATTTGAATGTACTGTGGCTGCAGGTGTGGTGTGCTGGATAATTCTCATCTACCGTCCACCCAGGGGTGAGAAATTGTTCCTGCAGAAAGTCGCAGACTTCATTGCCGACATGGTGTTGGAGTCATCCAGGTTGATGGTGCAGGGTGACTTCAATGCCAGGGTCGATGATGAAATCTCACAATTTGGTCAGGATTTCCTCCAACTTATGAACATGTTGGGCTTCACACAGGTAGTTGCCTCTGCAACCCATGATCAGGGTCACTCACTCGACCTGGTTTTCCTCCTGGGGATGGAAGACTCTGACCTGTTGTGGAACCAGTTGGAAGAGCTGACCATCACACTGTAAGGTTTAATTTCCAGGCTCCTCTCTATAGGCCTGCCCCTGTGGAGATGGTCAGATACCGCCCTTTGAGGGATGTTACTCCTGTTGGTCTTTTAATGAATGTTGAATGATGAATATTTGAGGGGTACATGAGAAATGGGATTTTTCTGACCCGTTTGATCACTGATGTATTGATTGCATGTAATGGAAAATACCAGGCATCAAAGGAGATCCAGAATAAAAGGGACAGTGCAAATAACATAGAGTATAGAACAGTAATGAGAAACAAATGAAGAGATGTTAAATAAAACTTTGTACTATAGAGATAAAAATTGAAAACATAAGATACCAAAGTGAGGGGACACCTAGCAGCATGTATTTATGGCCACAAGGTTACCAGCAGTGCAGGATCATTCTCCTTGGCAAGTATTAACATCTGCAGCCTCCTCTCCAAACTTGATACCCTCTCTGCCTGGGTTTCCCAGCACAATCCAGACATCCTGTCAGTGCTGGAAACATGACTGTCTCTGAAGATACCTAACTCTGCAATAGCAATTCCCGGATATACAGTTTTCAGACAGGACAGACTTACCATGAAAGGAGGAGGTTGCACCCTCTACCTTAAAGAGTCCCTCATGGGTCACTTTATGCCCTTGACCATCTCTGGAAATGACATCCAAATCCTTGCTGCCAAAGAACTTCTCGGAACACATAACAAGATCCTGACTGTTGCCTCTGTCTATATACCACTCAAGTTGAGCAATCTGGGCTTTCACTCCCTCCTTGATGGTATCAACTCCCTGCATCAGGATACAGAAGTTATCCTGCTTGGTGATTTCAACATCAACTGGCTGTCCTCCAACTTGAAGAACTATAAGGATGACCTAGCTGCTGCTAACTTCTCATAAATGGTCAAATCACCTACTAGAGTAAACTACAGAACAGGGACCTGTACACTTCTGGACTGGGTGCTAACTAGTCATCCAGAGCATATCTCTGAATCTATAGTCCTCCCAGACTCCTTAAGTGATCATTCTCATATCTTGTGTATCTGGACCAACAAATACACCAAACTACCCCCAAGAACTATTAACAGGAGAATGCTGACCCCTGGTCATCTTGAGTCACTTAAAGCACTCCTTCATGAACATGACTGGTCACCAATTTATATAGCCCCCAATGTAGACACAGCACTTGAATACTTTATGACCTGTTTCAACTCAGCCTGCGATGTTCATGCTCCATTCAAGAAGTGTAAGATCAAGGGTGTCAATAACCCATGAATGACACTAGGCCTCCTTACACAAATGAAATCTCGAGATCAGCTCTGGTATCGTGCTAAGGCTACTGGCACCCAGACTGACATCCAGGCCTACAAAACAGTGAGGAATGCATGCACCAGAGCAATCCATCATGAGAAGGCTAACTATTACAGGAACACCTTAGCCAGCACCTGGAAAATGACGGGAGTAAATTCTGGTGTAACCTTGCTGAAGTGTCTGGAAAGGATCCTAAAACAACACCCACGATGTTGAACATAGATGGTACCATCACTCTTGACCATGTAATCATTGCCAATGCATTTAACACCACTTTTGCTGACCTTAGTCATGTGCTACCCCCTAACTTTTTTGATCCCACCACAGTCAACTCAGCTCCTGTTAGTTCAGGTTTGCCACAAGGGCACCCTCCTTTCCATTTCAAAGCAATCCTGGAAAGTCTATCTAAAAAGCACATGCTTAAAGTGCTTGGAAAGTCTAGGGTCAGTGGTGATTCACTGGATATAAAACTTCTCGCCTTCATCATTGACAAAGTCCTGCTCCCACTAACCAAAATCCTCAACCGTTCCCTCATGCTTTCCCAGTTCCCCCAAAAGTGGAAACTGGCAGTGGTGACTCCAATCCATAAAAGCGGTGACAAGACTCTCACAAACAACTACAGGCCTATATTCATCCTTACCCTTCTATCCAAAGCATTGGAACGGATAGTGGCTGATAAGCTCATGGAGTACCTTGTAAAATACAGCCTGCAATGTTCCCAGCAGCATGGCTTCTGCAAAGGGCACAGCACTACCACGGAACTCCTCAAATTCACCACACATATCCATCATGCACTTGATCAGGGCCGATCGGTTGGTGCCTCTTTTATTGACTTGACTAAGGCATTTGACACTGTCAGTCACTCCATTCTCCTACAACAATTATCCCTCCTTGGTCTTTCAAGTGAAACTATCCTCTGGTCTCAAAACTACCTCAGTAACCGGACCCAACAGGTCAAGATTGGTGAATTCCTCTTGTCACCTCTACCAATCCATTCTGGAGTACCCTAAGGTTCTAGCCTGGGTCCCTTGTCATTCAGCATATTCTTGAACAATCTCCCTGCCTCCTGCCATGACAGAATATTACTGTGTGCAAATGATGCAGTAATCTTCACTTTCCACACTGACTCCACCTCCCTTCAGTCTCAACTACAGAAAAGTTTCACAGAAGTGGAAGACTGGTTTTGCTCACAAATACCCATCCTTAACCACAAAAAAAATAAAACAATGTTGTTCCATGGAACCCAAAAGTACAAGGACCATGAGCTCAAAATTAACAACCATGAAGACATCACCCTTGAGCAGATGGATATGTTTAAATATCTGGGCCTGACCCTTGAATGCTCCCTCTCATATACCAAACACATTTACAATATCGCTAAAACTGTGAACTCCCACATAGGGCTACTATACAAGCATAAACATTGCCTAGCAGCTGAGGCCTTGAACCTCGCTATCCAGAGCTCTGTTACCTCAACTATTGACTACGGGCTCATTATCTATGAATCCGCTACTGATACCGCACTCCTGCACATAGCTGTAGCCCTTAATAAGGCATGTAGACTCTTTATTTCAGCTGCCCGCCTTTCTCACACATGTAACATTTACGGGCAGGCTAACTGGCTCCAGCTATATAGCAGGCTAAAGTACCAGACCTGCATCCTAGCTAAGAAGACATCACTGGGACTTATGCCCCCTGGAGTCCAAAGAATATTGACTCTGCAGCGTGTCTGCTGCCTAACTAGAAGATTGGACAGTCTAACCTTTACAATATCTCGCTGCCGGACCTCTCAAGCTCAGCATTCTTACCTTGTCAGAGCCTCCACCTGGTTCAACTTGCTACCTACAAAAATCTCCAACATTACCATGATTGGAGCTTTTAAGTGTAAAGTACGTCAACACCTCATGGCTAGTGCCTTTTGTGATTGCTACTTATAATACCCTCCAGGCATACTACCCTCAAGCATCCTTCCTCACTGCCTCAGCTCCTCCTCCTCTCCTAACCCCCATTACTGGGTACAGGATGAATCTGTCTCCTCTTCCTTTTGATGCCCCCCATTCCTCCTTCCTTGTTATTTCCCATCTACCACATACCCAATGCAATGCCCTCCCTATTTCTCCCCTCCTCCTCTCTCTCTTCCATACTATCCCCTCATCACCACTCTTCTTTCTCTTTTCTCACTAACCCACTCCTAACAAAGCTTCACTGAGCCACCTATGGCTTGTACTGAATAATTAACTCACAACACAATTCCTTGACATGCCTTTGGCTGCTATTATTGTAACCTTACTTGTAATATTTTTTTGTAAGTTCCATTGTAATGATCATGTTATGTTTTGTACCTTACTGTCCTTACTGTCTTGATGTGGAACCTTTGTAAAAGAGCCCTCAGCTCAAAGGTGTCATCTGAAATACAAATAAATAAATAAATGGTTGCTACAGTAGGTGCTGCTAAGGCAGGTCAGGTGCACAGAGGTGACAGTGTCTGACTCATGGCAGTTTTCCAAGTCATGAGGCAGTACACGCCTATGTGCACCTAATTCCTCTCTCCCTCCTCTCTAGCATAAAAGGAGTGAAGTGAGCCAGCACATTACCTCCAGGAAAGAGAAAGCAGGAGGTCGTGCTGTGCTCTGTGAAAAAACAAATACGTTTCTTTTGATAGTTAAACCCAGAAAACACTATTGACTGTAGTAGACTTACCGTAGCTAGCTATAAATCATTTGCAAGCTACTAAAACTGATCCATATACATTTTATACAAACAAAATAAGACAAAGAAATGGAGCACCAAAACAAGGAAACACGTACTTGATATTATAAAAAAAGATGTTATCACCTTGAGAAACTAACAGAAGTGGGCATTCAAACTTAAGCACTTATATTTATTTTGGAGTAGAATGTATATCTAACACAGTGAAGCAGATTTAGACTCTGACTTATGAAACTAAAGGATATAAAAACAGAGCATTGAAATGAAATGTTTATAAATAAAAAAGCAACTGGGTTTGTACTACCAGTATAAAACATAGACAGAAGCTGATTTAAAGTGCAAAACATGTCCTATGTTATAACTAAAGATGTTTATAACCACCCAGTCCACTGGGGTTACTAGAATCCCATTAGTTTAGCTGTAGGAAGGTAGAGAGCTTATTGGGAACTGTGGGGATATGACATCATTGTTTACTCAGCTTGCCTGGGCAGAGAATGGATTATGTCATTTAGAATTCTTGCAGCAGCATAAGCCACTTTGGAATCAGCTGCTCTGGGGAGTTTTAGAATGTTCAGATCGTAGTAGTCTGTAGTTTAGTCTGTAGTTAGCAATGGAACAGAGAGGAGCTATGTAGTGAGGTTCCTGCTCATCAGTCCAGTGGCTGACTAGGTGAAGGACCCCGGTCAATTTTCTCACCCTAGTTTGGAGAACAGCATCAGTACTAATTGAAGTTGTGGAGGCCATTTGTCTGAATAGACTGTGTTTCAGTGGTGCCAAGGGGCAATCCCCTGAAGATCCCAATGTTTTCAGCTGCAAAGAGAATAGTGAGCAGTCTGAAGTCTGTGACAAAGCTACCTGATGAAAGGAAGAGGATGTTTTCCTTTGAATTTCCATGTCTGTACCAAAAGAACAACACATCCTTGAGTAGCAGATTCATGGGACTGTTCTTGGGGGTTGGTCTGAGGTGTATATGCCCACAGATAAGACTAGAGTGCACTGTCAGGACCCCTCTTTCACCGCAAAAATGTGTTGAATGTTTCAAGTTAAAGTTTTGGATGGCCTTTAGCATTTCGTGGGAAATGAAGGATCCAGTTTGGTGTAACTCATAAGGAAGGGCAGAGACTGGGCATGGGGAGGGTTTGGGTATAACCCCAGTTTGATTCCCCAGTCAGTGCTGATTCATGTATGGGCACCAGTTTAAATGGGGAATGTTAACAGATGTTATTGCTCCAGGATAAATGTTTTTCTTAAAGTGTGTGGTAACTCCCACAAGAATTACCCTTTGCTAGGAAGTTGGAAATGTGTGTACTAAAGTGTGTGACAACTCCCACAAGAAATACACTTTTGTTCTAAAGGAAATGTCCAGGGATGCCTTGACCATAGGTATGTACAGTTCAAAATGTGAAAGAGAATGCTTCTTGAAATTGCCCTAACAGTGTTGTTCTGGAAGAAAAGAGTTCTGTTCTGTGCCTGTACAGTACCAAATCTGGGGGACTACCCTGTTTCTGCATTGTGTTACCATCATGTTTATCAGAATAAAGCCATACTTCAAAATCCCAACTCTTGTTTGGACATTAGATCTCTGCTTCCAGTATGAAATGTTATTGGGGCCCCTGTTGTGATAGTTTTAGATCTGGCATATGCCGGGCACCTCTCCCCAGAATCTGGAATAAATGCAAGTGTTATTTTGTGCCCTAAACCACCAACCTTTTTAGACTGCTGAGCCAGGCAATCACCTCAATGCTAGGGGTGATGCCTTCCTGATTATGCCAGCTGGTGGCCTGTTGCCCTGTTTGGGGCACAAGTTAAGGGAGTCCTGGTCATCACACATTGTGGTAACTGGGGCATGGGTTACATGTTTAAATATGTGGATACAGTTAAACTGCATAGAGGACTAAGTTTTGATGTTAACATTTCTTTTACAAAACAGAAAACATCTGAACTAAAGAAAGCTATACAGGAAATCTTGAAAGATCAAAGAATATAAAAGTAAGATCATGCATTAAGACATTTGATAAAGAGCATAATGCTAGCAAAGTATTACAGTCATGAGTATTATGGGTTAAAAATTGTAATGATAAAATTAATACATCTTTATAACAGATAAAACACAAGATTAAGATGAAATTAAGATCTTATTCATGTGATTATGAAATCCAGTTCTAAAAATTTCATGTACATAATACTCATAGTACAAGATAAAAGAATAATTGTATAATTTATTTTTAGAGTAAGAATTCAGTGTGTCGCTGATGAAGGAATTTTTACAAAATGTATGACAGATAAAACACTGTTTTGATCTACAAAGCATGAATAAAATAAGATTTTTTTTACAAATTTACATGGGTGAGTTGGCTCATGATATTCCAATCTGCTCTTGATTGATCTAATGGAGAATACCCTGTCTGAGAAGAACCAAGTGAACTCCTCGCATTCTGTGGAAGAAAACGCTCTGACAGCATCCAAATAAAACAGGTAAAGCACTCACAGTGGAATTGGGTGCTGTAAAATATAAATATAGAGGAAATAACAAATAACAAGCACTCCAGTTTAATGCATCTCAAAAATGTTTTTACTTCAAAAAAACAAAGAAACCACTGCAATTTCACACAAAATTTAAAAACACCACGTGGGTCCACATACCAAGATTGTAAAACAGCCCAGTGTTTCGAGGTCCCAGCAACCTCTTTGTCAAGGGTGTGGCATACCAACACCAACTCCCATTCTTATGTGCAAACAGCCAGGTGCATATAATCAGAACACAATTAATTAAATAAATACCATAATATAACCCACTTAATATAACAATTTCATATTCATACAATAACTTCTTATATGTTTCATGAACAGGCTGTATCCTAAAGTGCAATACAATGACAATATATTAAAGTGCTATATATGACAAGGGATATACGAATGTGATATTGCTCAGTCAGCTCTACACTACTCAGGCTGTGGCAAAATCAATTTAACAAGAAAATTACTTTATTTGTTGCCATCAGCCTGAGCAGCTGTCTGAACTATGACACAGAAGCACCCAATCATATTTTACCCAATGTGTTCCACTAAATACTAATTAATTTTTACTGTTTTTATAGTTTGATAATCTCATATTCTTGACACATTTTTTGTATATTTTTTGCACATTTTGTTTTATAGGTACAATACCAAATCTTTGCTTTTCAGCTGCTGTGGCAGGGAACCTGATAGCATCAGCCGACACTGCATCTTAAATAAATCTTTCCATTTGAAGGAAATTTTTTTAAAACTTCTTCTGAAATGCTAGGTCAAACCACGAACAAATATATTTTAAACCAAAACTGGTTTCCAAACCATAATGTCATTAAAGCCTGCAGGTTTTAAGGTTTTAAAGCTAATAATCGAACGTGATTCCTTTTGATTATTGTTCCTCGACCCCCGCCCCCCTTAAAGGGCGAGTGATCAATTCCCATGTAATTAATTTTGTGTGCAGTGTTGCCTTGAACCTCAGTTAGATGTTTTTCTATGGGGTGTAATAAGACATTCCTTCTTAAAGCCCTAAAATGTTCTTGCAATCTCTCCTTCAATTTTCTTTGGTCTGCCCTATATACACTCAACCACATGTACACCAGATGGCATAAATCACATATGTTGTGGTAAAAGTGATAAAGTGTTGAATCTGTAGTTCTTTTAAACCCCTATCACTTCCCTGTACTGCATATCTGCATGTAATGCAGTTCCGACATGGAAAGAAGCCATTAGGTTTGTTTGTAAGCCATCTGTCTTTTCTAACTTGCCCACGAAACTCACTGTGGACTAAGAGGTTCTTTAAATGTTTCCCTCTCCTAAAGGAAATTAGGGGGTCCTTTTCAATGCCACCTATAAGGTCCTTATCCATTTATAAAAGGTGCCATTGTTTTTGCACAATGGATATTGCATCCATGGACATGTAAAAGCCTGTCTACCATCCAGAAGAGGTGGACTGGTCGGTTCCTCCAAGCAGCAATCTCCCTTGACAAAAAAGCTACCTTTTTACAGGTGATTGCCTTCTGATACTCATCATAATGAAATATCAGAACCAGTTTGTCCTCCTGGGCCCAGGACTTTCACCAACGATGGTCCAACCTCTGCCCCTTAGTTTTTCTATTGCCCTCAGCTCACCATCAAACCATGGCAAGCTGAGGCATGATACCAATGGGTGACACAGGCTGGTGCTAAGAGGCCAAAGGCCTCAGTAATGGCCATATTATAGGCCACCACTGCAGCCTCCAGCCCCCAGCACATGCCTTTAGCACTTCTGAGGTGTTCAGCACCACCAACAGTCTCTCTCTGGTTGAAACACTCTCAAAGGGCAGAACTGGACCACCTCCACAGGGGATGGACTACAAGGGGGGCCCTGAAGCTGAATCTGATAGTACAGTGATCCAAGCAAATGACTGGATCGGTGTCGAGATTATTAATCTCAAGCCCTAGCAAGTATACGAGGTGCAAGGTGCGGCCATGTTGGTGGGTTTTGAAAGTAATCACCTGTGCCAGGCCCAGAGATTCCTTACCCTGGAGGAAATCCTGAGCAAAAGACAAATGTTCATCATTGACCCAAGCATTAAAGTCACCAAGAATAAGCCATCTTGGTGACTCCAACACTCTGTTGGCAATGAAAGCCATGATTTCCTGCAGGAACTCCCCCTCATGCCCAGAGGGACGATACACAAGGAGGATCCTGCAGCCTGCATCTATCAGGTAGTATGGTATGTTTTAATGTGAGATGATTCTTTGAGGGAATCAATATTTCCTTTTATCCTTTTTAAATAATTCACTGATATAATTTAATTGTGTGATGTATTATCTGTAACAGTATCATTTAGTTTCAAATACAAAGTTTCTGCTAGTTTAATATCCCTAATAGTTCTGCAAGCTAGTAGCATGTTACCTCTATGTCTCCATCTCTCGAGTGTGTACAGATACATTTCACTTAATCTCTCCTCAAATGTTTTACTCCTCTGATTATGATCAACCTCGTATACCTTCTGTGTATTTTCTCTATTTTCCTTATGTCGACTTCAGTGTGAGGGTTCCAAACCTGCATGGCTTATTGTAGATGTGTTCTCATGAGTGATATATATAGCAGCATTAGAACTTCTTTGCCTTTCATTTAATATTTTTTTTATATGCATCCCACAATTTGACGCACTTTCATAGTCGCTGGATTTGTTAGAGTATTCCACTTGAGGTCATTAGTTAACATTAACAATTGGTCTCTTTCTTTTCTAAAATTGTTTAATTTTGTACCCATAAAATTATAGATATGTTTAGTTGTTTTTTTTTGCCAAACTGAAAACCAGATCACTTCATCCCTGATGCAGATGACCACTGCTCTAATTTTTTAGTTATTTTGAATGGCATCACAGCCTTTTTTTGAGTTTATTATATCTTCTATCTTTATTGTTCATTAATTTTGCAGACCATCCTGATGATTCAATATATGCAGTCTTAAATGCATTTTAAATGGAATTTGCAATTTAAATTCTATGTTATCATAATACCATTATATCACTCACTGTTATGATATCACTATTACAATTCAACATCAATATTCTAATTCAAATACATATCAGCATGTACAGTACTACTACTACTACTACTGAAGTTTATCATTTAGTTTCTATTTTATGGTGCCGCAGACCATCCTCACAACAGAAGCTCTGCGTCTGGCTGAAGGCTGAGACCAGCTCCTCTCTCTCTGGCATTAAGGCAACTGCACACCTCCTCGAAGTCCAGACCGAGTGGTGCCACAGACCGTCCCCACAGCAGAAGCTCTGCACCTGGCTGAAGGCCAAGACCCACTCCACTCCCTCTGGCACTAAGGCAGCTGCGCGCCTCCTCAAAGTGCCAACCAAGCAGCACCCCAAACCATCCCCACAGCAGAAGCTGTGCAATTGGTTGAAGGCCGAGACCCACTCCACTCTGCTCCCTCTGGCACTAGGGTATGGCTCACCGCCTAGTTCTATGGCTTTTGTGCTCATTGGCCCACAGCCCCTTGCTACCCTAACAGGATTGGCCAGAAGCACTGCTGCCTCTTCCCTATTGGACAGAGGCTTCATTGGACTTGTACACCATGGCTGAGCCGGCCCCATGGATCTCCCTACAATGTAAATGCAGCCCTGGTTCCTGGTAGGTAGTGCCAGGTCCTTGCACTCAATTTTTCAAACCTTAATGCTTCTGTGGATTTAATTAATTTTGAAAGTGGGATTTTGTACTGGACTTAATATCTGCCTACCCAAAGGCCAGACTGTTTGCAAGCCTTACTTGTACTGCTAACCTGTGCTAGGACTGAATTTTTATTAACAAGTGAATGCAGAGTTTTCTTGATGTAGTCCTGATTTAATTAATTTACTTGGTTCTCCCAGTAAGTGTATGAACAGAACCCTCTAAATGTACTGCAGCTTATTTTTTTTATTTATTTATTTTTTTGGTGTACTTTTCCCGCATACAGCTCCCTCTTGTTTTATTCTGAAATTCTTGAATCACTTCTGTAAGTGAAATTACAGCCCTTTCCTGATTTGTTTTTGAATTAGTTTTTCCTGCCTACAGCTCTACCTTGCTCTTTGTCTAGCATTGGTGCCTCTCTGGCTCCCCCCACCCCTCTCCTCACCTTAGCTCCTGTTTAATTTTCTCCTCAGAGCTTCTCACCTCTGCCCACAAATTACCCAGTCCTTGTATTCTCCATTGTTTCCCCTTAATATAAACCCCCACCTAACCTCTTGTTCTCCCCTCTCTTTCTCCTAGGCACCAGCATGCTTCCTCGAAGCACTGACTGAGTGGTGCCACAGACTGTCCCCACTGTGGAGGGGTTGTGGAATAACAGATGGACCAGACACCGAACTTCAGGTTCAACACACAATCTCTGTGTGATGTTTATTCAAAATACAGGAAGTAAGCTTCTGCAATGCCATATTCCTTCTTCAGTACATCAGTTTGCAGCAACAGACTATGTATGTCCTTTCTCTGCACTTAGCCAGCACCTACTGACACTCATCTCTGATCTAACCACTTTTCAGTGAAAACCCTTCATCCCTATATGGGCCCCATTTGCTTGAGTAGTGGGGGCTCAAAAAAACAAACAAACAAAAAAAACCAAGCTAAAAACAAAGAAACTCAGTGCAGAATCACTGAAAATGGGTTACCCCAAAGGGCACTGGCAACAAATCAAGTTTCAAAGAAATATGACATCATACATACTTCCATAATGCAAAGCAGCATGGGATATATGCAAACTTCAATTAAATTTTAGACTTGTTCAGTTTACAGTAATTTACATGCATTTTAACTAGCACAATTAACTTAATTTTTATAATATAGTCAACTAGTACTTTTTACCTTTATCACAAACATCTAGCGCCATGGTATTTTCAATATTTACAGGTTTCATAAACATAAGGTATATACATCAAGGTATTTAATGACATAGTGCTATGACATACTAAATCCAACAACAATAAACAACCTGCTTTACATACACTTGGAGGTCACCACAATAACCTCCCTGTACGAGGACCTGAGATCAAAAAGGAAAATTAAAGAGGACACCATAGCATAGTCAATAATAGGGATGGCCAATCTTATGGACTTGAAATAGTAAAGGATAGAATAGGCTAAGAAATAGAAGAACTGTTGCAACAGATTTAAGAAAAAATTGGTCCTCAAGAGTGGCAGGATCTCCCTGTCACACTCACAACAGAAGCTCTACACCTGGCTGAAGGCCGAGACCCGCTCTGCTCCCTCTGACACTAAAGTATGGCTGGCCACCTAGTTCTATGGCTTTTGCTCTCATTGGCTCATGGCCCCACGCTACCCTTACAGGATTGGCCAGAAGCACTGCTGCTTCTGTCCCTATTGGACAGAGGCTTCATTGGACTTGTACACCACTGCTGAGCCAGCTCCATCTCCCTACTGGGTAAAAGCAGCCCTGGTTCCCAGTAGGCAGCACCCAGTCCTTGCAACACCGTGCACTTGATTTTTTGGCCCACCTTCCCACTCCCACCCAGACCTCCATTAAATGCTCATAAGCCACTCCAAACTGTGTTGTGTTTGGCTGGACACTTTGAACTAATCCTTAATTCTAGCATCTCTGGCCCCTCTCTGGTCAGACTAACAGTTCCCTGGAAGTCCCGCTACATACCACAACCATGCTACACTTAAAAGGTACAGGAGTGGTACTAATTTGCTTGGCACTTCTGCTGCATTATGGGCCATCACCAGCCCCTCACTACTTCAAGGTCCATAATGACCTTGAATCAATGCCCTATCCTCAACCAACATCATACTCCACCCTGTCTAGAGTTTTCACAGCATCCATGTCTCCAGTTACTAGCCGTGTGATGTAAAACAGCCCTAACTCCAACTTGAATCAGATGGTGGTGAAAATTGCCTTTCTTGTGTAACCCCCTAATGCAGTGCCACCTCTGTACTATGCTGCTATCTGGGTACATTGAACTAAACCCTGGGCCAAATTCAGACCACACCACTAACACCCCCTGTGGAAGCGTATCAAACTCCTGGAGACAGCTGCCCACTTTGACTAACACCCCAGGCCTCAAAATAGCTCACATGAATATCCAAAGCATCAGAGGTAAGATGCCCGAGCTTGAAGCATGGACCCAGCTTCATAAATCTGACATCCTATGCATATCTGAAATCTGGCTAAAACCTGACATCAAATCTCATGAGGTTATCCTTCCTGGAGTCTCCATCTTTAGGGAAGGACTGGTTCATGGAAAATGTGGGGGTGTCATAATCTATGCCAGGACTGAACTGACTGCTGAAAAAATGGATGACTTGGATATCCACCCTCTGGCTGAGCATATATTCATCACAATTACTCTTGGTGTGTCCAAGAAACTGGTGTTAGGTTGCATTTATCTGCTTCCCAGACACTCGTCCTGTTATGAGGAGGTTATCACCAGCCTGGACGACATCCCCAGACATGACACAGTGGTATGTGGTGACTTTAACCTTAACTGGCTTGGCTCACAAAATGTGCAGTACCACTCTGCTCTGGCAGACATTAATGTTGTGCCGATCATAGAGCAACCCACTAGACTGAACATGAAGTCTGGAAGACACATGCTCCTTGACTGGATCATAACCGGCATGCCAGCTAACATCAAAGATGCTGGTATCTTCCCAGACTCCCTGAGTGATCACTCACCCACCTGTTGTGTCTGAAACAGATCTGCACCCTGTTCACCCCCCAAAATAATCAAAACCAGGGATTTGACCAAGTTCAACGAGAAAGAATTCAGCAGCTGCCTAGCCTCCATTGACTGGTCACCAATTAACACCCTCCATGATATAAATCAGGACCTTGACTACCTTAACTCAGTGTTCACAGCTGACCTTGACTCTCTTGCCCCCTATAAAACCAGAAGATCCAAAGGCTTCCCTGTCCCTTGGTTAACTAATGACCTGAGGGGTCTCATGCACACACGTGATAAAGCCTGGATGACCTTAAAGAGATCTGGGGTACATACTGATTGGATTATTTATCTCTGGCTCCTCAATTTATGCAAAATTAAAAAAAAGGTGGCCAAAACAGACTATCTTATATCTTTACAAGAAACAAACCTTACCACCCCTAAAAGCTTCTGGCACCAGATGAATACCCTATTAAAAGGAAGAGAATGCATTGTTCCCTGAACCATGACCGCTAATGGAGCCACTCTCACAACACCTCTGGACATTGAACTTCTTTACAGACCTTACTCCCTACAAGCACGGTCTTCCCCCCTCTTGCTCGCACTACAAATACCAGTCAACATCAACACAAGACCAACCATCTGTCCTTTCATATAAAAACTATCACCAATTTTGAGGTCCTAAAGTTGCTCAAGAGACTTAAATGTGATAGGTTTTGACACCATGCCCCCTAAATTTCTCTGCATTGGGGCATCAGCACTTGCCCTGTCCATTTTGATGCCAATCAATTGATCTTTCATCACCCACTCTATCCCTAACAAATGGAAAACAATGGTAGTGGTACCTGTCCACAAATCTAGCCCAGCTGATACAGCCCAAAATTACAGACCAATTTCTATCCTCTGCCCTACTGCAAAAATTCAAGAATGAACCCTCTATGACCAGTTGAATTCATTCCTTAAACAAACAAACATCTTTACAGACTTTCAGCATGGTTTCTATAAACACCATGGAACCGACTCTGCCCTCCTTCACGTCACCTCTGATTTGTTCAATAACATGGATCTGGGCCAAGCCACTGGCATAGTCTTTGTAGACTTAACTAAGGCCTTTGACCTTATTAATCACCCCCTGCTCATAGCTAAAGTTTACAACATCGGACTGGATAATAACTCCCTCGTGTGGTTTTCAAATTACCTAGCAAATCATTCTCAATGTGTTAAATGGGCAAACACACTATCCCCTCTAGCACCAGTCACTGATGGGGTACCGCAAGGGTCCATACTTGGTCCCCTACTATTTTCCATATTCATCAGTGACCTGCCTCTTAACTGTGGTGGCACTTCAGTACAACTCTGTGTGGATGATGCAATACTCTACAGATCTTCCAAGGATATCTGCACCCTGATCGTGAATCTTGAGCTAGACTTCCACACCCTAGACTCTTGATTCTTAAATAACCAACTGGTTCTCCATGAGAAAAAAAACCAAAACTATGCTCTTTCATCATACCTCCTTCAAAACCCCATATGACACACCCTTCCTCTTAAAAACCTTCTTGAGTACTCCACTGGAAAACGTCTCATCATTCAAATACCTGGGACACATGCTTACTGAGAACCTAGTGCTCAAAGCGCACATAAACAATGCCATCAAAACCACTAATCAAAAATTTGGGCTGCTCTACCGCTCAGCAACCTACCTCTCAAAGCATGCCAGAGTGACCACTGCTTCTGCCACCCTACTCCCTGGTCTATTCTATGCGGCACCTGTCATCCACTTGGTTAAGGCTCTGTTGCTGAACAAGCTAAAAAAGACATACCATAGGATAGCTTGCTTTGTCGCCTCGGCCGCTGCCCATACTCACCACTGCCTTGTACTCAATAAACTAAGTTGGCCAAACTTTGACAACAAATTTGACTTCCCTGTGCATTGTACCACCTTTAAGTTGATTCATCAGCCCCCCTCCCAATCTGATGGGCCTGCTATCCCTAAAACTGACCCCTCATGTACTAAGATCTTCTAGCCTATCATTACTGGAGCTCCCAAAGGCCAGGCTAAAGATAGGCCAAAGATCCTACACCGTCACTGCCCCCAGAATTTGGAACAATTTGCCCCACCCTCTACTTTCTTACAAATCAATTAACCAGTTCAAAAAACTCTACAAGGATGAGTTCTTCAACCCCCAATGCAGACGTAACTGTTTATTTCATTTATTAGGGCTAGGATTACAATACCTTTGAACCAGGGTTCTTTTACAAAGGTTCCATGTCAGGTTACAATTCAAAACATAAGACATGTAAATCAGATTACAAATTCAATACATAGGACAAGGTTATAAAAGAGTAAGCTCAACAGAGTTACAAAGCATCTGAGAAACAAAACAAGTTTTGGAGGCTAGGTTACAAGGAGATAGCGGATGAGGTACAGAGAGGATAGAGGACAGGAGAGAGGAAGAGTACAGGGGGAAGAGAGCTATAGAGGAGGAGTGCAGCCAGAGGCCAGTGGAGTCCACTAGCTGACCCCATGAATATTTCCCTAACCTTATGCAGTTATCTCTCCTATTAGCACTTGGTTACCCCTTAGCACGCACTTCCCCATGTTATGTCTGTGACAAGTTTTGCTCTGTCCCTCAGTGTCAGGCTCCCTCTGGAGTTAGTTATTTTTAGTATGGAGGTGCAGGGGGTGGACACCCCCCACATAAAAACTCAGTGTATATTGCCCCCTACCAAGAAAGTAGACACCCATCACTATTTGCAGTGAGGCAGCAGTATAGCACGGTGGTCTAAGGCTCTGAGCTGCAAATCTGGTGACATCCAGCAGACCAGACCTGGGTTTGAATCCCACAGCTTCCACTTGCATACTGTGTGACCCTGAGCAAGTCACTTAACCTCCTTGTGCTCCCAGGTCGCTCCTGTAAAAAAGCTTTCAGCTTAGTGTGCTATACCTGGATAAACAACTACATACATACTATTTGTGGAGCACACTGTAGTGCTCATTGCCATTTTCGTGTTCGCTGTTATGTACTCACTGTATTGCTCGGTGCTGTTTTAAATGTGCCCATATCACATAGAACCAAGAGAATACATATGAAACTTGGGAAACTTAAGGAGTGGTCAAGATGATTACCATTGGGGTTAAACGCCAAAAAGGGGAAACTCATGCACCTCAGGCATAGGAACTCAAGATCTGAGCATAGGATGGGAGGAAGGTAATAACAGTTACTAAGCAGAAAAAGATCCTTGGAGTTATATCTGATGACCTTAGAAAGAGGCTGAGATATGTGGCAAAGTGGTGGGTAGGGCTGGTGGGATTCTGGGATGCATAGGGAGAGGTATCTCCAGCAGGAGGAGGAAGTTGGTGTTGCCACTGTATTGCTTGCTTGTGAGACTACACAGTTCTGGAGACTGCACCTCAGAAAGGACATAGACAGGGTGGAGACAGTCCAGAGTAGGGCAGCTAAAATGTTGCAGGGTTGCATCAAAAGCCATGCAAGGAGAGACTGAGGGATCTTACTATGTACACCCTGGTAGAGAGGAGAGCAAGAGAGGACATGATAGAGATCTACAAATACCTCATGGGGTTGAACAGGGTGCATGAAAGGAATCTATTGAAAAAGAGCACTAGGACCAGACAGCATGTGATGAAGCTGGGGAGGGCATGAAATTTAAGAGGATGTGAGGAAATACTACTTCACTGAAAGAGTAGTGGATGCCTGGAACAATCTGCCAGAGAAATAGGTGGAGGCAAAAACAGTAGGGGTCTTCAAGCATGTATGGGATAGACATAGGGGAATATTTATAAATCAGCAGGGAGGAGTGAAGGTTGCCAAAGACCAGTTAAGGTCTGCAGGGACAGACTAGGCAGGACCACCTGGGCAGACTGGATGGGCCAAGTAGTCCTTTTCTGCTGGCAAATTCTATGTTTCTAATATTCTCGATATTTTTTGTCACAGTAATCATATCCTCTTCTCAAAGAGTCAGGGAATCAATACTGCCTATTTTAGTAGTTCCCTTTCATATTGAAAATGCCGACACTCTCCTACTGGGTCAATATAGAAGAAGATATGCTGGTGTCCTTTGTAGATAACCCCTAACTTTGCTGGAACTAATAGCTGGATTCAGCTCCCATTTCCAGAATTTTTTGTAAAAGGCTAAAAATGAGTGGCAGCATTGCTGTCTTACATAGGCAAAATCTAGATACATGAAAGAATGAGTGAGCTTTGTAGCTGAGGATACCCTTTAACTGAGAAAGTCTAACAATTAAGTAACCATCCTATTCAAATGCAAAAATAAATGAATATTAAATTAAAAGAGTACCCCTTGAGACTTAGATTGAATGTCAGTGATTCAATAAAAGTTTAGCAAAAAGTGGCAGAAGAATTTTTGGCTATGGATAAAGGCATGTTAACAGGGGCAGTTTTCATCGACCTTACCAAGGCGTTTGACCTTGTCAACCATTCACTGCTGCTGTACAAACTAAAATCAATGGGTTTCTCTTTGGATTCATCTATATGGTTTACTGTATACCTTACTAGCGGACAGCAATTTGTAGAAATAAATAGATACAAATTGGAACTAGCCTGTACCAATGTCATGGTTCAACAAGGATACAATCTGGGTCTACTTCTGTTCTCCTTGTTCCTTAACGCTTGAACATACAAACATGTGAAAGTGCCAGTAGAAAAAGGCCATTTGATCTATCGAGTCTGCTTGATTTTGCAGCTAGCACCACTACTCTGCAATTTACCAAAGAGGCCTGGTGCTTGCTCCACCCTTCTATATGTAGTTGATATGGTTCTATAAATGACGACCACAGACATATCCACCATAAATTCAGATTTAAACAAGGACTTTAATGAATTCCAGCACTGGCTAATCAAAAACAGATTATCAATGAACTCCACAAAGACTGTGAGTATGCTATTTGGCTTGGGACCCAAACACAGTGCCTGTCCAGTCACCCTAAATATCTATGGACTTGACGGCACACCACTAGAGGCTGTTGAGTCCTTCAGATACCTAGGAATCACTTTGGACCCCAATCTTGATTTCAATCTTCATCTTAACACTACCTGTAAGTCAATGCACATGAAGCTCAGCATCACCTACAAAATTAGATATAACCTAACTACAGCATCTAGGCTGCCATTGTACAAGTAGTGTTATGGCCCAGTCTGACTTATAGGCTAATATCTTTTGCAGTGGCAAATAAAGATGCATCAAACAAATGAAACACTTGTTACAACAACATCTGCTGTTTTGCCCTATCAGTGCCAAGATATACTCATCACTGCACACTATACTCAACCATTGAGTGGCTCTTTTCCAGTTCACACTAGATGTTCATGGTAGGTTCCCTCATTGACAAAGTAATTAGAACAGGAGCACCAGCTGTCATTGCTAACATGTTCACTCCCATTACTCAGACTTACTCATTGAGGTCCCTGTCCCAGTCACTTCTTGAGGTACCTGAATTTTCAACAAAGGTGGAAGAATATACCTTTGTGGCTTTCACACCTAAGCTCTGGAACTCCCTTCCAGTGCAGTTAAAAAATGAAAAATTCCACCATGCTTTCAAAACTGGTCTTCATAGGTTCCTCCTGGAAAATGATAAATTCTCTTGTAACTGATATTGTGAATGCCTGAACCAACTGGAGAGCTTCCTATTTTCTGTAACTCCAGTCCTTTTGGCACATATATGGGTTCTACTAGTACATCTTAATATGGTGATGCTCTGTTATTGTTTTGTAGGTAGTTGCGACTACGTATTTCCTGACTGCATCCTGTACATTTCGAATGCTTTGATATCCTCTGCACTCTTGTTTGTAATTTACTGTAAGTTTTGTTCTGTAACCCTCCCGGGTCATGCCTGCAAATAGGCAGCTTGCTGTTGTCTAGTGCACTTACCAGGTAAACAAAAACTAAATAAATAAATGCAGAAATAAACCATTCTAAACCAGTTTCTAATTCAGCATAATTTGAGGGTCATAAGGAGAATCGGAACAAGACTAACCAGTTGCTTGACAAAAGAACTAAGGCATAAAAGCAGAAAATATTTCTGAGGAATGAACAGGACTATTTAAATAATTGTGTTTTTTGACTGGAAGAAACACAAAAATCCTCTCAACTCAATTCTTAAGACTCCGTTGGGAGGGAAAGCCACATCCAGTATTCAGTATACTGTTAGTGACCTTTTTTCCATGTTCACGGTTAATTGCCTTTCAGTGTACACTCATGTATAATTGCCTTCTTACTAACTTGTACTACTAGATGTTATTGTGTGTTGAAAGCTGTAATATCTTTGCACGTATGTATTGTTTTTCTTCAAATTATTGTTCTGTCCTACCCAAGACTTTCTTGCCAATGAGCCATGCTCAATGGAGTTTCTTCCTGGTAAAATTAATAAATGAAATGAATCAGAGGCAGCATTGTCTGTTTTTTTAGAAAATACCCTCTCATTAGACAAGAGCCCAGATCCAATACCTCATTGCAGACCTACAAAATTATCCCAACAGGCAGGCAGATGAGGGGGGGCTATAGAAACACATGTAAGGGGGAAAAACAGTCCCAAGCAGATGTACCAACCCAATAAGCAAAGAAGGATCAACAATCAGTGAAAGAGGACAATATTATCAATTTGTCAATGTATACATTAACAGAGTCTGAGAGATCTGTTCCCAGTTGTAGACTAAAAATTGTGCCTACTCACAGCCTTAACTTAGAAATGACAATTGGCCTTCACTAGTTTGCACACTTGTTAAATCTCATGTGCTTTCTTTCCACAGGTATGTGCCTCCCAGATGTACAGCTATTCCCCCACGGGGTGTGGGGATGAGCTAAGGTTTAACTAATACAGTGAATTATTGGTCGATACCCCCCTTGAATCAGTCTCTTAGAACTCTGTTTTCTCAAGCACATTTTGGGGATCACTGTAAGCTTGAGCCAAAGTCTACTTTTATGCTCCCAGTGAGCTCCATTGCAGGAGTGTTTCTGCATGCCTGGGAGCAGGATCTGCAATATTTGGTAGAAGGTGGTGTTTGCTCCACCTATGTTTATATAATGAAAGCAGAATTTCAGGCTCTGGAGGGACTTGAAAAAAATGCAAATATCACTAATAAACCAGTCAATGGGGGGGGCAGTGTGGTGGTGTTAGACACAATGTATAGTGTAGTTGAGGACAGGCACCAACTTGGTAACAAAAAATTGTACTGCCCTTTGTCTGGCAACCCTGCACTATCCTTTAAGGCTAAATTTGACAGCTACCTTAATGCAGCTTTTGATGCAGGCATTATTGATATTGCTTCAAAAGTTTTTTTGATAGCACAGCACCCCACACAATCTACTATTTACTTACTTCCCAGGGTGCACAAGAACATTATTTCTCCACCAGCGTGTCCTATTATATCTGGCATCAACTCTATTACTGGGCCACTCACTCAGCATGTTGACTTGTATACAAAACTACTTGTTTTTGAACTATGTTCATATGTCAAGGACACCGTACAGGCACTTGCTCTCTTAGAGGATCTTTCAATTGAGGAGTCACACTTTTTGGTAGCCCTTGCTATGGAGTCTTTGTTCACCAATGTCCTCCATTAGAGAGGCTTACAAGCTCTTGAACACTAAATCTGAGACCATCTAACAGTTTGCTACCAAATGAGTTTCTGATATACCCATCAAGATTTGTGTTGCTGTGTAATGCTTTCACTTTTCTTAAGGAATTTTTCTTACAACTCAGTGGCATGGCTATGTGGGTGACATTTGCCCTCAGCCTTGCAAATCTTTATCTTGGGCTGTTGGAGGAGAAATATCTGTACAATGGTGACTCAAATCCTTGTTTGGACCAAACTGTCTTCTGGAGGTGCTGTACTGATGATGTCCTGATGATATGGCAGGATATCAGAGAAGAACTTTTTGATTTTGTGGGATATCTAGAATCCACAAATGAGTATCTTTGTTTTTGGTTCATTGTAGTTTGTCACATATATTGTATTGGACATCTACATTGTTAAGAATTTTCTAACTTGGTATCAACAAAGATTTGTATAATACACCAGCTGACAGGAATACTGTTTTATTAGCAAATTCCTGCCAACCCCACTACACCATCAAGAACATACCCCCCCAGTCAGTTCATCAGGGTAAGGTTAAACTACAGCACACAGGCCTTTTTTTTAAAACCAGTGCAGCCATAATAGGTACTTGTCATCCTAGATGCTAAATAAATAAATAAAAATAATGAGCAACAAGTTCCAGGAAAGAGGATATAGTCAGTTGATATTGATAGGTCATGGTCCAGAGCAGCAGATACTAATAGAGACTCCCTTTTGGTAAAAAGACTACATTGGCATCATGACACTAATAGACTATTTTGTAACCACATACAGCACAGAAGCTGATGCATCTGAAAGCATTGTCAGGAAATGTTGGGGATTGTACAAACAGAACCAAAACTACTATAAGAGAATTTGTATCACAGCACCCCAGGATGTTGTTTTGGAGGCCATGACTATGTGACACCATGTCTGCACCCTATTATCAGACAAAGTATATGGCTCTTTACCTACTGGCTGTCATAAGTGCCAAAGAAGCAAATATTATGAGGTAATTAATTCTACTGTCACTTTGTAAACCCTTGTAATGAGGATATTATGAAAATCAGACGCTTCATAAACTGTGTCTCCTCACATATGGTTTACTTGGGTACTTGTATGTGTGGGATGTACTATGTCAGTGGTTATCAGTGTCAGTGGGTCAGCAGGATGCACACTGACCTCTGAGGCTGGAAGATTGAGAGGTTGTGTGTTCCTGATCCACATTAGGCACATGGGGTAAATCCCAATACTGACACTGTAGTGCATCATGATGGGTATGCTGGACTCCTGAGGTGCTGTCTTTCAGATGAGACATTAAACCAAGGTCCTGTCTGTCTGTTCTGGTGGTTGTTCAGGTTGACGTTAAAGATCCTATGGCATTTCTCAAAAAGAGTAGGGAATTTTTTATTTCAACAAAAACTATAACAATAAACAAGGAATTATTACAGACTTTCACAATATGAAAATAAAAGGTGAGAACAAAGAGAAAAAAATACAAAATTCCAAATTCAAAGCACAAAGAAATAAATACATACAGAATTGTATACATCTGCTTAAGCAAATTGTCTATAATAAACAACACAACCAGTGTATACAAAAGGGAAATAAATAATATAAAAAAATTAAATTAAAAAAACTATTAATTAAAGGTTAGGGAAAGGAAAAAAAAAGAAAACAAAAGAAACAACTCTTTCTTGACATAACCCTGTTATAAGTATATTCTTTCTGTTAATTTCTTCATCTGTCTATATTATATCTTGGGTGTCATTCTTTCTTTATTTACCCATATTGTCTCTGTTTAAGCTATAACATTCTCTTTCGTTTAAGTTTCACTCTACTTTGTTATACCCAGGCTATACGTCTTCACAAAACATCTGCTCTTCTTTGAGGGAGCCTTTTGTAATCTTACTATTTCACTTGATTCACTGTACTTTCTATCATAAGTGCTACAGATGTGTAAGTTGTGCGTAGTTGTTTGAAAAATTGGCATCTAGCTTTCCAGATGTAAAATTTTATAGTAGTGAATATTACATTCAATGTACTAGGATGAAATTGTTTTAGGTCCCCTGTATAATCCCCTAACACTAAAGTTTCATAGGTCAATGTTTTCAGATATGGCCATCGCCACCTGGTGGTTGAAAATGACATAATCTGTACTGTCACTGGACAATCTAAAAAGAAATGAGTTTATGTTTCTTCCACCTGATTAATAGTATGGTTCATTCCTGCTAGGGTGTGGGGGTACTTCCTCATCCCATTTGTAGAGTAGAAATCATAAAAAAGGAATGAAAAAAGACTAAAGGATTAATCATGCCTAATCCACCTAATTTTCCAGATACATATGTATATTCACTTTTTACTGGGTTCAAGCGGCTGCCCCATAACATTTGATTAAAAAACATCTAAACAATTTGGTTTCTAAACGGGGGTATATATAACTTAGGTAAGTAAAGATATGGAGTAAAAAAAAATGTATAGTTAGAACCCTTTTCTTTTTTGAAAATTTCCACAATGTTCATATCTGTATTTTAGATTCACAAAGAATAATTATGTTTTCCCAATTAATTACTTGCAGGTTTCCTTGACCAAAAGAAAGTCCTAAGATCTGAATAGGTGTGTGAAAAATTGGGATCCCTGCAATATTTAGTTCAGTCTCTAAAGTATTTCCCGATCCTATTTACATAGCCTTCCTCTTGTCCTGGTTTATTTGTGCCCCATAAACTTTTGAATATTGTAAAACAACTTGCTTTTCTTGTTCACCAGAATCTCTATTTTTTAAAAAAAACATGAATCATCTGCATGAGCTGCTACTTTTTGTGCAGCTATTCCATTATCAGGGGAAATACCCACCATTTTCTGGTTATTAATAATATTTCTTATCAATGGGTCTAATTCGTATATGTAAAATAACAGACAAATAGGACAGCCCTGTCTTTCTCCTATTCTCATGGGAACCGAGTCTCCAAGAATTCCATTTACTGAGGGAGTTATAGTTGCCTAATTATATAAGCCTTTTATCCATTGTAGTCTGTTTCCACTAATCCCATATTGTTCTAGAATTTGGAACAAGTAAGTGTGAGAAATTTTATCAAATGCTTTGGCCTGGTCAATTGATAATAAGAAAGTTTATTTTCTATTTTGCCTGCCATATTCAAAAATGTCCCTTAATAGAGCTAAATCTGAAGAAATATTCCTGCCTTTTATTGAGCATGTTTGTGCCGGGTGGATAAGTAAATTTGTTATGTTTTGCATTCTGAGGCATAAAATATTAGACTATTTTATAATCAGTATTCAAAAAACTGATTGGTCTCTAATTTGATAGGTGTTTCCTTATTCCTTTTTTATACAAAAAGATCATAATTTCCTCTCCGAAATCCTTTTTATCATAGAAGGTGTCTATAAAATTGTTCATTAACTTTTGTAATGGGATTAAAAGCTCCTGAGTAAACATTTTATAACAGGTGCTTGATATCCCATCAGGTCCTGGAGAAGAGCCTGTGTTTAATTTTCCAATTACATGCTCTATTTCCTCAGTAGATATAGGGGCATTCAACTCTGCCTTTCGTGTTGCAGTTAAAAGTACAGGAAGATTATGTAAAAATTATGTCAACTGCCTTTGTGGATTATATTCTGTCCCAAAGGTGTGCGTCAAATGATTCTGTACTGCTTTTAATATTTCTATATCTTTTGTTTTACTCTGACCACTGCTATCCTGTATTTCTGTCATTATTGTGAGGTCCAATCTGTGCTTGCAGGCCATAAATGGATCTGCATAAGTTTGTTTTTATGTCCCATAGCACACCTCTGCTACCAAAGTTGTTGCTCTGCTATACTGAAATTTAAATATGTTGCTCTTTAGTTCTGTAATGTGAGTCTGGTAGTGAGGTCTATCCTCATTAGCCAGGGACATATATTTGTACAATATATTTCTGTGTCCCTGATATGTCAAATATTTTGTGTTTGTTTTCTCTCTACCTAAGTAAGATAATATTTTTTTTTATATTTTAGTGTCTCTCCACCAATGCCATACATTGTTATAAAACGAGTAGGGAAGTTCTTATTAAGGACATAACACTGTACAAGGTAAGAGATTTAAACAACAAAAATAAACATTACTTAGAAGTAGATGATAGAAAATGGAAACAAAAAATTAGAATACTTCGATAATATACAGTACAAAAGTAAATTAGGGCGTGTCAAACCACCAGTTCTCTCAGTTTTTCCATGCAGATATCAATCATTTTGTAGAACCATGATTTTGATCATGAACATATAAATGTTGTATGTGCAATAATGCAAGATGAATAACTTCTGACTGAGTCCATAAAGTCTGTTGAAAAATCCTTTTACATCTTGCCAACCAAAGATAATACTTCAAAATACCTGTAAAAACACCCAAAGTACTGGAGTGGTAATTCAACCAAGGACCTGAATATATCCTTAAAACAAGGGTATCATAATCAATGGACCCAAATTCAGCTTTTCTTAAGGTCTGTGCAAGTAAATCCCAAAAAGTGACAGGAAATGGGCGTTCTAAAAATAAATGTGACTGTGTTTCCAATAAAGTCTTGCATGTGTCGCTAAGACAAAATCTTTCACTCACTTGCTTATGTTTATGTGAGTTCCACACACCAAGTCTGCCATGGCTAGACAGCCAGGTTGATTCCCACATATGTTCTGGCAATCTAGGGTCAGTTAATAATTTAAGGGTGAATTCAGAATTTTTCTGGGTTCCTAGAGGGAAAATTACGGGTTCCCAAAAGTTTCCATCAAGGAGATTATGGTAAAATTCCTTTTTTTTTTTAAAGAATAACATCTTCTTTTGTGACATTCCATTGTTTGAAGGTTTAAAATATAATTATCATATAGAGTGGAATAGGTTCCTTTTTCCAAATGGTCTGGAAATGTTTCTTTCCATTTTCCCACAAATTTATTAAGGAAAATACATATGTATGGAGCCAAATATGGCAAGTTTTAGTATGAGGTCTAAAGATGGGTCTACTATTATATAAAAAAAAAATAGTCATGATAAAAGCCACAGAGTTCACCATCCCTAGGCCTCCTTTTTCACAAGGAAGATAGGTAAAATTTCTTTTTACAGGATTTAACCTGCTGCCGCAGAGGGTTTGGAAAAAAGACTACATAATCTTGTTTCCCTATCCCATGTTAAAGAAAAAACTGCACTAAAGTACAAAAATAAAAGTAAAAGTAAAGTTTTTATCAAAAGGACCAATTTTTTCTTTGAAATCTGCATGTATTTCCATTTCTCTATTAATGCAAAACCTTCACTAATTTTTTGAGTCCAATTTAGTTTTTCTACATCAGGTTGCCCAAAATGGATACCTAATATTTTATGTCCACCATAGACAATGGGGATACCTGCCACAGAAGTTTGTTGTAAAGATGAAATGCCTAGCTGTAATGCTTTACTTTTGTGAGCATTAATTTTAGCATCAGATATAGTGGAAAATTTTTGCAAAAGGTGTTGTAAATGTGGCCAGACAGTAAATCAGCTAAAAATAAACATAGATCATCAGCATAAAGCAGAACTTTAACAGGGGGAATATAATCTGACATGGAGATTCCTACAATGTCTGGAGAGAGATAAATTTTTTGAAGTGGTATATCAATGCCAAAGATATATAAAATAGGGCTTAAGGTACACCCTTGCCAGACCCCCCTTGTATGTTTTGTTATTTTACCATGAAATCCATTGATCATTATTTTAAATGTGGCATTTTGATATAACAGTCAGATTCAAGAAAAGAGGACCTCAGATATTCCATGGTGTCTTAATGCTTGATAAAGAAACTCATGTGACATACCATCAAAAGCTTTCTCCTGATCTATAGAAAGCAGAAATCCAGGTGACCCGCTATCTATGCTTTTATGGAAAATTTCTCTAATTTGTATAAGGTTCTCTATAATATTCCTTTGTGGAATAGAACAGGTTTGAGAGGAGAATATGATTTTAGGTGTAATGACATTAGAATGTTTTGTTGGTATTTTGGTCAGAATTTTCTGGTCTGAATTTAGCAAAGAAATGGGTCTCCAGTTATTCAGATCTGAAGGGTCACCTTTTTTTATATAATAAAATCATGCAGGCCTGAAGCCATTCACAGCTTAAGCTGTTAGATTCGAGAATTTCATTAAATGATTCTGTTAGGATAATTGAAACAATGTGCTGGAATGTTTTATAAAATTCTGAATTAATACCATCAGGCCCAGGAACCTTATATAGAGGAAGGGCTTAAATGGCCTCAGTCACTTCAAGTATGGTTATGGGTTATGTCAAGGAGGCCTCCTCTGAGGGATTTAAAATAGCTGGTGGCAAATCTTCAAAAAAACAATTTTGTTTATGGTAGTTGTATCAGGTGAAAAAAGTTGTTCATAAATATTTTCCACATATTGTAAAATCTGATCACTTTGTTGTAATAAAATACCATGATAATTTTTTATACCTTCAATGATTTTTGTTCTATTCTGTTCTTGGTTATATTTAAAGATATCAACAAAACCTTTATTTAAATGGGTAACAAATCTCTGCTCAGTTAATAAAGTTTTAGACCTATCATATAAATACAGTTTCATATCAGATTTAATACAATCTATTTGTTTTTTATAAGATTGTTTAGTAGTAGATTGTAAAGTGATAAGTTTAAAGAGTTGTCCTCTCAACTCTAAATACCGTAAATAATCCTGATTTCCTTTTTTTATCTTTTGAAGAAAAAAAATAATTGAAGTTCCTGTTTTGTATCTAGCCACCATTCCAAGACAGTGTCAAAATAAACAACAGTGGAAAGTCTAGCCTGCAGTAATTCTGTACAATGTTGACATTCTTAACAGCACTTACTCCTCCCACATTGGCAGTTTTAAATGCAGAGGTGCAAAGCATTGGTTACCTGGAGGAGTGTAGTAATGGAGTGTAGGACTTTTAATGAGAGAACAGAGTTTGAGCAGATACTAAGTCAGAAAGGTAGGCCGCTTGCTCTGTTTCATGGCTATGTGTACAGGAAAGATAAAGAGATGCCAGAAAAAACATACTGGTGTTGTGTCGATTCGCATAAGTATCACTGTTTGGCACAAATTCATACTACTACTACTGGGAATACCGTGTTAAATATCATAAAAGAGCACAAACATGTCCCCGATGCTGGTGATGTGGGCTCACGTAAACTTATGGCACAAATTAGGGAAAGGTGTAAGCATGAACAGTGCCCTGAAAATCTAATTTGTTGGTTTCTCAATAAAGGCTGAGTTTTAATGCAGGAACAGCTCGCAATCATTGTGATTGTGTTTTTTTTCTTTCTAAAAGATGGAAGTCACTATTTTGACACCCTGTGCTGATCTCTGTAAAACTCTGCCTTTATTGCTGACATGCTCGCTATTTTGACACCCTGCGCATTGATTCGCTGTCAATCTTGCTATAATGACATCTAAATGCTGCATTGATTCACTATTATAGTTGACATGCTATTATTTGGACATCGCTAAACTGACATTCTCTATTCTTCAGTCGCTATAATGCACTCACTATTTTTTCCATGCTATTATCACGGGATACCATTCAGGGACACATGTAATTCAGCAAGGTCAGAAAGTGCATTAATATGGGTCTTTGCTCCCTGGACTTTACCGCCACTGGATATAAAAGTAAAATAAATTCTAGTAGATATAGAATTCCTAAAGTATGTATGATCTCCTTTTGAATGAAGTTGCCTGAAAGAATGTAACTTACCCACAGTTTGGAAAATAGATTTCAAAGCATCTGTGTCACAAAATAAGTTGGTTGTAATACCAGTCTTATCTTGTAAATCCAAGGGGCAATTAAAGTCTCCCCCTATAATAGTGAATTTTGCTGTATGCAAATATGGTTGCAGTACTTTAAATAATGCTATTCGTTCACTCTTAGACTGGGGGGCATAGATGGTACCTAATCTTATTGGCATATCCCCTAAGAGAATGTCAAGGAGAAAAAGTCTCCAGGGCTCAATATCCATGACTATCATGACCTTAACCTGAAGAGATTTAATTAAAATTCCAACCCCTGAACAGGGTTCCACCTTCAAAGACCAAAGCGACAGTTCCCACGGCCAGGATTTTTGGGCATGTAGGAAGTCATATGTAGTTCTAAATCTGGTATCCTGTGAAAAAAGGATATGTGCATCTTCTAAATGTAGAGAGGAAAACACTGTATGCCTATGAGCCACGCTTCGGAGACTATTAGTATTTACGGAAAGTTAATTTAAATTAGCAAGTACCAGGATAATTTAAACAAGCTAAGGTCTTTTTTTTACAGGTCATTTTGTAAGTTTTCTCTTTCTGCACTGGGGTGTCTTCCAAATCTGATACATCTTTGAGAGAGGAGGCAACAGAAGATAAATCAGACTCTGCTCCTTCATCCTCTGTATTGCTCTGTCAGACAACATATCTATTCCTGATTTTAATGGAGTCCCTTCTTGATATCTTGGACTTTGGTTGCTGCTTATCTTGTTTCCTTTTACCATGATGGTAAAATCATCTGGAGGGGCTGCAAGAGGAGGCATGTCAGGTAGAACTGTTATGGAGGGTGTTGTGATGTTGATTTGTGTGTCCAGAGATACTTCAGGTGCTGCAAGGGGTGACAAGGTAGGTTGAGGTGGGCTGGGTACAACTTGTGCAGTTACTGTACTGGTATTTGGGCTGTAGTAGGAATAAGGGATTGAGACTTTTCTTTACGTTGTTGAGCTTCCAAGACCATGTCCTCATGATCATAAAGGGAGCCTTTGTTATGAGCCACCCAGGAACACATTTTGTAGGAGTTGCCTTTTTCGTCACATAAGTTGCAACGAACTGAATTAGTGCAAAAGTGATTAGAATGTCCAGTTTATAAACAGAAATCACAAACATGAACATCACAGGCATTACTTAAATGTGACAAAGAGCCACATCAGTGGCAAGATTTTGGCTGTCCAGGATAAAAGCAGAACCCTCTGTCTCTTCCAATGTAAAAACTGCTCAGCAAGTGCTGGATTCCTGAGTCAGAGTTTTTAAGTTTAACCTTAATACAACAACCCCTCTTCTAGATATTCTCTGAATCCAAAATAGGTTGAGACATTTCTATTTCTTCTACCTTTTGTTTAACCCAATGCAAAATATCAGAGATTTCCACACCCTTATTTTTGAATAAGATATTAATAATTTTCCAAGTAGGTTTGGTCAAGGGGATACCTATAAAAGGAGACCATACAGGAGAATGTTGGATATAATTATATTTCAGCCAGAATCTGTTCGGTAATACAGGAGATCTAAAACTAACATTGAATTGAGAGCCTCCAGAGGTATGAATAAGGGCAAAAACTTCCTTCAGGAGTGTTCTGGTAACATAAGCCCTGTCGGGTGGGACTTCCAGACCCCTGATGTATTTTAAATGAACGGCATTTTTTCATTTGGCTGGCTCCCCAGATTAGAAAATAAACCTGATAACCTGAAAGTATGGGCTGAAGTATTGTGATTCTTCTGCCTGCTTTCATTGTAACATTCAGTGGGGGCATCAATTGTAATTTCTTTGTATTAGGTAAAGTTTATACTTCCATAATTTCAGCCCAAGACATGGAAGGGAGTGCAGAAGTATTAGCTTTTAAGTCAGGTAAAGGATCACAACATTTGGTACATCTGTAGAACAGGCAGAAGCAAGTTCTGACACAGAGTTAGCTTTATTTTGAGAAACAAAATAATGACTTACATTTCTGAAGTCAGACTAGTTCTGCAAAGCTGCAGGAGTGGAACTGACCTGCTCTGAAGCAGGGTGTTGCTGTGCACATTGTGGGTCTGAAGTCATTTGGGCGTTGGGTGCGGTCACTTTTTCGCCACCATTAGAAGTCTCTGTGACATTGTTTACAGTTTCCAAGTAACAAACTGGCTGCAGTAAAATGACAAGAAGCAGCAGCAAGCAGCGCTTTGTGAATTAAGCCTTGAATTTCTTTCACTGTCGGGACACAATCTGAAAACCATGTATCTCCGTCTGCTACTTATTTCCAGCCTGCAGCATGAAGAGCTCGTTCTGGTGTCCATTGCTGATCAGCTGTAGATAAAGTAGGTTCACAACTTGGAGATGAACACTTAGAACCTTCTGTATGTTGGGTTTCCAGTGGTGCAAGTGGAATATTACCCCCAATGTATTCCAGGTGTTGTAAAAGTATCTTCCTCTTTTTCAACAATTGCAGAAGTTTATCTCACCAGGTTTTAACTTCCATGATTTTCTATGTTGAAATTGACGCTGGTTTTCTACTTGCAGCTCTTAACGGTTCCTCCAAATGCTGTTTATCAGCAACAGCAGCAGCTGTATGTGTCTAAATGGCTAAAATTTCAGGATTTACATGTACTTCTTGGATAGTAAGTACCCCCAGAGGCTGGGAGATTTCTAAAAGTTCAGGTATTTCCATATCCACATCTTCTGGCTCAGGAATAGTTGCACATAAGGCATCTGGGTAGTCAGAATCCACCACACAGTCATCTCCTCCTGCACACCCAGCTCCCTGGTCAGTGATCATGCCAATCAAGAACAGGACAAGGGTTCCCCCTACAGAAGAGTAGTGGAATGTCCTTGGTGTCCTGGCCAAATTTCCCCAGTTCACTAAAAAAATACCACCAACAGTTTAATCTGGTTAAATTTTAGTTGGTTACCATCTGTATTCCCCCAGTCGCCCGGAAAAAGGGACTTCTGGTTTCAGTGGGCCTACCCAGTCAACCAAATTCAATAAATAAATAACTAAATAAATAAATAAACTATGTGAGCAGGACAGGGAGGAAGCTTAAGGAAAGTGTAGATGATCACATGAGGGCAATAGCCAATGGAAACTTGGATTATGTAACTTCTGCCCACAATCATCAATCGTCTTCCTCTGGTAACCATCAATGGACCTTCTCAGGCATCAAGAAGATGGTTACGGGGACTGAGGGTTGTGATCTTGAAAAGACCTTGGCTCAATGAGTGTATTTCTGGATCATTAAGCTGAAAGCCACAATACTTTAGGTTTAAATGACCCATGGGAAATGATCCCATTTCTATAGACAGTTCCTGGGGTGGGCCTCCCTCGGTTCACCTGTTTTTCTTGAATTATTATGTCTGCACTTTGTAGTAACTGTTGACTTTATGTGGTTATGAATGTTTCATGGTTTCATAGCTTTTCTTGTGTTGCTGATGTGACATTTTCATGTTTGTCATATCCCTGTGATGAACCATCTTCAAACTTCTTGCAATGCAAATATACTTTTTCTCTTGCAAGAGTATACAGGATGAAATTCTGATCAATTATTATTTCTTGAATACTCTGCTATCTAATATTTAGTATTTAGATTATCTTTTAAAGTATTTAGTCTGTATTTTAATACTTTGACACCTTTGTATTATTGTAGTGCACAAGTTTTATATAGACGCTATACAATAGCCTATGTTCAAATGTGCCATTTATTTCCATGAGTGAGTTATGAATGTTCCACCTGCTGTGCGAATGGAAATAAATTGCATATTTTAACACAGGACAGTGTATGTTCTCTGTATGCAATGTCTGTGTTCAGCGAACTGGTGGATTTTTATGGAAAAGGTTATTCAAAAGTACTGCCCTTCCAAACACACACACACACACACACACACACACACACACACAGTGCTGTGTAGACTGGATCTGTGTCACTCAGACAATGTGTACCAATTAAACTTCTGTGGACCCCATACATAAATTTACATTAACTTTTTTTTCAGCAGTCTGTGCAGTCTGAAAGTGAGCAGTGAGTGAGTGTGGGCTGCTTACATGCCTTTGTTGCTGCAGTAGGCTTGGTCCTAAAGGGAGTGGTGAATGAGCCTGATCTCCTTCAGTTGTTCACCCAGCATCAGTTTGGAAAGGGAGCAGCTTGCTTGACTGGAAGAGCATACAGATTACAGGGAAGAAACCTGGCACTGGCAGTTTGTTTAACTTCAAATAATGAGATTTTATCTAGAGCCGGGGGAAGTGAGTAACTAAGATGGTGGTGGGAGCGGGGTTTACAAATCTAAAGCAGCATCCCTATTGACTGCAATGGGAGGTGGATTTGTCATTGGATTGGCCAGAATGCAATGTCAGTCTAGTTGATTGGCATTTTGGTGGGGCAGTGCGATGTAGCAAGTGAAAAATAACCGACTGGGTAAATAACATTGTTTATTTTTCACTTGGGTCTGATTCTTGGAAATATAAAGGGTTTATTTGAACTATAAGATAGCTATGTACATTCTACACATTATGTTTCACCATCCTTAACACTATGCACTTTTTTCTACTATGACACTTAGAATGTTCAGCTCATTTCAGTAACAGGTACATTTATGCTACTGTCTCTTTAAGAACTTTTAGTATTTAAGAGACTTGCGCAGTTACCATGGTAGCCTCTTGAGAGAGCCCACAAGCACAAAATGTTGGCGCATTCCAGCTGCACCATGAAGTTCCTGCTTTTATGCTGTTCCTCATATTGCACTAATAAAAGTGAAGTTTCCAGAAATCTTTTTCAGTTCTGTTGTGAGTAGTGTGTACACAGTTGTTTGCTTCCCTAACTGTGAGCAGTAGTTGAGGTATGGTCTAACCTATGTTCTGTACAATGGTATCAACACCTTCCTTGTCTACAGCTAAACGCCTCACAAATGCTGCCCAAGATTCTGTCTGCTTCCTTATTAGAGATGTGCAAAATGTAAAAATTTTGGCCAGCAAAATATTTCATGAAATCCTTGCATTTCAGGAAAAGTTTTGTGGGTACGAAATTCCCTGGGGTGAAATGCAGAATTTCGGCACTCGTGAAATGCTAGGCAAAATTCCGCATTTGAAAGCTGGGGGATGATAATATTTAAAAAAGGAAAAAAGTGTTTCCCCCTCCTGTCCAGGCTAACATTAAAATAAATCTTTATACCCACATTCCTGGTGTCTAGTGGTCCGGCCCCCCCGGCTGATTGCCAGCCCAATATGTAGAATCCCCTCCCACTGAGATTCAGCTCTGTCCCCCATCCAGAATTTGAAATAAAAATAAAAATAAATTTCCCTGGTGTCTAGTGGTCCCATCTCCCTGGCCAATCACTGGCCAAATAAAGAATGACCCTCCTCCCCAAGATTCACACCCGTTCCTTCCCATTGCCCAACCATTAGTGTTGCTGCCAATACTGAGTGCCAACCAACATCAGTCATTTAATTAAAAAACCAAACTTCCCTTGGGGTCTAGTGGACCCCCCCACCCCATTTGGTAGTAACCCAACCCCACCCCATACCTCCCCCTCTAGGACCCCAGAGGGCCACTGGAACAGCCCTCTACTCACCTCTATGACTGGCAACCAGACTGAGTGCTTCTAAAAATGAACCCAAGTGAGCCCTTTCAATGAATGAGCACATGCAAGCTTTCATTCATTGAAAGGGCTTGCTCAGGCTCATTTGTAAAACTGCTCAGTTAGGCAGCTGGCTGTGGAGGTGAGTGGAGGGTTGTGCCAGTGGCCCACTGGGGTCCTAGATGGGAGGGTGCAGAGTGGGATGAGGTTACTACCTGACAGGGTGGGGGGTCCTCCAGACACCAGGGAAAGTGTTTATTTTTTTATTTACATGACTGATGTTGGCCCTGGTGTTGGCAGCAGCACTTATGGACAACGGGGGGATGGTGTGAATCTTAGGGATCATTCTTCATTTGGCTGGTGATCAGCCAAAGGGTGGGACCACTAGACACCAGAGAAATGTATTTTTATTTCAAATTCTGGTTGGGGGACAGGGATGAATCTCATGGGGGAGATTCTTCATATTGGGCAGCAATTGTCCTTGGGGGGGGTGGGACCACTAGACACCAGGGATGTGGGGATAATGATTTATTTTAATGTTGGCCTAGAAAGGAAGGGGGAAACACTTTAAAAAAAATTTAATAAATGTGTACTCAAAATTCTGTATTTCAGACCATTAAACATTCCACGAAATGAGTGAATTTCACAAAATGTTTCACAGGGTGAAATTCCTGATTTTGCCAAAATTTCAGCAGCGAAATTAAATTTTGCTGCATCACTAATCCTTAGTTGCACACATCACACCTTTTCCACTGACTCCTGTGTCCTGGGCTACATTACATGACAATAGAAGTACTTATAACACCTCTTTAAAAAGTCTTCCTGTCATGTAGTCTTACAGCTTCTCCTTTTTTTATTTATTTGTTTTTGGATTACAGTACCTTTGAGCCTGAGGCTCTTTTACAGAGATTCCATGTAGGAAAGAAAAATACAATAAAATAAACATTATACCGTGTACTACATCAATTAGCACCTGGGTGTTACAATCACAAGGGTACAATGTTCCGACAGGCACTAAATTGTAGACAATAAAAATTCATTTTAGAATTAAGTATGAAATAGGTGAACATAGAGCAGCCAACAATGTCCTTGTTGTTTGAGAGCAAGTGGGAGAAAAAGGAATGGGGAGGGAAATGTCAGGGGGGATCAGGAAAAAAGGACAGGAGGTGGGGGGAGGGCCAAGGGAGAGAACTGGTCTAAAGAGGCATGGGCAGTGGAAGGGGGGAGAAATGAGAATAGGGGAGGGACAGGGATGGTGGACCGGATACAGGTCTATGTTTAGAAGGAGGTAGGATAGTGGACAGGATGCAGATCTATGTTACAAGGGGTAGGGAGATAGGTGGTGTTGGGGCTGCAGTAGCATAGAGGGAGGGATAGGGGCACAGAGAAATAAAGGGTGGCATTAGGCTATAGAGGCAAAAGGGTGAGATTTCCCCATGATTGGACAATCACATCTGCTAGGTGGAGTAAGGTGTAAGCGGAGTTTATATTTGAAAGGGCCCAATTTGGGTACTGACAGGATAGCATCTGGTAGGTCATTTAGCCAGGAGGGCACCCAGTAAGCAAAACAGCATTATGCCTGTGTAGTGTGGCAGAAAGGTGTGAGACGTGCTTGTCTTGACATACCTTGCATTGTATGTGGATTGATTGCTTGCTTAAGAAGATCTTGTATTACTGGGGGGGGGCTAATCTAAGACAGGCTTTTTTTGTGAGGAGACAGGTCTGGTATTTTACTTGTTGCATGAGGTTCAACCAATTTGTTTGTTCATATAGGTCGCAGGTATGAATGAGATGGTGTGCACCCATGATTAACCTGCAAGCTTTATTAAGGGCAAGGTTGATCCTTTTGAGCACAGTGTCCATTGCTGCACTGTATATAACTAGTCCATAGTCAACAATGGAGACTATGGAACTGTTGACCGCAAGTTGGAGGGCATCGGAGGTTAGGCAATGTCTGTGCTGGTATTGCAGACCGATCCTAGCATTTACTGCTTAGCAACTTGATCTATATGGGCAGTGTAGGATAGTGAACTACCAAGGGTTATGACTAGGTATTTGAAATATGGGACTGGCTCAAGTGTGTCCCCCCCGACTGTTCCAGATGGTAAGCCTGTACAACTTGTGTTTGTTGTGGGTGTTACTGAAAAGCATAGTTTTTGCTTTTATTGTAGTTCATAAAGAGTTTATGTTTTGAGAACCAATCCTCAACAGATGCAAAATCAAGTTGGAACTGGGTCTCCAGTAGATGCAGGTCTGGTTGGCTGGAGAAAATAACTGCGTCAACCACATAGAGTAAGATATTGGTGGAGCTTGCCTCAGGGAGGTTATTAGGGAACAGGCTAAAGAGTAATGGACCTAGTATTGAGCCTTGAGGAACACCAGAGCAAACTGGATAACTGTCAGAGAGAACGCCATTTATTTTGACTTGTTGGAATCTGCCCTCCAGATAGCTACTGAACCAGCCTACAGTTTCAGGTAAAAGTCAAGTGGCAGCAAGTGAGTTGAGCAGAATGGTGTGGTTTACCGTGTTGAAAGCTTTAGTGAAGTCAATGTAAATCGCACCCACTAAGTGGCCTTGATCAAATGTGTTATGAATATAGCTGGTGAATTCAAGCAGGGCAGTGGTGTTACTGTGTACTTTATGGAAACAGTGCTGTTGTGGGCACTAGATCTTGTATTTCTCTAGATACTCGGTAAGCTGGTCTGATACAATCTTTTCCAATGCCTTTGAAAAGGGGGGAATGATTGAGACTGGGTGATAGTTTGTATGGAGGGCACAGTCACCATTTTTGAAAATGGGGGTGACTACAGCTGCCTTCTTTTTCTCGGGGAACTGACCTAGGCAGAGGGAGAGACTGAGGAGTTTAGTTAAGGGAGTTAGGACTTCTTCAAGAGTGAGGTTTAAAATCTTCAGGCTAGAGAGTCGCTGATAAATCTTGACTTCCCAAGCACCTGCTGAAAATATTTTCTGGCATCTTGTTAGAGACCATCCTAAAATAGAAGGGGGGGTGGGCTTGATGTGTGCCTTCTTTGTGCCCAGTGGTAGGAGATGCTGGCACATTGAAGAAATCAGATAGTAGTATGCCACTTAGGACTGAGAAGGCCAAGTTAAAAGTGTCAGTGATCACCTTGGAGTCCGGGGTGATTTCCCTATTTACAGAGAACATAGATGGGACTGACTTGCTCGTCATGCCCATGTGGTCTCTCATATTTCCCCAAAAGTTTCTGCAATCCTGCCAGGAGTTAGAGAGTGCCTCTTGGAAGTGGCGGATCTTGGCAGAACGAGTCTTCCTGGTACAGGCATTCCTTGTGGTTTTGTACCATTGCTAGTCTGCCTGTTTTCTGGTAACCCAAGCACGATGTCAAAGGTTGTCCCTGGTGGCCATAAAGTTAAGCAGGGAGGGGGTTATCCAGACAGTGTTTTCTCCCTTAATCGTTTGTGTCCTAAGTGGTATATGTTAATTGCTAGTGGTAGATAGCACTATAGATTGAACATAAGCAATGCTTTTTGTAGAAACTGCAAATACCTGAAGAAAGACTCTGTATAGCCTGAAAGCGTGTATGCTACTAATTTCCTGTTGGTCCAGTAAAAGGTATCACATCACCTACAGTGGCACCAGGCATGATGCAACACAGTGCCTTGCAGTTTTTTTTGCAAAGTGCTGCAATGTACTTTAGGAAACAACATCATTCAATGGTAATTAAGCCATTTTGTCATGCAATATTTTATGACATGTCATTTACTGCAAGTTACTGTGTTGCATCCTGGCTGGCTCCACTGTACTTTGTCTATCTAAATGCCTCATCACATTAATTGTAATTCTTAAAATGATGTAAAACTATCATTCTCAAATATCTTTCTGTCTTGACTGCCTTAATCTCAACATTATCCAGGTAGTACTTGGATTTGCTGTCACCATGGCCTAGATGAAGAACTCTGTATGTTTCTATATTTAAGGATATTCCATGTTAGACTTTCCAATTATTTGTACTGTTCTGAAAAGGCTATGTGGAAGTTTTCTGAATGATTACTGGATGAATCTCAAAATGTATTGTCATCACTGAATTTATTGGTACATCCAAAGGCATTGTGTGTCATATTATGAATTCAAATAGCAAAAAGTCTCAGGCCAAAAACAGAGTCATGTGGGAATCCAGTGCATACAGACCTCTTATCAGACAAACTCCCATTTATATGCACCTCTTGCACATGGTCAGTTAACCAGTTTCTGATTGGAAAAAAGGCCATAATTACCCCAATACACAAAAACAGGAGTAAAGCAATAGTAGAGAATTATAGGCATATAAGCCTTACATCAGCCACCTGTAAGCTAATGGAAAAATTATTAAAATCTAGAATTGACAGCAAAGTTGCTGTCAAGGGCTTGCAAGACTCTACCCATCATGGTGTCACCCAAGGGATGTCTTGTACCATACATCTGATTTCATTCTATGAAAATGTTAGTGCTAATCTAGGAAATAATAAACAATGGTAAACCAATGGACATGGTCTTCTCGGATTTTAGAAAGCCTTCGATACTGTGCCTCACTTTGAACTCATAAACAAATAAAAAAATGGGATTTAGTGTACATCTGGTTAAATGGGTTGAATCATGGCTGACTGGGAGAACTCAACAGGTAGGAGTCAGTAGATATCTCTCTACAGGTAGACTGGTTATCAGTGGTGTCCCTTAGGGCTCTGTCCTGGGACCAACTTTGTTCGTAATTTTCATAGGAGATTTGCAGGATGGTGTAGAAAAAACATTTTAAAATTTGCTGATGATACCAAAGTAAGTGATGATGCAGACTCAGATGAAAAACATCAATCCCTAGTCAACGATCTTAAGCTTTTTAAATTATGGTCCTTAAAAAAAAATTAAATGGAGTTTAATATTGAAAAATGCCCTGTAATTCACCTAGGTAGACAAAATGCAAGGACGATATATACTTTAAACAGAGTCGCTTTGAAATCTGTACAGAATAAACATGATCTAGCAGTAATAAATAATACATTTACTTTACTTAATCACTGCAGGAAGGCTACCCAGCTGGCTAACAGACTAATTAATTCCATCAAAAAATAATTTGTATCTAGGAATGAGCATTGTCTTTTCCCATTGTACAGGTCCTATGTGAAGTCACATTTGGATTATGGGTCTCCCTTTTGGTCCCCATATCTAAGAAGAGACATCAACTTTTTGGAGAGTGTTCAAAGAAGTGTAACTCGGCTGATGCCAAGATTAAAAGATAAATCATATACAGAAAGACTGTCAGAACTGAACTAATGCAGCCTAGAAGATAGAAGGAAGAGAGGTGACATTTTCTTATCGTTTAAAATACTGAATAACCCATATGTTGCTGGCCAATGTGATGTAAGTATTAAAGATAGACCAGCTAATTTACGATCCCACAGTAAGCAATTAAAAATTCTGAGGGCAAATACAAATAAACAATACTGCTAGTTTACAATTCAGGCCTCAAGAATGTGGAATAACCTACCACAACACTTAGTCGATCTAATGGTATTTGATAAATTTAAGACAGAACTTGATAGGTACATAACACATCTTTAGGAATGATGCCCCACAAGGTGTGGAAGACAGTCCTGATGGACAAACACCTTTTTCTGTCTTTTTTACTGAGTAAGCCAAGTAAACTGAGTAATTCCTTATCCAGTTAACATTTTGTGTGTTACTTTTTTGAGATTAAGTTTATTGATGGATTGGTGTGTGCAACCTTATCAAAAGTGTTACTAAAATTCCACAAAAATGTAATTAACAGGGATGATCTTGTTAAATGTATTAATGACTTTTTCACAGAAGGTCAAGAGATGTGTAAGACAGCATGACCTATTGTTAACAAAGCCATGCTGGCCATTGTACTAATTAATGAGTTGCTTTTTCTATTTTTTAGATAGTTTCTATAATTGTTCACAGAATTGAAGTCAGGCTAAGGGGTAGTAATTGTATTTTGTGTCCCCTTTTTTGTATACAGGGACCATGGCAGCTTCCTTCCATTCAGTAGGTACAGGACTATACTTTGTGTAAATAAATTTGAAAACAGGAGTTTTGTTGGTCCACTGATTTACTTTGCCATCTTCTTTAGTAATCTTGGATGTCCATGTTCACGTTTATCACAAATATGCAATCACACAAATTAACCAGTTTCTCGTTGTTTTATTTCTAATTATTTTGAGCCAGCATTGTTTATGCAATCTTTTCTCTTCCATTAACTGAGTCCTGTGGCAAACTTTTACGGCAGCAATTTTATTAACATATTCAAAGGATATAAGGCCACATTCTGTTCTAATATATACAGATAGAGTGTCTCTCTGTAGACCCAAGAATCCTTAAAGAAGTATTTGTATTGTTTCAATGTTAGCAATTTTTTTCTTAACAATTACACTCATGCCCCATATTCAAAGCAATATAGAAGCTAACTTTTCAGCTTTGCCATATAAGCTGTTTTCATTGCATTAAATTAATTTTCCACAAAATAGTTTGTAAATGTATGTGTGCCTAGCAATGGTTTATAATTTGCTTTAGCATAGGTTACTTGCTACTTCCATGCTGACATAAAATAAAAGTTTACACTTAAACAGCAGAAATTATTTACTCCTTCAAATCAAGTGCCATTTATTAACAAAGAGTAATTTTAATTGTCTTTCCCAGATACCATTATTATTATTATTAGTTTGTAACATTTAATTATATAGTTTTATCTTTTATAAATATTCAGTTACTGCTATTAAACCTCTTTTTAATCCCAGAGGCATATATGACAGCAACATGGTATCATCCATATACATGTGTATTTTTATTTGTGTTATTACTTGTGCAAAAGTGTCTACATTCAATAAAGACATAATTAATGATTCTAACTATAAACTGAACATAATTTGCACTAGTAGCAGCATTATTTTAAAACAAATGGATTCAGTTAAATGTCCCTGCTTTGAGTATTTTACTTCTAAAACTGTATTTGTATATACCATCTGCAATATTTGTAAAAGTCTCATATCAATGTCATAATTCTTTAGAGTTTCTCATAGCATGGACCTGTATTTTTGTATCAAAGGCTGTTTTCAGATCAATGTAGGCAGCATATATGCAGTGTCAGTGGCTCAGTAGGTAGCACACTCCCCTCTGAGGCCAGGAGATCAGAGGGCTGTGGGTTCAGTTCCCACACCTGGCACTTGGGTTAATATCCCAAATCTGACACTGTAGTGCAGCATGGTTGGGGGGTGCTGCACTTCTGAGGTGCTGTCTTTCAGATGAGATGTTAAACCGAGGTCCCTTCTGCCCGGATTGGTGGTAGTTCAGGTGGATGCTAATAATCCCATGAGACTTATAGAAAAAGAGTAGGGGAAATTTTTATTCAAGATTCAAAAACATAACTGAAAAGATAACATGGATAAAATTAACAACATGCAATACAACTCATATCAATCACCGCATAGTGCTCATTTCATAACAGTCCATCGCACATAATCCCATAATAAAAACAGCTGTGGTATCATAAGACAAAACCCATCACCAAGATAAGTAAAAAGGGAAACAAAACTTTATTACAGAAACATCCTAATTTCAACACTCTATTAAAAAACTTAAAGAAAAAAAGAAGAAATCAGTACAAGCTTTAACCTACCCACCCAACATTCTTCCATAGTCTAGAACCCACATCCTGCCCCAATGTACAATATTCATAATCATGAATTCTATCAAGTTCTCCCTGTATGTTAAAATATACACCTTGCCATGGAACCACTTTACCTTGCAGGGACCTTAGGCATCTTGCCTGCCAAAGGGACCACTTCAAACAAGCCAGGAGTACATAAACTGTGCTTTTTGTCCATTTTGGCCATGAAGCTGGAATTTACCCTAAAGCCAAAATATCATATGTCATATGTAGAAATAGAGTTTCTCCCCACCAACCAGCTAATTGATTCCAAAACTCTTGAACATGTACACAGTCAAAAATCAGATGCTGCATTGATTCCACCTGGCCATTACAAAGTAGTTCCCTGCATCCTCTATCATCGAGTTGTTTGTGCTTTTGATTGCCCTTTACATTCAATTTCTGATGCCCACATAACCATATAAAATCTTGCATCTTAAGAGGGATCTGTGGTTCCACCATACTTTCTAACAACAGCACGGTATTTACCATAGGAGGAACTTGAAATAAGAGCTCCTCCTTATACCATTTATCCAGAATAACTTTATAAAAATGTTTTTTCTCCTTTCCCAAGAACCAAGCAAGCTCAATTTTCCAGGTCCTAATATATCTTAATGTAATCTGCACATACCCTGGAAGTACTTTCTCTGAGGGATGCCATTTTCCTCTACCCCATGCTGCCAAAAAGGGGATTTCCCACAACTGCATACACACCAATCCCATACCCTCGGATTCTAGAACTAAAGGGTGAATGGAGCTCAAGAAGAAACTCCCAAACAGATGTACCAGTGGTTGAATCATATTCAGACCCCCCACTTTCCAAGCCCTATAGGTATGTACTCTGTTAACAGGATTCAACCTACTGCCCCATAAAAAAAGAAAAAAAGAGGCCCATATCTTTTGTATGCATATTAAACGAAAGCGGAAACACATGTGAGACATATAAAAAAATGGGAGCTATATATGCTCTAAGTAAATACACCCTTTTTTTCCTGGTCATCTTCCAGGCAAGCCAAGACATAACTTTAAGCTTAGCCAAATCATACACCGTACTCCAGTTATTGCTTTCTGAGTCCTTAGAACCAAAGAACAAGCCCAAAATTTTAACTACATCTTTTGTCATGGAAATGGGGAATTTCTCCACCATCTTTGCAGCCCCCAGAACCAAAACTTTACTTTTTCCTACACTAATTTTAATCCTCGAGGTATCATAAACTTCCTGCAGTGTATGTAAAATCCATTCACCAGATTCTAAATCAGCTATGGTAAAAACACAATCATCAGCATAAGCGGTTACTTTCTGAAAAACAATCCCACTTTTGTTTGTAATAGCCCTAATATCTGTAGCAGATTCTATGCTCCTTAATAAGGGGTCTAACCCAACTACTTATAACAAAGGTCTCATAGGACATCCCTGTCTAACACCATTTTTTAAATAAATAGATATACCGAGATGTCCATTCACCAATGGAGTGACCTGAACCTCAGTATATAAAGTCCTCAGTAAATTTAAGAAGGGCTCTGGAACTCCATAGTGTTGCAACACTGCCCAAGTATATTCCTGCCACACTGCATCAAATGTAGTCTCCTGATCAACAGTCATCAGATAACCATCTAAATTCATTTCTAAACCTTGCTCTACTATTTCTCTAACAAATGTCACATTTTGAACAATATTCCTTCCTGGGATTGCACAAGTCTGTACAGAATGAATAACTTTTTGTGCAATCTTGGCAGATGAATAGTCAGATTCTTAGTTAAAATGTTGTAATCTGAATTTAATAAACTCAGGGGCATCCAATTCTTAATCTCCTGTGGATCCCCTTTTTTATATAAAAAAGTCATTATTCCCTCCTTCATGCTAGGCACTAACCTATTTTCTTCCCAAATAGCTCCATAAATAAGTTGTAACCAAGGAGCTAGGATGTTAGAAAAACATTTATAAAAGTCATTAGGAATTCCATCATTTCCAGGGGTAGTCCTTGGGGTCATTTTTGAAATTGCCTCCCTTATTTCTATTTCTGTAATCGGTATTATTAGATCATTTGCCTCCTCCTTATTCAACTGTGGTATTTCCAATTTTTTTGCAAATGGATTAGGTTGTCCTACTCTATCCTTCTGAAATGTAGCAATTATACATTTTTGAACTAAGAGCTTAAGCCCACTATTATGTGTCACTAAATTTCCCTGTTCATCTTTTAAAGCAGTCATTACCAAACTCTGAACCCCGTGCAAGTCCAAATCATAAGGGTTCAAGGTCTCTTTTGATCCTCTAGTCTGATATTTTTGTTGTTGTGCTGCCCTCTTTGCAGACTCTTTCAAATACAGACACATTTGCTCTTTAATAGATTGTAACTGTACCTGTCCATTATTTATCTTATCAGTGCCTCGAGTCAATACTTGCACGTATTTTGCTCTAAGCCCTAAATATTGTATATATTTCCCTTTAGCTTTTACTCTGGTGAGATTTATATAAGGATTTTTTAGGTCCCTCTTAGTGTCTTCCTACCAATCTATAGAACTATCATAGAGAATGCAAATATCTGCTCTTAACTTTAAATACTCTCTTACTGAAGCCTGCATTAAAGCCTTCTGCATAACAGTAATGTTCATTTTCCAATAACCCCTCCTCATTGGAAGCTTCTGTTCTATTCCTAAGCGTAGTCTAACAACCAAATGGTCAGATGTTTCCAATGGGATAACTACCACTTCCTGACAAGTAACACGGGCAGACACAAACCAGAAATCTATCATTGGGGACAAGTTTCCTTTATAAAAAGTGTGTTTGGAAACTTGTGTCAAAACAGTATAAACATCACATAAATTGTTGGCCCATAAGATTTTAAGTAAGGTATTCGTGTCACTGTAAATCTTTGTTGTAGCCTTCCCCCAATCTTTATGAGAGAGCCCACAATTAAAATCCCCTCCCCATAGTACTAACTTAGAAGTGTGCAGGTAAGGTTTTACTCTCCTAAAGAGAAAGAGGACATATCTGCTTTAGCTTGAGGAGCATATATAAGTCTATATGTCACCTTCTCTAAAACCGCATCCATTATCATAGCCCTCCCTAGCTTTATGTCAAAAACTTGTAAGACACTGACAGTCAAACCTGAAAATAAAAAACCTAATCCTAAACATGTTTCCTCTCCCAGGGACCAAGAGGAGATACCCCATTTCCAGTCCTTTTGAGCCTCCTTTATTTCTGGCAAAGAATGCAGTCTGGTATCATGCAGCAGAATCACCTGCCCTCCCCCTTCTCTAAGACTAGCATAAGTAATTTGTCATTTTTCAAATGACTTGATGCTGTTCACATTAATTGTGAGTAGAGAAATAGCTGAATTCATGGAAGACAAAATATAAAGAAGGAAAAAAATAATAACCGAAAATAATAAACAGGCCATCATTGTCATTTCTTCTTTTTACGCTTCCTAGGTTTCGGCTTATCCACAGGTCCTACGTCAGTGGCAAATTCAGCCTGTGAAGAAACAACTGAGGATAAGTCTGAATCAATACCTTCTTCTTCACCACCCTGTAAAAACAACAAAGCATATGAATTGTGTACTGGGATACCTTCCGGCTCCTTAGAAGTTACTTGGGAGTCTATAAGGGGTTTCCCTACCTTTGATCTGGTCACCCTATGGAACACCGTTTCCTGCTGTACAGTAGGATGGGGCATCAAATTCTCCTCCACTATCATTTCCACAATCTATTCTGCTTCAACCAAATCAGTTTGCACCCCATTCTCAATGTCTTTCTGGGGAAGGGGGTCACCTAAATCCTCATTTTCTACAAAAGCATCTTCACCCTTTGTTTCTACAATACCAGGCCCCACTTCTACCCCTGTAGAATGGGACTCAGGCAGTACCCCATCCAGAACTACCTCCTCTGTAGAGGAGTTTTCACACCGTCTAGACAGTCTTTGTGGTTGAGGACCTATGTCTGGAGCAGATTTTAACAATTCTAAAATACACATTTTTCCTTTTTGTGCAGTAGTGACATAAGCATCCTGCTCAGCTCGAATAGACAAATCCCTGCTATTGTGAGAAGCCCAAGAACAAGTATGAAAAGTATGCCCCATTAATCACACAAATTGCATCTTAAAGGTTGTTGACACTGTGCTCCAAAATTACCCATCTCCTCACACAGGCCACACTTCTGCTTATCACAGACACTACTCAAATGTCCAATATCCCCACACTTAAAACATGCCCTAGGTTGTCTTAGGTAAAAAAATCACCCCACAGTCTCGACCTAAAAAAAACAACTAGTGAAATGTTTTGTTAGACCATTTTCTAAATTTAACACAACTTGATATTTCCAGCCACCAGTCCAAAGTTGTTCATCATCTAATATAGGCTCTGGATAGCCCTTAACAGTACAATGCTGTTGTAACCAATAGGTAATGTCCACTACATTCACCCCTTCATTTCTAAACAACGCAGTAATTTTTTCCATTAGGGGTTTCGTCAGGGAGATTGCCAAAATCAGTTTCCATATAGGAGAAAGTTTCAAAAGCCAATATTGTTTCCAAAACCTTTCAAGACCTGCCAGATGTTTAAAGCTAATATCAAATATAGAATCCCCAGGTACATGCATAAGGGCATATATTTCGTATGCATAATACTTCATGCTATCTTTTAGCAAGGCCCGTCCTACAAAATGTCTGTCTGGAACATCTGAATTATCTCCCCTGTATTTTAAATGTATTGCATTTCTTCTTACAGCTGGTTCTAATAGGAGCCCTCTCTCAGAAGGGAATAGTTGTTCTCGCACCTTATCATGCCATATATTTGCAGGGGCCCACAAAGGTGTATCTGGGCTTTTCTGTAATTCAGGAGAAATATCCTGATTCAAAGGAACAGTGACAGCCACATCCTCCCCAGCTATTAATACAGGGGAATCATTTTCTAAATGTTTAATTTCTTCCAGTAAGGGATGAGGTATATCTGGCAGAGGGTCAGTGATTTAGTCTGAAGGAGATCGCTGCCCTGGCTGTAAAATGGAACGATCACTCATCTCAGGAATAGGGGCTGAAATACTGGGGGGACAGTTAGAAATGGAACTTAAAACAGCTGCATTTTGTAGATTAGCATCCTACCCCATACCAGATTTATTTTTTACCCATCCTGCTGCTTGCAAAGCAGTCGAGACCCAGTTGTATGCACAAGACACAGGTCCTGAGGGAGTAACAGCAGGATCTCCTTGACCCAGACTAATCGATTTTTCCTGTAGTTGGGAACGCAGTCTCCTGTCCTTCCCCACTCCTTCTTTACTATTAAGTTTTTTTCCACCACTCGAGGAAAGTCCTATGGTGAAGACCACAGGAGGGTAATGGGAAAGTCTCTTCTCTAACAGTCGGTAATAAATCTGACCCTGTACTGTTCAGGTTTTGATTCCCGGATCATGGGGGAATCAAAATGTCTCTGTGTGTACTCTCTTCTTCATGCACCTCCCCCTCCAGCATGGAAACATCTACCATTTCAGTAAATTTGCTTACCGGAGAGCCATGGGAGACCTCATCCATGGAAACTATAGGCAGATTCTCTGCTTTCTCACACTCACTGCAGCCGATGTATTCTCCATATTCACTTCCTCGATATCTGGTTCCTGTGTTACACATTGCTCCTTCAGCAATCTGAGTTCCTCCTGTAACTTGCTCCGTGTTTCTAAAAAAATCCATTCCACTGATTCTGGCTTTAAATGGATATCAGCTGCCTTTTTTGCAAGGACAACCTTCTGGTCTGTTGTCTGTATCTCGGTTCCCAACTCTATCGAACTCCATAAGTCAGAATTTGAACCCTCCACACTGTACTGTGATGCTGCCAGCATTTCTTCTGAAACAGAATCCAGGTCCATTTTGGTCTCCATCATAAGGGAGGCCAAGGAGGAGACCCACTCCTCAGCCACCCACATGTGTTGTTCCTCCAAAAGCTCAAGCACTTCTGAGCACTGTCTAGAATCTACACAGTGCCCTCTTGAGAAAAGAGTAGGGGAATTTCCATGGTGTCCTGGCCAAATTCCTCCCATTTACTAAAAATACCACCAACAGCTTAATCTGGTTCAGTTTCAGTTGCCTGCCATCTGTAACCCCTCTCCCCTTAGTCGCCCCTGAAAAAGGAACTTCTAGGCCCAGTGGGCTTACCGGGTCAACAAAATTCAATAAATAAATAAATAAATATATTTTAACCTTTTTTATAATTGCATTTGTCTCTATTATAAAACTTAAGGTTAAAATTAAATCTTGGGTATTAAACCCTTTTCTGAATCTGTTCTGAAATAGAGAGAAGTTGTTTCTCAGTTACCCAAGCATCAAGCTTATTCAGGGTAAAATGTAAAAATGTTTTTACCACTGATAGAAGCAGACCAATAGGTGTATAGCAGACAGAATCACTCCTCTCTTCTTTTTTGAAAAATGGCAAAATAACCAAAATATTATAATTCAAGGGCATTTGCAGGGTGTTTATTATTCTGAAAAGGGAGGCTAATAACTCTGCCCACCAATCTGGGTTACTCTGAAAACTTTTGCAGGCAATGCATCAATGTCCAGGGATTTATTTATTTATTTATTATTATCATTATTATTTTTTTTTGTAAAAATAGCAATTTTGACTTCACCAGATGTAATGGAGTCCCAATATAAGCACATTTGCCATATTCCCAATCCATCATACATTTTCAGGCTATTCATTATATATGTCTATCTTATATACTTTTCAAAATTAGTTACTCACGCTATTGGGCTAATCATTGCATCAACATTGAAAGAATCCTTAAATAAGTATTTGTATTACTTCAATGTTAGCATTTTTTTCCCTAACAATTACACTCATGCCCCATATTCAAAGCAATATAGAAGCTAACTTTTCAGCTTTGCCATATAAGCTGTTTTCATTGCATTAAATTAATTTCCCACAAAACAGTTTGTAAATCTCTGTGTGCCTAGCAATGGTTTCTTATCATTTGGTTTAGCATATGTTACTTACTACTTCCACACTGACAATAAATAAGAATTTATACTTAAATAGCAGAAATTATTTACTCCTTCAAATCAAGTGTCATTTATTAACCAAGAGTCATTTTAGTTGTATTTTCCCAGATACCGTTATTATTATTATTATTGTAACATTTAGTTATAATTTTATCATATATAAATGTTCAATTACTGCTATTAAACCTCTTTTTAATCCCAGCGGTATCCTTGACAGCAAAATTGTATCATCCACATACAGTACATGAGTATTTTTATTTCAGTGTTACTACCTGTGCAAAAGTGTTTACATTCAATACATACATTATTGATTCCAGGTATAGACTGAACAGAATTTGTGCTAGTAACAGTCTTGTTTTAATGCAAATGGATTCAGTCCCATGTCTCTGCCTTAAATATTTTACTTTTGCAATTGTATTTGTATATACCATCTGCAATATTTGTAAAAGTCTCATATCAATGTCATAATTCTTTAGAGCTTCCCATAGCATGGGCCTGTTTTTTTGTGTTAAAGATTGTTTTCAGATCAATATAGGCAGCATATATTTTAACCATTTTTATACTTACAATTGTCTCTATTATAAAACTTAAGGTTAAAATTAAATCTTGGGTACTAAACCCTTTTACGAATCTGTTCTGAAATAGTGACAGAAGTTTCTTGGTTACCCAAGCGTCAAGCTTATTCAGCATTAAATGTAAAAATATTTTTACTGCTAATGGAAGCAAGGTAATAGGTGTATAGCAGACTGCATCACTCCTCTCTTCTTTTTTAAACAATGGAAAAATAACCAAAATATTATAATTCAAGGGCATTTGCAGTGTGTTGTATATTATTCTGAAAAGGGAGGCTAAGAACTCTGCCCACCAATCTGTGTTACTTTGAAAACATTTGCAGGCAATGCATCAAAGTCCTAGATTTATTTATGTATATATTAATTAATTAATGTATTATTATCATTGTATTTTTTTTGCAAAAATAGCAATTTTCACTTAACCAGATGTAATGGAGTCCAATGTTAGCAAATTTGACATAATTCCCATCTAGCATACTGTACATTTTCAGGCTATTCTTTACATATGTCTGTCTTATAGAATTTTTAAAAGTAACTACCCAAGCTATTGGGGTAATCATTGCATCAACATTTAAATATCTTGTTACTGTCTATTCCGTATGCTACTAATGCCTAGAGATTTTATTATCATTTACAATAACTGCTTCATATAGTTCATGTCAAAATGTTTTTTTAACTCATATTTTTTTTCTTCTTCCATAAATTTATATACTCTTTGTTGATGTTTCTAAATGTTTTACATGGGCTGTGTCTACACATTTGCTTGCTTCCCTAATTATTTTATTTACTTCTTTCTTTTATTTTTCTGCATTCTCTATCAAACCACTAAATTTCTCACATGTGTTGCTGCCAGTAGTCTTCATATTCTGTGGAATAAGAGACTAAAAGTGATGAAATTAATTATTTCCTGGTATGCACTGAAGCAGCTTCAATACTCTTACAGATTTTAGTAGTGCTCCTTCTTGTGTTCACTAAGGTAATGAAGAGAAGCAGAATGCAAAAGCTCATACCAGCTCCTATCAACTCAATTACAATAAAAATCTGAACTACTGTACCAGAGAGTAACCATTTGTCAAGTCATCTATTTTTGAACAGTGACTTAGACTCACTAATAATCACATCAATTGTGAGAGAATTCCACACTCTTATGACTCTCAAAGATAAAAAAAAAATCCCTAACAGTCTGAAACCTAGGTTTAGACAGCTGAAGTGGGTGTCCATGAGTATTTACTGAAACATGTCTGAAATCCAGGCCTATGTGTTCCTTCTTGTGTTTTTTCCTTCTTTCTCTCTACCTCTGACTGGGTCAAGATATATATATCAAATTCTTTTCTCATTATATTCTAACCATATTATGTGCTTTTCATAGGAGATGTACATATTTTTATTGATAGCACTCTGTACTGTGGCCATAACTTTAGGAGGTTTAGCTAGACAGCTCAGTTCAATGTTGAAAGGTAAATAGTCACTATCATTCATTTTAATACCTGTTCCACTTTTAATTCTTTAAAAAGAAAATATTTCGATAAATGCCATGCCCAATATTCTACCTCCATTTAAATCTCTTTTTATTGTCCCATTTATAAGGCAGATATCAAGTTTTCCTAGATATAACAGCCTTTCCCCTCTTATTTATTTATTTGTATCGGCTCTGTTTATTTTCCTTGGGGTGGCAATGTGTTATACTCCCATTGGTCTGCTGAGTCCCGGCAATGATCCCAGACTTCATGCTGCTCATAGTCCAATGCTTTTTCCTGCATGTGGTTCCCCCATGGCCCCCTCTTGATGGAGGCATACATGCAATGACCTAAGGCCAGATGTGCCCCTGCTCCTAATTTGCAAATATTTTCCACCTCCTCCAATCCCTCCTCAGTACTGGTCCCAGGCTCACCTACCCCAAGCCATTGCTAGGGGTCAGTAGATATTGTGTGCCAGATCCCCTCCCACCCCAGAGAAGACCAGCGGTCCAGTGGATGCTCAGCCTTTTAACCCCAGTCAGCCCTCTGACAGGTCTGGGGCTGCTCCTGAACACAGGCCATCAATGTTTCAAGTGGTATTGCTACTGCTGTGCAGGAGGGCTGGCTACCTTCTCTTTTAATTATATTTATCTTTTGATATATTTTTTTTGTTAATCATTTATTTATGCTCCTTGGACATGGCAGGGCAGGCTCCCTTTAACTGACACTACCACTCCCTTACACCATCCAGAGTCCCCTGGCTTACCTTATGCCTTGGTGCCCCCATGAAATCCCCCTATGGTGGGGTCAGGAGGAGGAGGAGGGCTGTCCTCCCCCAAAGTACAAATTCAGTCATTGCCCCAGGCTTCAGTGACACGGTGGGTGGAGGTGTGGTGTGGGGGCATCATTAAGTCCCTGCTGTGCCTTCCTTTTTCCACCATATTTTCTTTCCAACCTGGAGTCATGGCATGCAGTGGGTGCATGCATGTAGAGGCACACATCTGCTCAAGGTCCACTTTCCCATCCACCCAACTGATGTCATGTCAGCCTCCTTATGTCTTTGCTCAGACAGCTAGTCTACACTAGGCATCAGATGAGATGGGGATAGCTTACCACCCTGATCCAGGAGAGGAGAGCTGTCCAGTGGTTAGCTCAATCCTTCTCCTGCCCTGCTCCATGCCAACCTGCAGCAACCCAAGCTCATTGCTGAATCTGGGTCACCAGCATAGTGTATCATAAGCCACTTGTCAATGCCTCAGCTCTCAGTGCCACCAGGCCAGCTTATCTTTTCATATTCTAATAGAAAATTCTAAAAGTTCATCCACATTCCATCTATTAATTTCATTTTCACAGGCCTCCCCAAGTTTTGCATTGAAATCTCCCAATAGCATAATTATTCCCTTAGATAACTCATTTTTTATGTGCTACATGATGGCTTTTAACTTTCTTAGGATATCATCATATTCTGAGTTACAAATAGAAAAAGAAACATTTATATATTCAGTATGATCAGTCCATCACCCTGACTCATATTTACCACAGTGCATATAATATTTTGGTTTTCATTGTCCACTTTAACTGCTAATTGTTTCATCTGTTGCTGTTAATATAACCAGACCCCTAATGGTCTTCCAAACTGTGCATCTCTTTTGCTGTGACTGCCCAATTTTTGTAACATTCCATTTTGACAAACTTCAGGGTTTACCAGCCATGTTTCTTGAAATACAGCTATATGGTAATTTCTTATAAATTCCAACATGGTTTTATCTTCCATTTTAGTTAAAAGCCCTGCAACATTCCAGCTTAGAATCTGAATGACATCATCATTTTCTTTTGGTCAATTTTTTTTACACCAGGAGAGACACACTAGACTGAAAGCTTGTTTACAGGTATGACCTGGGAGCACAAGGAAGTTAAGTGACTTACTCAGGGTCACACAGTATGCAAGTGGGGGCTGTGGGATTCAAACCCAGGTCAGCAGGTTTGCAGCTCAGAGTCTTAAACCATTGGGCTATACTGCCTCCTTGGTCACTGCTCACTGTCTGTTAACTCTGCAGTGACTATACAGGAGTCACTGTTTTCTTCCTCTTGGTCAGTATCCAGTGTGTTTACAGAGGAGGTGGAACTACTAACAGTTTTGCTATCCTGTAAAACCACACTGGTGTTGATCTTTGGGCATTTCCCCCCCTCTACCACAGATTGTTATATTTTTCCTTTGTTCTTCTGATTCAACACCTTTTAGGTTGTGCTCATTCACTATTATTTTAACTTAAACTTTATTGATATCTCTGTCACACAAGAGCAATAGAACAATATTGCATACAGACCATGAACCATATCTATCTACAGTATGACTAAGGACCAAAATGAAAATTACATAAATCAAATTTCAATAGCTCAATTGGTACAATTGTCTGCAGTCCTTGTTAGTAGTGTCCAAAAAATGATCCCAGTACATTTTAGAAAAGTATCCCAAAATGCACATCCCAAAAGATATTGATTCCTGCTGCCCCTCCCTGTAATCCAACCATAAGAAAATAACTTCCTCTGTGTGATCTGTAAATCACTACGTCTTTACCAGAGATAACAGAATGTTTTACATTTTCTCAACAGATGCCCCTCCATCCTGCTGCCCTGTAACACTGTGGTAAACTAAAATCCCCTGACTGATCCCATGCTACAGTACAAAAGGTAATACTCTCTGTAGACCTTAGGAGAATGTTCTTTGGCCAGGCCTGGGTACCTTCCAGCTGCTCGAACTCAACAAAGTGTTCAAATGGAAGTCAGTGGGTTATAACCTTCTCTTATTGCAGCTGTAACTGTGTCATAATAAACTGTATAGGTTTGATTGTTTTAATATTAACCAAGCGATCCTCTATTTTGACTGTTTTGTCTGACAACCAATGTTACATTATTGTGTTTAGAGTTGTTGCTATAAAAATGTTAAACACATATATGTGGGCTCCTCTTGTTGCCCCTCTAGGGGGGACTCCAAAAACAAGATTTTCTGCTGAAAGTATCCCTGTCAAGCCAAGATGGTCACATATATGTTGGCTTACATCCCCCAAAATCCCTGGAGTCTTGCACAACCCCCAAATATGTGAAGAGGTGTACCCTTCTCCCCACAATTACACCCGCAATGATCTGTTGCACTGGTTCCCATACTTTTGGTTCTATCAGGTGTAAAAAAATATCATATATAGACCTGCCAATGAAATTCCCTCCAGCTACCTGAATATGTATTCTTTTGTACTGATCATTATACTGTCTGCCAGTTGATATTTGTTATTATTATCCAGCTCCCTCTTGATCTCTGATTTTGTGTCTGAATATTTTTTTACACTTGTGATTTTTATATTATTCAGTTTTATCCCTATTTCTTTGCTCTCTGTCCCCTTTTAAGATTGCTTCCCTAATAGAACTTGCTACAACAACTTCACAAATCCACTCCATGGCAGGGTATACTTTATATCTATACACAGATCTCAACTCTAACCAGCATATTTTATTACCCATGGCTTCCTTTAAAATATTGTAAATTGCTAGTTTTAGGATTACTATATTCTCATGCTTTGATATGGGTATGCCATTTAAAAATATAGTTGGTCAACTAAAGCCTTTTTTATTAAGTTGTCCTTGTCCCCAGATCCCACCCAATGAAGACTCAGACAAAGATGCGTGGGTGCCCAGGTTGACAATTACTTTACTTAACTCTTTTCCGCAGTTCAAATCCATATTGCCAATATTTACATATTGATAACACACCATATACAACACATACATATTCAACACTCTCATTATTCTATTTACATCATATCAGATTTCACTTTTTATGTCCATTAACCTTTCTTCTTATCTCCCCAGATGTATATATGGAGGCTGCTTTTCTCTTCAACTCTCTGCCAGGGTCTGAGTGTACACTCGTATCCCTCCATCTTCTTGGGATGTTCAGGGTCTTTTCTTATTATTTCTTTTATCCCTCCATCCTATCCTCTGCCCTCCCTTATTTTCTCCACCCATCCATCTTTATTTTGGTTCATTCAATCCCTGCCATCCACCTTCAGCAGACCTGAGGTGTGCTCCACCTACTGCAGTGCCTCACTTCTCGTTTCATAGCTCTGCTTTTTTGTTGGATGAGTGGGTGGAAAAGTTGCTAAAGAGCAAAATTTGTGCACTCTCTCTCTCATCAGCCCTTTAGTACCCCTTTAGCTCAACCCTCTCTCTTTTTCCCCCAGCAAATTGCCCCATGTCACCTCATGGTCAGTGACCTCATAGCCCCTCCCCTTCTTGTGATCTCACCTAGCCCCTCCCCTCCCTAACTCCCTCCCATCTTCACTGTATCTGAAACCTGAGACACCCCACACATTTACCTGGGCCTGTTGACAATGGGGTCTGCCCCTTTAATGGGGCAGATCACTTTGTCCCACGATCCCACCCAATGAAGACTCAGACAAAGATGTGTGGGTGCCCAGTTCGGCAATTACTTTACTTAACTCTTTTCCACAGTTCAAATCCATATTGCCAATATTTAGTATTGATAACACATCATATACAACACATGCATATTCACCATTCTCATTATTCTATTTACATTATACCAGCTTTCACTTTTTATGTCCATTAACCTTTCTTCTTCTCCCCCCAGATGTACATCTGGGAACTGCTTTTCTCTTCCACTCTCTGCAGGGGTCAGAGTCTACACTTGTGCTCCTCTATCTTCTTGGAATTTACGGGTCTTTTCATATTATTTCTTTTATTCCCCCCATCCTATCCTCCCCCTCCCTTATTTTCCATTAGTCCACCTCTTGCTTGCAATGGACGGTGGCCTTCCCACCTTTTAAGTCAATTTCTTCTACATCCAGGGCTTAATAACATCTGCTGTCTCTGAATTAAAGAGGGCCAGCCCCAGCCCAGAGAGATGCACTCCGTCCCCCCTATAATATTCATCCACATGCTCCTCTGTGCCTCTTGTTATTGTTTGTCTCCCACTGGCCACAAATAATCTGCCCACTCTGGCATTCATTCACCTTTTAGCTTTCTCTACTACTTTAGGACTTTGAGCATGCCTCCATACCATCCTAGCTATCGTATCGGACAACATCAAAGTAACCTTCGGCCAGATTCATTCCTGTATCTTAGTTATGTCTGACTTTATCTAGAAGAAAATGTCCAGCCAAGGTCTGGTCCCCAAATCATTCCCTCCTAGATGGATGATAATTATGTCCTGCATCTGTGCTCCCCTTTCATTTCTCACAGCAGAGGTAGCAGCTGCACCCATCTCATCCCCTGCATGCCTTTCCATGTTAACTTGATCTGTTTCATATCCAAGTATAGCTGACACCCCCCCGAGCCTTCTGGATACCCATCTTTTGGCCCAATGGACAAAGGAGTGTCCACAAATTCAAACTTTTAGCCTCCTTGTCCTTCCTATAGAGAATCATAAACAGTACAACATTAATTACCCATGTAGTAATTCACCCCATGCATAGTTTTCCCTCTGATAACCCATCTATTACTGTTTTCCCCTTATTTTTCTACCCCTCATAGAAACATAGAATTTGATGGGAGATAAGGACCACAAGGCCCATCCAGTCTGCTCATTTGTTCTACCTTATGAATATGCCATAGGCCTTTACTCTGTCAATGGCCTATCTGTTCATACTTGTCTGTATTGCTCCCTTAAGTCTGTCCCATGCCTGTTTGAAGCTCTGCACTGTATTCATATCCACCACTTCCTGAGGTAGGCCATTCCATGCATCTGCCACCTTTTCTGTGAAAAAGAAGTTGTTCACATTACCCCTTAATCAGCCTCTGGCTAATCTCATGCTGTGTCCTCTTGTCCTGCTATTTTTCTTATATTGAAACATGTTTGAATCTTTCACCTTGTTAATGCCCTTAAGATGTTTGAATGTTTCAACTATATCATCTCTTTCCCTCCTTTGCTATAGGGTATATATACAGAGCTTCATTAATCTGTCCACATATGATTTTTGATGCAGTCTCTGCACCATTTTGGTTGCCCTTTTCTGGACTTCCTCCATTTTGTTAATATCTTTGTGCAAGTGCGGCCTCCAGTACTGCATGCAGTACTCCAGATGGGGCCTAACCAGTGTCTTGTAAAGAAGGATTATTACTTCCCTCTTATGACTTGTGATACCCCTAATAATACACCCCAACATCCCCCTAGCCTTACCTACTGCTTTAGTGGTCTGCTTGGATGATTTCAGGTCATCTGTGATGACGATGCTGAAGTCTCTTTCTTCCCTTGTGATTGCCAGCAACTCCCCTGCCAACCTACAGGTGGCTTCAGGGTTTCTCTTCCCTATGTGCAAGATCTTGCACTTCTTTGCGCTAAACCCCAATTGCCACTCTTCTGATCATTTTGCCACTTTATCCAGATCTCTTCTCTTTCTGCCCACCCCATCTAGATCATCTATTCTGTTGCAGATCTTGGTGTCATCTGCAAAGAGACAAAACTTACCCTCCAGTCTATCTGCAATGTCACTGATGAAGATATTGAAGAGGACTGGCCCCAGAACTGTTCCCTGAGGTATCCCATTTGTGACTTGCATCTCTTCTGACTGTATATCATTTACCACCACTATCTGTGTTCTGCCCACCAACCAGTTTGCCACCCAGTTGACCAACTTCTGACCCACCCTGAGCCTACCCAGCTTATTAATCAATATTCTATGTGGAACAGTATTGAAAGCTTTGTTGAAGTCAAGGTAGGCAATATCAGCTGCACCCCCTTGGTCCACCTCTCTGGTTACCCATTCAAAGAAATCTATGAGATTAGTTTGACAGGACCTCCCTGTTGTAAACCCATGCTATGTTGGATCCTGTGCTCCTATGGATTCCAGGTGTTGCACTATCCTTTCCTTAAGGAGTGCCTCCATAATCTTGCCCACTACTAAGGTAAGACTGAATGGTCTGTAGTTCCCTGCCTCCTTCCTGCTACAATTCTTGTAGAGCAGGATCACATGAGCCCTTCTCCAGTCTTCTGGGATCTCTTCTGTGGTCAGAGACTCACTAAACAGTTCTGATAATAGCTCTGTTAGTTACACCCTTTGCTCCTTTAGTACCCTGGGATGTATGCCATCTGGTCATGTTGCCTTGTCCACCTTGAGCTTAATGAGCTCTTGTAGGACCCTTTCTTTTGTGAAGGGACTTGTGCACACCTCTCTCCCCTATGTCCATGGTGCTGAGCTGTGGGCCCTGCCCTACCTTCTCCTCAGTAACTACTGAGCAGAAGTATCTACATAGGATAGATACTTTTCCTTGGTCCTCCTCCACACACTCTCCTTTATCCTCTTTGATCTTAGCAATACCCCATCTGGACTTTCTCCTTTCACTAATTTATCTATAGAAAGTCTTGTCCTCTTCTGTTACTGTTCATGCTAGTGTTTCCTTGGTTTGGGCTTTTGCCTGCCTTAGTGCTATCCCTGCTTCCCTTAGGGAAGTTTGGTATGCCTTCCTATCTTTGTCCCGCTGCATTCCCTTATATTTCCTGAATGCCAGCCTTTTGGTTCTGATCTTTTCCAGATTACCAGAGTGCTGTAAGAACTGATTATTTTGTGTGATTGCAGTGTATGCCATGAGTTTTAAAATATACCTTCTTTTAAATATACCTTGTGTGTCAGTGTAATTTGCCTGTACTCGCATTAATATGTGTTTCTTGAGCCCTAGCAAGTGCAGCAAGCTAGGTAGAGGGGTTTGTAGTGCTGTGGGGATGCTCCAGAACTACAACTCACTAAACACCAGGCATTATTTCAGTGTTTTAATTAACAGCAGCTGCTAAGGACCTCAGTTAAGCCTTATATACTGGCAGTTTTAACTTTGGGGAGTTAGAGATTTATATATAAATTAAATCTCTCCACAGAGCTTTGTTGACCTCTGTAACTACTTCCTGGGTCATTGTGGGCTATATATTGCAAGCCTTGCAGTGAGCCCAAACTAGATTACCAGAGTGCTGTAAGAACTGATACTGTTGTGTGATTGCAGTGTATGCTGTGAGTTTTAAAATATACCTTCTTTTAAATATACCTTGTGTGTCAGTGTAATTTGCCTGTACTCACATTAATATGCGTTTCTTGAGCCCTAGCAAGTGCAGCAAGCTAGGTAGAGGGGCTTGTAGTTCTGTGGGGGACACTTCAGAACTAAAGCTCACTAAACACTAGCCTTTATTTCAGTGTTTTAATTAACAGCAGCAGCTAAGGACCTCAGTTAAGCCTTATATATTGGCGGATTTAACTTTGGAGAGTTAAAGATTTATATATTAATTAAATCTCTCCACAGAGCTCTGTTGACCTCTGTAACTACTTCCTGGGTCATTGTGGGCTATATATTGCAAGCCCTCTAGCGAGCAGGGTGAGCCTGAGCAGGGAGAGTGCGTGAAGTTGCGAGCAAAGACACACGCATCTGCACGTGTTAGGTGTGTTCGGCGTTAAGGCATTTATTAGAAGGCACTATGTACCACCTTTTATCCTAGAGGTTTACAGGCAAGTTTCAGAAGTAAAAAAAAGAAATACAAATTACAGATATTCATAATGTCTGTTACTATAACAGCTTTGGATGGGCAACAAGGCACGCAGTGCACAATGTGTAACATGTATAATTTTAATCTGGATTTGATATTTAATTATCCATATACATGTACCAAGTGCTTAAAAAACATAGAGCTGGAAGAGGAAATTAAACAATTTGATAATAGACTGAGGGCATTAGAACTGAGCCAGATAGAAACTAGGAGAAGACTACAGTTGCCTACTGTGCCAGTTAATTGTCAGATGGTTCAGCGAAAACCCATGGGACAAGCAGCTGTTTGTGATGTGTCAAACAGAAAGAGACCAAGACAAGAAGGAGATAATACAGAAAATGAAGATGAGTGGTTTACCATTCAAACCAATAAAAATCCTGAGAGGGAAGGAACGCTGTTTGCTTTCAAATACCAATACATAATAGCTTTGATCCTCTACTAGTGAATTCTGAAGAGGAAGTAACAGGAAATGACTTTATAATGGGTGATAACATTGAAAATTCATCACTATCCAGGGTTCCTCAAGTAACTACTCACTTGGATAAAAAACTAGGGGCCCATTGTCCGACAGAAACATGTGGTAGTAATCCATCAGATCTACTCAGTTTTTTCAGGCCGATATTTTGTAATAATTATCCTGACCAAACATCAAACATGGCGAGGGATAGAGAAACAGCCCAAAACTGTCTTAAACAAATTTATATCTTGGGTGATTCCAATATCTCTAATCTTGATAGGCAAATATGCAACATAAATAAAGCTACGCGTTCTCTGTCTTGCTTTCATGGTGAAAAATCTAGGACATCACAAAAATTACAAAACAGATATTAAACAATAGTGGTGAAGACCCCCTGGAAATCGTTCAAATAGGCACACATAATATCAGGAACCAGAGTACACAACAGATCAAGGAGGCCTATGTAGTATTAACAAACATACTAGCAAATAGTAGAGCTAATATTGTTTTATCAGAAATATTACCAGTACCAAAGAGGATCAGTACACAGAGGCTAAGATAAAACAAGTAAATGATTGGTTAAGGGGTTGGTGCTTAAGACAAAACATTAAGTGCCTTACCCATTGGGAACAATTCAATAATAAATGGGAATTCTACTCTAGGGATGGCCTACATCTAAATAAACAGGGTGATAGAATACTGGGCAACAGCATTAATGCACAGATAGTCTCCTCTTTAAACTAATAAATGGGGTGGGATTACATGGAACTATAGTACTTATATGGACACCATTGTACTTGATGGAACAACAATAATGGAACCTAGCAAACCCATGAATAAACAGAAATAAAATTCTCTAACTCTAGGGTCTAAACTTAAAATATTATTATTAAATGCCAGAAATTTAATGAATAAATTAAATGAACTTCGATCATATTGTATACCCAAAACATTGATGTATGTGAGGTAACAGAAATCTGGTTCACGTATGAACAATGAGGTTATGAAATACAAGGTTATACACTCTCCAAAAAGAATCGAACCTCTATGAGAGGAGGTGGAGTGGCCATTTATATAAAAAATTGTATTGATTGTATAGAAATAAACACTGATACCCCAGCACCTATTGGTATAGAGATTATATAGGTCAAATTAAAATATAATTCCAACCCCATGACATTAGGCCTTTGTTATCATCCACCATCTCTTGAAACTAATAAAAATGCTTCCTTTCTGGATTACCTGCAAAACATTAATCAGTTGGACAATATTGTCTTAATGGATTATTTCAATTATCCTGGAATAAAATGGGATAAATTAGAGGGGTCTAATTATCAGGAAACAAAATTTCTTGAAACTATAACATATTTAGGCCTAGATCAGATAGTCCAGGAACCTACAAGACAGAACAATGTCCTGGACTTAATCCTCACAAACTTTAATGAACAGGCAGAAACACTGATTATTTTAGAGCCATTAGGAGACAGTGATCATTGCATGTTACTATGGACTATTAATTTCTATAAGATGGGTACCACGGGAATAACTAAAATGGAGAACTTTGAAAGAGCCAATTATGAGGCAATTAAAGCCTATTTATTACATTGGAACTGGCAAACAGAATTAAATAAACTTACAGTTCTCTCAAATGGAGATGGAGAGAGGATCACAGATGTAGAAGTGGGTAGCCATCTGGGAACTAGCAACCATCGAACAGTATGGTTCACAATAAACACAGCAATAGAGTCAAGCCATACAAAGGCAAACGTATTGGACTTCAGGAGGGCTGACTTTGCCAAAATGGGTGAGTGCCTAAGGAATGCACTAGCAAATGGGCAGGAAGGAGGGGTGGAAGAACAATGGGGAATAATAAAACTGCTATCACAGAGGTAAATGCCTTTGTGTGAAGCAAATAAACTAAACAAAATGATGTAAGAAACCACTATGGTTCTCAAAGGAGGTGGCAGTGAAGGTTCAAGAGAAAAGAAAGCATTCAGGAAGTACAAGGAATCACAAAAGGAGCAGGACAGAGAATTGTATCAGTTAAAGCAAAAGGAAGCTGGGAAGGCAGTCAGAACAGCAAAAGCCCAAACCGAGAAAAGATAGCCAACTCAGTTAAGAAGGGGGATAAAATCTTTTTTAGGTACATCAGGGAGCGAAGGAAGACCAAGGGAGGGATAGTGAGGCTTAATAAAGGGGAGGTGGGGTGGGCAGAGGGTGATGGTGAAAAGGCAGAGATACTAAACAAATATTTTTGCTCAGTATTTACAAATGAAGAGGGGGAGGTACCTAAAACAAACAATAGAAACACACTGGATACAGAAGTTGTTACCAGCCCATTTACAGAAGAAAGGATTCTGAAAGAACTCTTAAAACTGAAGGTGGACAAAGCAATGGGGCCTGATGGGATTCATCCCAGAATTCTAAAAGAAATAAGGGTAGAACTAGTGACACCACTGACCACCCTCTTTAACAAATCATGGGAAGATGGGGTGGTACCTGAGGACTGGAGGAGGGCAAATGTGATTCCCCCTCACAAAAGTGGGAGCAGGGCAGAAGCAAGAAACTACAGACCAGTTAGTTTAACCTCAGTGATAGGGAAAATGATGGAATCACTTCTGAAGGAAAGAATTGTCGAGTACCTAGAGGCCAGAGGGGCACAGGACCCAAGGCAGCATGGATTCACAGTGGGAAGGTCATGCCAGACAAATCTAATAGATTTCTTTGACTGGGTGACCAAAGTAGTAGATCAGGGAGAGGCTGTGGACATGGCCTACCTAGACTTTAGCTAGGCATTTGACACAGTCCCACACAAAAGATTAATATACAAGTTAGCCAGCCTGGGAGTGGGTCCCAAGATGATAGCCTGGGTAAAGAATTTGCTGAAGAATAGGACACAGAGGGTAATAGTAAATGGAGTCCACTCTGAAGAAAGGGGGACTACTAGTGGGGTACCACAGAGTCCAGTATCAGGACCGGTCCTCTTCAATCTCTTTTTAAGCGACATTGCAGAGGGACTGGAATGAAAAGTATGTCTCTTTGCAGATAACACAAAGATCTGCAACAGAGTTGATGCACAAGGTGGGGTGGAAAGGATGAGAAGGGACTTGGCAAGGTTAGAGGAATGGTCAAATGTATGGCAGCTTAGATTCAATGCTAAGAAGTGCAAGGTAATGCACCTAGGAAACAAAAACCAAGGGAAGAGTACACAATGGGGGGTGAGATACTAACAACAACAAAAATGGAAAGGGACCTGGGGGTAGTCATATCAGATGACTTAAAGGTGGGTAAGCAATGTGAGAGGGCAGTAAGGAGGGTTGGGGGATACTGGGATGCATAGGGAGAGGCATCACCAGTAGAAAACAGGAAGTTGTTATCCCTCTGTACAGACAGCTGGTGAGACCCCATCTGGAGTACTGTGTGCAGTTCTGGAGACCCAATCTCCGTAAGGACATAAGCAGGATGGAAGCTGTCCAGAGGAGGGCAACTGAAATGGTGCAGGGTCTGCACCGGAAGACATATGAAGAGAGACTAAAGGAGCTTAATATGTATAGCCTCGAGGAAAGGAGGGAGAGGGGGGACATGATAGAAACTTTCAAGTACCTCAAGGGAATTAGCAAAGTCCAAGAGGGTAGCATCTTTCAAAAAAAGAGGTGTGCAAGAACAAGGGGGCACAATTTGAAGATGGGGGCAGCTCAAAGGTAATGTAAGGAAGTATTTTTTCACAGAGAGGGTTGTGGATGCATGGAATGGCCTTCCTGAGGAGGTTGTGGAGTCAAAAACAGTGGTTGAATTCAAGCATGCATGGGACAGTCATAAGGCAATTCTAGGGGTTGGGGGTAGAAAGAAGTAGGCTGCTGGTTAACTAGGATCTGCAGCTTATCCATTAGGTATTGAAATGGGCAGACTGGGTGGGCCAAGTGGTCCTTATCTGCCATGAAATTCTATGTTTCTACGTATATGTTTCTATGTGTAAGAGATATGGGCAAAGAGTAAAGAAAAACTTGACTTTTGTTTCCTAAACTGTGTTCCTGAAAGGACAAAATATAAAAATAATAGGAGACTTCCACTTTGGTATTCCAAGGAGATTAAAAAAACTTGTCAGGGCAAAAAAGAAGGCATTTATTAAATACAAAAAAAAAAAAAACAAGACTGAGCTCAACTAGAATACGTTTAAAAAAAGCTAAAAAAACAAATTGGCTGTTAGAAAGGCAAAGAAAGAAATGGAATATAATCAGGCAATAGTCCAAAAAGATAATAAAAAATGTTTCTTCAATTATATTGGTTCTTTAAAAAACTACTACCTATAAGGTTGGACCTTTACAAATACATGAGCAACTTGTTTCTGATGAACAGTCAATGGCAAATGAATGTAATCAGTATTTTGAAAGTATCATTAAAAATAAGGAACCTTTGGGCAATGTAGTTTATGATTCTACAGATCCTGATATTTTATTTACTGTTGCAGAAACCTTTTCAGCAATAAATTCCTTTAAATCATCACCGTCAGTTGGAACTGATAATATCCCTTTTACCTTTCTGAAAGCAGTTTCATATGAGTTAGTTGGTGCTATTACCTTGTTGTTTAATGAATCAATTACCACAGGAGTTGTTCTAAGAGAATGGAAGGAAGCTTTGGTAATCCATATACATAAGACTGGTGATAAGCAAAATGTGAAGCACTACAGACCCATTAGTCTAACATCCTGCATTGGAAAAGTTATGGAGAAACTCTTATCTCATAAAATATGTATGTATGTATGTACTGAAAAATGGACAACTAGATATAGCACAACATGGATTTTTACCAGGTAGATCTTCCCAGAGTAATTTAATAAATTTTTTTGAACCCATTAGTGAAGCACTTGATTTCGGCTTCCCTGTAGAGGTTATCTTCCTGGATTATGAAAAAGCTTTTGATTCGGTTTTGGACAAAATTTTGATAGGATGTTTGGTTAATTTGAAATTCCATAAAAATATTATAATATGGATCTCATCATGGTTGACAGACAGACATCAACAGGTCAGTATACGAGGAAATAAGTCCTCTTGGAGTGAGATCACTAGTGGTGTGCCCCAGGGCTCTGTTTTGGGCCCTATTTTGTTTAATGTCCTCATCAGAAGTATAACTATTACAGATGGAGTATGGCTAAATAAATATGCAGACAATGCCAGATTGGGAGCCATTGTAAATGATATTACATCTGCACAAAAATTACAGGCCAATCTAAATAGTATATCTAGATGGGCTAATATAAATAATTTAATCTTTAATATTTCTAAATGCAAAGTAATGCACTTTGGGAAAAATAACAAAATGGTTGAGTATTATATAAATAACGTACTTTTAAGTGAGGTTACCTCTGAAAAAGATTTGTAGTCTATATTACAAATAATTTAAAATTCTCTGAACATATAAATAGAACAGTTAAAAAAGTCAACAATTACTAAACTGTATTTTAAAAAATGTTACAAGCAGGGAGCAAGAAGTATTAATACTGATATATAGTAGTATAGTCAGATCTAATTTTGATTACTGCTCATCTTTCTATGCTCCAACATTAGTGAAGGACAGGAAGTCTGTAGAAAAAGTACAGAGGAGATTTACATGATATATAAAAAATTTAAATACTTCTTCATATGAAGACAGATTAAAAAAATTTAATCTTTTCTCCCTGGAATTTCACTCAGTAAGAGGAGACCTATGTCTAACTTACAAAGCAACCAAAGATGAGGCATTATTTGAAAAGAATATGCTTGGATTGGCACCCTTCTATAAGCAATACTCGATCCCATAAATTGAAGTTGAAGGCAAATATTAATAAGACAGCTAAAAGAAATTGCTTCTTTACACAGAGAATAGTTCCAATATGGCATTCTCTACCACAGGAGGTAGTTGAAAGCACTAACCTACAGTAGTTTAAATATAATTTGGACCTATATATGGGGGATTCAAAATATTATTTCCACCCAAGTTAAGGGTGGCGAGGTCATAATGGGCTAGTCCCCTGATCTCGTATTCACCTATGAACCTTTTCTGCTACTGTTTCTGAGAACCAAAGTGGTTTCCTCCTTCTTTTGCTCTTGCATTTCTCCCTAACACAATGGGATGTTTCTTCAAATACTGCATCCTTAATGCTTGCCCACTTTGCCTGTACCCCCTCACCTGTATTTCTTCTTGCCAGGGCTAGCTTAACTCTGTTGGCCATCTTATCAAAGTCAGCTCCTCTGAAGTTCCATATTTTTGCCTTGAAATGAGATGATTTACTTCTAGTGGCCAAACTGAAAAATACCATATGATGGCCACTGACCCCCAGGTGACCTTCTACCTGGACATCTATGTTACTTTCCCTGTTAGTCAGTACTAGATCTAGGTTAGCCCTGTCTCTTGTGGGTTGTTCTACCAGTTGTTTGAGGCCCTCCCCCTACAGGGAATCCACTATGTGTCTAGTTCTGGCAGATATTCCTGCTGGTATTGACCAATCTGTATCTGTCATGTTGAAGTCTCCCATTATCAGAATCTCCTCTTTAGCTGTCGTGTTTTGTATATTTTCTAACAGTAATGTGTTTATGTCCTCCCCCTGGTCTGGAGACAACCCCAGTTCATATGGCTGTCCCATTTCCTGTTCCAGGGTGACCCACAGTTCTTCTGGCTCCTTATGTGTATTCTGAATATCTGTAGCTTTGATATTTTCATTGATGTAAAGGGCTACCCCCCCTTTGCACCTTGGTCTCTTCTGAATAGTACATAGCCGGGCACTGAAGTCTCCCGTAACTCTTTATTGATAACTTGCACTTCCTTGTAAGGGAGAAAAAGAAGACATGGTTAGTATTATCATAAAGCATCATTCTGTACATATCTTTTAACTCATTACCTCCAATAACTTCTTAAGAAGTCCGAACTATCCATTGTTTACCTGACACAGAATGGCCACCCATGGTATGATGAGTTAAAACAGCCTGATGTCCAAAGCCCCTTTGCCTTAATTGTTTCTGCCTACCCTCCACGGACCTCTAACTCGGATGCAGCTCCTATTCTGAAGGAATGTAATGAGAAACCACTTGGGTACTTCCCCAGGAATGTCATACCCTTCTTAAGCATGGCTGATGTCTGTGTGCACATTATTGGCGACCCATCTCCTTGTATGAATAGGCGTGGGTTTTGTCCTTGGATGCACTGTAGCATACACTGACAGTGCCTCCACTAGACAGATGAAAGCTGACCCTAAGTCTGTGCAATGTCACCCTTGCACCCATAACTGCCTGGTCCATCTTGGAGCATTTAATGATCACCGTCACTCTGTCACTGGCAGACACTGTGTCCTCCCACCATATCCTGGCTGAACTGTCCCACTTACCATGACCCACCACCTCACTAACCCTGAAGGTGCCTCCGCACATGGTGGCATATAACGCCTGTAACAGAATAGCCTCAGTGCTAGACCTACACAGGTCATGGAGTTCCCCCATGAGACCAGCCAGTAGCATTTCTGTGATGGGCCTCCTGCTATCCTTGGGTTTTTCTCCCACTCGTAGCCATCCCTGCATCATGAACCTAACCAGGTTGGTCTTGGTGGGGTCCTCTCATCCCTTTAAACTGCAAACCTGCACTATCGCTGCTAGGTGGACCCCCATGGTCTCATGTGCTACTTTATTCATCCACCCTGATACCACAAACTTTGACACTTGATCTCCCATTACCACCCCACTTACCTCAAAGTCATTTCCTTCTCTGAATGCTTGAAACACCCTCCATGATGTCTCATAAACTTTCAGTGTCTGTGGGGATCAGGAACTGTGAAACAAAGGCTCAGTTCCTGCAACCCAATCTTCCATGAGCACCCCGGAACTGCTGTTTGCCTGTGTTCTACAACTGGGGTGATGGCAAGAAACTTGTCCATCTGCAGGCGGGAGAGGCAGTCAGCTATTACGTCATCCATGTCAACTATGTGCCTTGCCCTAAATGACAAGATTAATGACAGCCCCTGCAACACCATCTGTCTTAGGACCCTCATCACCCTCTCGGACATGGCTTCCCTCTTATTCAGTATATCCACTATGGCCCTGTTATCACTCCAAAATGTGATCCTCTAGTTCCTAAGGTCCTCCCCCCATACTATCATCTCTACCCTTATGTGGAAAATTTCTAAAAAGGTGAGGTCCTTGGTGATCCTCACCCAAGCCTATTCTGTGGGCCAAGCTGCTGCAAACCACTTCCCTCTGAAGTAGGCTCCCATCCCAAGACCTCTTGCCACACCTGTATACAACTGTAAATCAGTGTTAAATACCAAATCCTCCTGCCAAAAGGTCTTCCCATTGTAAGTCTGCAAGAAAACCTCCCACACCTCTAAACCTTCCCTAGTGCCTTTTAAGATAGCCACCTAATGGTGCGGCCTTGATGCCCCTTATAGAGTCCTAGTCAGGCACTGTGTAAACCTGCATGCCTGGTGCTATAGCTCTAAATGCAAAATTCAGGTGGCCCATAAGTTATTGCACCAACTGAAGCTGTACTCACCTCTGAGTCTTCACTGCCTGTATAAGGGATTTCAGCTTTTGTACCTTCTTATCCAGTAGGCGAAACAGCTCCCTTTCCATGTCTATCTCAATTCACAGGAACTCCAGCCTCTGGCTGGGCCCCTCCATCCTGTACTGTGCTAACGATACCCCCAATTCCTTACACATGGTCCCGAAATCCTGTACCATTCTCTCAGTCTCTGTCTGCCCTTCCCCTATCAAGAGGAAGTCATCCAGGTAGTGTATTACTGACCTGTATCCGTACATGTGCTGGAAAACCCACTGAAATCATGTGATGAACATTTCAAATGTAGCACATGCCCCCAAACAATCCATGGGCATGGCCTTGTCAAAATAATATAACTCCCCAATCTGAAAATCCAGCAGGTCCCAATCCTCTGGCCAGACCGGCAGGAGCCAGAATGCCACCTCTATGTCTGTTTTAGCCAGCCATGCCCCTGGATTGCTTGTATGAGCCTTACTGCCTCTTCTAATGTTGCATGTCACCCTACTGTCTTCTTTGCTAATCTGGTCATTAACTGAATCCCCCTCCGGGTATGACAAGTGATGAATTACCCTAAATTCCCTGGGCTATTTCTTTGGTACTAAGCCTAGAGGGGACACCTGCAGATTAGGTGGGGGGGCCTTGTGAATGGCCCATCCACCCTGCGCACTGCTATTTCCTTGCCAATCTTTTTCTCCAGGATGGCTTCTTTCCCCTTTACCAAATTTAAGTTCTTGGCCATTGTAATATTCCTACTACCCTGAAACTGTAAGCTAAAATGGGTGGGGAGGTAGTAACAACAACAAAAAAGGAAAGGGACCTGGGGGTAATCATATCAGATGACCTTAAGGTTAGCAAGAAATGTGAGAAGGCAGTAGGGAGGGCTGGGGGTATACTGGGATGTATAGGGAGAGGCATCAGCAGCAGAAAACAGGAAGTTGTTATCCCTCTGTACAGACAGTTGGTGAGACCCCATCTGGAGTACTGTGTCCAGTTCTGGAGACCCCATCTCCGCAAGGACATAGACAGGATAGAGGTAGTCCAGAGGAGGGCAACTAAAATGGTGCAGGGTCTGCAAAAGAAGCCGTATGAGGAGAGACTAAAGGAGCTTAATATGTATACCCTTGAGGAAAGAAGGGAGAGGGGGGACATGATAGAAACTTTTAAGTACCTCAGTGGAATTAACAAAGTCCAAGAGGGTAGCATCTTTCAGAAAAAGAGACTTGCAAGAACAAGGGGACACAATTTAAAGATAGAAGGAGGGCGGTTCAGGGGCAATGTGAGGAAGTATTACTTCACAGAGAGGGTAGTGGATGCATGGAACAGCCTTCCTGAGGAGGTTGTGAGGTCTAAAACTGTGGGAGAATTCAAGAATGCATGGGACAGACATAAGGCAATTCTTGTGGGGGGGAAGGAAGAAAAAGGCTGTTGGTTAACTAGAATCTGCGGCCTATCCTGTAGGTAGGGAAATGGGCAGACTAGATGGGCCTAGTGGTCCTTATCTGCCGTCAAAATCTATGTTTCTATGTTTCTATGTTTCTAAAACCCTTTTTGAAATCTTGCAACAAGCTGTTAGCTGCCTCCCTATCTGGATAGTTCCTTATCCATTCCCCCAGTATCGCTATCTGTATGGGCGTGTCTGCTAGCTGAACATGTCATCCCTCTGGCCCTCCAACTGTCCTGTTGCCCATTATAATATGGTTGTCCCCTTCCTCCCCATCTCTCTGCCCCTTCCCCCACTGCTGACCCCTAAATCCTGAGTGACTGGCCCAAAAAGGCAGACTCTGTTAAGTGCTCAACACCCCCTTTTCCCAAGTTGTCCAGCATTTTGACACTGGGTGGCTACCTCTGCACTAGGGGCATGCATGCCAGACTTGGCTGTGGGGCCAGGTTCAGAAACCCCTGTTATACCCCCAGCAGCACCTCCACAATACTCCTGACTTCTTTCCCCATCTCCATCTGAACTGGACATTCAGGTGCAGATTTCCAGCCACAAGTGTATCTGCCTGGCATCCCACTTCACGTTCCCAAAATGGGCCATCCTCTTTCTAAATCTTTCATCATACTTTAACCAGCTATAACCCCCTCCTCGATTTGTATCTGTTCTTTATGACTAAGGAATATGTTAATAAGGGCATTGCCAACTCCGGTTTCTTTTCTATTACAATTCTCCTCCTCCCCTTTACCCAGCATCACCACAGCCACCACCATGTCTTTCTTCTCAAAGCTTTCCTTCTCATATTTCTCAATATTGTCTACATTTGCTAATGTGAATATGTCAGCATATTCACCCTTCCATATTTTCTCCTTCATGGCAAGAGGAACGTGATCACCTATCCTCACTCCCAGAGCCCCTATCTCTCCCCCATCCCCTTTTTGCTGCCCCCTTTCCTGCATCCGTGCTCGTGTCCCACCTTATCATTCTTCTTAATCTCACCCAAAACCTTCTCCAGCTGCCCCAAACCATTATCAACCATTGACTTCAGCATCTGCTCAACATATTCTTTGATACTGATCTCTAGCATGAAATCCATATCACCTGGGATTTGGGGCTCTGATTGTGGGCCCAGCCCTGCTGGTGGCACTGGTTGGCTGTTGTCCTTCAGAGATGAGGGAACAGGAGGGTTCACTGGCATCAGAACTATAGTGGGAGCAGGTGGCTGTGGCAGTTCGGGCTGAGGTAGAGGAGTAGGTGCAGGTATCGTTGCAGGCAAATGGGCAGGAGGTGGTACTGGAGGAACTGGCATAGGATCCACAGGAATGGGGTCCACCAGTCCAGGTGCAGGAGGGGTCCAAGGTGTCTTTTTGTTTTTCCCCTTCCCACCCTGCCTCTTATCGGCCTTCCACTTCTTACCCCGTGCCAAGGTGGGTGTGCCAGCAGCCTCCAATAGCTTATTTGCCTTCTCCACCATTTCCATGATGGCCTGGTAACAAGCCTCCTTGCTTGGCTTTGACTTTCTGGGTGCCATTAGGCTGTGCTGTACAATATCTTGGGAACATGAAGCAGAACTGTGCATTTTATTACATCTCCAAGTAATTCAGCCCTTTGCTGGGGCCCCATGAATGTTACCTCCACCAGCTCGGTCTGGCTTACACCTAGCAAAAATATCCCCCCATTCAACACGTAGATAGTAGTGAGTAGCAGAAGCTCCCTCCCTCATTAAACTTCTGCACCCCTCATGGCCCATTATTCTATGCTTGTCTCTTTTCTTTGGCATCCCCACATATGTATGTTGATCCCGCCTATCAGCGTACAGTAATCGACTGCCACCATCCCACATATGGTAGCTGGAGGCCTGTCCCCGTGGCCCACTGGTGGTTGTGTGCCCAGAAAATAAAGCTGCCTGCAGCAGCCTGCAAGGCCCCCAGCCTGGCACATCCCAAACTAGCTTTCTATGGTGGATGAGCCTTACCCTTCCCCCAAAAAAGTCCCACCCCTTATGGGGAACTGGCATCCCTAAACCTGTTGTGGCAGGCCTCTGCTGCCCTCTTGACTGAATGTGGCCACAATGGAACCTTGCAGGCCATCCTGTCTGTGGCCTCAAAATGGTGGCAGTTCCCCCCTTTTGCAAAATGAAGGCTGCTATCTGCCGCCCAAAACCACCCATTCACAAAGCAGGCGCTGATCTGCACACCTTTTTGCCAACCCTGGGTTGCCCCCTGCTGTTGCCCTCCTCAACCTCCAGCCCACTATCTGGGAAGCAGATGCCTTGAGGCTGTGGCCCTGTGCCCTTTTTAGGTCCCCCACACCCCCATCGTGGGGGCCGCTCACATCCATTGGCCCTCTTTAGCCGTATTAATCCCAGTCTCCCTTCCAAGGCTATAACTGATGCCTTCTGATGGTTGGAAAATACCCCCGGTGTGCAGCCTCTTGCTGCAGGCCCAAAACTCTTGTGAGTGTCCTTCTCCAGTGTGGCTGCTCTTCACCCCTGAATCCTCTCTGCCTTCAATCTGAAGATCCCTTAAAAACGCAAATTGCAACTTTCTTTTTTTTTTTGTATTTATTTTTTGGTCTGTGCTCACTGGTCTACCTTTTGGATGCCTCCTGCAATAATTGCAATCTCTAGGCCATGGAGCCATGTGATCATGACATCAGACACCACACCACATGGCCCAAACACTCAGACTTTCTCAGCGCTTGGCCAAAAAACTGCACCAATACCCATGCAGCCAATGATGCAAACATTGGGCTTCCCTCTCAGTGCCATGGAAGCAAATAAAATGGCTCCATGACCTGTCTGCATCTGAGGACCGTACTCTGCCAAAATCATGGCTTGTGACTAGCCCAGCCAGTCCCCACACTACATTGGGCAACCAGCCCTAACTCACAGTAATCACCCAAATGACTGCTCAGAAAACTCTATCTCAGCATCCTGCAATTACTGTACTTGTAAAACTCAAACTGCATAATTTCTTTGTTAAAAAGACTTACCTTGATGGTGTGCAGGCAGTATATTCACTTGACTCCCTCAGCCTGATCAACTTACAACTCAATCTTAAATCCTATTCTTAATTAACCTTTCAAGTCAAAACCTCAAATAATATATATATATATATATATATATATATATATACTTTAATCTGCTGTAGATAAGCTACTAGGCAGACTGCAATAAAGCTTCAAAGGCCTAGCTGGCCAAATTTTTAGCTAATCAAATAAAATTGCATGAACTGGCATGCTTCCTAGAGAAAGTCTCTAAGGAGCAAAATGTGTGAGTTCTCTCTTACCAGCCCTTAAAAGTACCCCTTTAGCTCAGCTCTCTCTCTCCCCTAGACAATTGCCCCATGCCACCTCATGGTCAGTGACCTCAGAGCCCCTCCCCTTCTTGTGACCTTACCTGGCCCCTCCCCTCCTCAACCCCCTCTCTTCTTCCCTGTATCTGAAACCTGAAACTCCCTACACATTGGCCTGGGCCTGCTGACAATAGGGTCTTCCCCTTTAATGGGACAAACCACTTTATTATCCTCTGTTATTCTCATTTTATGGGTTGATTTAGTCTTGTTCTGATGCTCTTGGAACTTATCCCCTTTCTGTCTCCCTTTGTTACAGTCTAAATGTGTGCTGTGTCCTTTTTCCCTTTTTCTTTGTTGTTGCTCTCAATTTTTTGCTTTTGTCTCCTGCTCAATAGTCTTATTCCTGTCATTGAATTCCTTTATTAATTGCTCTAGCTATTTTGCTTCCTTTTCTGCAATCTCATCCTTAGTATCTAGTATACTTTCATTTAAGTTTTTCTGTTTATTCTTTGATTTTTCCTTTTTCTTTCTCCTCTGTCTGGGTCACAGGTCGTTTGTATGAATCCCTATTCTTTTTACCTTCATTTATTACACATTGTTCTTTGGAGCACATCAAAATAACCAATTCTATCAGGAAAGAAATTGTTCATTTGAAATTCTTTTGTAATGTCTGAAAAAACTCCATAGATAGTTAGGAGGTCACATTCTCATTCAGAGTCCCCCACTTGTTGTATATTAATCTTTTTATTTTCCATGTACTGTGCTGTCTTCCACCCTTTCTTGGCTCAAGCAGCAGTGATATATTTTTGAAGTGCCAGGGATGCGGTATATCTGGTGCAAACTTTGATGGTTGGTCTAATTATATTTTTAAATATACAGAGATATAAATGCATAAAAATATATCAGGTACAATCTACTTAATTTGTTTATGCAATTCCTGACCTCATTTCAATCCTTTTTGCTGCTATTCGTGCTATATCTTTTTTTTCTCATTCTCTTGCTATTCAGATCTGTAATGGAGTTTCTTCTCTTACTCCTGTTTTTCTGTCTGTTTTTCATTCCCCTTAGTCTGATTTGTAGGAGCACTATCACCAGTGTCAACCCTTAGGTCGGAAAGGTTCAACCCCAGCCCTATGGTTTCCAATGGTTTTTTGTAGGTTTGAAGTCATGCACAAAAACTTCTGCTACTTCTTTTTCAAGAGTAGGAGATTAGCAGACTTTTCCAGTATTTTAATTTGTTTCTTAATTGGATTTTCTATTTCATTCCTTCTTAGTTTTATCAGATATGAAGTTAATTTCAGTTCTGATACCCTTCTGCTTTTAATTGTTAATTTTTTTCCTGTCAACTTCAGCTGACTTCCTAGAGGCAGAATGTGACATGCAATTTTTTATTTTTCATTTCATTCTGATCAGCCTTTTTTGCCTAGTTTGTTTTGCCTGAACTATGTTTGTTTCAGATGAACCATGTTTCTTGAAAGTGCTAAATGGCAGGTAGTATCAAATTGACACAAAAAGAGGGTCTTTAGATATACAGGATCTAAATATCCATTACAACTTCTTCCAGTAAATGTCTTAATCCAATGTGTTTTGGTTTAAAATTTTATAAAATAAGGCAGTCCATTTTTTCCATTCTTAAAAAAGTTAGTATTCCTTTAGAGTTTTAGCAATGTGTTCTATATCTTTGACCTTGTTGAAGGAGCTCGGGGAGGTACTGGCTGCACCTCTGTCAGTCCTACAGTATTTAACAGGTCACTGGAAACCAAAGTAGTTCCAGAAGACTGGAGGAATCAATGCAGATATAAGTTCACTTCATAAAAGTGGTAGCAGGGAGGAGACTGGTAATTATAAGTTAGTCAGTCTGACTATGGTGGTGGGTAATTTAATGGAAACACCGTTGAAGAAAAGGATTGTGGAATTTCTTGACTCCAGTGGATTACAGAACCTGAGGCAGCATGAATTCACTAGTGGATGTCATATCAAATGAATCTGACCGATTCCCATTACTGGGTGACCATAGAATTAGATCAGAGTGGAGCAGTGGATAAAGCCTACCTAGATTTAAGTAAGGCTTTCTACACCATTCCACATAGGAGACTAGTAAGCAAGCTTGGTGGCTTAGGAGTGTGACCAAAGTGGTACACTGAGTAAAAAGTTGTTAAGGAGATAGGTGTCAAAGGGAGGTGGTAAATGGAGTTCACTCCAAGGAAAGGAGGGTGACCAGGGCAGTTCCTCAGGGATCTGTGCTGGGTCAGGTCATTTTTAATATCTTTCTAAGTGACATCGCACAGGAGCTGGAAGGGAAGGTCTGCCTCTTTGCAGATGACACCAAAATCTTCAACGTGCTGGACACTCCGGGGTGAGGGGGTTGGGGGTGAAGGGATAAACAGTGACCTCAGAAAACTCAATGAGTGGTCAAGGGTATGGCAGCTACTGTAGGTTTCAATGTAAAACAGTACAAAGTAATGCATTTAGGGTACAGAAACATGGTGTGCAGTACAAAATGGGTGGAGTGGTATTGACAACCAAGCAGGAAAGAAACCTAGACCATGACCTAAAGGTGTCCAGGCAGTGTGATAGGGCAGTTGAGAGGGCTAGTGGGATACTGGGGTGCATAGGGACAGACATCCCCAGCAGAAAGAGGGAGGTGGTGTTGCCCCTGTATAGATAACTGATAAGACCCCACCTGGAGTACTGTGTCCAGTTCTGGAGACCACATCTCTAGAAGAACATAGACAGAGTAGAGGTAGCCCACAGGAGGGCATCTAAAATGGTGCAGGGTCTGCTTCAAAAGCCCTACAAGGAGAAACTAAAGGACCTCCATGTGTACACCCTGGAAGACAGAAGGCAGAGTGGTGATATGACAGAGACCTTTAAATGCCTCATGTGGGTAAATAAGGTACAGGAGGGAAGTATTTTTCAGAAAAAAGGGAGCTCAAGAACAAGGGTATGTGTTATGAAGAAGGGGGGTGGGTAGAATCAGGAGAGATGTGAAGAAGTACTTCTTCATAGAAAGAGTGTTGGATTCCAGAAACAGCCTTCCCATGGAGGTGGTGGGGACAAAGACAGTGTGAGGGTTAAAGAATGAATGTAATAGGCATAAGGGTATCATAGAAATATAGACTTTGACAGCAGATAAGGACCGCTTGGCCCACCTAGTCTGCCCATTTTCCTACGTACTGGAAAAGCTGCAGATCCTAGTTAACCAACAGCCTATTTCTTCCTACCCTCCCCCCAACATATCTTAGTGGAAAGGAAGGGCGGAGAGAGAAAGAGCCAGAGATTGATTAGGTTCTTTGCTGATACTGTAGGTAGGGAAAATGGGAAGACTCGTTGGACCAAGCGGTCCTTATTAGGTGTCAAATTCTATGTTTCTAAGGTAACAATAAACATCATGTTCATGTATTCATCCAGAAAGATGAGACAGCAAAAGGAGCAGTCTAACCCAAGTGGTACTGCAGTCACTTTAAAGTGTGTGCTAAACTTTGTCCAGATTTTCACTTTACAGGATGCTTAGTTTCAATCTCTTTTCAAACAACGTGAAGTCTTGCTATATTATGACAATTGCAGTATGACCGCAGGTTAGAACTGCTCCGGAGGTGAAATAGTTAACTTTCCATGCTGGCATGGAACTTAGAGCACGAGCTCGGTTGAAAACTCTGTCTGTTGTGCTTCAAACGCAAACTGTCAGATTCTTTACTCCGCCTCACTGAACAGTCGCTCCGGAGATTTCTGCTTCTTCTCGGTTCACTTTGTCGGTTTAAAAGTATTATTTTTCGGTTTTTAGCCGAAACTAAACCACAACCGGTCGGTTCAAGCTCTGTCTGTGGTAATGTAAGTAATAGATAGGTTTTACATTTATTTTTTCTATGTGGAACTTGTAATTCTTTATCGGTTCGGTTTGAACCGATCAGGTTGTATTTAAAATCTACTAGTCCTTTTTTAGAGTGCGGTTCCCGGTTCTTACCGGTTCTAAAAAAACAGATTTCATTACGTTTTTTCCATGACCCGTGACATGGTTGGGAACTGATAAGGGTATCTTTCTTGGTGGACTGCCATAAACGGGCAAGTTGGTTAGGCTCGCATTATGTCTGAGAAACCCAAAAGAAAAACCAGACCCACTGGGTTTCAACACTGTAGTGTTTGTGGGGAAGCTTTTGCTAAGGCTGACCCACACACCACATGTGTCTATTGTCTTGGGTTTGACCACCTCAATTCAGACTGCCAGATTTGTCACAATTTCTCTGCTGCCACCATAGATAAGAGAGTTGGTAGGCTCAGGGAAAGGGAGGCCAAAAAGTCCACTGACCCCGATGGCCAGCCCGGTTCGGTGCCAACCGAACCGGAGAGAGAGCCCTCTGACCAGGGCGATACTTCCTCGGGCAAATGAAGAGCTGGTTCTGAAGAGCCAAAAGTTCTCTCCCCAACTGCTGAGGAAATAGCTAAAGCAATTCAAATTGTCCAGTCTCTCTCTCCGGTTCCGACCGAACCGACACCTTCAGGTAAGCGTTCGGTTCGGCCGGTTCCACCAGTTCAAGATTATGATTTTGAGGATTTTTATGAACTAGGGAAGGGGGAAGAGGAATATGAGGAGAGTGAATATGGTTTTGAAGATCTGGATGTGCCCATTGATCCGGACATCTCTCCAGATAGACCCCTAGGGGTTTCTCCTCCAAGGCTTTCTGAGTCCCCTTCTCATTTCGTGTTTTATAAAAAAGTTGCTGAAACTCTCGAGCTCCCTGTTGAGGAAGCTGTTGATGACCAAGAGGAGCCAGACTATGTAGAAATGATGGATATTCCAGAGTCTAGGAGACTGTCTATTCCTTTGCATAAATCTTTTCGGAAACAGACAGTAAAAGTTTTAAAAACTCCTCACACTATACCTCCTGTGGATAAAAGGATGGACAAGAGGTATACCTTATCAGGCTCCGACGCTGATTTCTTCACTCAACAGTGCAGCCATGTGGGGGTAGTACAGGCTGCAGCCTGTGACAAGGCTAATATTCCCCTAGCTTCACACCCCCCTGAGAAGGACTCCAGGAAGATTGATGCTATGGCAAAGAAACAGTACATGGCAGCATCTTTGGGACTCAGACAAGCAAATTATATGGCTTATGCTGCTAGGTACTAGAAATCCAGATGGGATACTGTGCTGGCCCTAGCGAAACAAATCCCTGACCAGCTTGCCAGGGAGCTGGAACAGGTGGCTATGGATGGTATTGAGGCATCCAAGGTGCAATTTCATGCTGCAGTGGACTCTAATGATGTTTCATCAAGAGTCATGGCTACACCTGTGGCACTTCACAGGATGGCTTGGCTTAGATGTACTACCCTGTCTCAGGATACCCAGTCTAAGGCCATGGATTTTCCTGTTGTGGGAAATTCTCTATTTGGGGAGCAAACAGAGAATTACATGAAGAAAATGGATGAATATAGGACCACCTATAGGAGTGCACAGGCCAAGGAAGGGCAGGCCACTCCTCAAAAGCAGCTTCCTAGAGGCAGGGGCAGGCCTTTTCATAGGCCTTTTTACCAAGCCCAAGCTTCCTCCTCCGCCTATGCTCAGAGGGGGTTCTTTAGAGGGAGAGGAAGACGGGTACAAGCAGGTCTGCTTCCACCCCTCAGCCCAAAGCCCCTGCCAAGCAGGCACCCTGATGGGATTGCCAGGGCCGATTCACCTCTACCTGTAGGGGGCAGGCTGGCTTACTTTGTCCAGGACTGGAAGTCTTTAACATCAGACAAGTGGGTCCTGGAATTAGTAAGCCAGGGACTGGTTCTCAGCTTCAAAAAATTTCCAAAGCTGAGAACCAGATCTTTTCCACCTGCAACTCCATCAGAGGCACTCACCCTAGAGGCAGAGGTCTCTACCCTCCTGGCTCTCAGAGCTGTGGAAAGGGTTTCTCCCCTACACCAGGGCAAAGGTTTGTACTCCAGGTACTTCCTTACCCCAAAAAAGACAGGAGAATGGCGGCCCATCCTGGATCTCAGATATTTAAACAAGCACCTTTAAAGCCAAAGTTCAAATGGTGACTCTGGGAATTATCCTACCCTCTCTAAGGCCAGGGACTGGCTAGCTTCCTGGACCTCAAGGATGCCTACTTCCATATTCCCATCAGAGGCTCCCATCGAAAGTACCTCAGGTTCAAGCTGCCCTCAGGCCACTACCAGTTCAGAGCAATGCCCTTCGCCTCACTTCTGCCCAAGGGTATTCACCAAAAATGCCTGGCTGTAGCAGTTGCCTACCTAAGAAGGCAAAGATTGCCATCTTTCCCTTACCTGGACCGATTGGCTCTTAGTAGGCCAGTCCCCAGACCAGGTCAATTTACACCTTCAGATAATGCAGCAACTGCTTACCTCTCTAGGTTTCCTTCTGAATCTCTCAAAGTCAGTTCTAGAGCTGGACCAGCTTCTTACCTTCATAGGCACAGAACTGAACACGCAGGAAGCCAGGGCCTTCCTCCCCCTGGGCAGGGCAAAGACCCTAGTCTCCCTGGCCTCCTTATTTACCCTGCAGGTCTCCCGGCCAGCAAGGCATTTTCTGCAGCTCCTAGGACACATGGCTGCTTCCACAGCAGTTATGCAAGGAGCAAGATTTCAGATGAGGGACATCCAGTTCCATTTGAGAGCTTTTTGGTCTCAAAGAAAGTATCCTCTTACCAAGCTGATCCCAGTAACTTGAACCCTGATCCAAGCCCTACAGTGGTGGCAGGATCAGAGCAACCTGGACAAGGGGTTCCTTTGTCGCTCAGTCTCATTCTCTAATCCTTACACAGATGCATCCCTCTTGGGCTGGGGAGCTCACATGGGCAACCTCACCACCCAGGGTCTGTGGTCTCCCCAGGAATCTCTGCTCCACATCAACCTGTTGGAGCTCAGAGCAGTTTTTCTAGCACATCAAGCTTTTTCCAAATCTGTTCAGAACAAGAGTATTCAGGTCAGAACAGACAACACCACTACAATGTGGTACATCAATAAGCAAGGGGGCACTCGGTCTATGGCCTTGTACACCGAAGTGATGAAGTTGTGGTCTCTGGCTTACTCCCTGAACACCTCCCTTACGGCAGTTCACCTCCCAGGCAAGGACAATGTCCTGGCAGATGCTCTCAACAGGATTTCCCAGGGCCACCACGAATGGTCACTGGATCCCTGGTCTTGGGAGTAGTATTTGCCAGATGGGGCACCCAACAGAGATAATCTTTTGGCAGCCCCAGACAATCAACACTAACTTCTTTTTGCTGCAGGCCCCAGTGTTGGGCTCACTCCCACTGGATGTCCTTAGCCCTCAGTTGGGAGGGAAGTTTCTTCATGCCTTCCCTCCCTTTCTCTCCTGTTCAAAGTGCTAGTCAAAATCAGATCCCAATCATGCAAAGTCATTCTGATAGCTCTGGATTGGGCCAGACAGCCCTGGTATCCACTCCTGCTGTCATTAGCAGTCCATCCTCCCTGTCCCTTCCCAGGAATCACGATCTGTGCACCTGTGCCCGGAAGGGTCTGGTACCTGAATCTCAAATCTCTCAATCTCAAGGCTTTGTTCTTGAAGAGTTAGAGTTTGCTGATTTACACCTTTCCCAAGGTGTAATGGATATATTGAAGGCCGCAAGGAAGCCTTCCACCAGGGCTACTTACAATTCCAAATGGAAAAGGTTTTCGGAAAAGCATATTTCCCCAGTCTCTGCTGATCTACCCACAGTCCTGGATTATATGGTCCACCTGAATTCTTTGGGGCTGAGACCAGCTACCCTGAAGGTGCACTTGGCAGCTGTGTCTGCTTTTATTTCAGCAGGTAAATCCTCTTCCCTTTTGGCTCACCCTGTATTTTCCAAGTTTTTTAAGGGGCTGTTTCACACCAACCCTCCATTCAGGGATCCTGCCCCTGCCTGGGATCTTAATGTTTGCATTGCTCAGCCTATGCAACCCCCCTTTGAGCCCTTGTCTTCAGCTGAGCTCAAGTACTTGACTTGGAAAACTGTGTTTTTGGTAGCCATCACCTCTGCCAGATGCATAAGTGAATTACAAGAGTTGTCAGTGGAGCAGGAGTTTATCTCTTTTCACAGAGATAAGGTGGTCCTTCGGACTAACAGAAAGTTCCTGCCTAAGGTGGTTTCAGATTTCCACCTTAATCAATCTATTTCACTTCCAGTGTACTTCACTGACCACTCCTCCTCCTCTGGGGAGAAGATGCTGCACAGCCTAGATGTGAAGAGAGCCCTTAGTTACTACATAGAGCGTATCAAGGGTCACAGGTTTGACTCCCTTCAACTGTTCCTCACCTATGGTGAAGTTGGTAAAGGGAAGCCAGCCACTAAAAGATCCATTGCCAGGTGGATTGTCTCTTGTATCCAATTCTGCTATGAGAAGTTGGGTAAAGTTCCTCCTCAGGCCTGAGGGCTCACTCTACCAGAGGTACAGCTGCTTCTCTGGCTGCTGCCAGAACATTCCTATTCTAGAAATATGTCAAGCAGCTACCTGGAAAATAATTCACACTTTTACCAAGCATTACTCCCTGGACATCCAGGCTAGGAGTGATGCTCGGTTTAACACAACCGTGCTTCAACCCTATTTCCTAGGTAGGTTCTGTCCCTCCTCCGTAGGGGTACTGCTGTGTAGTCTGCATTGTCATAATATAGCAAGACTTCATGTTGTTTGAAGAAAAAATTACTCACCTTAGTAATGTTGTTTCTTCTAATGGAGTCTTGCTATATTATGACCTCCCCTCCTCCCCCCTCAGAACCTCTGTTTTGGGGATGTGGGTGGGCAGTACAGGGTTGGCACTTTTTTTGATGCCCACCTTGTTGTTTTTCACCTACCTTTTTGGGTGAATTGGTGTTGTGTTTTTGCATTTTTGGGTCTCCTGACTTAAGTCTTTGTTTTAGGCCAAAAATGAGTGTTTATGTTAGTAGCCAGTTTGGTGTAGGTTTACAGCTTCCACACAGAACCTTAGTGAGTTTTAACTTGTAAAGATCTGACAGTTTGCATTTGAAGCACAACAGACAGAGTTTTCAACCAAGCTCGTGCTTTAAGTTCCATGCCTGCATGGAAAGTTAACTATTTCACCTCCGGAGCAGTTCTAACCTGCGGTCATACTGCAATTGTCATAATATAGCAAGACTCCATTGGAAACAACATTACTAAGGTGAGTAATTTTTTCTTACTTTCCTCCTTTATGTATGGCTTTTGCTGCTCAGTATAATGTTTCTGTTTCCATGGGTAAAGTGGGATATTTCAGTTAGTCCCTTGTTATGTTACAATAAAGTAAAAGTTATAACAAAATTTGCAGCAATAGTTACTGTGACAGGCAATGTTTTACAAGTGCATTTATTGTTATAACATGCTACATATTTTATACTTGTTATCTGCAGCATCTTAGTAAAACATTAAGTTTATATGAATAAAACATATGGATTGATAAAATGACTGTCTTTATACTCAAATTACTGAACAGGATCTACTTACATTCCTTGTTTCAGAGCTGTTTTTAAGCCATTTTGTTTAACTTGCATTTAAGGTTTTTTTGTAAGGATTTTGCCTTGTTACACAGCCCAGATAGCCACTTATTTTAAAATATTTATAAAATGCAGCATTTTAGCTCACACAGCAGATTGATCACATCTGGTGAACTAGGCAGTTTATTCTCTACCAGAGAAAAAGTTAATCTGAAGTCATGTGTGTACAGAAACACCGCTTCTACAGATAGTTTGATCCGGTGCTCTCCCCACCTCTCAAACCAAAGGGCAGTTGTGTTTACATGGATCCTTTCTACACTAGTGCAAGCCATGCTGGAGACAGGGTGTGTGAGTCCATGCAGTAACTGTACATGGGAGCTTAGGGAGCTTACATATCAATTAGAATATGTCTATTACACCAGAAACCAAAACTCGTATTAATTAACTTGCATCATGAAATTAATACAAGTTTTGATTACTAGCCTTTTAGACATATTGCATGTGTCAAACCACAAAACAGTGGCGTTATTTTAGGAGGTCTGTATGACATTAGTTGCACTTGAATTTAAAAGTTTCTGAAGATTTTCAAGGATGAGCAGAGGAGTTCTGGAAGTGTTCCCCTTGTGAGCCAGAGCCAGCAGTGCAGCCTGTCCAATTGGCCGTTTAAACTGCTCACTCTGAGTGGCATCCCAAACTTTTAATCAACCTGGGGAGATGAGCAGTGACCGACTTGCCTTGATTGGGTAAGTGTGTACACAGCTGCATTTTGCACTGACCACTAGGGTTGTTGGGTGTATATGCTGAAATGTAAACAAGATATGAGAATCTGAGCTGCGTGGCTGCGTAAATGCCTCACTCACCTAACCTAAAAGTATAAACATTCAAAATT